>OV702283.1:311496062-313996062 GCA_916181665.1 Avena sativa
CCAAATCCAAATAAATTAAAAGGATAAAGAATTTCCAAATAAAATGGCATTAACCAAATCCTATTCTATTTTGAATAAAGATAAAATCCCTATTAGAAATGAGTAATTAAATCATGGGAGAATAAAATTTGGAATTTACCCAAGTGGATTAAAAATTATTTAATTAACTTAAATAAGATCAAAGAAATCTTCCAAATAAAATTTATGGAATTAAAACTATATTTAATTTCATTGGAATAAAGACAAGTACCCAATTTAAAATGATTAATAAAACATATTAAAATTATTACTAATAATTCAAAGTGAATTATTTTAACACCTTTATAATTGAATAAAACTTACTGAAAAGGTTTTGGGGAAAAATGAAATTTAAATAAGGATTAAAAATATATTTGATCTCATTTAATAAATGCAAGGGCCAATTTTAAATAATTCAAAGACCCTAAAAATAATAAAAGATTTATTCTAAATTTGACTTCAGAATGTGGTAATAAACAATGTTGGGTTATTCACAACATTTGGCAAAGGTATGAATTCAAATGAGTGTTTGAATTGATCAAATCCAAAACAGAATAAATTAAATGGAAAAAGTAAAAACAATCAGAACAAAAAAAAATGAAAGGACTCAGCCCAGCCAGCCGGCCCAACTGACCCAGCAGCAGCCCAACTAACCCTTCTCCCCCGAAACGTTTTTCTTCACACGCAGACAGACCCGCGCAGTCACTGATGTGTCGACCCCACTCTCCCTCTCCCTCTCCCGCTGACGCCAGGCCCCACCGCCACACAAGATTCTTCCTCACCCTCCCGCTGACCTCGCCGGCCGTTACTGCCAAATGAATGCTGACGTAATACGCAGTAACGCCGCGATTAAACAGCTCCACGATCACGCATACTAAATCGCCTGCGCCCCCTCTCTCTTTCACCTCACTTGCCAGCTCCTCTCTGCCCCAAGGCTGTTTCAATTTGGAACCACACCGCCTCTGTCTCCGGCGAGCTCACCGAGCAATTCCGGCAGCTCCTCGCCTCCCCTCGTTTCCTCGACCACTCGAGCATGCTCACAGGAACCAGACGCATATCCCAGCAGCTCCAGTTTGCATGCGCACGGCTTGGACACTCGCCTTCGTCTTGAGCAGAGCACCACCGTCGTCTACCACCTCTTCGGCGAAGCCCCTGGTAAAAATCTGACAGCCCTAACCCCTCTCCTTCACACGCACATGCTCGCCGTGACACCGCGCATCTAACGACACCTCCTTTTCTCTCTGGCGTGCACCGTACCTTCGCCATCGTCTTCAACAGGACGAGCCCGACGCGGACACGAACTCCGGCAAGCGATTCGAGCCAACTCTGTGCGCCCCTGTCCATCCTGCGGCCACCTTGAGCACCACCGCGACCCCGCGAACCTGGTGAGCTACCCCTCTCTCCCTCTATCCCCCTGTGTCACCAGCAACCTCGCCGCTAGAGCGCCGCCGCCGCACAGCCGCCGCCAGCGCCGCCCATCTTTGGCCAGCACATGTGCGCCGTTCGATTTGGATCTGACGTGTGCGATAGAATGACTAACTGAAGAGGTATCGAGTGATATGAGCCGCATGATTAGACTTAGATCCAACGCCTCGCAACTGTCGATCTGCACGAAGCGGTACAGACGAATAGAAACAAGACACGTGGCCCTGTCTGTTTGAATAAAACCAGAAATGATCTATTTGATGTTCTAATTTAAAAAATTCATAACTTTCAAACCACACGTCCAAATTTTGCAAATTTTATATCAATGGAATCAGCAAGACAAGTACTTTCTTATCATGCCCTTTGTTTAGTGATTTGCTTCTGATAAAATGATTGTTTTTGCAAAAACTTGTGTAGGCATGTTTAGCATATAAAATTCATTCTAAAATTATTTTGGGGATAAAATCTTGGGGAAATGGTTTGTTTTGAACCTACTGACCATAGAAATCAAATTTGTGGTTTCAAAGATATATTTGGTGAAGCAAAAGAATAAACCTTTGATTTAAACCATTTCTAGCCAAATAAAAATATTGTTTATTTGTTAAAAATGCTTTTTGGGAGAAAATCTTTGGGAAATGTTTTGGAATAAACTCTCTGACCCCAAACACCAAGTTTTATGATTTAAAAATGTATTTGGTGAACCCTATAAAGATTGCTACTTTGATAAAGGCATTTTTCAACCACATAAAATAATGATTTGGTTTAAAAATGGTTTATAGGGAAAATCTTTTGCAAATAGTTTTTCCACTTTATAAAATGACCAATAAAGGTTTTAGAATGTTTATAACCTATTATAAACCACTTTTTTAATTAAAACAAAGTTTGACATGCTTGCATGCAATGTTTTGTTTCTATTATTTTATGTGATGTTGCTTGAATGGTAGATTGAAATATTGCTTGCTTGATTGGATTGTAGTGATTGAAGAGTGTGAATATTGCAAAAATCAAGGGTGAACTTATATTCTCTACCAAAAAGGCAAGTGATGCTTCATACTTTGTCCCAATATTTTCACTATGCATTAGTGATATTTCTAAGTAGGACTTGCATGGAATTTTTGCTAAGTATAACCATGCCATGGGAAATGCTAGTAGATGAAACATTAGTAGAAATTTCCTAACTTAAGGTTCCTACTACTATCATGGTTAGCTTAGCTAGTAAAAAACAAGGGTGGAATATATTCATACTATGGAATGTTTTCTAAGTCAAGGACTTGTGTTTTGTTTCATAAAACAACTAAGTGAATGAATCACCTGGGTGGAATGGAAGGATTGGTTTGTGTTGAGTGGTTACTCAGGGCCCATTTCAATGTACTACCCTGGTGTATCACACTTGTGGATGCCACCCAGGAACAAAGAGAATTGAGATGTCAAATGTTGAGAAGCTTCAAGTGCAGCCACTTGGCACTATGGGCTCTGCCTAGATCATATAGGTTGCAATAACTTAGCCAAATGGACAGTTGGTGGTAGGGGATGATAGGTTAGAACGCGTCCATTCTGGTCTAAGGGAAGGCTTCTGAAATATCTTGTCTTGGTGAAACCAAGTCTTGTGGGGAAAGTGCACCACCTCTGCAGAGTGTAAAATCTAAGTACTTAGCCATGTCCCTGGCAAAGGACAATTTGAGAATCAAGAGATGGAAGCTATCAAGAATCTCCTCATCCCAATTTCTAAGTTAAAAACTTGTGGTTGAACAAGGGTTGAAGGATCACCGATTTCTATTGGGAGATTCCTTGGGTATTTTTGTCAAGCAAAAACTTAGTGTTTTCAAATGATAAGGAAAAATCTATTTTGAGCAAAGCAAGCCTAAGCTCCACTTGGCCAAATGCATTCAGCTGATAGACTCCACTATATAACCATAGTTTCACTTGCCAATACAATTCAAATGTATTGACCCTTGTGGCTATAACTTGTTATGTTGCAGGTTTGTTTGATATTAGTGAAGTATGTTGAATTAGGATTACAAGTCTACAACCAACATGTTTGCCTGTGGCACTTTGAAGATGAAGGACCCCATGCTATTGTTATATTCTGCTGCATTGTAATGAGATAGCCAAATGAGCAATGTAAGATGTAATAAATTATTTTATTCCTGGTTATAAAGTGTATTATGACCTTTGTTTCTTGATATTACATCTTGACTGTGGATGCTAGCTATTGATCCAAGGACTAGCATTGTAAACACAGGGATCTCTACCTTATTAAAGGTTGGGAACCTTACAGATGGCATCAGAGCACTATGTTGCCTGTAGGATTTGTAACCCTAGGATTGGATAAACCCCATAGAAAAATAGGAGTTGTATTTGTTCCAAAACTTATTTACAAACAATCTTGTAAACTCTTTCCTCAACCATTTTGATTTTGACTCTACATCTCTTCTATTTCAACTTGATGGATAAAGCCTTCTCCATGGCCAAAGACTTCACCATGTGCAAAGGACTTCATCAACTCAAATGACTTCAACATCTTCAAGTGATTTCAACCTTGTTCTCAACAAGGACTTCAACCTTGGATATCACTAAGGATCACAAGTGAGACAAGAATATTATTCAAGACTTGAAGACTAGGGAAATACAACTTAGAAGGAACCATCATCACCTTTGAAGTTTTGTGACCAAGACACAAGAATTTTCCCAAGGAAACCATGATCTCATTCAAGAAGAACCAACTAAGAAGGATGGAATGATCTCAAGTGAACCATATAGTTGGACTACCATATTTAGATTAAATCAAACACACCAACCTATGTGGTGCAGAAAAAATATTTTATTGCCTAAAATGTGCTTGAAACTTGTTTTTTGAGTGGAATGTTTGTTTGTGATTGCTTGCTCATTGCTTGTGTGAATAGTGATGTGTGTGATTGGAACTGTTTCCTTAGAAATCTTTTGACTATTCTAATCCCAATCCAACCCAAACAGATGACTACTCCAAGAAACTCCAACATCAAGGATGGTGACAACAACAACAACCAAGAGATCAACATGAGAGAACTCGTAGTAACCCAAACCCAGCTGAACCAAGTGATAGCTCAATTTTTAGCCAACACCAGTGAGTTAGATCCAACCATGCAAAGGTTTTTGGAAACCCAAACACAATTGCTGCATAAGGTGACAGATCAAATGATCAACATGGGAGACAACTATTCCCAGGGAGTTCGTGACGACAAGGATGTCAAGGATGATATTCTAGAAGGAACCCAAGCTTGCAATATTTGTGGAAACAAGGATCACACTTCCAAAGAGCATGAGGATCAATGCCCCAATTGTGAAGAGAAACATCCAGCTAATCAATGCCCCACAACCCAAGCTACTTGCTTCCTATGTGAAGGAAATAATCATGTCCCTATCCAATGTCCCATTTATTCCATAGTTCAACAAAGGAAACAAGATGGAGTGCATCAACAGTTTGTAAACCCTCATGAAGGAACAACTTCTACCAAGAAGGATGAAGGCAAAGTCAAAACTATGCATCATAAGGCCAAATCCAAGGTGACCACAAAGTGTTGCTACTCTTGTGGAGAAGAAGGTCATATCTCTAGTAACTGCCCCAAGAAGAGAAGAAGATTTCCCACCTTTGTGGTGAATTATGAAGAGCATGAACTAGAAGAACTCTTAGCTTTGGAGAGACCCAAAAAGAAGAAGAAGGACATAAGCCAGTTGCAATGTTATAATTTCAAAGAAATGGGACACTATGCCAGTGATTGCCCAGAAAAGAAGAAGAACCAAGGAAATAAACAAGAGGAATTGATACCAAAGAAGAAGAAGGATAATAGACAAGTGATGTGTTTCAAATGCAAAGAGCTAGGCCATTATGCAGACAAGTGTCCAGAGAAGCTTCATCAAGATCCCAAGCAAGCCAAGATGTAATCTAGTTGGAAAATTTTTAAGGGTGGTAGTACCCTAGTTGCTTTGAGCCAACTTGTAACCCTAGCCTCCCCAAATCTAGGGACAACATTTATTTTAAGGGTGGTAGCCTGTCACATCCCAAGATTTTCCAAATCTTGTAATGTGAAAATTCAATAAACCAAATAAATAATTGTTGAAATTTAGGGTGAAAAGAAACTTTTGTTTCTAAATGGAAACTTAAAATCCCATCTTGAACAAACTTTGGTTGATGTTTGAATCTAACTAAATTCAAATCAAGTGGAATGCATTCCTCATAAAATGCATCTTGAAATTTAAACACTTGGAAAATAAACCAAAACCCTAATGGAAGAAAACATTTCCAAGCTATCTCTAAACCTATGGATTTGATCCATATAATATTTGTCAAACAAACATTTCAAAATGATCAAAAATGATAAATATAAATATTATAAAACCATATAAATTGGTTTCACTTAATTTGGAGCCATAGATAAAATCTTATGAATATAATAAGATAAGGAAATTGAATTTCCAAAGGTAATAAAGCACTTATAAAAAATCCATGCCAAATGGTGAGCAAATAATCCTAAAGATATTTAAAAGGATAAATAAATATCAAATAAGATTTTACAAATTGGAAACACTAAGTTTGGATCTACAAATAAAAAGAGATGGATTTTAGAAGTTAAAGATAGAAATATTAAATAAGAAATATTTAAAGACCAAATTAAATCTTGGCTTAATCCATGAGAAAATGGAATAAATATAATCCAAATCCAAATAAACTAAAAGGATAAAGAATTTCCAAATAAAATGGCATTAACCAAATCCTATTCTATTTTGAATAAAGATAAAATCCCTATTAGAAATGAGTAATTAAATCATGGGAGAATAAAATTTGGAATTTACCCAAGTGGATTAAAAATTATTTAATTAACTTAAATAAGATCAAAGAGATCTTCCAAATAAAATTTATGGAATTAAAACTATATTTAATTTCATTGGAATAAAGACAAGTACCCAATTTAAAATGATTAATAAATCATATTAAAATTATTCCTAATAATTCAAAGTGAATTATTTTGACACCTTTATAATTGAATAAAACTTACTGAAAAGGTTTTGGGGAAAATGAAATTTAAATAAGGATTAAAAAATATATTTGATCTTATTTAATAAATGCAAGGGCCAATTTTAAATAATTCAAAGACCCTAAAAATAATAAAAGATTTATTCTAAATTTGACTTCAGAATGTGGTAATAAACAGTGTTGGGTTATTCACAAAATTTGGCAAAGGTATGAATTCAAATGAGTATTTGAATTGTTTAATCAAAATCAAAACAGAATAAATTAAATGGAAAAAGGAAAAACAATCAGAACAAAAAAAAAATGAAAGGACTCAGCCCAGCCAGCCAGCCCAACTGACCCAGCAGCAGCCCAACTAACCCTTCTCCCCCGAAACGTTTTTCTTCACACGCAGACAGACCCGCGCAGTCACTGACGTGTCGACCCCACTCTCCCTCTCCCTCTCTCGCTGACGCCAGGCCCCACCGCCACACAAGCTTCTTCCTCACCCTCCCGCTGACCTCGCCGGCCGTTACTACCAAAAGAATGCTGACGTAATACGCAGTAACGCCGCGATTAAACAGCCCCGCGATCACGCGTACTAAATCGCCTGCGCCCCCTCTCTCTTTCACCTCACTTGCCAGCTCCTCTCTGCCCCAAGGCTGTTTCAATTTGGAACCACACCGCCTCTGTCTCCGGCGAGCTCACCGAGCAATTCCGGCAGCTCCTCGCCTCCCCTCGTTTCCTCGACCACTCGAGCATGCTCACAGGAACCAGACGCACATCCCAGCAGCTCCAGTTCGCCTGCGCACGCCCTGGACACTCGCCTTCGTCTTGAGCAGAGCACCACCGTCGTCTACCACCTCT
Source organism: Avena sativa (assembly GCA_916181665.1). NCBI lineage: Eukaryota > Viridiplantae > Streptophyta > Magnoliopsida > Poales > Poaceae > Avena > Avena sativa. The sequence continues at coordinate 311,503,360 of OV702283.1, forward strand.
TCGGCGAAGCCCCTGGTAAAAATCTGACAGCCCTAACCCCTCTCCTTCACACGCACATGCTCGCCGTGACACCGCGCATCTAACGACACCTCCTTTTCTCTCTGGAGTGCATCGTACCTTCGCCATCATCTTTAACAGGACGAGCCCGATGCGGACACGAACTCCGGCAAGCGATTCGAGCCAACTCCGTGCGCCCCTGTCCATCATGCGGCCACCTTGAGCACCACCGCGACCCCGCGAACCTAGTGAGCTACCCCTCTCTCCCTCTAGCCCCCTGTGTCACCAGCAACCTCGCCGCCAGAGCGCCGCTGCCGCAAAGCCGCCGCCAGCGCCGCCCATCTTTGGCCAGCACATGTGCGCCGTTCGATTGGGATCCGACGTGTGCGATAGAATGACTAACTGAAGAGGTATCGAGTGATATGAGCCACGCGATTAAACTTAGATCCAAAGCCTCGCAACTGTCGATCCGCACGAAGCGGTACAGACGAATAGAAACAAGACACGTGGCCCTGTCTGTTTGAATAAAACCAGAAATGATCTATTTGATGTTCTAATTTGAAAAATTCATAACTTTCAAACCACGCGTCCAAATTTTGCAAATTTTATATCAATGGAATTAGAAAGACAAGTACTTTCTGACCATGCCCTTTATTTAGTGAATTGCTTTTGATAAAATGAATGTTTTTGCAGAAACTTGTGTAGGCATGTTTAGCATATAAAATTCATTCTAAAATTATTTTGGGGATAAAATCTTGGGCAAACCGTTTGTTTTGAACCTACTGACCATAGAAATCAATTTGTGGTTTCAAAGATATATTTGGTGAAGCAAAAGAATAAACCTTTGATTTAAACCATTTCTAGTCAAATAAAAATATTGTTTATTTGTTAAAAATGCTTTTTGGGAGAAAATCTTTGGGAAATGTTTTGGAATAAACTCTCTGACCCCAAACACCAAGTTTTATGATTTAAAAATGTATTTGGTTAACCCTATAAAGATTGCTACTTTGATAAAGGCATTTTTCAACAACATAAAATAATGATTTGGTTTAAAAATGGTTTATAGGGAAAATCTTTTGCAAACAGTTTTGCCACTTTATAAAATGACCAGTAAGTGTTTTAGAATGTTTATAACCTATTATAAACCACTTTTGTAAATAAAACAAAGTTTGACATGCTTGCATGCAATGTTTTGCTTCTATTATTTTATGTGATGTTGCTTGAATGGTAGATTGAAATATTGCTTGCTTGATTGGATTGTAGTGATTAAAGAGTGTGAATATTGCAAAGTTCAAGGGTGAACTTATATTATCTACCAAAAAGGCAAGTGATGCTTCATTCTTTGTCCCAATATTTTCACTGTGCATTAGTGATATTTCTAAGTAGGACTTGCATGGAATTTTTGCTAAGTATAACCATGCCATGGGAAATCTTAGTAGATGAAACCTTAGTAGAAATTTCCTAAGTTAAGGTTCCTACTACTATCATGCTTAGCTTAGCTAGTATAAAACAAGGGTGGAATATATTCATACTATGGAATGTTTTCTAAGTCAAGGACTTGTGTTTTGTTTCATAAAACAACTAAGTGAATGAATCACCTGGGTGGAATGGAAGGATTGGTTTTTGTTGAGTGGTTACTCAGGGCCCATTTCAATGGACTACCCTGGTGTATCACACTTGTGGATGGCCACCCAGGAACAAAGAGATTTGAGATGTCAAATGTTGAGAAGCTTCAAGTGCAGCCACTTGGCATTATGGGCTCTGCCTAGATCATATAGGTTGCAATAACTTAGCCAAATGGAAAGTTGGTGGTAGGGGATGATAGGTTGGAACGCGTCCATTCTGGTCTAAGGGAAGGCTTCTGAAAGATCTTGTCTTGGTGAAACCAAGTCTTGTGGGGAAAGTGCACCACCTCTATAGAGTGTAAAATCTAAGTACTTAGCCATGTCCCTGGCAAAGGACAATTTGAGCATCAAGATAAGGAAAAATCTATTTTGAGCAAAGCAAGCCTAAGCTCCACTTAGCCAAATGCATTTAGATGATAGACACCACTATACAACCATAGTATCACTTGCCAATACAATTCAAATGTATTGACCCTTGTGGCTGTAACTTGTTATGTTGCAGGTTTGTTTGATATTAGTGAAGTATGTTGAATTAGGATTACAAGTCTACAACCAACATGTTTGCCTGTGGCACTTTGAAGATGAAGGACCCCATGCTATTGTTATATTCTGATGCATTGTAATGAGATAGCCAAATGAGCTATGTAAGATGTAATAAATTATTTTATTCCTGGTTATAAAGTGTATTATGACCTTTTTTCTTGATAATACATCTTGACTGTGGATGCTAGCTATTGATCCAGGGACTAGCATTGTAAACACAGGGATCTCTACCTTATTAAAGGTTGGGAACCTTACAAGATAGAAAAACAATGAAATTGAAAGAAGGTACAACACATGATCTTTTTGAAAAATAGAGCATCCATTGTATTACAGGCACACCATATAACTTGCACTTGCATATAATTCACAAACAAATAATACAACAGGACCAGACCCACATGAACCATCAATCTAATCTGACAGGTAGCCGTCGGAGTAATCGTAGTGGGCAGTACCATATTCACGCGGCACCATCTGTAGCTCAAAATACTCGACGGTACTGCAATACCCTGCCAGCAATCGATTGAGTTCGAAAGGACGGTCATTGTGCCATAATCCTCCTGCTCCATACCCATGGATAATCCTTGGCTCATCTTCCCACGCAAGAGCCTCAAAGTTGTAAGATCTAATATGGTATAGATCCGGAGAGTAGATGTTGTAGGCCTGCACCGTGGGTACCCTCGTGCTGTCGATGCAGATGCACCGATTGTCAACAACAAAAGAGAGCACGGTTGCCAATGCCTCTTACCGGCTGAATGACACGGTTCTGTGTATCAACCCGGTAAACAACGGGCTTTCCGCAGTAGACCGGTCCACTCACAATGAACAACAACTCCCCGTCGGACTCGACGAGGTAAAAACGATTCTCCAGGTACCGGCAGCCCGGAATAGAGCCTGGGACGGTGGCATGCATCTTCAGGGTCCATGCGGAGCGCTGCATCTGGACATCTCCATGATTAGTAGAAGGCATAGTTGAGAGGACATGCCCGTATCTGTCTGCGACAAAAACATCACCGGCATAAGAAGTCATGCTTCAGAGTTCCGCGAAGTCTATCGGCGTGTACCAACCTTCACCAAAGAACGGGCGACTGCCTTCCTCCGTGCCCTCATCCGCCCACCGAATGATCATGTTCAGATGGTTTGATGTAAACACCATCAACAACGGGAACATCGTCACAGCGACAGAAGCCACCTACTCGGTCGGTATCTCCACCCTCGGGCGCTATCAAGGGGTTGTAAAACCGTGTCTTGTATGGCCATACCCTATGTCCAAGCACAAGGAGGCCGCCGGTTGTGCTACCAATGTAAAAGTACCTTCTAGAGACATAGAGAGGGAAAGAGAGAGAGAGAGAGAGAGAGAGAGAGAGAGAGAGAGAGAGAGAGAGAGGATAAGTAGAGATTCATTCAAGGTAAACAGACAGAGATTCAATCAAGATAAACAAGTTGATGGAGAAACAGAACTTGAAAAACATATCGTATAGGAGGTGAACTCAAAAAAGGATCCCACATATACATATGAATATCAAGAAAGCACCTGCGAATAACCCGATTAATCTTCTTATGAAGGTGGCGGCCAGTTCTCATGTTCAGCAACATGATGTTAGCGTCGTATACCCGCCGATACTCCTCCGACAACTGACGGTCTAGAACAATCCAGTTGGTTGGTATAAAGTGCTCCTCCCTGAAGCTGCGCCAGGCGCTGCAGACTGCCCGGAAGGCGGCATAGTAGTCAAAGTCGTCCGTCGACAGGAAGATGTCACCTATCTTCTGCACGACTCCCTTAGGGAGACCAGCCCACGAAAAATCCTACTTCTTGTTGCCAGGCATGGATGATGGTGTTTGTGTGTGGTCTCGGTCCCATCGAATGGCAGAGGAAGCGGTTCCAGAGACAGACATTCATTAAAGAAGGCATGGGAATGCCAAGGGAAGCATGTGGAAACGAGACGACCGCATGCACACATCAACCGCAAGCCCAACCGCCAAAGATCCTTTCCCATCCCGCATGCAATCTCTCTCTTAGGTTCGGTTCCTGGCAGGTTAATGCGGGGGGTTGCTAGACGCGGGCAAAAAAGGGGTCCAACTAATGATTCTATGCGTGATATGAAACACAATATGGGAATTTCTAGAAAAACTAATTCCTCCGACCCATATTAGTTGATTTGGATTTGTCAAAATTTGGATGAACCTAACAAAATGGACATGAGGGAGTGACTGGTACTCTACTCAAGTGTGGTCATGGATGATCAGTTGATATGACTCTTGGCCATGAATTCCTAACCAGATAGCCGTACAGTCTATCACCTTAATTTTTTACTAGAAGTAATACTACTACATGGGAGCTAGCCAAATTCAGAATCTTAATCAAGCGGCAAAATCACCCATCGACGTTGCAGCATTTCCCGCCCCACCGTTTCAAAATCTTTGAGGCCCAATCTCCCACCCGGGCAGTACCATTTTTGTACTATTATTAGATGGACACTAGCCAAATTCAAAATATCAATCGGGCGGCAAAATCACCCACCGACCATGTAGCATTTCGTGCCCCTCCGTTTCAAAAACATTTGACTTTAAAATTACCATTTTACTCATTGTTCAAACACCTTATGGTCAAGCTACATTAGGTAGCTTGGGGGCACGATTGTAATTTTTTTTCACACTCCATTGTACCTAATTCACGCAGTTTTTTGCGCTGGCCCCTCCCAAAAATCCCAGGCTCCTCCCCCACGCCCTCAGCTTCACGACCACCGTGCGCACAGGCCGGCGACAATTCCACTGCGGCCAGAGCCGCTTGAGCTGCGGTCTCGTGCACCGCCGCGGAGCCGCTTCGCTGTTGCCCACCCCATCGGATCTAGTTCACTGGGTCTCTCTGCCACTACACCAGAGTTGTGGTCTCGCTGACCACGAAAATGGCTCCTTCGACCGCTCAAGCTCTGCTTCCCCGCTGCAGAAAGCTACCCAACCGTACCGGAGCCACTTCACCGGTGTCCACCGGACGGGATCTAGTTCAACAACTTCTCTATCCACCGCTCCAGACCAGCGGCATAGGCGTCGCTATTTGCTGCACCGCATATGCCTCAGCAACGCTCTCATCCACCGTGCTCAAGACGGCATCGACCGCCCAAGATCTGCTTCCGCGACCGCCCAAGATCTGCTTCCCCGCAACCGCAACACCCTCGGTTACCTGGACGTCACGTTCACGGTACCGACGATTCTTAGACGCCTCTCTGACCAAGGTAACCAACTCTCCAACCCCTTTTTGTTTTCTCAGCAGTATAGCAGGTTAAAGCCTGTTGTAGTGAACTGCATTTTTGTAATCGTGCTAGTACACACAAGTCACGAAACAAGTTGGTTTGCAATCGCTCCTCTATAAATTTCAAGTCATGCACATGTTTGTTATTTTTTCATGCACATGTTTTTAGCTACTCCCTACAATAGTAGTTGACTGTTATTGTGTAGTTCTTGCAAAATATAAAGTTGGTGGAAAATATTAGTGTGGATGCCATGCTTCCCAGTTACTGAATCTATCTGGTTCGTCCCGAGCTAAGTTCCTGCTAGTATTTCCTCTCTGGCATCGTTCTGCTATCCTTTAGTACCCGTTTAAACTCATTGTACTAGTTTGATTATAATTTTTTTGTTGCTATCTGGATCTTTAAAAGATGCAATGCTGACTATTTGTTTTTTCTTTGCATAGAGCTCAAAAGGGAACACGGAACATGTTGGTTTGCACAGCCTCTTCTACAGGTTCACATGTGCGATGTCATTATATTTCTAATCTGGTACTGGTTCATCCTAAGCAACAACATAACTATCCTCTACTATGTAGTTCATTTGTGTTTTGCGTTCCTGCTCTGCAAGTTCTCGCATGATGCCATATAATTTCTATCTTGTACATTATTAGCTACGAAAGTAAATGCATGCCTATTGTATAGCTCACGGCAAATTCTGAGTCACCCAACGTCTCTTGCTTTCCAGGATATACTACTACTTCCATATATATTTGTTGAAATGACCTGGCTAGTTTATATTAGCTAAAATTTTGGGAAACACTCTATTCGATTGCTCAATTCATATGTAGGCACACTTGTGTAATGCTTCCTTGTCTTGTTCTACAGCTCCACAAGCAATGTCATTATATTTAATATCTAATGGTTCATCCTAAAAAGCGACATAGCTATCCTCTACTGTATATATAGTTCATTCGTAGTTTGTATTCTTGCTCTACAAGTTCTCTTATGATGCCTTTATAATTTCTACGCGGTTTCTAGCTACGACAGTAACTGCATGCCCATTATGTAGCTCACCGCAAATTCTGAGTCACGCAACATCTCTTGCATTCCAGGATATACTACTGCTTCCATATATATTTGTTGAAATGACATGACTAGTTTATATTAGCTGATATTCTAGGAAACAGTCTGTTTGATTGCTCAATTTATTTGTAGGCACACTTGTGTAATGCTTGCTTGTCCTGTTCTACAGGTCCACAAGCAACGCCATTATATTTAATATCTATTGGTTTGTCCTAAGAAGCGACATAGGTATCCTGTACTGTATATATAGTTCATTTGTAGTTTGCATTCTTGCTCTACAGGTTCTCTTATGATGCCTTTATAATTTCTATGCAGTTCCTAGCTACGACAGTAACTGCATCCCCATTGTGTAGCTCACCGCAAATTCTGGGTGACCCAACGTCTCTTCCATTCTAGGGTAAACGAATTCCTCCATATATATTTGTTGAAATGACCTGGCCAGTTTATATTTGATGACATTCTAAAAAAACACTTTAATTGATTGCTCATTTCATTGTATTCACACGTGTCTAATGCTTGCTTCTCCTCTTCTACAGGTTCTCAAGAGACAGCATTATATTTCTAATCTGGTGCCGGTTCATCCTAAGAAACGACATAACTATTCTCTACTGTGTAGTTCATTCATGGTTTGCGTTCCTGCTCTACAAGTTCTCGCATGATGCCATTATAATTTCTATCTCGTTCATTCTTAGCTACGAAAGTAACTCCATGCCCATTGTTTATCTCACCGCAAATTCTGAGTCACCCAACGTCTCTTGCATTCTAGGCTATACTACTGCTTCCATATATATTTGTTGAAATGACCTGGATAGTTTATATTTTCTGAAATTCTAGGAAACACTCGGTTCGATTGCTCAATTCATTTGTAGGAACACTTGTGTAATGCTTGTTTGTCCTGTTCTACAGGTTCACAAGCAATGCCATTATATTCATATCTAATGGTTCCTCCTAAGAAGCGATATACCTATCCTCTACTGTATATATAGTTCATTCGTAGTTTGCATTCTTGTTGTACAAGTTCTCTTATGATGCCTTTATAATTTCTATATGGTTCCTATTTACGACAGTAACTGCATGCCCATTGTATAGCTCACCGCAAATTCTGGGTCATCCAACGTCTCTTGCATTCCAGAATAAATGATTTCTTCCATATATATTTGTTAAAATGACCTGGCCATTTTATATTTGTTGAAATTCTAAGAAACACTTTGATTGATTGATCATTTCATTGTGTGCACACTTGTGTAATTCTTGCCCGTCCTCTTCTATAGGTTCGTAAGAGACTCCATTATATTTCTAATTTGGTGTTGGTTCATCCTAAGAAACGACATAACTATCCTCTACTGTGTAGTTCATTTGTTATTTGCATTCCTGCTCTACAAGTTCTCGTATGATGCCATATAATTTCGGTCTCGTTCATTATTAGCTACGAAAGTAACTGCATGCCCATTGTGTAGCTCACCGCAAATTCTGAGTCACCCAACGTCTCTTGCTTTCAAGGATATACTACTTCTTCTATATATATTCGTTGAAATAACCTGGCAAGTTTATATTTGCTGAAATTCTAGGAAACAGCCTGTTTGATAGCTCAATTTATTTGTTGGAACATTTGTGTAATTCTTGCTTTTCATGTTTTACAGGTTCACAAGCAATGCCATTATATTTCATATCTAATGGTTCATCCTAAGAAGCGACATAGCTATCCTCTCTATATAGTTTATTCGTGGTTTGCATTCTTGCTCTACAAGTTCTCTTATGATGCCATTATAAATTCTATTTGGTTCATAGCTACGAAAGTAACTGCATGCCTATTGTATAGCTCATTGCAAATTCTGGGTCACCCAACGTCTCTTGCATTCCAGGATAAATTACTGCTTCCATATGTATTTGTTGAAATGACCTGGCTAGTTTATATTTTCTAAAATTCTAAGAAACACTTTGATTGATCGCTCATTTCATTATAGGCACACTTGTCTAATGCTTGCTTGTCATCTTCTACAGGTTCACCAGAGATGTCATTATATTTCTAATCTGGTGCTGGTTCATCCTAAGCAACGACATAATTATCATCTACTATGTAGTTCATTCGTGGTTTGTGTTCCTTCTCTGCAAGTTCGAGTATGATGCCATTATAATTTCTATTTGGTTCATTCTTAGGTACGACAGTAAATGCATGCCATTGTGTAGCTCACCGCAAATTCTGAGTCAACCAATGTCTCTTGCTTTCCAGGATATACAACTGATTCCATATATATTTGTTGAAATAACCTGGATAATTTATATTTTATGAAATTCTAAGAAACACTTTGTTTGAATGATCATTTTATTGTAGGCACAGTTTCCTAATGCTTGCCTGTCCCGTTCTGCAGGTTCACAGGCGACACCATTATATTTCATATCTTGTTCTGGTTCTTCCTAAGCAATGACATAACTATCCTCTACTATATAGTTCATTTGTGGTTTGCATTCCAGCTCTACAAGTCCTCGCGTGATGCCGTTATAATTTCTGTCTCGTTCATTCTTAGTTACGACAGTAACTGCATGCCATTGTCTCGTTTATTCTTCTATATATGTTTGTTGATATGACCTGGCTAGTTTATATTTGCTGAAATTCTAAGTCACACACATTGTTATATTTCTCGTTTCACGGTAGGCACACTTGTTTAATGCTTGATTGTCCTGTTTGTTTGACGCGATGGTCAATATATTTGAACCATTGACCAGTAGAAAACTCCAGTTCATAGCTCCTGTCGTATAAGTTAAATGACTAGTTTTCCTTATTTGACGTATTAACTTGTTATTACTTAGTTTCAGACTGCAATTATTGCTACCGCCATCAAATAGGGGGCTACAAGATCATGTCTCAATTTTATTTTCCAATGTATATGTCATACTCAAAAGGGAGATGGAGGTGATAGATGGAGAAAGAAAACTGAGGACTACTATCAACTCGATTGTCAACTGAAATGCCGATTTTTCTTTCCCTTGAGTTGATAATATGTAATAATTTTAAGTAGTTTGCATTTGATGTAATATCTAAACTAATTGCATAGGCCGTGTAGGCATTTAGTCGATGCCGGCCACACATAGCGGTAGGCGGCACCGTACCTACACTAGCCAGGTTGATTAGGGTACAATATCGTGCTCTATATTTGCCCGTCTTGTATTAGGCCGACGATGAACAGTAAAAAATGCTCACAAGTTGTACAGCTTTTATGGTGTCGAAATGGACTCCAGAAATGCAGAAACTATAAAAGTGACGGGGCCGACCCATAGGTGAGATTAGTAACAGTAACAGTATGTAACAGGCCATAACAGTGGCAGGCTGAAACAGTAACACCGAAATAACGGTAGGCCAAAACAGTAATAGCTCTAAATAGTAACAGGCTGAAATAGTAACGGGCCGAGAAAGTAAAAGGACGAAACGGTAACGGGCCGAGACGGTAACAGGCCGGAACAGAAACTCTCGAAACAGTAAAGGGCCAGAATATTAAATGGCCAAAACAGTAACATGCCAGAATAATAGCAGGCCTGGCCAGGAAAAATGCCAGGATCGTACCAGGACAGAACAGTAACCGGTCGAGTTTGTACCAGGTCGGTACAGTAAAAGGCCAAGGAACTCACCAGGTTAAAACAGTAACTGGCCAGAACATGGGACGGATATTTACAGGCCTAAATAGCAGGGCCCAAAGTATATGGTCCCGACTCAAACAGTACATGGATATACAGTAATGGGCCGGAACTGTTACGGGCCAAAGCGGGCTGGCCAAACAGGACAATTTTGAACAGTACAGGATGGAACACTAATGGGCCCGGATATTTATGGGTCGTGCGAACGGGATAATTTCAAACAGTGCGTGTGAAAACAGTGACGGGTCAGAAATTTTACGGACCGACTACGACTGCACCAGTGGGCCCGTTTGTAATAGTGCATGGCAAAACAGTAATGGGACACGATCCTGTTCGGCCTTCTTAATGGGCCGGCCCACTTAATAATTAGCAGGCCTTGGCTGGGCCTGTCTTTTACCACGGTTTTATTGACATTTAACGGCATTAAATGGTCGTTAACGGTGCTTGCCACGTGGCAGTTTGCATGACGTTAGGAGTCAACGCGGCTGGCGAACACATCTACGACGAAACAACTTTTTGTGGCTGAAGGGTGCAGTCCGCCACGGTAAAAAAAACCATGGTAGATTCATTTATGACAGGGCTTTTATCATGAAGGGCATCCGTCGTAGAAGGCTTTTCAGCCACGAAAACGGGCCTTCAACCATAGAAATTGTCCGTTGTAAAAGGACATTTTGCTTGTAGTGATTAATCGGCATAAATTATGCACTCTAGAAAACTTAGACCAATCCTGAAACTTGGAATAAAAGAAACCTTACTGTACCATCGGATGACCTGATCTATTTTAATGCCAAGCAAACATATATTACCCAAAATAACTAAATAAACTATGGCCAATATTTACCCTGAGTGAAGAAGTATGCCTTATTTTTGAGGGAGTTGAGGGTGGGCACTTACTTCTAGCCCCCTGGTGGTCCAGTCTTGCAGAAGATTCATCCGACTGGTGTCTCTCCCTCACCTATAGTTAATAATATTCATATTCTGGAGCTAGAGAAAGGTGAAACTTCAAAACTATAAACCACACAAATATTACCTCTGGCACAATATCAATAACAGGGCTACAACATCAAAACTCAAAAGAACACAAATACTACCTCCGACACAATATAAATAACAAGGCATCGTGAATATGATGCATTTTGTTGACTCAATAATTGGTTCACATTATCATGCTCGCCATCCTAGTTCGGTGACATAGCATTGTTAAGCGAGGAACTATTTCATAATTTATCTGCATGACATGAGTAGGAGTAGTCATAACGTTTTCCACATGAAAGCAATAAATTAATATTTCCAAACATGTCGTCTTGCATAGACGAGTGTGCTTCAATAGCCTCACTACAAACTAAAATATTACTACAAGTTTCAAGTGACAAGCAATGATATAGCTGGGCCAAATATTAACAATACCTTTGTTTTACCATGTAGTATTGGTAACCGAGAAACAACTGAATTGTGTGATTGGAGATTTTCCTACAGAACTACCAAGTCTTTGTAAAACAGCTAATTTTCTTAAATCATCTCGTTGGTTAGTGACCTGAATCACATACAACATTTTTGACCTATGCAATTGTCCTGCAAAACAGCCAATAAATCTTCCATTCCAACAACTAGGACAATAGGTACATACATGTAATAATCAAGTCTGAACTATAATTCAGGTTTGGGAGAGAGGGAAGTACTTTGCTTCCTTCTCACAATAAGTTGCTTCGGCTCTTCAGTAGAGACACCACCATCCTGTAAGAGAGCACTCTCGTTTGGATGGTTAGATGGAGCAATATCATTTCAATTGTTAGGTGGAGCAATATCATTGCTAGCATTCTCCTTAGATACATAAAAATAGACAGTTTTCTCAACTCTGGGTTAGACAACATTTTTACCACAACATTTTGATCATTCGATGTGAACTAAGAATTTCCTTGGGGAAGTCAATTATGTGGAAGCCGAATTCCTCGGACATCAATATTATATCATATAATACGAGACATGAATTCGTTATTATGGATCTTTGTAGAATTTTAAACTCTTGATTTCCATCTTCATAGCGTAGGGGTAAACACGCCCATCACCATCCTACATATAAATAAAAAATATGAATAGAACCATTACAAGATGACCAATCAAATCTGTTTCATACAGGACTATTGTATATTTCTAGCAGTTAATAACATGCCACTATAATTTACAGCGTAGTTGTGCAGGATACAAACCAAACTGTGTCAAAGACAAGAATATTGTCCTATAGTACTGATCTTGTTGGATAAATTCGTGCGTGAGGCATGACGCCAACGACATGGGGAAGTGTGGCAGCATTGGCAACCATTCATGGTGTTAAGGCATCTCTCCCTAATTAGATAATGAAAATTCCATCCTAACAATGGAGATTAGTTAAACTAGATCTGTATGGCCAGTGGTTAGGAGTCACCGAGTATGATCAGCAGTACAAAAGTAAATGTGAAAGCAAGGCTAGATAAGAACATGCCAAGATTTAGATACGGTCCATCTGAAAGCTTCACTTCAACTATCATCTAGGCAGTACATAGTAGTACTAAGAATTAACTACAGCAAAAATTAAGATCATGAGCAACTTCTTAACTTACTTTGTTGACCCGGTACTGCAAGTGGAAAAATAATAAGTTGTATATATATCTCAAGTACCTTCTTCATTATGCTCCAGTCATTAATTTTCTACCTTTAATCAGTTTGTATTGTACAAACTGTGTATATGAGGAGTTCACTAAGAAGAATATCTGCTGATGCCCTACTGTGTCGTGGTATTTGTTGGATCATTATCCTTATGAATTTTATATTGATAATACCCACATATAATCTTGAGAAGACGAATGGACATTTTTTGCACTGTATTTATCTGAATTTATTGCCATAGGGACTTTTCAACGTTCCTATTTAGAAAGTTCTGTGCTCAGCTAGATGGTTGTTTGAGAGAAGTTTTGCAAGCTTTATAACATGGTTGCCCCAAACCGATATTCAGAGTTCACCAATAAAGACAGATCAAGTAATGACATCCCAGCAACAATAACAGAGACGCTAACCGATAACAAAGGGGCAAGTGCTAAAGTTGTTCTAGATCGACCAATTATCATCATAGGGAGCACTGGTGGCTGTCGAATTACCTTGGTGTCACTAGTAGAAAACATGCCATCCGTTCGCGCCCCCTCAGAGCATTAGTCCCGGTTGCGCCACCAACCGGGACTAATGTTGGCACGCGTCCCGGTTCGAGCGGGCACGGGGCCCGGAGGCATGCGTCCCGGTTGGTAAGGGGGCATACTTCCCGGTTTGTAAAGGTTGGGCGTCAGCCACGTGGCGTGGCACACACCTTTAGTCCCGGTTTGTGTTACAAACCGGGACGTATTCTCCCGCCCTCTATAAATGCAATGCCCCAGCCCTCTGTCTCAACTATGTTTTTTCTCTTGGTGGAAGGTGTGAGGGGTGTGCTAGTTTTTTCCCCTATGCATGCATTCAAGGTGTTTGATGAAATGTTTGAGTGAATAATCCCGTTCAATTTCTCATATAACAAAAATATAGAAGGTGTCCGAAACGCACTTGAGCTTTCTCCTCTTTATTTCCCTCGATCGAGGTTAGCAATCTTATCTTTTCTCTGTCATTGATACAATGCATGTGTCGATGTGAATTGGTCATTTCACTATTTATGATGTCCTGTTTTTTGATAAACTTAATTATATGATGCAGATGAACGGTCGGGAATGGATGTACGGTGACTGGCGCGTAGCCGGGTATATGAAAGGCGTGGATAAATTTATCGATGTGGCTACGGTAAACAAAGAGAATGGTTTTATACGTTGTCCATGTGTTCAATGTCGGAACAACAAGGAGTACTCTTCCTCAAAAATCATTCGCGCCCACATGATTATGAAAGGTTTCATGCCCAACTATAATTGCTAGACCAAGCACGGGGAAAGAGGGGTTATGATGGAAGATGGTGAAGAAGAAGATGATGATAACAACTATCATCATATGTTTCCTGAATACAGTGATACTGCAATGGAAGACAATGGAGAGGAAGGAGGTGAAGAACGGGCATCAGATGAGCCGGCTGATGAACTTGGTAGGGTCATTTCTGATGCAAAGTGAGACTGTGAAATAGAAAATGAGAAGTTGAAGTTAGAGGGCATGTTAGAAGATCACAAGAAATTGTTGTACCCAAATTGTGAAGATGGCAGCACAAAGCTCGGTACCACACTGGAATTGTTGCGATGGAAGGCAGAGTGTGGTCTAACTGACTCCTCATTTGAAAATATGCTGAAAATAATGAAGCCGAAGTTTCCAAAACATAACAAACTTCCCGAGAGTACCTACGAAGCAAAGAAGACTCTTTGTCCTCTAGGATTAGATGTGCAAAAGATACATGCATGCATTAATGACTGCATCCTCTATCGTGGTAAGGAGTATGAGAATTTAGATAAATGCCCGGTATGCAATGCATTGCGGTATAAAATCAGACAAGATGACCCTGGTGATGTTGAGGGAGAGCCCCTCCGGAAGAGGGTTCCTGCTAAGGTTATGTGGTATGCTCCTATAATACCAAGGTTGAAACACATGTTCAGAAACAAAGAGCATGCCAGGTTGTTGCGATGGCACAAAGAGGACCGTAAGAAAGACGGGAAGTTGAGACACCCTGCTGATGGGTCACAGTGGAGAAAAATCGAGAGAGACTTCCCAGACTTTGCAGGTGACGCAAGGAACTTATGGTTTGGTCTAAGTACGGATGGCATGAATCCTTTTGGGGAGCAGAGCTGCAGTCACAGCACCTGGCCCGTGACTCTATGTATCTACAACCTGCCTCCTTGGTTGTGCATGAAGCGTAAGTTCATTATGATGCCAGTGCTCATCCAAGGCCCGAAGCAACCAGGCAACGACATTGATGTGTACCTTAGGCCATTAGTTGAAGAACTCTTACAGTTGTGGGGCAAACCAGGTGTACGTGCGTGGGATGAGAACAAACAGGAGCCATTTGATCTACGAGGGTTGTTATTCGTAAACATCAATGATTGGCCTGCTCTTAGTAACCTTTCAGGACAGACAAACAAGGGATATAAGGCATGCACACACTGTTTAGATAAGACTGAAGGTACATATTTGCATAAATGCAAGAAGGTTGTGTACCTGGCGAATCGACGATTTCTTCCGACCAATCATCCCATAAGAAAGAAAGGCAAGCATTTCAAAGGTGAGGCAGATCACCGGAAGAATCCTGAACTCCCTGCTAGTGATGATGTATTTGGTATGGTCAAGGACATATAAGTAATCTTTGGAAAGGGTCCCGACGGTCAATCAGTTCCGAATGACGTCGCTATAGGACACGCACCCATGTGGAAGAAGAAATCTATATTTTGGGAGTTGCCATATTGGAAAGTCCTGCGTGTCCGCTCTTCAATCGACGTGATGCACGTGACGAAGAATCTTTGCGTGAACCTTATAGGATTCCTAGGCATGTATGGGAAGACAAAAGATACACCAGAAGCACGGGAGGACCAACAAATTATGAAAGACCCAAAGAACATGCATACACAGAACAAGACGGATAAAGGGCGTCACTTAAGTCGTGCCAGCTATGCTCTTACCAAAGCAGAGAAGGAAATCTTTTTTGAAGTCCTTTACAGTATCAAGGTGTCGTCGGGCTTCTCATCTAATATAAAGGGGATAATAAATATGGCAAAGAAAAAGTTCCAAAACCTGAAGTCTCATGACTATCACGTGATTATGACGCAGTTGCTTCCGATTGCATTGAGGGGGCTTCTACCGGAAAATGTTCGAATACCCATTGTGAAGCTGTGTGCATTCCTCAATGCAATATCTCAGAAGGTAATCAATCTAGATACTCTGCCAAGGTTACAGAAGGATGTGGTACAATCTCTTGTTAGTTTTGAATTGGTGTTCCCACCATCCTTCTTCAATATTATGACGCATCTCCTGGTTCACCTAGTGGAAGAGATTGCCATTCTCGGTCCGGTATTTCTGCATAATATGTTCCCCTTTGAGAGGTTCATGGGAGTCTTAAAGAAATATGTTCATAACCGTGCTAGACCAGAAGGAAGCATCTCCAAGGGATATGGAACAGAGGAGGTCATTGAGTTTTGTGTTGACTTTATTCCTGACCTTAAGCCGATTGGTGTTTCTGACTCGCGGCATGAGGGAAGACTAAGTGGAAAAGGCACGCTGGGAAAGAAAGCAATGATATGTAGGGACGGGGATTCTTTCACTAAAGCACACTACACAGTTCTACATAATTCCACCTTGGCAGCTCCGTATATCGAGGAACACAAGAATATTCTACGCTCCAAAAACCCTTGGAAGCCTGAATCATTGATTACAGATGACACATGAAGTCTTTCGGTGTTTGGATGCGGACACATCTCTTGAATGACACCACTGTTGGAGATCAGCTATACTTGTTGGCCGCGTCACCATCTTCTACTTTATTGAATTTCCAAGGGTACGAAATAAATGGGAATACATTCTACACGATCGCCCAAGATAAAAAGAGCACCAACCAAAATAGTGGTGTCCGCTTTGATGCAATAAATGAGAATGGACAAAAGGACACATACTATGGTTACATAGAGGAGATATGGGAACTAGACTATGGAGTCTCTTTTAAGGTCCCTTTGTTTCGCTGCAAATGGGTCAACCTGAATGGGGAAGGGGTAAAGATAGACCAGTTGTACAGAATGACAACAGTGGATCTCAACAATCTTGGTTATAGAGATGAACCATCGTCCTAGCCAATGAAGTATCTTAGGTTTTCTATGTGAAGGACATGTCCTCCAGACCGAAAAAAAGAAAAAATATGCAAACGAATACATCATATGATGAGCCAAAGCGTTACATAGTTCTTTCAGGGAAAATAAACATCGTGGGAATCGAGGACAAGACAGACATGTCAGAAGATTATAATAAGTTTGATGAAATTCCGCCCTTCACAGTGAAAACTGACCCAAGCATTCCGTTAAGTAAAGAAGATGCTCCATGGTTACGTCTGAAGCGATCATAAGGAAGGACATATGCCAAGAAGTTCATGCTCATATTATATAACACTAGTTCATTTCTTTCATGGTTTGTGGCTTCACCGAAGGATATCTTTCGCGGTTTGTGGCTTGACCGGGACTATATATAGGGGGGCCTTTAGTGCCGGTTTTGTAGTCTCAGTTTTTAATATTAATAAATGTCTTGAGTGTTAGTCCCATTTTGTGGCTGGACCGGGACTATGAAGAAGTTGTCCTGATTCGTACTTACCATTAAGATCTGATCTCCAAACGCGCGCGGTCACATATTAGGGAGTGCCTCTATGACCAGTTTCTTGGAGATGCCGGAGGACTGGGATCCAGCGGCATCTCCCTGAAACTGGTCGTAGTGGTGTCCCTACTCTCGAAAACCATCTTGCAGCTTGTAACTTCTCTAACTAGATCAATACACCTAGGAGCTAACTAATTTCACATATTAGGGAGTGCCTCTATGACCAGTTTCTTGGAGATGCCGGAGGACTGGGCTCCGTCGGCATCTCCTTGAAACTGGCCGTAGTGGTGTCCCTACTCTCGAAAACCATCTTGTAGCTTGTAAATTCTCTAACTAGATCAATACGCCTATGAGCTAACTAATTTCACATATTAGGGAGTGCCTCTATGACAAGTTTCTCGAAGATGCCGGAGGACTGGGCTCTGTCGGCATCTCCATGAAACTGGCCGTAGTAGTGTCCCTGCTCTCGAAAACCATCTTGGAGATGCCTCAAACTGGCTGGAGGACTGGACTCACAAGGATGCCTATTTATAATACAAACAGCTCGGCATAGTGTTGACACTTACGAAATAATGTCGACACTCACCCCTATTATTAGTGTTGACTCGTGTTTTGTCCCGGTTGGTGTCTCCAACCGGGACTAAAGGTTCATCTTTAGTCCCGGTTGGTGACACCATCCGGGACAAGGTACACGCCGCAGGACATAATGTCGACACTCACCCCTATCATTAGTGCTGCCTGGTCCAGCCTGCCGAAATCCCTCCAACCGGGACTAAAGATGAACCTTTAGTATATTGAAAATCCGAACAATGAAAATCCTTCACGTGGTGTCATATTATGTGACATAGTTGAAAGGAAAAATACCAGACTTGGTATATTGATCATGTCTCGAAAAAACCTTCACAAAATGACCTATCATGTTCGAGGTTTCATGGCTTTCGGTCCAAATGACCGATGTTATGTGCTGAATCACGGCATAGTTTGTGATGTTGTGCCCATATTATGCATACATGTGGACATTGGTATGGAGAACAATGTTGCAGGAGGAAGTTTTCCTTTTTGTCGCACGGAAAAGCCCTTTTCCATTTTCCGAGCGCAAAAAACGGGTCGTTTTGTGAAGTAACCACCAAAATGCCGTTTCAGAATGCTACCGTCCCATTTTCCTAAAATACTAGACCACCTTACATGGACTATCTCCCAACCGGGACATCTCAAACCTTTTCGTCCATCCCGGGTAAAAAGGACAAATGTCTGCCGAATCGGTAGGAAGTGGGTCCGGTTTGTACTACAGTTACATGATCTATCGCCCGCGATTTTTTGAAAAAATCATTTTTAGACTCGCAATATGTGGTTTCTTTAGATATCCAATGCAAGATCTAACGATGCTCATCCCCTATCTTCATGCACGCCGGTTCGACCATAGTTAGAAATTCAGAAAATTCAAATCGGGCATAATAAATTCAAAAAAAATCCGAACAATGAAAATCCTTCGCGTGGTGTCATATTATGTGACATTGTTGAAAGGAAAAATACCAGACTTGGTATATTGATCATGTCTCGAAAAAACCTTCCCAAAATGACCTATCATGTTCGAGGTTTCATGGCTTTCGGTCCAAATGACCGATGTTATGTGCTGAATCACGGCATAGTTTGTGATGTTGTGCCCATATTATGCATGCATGTGGACATTGGTATGGAGAACAATGTTGCAGGAGGAATTTTTCCTTTTTGTCGCACGGAAAAGCCCTTTTCCATTTTCCGAGCGCAAAAAACGGGTCGTTTTGTGAAGTAACCACCAAAATGCCGTTTCAGAATGCTACCGTCCCATTTTCCTAAAATACTAGACCACCTTACATAGACTATCTCCCAACCGGGACATCTCAAACCTTTTTCGTCCATCCCGGGTAAAAAGGACAAATGTTTGTCGAATCGGTAGGAAGTGGGTCCGGTTTGTAATACAGGTACATGATCT
Source organism: Avena sativa (assembly GCA_916181665.1). Lineage (NCBI taxonomy): Eukaryota > Viridiplantae > Streptophyta > Magnoliopsida > Poales > Poaceae > Avena > Avena sativa. The sequence continues at coordinate 311,522,709 of OV702283.1, forward strand.
ATCGCCCGTGATTTTTTGAAAAAATCATTTTTAGACTCGCAATATGTGGTTTCTTCAGATATCCAATGCAAGATCTAACGATGCTCATCCCCTATCTTCATGCACGCCGGTTCGACCATAGTTAGAAATTCAGAAAATTCAAAACGGGCATAATAAATTCAAAAAAAATCCGAACAATGAAAATCCTTCACGTGGTGTCATATTATATGACATAGTTGAAAGGAAAAATACCAGACTTGGTATATTGATCATGTCTCGAAAAAACCTTCACAAAATGACCTATCATGTTCGAGGTTTCATGGCTTTCGGTCCAAATGACCGATGTTATGTGCTGAATCATGGCATAGTTTGTGATGCTGTTCCCATATTATGCATGCATATGTACATTTGTATGGAGAACAATGTTGCAGGAGGAAGTTTTCCTTTTTGTCGCACGGAAAAGCCCTTTTCCATTTTACGAGCGCAAAAAACGGGTCATTTTGTGAAGTAACCACCAAAATGCCGTTTCAGAATGCTACCGTCCCATTTTCCTAAAATACTAGACCACCTTACATGGACTATCTCCCAACCGGGACATCTCAAACCTTTTCGTCCATCCCGGGTAAAAAGGACAAATGTCTGCCGAATCGGTAGGAAGTGGGTCCGGTTTGTACTACAGGTACATGATATATCGCCCGTGATTTTTTGAAAAAATAATTTTTAGACTCTCAATATGTGGTTTCTTCAGAGATCCAATGCAAGATCTAACGATGCTCGTCCCCTATCTTCATGCACGCCGGTTCGACCATAGTTAGAAATTCAGAAAATTCAAAACAGGCATAATAAATTCAAAAAAAATCCGAACAATGAAAATCCTTCGCGTGGGTTCATATTATGTGACATAGTTGAAAGGAAAAATACCAGACTTGGTATATTGATCATGTCTCGAAAAAACCTTCCCAAAATGACCTATCATGTTCGAGGTTTCATGGCTTTCGGTCCAAATGACCGATGTTATGTGCTGAATCATGGCATAGTTTGTGATGTTGTGCCCATATTATGCATGCATGTGGACATTGGTATGGAGAAAAATGTTGCACGAGAAAGTTTTCCTTTTTGTCGCACGGAAAAGCCCTTTTCCATTTTCCGGTGCAAAAAACGGGCCGTTTTGTGAAGTAACCACCAAAATGCCATTTCAGAATGTTACCGTCCCATTTTCCTAAAATACTAGACCACCTTACATGGACTATCTCCCAACCGGGACATCTCAAACCTTTTCGTCCATCCCGGGTGAAAAGGACAAATGTTTGCTGTCAACACCCGGATTTTTAATCCCAGATGCCTGTTATGCCATACATCGCAATCCCAGGATTATCATTTTTGCGAGACATAACAGAATTGGATACCACAGTACATCATCCATTACAAACCGTACATAAGTTCTTACACAAATAGGGATCTCATGATCCAGTTCTTAATACAACTTCAAGCAGCGGAATACGTAATAATAACGGTAGCGTAGGCGAAGCTCCATCTTCGGGGTTCACAGGCAATGCTGACGATGGGAGATGGTCCTAGTTGTCGTAACCTTCCTGGGGTCCATCCTCCAGGTACTCCTCTTCATAGTCTGGCCACGGGAATAGCCAAGGACAAAGCCATGAGTACTCTTTAATTACTCGCAAACTAATACTAACAATTGAATGGGGGTTTTTGTAATAGGACACTAAGCTCTAGGGTTGTTTTGCAAAAAGCTAGATTTATATCTACTAAGTTCAGAAGTAAGAGAGCTAATTGAAGTTTATAACACCTAAGTGGGAACTTGTATCTCATGCCACAACCCTGTTGTGGTCAAGTCAAAGTCTCAGTTTATTTCACCAGTCTTTTGAAAACATCTGACGGGGGAAACAGTATGGCCACTCCAACTATCCATAACCGCGGACGCGGCTATTCAAATAGTTTGACACTCTGCAGAGATTGTACACTTTCAACACAACATTCGATACATCCGTCAGGAACAAATCCTGCATTCACCATACTCAGTATGCGGATAATCAATCCTAAACTTTCAATTACACGCCCTAGTTTAAGCACCTCTCCTGTGAGTTTGGCCTCCCAACCATGACCAACTGTCATCTTGGGTACTTCACAGGTGGACAATCTTCACAAGGTAGCCTCAGCTCAGACCTTGGCCATGAGGGAACTAATACTAAGGTATATAAGTTTCCAGTCAAGCCCTAACCAATCTTCGGGTATTGTGGTTGTACGATAAAATTGGAATGGTATCGCATCCAGACAACCATCAGTTTTATAAAGGGCTAAGGCTCATGCCTCATCATTTTCATCACCAAAATCATCAAGTGTTCGGAAACACATGTCCAAAACATTTCAATAAAATGATCCATCATTCCAAGGTTTTCATAACCATTTTTCCACCAAGTATTCCCATCTAAAGTTGATCTAGTTTTATGCTTAGCACTAGCATCTACCAGTGGGGGTAAGCACTAATGAGGGGTGGTAAACTAGTGGAGTTTTAACTAAGTTCAATCTCATGCCTTAGGATGGCAACAAGATTATCTATCTTAGGCCAAATTTTATGCTCTTTATGCAACCTTCACATATCTTTCTAGTATCTACAATTCACTTAAGTAAGCTCTAAGTACTAGCTTTGATAAAGAAATAAAGTATAAAGCTTATAAGTAAAACTAGGATTGGTTTATCAAGTGGATATGATCACATATGCTTAAGGCATATAGTGGGCATAGTAACAAGTAGTGGTTTGTGGCATCAGTAGGGTATCTTGCAAGGGTTAGCTTGCATTGGTCCACTTAGTTAATAAAGCTTGCCTTGTGCAGAGCAGTGGTTGAAGTTCTCCTCGGCTTCTTCTTCGTAGTATCCTCCTTCCTCCTCGTATCCTTGGTCAGTACTAGCGTCTATAAATAAATACGAGGTACACAATCACCAAACAATACTTAACTACTTGCAATCATCACACAAAAGGGTCCTATATATGACCTAACATCATTACTAATATTACAAGATTATGTTTGGTTTAATTCCTTTTATTTTTAGAAAAGTAATGTCTACTCATTGAAAAACTACATAAGATTTAATATTCTCCAAACCAAAATATGGGATCATGTTGACACATGTCATCACCACATATTTTAGTCCATGGGAATGTGATTTAAAGCGGTGTCACAATTTAATAAGGTTTTACCCTTTTATTTTAATTAATTAAAGTGGCTAGAAATGCCTATGGGGCATTCTTTTATTACTTGAACATTATTTCTGTACATAAACCTATATATTTTTATATATTCTGAAAGGTATGGTTAAATGTGATTTTTGAGAGTTGTAATCAATTCAAAAGCTATCATGGTTTTAATTTGAAAAATGTTTTAATGGAGAAAAGCTTCTGCATTTTTATTTTTACCATGGATGATCTATAGATCCAAATGACTTGAATCCAACGGGCTTGGATTCAGCATTCCCAAACCTTTCTAACAAAATTGGTTTCATTAAATTTGGTTCACTGAATCGACCTGGGTTGATTTTTTAAATTGGGTACAGAAGTGTGTTTGAAATAAAATGGAAAAGGTTAAATTCAAATAACTAGGCTGCACGGGAAAGGTTAACGGGCCGGCCTAGTGACACTCCATGGCGCGGGGCTCAGCTAACAGGGGGTTCCACCAGTCAGTGGCTCTTTAAACGCGAAGCGGTACGGGGCACTATGGGACGTTCGATCTGGTTCTAATCCAACGGCTGAGAGTCATCATCGACGTTGAGCATTGCCGGCGAGACAGAAACCTAGCGCGGACAGTGGGGGTTGCTGGGGGCTCACCGGGGTTCGGGCGAGGGTCGTCTAGGTGGGCGAACGACGAAATCGACGACGGCGAACTCAGGGGTGGTCGCGGCAGCTCCTGGGGTGGACGAAATCGACGGCGCCCTTCTTCTCTAGAGGCGGCCTGCTCCGGCGCAATTCCGGCGATGCGCTGCTCGCCTTGCTCCGGGACTGAGGTGGGATGGTTCTGGGTGAGAGAGGAGTGGAATGGTGTGAAGAATTCGAGCGGGGGAGGCCTCTTTTTATAGTCGCGACGGTGAGACCGAACGGCATGGGCGGGCGACGGTGGCGACATGGCTACAGGCTGCTAGAGGCATGGTCGGCGGTGGCGATCGCTTGGTGGTCTCCTGGCGATGCTCTACGGCTTTAATGCGCGTGTAGGGGCGGTGCGGTTTGGTCTGGAACACGCGACGCTCTGCGTGGCATAGGTGGCGTCTTTGACGGCGAGCGGTGGCTACGGGGCACGGGCGGTGCAATGGGCATGGCTGGCGTGTTGCTGGGATGGTGGCGATCGTGTATGCACGCGGCGAGGGCGGCGCGCGGTCTGTGGGCTTCGGTCGAGCGTGGCGCTCTGGCACAGGCTCGGCACGGTTGGCAGAGGCACGGGCGTGGCGTTCCTGGGTGCTGTGTTCGACGTCTTTGAGGCAGGGCTGGTCGAGAGGTGGCGGTGAAGCATGGGTGATCTCCCAGACAAGGTTGGCACGGCTAGTTTCCTCCCTAGCTTGCTGTCGACATGTGGGTGGCAAGGGTGGCTTTGGCTGTTCACCATTGATGGTTTTGGCAAGCTCACAGTGGTGATAGTGCTTGGTTAATCTTGCTAGATGATCTACTGAGCTGGTTGTGATCTAGATAGGGAACCAGTTAGGCTCAAAACACTGCACACTATAGTGTTTTGATTTTGTTTGATTTGTGTCTGCCAAGTGTTTGATGAAATGGCCGCATGAATTCAAGTTTTGAATTTTGAAAATATTTTTGGTGTGTGTGCTAGGTTGGTGCTGGTGAGTCTCCAGATGCTTGGGTTTTGAAAGTTGAGCTTGTTTGAGTGGTTTTTGAAAAAGTGGGATCTTCTCATATGATAAAGATTCAATTTTTAATTGCCATTTGAACTATGCATTTGAAAGTTTTTGGACGATCACAAGGTGGGCCTTGATACTTTGTTATGAGTACAATCAAGGGGTGCAAAGATCCAGAAAAGTTTTTGTTAGGTTCTGAAAGTTTGAGACAGCCAAAGTAGGCATGGGAGTTAAATTGGTCAAAATGACCATTCACTCATTTAGCTTTGTTTTGATCTATTTGTCTTTGGGAAAAGCTTGGGAAATGTTTAGATGATGTTTATTTCACCTAAGAAACATTTTACAAGCAAGGAAACACACAAACATGGCAATTTAAAAGAATTCAAAATGGGATGCATACACACATGCATGCTTTCATATTTTTATTTAGAAAAGTTTTTGTTAACCCTAAATTTGATGATTAGAGTTTGATGATCCAAGTTTAGTATTTTTGGGATGTTACAAACCTTCCCCCCTTAAACAAAATCTCGTCCCGATATTTGAAAAAGGACGAAAAAGATTACCTAGGATTTGAAGAGATCGGGAAACTCTGTCCTGATGTGATCTTCGCGCTCCCAGGTAGCTTCCTCTTCTGTGTGGTTGCTCCACTGAATCTTGAGAAACTTGATGCTTTGGGTTCGGGTAGTCCTGAAAGCTTCTTCCAAAATACGGATGGGTACTTCGGGATAGGTCAGGTCATCGTTGATCTCTATGGTCTGGTGGTCGATATTTTTGAACACTTCGGTCTTCTCGGGGACTTCAAGACACTTGTGAAGTAATGAGATATGGAACACATTGTGCACAGATGACATCTCTTCGGGTAGTTCCAATTGATACGACACTTCTCCTCGACGGTTCAGAATCTTGAAAGGTCCGATATATCTGGGGGCTAACTTTCCTTTGAGTTGGAAATGCTGCATTCCCTTCAATGGCGACACTTTCAGATAAACAAAATCTCCTATGTTGAAGGCGAGGTCTCTACGTCTCTTGTCGGTGTAACTCTTCTGTCTGGACTGGGCGGTCTTGAGGTGCTCACAAATCTTGTGAACCTTCTCTTCTGCTTCTCGTAGGATATCGGATCCAAAAATCTGACTCTCTCCTACTTCTGACCAGTTCAAAGGGGTGCAACACTTCCTTCCGTAGATGAATTCAAATGGGGCCATTTGCAAACTGGCTTGATAACTGTTATTGTAGGAAAATTCTGCAAACGGCAGATAGTCTTCCCACTTGTATCCATATTCTAACACACATGCTCTCAGCATATCTTGGAGTATTTGATTTACTCGCTCCGTGTGTCCATATGTCTGAGGGTGATACGCGGTGCTGAAATCTAGGCGGGTTCCTAAACCTTCTTGGACTTTCTTCCAGAATCTCGAGGTAAACTGAGTTCCTTGATCCGATACGATGTTCTTGGGGACTCCGTGCAAACTAACTATCCTAGCGATGTACAACTCCGCTAGCTTTGAACTTTGATATGTGGTTTTAACGGGCAAGAAATGGGCAACTTTGGACAATCTGTCCACTATGACCCAGATAGAGTCATTTCCCCTACTAGAAGTAGGCAATCCGGTGATAAAGTCCATTCCAACAAATCCCATTTCCATTCCGGAATCTGCAAGGGTTGCAACCATCCAGCGGGTCTTTGATGTCCTGCCTTGACTCGCTGACAAATATCACACTTGGCGATATAGCTTCCGATTTCTCGCTTCATCTTATGCCACCAAAATTGCTCTTTTAAATATTGATACATCTTAGTTCCTCCGGGATGGATAGAATAAAGAGTATCATGAGCTTCCTTGAGAATAACTTCTTTCAACTCAGAATCTGCTGGTACACAAAGGCGTCCTTTGTACCACAGGACTCCTTCGTCTTTGGTGAATCCAGGTACCTTGCCTGTACCGATACGACGCTTGATTCCGTCGATACTAGCATTTCCTTTCTGCGCCTCTTTGATCTGACTGATCAAAGTGGGCTGGAGTTCTATGCTAGCCAAAAATCCTTCACTTACTAATTCCATTCGAAAATCTTCCATCTCTTTGTGCAAACTTGGTTGGTCCTTCAAAATCATGGAGTTAAAGCGGCACGGCAATCTGCTAAGGGCATCGACTACCACATTGGCTTTACCAAGGTGATAGTGAATATCCAGATCGTAATCCTTGATTAGCTCAATCCATCTTCTCTGTCTCATATTCAGATCCTTCTGAGTGAATATATATTTCAGACTCTTGTGATCCGTATAGATCTCACAACGGTTTCCCATCAGGTAATGCCTCCATGTCTTCAGGGCTAGAACTACGGCTGCGAGTTCGAGGTCATGGGTTGGGTAATTTTGCTCATGTTGCTTTAGTTATCGAGATAGATAAGATATAACTTTGCCTTCTTGCATTAGCACACATCCGAGACCGATCTTGGATGCATCACAATACACATCGAAGGGCTTCGTGATATCTGGCATGATCAAGATTGGGGCTGAAATCAATCTTCTCTTGAGTTCTTGAAAACTCGCTTCACATTTGTCGGTCCATTCAAACTTCTTGTCTTTCTTCAGCATTTGGGTCATGGGTCTGGCGTTACTCAAGAATCCTTCTACGAATTTGCGGTAATACCCGCCAATCGAGAAATGCACGAACTTGGGTTTGAGTGGTTGGGGCTTGCCAATCTTCTACGTCTTTCACTTTGGCAGGGTCAACGGCAATTCCTCCGGCTGATACAATGTGACCGAGGAATCCTACCTCCTGTAACCAGAATTCACATTTGCTAAACTTTGCATACAGCTGATGCTCTCTAAGGGTTCCAAGAATGGTCCTTAGGTGTATCTCATGTTCTTCTTCTGATTTGGAATAAATCAGAATGTCATCGATGAAAACAACGACAAACTTATCCAGGAAGTCCATAAAAATCTTATTCATGAGATTCATGAAATAAGCGGGGGCATTGGTTAATCCAACGGACATAACGGTATACTCGTATAATCCATATCTGGAGGTAAAGGCAGTCTTGGGAATATCCTCTGCCCGAATTTTGAGTTGATGATAGCCAGTCCTAAGATCAATCTTAGAAAACACTTTGGCACCGGTCAACTGATCAAACAAATCTTCTATCTTGGGCAAGGGGTACTTGTTCTTGATGGTGACTTCATTCAACTTCCTATAATCCGTACACAAACGGTTACCTCCATCCTTCTTGTCCACAAACAAGACAGGTGATCTCCATGGTGACGCACTTGGTTGAATCAATCATATTTCCAGCATGGCATCCAGTTTCTTCTTCAGTTCTTCTAGCTCTGACGGGTTCATACTATAGGGTCTCTGGGCTATGGGTCCGGTTTCGGGGATTAGTTCAATGATAAACTCGATATCCCGATCTGGGGGCATACCGGGCAAAACATCTGGAAATACATCGGGGTATTCACAGACTATCCGGACTTGGTCAATGGTGGGTTGGGCTATACTCTTGTTACACTTGAATTGGCGAGGTAAGGTTTCATATATATGCTCGACTGATATTCCGGCTGTACTGGTCATGGTTATGGCTTTCTTGGCATAGTCAATCAATCCTTTATGTTTGGACATACAATCCATTCCTAGTACTACTTCCAAACCTTTAGTTCCGAGTACTATCATATTAGCATAAAAATCTATGCCATGGATTCGGATAGGGACGGCTTTGCAAATTTTCCTAGCCTTGGTGGTTGATCCGGGAATTTGAACGATCATAACATGCTTCAGTTTTGTTGGTTGAATTTTACTAGTGCATGCAAATTCTTCAGTGACAAATGAGTGTGATGCACCAGAATCAAACAACACTCGTGCAAGTACTGAATTAATAGAAAACATACCCAGCACGACGTCTGGCGCTTCCTGAGCTTCTTCAGCATGCATGAGAAAAGGACGGCCATTGCGGTTGAGTGAATTCCTTGAGGCAAACCTTCTTCCTGACTGAACACGACACTGCTGCTGAGCTGGGGCGTTGGCATTGGGTACTGTGACATTCTTCTTGTTGGGGCACTTGTTGGAATAGTGGCCTTTATTTCCATAGTCATAACAAGTCACTTGCGACTTGTCCTTTGCTGCTACAGGCACAACATTGCTTCCAGTCCTCGGGGCAGTGTTGGTGTTGGTGGTAGCATTGTTGTTGTTGAACTTGGGTGGGGCACGGTTGAAATTGCTAGAGTTGCCGGGGTTGTTGTGATTTCCTCCGGGTCTAGGGTTTCCACGGTTGGGGTCGGACGGTTCATCGGGGGTCTGTTGGTTCTTGGGCAAATTCTAGAGATGGGTTAGGGCGATACTTTGGGGTCTGATGGGTTCCTGGCTGATGCATCATACGACGCTTGCGGTTCTCATTGGCTCTGTTGATCTTTCCTTCCATCTGGATAGCAGAGTCGACAAGGGCTTCAATATCCGCAAAGGGTATATTTACTAACACTGTCTACATCTCATCGTGCAGACCATTCAGGAATCTTTCTTTCTTCTTGGCTTCGGTGTCGATCTCATCCGGGGCATACCTAGCTAATGACAAGAATTTGTCACGGTATTCCACTACGGTCATCCGTCCTTGCTTCATTTCTCTGAACTCATCTCTCATCCTCTTGATCAAACCTGGTGGTACATGGGTTCTGCTAAACTTGACCTTGAATTCCTCCCAGTTCATCATCTGGCCTCCGGTCATTGCGCGAACACTGTTCCACCATGCCCTGGCATCTCCGGCTAGATAGTGGGTGGCGAACAGAACTTTATCGTTGGCTTCCACTCTAGCGACTTCTAGGTTATTTTCTATGGTTTGCAACCAATCATCGGCGTCTAGGGGTTCTTCCGACTTAGTAAAAACAGGTGGGTTGGTATTCTGGAAATTCTTGAGTTTAGATCCATGGTTGTCCTGATTTCCGTGGCCTTGGTTGTTGTGGGCTAGCTGGCCTATCTGCTGCAGGGTGGCTAGGTTGGCTTGACGTTCCGCTCTTTCAGCTTCGCGGTCCGAAGTCAACATTTGCAGAATCTACAACATCGGGTCCGGGGATGAACCACTTCCTCCACGTGGCATCTGAAGATTGAGATAGGTCGTGAGAAAAGAGGGAAATTTCTAAGGTCTTGGGTCTTTGAAAAGTTTTTAAAGTTTGACTCAGATTTTTCTAGCAACTTGCTTTTTCATTCATTCATAGCACCCGATACAACACACACCACAACAAAGAAAAACAGATGGTTTTAAGAACCATTCTGAAAACTACGATACAATGGGACCGAATACTACTCACTACGCTAGTGCTCAAGTGCTACTACTCCTCGGAATCTGTGGCTTCATCATCATCGATGAAGGCGAAATCATCCTCATCGGTGAAGAAATCCATAGCTTGATCCTCTAGAAAATCATCATCATCGCTGAGGTAGGAGTAAGGGTCTCCACGAAGATCCTCTCTGGCATTCTCCCTTTCCTCTAACTGCATGTCTCTCTCGTGGATGGTCTCCTCCAAAGATGAGATACGATGGCGAAGACGGGCAATGATACGCTCCTTCTTGTCGAGCTGACGGCGGCGAGGCTTGCGATCCTTTGCTAACATGGCGATGGTTTGATCCTTCGTCTTGATGATGCCAGACTTGTGGTTGGAGTAGTCACGGCAGTTATCCAACTCCTGCTGACGATCGTACATCATGAAGCTAAGGTGGTCCAATTGAGTCTTTAGTTCGGGGTGGTATGGTGCTTCCAGTGGTTGTCTATTTGCATCATGCCTCGGGAAAAACTCAAAGAGAGTACCCTTGATCTGATTGATGCTCTGCCCACACAGACGGGAAAGAGCTTCCTACATGGCCCTGGCAAGTCCATCGAGCCAGTTGTTCTCTCTTAAGGTAACCTGAATTCCTTTCATAGTGGGAGGTTCAATCTTTCCTCGGAGACTTGCAACAATTAGCCACTGCAGATCTTCTCCTCCTTGATCATTGAGCTGAGCTCCAAAGAACTCGGGGTGCGGACGGTCCAGAACTTCCGAAAGCTGGTCCAAATCCCTCTCAAAGATAAGGTCTCCTCCATTCCCCAACTGATAAAACTTGTTGTACTTCACGTCCATCTATAAGAATATAGGATGAGTAAGTTAGTAGAGTGATTAAGTGTGTCAATATTTTATGTATATTGGAAGAGTTTTTGAGGAACATGAATTTTCATGAAAGAATCAAAGGGATAAGAATAAGAATAAGTTTTTGGTAAATATTTGTTTTCTTTGGTTTTGAAACTAAGTTTTTGATTCAACGTCCAATCTAACTAGGGTATCCTATGGTCAGGATGGCTCTGATACCAACTTGTCAACACCCTGATTTTTAATCCCAGATGCCTGTTATGCCATACATCGCAATCCCAGGATTACCATTTTTGCGAGACATAACAGAATTTGATACCACAGTACATCATCCATTACAAACCGTACATAAGTTCTTACACAAATAGGGATCTCATGATCCAGTTCTTAATACAACTTCAAGTAGCGGAATACGTAATAATAACGGTAGCTTAGGCGAAGCTCCATCTTCGGGGTTCACAGGCAATGTTGACGATGGGAGATGGTCCTAGTTGTTGTAACCTTCCTGGGGTCCATCCTCCAGGTACTCCTCTTCATAGTCTGGCCACGCGAATAGCCAGGGACAAAGCCATGAGTACACTTTAAGTACTCGCAAACTAATACTAACAAGTGAATGGGGGTTTTTGTAATAGGACACTAAGCTCTAGGGTTGTTTTGCAAAAAGCCAGATTTATCTCTACTAAGTTCAAAAGTAAGAGAGCTAATTGAAGTTTATAACACCTAAGTGGGAACTTGTATCTCATGCCACAACCCTGTTGTGGTCAAGTGAAAGTCTCAGTTTATTTCACCAGTCTTTTGAAAACATCTGATGGGGGAAACAGTATGGCCACTCCAACTGTCCATAACCGCGGACGCGTCTATTCGAATAGTTTGACACTCTGCAGAGATTGTACACTTTCAACACAACATTCGATACATCCGTCAGGAACAAATCCTGCATTCACCATACTCAGTATGCGGATAATCAATCCTAACCTTTCAATTACACGCCCTAGTATAAGCACCTCTCCTGTGAGTTTGGCCTCCCAACCATGACCAACTGTCATCTTGGGTACTGCACAGGTGGACAATCTTCACAAGGTAGCCTCAGCTCACACCTTGGCCATGAGGGAACTAATACTAAGGTATATAAGTTTCTAGTCAAGCCCTACCCAATCTTCGGGTATTGTGGTTGTACGATAAAATTGGAATGGTATCGCATCCAGACAACCATCAGTTTTATAAAGGGCTAAGGCTCATGCCTCATCATTTTCATCACCAAAATCATCAAGTGTTCGGAAACACATGTCCAAAACATTTCAATAGAATGGTCCATCATTCCAAGGTTTTCATAACCATTTTCCACCAAGTATTCCCATCTAAAGTTGATCTAGTTTTATGCTTAGCACTAGCATCTACCAGTGGGGGTAAGCACTAATGAGGGGTGGTAAACTAGTGGAGTTTTAACTAAGTTCAATCTCATGCCTTAGGATGGCAACAAGATTATCTAGCTTAGGACAAATTTTATGCTCTTTATGCAACCTTCACATATCTTTCTAGTATCTACAATTCACTTAAGTAAGCTCTAAGTACTAGCTTTGATAAAGAAATAAAGTAGAAAGCTTGTAAGTAAAACTAGGATTGGTTTATCAAGTGGATATGATCACATATGCTTAAGGCATATAGTGGGCATAGTAACAAGTAGTGGTTTGTGGCATCAGTAGGGTATCTTGCAAGGGTTAGCTTGCATTGGTCCACTTAGTTAATAAAGCTTGCCTTGTGCAGAGCAGTGGTTGAAGTTCTCCTCGGCTTCTTCTTCGTAGTATCCTCCTTCCTCCTCGTATCCTTGGTCGGTACTAGCGTCTATAAATAAATACGAGGTACACAATAACCAAATAATACTTAATTACTTGCAATCATCACACAAAAGGGTCCTATAGATGACCTAACATCATTACTAATATTTCAAGATTAAGTTTGGTTTAATTCTTTTTATTTTTAGAAAAGTAATTTCTACTCATTGAAAAACTACTTAAGGTTTAATATTCTCCAAACCAAAACATGGGATCATGTTGACACATGTCATCACAACATATTTTAGTCCATGAGAATGTGATTTAAAGTGGTGTCACAATTTAATAAGGTTTTACCCTTTTATTTTAATTAATTAAAGTGGCTAGAAATGCCTATGGGGCATTATTTTATTACTTGAACATTATTTATGTAAGTAAACCTATATATTTTTATATATTCTGAAAGGTCTGGTTAAATGTGATTTTTCAGAGTTGGAATCAACTCAAAAGCTATCATGGTTTTAATTTGAAAAATGTTTTAATGCAGAAAAGCGTCTGCCTTATTATTTTTACCATGAATGATCTATAGATCCAAATGACTTGAATCCAACGGGTTTGGATTCAGCATTCCCAGACCTTTCTAACAAAATTGGTTTCATTAAATTTGGTTCACTGAATCGACCTGGGTTGATTTTTGAAATTGGGTACAGAAGTGTGTTTGAAATAAAATGGAAAAGGTTAAATTCAAATAACTGGGCTGCGCGGGAAAGGTTAACGGGCCGGCCCAGTGACACTCCGCGGCGCGGGGCTCAGCTGAAAGGGGGTTCCACCAGTCAGTGGCTCTTTAAACGCGATGCGGTACGAGGCACTATGGGACGTTCGATCTGGTTCTAATCCAACGGCTGAGAGTCATCGTCGACGTTTAGGGGTGGGCATTCGGTTTTTTCGGTTAATTCGGTTTGTTTTTCGGTTTTTTCTATAATTTGGTTTCTACAAAATAGACACCGAAATTATTTCGGTTTTCTAAGTAATCGATAGTTCGGTTAGTGGACAATTCGGTTCGGTGTTCGGTTTTTAACCAAACTTCTGGAAATAACAACACCCATAATTTATGTCAGATCCATACAAGCTAAACCACTCATCGGCGCACCGAAAGCAACCTCCAGGTCGGCGAGTACCTGAAGCAATACATGGCTAACTGATGTCTTGAACGCAGGTGTAGAAAAAACATAATAAGCAAAAATGATGTCTATCTTCCAAGCAGTATACATTCAATAAATTGTATGTGTTGAGAGTTCAGTTAAAATACATGATTATATCCGAAACAGGAAAACAATTGAAAGACTTACAACAAAATTCATAGACACAATTGACAGTTAAACCATGAATATGTACGTGCATGTGGCTGGAGACATACATACATACATGGGCTACCTCGCAGCTTTTGCATGCATGTATTTTTGTCGCATGAGCTAGTATCTACGTACAGTAATGGACATCTGGGACAGAATCACAAATATATTTAGCTATGTCACATATATTTTTCGGTTTGTACGGTTATTTTGGTTAATAGAGAGTCAAAACCGAATTAATATTTATAAATTCGGTTAATCATATTTACTAACCGAAATTTGTTTCGGCTAATTCGGGTGCGGTGTATTCGGTTTCGGTTCCGATTCATTCGGTTTCGGTGTTGGGTTTTGGTTTTTTATGCCCACCCCTATCGACGTTGAGCAACGCCGGCGAGACAGAAACCTAGCGCGGACAGTGGGGGTTGCTGGGGGATCACTGGGGTTTGGGCGAGGGTCGGCGAGGCGGCCGAACGACGAAGTCGACGACGGCAAACTCAGGGGTGGTCGCGGCAGCTCCTGGGGTGGACGAAATCGACGGCGCCCTTCTTCTCCAGAGGCGGCCTGCTCCGGCGCAATTCCGGCGATGCGCTGCTCGCCTTGCTCCGGGACTGAGGTGGGATGGTTCTGGGTGAGAGAGGAGTGGAATGGTGTGAAGAATTTGAGCGGGGGAGGCCTCTATTTATAGTCGAGACGGTGAGACCGAACAGCATGGGCGGGCGACGGTGGCGACATGGCTACGGGCTGCTAGAGGTATGGCCGGCGGTGGCGATCGCTTGGTGGTCTCCTGGTGATGCTCTACGGCTTTAATGCGCGTGTAGGGGCGGTGCGGTTTGGTCTGGAACACGCGACGCTCTGCGTGGCAGAGGCGGCGTCTTCGACGGCGAGCGGTGGCTACAGGGCACGGGCGGTGCAATGGGCATGTCTGGCGTGTTCCTGGGATGGTGGCGATCGTGTATGCACGCGGCGAGGGCGGCGCGCGGTCTGTGGGCTTCGGTCGAGCGAGGTGCTCTGGCGCAGGCTCGGCACGGTTGGCAGAGGCACGGGCGCAGCGTTCTTGGGTGCTGTGTTCGACGTCTTCGAGGCAGGGCTGGTCGAGAGGGGGCGGTGAAGCATGGGTGATATCCTAGACAAGGTTGGCACGGCTAGTTTCCTCCCTAGCTTGCTGTCGACATGTGGGTGGCAAGGGTGGCTTCGTCTGTTCACCATTGATGGTTTTGGCAAGATCACAGTGGTGCTAGTGCTTGGTTAATCTTGCTAGATGATCTACTGAGCTGGTTGTGAGCTAGATAGGGAACCAGTTAGGCTCAAAACACTGCACACTATAGTGTTTTGATTTTGTTTGATTTGTGTCTGCCAAGTGTTTGATGAAATGGCCGCATGTATTCAATTTTTGAATTTTGAAAAGATTTTTGGTGTGTGTGGTAGGTTGGTGCTGGTGAGTCTGCAGATGCTTGGGTTTTGAAAGTTGAGCTTGTTTGAGTGGTTTTTGAAAAAGTGGGATCTTCTCATATGATAAAGATTTAATTTTGAATTGCCATTTAAACTATGCATTTGAAAGTTTTTGGATGATCACAAGGTGGGCCTTGATACTTTGTTATGAGTACAATCAAGGGGTGCAAAGATCCAGAAAATTTTCTGTTAGGTTCTGAAAGTTTGAGACAGCCAAAGTAGGCATGGGAGTTAAATTGGTCAAAATGACCATTCACTCATTTAGCTTTGTTTTGATTTATTTGTCTTTGGGAAACGTTTGGGAAATGTTTAGATGATGTTTATTTCACCTAAGAAACATTTTATAAGCAAGGAAACACACAAACATGGCAATTCAAAAGAATTAAAAAAGGGATGCATACACACATGCATGCTTTCATATTTTTATTTAGAAAAGTTTTTGTTAGCCCTAAATTTGATGATTGGAGTTTGATGATCCAAGTTTAGTATTTTTGGGATGTTACATTTGCCGAATCGGCAGGAAGTGGGTCCGGTTTGTACTACAGGTACATGATCTATCGCCCGTGATTTTTTGAAAAAAACATTTTTAGACTCGCAATATGTGGTTTCTTCAGAGATCCAATGCAAGATCTAACCATGCTCGTCCCCTATCTTCATGCACGCCGGTTTGACCATAGTTAGAAATTCAGAAAATTCAAAACGGGCATAATAAATTCAAAAAAAATCCGAACAATGAAAATCCTTCGCGTGGTGTCATATTATGTGACATAGTTGAAAGGAAAAATACCAGACTTAGTATATTGATCATGTCTCGAAAAAACCATCACAAAATGACCTATCATGTTCGAGGTTTCATGGCTTTCGGTCCAAATGACCGATATTATGTGCTGAATAACGGCATAGTTTGTGATGCTATGCCCATATTATGCATGCATGTGGACATTGGTATGGAGAACAATGTTGCAGGAGGAAGTTTTCCTTTTCGTCGCACGGAAAAGCCCTTTTCCATTTTCCGAGCGCAAAAAACGTGTCGTTTTGTGAAGTAACCACCAAAATGCTGTTTCAGAATGCTACCGTCCCATTTTTACACGGACTATCTCCCAACCGGGACATCTCAAACCTTTTCGTCCATCCCAGGTAAAAAGGACAAATGTCTCCGAATCGGCAGGAAGTGGGTCCGGTTTGTACTATAGGTACATGATCTACCCCCCGTGATTTTTTGAAAAAATTATTTTTAGACTCGCAATATGTGGTTTCTTCAGAGATCCAATACAAGTTCTAAATGAGCCATTTTTCTTCCTGCCATTTCTTCCCGCCATTTTTTCCCGGCATTTCTCCTGCCATTTCTTCCCGCCAGTTTTTCCCGCCAGTTCTTCCCGCCAGTTATCTTCCTGCCATTTCTCACTATATATATATATGTAGGGTTGGCCTCCATTGTCATTGCACATCTCTATACTCATATCTGCAACCTCATCACTCTTTCCCATGACTTCCACCGTAGCACTAACTCCCAGGGAGGCGGAGGCGCTTTGCGCCTCGAACTACCCCTGCCCGCCGGGCTACTGTGTCCCCTTCGGCTGGATGCTGAGCGCCGAAGGCGTGCCGGTTCCTCCTGTCCCTCTTGGTGTGGCGCGTCGGATGGCCATCACGAACCACTACTACTTCGAGCTCACGCCGGAGCAGCGGAGGAATCCCAGATGGCATCCCGACTATTTCCCGACTTGGGAAGCCTTCTTCATGGATTGGCGTGAGAGGGCGCTCGCCAGGCAAGAGGAGGATGGCCCACCTCCTCAGAACTTCAACGAGGTCGGCCGTCGGTTGTGGTGGCGCGGTCGGACTCTCCAGAGCGTCATGGCCTATGACACGGCCGCCGACTCTAGCCCCCGCCTACGCTACCCTCAAGTCCAGCCCACTCGTACTCAGCCTTCAAGGTTCAACTACGGCGACCCCGACAACGACAGCGACGACGGCCGCGGCAAGTACGACGACTATAGTGGCGAGTATTACAGGTGTAGGCAGGAGCATGACTAAATCACTCCAACATTGCAAAACAAGTTCGGCCGATTGTGGCTTAATCTGGCCATGTATCTTAATTTCAAGTTCTTCTATGTAACTTTGTGTTAGTTGCGTTATGTACTTTAATTCCAGTTCTATCCTAATAAAATTTTCTTTCCGCCCATTATTTCCCGTTCTTTTTTTTCCCGCCCATTAATATATAAAAAATATAAGTTAATTCAAATCCAAATTAAAACACAGAAAATGGTTTTGAATTAGTTATTCAAATTCAAACACTTTTTATGTTTAAAGTTTTTCTAAATTCCAAATAAATATTCAAAAAATATAAGTTAATTAATTTTTAATTTTAAATGGTTCATAGTTTAAATGGTTACTTTAATTATTTTTTAAAAATAGAAAATGGTTTTGAATTATTTATTCAAATCCAGACACTTTTTATGTTTAAAGTTTTTCTAAATTCCAAATTAATATTCAAAAAATATAAGTTAATTCATTTTTAATTTTAAATGGTTCATAGTTTAAATGGTTACATTAGTTATTTTTAAAAACAGAAAATGGTTTTGAATTAGTTATTCAAATTCAAACACTTTTTATGTTTAAAGTTTTTTCTAAATTCCAAATTACTATTCAAAAAATATAAGTTAATTCATTTTTAATTTTAAATGGTTCATATTTTAAATGGTTACATTAATAATTTTTTAAAAATAGAAAATGGTTTTGAATTAGTTATTCAAATTCAAACACTTTTTATGTTTAAAGTTTTTCTAAATTCCAAATTAATATTCAAAAAATATAAGTTAATTCATTTTTAATTTTAAATGGTTCATAGTTTAAATGGTTACATTAATTATTTTAAAAAACAGTAAATGGTTTTGAATTAGTTATTCAAATTCAAACACTTTTTTATGTTTAAAGTTTTTCTAAATTCCAAAGTAATTATCATTTAAAAAACATTACAAATTTAAACCCCAAAACAAAAATAAGGCTAGAACAGAAGGAAAATTCCTGAAAAAATTTGAAAACAGGGTCATATGTCCCAGTTGGAGCCACCAACCGGGACTAAAGACCCCCTGCGCGCGCCCCTTGGTCTGCTGAAAAAATTGGAGTATACGTCCCGGTTGGTGGCTCCAACCGGGACGTATGACCCTTTAGTCCCGGTTTTTGGCATCAACCGGGACGTATTCTCCCTCCCCTTTATACATGACGCCCCTTCTCCTTCTCCTTCTTCCCCGTTCCTCATCAACCGCAACAGATCATCGCCGCCGCCGCGGGGACAAGCGCTCGGACGCCGTTAGGCTGCCCAACCACCGCCCCACTGTCGGCCTCCACGCGTTGCCCCGCCATCGGACTCCACGCGCTGCCCCGCTGTCGCGCCTCCACGTGCTCCTCGCCGGCGCTCCAAGCCTCGCCGACTCCGACCACCGCCTCCACCGCTGATTCCGGCCACCCCGAACCCCTCTGTCAAGTTTTTTGAGCTCCTTGTCAGTTTCTGAAGCTCAAGGAGAGCTCCGTTTGCCTGCTTGCTTACTGTAGCCGCCGCACGTCGTGTCCGAGCAAGCTCCGCCGCTCGCCGCCATCGTGACCACTGTTCCGATGACCACAAGCGGGCGGCGCTACCACCACTAGGTTCGCCTCGATCTCCTCTTTCCAACTAGCCTACCCACTAGCCCGCGCGTCCACCGAATCGACGGATTCGAGCCCAACCTGAGGATCCCCATTGCTGATGTCATGCTGACATCACCATGAGGCAATATATCCTCTTTTATTTTTATTAAAATCATTCCTGTAATTCTTTGGAAAAAATTATAATAACCCATGGGGCCTAGACATCAGTGACTGTGAGTATCCCATGATCGAGTGAGAAATGTTTCCCAGCCTATGGTGACGTCAGCCTGAGGTCATAAATGTTTTAAAATTGATTAAATATATTTCAGAAAAGGATTTAATGTTGTAAAATCAATAACTTATTATTTATAAGTCAGAAAAATATGTATAATATACCAAAATGTTCAGAAAAATGAAACCTACCTCTTTAAGCTATAATCATGCATTGTTAATCAAAGTATATTTATTGTAATAATCACTTTTGGTGTTCGTTAACAACAAGTAGATCATTTTACAGTTTGTTATTGTCCACAGGTTGATATTATCATAGATAAAGATCACACACACTCTTGGGAAAAGACCACATACATTTGCCACTGTTCTGGAAACTCCAGACCGGAGTCTCCGGTCTGCCAAGACCGGAGTCTCCGGTGTGGTCCGGAGTTTCCGGTTCTGCCTCCGGTGGTGCCTCCCAGGACATGGCTGGGACATTCTGACTAGGGGTCTGGAGGCTGCACCGGAGGTTACTCCGGAGTCTCCGGACTTTGGTCAGTCCGAAGTCTCCGGTGTTGAAAGGCCGGAGTCTCCGGTGTTGCTGGTGAAGAACTGGCCTGGGTCAGTCAGAAGGGCAGTCCGGAGACTGGTCCGGAGATGGGCCGGAGTCTCCGGTGTAGACCGGAGTCTCCGGTCTGACTTTTCTGCAACGGTCAGAAAATGGTTCGTCGAGGGGGGCTGTCTATAAATAGGGACCCTTATCTTCTTCCTCCAGCTTCTCGAACTACTCAAGAACACCAACACCATTAGAGCCACCAAATCCACAAGATCTCTTCATCTAACCATCCAAATTCATTGATCTTTGGAGAATCGAAGGAGGAGGCCTTGATTTACATATTCACCAAGAGAGTTCTTCAATTCCCCCTCATTCACTTGAGGGCCCCCAAGCTCTAGTGTTTCTTTGGAAACCCTAACTTCGATTTGGTTCTTACAAGCTTGTCTTTGATTTGTCTTGACAGCTTGCTTGTATTTGGGAGCCTCCAATTCAGTTGTGGATGTGTGCCCCGAACTTGTTGTAAAGGTGCCAGCTTCCACCTCGAAGGTTGCCGATATAGTGGAAGGTGAATCGAGCCCGTTGGGGTGAGGTTCATCTGAGAACAAGGGAGGCCTCTCGTGGCGTTGGTGGTTTGAAACCACCCCCTCTCCAAACGTAGACGTACTTCCCCTCAAAAGGAAGGAACTACGGGAAACAAATCCTTGTGTCTCCGCGTCCACTCCCTTGGTTACTTCTATCCTTTACTGCACTTTACTTACTTGTTCTTGCTTAGTGTTGTGTTAGTTTGTGCTTGTTTGAAATATAGGTAAATTCACCATAGTTGCATATTCTAGAGAATTTACCTTTCTTGTCAAACCCTAAATTGAAAAAGAGTAAAATTTGAAGTAGCACCTATTCACCCCCCTCTAGGTGCCCATACGATCCTTTCAATTGGCATCAGAGCCTCGGCTCTTTATTTGGGCTTTACCACCTAAGAGAATATGGGTAGCCAAGAAGGGGATGGTGGTAGTGAGTCGACCCTGGTGACCATGGAAGATCTCAGAAACTTGGAAACAAGATTGAGCTCTTCCTTGGTCAACAAAGTCAAGAAGATGCTTGAGCAACTTCTTAAAGACAAAGATGGCTCATCACCCCCATCTCCTCAAGAGGATCTACCATCCGTTGTACCTAAAGGGAATACTCCGGTATCCCCCGAGGGTATGGTGGTAGGGGGTAAAATGGACAACGCTAATTCCTCCACACACAATAATGGTGGGAAGGGTGAGCACCATGACTCATGGTACTCTCCTAACCCTCCAATTCCTCACCGTCATGTATACAATAGAGGTGACCCACCTAAGCTTGAAGAATCTGCTACTTTTGCTCAATGGCAATCACTAATGAGAACTCATATGCGCAGCTCTTGCATTGAACTATGGAACATCATCGAGCATGGACTCTTTATTGGGGATCCAAACAACTTGACAAGAAGAGAGATTGTTAATAGTCAACTCAATGCCACTGCTCTTGCATTGAACTATGGAACATCATCGAGCATGGACTCTTTATTGGGGATCCAAACAACTTGACAAGAAGAGAGATTGTTAATAGTCAACTCAATGCCACTGCTCTGCATATCATTCAATAAGGTTTGGGAACAAAGGATTATCCACACATTGAGCACTTTAGCATTGCCAAGGAAGCTTGGGATGCTCTCACTGTGTTGTTTATTGGAAATGAGAGTATGAGGAGGAACCGATATGATGATCTAAGCAATGAAGCCGAAGGCTTCTACATGAAAGAAGGTGAAGATCACGAAGATATGTACCGAAGGCTCAAGACCACCGCCACTGTTTTTAGGAATGTGGGTGCCTCACATGTGGATGATGCATGGATAAAAAGGAAATATGTGAGTGCACTCATGCCTTTTGAGCCCACCTACTTGAAGAGCCTACAAGGAAGACACAACTACCATCTCATGACCTCAAATGAAGTTATGCAAGAGATGGCTGCTTTCAAGGTTGCCGCCAAGAACGCCAAAGATGCCTGTGCTCGTGCCCTTGGTATGAGCAATGTTGTCAATGTTTCTTTGAAGGCCAAAGTTGTGGACCATGGGGATGAATATGATAGTGATGAAGGGTTTCCATGCACCATCCCGATGAAGTCAAGATTGCTCATGGTCAATATATGGCTTTCTATGCCAAGAACATTTGGAAGAACCCCGCCAAGGCCAAGATGGAAATGGAGCGGAGAAGCAATCCAAATGGGAAAAGAGACAATACCACAAGATTGAGAACTTGCTTCAATTGTGGTGACCTCTACCACTTTGTAGCCAGTTGCCCCTATGAGAAGAGAGAAGATCTGGTGGAAAGCTTGTGTTGAAGAAGACTCTCAAGGGACCGTACAAGAAACCTTTCATCAAAAAGAATCCCATCAACAAGAAGCCAGGAGAAATTGTCTTGATCACTCATGAAGAGTACTCCTCCGACAATGAAGATGATGAAGATGACGAAGAGGAAACTTCTCATGGTGTGGATGCTCTTGCCACCACCTCTACTCCGACGTTCTCACTCTTCGATTCTCCAAATGAGAACTCTTCCACCAAGAACGCCACTTGCCATATGGCAAGAGGAACGGAGGTATCTTCATCATCCCACTCTACTCACTTAGATAATGATGAAATTGATGATGAGATGTCTCTTGATGTTAAAAAGGAATTAATTGCCTTTGATGAGTTTATGACTAACCTAGAAGGTGATGCTAAGCTACATTTTGGAAACATCTTAGATCAACTATCACATACTCAAGAGCTTCTAGATGTAAGATGTAAACTTGGGCATGAACATATGATTGAGCTAGAGGCCCTAAACAATGCTCTAGAAGAAGAACAAGAAACTAGGTTGTCACTTGAATTAAAACTTGAAGGGCTTGATGAGGCCAATGACATTATTGTTAACAAACTCATCAAAGAGCGTGATCATGCTATTGCTAAATATAAAAGAGCTAAAAAGGACAAGATTGAGTTTGGTGTGGTTCATGAAAAACTTGCCGAGGACTTTAGCTTGCTTAACAAGGCCCACAAGGCCTTGAAGAGTGAACTCTTGTCACTCACAAAGTCCCATGAAACGCTTCAAACTCAATTGGCCAATATTCCTTCACCTAGTAACTTCATTCCATCTAGTAGTACAACTATTCTTGAATAGAATGCTAGGTTGAAGGGGGAGCTTGCTAAGGCCACATTTCCACAAGGCAAAAAGTCTATTGATGATCTTTTGAGTAAGCAATGGACTAGTGGTGATAAAGGGGGCATTGGATTTGTCTCCAAGTCTAAGAAGAAGAAGAAAAACAAGAAGAAGAAGGGCAAGCCCACACAAGAAACTAACAAGGCCATTGTGGGTAGTAAGACCACAAGTGGGAAAACTATGTCTCATGATGACTTTGCGGGTAGTGCTAACCCTCATTGTGTTCTAATGCATGATCATTATGGTGATGTGTATGCACAATATGTTGGCCCTTATGATGGTTTTATTGCTTGGTCTATTTGGGTTCCCAAGACCCTTGTTGCTAAGAAAAGAGGACCCATTGAAAAATGGGTACCTAAAAACTAGCTTGATCTTTTTATAGACTTATGCTTCCGGAGGGTCAAAATGGGTGATCGATAGTGGTTGCACAAGTCATATGACCGGAAGCTCGTCTATTGTCAAGTACTTGGTGTCAAATGAAGATCAAATCACCGTCACATATGCCGACAAATCAAAGTCTAAGGTAATGGGTTTCGACAAGGTAGTTGTGGCTCACGACATTACACTCGTGAACGTCATGCTTGTTGAAACCCTTGGATACAATTTACTTTCTGTCCGTGCTCTTGGAAAGATGGGCTTTTCCGTCTTTATTGATGATAATATTGTGGTCCTCATGTGGAGCAAGTCTCTCAAGGTCGCTTTCGTTGGATACGTCAAAAATGACTTGTATGTGGTGGACTTTTCGGGGCAAGCCACTGCAGGTCCGATGTGCTTATACGGAAAGGTTGATGTGGGTTGGCTATGGCACCGCCGACTAGCCCATGTCAATATGAGAACTTTGCAAAGTCTCCATAAGGAGGGCCATATTATTGGACTAAAAGAAAATGTTTCCTTTGCCAAAGATCGTGTTTGCAGGGCATGTGTTCTAGGGAAGATGCATGACGTTCCTCACAAGCCCACGAACCAAATCAAGTCTAACAAGATCTTGGAACTCCTCCATGTGGACCTATTTGGTCCTCCATCTCATGCAAGTCTTGGAGGGAAGAAATATTGTTTGGTGATTGTTGACGACTTTTCAAGATACTCTTGGGTTTATTTCTTCAAGTTGAAGAGTGAAAATCAAAGGACTTTTATCGACTTCATCAACTTGGTTCAACGGCAACACAATGTTCCCGTGTTGATTATAAGAAGTGACTACGGCACCGAGTTCAAGAACTACACCTTGAATGATTTCCTTAGTGATGAGGGGATTAAACATCAATATTCCGCTGCATACACCCCTCAACAAAATGGTGTGGCCGAACGGAAGAACCGGACTCTTATTGAGATGGCTAGGACCATGTTGGCAGAGTTTAAATCTCCATACAACTTCTGGGCCGAAGCCATCTCCACCGCTTGCCATGCTTCAAACCGACTCTACCTCCGCAAGAAAATCAACAAGACTCCATATGAGATACTTACCGGTAACAATCCCAACATATCTTATTTCCGGGTGTTCGGTTGTAAGTGTTTCTATCTCATCAAAGGT
Source organism: Avena sativa (assembly GCA_916181665.1). Taxonomy (NCBI): domain Eukaryota; kingdom Viridiplantae; phylum Streptophyta; class Magnoliopsida; order Poales; family Poaceae; genus Avena; species Avena sativa. Next base: position 311,547,354 of record OV702283.1, read on the forward strand.
GTTCGTTTGTCTAAATTCGAATCTAACGAATTAGAGGGTATTTTTGTTGGCTATGGTCTCGAATCTCACACTTATAGAATCTATGGCAAGCTCTCCGGAGCCGTCATAGAATCTTGTAGTGTGACCTTCGAAGAATATGATGGTCCCCAAGGGGGGCGTGTTGATGCTTGTGATGCAGATGATGAAATTCCTCAGGATGCCATAGGAAGAATGGGTGTGGGTTATATCCGCCCCGTTGAGGAACCCCTTATGGCGGATCGAGAAGAACTATGCTCCACTCGAGTGGATCCCTCATCTTCACAACCTCAACATGCTACATCTACCGAAGAGGACATTGACTCAAGACAAACACAAGATGTGGACCCTCAACATAGTGATCAATGTGTGAACTCTAGTCAAAGGGAGCTTGGTCCATTCGATGGGTTGTCAAGTGGTGCCAAGTCAATTTGTCAGGAAGATCCATCCAAACTGTTTTGAGACGAGCTCAAATTGATGCTAGAAGAGCACTTGATCAAGACCATGGTCAATCCTTGCCTCCAAATGTAGAGGATGACTCCAATGATGATCAAGGTCAAGTTGATGGTCAAGACGAGGATCAAAATGATGAAGAGGGTCCTCCAAGAAACAATGAGGAGATCCATGCTCGTCGCGAAGCTAGAATGGAAAGAATGTTGGAAATAAGAGACCACACTCTCCATAATGTTGTTGGAGATCTAAGTAAAGGAATTTACACAAGAGCACAATTGAAGAGGTTCAGTGAACATCAAGCACACATCTCCATGATTGAACCAAAGAAAGTGTGGGAAGCTCTTGAAGATTCAGATTGGTTAGAAGCTATGCACAAAGAGCTCAACAACTTTGAGAGAAACAAAGTGTGGAAGTTAGTTGAGAAGCCAAAGGATTGCCGCAATGTTATTGGAACAAAGTGGATATTCAAGAACAAGCAAGATGAGCATGGAATTATAGTAAGGAACAAGGCTAGATTGGTTGCACAAGGGTATTCCCAAATTGAAGGCATTGATTATGGACAGACTTATGCACATGTGGCTCGCCTTGAGTCCATCTGTATCCTTCTTGCTTATGCGGCACATCATAACTTTAAGTTGCAACAAATGGATGTAGAAAGTGCATTTCTTTATGGTCCTTTAAATGAATTGGTATATGTAAAGCAACCCCCGGGATTTGAGGACCCCAACTTCCCAAACCATGTCTACAAACTTGACAAGGCGCTCTATGGGCTCAAGCAAGCCCCACGCACGTGGTATGAGCACCTTAGAGAGTTATTGTTTGACCGTGGCTTTGAGGTTGGGAAAATCGATCCCACTCTTTTTACTAAGAGGGTCAATGGGGAGCTTTTTGTATGCCAAATATATGTTGATGATATTATCTTTGGCTCATCTAATAAAGCTTTTAATGATGAATTCTCAAAGCTTATGACTAGTAGGTTCCGGATGTCCTTGATGGGGGAGTTGAGAGTATTTCTTGGCTTTGAGATCAAGCAAGTTAGAGGAGGGACATTCTTCAATCAAGCCAAGTATACTCAAGATATGCTCAAGAGATTCAAAATGCAAGATTTGAATGGAGCTCCTGCTCCCATGGCTACACAGACTCATTTACAACAAAATCCAAATGGTAAAGATGTGGATCAAAAGGTATACCGTTCTATGATTGGTTCTTTGCTTTACCTTTGTGCATCTAGACCTGATATTGTGTTGAGTGTAGGTGTGTGTGCAAGATATCAAGCGGCTCCTAAAGAAAGCCATTTGACGGCGGTCAAGAGAATCTTTCGATATTTGGTTCATACCCCATTTTATGGTCTTTGGTATCCTCAAGGCTCAACATTTGCTCTTTGTGGATACACGGATTCGGATTGGGCGGGTGACAAGGATGATAGAAAATCAACATCCGGGGCTTGCCAATTCCTTGGTAGGTCCTTGGTATGTTGGTCTTCCAAGAAGCAAAATTGTATATCTCTCTCCACCGCCGAAGCCAAGTATGTGGCAGCTGCTAGTGCGTGTACTCAATTGCTATGGATGAGGCAAACTTTAAAGGAATACGGTGTCCATTGTGACAAAGTGCCTCTTCTATGTGACAATGAAAGTGCCATCAAGATTGCCTACAACCCGGTGGATCACACAAGGACAAAGCATATTGAGATTCGCCATCACTTCATTAGAGATCATGTTGATCGAGGTGATATTGATCTATCATATGTACCAACCAAAGATCAACTTGCCGGTATCTTCACGGAGCCGCTTGATGAAGCAAGGTTTTTCTACTTGAGGAATGAACTAAATATCGTAGATTCTAGGAGCTTGACTTGATGTTATTGCACTCTCACCTATGTTTCATCTCATATTTGGTCTAGGTGTAGGCATGGATATAGGGGGAGTGCGGTCCTAATTGACTGGACCATCCCTCCCCCCATTATGCCCAAAGCAATCAAAATCATTCCTCTTAATATCATTTAGTGATATGTGATCTTAATGATGAGTTTTGGTAATGGACCCAAGATATATCTTCGTGGTGCCAAGACAAGTATACTCAAATATGGTGGCCTAGGCCACCGCCCTCTCTCATTTGAGAGGTTGGCACTTACTCATGTTCGTCATTTTATTGATTTTAGTCTCTTGAAGTTTTTCTGATTATTTTCGAACTTCTATGGCTCTTATTGGTTCTTCACAGTTTGATGTCTCAACCCAAGCCCTTTTCCTACCTTAAAAACCATCTATCTCTCATATATGTCCCCAAACACCTTTCCTGGAATTTTTGGTCGAAAAGGACCGGAGTCTCCGGTGTACAAACACCGGAGTCTCCGGTGTAGTCCGTAGTCTCCGGTCTGGATGGTTTCTGCCACTTAAAGAAGGGGCACGGGGTGAACTGGAACAGCAGTTCCTCATTCTTCACCCCGTCCCCTACCTCCAAACCCGTCGCCTCCTCCTCCAAAACTCCTCCCCGGAGGTCAAGAAGCACCCGGGATCCGCCGTGCAGCCGGCGAACCTTCCCCTCTCCTCCATTGGGTCATTCCCACCGGAGGAATCGATCCCATGGACAGATCTGGTACCTCTCCTCTCCTTTTTCCTCCTAGGGTTCAAACCTAGATGTGTTTTTGAGGATTGTTGCTGATTTGTCCATTGGAATCACTTGTTTGCATGCACTCTAGTACTTTAGCCTTGTTGCATTGCCCGATCTACTAGATTCACCCTCACCAGCATCTCCCCATCGCATACCCGAGCCTCCTGACCGGAGACTCCTGTCTGAACCGGAGACTCCGGTGTCTGGTGCGGAGACTCTGGTGTTGGGTGAATCAAAGTAGTCCAGAAATGCATCAAAGATCTTGTACTGCATCTTTGGTACATATATACTCATCTCCATGCTATCTCCCTCACTGCTGTTCACAGGTGATGGTTCTAGTCGTCCTCGTCGTACCAAGGCTAAGTCCCAAAGGGGCAATCCTCGCTATGATGAAGCTCAGGGTCAGTTTATCGTGCCTCCGTCCAACCGGAAACAGCGGGCACGTGATGCAGCTTACATGAAGAGGGATCAAGAGAGAGCTGAAAGGGAGGAACATGCAAAGAGAGCCAAGTATGACAACCTCCAGTCCCTAGCCAAGATGTCTAAATAGGAGTACCGTGCGCTGAGGAAGACAGATTTCTATGCACTGCCTCGCACCAGTGATGACCCTCGTTTCTGGAGGAAAGAACAGGATGTGTTCATGAAGGATGTGTATGGTGTACTCACCAAATCACCTGTTTGCCCTCAGAAGTTCATGAACATTGAGCAAATGCGCCAGAGCCCTTATTTCAATGATGCCCTGTGGATCTGTGAGAAGCTGGGTCTCTACAACTTGATGGAGCTGCATGAAGACTACAGTGTGCACCTTGTTTAGCAGTTTTATGCCACAGTGGTGTTTGGGTCTGATCTTGACAGGACCATGGTGTGGATGACTGGCTCTACTCGCTGCACAGCTACCTTTCATGACTTTGCCAATGTCATCTTTGAGACCTTTCACGGCGTATCTACTCCTGTGGGGCAGCGCATGCACTCAGCAGCCTTGGGTGAGAACAAGTTAAAGCTGGCACCTCTGTATGATGATGGTGTTGTGGGTGCCTCCAAGGGACTCAAGCCCCTCTACAACCTTATGCTGAGGATTTTCCGTCACACTATTTCTCCAAGTGCTGGAAATGATGATGCTCTCAGGGGAGGGCTTGTCAACCTTCTGTACCATACTCACCGGATCTTCAATGCTGGACCAGAGGCTGATGCTGCACCCATTGATGTCATGGACTTCATTTTCGAGGAGATGTTCCATGCCATTCTTTTCAAGAAATCTCCTCCATATGCACCCTTGATTATGCGACTCATCAACTCCCAGCCGCATGATTCTCCACATGGCATACCACCACACCTCAGGGTGCACACTCTGGTCTCTCTGCAGCAGAAGGGGCACATGGGGCCAGCTCCAAGGCGTCGATATGGAAATAATGATGATGAGGAGGTTGAGACGGATAGGGATCCCTCACCACCTAGAGTTCGGAGGAAGAATGCCTCCAATGTCCCTATGCCTACCATGACTAGAGACTATGTGCATGAGAGGGTCAGGAAGGCCAGCTTTTGGGAGAGGACCCTTTGCTACATGAACGTTGACATTCGCAAGCAGCAGCATGCATCTTACCAAAGCAGCCGCCGCATTGAGAAGCTCCTCAAAGAGATCAAGGACCAGGGTGCTGCTGATACTGAGGAAGGTGAAGATGAATACAATGATGAGCATGGGGCCCAGCAGTCCATAGAGTCTGATCACACTCTCTCATTTGGGGCATGGAATGCCCAATAGGATAGTCTGGTGGACTGGAAGACGTTTGCTGATGTCACCTCTGGGTTTGGATACCAGGGTACTTCCTCTTCTCGCCCTCACGGCAAAGGGCCTGCTATCCCTGAGGATGATGATGATGATGACTATGACCAGGATGAGGGTGACCAGGACGAGGATGACCAGGATGAGGATGCCGAGGATGACGAGGATGAAGATGACTACTGAGTTATTGGGGCGCTAGTATAGGTCTTTTCCCTTTTCGGCGTTTCGATGCCAAAGGGGGAGAAGACATTCTCATCGCTTTGCATGGGACTTGGGATTTGCAACTATCTGCTTTTATTTGCCTTTTATTTGGATATTCAAACTTGAACTTTATGTGTGTTATCTACTGTTCTTATGTGTGTCTATGACTATGTGCTTGTGTGCAACATCTATTGTAACTCATGTGAGATCTATGTGTGCTATCGTTGGTATTATTTTCTTTACATGATTTACTTCATTATCTTGTTGCACATAGTCAGGGGAGCCACATTTATATGTTATTCCATGCAAATCACTTGTTGTCATCGAACACCAAAAAGGGGGAGATTGAAAGGACATTTATTGTCATAATCACTTTTGGTGTTCGTTAACAACAAGTAGATCATTTTACAGTTTGTTATTGTCCACAGGTTGGTATTATCAAAGATAAACATCACACACACTCTTGGGAAAAGACCACATACATTTGCCATTGTTCTGGACACTCCAGACCGGAGTCTCCGGTCTGCCAAGAACGGAGTCTCCGGTGTGGTCCGGAGTTTTCGGTTCTGGCTCCGGTGGTGCCTCCCAGGACATGGCTGGGACATTCTGACTAGGGGTCCGGAGGCTGCACCGGAGGTTACTCCGGAGTCTCCGGACTTTGGTCAGTCCGGAGTCTCCGGTGTTGAATGGCCGGAGTCTCCGGTGTTGCTGGTGAAGAACTGGCCTGGGTCAGTCAGAAGGGCAGTCCGGAGACTGGTCCGGAGATTGGCCGGAGTCTCCGGTGTAGACCGGAGTCTCCGGTCTGAATTTTCTGCAACGGTCAGAAAACGGTTCGTGGAAGGGGCTGTCTATAAATAGGGACCCTTATCTTCTTCCTCCAGCTGCTCGAACTGCTCAAGAACACCAACACCATTAGAGCCACCAAATCCACAAGATCTCTTCATCCAACCATCCAAAGTCATTGATCTTTGGAGAATCGAAGGAGGAGGCCTTGATTCACATCTTCACCAAGAGAGATCTTCAATTCCCCCTCATTCACTTGAGGGCCCCCAAGCTCTAGTGTTTCTTTGGAAACCCTAACTTTGATTTGGTTCTTACAAGCTTGTCTTTGATTTGTCTTGACAGCTTGCTTGTATTTGGAGCCTCCAATTCAGTTGTGGATGTGTGCCTCGAACTTTTTGTAAAGGTGCCGGCTTCCATCTCGAAGGTTGCCGATATAGTGGAAGGTGAATCGATCCCGTTGGGGTGAGGCTCATCGGAGAACAAGGGAGGCCTCTCGTGGCGTTGGTGGTTTGAAACCACCCCCTCTCCAAACGTAGACGTACTTCCCTTCAAAAGGAAGGAACTACGGGAAACAAATCCTTGTGTCTCTGCGTCCACTCCCTTGGTTACTTCTATCCTTTACCGCACTTTACTTACTTGTTCTTGCTTAGTGTTGTGTTAGTTTGTGCTTGTTTGACATATAGGTAAATTCACCATAGTTGCATATTCTAGAGAATTTACCTTTCTTGTCAAACCCTAAATTGAAAAATAGTAAAATTTGAAGTAGCACCTATTCACCCCCCCTCTAGGTGCCCATATGATCCTTTCAGTTAATTAACTTAAATGACAAGTTTGATTAGAAGAACATAGTAACCCCTCAGAGGTGATTCCGGAGTTTCCCCGAGTTAGGGTTTGCGCCCCTCGGAACCCCGTTTAATTTGTCGATCATGCTTTAGGGTTACTTTTCAATACAATTTAACTTGTCATATCATCATACTTGCTTGATCATTGCATCGATGCCATGTGTTGATTGTTCCCCTCTCTTTCTGGTGTTCGGTTCTTCGCGGTAGAATACGAGATCGAGATCAAAGACCGAGGTCAACACCATCGAAGATCGAAGATTTCTTGATAGCCATCGTATTGTAGATGCTTAGCCATGATATTAGTTTTCATAGACCCCAGTTGAATCGATGTTGCACCTAGGGTTAGACGGTGTGTCCTCGCCAGGGCATCCTTTAATGACAAGTTTAATTAGAGAACTAAATCAACCCCTCTCATGTGTTTTCGGAGTTTCCCGAGTTAGGGTTTTCAACCCTCGGAACCCCGTTTAAATTGCCGAGCAAGTTTTATGGTTTCATTTCAATGAAATTCAACTTGTCATATCATCATCCTTGTTTGAGCATTCGGCCTATCCCTCCTCCCCGACCGCCACAGCGCCTCCATCTCCGTCCATCGCCACGCGCTCCAGCCGCCCCTTCCCTTTTAGTGTGTATGTATATATTGTGTATGTATATATAGTGTGTATGTATATATTTTTATTATTGTGTATGTATATATTAGGGTTTCTCTGAATTAGGGTTTATCCGCTTTGACTTATCCGTTTTTCCACCTATGCAGAAAATATGGAACCACACGTCAGAGACGAAGAAAAGGAAGAGTTGATCCAAGGTGTGATCCGCGGGGAAGAAAATTTAGATGTATCGACGTTTCTGAACAACTCCGGTGAGGGTGATCCTCTTTTTGCCAGAATAGACGACTTGTTTGAGGTTGAAGGTGTTGCCTTCCGCGAGGGAGAAGGCGATGCCTTGTGTAATCGAGAAGACGACCGCTCTAGCGAGGTGCATGTAATATAATTTTAATTCATTAATTAATCATTTGCTATCTATATAGAAATAGTAATGACGATCTTTATTCTTTTAGCCCTCCGGATCGAACAAATCTACTGAAAAGAGCGGACGAGGCCCAACCAAAAAGTTGGAAGACCATGAGAGGTTCAGGATCGAAGATATCGCTGAAGACGGCAAACCGACGGCTCCCGAAGTTGTCGCAATCAAATTTGTGGCACAATGCGGAGTAATCGTTAGGGACTTAATCCCGATCGCCATTAAAAATTGGAATAGGCCTGTTGATGCTAAAGAAGAGGGAACATGTTTGTTTGTCCCTAACAAGGCCAAAGATTTACTATGGAAGAGGCTCATGGTTAATTTCAAACTACCGAAGATAGAGCTGGATCCAAATGCGGAGGATCAAGTTGAGGACGCCTTAGAACATGCGAGAGCCATGGAGGCTAAGGTCAGGGAGTGGGCTATGAAGAAGATGGCCCAGTGTTTCACCAACTGGAAGAAAAGATTGCACCTTGACTATGTCGTGAAAGAGAAGACTCCGGATTTCAAGAAGACTCAGTTTGAGAAGATAAAACAATTCTGGGCTGAGTTTGTAAATTACAAGACATCAGAAAAATCTAAGAAAATGTCTGCAACGAATAAGCTGAATGCTGCTAACAAGAAGTATCACCATACTATGGGGCAAGGTGGCTACAGGGCTGGCATTCCTAAGTGGGAGAAACTTGAGAATGAACTGCGTGCTAAAAAGATCACCCCAGAGACAGATGATTGGGTAGAACGTGCAAGGAATTGGTTTTACGGGTATGGGGGCACGTTGGACTCGGAAGGGATGTGTATATATAACATACGACATAAATAAGACCCTTTACCAATCGAGAGGATGAGAAAAGCAGTAAAGGCTGTTAAAGATGGGGACTTCATTCCCGATAGAGAGAATGATGAGCTCACACTCTCCCTTGGAAATAAGGAACATGATGGATAAACACGAGGCACAAGAGGCTCCCAACCATGGAGGACTGGGTTTCCCGAAGAGAGGAATAAATATCCTGATAGAAGCCGTCAGAGGAGAAAGGACAGGGCGGAAGTTGAAGCAGATATTCAGAAAGAGCGAATGCGTATAATTGAAGAACGAATAAAGCAACAACAAGATGAAATTAACGCACTTAAAGAGCAAAGTACTACCGGCCCATCTCAGCAGCACACTGCATTCGATGCTACCGGCCTATCGAATAATCGAAAAAGCAGTGTGGCTTCCACCGAGGTCCCGGGTGATGACAATGGCGATGACGATGGTGCACCGACGATGGATCCTGTTGGCTACCCAGTGGATGATATCACAGAGATGACACACTGCGAGCTACATGTCAAAGTTGTGAACATATCAATGAAGGTGGCGGTCGGCTATGCCTTACCAATTGGACCCACACCAACTTACCACTGTCGTCCGGTTCCAGAGGGCTACGCTGTTGTCGGGGTGGATGAAATCATGCCCAGCTTTGAAGTTTTGGATCTTGACTATAGGTGAAGGGGATGTGACTGTACTGGGAGACGCAACAAATGTCACCATTCTATGGCCGAAGGAATGTATCGTGCTTCGAAATCACACGCCAAGGCCATCTTCGCTGCCGCCTCACCTGTCTCCAGCGAGGTCGTCGCCGCCGTGGCAGCCGTCTTCGTCGCCTCACCTGGCTCCGTCGCCTCACCAATCTCCAGCGCAGCCATCGCCGCGGGAGCCATCGCTGGCGCCTCAGGATAAAAAGCGTAAGCGTACCGCTACTCTGCGTCGTTGTAAGCGATCGCCGAAACGTAAACAAGAGCCGCTTCCAAAAGTACCAAAGGTTCCTCCCAAGAGAGCTTATGATTGTACTGAAGAGGAGACTGCGGCAATCGTTGATGCGGAAACGACATCGTTTTTCGCTAAGCTGAGGCGGCCGAAAGAGCCAGAGTTCCCCAACACCAAAGAAGAAAATCCAAAGTGTTGAAAATGCTAAAGACTCTTCATCAACCCAAGCCAAAGCTGTCATCAGACTATGAGCGTTCTATTCTCAAGTCACATGCGGCACAAAAAGCCTCGAAGAGTAGTACTGATGCAAGCAAGAAATATGTTGCCCAGCTCGGAGAACAAGCAAAACAGTCTTGCGCCCCTCTCAAGGTGATTTCCCAAACCAATGTGGGGTCGAGCAAATATGGGGCCGAAGAGCAGTATGATCCAGAGGTAGTTGCACAATACGGAGAAGCTGCCGCTGCTCAAGGTATGAGTATTGCCCAGTACTTATCCTAGTTAGAGTACTTCCCCGTGAGTGAAGTAGCATACAAATACCAGTACGACAAACCTCTCGTCAAACCTGAGGAGGTAAACAATCTTCCAACAAAAATGTGAAGATTGCATAACTGGTACATGCATGCCACAAAGGCCAGGGCTAACTGGATAGTGCTGAGGGTTACAAAAAAGCATCATGGGAAAGAAAAGGATGACATGATATCCATTGAATTTTATGAACTATTTCAATTATTCAATCAAGATGCCTTGGACAAATCGATCATCAGTGCCTATTGTCTGTAAGTACTAATTCTGTAATTAATTTAGTCTCCAGCTATCTCACCTTGTTTATTGCATGTATATAATCATACTGTAATATGCAGAATGAAGATTCTCGAATGCAGCAGAGGACAAATCTATGACATTGGCTTCATTGACCCATATTGGGTTCATCAAGCTAATCTCAAAACAAGACCCCAGGATACGGAGGATAATATAGTACACGTGTTAAGGTTTCAAGAAACCAGAAGGGAAATACTTTTTCCTTACAACTTCGAGTGAGTGTTATTGTCTTCTATACACTTTCTATTTCGCTTACTCGATGTTAAGTATATAATTGATTAGTTATGCATTCGCAGCTTCCCCTATATTCTGTTAATCATTCAACTTGACAAAGGGCGTGTACTAGTCATGGACTCGAAACATAAACCCCTTGAGCAGTGGAAGGACATGCAGATGATCCTCCAGCGGTAATTCTAATCATTACGACACTATATCGGCAACGTTCGTGAATTTTATGATATCAAGTAATTAATAACTTCTTTTATTCGTTTTCTTTGCCGGGCAACACTTGGAAACGGTTCACCAACAAGGCTAGGGGTGTTTGGAAAGAGGAGCTTACATTTGAAGCACTAGAAGTAAGCACCACTAGCTATATTCGCGCATCTCTTTGATTCTAGTTTTGATACAGTTATTATCATGCTTGATTATTATTTTAATTGAACTATGTTCTCGTAAAGTGCCTGACACAGGGACCAGGTAACAATCTATGTGGATACTATGTTTGCGAGTTCATCCGGCAGACGTGCGATGAGAAGGGAAGAAATTTAGAGCAACTCCACATACGTAAAAAATTTCTATAGTTTTTAATTACAATCAAATTGTGTTTAGTTTCATTCATATAGGCTGACTCCTTTTTTAAATCAGATCGAACGTCTACGGGACGGTCTTCTGCCAAAGGATCGCGTACGAGCAATTCAGGAGGAATTGGCGGGATTCTTGGATGCAGAAGTCCTAAACCCAAAAGGGGAATACTATTCGACTGTGTATAGACAATAGGGATTGTAAAAAGAGCAACTTTTGTATGTAGTGCATGAACTCGATCCGTGTATCGAATGTAATATTGTCATGATGATCTTGTGTAATATAACGGTTCCTTCATTGATAAGTGCAAAACACTGAATAAACAATAAAACAACCTAAATGAATTCTCTGCCGCGGCACAAAAAGTGGCGAAAATGCTGGCGCGGCAACAAAATGTGCCAAAATGAATTCTCTGTGGCGGCAGAGAAATGTGCCAAATCTCTGCCGCGGCAGAAGGTTATTTGTCCCGGTTCGTGTTACGAACCGGGACTAATGCTCCACCCCCTCGCCCTCTGACGCCGCCACGTGTACCCCCATTTGTCCCGGTTTGTGGGGCAACCGGGACTAAAGGTTGGGGCTTTAGTCCTGATTGCCCCGTCCCGGTTGGGTAACCGGGACTAATGCCCCTTACCAACCGGGACCAATGGGCCGTTCTGCACTAGTGTGTGTTGGGGCCTGAACAAAATCCCGACTTGACACGAGGGTGGCAGCGGGCAGGGTGGCTAGCCTTGGAAAGAAAAAATGATGGGGAGCAGCTGGTGGGGTAGCCGGCACGATGTGAAACACCAGGACGAGCGGCCACCGCGACGAGTAGGAGCTCATGGTGGTGGGAGGCGATGGTGGAGGCGCTGTGGTAGGAAGGCGATGGGGGCGGCGACTCAGTGGTGTGTAGATCAAATAATTGCAGGGATTTGGTTTGGCGCTGATTAATCAGATTGAGAGGGAAAACTGTATATTTGCAGGAATGATTAAAATTTTCCATCAGTCTTAGCCAAAATAACTTGATTAGCACGGCAAAAGTTCAAATAAGGCCTGCAACCATCCAGAAACCCTTACTAGCAAGTTTTGAAACAAACAAAAGCCCTTCTAAAGCATTATTTCTTCATTATCTTCTCTCTTATTTTATATTGAACTGTATGCTTGTCTATCTGTATAACACTGTCTGGACTAGCCGTCTCCACTTCAACTTTGAAGCTGTAAAGCAACTGAAAGCTTTCATTTCATGGTCCATTGATCATGTCAAGAGCCATTTCCTTTTCATAGAATATCCTCATGTAAGGTGTTATAATATTAAACTTTTCAAAATCTTTTTTATGAGTGTTGTTGCACCAAGTGGTGGTTTCTCTCTCAGCCAATCCATGATTGCATCTGCCAACCACCTAGTCTTTGCTAGTTTTGTTTTGTCCTTTGGTTGTCCTGTTTGAGTTGGACATGTATGTTCATATGGGTTCCTTTTTATCTGAAACATAATGAAAATGGTAGGTACAGTTAAAAAACTCTACACAATGATCTAAAATACACAACTGGTTGTAATACCTGAACCAATATGCTCTTGAGCATAGTGGATGCATGCATCCTCCACCTACACCTCTTGTATGGGCACTTCACTGTGAACTTTGATGGCTCACTCTTAATAACATCATAATCATTTTGTGGGAATGCAATATGTAGTAAGTGCATTACATTTCAAATACGGTGCCTTCTAAAAGATAAGGATCGTCCCTATCCCACTCAATTGTTGGCAAGTCATCACCATCGTACTTGGCTAAAATCATGCTATCATTGTTCTCCTCATTCTCTTCGTCATCAGTGTCATCAAATATGGCACCATGGGCCATTTCCTTCCTGTATTGATCCTCCAGTGCCTGCTTACTGAATCTATTTACCAATTTAGGAAACATCAACTCATCCTCATCATCTAGAGGAGGCGCTCCATCGGCAGGCTCTACTTTATCCTCTACATCGAACGCATGTGCGATCTGGCTTACACTCGCAGTGCGAACAAATGGTACTATTGTCGACCTACAAGAAGTGTGGGGCACACACTATTAGCAGAGACACATGATGCCTGGCCAACAGATATTGCTTTAACCCTCTTTCACTTGTGCTCAATTTTAGGTTACACATGGATACAAATTCGATCTAAACGGTCAGAAGCATTCAAAGAGAAAACAATTACCAAGTCAACTTCACAAGTTAGTAGGAGCAATCTTTGATCGCTAACATTGAAATATTGCAAGTCAACTGAATCGCCGGAGCTCTAGGGGAATTTAGAATATATTTTTTATTTCAAATATCTGAGAGTTATGGAGGTTACAACCACCACTGGGAAGTAAAATCCAAAGAGATATTGTCCAAAACCACGAATTACGCTAGTACCTAGCCTAACCGCCAGCTGAAATGCCAATGCTGGATCAATCCTATTCGAAAAGTAAGGCAGTTAGTTGAGCACCAGCGATTCACGCTCAGATACTACCTATAATTAATCCACAAATAAATTATACTTACCTAGATGAAATCCATGCATTAGATCCCTCTGATTCCACCCAACCTTCTCTGTGATCGATAGGCAAGAGCGGTACACCAGTCGGCGCTGCATACTATGCCGCGAAATGGGTATATCTAGAGGAGGGGCGGATCCAGAGGCAAAGTGAGCTCTACGGCCCTAGGGTGGGGCTGCTCGGCTACCGAGGACGACATAAGGTAGGAGGGCACGACGGCAAGGCAGCGGAGGGGCGATGTGGGAGTTGTTCCAGGCTTGTGGGGAAGCGAATGCTTTCAATGAGCGAGAGATGGCCGGTCTGACATGTCTCAGTGTGCCCCCACCCTTCATCACATATGCAGGACCCATCCAAACGCGGCCCCACCCATCAGCCTATAACGGTCGAGAACACGTAACGTAACGCTCAACACACGACCCTTCCCAACGTGGCCCCACCCGTCAGCTATAATGGTCAAGGACTTTGACCAAATGGCAACCCTTAGTCCGAGCATCTGTAGGGGTTTTAGAATATAGGGAGGGGAAAATTAAGAAAAAGTTAAGCGGCTGGGGAAAACCGAGTACAACTAACGAACCAAGGGCATGAAAATAAATCCAATCAAAGTAATACCTAACATTAATTTTTCTAATCATACCACACACATTAAGAGTAGAAAATCGAGACGACGAATACCTTCCAACGGTTGCAAGTTACTTGCATTGAGATGGAGTGATCGGGTGAGAATGTTGATAACCCCCCCCCCCCCCCTCCGCATATGGGTCCACTAGTTTGGAGAGCTTGATACTTCAAATAAATCACAAGAAGAGCGCCCAAATTTGGTGTCAAAGTTACAGTTTGGAATGGCAGCTTTTGTAAGGATCGTCATGTCCTCCTCATTGACTCTTATAAACTCACCATGGGCCTGCATGTTGTTAGTAATAACATAGAACAAATAGCTGCAGGACGCTCAATTTGATTCCCCTTTGGGATAGGATTTGAATTTCACATCTTATTAACGTAGTAGTTAGGGGTAGGACTAAGTGTGAAACAAGTGGAGCAGATGTCGGTAAAGTTGTTGGCGAAACCAAAGTAGTGACACCAATCATCGAGCGACAACTCATATTCACAGTTCATCAAACGGAAGGTAACCTTATCATCTCCTGGGATATCCTCCTTAGAACTACATAATGGACCCACTGTATGCTTCAAGGTACTAAGAAACTCGAGTGTGAAGTGGCAGGTGGCGGCCTCCTGAAAAATAAAGTCAAGCAAACCAACATTATAGTAAAGATAATTAAAATCATGGCGAATGCCTAGTAGGTTTAGAATATGGAGGCATGCCCATTTGGTAGATTTGATCTCACGATTCTTAAGACGATTGAAACAGTTGAGATGAAAGTCTTTGGTGAACTCGATATTGACTGCTGCAGAGGTTAGTCCTTCAACCGGTGGCGCGGATAGTATAGCCACCGCACACGTACGGCTCCTTGTATTCATCTAAAAATATAAACTTTCACTAATTAAAAACTTTCTTCAAACAAGATTTTGATCCGGTAGAATAAGCATAGAATACTCCCCTACACTTTCTACAAAAGAATCTCCTCTAAATAACAAAACTAACATGATCAAATAGATAATAAGCTCAAAATAAGATCTAAGTCTAAGAGCTAGAGCATGGTTTTGTTGCAAAAAATTTGGGATTGGAACATAAACGTACCTTGAATCGATGACGTGTGAGGAATAAAATAAAAACGAGTAGAGGTGAAGATCCAATGGAGGTGGTTTGGAGTTTGGAGGAAGAAGAAAGATAAAATGAGAGTTTAGGTTTAGGTTTACCTCTTCCCTAGGCTCAAATCGCGGCCAACGGTCATTATGGGCGGCGGTACGGTCGCGGTGATCGCGACCCGCTAGTACTGAGCGAGGTAGCATTGCCTTATGATCGAGGTTCAATCCTAGTGACACACTTATTATGGACGTGCGATACGGCCGTGCCCCACCGTACTGACGGTCGTTATGCATGGGCTTAGTATTTTCTAACAAATTCTCAATCTTTGCATCGGAGTGGTACGGGCAAGCGGTATGACTATGTACCCCCATATGGGTGGTCATTAAGCACTCGGTTCCTTTGAAAAAATTCGAGGACTTCATTTTCTTCATCCGGGATGTGGTACGAGCGCGTGGTATGGAGGTATACCATGGTACCGATGGTCGTTGTGATGGTCGGTGTGGCCTCAGAAACCTGCAAAGCTTGAAATTTTTGTTGCATCTTTATCACATGCCTTTGCATATCAGTTATATCTCCAAAATGACAGTAGAAATACAACACTAAACCATTGATTATATAACCGCGTGTTAGTGAATAAAAGCTAAAGAAAATATTACTTTGTTTCTTCTCTCTTAAATGGATCTCTCGAACACTCTTTATTAGTAAACAAAAACAAAAACAAAACTAACATTAACATAAATAAAAAAATTTATTTCACATGGGTTGTCTTCCATGAAGCACTTCTAGTTAAGGTTAATTAGCCTGACCCAAATGGTGACTATTTTGGTTTTGAAAGTGAAACACCCACTCAAAAGTAGTTGTCTTTTAAAGTAATGATCACAATTTCATTAGGTTTGTCCTTTTATTTCTAGGGAGGTGGACTACAAAAGGTTCTCTTGATGGTAGCCCTACTCCTACATTCCCTTTATGTAAGTTGATTAAAGTTTTTATAGTTCTTAAAAATGGCCTTCCTAAAATTATTGGTGCCATAGGATCTTTAGGCATGTCCACTATAACAAGATCAATTAGTGCAGGACATTTTTTTATTTCTACAAAAATATTCTCCTTGACTCCCATAGCTTGTTTATAACTTGGATCTGCTAAGTGGAGTCTTAGTTCAGTAGTTTGAAATGGACCAAGGTTAAGTCTTTCAAACATACTTTTATAAATTGTTGAGACACTAGCACCAAGGTCAGAAAGTGCAGCAATCTCATTAACTCCTATATGGATTTTAATAGTGAGCTCAAATATATCATCTAGTTTAGCTGGAAGTTTTTTTGCTAACTTCTTATATTGCATTGCTATCTCATGTACCTTGGTTGCTACTTCTTGAATAAAATTATGGTACATGGCATAATTGCCTCCATTAATACCGAGATTCTTTATGGTGATCATCTTCATAAGATCCTCCACTATATAACGGCCCGTTGCTATAGTCCAACTCTTTAGGGTTCTCATCTTTGTTTTCCAACCTCATCATTTTGAGGTCTTTGGCTGGATTTGGCTTGGGATTTCCTGCAAACGTTGCTAGGATGAGAGTTTGACTCTCAACTATTTTCCCAATTGTGCTTCCACGGTCTTTGTTCTTTCCTGTAAATCTTGAACATCATTTTTAAGAGTAACTACTTGATTAGATAGTTTATTAATTGTAGTTTCATGGTTCTCCATAATCTTAATAAGAAGATTATTCTGTTTAGTTTGTGCTTGCATAAAAGGTTTGAAAGAATTTTTAAGTGAGAGATTACCATTACTTGCTCCATTACTATTGGTATAGTTATTGTTGTTTGGTGCACCTATAGGGTTAGCATATTGCTTTTGAAAGTTCGAGCCATAGTTTTGACTCTTCCATGCAACGTTATAAGGATTCCGAGCTATAAAATCTACCTCCCCGATATTTGAGTTGGTGATGGCATTTACTTGGGTTTCCTTACACTTTAGAACTCTTAGAAGCCCATCTACCTTTTAAGTAATCTCTTCATGAGTCTCCTCGGTGATTGATTCACCTTTCTTGAGGGAGATATATCCACATGGCATTGGGCATGGTTGCTTTGCCTGTCATTTAGAAGCATTTTGGAAACATTTACTTCCTTTCCCATGAATGTGCCTTTGGCTGTAGTGTCAAGCATAGATTTAGACATTTGGTTAAGGGAGTTATAAAATAAGTGAATAAATAACCACTCTTCCATCCCATAGCTAGGAAATCTCATTACTGCTTCCTTCATTCTTTCCCAAGCGAGCGCTAGTGGCTAGCGATCTTCTTGTTTAAAACTTGTAATATTTGATCAAAGTTGCATAGTCTTAGATGGAGGGAAAAACTTATTCGTGAAAATTTTAATGCATTCCTCCCATAAAGTAATAGTGCCTTTAGGCAAAGCTAGCAGCCAATATTTTTCTTTTCCTCTAAGCATAATTTAACAACATCGGGGTCAACAACTTTTATGCACATCATGTCGCATATTTCAGTAAATGTATTTAGGTGAAAATCTGAATCTTCAGCAGCTGAGCCTCCAAGTTGGTTTTGTTGAACCAAACTCAAAACGTTAGGCTTGATATCATAATTCTCCGCTGTAACAGCAGGCTGAGTTATAGGTGCACGAATAAAATCATCATTGGGAGTAGCATACTCCCTAACATTCTTTTGTGCCATAGTAATTATATCTTTTGGTATTTTTAGATTTAGAGAAACAATTAAACAAGTAACTATATTTTTTGGGTTTTAAAATAGATAACAAAACGTAAACTAATAACAATAAATAAAACTACAACAAAACGAATAAACAAGGTCTCTAATAACCTCACTAGGACAGCAAAATTGCTTCCCTAGCAATGGGCCAGAAAACTGGCCGATACCTTTGATTCGGATTATGGATACAGTTTAGTAGTTTTTCCCTATAAAATACCAAGGTTTATCGAACCTTGGGAAACACTTGCTAAAAGGAATTGAGGAACTTCTACAATACTTGTTGATTACTTTTGTTTTTTCCTTTACTATATCTTTCTAGTTTACTTTGTATCTTTTGGTTGTTTTCAATGATGGAGATAGGCCAGGGTTTGAAGATTCATCTGCAGATATGCATACAAATGGGATAAAAATTAGATTAAGCACAGTCATGTGCAAAATGATCTAATAGTGATAGGAATTGTGGGTAATACATCCTCGGCTACTAAAGCCCCTAAAACCACATGTGAAAATAGTCTCTTGGTCCAACCATCGTACCACTAAACCATGGGTTACAACAATTATTAAGTAAAATAGACCAAAGCCTTAAGATCGGTGATGTTACTATTGATCCTAAGCGGATCACTAAGCGAATACCATACTCCCCCTTTCTGTCTCTGGGGTTTCGCGTGTCAGATGTCGTTCTCCACTCATCTCACATCACACCTTGATCAATTTGTGGGGTCTTGGGTACCTACAAGTCCTCGGATCGACGTAGAGACAAAGATACAAGATAACAAAGATCCTATTCAATTTATACACAATATTACCATAGAATTAGAGGCACATAGACGCTACAAGGCTTCAACCCAACCCGCAGCGTGTAAGGACTACTCACTCATAATAATAAGATCAATAATATGAATCGTTGGCAAAATACTTAGATTAAAATCAAATATTCTTACAATGATCGCCAATTCTCAAGAAGATCTATATTAAAAGATAATGGCTATGGCTATGAAGGAGGTAGGATATGGAGGTGATGAACTATGGTGGTGTGGATCTGTTTTGGTGTGTGATGGATGAGACCTGAATTGCGAATGGGTTTTGTGTCGGCTGGAGGGTGCATATATCCTCGAATGATCTCGCTTCCTTCACATAAATATCTTGGTTTAACCTAAAGAAGGCACATGTGTGTAGTACGGGCGAATGGTACGGATGGGACTCGCCTATACGATGCTCATTACACCTCCTGGAAACGCCTTTTTGCCCTTGGTTGACTTGGTTGTATTGGTAACAACATATTCTTCAGAAATTGCTCCTGATCTCATTATAAAGGCATGATTTTCTGCACATCACAAATCAATAGAAGGTTTTAGCACATATTTGCAATAATTAGTCATTAGTATCAAGGCTAGAAAGTTATTTAGTCAATTTCTTGACTTAAAATAAGATTTAAACATGGATAAAGATGGTTGTTTTTCATAGCCATCAAGAAACTTCATGAGAGAGAGAGGAGGCGGCATGGGAGCAAGGGGTGCGCTGCCCCTGCCCCCGCTGCTACCCCTCTCTATATGGGCGACCTTCTTTTCGCATAATATTTCGAACTTTCCCGAAACCCTAAAATAGGAAGTTCCATATACAATTCTCTACCTTATGACCATTCAAAATCTCCTCATGATATCAAGGATCTCATTTGAGACTCTGAAACAACATGTGATTTACACCATACATATTCTCAAGGAAGACTAGCGACACCGTAGGTTAAGTTTGTGACTCGACGAGTTCGTGAATATGTAGACATGATCGATACAGCTCTCCGATCAATAACCATTAGCGATACCGGGATGCCCATAGTGTTTCCTACACATTCAACAAAGTTCTTTTTAGTTGAACCATAATGTCAACGATTCAAACAATCTGGTATACAATTCCTTTTGCAACACAATATATTACTTGCCCAAGATTCGATCGTTGGTATCACTATACCTAGTTCAATATCGTTACAGACAAGCTCACCATGGTATAGGATCCATGTGACCAACTACTTTAGTCACTAAACTCTTGGATGCTATAATATCGAGAGGGCCCAGAAATATCTTACACTTTGTCATACAAGGGAACAAATCCCAATCTTGATTCACACAACCCAACAGACATCAGCGGAGATACCTCACCTTTATAATTACCCAGTTATGGAGTGAAGTTTTATTTCCACAAGGTATTCATCCAATGCACAAGAGTAACATGATCTCATGGTATGAGGAAACTATACTTGACATATCATGAAGCGATAGAAAACAAACTAGACACTGCAATCAGAAGTTATGCTTATTATTAAGGGTAGTGTCCATCACATCATTCTCTAATGAAGTGATCCCATTATCAAGTTACATCCATGTCAATGGTATAGGAAACCTTAACACCGCTTGACTAACGAACTAGTAGAAGAGGCTTACTATGGACTCTGTGTTGTTTATCTATCCACACGTGTATTTAGTTTCCAATACATACAATTAGCATGGACAATAAACAATATCATGAATAAGGATATATGAATAATAACAACTTTATTATTGCCTCTAGATAGGGCATATTTCCAACATGACACTGAGGAGCATGACACGTGAAGAGTATCAAAATAAATTCTCCTAAGACAAGATGTCACCATGTCTACCTCAACAACCACTGTAATGCAGTTTGTGGGTTACCACTACTATCTAGCATGATAGCTGGTGGGGAGGTGCTACCTGGCATGCCACCATATCAGGAGGGACAATACAACATAGCTATGTCCTAGTCGGTAGGAAGACCGCCATGATCTAGCTAACATATAGGCCGCCACTCAACATGATATTACTTGGCAAGCGACAAGCCACCATGAATTCTTAGCACCGGGATGGACCATGATCAGTCTCATAAAGCCGGTTGCGTTGAAAACTCAAGAGGGAGACTAACTAGTACAAATACAAGTAAATTTTAGTATGGTAGTGACACAAGCTAGTACAAGTACGTTGGGTCAAAGGAGGTAGCGATGAGGTAGGACAAGTTCTGCATGCTAACGAACCAAGACAACCCTTAAAGATGATCGTATATGGAAACATGCCCCAAGATAGAAGTTGTAGATATCTTCATGGTGTGCAACTTTGATTCTTGATCCATCTTGATCTGGATTAGTATGCTACCTAAAGAGCCATGAAAAGTGATGGTTTACCTAGTCGGCTCCCTGACAGACTTTGACCTGAAGTTGAAGATGGGATCTTGGATGTATCAAGACATATTTAGATGGAAAAGTGATCAACATAAAAGTTGTTCGTCTCTTCGAGATGCACAATTTTGGATTTGGAAACATAACCATACAAATTATTGTGTGACTTCTAAGGCCAAGACAAGAAGCAGCACAAAGATGTAGTCAAATACGGATTCTAATCCGAGTTAGGCTATAGCCCTTATATTGTGAGGAAATTGTAGAGAAGCCATATATTTATAGGGGAAGACCGACCGCCTCATATATATGTGAGATATGATGGTAGATTGAACAACACCGATCAAATAATCTATTGCACTTTTTATGCTCATCTACTTTTATACCTACCTTTGTACCTATGCTTCTTGTTCCTTCATAGTTCTCCATGCCAGCGATCTATGATGCCACGAGATTCTAGGGGCGGTAAAGACGACTTGGAGCGGCCCATAGCCACTGGAATTGGGGTCCCTCCCAGGTTAAAAGCATTCACGGGTTGTCTTTCGTATTTCACTTTTAGATAGATCTCCTTCGATGTGAGCTTTGGTGCATCACCCTCGGTTTCAAGGTACCCATCTCTTAGGTGTGGTGGATCAAACACCTTGGAGACTCCCAAACCTTATGCAGTGTTATCTACAAATTATCTCCCTTTATGTTGCAGGCACAAGGACATGCCAATGTAAGTTATAACCATTTTTAGGGCAACATGCGGCATTGTGTTGATACCCACATATAAAACATGTCTACATACATGTGTATCTACATAAAAGTACGTCAATTAATTTGGCATA
The DNA here is from genome assembly GCA_916181665.1 of Avena sativa. Lineage (NCBI taxonomy): Eukaryota > Viridiplantae > Streptophyta > Magnoliopsida > Poales > Poaceae > Avena > Avena sativa. The sequence continues at coordinate 311,569,358 of OV702283.1, forward strand.
GAGGGAATACTATGCTTCCAAAGAAGCAAACTACTCACTTGGGCGTGTCTGGTTTCCCGTAGCCTCTCCAAAATGCTGGGTGGGTGCAAAAAAGCTCTTTTGGTTGCTCGAGCGAGACCGTGTTTTGTGCTTGGAACAAACTTGAATCATCATTGCAACATGCTCCATATGAACGGTTGTTTCCACTCGGACATGCCCATCAGGCACAAACACATGAATAATGTGCGCAGAAGGATGCACGTAGATGGCGGGAAACTTAAAATTGGCTATGTGCTTTGGCGCAAAATGTAGGCTCACCTACCTCTTAGTTGGTCACCTCCAGCGAGAGAACAAATCAATCCTCATTTTTCATATTTGGCGACGGTGTTATTTAATATCCTCGGCACCGACTACTCCAAGTTCGCGGACCTTTGGCACCATCTTTGTCACCCTCTCGCCCCCTTGCCTCCAGCATTGGTATAGCTCGTAGATCTCTAGCACGAACTATCCCTCTTTGTATATGTCACCCGTTTGTCCTTGTTTGTCTCCGGCTCTAGCAAATATTCATTGTATACTATGCATGTAAGCACCTATAACCCCCTCCCGCCCCCACAATTATCTTGTTAGTTTTAACTTATGGCCGATTTCACAGTTACTTATGCAACATAGATTTAATTAGGACTAGCGGATGAAGCTTATCATTCCGACAGCAACCCTCATAGCCGTGGTTTAGGCTTGGATCCACCACTAGAGAGTGCTTCATCACAATCGCATGGCCATGTTAATATATGCTCCCATGTTTCCCCGAGATAGAGAGGATGATCACACCTACATCTACAACCACACCAATGTAAAAATTGTGCACATGCTTTAGTTTATAAGATCCCCTTTTAACCATCTTATGAACACATTAAGGGTTAGGGGTTGCTTCAAGATAGTATCCTAACCTCTATGGAGCAGAAAGTAGCAATGTTCATTCATGTTGTTGGACATAACTAGAGATTTTGAGTGATTCACAACACATGTAGGAGATCCATTGAGACAAGATCCTAGTATTTCAAGCAAGTCTTGTATTCTATTGGGGATCATAGAGGAGATATGATCAAGAAATTATCTTGTAAAATTCCATCAAACATACGAGATATATTCTCAACACCCAGATTTTTAATCCCAGATGCCTGTTATGCCAAACATCGCAATCCCAGGATTACCATTTTTGCGAGACATAACAGATTGGTACCATAGTTCATCATCCATTACAAACCATAATAAAGGTCTTAGAAATAAAGGATATCATGATCCAGTCTTAATACAATCAACGCGGCGGAATAATATAATAACGGTAGCGTGGGTGAAGTTCCATCTTCATGGTCACAGCAAATGCTGACGATGGGAGATGATCCTAGTTGTCATAGATTTTCTGCGGTCCATCATAGTTTGGCCACGGGAATATCCAGGGACAATGCCATGAGTACTCTTTAAGTACTCGCAAACTATCACTAACAAGTAAAGTGGTTCAAGTAGGAATGCTAAGCTCTAGCTTATTTTGCAAAAAGCCAGGTTTATCTCTAACTGAGTTCAGAAGTAAAGAAAGCTAGTTTAAGGTTTTATAACACCTAAGTGGGAAGTTAGTTTTCACTTTCACAACCTTGTTGTGGTCAAGTCAAAGTCATGATTCATTTCACAAGTCATTTTGAAAACATCTGATGACGGAACAGTATGGCCACTCCAATTGTCCATAACCGCGGACGTGGCTATTCTAATAGTTTGACACTCTGTAGAGGTGGTACACTTTCACCACAATATTGGATACATCCGTCAGGAACAATCCTGAATTCACCATACTCAGTATGCGGATAATCAATCCTAACCTTTCCATTACACACCCTAGTATAGGCACCTCCCCTATCAGTTTGGCCTCCCAACCATGACCATCTGTCATCTTGGGAACTGCGTGGAAAATCATCACGAGGTAGCCTCATCTCAAACCTCGGCTGGAAGGGAACCCATACTAAGATATATAAACTTCTAGTCAAGCCCTACCAAAATTCGGGTATTGTGCTTGTACGATAAAATTGGAATGGTATCGCATCCGAACACAACCATCAGTTTTATAAAGGGATAGGGCTCATGCCTCAACATTTTCATCCTCAAATCATCCGGTGTTCAATAACACATGTCAAATCATTTCATTAGAATGACTCATCATTCTAAGGTTTTCATAACCATTTTCACCAAGTATTCCCATCTAAAGTGATTAAGTTTTATGCTTAGCACTAGCCACTAAAGTTGGGGGTAAACACTAATGAGGGGTGGTAATCAAGTGTGACTTATCTAAGTATAATCTCATGCCTCAGGATGACATCAAGTTCTACCTAACTTAGGACAAGTTTTATGCTCTTTATGCTACCTCTAATATCTTTCCAAAACTTCACAAGTCACTAAGTAAACAAAATGTTTTGATAAAGAAATAAAAGAATAAAGCTTGCAAGTAAAACTGGGATTTGGTATAATCAAGTGGTATAACCAAAGCATGCCTAATGCATTGCATAAGTTATGTAGCTTGCACAGTTGCAAGTGTTAGCTTGCAAATTTCCAGCTTGCTAGGATGGATTCCATAGGTAACATGCAAGTGGTATCTTGCTAATTTAACTTGTATGGTGAAGCTTTCCTTGTGTAGTGTAGTGGTTGAAGTTATCCTCTCTTCCTCTTCATAGTAGTCTCCTTCCTCTTCGTATCCTTGGTCGGTACTAGCATCTATAAATAAATATGAAGTACACAATCAACAAACAATACTTAACTACTTCTATTTAGCACACTAGGGTTCACACTAGATGATCTAGCATCATCACAATCATCACAAGAATTAAGGCAATAGTTTTATTTATTTTATTTTAGAAAATTAATTTCTACTCATTGAAAAACTACTTAAGATTTAATATTCTCCAATTAAAATATGGGATCATGTTGACACATGTCATCACCACATATTTCAATACTTGGGAATGTGATTTAAAGAGGTGTCACAATTTAATAAGGTTTAACCTTTTTATTTTCATTAAAAAAAGTGACTAGAAATGCCTATGGGGCATTATTTTATTACTTGTCCATTATTACTGCAAGTAAAGCTAGATATTTTTATATATTCAGAAAGGTCCTATCAAATGTGATTTTTGAGAGTTGGAATCAACTGAAAAGCAGTTATGGTTGAATTTTGAAAAATGTTTGAATGCAGAAAAGTCTCTGCCTTGTTATTTTTACTATAGGTGATATATAATCTCAAGTGGTTTGAATCCAACGGGCTTGGGTTAAGAATTTCGATACCTTTCTAACAAAATTGGTTTCATGCTATTTAGTTTAGTAAAACTCTCTGAATTGAATTTTGAATCTACTGCCAGAACTAGGTTTGAAACTAAATAGACAAATCTAAATTTAAACTAACTGGGTCATGCGGGAATTCTAACTGGGCCGGCCTACTGCACACAGCACGCACGTGATGGTTAAGTGGTGCTCCCACATGTCAGTGAGGCGGAGGTTGGCGAATGGGTACAGGGCGATTATGACCATAGGATTAGATTAAGGATCAACGGCTCACGGCCATCGTCCTCGTCGAACAGAACACGACGGGCTCGAACCCTAGCGCGGCCAGTGGGGGTCTGGGGCGGCTCACCGGGGCTTAGGCGATGGTCGGCGATGGGGGTGAATGACGAAGTCGACGACGGCGGTTCTCCTGGTACTGGCGGCTCCTCCTGGGGTGGCTCCAATCGATGGCGCCCTTCTACTCCAGCAGCGTCAGGCTCCTGTGAAATTCCAATGAGGGAGAGCTTGCCTTGCTCCGGGAAGAGGTGGGAAGGATCACTGAGACGTGGGAAGTGAACTGGTGTGAAGAAAACGAGCGGGAGAGTCCTCCTTTTATAGGCGAGCTAGAGAGGCCGAGCGTCATGGGCAGTGCTCATCAGGGTCGGGGTTACAACAAGCTACGGGCATGGCCGAGGCTAGGGGATGGTGCGCGGTCTCCTAGCGGTCCTCAACGGCTTGATGGAGTGGCAAGGGGCGGTGCGGTTTGGTCGAAACGCGCTGGTGCTCTGAGTGGCACCGACGACATTTTTGATGACGCACAGGCGCTCCTGGTCGCGCGGCGGCGAATGGGCATGTCTGGTGGTCTCCTGGTATGGTGGTGATCGTGTGGACGGGCGGCGAAGGCGAGGCGCGTTCTGTGCAAGCACGGCGAGCTGGCGCGCTCTGGACATGGCAGACACAAACTGGGAGCGTGTGTTCTTGGTGGTCCACTACTTGTCAAGGCTCGAGGTCTGGACAGGGGGTGGCGGTGGACGGTGGCGTGATTCCTGGACATGGTGGCTAGGCGCGGCGCCGACTCGTTCTAGATTGCCATGGTCGGCTGACAAGGGTTTGCTCGGGGATGCATGGCATGGTGCAATGGTAGGGGTTCTAGCTGTTTTAATGCACTGGTTGTCACTGGGGAGACAAGGATGATAAATGGGGATAAAAGTTTGGAAAGATTACTGCTCAAAACAGTGAAGTTTGGCATATGAACTGGGGGATTCATATTTTCATTTTTGGATGAAACTTGGTGAGTGTACTGGGCACATACTAGGGAGTATCTGGTTGATTGGGTTTGTCAAGGTGAACTGGTTTGGTTGGGTTTTGAGAAATGGTGATCTTACCATATGAACTAGATTCAATTTTGAATTGTCCTTGGCATAGATTTGTAAATTTTTTCTATGGGTTTGCAAGGTGGGCTTGGGTTCACTTTTACTTGGTCTAGCAAGGGGTTAAAATAATTGGATTTGTTTCTGTTAGAAATCTTGGACTAGAAACACTCAAAGTGGTCTAGTAAACAGGATTGGAAAAAATGACCATTTTCTTATTTGGTTTATTTTTGAATTTCTAATGATTTGATCCTGCTTGGAAATTATTTGGATGATGTTGTTTTCATCTATAAACCAATCATTTCCATTCATAACAATCACACAAGTCCATACAAGCATTCATGCATTCATTACATACACACATGCATTCATATGGATTTTAATTCACAAAAGTTTTTGTTAACCCTAAATTTGGGTGATTGCAATCGATAACCTTGATTAATATTTGTGGGATGTTACAAACCTTCCCTCCTTAAACAAAATCTCGTCCCGAGATTTGAGAAAAATAAAACTAGGATTTAAAGAGATCTGGAAACTCCGTCCTAATGTAATATTCTCGCTCCTAGGTAGCTTCTTCTTCGGTGTGGTTACTCCACTGGATCTTGAGAAACTTGATACTCCGGGTCCTGGTGGTTCTGAAATCTTCCTCCGAAATACGAATGGGTACTTCGGGATAGGTCAGGTCATCGTTGATTTCTATGGTCCTGTGATCAATATTCTTGAAAACTTCGGTCTTCTTCGGAACTTCTAGGCATTTGCGAAGTAACGAGATATGAAACACATTATGTGTAACATCCCAAAAATATAAACAAGGATCATCAAACTCTAATCACAAAAATTAGGGTTAACAAAAACTTTGATTAAGTTAAAATCATATGAATGCATGTGTGAATGAAACGATTTGACCAATGCATGAATGGACTTGTGTGATTAACCTAAATAGCAAGAAATGGTTTAAAGATGAAAATAATATCATATAAAACATTTCCATGCAGAAACAAATCAAAGGAAAATAAAAAAACAAAGCAAATAAAGCAAATGGTCATTTTTGCCAATCTTGCTCACTAGGTCACTTTGAGTTCTTCTAGTCCAAGATTTCAAACAGAAACTTTTCCAATTCTTTTCACCCCTTGATAGAACTAGTAAAAGTGAATCAAGGCCCACCTTTCAAACTGGCAGAAACATTTGGCAACCCCATTCAAATCACAATTCAAAATTGAATGTTATTCATATGTGAAGATCATCCATTTTCAAAACCCAACCAAACCAATGCCCCTTGACTAATCCAACTAATCAGACACTCCCTAGTATGTGCCTAGCAACCCCACAAAGTTTGAATCCAAAATTCAAATTTAAACTTCTTGCGGCCATTTCATCAAACACCTTGCAGATTCAAATCAAACAAAAATCAAACACTATAGTGTGCAGTAAAATTGGCCTAACTTGTTCCCTCTCTGGTTGCAACTAGCCCTTAGTAGATCATCTAGCCTCTTTAACAATCTTTAGCACCACTGTGAGCAAGCCTAGGCATTAATGTCAAGCATGCCGAGAGCACCATTGCCACCCCATTGTCGCCAGCGAGCTAGAGGCCGCACTAGGCTCGCCAACCTTGTCTGGGACATGCAGCACCGTCCACCGCCATGCTCTGTCCCAGCCCCGAGCAATGCCAGCCCCTGGACCACACGACACGCCCATGCCAAACCTCTCTGCGACCATGCCGAGAGCGCGCCCGTTCGCCGTAGACATGCCCGTTCGTCCAGCACCCACAGACCGCGCGCCGCCCTCGCCGCGTGCGTGTGTGATCACCACCACCCCAGCAACCCCGTAGACATGCCCGTTCGACGCCGCGCGGACCATGCGCGCTATGTGACTTTAAAATCGCCGTCGGACCCACTCAGAGCACCACGACGTTCCGACTGATCAGCATCGCCCCATGCCGCAAGACCACGCCGTTGAGCTTCGCCATGGAGCACAGCACCGCCCCCTACAGTTGCCCATGCCAGTAGTTGCCTGTGCCGTCGACCACGACGAGCTCAGCCCGCGCCCGTCGGTCCCCTTCCGCCACTATAAATAGAGGCCTCCACCGCTCGTTTTATCCACACCAATTCACTCCCCTCTCACCCAGAATCACCCCACCTCACTCCTGGAGCAAGGCGAGCAACGCATCGCCAGAATTTGGCCGGAGCCCGCCGCTGCTAGAGAAGAAGGGAGCCGTCGATTGATGCCGCCCCAGGAGAACCGCCGTCGTCGACTTCGTTGTTCGCCCCCATCGCCGACCCTTGCCTGATCCCCGGTGAGCCTCCCACGACCCACACCTGCCACGTTAGGGTTCTGTCTCGCCGGCGCTGCCCGACGTGGACGATGAACCATAGCCATTCGATTAGAGTTAGATCGTGCAGTTCACACTGCCCCGTACCGCTTCGCCCCTCCCCGTCTCACTGACGCGTGGGGACAGCCACTTAACTAGCCCGCGTAAGCGCTGTGTGTAGTGGGCCGGCATAGTAAAAATCAACCCAGCTCGATTCATTTAATTTCAAACATAGTTTTGTACCTAGATTCAAAAATCAACCCAACTCGATTCACTGAACCAAAATGCATGAAACCAATTTTTTTAGGAAGGTACTGAAATGCTTAATGCAAGCCCGTTGGATTCAAATCATTTGGATTTGTAGACCAACCATGGTAAAAATAACAAGGCAGAAGCTTTTCTGCATTCAAACATTTTTCAAAATTCAACCATAAAAGCTTTTGAGTTGATTCCAACTCTCAAAAATCACATTTGAACATACCTTTCAGAATATATAAAAACATATTGGTTTACTTAAAGAGATAATGTTCAAGTAATAAAAGAATGCCCCATAGGCATTTCTAGTCACTTTATTTAATTAAAATAAAAAGGTTAAGCCTTATTAAATTGTGACACTACTTTAAATCACATTCCCATGTACTGAAATATGTGGTGATGACATGTGTCAAATGATCCCATGTTTGAGTTGGACAATATTAAATCTTAAGTAGTTTTTCAATGAGTAGAAATTACTTTTCTAAAAATAAAACAAATAATACAAGTGCTTTAATCCTTATGATAATACTGATGATGCTAGATCATCTAGTCTGAATTTTTGTATGATGATTGGAAATAGTTAAGTATTGTTTGGTGATTGTGTACCTCGTATTTATTTATAGACGCTAGTACCGACCAAGGATACGAGGAGGAAGGAGGATACTACGAGGAAGAAGCCGAGGAGAACTTCAACCACTGCTCTACACAAGGCAAGCTAACACTTGCAAGATACCCTACTTATGCAAGCCTTACTATCCAAGTTGACCTATGCAAGCCAATACTTGAAACCTTGCAAGCTAACCCTTGCAATTTATGCAAGCTAATACTTGCTACCATGACAACTACAAGCCTTAAGCATATGTGATCATATCCACTTGATAACCCAATCCTAGTTTTACTTGCAAGCTTTATACTTTATTTCTTTATCAAAGCTTTCTCTTTGATTTTACATAGTGACTTGTAGATTCTAGAAAGATAACTAAAGGTAGCATAGAGAGTATAAAATTTGGCCTAAGTTAGATAATCTTGATGTCACCCTAAGGCATGAGATAGAACCTAGTAAATCACCACATGGTTACCACCCCTCATTAGTATTTACCACCACTTTTAGATGCTAGTGCTAAGCATAAAACTTGATCAACTTTAGATGGGAATACTTGGTGAAAATGGTTATGAAAACCTTAGAATGATGAGTCATTCTACTGAAATGTTTTGACATGTGTTTCCGAACACCAGATGATTTGGATGATGAAAATGTTAAGGCATGAGCCTTAGTCCTTTATAAAACTGATGGTTGTCTGGATGCGATACCATTCCAATTTTACCGTACAACCACAATACCCGAAAATTGGGTAGGGCTTGACTGGAAATTTATATACCTTAGTATGGGTTCCCTCGTGGCCAAGGTCTGAGCTGAGTCTACCTTGTGAAGATTGTCCACATGTGCAGTACCCAAGATGACAGTTGGTCATGGTTGGGAGGCCAAACTCACAGGAGAGGTGCCTATACTAGGGTGTGTAATTGAAAGGTTAGGATTGATTATCCGCATACTGATTATGGTGAATTCAGGATTGTTCCTGACGGATGTATCGAATGTTGTGGTGAAAGTGTACAATCTCTGCTGAGTGTCAAACTATTCGAATAGCCGTGTCCGCGGTTATGGACAGTTGGAGTGGCCATACTGTTCCCCCGTCAGATGTTTTCAAAATGACTTATGAAGTAATTTATGACTTGTGAAATGATTTGTGACTTTGACTTGACCACAACAGAGTTGTGATATGAAATTCAAGTTCCCACTTAGGTGTTATAAAACTTTCAACTAGTTTTCTTTGCTTCTGAACTGAGTAGAAGTAAATATGGCTTTTTGCAAAACAACCTTAGATCCTAGTGTCCTACTACAAAAACCCCCTTAACTTGTTAGTATTAGTTTGCGAGTACTTAAAGAGTACTCATGGCTTTGTCCCTGGCTATTCCTGTGGTCAGACTATGAAGAGGAGTATCAGGATGACGGACCGCAGGAAGGTTACGACCACTAGGATCATCTCCCATCGTCAGCATTGCCTGTGACCCTGAAGATGGAGCTTCGCCTACGCTATCGTTGCCATTAGGTTATTCCATTGCTTGTATTGTATTAAGAGCTAGATCATGAGATCCTTATTTGTGTAAGACCTTATGTATGGTTTGTAATGGATGATGTACTATGATATCCAAATCTGTTATGTCTCGCAAAAATGGTAATCCTGGGATTGCGATGTATGGCATAACAGTCATCTGGGATTAAAAATCCGGGTGTTGACAAGTTGGTATCAGAGCCATCCTGACCATAGGAGACCCTAGTTAGGATGGATGTTTGAATCAAAAACTTAATTTCAAAACCAAAGGAAGTGAGTATTTACAAAAAACTTATTCCCATTCTTATCACTTGGATTCTTTCATGAAAATTCATGTTCCTCAAGAATTCTTGCAAAATACATAAAATTTGACACACTAGATCACTCTACTAACTTACTCATCCTATATTCTTATAGATGGACGTGAAGTACAACAAGTTTTATCAGTTGGGGAATGGAGGAGACCTCATCTTTGAGCGTGACTTGGACCAGCTTTTGGAACTTCTGGAGCGTCCGCACCCCGAGTTCTTCGGAGCTCAGCTCAATGATCAGGAAGGACAAGATCTGCAGTGGCTAGTTGTTGCAAGTCTCCGAGGAAAGATTGAACCCCCCACTACCGAGGGAATTCAGTTCACCTTAAGAGAGAACAACTAGCTAGATGGACTGTCCAGGGCAATGCAGGAAGCTCTTGCCCGTCTGTGTGGGCAGAGTATCAATCAGATCAAGGGTACCCGCTTTGAGTTCTACCCAATGAGTGATGTTATGGGACAGCCAATGGAGGCCCCACATCATCCCGAGCTGAAGATTCAGTTGGACCACCTCAGCTTCATGATGTACGACCGTCAGAAGGAGTTGGACAATGCCCGTGCCTACACCAACCACAAGTACTCCATCACCAAGAAGAAGGATCAGACCCTCGCCATGTTAGTGAAGGATCGCAAGTCTCGTCGCCGTCAGCTCGACAAGAAGGAGCGCATCATTGCCCATCTTCGCCACCGGATCACGGATTTGGAGGAGACCATCCACGAGAGATACATGCAGTTGGAGGAAAGGGAGAATGCCAGAGAAGACCTTCGTGGAGACCTCTACTCCTATCTCAGCGATGATGATGATTTCTGGAGGATCAGGCCATGGACTTCTTCACCGATGAGAATGATTTCGCCTTCATCGATGATGATGATGAGGATGATGAGTACACTGACTCTGAGGAGTAGTATCACTTGAGCACTAGCGTTAGTGAATTGTAGTTGGTTCCGCTGTATCGTAGCTTCACAGAATGGTTCTTAAAACCATCTATTTTTCTTTGTTGTGGTGTGTTGTGTATTGTGTGCTATGAATGAATGAAAAACAAGTTGTTAGAAAAATCTGAATCAACACTTGAGAACTTTAAAAACTTTTGAAAACTCCTGAACCTTAGAAATTTCCCTCTTTTCTCATGATCTATCTCAATCTTCAGATGCCTCGCGGAGGAAGCGGTTCAGCCCCGGACCCGATTTTGCAACTCTTGAAAATGATGGTTTCGGACCGCGAAGCCGAAAGAGTCGAATGTCAAGCCAACCTGGCCACCCTTCAACAGATAGCTCAGATGGCCAACAACAATCAAGGCCACCGAAATCAGGACAACCATGGATCTAAGCTCAAGAATTTCCAGAACACCAATCCACCTGTTTTCACTAAGTCAGAAGAACCCCTGGATGCATATGATTGGCTGCAAACCATGGAGAACAACCTGGAGGTTGCAGGAGTAGAAGCTAACGAGAAAGTTCTGTTCGCCACCCACTATCTAGCCGGAGATGCACGAGCATGGTGGAACAACGTTCGTGCAATGACCGGAGGTCAGATGATGACTTGGGAGGAATTCAAGGTCAAATTTAGCAGAACCCATGTGCCACCGGGTTTAATCAAGAGGATGAGGGATGAATTCAGAGAACTGAAGCAAGGAAGGATGACCGTAGTGGAATACCATGACAAATTCTTGTCATTAGCTAGGTATGCACCAGATGAGATCGACACTTAAGCCAAGAAGAAAGAGAGATTCCTGAATGGTCTGCATGATGAGATGCAGATGGTGTTAGTCAATATCCCCTTTGCTGATATTGAAGCCCTAGACGACTCTGCCATTCAGATGGAAGGAAAGATCAACCAAGCCAATGAGAACCGCAAGCACCGCATGATGCATCAACTAGGAACCCACCAGACACCAAAGTATTGCCCCAACCCATCTCCAGGATTTTCCCCGAGAACCAACAGACCCCCGATGAACTGTCTGTCCTATCCCAACCGTGGAAACCCAAGGGCCGGAGATAACCACAACAACCCCGACAACTCTAGAAATTTCAACCATGCCCCACCCAAGTTCAACAACAACAATGCCGCCACCAAGACCAACACTGCCCCAAGGACCGGAAGCAATGTTGTGCCTGTTGCAGCAAAGGAAAAGTCGCAAGTGATTTGTTATGAATGTGCAACCAAGGGTCATTATTCCAATGAGTTCCCCAAGAAGATTTCCGCAGCCCCCAATGCAAATGCCCCAGCTCATCAACAGCGTCGTGTTCAGCCCGGAAGGAGGTTTGCCCCAGGGAATTCGCTCAACTACAACGGCCGTCTCTTTCTCATGCATGCTGAAGAAGCCCAGGAAGCGCCAGACGTCGTGCTGGGTATGTTTTCCGTTAACTCAGTACTTGCAAGAGTGTTGTTTGATTCTAGAGCATCGCAGTCATTTGTTACTGAAGAATTTGCATGCACTATTAAGATTCAACCAACCAAATTGAAGCATGTAATGATTGTTCAAATCCCCGGTTCAACCACCAAAGCTAGACAAATTTGCAAAGCCGTCCCTATCGGAATCCATGGCATAGACTTTTATGCTAATCTAATAGTACTCGGAACTAAAGGTTTGGAAGTAGTACTAGGAATGGATTGGATGTCCAAACACAAAGGATTAATTGACTGTGCCAAGAAAACCATAACCATGACCAGTACAGCCGGAATATGAGTCGAGCATGTATCTGAAACCTTGCCTCGTCAGTTCAAGTGCAACAAGAGTATAGCCCAGCCCACCATTGACCAAGTCTGGATAGTCTATGAATACCCCAATGTATTTCCAGATGTTTTGCCCGATATGCACCCAGATCGAGATATCGAGTTTATCATTGAACTAATCCCTAGAACTGGACCCATAGCCCAGAGACCATATAGTATGAACCCGTCTGAACTAGCAGAACTGGAGAAGCAACTGGACGCCATGCTGGAAATTGGATTGATTCAACCAAGTGCGTCACCATGGAGATCACCTGTTTTGTTTGTGGACAAGAAAGATGGAGGTAGCCGTCTGTGTACGGATTATCGAAAGTTGAATGATGTCACTATCAAAAACAAGTACCCATTGCCGAAGATAGAAGGCCTGTTTGACCAGTTGACTGGTGCCAAAGTGTTTTCTAAGATTGATCTTAGAACTGGCTATCATCAACTCAAGATTCGTGTAGAGGATTTTCCAAAGACTGCCTTTACCACCATATATGGATTATACGAGTATACTGTCATGTCTTTTGGATTAACCAATGCCCCCGCTTATTTCATGAACCTCATGAATAAGATTTTTATGGACTTCCTGGATAAGTTTGTCGTTGTTTTCATCGATGACATTCTGATTTATTCCAAATCAGAAGAAGAACATGAGCTACACCTAAGGACCATTCTTGGAACCCTTAGAGAGCTTCAGTTGTATTCCAAGTTTAGCAAATGTGAATTCTGGTTACAGGAGGTAGGATTCCTCAAACATATCGTATCAGCTGGAGGAATTGCCGTTGACCCTACAAAGGTGAAAGATGTCAAAGATTGGCAAGCCCCAACCACTCAAACCCAAGTTCGTGCATTTCTCGGATTAGCGGGATACAACTGCAAGTTCGTAGAAGGATTCTCGAGTATCGCCAGACCCATGAACAAATTGTTGAAGAAGGACAAGAAGTTTGAATGGACAGACAAATGTGAAGCGAGTTTTCAAGAACTCAAGAGAAGATTGATTTCAGCCCCAATTTTGATCATGCCGGATATCATGAAGCCTGTTGATGTGTATTGTGACGCATCCAAGATCGGTCTCGGATGTGTGCTAATGCAAGAAGGAAAAGTCATATCTTATCTATCCCGACAACTGAAGCAGCATGAACAGAACTACCCAACCATGACCTCGAACTAGCAGCCGTAGTTCTAGCCCTGAAGACATGGAGGCATTACTTGATGGGAAACCGTTGTGAGATTTATTCGGATCACAAAAGCCTGAAGTATATATTCACTCAGAAGGAGCTGAATATGAAGTAGAGAAGATGGATTGAGCTAATCATGGATTATGATCTGGACATTCACTCTCACCCCGGTAAAGCCAATGTGGTAGCAGATGCCCTTAGCAGATTGCCATGCCGCTTGAACTCCATGATTTTGAAGGAGCAACCAAGTTCGCACAAAGAGATGGAAGATTTCCGAATGGAATTAGTGAGTGAAGGATTTTTGGATAGCATAGAACTTCAACCCACTTTGATCAGCTAGATCAAGGAGGAACAGAAAGGAAATGCTAGTATCGATGGAATCAAATATCGTATCGGTATAGGCAAGGTACCTGGATTCACCGAAGACGAAGAAGGAGTTCTGTGGTACAAAGGACGCCTTTGTGTACCAGCAGATTCAGAATTGAAAGAAGTGATTCTGAAAGAGGCGCATGATACTCTTTATTCTATCCACCCCGGAGGAACAAAGATGTATCGGTATTTGAAGTAACAATTTTGGTGGCATAAGATGAAGAGACAAATCGGAAGCTATATCGCCAAGTGTGATATATGTCAGAGAGTCAAGGCGGGACATCAAAAACCCGCTGGACTGTTGCAACCTCTACAGATTCTGGAATGGAAATGGGATTCAGTTGGAATGGACTTTATCACCGGATTGCCTACTTCTAATAGGGGAAATGACTCTATCTGGGTCATTATACAAAGTAGCCCATTTCCTACCAGTCAAGACCACATACAAGAGTTCTACACTAGCGGAGTTATACATCGCTAGAATCGTTAGTTTGCACGGAGTCCCCAAGAACATCGTATCGGATCGAGGAACTCAGTTTACCTCGAGATTCTGGAAGAAAGTCCAAGAAGGTTTAGGAACCCGACTAGATTTCAGCACAGCGTATCACCCTCAGGCTGATGGACAAATGGAATGAGTAAATCAAATACTCGAAGATATGTTGAGAGCATGTGTGCTAGAGTATGGATCTAAATGGGAAGACTGTCTGCCTTTCGCGGAATTTTCTTACAACAACAGTTACCAAGCTAGTTTGCAAATGGCCCCATTTGAGTTTATGTATGGAAGGAAGTGTTGCACCCCCTTGAGCTGGTCAGAAGTAGGAGAGAGTCAGATTTTCGGACCTGACATCCTATGAGAAGCAGAAGAGAAAGTTCACAAGATTCGTGAGCACCTCAAGACCGCCCAGTCAAGACAGAAGAGTTACGCCTACAAGAGACGTCGAGACCTTGCTTTCAATATCGGAGATTTCGTGTATCTTAAAGTGTCGCCTTCGAAAGGAATGCAGCGTTTCCAGCTGAAAGGAAAGTTAGCCCCCAGATATATTGGACCCTTCAAGATTCTAAATCGTCGAGGAGAAGTATCATATCAATTGGAACTGCTAGAGGAGATGTCAACAGTGCACAATGTGTTCCATATATCGTTACTTTGCAGATGCCTTGAAGTTCCAGAGAAGACTGAAGTGTTCAAGAACATTGATCACCGGACCATAGAGATCAACGATGACCTGACTTACCCCAAAGTACCCATATGTATTTTGGAAGAAGCTATCAGGACCACCAGGACCCAAAGCATCAAGTTTCTCAAGATTCAGTGGAGCAACCACACTGAAGAAGAAGCTACCTGGGAGCGCGAAGATCACATCAAGACGGAGTTTCCCGATCTCTTTAAATCCTAGGTAATCTTTTTCGTCCTTTCTCAAATCTCGGGACGAGACTTTGTTTAAGGGGGGAAGGTTTGTAACATCCCAAAAATATAAAACAAGGATCATCAAACTCTAATCACTAAAATTAGGGTTAACAAAAACTTTGATTAAGTTAAAATCATATGAATGCATGTGTGAATGAAATGATTTGACCAAAGCATGAATGGACTTGTGTGATTAACCTAAATAGCAATAAATGGTTTAAAGATGAAAATGACATCATATAAAACATTTCCATGCAGAAACAAATCAAAATAAAATAAAAAACAAAGCAAATAAAGAAAATGGTCATTTTTGCCAATCTTGCTCACTAGTTCACTTTGAGTGCTTCTAGTCGAAGATTTCAAACAGAAACTTTTTCAATTCTTTTCACCCCTTGATAGAACTAGTAAAAGTGAATCAAGGCCCACATTTCAAACTTGCAGAAACATTTGGTAACCCCATTCAAATCACAATTCAAAATTGAATGTTATTCATATGTGAAGATCATCCATTTTCAAAACCCAACCAAACCAATGCCCCTTGACTAATCCAACTAAACAGACACTCCCTAGTATATGCCTAGCAAACCCACAAAGTTTGAATCCAAAATTCAAATTTAAAGTTCTTGCGGCCATTTCATCAAACACCTTGTAGATTCAAATCAAACAAACATCAAACACTATGGTGTGCAGTAAAATTGGCCTAAATTGTTCCCTCTCTGGTTGCAACTAGCCCTTAGTAGATCATCTATCCTCTTTAACAATCTTTAGCACCACTGTGAGCAAGCCTAGCCATTAATGTCAAGCATGACGAGAGCACCATTGCCACCCCATTGTCGCCAGCGAGCTAGAGGCCGCACTAGCCTCGCCAACCTTGTTTGGGACATGCAGCACCGTCCACTGCCACTCTCTGTCCCAGCCCCGAGCAATGCCAGCCCCTGGACCACACGACACGCCCATGCCAAACCTCTCTACGACCATGCCGAGGGCGCGCCCATGCGCCACGCTCGACCAGCACCCACAGACCACGTGCCGCCCTCGCCGCGTGCGTGCATGATCACCACCACCCCAGCAACCCCGTAGACATTCCCGTTCGCCGCCGCGCAGACCACACGTGCTGTGCGACTTTAAAATCGCCGTCAGACACGCTCAGAGCACCGCGACGTTCCGACCGATCAGCATCGCCCCACGCCGCAAGACCACGTCGTTGAGCTTCTCCAGGGAGCACAGCACCACCCCCTACCGTCACCCATGCCAGTAGCTGCATGTGCCGTCGACCACGACGAGCTCAGCCCGCTCCCGTCGGTCCCCTTCCGCCACTATAAATAGAGGCCTCCACCGCTTGTTTTCGCCACACCAGTTCACTCCCCTCTCACCCAGAATCACCCCACCTCACTCCTGGAGCAAGGCGAGTAGCGCATCGCCGGAATTTGGCCGGAGCCCGCCGCTGCTGGAGAAGAAGGGAGTCGTCGATTGAAGACGCCCCAGGAGGAGCTGCCGGTACTAGGAGACCGTCGTCGTCGACTTTGTCATTCGCCCCTGTCGCCACCCTCGCTTGAGCCCCAGTGAGCGTCCCACGACCCCCACCTGCCGCGTTAGGGTTCTGTCTCGCCGGCGCTGCCCAACGTGGACAATGAACCGTAGTCGTTCGATTAGAGTTATATCGTGCGGTTCACACTGCCCCGTACCGCTTCGCTCCTCCCTGTCTCACTGACACGTGGGGACAGTCACTTAACCAGCCTGCGTACGCGCTATGTGTAGTGGGCCGGCCCAGTAAAACATCCCGCGCGACCCAACAATGCAAATTGAGATTTATTCATTTAATTTCAAACATAGTTATGTACCTAGATTCAAACATCAACCCACCTCGATTCACTGAACCAAAATGCATGAAACCAATTTTTTTAGGAAGATACTGAAATGCTTAATCCAAGCCCGTTGGATTCAAATCATTTGGATTTGTAGATCAACCATGGTAAAAATAACAAGGCAGAATATTTTCTGCATTCAAACATTTTTCAAAATTCAACAATAAAATCTTTTGAGTTGATTCCAACTCTCAAAAATCACATTTAATCTACCTTTCAGAATATATAAAAACATATGGGTTTACTTACAAACATAATGTTCAAGTAATAAAAGAATGCCCCATAGGCATTTCTAGTCACTTTATTTAATTAAAATAAAAAGGTTAAACCTTATTAAATTGTGACACCACTTTAAATCACATTCCCATGTACTGAAATATGTGGTGATGACATGTGTCAATATGATCCCATGTTTGAGTTGGACAATATTAAATCTTAAGTAGTTTTTCAATGAGTAGAAATTACTTTTCCAAAAATAAAACAAATAAGACAAGTGCTTTAATCCTTGTGATAATAGTGATGATGCTAGATCATCTAGTATGACTTTTTGTGTGATGATTGGAAATAGTTAACTATTGTTTGGTGATTGTGTACCACGTATTTATTTATAGACGCTAGTACCGACCAAGGATACGAGGAGGAAGGAGGATACTACGAGGAAGAAGCCGAGGAGAACTTCAACCACT
This sequence comes from Avena sativa, assembly GCA_916181665.1. NCBI lineage: Eukaryota > Viridiplantae > Streptophyta > Magnoliopsida > Poales > Poaceae > Avena > Avena sativa. Next base: position 311,587,208 of record OV702283.1, read on the forward strand.
GCTCTACACAAGGCAAGCTAACACTTGCAAGATACCCTAGTTATGCAAGCCTTACTACCCAAGTTGACCTATGCAAGCCAATACTTGAAACCTTGCAAGCTAACCCTTGCAATTTATGCAAGCTAATACTTGCTTGCTACCATGACAACTGCAAGCCTTAAGCATATGTGATCATATCCACTTGATAACCCAATCGTAGTTTTACTTGAAAGCTTTATACTTTATTTCTTTATCAAAGTTTTCACTTAGATTTTACATAGTGACTTGTAGATTCTAGAAAGATAACTAAAGGTAGCATAAAGAGCATAAAATTTGGCCTAAGTTAGATAATCTTGTTGTTATCCTAAGGCATGAGATTGAACCTAGTAAATCACCACTTGTTTGCCACCCCTCATTAGTATTTACCACCACTTGTAGATGCTAGTGCTAAACATAAAACTTGATCAACTTTAGATGGGAATACTTGGTGAAAATGGTTATGAAAACCTTAGAATGATGAGTCATTCTACTAAAATGTTTTGACATGTGTTTCTGAACACCAGATGATTTGGATGATGAAAATGTTAAGGCATGAGCCTTAGCCCTTTATAAAACTGATGGTTGTCTGGATGCGATACCATTCCAATTTTACCGTACAACCACGATACCCGAAAATTGGGTAGGGCTTGACTAGAAATTTATATACCTTAGTATGGGTTCCCTCGCGGCCAAGGTCTGAGCTGAGGCTACCTTGTGAAGATTGTCCACATGTGCAGTACCCAAGATGACAGTTGGTCATGGTTGGGAGGCCAAACTCACAAGAGAGGTGCCTATACTAGGGCGTGTAATTGAAAGGTTAGGATTGATTATCCGCATACTGATTATGGTGAATTCAGGATTGTTCCTGACGGATGTATCGAATGTTGTAGTGAAAGTGTACAATCTCTGCAGAGTGTCAAACTATTCGAATAGCCGCATCCGCAGTTATGGACAGTTGGAGTGGCCATACTGTTCCCCCGTCAGATGTTTTCAAAATGACTTGTGAAATGATTTGTGACTTTGACTTACCACAATAGAGTTGTGATATGAAATTCAAGTTCCCACTTAGGTGTTATAAAACTTTCAACTAGTTTTCTTTGCTTCTGAACTGAGTAGAAGTAAATCTGGCTTTTTGCAAAACAACCTTAGAGCCTAGTGTCCTACTACAAAAACCCCCTTAACTTGTTAGTATTAGTTTGCGAGTACTTAAAGAGTACTCATGGCTTTGTCCCTGGCTATTCCCGTGGCCAGACTATGAAGAGGAGTATCAGGATGACGGACCGCAGGAAGGTTACGACCACTAGGATCATCTCCCATTGTCAACATTGCCTGTGACCCTGAAGATGGAGCTTCGCCTACGCTATCGTTGCCATTACGTTATTCCGCTACTTGTATTGTATTAAGAACTGGATCATGAGATCCTTATTTGTGTAAGACCTTATGTATGGTTTGTAATGGATGATGTACTATGATATCTAAATCTGTTATGTCTCACAAAAATGGTAATCCTGGGATTGCGATGTATGGCATAATAGGCATCTGGGATTAAAAATCCGGGTGTTGATATTATGCACGGCTGACATCTCCTTAGGCAGTTCCAGTTGATACGATACTTCTCCTCGATGATTCACAATCTTGAAGGGTCCAATATATCTGGGGGCTAACTTTCCTTTGAGTTGGAAATGTTGCATTCCCTTCAAAGGTGACACTTTGAGATACACAAAATCTCCGATATTGAAGGCTATGTCTTGATGTCTCTTGTCGGCATAACTCTTCTGTCTGGATTGGACGGTCTTGAGGTGCTCACGGATCTTGTGAACTTTCTCATCGGCTTAGCGTAGGATGTCGGGTCCAAAAATCTGACTCTCTCCTACTTCCGACCAATTCAAAGGGGTATGACACTTCCTTACATACATGAATTCAAACGGGGCCATTTGTAAAATGGCTTGATAACTGTTGTTGTATGAACATTCTGCAAACGGCAGACAGTCTTCCCATTTAGATCCATATTCTAACACACAAGCTCTCAACATATCTTCGAGTATTTGGTTTACTCGCTCCGTTTGTCCATCGGTCTGAGGGTGATAAGCTGTGCTGAAATCCAGTCGAGTTCCTAATCCTTCTTGGACTTTCTTCCAAAATCTCGAGGTAAACTGAGTTCCTCGATCCGACACGATGTTCTTGGGGACTCCATGCAAACTGACGATTGTAGCAATGTACAACTCTACTAGCTTCGAACTCTGATAAGTGGTCTTGACTGGTAAGAAATGGGCGAATTTGGATAATCTATCCACTATGACCTAAATAGAGTCATTTCCCCAACTAGATGTAGGAAAACCGGTGATAAAATCCATTCCAACTAAATCCCTTTCCATTCCGGAATCTGCAATGCTTGCAACAGTCCTGTGGGTCTCTGATGTCCCGCCTTGACTCTCTGAAAAATATCACACTTGGCTATGTAGCTTCCGATTTATCTCTTCATCTTGTGCCACCAAAATTGCTCCTTCAAATCCTGATACATCTTCGTTCCTCTGGGGTGGATAGAATAAAGAGTATCATGGGCTTCTTTCAAAATAGCTTGTTTCAATTCTGAATCTGCTGGCACACAGATACGTCCTTTGTACCACAAAACTCCTTCATCTTCGGTGAATCCGGGTACCTTCCCTATACCGATACGACGTTTTATTCCGTTGATACTAGCATTTCCTTTCTGCGCCTCTTTGATCTGACTGATCAAAGTGGGTTGAAGTTCTATGCTAGCTAAAAATCCTTCACTTACTAGCTCCATTCTGAAATCTTCCAACTCCTTGTGCAAACTTGGTTGCTCCTTCAGAATCATGGAGTTCAAGCGACACGGCAATCTCCTAAGGGCATCTACTACCACATTTGCTTTACCGGGGTGATAGTGAATGTCCAGATCATAGTCCTTGATTAACTCTATCCATCTCCTTTGCCTCATATTCAGATCCTTCTAAGTGAAAATATACTTCAGGCTCTTGTGATCCGAATAAATCTCACAATTGTTACCCATGAGGTAATACCGCCATGTCTTCATGGCTAAAACTACGGCTGCTAGTTCAAGGTCATGGGTAGGATAATTCTTCTCATGTTGCTTCAGTTGTCGAGATAGATATGATATGACTTTGCCTTCTTGTGTTTGCACACATCCGAGACCAATCTTGGATGTGTCATAATACACGTCAAAAGGCTTTGTGATATCCGGCATGATCAAGATTGGGGTTGAGATCAATATCCTCTTAAGCTCTTGGAATCTTGCTTCACATTTGTCTGTCCATTCAAACTTCTTACTTTCTTCAACAATTGGGTCATGGGTCTTGCGATACTCGAGAATCCTTCTACGAACTTGCGGTAATATCCCGCTAATCCAAGAAATGCACGAACTTGCGGTAATATCCCGCTAATCCTTAACCTTGGCAGGGTCAACAGCAATTCCTCCTACCGACACAATATGTCCAAGGAATCCTACTTCATATAACCAGAATGCACATTTTCTAAACTTGGCATACAACTGATGCTCCCTAAGGGTTACAAGGGTGTTCCCCAGGTGTAGCTCATGTTCTTCTTATGATTTGGAATAGATCATAATGTCATCGATGAAAACAATGAAAAACTTATCCATGAAGTCCATAAAAATCTTATTCATGAGGTTCATGAAATAAGCGGGGGCATTGGTTAATCCAAAATACATGACAGTATACTCATACAGTCCATATCTGGTGGTAAAGGCAGTCTTTGGAATATCCTCTGCGTGAATCTTGAGTTGATGATAACCAGTTCCAAGATCAATCTTAGAAAACACTTTGGCACCAGTCAACTGGTCAAACAGATATTCTATCTTCGGCAGTGGGTACTTATTCTTAATGGTGACATCATTTAGCTTACGATAATCCGTACACAAACGGTTACCTCCATCTTTCTTATCTCCAATATAGCATACAGTTGCTTCTTCAGCTCCACTAATTTAGACGGGTTCATACTATAAGGTCTCTGTGCTATGGGTCTGGTTACAGGGATTAGTTCAATGATAAACTCGATATCTCGATCTGGGGGCATACCGGGCAAAACATCTGGAAATACGTCGGGTTATTCATAGACTACTCTGACTTGGTCAAGGGTTGGTTGGGCTAGACTCTTGTTGCACTTGAATTAACGGGGCAAGGTTTCAGATACATGCTCTACTGATATTCCGGCTGTACTAGTCATGGTTATGGCTTTCTTAGCACAGTCGATTAATCCTTTATGTTTCTACATCCAATACATTCCTAGTACTACTTCCAAACCTTTAGTTCCAAGTACTATTAGATTAGCATAAAAATCTAGGCCATGGATTCTGATAGGTACGGCCTTGCAAATTTTTCTAGCTTTGGTGGTTGAACCGGGTATTTGAACTATCATAACATGCTTCAGTTTTTTTGGTTGAATCTTACTAGTGCATGCAAATTCTTCTATAACAAACGAGTGTGATGCTCCAGAATCAAACAACACTCTTGCAAGTACTGTGTTAACAGAAAACATACCCAGCACGACATCTGGCGCTTCTTGGGCTTCTTCATCATTCATGATAAATAGATGGCCATTATGGTTGAGCGAATTCCCTGGGGCAAATCTTCTTCCAGGCTAAACACGGCGTTGTTGCTGAGTTGGGGCATTCACATTGGGGGCGGCTGCAAGCTTCTCGGGGCACTCATTGGAGTAGTGACCTTTGGTCCCGCATTCATAACAAGTCACCCGAGACTTGTCCTTTCATGCAACTGGCACAACATTGCTTCCAGTCCTTGGGGCAGTATTGGTGTTGGTGGCAAAATTGTTGTTGTTGAACTTGGGAGGCACACAGTTGAAATTGTTGGGTTGTCAGGGTTGTTGTTATTGTGGTTTCCTCCAGGCCTTGGGTTTCCTCCTCCACGTTTGGGATAGGTTGGACGATTCATCGGGGGTCTATTGTTTCTTGGGGCAAATCCTGTAGATGGGTTGGGGCGATACTTTGGGGTATGGTGGGTTCCTGGTTGATGCATCATTCGACGCTTGCGGTTCTCAATGGCTTGGTTGATCTTGCCTTCCATCTGAATGGAAGAATCCACTAAGGCTTCAATGTCAGCAAATGGAATATTGACTAACATTGTCTGCATATCATCATGCAGACCATTCAAGAATCTCTCCTTATTCTTGGCTTCAATGTCAATCTCATCTGGCGCATACCTAGCTAATGACAGAAATTTTTCACGGTACTCAACTATTGTCATCCTCCCTTGTTTCAATTCTCTAGATTCATCTCACATCCTTTTGATTAAACCCGGTGGCACATGGGTTTTGCTGAACTTGAGTTTGAATTCATCCCAAGTCATCATTTGTCCTCCATTCATGGCGTGAACACTGTTCCACCAAGCTCTTGCATCTCCTGCCAGATAATGGGTGGCAAACAGTACTTTCTCGTTGGCCTCCACTCCTGCGCCTTCTAAGTTATTCTCCATAGTTTGCTGCCAGTTATCAGCATCTAAGGGCTCTTCAGATTTACTAAATATGGGTGGATTGGTGTTCTGAAAGTTCTTGAGCTTGGATCCATGGTTGTCCTGATTTCCATGGCCTTGATTGTTGTTGGCCATTTGAGCTATGTGTTGTAGGGTGGCTAAGTTGGCTTGACGTTCGGCTCTTTCAGTTTCGCGGTCCGAAACCAACATTTGTAAGATTTGCAACATTGGGTCCTGGGATGAACTGCTTCCTCCGCGAGACATCTGAAGATTTCGGTAGATCATGAGAAAAGGGGGAAATTTCTAAGGTTCAGGGGTTTGTTTTTCAAAAGTCTTTAAAGTTTGACTCAGATTTTTCTAGCAACTTGCTTTTCATTCATTCATTCATTCATTGATAGCACACAATACAAACACACCACAACAAGGAAATAGATGGCTTTAAGAACCATTCTGTGAAACTACGATACAATGGGACCGGATACAACTTTAGTAACGCTAGTGCTCAAGTGCTACTACTCCTCGGAATCAGTGGCTTCATTATCATCATCATCATCATCAATGAAGGCGGAGTCATCATCATCGGTGAAGAAGTCCATGGCTTGATCCTCCAAGAAGTCATCATCGTCACTGAGGTAGGAATAGGGGTCTCCACGGATATCTTCCCCTGCATTCTCCCTCTCCTCAAGTTGCATGTCCCGCTCGTGGATGGTCTCCTCCAAGTCTGTCACTCTGTGACAAAGGCGGGAAATAATGCGATCCTTCTTGTGAAGGTGATGGCAACGAGACTAGCGATCCTTCACAAGCATGGCGATGGTCTGGTCCTTCTTGACTGCGATGGCATAGTTGTGGTTGGCGTAGGATCGGGCATTGTTCAACTCCCTTTGCCTGTCATACATCATGAAGTTGAGATGGTCCACTTGATGCTTAAGCTCGGGGTGACGTGGTACCTCCAGTGGCTGTCCCATACCATCACTCCTTGCATAGAACTCAAAGCGGGTACCCTTGATCTGATTGATACTTTGCCCACACAGACGGGCAAGAGCTTCCTGCATGGCCCTGGCGAGTCCATCTAGACAGCTGTTCTCTCTTAAGGTGAACTGGATTCCCTCTGAGGTGGGGGCTTCAATCTTCCCTCTAAGACTTGCAACAATCAGCCATTGCAATTCTCCTCCTTGCTGATTATTGAGTTGGCCTCCGAAGAACTCGGGGTTCGGGCGCTCCAGAAGTTTGGAGAGTTGGTCCAAATCACGCTCAAAGATGACATCTCCTCCATTTTCCAACTAATATAACTTTCTATACTTCACGTCCATCTATAAGAATGTAGGATGAGTAAGTTAGTAGAGTGATCAAGTGTGTCAATTTTATGTAAGTTTGCAAGAATTTTGGAGGAACATGAATTTTCATGAAAGAATCTAAGTGATAAGAATGAGAATAGGTTTTCATAAATACTCGCTTATTTTATATTTCAAACTAAATTTTTGATTCAAGCATCCATTCTAACTAGGGTCTCCTATGGTCAGGATGGCTCTGATACCAACTTGTCAACACCCGGATTTTTAATCCCAGATGCCTGTTATGCCATACATCGCAATCCCAGGATTACCATTTTTGCGATACATAACGGATTGGTACCATAGTTCATCATCCTTTACAACCCATAATAAAGGTCTTACAAATAAAGGATCTCATGATCCAGTCTTAATACAATCAACACAACAGAATAATATAATAATGGTAGCATGGGCGAAGCTCCATCTTCATGGTCACAGGCAATGCTAACGATGGGAGATGATCCTAGTTGTCGTAGACTTCCTGTGGTCCATCATCCTGATAGTCCTCCTCATAATCTGGCCACGGGAATAGCCAGGGACAAAGCCATGAGTACTCTATAAGTACTCGCAAACTATCACTAACAAGTAAAGTGGTTCAAGTAGGAATGCTAAGCTCTAGGTTGTTTTGCAAAAAACCAGGTTTATCTCTAACTAAGTTCAGAAGTAAAGAAATCTAGCTTAAGGTTTTATAACACCTAAGTGGGAAGTTAGTTTTCACTTTCACAACCCTGTTGTGGTCAAGTCAAAGTAATGATTCATTTCACAAGTCATTCTGAAAATATCTGACGATGGAACAGTATGGCCACTCCAACTGTCCATAACCGTGGACGCGACTATTCGAATAGTTTGAAACTCTGCAAAGGTGGAACACTTTCTCGATACATCTGTCAGGAACAATCTTGAATTCACCATACTCAGTATGCAGATAATCAATCCTAACCTTTCAATTACACACCTGTGAGTTTGGCCTCCCAACCATGACCATCTGTCATCTTGGGAACTGCACAGGTGGACAATCATCATGAGGTAGCATCAGCTCAAACCTCGGCCGCAAGGGAACCCATACTAAGATATATAAACTTTCAGTTAAGCCCTAGCCAAATTTGGGTATTGTGGTTGTACGATAAAATTGGAATGGTATCGCATCGGAACACAACCATCAGTTTTATAAAGGGATAAGGCTCATACCTCAACATTTTCATCCTCAAATCATCTGGTGTTCAATAACACATGTCAAATCATTTCATTAGAATGACTCATCATTCTAAGGTTTTCATAACCATTTTCACCAAGTATTCCTATCTAAAGTGATCAAATTTTATGCTTAGCACTAGCCACTAAAGTTGGGGGTAAACACTAATGAGGGGTGGTAATCAAGTGTGACTTATCTAAGTATAATCTCATGCCTCAGGATGACATCAAGTTCTACCAAACTTAGGCCAAGTTTTATGCTCTTTATGCTACCTCTAATATCTTTCCAAAACTTCACAAGTCACTAAGTAAACAAAAAGCTTTGATAAAGAAATAAAATAATAAAGCTTGCAAGTAAAATTGGGATTTGGTATAATCAAGTGGTATAACCAAAGCATGCCTAATGCATTGCATAAGTTATCTAGCTTGCATAGTTGCAAGTGTTAGCTTGCAAATTTCTCACTTGCTAGGATGGCTTCCATAGGTAACATGCAAGTGGTAGCTTGCTAAGTTAACTTTTATGGTGAAGCTTTCCTTGTGCAGTGCAGTGGTTGAAGTTCTCCTCTACTTCCTCTTCGTAGTAGTCTCCTTCCTCTTCGTATCCTTGGTCGGTACTAGCGTCTATAAATAAATATGAAGTACACAATCACCAAACAATACTTAACTACTTCTATTTAGCACACAAGGGTTCGCACCAGATGATCTAGCATCATCACAAGAATTAAGGCAATAGTTTTATTCATTTTATTTTAGAAAAGTAATTTCTACTCATTGAAAAACTACTGAAGATTTAATATTCTCCAATTAAAATATGGGATCATGTTGACACATGTCATCACCACATATTTCAATACTTGGGAATGTGATTTAAAGTGGTGTCACAATTTAATAAGGTTTAACCTTTTTATTTTAATTAATTTAAGTGACTAGAAATGCCTATGGGGCATTCTTTTATTACTTTTCCATTATTACTGCAAGTAAACCTAGATATTTTTATATATTCAGAAAGGTCTTATCAAATGTGATTTTTGAGAGTTGGAATCAACTCAAAAGCATTTATGGTTGAATTTTGAAAAATGTTTGAATATAGAAAAGTCTCTACCTTGTTATTTTTACTATAGGTGATCTATAATTTCAGCTGGTTTGAATCCAACGGTCTTGGATTAATAATTTCCATACCTTTCTAACAATTTGGTTTCATGCTATTTGGTTCAGTAAAACTCTTTGAATTGAATTTTGAATCTACTGTGAGAACTAGGTTTAAAACTAAATAGACAAATCTAAATTTAAACTAACTGGGTCGCGCGGGAATTCTAACTAGGCCGGCTCACTACGCACAGTGCGCACACGGGTTGGTTAAGTGGTGTACCCACATGTCAGTGAGACGGGGGTTGGCGAAGGGGTACGGGGCGATTACGACCGTAGGATTAGACTAAGGATCAATGGCTCACGGCCATCGTCCTCGTCGAACAAAACACGACAGGCTCGAATCGAACCCTAGCGCGGCCAATAGGGGTCTGGGGCGGCTCACCGGGGCTCAGGCGGTGGTCGGTGATGGGGGCGAATGATGAAGTCGACGACGGCGGTTCCCCTGGTCCAGCGGATCCTCCTGGGGTGGCTCCAATCGACGGCGCCCTTCTCCTCCAGCAGCGGTAGGCTCCGGCGAAATTCCAGTAAGGGAGAGCTCGCCTTGCTCCGGGAAGAGGTGGGAAGGATCAGTGAGAGGTGGGGAGTGAGCTGGTGTGAAAACGAGTGGGGGAGGCCTCCTTTTATAGGCGAGCAAGAGAGGGCGAGCGTCATGGGCAGTGCTCGTCGGGGTCGGGGTTACAGCAAGCTACGGGCAAAGCTGAGGCTATGGTATAGTGCGTTGTCTTCTGGCGGTCCTCAACGGCTTGATGGCGCGGCAAGGGGCGGTGTGGTTTGGTAGGAACATGCTGGTGCTCTAAGCGGCACCGGCGATGTTTTTGACGACGCACAGGCGCTCCTGGTCGTGCGGCGGTGAATGGGCATGTCTGGTGGTCTCCTAGGACAGTGGTGATCGTGTGGACGGGCGGAGAAGGCGAGGCGCGGTTTGTGCGAGCGTGTCGAGCGCGGCGAGCTGGCGCGCTCTGGACATGTCAGACACAAACTGGGCGCGTGTGTTCTTGGTGGTCCACTACTTGTCAAGGCTCGAGGGCTGGACAGGGGGTGGCAGTGGACGGTGGCGTGCTTCCTGGACATGGTGGCTAGGCGTGGCGCTGGCTCGTTCTAGCTTGCCATAGTCGGCTAGCAAGGGTTTGCTCGGGAATGCATGGCGTGGTGCAATGTTAGGGGTTCTAGCTGTTTTAATGCACTGATTTTCACTGGGGGGACAAGAGTGATCAATGGGGAACAAAGTTTGGAAAGATTACTGCTCAAAACAGTGAAGTTTGGCAGAATTTGGTTCGTGTCTCCAGGTGTTTGATGAAATGGCCGCAAGAAATTCATATTTGAATTTTTGGATGAAACTTGGTGAGTGTACTGGGCACATACTAGGGAGTATCTGGTTTATTGGGTTTGTCAAGGTGAACTAGTTTGGTTGGGTTTTGAGCAATGGTGATCTTACCATATGAACTAGATTCAATTTTGAATTGTCCTTGGCATAGATTTGTAAATTGTTTGTGTGGGTTTGAAAGGTTGGCTTGGGTTCACTTTTACTTGGTCTATCAAGGGGTGAAAATAATTGTATTTGTTTCTGTTAGAAATATTGGACTAGAAACACTCGAAGTGGTCTAGTGAACAAGATTGGCAAAAATGACCATTTGCTTATTTGGTTTGTTTTTAAATTTCTAATAATTTAATGCTGCTTGGAAATGATTTGGATGATGTCGTTTTCATCTTTAAACCAATCCTTGCCATTCATAACAATCACACAAGTCCATACAAGCATTCATTACATACACGCATGCATTCATATGGATTTTAATTCACAAAAGTTTTTGTTAACCCTAAATTTGGGTGATTGGAATTGATAACCTTGATTAATATTTTTGGGATGTTACATATCTACCGATGGTTTCCATATTTCAAGGCGAGCAACTCTAGATTGTAGTTCATGACATTATCATTGTATTGCCCTGAACATGTCATGAACGTACATGAGCAATTGAAGGTACTCATGTGATTGCTAGAGTGCCTAGAAGACAACCTCCAACATACAGGGTAAGAAAGCACTATACTAGCCAGAATGTGCTTGCCGATGTTTATTTTGATATAAAGTTCATGTATGTGTTAGCTAGATGGGAAGGATCATCCCATAATGTAAACATTCTTGCTGACATTTTGGCTCGACCTATGGGTAAAAAATCTCAGAAGGTAAGTTCTACCCTACCCTATGATATGTAAGATATGCTTGTCCCCCTAGTATTTATCCCTCCTTCAGGTCAACAAGGTACCATTTCAATGAGTTCTATGTAAGGAACTATCCCGTGAAAACCAAGGAACTTTTCAATCTCAAAAAATCTAGAACTAGAGTCACGATTGAAAGGTCATTGATGCTATAAAGAATAGGTTAGGAACCTTGATCATTAGGCATTCCATCATTTCTCCACTCAAGTTAAACTTCTTCTTGCATGTTGAATTCTTCATAATGGGATCTTGGGATTTGGTTATGATGACTTTTGCCTAGCTGAGGATGACGTTACAATTGAGGAAACTAACAATGAAGACCATGGAGTCCCTCTACATGATAATGATGCGTGGAAGTGTTGGAGATATGCCCAAGAGGCAATAATAAAGTGGTTATTATCATATCTTTATGTTTATGATAAATGTTTACATCCCATGCTATAATTGTATTAATCGGAAATTTTAATACTTGTGTGATTTGTAAACATAAAAAAGTCCGTAGTAAAGCCTCTTGTTAAACTAGCTTTTTGATTAATTGATGATCATGGTTTCCTGATCATGAAGATTAGATAATATTAATAACAAGGTCATATCATTAGGAGAATGATGTGATGGACATACTCCTATAGTTAAGTGTAGCATAAGATCAAGTCATTTAAATAGTTCACTTGCTATAAGCTTTCAGATACATAGTAACCTAAATCCTTTGTAACACCCTCGGATCGGTCCTATGCAGTTTTAGTGATTCCTGCCAAAACCACATAGAAATGATTCAAAGGTGCCCACCAGGCACTTCCGTGCGGGTGGAAAATGAAGTATTACCATTACACAATAGTCCTCGATAGAACCCACATAAAAGATATATACAACAATGACTCCATGAGTCAAGAATATAGATATACAGTACAAAGATCCAAATTATCTTGAAAACGATACAGCGTCCGAGTACGGACAAGATGCAAATTAGACTAAAAGCCTTGAAGAATAACCAATGGCGTCCATAACCCTACCCAGGACAAGCCGGAAGGGTAACCCTGATAACGACGTTGATCTCAAAACCTTCTTAACAAAAGGGGTGTCGGCTGATATGTCCAAAACGTATCTAATTTCTCGAACAATTTGCTATTGTTTCTCCTTTAAACTTGTGTGATTTGGATACAACTAACACGGACTGACGCTGTTTTCAGCAGAATTACCTTGGTGTCTTGTTTTTGTGCAGAAAATAAACTACCAGGAGAAATCTCGGAAAATATGCCAAAAATTATATTTCACCAGAAAATCCACGAAGCCAGAATACGAGACGGAGAAGGAGCCTGGGGGGCCCACACCCACCCCAGGCGCAGGCCCACTACTGGTCGCACCTGGAGGGGGTGCAGCCACCCCAGGCACCCCTCGGTCTCCCTCTGCGCCTATAAGTTGCCTTTCGACCTAAAAACCGAGGGGGGTTCGATAGTTTTCCTGAAAGAGTTCCGCTCCGCCGCCGCCGCCAGACACCAAGATTCGGATCCAGAAACTCCGTTCTGGCACCCTGCCGGGACGGGGAATTTGGAGACGATCATCGCCATCATCATCACCAATGCATCTCCATCAACCACCGATGTTTCCCTCATCCATGAGTGAGTAATCCCCCGTTGTAGGATTGGGGATGGTAGGGATTGGATGAGTTCTATCATGTAATCGAATAAGATATGTTAGGGCATAGTGCTTAGTATCTCTATTAGTTCTATTTCACTTTGTTGCAACTTGTTGTGCTTAATGCTTGTCACTAGGGCCCGAGTGCCATGATCTCAGATCTAAACTTATTATTAAATCATTATGATAGTATTGTTTGTGATCTTATCTGCAAGTTGTGTACACATATCATTGTCCGGATCCAAAGGACCCAAAGTGACAATAATTGGGACAACCGTAGGGGATGGTTGTGGTGTGAGGATCACATGTGTTCATGGCGTGTTGATACTTTGCTCCGGTGCTCTATTAAAAGGAGCACCTTATTTTCCAGTAGTTACCTAGAGGCCCTGCTGCCACGGGCTGGCTGGACAGAAGATGTTGTGCAAGTTCTCATTGCGAGCACGTATGACTATATTTGGAGCATATGCCTAGGATTGTTTAGTACGTGGATGTTTGTTATTATTTATCTGCAATTCCCTAGATCTTGAAGTTACATGTTTAGACTCGTCCATGCAATGCCCGTCCATCCATCCCTACGCCTACCGCACTCGAATCCTACTGTTACTATTACTATTGCTACTGTTTCACTGCTGATGTTGCTACTACCAAACTGTTGCTACTGATAAACTTCTGTGAGCAAGAACTATTTCCAGGTGCAGCTGAATTGACAACTCAGTTGTTAAGGCTTGCAAGTATTCTTTGGCTCCCCTTGTGTCGAATCAATAAATTGGGTAATACTACCCGCGAAGACTGTTGCGATCCCCTACACTTGTGGGTCATCAAGACTATTTTCTGGCGTCGTTGCCGGGGAGCATAGCTTTATTTGTAAGTTCACTTGGATCTATTATTGTTCACTGCTACTCCTTTCATCATGGGGAAGTCTCGTGATGGAAAGTTCCCTATTTTACCATCCACTACAAGAAGAGGTACAATCCTAAACACCTCTGTTGTTCTTGATTCACCGTCTGTTATAAGTAAGCTTGTTACACCCCCACATACACATTCTACACACACTGCAACTACTGCTGAGTCTGAAACTGATTTTGATACTCAACTAGTTACTTCTACTGTACTTGATGCGAGTGGTTCATTAGGTCCTTTTCTAGATGATACTATGGCTAGTCTAGGAAATACCAAAACTCCTAGTGAAGACACTGTTACACCTGTTAGCTCACCTGAGTCTAGTGAGAGTTATGATATTAATGATGGTTACATTGAGTTCACTGATGATTTTGTTGAAGAATGCCAAAACACACATGGTACTAGTGCTATTAAGAGTCTCCTTGCTAGACGTACTATCATTCCTAAGTTGTCCTCTGATCCTAAGTTTGCCACTTCTCCCATAGATATTAAAGATGAATATTATGATTTCTCTCTTGATTTATCTTATTTAGATATGGTTGATAAATAACCGTTTTGTGGGACTGAAAATGAGAGTGTTGTGGCTCATATGAATGAGCTTTCTACTATGAGTGCTTTGTTCTTTGATGATTTTAGGATGCGCAAGTACTGTGTTACTAAGATCTTCCCTTTTTCACTAAAAGGATAAGCTAGGGCTTGGTTTAATAGATTACCTCCTAGTTCCATTGATAGCCTCGATTGCTTGATTGCTTCTTTCTTCTAGAAATATTTTCCTCCCAGTGCTAGACATGCTTCTTTGCAGAGACTTTTTGATTTTAAACAGGGATAAGAAGAGAAATTGCTTGAGTCATGGACAAGGTTCTGTGCCTTGATTCATGCACATCCTGGATGTCCATTACCTAAGAATGAGCTTCTTGATATTTATTATAATGGACTAATTGATGATTCTAGGACCTACCTAGATAGCTTTGTTGATTGTGTTTTTAGGAAAAGGACTCCTATAGATGATGAAGAATTAATGACTAAAATAATCAAGAATTATGATGATTGGACTTCGACTGAGCTAAATACACCTGATTCGATTACTCCTGAACCAATTCCAGCACCAACAACAAAGAAGAGGGGAGTTATTGCATTAAATGATGAAGTGATGAAGGAAGGTAAGAAGTGTCTAAAGGAGAAAGGTATTAGAGCTGAAGATGTGAAGAATCTACCTCCTATAGAAGAATTATGTAAGCCAATTCCCCACTCATCTACTATTGAGGTACACTCTCTCCAACACTTTGATGAAGGTAATATTCCTTATGTTAAGCCTCCTGATCAATATTTAGAGGAACTTGACACATTTATTGTTAAGCAAGGGTATTTTAATAAACAAGTTCAGAATCATTTATTGGAAAACTCTAGAGCTATCCATGAGTTGAATGATATTGTGGAAAGAATTTCTAATGATATTAAAATGCTTTGTAAACACTTTCAAATGGTTCAAACCCAACTTGATAAACTTTCTAAGGTACAAAAGGATATGCTAGTTAATGCCTCAGGAAATAAACATGCTTATGGAATTAGAACTAGGAGTGGTATAGCTACTCAAGATCCTTTATATCCTGAAGGACACCCCAAAAGAATTGAGCAGGATTTTCAACAAGGTGAGAATAGTGGTAGTCCTCGTAAGAAGAACAAAAAGAAACATAAGATAGTTGAGGAACCACTTGAAACTGTTATAGATCCTAATAGTATATCTATCTCTGATGTTGAAACTGAGAGTGGTAATGGTAATAATGATGCTCCTGATAAGGAGGAAGTTGAGGAAGAACCTGAGACGCACACTAAGAACACTAGGTACACTAAGGAATATTTTATTGCTAATCAACATGGTAAAGAGAGAGAACCTTGGGTGCAGAAACCTATGCCTTTTCTAGGTAATAAACACAAGTCAAAGGAGGAAGAACACTACAACAAGTTTTGCGAGTGGATGAAACCTTTATTTTGCAAATTCCTTTGACTGATGCTATTAAATTGCCTCCTTATTCAAAATATATGAAGAATATTGTCTCTAATAAAAGGAAGATTCCTAATAAGGATATTTCTACTATGCTTGCTAATTATTCCTTCAATGGTAAGATTACAAAGAAACTTGGTGATCCAGGTATACCAACTATTCCTTGCTCTATTAAGAATAATTATGTTAGAACTGCTTTATGTGATTTGGGAGCTGGAGTTAGTGTTATGCCTTTTTCTCTCTACAAGAGACGCCAGCTGGAAAAGTTGATACCAACTGATATATCTTTGCAAATGGTTGATAAGTGAACTACTATTCCTGTTAGTATATGTGAGGATGTTCCTATTCAAGTAGCTCATAATTGCTTGGTTCTGACTGATTTTGTTGTGCGTTAAATGCCTAAAGATGATAATATGTCTATTATTCTTGGGAGACCTTTTCTTAAGACTGCAGGTGTTGTCATAAATTGTAATAAAGGAAAAGTAACATTCAATATTGATGAAAAAGATCATACTGTTTATTTCCCCAAGAAGGTTGTTAGAAGATATTGCCTGAATTCCATTGAAAATATTGAGAGCATCAAGGTTGGACAAATATATTGTCCCATTCCACAAGAAATTTTTGGAACTATTATGATTGGGACCATTGCTATCAAGTATGAGGTAACATGATCACCTTGTGGAATGCAAAGTTGTGTTTCATATAAGATTGTTTTGGTAACAAGACTTGATAAAACTTGTTAACAAAAGGATTTTAATGAACAAAACAATGTTTTCACAGTGGTTATAGTTGCTCACTTTTATTTTTCTCCTTTCCAATCCTTGCTCTTCGTCGTGCCTAACTTAAAGGCGTTAAAAAAAGTACTTGTTGGGAGATAACCCAAGAGTTTCCTTGAGGCTTGGAAGTTATTACTTCAGTAATGACCTCTCCTTATCCTTTTTGTTTGCTTTTTGTGCCAAGAATGACCTCTAGTGAGAGAGAAGTAAGATTTGGGGAGTTGCTGTCCCGAAACGGATTTTTGTCCTACACCATAAAAATTCTTAAGGAGTCTCTGTAAGTCCGAATTGAGCTGAAAATTTCCAAATAAATCCCCCAGTATGTGATCTCACTTTTGTTAGTTCAACACTTTTTGATTTGAGCAACAGATGGTCTTCAAAAATTCGGTTTCTACCTGCTGATCTGTTTTGACAGATTTCTGCCATTATTTGCATTTGCTTCTTATTGATTCCTTTTCGGGTTCTTTTTGGGAAAATGAGCTTTTTGAGGGAATTGCTACAATATCTTGTGTCTTTAATGAAAGTTTTTCTGTTTTAAAACTAAACCCCAAAGTTCTATTATCTTTTGAATGCACTAATGTTGCTAATGAATATTGTGTGATGTTTTGTATGAAGGAAAATTTTCAGGTGTAAGGAAAGAATGATGTAATGAGATGAAGAATGGATAAAAGCTCAAGCTTGGGGGAGCCACCCCATGTCACCCCAAGAAATATTCAAGAGGTACAAGCGTTAAAGCTTGGGGGTTCCCAAGGTATCCCCTTCTTCATCAATAAAAATCTCAGGTCTTTCTAGACACTTCGTTTTTATTGTTTCATGCACAGTTGTGTTGTTCTTGGAGCGTCTTAGTTTTTGTTTTTGGTTTTCTTTTGCTTTGTTTGTTTTTCCTTTGTTTGGCTTGTTTGAAAAATCGAAAACACCAAAAATATTTGTTGTTATTTTTTAGTTTTGTGAGTTCTTTGCAGGATTTAGCCGTCCTCAGTGGATTTTGGTTTCATGTTATTATTCAAGTCACACAAGTGAAGGACAATAATGAAGATTAAGACAACTCGAGGTGTGGTAAGAGGCTGGTAACGAACTCTATTTGTTTTCATTTTTGTACGTATACTCATCATTGTGAGCATGCTTAGTTTGTTCATTGTAAGGAGTGTGTTACTGATGGATGCTTAGTAATTCTTGCTTGTCTATGATTAGCTCTAGCTTGCTAATAGTTTGTAGCATGTCATATGAATATTTGCTTGCATTGTTTTATTCATATTTTGGTATGATATTGTGATATCCTCCTCTGGAAACTTCTTATGAATAGACTTGGCACATGCTCACGCATGCATATGACTAATCAATAGTCAGTAAGCCTCGATGATTTATTTTTCCTCAGAGTTCTTATATCACCTTCATGCCATAATTAGTCTTGTTTTGTTGTAATCATGATTATGACAATTACTGCTCTCTCGTTTGTCGCTCCCTCTCTATTGCTAGCCTTCACTTGCACTGAGTATGAGCTCTACCTATGCTTCCAACTCCCCAAAACCAATATTGCCAGTTGTGACCACCATACCTACCAATTAGCATCGTTTGCTATTTCAGTGCATATTCAATATGCCTTGTTTTCTTCCAAATAAAATGTTTGTCTGTTTTGAGAAAGTTAGTTAGTAAAGCTCTCACAAACTTGATGGAACACTTTATTCCTTTCACTTAATAATCCTGAACCATTGTGACATGTCCATGAAAGTTATATGCTTGCAAATTCTATGATGGGAGTCAGCAGAACTGTGTTGTCATGGGGAACACTTTCAACACTCTTTGGATACCCTATCCAGTTGATACTTTTCTCTTTTGTTTACGGATGTCGATGATGTGAAATAAAAGGGGAACTTGTGAGTTCATGGAGTATATACATTGTGTTAGAGAAACGCCTGGGCCGCTAGCCTAAGCCATGCCTAATCATGGTGGAAACTTGCAGCATCACCATAAGGAGCATTCTATGAAGCATCCTCAATAAAAATCTATGCACATAGTAAATGATGGGGATATGCCTACTGGGGTATACCCAGCAGGACGTTTCCGACTGGCCCGTGAGCTGGCGAGTGGGCCTGCAGAACGGCGAGTGGATCGAAGCCCAGCAAGGTACCGAGCGACTGGAAGCTGAAGGCCCAGTCGGACTAGGTTAAACGACTACTGAAGCTGTAACCGAATCGGTTGAGATATGTAAACCCTAGGGGAGGTGAGCCTATATAAACCTCCCTATAGGGTGAGTAGAGACACGTTCCCTCATACACCCAAGCGACTCGCCGCCTAGCCGCCGAGCTCGCCCATTGTAACACCTCCATAATACAATCTAGCAGGAGTAGGTCTTTACCCTCCGGGGGGGCGAACCTGGGTAAAACCCTGTGTCTTTGCCCTCATCTCGCACCGCAGATGGCTGGCCGCCCTTGCCCCTCGTTCTACTACTCGCTGCCGATTGCAGCATCTGCCGTGACCATTCCCACGACAGTGGCGCCCACCGTGGGGCCTGGCCGGTCTAGCCGGTGTTCTGCGGCGAGATCCAATCTGCCCATCAACGAGACGGTCTCCACCGGCCGCATGATAGCGATCGGCGAGATGCTCCAGATCTTGCCGAGCAGCTACGTCCCGGCGGCGCGACCCGTCACGCACAGCGTGATCTTGCCTATCGGCACGATCAGCCTCTTCGTCGGCCTCACCGACGTCATCGCCTCGGAGGACTTGGCCTGCATCCGCGAGTCGCCGCCACGCGGTCGGCTCTCCGAGAGCCAGATCCGCACGATCCACCGCCTCGCCTCCGAGTACAACTCGGCCCATAGCAACGTGGCTGGGAATTCAGCGGCCGCAGAGGATGCGGCCCTCACCGACGACGCCGACTCGGCGACCCCGGCGTCACTCGCCGGATCCATCACCGCGGCCTCGTCCGCGGGCTCCATCGCACAGGTCTCCAACGCGTGAGACTTCGAGGACCCCTCCATCCTCGGGATCTTCGAATTCGACTCCGGGTCAGAAAACTCCGCCGACCTCCGCGACAGAACCGGTCGCCACGCCGCGGCCTACATGGCCACCGGCGCCGATCCGCCGGAGGATCCTTTCTCCACCCCAATCCCTCCTAACGCCATGGCAACGGAGGTCGAGGAACTCCGCCTGAAACTGGCGGAGGCGGTGCGCAAGGAGCAAGCCGAGCGCGAAAAATTTCGCCTCGAGCAGGTGACGGCGCAGGAGCTGTCACGCTACCACCAGCAGCGGATCAGGTCACGTCTGAACCCCACCGTTCAAGGGCGTGCCCTGAACTTCGACGACGAAAACGACCCGGCCCGCGTAGCCGAGCGCGCAATCTGCAAGAACGCGCCACCAGGAGGAAGCGCCCGGCCCCCGCCAGGATCAACGGCGATGGGCGCCCCACCTCCACCCAACCGCACCCCTCCCAGGGACCAGCCGCGGATAGTAGTCTCCTCACGGGAGCGAGACGCAAACGGCCTCCCACTGTTCTCCACCCCGATGGACAACCTCGTGGCAGGCCGAGCAGCAGCCGACAGCATCACGGCCACCGGCGACGGCGCCCTACAGATCCAATACGTCAGGGCCCTGCTTGCGAAGGCCGTCGAGCAGCAAAAAGCGGGCGCCGACTCGCAAGGTCGAGTATACTCGCGTTCCTCGGGAAGCAGAGCGGCCTCCAGCGGCCGCCCAGCGGCGGCAAACACCCTCAACTGCCCGCCACCAGAGCCACTGCAGCTCCAACACCGACCCTCGAACGCGGCACTCTCCACCAACGACCCCAGGCCGGCGACCAACTCCGTCGCCGCCAACGGGCAACCCATCGACGCCCGCACCCACATCATCAACAACCAAAGCTGGCGTGCACGCCAGCCTGACGACTTGCGGCACACCCTAACTAATCGCCGCGACGGCGAGCCTATGGGGTCGCTCAGTCGACTCAGACCCAAGTGCTTCGGACCAATGATCCGAGGCGAGAAGTACCCGCCAAACTTCAAGGCGCCGAAAGAGATAGAAAAGTACGACTCCTCGTACGACCCCGCCTTCTGGCTCGACACATACCTCATGGAGATGGGGATCGCGGGTCACACTGACCTGCTCGCTGCCCGTTACCTCCCCCTGATGATGGAGGGGACGTGCAGGCGGTGGATCAACACTCTCCCCCAGGACAGTATCGACTCCTGGGAGGAAATGCGCGACGCCTTCGTCAGGCACTTCGAGTGCTCCTACACCCGCGCCACCACTATTGAGGACCTGGAACGGTGCGTCCAAGGACCCCGCGAGTCTACCCGCAACTGGGTCCAACGGTGGCAAGAGCTTTGGTACAACGCGGTCGGTATCCACCCGGACACCGCGATCCATTGCTTCAAGACCTCGTGCCGCTACGAGCCCCTAGTCGCCAAGCTCAAGCGACACTCCCGCACACTCGACAACATCCCCGACCTCCTCGAGATCGCCAAACGGTACGCCGAGGAAGACCCAAACCAGGAAACTGACGACGAGTCAGGAGGTCAACGCCGCGGAGGCGGCAACGACGGCGGACGCCGAACCGACCTACGCTACAGCGGCACTCGCCTCACTGGCAAGCGCCGCAGTGACGGGCGAGTCGACTTCGTCGCCAACACCGGGCACGCGCAGCGCGAGCCCAAGATCTTTCGCCGCGGCGGAGGGCAACGCCACGACGGCGGCAACTACAAAAACATGTGCGTTCCATAGCAGGGAAGGGAAGCCCGCAACGCACACCACCGCCGACTGCCACACCCTCAGGGAAATCGAGAAGGCACGGCACGCGCGGGAGGACCCCGACAACGACCCGCCAAACGGCGGAAAATTCGGCAAAGTAGCCGGCTCGCTCCACACCTTCACAGGCTTCAACACGAAGCGCAAGAAGAAGGTCATCGCCCGCGCCGTCGCCGTCAACGCGGTGGCCCAAATAGACGTCCCCCAGTTCCTGAACTGGTCGGAGCAGCCCATCACCTGGAGCCGCCAAGACCACTCACCGCGCGTCGAGTACCCAGGACAAGTCGCCTTGGTGGTCAAGCCCAAGGTTGGCGACTACTGGCTCCCCAAGACGCTGATGGACGGCGGTAGCTTCATCAACATCCTCTACCTCGACACCTTCAGGCGGCTGCGGCTCCTGCAGTCGATGATCGAGACGACCCACACCACGTTCCACGGCATCGTCCCCGGTCGGAAGGCGTACCCGATCGGCAAGGTCACGCTGCCGGTCACCTTCGGCACACCGGCAAACTTCCGCACCGAACGGATCGTCTTCGAGCTGGTGCCCTTCGACAGCCCCTACCACTGTGTCCTGGGGCGCCAGGCGTTCGCTAAATTCATGGCAGCGCCCCACTACGCGTACAACGCGATGAAGCTCCCCGGGCCGTGCGGCGTCATCACCATCAACGGCGACCCCGACATGGCCGCCGAGTGCGAGGCCAAAGGAGCCGAGCTCGCCGACGCCGTCATCGCGGCGGAGACTAATCACGCCGATGAGCTCGCCAAGTACGCGAGCGTGGTCAACAATGACGAGCCCACAATACTCAAGAAGCCCAACTCAGAGGGCGCAAACACCTCAACCTTTGAGGCCACGACGCACACTCGCACCGTCGAGCTGGTCCCAGGCGACTCCAGCCAGACGGTGACGATCGGGACAGGCATGAGCCCAGCATAGGAAGGCGCGCTCATCGAGTTCCTCCGTGAGAACAGGGACATATTCGCATGGAAACCCTCCGACATGCCCGGTGTCCCTAGGGAGCTCGCTGAGCACAAGCTGAACGCCGACCCCAAAGTGCGACCTGTCAAGCAGTCGCTACGGCCCTTCAATGAAGAACGCCGTCGAGCAATCGCCGAGGAACTGCAGCGTCTACTCGCTGCCGGCTTCATCCGGCCAATCAAGTACTCCAAGTGGCTGGCAAACCCAGTCCTGGTCGAGAAGAAAAACAGGACCTGGAGAATGTGTATCGACTACACAAACCTGAACAGCGCCTGCCCAAAGGAGCAGTTCGTCCTCCCGCGGATCGACCAGATAATCGATTCAACCGCGGGATCGGAGTCGCTATGTTTCCTCGATGCCTACTCTGGGTATAACCAGATCAAAATGGTTGTCGAAGACGAGGATAAGACGGCGTTCATCACGCCATTCGGAGCCTTCTGCTACACCGCCGTGACCTTTGGCCTCAAGAACGCCGGGGCGACCTACCAGCGGTGCATGCAAGAATGCCTCGCGAGCCAAATTGGCCGCAACATCCACGTCTACATCGACGACGTGGTCGTGAAGTCCGCTCGCCAAGGCGACCTACTCGCCGACCTGGCGGAAACTTTCGCCAACCTGCGAAGATACAAGATAAAGCTCAACCCAGGCAAGTGCACCTTCGGTGTACCCGCCGGACAACTACTGGGGTACGTCGTCTCCAAACGAGGGATCGAGGCAAACCCCACGAAGATCGACACGATCGCCCGGCTCGGCAAACCCGAGTGCCTGCGCGACGTCCAGAAGCTGGCCGGGCGAGTAGCGGCTCTCAGTCGCTTCATCCCCCGCCTGGGCGAAAAGGCGATGCCCCTATACCGCCTGATACGCAAGAACCCCACCTTCCAGTGGGACAAGGAGGCGGACGACGCGCTCCGCGACCTCAAAAAGGTGCTACTCGCCGCACCACTACTCGCCGCCCCCGCCGACAAAGAACCCATGCTGGTTTACGTCGCGATGTCCGAGCGCGTCGTCCGCGCCGTGATGGTCGTCGAACGACCAGAGGAAGGAAAGGAGCGCCCGGTTCAGCGGCCGGTGTACTACATCAGCGAGGTCCTCACCGAGTCGCGCCAGCGGTACCCACAGTACCAAAAGCTAGTATACGCGGTCTTCAGGGCTCAGCGGCGCCTGCCGCACTACTTCCAGGAGCACCCGATCACGGTCGTCTCCTCAGCACCACTACAAGACATCATCTGCAATCGCGAGGCGACCGGGCGGGTCGCCAAGTGGGCCGTCGAGATCGGCGTCCACAACATCAAATACGAGCCACGAAAGGCGATCAAGTCGCAGGCACTGGTAGACTTCATCGCCGACTGGGAGGAGGCCCAGCAGCCAGAGAAGCTGTCGTACCTCCACTACTGGAGCCTGCACTTCGACGGCTCCAAGAACGCGGACGGTGCAGGCGCAGGGATAGTGTTGACTTCACCAAAGGGCTACAAGCTCCGCTACATCCTCTGCCTCGACTTCACGCCCTGCACCAACAACATGGCTGAATACGAGGCCCTACTCCACGGCATGCGAGCCGCCAAGGAGATGAACGTCAATCGCCTCCGCTGCTACGGAGATTCCGACCTTGTCGCGGGGCAAGTCGCCGGCACCTGCGACGCCGTCTCCCCTACCATGGCGGCGTACCGCCAAGCGGTGGACAAATTGGGCGGCCACTTCACCGGCTACTCTGTCGAGTGGATCGACAGGCGGAAAAACAAGGAGGCAGACGCCCTCTCTCGCATCGGGTCGGCTCGACTCGCACCACCCACCGGCGTTTTCCTCGACACGATCTCCAAGCCATCAGTCTCTCCCCCGAGGGAGATCGACATCGGAGTCCCACTCCAACCAGAGGCAGCCTTGGTCGCACTCGTCACCGAGCCAGACGACTGGACCAAGCCCTACATCGCCTACCTGGAAGCCGGCACCCTGCCAGCAGACGAGACCGACGCTCGAATGATCGCTCGTCGATGCAAGTCTTACACCATCATCGACGGCGAGCTCCACAAGCGCAGCGTCACTGGCGTGTTCCAACGCTGCGTCCAACCAGCTGAAGGACGCAAAATCCTCCACGACATTCACTCAGGTGACTGCGTCCACCACGCCGCCGCTCGCTCCCTGGTCGCCAAGGCTATGCGACACAGCTTCTACTGGCCCACCGCACACGTCGACGCTGTCGACATCGTCCAGCGATGCGCCGGGTGCCAGAAATACGCCAATCAGACGCACGTACCGAGCTCGGCGCTCAAAACAATCCCCATTACCTGGCCATTCGCTGTGTGGGGCATGGACATGGTAGGCCCCTTCAAGAAGGCCCCTTCCGGCTACACCCACCTGCTAGTCGCCGTCGACAAATTCACGAAGTGGGTGGAGGCCAAGCCAGTCCGGAAGTGCGACGGGAAGACCGCCACTAAATTCCTACGCGAGCTCATATATCGCTACGGGTTCCCGAACAGCATCATCACAGACAACGGCACCAACTTCGCCAAGGGAGCCATGGCCGAATTCTGCGAAGAGCACCACATCCGGCTCGACCTCGCGTCAGTCGCCCACCCGGAATCCAACGGCCAGGCGGAACGGGCCAACCAAAGCATCCTCCACGGCCTGAAGCCGCGACTCCAAGTACCACTCGAGCGCACCGCCGGGTGCTGGGTCGAGGAGTTGCCCTCCGTCATCTGGGGGATCCGCACCTCAGTCAACAGATCGACGGGATTCACTCCCTTCTTCATGGTCTACGGTGCCGAAGCAGTCATGCCCACCGACCTCGAACACGACTCGCCGCGAGTCGTCCACTATACGGAGGCTGCAAACGAGCTGGCCCGCCAGGATGGGGTCGACCAGCTCGACGAAGCACGCGACCTCGCTCGGTCACGCACCGCCATCTACCAGCAAGGACTCCGCCGCTACCACAGCCGGCGGGTGAAAGCTCGCACCTTCCAGGAAGGCGACCTGGTGTTACGCCTCATCCAGGACAAAAAGGGCATGCACAAGCTCTCCCCTCCATGGGAAGGCCCATTCGCTATCGGGCGCGTACTCGGCAACGACGCCTACTACCTCATCGACGTCCGCGGGGACGGCGAACTCGACGTCAAGCGACCATGGAATGTAAACCTCCTCCGGAAGTTCTACTCCTAGAACCCCACACATGTACTCTCCAGTCGCTATGAAATAAAAGAAACGGTTACCGCAAATTGCGCCTACTCTCCATGACTTGTGCCACTCGCACTCGTAAAAACAGCGTTACGCTAAATGCAGAAGTCAACCTTTGGTACTGCGATCGGCACGGCTAAGTAGTGCGGTGTAAGAGCACTGAATCACTTCAGGTCTTGCATCGTCCACGAATAAAGCCAACCCAGAGCCCCATTGGAGTCGCCTAGCTCGACTGGTTCTACGAGCCAAGACAACTGCCCTCGCTTCTCACAGCGACCTTGGTCCTCCGCATCCTCAGCCTAGCGACTCGAACGGCTAAGTACCACGCTCGGGGACTAAAGACCAGTTCGTCGCGAGCGGTCAGGGAAAACGCCAAGTAAGAGAGCATGCCCAGGACTCGCCACGCGACTGACCCCACGGGCCAGGCAGGAGTGACGCGCTCACACCAACGCGCTAAGTCCTCAACCACCCTCGAGTCGCGCCTAGAACTACCAAGTACCACGCTCGGGGACTCGGCCACCCGACCTCGTTCGCGCACGGGAAAACGGTAAAGTATAGAGCACTCAAGGGAGTCTCCTAGCGACTGGCTCTTCGATCTCGGGCGAGTCGACTAAAACATCAAAACACATAACAACAACACATATATCATACACGAGGTAAACCCCAAAAAAGGGCGGACGCGCTCGGGGACTCGTTCAACATCAATCAAAAGCACACAAACAAATAACAAAATAGACACGACGTCTCATTCAATTGCATGTTGCATTGTTTCGCGTTACAAAATATGCCTGCGTGGCAGAACTGCTGCTAACGCCATAAGGCAAACTACTCTACTCTGCAGGCTTCGTCGACGACTCGCCAACATCCCGACGATTGCGGATGAACGCCGTGTACGGGTTTGATGGATACGTCGTCAGTTCACCCGCCATCGCCGCGCGAAAAGGTTGCTCGACCTTGAAGTCACGATGCGGCGGCTCGGGGTCGTTCGACGCGACGACCGTCTCCTGGTATGGAAGGAGGTCACCCATTGCCCAGACACGTTCCGAGTACGTGGCGGCACGCTCTTGCAACTTGAGGACCTCGGACAGATCCACCGCGCCAGTTGACAATGGGTACCCACTCGTCACATCGTCGATGTCGAAGTCTTCGGGGAAGTGGGCGAGTCCAAGGCTCAGGGCCGTCGATGCTCCACGCCGAAACGCCGATCGCGTCATGAATTCAACGACAGCGGGTGCCTTCTCCAAGTACTTCCACACTCAACGAGGTCGCTGGGAATCACCTCCGTGGGTGATATTTCTTGGAGGTAGGCGCGGATGCAGGTCGCCGACAGCGTCGCCGAGTCGACGAGCATGCTTACGCACTGCCTTGTGTCGAGCGAGCTCGCCTCTTCTTCGCTATCAATGATGCGACCTGCGAAGAAGAAGACAATGATGAGTATGACGGACACCACAAAAACCATAACTATAAGAAAGGGAGGATGCACTCACCAAGCAGCGGGCGGGCGAGTCCCGTGATGAAGCACTGAAGCGACGTGTGGTCGTCCTGAAGCCCAGCAATAAGGACTTCCGACACCTTGCGATCTTCCTCTGCGGCCGCAATGGCGGCCTTAGCTCGCCCGTCCGCCAAGCTCGCTTCTTCTCTCGCCTCCCGCAGTTCGCGCTCGAGGTCGGCGATCCGTTGTTCAGCGGCACCCAGAGCAGATCGCGCCGCCACCAACTCACCAGCGGGGACAAGCCCCTGGCGAGCTTCCTCTGCCTTCGCAGCAACAGCCTGAAGCCCTTTGTTCGCCTCCTGGACGATGGCCAGCTCCTTCTCCGCGCGCTGTTTCGCGGCCAATCGGTCCGCCGACTCAAGTTGCAGACCCTGCACATCACCAAAAAAGTTAGTTAAAACGAAATTCCTAAGTGCCCACCCGCTGAAATTCAGCGAGTGCGCACTCGGGGACTGGCGATCAAGAAATTCCTAAGTGCCCACCCGCTAAAATTTAGCGCGTGCGCACTCGGGGACTGGATATGAAAATAAAAGACGAGAAATTATAAGAATCACGCCGCTGCAAAGCACCGACCCGATCCTCGGGGACTGGATGTACCTGGATGGCTGCGCCAAGCATGCCATGGAGTTGGATCGCGTCCACGGACGCGAGTAACGCTGGCGTGTGCCCACGACGCTGGTCGACTTCAGCATCGGCGCTCCCCAGAGCGTGGCTCGAGGGCGCAGCCCCACTCGTCGTGGCCGCCTTGGTCACGAAGCGGGGGAAGGTAGCGATAGAGGCACCCGCTCCAAGGGAAGTCGCCTCCGCCGTTCCAGGCAAGGAAGCGCCCTCCTTTGTAGACGCGGCTGCCTCCACCGTGGGCCCGGCCGGCGCGGCCGCCGTGCCGTCAGAGATAGTGACGATGTCGTCGCCCTTGGCCTTCTTACTGCCATCTGCTGAGGCGACAACCTCGTCCGCCTTCCTCTTGCGGGAAGGATCCTCCTCGCTAGCGGCGGAGGGTACCTTGGCCACGGTCGGATGGCCCATACTTTTCACTCCGGTCCTGCGCGTTAATCGAATCAACAAAGACAATTGAAATAGTTATGGAAAATAAGGAGGGGTGAGCACACTCACTTGACGACTGGGATGAAACGTAGCCCCGTACGAAGACCGGCCGGTTTTTCCAGTTCAGGGCCCAGTCGGCGACTGAGCCCCAGTTCCAGGACGTCGCGTGCCCAAGACACGGACGGCTTCTTCGTCGTTGAGGCCACAGCTGGCGCCTCAGGGACATCCTCCGCGGGAGCTTCCTCGCGAGTTGGAGCCGCTACAACCAGAGCCTCCTTGCGGGGCGAAGCCGCCGCGGCCGGAGCCTCCTTGCGAGGCGAGGTCGCCGCAGCCGGAGCCTCCCCCAGCCCAGAGACTGGGGCGAATGGTGGGGGCATTGAGGCCAGCGGCACTTCCACGGTCGCCGTGTCCAGCGCGGTTGTCGCTGGTGGCGCGCCGTCACCAGCTGGGCTGGGAGCATCGGAGCTGCTCGCCGAGTGCGGCGGTGAGGCCATCCTCGACTGCTTCGTTTTCTTCTTCAGGGGGGCCCTCGCCTCCCTCTCCTTCTTCTTCTTCTTCTTCGACGGAGTGGCTTGACGGCGCGAGGTGGTCTCTGGGAACTCGTCGTCGTCGTCATGACGCTCGAGGCTTCTGCTCGCCTCGATCTCGCGCTGACGTTGCCCGCGGGTCTTTCGGACCAGCGGGGCGACCTCCTCTTCGGACTCGTCCTCGTCGTCTTCGTTGCCCCTCGCGGGTGGCGATTCGCCTATGTCCTGGGCGGATGGGCCCGGGCTCTCATCATCCGAAGGTGGGAGCCACCCTTCCACCACCTGGAATAGCTGCGATGAATACAAAACAGAATCAGAATTACCGCGACTACATACACTGCGACTGCGAACAAGGTAAAGAAATTACCGTTGGAGCTGGACGCTTCGCGGTGTAGGGGCGATCCCGGCCTGCGCATCCAGGTACACCGCCTGGGTAATCTTCTTCAACGCTAGGAGGTAATCTTCCAGCTTCCACTCGTCAAGGCAGGCCTTCGTCGAGTCCCCCCGGCCCGTGTATTGGTACATGTAGTGGTCGCGCTGGGCGAGTGGAACGAGCCGCCGCCCAAGCCAGCAATTGTACAAATTTATCGTTTGGAGGCCCTTCTTCTTCAGACCACGGATGGTCTGGATCATCTCGTCAACGACCATCCGCTGGTCGTCGGGGAACTTGCCGACTTGGAGATGGCGCGGCTCGGAACGACTAGCGGAGTACCGCGGGATCGCCGCCTCGCCCTCCGGGGTCGCCTCGGTCACGTAGAACCACGACTTTTTCCAGTCGCTCGTTGCCTTGGCGGGTAGCATCAGATCAAAGAAAGAGGCTTTGGACTTGAGATGGAACGTCAAGCCGCCCGCGGCTAGCATTGGGCCGCCTGCCTCCTCGCGGCTGATCCGTCCGTGGAACAGATCTTGCCACAAGGGGAAGTAGGGCCGGCAGCCCAAGTAGCATTCGTAGAACGCCACGAAGATGGCGAGCTGCTCGATGCTGTGGGGACCCAGATCTGAAGGCTGGATCCCGTAGTAGGCGCAAAAGCGCCGGAAGAACAAGGACGTGGGAAACCCTAGCCCTCGCTCGAGATGACTGGTGAAACAGACGAATTCCCTCTCTCGCGGGTTTGGGGTCGTTTCTCCGGCTGCGGGGATACGCCAACAGCCGGCTCGCAGGATCCCGGCCTCCTCGAAAGAGGCCAGCTGCGCCCTCGTGCACTTGGATCTACCCCCACGGTTCGGTGTAAAGGGCCATGGCCGAGAGGTTGGTTGGAGATCGGAGGATTTCGGGTCGACTGGATCGCGGAGCAAAGGAAGGAAAATGCGCGCACTCGGAAGAAGTGGTGAGCAGTTGACTCTACGGTTGCCTGCCATTCCTCTTATATAGCGCGAGTTACCCGCCAATTCAGGAGGCCGTTACCGCGCGATGATTACGCCAAAAGTTACCGTTGGGTTACCCCAACGGCTAGTTTGACCGCGCCTGACGGTCCAACTCCAGCCACTCGGCTCGCCAAGTCAGTCACTATGACCGCGTCTCGTCGACTCGACTCGCCGAAGCCGCGACTTGGTTCGCCGGATTTCCTCCTTTATACAAGAGCCCGCCGACGATTCGACTGGATGCTTACTCTGAAGCCGTATACTCCGACTGCCAGCAGCCACTTACGCCCAATCGACGACGGCCTCGGGGACTACTGATGGGGATATGCCTACTGGGGTATACCCAGCAGGACGTTTCCGACTGGCCCGTGAGCTGGCGAGTGGGCCTGCAGAACGGCGAGTGGATCGAAGCCCAGCAAGGTACCGAGCGACTGGAAGCTGAAGGCCCAGGCGAGTGGATAGGCCCAGTCGGACTAGGTTAAACGACTACTGAAGCTGTAACCGAATCTGTTGAGATATGTAAACCCTAGGGGAGGTGAGCCTATATAAACCTCCCTATAGGGTGAGTAGAGACACGTTCCCTCATACACCCAAGCGACTCGCCGCCTAGCCGCCGAGCTCGCCCATTGTAACACCTCCATAATACAATCTAGCAGGAGTAGGTCTTTACCCTCCGGGGGGCCGAACCTGGGTAAAACCCTGTGTCTTTGCCCTCATCTCACACCGCAGATGGCTGGCCGCCCTTGCCCCTCGTTCTACTACTCGCTGCTGATTGCAGCATCTGCCGTGACCATTCCCACGACAGTAAATAAAAATATCGCTGAGATGCTCATTGTCTGCTTGCCTTGTCATTTTGATCACGGGATAGCTCATGTATCATGTGCAAGGGGTACCCCATTGGCGGTTCTCTATGATATGCATGTATTTACAATGAAAAGAACTTTCAGGTGACCAAAGTTGAGTAGCATGCGGAGCGGCCCTCGTACTCAAGGGACTTGGGATTTCCAGTTTATGGTATATCAAGCATATAACTCAGATTGGACCTCACTTTCACCTTAACCACATGAATATGCCTATGATAGGGGCAATGAGATCTCGAATCTAATGAGTACCTTCCTTTCAGCATTGGGAAGCCTTTCAAACCTTTCAAAACCATTTTCACAACTTTGTTGAGTCACCACTTATTCTATGAGCACCTTCTTGAGAGCATAGTTGTCATTCTTGTGTTTGTTCCAAAACTTGGTTAATTATGTCATGACTTTGATACTTGTATCTATGATATCTTTACTTTTGGTCCTCATGTGAACTTCAGAGGTGCCTTGGAATTTATATTGTGATCTTCAAACAAAGGCAAGGGAGATACCACTCTATCATACCTTACTGTGAGCATTGCAATGTTGCTTATGCTTATGTTTCATGCTACTTATTATTATTGAGTTGGTTTCTCTTCATAGCTTGCAATGACTATTGAGTAGACTTAGTTGCATACTCCTTATTATGAATTGTCTAAGCATCTACTCCTGTGCTAATAATATTTACATCATATGAAGCAAAGTGTTCGTGAAAGTTCTTTCATCGCACTCAGTTTTCAACTGAATTGCTTGGGACAAGCAATAAGCTAAGCTTGGGGGGAGTTGATACGTCCAAAACGTATCTACTTTCTCGAACACTTTGCTATTGTTTCTCCGCTAAACTTGTGTGATTTGGATACAACTAACACAGAATGACGTTGTTTTCAGTAGAATTACCTTGGTGTCTTGTTTTTGTGCAAAAAATGAACTATCAGGAAAAACCCCGGAAAAATATGCCAAAAATTATATTTCACTAGAAGATCACGAAGCAAGAAGATGAGACGGAGAAGGAGCCTGGGGGGCCCACACCCACCCTAGGCGCGGGCCCACCACTGGTCGCGCCTAGAGGAGGTGCAGCCACCCCGGGCACCCCCTCGGCCTCCCTCTGCGCCTATAAGTTGCCTTTCGACCTATAAACCGAGGGGGGTTCGATAGTTTTCCAGAAAGAGTTCCGTTCCGCCGCCGCCACCAGAAACCAAGATTCGGATCCAGAAACTCCGTTCTGGCACCCTGTCGGGACGGGGAATTTGGAGAGGATCATCGCCATCGTCATCACCAACGCATCTCCATCAACCACCGATGTTTCCCTCATCCATGAGTTAGTAATCCCCCGCTGTAGGCTTGGGGATGGTAGGGATTGGATGAGTTCTATCATGTAACCGAATAATATCTGCTAGGGCATAGTGCCTACTATCTCTATTAGTGCTATTTGACTTTGTTGCAACTTGTTGTGCTTAATGCCTGTCACTAGGGCCCGAGTGCCATGATCTCAGATCTGAACTTATTATTGAATCATTATGATAGTATTATTTGTGATCTTATCTACAAGTTGTGTACACATATCATTGTCCGGATCCAAAGGCCCCAAAGTGACAATAATTGGGACAACCGGAGGGGATGGATGTGGTCTGAGGATCACATGTGTTCACAGAGTGTTAATGCTTTGCTCCGGTGTTCTATTAAAAGAAGCACCTTAATTTCCAGTAGTTCCCTAGAGGCCCCACTGCCACGGGCTGGCTGGACAGAAGATGTTGTGAAAGTTCTCATTGCGAGCACGTATGACTATATTTGGAGCACATGCCTAGGATTGTTTAGTACTTGGATGCTTGTTATTATTTATCTGCAATGCCCTAGATCTTGAAGTTACATGTTTAGACTCGTCCATGCAACGCCCGTCCATCCATCCCTATGCCTACCGCACTCGAATCCTACTGTTACCGTTACATGTTTCCAGGTGCAGTTGAACTAACAATTCAGTTGTTAAGGCTTGCAAGTATTCTTTGGCTCCCCTTGTGTCGAATCAATAAATTGGGTAATACTACCCACGAAGACTGTTGCGATCCCATACACTTGTGGGTTATCATCGGCAAAGGAAAAAAACAGCTGTCAGTACTGAGGCCAGTACACGGCGAGTCTTAGAATTCGGTGGTCCTCGCCTACATAGGTATGATGGACTGAAGCGGCAGCGCAGCATGTACTGAACAACCTATAGAGACTCAATTCAACTGGCGGCTATCAGAGAGAGATAAGAAAGACCTATTCGGAACCAACCTGATACTAACACCAATCATTCCCATCCTGGTATTTCCTCCTCGAGACCAAACGAGGAAGTCGTACCAAGGAAACTCACATAGTTGGCAATTTTATTCATTCCATTATAGTTGTAGCACTTACTAGTCAAATATAGATATCATGAGTCATCTTGATATAATAAGTAGTGGTCACTTTTAGTTAACCATTCCGTTGTAGTTGCAATACTTACTAGTCAAATGCATATAGCATGAGGAATCCCAAACCAGCAGTTGTTGGTACTTTTATTTAGCCATTTCGTTGTAGTGAACCTGATTACTAGCCATTTCAAAGTCAAATTTATAGCACTACTTTAGTTATAGTTGTCTATGATCGAGATACTATGCTTCAAGTCATCCATAACCGCGGACACGGCTTTTAGAAATACTTGCCTTGCAGGGGTGCACAAATAGCAACACAAGCATGATCAACCTCGGAAAAACCAAATGAAAACCCAACGAGGCATCACGAAAAAGCAATCAAAAGATTCATACAATATTTTAGGGGGGCACCCCACTAAGTTACCTGCTATGAAGTCGGCTGACTCCGTGACGGATCCAGGCTATGTGGCGACGGTTGTAGACGACTGGGAATCTGATAGTGTGAATGGGCTTGTTGATACAGCGGAAACATGGCACGGGGTTCCTAAACAGTATAGTAGTAAATGCTCCCCATGAGCAACGGTAGTAAATAAAGCAGTAACATGGCATAAGTACAGGATGGTAATAAAGCCCCAAACTAGTTTGTGTCCCTAAGAAATAAGTTATGACTAAAGCTCTGGTTAAGGGGATTCATGGTCCCACCGGGCAATAGCACTTGAGTACTCGGGGTCCTACAGCACACAAGTGGGCGGTTAAAAACCAAATAACATATATTGCGCACCGGTGCCTCTGCATTATTTACCTACTTACAATATCAGTTATTAAACTGTAGTTAAAGCCATGATCTTCTCCACCATTGAGCATGAGGCATTTCTCCAACAACTATGGAACATCAACGGCGCAAAGCAACACCTGTGCAAGAAACTATGACTCGCAAGGCTGACTATCTTTCAAACAACGGGTAATAGAAGGTGTCCATGGAAATATAGGGGCTACAGGGAAAAATAAAGGGGGTACAGAATCTAAAGCATCGCAACACAAATAGCAATAGATCAAAAGGAGGAAATAAAGACTGGAAATGTAAAATAGGTAGAAAGGGGGAGAATGCTTGCCTGAAAACATTGTCGAAGATTCATCCGAAGATCGGGTCGGCAATCGCATCAACTCATTGGCCTAATCCGTGAAGAAGCAAAACTCTAAAAGAAACACAGGATGCACTATTTAATACTACGGCAGAAGATCGGGCATGATGCATGTATGATGTATGAGATGGCAAAGGTGCAATGGAATTAGGTAATATTAAGTGGAACCAGGGTCTTGACAATTAATTAGATAGTTCATGTTATTTAGATACCCCGCAATTTAAATGTTGTCTTAACAAGGCAAAATACGTCATCGGTTCGCTATGAAAATTTAAAGGGGTCCAATATAAGACTAGAAAAGCCCGCATATGGCCTCCATATTTATTAGTGAAGTGAATCGGCATAATCCACCCAAACCACATGATATGTGTGCAAACATGAACAATTTATATGCAAGAGAGAGATATTATATATTATAAAAATATTGGTCTCCAAAAAGGGGTCACACATCGGGGTTTGGCGATCTTGGGGTTCAGAGGATCGGGGTATCGGCGAGGGATCGGTCTTCGGGGTC
Organism: Avena sativa; assembly: GCA_916181665.1. NCBI lineage: Eukaryota > Viridiplantae > Streptophyta > Magnoliopsida > Poales > Poaceae > Avena > Avena sativa. The sequence goes on from OV702283.1 coordinate 311,622,113, forward strand.
TCGGCCATCGGATCCATGATGGGGCACTTGGTGGTTCCCGGATGAAGACCATGTTGATTTGGTACGACAATCTTTGGGTTCAGGATGAAGAGATTCGGGCCATCCAACCCAGGAAGCATATCTTGGCATATGTGCCCTCTTCGGTGTCAAACTTGGGGTTTTGGCTTCGAGCGATGTTAACGACCTTGCATCGGTGCCTGGGTCTTCGGGAGATCTTGATGGAGACATGGGTACACAAATTAATGTGGATGGTATGGATTTGCTATGCTTGAGCAGCCACATCATCAACATCGCCTCACTCCACCACATACACCATTTGTTCACTGCTGCACCAAAAACTCACCACACATCCCTATCGGAAACACATCGCACTAGGGGCCGAGCAGCCTAGGACGTCGGGGTGAGGTCGAGAGCCGCAACGGGACATGGCAGGAGGAGGCTTCGCTCGGGGAGGAACAGGAAGTGATGGGGCTGGACGACAGCGATCCTGACCTTGGGTGGCGGCTATGGGGAGCTCTGCATGAGGCGACAGATGGGAGGGCGAATGGGAGGCTGCTGCAGGATCACAGGGCATGCTCGGGGCTTGGGGAGGGCCGGCGGCCGTCACACAGATCCTGCAGCGGTGCTGCTCGAGCGGCGGCGGGCCTGAGCGCCAGGAGGGAGAGACGAAGGCGAGCGGGCGGTGCATGGGGAGGCGGGGCTCTGGCAGTGGGGAAGACCTAGGAGAGGAGTGTCAGGGAAGGAGATGAGGTGGGTGCGGGGTCACATGGGGATCGTGTTGGGGTGGGTCCAGCTGTGGGGTTCCCGGGTCAAGGGAGCATGGTCATGGTTACGGGGTGAGTTGGTCGCGTGAAGTTGAGTGGTGTGTGGTGTACGTGGGGTGGGTGAGGTGTGTGTGTCGGTGTGTGTTGGGTACCTGGCAGCGGGAGAGAGGGAAAAAATGGGGTGAGGTATAGGGTTTGGGGTAGATAGGGTTAGGGTTTGGAGTGTACTGCGGTAGTAGGTGGTCTGGCCGCTTGGACTGCCTCCCCCAGTTTACAAAATAGTTTTGTTTAATTATTTTGTTTTAAAAATGTTTTGTAAATAGTTTAAGACGGATACAAGATTCGGATGGACCAAGAGTTTGATTTGAAATTAAAGGAGGGGCTAATTAGAAAATAACATAGTCTTTAGCGAAATAGTTTTAGGCGAAAATAGAATGTGTCACATCCCAAAATTCTCCTAATTTTGGAATGTGAAATAAATAAATAAGTTTGATTGATTGTTTGACTATGTTGAAAATTCTCAAAGAGAAGAAAATTTTTGAATAGAAAATCCTCTCAACCTTGAATTCAAAATCTTATATTCTTTTGTTATGACCTAAGTAGCCATTTAGGCAAAAGGACATGGATTGATTATTTGTAGAATTGCTGTGCAAGATTTCAAAATGAAAATCATGAAGCATTCATAAGCATTTCATTACATCCATGCAAAGTTCTCACAAACTGAATCCAAATCCTGGTATCTAAATCCTATAGTTGATTCACCCAAACGTTCCTAAGGGTAATTAAATTGACTTTATAAAACACACTGTTGTTAAGGCATAAATTATTGATAATTATAGCCTAAAGAGATCCAATTAATACTACAAAATTTTAGAAACAAAACTGAGCTCATTTGGAGCTAGTATGAAAAAGTTATGGAATAAATACAAACAAATAAAGATATAAATAAAATGGAATATACAAGGATTTATAAATCCACTACTTCCAAACTAGTAAAAATATTACAAATTTGATCCTATAATGATCTATTCGATTTTAGAAAAATTTAGAAATAAGAATCATGTCATTTGGAGTTCGTATGCAAAAGATATGAGGGAAACAAGTAAATAGAAAACGAAAAAAGAAAAAAAATGAATTTTTTTCTAACGGGCCGGCCCACCCGGACCGAATGGACCGAACCAGGCAGGCATGTACCGATCGTGTCCCAGGTTGCTTTAAAATTCGTGCAAAAACCTATTTTTTAGACCTATCTCTATTCAAACACTCGTAACTTTTTATCTACAACTCCAAATCGACTTCCGTTTATTTCTACTTGTTCCCTACTCCAAAACCTATCTCTCCACCGTCCTAAACCTCCATATAAACTTGTGGAGCCACAACGGTATGAGTTTTCCTTCTCGAAATCCCGAATCTACATATGCCCGAATCTTATTTCGCTTTTTAACCCATCTAGACTTCGTCGTTTGCCTTCGGTCAAAAAACGAAAGTTGTAGAACTCGTCAAAATATTTCAATCCCGACAAACCTCACCTATTTTCATCCACCACAGCCGGAGAATTTTGCATCACAATATTTCAGATCATATGGTGTAAATCCAAGATGTACTCGCGCTCGTTTCTTCAAATCCAAATTCCTTTGGTGAGAAGGTAGGAATAATGATTCCCCACAACTTTCGTGTTCTAAGTTTTTCAATTTGACCTACGGATTTGTCTCTCTAACATAGATCTGTTTCTTGTCTATTCTGAGCCAAAATCAGGTCAATCTTTTCTTCTAGCCACCGGATCCTATCCAGACGGTCGAGATCCAATCAAACCGGTGCGTGCCATGTCGTCATCCCGGTCAGCTTCCTCATCAACACCACGTCATCGTCAGGTCAACATCTAGTTCCAGTCAGCATGCAAAGTCAACATGTCCAGTCAGCGGAATATTCCATGGAATATTCCGTTCGAATTTAAAATTGCACATTATAGATCTAACTTGTAAAATTCATTAGAAATTCATACCACATCCAACAATTACGTATAATATATCAAATTGAAGATAATTTTACATAGAATCATCTAATCAGAATAGATCCAACTTTTACTATACGTGGTTACTGCAGTAATTTAATTAGTTTTAATGGTCTTTTAGGTTAATAAATTCATAGAAAATTATCTGTAACTCCGAAAAATATGAACAATATATCAAATTGAAGCCACTTTAATGTACATTTATAATATCTAGTTGGATACAGCCCTTGCGTATTATTTACCCCGTAGTGATTTAATTAGTTTTAATGACTTTATAAATCATTAAATTCATAGTAAATTAATTGCTTGTCACAAAAATATAAATGATATACCGATGGAAAGCTGGTTACATATAGATCATCAATATGCAAATGGTTTAGGCAAATACTGTAAGGTTATTCTGTAGATATTTAAACAAGCTAATACCCTTTTTTGAGTAATAAATTCATAAGAAAATAAATACTATTCAGAAAATTGCAAATAATATGTCCCTGGAATCACAATTTCGTGGAGATTACAGATATAATTTTAGTTTGATTTGTAGACAAAAGAAACTATCTGAATCATTTAAAACCCATTAAACACTATTTAAATCATACAAAAAGATCTATAACTCCGATTAGGGTGAATCCAACGCCTACTGGTTTGTATTAACGTCTTCTATCCAGTAAATTCAAGAAACAAATTTAATTCGATAGTTAGAACAGGCGTTACAACAGAACTATTAAAAACCCTATATTGGCAAGTAATTATTAATAACAAGTACTCCATTGCATTAATTGGTCTCTTTCATGCATCATATACTTCAGTATTGTTTAGAGAACTAAAATAACAACCATTATGACTTATTAAATTTTCATGCATGCATTTGTTGTATTTGTTTGATCTCTATGTGCTATTATTTATGTTGTATGCAATTGTTTGATCGATAGATTGCGAGGAGTGCAACGTGTGTGATTGCAACTACTATGATTGCAAGTATTGTGGTTATGACGAGTGAAACCATTATATCTATGAGGATTGTGAGGATTATCTAATCGACTACATCTACAACAAAGGCAAGTGGTGCTATCTTGGTCATAAATGCCCTATTGTTTTCCTATGCATTGTAGATGTTTTGTAGAATTGCATATGTAGGAATTGATGTGTATATGCTATGCTATGTCCCATATTATTCCCTAGTATTCCTTGTTTATGAGCCATCGTATTGGTAGATTGCTTAGCTATGCTATTTAGACGAGGAAGGGAATCATACCATGAAAAGTTATTTGTTTTGAAAGGATTTTATTTTGTTAAATGACAAACCAACATGATTTTAATGAACCACCTATGCGGAATGGCATTGATTGGGTCATCGAGTGTGGATTATGGTGGGGAATGCCGCCCAGGACACTGAGAAAGGATTGGTTTCTTTGTTTGGTAGCTTTCTTGTGCAACCATGTGCCAATAATGAAATGGGCGGTTGGTTGAACTCAGTAGGTTGTGGTAACTCGAAACCATGTATCCAGAGATGTAGATAGTGTACGTTGGACCGGTGGGTGTCGGGTTTGGGGAGCTACTTCCCGAACGGTTCCTTCTTGGACTTCTCCCTATCATCACCCAATATGAGAGTGGTGGTACGAGCTGGGCTGGCCAATTCACATGGGTAAAGTGTACTAACCCCTGCAGCGTGTATAAACTAATCGATTAGCCGTGTCCCCGGTTATGGACAATTTGAGCGACCTGATACTGATGCTATGATATTTCTCACTCATCCTTATTTCTTAATTACTTAAAACTTGTTGGGTGAACATAATTGGGTAGGAGAACCTGGGAGTGAACCAGAGTGTCCTATTTATCGTAATGGAAAACTACTTTGTTACAAATGTTAGGATAAAACTGTTGCTTTATGCAAATGAGCCTGAACTCCACTTGGCCAAATAAGCATGTAGTTGATAGATATGTTGTTAACCACTTTAGCCTACTTGCCATACATTCAATGTATTGACCATTCGTGGATGCAACGTTTCATGTTGCAGGTTTTATCGTATCTGAGTGATCGTTCATAGGTCGTGAGACTCCACTCAACAATTGTTCGCCTATGGCACATTTGAAGGATGGAGATCTACCTTGTATTCGTATTTCGCTGTGTACTTGAATAAATAATGTAAATTCTGGATCATATTCGTTGTATTTATGATGCACAGTTATATTTGGTATCATTTTATACTGTGTGTGCCAGTGAACCGATCCAGGGATTGGCACTATACACATGAACTCAGCCTTATCAGGCGAGGGTGTTACAAGATGGTATCAGAGCTGTGTGTTGACTATAGGATCGTGACCTTACAAATGGATTAGCAATAGAAGACCTCTATTAGGAGAGCTATCATATTTTATACTTATTAGAGTTCTTATATTCCTTGTCTATCATTTTCCAACACCACTCCTTGTTCAAAATTGTAGATATCCATTCATTTGATTAGTAGAAGAAGTGATCTACCGTAAAAACTACAAGAATTGGAAAATGTTATTAGTAGTTTTCTATAAAGCAAATCACTATGAGAGTTGGCCTACAAGTAAGGAACAAATAACATGACATAAATGAACATCTCACCGAGTTTGGGTAGGTCTGGACCACCATGTTTTATCTCTTTAGGAGATCATCGCTATCGTGTTAGCATATTGTTCTTACCAACTTATGTGGTATAACAATATAGGTTGCTTGCTTGTTTGTTCTGAACCATATCGTGTGATGCCTTGTTTAGGATTTGTTGTTTTGAAACTCTAAAGTTGCTAGAGTTTTCGTGTGGTTTTAAAATTATTTTAATGGTGTGAATTGATTAAAATTCGTGGAATAACTACTGCAGTTTTCTGCCGGACCTGTAGTACCGCGCGATTTTTAATATTTTATTGGTAACTCATAAAAATCTAAAAAAATAGGATCTGGAGCATAATTACCTGTAGTACATGCAAAAAAATTGTCTAAAATTCCTGACGAGTTTAGGTCGGTCAGAAAAATTCGTGAAGTCTGCTGTACCGTTTTGACAGATTTTGTTTATTGCTTATATGTTGCTATGTTTTACTCTAGTATTGTTCCCAATGCTTCAAACTATTTTGTGGTTATATACTACTAAGTTTATACACCTGTAATGTTATTATACAAGTGTTTGCTTGTGTGTTGATTCCTTATGATTGTTTGCTTGTTTGTGATATTGAATGCTTCATATAGTTATGGGTAGGATTATTTTCTTAGTCGTTTCTTTCCTATAGAATCTATTCTTCCCTATCTTGAACCCTTGGAGATATAATGATGTGTTAAGTGGAAGGTTTGACAACACAATGCATTTAGGAAGGAGAATGCTTTATCTAATGGAAAAAAAGAGATGTGGGAGTATGAAGTGTTGAAATGATGTTATGTAGTAGATTACGAACCTGAAAGTTGAAGTATCGATAGTTTAGTTTTAGTAATAGCTTTGTTGATTGAATACATGGGAGTATACATAGAGCATTAGTTCGTGCCCATAGAAACATTCTTCAAGGCAAGTGAGAATGCCCGAGGGATAGAAAAAACGTGACTCACCTATCCTCATACAGGGTGATGATTTGGGTGCAGGATGGATTGATCACCATTCCTACTACTCTTATTATTCGCTCTTGTACTGTTGCCTTTGCGAATATTGAGTGCCCTTTTCAACCTTAGCAGAGAGTCGACGTTGAGCCTAAACCCTAGAATGGTATATTGTTACACCCTTCTAAAAGCATCCATTGCTAAGCATAGGAATGTACGGTAAGGATGAATACCAACCGTGAATTATGGTCACCGTGAAGTAAACGTTCCCTATTTGCCCACCATGAGAGTTTTGCTAGTTTAAGAAGTGCTTTCTCGGAAACTATCAATCAAGATGTTTAGAATGTACTAGAGACATTGTGCCAATAAAAGTCTAAAGGAGAACCAATCTGAGCTAAGTGAATCCTCGAGAAATAACCTAGTCAATTTTATTTTAAGGGTGGTAGCATCCTAATGGATCCCGAACCTTTCTTTCTTTCTAGCCTTCCCAAATCTCGGGACGAGATTTCTTTTAAGGGTGGTAGTCTTTCACATCCCAAAATTCTCCTAATTTTGGAATGTGAAATAAATAAATAAGTTTGATTGATTGTTTGAATATGTTGAAAATTCTCAAAGAGAAGAAACTTTTTGAATAGAAAATCCTCTCAACCTTGAATTCAAAATCTTATATTCTTTTGTTATGACCTAAGTAGCCATATAGGCAAAAGGGCATGGATTGATTATGGATTGTAGAATTGCTGTGCAAGATTTCAAAATGAAAATCATGAAGCATTCATAAGCATTCCATTACATCCATGCAAAGTTCTCACAAACTGAATCCAAATCCTGGTATCTAAATCCTAAAGTTGATTCGCCCAAACGTTCCTAAGGGTAATTAAATTGAATTTATAAAACACACTATTGTTAAGGCATAAATTATTGATAATTATAGCCTAAAGAGATCCAATTAATGCTACAAAATTTTAGAAACAAAATTGAGCTCATTTGGAGCTAGTATGAAAAAGTTATGGAATAAATACAAACAAATAAAGATATAAATAAAATGGAATATACAAGGATTTATAAATCCACTACTTCCAAACTAGTAAAAATATTACAAATTTGATCCTATAATGATCTATTCGATTTTAGAAAAATTTAGAAACAAGAATCATGTCATTTGGAGTTCGTATGCAAAAGATATGAGGGAAACAAGTAAATAGAAAAAGAAAAAAGAAAGAAAAGAATTTTTTTCTAACGGGCCGGCCCACCCGGACCGACTGGACCGAACCAGGCAGGCATGTACCGATCGTGTCCCAGGTTGCTTTAAAATTCGTGCAAAACCTATTTTTTAGACCTATCTCTATTCAAACACTCGTAACTTTTTATCTACAACTCCAAATCGACTTCTGTTTGTTTCTACTTGTTCCCTACTCCAAAACCTATCTCCCCACCATCCTAAACCTCCATATAAACTTGTGGAGCCACAAAGGTATGAGTTTTCCTTCTCGAAATCCCGAATCTACATATGCCCGAATCTTATTTCGCTTTTTAACCCATCTAGACTTCGTCGTTTGCCTTCGGTCAAAAAAGAAAGTTGTAGAACTTGTCAAAATCTTTCAATCCCGACAAACCTCACCTCTTTTCATTCACCACAGCCGGAGAATTTTGCATCGCAATATTTCAGATCTTACGGTGTAAATCCAAGATGTACTCGTGCTCGTTTCTTCAAATCCAAATTCCTTTGGTGAGAAGGTAGGAATAATGATTCCCCACAACTTTCATGTTCTAAGTTTTTCAATTTGACCTACGGATTTGTCTCTCTAATATAGATCTGTTTCTTGTCTATTCTGAGCCAAAATCGGGTCAATCTCTTCTTCTAGCCACCGGATCCTATCCAGACGGTCGAGATCCAATCAAACCTGTGCGTGCCATGTCGTCATCCTGGTCAGCTTCCTCATCAACGCCACGTCATCGTTAGGTCAACATCTAGTTCCAGTCAGCATGCAAAGTCAACATGTCCAGTCAGCGGAATATTCCCTGGAATATTCCGTTCAAATTTAAAATTGCACATTATAGATCTAACTTGTAAAATTCATTAGAAATTCATACCACGTCTAAAAACTGCGTATAATATATCAAATTGAAGATAATTTTACGTAGAATCATCTAATCATAATAGATCCAACTTTTACTGTATGTGGTTACTTCAGTAATTTAATTAGTTTTAATGGTATTTTAGGTTAATAATTCATAGAAAATTATCTGTAACTCCGAAAAATATGAACAATATATCAAATTGAAGCTACTATAATGTACATTAATAATATCTGGTTTGATACAGCCCTTGCGTATTATTTACCCCGTAGTGATTTAATTAGTTTTAATGGCTTTATAAATCATTAAATTCATAGTAAATTAATTGCTTGTCACAAAAATATAAATGATATACCGATGGAAAGCTGGTTACATATAGATCATCAATATGAAAATGGTTCAGGCAAATACTGTGAGGTTATTCTGTAGATATTTAAACAAGCTAATACCCATTTTTGAGTAATAAATTCATAAGAAAATAAATACTATTCAGAAAATTGCAAATAATATGTTCCTGGAATCACAATTCCGTGGAGATTACAGATATAATTTTAGTTTGATTTGTAGACAAAAGAAACTATGTGAATCATTTAAAACCCTTTAAACACTATTTAAATCATACAAAAAGATCTATAACTCCGATTAGGGTGAATCCAACGCCTACTCGTTTGTATTAACGCCTCTATCCAGTAAACCCAAGAAACAAATTTAATTCGACAGTTAGAATAGGCCTTACAACAGAACTATTAAAAACCCTATATTGGCAAGTAATTATTAACAACAAGTACTCCATTGCATTAATTGGTCTCTTTCATGTATCATATACTTCAGTATTGTTTAGAGAACTAAAATAACAACCATTGTGACTTATTAAATTTGCATGCATGCATTTGTTGTATTTGTTTGATCTCTATGTGCTATTGTTCATGTTGTAAGCAATTGTTTGATCGATAGATTGCGAGGAGTGCAACGTGTGTGATTGCAACTACTATGATTGCAAGTATTGTGGTTATGACGAGTGCAACCATTATATCTTTGAGGATTGTGAGGATTATCTAATCGACTACATCTACAACAAAGGCAAGTGGTGCTATCTTGGTCATAAATGTCCTATTGTTTTCCTATGCATTGTAGATGTTTTGTAGAATTGCATATGTAGGAATTGATGTGTATATGTTATGCTATGTCCCATATTATTCCCTACTATTCCTTGTTTATGAGCCATCGTATTGGTAGATTGCTTAGCTATGCTATTTAGACGAGGAAGGGAATCATACCATGAAAAGTTATTTGTTTTGAAAGGATTTTATTTTGTTAAATGACAAACCAACATGATTTTAATGAACCACCTAGGCGGAATGGCATTGATTGGGTCATCGAGTGTGGATTATGGTGGGGAATGCCGCCCAAGACACTGAAAAAGGATTGGTTTCTTTGTTTGGTAGCTTTCGTGTGCAACCATGTGCCAATAATGAAGTAGGCGGTTGGTTGAACTCAGTAGGTTGCGGTAACTCGAACCCACGTATCCAGAGATGTAGATAGTGTAGGTTGGACCGGTGCGTGTCGGGTTTGGGGAGCTACTTCCCGAACGGTTCCTTCTTGGACTTCTCCCTATCATCACCCAATATGAGAGTGGTGGTACGAGCTGGGCTGGCCAAGTCACATGGGTAAAGTGTACTAACCCCTGCAGGGTGTATAAACTAATCGATTAGTCGTGTCCCCGGTTATGGTCAATTTGAGCGACCTGATACTGATGCTATGATATTTCTCACTCATCCTTATTTCTTAATTACTTAAAACTTGTTGGGTGAACATAATTGGGTAGGAGCACCTGGGAGTGAACCAGAGTGTCCTATTTATCGTAATGAAAAACTACTTTGTTACAAATGTTAGGATAAAACTGTTGCTTTATGCAAATGAGCCTGAACTCCACTTGGCCAAATAAGCATGTAGTTGATAGATATGTTGTTAACCACTTTAGCCTACTTGCCATACATTCAATGTATTGACCATTCGTGGCTCCAACGTTTCATGTTGCAGGTTATATCGTATCTGAGTGATCGTTCATAGGTCGCGAGACTCCACTCAACAATTGTTCGCCTGTGGCACATTTGAAGGATGGAGATCTACCTTGTATTCGTATTCTGCTGTGTACTTGAATAAATAATGTAAATTCTGGATCATATTCGTTGTATTTATGATGCATAGTTATATTTCGTATCCTTTTGTACTGTGTGTGCCAGTGAACCGATCCAGGGATTGGCACTATACACATGAACTCAGCCTTATCAGGCGAGGGTGTTACAGTATGCATGATGATGCACAAAGATAAAATCAATAGGCAATATCTAGTAGTGGTTTTTACCGGGGTGCTACATCCTTCGACCATGAGATCATGTTAATCACCATCACCGGATGGATGTGTTGATGACATCAAACACTAATTAGGAACTAGGTGGTTATAAAGGTGACAATGAGTATTCTGAAAGTATGTGTTGAGGCACATGGATCAAGAGTGGGATATGTCCATCCATATGACAGATAGATATACTTTGGTGTCAACGCCCGGATTTTTAATCTCAGATGCCTGTTATGCCATACATCGCAATCCCATGATTACCATTTTTGCCATACATAACAGATTGGTACCGTAGTTCACCATCCATTACAAACTGTAATAAAGGTCTTACAAATAAAGGATCTCATGATCCATTCTTAATACAATCAACGCAGTGGAATAATATAATAATGGTAGCATGGGCGAAGCTCTATCTTCATGGACACAGGCAATGCTGACGATGGGAGATGATCCTAGTGGTCGTAACCTTCCTACGGTCCTTCCTCCTGATAGTCCTCTTCATAGTCTGGCCACAGGAATAGCCAGGGACAAAGCCATGAGTACTCTTTAAGTACTTGCAAACTATCACTAACAATTAAAGAGGTTTAAAGTAGGAATACTAAGCTCTAGGTTGTTTTGCAAAAATCCAGGTTTATCTCTAGCTGAGTTCAGAAGTAAAGAAAACTAGTTTAATGTCTTTCTAACACCTAAGTGGGAACTCAGTTTTAACTTTCACAACCCTGTTGTGGTCAAGTCAAAGTCATGATTCATTTCACAGGTCATTTGGAAAACGTCTGACGACGGAACAGTATGGCCACTCCAACTGTCCATAACCGCGGATGCGGCTATTCGAATAGTTTGACACTCTGCAGAGGTGGTACACTTTCACCACATTATTCGATACATCCGTTAGGAACAATCCTGAATTCACCATACTCAGTATGCGGATAATCAATCCTAACCTTTCAATTACACACCCTAGTATAGGCACCTCTCCTATGAGTTTGGCCTCCCAACCATGACCATCTGTCATCTTGGGAGCTGCATAGGTGGTCAATCATCATGAGGTAGCCTCAGCTCAAACCTCGGCCGCAAGGGAACCCATAATAAGGTAGATAAACTTCCAGTCAAGCCCTACCTAATTTCAGGTATTGTGGTTGTACGGTAAAATTGGAATGGTATCGCATCCAGACACAACCATCAGTTTTATAAAGGGCTAAGGCTCATGCCTCAACATTTTCATCATCAAATAATCAGGTGTTCATAACACATGTCAAAACATCTCATTAGAATGACTCATCATTCTAAGGTTTTCATAATCATTTTCACCAAGTATTCCCATCTAAGTGATCAAGTTTTATGCTTAGCACTAGCCACTAAAGTTTGGGGTAAACACTAATGAGGGGTGATAATCAAGTGTGACTTATCTAAGTATAATCCCATGCCTCGGGATGACATCAAGTTATACCTAACTTAGGCCAAGTTTTATGCTCTTTATGCTACCTTTAATATCTTTCCAAAACTTCACAAGCACTTTCTAAAAGTAAACAAAGAATTTTGATAAAGAAATAAACTAATAAAGCTTGCAAGTAAAACTGGGATTTGGTATAATAAAAGGGTATAATCACATATGCCTAAGGCATCTAGTTGGCTTAGTTATCATGCAAGTGTTAACTTGCAAAGGTAACTTGTATAATGAGGCTTGCATAGGTAACATGCAAGTGGTAGCTTGCTAGGATGGCTTGCAAGTAAGACTTGCATGGTTTTAGCTTAGCTTGCCTTGTGCAGTGTAGTGGTTGAAGTTCTCCTCTGCTTCCTCCTCATAGTAGTCTCCTTCCTCTTCGTTTCCTTTGTCGGTACTAGCGTCTTTAAATAAATACGAAGTACACAATCACCAAACAATACTTAACTACTTCTATTTAGCACACAAGGGTTTACACTAGATGATCTAGCATCATCACAAGGATTAAGGAAATAGTTTTTTTTTAGAAAAGTAATTTCTACTCGTTGAAAAACTACTTAAGATTTAATATTCTCCAATTAAAACATGGGATCATGTTGACGCATGTCATCACCACATATTTCTGTACTTGGGAATGTGATTTAAAGTGGTGTCACAATTTAATAAGGTTTAACCTTTTTATTTTAATTAATTTAAGTGACTAGAAATGCCTATGGGGCATTCTTTTATTACTTGTCCATTATTACTGCAAGTAAACCTAGATATTTTTACATATTCATAAAGGTATTATCAAATGTGATTTTTGGGAGTTGGAATCAACTCAAAAGCATTTATGGTTGAAATTTGAAAAATGTTTAAGTGCGGAAAAGTCTCTTCCTTGTTATATTTACTAGAGGTGATCTATAATTTCAAATGGTTTGAATCCAACGGGCTTGTATTAAGCATTTCCATACCTTTCTAACAAAATTAGTTTCATGAAATTTGGTTTAGTGAATCTCTCTGAATTAAATTTTGAATCTACTGCCAGAACTGGGTTTGAAACTAAATAGATAAATCTAAATTCAAACTAACTAGGTCGCGCAGGAATTCTAACTGGGCCGGCCCACTGTGCACAGCGCGTGTGGGCTGGTTAAGTGGTGTCCCCACGCATCAGTGGGACAGAGGTGTGCGAAGGGGTACGGGCTAACTACGACCATAGGATTAGATCTAGGATCAACGGCTCACGGCCATCGTCCTCGTCGAACAGAACACGACGGGCTCAAACCGTAGCGCGTCTAGTGGGGGTCTGTGGTGGCTCACCAGGGCTCAGGCGATGGTCGGAGATGGGGGCAAATGACGAAGTCGACGACAGCGGTTCTCCTAGTACTGGCGGTTCCTCCTGGGTGGCTCCAATCGACAGCGCCCTTCTCCTCCAGCAGCGGCAGACTCCGGCGAAATTCTGGCGATGCTGCACTCGCCTTGCTCCGGGAAGAAGTGGAAAGGATCAGTGAGAGGTGGGGAATGGAATGGTGTGAAGAAAATGAATGGGGAAGGCCTCCTTTTATAGGCGAGCGAGAGAGGCCGAGCGGCATGGGCAGTGCTCATCGGAGTCGGGGTTACAGCGAGCTACGGGCATGGCTGAAGGTAGGGGACGATGCGCGGTCTCCTGGCGGTGCTCAATGGCTTGATGGCGTGGCAAGGGGCGGTGCGGTTCGGTCGGAATGCGTTGGTGCTCTGAGCGGCACCGACGGCGGTTTTGATGACACACAGTGGCTACGGGTCGTGCGGCGGTGAACGGGGATGTCTGGGAGGTTCCTGGGACGGTGGTGATCACAGGCACGGGCGGCAAAGGCGAGGCGCGGTCTATGCGAGCGTGTCAAGCGCGGCGAGCTTGCACGCTCTGGACATGGCAGAGATAATCTAGGCGTGTGCGTTCTCGGTGGTCCACCACTTCTCAAGGCTTGATGGCTGGACAGGGGGTGGCGGTGGACGGTGGCGTGCTTCCTGGACATGGTGGCTAGGCGTGGCCCTTGCTCCTGCTAGCTAGCCATGGTCGGCTGGCCGGGGTTGGCTCGGGGATGCATGGCATGGTGCATTGGGTAGGGTCTAGGTTGGTTCAATTCACTGGTTGGCACTAGGGGAGACAAGGGTGATCATTGGGGAACAAGGTTTGGGGTGATCACTGCTCAAAACAGTGAAGTTTGGCCAAATTTGTTTTGTCTCCAAGTGTTTGATGAAATGGCCGAAAGAGTTTCATATTTGAATTTTTGGTTGAAATTTGGTGGATGCAATGGTCACATACTAGGTAGTCTCTGGTTGATTGGATTTGTCAAGGTGCACTGGTTTGGTTGGATTTTGAGAAATGGTGATCTTCCCATATGAACTAGATTCAATTTTGAATTGTCCTTGGCATAGGTTTGTAAATTGTTTCTATGGGTTTACAAGGTGGATTTGGTTTCACTTTCACTTGGTCTAGCAAGGGGTGAAAATAATTGGATTTTTTTTCTGTTTGAAATCTTGGACTAGAAACACTCAAAGTGGTCTAGTGAGCAAGATTGGCAAAAATGACCATTAGCTCACTTTGTTTGTTTTTGAATTTCTAATGATTTTATTCTGCTTGGAAATGATTTATATGATGTTTTTTTCATCTTTAAACCAATCCTTTCCATTCATAACAATCAAACAAGTCTATTCAAGCATTCATGCATTCATCACACACACACATGCATTCATATGGATTTTAATTAACAAAAGTTTTAGTTAACCCTAAATTTGGGTGATTGGAATTGATAAACTTGATTAATATTTTTGGGATGTTACATTTGGGACCTCTCGATGGAATGTCATCTAATTGGCTTGTAATCATGTGACTAGCTCATAGGGGATCACATATCACAGGAACGAGTAAAGAGTACTTATCAGTAACGAGGTTGAACTAGGTATGTAGAGACACCGACAATCAAACCTTGTATAAGTAAAGTATCACAAGACAAAGGGAAATTGGTATCGTATGTAAATAGTTCATTCGATCACAAAGTAATTGTAGAAATATGTGGGAGCCATATGAATTTATAGATCCCTCTATTGGTTATTGATCGGAGAAGAGTCTCGATCATGTCTGCATAATTCACGAACCGTAGGGAGACACACTTAAGGATTTGATGTTATTTAGTAGATATGGAATGTGAGTAAGAAACTGAATGTTGTTCGGAGTATCGGATAAGATCTAGGACATCACGAGGAGATCCGAAATGGTCTGGAGAATAAGATTCATATAAGGAAAGTCCAATTCTGGAGTTTGGAAATGTTTTCGGTGTTTTCACCGGAATCTTCTAGAAGGGTCTAGAAGGTCCACCGATCCGGAGAGGGAAGGGTACATGAATGTTTCATACCAATGTGGAATGGTTGCATCATGTCCTAGGTCACTTGGCTGGTCAATGGGAAGAGATAAATCAAACTCTAGTTTGAATATTCAAATACCAGTTTGAAAAAGTCAAATCCCAACATTGAAAGTTAAACCAAGTGGAGGGAGAGGAGGAAACCTAGTGGAGGAAGGTTTCCCTCCCTCCCTTGCCACCGGCCAAGGAAGAGGAATTGGGGGAGGACTCCCCTCCCCCTTGCCGCCTCTCCCTCCCATAAAAGGAGGGGTAGGGGTACCCCTTGCCCCTACACCCAAACCTAGATTGGCCGCCACCGCCTCTCAAGCCGCCGCTGATCTAGAGATCCTCTAAACCTCCACCGTCAAGCTAAACCCTAGACGCCGGCTACCTCCACCCCTAGGCCTCTAAACCCTAGTTTCCCCTCTACTTCCACCACCACACCATCATGTTGTTGGAATTGTGAGGAGAGATCTACAACCTCTGTTGCCTGCTAGAACAAGGGAGATGAAGGTCTTCATCGAGTACCGAACTTGTGACCGACTGCGGAGGCGCTGCCGGAATGCGGCGCCGGAAGGATCGTCTTCGCGATCTTGAGATCGGCAAGTGAACAACTACATCAACCATGAGAACCCGATCTCCTTAACCGCTTTGGATCTTCGAGGGTTAGTACTCTATGAACTCGTTGCACGGATCTAGTAGATTAGATCTTGGCTTGTGTGTGTGTTCATGCGATAGAAATATTTTGTTTTCCATGCTACGAACCCATATAGTGGTATCAGAGCCGTGTATATGCGTAGATCTATTGCACGAGTAGAACACAGTGGTTATTTTGGGCGTTGATGTTTTTTTGTCAATTGCTTTTTGTGTACTTTGCATCTTGCGGGATGGTGGTATGAAGCGGCCCGGGCTAACCTTACATGACATCGTTCATGAGACTTGCCCCACTCTCGACATGTAACTTGTATTGCATAAGTGGCTTTGGGGGTGTCTGTATCTCCCACCATAGTGAAGATTCAAATTACAACGGGCACTTGACAATACTTGTATCACTGTTGTGTTTCATGTTAGTAAGTTAGAACGGTTCTTATGCGAAAGCCCCAGCCATGTAAAACATGCAAAAAAAGATTAGAGGCGTCTAAATTGTTTTTGCAGGGCTTGTGTTGTGATGTGATATGGCCATGATTGTGATTATATATGATGTATGCAATGATCCTCATTGTAAGTTGGCAACTGGCAGGAGCCTTATGGTTGTCTTTAAATTTCATTTAAGACATGCGTGTCTATTATTCAAAGTGGTTGTAATAGTTGATGCTGGTGGACGACAACCATGGAGCGACGTCATTGACCCTGATGCCACACTGGTGATGATGGAGATCATGTTCGTGCTTGGAGATGGAGATCGAAGGCACAAGTAGAAAGGACATATCATATCACAAATTATGAATTGCATGTGATGTTAATCCTTTTATGCATATTGTATTGCTTAAATCGCGACGGTAGCATTATAAGGTGAACCCTCTCACTAAATATAAAGTAATAAAGTGTTCATCCTTAGTAGGCACCATAGCTAAGACTCGTCGTTTCGAAGCATCACATGATGATCGGGTGTGATAGATTATACATGTGCATACAATGTGTGCAAGACAGATTTGCACATGAGGATACTAAGGTTAACCTTGTTGAGCCTAGCATGTACATACATGGTCTCGGAACACGGAATACCGAAAGGTAAAGCATGAGTAATATAGATGATATGATGAACATGTTGATTGTTCGCCTTTGAAGCTACATCATCTCTCATGATGATCGGACTTGGTGTGGTGGATTTGGTTCGTGTGATCACTAAAACAATGCGAGGGATGTTCTTCTGAGTGGGACTTCAATAGTAATATGATTAAAAGTTGAACATTATTTATCATAAATTAAATCAAAGTGAATTTCCATAGTCGTTGTAGTTATTGGCATCCATTCACCACCTTACGCTTAGTTATAATTGAGATAATAGAACTATAGAATTCTGGATAGATACTTTACGAACTGGTATCATATTATTTTGAGTGTTAATCTAAAGATTTAAAAGTCCTGTTGCAAACTTTCAGCAAACTCTGTTTATTTCGAGAAGTTTAATAATTGGTATTAAATCAAGAGTAACAATTCCAGTGTTAGTATATAAGTATCATGTTTTTATTCATGATTCTTGATATTCGAAAGATTGTTTTAATATCAAGGTTATCTAGGAGCTGAAAAATTGTTTCAGAAACCATCATGTGTGAAAGATATTGCGATATCTGAAATGATGTTTTGGTTGCAACATGATAGAGCATAATATGGCAAAATTTATGTTCTCATATTTGATGAGAATTTGAAAAGGTTGGAGACACTAGTCGTCTGATACGTCGTAAACGTATCTATAATTTTTGATGCTCCATGCTTGTTTTGTATCAACTATCTTATGTTTTGTCTACACTTTGAGACATTTTTATATATTTTCTGGAACTAACCTATTAACAAGATGCCACAGTGCCAGTTGCCTGTTTTCTGCTGTTTTTGGTTTCAGAAAAGCTAGTAAAGAAATATTCTCGGAGTTGGACGAAACAAAAGCCGAAGTCAATATTTTACCGTAACGAAGACGGAGTCCAGAGGGGGGACGAAGAGGCGCCACAGGGCGTCCGCACCACCCCTAGGCCCGGGCCCACCCCTGGCCATGCCTAGGCATGGTGTGGGACCTATGGCCCTCAACCGACCTTTCCCTCTCGCCTATATAAACCCCCCGAGGCAGAAACCCTAAGCACCCAATCATAAATCCAAAAAAAGTCCATAGCCGCCGCCACCATCGTCCCTAGATCGGGAGGGATCTGAAGCTCTTCTCGGCACCCTGATGGAGAGGGGAGATCACCCTGGACGCCTTCTTCATCAAAATGACAGCCTCCGAAGTGATGCGTGAGTAGTTCATCATTGGACTATGGGTCCATAGCAGTAGCTAGATGGTAGTTTCTCCTCCTTTGTGCTATCATGTTTAGATCTTGTGAGCTGCCTATCATGATCAACATCATCTATTTGTAATCCTATATGTTGTGTTTATTGGTATCCGATGGATATTAAGTACTACGTCAAGAGTTATTATTGATTCTATCATGTCTATGTTGTTTGCGATCTTGCATGCTCTCCGTTGCTAGTAGATACTCTGGCCAAGTACTTGCTTGTGAATCCAAGAGGGAGTATTTATGCTCAATAGTAGGTTCATGCATCTAGTAATCTGGGAGAGTGACAGAAACTTCTAAGGTTGTAGATGTGCTATTGCTACTAGGGAGAAAACAACAATCCTTTTTCCATGGGGCAATTGTATTGTTTACTTTACACACTTTGCTTAATGCAATTATATGTTGCTTGCAACTTAATACTAGAGGGGTTCGGATGTTAACCTGAAGGTGGATTATTATTCATAGATGCAGTTGGATTACGGTCTATGTATTATGTTGTAATGCCCAAACGAATCTCATAGCGATTATCATGGCATGTATATGCATTGTTATGCTTTCTCTATCCTGTCAATTGGCCAACTGTAATTTGTTCACCCAACATGCTATTTGTATTATGGAGAAACACCTCTAGTGAACTATGGACACCGGTCCATTCCTTCCCACTGATATTCAATCTACTGTATATTATTTAGTTTCTGCAATTCCTACAAGCAACTACTTTCTTCCACACTATAATCCTTTGTTTTCAGCAAACCGGTGAGCTTGACAACCTCACTATAAGTTGGGGCAAAGTATTGTGGTTGTGTTGTGCAGGTTCCACGTTGCTGGCAACACCTTGGGAGTTGGTTCTTTCTCCTACTGGTTTGATAACCTTGGTTTCATAATTAAGGGAAACTTGCTGATGTGCTCATCATACCTTCCACTTGGGGTTCCCAACGAGCACTACATCATTTGAGCCATCAAGCAATTTTCTGGCGTCATTGCCAGGGAGAAAGAAGCCTCTTCTACAAGGGGAGTCTCTCACAACCAACCTATTTACTTTTTTTTTGTTTTACTTTGTTTCTTTTGATTTGTTTTGTTTACTTATTTTTATCAAAAACACACAAAAATTAGTTGTACTGGTTTGTTTCTTTTTATCAAAAACACAAAAAAATCAGTTCCTACCTTAGTTGCTATTTCTGTTGGTTTGTTTATTTTTATCAAAAACACAAAAAAAATAGTTCCTTCTTTAGTTGTTATTTTTTCACCGTTCTCTTAGTTCATTATGTTAATCCCTAAGTTCACCATGAAATACATTTCAATAGGTAGTGTCTCTATATTGGGAAATATAATATTGAAGAATTCTTTAATCATGTTAGTAAGCATAAAGATATTAAGGATGGATCCTTAGCAGAACATGCTCCAAATTATGAAACTATCGTGGCTTATTTAGTTCACATGTTAGAGGCTAGGTTCGTTAACCTTAACCCCATAATGCAGGTAATGTTTCTTAAGCTTAACGATATTGAGGACACTGAAAATAGAAATTTTATCCTAGAAACTTTGCTTAAAGAATTTAATGATGTTGCTATAGAAGCTAGAAAGGTCTGATCGTTTTAATATGCTAGGCCCATGTGTAGATGTTATCGGTACACTAGAAAAAATGGACAAAACCAAACACAAAAATGGTGAAGAAATTAAAATACCAATACCTTTTAAACTTGTAGGAGTGCATGAAGCCTTAGAAAAGAATTTTGATTGGATTGTTCCTGAAAACCCGTTTGATGAAAATAGTGAACCCAGGAGTATTGAGAGAGGATACTCTAGAACTTATTTTGATAAGATACCTTGCCTCGTTGAAGATATTTCTGTTATGGATCTTAATGCTTCTTCATTTGAAAATACTTGATTCTTGCTTTTTGTGCCTAGCTGAAAGGTGTTAAAGAAAAGCACTCTTGGGAGATAACCCAATTTTTATTTCACTGAGTTTTTCTCTTATTGAGTCTTGGGAGTTATTGCCCCTATAATAACCTCTCCTTATCCTTTTTGTTTGATTTTTGTGCCCAGAATAACCTCTAATGAGAGAGAAGTAAGATTTGGGGAAGTTGCTGTCCCGAAACAGTTTTTTGTGCTTCACTATACAAAATCATGAAAAATCCCAGTACGTCGGATTGAGATGAAATGTTTTGTGTACATACCCCTGTTATTTACCCAACTTTTTTTAGTTTTTCACTTTTAGATTTGAGCAACAGAAGATTTTCTAAAAAATCAGTCTTTACCTGCTGGCCTGTTTTGACAAATTTCTGCCATTATGTGCATTTGCCTTTAATCGGTTTATTTTTGAGTTCTCTTTGATCACTTGAGATTTTAAAAGGAGTTGCTACAATAGCTTATGTTTTAATGGATGTTTCTACTTGATTTGAAACTGAACCCAAAGGCTTATTATCTTGAATACACTAATGTTGCTAATAAAGATTGTGTGAAGTTTTGTATGAAGGAAACTTTCAAGTCTAGGGAGAGAATGATGTAATGAGATGAAGAATGGATAAAAGCTCAAGCTTGGGGATGCCAACCGTGTCACCCCAAGAAATATTCAAGAGGTACAAGCGTCAAAGCTTGGGGATGCCCAAGGCATCCTCTTCTTCATCAATAAAAATCTCAGGTCTTCTTTCAAGACACTTTATTTTTATTGCTTCATGCACTATATGTTGTTCTTGGAGCGTCTTTGTTTTTGTTTTTAGTTTTTGTTTTCTTTTGTTTGCTGTAATAAGTTGGTAGGACCCCAACATTCCTATTTTGGAGAAGTCACACCTAGTTCTTCATTGCCTAGAACACTCTGGTTTTCACTCTTATTGTTCTGTGAGTGTTATCTTTTGCTAGTACTGTGTTTAGCTTTAGTTTTCTTATGCTTTTTGCTTAGAACTTTTTAGTTCTCCTTTCGTAATTAGGTGAGACAAGCTCTCTGATCTTTATTGATTATTATCTTTGTGAGTTGTTTCAAATAAGTTGATTGGTGTTGGAAAAGAGTAGGAAGTTTCATGCTTTATCATGTCATGTTATATGTTTCTTTGACCATATTATTAGTGATTATTGTTGTATCATGACTTGTTTCAAACAATTGAGATTGCTTAATGTGCTTTGAAAGAATCATGCGTTTTTAGCATACAAAAGCATAATATTATGGTATTCTCCTTTGATGCTTTATTTGGGTTGACTTGGCACATGCTTACACCATGTTAAGACTATGAACCAGTCACCTTAGCCTCTATTATCATTTAGTTTTTGACTTGTGATATCACTTTATGCTTTGATTAATAATGTTTTGTCGCTCTGCATGATTATGGCTATATTGCTCTCTTAATTGGTCGCTCCTAGTCTTTTTCTAGCCTCCATCTGTACTAAGTATGAGCTCTACTCGTGCATCCAACTCCCAAGAAACCAAGTTATTCCAAAGAGTCCACTATAAATTCCTATGTATGGTGTGTTACACCATTCCAAGTATATTCATGTTTTTATCTATCTTCCAAATTAAACTTTTTTTATTTGAAAATTAGTGATTAAAGCTCTCACGAACTTGATGGCACACTTTATTTTCTTGCACTTAATAAACTTGAACCATTGTTCCCATCTATGTTTCTTATGTGCTTGCAAGTTATAAGTTGGTAATTAGCAGAACCATGCTATCATGGGGAATGCTTTCAACATTGCACTTATTCTATTCAGTTGATATCATGTTCTTTTGTTTATGGATCCCGACAGTGTGAAATAAAAGGAGATCTTATAAGTACATGGAGTTTGTATATGTGTTAGAGAAACGCCTGGGCGGTTAGCCTAAGCCATGCCTAATCATGGTGGAAACTTGCAGCATAACCATAATGATCATTCTGTGAAGCATCCTCAATAAAAACCTATGCAAATAGCAAATAAAAATATTTCTGAGATGCTCATTGTCTGTTGCCTTCTCATATTGATATGGGATAGCTCCTATGTCATGGGGCAAGGGGTACCCCGTTGGTGGTTCTCTATGAGATACATATACTTACAATGAGAAGAACTTGCTTGTGACCAAAGTTGAGTAGCATGAGGTTTGGTACTCGTACGCAAGGGGCATGAGATTTTAAACATATGATCTGTCAAACATATACTCATATTTGTGTCACTTTAACCTTAATCACTTCAAGATGCTTATGATAGGGGCAATGAGAGCTCAAAGCTAGTAAGTACCATAATTTTTGGAAGCTCTTTATGAAACTTGAAATCCCTACTTCCCTCTATGAAGGGCCTTTATTTTTACTTTTTGTTGAGTCTCCACTTTCTATCTTTATGCACCAATTAAGAGAGCATAGTTTTCATTCTTAGTTTATTGTGCGATTAATTCATAATTTTGGTATTGCTTGTTCTTAAATTATTTGTATCTAGTCACCCTTATGAACTTTGAAGGTGTCCTATGCATTTATGTTTTGCTATTCCATGAAGGACAAGCTGAATACCACTCTTGCTATGTTTTCTATATGTGAAACAGACAAATGTCTTTCAATGCATTGTTATTCATGAACTTTGTTTGTGTACCTTCCATGTTGCAACATAGTTGCTATGTCTTATTGTTAGAACTATATATTTCATGCTTATGTTAGAGTACTTTGATCCCAGCTATCAATGCTTTACAATATCTTGATCAAGATTGTTATGGTGCATGTCACCTCAAAAATTATTGTTTTTATCACTTACCTACTCGAGGAAGAGCAGGAGTTGAGCTTGGGGATGCTTGATAAGTCGTAAATGTATCTATAATTTTTGATAATCCATGGTGGTTTTGTATCAACTATCTTATGTTTTGTATACACTTTGAGGCATTTTATACATTTTCTGGAACTAACCTATTAAAAAGATGCCACGCTGCTAGTTGCCTGTTTTCTGCTGTTTTTGGTTTTTAAAAAGCTAGTAAAAAATATTCTGGAATTGGAGGAACAAAAGTCGAACTCAATATTTTATCGTAACAAAGACGGAGTCCAGAGGGGGGATGAAGAGGCGCCACAAGGCGTCCGCACCACCCCTAGGCGTGGGCCCACCCCTGGTCGCAACTAGGCATGGTGTGGGTGTCACATCCTAAATTTTTGAAAATTGGGACTAGAAAAAAATTGCATCTACATGTCATTCATAAGAATTGCATTGCATTTATGAAAATTTGATTTGCAAAACCCCATTTACAAACCCAAATCTTGAATTACTAAAATGCTCCGACAAAAAGAAATACATGGATTTATGAAACCACTATTTTTAAAATGGGAAAACTATTGCCAAAAATAATCTTATATTGATCTGATGATTTTTAGAAAATTTTAGAAACAAAAATCATCTCATTTGGAGTATCTAATAAAAAGATATTAAGAAAACAGAAAATGGTAAAGAATAAAAAGAAAACAAAAAAAGAGACTAAACCTACCCGGCGGACCACCTCGGCCCAGTGCAGCTACCAAAGCCGCTACCTGCCGCTCGTTTTCCTTCCCACCAGCAGCGCACAGTGCAGCGCCAGCCAGTGGGCTGGCCCATCGCAACCACCACAGCTGCAACCCCCTTCCCTTGCTCCCGCTTGCTGACACCGGGTCCCACCTGATGTCTCCCTCCTCGCGACGGACACCGCGTTCCCCACGCCCTCGCTCGGTTTCGATCCAATTCCCCCGCCGAATCCGCGCATCTGTTCGCCCCATGCCTCGTACGCATGCCACCCCTCGATATACCCCCCCGAATCACCTTGTGCGATTTTTCGCAACCTATTGAATCCTAGCGCCGCCCTGGAGCTCGCTTGATCCGCCGCCACCGTCTGCCGCCCTTGCCGAGATCGATTCCAAGGATTCTCTTCGCCCAGTGCCTCCCTTTTTTCCATGTCCTCCTGCCCTCCCTTCAACACCTCGTCCTGACCCATCCCCCTCTCTGCAGATCACTAACGCGACCACTATTCATCGTCGGAGCTCGGAAGGAGCCCGAGGAGGCCAGCCGCACGGAGCCGCCGACACAGGAAGAGGAAGCCGTTGAAAGGACCACAAATATGATCGCCATTGTCGGCTGCATCGCGTCGTTGACCTCGGAGTCGTCAGAGACCACCGCAGCCGCCACCGAAGGCCTCCACCTGAGTCGTGCCGCTGATTGCTGTCGTCGCTGTTGACCCAGTCGACGAGCGCTGGAAGCTCGTGTTCCCCTCCGTAGGATTTCATCTAAACAGAACAGATTGGACTGGGCTCGCGAAGAGGTACCAGCGGACCACAACGCGCCACATCGCGCAGAATATTCCCAGGGAATATTCCCTCTGAATTGAATTTGAATAAAATTACAGAAAAGTATTAAACTTGTAAAATTCGTATAAAAAGATTTGTAGATCCAAAAATAGAAAATAATATATCAATGGATTCACAAAATTGTGTAGAATATAAATATAAGATTAGATATAACTTTTACATTATGCATTTACTGTAATAATTTAATTAGCTTTAATGGTCCTTTAGGTTAATAAATTCATATCTGGTCAAAAAATTGCGAATGATATATCAAACTGAAGCTAATTTCATGTATATTAATAATATCTGGTTAGATATAGCTTTTGACGAAAATTTACCCCGTACAGATTTAATTAGTGTTAATAGATTTATAAATTATTAAATATATAGTAAATTATTTATAGATCAGAAAAATACAAATAATATGTCCCTGGAATCACAATCCCGTGAAGTTTACTGATCTGATTTTAATTTGATTTTTAAACAACAGAAACTATATAAATGATTTAAAACCCATTAAACACTATTTAAATCATAAGAAAATATCTATAACTCCGTTTGGGGTGAATCCAATTTCGTATTAACATCCTCTATCTAGTACACTTCAGAAACAAATTTAATTCGATAGTTAAGACATGAGTTACAACAGAACTAGTAAAACCCCTATATTAGCAATCAATGATTATTAATGAATACCCTATTGCATTAATCGATCTCTTGCATTCATCATATGATCTAATAATGTTCAGAGAACTAAAATACAATCATTGTGACTTATTAAATTTTCATGCATGCATTTGTGCATTTGTTTACAATTGTATGGTTGTTTATGTTGTATGCAATTGTTTGCTTGATAGATTGCGAAGAGTGTAACGTGTGTGATTGCTATGAGTTCTTGAACGACTTCAGCTACAACCATGGCAAGTAGTTGCTATTTTGATCATGAATTTGTCCTACTATTTTCCCTTGTGCATGTGTAGTTTATTTTCATAGCTACATGTGTAGGAATCACTATGGTATGCTATATCCTATATATTATGGTAGGGAAATCCTTTGTAGTTGAGCTCCCGTATGGTAGATGTACTTAGCATTGCTGTATATATGAGGAAGGGGTCATGCTTTGGTAACGTAAAGGTTTTGTTCTACTAAAACAACTTAATGTCAATGAACTACCTGGGCGGAGTGGTTGAATCAGTCATCGGAGTGTGAATAACGGTGGGGAATGCCGCCCAAGGCACTGAGAAGGATTGGTTGTCTTTATTCTAGTAGCTTACGTGTGCAACCATGTGCCAGTAAGAATGGGTGGCTGGTTGGACTCAGTAGGTCGTGGTGACCCGAACCAAGTGTAGCCAGATATGTAGTGAATGGTAGGTTGGGACCGGTGCATAGTGGGGTTTGGGGATCTACTTTCGAAACGGTCTCTTCTTGGGCTTCTCCCTGTCACCACTAAATATGAGTGTGGTAGGACAAGCTGGACTGTCCAAGTCACATGGATAAAGTGTACAAACCCCTGCAGGGTGTATAAACTAAGTTCTTAGCCGTGTCCCCGGTTACGAACAAATGAGTTGCTTGATATTGATGCTATGACATATTCTCGCTCATCTCTATTTCTTGATATCTAAAACTTGATGGGTGAACTTAAAGGGTTGATGTGAATCAAATTGGTTTAATAAAGTACGACAAAGTGTTTGGAAAATGCAAGCTATCCACAGCTCCACCAGCCAAATAAGCATGTAGTTGCTAGGTCTAATGTCTCCCTATTAGAACTACTTGCCATACATTCCATGTATTGACCCTTCGGGGCTACTACGTTTTATGTTGCAGGATATTCCGATTCTGAGTGATCAAATAGGTCGCGGTACTCCACTCAATGTTTGTTTGCTTGTGGGCAATTGAAGATGGAGTATACTATATATTTATGCTTCCGTTTGCTATTGAACTATTTGAGATAACCCGCGTGCTAAGCATTATTGTAATAATTGCAAATTCTTGATCAATTCGTTATTTATGATGCACTGTTAAATTCTTTGGTATTCATCTTTACTGTGTGTGCTAGTGAACCGATCCAGGGATTAGCACTATACACATGAACTCAGCCTTATCAGGTGAGGGTGTTACAGTGGGCCCCGTGGCCCTCAACCGACCTTGTGCTCTCGACTATATAAACCCCCTGAGGCAGAAACCCTAAGTATCCAATTATAAATCCACGAAAAAGTCTGTAGCCGCTGCCACCATCGTCACTAGATCGGGAGGGATTTGAAGCTCTTCACAGCACCCTGCCGGAGAGGGAAGATTGGCCTAGAGGCCTTCTTCATCACCATGCCAGCCTCCGGAGTGATGCGTGAGTAGTTCATCCTTGGACTATGGGTCCATATCAGTAGCTAGATGGTAGTTTCTCCTCCTTTGTGCTATCATGTTTAGATCTCGTGAGCTACCTATCATGATCAAGATCATCTATTTGTAATCATATATGTTGTGTTTGTTGGGATCTGATGGATATTGAGTACTACGTCAAGATTGATTATTGATTATATCATGTCTATGTTGTTTGTGATATTGCATGCTCTCCGTTGCTAGTAGCTACTCTGACCATGTACTTGCTTGTGACTCCAAGAGGGAGTATTTATGCTCGATAGTAGGTTCATGCCTCTAGTAATCAGGGAGAGTGACAGAAACTTCTAAGGTTGTAGATGTGTTGTTGCTACTAGGGAGAAAACAACAATCCTTTGTCCATGGGGCAATTGTATTGTATACTTTACACACTTTGCTTAATGCAATTATATGTTGCTTGCAACTTAATACTACAGGGGGTTCGGATGATAACCTAAAGGTGGATTATTAGTCATAGATGTAGTTGGATTACGGTCTATGTATTATGTTGTAATGCCCAAACGAATCTCATAGCGATTATCATGGCATGTATATGCATTGTTATGCTTTCTCTATCCTGTCAATTGCCCAACTGTAATTTGTTCACCCAACATGCTATTTATCTTATGGAGAAACACCTCTAGTGAACTGTGGACCCCGGTCCATTCATTCCCACTGATATTCAATCTATTGTCTATTGTTTACTTTCTACAATTCCTACAAGCAACTACTTTGTTACACACTATATGTTTAATCCTTTGTTTTCAGCAAAGCGGTGAGCTTGACAACCTCACTGTAAGTTGGCGCAAAGTATTGTGGTTGTGTTGTGCAGGTTCCACCTTGCTGGCAACACCTTGGGAGTTGGTTCTTTCTCCTACTGGTTTGATAACCATGGTTTCAGAACTGAGGGAAACTTGCTGATGTGCTCATCATACCTTCCACTTGGGGTTCCCAACGAGCTCTACATCATTTGAGCCATCATCATCCTAATCCTCCAAAAAGTTATTGGACAGAAACATTATACTCGCAATTCGTCGTTATAAGCTAAAGTAGCTTGATCTTGACAATTGTCGTGATAAAGATGAATATAAGATGTAAGTAAAATGTTTACTACACTAAAAGATTACTAAAGACTGGATTTCAAAAGAACGACAAACATTTTATGATGGTGATCTACTTCAAAGTGCAAGTCCAAAGATATTAGTATTTGACTATACACGCTTTGGACTATGTTTCATGTGTATGGCGCCACTATTGATGTTAGATTCTGTTAAAATGGAAAATTAAATGATGAAAGAGAATCTCAGAAATATTTGGCAGAAAAATAAAATTGGAAATTATCCAACTTAGTATATTGGTGATATACATGTTATGTCTATATTCTTTGCTTGTTAAAACAATGTGGTTCTTAAGTATTGGATACTGAATTTGTTGGTGTGAATTATGATACGAAACAACAAAATTCATGGACTCCAATGGCCTAAGTATATAGCAAAAGAATAGGTGATGATGTTCATTGAAAACAAACAAAGTGTTGTTGTGTTGATCGTTAACATCAAATCTTACCTTCAAGATTTGTTTCAATATTTGTTATTTCGATCAGGTATTATGAGAACAAAAGGGTTGTTCAAATAATTGCTGTAATACATAGAAGATGGATGATTTACAAATGTCGTTGGAGAAATCACATACATAAAACTAGTGCTAAAAATGTCGAAAGACAACTGATTGAAAGATCACTTAGGAAGTGACATCGCCGTTTAAATTATATTGGAAAGAAAACATGAATAAACTCCATGATTGACAGAATTTTGGAGTCTTTTGATTTTTGATCAAATGACGCTTGTCAAACATTCATAGAGATAATTAAAACTCTGTTCATAGGCCAAAAGGAAAATGAATGACTAGCTTATTGGAATTTGTACATATAGATGTATGAATCCCATTATGTGTCATCGAGAGCGATGGATTTCAACTTCATATGCTTTCTCTGAAAATTTGAGTGAATATATGTATATTTACTTAATGAGGATGAAGTGTGAAACATTTGAAAAATGTTCGAAGACTTTCAAAGATGAAGTGGAAAATCAATGTAAAAAGAAAATAAAGAATTTATGATAGGATCATAAAGGAAAATTTTTGAGTTACAAGTTTAGCAAAACACCTAAGATTACAGGAATCGTTCCATAGATTTGTGTTTCCCGAAAACACCATAGTAGTATGGAGTGTTCGAGATATGTAATAAAACCTTGTTTGACATGGTGAAATCAAAGGTGTTAGTAATAAAACTGCCATAGTATTTTAAAGATTAAAGCTTTAGTGACTGCCGCTTTTACACTAAAAAGAGCTCCATCATGATCCATTGAAATGACACTATATAAAGTTATGGTTTGGGGAAAAACCCAAGTTGTACTTTCTTAAACATTGGTATGCTATGCATAAGTAAATGTTTGCAACCAAAGTCAGATGAGCATGTCTTTGTAGGTTATTTCGAACAACCGTTGAATATTCCTCCATAACACCAAAGACAAAAGTGTTTGTCGCTTAGAACGTCAAGTTTCTTAAGAAAAAATTCTTTCGTGAAAAGTTAAGTGGGAGGATAATAGAACTTTGATAAGATTAAAAGAACCTTAGCTATATGTGCTGAGTTGCGCAGCACCGGAAAGTGTTCCGGAGGCAGCAACAATGCTCATGGCTCACGTGCCTCAAAGGTTGTGGTAACGGAGGTCTAAGTTCCTATTGAACCATGTAGGTCGGGTAAAACAATCAAATACCAAGATTTGAGAGATAAACTATTATTTCACAATGATGAACTGACTACATGCAAAGAAACGATGATGGGCCCTGACTCCGTCAAAATGGCTTGAAGCCATAAAATCCTTGATAGTTCCATACACGAGAAATCAAGCTTTGAACTTGGAAGACCCTCCGGAAAGGTGTAAAACCTATCGGTCATATATGGATTTATAAATAGACATGGATGTTTCACATCTATGAAATTGTCGTCATGTCAGGAGAAGAGTTTACGACAATGTTCAAAAGGTTGACTATGACAAGTTTTGATCTTTCATAGCGATATTTATTCTATATGGATTAATGAAGCAACCACTACATATAATTTTGTTATATGGCAGTTGAACAAACAAAACAAAGTTCTTCTAATAGAATTGTTGCCTAGGACATGTACATGACACGGTCCAAAGGGTTTTGTTGATTCAAAGGATGTAAAAATAGCATGCATACTTCAATGGTTAAAGTAAGCATTACGGAGTTGGAATCTTCACCGTGATGAAACTGTTAAAAGGTTATTTCATCAGAGACGATGAAGATGCTTGCATTTGCAAGAAATTAAATGGGAGCGCTAAGACATATTTCTAATGCATTATGTGAAAGACATATTGTTGATTGGAAATGATGTATCTTTTATTGACACAAGTTAAGAATTTCATCTCGATGAAAGACTTAGGCAAAACCCGAATGTTTGGCATTGATATCTATATGGATAGATTGAGACGCTAATATGGTTGTGCCAAATGTATATAGATGAGATATTGAATGAGTTCAATATGGAAATGACAAGAAAGGTTCTTGCCACACAGAAAGGATTAGATCGAAATTCAAGTGAAACAAAGATTCAAGTATTTTTTGATCGATACTAGCTTAATGAAATCACAGAGAGTACTTTTTGATCAACCAAGATGTGATATGTACACATCCAGATATGTCCCATGCTCTACATGTTATGAGCATAGACCAAAATGATTCATAAGATGATCGTTGGACGATAGTAAGGATATTCTTATGATCTTCGGAAGAACTAAGAATATGTTATTTTTGTAGAGGTGACAAATAGATAGATAGTTCATTGTAAAGTATTACATTGATACTAGTTTTGTCACAAAGTACAAATTAAGTTTATCTCAATTTAAACTATGAGTGGCACAATGTAATGGAAAGGAGATTCCATAATTGATTTGGGTGAGTTCCAAAGTTAAGACATTGTGACAGATACTACAACAAAAGGCTAAGTATATGACTACTATTGTAGCAGTAAAACATGGTATTTGTGTCAAATAGTTTGTTATAAAACTAGGTGTGGTTCACAGCGGGCTAGTACTATGAAGATATATTGTACAACAATTATCGACATAGTTTAATCCCAAGGGAACTAAAGGTCTCACCAAAGGACCAAATTTATACAAAGCCATCTCATTAGAGAATGAGTGATGCGTAGAGACGCAAAGACATGAAATTACACACGGACCTGAAAGTGTCAGATCTGAAGATTAGTTAACCACTAGCAATCGTGTATATACAACACCAGAAATCCATAGGTGTTGAATGTACAAAAGGTTTGAAAACTAGATTATTGACTCTAGTGCAAGTGGGAGACTGTTGGAGATTTGCCCCAGAGGCAATAATAAAGTGGTTATTATCATATCTTTATGTTTATGATAAATGTTTGCATCCCATGCTATAATTGTATTAATCGGAAACTTTAATACTTGTGTGATTTGTAAACATAAAAGAGTACCTAGTAAAGCCTCTTATTAAACTAGCTTGTTGATTAATTGATGATCATGGTTTCCTGATCATGAACATTGGATGTTATTAATAACAAGGTCATATCATTAGTAGAATGATGTGATGGACATACTCCTATAGTTAAGCATAGCATAAGATCAAGTCATTTAAATAGTTCACTTGCTATATGCTTTCAGATACATAGTAACCTAAATCCTTCGACCATGATATCATGTTAATCGCCATCACCGGATGGATGCTTTCATGACATCAAACACTACTTCGTAACTGGTTGGTTATAAAGGTGGCATTGAGTATTCTGAAAGTATGTGTTGAGGCACATGGATCAAGAGTGGGATTTGTCCATCCATATGACATATAGATATACTCTAGGCCCTCTCGGTGGAATGTCATCCAATTGGCTTGCAAGCATGTGACTAGCTTACAAGGGATCACATATCATAGGAACGAGTAAATAGTAATTATCGGTAATGAGGGTGAACTAGGTATGCAGAGATACTGACGATCAAACCTTGGATAAGTAAAGTATCGCGAGACAAAGGTAAATTGGTATCGTATGTAAATGGTTCATTCGATCACAAAGTAATCGTAGAAATATGTGGGGACCATATGAATTTACATATTCCTCTATTGGTTATTGATCATAGAAGAGTCTCGATCATGTCTGCATAATTCACGAACCGTAGGGAGACACACTTAAGAATGCGATGTTGTTTAGTAGATATGGAATGTGAGTAAGAGACCGAATGTTGTTCTGTAACATCCCAGCATTTAGGAACCAACGAAGGGTAGAACTAGGATTTTGTGCATATGCATGCATTCATCTGTAAAATGCAGGTAAATTTTTCGCCAAACAAAAACCTAAAGTGATCAGAGTTTCTTTCACTCTCTGTGTGTAGGAATAGCTATTGAGAGTGATCATTATAAATTTGTACATGATCTTTATGAATCAATAGGTTTTGGGGGAAGAATTTGAATTCAAATTTGAAATTTGAACTTACAATTAAAAAGTTAACATTTGGTATTTTGAAATGATTTTCAAAATAATTTAGTAATACAATTGTTATAATAAAGAAATAATAAATTAATAATATAATTCAATATAAAGTACTTCAAATAAGAAATGACTCTTTGTTTCTTATCCTTATTCCATACACATTTTTACAATGATGAACTCATTCATCTAATGAAGGGGTTCACAACAGTAAATGAATTACAATATAGGGAATTCAGATAATAAACTATTACAAGATTGTTACAAAAAGAATAAAATAAAAGTACAATATGAATGTATATATCTATCTGATCCTATTCTAAATCTTGCATATCCAGATCTTGTTCCTGGAAAATAATATAAAACAAACAAAATGAAAATAAAATATTAATTGTAAGATTACTCTTAGTGGAGAGAAGTGAAGTGCATTGCTCAAGTTTACATCATTGAGTAATTGTTAAAAGGGGCAAGTTTCACCAATATGAAAGAATCTGTTCTTCCATAATAAATAAGCCACAAGTCAGATATTAGCAGCCAGTAAAAGGGCCAAGTTTCATCAGGTGAGTAAAATGTAAAAGGCCAAAAGTAAAACACATCATCGATCTGACCCACACCATGCCAAACAGACAGGCAGCACAATCACCTAACTGCATGGTGTGTGTTGTCAACACAGCAGCAGCATCCACACAATCAAAAGGGGAAGAGCTCAGCTGTGGCAAGGCTTCCAGCAGCTCATTCTCACTTTCAAACACCAAAACAGGAACACACCAAGCTTGTCAAAGCCAAGCAAACCATCAGCCAAACCATATACCGGACTATCCAAGTACTCACTAGATGGTGACATGAAGGGGTGGATCAGGTGGATAGCAAGGTCAAGGCCAAGCTTACAGTAACCAGAAGGTGAAGGACAGGACCAAGACAGCAGTACCATCAGCAAGATCTAGCCAACCAAATCAATGAGCCACAACACTAGCAATCTAACAATTGTGGTGAGTAAGATAAAACCCTCACATGATCTAATCATCTTCTCTAGATTAAGATACATGTGTTGTTTTATATCTAGATCTCTCATGAATCACCCAAGTGGGGTGAATCCATCATAGATGATCTTTTTGAATAAAGAGTATGCTAAAATCTTACAAATTAACCCATAATCTCAGACCAGCATCATAGATTTTGGATATTAAAGCCAAATCTTATATTCCTATAAGACCATAGCTTAGCTTATGAATTTTAGGCACATCTCCTAGTGGAGTATCACCCCAGAATCCATAGAGTTTATGAACCCATATAAAAACCATGAGCACCCCAACCATCTTAGCCAAAAGGATTCAATATCCAGTAACTAATGATAATATCAGAACATGTCTATGGTGGACAGCATGAAAAGAATCTAATTCATAAGCCTCAGACCAACATCATAGGCTGTCATGTTAAAAAAGGGAGCTTCCAACTTAGCTTTGACATAAATCCAATGCTAAGAACCAATAGAATCAAGCTAGTAGTAGAACCTAGACTTGTGTGCCATTTTAAGATGGTGTCACAAGAATAGAATCTAAATCAAGCATATCTATTATTTAGCTTGCATAAATAAACTTATAAAACACTAAATATCATTTTCCTGGAATCAAACCAGGAATCATTACCAAGTCTGTATCCATCCGCATAATCAGAGTATCACTATAATCACATTGTTAACTTAATTCTGAGTATAATATCACAGGTTAGAGCTCAACATTTCAGTGGGCAATCACTCTCAGTACTATTGTCAGTACTAATATCTTGGCAGTGGTGAATTCACAAATCGCCAACACCACAAGTAAAACTACACAGTAGCATTACCATTCAGGCCATGACCAATTATCAATTGGAATCAATACAATAAGGCTACTAGCATCATATAAATCAAATTTAAACAGTGATCAATTTAGTGTACTTGATCACAATCCTCACTAATCATCACCACTAGATCCAGTTCATCATGTATAACCAAAACAGGGGGAGGAACCCTAGAACAAGACATGAACCCTAATTAGGGATGCACAGCAGAGACACACAGAATAGATCAAGGAAGGAAGAGGACAGCAAACACGAGGGGGAGATCAAGATCAAACTCACCATGGGTCCTTGCTGTAGTTTAGAAGAGGAAGCAGATGGGCCGACGAGCCCACGGCGGCACGGGGAGCACCCAAGGGGCGCTGCAACCTACACCGAGCCGAGGCGGCGGCCTCAACAACACCTGAGGACGAGCAGCACCACCACAGCAACATACAAACACCCCCAGCACCACTGTAGAAGCGGCGGAGGCATCACCGGCATCACCCCAAACCATAGGGTTCGGGACAGAGCCAGCCTAGCCGCAGGAGAGCCCCAAATCCAAATCTAAATAGACTAGATGAAGGAGCAGGGTCAACAACCCAGCCATGCACCACGACGGCAACCAGGGAGGACCAGGGCGGCGTGAATCGCACGGTGGCGGTGTTGGCAATCACGGGGTCAAGGAAGAAGAAGAGGTGAGAATGAGAGAGAGAGAGGGGGAAGTGTACTAGGCCGATAGGGCCAGTACCACTTCGGAGAGCTATTTTGACCAGGCCAATTGGGCCAAGAATGGCCCAAATAGCCAATGGGGTTGGCCCAAACCCTAAAGGGATTTTAATGATTTACCAAAAGACCAAAATACCCGTAGAATTTAATAAATTCATGAAAATAAAATAAAGTTCTTAAAAATTCAAATAAAATATTTTTATATTTATAATAATACAAGTTATTAAACTAAATTAAGAGGTTTATTTTCAACATCATAAATTTAGGTTAAATTTTTTTGTAATATATATCCCATAAGGAATTTTGTAAAAATCAAGAAAATACCTAATAATAAATAAAAATAACTTTTATCATATTTAGTTATTATAGTATTTTAGTAAAATACTAAATTAATATTTAAAGTACCAAAATAAAAATTGTTTAATTAAAATTCTTATTCTTAAAAAGAAATATTAAGAAAATAATTACAAGAGTTAAAAATTAAATAACAATTAGTTTTTAACTCTATTAAAAATATATTACATTATAAAAATAGTGAATATATTTATAAAATATTAAGGTTATTCCTTAAAATGAATTCCTTTATTACATAAGGAAATTCCAGAAACTAAAGTATTGGGTAAAACACACAAAGAAGATAGATAACAAATGATGCATTACATTACTATGCATATTCATTCTGCTTCTTTAAATATTGTCCTTACCAGGCAATAATGATGTTCTGTAGACATAGAAGATCAAGGTCCAGTGCAAGCATCCGACTTTACTACCTTGCAATCACAAGGCAAGTTCATCACTTTCTCATGTCCTTTGAAGAGTCCTTATCAAAGTATTTATAAATTCTGTGTTATCATCTATGTTTCAAAGAAAGAAAATATTATTTTCTCAAAAAAAATGTTGATATCATCCTAAGTGGTGATATGGATGAGGTGGGCAATGGAACCTAGGTTTCCATTTGCAATAAGATTAATCACCTAGGACTTAACAACCCATGTCATCAGTGATTCTAGCGTTGTATATTACGCGTTAACCATGAGATTTGGAATGGGGCGGAGAAGTCCGTTGTATCTTCTTCCTCTCGCATGTAGCCAGATGTGCAGGTTGTGGATGATATTATCGTAGCATGCATTAATTGGTAATTCGTAGAGAATATGCAGCATATGGGTGGGAACCCTCAACGTCCCACGATAGTTCTGGCATCTAACGGTTTGTACCAACCATTTTCATAATTAAATGGGTGGGCATGGTGTACACCAAGGATACATGCGGGGTCACGAAGGGGGTAGTGATTGGCTTGGATCACCTACTGGGCCCCACATCATGGAATTGTGGACGGGAAAGTACGCCCGGTTGTGCAACAAGGAGTTGATCTCTCATGGGTAAAGTAACGCACCTCTGTAGAGTGTAAGAATTGTAACTTGTTACTCCCTGTTCCGGGAAGGATCTACGAACGCGGCAGGAAAGAAACTCCATGAAAGTTCTGGTCAACCTGTGAAGGCTGATGGGCATAGTTTTTTAACAATAAAATCAATCTTTGAAGAAAGATTTATGAAAACGACATAGTGCCAAGAACTATTAGTCGGAGTTGGTATATAGAGAATTAAACTTCACACATTGCATATAATGAACTTGTTGGGTAACGTTGTTAGTCATCCTTTCCTTTGATCCCCTGCTTAGACTCTGAGGATCCAAAAGATACCCCGATGTATGCAGCTGAAAGCCAAGAGGAGGTCTAATACGAGGAGTCAGATCTGTCCGGTGCTGTAGAAGGGGTGGACTACGACATAGTCTATGGAGGAGAGCATAATGAGTCGGAAAAACTACCTTAGTTATTAGTAACCAATTGAGTCGAGCAGCATAAACCATATATAATAAGTTGTTGAGATCAATTTGGAGTTGAAGTTGCAACTTTCAAACTTCCACTGAAACAGTTTATATTCGGTATGTAAGTTGAATCTTTTTAAGTCTCGAACTTCTAGTATTTTAATAATGATAATGTGTGTATGTTTGTAATATGGACCCGCAATGTTTCTGTTGTACCACTCTGAGGGATGTGATATTTACGGAACGGTGTTCTGTGGATGTCATGTCAAATACTATAGTGTACTAAACATGAAGTGGTATGCTGGGTCACCGCAGTTGGTATCAGAGCAATTTCTTTGACCTTAGGTTGGAAACCTAGTAAAGGGTATTAACTGTAGGAGTTTATAGAAACGATAAATAATTCTCAAAAGGGTATAATGGGTATTCAAATGAGAATATTCTGTTGTATATTTTAGTGCGATAATTCTTTGTTATGATGCAATATATTATTGTTTACTAATCAAAATATTTTTGGTATACAATGTTATGGCACCAAAGTTTCCAAAACAAACTTTGGTAAGGAAAGAGGAGACTCTCGATGATTATCAAGGATTATTCACTGATCAGCTTCGTCAACTCTTAAGGATTTTTAGTTGTCCAACTAAGATTTCAGTGAATACCATAACCTATTATGATGGTCGTATGTTATCCAAGTATCGTGTGAGTATCCAACTTCTCGTGGAGCTTGGATTATATCACGATCTACCTATAGGTGAAGGTAGGAGTCATTTAGCAGGATACCATGCTGTTGTTTTGGAGGCGATAACCAATATCCAGGAGCACAAAGCCCAGGAGTTAGAAGGGAGCACATTTTCTGTGATTCCTCATGATTCTATAGACTCAGAGCCAGTATCGGATCATCTTACTTTAGTAAAGAACCATCCTAAGTTAGCTTCCAATTTTATGGATCGATATCGACTGATTGTTGGGTCTTTGTATAAGACACATCAAGTCATAGTAGAGGATAAAAATGACATGTTAGAGGATCTAACTGATCCGGAATGAAGGAAACAGTTAGCATCTCAGTTAGAGAATGAAGCAAGGAGTAGTGCAAAACCAATCTTCAAGGATATACCTATAGATTCTGAATCATTTACACCATATCCTTATTCACCCAGACCAAAACCTACCTATGATCCTACTTTAGATATGAGGTATTCTGTACCACAGGCTCCTGAGGAAGGATCTAATTCAGAACTTCCTATTGAGAATTTTGATGGATGGAGGATGGAATCACCTGAGGGATCCCGAGGAAATCAAATGTCAGTGGCTGGGTCTGATAGAGATGTTGGACAATCCAGCTGGATGGGTACGAGAAGCAATCCTAATGATAGTAGCAGAAATACCATATTTGTAGGAAGTCAGGATGAGGAAGAAGATCTTGAGGAGAGAGTGTTTGAATCACCAATATCTTATCAAAACCGAAGGAATGTAAATTATCCAGTGTTTAACTATCTTTCCCAATAGAGCACCTGAGGGGTAGTGGAATCTGAGTATTCTGTTGACAACTCTAGGAATGAAGCTCAGGAGATGCAAGTGAGTGATAGTGATGAACAGGTTTCTGAAGACTTTTCAGCTGAGCTGGATGGAGTCAATGCACTCAGGCTGAGTAATAACTCAAGTTGTGATACTTCAGATACTGAGTACGTTCCATCTGGAAGGCCATTTGTTCCACAAACTATGCGACGGACATCACATCATCACAGTTGGAATTCGGGCATGTATGATGAGCGTCGCGGATACTAAAGACGTAGGTTACTTATTAGGAAGTAGATGGTATTGCGTATTGTAGTACAAGAAAAAGATGTATCTAAATAAGTGACGCCGTGTTCTTATGTGATATGGTACCGATATGGTACAGGTTTGTAATGCCTTTGTATTCACTAAGTTGTTTGTAATGAATAATATGTGAAATGCATATTCAAATCTTATTTGGGTTTTGTTTTCCATTATGTGACTAGTTATGTGCATGAAGTTGAGCTTAGAACACATGTGCATGATGTAATGATGAGTATTCGCTTTATGTTGCAGGACTAGGGATTCATGGAATCGGGTGTAGAAACTGAATATAAACAGCAGCGCATGGAGCGCGAGGCTAAGGAGAAGGCAAATGCAGATGCTGGAAATCAAGGAGCATTACCACCACCACCAATGAGGCTGCCAATGGAGAAGAACTTTATGCAATACATGCAAATGATGCAAGAATCCCAGAAAAAATTCATGGAAGAGTTGTTAGGACGAGCCGGAAACCAGAGGGCACCTGAAGGAGGAGGCGTGAGTCTTTCCGACTTCCAGAATGCAAGGCCATTACCTTTTGCATCCGCTCCAGAACTGATGGATGCAGAGGATTGGCTAGTAGATACTAAGAGAAAGTTAAAAACTGTAGGTTGCAATGATGAAGAAAAGCTGAGGTATGCAACCCATCTCTTAACTGGACCTGCAGCATCATGGTGGGAGAATCAGTTAGCAATGCAACCACCAGGGAGAGAGTATACCTGGGAGGATTTCAAGCAGAGATTCCGTGAGTATCATGTTTCTGAAAGTGTTATGGAGTTGAAGCGTAGGGAGTTTGAGGAGCTTCAGCAAGGACATGCCAGTGTCATGAAGTACATAAGTGAGCACTGAGGAAAAGAGAAAGAAGCATTTTCTGCGAGGGTTAAATCCATCTATGAAGATGTAGTTAAGGTTGGCCAATAAACAAACTTTTCAACAGTTACTGGATGCAGCCATCACTTTTGAAGATGACTATAAGAATGTCCAAGAGGACCGAAGGAAAAGATCCAAGAAGGAAACAAAGAGGATTCAGGCAAGTAAACCAAAAACCAATCTGGAGTTCAAACCCAGAAACAAAACTTACAACAATAAAAATAAGAATAGCAGTG
The DNA here is from genome assembly GCA_916181665.1 of Avena sativa. Lineage (NCBI taxonomy): Eukaryota > Viridiplantae > Streptophyta > Magnoliopsida > Poales > Poaceae > Avena > Avena sativa. The sequence goes on from OV702283.1 coordinate 311,662,103, forward strand.
GAAGTCGGTCCAATTCGCGGAGGGATATCATCTGCAATAATTGTGGAATTCTAGGGCATATCTAAAGAGAATGCAAAAAGGCAGTAGTTATCTGTTATGGATGTGGGCAAAAAGGTCATATTAAGCCTGATTGTCCGAATAAACCATCGGGTGTTTGGCCTACTAAGGGTGGAGGACAAGCTAGTGGAGGCAATGGATAGCCCAATAGAGGAGGAAATTTTGTCAAGAACAACAATGGAAAAAGGAGCAGGCCTACTGGAAAACTGAATTGTGCAACCTTGGAGGAGGTGGATAACTCCGAGCATGCAGTGATATGTATGCTCAATATCCTTACCAATCCCGAAAAAGTTTTATTTGATACCGGTGCAACTACTTCATTCATATCTGAAGAATTTTGTGATAAGTTTGGGATTAGAAGGGTAACGTTAGAAAATCCTATGACCTTGGTGACGGTAGGGGGAAATTTAGTAGTACGCCACATTAAACAAGATCAGGTTATCTCGATCTATGGTTGTACATACTTTGCGGATCTTTATGTGATTCCTTTGAAGGGAATTGAGTAGTGCTGGGTATGGACTGGATGACTGAACATGGAGCCCAAATAAATTGTGAGGATAAAATTGTCTCAACCAAGACTCCAAGTAGAGCACAGATAATATATCAGGCTGATAAGCACAGTCATATCATGGTAGATCTTCAATTGAACTCAATTAAGGAGGTCAAGTTGGAGCATATTCCTGTAGTAAATGAGTTCCAGGATGTTTTCCCTGCAGAGTTACCAGGAATGCCACCGGATCAGGAAATAGAATTCACTATTGATCTAATCCCTGGTATAGCACTAATAGATCAAGCAACATACAAGATGGGTCATAAGGAATTAAAAGAGCTTAAAGAGCAAATTGATGAGTTAGCTAGAAAGGGATTTATTGAAGAAAGTGTATCTCCTTGGGGAACTCCGGTGATTTTTGTAGATAAAAGAGATGGAGGACGAAGGATGTGTGGGGATTACAGGAATATCAACAATGTTACCATCAAGAATAAGTACCCATTGCCAAGAATTCAAGATCTATTTGATCAAGTCAAGGGAGCTGGAGTATTTTCCAAAATTGATCTAATATCAGGATACCATTAGATAAAATCAAACCTGAAGATGTTCCAAAGACATCATTTGTGTCAAGATATGGACATCATGAGTATCTCGTTGTACCTTTTGGTTTGACCAATGCACCAGCAATATTCATGAATCTGATGAACAAAATCTTCATGTCGTACTTGGACAAGTTTGTCATAGTGTTTATTGATGATATTTTGATATATTCAAAGGATAAGGAAGAGCATGTAGATCATTTAAGAGTAGCATTGCAGATTTTAAGAGAACATAAGCTTTACGCTAAGTTCAACAAGTGGGAATTTTGGTTGGATGAGGTAGAATTTCTTGGTCATGTGATCAGTAAGTATGGGATTGCTGTAAATCCATCCAAAGTTCAATTAGTGCTAGACTGGACTGCACAAACCAATGTGAAGCAATTTCGAGGTTTCTTGGGTATGGCTGGTTATTATCGGAGGTTCATTGAAGGTTTCTCCAAAATAGCTGGATCGATGACCGAATTGCTAAGAAATAATACACCATTCATCTGGGATGAGAAGTGTGAAGTAAGCTTTCAGGAGTTGAAAACCAGACTAGCTACCGCCCCAATCTTAGCAATTCCTGAAACAGGAAAGGATTACATGGTATATTGTGATGCATCCAAATAAGGATTGGGTTGTGTGCTAATGCAAGATCGTAAAGTAATTCCTTACGGATCCAGACAAATGAAACCACATGAAGTCAATTATCCAACACATGATTTGGAGTTAGCAGCAGCAGTCTTTGCCTTGAAAGGATGGAGGCATTTTCTCTATGGAGCAAGGTGTGAGTTATACACTGACCACAAAAGTCTCAAATATTTCTTCACTCTAAAGGAATTAAATATGAGACAGAAGCTTTGGTTGGAGCTAATCAAAGATTATGATCTGACAATCAATTATACCCCTGGAAAGGCCAATGTTGTGGCTGATGCTTTAAGAAGAAAGAGCAGAGATATCCATCCTATCAATAGAAAACTACCAAAAGAGCTGTAGATAGATTTAGAGAGGTTGGAACTTCAATTCATAAGAACAGAGATTCTTGGAGGACTAGCTACCATGCAAGTAATTGCAGAACAGAGTAGTGATCTTAGGCATGAAAATTTTAGACATCAAGATGAAGATCCTTTTATTGCTGAAGAAATTCGAAGGATATCTCAAGGTCAAGCATCAGTTTTTCCCTTAGGAGATTATGGATCTTTATGGTTCCAAGATCGTCTTTGTGTTCCAGATGTGTCAAAAATTCGTGAAGTGATACTCCGAGAGGCACATGCGACACCATATTCGATTCATCCAGTGTAAGATCTCACCTAATAAGGTAAAGATCCCAGTGATTGCAGTGCTAGTCCCTGGATCAAATTGCTAGCACCCACAGTTTAAGATAAAGTACACAGATACAAAGGTCATTATTACATCAAAATTCCAGGAGTACAATAGTTCTTACAACTCACTTAGTCCAAGGCTAACATATAAGAGTTCTTATTACATAGAATATAAATAAATTCTTCATCTTCATGTGCCACAGGCAAACATGTTGAGTGTAGACTCATAACCCTACTCACCATCAGCATAACCTACAACATAATAAGTTACAGCCACAAGGGGTCAATACAGATGGAATTGTATTGGCAAGCGATAGCATAGTTAAACAATAGAGACTATCATCTACATGAATTTGGCTAAGTGTGGATCAGGCTTGCTTTGCTCAAAGTAAGCTTTATCCTACTAGTTTGAAAATACTAAGTTTTGTCTTTGTATAACACCAAGGAACCACCAATAGACATTGGTGAACCTCTACCCTTGTTCACCCACAAATTTTAACTTAAAGAAATTGGGATGAGGAGATTCTTGACCATTTAAATGTATCAATGCTCAAAATTGTCCATAACCGGGGACACGGCTAAGTACTTATGTTTACCCTCTCGAGAGGTGGTGCACTTTCCCCACAAGACTCGACATGCATCGAGACGAGACTTTTAAGAAGCAATTCCTCAGACCACCATGGACGCGATCCATCCTATCAACTCTACCACCAACTGTCCATCTGGCTAAGTTCTTGCAACTTAGTTGGTCAAGGCAGAGCCCATATGCCATGTGATTGCACTGGAAGCTTCTCAACACAAAATATCTCAAATCTCTTTGTTCCTGGGTGGCCATCCACAAGTGTGATACACAGGGTAAACCATAGAAATGGTCCCTGTGTAACCACTCAACACAAACCATACAAGTCCCATTCCACCTAGGTGTTTCATTAACAAGTTGTTTTCTTAGTCAAAAACACATAGGCATAATATTTCCATAATATCACAACATGAATTTTCCACCCACTAATTCTAATAGCAAGTCTAAGCATTCTATTATACAATGGATCCTAACTAAGGAAAAATCCTACCAATATATAATCTATAGGTTCTACCATAGCATAGCAATATACTTGAAAAATTATCATGCAAGTCCTACTACAATAATCACTAGTGCAATAGGTAAAATAATAGGACATAAGATGAAATATCACTTGACTTGATAGCTATGGGAATAGGTACAATCCTCACAATCACACACTTCACAATCCACATAATCTATACAACAAAAACAAAAAACAAAATATATAAGTCAATATAATACTCAAAAATAATAAGAATGCATCCAAAAAGCAATGATATGATTTTCCACACTTTTAAAACCAAACTCTACAGTACTGAAGATAAAGTAAACATTCTAAAGTCTAAATATCACAAAAACCACTTTAAAAAATATACTAAATAATTTTTATAGCCAAAATATCCCTATAAATGTCTCTGCATAAAACTCTAATTTTTTAGAAACAAATGACCAAAGTAAGGCAACATATGCAAAGTTCACATTTATTGAATCCATAGACACCTAATTTGTAATTTTCTGAATTACAGATCAAAAGTTATGAATTTTACAAGTTAAATCATCAAATAGATCAAATCTGGATTTTAAATCAAAAACACAGACACGCGGCAGGCTCTGATTGGCCGGTACCGGTTCGCGCGGATCACGCTCACGCACCGTCTGATCTAAGTGGAATCCTACGGCTCAGAACTAATCATACCGCTTCACGCTGGCTTCTAATCTCGACCACTGGATCTAGATCCAGCGGATCTGATTGACCTGACCTAAACCTAGCGACGTGAATGGCGACTGCGGCGGCGCGTCTGTCAACAGCGTTCCGCCAAGGCCAAGGGGTAAGGGAGGGGGCTCAGGTCTTACTGAGGTTACGGAGAAGGGGTGGTTGCCGGTGGTGGTCGCGGACGAGGGCGGGGCGCACGGACACGGCGAGGATTGCTCGCCGGAGTTGTGCTGAGCGTCGGGTGCTCGCAGTCGATGACGGGGTGACGTTCTGGGGCACAAGAGGGTAAGCGGCATGCATCAGTAGGTGCACAAGAAGGTTGCGAGCATGATACTAAGAACCAGAGACAAGAGGGCTCGAGGCTCACCGTGATAGTTCGCCGGAGTTTGTCAGGTAGCGGCGGTGCGAGTAGGAATCCGCGTAGCCTGGCGGCGCTCCGGTGGTGCTGAGTGGGAGGAAATGGAGAGGAGGATGAGGGGGTTAAGTAGTCGGGGCGAGGGAGGGAATCACGCGGGAAATCAACGACAATTAAGCACGAATTGATTCGGCTTTGAAAGGGGTAAACGGCAGCGGTGAGCAGTTGTCGCACGGAGTTTGGGGACGAAGGGGTGACGTGGAGTGCGGGGCCACGTATCAGCGAGGGGGTGCGGCCACGTGCGGAGAGAAACATAGAGGAGAGGGAAAAACTCCGGGTGGGCTAGTTGGGCCCCGGGGTGGTCTGCGCCAGTTGGCTGGTCCGTTTCTATATTTTTTTCTCCAAAGCTTTTTTTTCTTTTTCTGTTTTGATTTTTCAAATATGATTTGAATGATCAAATCAACTCAAAATCATTTCAAATTTCCACCACATTTTTTTTGGGATGATCCTATTATGAAATATTGTTTTAAACACACAACCCACTCCAAAACACTTATGGGGTAAAAGAATAAAAATAAAATACATGCCCGATACATGCAAATAAGAGGGGTTTAAAATTAGGGTTTGCTAGGTTTTTGAAGTTTGAAAATTTGTGCAATGTTCACATATGCTATGATGATATGAATGCCATGAGAATGATTTGGTTTAATGAAAATTGGGATGTTACATCTAGGAAGTACCAAGATGTACATGGATTTGAAAGAATTATTCTAGTGGAATAACATGAAGAGAGCCATTGCAAAATATGTGTCGGAATACCATACTTGCCAAAGGATAAAAGCTAAACATCAAAGTCCAGCAGGACCATTACAACCTTTGGAAATTCTAGAATGTAAATGGGAGTAAATTGGTATGGATTTCATCATAGGATTACCCATGACACCAAAATGGAAAGATATGATATGGGTGATTTTTGATAGACTCACAAAAATTGCACATTTTATTCTGGTAGATAAAAAAATAATGCCGAGAAGTTAGTACAAGTATATGTCAAGGAGATAGTAAGTAAGCACGGAGTGCCCAAGAAGATTGTATCTGATAGAGGATCTGTGTTTACTTCAGCATTTTGGAAACAGTTACATGAAGCACTTGGTTCAAAGTTAGATTTTAGCACAGCCTATCATCCAGAAACTAGGAGTCAGACAGAAAGAACCAACCAAATATTGTAAGACATGATTAGGGCTTGTGCATTAGAGTTTGGAGGTTCGTGGGAAGATCATCTACCATTGGCAGAATTTCCCTACAACAACAGTTATCAGAGTAGTCTGAAGGCAGCCCCATATCAAGTACTCTACGGGAGGAAATGTAGATCACCAATATGTTGGTATGAGCCTGGTAGCAGCAAGGAATTTGCACCAGACTATATCAAGGAAAGGCAAGATATCATCGATATCATTAGATTGAAGATAGCTCAAAGTAGACAGAAAATTTATGCTGATCAAGGTCGAAGATCATGGCATCGTGAAGTGGGAGATATGGTATACCTCAAAGTAAGCCCAATGAAAGGAGTTAAGAGGTTCGGAGTTAAAGGAAAATTGAGTCCCAGATATATAGGACCGTTCAAAATACTGAGTCAAGACAGGACTATAGCTTATGCTTTAGAGTTACCACAAAGACTGTCTTAAGTTCACAATGTTTTCCATGTATCACAACTCCGGAAATGTCTTAAGGTTCCTGATGATGCAATCACACATCAAGAAGTGGAATTACAAGCATATTTGACGTATGTTGAGAAACCATGTAAAATTTTGGAAGAGAACTGGAAAAGGTTGAGAAACAGAGCAATCAAATACTGCAAATTACAGTGGGAGCATCACCCTGAGAGGGAAGCTACATGGGAGAAAGAGGATGACTTAAAAGAAGCCTATCCAGAACTATTCATGTACACTTCGGCAAACTTCGGGACGAAGTTTATTTAAGGGGGAAGTCTGTAACAACCCAGCATTTAGGAACCAACGAAGGCTAGAACTAGGACTTTGTGCATATGCATGCATTCATCTGTAAAATGCGGGTAAATTTTTTGCCAAACAAAAACCTAAAGTGATCAGAGTTTCTTTCACTCTATGTAACATCCCTAAAATCATGATTTCAAAGATTGCATATCATTCATTCATGCATATAGTTTTGAGATCAATTTCAAACCAAATTCAAGAAAACAGAAGCACATAGTGCTATCATTTTATGTGAGCAAACTTAAATCAAATGGCCATCCCCATTTGAGAGCTTGAATGTTTTAAACCAAGATTGTTTGTCTCCCTTGTTGATTGGTTTGAGTGTGGAGTTAGAACAAAATTTTACAAAATAAAAATGGGTTCAAAACCATTTTCAATCTTTTGCAAACCAAGTGCTAAGTCACTGTTATTTTGTCTTTCCAAAAATGACCAAGCCAACTCAAAGTGACCACATGGTTTATGCCAAGTTTTGTGACTGTTGCACACTGCAAAAATCCAGAAAAGATTTGAATTCAAATAGAGTTTGAATTCATTTGAAAATCATTCCAGAAAATCAAATTAGAAAAAGAAAAGGAATAAAGAAAAAGAAAAGGGCCGGCGCTACTAATCTGGCCCAACAGCGAAACCAGCCCAGCTAGCCCACCCGGGCCACCTCTGTCTCTCTCTCTCTCTCTCTCTCTCTCTCTCTCTCTCTCTCTCTCTCTCTCTCTCTCTCTCTCTCTCTCTCTCTCTCTCTCTCTCTCTCTCTCTCTCTCTCTCTCTCTCTCTCTCGCACGCGCAGACGCACCCAGTGAGTCGCTGACGCTCGGACCCCACTTCCTCTCTGCTTATTTCGCTGACAAGAGGGCCCTCTCCACGTCGCTCCTTCTTCCCCAAATCTCGCGCGCAGACGCCGTCGCCGCTGGCCGTTGCTGCGTTGATTTCTTGGCGTAATTGCCATTGATTCGCTGAGCGTTTCTTGTCGAGCCTCCGCCTACTTAAGCACCTCCCCACTCTGCTCCATTCCCCTCACTCAATTTCATCTCCACGCCCCCAGGCTGCTCGCAACTCGCCAAACACCGCCGCAGCTCCGACGACCTCCGGCAGCAAATTCCGGTGAGTCCCGACCGCCCCTATGCCTCTGATTCAAACGAATGTGCCCAGGGTGATCTCGTGCATCTTCTGATACTCTTCGCTTTCCTGCTCATGACCCAGGACGCCGTCCCCGTTCGTGCCCGCAACCGACCGAGCCGCCGCTCAACTCCGGCGACCAATTACGGTAAGCAGAGCGCGCCTCTTGCCCCCTCTTGCATACGAGGATGTTCGCCACTGTCTTGCGCGTCTCCTAATCCATCTGGTTCGTGCTAGGGCGACGCGAAACGTCGGCAACGACTTTGACATCAACCACCCGACGTCGTGCGCAACTCTGACGAGCTCCAGCAGCCCCTGCTGTGCGCCCCTCGCCAAGCCACCCCCACGTTGAGCTTCGCCTCGTCCCTGCGGTTCTGGTAAGCACCCTCTCCCCTCCCCGGACGACCTAGAACGCCAGCGCCGCAGCTGACAGACACGCCGCCGCCAGTCACCGCTGCTAGCGCCGCTAGTCTATGGTCGAGGCAACAACAGCCGTTAGATGTAGATCTGGCGGTTTAGATTAGATCCGAGCGAATCGTTTTCTTCGTATCTGGCGTGTTGGATCTGACTTGATCCGACGGCGCGGAAGGGTGATCCTGAGCGAAGCGGTATCGACCAATAGGATAGCGCCACGTGGCTAGGGTTTAGTTTAAAAACAGAATTTGAATCAGATTTATATCCAAATTTGATTTGCTTGTAACTTTTGATTCCCACGTTAGATTTTAGCAAATTTTATACCGTTGAAATCAGGAAGACAAGCCCTTTCTGTTTATGAAATGTGTTTAGTGTTTAGTTTCTGTTAAAATGACTTTATTTGCAGAAACTTGTTTAGGACTATTTTGAGTAAAGGAATTGTTTAGGAAATTGTTTTAGTGTCAAATAAACTTGGTTTAGCAAGTTTTTAACTTGATTATGATTTAGTACTATGCACTTGCTTGGTTGAGTTTTAAAATCATCACTTAGCATTTTTTGCATGCATGCATATGTATTGTTGTTTGTTTGTATATGTTGTGTGTAATTTGTTGCTACCATTCTTTGTGTAGACTTTGGTGCTAGTGATTGGGATTGTGAAGAGTGCTACTCTCCCAACTACCAAGGCAAGTGGTACTTCATGAATATGTCTATCCCTATATTTTTATACAAGCATTAGAAATATTTTGCTAAGTCTTGCATGTTACTATTTTTGCCAAATGCCATGTTGGGAAATCCTAAGTAGTTGTAGAATTGCTAGGAAATTTCTAAGTTAAGTTACTATCTATGCCATGCTTAGCCTAGCTAGTAGCAAACAAGGGTTGGTAAAATATACATGCTATGGTGAAAATATTTCTAAGTCTTTAGACTTATGTTTTTCTTAATAAAACAAGTAAGTCAATGAATCACCTGGGTGGAAAGGGACTTGATTGGTGGATTTTGGTTGAGTGGTTACACAAGGCGCATGGCTATGGTTTACCTTGTGTATCTCACTTGTGGAAAGCCACCCAGGAACAAAGGGATTTTAGTGGCCAAGTGTTGAGAAGCTTGTAGTGCAGCCACTTGGCAATATGGGCTCTGCCTGGATCACATAGGTTCTAGAACTTAGCCATTTGGACAGTTGGTGGTAGTGGGAATGATAGGTTGGAGCGCGTCCATCTGGTCTAAGGAAAGGCTTCTGAAAGGTCCTGTCTTGGGAAACCAAGTCTGGTGGGGAAAGTGCACAACCTCTGCAGATGGAAAAATCTAAGTACTTAGCCAAGTCCATGGCAATGGACAACTTGAGCATCAAGGCATGGAAGCTATCAAGAATCTCATCATTCCAACTTCTAAGTAAAAACTTGTGGGTGAACAAGGGTGAAGGACCTCAATGTCTATTGATGGTTTCTTGGGAAAAGTTTTGACAAAGAAAAACTTAGTGATTTCAACTAATAGGAAAAACCTATTTTGAGCAAAGCAAGCCAAGCTACACTTAGCCAAATTGCATATAGTAATATAGTCCACTTAAAATTTACTAAGGTATCACTTGCCAATACTATTCCAAAGTATTGACCCACTGTGGCTGTAACTTGTGATGTTGCAGGTTACTCTGATGAGGATTAGGTGTGATGAGTCTACACTCAACATGTTTGCCTGTGGAACATGAAGATGAAGACTTATATTTATTTACTTATTCAAACTCTTGTATCAGGCCTGTGGCCTTGAGTTGTAAAGACTATGTTATCTCTAGAATGGATGTAATAAATGACCTTTGTATCTGTGTACTTCATCTTAAACTGTGAATGCTAGCATTGATCCAGGGACTAGCATTGCAATCACAGGGATCCTTTTCCTTTACAAAGGAGGGATCTTACACTCTATGTGTGTAGGAATAGCTATTGAGAGTGATCGTTATAAATTTTGACATGATCTTTATGAATCAATGTGTTTTGGGGGGAGAATTTGAATTCAAATTTGAAATTTGAACTTACAATTAAAAAGTTAAGATTTGGTATTTTGAAATGATTTTCAAAATAATTTAGTAATAACAATTGTTATAATAAATTAATAATAGAATTCAATATAAAGTAGTTCAAATAAGAAATTACTCTTTATTTCTTATCCTTATACCATACACATTTTTACAATGATGCACTCATTTATCTAATGAAGGGGTTCAGAATAGTAAAGGAATTAGAATATAGGGAATTCAGATAATAAACAATTACAAGATTGTTACAAAAAGAATAGAATAAAAGTACAATATGAATGTATCTATCTATCTATCTGATCCTATTCTAAATCTTTCATATACAGATCTTGTACCTACAAAACAATATAAAACAAACAAAATGAAAATAAATGATTAATTGTAAGATTACTCTCAGTGGAGAGCAGTGAAGTGCACTGCTCAAGTTTACATCATTGAGTAATTGTTAAAAAGGGGCAAGTTTCACCAATATGAAAGAATTTGTTCTTCCATAATAAATAAGCCACAAGTCAGATATTAGCAGCCAGTAAAAGGGGCAAGTTTCACCAGGTGAGTAAAATGTAAAAGGTCAAAAGGTAAAACACATCATCGATCTGAACCACACCATGCACCAAACAGCCAGGCAGCACAATCACCTAACTGCATGGTGTGTGCTGTCAACACAGCAGCAGCATCCACACAAGCAAAAGGGGAAGGGCTCAGCCGTGGCAAGGCTTCCAGCAGCTCATTCTCACTTCCAAACACCAAACCAGGAACACACCAAGCTTGTCAAAGCCAAGAAAACCATCAGCCAAACCATACACCAGACCATCCAAGTACTCACCAGATGGTGACATAAGGAGGGGGTGGATCAGGTGGATAGCAAGGTCATGGCCAAGCTTACGGGAACTAGAAGGTGAAGGACAGGACCAAGACAACAGTACCATCAGCAAGATCTAGCCAACCAAATCAATCAGCCACAACACTAGCAATCTAACAATTGTGGTGAGTAAGATAAAACCCTCACATGATCTAATAATCTTCTCTAGATTAAGATACATGTGTTGTTTTATATCTAGATCTCTCAGAAATCACCCAAGTGGGGTGAATCCATCACAGATGATCTTTCTAAATAAAGCGTATGCTAAAATCTTACAAATTAACCCGGAACCTCAGACCAGCATCATAGATTTTGGATATTAAAGCCAAATCTTATATTCCTATATGACCATAGCTTAGCTTATGAATTTTGGGCACATATCCTAGTGGATTATCACCCCATAATCCATAATGTTTATGAACCCATATAAAAACCATGAGCACCCCAACCATCTTAGCCAAAAGGATTCAAGATCCAGTAACTAATGATAATATCAGAACATGTCTATGGGGGACAACATGAAAGGAATCTAATTCATAAGCCTCAGACCAACATCATAGGCTGTCATGTTAAAAAAGGGAGCTTCCAACTTAGCTTTGACATAAATCCAACGCTAAGCACCAATAGAATCAAGCCAGTAGTAGAACCTAGACTTGTGTGCCATTTTAAGATGGTGTCATAAGAATAGAATCTAAATCAAGCAGATCTATTATTTATCTTGCATAAATAAACTTGTAAAACACTAAATATCATTTTCCTGGAATCAAACCAGGAATCATTACCAAGTCTGTATCCATCCTCATAATTAGAGTATCACTACAATCACATTGTTACGTTAATTCTGAGTATAATCTCACAGGTTAGAGCTCAACAATTCAGTGGGAAATCACTGACAGTACTACTATCAGTACTAATATCTTGATAGTGGTGAATTCACAAATCACCAACACCACAAGTAAAACTACAAAGTAGCATTACCATTCAGGCCATGACCAATTATCAATTGGAATCAATACAATAAGGCTACTAGCATCATATAAATCAAATTTAAACAGTGATCAATTTAGTGTACTTGATCACAATCCTCACTAATCATTACCACTAGTTCTAGTTCATCATATATAACCAAAACAGGGGGAGGAACCCTAGAACAGGACATGAACCCTAATTAGGGATGCACACCAGAGACACACAGAATAGATCAAGGGAGGCAGAGGATAGAAAACACGAGGGGAGATCAAGATCAAACTCACCATGGGTCCTCGTTGTAGTTTAGAAGAGGAAGCGGAGGGGCCGACAAGCGCACGGCGGCACGGGGAGCACCCAAGGGGCGCTGCAACCTGCACCGAGCCGAGGCGGCGGCCACAGCAACACCTGAGGACGAGCAGCACCACCACAGCAACATACAAACACCCCCAGCACCACTAAAGCAGCGGCGACGGCATCACCAGCATCACCCCAAACCCTAGGGTTCGGGACTGAGCCAGGTTGGTGATGACGCCCAGTACTTTCATGGGTCGCTTCGTTGGAAACCCCAAGAGCAAGGTGTGATGAGCATAGCAGCAAGTTTTCCCTCAGTAAGAAACCGAGGTTATCGAACCAGTAGGAGAAAGGAAACGTCTCAAAGGTGTTGCAAGTAACATGGAAACCTGCACAACACAAACTCAAGACTTTGCCCCAACAAATCAGTGAGGTTGTCAAGCTCACCGGTTTGCTGTAACAAAGGATTAAACGTATGGTGTGGCAGGTCATGATGGTTTGCAGCAAGTAAACAGGTAACAGTGGAAGATGTATCAATGGTAAAGATTGGACCGGGGTCCATATTTCACTAGAGGTGCTCTCCTTAGATAAACAAAAATCGCATGAAGGTTAAACAAATTACAGCAGGGCAATTTACAGGAACTGAGCAAGGGACAACAATGCAATACTAGACAAAAAGATCCTATGAGATTCAATTGGGCAATACAACAATATACATAGACCGCCATCCAACTGCATCTATGACTAGAAGTCCACCTTCAGGTTATCATCCGAACCCCCTCCAGTATTAAGTTCCAAGCAACGGACAACTGCTTTAACCAAAGTGTAAGGTAAAAAATCCACTTGTTCCATGAACAAGAGACCGTTGTTTTCTCCCTAGTGGAAACAGCACATCTACAAGCGAAGATATTTATGTCACTTCCCTTGGAAACTAGAGGCATGAACCCACTATCGAGCATAAATACCCCCTCTTGGAGTCACTAGCAACTACTTGGCCAAGGTAGCTACTAACAACGGAGAGCATGCAAGATCACAAACAACATAGACTAGTATCAAATAGACAAAACCATTAATCAATCTGGCATAGTAATATAAATATCCATCGAATCCCCGCAAATACAACATGCATGATTACAAATATATTAGATCTTGATCATGAATGGAGCTCACAAGATCTATACATGAATGAACAAGGAGGAGATACAACCATCTAGCTACTACGTGGACCCATAGTCCAAGGTGGAACTACTCACGCTTAATACCGAAGGTTGGCATGATGAAGAAGAAGGCCTCCGGGATGATCTTCCCTATAGCAGGGTGCCGGGAAGAACTTCAGATCCCTCCCCCCCGATCTAGGGACGATGGTGGCGGCGGCTACAGAATGTTTCGTGGAGTTTTGATCGGGTGCCTAGGGTTTCTGCATCGGGGGCTTCTTATAGGCGAAAGGGCAAGCCAGGGGGGCCACACCCTGCCCAGGCGCGGGCCAGCCCTAGCCGCGCCTAAGGGGGTCTAGCCGCCCTGTGGCGCCCCTCCGTCTCGACTTCGGGCTTCATGTCGCCCACCATAAAATATTTACTTTGGCTTTTGTAACATCCAATTCCGAGAATATTGATTTTCTGCCTTTTTGGAACCAAAAACAGAAGAAAACGGGCAACTGTCACTATGGCAACTTGTTAATAGGTTAGTTCCAGAAAATATATAAAAACACCTCAAAGTGTAGACAAAGCAAAGAAAAGTAGATACTAAACAAGCATGGATCATCAAAAATTATAGATACGTTTCCGACATATCAAGCATGCCCAAGCTTAACTCCTGCTCGTCCTTGAGTAGGTAACTGATAAAAAGAATAATTTTTGAGGTGACATGCACCATCAAAACCAAGATCAAACCATTTGCAAGCATTGAGAGTTGGGATCAAAGAACTCTAAACATGTGCATGAAAGATGGAGTTCTAACAATAAGACAAAGTAACTATGCGATACGCCCAATTTTCATCACCTTTCTATATCATAATTTACCTCTATTCATTGATATTTGTCTTATTATGAGGTATTACTTATGGCTTTTTCGTCTGTTTATGCATGTTGGATAATTCTTGGAGGATGGACTGCTGGAGTCTGGATTCTCATGGAAAAGAAGGCATTTCGGTGCAATTTCGCAAAGATTGGAAAAATACCAGAAACATATGGAAACATATTATTTCTCCAGAAGAATGAGGGAGCCAGAAGGAGGGACAAAGAAGGGCCTCAGGGGGCCCACACCCCCTAAGGCGCGGGCCCACCTAAGCCCGCGCCTAGGACAGGTGTGGCCCACCTTGCCGACCTCCGACTCCGCCCCTTCGCATATATCTTCCCTACGGAACCCTAAGCCTAGGGGAGTGACCACAAATAGATTTCCGCCGCCTCTAGGGCGGAAAACACCGAGAGAGAAAGATCTCTCCGGCAGACAGATTTCTGCCGGGGGAATTCCTTCCCGGAGAGGGGATACCATTGCCATCAACACCGTCATCAAGCTAGGCTTCATCAGGATCATCATCATCATCATCCACACCATCATCTCCACCAGAACCATCACCACCACTCTGTCCCGCTGTAACAATTGTGTTGGATATTGATTTAGTTCTTAGGGGAAACTTTCCCGGTGTTGATTACTATTGTAGTTGATGCTTGTGAATGGAACCATTGGATTATTGTTTATGTTCAAATTGTTATCCATTACCATATCATCTTTGATCTTGATCCATATGATGTCTTGTGAGTAGTTCGTTTAGTTCTTGAGGACATGGGAGAATTCATGTTGTTAGTAGTGAATCTGTGATGAGTTATTATTCAATGGTATAGTATTTAAGTTGTGGTGCTATTCTTCTAGTGGTGTCATGTGAACGTCGACTACATGACACTTCACCATTTATGGGACTAGGGGGATGCATTGTGTATTTGGCTACTAATTGTGGGGTTGCCGGAGTGACAAAAACCTGAACCCCCATTAGGACACGTTTGCACAAGGGAGCGTAGGATCTCAGAGTTTAAGGTTGTGGTTAGATTTATATATTAATTACTTTCCTGTAGTTACGGATGTTTGCAGGGGGTTTAATCACAAGTATGTATTAGTCCAAGTATGGTTGGTATATTAGCACAGGTTCACCCACACAACACTCACAACACCAGAGAAGAGTACTCAGCTATTTGAAGCGAAAGCACTTGACAGAATTCCCATGTGTCCTCGAGAACGTTTGATCCTTCTAAGTATTTCCACCGGCTTGTCCTTTGCTAAGAAAGGATTGGGCCACTTGCTCCATTTGTTTGTTACTTTTGTTACTTGCTCCTTGTTTTGTTGCCTTGTCAGAAAACCATTAAAACTCCATTTGCTAAGTGATATGTCCAAAATGTATCTACTTTCTCGAGCACTTTGCTATTGTTTCTCCTCTAAACTTTTGTGATTTGGATACAACTAACACGGACTGGCGCTGTTTTCAGCAGAATTACCTTGGTGTCTTGTTTTTGTGCAGAAAATGAACTATCAGGAAAAATCCCGGAAAATATGCCAAAAATTATATTTTACCAGAAGATCCACGGAGCCAGAAGACGAGACGGAGAAGGAGCCTGGGGGGCCCACACCCACCACAGGCACGGGCCCACCACTGGTCGCGCCTTGAGGGGGTGCATCCACCCCAAGCACCCCCTCGGCCTCCCTCTGCTCCTATAAGTTGCCTTTCGACCTAAAAACCAGGGGGGGTCAATAGTTTTCCAGAAAGAGTTCCGCTCTACCGCCACCACCAGAAACCAAGATTCGGATCCAGAAACTCTTTTCTGGCACCCTGCCGGGACGGGGAATTTGGAGAGGATCATCGCCATCATCATCACCAACGCATCTCCATCAACCACCGATGTTTCCCTCATCCATGAGTGAGTAATCCCCCGCTGTAGGCTTGGGGATGGTAGGGATTGGATGAGTTCTATCATGTAATTTAATAAGATCTATTAGGGCATAGTTCCTAGTATCTCTATTAATGCTATTTGACTTTGTTGCAACTTGTTGTGCTTAATGCTTGTCACTAGGGCCCGAGTGCCATGATCTTAGATCTGAACTTATTATTGAATCATTATGATAGTATTGTTTGTGATCTTATCTGCAAGTTGTGTACACGTATCATTGTCCGGATCCAAAGGCCCCAAAGTGACAATAATTGGGACAACCGGAGGGGATGGCTGTGGTGTGAGGATCACATGTGTTCATGGAGTGTTAATGCTTTGCTCCAGTGCTCTATTAAAAGGAGCACCTTAATTTCCAGTAGTTCCCTAGAGGCCCCGCTGCCACGGGCTGGCTGGACAGAAGATGTTGTGCAAGTTCTCATTGCAAGCACGTATGACTATATTTGGAGCACATGCCTAGGATTGTTTAGTACTTGGATGCTTGTTATTATTTATCTGCAATGCCCTAGATCTTGAAGTTACATGTTTAGACTCGTCCATGCAACGCCCGTCCATCCATCCCTATGCCTACCGCACTCGAATCCTACTGTTACTGTTAGTGTTACTATTTCTCCTGTTTCACTGTTGTTGTTGATGTTGCTGTTGCTTTCCTGTTGCTACTACAAACTGTTGCTACAGATAAACTTCTATGAGCAAAACTATTTCCAGGTGCAGCTGAACTAACAACTCAGTTGTTAAGGCTTGCAAGTATTCTTTGGCTCCCCTTATGTCGAACCAATAAAAAGGGTAATACTACCCGCGAAGACTGTTGCGATCCCCTATACTTGTGGGTCATCAAGACTATTGTCTAGCGCCGTTGCCGGGGAGCATAGCTTTATTTGTAAGTTCACTTGGATCTAGTATTGTTCATTGCTACTCCTTTCATCATTGGTAAGTCTCGTGATGGAAAGTTCCTTATTCTACCATCCACTACAAGAAGAGGTACAGTCCTAAACACCTGTGTGCTCTTGATTCACCGTCTGTTATAAGTAAGCTTGTCACACCACCACCACATACACATGCTACACACACTACTACTACTGCTGAGTCTGAAACTGCTTTTGATACTCATGATGTTACTTCTACTGTGCTTGATGCGAGTGGTTCATTAGGTCCTTTTCTAGATGCTACTATGGCTAGTCTAGGAAATACCGAAACTCCTAGTGAATACACTGTTACACCTGTTAGCTCACCTGAGTCTAGTGAGAGTTATGATATTAATGATGGTTACATTGAGTTCACTGATGATTTTGTTGAAGAGTGCCAAAACACACATGGTACTAGTGCTATTAAGAGTCTCCTTGCTAGACGTACTATTATGCCTAAACTGTCCTCTGATCCTAAGTTTGTCACCTCTCCCATAGGTATTAAAGATGAAGATTATGATTACTCTCTTGATTTGTCCTATTTAGATATTGTTGAGAAAGAACCTTTTTGTGGGACTGAAAATGAGAGTGATGTGGCTCATATGAATGAGCTTTCTACTATGAGTGATTTGTACTCTGATGATTTTAAGATGTGCAAGTACTTTGTTACTAAGATCTTCCCTTTTTCACTAAAAGGAGAAGCTAGGTCTTGGTTTAATAGATTACCTCCTGGTTCCATTGATAGCCCTGATTGCTTCTTTCTTCCAAAAATATTTTCCTCCTAGTGCTAGACATGCTGCTTTGCAGAGACATTTTGATTTTAAACAGGGGGAAGAAGAGAAATTTCCTGAGTCATGGACAAGGTTCTGTGCCTTGATTCATGCACATCCTGGATGTCCATTACCTAAGAATGAACTTCTTGATATTTATTATAATGGACTAACTGATGATTCTAGGACCTACCTAGATAGCTTTGCTGATTGTGTTTTCAGAAAAAGGACTCCTACAAATGCTGAATAATTAATGGCTAAAATAAGCAAGAATTATGATGATTGGACTTCAACTAAGCTAAATACACCTGAGCCTATTACTCCTGAACCAGTTATGCCTGAACTAGTTCCAACACCAACAACAAAGAAGAGGGGAGTTATTGCATTAAATGATGAAGTGGTGAAGGAATCTAAGAAGTGTATAAAGGAGAAAGGTATTAGAGCTGAAGATGTGAAGAATCTACTTCCTATAGAAGAATTGTGTAAGCCAATTCCCCACTCATCCACTATTGAGGTACACTCTCTCCAACACTTTGATGAAGGTGATATTCCTTATTGTAAGCCTCCTGTCACATCCCAAAATTCTCCTAATTTGGAATGTGAAATAAATAAATAAGTTTGATTGATTGTTTGACTATGTTGAAAATTCTCAAAGAGAAGAAACTTTTTGAATAGAAAATCCTCTCAACCTTGAATTCAAAATCTTATATTCTTTTGTTATGACCTAAGTAGCCATATAGGCAAAAGGGCATGGATTGATTATGGATTGTAGAATTGGTGTGCAAGATTTAAAAATGAAAATCATGAAGCATTCATAAGCATTTCATTACATCCATGCAAAGTTCTCACAAACTGAATCCAAATCCTGGTATCTAAATCCTACAGTTGATTCGCCCAAACGTTCCTAAGGGTAATTAAATTGACTTTATAAAACACACTGTTGTTAAGGCATAAATTATTGATAATTATAGCCTAAAGAGATCCAATTAATACTACAAAATTTTAGAAACAAAATTGAGCTCATTTGGAGCTAGTATGAAAAAGTTATGGAATAAATACAAACAAATAAAGATATAAATAAAATGGAATATACAAGGATTTATAAATCCACTACTTCCAAACTAGTAAAAAGATTACAAATTTGATCCTATAATGATCTATTCGATTTAGAAAAATTTAGAAACAAGAATCATGTCATTTGCAGTTCGTATGCAAAAGATATGAGGAAAACAAGTAAATAGAAAAAAAGGGCCGGCCCACCCGGACCGACTGGACCGAACCAGGCACACACGTACCGATCGTGTCCCAGGTTGCTTTAAAATTCATGCAAAAACCTATTTTTTAGACCTATCTCTATTCAAACACTCGTAACTTTTTATCTACAACTCCAAATCGACTTCCGTTTGTTTCTACTTGTTCCCTACTCCAAAACCTATCTTCCCACCGTCCTAAACCTCCATATAAACTCGTGGAGCCACAACGGTATGAGTTTTCCTTCTCGAAATCCCGAATCTACATATGCCCGAATCTTATTTCGCTTTTTAACCCATCTAGACTTCGTCGTTTGCCTTCGGTCAAAAAACGAAAGTTGTAGAACTCGTCAAAATCTTTCAATCCCGACAAACCTCATCTCTTTTCATCCACCACAGCCGGAGAATTTTGTATCGCAATATTTCAGATCTTACGGTGTAAATCCAAGATGTACTCGCGCTCGTTTCTTCAAAATCCAAATTCCTTTGGTGAGAAGGTAGGAATAATGATTCCCCACAACTTTCGTGTTCTAAGTTTTTCAATTTGACCTACGGATTTGTCTCTCTAACATAGATCTGTTTCTTGTCTATTCTGAGCCAAAATCGGGTCAATCTCTTCTTCTAGCCACCGGATCCTATCCAGACGGTCGAGATCCAATCAAACCGGTGCGTGCCATGTCGTCATCCCGGTCAGCTTCCTCATCAACGCCATGTCATCGTCAGGTCAACATCTAGTCCCAATCAGCATGCAAAGTCAACATGTCTAGTCAGCGGAATATTCCCTGGAATATTCCGTTCGAATTTAAAATTGCACATTATAGATCTAACTTGTAAAATTCATTAAAAATTCATACCACGTCCAAAAATTGCGTATAATATATCAAATTGAAGATAATTTTACATAGAATCATCTAATCAGAATAGATCCAACTTTTACTGTACGTCGTTACTGCAGTAATTTAATTAGTTTTAATAGTCTTTTAGGTTAATAAATTCATAGCAAATTATCTGTAACTCCGAAAAATATGAACAATATATCAAATTGAAGCTACTGTAATGTACATTAATAATATCTGGTTGGATATAGCCCTTGCATATTATTTACCCCGTAGTGTTTTAATTAGTTTTAATGGCTTTATAAATCATTAAATTCATAGTAAATTAATTGCTTGTCACAAAAATATAAATGATATACCGATGGAAAGCTGGTTACATATAGATCATAAATATGCAAATGGTTCAGGCAAATACTGTAAGGTTATTCTGTAGATATTTAAACAAGATAATACCCATTTTTGAGTAATAAATTCATAAGAAAATAAATACTATTCAGAAAATTGCAAATAATATGTCCCTGGAATCACAATTCCGTGGAGATTACAGATATAATTTTAGTTTGATTTGTAGACAAAATAAACTATGTGAATCATTTAAAACCCATTAAATACTATTTAAATCATACAAAAAGATCTATAACTCCGATTAGGGTGAATCCAACGCCTACTGGTTTGTATTAACGTCCTCTATCCAGTAAACCCAAGAAACAAATTTAATTCGATAGTTAGAACAGGCGTTACAACAGAACTATTAAAAACCGTATATTGGCAAGTAATTATTAATAACAAGTACTCCATTGCATTAATTGGTCTCTTTCATGCATCATATACTTCAGTATTGTTTAGAGAACTAAAATAACAACCATTGTGACTTATTAAATTTTCATGCATGCATTTGTTGTATTTGTTTGATCTCTATGTGCTATTGTTTATGTTGTATGCAATTGTTTGATCGATAGATTGCGAGGAGTGCAACGTGTGTGATTGCAACTACTATGATTGCAAGTATTGTGGTTATGACGAGTGAAACCATTATATCTATGAGGATTGTGAGGATTATCTAATCGACTACATCTACAACAAAGGCAAGTGGTGCTATCTTGGTCATAAATGTCCTATTGTTTTCCTATGCATTGTAGATGTTTTGTAGAATTGCATATGTAGGAATTGATGTGTATATGCTATGCTATGTCCCATATTATTCCCTAGTATTCCTTGTTTATGAGCCATCGTATTGGTAGATTGCTTAGCTATGCTATTTAGACGAGGAAGGGAATCATACCATGAAAAGTTATTTGTTTTGAAAGGATTTTATTTTGTTAAATGATAAACCAACATGATTTTAATGAACCACCTAGGCGGAATGGCATTGATTGGGTCATCGAGTGTGGATTATGGTGGGGAATGCCGCCCAGGACACTGAGAAAGGATTGGTTTCTTTGTTTGGGAGCTTTCTTGTGCAACCATGTGCCAATAATGAAATGGGCGGTTGGTTGAACTCAGTAGGTTGTGGTAACTCGAAACCACGTATCCAGAGATGTAGATAGTGTAGGTTGGACCAGTGGGTGTCGGGTTTGGGGAGCTACTTCCCGAACGGTTCCTTCTTTTACTTCTCCCTATCATCACCCAATATGAGAGTGGTGGTACGAGCTGGGATGGCCAAGTCACATGGGTAAAGTGTACTAACCCCTGCAGGGTGTATAAACTAATCGATTAGCCGTGTCCCCGGTTATGGACAATTTGAGCGACCTGATACTGATGCTATGATATTTCTCACTCATCCTTATTTCTTAATTACTTAAAACTTGTTGGGTGAACATAATTGGGTAGGAGCACCTGGGAGTGAACCAGAGTGTCCTATTTATCGTAATGGAAAACTACTTTGTTACAAATCTTAGGATAAAACTGTTGCTTTATGCAAATGAGCCTGAACTCCATTTGGCCAAATAAGCATATAGTTGATAGGTATGTTGTTAACCACTTTAGCCTACTTGCCATACACTCAATGTATTGACCATTCGTGGCTGCAACGTTTCATGTTGCAGGTTATATCGTATCTGAGTGATCGTTCATAGGTCGCGAGACTCCACTCAACAATTGTTTGCCTGTGGCACATTTGAAGGATGGAGATCTACCTTGTATTCGTATTCTGCTGTGTACTTGAATAAATAATGTAAATTCTGGATCATATTCGTTGTATTTATGATGCATAGTTATATTTGGTATCATTTTGTATTGTGTGTGCCAGTGAACTGATCCAGGGATTGGCACTATACACATGAACTCGGCCTTATCAGGCGAGGGTGTTACACCTCCTGATCAATGTTTAGAGGAACTTGACACATTTATTGTTAAGCAAGGGTATTTTAATAAACAAGTTCAGATTCATTTATTGGAAAACTCTAGAGCTATCCATGAGTTGAAAGGTTTTGTGGAAATAACTTCTAATGATATTAAAATGCTTTGTAAACACTTTCAAATGGTTCAAACCCAAATTGATCAACTTGATAAGGTACAAAAGGATATGCTAGTTAATGCTTCAGGAGATAAACATGCTTATGGAATTAGAACTAGGAGTGGTATAGCTACTCAAGATCCTTTATATCCTGAAGGACACCCTAAAAGAATTGAGCAGGATTCTCAACAAGGTGAAGATAGTGGTAGTCCTCGTAAGAGAAAGAAAAAGAAACATAAGATAGTTGAGGAATTACTTGAACCTATTGTATATCCTAATAGTATATCTGTCTCTGATGCTGAAACTAAGAGTGGTAATGATAAAAATGAGTCTCCTGATAAGGACGAAGGTGAGGAAGAACCTGACATGCACACCAAGAACACTAGGTACACAAAGGAAGATTTTATTGCTAATAAACATGGTAAAGAGAGAGAACCTTGGGTGCAGAAACCTATGCCTTTTCCAGGTAAGAAACACAAGTCAAAGGAGGAGGAACATTACAACAAGTTTTGTGAGTGGATGAAACCCTTATTCTTGCAAATTCCTTTGACTGATGCTATTAAGTTGCCTCCTTATTCAAAGTATATGAAGGATATTGTCTCTAATAAAAGGAAGATTCCTAATGAGGAGATTTCTACTTTGCTTGCTAATTATTCCTTCAATGGTAAGGTTCCAAAGAAACTTGGTGATCCAGACCTTTTCTTAATACCACAGGTGCTGTCATCAATTGCAATCATGGAAAAGTAACATTCAATATTAATGACAAAGAGCACAATGTCTATTTCCCCAAGAAGGTTGTTAAGAGCTATTGCCTGAATTACATTGAAAATATTGAAACTATTATGATTAGGACCATTGCTATCAAGTATGAGGTAACATAATCACCTTGTGGAATGCAAAGTTTTGCTTCATATAAGATTGTTTTGGTAACAAGACTTGATCAACATTGTTAACAAAAGGATTTTAATGAACAAAATAATGTTTCCACTATGGTTATACTTTCTTTCTTTTACTTTTCTCCTTCCTAGTATTTTATTTAGCTTTTGTTTTGCTGGTTGTTTGATTGTTTGAGTTTCTTAGAGCTCCTGTAGTTTGGCTTTTGGTTTGCTTTTTCTTCTTCTGAAAAAAACTATTTCTGCGAGAAAATCAATTTTCATACCCTGAAAATTGGCCAAAAATAAAGTTTCCCGAAATATCCCAAAAAATTTAAAATAGATTTTTCCTCGAAAAAAGGGGCAGAGGGACACCTAAAATGACCCAGGGGGCCACCCTAGGCCACCACACCCCTGGTAGGCGCGGCCTACCAGTGGGCGGCGCCTGGGGGGTCTGGCCCACCTGGGCCCCTCCAGGCTGCCTCCTCAAAGCCACCTTCTTTCTCTCTCCCGAAAAACACCGGAAATCTTGCTCAAGATCGAGTTCTTGCTATTCTTGCTCGCGATTTTCGTTCTCCTTGTTCAGCCCATCTCAAGTGCTGAT
Organism: Avena sativa; assembly: GCA_916181665.1. Taxonomy (NCBI): domain Eukaryota; kingdom Viridiplantae; phylum Streptophyta; class Magnoliopsida; order Poales; family Poaceae; genus Avena; species Avena sativa. The sequence goes on from OV702283.1 coordinate 311,685,985, forward strand.
TTTTGGAGGGATTACTCCTTGGTATGTGCCTCCTCCACTTGTCCAATTAGATTTGTGATTGGTAGATTGTATCTTGAGTATTTTGCTGCTATAGGTGTCAGGTTGTTTGACCTTGCATGCTTGTTCTATGCTTATAAACTTTGTTTTGGTGCATCTGTAGTCCTCTAGCAAGTTCCTATAGTAGTTGCTCATCATTTACAACTTAGAAATCACTTGGTTTGATGGTTGTCTAAAAATTTCAGCAAGGAAGATGAGTGCTTATCCACTGAATCAATATGACTTGATAGTGCATGAGCCAATGAAGTTTCATCATGAGGAGGCAGTTTTTCCTTCCATATATCCATGCCATGAATTTATGAGAGCTATGGGGATCCTCCAAGATTTCCAAACTATGGATACAAATGCAGGGTTGGAACACTTTGTTGAAGGTGAACCATTCCAATATGTTAAGCTAACCATGGCTTTTGTGCAGGACTTCCAGTTCACTTGGTCTACTTCTAATCCCATGGTCCATTACAAAATATATAATATACCTGTCGACCTGCCTTTTGCTGATTTCTATGCAGCAATTAGAGTACATCAGTGGGTATCTTGTGAGAAGATCAAGGAGAGTCCCAAGTCACTTATGGATTTATATGCTGAGATTTGCCAAGGTTTTGACTTCTCAAAGGAAAGTGGTAAAATTAGGAACATTCAACTCCCAGCTATTAGATACTTTGCCTATTTCATTACCAAGTGTGTTCTTGCTAGAAAGTTTGCTATAAAGTTATCTTCTTTTGATCTTGATTTTATTGCAGCTGCTCTGGATAGGAATAGATCTTATAGCCTGGGTGCGCTGATAGCTCGCCGTCTCACCACCAACCGTGAGAAGGGTGGAATTTGTGGAGGTCCCATTGCTTCTAGGTTGCTAGCTTTCCATGGTTTAGAGCCTCACTATTTAGATTTTCAGTTCCCCATAGAGAGGCTTGATATTGAATCCATGATTCAGCATGGTTTTGTTTCCTTGGGGGCTAATGTGAGAAGTTTACCATATGAATTATCTTTTGCCCAGCAAGGTCGGAGAAAGGGTAGGACTAAGAAAATAGTTTGTTTGCCTGCACCTGCTTTATTTAACTTTGATAACAAGCAAGGATGGTCGCTTACGGAGGAGGAGGTTGACACATATGCGGGGGAACTCTCCCAGCAAGAGGATAATGTTGAAAAGGATGCCGAAGACAATTCGGTTCAGCCCTCCAACTTGGGAGAGTCTTCATACCAGCAACCCTCATTTGATTGGGACGCTTCTTCTTCGTCATCGCAAGCGCCTGACTATGATCATTCCTATGATGACCCACCAGCATGGGGGTACTATCAGCGCTATTGAGCCCCACTTAGGCCAAAATCCTAAGCTTGGGGGGAGGTATACCGACATCACACTCATATATATATATATATCATGTTCGGTCGGTTCTTTGTATATCCATTGTTTTCGCTTTCTTTTTGGTTTTTGTTGCTTCTTTCTAAAAACACAAAAATACCAAAAATATTTTTGTTGTTTCTCTTGGTTTGTTTCTTTGTTTATTTGCTTTGGTTTGACTTAAAAGAAAAAAATCCAAAAAAATTGCTTTGTTTGGTTTGCTTTGTTTTTTTTGGTTTTTCTTTGTTTGCTTGTTTCTAAAAAAATTCGAAAACACCAAAAATATGTGTTGTTCTTCTTGGGTTTTGTGAGTTCTTTGCAGGGTTTAGCCGTCCTTAGTAGATTTTGGTCTCAAGTTTATTATTCAAGTCACACAAGTGAAGGGCAATAATGAAGATTAAGACAACTCGAGGTGTGGTAAGAGGCTGGTAACGAACTCTACTTGTTTCATTTTTGTACATATACTCATCATTGTGAGCATGCTTAGCCTGTTTGTGTAAGGTGTATGTCATTATGGATGCTTAGTAGTTCTTGCTTGTCTATGATTAGCTCCAGATTGCTAATAGTTTGTAGCATGTCATATGAATGTTTGCTTTCATTGTTTTATTCATACTTTAGTATGATATTGTGGTATCCTCCTCTGACTGTTCATGTGAATCGACTTGGCACATGCTCACGCATGCATATGACTAATCAATAGTCAGTAAGCCTCGATGATTTATTTTGCCTCAGAGTTCTTGTATCACTTTCATGCCATAATTAGTCCTGTTTTGTTGCAAGCCTGATTATCACAGCTATTGCTCTCTCGTCTGTCACTCCCTCTCTATTGCTATCCTTCACTTTGCACTGAGTATGTGCTCTACCTGTGCTTCCAACTCCCCAAAACCAATATTACCAGCTGTGTCCACCATACCTACCATTAGCATCATTTGCTACTTCGGCGCATATTCTATATGCCGTGTTTTCTTCCAAAATAAAATGTTTGTCTGTTTTGAGAAAGTTAGTTAGTAAAGCTCTCACTAACTTGATGGCACACTTTATTCTTTGCGCTTAATAATCCTGAACCATTGTGGCCTGTCCATGAAAGTTATATGCTGGGAGTCAGCAGAACCGTGCTATCACGGGGAACGCTTTCAACACTTTTTGGATATCTCATCCAGTTGATTCCTTGCTCTTTTGTTTACGGATGTCGATGATATGAAATAAAAGGGGAGCTTTTGAGTTCATGGAGTCTATACATTGTGTTAGAGAAACGCCTGGGCCGCTAGCCTAAGCCATGCCTAACCATGGTGGAAACTTGCAGCATCACCATAATGAGCATCTATGAAGCATCCTCAATAAAAAGCTATGAATATGGTAAATAAAAAGATTGTTGAGATGCTCATTGTCTTCTTGCCTTGTCATTTTGGTTATGGGAAAGCTCCTGTACCATGTGCAAGGGGTACCTCGTTGGCGGTTCTCGATGATATGCATGTATTTACAATGACAAGAACTTTCAGGTGACCAAAGTTGAGTAGCATGCAGAGCGACCCTCGTACTCAAGGGACTTGGTATTTCCAGTTTATGGTTTGTCAAGCATATGATTCAGAGTGGACCTCACTTTCACCTTAACCACACGAAGATGCCTATGATAGGGGCAATGAGAGCTCAAAGCTAATGAGTACCTTCCTTTCAGCATTGGGAAGCCTTTCAAACCTTTCAAAAACATTTTCACAATTTTGTTGAGTCACCACTTATTCTATGAGCACCTTCTTGAGAGCATAATTGTCATTCTTTTGTTTGTTCCAAAACTTGGTTAATTATGTCATGACTTTGATGCTTGTATCTATGATATCTTTACTTCTAGTCTTCATGTGAACTGTAGAGGTGCCTTGGCATTTATATTGTGCTCTTCAAACAAAGGCAAGAGAGATACCACTTTATCATACCTTATTATGAGCATTGCAATGTTGCTTATGATTATGTTTCATGCTACTTATTATTATTGAGTTGGTTTCTCTTCATATCTTGCAATGACTATTCAGTAGACTTAGTTGCATACTTCTTATTATGAATGGTTTAAGCATCTACTCCTGTGCTGAGAATATATACATCATATGAAGCAAATGTGTTTGTGAAAGTTCTTTTATCGCACTCAGTTTTCAACTAAATTGCTTGAGGACAAGCAATAAGCTAAGCTTGGGGGGAGTTGAGACGTCCAAAACGTATCTACTTTCTCGAACACTTTGCTATTGTTTCTCCTCTAAACTTGTGTGATTTGGATACAACTAACACGGACTGACGTTGTTTTTAGTAGAATTATCTTGGTGTCTTATTTTTGTGTAGAAAATGAACTATCAGGAAAAATCCCGGAAAAATATGCCAAAAATTATATTTCACCAGAAGATCCATGGAGCCAGAAGACGAGACGGAGAGGAGGCCTGGGGGTCCCACACCCACCACAGGCGTGAGCCCACCACTCGCCGCGCTTGGAGGGGGTGCAGCCACCCCAGGCACCCCCTCGGCCTGCCTCTGCGCCTATAAGTTGCCTTTCGACCTAAAAACCGAGGGGGTTCGATAGTTTTACAGAAAGAGTTCCCCTCCGCCGCCGCCACCAGAAACCAAGATTCGGATCCAGAAACTCCGTTCTGGCACCCTGTCGGGACGGGGAATTTGGAGAGGATCATCGACATCGTCATCACCAATGCATCTCCATCAACCACCGATGTTTCCCTCATCCATGAGTGAGTAATCCCCCGCTGTAGGCTTGGGGATGGTAGGGATTGGATGAGTTCTATCATGTAATCTAATAAGATCTTTTAGGGCATAGTGCCTAGTATCTCTATTAGTGCTATTTGACTTTGTTGCAACTTGTTGTGCTTAATGCTTGTCACTAGGGCCCGAGTGCCATGATCTCAGATCTGAACTTATTATTGAATCATTATGATAGTATTGTTTGTGATCTTATCTGCAAGTTGTGTACACGTATCATTGTCCGGATCCAAAGGCCCCAAAGTGACAATAACCGGAGGGATGGCTGTGGTGTGAGGATCACATGTGTTCATGGAGTGTTAATGCTTTTCTCCGGTGCTCTATTAAAAGGAGCACCTTAATTGCCAGTAGTTCCCTAGAGGCCCCGCTGCCACGGGCTAGCTGGACAGAAGATGTTGTGCAAGTTCTCATTGCGAGCACGTATGACTATATTTGGAGCACATGCCTAGTATTGTTTAGTACTTGGATGCTTGTTATTATTTATCTGCAATGCCCTAGATCTTGAAGTTACATGTTTAGACTCGTCCATGCAACGCCCGTCCATCCATCCCTATGCCTACCGCACTCGAATCCTACTGTTACTGTTACTACTTACTATTGCTCCTGTTTCACTGTTGTTGTTGTTGTTGCTGTTGCTTTGCTATTGCTACTACAAACTGCTGCTACTGATAAACTTCTATGAGCAAGAACTATTTCCAGGTGCAGGTGAACTGACAACTCAGTTGTTAAGGCTTGCAAGTATTCTTTGGTTCCCCTTGTGTCGAATCAATAAATTGGGTAATACTACCCGCGAAGACTATTGCGATCCCTTATACTTGTGGGTCATCACTAAGTATTCATAGGGATTTCCTGCTCCATACCACTGTTCAGCACCTTCTTCTCTTCGTTGGGATAGACACTCCTATTTATCGAAAGTACTATGATACACCTCCTATACTTGTGGGTCATCAAGACTATTTTGTGGCGCCGTTGCTGGGGAGTGAAGTTCTATTGAAGAGTGGAACTGGTAAGGAAGAATTTTACTGTGAGTATTGCTCTTATTATTTCTTGTTACTTTGTTTCCAATATAGATAACCCACTTGGTTTCCTGTTTGGAAAAACTACAACCACTGCTAGGGTAGTAGATGAACCACCACCTGTTGATATAGATCCTTTTAAGATACCCACAAGTATTGTTAATCGTGTTATGGATAATTACTATTTTGGGGATGGAAGTGTCCATCCTGGTGATCAATTGCTTTTTATCCATGAATTATGCGGGTTGTTTGAGTGTGCAGGTATCACAACTGAACAGGTGAAGAATAAGTTACTCTCCATATCCTTGAAAGGGAGAGCTGAAGAATGGTATAAGCTGCTGAAGAATGGACAATCCATGGAATGGGAGGAGATGGCATCTCTCTTTTACTCTAAATTTTATCCTCCCGGTAAAATTCATAAAGATATAAATCTTATATATAACTTTTGGCCTTTTGATGGAGAGAGTATAGCTCAATCTTGGGGGAGATTGAAGTTACTAATGCTTAAATGTCCTATTCATGAACTCCCTAACAATATTATTCTCAATAACTTTTATGCTAGGCTTTCTCTTCATGATAAAGATTTACTAGATGCTTCTTGTGCTGGATCATTCACACGTATGAAGGAAGAAGCTAAATGGGATTTCCTAGACTGTATTCAAGATAACACTGAAGCTTGGGAGAATGACAAAGGAAGAAAGTCAGGTATAAACTATGATTATGAATGCATTAAATATTTTATGGGAACTGATGACTTCCGTGATATTAGTAATGAGTTTGGTCTTGATTCCCAAAGTATTGCCAACTCTTTTAAGGACTTTGCCTCTTACATTGAAATTCCCAAGAAGAAGTGGAATAAGTACCATGCTCCTTATAAGGATGTTGTTAGTCATGTTCCAGTTAGAAGTACTCAGGTTTGTACTGCTAATCATATTGTGCCTGACCCTCATGTTGAGAAAATGCCTTTTCCAGCTAAGGTAAAGGAGTATTCTATGATTATTAGTGCAAATAACAAAGGTACCATGAAAACTATGGATCCTGGTAAGCAAATGAATGTTGAGCCTGTGGTAGCTATTGTGAAAGACCCTGTCACTAGAAATATAGAGGATGAGCACATTGTCTTCTATGAAGATGCTTCTAATATTATATCTCATCCTAGTAAGGCCAGAAAAGCTAGTGTTCTTGTGCTTTCTGTTAAAATTGGTGATCATTGCTACTATGGTTTATGTGATAATTGTGCTAGTTCTAGTGTTATTCCTTATGAGCTTTACAGGTAAATTATGCATGAGATTGGTCCTTGTGAGCTTGAGGACACTGATGTGGTTATTCACCTTGCTAACAAGGAGACCATTTTCCCTATTGGTATTCTAAGAGATGTGGAGGTTCTCTGTGGTAAGATTAAGTATCCTACTGATTTTCTAGTGCTTAATTCACCAGCTAGCAAAACTTGTCCTATCATTTTTTGGTAGACCTTTCTTGAACACTTGTGGATCTATTATTGATTGTAAGAAGGAAAAAGTTTTAACTAAGTTTGATGGAGATTCTTATGAGTTTAACTTTTCCAAATTTGCTAAAGCTCCTTGTGAAAATAGCTTGCCTAATAAAGATTTCAGGATGGAACAACTTGCTTCTATTGATCTGATTTATGAGCTTGGACCTCTTTTTGATGACTGTAAGTATGCTTATTCTGATGATAAAGTTGTTTCCAGTGACATTTATATTGTCAACTTTATTCAAAGTGCTACTGAAAGTTATTTTGAGAGAGGGAAACATGGTTTTATGCATCTCAATGATGTTAAGTTTCCCCGTTTTATGTTGAAGGCTTTAAAGTTGCATCTGTTTTGTCTTCCTATGCTAGTGGATTTTTGTTTCAACAATTCATTTTCTCATGATACCCCCATGCATAGGAAGTGGATTAGACTCAAGTATGTTGGTTATTTGCTTCTTGATGCTCTCTTTCACTTCAAATATATATCTCCTTTGTGAGCATCTTTGAAAGTTTTAGGCCTAACTTAAAGGCATTAAAGAAAAGTACTTGCTGGGAGATAACCCAAGAGTTTTGTCGAATCTTGGAAGTTATTACCTCTGTAATAACTGCTCCTTATCCTTTTTGTTTTGGTTTTTGTGTCAAGTTCAACTATTTTTGTGAAGTAGAGGAGTTGTGAAAAGTGGCTGTCCTGGGACAGATTTTTGTGCTGTATTATAAAAATTCGTGAAGGATCTCATTACGTCGGATGGAGCTGCATTTTTCTAAGCATGTTCTCCAAGTTGTTACCCAACTTTCATCAGTTCTGCACTTTTTGATTTGCGCAACATAAGGTCTTCGAAAAAATCAATCTTTACCTGCTGGTCTGTTTTGACAGATTTCTGCCATCATTTGCATTTGTCTCTTACAGAAGCTTTTGTTTTGATGGGTTTTCAGTTGAAGTGTTTACCAAAGGTTTATTGTTTTTGCTTACACTAATGTTGTCATTGAGTTTGTGTAAGGGTTTTGTAAGAAGGAAATTTTTAGGAGAAGGAGAAAAGGAATCTAGAGAGTTCGTCGTTGAATAGGTAAAAGTGGTGAAAACAGAAGGTTCGTGAAACCCCAATCTTTTTATATTTTTGATGTTTTTAATACATAAGGGAAGTTACGAGACGAAACTGAAGAGGAAACGGAGCCCGGGGTGGACAAACCCACCCCAAGCGCGGGCCCAGCCTGGCCGCGCCTGAGGCGCGTGTTCCCCCCTCGAACTCCGTCTCCGCCTCGTTTCCGTGTCAAAACCTTCCTTATGCATTGAAACTTCGTAATATATCACCCCCCGAATCCCCCGAGGTTCGTGCATCATGTTCTCGTCGTGTTTTCGTTTCAATCTATTTCTGTCAGGGAATCTTCTCAAGTTTAGAGCACCATGGCCTCCGCCAACAACAAAGGCAAGAAGCCCAAGGAAGAAGAACCTCAAGTCCCCAAGGAGGAGGAGATTTCGGTAGGGTATGAAGGTGACATGGAGGAGGACAAGCATCCGGACACTAGCGCTACCATCGCAAGCATTGGTTTGGTGGCACGACCTACCAAGCTTAAGAGGACAACACGAATGTCTACAGGAGGGAGAACTCCGCGTCATATCCTCGCTCCACGCACACTTCCAGCTAGTACCCCTTGTTCTAACCGTGCAGGGAAGAAACACTCTAATTTGGAAGAATGGAGAAAGAATAACAAGGACTGGGATCCTCGGTTCGAGTTGATCATGGGCTGCATTGAGCATAATTCGGATTTAATTCGTACTCTGACCTTCGATATGGAGGATTTGAAGAAACTTATTGAAGAGCTTATCAAGAGAACACCCCCACCACCGAAGGAGTAATTCGTCATCAGGTTTGGCATCCCCTTGGCTTGTTCCAAGCTTGGGGGAGTGCCACGATATCACCACCATTATCTTTTATCTTTTACCTTTTTAGTGGATTCATATCTGTGGTAGAGGGGTTATCTTATAGTTTGGTTTGCATGTGGAAATATCTCTCCTTTAGTTGATTATCTATGTATCCCTTGGTGTGAGTGCCTTTATTGGAATATTGATGAGAAGTCTCATCTTTTACTTTTTGCACTTCTTATTTTAGTTTGCAATCCCTATTATATGATGAATCTTGTTGATCAATATTGGCACCACTTTGGGATCATCAAGTGGATCTAAATTGGTTTTGGCAAACTGAGTTCTGGTCAGTGGCATTACTATGAAAGAGAAAAAGAAAGAAAGAAAGGCTTATAGGTATTTTGTATCATTTGTTTTCTTTCTTGTTGGCTCATAAGCTTAGTATTCTTTATTTAAGATTCTTTTGTGTCTTCAAGGAATATTGCATGTTTGGGTTTATTACTTGTATGTTTGCTTGTTTCTTTCAACTCTCTTGCTTGCTACCCAGCCTTGCTAGCCAAAATCCGGTTTTGAGAAGGCATACTTCTCATGTTTCCAAAATCCCTTTGAACCAAAAAAATTGCCATTTGTGTCCACCATATCTACCTAGTAGCTTTTGCTATTCCAAGCAAATTCTCAAGCTTCATCTACCTTTCGAATTAAAAAGTATTTTGTTATGTGAAAACTAGTTATTAAAGCTCTCACGAACTTGATGGCACACCTTATTTACTTGCCGCTAATAGACTTGAACCATTGTGAACATCAAAGTTGTATATGCTTGCATCTATACGTTGGAATTAGCAGAACCGTGTTGTCACGGGGAACTTTTTCGACATTGCACTTGTACTCTGTACACAGTTGATATCGTGCTCTTTTGTCTATGGATGTCAACGGTGTGAAATAAAGAGGGAACTTGTAAGTCCATGGAGTTTGTATCCTGTGTTAGAGAAACGCCTAGGCCTCTAGCCTAAGCCATGCCTAATCATGGTGGAAACTTGCAGCATCACCATAGTGACATCTATGAAGCATTCTTCTTATAAAAAAGAGACACATTGAGAAAAGAGGAAAGAAAGAAAAAAGCACCATATTCCGATGGTACATAAGAATATTTGTTAATATGCTCATTGTCTGCTTGCCTTGTCATTTTGGTTATGGGAAAGCTCATTTACCATGTGCAAGGGGTACCCCATTGGCGGTTCTCAATGATATGCAAATACTTACAATGACAAGAACTTACCTGTGACCAAAGTTGAGTATGCATGAGGAGTGGCCCTCATATTCAAGGGACATGAGATTGCCAACTTATATTTCGTCAAGCATATACTCCATCTTTGTTCACTTTAACCTTAATCATCTCAAGATTCTTATGATAGGGGCAATGAGGGCTCAAAGCTAGTAAGTACCATAATCTTTTGGAAGCTCTTTATGACTTGTAATCCCTGCTTTCCTCTATAAAGGGACCTTTCTCCTAGTTACCAGTTGAGTCAGTAAACCTACTTCCTCTCTATCTCCAGCAAGCATTTTAGTTGTTGTGTTTCAAGCATTCATATGGTGATTTATTCAATCATGTTCTTCATCTTCCTTGTTTGCACAAAACTCTTATCTATTGAGTATTACTTTGAAAGCCTTCACCTGTGAAAAACCTTTTTGAGCAAATAGTGCTCCTGTTTTGAAACTTCTACAAAAAGCTTTTGTGAAACTGTTTGCCAGGTGTTCTCTGACCAATAACAAGTTTGCCAATTCCAATTATGATTTATCTTTATGCATCTCTATTGTGAATGTTGTACTTGGTTGCAAGCTAAGTTATATAATGGTGAGTTGCTTTCTTCTATGAGTTGTGCAATGGTAAGTGTCATGCTTCTTGTTCGTATTCTTTTATCGACACTTCACTCCATAAACCTGTGGACATGTTTACTGAGCTTAGTATACGCTTGGGGACAAGCGAAGTCTAAGCTTGGGGGAGTTGATACGCCCAATTTGCATCACCTTTCTATATCATAATTTACCTCTATTCATTGATATTTATCTTATTATGAGGTATTACTTATGGATTTTTCGTCTGTTTATGCATGTTGGATCATTCTTGGAGGCTGGACTGACGGAGTCTGGATTCTGATGGAAAATAAGGCGTTTCGGTGCAATTTCGCAAATATCAGGAAAATACCAGAAAAATATGGAAACATATTATTTCTCCAAAAGAATGAAGGAGCCAGAAGGAGGGACAAAGAAGGGCCTCAGGGGGCCCACACCACCCTAGGCGCGGGCCCACCTGACCTCGCGCCTAGGGCAGGTGTGGCCCACCTGCTCGGCCTCCGACTCCGCCCCTTCGCCTATATCTTCCCTACGGAACCCTAAGCCTAGGAGAGCGACCACAGATAGATTTCCGCCGCCTCTGGGGGGCGGAAAACACCGAGAGAGAAAGATCTCTCTGGCAAACAGATTTCTGCCAGGGGAATTCCTTCCTGGAGAGGGGAGACCATCGCCATCAACACCGTCATCAAGCTAGGCTTCATCGGGATCATCATCATCATCATCCACACCATCATCTCCACCAGCACCATCACCACCCCTCCGTCCCACTGTAACAATTGTTTGGATATTGCTTTAGTTCTTAGGGGAAACTTTCCTGGTGTTGATTACTATTGTAGTTGATGCTTGTGAGTGGAACCATTGGATTATTGTTTATGTTCATATTATTATCCATTACCATATCATCTTTGATCTTGATCCATATGATGTCTTGTGAATAGTTCGTTTAGTTCTTGAGGACATGGGAGAAGTCATGTTGTTAGTAGTGAATCTGTGATGAGTTATTATTCAATGGTTTAGTATTTAAGTTGTGGTGCTATTCTTCTAGTGGTGTCATGTGAACGTCGACTACATGACACTTCACCATTTATGGGCCTAGGGGGATGCATTGTGTATTTGGCTACAAATTGTGGGGTTGCCGGAGTGACATAAACCTGAACCCCCGTTAGGACACCTTTGCACAAGGGAGCGTAGGATCTCAGAGTTTAAGGCTGTGGTTAGATTTATATCTTAATTACTTTCCTGTAGTTACGGATGTTTGCAGGGGGTTTAATCACAAGTATGTATTAGTCAAAGTACGGTCGGTACATTAGCACAGGTTCACCCACACAACACTTACAACACCAGAGAAGAGTACTCAGCTATTTGAAGCGAAAGCACTTAACAGAATTCCCATGTGTCCTCAAGAACGTTTGGTCCTTATAAGTATTTCCACCGGCTTGTCCGTTGCTAAGAAAGGATTGGGCCACTTGCTCCGTTTGTTCGTTACTTTTGTTACTTGCTCCTTGTTTTGTTGCCTTGTCAGAAAACCACTAGAAATCTGTTTGCTAAGTATTCACAGGGATTTCCTGCTCCATACCACTGTTCAGCACCTTTTGCTCCTCGTTGGGATCGACACTCCTATTTATCAAAAGTACTATGATACACCTCCTATACTTGTGGGTCATCACCATGCATGCAACATGAAAGGCTACAAACAAAGATCATGAATAACATGCATTGAAAAATGTTTGTTTGTTTACATACAGAAAACATGGCATAGTGGCATTCATCGTGTCCCTCATAGAGTAGAAAATAGATGCATAGGACACCTTGAAAGTTCATAAGAGTGACTAGATACAAGTAGCACAAGAACAAGTAATATCACAATATTCATCAATCAATAAGTTTTGGGACACTGCACACAGAATGGCAACTATGCTCTCTTAATGGTGCCTAAAGGTAGAAGGTGGAGACTCAACATAATAGTGGAAGAAAGGCCCTTCATAAAGGGAAGCAGGGATTTAAAGTTTCAAAAAGAGCTTCCAAAAATTATGGTATTTGTTATCTTTCAGCCCTCATTGCCCCTATCATAATCATTTTGAAGTGATTAAGGTTAAAGTGAACAAACTATGGAGTATATGCTTGACAAAGTATAAGTTGGCAATCTCATGTCCCTTGAATACGAGGGCCACACCTCATGCTACTCAACTTCAGTCACCTGTAAGTTCTTATCATAGTAATTACATGCGTATCATAGAGAACCGCCAACGGGTTACCCCTTGCACATGGTACAGGAGCTATCCCATAACCAAAATGACAAGGCAAGCAGACAATGAGCATCTCAACAATCTTCTTATTAACCATGGGAATATGGTGCTTTTTTCTCTAACACAAAATACATAACTCCATGGACTTACAAGCTCCCTATTTAATTCACAACGGTGACATCCATAGACAAAAGAGCATGATATCAACTGTGTACAAAGTATAAGTGCAATGTTGAAAATGTTCCCCATGACAGCATGGTTCTGCTAATTCCAACGTATAAGTGCAAGCATATACAACTTAGATGACACAATGGTTCAAGTTTATTAGTGGCAAAGAATATAAAGTGTGCCATAAAGTTCGTGAGGGCTTTAATCACTAAGTTTTCACATGACAAAATACTTTTTAATTGGAAGATAGCTGAAAACAAGAATATACTTGGAATGGTGTAACACACCATGCATAGGAATTTATAGTGGACACTTAGGAATAACTTGGTTTCTTGGGAGTTGGAAGCATGAGTAGAGCTTACTCATACAGGTTGTAAGATCCCTCCCTTTATAAAGGTAAGGATCCCTGTGATTGCAATGCTAGTCCCTGGATCAATGATAGCATCCACAGTTTAAGATGAAGTACACAGAAACAGAGGTCATTATTACATATCATTCTAGAGACAAACATAGTCTTTTACAAACTCCATGGCCACAGGCCTAATACAAGAGTTCAATATATAATAAGATAAATAAGTCTTCACCTTCATGTGCCACAGGCAAGCATGTTGAGTGTAGACTCATAACCCCTAATCATCATCAGAATAACCTACAACATCACAAGTTATAGCCATAGTGGGTCAGTACATTGGAATAGTATTGGCAAGTGATACCTTAGTAGAATTTTAGTAGTCTAGATACTATATGCATTTTGGCTAAGTGTAGCATAGGCTTGCTTTGCTCAAAATAGGTTTTACCTATCAGTTGAAAACACTAAGTTTTTCTTTGACAAAACTTTCCCAAGGAACCACCATTAGAAATTGGTGAACCTTCACCCTTGTTCAACCACAAGTTTTTAACTTAGAAATTGGGATGAGGAGATTCTTGATAGCTTCCATGTCTTGATGCTCAAGTTGTCCAATACCAGGGACATGGCTAAGTACTTAGATTCTTCCATCTGCAGAGGTTGTGCACTTTCCCCACAAGACTTGATTTTCACCAAGACAGGACCTTTCAGAAGCCTTCCCTTAGACCAAATGGACGCGTTCCAACCTATCATCCCACTACCACCAACTGTCCAAATGGCTAAGTTATTGCAACCTATGTGATCCAGGCAGAGCCCATATTGCCATGTGGCTGCACTAGAAGCTTCTTAACATATGGCATCTCAAATCCCTTCGTTCCTGGGTGGCTTTCCACAAGTGAGATACACAAGGTAAACTATAGAAATGGGCCTTGTGTAACCACTCAACACAAACCATTATTTCCATTCCACCCAGGTGTTTCATTCACTTAGTTGTTTTATTAAGCAAAAACACAAGTCCAAAGACTTAGAATATTTTCTCATAGCATGAATATATAACCACCCTTGGTTGCTACTAGCTAGGCTAAGCATGGCATTGATAAGCCTTTTTAAACTTAGAAATTTCTAGCAATTCTACCACTACTAGGATTTCCCAAGCATAGCATATAGATCAAAATATTCATGCAAGTCTAGCAAAATATTTCTAGTGCATAGTTGAAAAACATAGGAATAAAATCATGAAGCACCACTTGCCTTGGTAGTTTGGGGAGTAGCAACAATCTTCACAATCACAATCACTATTTGCACCAAAATCTACACATAAAATAATGGCACCAAATCACATACAAAATATAAACAAGCAAAAATATATGAATGCATGCAAAATGCCATGTGATGATTTCCTACACCAAACAAGACAAGTGCACAGTACTGAATCATAAACAAGTTCAAAACATGTCAAATAAAATTTATTTGAATAACATAACATTTTTCAAATAATTACTATACACAAATTATGTCTACAAATGTTTCTGTAAAAACATTCATTTTAACAGAGGCAAAATATTAAACACATTGCATAAACAGAAAGGATTTTCTCTCCTGATTCCAATGATATAAAATTTGTAAAATTTGGACGTGTGGTTTGAAAGTTATGAATTTTGCAAGTTTACAAATCTAATAGATCAAATTCTGTTTTTAAAACCAGTCTGGCCACGTGGCGTGTTTTTATTCGCCCATACCGTTTCGCGTGGATCGACTAGCGCAGACCGTCAGATCTAACTTAAATCGTTCGGCTAGATCTGCTCCGTACCCCTTCGATTAAGTGATCTATCCAACACGTTGGATCTAGATCCAACAGTGGCCGATCAAATGACCAAAGTATGGCGGCACGCGGCGACGGTGAGCGGCGGCGCACTCAGTCTATGGCATCGCGGTGGCTACAGAGGGGGCTGGGGTCGTCGGAGAGGCTTACCAGACTCGCAGAGGTGTGCTGGAGCTCAACGCGGTAGTGGCTTGTCAAGGGGCACACGGACACGGTGGGAATTCCTCGTCGGAGTGGAGGCAGACGTCGGGTGCGGCTGTTCGGTGTCGTGGCTGGAGTTGTAGACCATGCCAGAGCGAAACAAACGCTGGGTTAGGTGCGCACGAGTCTGGCGAAAACGTGAGCGTCAATAAGAGGGACGGGGGCGGTCGGAATTTACCAGGAGGCGTCGCCGGAGTTGTGACAGACGGCGGCGTTTACTTGTCGTTGAAGTTGCCGACGAATGGGAGCGCGCACAGACGAGTGGGTGATGCTGGAAGGTGCAGAGGGAGATGGGGAATTTGCTTGTGGTATCTGGGAGGCAAGGGGCGACGGTGGCTGGCCGGAATTTACTGTCGGAGTTCGACTGTGCAGTGGCGGAGTGAGAGCAAATACTGGCAGCCTGGTGGCGCTTCTGGCTAGCTCGGTTGGGGGAAATGGTCGTGAGGGGGAGGGGTTTAAGTAGCCGGAGCGGGGGCGAGATTAACGCGCGGCATCAATGGGATTGAAGAGCATTTGCTCGGGAGGAAACAGCCGCGGCGGCGCTGGTCGCAGGCGAGATTTGGGGACGACAGGGTGACGTGGCTGCGGGGCCCATTTGTCAGCGAGGGGGTGTGCGCGAGCGCGGTGAGAAACAGAGGAGAAAGGGGGAACCTGGGTGGGATGTTTTGCATGCTGGGCTGGAATGCTGGCACCAGGCCCAGTTGGGTTTTAAATTTCTTTTTCTTTTTCTGAGTTGATTTCTAGGAATCATTTTCAAATAAATTCAAAAGCAATTGAATTCAAATCTTTTCTGGATTTTTTTAAAGTGTAACCCTCATACTTTTGTGCATAAAATCCTGTTGTTTCTCTATAGTTGCTTGGTCTCTTTGAGTAAACAAATAAACAGTGCCATAGTTCAAGATTTGAATAGGTTTTGCAAATGGTTTAAAACCATATTTGTTTTGGTAAATTTTTGTCCAAGCCTTGACACACAACCAAACCAACTTAAGAGAAAACTAGTCTTGGTTTAAAACAAATATTACCTCATTTGAGAGTGGCATTTAGATCAATGCATGCTCACATAAAATAATAGCACTTAGTGCTTCTGATTTCTTGAAATGAGTTTGATATTTGATCCCTAAATGATATGCATGCATGGATGATATGCAATCTTTGAAAACATGATTTTAGGGATGTTACAGATCTAACCCCCTTAAGGTGAATCTCGCCCTCAAGATTCGGGTTGGCTAGCAAATAGGTGAGGGTGGTCCTTCCGAATATCATCTTCTCTTTCCCATGTGGCTTCTTCTTCGGAATGATGGTTCCATTGAACTTTGCAGAATTTGATAGTCTTAGTCCGAGTAACTCTTTCTGCAGTTTCAAGAATCTTGATAGGTTTTTCTTCATAAGTGAGATTACTTTCCAATTGAACTTCCTCTAATGGTATAGTATCCTTCAAAGAAATCTCTTCCACTTCTGGATGGCATTTCTTAAGCTGACTCACATGAAACACATTGTGAACGGCAGACAATGATTCTGGCAATTCAATCTCATATGCTACTTCTCCTTTACGACTCAGAGTCTTGAATGGTCCAACATATCTTGGGGCCAATTTACCCTTGACATCAAATCTCTTCACTCCACGAAGTGGTGACACTCTAAGGTAAGCTCTATCACCCACTTCATAGGTGACTTCTCTACGCTTAGGATCTGCGTAGCTCTTTTGTCGGGACTGTGCTATCTTCAATCTGTCCTTAACTAGCTTGACTTCTCTTCGACCTCTTTGATTAGTTCTGGTCCGAACAAACTTCTTTCTCCCACACCATTCCATAATAATGGGGTGGTGCACTTTCTCCCATAGAGAAACTCAAATGGTGCCATCTTAATGCTGGCTTGATAGCTGTGATTGTAAGAGAATTCTGCGTAAGGCAGACTTTCATCCCAACTGGCTCCATAGTCTAGGGCACATGCTCTCAACATATCTTCAAGAATCTGGTTGGTCCTTTCTGTTTGTCCATCCGTCTAAGGATGAAAAGCAGTGCTGAATTCCAACCTCGTTCCCAATGACTCATGTAGTTGCCTCCAAAAATGAGAAGTGAATTGAGTTCCCCTATCAAACACAATACTCTTGGGTACTCCATGTAGACATACAATTCTACCCATATAGATCTTGGCTAACTTAGCACTTGTGTAGGTTGTCTTCACGGGTATAAAATGAGGCACTTTAGTTAAGCGATCCACTACTACCCAAATAGAATCATATCCTGACCGGGTCCTTGGAAATCCGGTAATGAAATCCATGGCAATCTTGTCCCACTTCCAATCAGGAATAGGTAGTGGTTGTAACAATCCTGCTGGTTTCTGATGTTCCGCTTTCACTCTACTACATACATCACACAAAGCAATATGTTCGGCGATGTCCTTCTTGAGATTATTCCACCAAAATCTCTCTTTCATATCCATGTACATTTTGGTGTTACCCGGATGAATGGAATACGGTGAGTTATGTGCTTCTTGTAAAATCAATTTCCAAAGTTCCGGATCTTGTGGAACACAGATACGTTTTCCATGCCATAAAGTACCATGTTCATCTTCATGGAATCCTTTGGATTTTCCCTTGCCAATCTTTTCTTTAATCTCTTCAATTTCCTTATCTGTCTTTTGGGCTTCTTTGAGTTTGTCCAACAAAGTGGGTTGAACATCCAATGACATGAGATGTCCTTCAGGCCCAATTTCCAATCTGAGATCTCTAAATTGGGCACACAGATCATCTGACAATTCTCCCTTAGTAAGGCCATTCACAAAAACCTTACGGCTTAGAGCATCCGCTACAACATTTGCTTTATCGGGGTGGTATTGCAAACTCAAGTCATAGTCCTTGATGAGTTCTAGCCATCTTCTTTGTCTCATGTTGATTTCTTTCTGGGTGAAGATATACTTCAAACTTTTGTGATATGTGAACACTTCACATCGCTTTCCCAAAAGATAGTGTCCCAATGTTTTGAGTGCATGGACAACAGAGGCTAACTCTAAATCATGAGTAGGGTAATTTACCTCATGAGTTTTGAGTTGTCTCGAGGCATAAGCCACAACTTTCCCTTCTTGCATAAGTACTGCACCTAATCCATGATGAGATGCATCACAATACACTTGGAAATCCTTCTCCAAATCTGGTAGACATAAGACTGGTGCTGTCACTAGTCTCTTCATTAATTCTTGGAAACTGAGTTCACATCCTTCAGACCAAGCAAATTTCTTGTCTTTCTTTAGTAACTCTCTCATTGGTTTAGCTATCTTGGAGAAATTCTCAATGAACCTTCTGTAGTATCCTGCCAAGCCAAGGAAACTACGAACCTCTTTCACTGCTACACCATCTCGTAACACAACGTGTCCAAGAAATCCAACTTCATTCAACCAAAACTCACACTTGCTGAATTTGGCATACAACTTATGCTCTCTAAGAATCTCAAGTATCAAACGCAAATGTCCTTCATGCTCTTCTTTGCTCTTGGACTAGATCAAAATGTCATCAATGAATACGACAACAAACTTGTCAAGGAACTCCATGAACACCTTGTTCATCATGTTCATGAAATAACAGGGGGCATTGGTCAAACCAAAATGCATCATGGTGTACTCATACAATCCATACCTAGTGGTGAAAGCTGTCTTAGGTATGTCTTGTTCCCTTATTTTGAGCTGGAAATATCCTGATCGGAGATCAATTTTTGAGAACATACAGGCTCCTTCTAGCTGATCAAACAAGTCATTGATTCTAGGCAAAGGGTATTTGTTCTTGATAGTCACCTCATTGAGTGAGCGGTAATCTATGCATAACCTTTGACTCCTATCCTTCTTTTCCACAAACAAAATTGGTGCTCCCCAAGACGAAGAACTTGGTTGAATAAATCCTTTCTGCAACTGTTCTCCAAGTTGTTTCTTGAGTTCTTTCAATTTGTCTACTGACATCTTGTACGGTCTCTTTGCTATTGGTCCAGATCCTGGTAGCAAATCAATAAGAAATTCCATATCTCTATCCGGTGGCATTCCCGGCAATTCTTCCGGAAACACATCCGGATATTCACTCACAATGGCACACTGTCTATGCTAACCCCCTTAAGAGAATTTAGCTTACTCCTTTTCGATTCAAGGTTGGTCTTGAATCTGATCCTTTTGTTTTCTGGAGTTGTAAGCGAGACAGTATGGTTGGCACAATCTATCACTCCCTTGTGCTTACTCATCCAGTCCATTCCCAAAATGACATCCAATCCTTGGGAGTTTAGGATTATCAGATTAACGGGAAACTTATACTTATTTCTCCGCCAGGAGAACTTACTTTTATAGGACACCCAATAGTTTCTACCGGTAGTTCATTTCTTTAAACAAATTCTCTTGATATGAATGAATGAGATGCACCAATATCAAAGAGAACAAATGCTGGAACAGAATTGAGTTTGAACTTACCAGCAACAACATCAAGTTCCTCATAGATCTCTTCCACATTGATGTGGTTCACCTGTCCCTTTTGAAAAGGGTTGGGCTTGTTGGGTCCTTCAACTTTCTTTTCTAGGCATTCATTTATATAATGCCCCATCTTCTTGCACTTGAAACATTCAACCTGACTGAGATCCTTCTTGACAGGCTGGCTTCCACTACCACTTCCACTTCCATTATGGTGGCTCTTATATCCACTCTTGTGATTCTTATACTTGTCATTGTCATGACTACGGTGGTGCTTGTTGTCATGATGAAGGTTGTGGTTGTGGTGCTTTATTATACTTCCCATGCTTGTGGGATCTATAATTCCCACTATCATCATAATGGGAACACTTGTGAGACGATCCCGAGCTGTGCTTGTCAGAGTGCTTCCTCTTCCTGCTTTCAACCTGTTTCATCTTGTTCTCCAAAATAGCAGCCTTGTCACAAAGAGACTGATAAGTGGGAACATAGGCCACAGATAGCTGCAGGTTCAGTTCATCGTTCAATCCTTCGAGGAACTTCTCCTTCCTCTTAGCATCAGTGTCAACCTCATCCGGTGCATAACGCGCCAGATTGTTGAACTCCTCAATATACTCTTCCATGTTGTGGTGGTGCTGCTTCAAGTTATGAAATTCCTTCTTCTTCAAACTCATCACTCCAGATGAGATGTGAGCAGTAGGTAAATCATCTTCAAAGATATCCCATGTCACATCCGCAATGGGAGTGGTGATCTGGAAGTTATCCCACCAAGTGGTTGCTGGTCCTTCCAACAAGTGTGCTGCAAATCTGACCTTCTCTTCATCGGTACAGCCAACAGTTACCAAGTCCTTGTTCATAGAGCGTAGCCAATCATTGGCCACCATAGGATCAGTAGTTCCTGAGAACTTTGCTGGCCTCAGTCTTAAGAATCTGGTAAGCATGTCAAAACCCGGTGGGTTGTTCTGATTGTTGTTGTTGTTGTTGTTCTGATTCTGTATGAACGTGGTCATCATTTGCATCAGCTGTGTCTGAGCTGTCATCATCTGCTGCATCTCGGGGGTGATGTTGTTGTTGTTAGGGTTGGGATTGGCACGTCGGGGAGGCATCTGTGGTTTTCAATAAGGATAAGAATGAGATACCCATATATGCTTAACATGCACAATACATCACATAGACAATCACCAAGCATGCATCAAAATAACAAAAGTTCAACAACATAAACAACAAGTTTTGAAAAGTAAAAACACCAATAGCAAGCCATCCACATGTTGGATGGTCAATGCGACTCAATAAACAAAAGCATGGTAAATGATGGATAAATGAGTAGTCATCACTACTCCTCTGCATCAACCTCCTCATCAACAAGTGTAAGACCTGCATTCTCCATAGCGGTCTTGTATTCCTCGACATTGGTAGTCAAGGACTCTATTTTGGCTTTGAGAGCCCTCTTCTGCGAACGAAGTCTCTCAATCACCACCTGCTGATGCTCGAGCTCAAAGTCCTTGGCTTCTAGTTCTGCAGTCATGTCTCGAATCCTCTTGTTCCTATCTTGTACTCTCTTCTCTTGGCTCTTAAACTTTCTATCCTGACTCTCAAACTTGGCCCCATTTCCTTGACTATCTCATCTTGCTCCGCGAAGAGCTTGTCCTTCTCACGAAGCTGCACCTGGAGTTCGTCATTGCTAAGCATGACGTTGGTCCTATCAGTATCTAGGTGCCTAAGAGGATCCTCTAAGTCCTGGAGGTATAGACGAATCGGCTTTGCTGTCTCTCTAGCAGTATCCTCGAAGTCAATGGCATCACCATCCTCATCACGTCTACCGAAGGCGTGAAAGTGAGTACCTCTAATCTCCCGAGAGTGTCTCCCTAACAAGTGTCCAAGCAAATCCTGCATGACTACCTCTAGGCCTCTCTCCTTGTCATCATGCATGAGCTTGAAGGTGATGGCCTCCGTGGCTGGCTTAGTCTGGCGTCCTAGCTGAGTAACCTTGAAGCCCCAAAGGTCCTTCCTCTCGAACTTGGTTAGGGTAAGCATCATGATGGTAGGAAGTGGGAGATTGAGCACACTAGTGAGCTCAATGAGATGAGTGCCAAAACGAGTTCCCTTGAACTCTTCATCCGTGCTGATAGTAACATTAGGCATCTATTTTATAAGATAGAAAAAGTTAGAATCAACATACATAGAGATGAATCACAAGACAAGGCATCACATGCATATCTTTGACAATCAAAACATTCAAGTCATGGCATACATAACCATTACAAGCATCCAAGGTTCAACTTATTTAAAACAACATTTGGGAATTAAAATGATAAGTGTGGTGGTCCAACTAACGAAGTACGTTACAATCCCATCTCACTTGCCAAGTTGGCTAACAAGGCATCCCTAGAGGCAATCTGTCGATCCTCATCACATGACTCCATGGCTAAGTCTATGATGTCCTCTCTTAAACGTTGGTTGGTAGCCTCTAACTCTTGGGTATGCTTCTTTTCTTCTCTAAGGTCATTCTGGGTGTTGAGCATTCTGCACTTGATTCTATCACCAAGTTGTTTGATGGCCTTCCAAGCTGCATCCCTTGCTGAATCAAAGAATGTGGTGTGCATCACTGAGTTGGTGACCATGCAGAATCCTGATTCCTTGTGGTTGTCTTCCTTGTTTTTATACAAGTGAAGTTGCACCCACCAGTATTCAACTCCTTCATCCATCACAGGAAAACCTTTGTACACAGTTGCACCATGTATTCCCATGGCAACCATGAGGTCCTTGAGAGCCTTGGGGAATTATGTCTCACATTACAAAGTCATAGTCATGAGTGGTCCCTTCCTCACGGCTTCGTTGATGGAGTTCATCTACAAATAGAGATGAGAAAGAAGATTAGAAGAGTGTACAAGAAGAAAAGACAAGTGTGGAAGTTGTTGATTTTTTTCCTTAGTGGTTTTCCACTCCTAGGGTCATAATCCTACCGGCAACACAGTGCTCTGATACCATCTGTAAGATCCCTCCCTTTATAAAGGTAAGGATCCCTGTGATTGCAATGCTAGTCCCTGGATCAATGCTAGCATCCACAGTTTAAGATGAAGTACACAGAAACAGAGGTCATTATTACATATCATTCCAGAGACAAACATAGTCTTTTACAAACTCCATGGCCACAGGCCTAATACAAGAGTTCAATATATAATAAGATAAATAAGTCTTCATCTTCATGTGCCACAGGCAAGCATGTTGAGTGTAGACTCATAACCCCTAATCTTCATCAGAATAACCTGCAACATCACAAGTTACAGACACAGTGGGTCAATACATTGGAATGGTATTGGCAAGTGATACCTTAGTAGAAGTTTAGTAGTCTAGATACTATATGCATTTTGGCTAAGTGTAGCTTAGGCTTGCTTTGCTCAAAATAGGTTTTACCTATCAGTTGAAAACACTAAGTTTTTATTTGACAAAACTTTCCCAAGGAACCACCATTAGAAATTGATGAACCTTCACCCTTGTTCAACCACAAGTTTTTAACTTAGAAATTGGGATGAGGAGATTCTTGATAGCTTCCATGTCTTGATTGTCAAGTTGTCCAATACCAGGGACATGGCTAAGTACTTAGATTCTTCCATCTGCAGAGGTTGTGCACTTTCCCCACAAGACTTGATTTTCACCAAGACAGGACCTTTCAGAAGCCTTCCCTTAGACCAAATGGAAGAGTTCCAACCTATCATCCCACTACCACCAACTGTCCAAATGGCTATTTTATTGCAACCTATGTGATCCAGGCAGAGCCCATATTGCCATGTGGCTGCACTAGAAGCTTCTTAACATATGGCATCTCAAATCCCTTTGTTCCTGGGTGGCTTTCCACAAGTGAGATACACAAGGTAAACCATAGACATGGGCCTTGTGTAACCACTCAACACAAACCATTATTTCCATTCCACCCAGGTGTTTCATTCACTTAGTTGTTTTATTAAGCAAAAACACAAGTCCAAAGACTTAGAATATTTTCTCATAGCATGAATATATAACCACCCTTGGTTGCTACTAGCTAGGCTAAGCATGGCATTGATAAGCATTTTTTTAACTTAGAAATTTCTAGCAATTCTACCACTACTAGGATTTCCCAAGCATAGCATATAGATCAAAATATTCATGCAAGTCTAGCAAAATATTTCTAGTGCATAGTTGAAAGAAATAGGAATAAAATCATGAAGCACCACTTGCCTTGGTAGTTTGGGGAGTAGCAACAATCTTCACAATCACAATCAATATTTGCACCAAAATCTACACATAAAATAATGGCACCAAATCACATACAAAATATAAACAAGCAAAAATATATGAATGCATGCAAAATGCCATGTGATGATTTCCTACACCAAACAAGACAAGTGCACAGTACTGAATCATAAACAAGTTCAAAACATGTCAAATAAACTTTATTTGAATAACATAACATTTTTCAAATAATTACTATACACAAATTATGTCTACAAATGTTTCTGTAAAAACATTCATTTTAATAGAGGCAAAATATTAAACACATTGCATAAACAGAAAGGATTTTCCCTCCTGATTCCAATGATATAAATTTTTTAAAATTTGGACGTGTGGTTTGAAAGTTATGAATTTTGCAAGTTTACAAATCTAATAGATCAAATTCTGTTTTTAAAACCAGAGTCTGGCCACGTGGCGTATTTTTATTCGCCCATACCGTTTCGCGTGGATCGACTAGCGAGGACCATCAGATCTAACTTAAATCGTTCGGCCAGATCTGCTCCGTACCCCTTCGATTAAGTGATCTATCCAACACGTTGGATCTAGATCCAACGGTGGCCGATCAAACGACCAAAGTCTGGCGGCGCGCGGCGACGGTGAGCGGTGGCGCGCTCAGTCTACGGCGTCGTGGTGGCTACAGAGGGGGTTGGGGTCGTCGGAGAGGCTTACCAGACTCGCAGAGGTGTGCTGTAGCTCAACGCGGCAGTGGCTTGTCAAGGGGCGCACGTACACGGTGGGAATTCCTCGTCGGAGTGGAGGCATACGTTGGGTGCGGCTGTTCGTTGTCGTAGCCGGAGTTGTAGACCATGCCAGAGGGAAACAAACGCTGGGTTAGGTGCGCATGAGTCTGGAAAAAACATGAGCGTCAATAAGAGGGACGGGGGCGGTTGGAATTTACCAGGAGGCGCCGCCGGAGTTGTGACAAACGGCAGCGTTTACTTGTCGTTGAAGTTGCCGATGAATGGGAGCGCGCACGGACGAGTGGGTGATGCTGGCAGGTGAAGAGGGAGATGGGGAATTTGCTCGTGGTGTCTGGGAGGCAAGGGGCGACGGTGGCTGGCCGGAATTTACTGCCGGAGTTTGACTGTGCAGCGGCGGAGTGAGAGCAAATACTGGCAGCCTGGTGGCACTTCTGGATAGCTCGGTTGGGGGAAATGGTCGCGAGGGGGAGGGGTTTAAGTAGCCGCAGCGGGGGCGAGATTAACGCGCGGCATCAATGGGATTGAAGAGAATTTTTCGGGAGGAAACGGCCGCGGCGGCGCTGATCGCAGGCGAGATTTGGGGACGACGGGGTGACGTGGCTGCGAGGACTGTTTATCAGCGAGGGGGTGTGCGCGAGCGTGGTGAGAAACAGAGGAGAAAGAGGGAACCCGGGTGAGCTGTTTTACTTGCTGGGCTGGAATGCTGGCGCCAGGCCCAGTTGGGTTTTAAATTTCTTTTCTTTTTTCTGAGTTGATTTTCAGGAATCATTTTCAAATAAATTCAAAAGCAATTGAATTCAAATCTTTTCTGGATTTTTGTAAAGTGTAACCCTCATACTTTTGTGCATAAAATCATGTTGTCTCTCTGTACTTGCTTGGTCTCTTTGAGTAAACAAATTAACAGTGCCATAGTTCAAGATTTGAATAGGTTTTGCAAATGGTTTAAAACCATATTTGTTTTGGTAAATTTTTGTCCAAGCCTTGACACACAACCAAACCAACTTAAGAGCAAACTAATCTTGGTTTAAAACAAATATTCCCTCATTTGAGAGTGGCATTTAGATCAATGCATGCTCACATAAAATAATAGCACTTAGTGCTTCTGATTTCTTGAAATGAGTTTGATATTTGATCCCTAAATGATATGCATGCATGGATGATATGCAATCTTTGAAAACATGATTTTAGGTATGTTACACAAGTGGAGGCTAGCAAAATACTGGGAGGAACCAACTAAGAGAGTCATAATGGCCATAATCATGCAGAGCAACAAAACATTACTAATCAAAGGATAGTGTGGTACTACAATTCAAGGACTAAATGATCATAGAGGCTATGGTGACTTGTTCATAGTCACAACATGGTTTTGTATGCTAAAACAACGCATACAAAACAAAACATCAAAGGAGAATACCACAATACTATGCTTTTGTATGCTAAAACAACGCATAATTCTTTCAAGGCACACTAAGAAATCCCAATTGTTTGGAACAATACATGCTATAGCAATAATCACTAAGCATAAGGTCAAAACAACACCTAGCATGTCATGCTAAAGTCTAAGTCATAGTCAATGCAAGCTCCTCTTGCACTTTCAAGCAAGAACTTTCTACTCCTTCCCAACACCAATTGACTTATTTGAAATAACACAGCGAGAACGGGGGTCCAAACTAATTTATTCAAGCAAACTAAACAAATAAGAAAATAAAACAAAAATAAGACGCTCCAAGAACAACACAACAGTGTATGAAAAAATAAAAACGAAGTGTCTAGACAGACCTGAGCTTTTTATTGATGAAGAAGGGGATGCCTTGGGCATCCCCAAGCTTTGACGCTTGTACCTCTTGGATATTTCTTGGGGTGACACCGGGTTGGCATCCCCAAGCTTGAGCTTTTTTCCATTCTTCATCTCATTACATCATTCTCTCTCTACACCTGAAATTTTTCCTTCATACAAAACTTCACACAATGTTCATTAGCAACATAAGTGTATTCAAAAGATAATAGACCTTTGGTTTTAGCTTTGGAATAGCAAAACTTTTCACTAAAAACACAAGCTACTATATCAACTCCTTCAAAAAGCTCAATTCCCCAAAAGAGAACTCAAAAAGGAATCAATAAGAAGCAAATGCAAATAATGGCAGAAATTTGTCAAAACAGACCAGCAGGTAGAAACCGATTTTTTCGAAAACCTTCTGTTGCTCAAATCAAAAAGTGTTAAACTAACGAAAGTTAGCAACATACTGAAGTATTTATTCGTAATTTTTCAGCTCCAACCGACTTATAGAGACTCCTCACGAATTTTTATGGTGGAGGAAAGAAATCTATTTCGGGACAGCAACTCCCCAAATCTTACTTCCCTCTCACTAGAGGCCATTCTTGGCACAAAAAAGCAAACAAAAAGGATAAGGAGAGGACATTACTGAAGTAATAACTTCCAAGACTCAAATAAACTCTTGGATTATCTCCCAACAAGTACTTTTCTTTAACGCCTTTAAGTTAGGCACAAGAAGCAAGAAATCAAGTATTTTCAAATGAGGAAGCATTAACATCAAACCTTGCTTTCAAAGGAGGAGCAAAAAGCAACTTATCTCTCCTCATAGGGAAGTGTTCAATACCTTTCTTGAATGGGAATTGATATTTAATGGTGCCTTCTTTCATATCAATGATGGCACCAACAGTTCTAAGAAAAAGTCTTCCCAAGTAATAGGATAAGAAGCATTGTATTCAACATCCAAAACATAGAAATCAATAGGGACATAAGCATTGTTAACCATAATGAGAACATCATTAATACTCCCCATGAGTTTCTTCTTAGCATTATCATCAAGTGGAACATCCAAATAACAACCTTCCAAAGGTGGCAAATCAAGCATTTCATAAATCTTCCTAGGCATAATAGAGACACTAGAACCAAGATCACATGAAGCTTTGAGATCAAAGTCATTCACTTGTATATTAATAATGGATTCCCAACTATCTTCTACTTTAATAGGAATAGAAGCTTTGTGTTTTAACTTCTCTTCCTTAATCTTAACAAGAGCATCTGTAATGTGTTTGGTGAAAGCAACATGCATATCACTAGCATCAGGAATTCTAGCAAGTTTTTGCAAGAACAGAATCACTTCAGAAATATTGCAACCATCTATATCAAAATCAAACTTAGCATCACTAGTAGTAGACTCATTAGGCTTAGGCATTGTAGGAGGAGGAATAGGGGCTTCTTGTGGTTTAGTGGTATCCATTCTAGTGATGGTGCACACTGTTGGAATAAATGGGCCTCTACAAACATTGGGCCCATGTAAATTTCAGAAATTGGAGAGAAGTCAAGGGGGTGGAGGCTGTGGGAGTTTAGTCCCACATTGCCAAGGGAGCAAGATTTTGACCTGCTTATAAGGGGACCTCTCATGGTGAGACTAGTTGGAAAGACTAGAGAGAGCTATGCTAAGTGTACACCACACGGGCACACGCGCGCGCACTCACTCGCATTTCATATTTATTCGTGTTTAATTACGTGTGACTTGTGACTTTGGCGAGGCGAGCGCGACCGTGGCCTGTTAAATTGCATCTACTTTTAATCTTTTGCTGAGCAGTTTACTTATCTTGTCCACCCACGTCTGTCTCATGCACGACTCGAAGATAGACTTCCCGTTGAGAGGAGTTAGGAGATCGCTCGTGATGGAGATATACTAGGGGGCGGATCCTGGAATATAGGCAGAACATGCTGCGTGGGGGTTATCCTTTCGAGTGTATAAGAGGAAGACGTCCCTCTTGACAGAAGACACTAGATACACAAAAACCCTACTCCTTTCTCTTATGCAGCCGCCACTGATCTTTGCCGATCCTTTCCCTGCCATGCCGCGGGGAGAGGAAAGCAGTATTCTCTGGACTTTCCCCGGCGTTTGGCGTCCTGCACGAGGGAGCCGGGTGATAAAGTTTATGGGCAGTGCTTCACACGGCTACTTCTTCTTCATCGACTGCATCGACTGTCTGCTGCATCTTCCCCAACCATTCTTCATCTACGTTCGTCTACATCACTATAAGAAAACAATCTCGTGATCCTCTCTTTCGTGTTCTAGAAGGGGGTTTGAGATCCATGTCGATCTGTTGTGCCATGTTAGCTTTCATGTTCATAATCACATGTGGAAACTGTTAGATCTATCTTTGTTGTCACACAAATTCGAAATTATTTTAATTCTATTGCATGCTATATTTCCAATAGTCCAGAAACTTTATCGCGGTGCAATGGCTGGACCTAGCGATGTGATGAAACCTGAGAGGTTTGGGGGTGAGAACTTTAAGAGATGACAAACTCGTATGAAGTTTTGGCTCATGAGCCAGAACTTGTGGTGGGTGATTTCCTCCATGGTTGAAAGGCCACTCACGCAGGAACAGCAGCGTGACTGGGAGGTGTCTTTGGACACTACCATGGCCTGCCTGCTCTCCCTCATGACCGACCAGCTTTGTGACATTTAGATGAACTATGCCAGTCTTGCCCTTGTGTGGGAAGCTCTCGACAGAAAGTATGGAGAGTCGGATGCTGGGCGTGAGCTGTATGTGAATGAGCCGTATCACGATTTTAAGATGACCGATAATAATTCGGTTGTGACGCAAGCTCATGAGATCCAGCTTTGGTGGGGGAACTCGCCGGTTTTGGAGTCGTTCTGCCTGACAAGTTACCTCCATCATGGAGGAGATTTGCCACTACACTCAAACACAGGAGGGAGGTGATGACTGTTGAAAGTCTCATCGCCACTCTTGATGTTGAGGAAAAGGCCAGGCGAAATACGTCGAGAAAAACCCACCTCACCCAACTCCCAACGCCAATGTCATGCACAATGGGGCTGGTGGCTCTGAAAAGAACTTCAAGCACAAATGAAAGGCGAAACAAACCACTGGCTTTAAGAAAAAGAAGAACAAGGAAAAGGGTGACTTCAACTGCTTTGTGTGTGGTGAACCTGGGCACATAGCCAGGAAGTGTCGCATGCACAAAGGCAGGAAGGAAGGTGCTCAGCAATCTACGAATGTCACTGTTAGCGAGGCAGGTGGAGGATCTCGGTACGTACCTAGTGTCCTTATTGCATGTCAATCCACTGATTGGTGGGTAGATACTGGAGCTAATGTACATGTTTGTGCTGACTACAACTTGTTTTCTTCTTATCAAGCTTGCAGTAGTTCCACCGTCATGATGGGAAACGGCACTCGGGCATGTCAACACCCGGATTTTTAATCCCAGATGCATGTTATGCCATACATCGCAATCCCAAGATTACCATTTTTGCGAGACATAACAAATTTGGATACCACAGTAAATCATCCATTACAAACCATACATACAGTCTTACAAAAATAAGGATCTCATGATCCAGTTCTTAATACAACTCAAGCAGCGGAAATACATAATAATAAAGGTAGCGTAGGCGAAGTTCCATCTTCGGGGTCACAGGCAATGCTGACGATGGGAGATGATCCTAGTTGTCGTAACCTTCCTGGGGTCCATCATCCTGGTACTCCTCTTCATAGTCTGGACACGGGAATAGCCAGGGACAAAGCCATGAGTACTCTTTAAGTACTCGCAAACTAATACTAACAAGTGAAGGGGGTTTTTGTAGTAGGACACTAAGCTCTAGGGTTGTTTTGCAAAAATCCAGATTTACCTCTACTAAGTTCAGAAGCAAGAAAAGCTAGTTGAAATTTTATAACACCTAAGTGGGAACTTGAATTTCATATCACAACACGGTTGTGGTCAAGTCAAATTCTCAATTCATTTCATAAGTCATTTTGAAAACATCTGACGGGGGAACAGTATGGCCACTCCAACTGTCCATAACCGTGGACGCGGCTTTTCGAATAGTTTGACACTCTACAGAGATTGTACACTTTCACCACAACATTCGATACATCCGTCAGGAACAAATCCTGAATTCACCATACTTAGTATGCGGATAATCAATCCTAACCTTTCAATTACACGCCCTCGTATTGGCACCTCTCCTGTGAGTTTGGCCTCCCAACCATGACCAACTGTCATCTTGGGTACTGCACAGGTGGAGAATCTTCACAAGGTAGCCTCAGCTCAGACCTTGGCCGTGAGGGAACCCATACTAAGGTATATAAGTTTCCAGTCAAGCCCTACCCAATTTACGGTAAAATTGGAATGGTATCACATCTAGACAACCATCAGATTTATAAAGGGCTAAGGCTCATGCCTTAACATTTTCATCATCTAGATCATCTGGTGTTCGGAAACACATGTCAAAACATCTCAGTAGAATGACTCATCATTCTAAGGTTTTCATAACCATGTTCCACCAAGTATTCCCATCTAAAGTTGATCAAGTTTTATGCTTAGCACTAGCATCTACAAGTGGGGTAAGTACTAATGAGGGGTGGTAAACTAGTGGAGTTTAACTAAGTAAAATCTCATGCCTTAGGATAACATCAAGATTATCTAGCTTACGCCAAATTTAATGCTCTTTATGCAACCTTCAATTATCTTGCTAGAATCTACAAGTCACTTAAGTAAACTCTAAGGAATAGCTTTGATAAAGAAATAAAGTAGAAAGCTTGCAAGTAAAACTAGGATTGGGCTATCAAGTGGGTATGATCACATATGCTTAAGGAATATAGTTGGCATGGTAACAAGCAAGTATTAGCTTGCATAGGTTAACTTGATTAGTAAGCCTTGCATAAGTATCAGTATAAGCTTGCCTTGATCAGAGCAGTGGTTGAAGTTCTCCTCGGCTTCTTCTTCGTAGTATCCTCCTTCCTCCTCGTATCCTTGGTCGGTACTAGCGTCTATAAATAAATACGAGGTACACAATCACCAAACAATACTTAAATATTTTCAATCATAACACCAAGGGGTCCTATAGATGATCTAGCATCATCACTAACCTTACAAGAATAAAACATTTGCATTATTTTTTTTTTTTTTAGAAAAGTAATTTCTACTCATTGAAAAACTACTTAAGATTTAATATTCTCCAAACCAAACATGGGATCATGTTGACACATGTCATCACCACATATTTCAGTCTATGGGAATGTGATTTAAAGTGGTGTCACAATTTAGTAAGGTTTAACCTTTTATTTTAAATAATTAAAGTGACTTGAAATGCTTATGTGGCATTCTTTTATTACTTGAACATTATTTCTGTAAGTAAACCCAAATGTTTTTATATTCTGAAAGGTATGATCAAATATGATTTTTGAGAGTTGGAATCAACTCAAAAGCTATTATGGTTGAAATTTGAAAAATGTTTGAATGCAGAAAAGCTTCTGCCTTGTTATTTTTACCAAGGTTGATCTACAGATCCAAATGATTTGTGTCCAACGGGATTGGATTAAGCATTTCAGTACCTTTCTAACAAAATTGGTTTCATGCAATTTGGTTCACTGAATCGAGCTGGGTTGATTTTTGAAACTAGGTACAGAACTGAGTTTGAAATAAAATAGAAAAAGCTAAATTCAAACGAGTGGGCTGCGCGGGAGATGTTAATGGGCCGGCCCAGTGTCACTCCGCAGCACGGGGCTCAGCTGACAGGGGGGTCTACCGGTCAGTGGCTCATAAAACGTGAAGCGGTACGGGGCGATGTGGTGCGTTGGATTAGAAGTGAGATCAACGGCTGAGGGTCGTCGTCGACGATGAACATGTCACCCGCGAGCTCGAATCCTAGCGGCTCGGTGGGGGTGCATAGGAGGCATACCGGGGCTCCAGTGACGACGGCGAGGCGGGCAAACGACAAAGTCGACGACGGCGAACTCAGGGATGGGCGCAATTCTGGCGAGCTGCTGCTCCTCGTGTTCCAGCTAAGGGGTGGAAGGATCAGTGAGGTGAGGGGAGTGAGATGGTGTGAAGAAATCGAGCGGGGATCGTCTCCTTTTATAGGCTCGACGTCGAGACCGAGAGGGATGGGCAGGCGACGGTGGCGACACGGCTACGGGCGGCTAGAGGCATGGCCGAGGTTGGCGATCAACGGGAGGTCTCCTGGCGATGCTCTAGAGCTTAAATGCACGTGCAGGGGCGGTGGAAATTGGTCGGGAACATGCGATGCTCTGCGAGGCAGAGGTGGCGAACTCCGCGGCGAGCGGTGGCTACGGGGTACGGGCGGTGAAACGAACATGTCTGGTGGTCTCCTGGGATGGTGGGGTGCATGCTGGCGGGCGGCGAGGGCTCGAGGTGGCCGGGTTGCGTGGGAACGGCGCGTGCTTTGCGGTGCGCGTCGGCATGGTCGATAGCGACGCCGGCGCGGCGTTCCTGGCGGTTCTGGTCGCTTTCTTCGAGCTAGGGCTGGTCGAGAGGGGGCGGTGAGGCATGGGCTGCATACTAGACAAGGTTGGCACGGCTAGTTCTTCTCCTAGCTTGTTGTCCACACTAGGGTGACATGGTGAGGCTCGGCCTGCTCACCATTGATGGCATTGGCAAGCTGACAGTGGTGCTAGAGCTTAGTTAAGTGTGATACATGATCTACTAAGGCTAGTTGTAACCAGAAAGGGAACAAGGTTGGCCCAAAACACTTCTCAACATAGTGTTTTTGATTTTGTTGATTTGAATCTGCAACCTGTTTGATGAAATGGCCGCATGAACTTGAGTTTTGAATTTTGAAAATATTTTTGGTGGGTGTGCTAGGCATGTGTTGAGGATTCTATGGGTGCTTGGGTTTTGAAAATTGAGCTTGTTTGAGTGGTTTTTGAAATAGTGGGATCTTCTCATATGAGATAGATTCAATTTTAAACTGTCATTTAAACTAAGCATTTAAATGTTTTTGGATGATCACAAAGTGGGCCTTGGTACCTTATTATGAGTACTATCAAGGGGTGCAAAGATCCATACATGTTTCTGTTAAGTTCTGAGAGTTAGGGATAGCCAAAGTAGGCATGGGAGTTAATTTGGCCAAAGTGACCATTCACTTAATTTATTTGTTTTTGACTTGTTTGTCTTTGGGAAAAGTTTGGGGATTGTTTAGATGATGTTTATTTCACCTAAGAATCATTTTACAAGCAAAGAAACACAGAACCATGGAAATTCAAAAGAATCCAAATTTTAATACACACACATATGAATGCTTTCATGCTTTTAATTGGAAAAGTTTTTGTTAACCCTAATTTTGATGATTAGAGTTTGATGATCCAAGTTTAATATTTTTTGGATGTTACAAACCTTACCCCCTTAAACAAAATCTCGTCCCGAGATTTGTAAAAGGATGAAAAATATTACCTAGGATATGAAGAGATCGGGAAACTCCGTCCTGATGTGATCTTCGCGCTCCTAGGTAGCTTCTTCTTTCGTGTGGTTGCTCCACTGAATTTTGAGAAACTTGATGCTTCGGGTTCTGGTAGTTCTGAAAGCTTCTTCCAAAATACGGATGGGCACTTCAGGGTAGGTTAGGTTATCGTTGATTTCTATGGTCCGGTGATCAATATTCTTGAACACTTCAGTCTTCTCCGGAACTTCGAGGCACTTGCGAAGTAATGAGATATGGAACACATTGTGCATGGATGACATCTTTTCGGGTAGTTCCAATTGATACGACACTTCTCCTCGACGGTTCAGAATCTTGAAGGGGCATATATATCTGGGGGCTAACTTTCCTTTCAGTTGGAATAGCTGCATTCCCTTCAATGGCGACACTTTCAGATACACAAAATCTCCTATGTTGAAGGCAAGGTCTCGATGTCTCTTGTCGGCGTAACTCTTCTGTCTGGACTGGGCGGTCTTGAGGTGCTCAGGAATCTTGTGAACCTTCTCTACTGCTTCTCGTAGGATGTCGGGTCCAAAAATCTGACTATCTCCTACTTCCGACCAGTTCAAAGGGGTGCGACACTTTCTTCCATAGCTGAATTCAAATGGGGACATTTGCAAACTAGCTTGATAACTATTGTTGTATGAAAATTCTGCGAACGGCAGACAATCTTCCTATTTAGATCCATACTCGGACACACATGCTCTCAACATGTCTTCGAGTATTTGATTTAGTCGCCCCGTTTGTCCATCGGTCGAGGGTGATACGCTGTGCTTAAATCTAGTCGGGTTCCTAAACCTTCTTGGACTTTCTTCCAGATTCTCAGGTAAATTGAGTTCCTCAATCCGATACGATGTTCTTGAGGACTCCATGCAAACTGACGATTCTAGCGGTGTATAACTCCGCTAGCTTCAAACTCTGATATGTGGTCTTGACGGGTAAGAAATGGGCGACTTTGGACAATATGTCCACTATGACCCAGATAGAGTCGTTTCCTCTACTAGAAGTAGGCAATCCGGTGATCAAGTCCATTCCAACGGAATCTCATTTCCATTCCGGAATCTGCAATGGTTGCAACAATCCAGCGGGTCTTTGATGTCCCGCCTTGACTCGCTGACATATATCACACTTGGCGATATAGCTTCCGATTTCTCTCTTCATCTAATGCCACCAAAATTGCTCCTTCAAATCTTGATACATCTTCGTTCCTCCGGGGTGGATAGAATAAAGAGTATCATGAGCTTCCTTCAGAATAACTTCTTTCAACTCAGAATCTGCTGGTAAACAAAGGCGTCCTTTGTACCACAGAACTCCTTATTCGTCTTCGGTGAATCCGGGTACTTTGCCTCTACCGATACGACGCTTGATTCCATCGATACTAGCATTTCCTTTCTGCGCCTCCTTGATCTGGCTGATCAAAGTGGGTTGAAGTTCTATGCTAGCCAAAAATCCTTCACTCACTAATTCTATGCGGAAATCTTCCATCGCTTTGTGCAGACTTGGTTGCTCCTTTGAAATCATGGAGTTCAAGCGGCACGACAATCTTCTAAGGGCATCTGCTACCGCATTGGCTTTACCAGGGTGATAGTGAATGTCCAGATCGTAATCCTTAATTAACTCAATCCATCTTCTCTGTCTCATATTCAGCTCCTTCTGAGTGAATATATACTTCAGGCTCTTGTGATCCGAATAAATCTCACAACGGTTTCCCATCAGGTAATGCCTCCATGTCTTCAGGGCTAGAACTACGGATGCGGCCTCGAGGTCATGGGTTGGATAATTCTGCTCATGTTGTTTCAGTTGTCGAGGTAGATAAGATATAACTTTGCCTTCTTGCATTAGCACACATCCGAGACCGATCTTGGATGCATCACAATACACGTCAAAGGACTTCGTGATATCCGGCATGATTAAGATTGGGGCTGAAATCAATCTCCTCTTTAGTTCCTGAAAAGTTGCTTCACATTTGTCCGTCCATTCAAACTTCTTGTCCTTCTTAAGCAATTGGGTCATGCGTCTGGCGATACTCGAGAATCCTTCTACGAACTTGCGGTAATATCCCGCCAATCCGAGAAATGCACGAACATGGGTTTGAGTGGTTGGGGCTTGCCAATCTTCGACATCTTTCACCTTTGCAGGGTCAACGGAAATTCCTCCGGCTGATACAATGTGGCCGAGGAATCCTACCTCCTGTAACCAGAATTCACATTTGCTAAACTTGGCATACAACTGATGCTCTCTAAGGGTTCCAAGAATGGTCCTTAGGTGTAGCTCATGTTCTTCTTATGATTTGGAATAAATTAGAATGTCATCGATGAAAACAACGACAAACTTATCCAGGAAGTCCATAAAAATCTTATTCATGAGATTCATGAAATAAGTGGGGCATTGGTTAATCTAAAAGACATGACACTATACTCATATAATCCATATCTGGTGGTAAAGGCATTCTTTGGAATATCCTCTGCGCGAATCTTGAGTTGATGATAGCCAGTTCTAAGATCAATCTTAGAAAACACTTTGGCACCGGTCAACTGATTAAACAAATCTTCTATCTTCGGCAATGGGTACTTGTTCTTGATAGTGACATCATTCAACTTCCGATAATCTGTACACAAACGGTTACCTCCATCTTTCTTGTCCACAAACAAGACAGGTGATCTCCATGGTGACGCAGTTGGTTGAATCAATCCAGTTTCCAACATGGCATCTAGTTGCTTCTTCAATTCTGCTAGTTTAGACGGGTTGATACTATATGGTCTCTGAGCTATGGGTCCAGTTCTGGGGATTAGTTCAAGGATAAACTCGATATCCCGATCTAGGGGCATACCAGGCAAAACATCTAGAAATACATCGGGGTATTGTAAGATCCCTCCCTTTATAAAGGTAAGGATCCCTGTGATGCAATGCTAGTCCCTGGATCAACGCTAGCATCCACAGTTTAAGATGAAGTACACAGAAACAAAGGTCATTATTATATATCATTCCAGAGACAAACATAGTATTTTACAACTCCATGGCCATAGGCCTAATACAAGAGTTTAACCATAACAATATAAATAAGTATTCATATTCATGTTCCACAGGCAAGCATGTTGAGTGTAGACTCATAACCCCTAATCATCATCAGAATAACCTGCAACATCACAAGTTACAGCCACAGTGGGTCAATACATTGGAATAGTATTGGCAAGTGATACCTTAGTAGAATATTAACACCTAAATACTATATGAATTTGGCTATGTGTAGATTAGGCTTGCTTTGCTCAAAATAGGTTTTACCTATTAGTTGAAAACACTAAGTTTTTTTTGACAAAACTTTCCCAAGGAATCACCAATAGAAATTGGTGAACCTTCACCCTTGTTCATCCACAAGTTTTACTCAAAAAATTGGGATGAGGAGATTCTTGATAGCTTCCATGTCTTGATGCTCAAGTTGTCCAATACCAGGGACATGGCTAAGTACTTAGATTCTTCCATCTGCAGAGGTTGTGCACTTTCCCCACAAGACTTGATTTTCACCAAGACAGGACCTTTCACAAGCCTTCCCTTACCAAATGGACGCGTTCCAACCTATCATCCCACTACCACAAACTGTCCAAATGGCTAAGTTATTGCAACCTATATGATCCAGGCAGAGCCCATAATGCCATGTAGCTTTACTAGAAGCTTCTTAACATTTGGCATCTCAAATCCCTCTGTTCCTGGGTGGCTTTCCACAAGTGAGATACACAAGGTAAACCATAGAAATGGGCCTTGTGTAACCACTCAACACAAACCAATCTTTCCATTCCACCCAGGTGTTTCATTCACTTAGTTGTTTTATTAAGCAAAACATAAGTCCAAAGACTTAGAAGTATTTCTATAGAGGGTCCCAACCTTTGAATAAGGTAGAGTCCCCTGTGTTTGCAATGCTAGTCCCTGGATCAATAGCTAGCATCCACAGTTAAGATGTAATATCAAGAAACAACGGTCATAATATAACTTTATAACCAGGAATAACATAATTTTATTACATCTTACATAGCTCATTTGGCTATTACATTACATTGCAGCAGAATAACTATAAGCATGGGGTCCTTCATCTTCAAAGTGCCACAGGCAGATGTTGGTTGTAGACTTTGTAATCCTAATCAATCAATCTTCACTAAAATCAATCAAACCAGCAACATTACAAATTACAGCCACCAGGTTCAATACATTTGAATTGTATTGGCAAGTTTTACTACTATGTTGAATATAAGTGGATCCTATCATTACATGCATATTTGGCTAAGTAGGGTTTTAGGCTCCTTTGCAGACAGCAATAATTTATCCTATCTTTTCAAATGGTTTTGTTTCCTTTGTCAAATCTCTTTATCAAAATCCCTTGAACTCCTTGGTATCCCCAAGTATTCAAGTCCTTGTCAAAAATCTCTTGAGCTCCTTGGTACCCCCAAGTGCTTCAAGTTTTATCAAAATCTCTTGAGCTCCTTGGTAACCCCAAGTGCATCAAGTTTTCATCAAAATCTCTTGAGTTCCTTGGTAACCCCAAGTGCATCAAGTTTTCATCAAAATCTCTTGAGTTCCTTGGTACCCCCAAGTGCATCAAGTCTTTTGTTGTCACTTAAAAGTTTTCTTTTAGAAATTGGAATGTCGAGATTTCCCATAGCTTCAAGCTTTAGTTGCTCAGTATTGTCCATAACCGGGGACACGACTAAGTACTTAGATTTTATTATCTTCTGCAGAAGGAGTACACTTTACCCACATGTCACAATCCCATCTTGTTGCCACCAGTGGCCACTGGATTGGTGCTCACCAAGATGGAGTACCGGCAGATTGAGAATGTGACGAAGTCTTTCCAGAGGGTCCTCCCATACACCATTGCTAGCTTGTCTTCAGTACCCATGTAGGATTCCAGGTCCTCATGTCCAGTAACTTGAAGACAATGCATGGGTCTTCCCAATGTAGTTGACTAAGCCAGAGCCATAAATAGCATGTGGTTGCGCACGAAAGCCACAATTGGAGAAACATGTTCAATCTCTAAGTTTCCTGGGTGGTTTCCTTTGGAGCACAACACAAAGAGATTGCCATAGACATGGTTCCTTTTGTTGCCACCTTCTCCAAAACTCAAAGTCCTTGTCCACCCAGGTGGTTCATTGAGTCCTTGTTTTATTATGTAAAATCACAAGTCCTTTTCTCAACTTCATAAAATCTCAACATGTAACTCTTTTCAAAATATGGCATGGCTAAGCATGTAACAACTACATTGTTTTCACTAAGGAATGTATAGGGAATCCTATTAGGATTTAGCATAGCATAAGTATAGAAAATTCTTTTCATGCATGTTTTCAAAATCCACTAAGTGTAATGAAAATAGTAGGACTTTAGATGATAGTGTAACTTGCCTTTTGGTAGGGAATGTTGGTTCACTCCTTGATCTTGCTAGTCTCACACTTTTCTAACTTCACTACAATAAATCAAGGAAACACAATATCAACAAGCATTCCAAACCAATAATCAATCAAACAATTCACACACATAAAACAATGGAATTCAAGTCATGCATGTATGCATGCAAAAGATGGTTCTGTTTGCAAAGATGGTCTCCACTAAGCTTCTAAACTTTGTAGGGTTCAAAGTGGTCATTTTCCAAAGTGGCAAAACCATTTGCAAAGGGTTTTGTCTATAAGCCATTTTTAAATCCATTCATTATTTTATGTTGTGGAAAATATTTTTATCAAAGTAACAACTTTAGGTTGTTCACCAAATAAGTTGTTAATTCACAAAACTTGGTGTTTTGGTCAGTAGGTTTGCTCTAAATCATTTTCTCAAAGTTTTTACTCCAAAGTCATTTTCATAACAAAACCATTATTTTTATTTGGCTAGAAATGGGCTAAAACAATTAATCCATCCTAAACTTCACCAAAATCCTTTTTAAATCCACAAGTTGGTTCCTAGGGTCAGTAAGTTTACCACAAACCAATTTGCAAAGATTTCAACTTCAAAAACATTTTTGAACAATTTTTCTAATCTAAACAAGCATACAAATGTTTCTGCAAAAAGAAACAATCTAACTGTTACTATTTACTAAACAAATTGCATGGTTGGCTAGGGCTTGTTCCACTGATTCCAACGATATAAAGTTTGTAATTTTTGGACGTGTGGATCAAAAGTTATAGGGGTTTCAATTTGCAAATCAAATCTGTTTTCAAATTTCTGTTTTAAACAAACTGGTGACACGCGGCGGGATATGACTAGCCGGTACCGGTTCGCACGGATCGCGCAACATGGACCGCAGGATTTAAAGTGAATCGTGCGGCATAGGATCGATCTTACCCCTTTGATAAGTCAATCAATCGCGTGCCTCGGATCTGGATCGGACGGCTCCTAATGTCTTGCCAAGAACTGGCGGCGCGACGACGGTGGCGCGCGGCGGCGGTGCTCTGGCTACGGTGTTACGGCGAGAACAGGAAGCGAGAGGAGTAGGGGAGATGCTCACCAGAATCGCCGTGGAATGCTGGTGCTCAACATGGTCGTCTCCGTCGAAGGGGCGCTCGGGGTGGACGGCAATCGCTCGCCGGAGTTTAGGACAGCGTCGGGCACGCACTGGCGTCGCAGTTGGCGAGGCTACAGGTCACGGAAAGGCAAAACAGGGGGTCTGTTAGACGCGCAAGAGAGAGTAGAGCATAGGAGTATCATCCTGAGATGAAGGGGAGGTCGATGTTACCGGGGGAGGTCGTCGGAGAAGAACCAGACGCGGCGACGCTCAGTGGTTGTTGGAGTCGAGGTTCTGGGGCGCCCGCGGTTGAATGGGAGGTACAGGGAGATGCTCCTGGGAGTGGGGAAGGTGTGAGCTTGGTTGGGGAGGTAATGGGTGGCGCGGTTCGGTCGGAATTGTCGCCGGAGTGTCGTCGGAGCAGCGGCGGTGCAAGGCTGATTCGAGGGAGCCTAGGGGCTCTCTGGTAGCGGGGTTTGAGGGGAAATGAAGAGGAGAGGGAGGGGATTTATCACGCGTGATCACTGCGAGGTTTAAACGCGGCATTAAGGTGAATTGACGACGCAAAATCAACGACAGAAACGGGGAAGAACTGGTCGTGGGTGTAGACGATGAACAGGAGAGGGTGGGGTCGGCTGGTCAGTGAGAAAAGGAATGAGGGGGAGGGTCCACAAGTCGGTGACTTAGCGGGTCGTCTGGTGAGTGAGAGAAAAACTCTTCGGGGGAGAGAGGGAAATGGGCCGCTGGGCCTAGTTGGGATGTTGGGTTGGGTCAAGTCCAATTCTATTTTTTTGTCTGTCTGAATCTTTTTTCTTTTTCCCAATTTCAGTTTCTGTTTTGAAATTCCAAACAACATTCATACATTCAAATCACATTCAAACACACTTTGCAATTGAATTTGGTTCTGTTTAACAACATAAACCAAAATCCAAAATAAAATAGTATTTTTATTTTACAGTCCATTTATAATTAAATAAAATGGACACTAGTTAATAAATCAAATGGGTTTTAATTTATTTAAAAACTCCACTTGCAATCTAAATATTTTCAAAACTAAAACAGTAGGTTTTATTTGAGAATATAAAATACTTGGAAAACTTATTTGAATTAAATAAATAAGTTTTGATGGTTATTTAAAATAGTAAAACTTTTATTTATAAAACTTGGATATTAAATCCTTATTAATTTATTTTAGACAAACCTTTACTATTTGTATCAAATAGAAATATTTTATTTCAAAGGTTTGGCCAAGTTTTAATTTGGCTTATAAAATAATCTTTATTTATAAATCTATCTATTTCATTTGAAAACCAAATCTTTTTATTTAAAAGATCCAAAATAGTAATTCCAAATATTTTTATTTTCTTTTATTAAATGTTTATCTTTTTAAAACCTTTTAGGATCTATTTGATCCAAATTGGTTTGAAGGTTTCCAATTGTATTCAAAAAGTTTCTTCTCACCCTGAAAATCAATAAAGTTTTATTTTATTCATTTGTTTTTCACATTACAAGATTTGGAAAATCTTGGGATGTGACAATTTCTCATAGCATGATTATATAATCCACCCTTGGTTGCTACTAGCTAGGCTAAGCATGGCAATAGCAACTATCTTAACTTAAAGGAAATTGTAACATTGGTACAACTACTAGGATTTCCCAAGCATAGCATATAGGTACTTAGCAAAATAATCATGCAAGTCCTATACAAAATATTTCTAATGCATAGGTAAATTATTGGGATAGAAACATGAAGCACCACTTTCCTTGGTAGTTTGGGGAGTAGAAACAATCTTCACAACCACAATCACTATTTGCACCAAAATCTACACATAAAATAATGGCACCAAAATCACATAACAAAATATACAAACAAAAATATATGAATGCATGCAAATGCCATGTGATGATTTTTCTACACCAAACAAGACAAGGGTATAGTACTGAAACAAAACCAAAACCAAAATACTCAAAATAAACTTTATTTGATTTTTAAATCATTTTTCAAATCATTTCTATACCCAAAATAAGCCTACAAATGTTTCTGCAAAAACAACCATTTTTATGGAGGCAAAACATTAAACACATTGCATAAATAGATAGTATTTTCTCTCATAATTCCAATGATATAAAATTTGCAAAATTTGAACGTGGGGATCAAATGTTATGAATTTTACAAGTTTGAATCATTAATAGATCAAATTTCTGTTTTAAATCTAAACTCAGGCCACGCGGCGTGTTCTGATTGGTCCATACCGATTCGGCCGGATTGATCAACGTGGACCACATGATCTAAATGAAAATGCACGGCCAGATCTAACGCATACCCCTTCGTTAAGTGAATCTATCGCATGCATTAGATCTAGAACTAACGGCTATAGATCAAACGACCCAAGTTTGGCGGCACCAGCGGCGGCGAGTGGCGGCGGCTCTTTCAAAGAAGTTGCCGGCGATTTAGATCGCGCGGGGAGGAGTGTATATTCTTACTGGGTTCGCGTGGTCGCTGCGATGCTCGAGGTGGTCGAGGAAGAGACAGGGGCGCACGGATTCAACGGCAGGACATCGTCGGAGTTGCTGGCGGCGTCGTGTGTTTGCGGATGGAGTAGTTGCCGACGATGTAGACCGCCCTAGCACGAACCAGTGGTGTCAGAGGATGCACAAGGTTGCAAGGAACACGCTCGTTTGAATTAGAAGGGAAGGGGTGATCTGGCTCACCGTAATTTCTTCGCCGGAGCTCGTCGGTACAGCGGCGGCGTGAGAGCAATTTGGGGCAGCCTGGTGGCGGAGCGAGTGATTTGAGCGAGGGGAAAGATGCGGAGAGGGGAGGGGATTAAATATCCGGAGCGGGAGCAAGGATTACTCCCTGCATCAATGGGATTTAAGCGGGCAGTGACTGCGGCGAGGTAACGGCGGAGCGGCTCGGGCGCGCGTTGATTGGGGACGACGCTGACGGGGCAGGGTGGGGTCGGTCTGTCAGTGGGTGGGTGCGCGCTGCTGCGGTAAGAAACAGAGAGAAAGGGGGAACCCCGGGTGGGCTGCTTTGGTTGTTGGGCCGAATGAGTAGCGCCTGGTCCAGTTATGTTTTCTTATCCTTTTTCTTTTTCTAATTTGATTTTCAGGAAACCTTTTCAAATGAATTCAAATGTATTTAAATTCCAAATCTTTCTGGATTTTTATAAAGTGAAACCTGCACATTTTTTAGCATAAAACCATGCTGTCTTGCTAGACTTTCTTGGTTCCTTTGAAATTTTAAAATAAACAGTGCCTTAGCACAAGATTTGATAAAGATATGAAAATGGTTTTAAAACATAATTTGTTTTGCAAAATTTTGTCCAAGCTTTGGAACTCAACCAAACCAACTTATAAACAAACAAATCTTGGTTTGAAACAAATATTCTCTCACTAGAGAGTAGCATTGGATCAATGCTTGTCTACATAAAATAATAAGCACTGAATGCTTCTGTTTTCTTAAAAGGACTTGAAAATTATCCCTAAATGATTATGCATGCATGGATGATATGCAATCTTTGAAAACATGATTTTAGGGATGTTACAAATCTAACCCCCTTAAGGTGAATCTCGCCCTCGAGATTCGGATTGGCTAGAAAAAAGGTGAGGGTGGTCTTTCCGAAGATCATCTTCTCTTTCCCATGTTGCTTCTTCTTCGGAATGATGGTTCCATTGAACTTTGCAGAATTTGATAGTATTGGTCCGAGTAACTCTTTCTGCAGTCTCAAGAATCTTGATGGGTTTTTCCTCATAAGTGAGATCACTTTCCAATTGAACCTCCTCCAAAGGTATAGTATCCTTCAAAGAAGTCTCTTCCATCCCTGGATGTCATTTATTTACATGACTCACATGAAACACATTGTGAACGGCAGACAATGATTCTAGCAATTCAATCTCATAAGCTACTTCTCCTTTACGACTTAGAATCTTGAATGGTCCAACATATCTTGGGGCCAATTTTCCTTTGACTCCAAATCTCTTCACTCCACGAAGTGGTGACACTCTAAGATAAGCTCTATCACCCACTTCATAGGTGACTTCTCTACGCTTAGGATATGCGTAGCTTTTCTATCGGGACTGTGCTATCTTCAATCTGTCCTTAACAAGCTTGACTTTCTCTTTAGCTTCTTTGATTAGTTCTGGCCCGAACAAGTTTCTTTCTCCTACACCATTCCATAGAAATGGGGTAGTACACTTTCTCCCATAGATAAACTCAAACGGTGCCATCTCAATACTGGCTTGATAGCTGTTATTGTAAGAGAATTCTGCGTATGGCAGACTTTCATCCCAACTAGCTCCATAGTCTAGAGCACATGCTCTCAACATATCTTCGAAAATCTGGTTGGTCCTTTCTATCTTTCCATCAGTCTGAGGATGAAAAGCAGTGCTGAATTCCAATCTTGTTCCCAATGACTCATGTAGTTTCCTCCAAAAATGAGAAGTGAACTGAGTCCCCCTATCAGACACAATACTCTTGGGTACTCCATGTAGACATACAATCATATTGATGTAGATCTTGGCCAACTTAGTACTTGTGTAGGTTGTCTTCACGGGTATGAAATGAGCCACTTTAGTTAAGAGATCCACCACTACCCAAATAGAATCATAACCTGACCTGGTCCTTGGCAATCGGGTGACGAA
The DNA here is from genome assembly GCA_916181665.1 of Avena sativa. NCBI lineage: Eukaryota > Viridiplantae > Streptophyta > Magnoliopsida > Poales > Poaceae > Avena > Avena sativa. The sequence goes on from OV702283.1 coordinate 311,730,909, forward strand.
ATCCATGCCAATCTTGTCCCACTTCCAATCAGGAATAGGTAGTGGTTGTAGCAATCCTGCTGGTTTCTGATGTTCCGCTTTTACTCTACTACATACATCACACAAAGCAATATGTCCGGCGATGTCCTTCTTGAGATTATTCCACCAGAATCTTTCCTTCATATAAATGTACATTTTGGTGTTACCCGGATGAATGGAATACGGTGAGTTGTGCGCTTCTTGTAAAATCAGTTTCCGAAGCTCCGGATCTTGTGGAATGCAGATACGTTTTCCATACCATAAAGTACCTTGTTCGTCTTCATGGAATCCTTTGGCTTTTCCTTTTCCAATCTTTTCCTTAATCTCTTCAATTTCCTTATCCGTCTTTTCGGTTTCTTTGATTTTGTCCAACAAAGTGGGTTGAACATCCAATGACATAAGATGTCCCTCAGGCAAAATCTCCAATCTGAGATCTCTAAATTGGGCACACAGATCATCTGGCAACTCTCCCTTAGTAAGGCCATTCACAAAAACCTTACGGCTTAGAGCATCTGCTACAACATTTGCTTTACCGGGGTGGTATTGCAAACTCAAGTCATAGTCCTTGATGAGTTCTAGCCATCTTATTTGCCTCATGTTGATTTATTTCTGAGTAAAGATATACTTCAAACTCTTTTGATCCGTGAACACTTCACATCGTTTTCCCAAAAGATAATGTCACCATGTTTTGAGTGCATGGACAACAGAAGCAAACTCTAAATCATGAGTAGGGTAATTTACCTCATGAGTTTTGAGTTGTCTCGAGGCATAAGCCACAACTTTCCCTTCTTGCATTAGAACTGCACCTAATCCATGATGAGATGCATCACAATACACTTGGAAATCTTTCTCCAAGTCTGGCAGACATAAGACTGGTGCTGTCACTAGTCTCTTCTTCAATTCTTGGAAACTGAGTTCACATCCTTCAGACCAAGCAAATTTCTTGTCGTTCTTTAGTAACTCAGTCATTGGCTTAGCTATTTTGGAGAAATTCTCAATGAACCTTCTGTAGTACCCTGCCAAGACAAGGAAACTACGAACCTCTTTTACTGACTTAGGAGATTCCCATTCAGTTACAGCTGACAATTTAGCGGGATCAACTGCTACACCATCTCCTGACACAACGTGTCCAAGAAATCCAACTTCATTTAACCAAAATTCACACTTGCTGAATTTGGCATACAGCTTATGCTCTCTAAGCTTCTCAAGTATCAAACGCAAATGTCCTTCATGCTCTTCTTTGCTCTTGTAGTAGATCAAAATGTCATCGATGAATACGACAACAAACTTGTCAAGGAACTCCATGAACACTTTGTTCATCATATTCATGAAATAAGCTGGTGCAATTGTCAAACCAAATGGCATCACGGTGTACTCATACAATCCATACCTAGTGGTGAAAGTTGTCTTAGGTATGTCTTGTTCTATTATCTTGAGCTAGAAATAACCTGACCGGAGATCAATCTTTGAGAACACACGGGCTCCTTCTAACTGATCAAACAAGTCATTGATTCTTGGCAAAGGGTATTTGTTCTTGATAGTCACCTCATTGAGTGAACGGTCATCTATGCATAACCTTTGACTTCTATCTTTCTTTTCCACAAACAAAACTAGTGCTCCCCAGGATGAAAAACTTGGTTGAATAAATCCTTTCTGGAACTGTTCTCCAAGTTGTTTCTTGAGTTATTTCAACTCAACAATGGACATCTTGTAAGGTCTCTTTGCTATTGGTCCCGATCCTGGTAGCAAATCAATCAGAAATTCCACATCTCTATCTGGTGGCATTCCCGGCAATTCTTCCGGAAACACATCCGGATATTCACTCATAATTGGCACACTGTCTATGCTAGCCCCCTTAAGAGAATTTAGCTTACTCCCTTTTGGTTCAAAGTTAGTCTTGAATCTAATCCTTTTGTTTTCTGGAGTTGTGAGTGTGACGGTATGGTTGGCACAATCTATCACTCCCTTGTGCTTACTCATCCAGTCCATTCCAAAAATGACATCCAATCCTTGGGAATTTAGGATTATCAGATTAACGGGAAACTTATACTTCCCAAACTCTATGACTAGATCATGACATCCTGAGTTCACTATCATTTCTTCGCTAGGAGAACTTACTTTTATAGGACACCCAATAGTTTCCACTGGAAGTTCATTTCTTTCAACAAATGCTCTTGATATGAATGAATGCGATTCACCAGTATCAAAGAGAACAAATGCTGGAACAGAATTGAGTTTGAACTTACCAGCAACAGCATCAGGTTCCTCATAGATCTATTCCACATTGATGTGGTTCACCTGTCCCTTCTGGAAAGGTTTGGGCTTGTTGGGTCCCTCAACTTTCTTTTCTGGGCATTCATTTGCATAATTCCCCATATTCTTGCACTTGAAACATTCAACCTGACTAAGATCCTTCTTGATAGGCTGGCTTCCACTACCACTTCCACTTCCACTTCCATTGTGGTGGTTCTTGTACCCACTCTTGTGATTCTTGTACTTGTCATTGTCATGACTATGGTGATGCTTGTTGTCATGATGACGGTTGTGGTTGTGGTGGCTGTTTTACTTTCCATGCTTGCGGGATCTAGAACTCCCACTATCATCATAATGGGAACGCTTGTGAGACGATCCCGAGTTGTGCTTGTCAGAGTGTTTCCTCTTCCTGCTTTCAACCTGTTTCATCTTGCTATCCAAGATGGCAGCCTTGTCACAAAGAGATTGATAGGTGGGGACATAGGCCACAGATAACTGCAGATTCAGTTCATCATTCAATCCTTCGAGGAACTTCTCTTTCCTCTTGGCATCAGTATCAACTTCATCCGGCGCATAACGCGCCAGATTGTTGAACTCCTCAATATATTCAGCCACGCTGCGGTGGCGCTGTTTCAGATTATGGAATTACTTCTTCTTAAAGCTCATCATTCCGGATGAGATGTGAGTTGTACGGAAACCATCTTCAAAGATAGCCCATGTCACATCCTCAATTGGAGTGGTGATCTGGAAGTTATCCCACCAAGTAGCTGCTGGTCCTTCCAACAAGTGTGCTGCAAACCTGACTTTCTCCTCGTCGGTACAGCCGACAGTTACCAAATCCTTGTTCACTGAACGTAGCCAATCATTGGCCACCATGGGATCAGTAGTTCCTGAGAACTTAGCAGGCCTCAGTCTTAGGAATCTGGTGAGCATGTCAAAACCTGTTGGACTATTCTGATTGTTGTTGTTGTTGTTGTTGTTGTTGTTGTTGTTATTCTGATTCTGCATGAAAGTAGTCATCAGCTGCATCAGCTGTGCCTGTGTTGTCATCAGCTGCTGCATCTCGGGGGTGACATTGTTGTTGTTTGGGTTGGGGTTGGCATGTTGAGGAGGCATCTGTGGTTTTCAATAAGGATAAGAATGAGATACACATAGATGCTTATTATGCATAATACAACACATAGACAATCAGCAAACAAGCATCAAAATAACATAAGGTTCAATGACATAAACAACAAGTTTGAAAAGCAAACACACCAATAGCAAGCCATCCACATGTTGGATGGTCATTGCGACTCAATAATCAAAAGCATGGTAAATGACAAATAAACGAGTAGTCATCACTACTCCTCTGCATCAACCTCCTCGTCGACAAGTGTAAGACCTGCATTCTCCATAGCGGTCTTGTACTCCTCGACATTGGTAGTCAAGGCCTCTACCTTGGCTTTGAGAGCCCTCTTCTGTGAACGAAGTCTCTCAATCACACCCTACTGATGCTTGAGCTTGAAGTCCTTGGCCTCTAGTTCTGCAGTCATCTCTCGAATCCTCTTGTTCCTATCTTGGACTCTTTTCTCTTGACTCTTGAACTTTCTATCCCGACTCTCAAACTTGGCCTCCATTTCCTTGACTATCTCATCTTGCTCTACGAAGAGCTTGTCCTTCTCATGAAGCTGCACCTGGAGTTCGTCATTGCTAAGCATGACGTTGGTCATATCAGTATGTAGGTGCCTAAGAAGAACCTCTAGGTCCTAGAGGTATAGACGAATCGGCTCTTCCGTCTCTCTAGCAGCATCCTCGAACTCAATAGCCTCACCATCCTCGTCGTGTCTTCCGAAGGCGTGGAAGTGAGTACCTCTAATCTCCCAAGAATGTCTCCCTAACAGACGCCCAATTAAATCCTACATGACTACCTCTAGGCCTCTCTCCCTGTTGTCGTGCATAAACTTGAAGATGATTGCCTCCGTAGTAGGCTCAGTCTGGCGTCCTGGCTGATTAACCTTTAAGCCCCAAAGGTCCTTCCTCTCAAACTTGGTAAGGGGAAGCACCATGATGCTAGGAAGCGAAAGATTGAGCATACTAGTGAGCTCAATAAGACGAGTGCCAAAACGAGTTCCCTGAACTCTTCAGCCGTGCTGATAGTAACATTAGGCATCTACTTTATAAGATAGAGAAAAGTTAGAAACAACATCAACAGAAATACTCAAGACAAGGTAGAACAAGCATATCATTTGCAAACAATCACACAAGTCATGGCATACATAAATCCATTACAAGCATCCAAGGTTCAACTTAACTTAGACAAAATTTTGGAAATAAAATGGTAAGTGTGGTGGTCCAACTAACGAAGTACATTACAACTCTCACTCTCTAGATTAAAGGCTATCAAAGCATCCTTCTATCAATAGAGATGAGAAACAAGATTAGAAAAGTTTACGAGAAGAATAAGACAAGTGTGGAAGTTGTTGAATTTTTTTCCTTAGTGGTTTCTAATCCAATCCTAGGGTCATAATCCTATAGGAAACACAGTGCTCTGATACCATCTGTAAGATCCCTCCCTTTATAAAGGTAAGGATCCCTGTGATTGCAATGCTAGTCCCTGGATCAATGCTAGCATCCACAGTTTAAGATGAAGTACACAGAAACAAAGGTCATTATTACATATCATTCCAGAGACAAACATAGTCTTTTACAACTCCATGGCCATAGGCCTAATACAAGAGTTTAACCATAACAATATAAATAAGTCTTCATCTTCATGTGCCACAGGGAAGCATGTTTAGTGTAGACTCATAACCCCTAATCATCATCAGAATAACCTGCAACATCACAAGTTACAGCCACAGTGGGTCAATACATTGGAATAGTATTGGCAAGTGATACCTTCCTAGAATATTAACATCTAAATACTATATGAATTTGGCTATGTGTAGCTTAGGCTTGCTTTGCTCAAAATAGGTTTTACCTATTAGTTGAAAACACTAAGTTTTTCTTTGACAAAACTTTCCCAAGGAATCACCAATAGAAATTGGTGAACCTTCACCCTTGTTCAACCACAAGTTTTACTTATAAAATTGGGATGAGGAGATTCTTGATAGCTTCCATGTCTTGATGCTCAAGTTGTCCAATACCAGGGACATGGCTAAGTACTTAGATTCTTCCATCTGCAGAGGTTGTGCACTTTCCCCACAAGACTTGATTTTCACCAAGACAGGACCTTTCAAAAGCCTTCCCTTAGACAAAATGGACGCGTTCCAACCTATCATCCCACTACCACCAACTGTCCAAATGCCTAAGTTATTGCAACCTATATGATCCAGGTAGAGCCCATAATGCCATGTGGCTGCACTAGAAGCTTCTTAACATTTGGCATCTCAAATCCCTCTGTTCCTGGGTGGCTTTCCACAAGTGAGATACACAAGGAAAACCATATAAATGGGCCTTGTGTAACCACTCAACACAAACCAATCTTTCCATTCCACCCAGGTGTTTCATTCACTTAGTTGTTTTATTAAGCAAAACATAAGTCCAAAGACTTAGAAGTATTTCTCATAGCATGATTATATAATCCACCCTTGGTTGCTACTATCTAGGCTAAGCATGGCAATAGCAAGTATCTTAACTTAAAGGAAATTGTAACATTGCTACAACTACTAGGATTTCCCAAGCATAGCATATAGGTACTTAGCAAAATAATCATGAGAGTCCTATACAAAATATTTCTAATGCATAGGTAAATTATTGGGATAGAAACATGAAGCACCACTTGCCTTGGTAGTTTGGGGAGTAGCAACAATATTCACAACCACAATCACTATTTGCACCAAAATCTACACATAAAATAATGGCACCAAAATCACATAACAAAATATACAAACAAAAATATGTGAATGCATGCAAATGCCATGTGATGATTTTTCTACACCAAACAAGACAAGGGTACAGTACTGAAACAAAAACAAAACCAAAATACTCAAAATAAACTTTATTTGATTTTTAAATCATTTTTCAAATCATTTCTATACCCAAAATAAGCCTACAAATGTTTCTGCAAAAACAACCATTTTTACAGAGGAAAAACATTAAACACATTGCATAAACAGATACTCCTGATTCCAATGATATAAAATTTGCAAAATTTGAACATGGGGATCAAAAGTTATGAATTTTGCAAGTTTGAATCACTAATAGATCAAATTTCTGTTTTAAATCTAAACTCAGGCCACGCGGCGTGTTCTGATTGGTCCGTACCGGTTCGGCCGGATCGATCAACGTGGACCACAGGATCTAAATGAAAACACACGGCCAAATCTAACGCATACCGCTTCGTTAAGTGAATCTATCGCATGCGTTAGATCTAGATCTAACGGCTATAGATCAAACGACCAAAGTTTGGCGGCGCCAGTGGCGGCGGCTCTGTCATAGAAGTTCCGGCAATTTAGATCGCGCGGGGAGGAGTGGAGATTATTACTGGGTTCGCGTGGTCGCTGCGATGCTCGAGGTGGTCGAGGAAGAGACAGGGGCGCACGGATTCAACGGCAGGACCTCGTCGGAGTTGCTGGCGGCGTTGGGTGTTTGCGGATGGATTAGTTGCCGACGATGTAGACCGCCCTAGAACGAACCAGTGGTGTCAGTGGATGCACAAGGTTGCAAGGAACACGCTCCTTTGAATTAGAAGGGAAGGGGTGGTTTGGCTCACCGGAATTTCTTCGCCGGAGCTCGGCGGTACAGCGGCGGTGTGAGAGAAATTTGGAGCAGCCTAGTGGCGGAGCGAGTGAGTTGAGCGTGGGGAAAGATGTGGAGAGGGGAGGGGATTAAATAGCCGGAGCTGGAGCGAGGATTACTCCCTGCATCAATGGGATTTAAGCGGGCAGTGACTGCGGAGAGGTAACGACGGAGCGGCTCGGGCGCGCGTTGATTAGGGACGATGCTGACGGGGCAGGGTGGGTTCGGTCTGTCAGTGGGTGGGTACGCGCTGCTGCGGTGAGAAACAGAGAGAAAGGGGGAACCCCGGGTGGGCTGATTTGGTTGCTGGGCCGAATGAGTAGCGCCTGGCCCAGTTCTGTTTTCTTATCCTTTTTCTTTTTCTAATTTGATTTTTAGGAAACCTTTTCAAATGAATTCAAATGTATTTGAATTCCAAATCTTTATGGATTTTTATAAAGTGAAACCTGCACATTTTTTAGCATAAAACCATGTTGTCTTGCTAGACTTGCTTGGTTCCTTTGAAATTTTAAAATAAGCAGTGCCTTAGCACAAGATTTGATAAAGATATGAAAATGGTTTTAAACATAATTTGTTTTGGAAAATTTTGTCCAAGCTTTGGAACTTAACCAAACCGACTTATAAACAAACAAATCTTGGTTTTAAACAAATATTCTCTCACTAGAGAGTAGCATTGGATCAATGCTTGTCTACATAAAATAATAAGCACTCAATGCTTCTATTTCTTGAAATGACTTAAAAATGATCCCTAAATGATTATGCATGCATGGATGATATGCAATCTTTGAAAACATGATTTTAGGGATGTTACTGGTATTCACAGACTATCCAGACTTGGTCAATGGTAGGTTGGGCTATACTCTTGTTGCACTTGAATTGACGAGGTAAGGTTTCAGATACATGCTCGACTGATATTCCGGCTGTACTGGTCATGGTTATGGCTTTCTTAGCACAGTCAAATAATCCTTTATGTTTGGACATCCAATCCATTCCTAGTACTACTTCCAAACCTTTAGTTCCGAGTACTATCAGATTAGCATAAAAATCTATGCCATGGATTCAGATAGGGACGGCTTTGTAGATTTGCCTAGCTTTGGTGGTTGAACCGGGGATTTGAACAATCATAACATGCTTCAGTTTGGTTGGTTGAATCTTACTAGTGCATGCAAATTCTTCGGTGACAAATGAGTGTGATGCACCAGAATCAAACAACACTCTAGCAAGTACTGAATTTACAGAAAACATGCCCAGCACGACATCTGGCGCTTCCTAGGCTTCTTCCGCATGCATGAGAAAAAGACGACCATTGCGGTTGAGCGAATTCCCTGGGGCAGACCTTCTTCCGGGCTGAACACGACGCTGCTGCTGAGCTGGGGCATTTGCATTGGGGGCTGCGGCATTCTTCTTGGGGCACTCATTGGAGTAGTGACCCTTATTTCCACAGTCATAACAAGTCACTTGCGACTTGTCCTTTGCTGAAACAGGCACAGTATTGCTTCCAGTCCTCGGGGCAGTGTTGGTGTTGGCAGTAGCATTGTTGTTGTTGAACTTGGTTGGTGCACGGTTGAAATTTTTAGAGTTTCCGGGGTTGTTGTGATTTCCTCCGGCCTCAGGTTTCCACGGTTGGGGTAGGTCGAACGGTTCGTCGGGGGTATGTTGGTTCTCGGGGCAAATCCTGGAGATGGGTTGGGGCGATACTTTGGGGTATGACGGGTTCCTGGCTGATGCATCATGCGGCGTTTGCGGTTCTCATTGGCTTGGTTGATCTTTCCTTCCATCTGAATGGCAGAGTCGACGAGGGCTTCAATATCAGCAAAGGGGATATTTACCAACTCAGTCTGCATCTCATCATGCAAACCATTCAGGAATCTTTCTTTCTTCTTGGCTTCAGTGTCGATCTCATCCGTGGCATACCTAGCTAATGACAAGAATTTGTCACGGTATTCCACTACGGTCATCCTTCCTTGCTTCAGTTCTCTGAACTCATCTCTCATTCTCTTGATCAAACCCGGTGGCACATGGAGGTTCTGCTGAACTTGAACTTGAATTCCTCCTAGGTGTCAACAACCGGATTTTTAATCCCAGATGCCTGTTATGCCATACATCGCAATCCCAGGATTACCATTTTTGCGAGACATAACAGAATTGGATACCATAGTACATCATCCATTACAAACCATTCAAAATGTCTTACACAAATAGGGATCTCATTGATCCAGTTGTTAATACAACTTCAAGCAGCGGAATTCGTAATAATAACGGTAGCGTAGGCGAAGCTCCATCTTCGGGGTCACAGGCAATGCTGACGATGGGAGATGATCCTAGTTGTCGTAAACTTCCTGGGGTCCATCCTCTAGGTACTCCTCTTCATAGTCTGGCCACGGGAATATCTAGGGACAAAGCCAAGAGTACTCTTTAAGTACTCGCAAACTAATACTAACAGGTGAAGGGTTTTTTTGATAATAGGACACTAGGCTCTAGGGTTGTTTTGCAAAAGCCAGATTTATTTCTACTAAGCTGAGAAGCAAGAGAAGCTAGTCACAATTTTATACCTCCTACGTAGGAACTTGTATTTCTTATCACAACCCTGTTGTGGTCAAGTCAAAGTCTCAATTTATTTCACAAGTATTTTGAAAACATCTAACGGGGGAACAGTATGGCCACTCCAATTGTCCATAACCGTGAACGCGGCTATTCGAATAGTTTGACACTCTGCAGAGATTGTACACTTTCACCACAACATTCGATACATCCGTCAGGAACAAATCCTGAATTCACCATACTCAGTATGCGGATAATCAATCCTAACCTTTCAATTACACGCCCTAGTATAAGCACCTCTCCTGTGAGTTTGGCCTCCCAACCATGACCAACTGTCATCTTGGGTATTGCACAGGTGGACAATCTTCACAAGGTAGCCTCAGCTCAGACCTTGGCTGTGAGGGAACTAATACTAAGGTATATAAGTTTCCAGTCAATTCCTACCCAATCTTCAGGTATTGTGGTTGTACGATAAAATTGGAATGGTATCGCATCCAGACAACCATCAGTTTTATAAAGGGCTAAGGCTCATGCCTCAACATTTTCATCACCAAAATCATCTGGTGCTCGGAAACACATGTCAAAAACATTTCAATAGAATGATCCATCATTCCAAGGTTTTCATAACCATTTTCACCAAGTATTCCCATCTAAAGTTAATCAAGTTTTATGCTTAGCACTAGTATTTACAATTGGGGGTAAGTACTAATGAGGGGTGGTAAACTAGTGGAGTTTCAACTAAGTTCAATCTCATGCCTTGGGATGACATCAAGATTATCTAGCTTAGGCCAAATTTTATGCTCTTTATGCAACCTTCAATTATCCTTCTAGTATCTACCATTTATTCCAGTAAACTCTAACTAAGAGCTTTGATAAAGAAATAAAGTAATAAGCTTGCAAGTAAAACTAGGATTGGGTGCCATCAAATGTATCTAACCAAGCATGCTTAGTGCATTGCATAGGTTATTTAACTCTCATAATTGCAAGTGTTAGCTTGCATAGGTATAGTATCAGCTTGCATTGGTCCACTTGGTTAGTAAAGATTGCCTTGTGCAAAGCAGTGGTTGAAGTTCTCCTCGGCTTCTTCTTCGTAGTATCCTCCTTCCTCCTCGTATCCTTGGTCGGTACTAGCGTCTATGAATAAATACGAGGTACACAATCACCAAACAATACTTAAGTACTTGCATTCATCACACACAAGGGTCCTATAGATGATCTAGCCTCATCACTAACATTACAAGATTAAAGCTTGGTTTAATTCCTTTTATTTTTAGAAAAGTAATTTCTACTCATTGAAAAACTACTTAAGATTTAATATTCTCCATACCAAACATGGGATCATGTTGACACATGTCATCACCACATATTTTAGTCCATGGGAATGTGATTTAAAGTGGTGTCACAATTTAATAAGGTTTTACCCTTTTATTTTAATTAAATAAAGTGACTAGAAATGCCTATGTAGCACTCTTTTATTACTTGAACATTATTTTTGTAAGTAAACCTATATATTTTTATATATTCTGAAAGGTATGGTTAAATGTGATTTTTGAGAGTTGGAATCAACTCAAAAGCTATTATGGTTTAAATTTGAAAAATGTTTGAATGCAGAAAAGCTTCTGCCTTGTTATTTTTACCATGGATGATCTACAGATCCAAATGACTTGAATCCAACGGGCTTGGATTCAGCATTCCCATACCTTAAATTGGTTTCATTTAATTTGGTTCACTGAATCGACCTGGGTTGATTTTTGAAACTGGGTACAGAAGTGTGTTTGAAATAAAATGGAAAAGGTTAAATTCAAATAACTGGGCTGCGCGGGAAGCGATACTGGGCCGGCCTGCTAAGCACAGCGCTTACGCGGGCTGGTTAAGTGGCTGTCCCCACGCGTCAGTGAGACCGGGGGGTGCGAAGCGGTATGGGGCGATGTGGTGCGTTTGATCTGATTCTAATCCAATGACTGAGGGTCATCGTCGACGTTGGGCAACACCGGCGAGACAAAAACCTAGCGCGGCCAGTGGGGGTCGTTGGGGGCTCACCGGGGTTCAGGCGAGGGTCGGCGAGGCAGGCGAACGGCGAAGTCAACGACGGCGAACCTCCTGGTACCGGCAGCTTCTCCTGGGGCGGCTCCAATCGCTGGCCCCCTTCTTCTCCAGCAGCGACAGACTCCGGTGAAATTCCGGCGAAGTGCTGCTCGCCTTGCTCCGGGAACGGGGTGGCACGATCAGTGAGGAGAGGGGAGTGAGATGGTATGCTCAATTAGCCTGGGGGTGGCCTCTATTTATAGCGGCGAGAGGGGACCGACGGGGCACAAGGTGAGCTCGTCGTGGTCGACGGTACAGACGGCTATCGGCGTGGGCGACGGTAGGGGGGCGGTGCGGTGCTCCCTGGCGATGCTCAACGACACGGTGGCGAGACGTGGGCAGTGTGGTTTGGTCGGAACGCGACGGTGCTCTGCACATGCCCGACGGAAGATTTAATGGCGCACAGCGCGCGTGGTCCGCGCAGCGGCGAACGAGCGTGTCTGCGGGGTTGCTGGGACGGTGGTGATCACGTATGCACGCGGTGAGGGCGGCACGCGGTCTGTGGGCGTTGGTCGAGTGTGGCGCTCTGGGCGTGCTCTCGGCATGGTTGCTGGCGATCTTGGCATGGTTCGTGCGTGTGGTCCAGTGGCTGGCAGGGTTCGAGCGCTAGACAGGGAGTGGCGGTGGGGTGTTGGCTGCCTCCTAGACATGTTTTTTAGGCTTGGTGCTTGCTCTGGCTAGCTAGCCATTGTCGGCTGGCAAGGTGATGCTCGGGTTGGCATGGCATGGGGCAAAGGGTAGGGGCTAGGGTTTGTCCAAGTACTGGTTGGCACTGGGGGAGACAAGGGTGACCAATGGTGAACATTTCTTAGCCAAATTACTTCTCCAAATAGTGAAGTTATGCCAGTTTGATTTGTTTCTGCCAAGTGTTTGATGAAATGGCCGCAAGAATTCAAGTTTTGAATTTTGAAAAGATTTTTGGTGGGTGTGCTAGGTTGGTGCTGGTGAGTCTGCAGATGCTTGGGTTTTGAAAGTTGAGCTTGTTTGAGCGGTTTTTGAAAAAGTGGGATCTTCTCATATGATAAAGATTCAATTTTGAACTGTCCTTTAAACTATGCATTTGAATGTTTCTGGATGATCACAAAGTGGGCCTTGATACTTTGTTATGAGTACAATCAAGGGGTGCAAAGATCCAGAAAATTTTCTGTTAAGTTCTGAAAGTTTGAGACAGCCAAAGTAGGCATGGGAGTTAAATTGGTCAAAATGACCATTCACTCATTTATCTTTGTTTTGATTTATTTGTCTTTGAGAAAAGTTTGGGAATTGTTTAGATGATGTTTATTTCACCTAAGCATTCATTTACAAGCAAAGGAACACACAAACAAGTTGGTTCAAAAGAATTCCAAATGAAATGCATACACCATGCATGCTTTCATATTTTTTTTATTTTAGCAAAGTTTTTGTTAACCCTAAATTTGATGATTAGAGTTTGATGATCCAGATTTAGTATTTTTGGGATGTTACAAACCTTCCCCCCTTAAACAAAATCTCGTCCCGAGATTTGAAAAAGGACGAAAAAGATTACCTAGGATTTGAAGAGATCGGGAAACTCTGTCCTAATGTGATCTTCACGCTCCTAGGTAGCTTCCTCTTCTGTGTGGTTGCTCCACTGAATTTTGAGAAACTTGATGCTTCGGGTTCGGGTAGTTCTGAAAGCTTATTCCAAAATACGGATGGGTACTTCAGGATAGGTCAGGTCATCGTTGATCTCTATGGTCTGGTGGTCGATATTCTTGAACACTTCGGTCTTCTCTGGGACTTCGAGACACTTGCGAAGTAACGAGATATGGAACACATTGTGCACAGCTGACATCTCTTCAGGTAGTTCTAATTGATACGACACTTCTCCTCGTCGGTTCAGAATCTTGAAGGGTCTGATATATCTGGGGGCTAACTTTCCCTTGAGTTGGAAACACTGCATTCCCTTCAATGGCGACACTTTCAAATATACAAAATCTCCTATGTTGAAGGCGAGGTCTCTACGCCTCTTGTCGGCGTAACTCTTCTGTCTTGACTGGGCTGTCTTGAGGTGCTCACGAATCTTGTGAACCTTCTCTTCTGCTTCTCGTAGGATGTCGGGTCCGAAAATCTGACTTTCTCCTACTTCCGACCAGTTCAAAGGGGTGCGACACTTCCTTCCGTACATGAATTCAAATGGGGCCATTTGTAAACTAGCTTGATAACTGTTATTGTATGAGGATTCTACAAACGGCAGACAGTCTTCCCACTTAGATCCATATTCTAACACACATGCTCTCAGCATATCTTCGAGTATTTGGTTTACTCGCTCCGTTTGTCCATCGTTCTGAGGGTGATACGCGGTGCTGAAATCTAGGCGGGTTCCTAAACCTTCTTGAACTTTCTTCCAGAATCTCGAGGTAAACTGAGTTCCTCGATCCGATACGATGTTCTTGGGTACTCCATGCAAACCATCTATTATAGCGATGTACAACTCTGCTAGCTTCGAACTCTGATATGTGGTCTTGACGGGCAAGAAATGGGCGACTTTGGACAATCGGTCCACTATGACCCAGATAGAGTCATTTCCCCTACTAGAAGTAGGCAATCCAGTGATCAAGTCCATTCCAACGGAATCCCATTTCCATTCCGGAATCTGCAAGGGTTGCAACAATCCAGCGGTTCTTTGATGTCCTGCCTTGACTCGCTGACATATATCACACTTGGCGATATAGCTTCCGATTTCTCTCTTCATCTTATCCCACCAAAATTGCTCTTTTAAATCTTGATACATCTTAGTTCCTCCGGGATGGATAGAATAAAGAGTATCATGAGCCTCCTTCAGAATCACTTCTTTTAACTCAGAATCTGTTGGTACACAAAGGCGTCCTTTGTACCACAGAACTCCTTCTTCGTCTTCGGTGAATCCAGGTACTTTGCATGTACCGAAACGACGCTTGATTCCGTCAATACTATCATTTCCCTTCTGCGCCTCTTTAATCTGACTGATCAAAGTGGGCTTAAGTTCTATGCTAGCCAAAAATCCTTCACTCACTAATTCCATTCGAAAATCTTCCATCTCTTTGTGCAAACTTGGTTGCTCCTTCAAAATCATGGAGTTCAAGCGGCACGACAATCTGCTAAGGGCATCGGCTACCACATTGGCTTTACCAGGGTGATAGTGAATGTCCAGATCGTAATCCTTGATTAGCTCAATCCATCTTCTCTGTCTCATATTCAGCTCTTTCTGAGTGAATATATACTTCAGGCTCTTGTGATCCGACTAAATCTCACAACGGTTTCCCATCAGATAATGCCTCCATGTCTTTAAGGCTAGAACTACGGCTGCGATTCTAGGTCATGGGTTGGGTAATTTTGCTCATGTTGCTTCAGTTGTCGAGATAGATAAGATATGACTTTGCCTTCTTGCATTAGCACACATCCGAGACCGATCTTGGATGCATCACAATACACATCGAAGGGCTTCGTGATATCTGGCATGATTAAGATTGGGGCTGAAATCAATCTCCTCTTGAGTTCTTGAAAACTTGCTTCACATTTGTCGGTCCATTCAAACTTCTTGTCCTTCTTCAGCAATTGGGTCATGGGTCTGGCGATACTCGAGAATCCTTCTACGAACTTGCGGTAATATTCCGCCAATCCGAGAAATGCACGAACTTGGGTTTGAGTGGTTGGGGCTTGCCAATCCTCGACATCTTTTACTTTTGCAGGGTCAACGGCAATTCCTCCGGCTGATACAATGTGACCGAGGAATCCTACCTCCTGTAACCAGAATTCACATTTGCTAAACTTTGCATACAACTGATGCTCTCTAAGGTTTCCAAGAATGGTCCTTAGGTGTAGCTCATGTTCTTCTTCTGATTTGGAATAAATCGGAATGTCATCAATGAAAACAACGACAAACTTATCCAGGAAGTCCATAAAAATCTTATTCATGAGATTCATGAAATAAGCGGGGCATTGGTTAATCCAAAAGACATGACGGTAGACTCGTATAATCCAGATCTGGTGGTAAAGGCAGTCTTGGGAATATCCTCTGCACGAATCTTGAGTTGATGATAGCCGGTTCTAAGATCAATCTTAGAAAACACTTTGGCACCGGTCAACTGATCAAACAAATCTTCTATCTTGGGCAAGGGGTATTTGTTCTTGATGGTGACATCATTCAACTTCCGATAATCCGTACACAAACGGTTACCTCCATCCTTCTTGTCCACAAACAAGACAGGTGACCTCCAAGGTAACGCACTTGGTTGGATCAATCCAATTTCCAACATGGAATCTAGTTTCTTCTTCAGTTCTGCGAGCTCATACGGGTTCATACTATATGGTCTCTGGGCTATGGGTCCAGTTCTGGGGATTAGTTCAATGATAAACTCGATATCCCGATCTGGGGGCATACCGGGCAAAATATCTGGAAATACATCGGGGTATTCACAGACTATCCGGACTTGGTCAATGGTAGATTGGGCTATACTCTTGTTGCACTTGAATTGGCGAGGTAAGGTTTCAGATATATGCTCGACTGATATTCCGGCGGTACTAGTCATGGTTATGGCTTTCTTGGCACAGTCAATCAATCCTTTATGTCTGGACATCCAATCCATTCCTAGTACTACTTCCAAACCTTTAGTTCCGAGTACTATCAGATTTTCATAAAAATCTATGCCATGGATTCAGATAGGGACGGCTTTGCAAATTTGCCAAGACTTGGTGGTTGATCCGGGAATTTGAACAATCATAACATGCTTCAGTTTGGTTGGTTGAATTTTACTAGTGCATGCAAATTCTTCGGTGACAAATGAGTGGGATGCACCAGAATCAAACAACACTCGTGCAAGTACTGAATTAACAGAAAACATACCCAGCACGACGTCTGGCGCTTCCTAAGCTTCTTCAGCATGCATGAGAAAAAGACGGCCATTGCGGTTGAGTGAATTCCCTGGGGCAAACCTTCTTCCTGGCTGAACATGACGCTGTTGCTGAGCTGGGACATTGGCATTGGGGGCTGCGGCATTCTTCTTGTTGGGGCACTCGTTGGAGTAGTGACCCTTATTTCCACAGTCATAACAAGTCACCTGCGACTTGTCCTTTGTTTCTACAGGCACAACATTGCTTCCAGTCCTCGGGGCAGTGTTGGTGTTGGTGGTAGCATTATTGTTGTTGAACTTGGGTGGGGCACAGTTGAAATTGCTAGCATTGCCGGGGTTGTTGTGATTCCCTCCGGGCCTAGGGTTTCCACGGTTGGGATAGGTGGGACGGTTCATCGGGGGTCTGTTGGTTCTTGGGGCAAATCCGGGAGATGGGTTAGGGCGATACTTTGGAGTCTGATGGGTTCCTAGCTGATGCATCATGCGACGCTTGCGGTTATCATTAGCTTGGTTGATCTTTCCTTCCATCTGGATAGCAGATTCGACAAGGGCTTCAATATCAGCAAAGGGGATATTGACTAACACTGTCTGCATCTCATCGTGCAGACCATTCAGGAATCTTTCTTTCTTCTTGGCTTCGGTGTCGATCTCATCTGGGGCATACCTAGCTAATGACAAGAATTTGTCACGGTATTCCACTATGGTCATCCTTCATTGCTTCAGCTCTCTGAATTCGTCTCTCATCTTCTTGATCAAACCCGGTGGCACATGGGTTCTGCTAAACTTGACCTTGAATTCCTCCCAGGTCATCATATGGCCTCCGGTCATTGCGTGAACACTGTTCCACCATGCCCTGACATCTCCGGCTAGATAGTGGGTGGCGAACAGAACTTTCTCGTTGGCTTCTACTCTTGCGACTTCTAGGTTATTTTCCATGGTCTGCAGCCAATCATCAGCGTCTAGGGGTTCTTCTGACTTAGTGAAAACAGGTGGGTTGGTGTTCTGGAAATTCTTGAGCTTAGATCCATGGTTGTCCTGATTTCCGTGGCCTTGGTTGTTGTGGGCTAGCTGAGCTATCTGTTGTAGGGTGGCTAGGTTGGCTTGAAGTTCCGCTCTTTCAGCTTCGCGGTCAGAGGTCAACATTTGCAGGATCTGCAACATCGGGTCTGGGGATGAACCACTTCCTCCACGTGGCATCTGAAGATTGAGATAGATCATGAGAAAATAGGGAAATTTCTAAGGTTCTGGGATTTTGAAAAGTTTTTAAAGTTTGACTCAGATTTTTCTAGCAACTCACTTTTCATTCATTCATTCATTCATTCATTCATAGCACACGATACAACACACACCATAACAAAGAAAAACAGATGGTTTTCAGAACCATTCTGGAAACTACGATACAGTGGGACCGAATACTACTCACTACGCTAGTGCTCAAGTGCTACGAGCTTCGTCATCCTCATCATCATCGATGAAGGCGAAATCATCCTCATCGGTGAAGAAGTCCATAGCCTGATACTCCAAAAAATCATCATCATCACTGAGATAGGAGTAAGGGTCTCCACGAAGATCCTCTCCTGCATTCTCCCTTTCTTCCAACTGCATGTCTCTCTCGTGGATGGTCTCCTCCAAAGATGAGATACGGTGGCGAAGATGAGCAATGATGCGCTCCTTCTTGTCGAGCTGACGGCGGCGAGACTTTCGATCCTTGGCTAGCATGGCGATGGTTTGGTCTTTCGTCTTGATGATGGCAGACTTGTGGTTGGAGTAGTCACGGTAGTTATCCAACTCCTGCTGACGATCGTACATCAAGAAGCTAAGGTGGTCCAATTGGGTCTTCATCTCAGGGTGGTATGGGGCATCCAGTGGTTGTCCATTTGCATCACGCCTTGGGCAAAACTCAAAGCGGGTTCCCTTGATCTGATTGATGTTTTGCCCACATAGATGGGAAAGAGCTTCCTGCATTTCCCTGGAAAGTCCATCGAGCGAGTTGTCCTCTCTTAAGGTAAACTGAATTCCCTTAGCAGTGGGGGGTTCAATCTTTCCTCGGATACTTGCAACACTCAGCCACTGCAGATCTTCTCCTCCTTGATCATTGAGCTGAGCTCCGAAGAACTCGGGGTGCGGACGCTCCAGAAGTTCCGAAAGCTGGTCCAAATCCCTCTCAAATATAAGGTCTCCTCCATTCCCCAACTGATAAAACTTGCTGTACTTCACGTCCATCTATAAGAATATAGGATGAGTAAGTTAGTAGAGTGATCAAGTGTGTCAAATTTTATGTATTTTGCAAGAGTTTTTGAGGAACATGAATTTTCATGAAAGAATCAAAGGGATAAGAATGAGAATAAGTTTTTGTAACTATTTGTTTTCTTTGTTTTTGAAACTAAGTTTTTTATTCAAACGTCCATTCTAACTAGGGTATCCTAAGGTCAGGATGGCTCTGATACCAACTTGTAAACACCAGGATTTTTAATCCCAGATGCTTGATATGCCATACATCGCAATCCCAGGATTACCATTTTTGCGAGACATAACAGAATTGGATACCACAGTACATCATCCATTACAAACCATTCATAATGTCTTACACAAATAGGGATCTCATTGATCCAGTTCGTAATACAACTTCAAGCAGCGGAATACGTAATAATAACGGTAGCGTAGGCGAAGCTCCATCTTCGGGGTCACAGGCAATGCTGACGATGGGAGATGATCCTAGTTGTCATAACCTTCCTGGGGTCCATCCTCCAGGTACTCCTCTTCATAGTCTGTCCACGGGAATAGCCAGGGACAAAGCCATGAGTACTCTTTAAGTACTCGCAAACTAATCCTAACAGGTGAAGGGGGTTTTTGATAATAGGACACTAGGCTCTAGGGTTGTTTTGCAAAATCCAGATTTATTTCTACTAAGCTGAGAAGCAAGAGAAGCTAGTCACAATTTTATAACTCCTAAGTAGGAACTTGTATTTCATATCACAACCCTGTTGTGGTCAAGTCAAAGTCTCAATTCATTTCACAAGTCTTTTGAAAACATTTGACGGGGGAACAGTATGGCCACTCCAATTTTCCATAACCGCGGACGCGGCTATTCGAATGGTTTGACAGTCTGCAGAGATTGTACACTTTCACCACAACATTCGATACATCCGTCAGGAACAAATCCTGAATTCACCATACTCAGTATGCGGATAATAAATCCTAACCTTTCAATTACACACCCTAGTATAAGCACCTCTCCTGTGAGTTTGGCCTCCCAACCATGACCAACTGTCATCTTGGGTACTGCACAGGTGGACAATCTTCACAAGGTAGCCTCAGCTCAGACCTTGGCCGTGAGGGAACTAATACTAAGGTATATAAGTTTTTAGTCAAGTCCTACCCAATCTTCGGGTATTGTGGTTGTACGATAAAATTGGAATGGTATCGCATCCAGACAACCATCGGTTTTATAAAGGGCTAAGGCTCGTGCCTCAACATTTTCATCACCAAAATTATCTGGTGCTCGGAAACACATGTCAAAAACATTTCAATAGAATAATCCATCATTCCAAGGTTTTCATAACCATTTTCACCAAGTATTCCCATCTAAAGTTGGTCAAGTTTTATGCTTAGCACTAGCATCAACAATTGGGGGTAAGTACTAATGAGGGGTGGTAAACTAGTGGAGTTTCAACTAAGTTCAATATCATGCGCCAAATTGGGGGTATGACATCAAGATTATCTAGCTTACGCCAAATTTAATGCTCTTTATGCAACCTTAAATTATCTTCCTAGAATCTACAAGTCACTTAAGTGAACTCTAAGGAATAGCTTTGATAAAGAAATTGTAGGGGTCCCATCCTTTTAATAAGGTAGGTTCCTCCTGTGTTTACAATGCTAGTCCCTGGATCAATAGCTAGCATCCACAGTTAAGATGTAATATCAAGATACAAAGGTCATAATATAAATTTATAACCAGGAATAACATAAGTTTATTACATCAAACATAGCTCATTTGGCTATTACATTACATTTGCAGCGGAATAACTATAAGTATGGGTCCATCATCTTCAAAGTGCCACAGGCAGATGTTGGTTGTAGACTTTGTAGTCCTAGTCAATCAAACAATCTTCATTTTTAAAACAATCAACCTGCAACATTACAAGTTACAGCCACAAGGTTCAATACATTTTGAATTGTATTGGCAAGCTTCACTTTTATGTATGATAAGAGTGGATCCTATCATTATATGCATATTTGGCTAAGTAGAGTTTTAAGGCTTATTTGCATAAAGCATTGTTTTATCCTATCTTTTCAAAAAGGGTTTTAAAGTCCTTTGTCAAATTTTTTTCCAAGTTCCTTGAACTCCTTGGTAGACACTCAAGTGTTCAAATCCTTGTCAAAATCTCTTGAGCACCTTGGTAACCCCAAGTGCAACAAGTTTTAATCAAAAACTCATGAGTTCCTTGGTAACCCCAAGTACATCATGCTCTTGAGCTCCTTGGTAACCCCAAGTGCAACAAGCTTTACAAAATCTCTTTGAATTCCTTGGTAGACACACAAGGCATCAAGTTTTTATATTAGAAGTTGGAATGTCGAGATCTCCCATAGTTCAAACTTTAGTTGCTCAGTTTTGTCCATAACCGGGGACACGGCTAAGTACTTAGATTTTATTTACTTCTGCAGAAGGAGTACACTTTACCCACATGACACAATCCCATCTTGTTGCCACCAGTGGCCTACTGGATTAGTGCTCACCAAGATGGAGTACTGGCAGACTGAGAATGTGACGAAGTCTTTCCACAAGGTCCTCCCATACATCATTGCTAGCTTTGTCTTCAGCCCCCATGAAGCATTCCAGATCCCCATGTCCAGTAACTAAAGACAATGTATGGGTCTTCCTAATGTAATTGACTAAGCCAGAGCCATAATAGCATGTGGTTGTACACGAAAGCCACAATTGGAGAAACATGTTTGATCTCTAAGTTTCCTAGGTGGTTTTTCTTTTGGAGCACAACACAAAGTGATTGCCATAGACATGGTTCCCTTTTGTTGCCACCTTCTCCAAAACTTAAAGTATCCTCCACCTAGGTGGTTCATTGAGTCCTTGTTTTATTATGTAAAACTCAAGTCCTTTTCTCAACCTTTGTAAAATCTCAACATGTATCTCTTTTTCAAATTATAGCATATAGCATGGCTAAGCATGTACAACTACAAGATTTTCTCTAAGGAAAGTAAGGGCATCCTATTAGGATTTAGCATAGCATAAGTATAAATCATTTTCATGCATGTTTTCAAATCCACTAAGTATAATGAAAATAGTAGGATTTTTGCATGAGAGTGTAACTTGCCTTTTTGGTAGGGGATGAGAGTTTTACTTCTTGATCTTGATAGACTCACTCTTTTGCTAATCTCACTACAAGTCAATCAAGCAAATCACCAAATCAACTAGCATTCCAAACCAAGGTTAAACAAACAATTTCACACACATAGAAATGGAGTCTAAGTCATGCAAAAGGGGGTTCTTGTGCAAGGTTGGTCTCTACTAAGTTTATAAACTTTGTATGATCCAAATTGGTCTCTTACCAAAATGGCAAAGTCATTAGTTAGAGGGTTTTGCTCAAAGTATATTTCAAAATCCATTCAACATTTTATGTGGTGATAATTATTCTTATCAAAGCAAAACTTTAGGTTTTTCACCAAGTGAGTTGCCCTTGGCAAGGTTTTGAGGTTTTGGGCTAGTAAGTTTGGTCCAAAACATTTTTCCCAAAGTTTTCCTTGCAAAAACATTTCCATTGTAAAATCAATAATTTTATATGGCTAGAAAATGGCTAAGTTAAATAATTCAACTTAAATTTCACCAAAATCATTTTTAACACTATGGGTTGGTTCCTAGGGTCAGTATGGTCACACAAATCCATTTTGCAAAGGTTTTAATCTTAAAATCAATTTTAAACAATTTTTATACTCTAAACAAGTACACAAATGTTTCTGCAAATTCAACCAAGCTAACAGATACTATTTTCAAAACTAAGGCCATGGTTAGCTAGGGCTTGTTCTCCTGATTTCATTGATATAAAATTTGTAATTTTTGGACGTGTGGTTTGAAAATTACAAGGGTTTGAAGTTTGCAAAAGTTTCTGTTTTTCAAATCTGTTTTAAATCCAATAAGTGACACGTGGCGTGTTTTAACTGGACGATACCGGTTCGGGTGGATCGTGTGCTGCGGAGCGTTGGATTTAAGTTGGATCGTGCGGCACAGAACGCGTACCTCTTCGCAGTAAGTGATCTAATCGTGGCCGCTAAGTCTGGATCGAGCGGTACTGGCGAGTTTGACCATGTGTGGGCGGCGCTAACGGCGGCTAGCGGCGGCGTACGGCCAGGCGGTGGCGCTACGGCGGCTTCAGGAAGTAAAGAGGAGAGAAAAAGTGCTCACCGGAATCGCAGGGCTGTGGTGATGCTCGACGTGCTGTTGGCTTGACAAGGGGCGCTCGGGGTCAGGCAAAATTCCTCGCCGGAGTTGGTTCCGGCGATGGTCGCGCTCGGTCGAGGTCGAAGACGGCTCTGTGGTTCACGAGAAGACAAACGGAGGGTTGGGTTAGCTGCGTAGGACCATGGCAAAGATGTGTGCGTGATCCAGAGGGTACGGGGTGGTCGGAATTAACCTGTGGGCGTCGTCGGAGTTGAGGCAGACGACGGTGGCGGTAGGAGTCGTCGCTGCAGATCGCCCTAAGGTAAAACAGGAGCATATTTAGATGCGCAAGAGCAAGGCGATGCTGGGTGCGTGAACGAGAGAGGTCGGGGCGGTCAGATACTACCTGTGGGCTTCGCCGGAGATGAAGCAGACGGTGGCGACGGTGGTCGTTGTCGAAGGCGAGGTTACAGGGTACCCGCGGTCGAGCTGGATGGGCTAACAGATGCGCCTGAGAGTGGGGATGCTGTGAGCTTGGTCAGGGGAAAGAGGGGCGGTGAGTCTCGGCCGGAATTGGCGAGGAGGATCGTCGGAGTAGCAGCGACACAGAGGGAAATTGGGCGGCCTGGAGGCAGAGGGGAGGCGATGTCTGAGGGAAAACGGAGGAGAGAGCAGGGCGATTAAATGGGTGTGGTCGTGGCGAGGTTTAATGCACGGATTAACGCTGATTGATGGAGCTATCAACGGGAAGAAACGGCAGCGAGGTGAGGGGAGAAGGGTCGCGCGGTGAGGACGATGAACAGTAGCGGTGGGTCTACCTGTCAGTGGGAAAACGAAATGAGGGAAGGGTCCACTGGTCATACACTGTACGGGTTAGAAGCGAGGTGCGAATCGTTTTCCTGCGGGGTGAGGGAGCTGGGCTGTTTTCTGGGCTTGTTGGGCTGCCTGGGCTAGATGGTTGGGCTGCTCTATTTTTTTCTGTCTGGATCCTTTTTCTTTTTCCATTTCTGATTTCTGTTTTGAATTTCCAATCAAACAAACATCAACCAAATCAATTCAAACAACACTCAAATTTGTAATATTGAAATTAGTTCTGTTTAGTAATATAGTCAAAAGCCCAAAATAAAATAATAAAAACTTTATTAATCCAATCTTTAATTAAATAAAATGGAACTTTATTTATTTAACATGATTTGATTTATTTAATAACAATTCCTATTTGAAAACACTTTTAAATCTAAATCAGTAGGTTTATTTGGAAATAAAGAGTATTTGGAAGATTTGTTTTTAAACAATATAATCTCTTATTTTAGGGTCCATTAGTAATTAAATAAAATGGGCCTTAGTTATTAAATCAAATAGAGTTTGATTCTATAAAATCTTTATTTGAAATCTAAATATTTTCAAAACCAAATCAGTAGGTTTTATTTGGAAGTATTAAATACTTGGAAACTTGTAGTTAAAACAAAATAACATTTTATTTTAGAGTCCATTAAATAACATAGACTTTTATTATTAAATCCACTTGGGTTTGTTTTATTGAGAATATTTATTTTAAAATCTAAAATAAAGTCAAACACTTTAGTAGGTTTTATTAGAGAATATAAATTACTTGGGAAACCTATTTAAAATAATTTATTAAGTTTTTGATGTTTTAATTAAAATGGTGAAATCTTTTATTTTAAAAGGGTTTGGATATTAATTCCTTGTTATTTTATTTTAGCAAATCTTTATTAATTTTAAATAACCCTTGCTACTTTAAAAAATAAAATGTTTTTAATTCTCAAAGCTTGGCCAAGGATTAATTTAGCTTTATAAAATAATCTTTATTTATAAATCCATCTTTTCTTTTGAATACCAAATCTTTTGTTTTTAAAAGACCCAAATTATTATTTCCAAAATATTTTGTTTTCCTCTATTTAAAATGTTTATCTTTTTAAATCCTTTTAGGATTTTATCTAATTCAAATGGGTTTGAGGTTCCATTTAAATTCAAAAAGTTTCTTTTGGCTCTGAAATTCAAACAAAGTTTTATTTTATTAATTTATTTTCACATTACAAGATTTGGAAAATCTTGGGATGTGACAGGCTACCACCCTTAAAATAAATCTCGTCCCGAGATTTGGGAAGGCTGGGGTTACAAGCAAGTTCAAAACAACTAGGGTACTACCACCCTTAAAATCTTCAAACAAAAATTACATATTGGCCTTCTTGGGTCCTGGAAAACTTCTCTAAGCAAACTTTTGCTTCATTTCTACACTTGACTCATGGGCCAAGGTTGAGTTTCTCCATAGGCTTGTTCAACTTGTTTTTCATCCTTTCTGGACAGTTGCTTGCATAGTGTCCTGGATTCTTGCAGTTGAAACAATTAATGTCCTTGAGTTCTTTGCGTTGCTCTTGTGGGCAAGTTGCTACATAGTGGCCTGGTTCTTTGCAGTTGTTGCACCACACTTGGTCAATCTCTTTATTCTTCTTGTTCTCTGGGAATCCACTGGAGTAGTGTCCCATTTCCTTACATTTACGACATTGCACCAGGCTCATGTCTTGCTTGGGCTTCTTGATTCTCCTTGATCCTTTGAATTGGGTTGTCTTGTTTGGAGGTAGAAGCGGTCCTTTTCCTTTGGTAGATTTGGATCCTTCTTGTTTCCTTTGTTCCACCATGGCATAGATAGGACATAGACCGGGAGTATGGTCACTTCCTTCACAAAGGTAACAGGTAGTTTGAGAGGTAGGACATTGTCCAACAGGATGATCTTCTTCACAATTGGGGCATTGTCCTTCATGCTCCTTGGAAGTATGATCCTTGTCTCCACAAATAATGCAAGCTGGGGCTCCATCTAGAACTATAATCCTTTCATCCTTGTTATCATAAACTCTCTTTGGATAGCTTTCTTTTATGCTAATCATTTGATTAGTCACCTTAAGCATTAGTTGAGACTGCTCTTCCAAGAACCTTTGGAGTGCTGGATCCTTATCACTATTGTTGACTAGGAACTGAGCTGTTAGTTGGTTCAACTGGTGTTGGGTTGCTATGAGCTCTCTCATGCTATCATCTTGGTTGGTGTTGGTGTCATCAACCTTGGAGTCCTTTGGAGTAGTCATCTGTTTGGGTTTGAAGGGAGATTAGAATAGACAAGATAATTCTAAGGAAATATTCCTAATCACACACATCACAATTCACACAAACAATGTGCATGCAATCACAAACAATCATTTCACTCAAACCACAAAGTTCAAGCACATACTTAGTCAACAAAACATTTTTGTTACACCACATAAGTTGGTGGTCTTGACTTAACTAAAATATGGTGGTCCATCTATATGGTTCACTTGTGATCTTTCTTTCCTTCTTTGTCGTTTCTTCTTACATGAGATCATGTTTTCTTGAGATAACTCTTGGTTGCAATACTTCAAAGTTGTTGATGGCTTCTTTTTATTTTGCATTCCCTCAGTCTCTAAATCTTGGGCAAGATTCCCTTGTCTTACTTGTGGTCCTTAGTAGTTTCCAAGTTGGAAGACCTTGGTGAATATGCTGAAGATGTTGAAGTCATTAGAGTTGAAGAAGTTGAAGTCATTAGAGTTGAAGAAATCTTTTGCACATGGTGTAGTCTTGGGCCATGGGTAGGTTTTTCCATCAAGTTGAAGTAGAAGAGGTGTAGAATTGAAATCAAAATGGTTGAGGAGAGAGTATACAAGTGTTTTTGTAAATAATTTTTGGAACAAAATACAACTCCTATTTTTCTAAGGGTTTTTGTCCAATCCTAGGTTTACAAATCCTACAGGCAACACAATGCTCTGATACCATCTGTAGGGGTCCCATCCTTTTAATAAGGTAGGTTCCTCCTGTGTTTACAATGCTAGTCCCTGGATCAATAGCTAGCATCCACAGTTAAGATGTAATATCAAGATACAAAGGTCATAATATAAATTTATAACCAGGAATAACATAAGTTTATTACATCAAACATAGCTCATTTGGCTATTACATTACATTTGCAGCGGAATAACTATAAGTATGGGTCCATCATCTTCAAAGTGCCACAGGCAGATGTTGGTTGTAGACTTTGTAGTCCTAGTCAATCAAACAATCTTCATTTTTAAAACAATCAACCTGCAACATTACAAGTTACAGCCACAAGGTTCAATACATTTTGAATTGTATTGGCAAGCTTCACTTTTATGTATGATAAGAGTGGATCCTATCATTATATGCATATTTGGCTAAGTAGAGTTTTAAGGCTTATTTGCATAAAGCATTGTTTTATCCTATCTTTTCAAAAAGGGTTTTAAAGTCCTTTGTCAAATTTTTTTCCAAGTTCCTTGAACTCCTTGGTAGACACTCAAGTGTTCAAATCCTTGTCAAAATCTCTTGAGCACCTTGGTAACCCCAAGTGCAACAAGTTTTAATCAAAAACTCATGAGTTCCTTGGTAACCCCAAGTACATCATGCTCTTGAGCTCCTTGGTAACCCCAAGTGCAACAAGCTTTACAAAATCTCTTTGAATTCCTTGGTAGACACACAAGGCATCAAGTTTTTATATTAGAAGTTGGAATGTCGAGATCTCCCATAGTTCAAACTTTAGTTGCTCAGTTTTGTCCATAACCGGGGACACGGCTAAGTACTTAGATTTTATTTACTTCTGCAGAAGGAGTACACTTTACCCACATGACACAATCCCATCTTGTTGCCACCAGTGGCCTACTGGATTAGTGCTCACCAAGATGGAGTACTGGCAGACTGAGAATGTGACGAAGTCTTTCCACAAGGTCCTCCCATACATCATTGCTAGCTTTGTCTTCAGCCCCCATGAAGCATTCCAGATCCCCATGTCCAGTAACTAAAGACAATGTATGGGTCTTCCTAATGTAATTGACTAAGCCAGAGCCATAATAGCATGTGGTTGTACACGAAAGCCACAATTGGAGAAACATGTTTGATCTCTAAGTTTCCTAGGTGGTTTTTCTTTTGGAGCACAACACAAAGTGATTGCCATAGACATGGTTCCCTTTTGTTGCCACCTTCTCCAAAACTTAAAGTATCCTCCACCTAGGTGGTTCATTGAGTCCTTGTTTTATTATGTAAAACTCAAGTCCTTTTCTCAACCTTTGTAAAATCTCAACATGTATCTCTTTTTCAAATTATAGCATATAGCATGGCTAAGCATGTACAACTACAAGATTTTCTCTAAGGAAAGTAAGGGCATCCTATTAGGATTTAGCATAGCATAAGTATAAATCATTTTCATGCATGTTTTCAAATCCACTAAGTATAATGAAAATAGTAGGATTTTTGCATGAGAGTGTAACTTGCCTTTTTGGTAGGGGATGAGAGTTTTACTTCTTGATCTTGATAGACTCACTCTTTTGCTAATCTCACTACAAGTCAATCAAGCAAATCACCAAATCAACTAGCATTCCAAACCAAGGTTAAACAAACAATTTCACACACATAGAAATGGAGTCTAAGTCATGCAAAAGGGGGTTCTTGTGCAAGGTTGGTCTCTACTAAGTTTATAAACTTTGTATGATCCAAATTGGTCTCTTACCAAAATGGCAAAGTCATTAGTTAGAGGGTTTTGCTCAAAGTATATTTCAAAATCCATTCAACATTTTATGTGGTGATAATTATTCTTATCAAAGCAAAACTTTAGGTTTTTCACCAAGTGAGTTTCCCTTGGCAAGGTTTTGAGGTTTTGGGCTAGTAAGTTTGGTCCAAAACATTTTTCCCAAAGTTTTCCTTGCAAAAACATTTCCATTGTAAAATCAATAATTTTATATGGCTAGAAAATGGCTAAGTTAAATAATTCAACTTAAATTTCACCAAAATCATTTTTAACACTATGGGTTGGTTCCTAGGGTCAGTATGGTCACACAAATCCATTTTGCAAAGGTTTTAATCTTAAAATCAATTTTAAACAATTTGTATACTCTAAACAAGTACACAAATGTTTCTGCAAATTCAACCAAGCTAACAGATACTATTTTCAAAACTAAGGCCATGGTTAGCTAGGGCTTGTTCTCCTGATTTCATTGATATAAAATTTGTAATTTTTGGACGTGTGGTTTGAAAATTACAAGGGTTTGAAGTTTGCAAAAGTTTCTGTTTTTCAAATCTGTTTTAAATCCAATAAGTGACACGCGGCGTGTTTTAACTGGACGATACCTGTTCGGGTGGATCGTGTGTTGCGGAGCGTTGGATTTAAGTTGGATCGTGTGGCACAGAACGCGTACCTCTTCGCAGTAAGTGATCTAATCGTGGCCGTTAAATCTGGATCGAGCGGTACTGGCGAGTTTGACCATGTGTGGGCGGCGCTAACGGCGGCTAGCGGCGGCGTACGGCCAGGCGGTGGCGCTACGGCGGCTTCAGGAAGTAAAGAGGAGAGAAAAAGTGCTCACCGGAATCGCAGGGCTGTGGTGATGCTCGACGTGCTGTTGGCTTGACAAGGGGCGCTCGGGGTCGGGCAGAATTCCTCGCCGGAGTTGGTTCCGGCGATGGTCGCGCTCGGTCGAGGTCGAAGACGGCTCTGTGGTTCACGAGAAGACAAACGGAGGGTTGGGTTAGCTGCGTAGGACCATGGCAAAGATGTGTGCGTGATCCAGAGGGTACGGGGTGGTCGGAATTAACCTGTGGGCGTCGTCGGAGTTGAGGCAGACGACGGTGGCGGTAGGAGTCGTCGCTGCAGATCGCCCTAAGGTAAAACAGGAGCATATTTAGATGCGCAAGAGCAAGGCGATGTTGGGTGCGTGAACGAGAGAGGTCGGGGCGGTCAGATACTACCTGTGGGCTTCGCCGGAGATGAAGCAGACGGTGGCGACGGTGGTCGTTGTCGAAGGCGAGGTTACAGGGTACCCGCGGTCGAGCTGGATGGGCTAACAGATGCGCCTGAGAGTGGGGATGCTGTGAGCTTGGTCAGGGGAAAGAGGGGCGGTGAGTCTCGGCCGGAATTGGCGAGGAGGATCGTCGGAGTAGCAGCGACACAGAGGGAAATTGGGCGGCCTGGAGGCAGAGGGGAGGCGATGTCTGAGGGAAAACGGAGGAGAGAGCAGGGCGATTAAATGGGCGTGGTCGTGGCGAGGTTTAATGCACGGATTAACGCTGATTGATGGAGCTATCAACGGGAAGAAACGGCAGCGAGGTGAGGGGAGAAGGGTCGCGCGGTGAGGACGATGAACAGTAGCGGTGGGTCTACCTGTCAGTGGGAAAACGAAATGAGGGAAGGGTCCACTGGTCATACACTGTACGGGTTAGAAGCGAGGTGCGAATCGTTTTCCTGCGGGGTGAGGGAGCTGGGCTGTTTTCTGGGCTTGTTGGGCTGCCTGGGCTAGATGGTTGGGCTGCTCTATTTTTTTCTGTCTGGATCCTTTTTCTTTTTCCATTTCTGATTTCTGTTTTGAATTTCCAATCAAACAAACATCAACCAAATCAATTCAAACAACACTCAAATTTGTAATATTGAAATTAGTTCTGTTTAGTAATATAGTCAAAAGCCCAAAATAAAATAATAAAAACTTTATTAATCCAATCTTTAATTAAATAAAATGGAACTTTATTTATTTAACATGATTTGATTTATTTAATAACAATTCCTATTTGAAAACACTTTTAAATCTAAATCAGTAGGTTTATTTGGAAATAAAGAGTATTTGGAAGATTTGTTTTTAAACAATATAATCTCTTATTTTAGGGTCCATTAGTAATTAAATAAAATGGGCCTTAGTTATTAAATCAAATAGAGTTTGATTCTATAAAATCTTTATTTGAAATCTAAATATTTTCAAAACCAAATCAGTAGGTTTTATTTGGAAGTATTAAATACTTGGAAACTTGTAGTTAAGACAAAATAACATTTTATTTTAGAGTCCATTAAATAACATAGACTTTTATTATTAAATCCACTTGGGTTTGTTTTATTGAGAATATTTATTTTAAAATCTAAAATAAAGTCAAACACTTTAGTAGGTTTTATTAGAGAATATAAATTACTTGGGAAACCTATTTAAAATAATTTATTAAGTTTTTGATGTTTTAATTAAAATGGTGAAATCTTTTATTTTAAAAGGGTTTGGATATTAATTCCTTGTTATTTTATTTTAGCAAATCTTTATTAATTTTAAATAACCCTTGCTACTTTAAAAAATAAAATGTTTTTAATTCTCAAAGCTTGGCCAAGGATTAATTTAGCTTTATAAAATAATCTTTATTTATAAATCCATCTTTTCTTTTGAATACCAAATCTTTTGTTTTTAAAAGACCTATTTTCTTTTCCTCTATTTAAAATGTTTATCTTTTTAAATCCTTTTAGGATTTTATCTAATTCAAATGGGTTTGAGGTTCCATTTAAATTCAAAAAGTTTCTTCTGGCTCTGAAATTCAAACAAAGTTTTATTTTATTAATTTATTTTCACATTACAAGATTTGGAAAATCTTGGGATGTGACAGAAATAAAGTAGAAAGCTTGCAAGTAAAACTAGGATTGGGCTATCAAGTGGGTATGATCACATATGCTTAAGGCATATAGTTGGCATGGTAACAAGCAAGTATTAGCTTGCATAGTTCAACATGATTAGTAAGCCTTGCATAAGTATCAGTATAAGCTTGCCTTGAGCAGAGCAGTGGTTGAAGTTCTCCTCGGCTTCTTCTTCGTAGTATCCACCTTCCTCCTCGTATCCTTGGTCGGTACTAGCGTCTATAAATAAATACGAGGTACACAATCACCAAACAATACTTAACTATTTTCAATCATCACACCAAGGGGTCCTATAGCTGATCTAGCATCATCACTAACCTTACAAGAATAAAGCATTTGCATTATTTATTTATTTATTTATTTAGAAAAGTAATTTCTACTCATTGAAAAACTACTTAAGATTTAATATTCTCCAAACCAAACATGGGATCATGTTGACACATGTCATCACCACATATTTTAGTCTATGGGAATGTGATTTAAAGTGGTGTCACAATTTAATAAGGTTTAACCTTTTATTTTAAATAATTAAAGTGACTAGAAATGCTTATGTGGCATTCTTTTATTACTTGAACATTATTTTTGTAAGTAAACCCAAATTTTTTTATATATTCTGAAAGGTTTAATAAAATATGATTTTTGAGAATTGGAATCAACTCAAAAGCTCTTATGGTTGAAATTTGAAAAATGTTTGAATGCAGAAAAGCTTCTGCATTGTTATTTTTACCAAGGTTGATCTACATATCCAAATGATTTGAATCCAACGGGCTTGGATTAAGAATTTCAGTACCTTGCAATTTGGTTCACTAAATCGAGCTGGGTTGATTTTTGAAACTAGGTACAGAACTGAGTTTGAAATAAAATAGAAAAAGCTAAATTCAAAAGAGTGGGCGGTGCGGGAGATGTTAGTGGGCCGGCCCAGTGTCACTCCGCAGCCCGGGGCTCAGCTGACAGGGGGTCTATCGGTCAGTGGCTCAGAAAACGCGAAGCGGTACGGGGCGATGTGGTGCGATGGATTAGAAGTGAGATCAACGGCTGAGGGTCGTCGTTGATGATGAACATGTCACCGGCGAGCTCGAACCCTAGCGGCTCGGTGGGGGTGCATAGGGGGCATACCGGGGCTCCAGTGACGACGGCGAGGTGGGCAGCTCCGGGGGTGGTCGAAATCAACGGCTCCCTTCTTCTCCAGAGGCGGCCTGCTCTGACGCAATTTCGGCGAGCTGCTGCTCCTCGTGTTTCGGCTAAGGGGTGGAAGGATCAGTGAGGTGAGGGGAGTGAGATGGTGTGAAGAAATCGAGCGGGGGTCGTCTCCTTTTATAGGCTCGACGGCGAGACCGAGAGGGATGGGCAGGCGGCGGTGGCAACACGGCTACGGGTGGCTAGAGTTATGGCCGAGGTTGGCGATCGACGGGCGGTCTCCTGGCGATGCTCTAGAGCTTAAATGCGCGTGTAGGGGCGGTGGCAATTGGTCGGGAACGTGCGATGCTCTGCGAGGCAGAGGCGGCGAACTCCGCGGCGAGCGGTGGCTACGGGGTACGGGCGGTGAAACGAACATGTCTGGTGGACTCCTGGGACGGTGGGGTGCATGCTGGCGGGCGGTGAGGGCTCGAGGTGGTCGGGTTGCGTGGGAACGGCGCGTGCTCTGCGGTGCGCGTCGGCATGGTCGACAGCGGCGCGGGCACGGCATTCCTGGCGATTCTGGTCGCTGTCTTCGAGCTAGGGCTGGTCGAGAGGGGGCGGTGAGGCATGGGCTGCATACTAGACAAGGTTGGCACGACTAGTTCTTCTCCTAGCTTGTTGTCCACACTAGGGTGACATGGTGAGGCTCGGACTGCTCACCATTGATGGAATTGGCAAGATCATAGTGGTGCTAGAGCTTAGTTAAGTGTGCTACATGATCTACTAAGGCTAGTTGTACCAGAAAGGGAACAAGGTTGGCCCAAAACACTGCTCAACATAGTGTTTTTGATTTTGTTGATTTGAATCTGCAACCTGTTTGATGAAATGGCCGCATGAACTTGAGTTTTGAATTTTGAAAAGATTTTTGGTGGGTGTGCTAGGAATGTGTTGAGGATTCTGTGGGTGCTTGGGTTTTGAAAATTGAGCTTGTTTGAGTGGTTTTTGAAATAGTGGGATCTTCTCATATGAGATAGATTCAATTTTAAACTTTCATTTAAACTAAGCATTTAAATGTTTTTGGATGATCACAAAGTGGGCCTTGGTACCTTATTATGAGTACTATCAAGGGGTGCAAATATCCATACATGTTTCTGTTAAGTTCTGAGAGTTAGGGATAGACAAAGTAGGCATGGGAGTTAATTTGGCCAAAGTGACCATTCACTTAATTTATTTGTTTTTGACTTGTTTGTCTTTTGAAAAAGTTTGGGGATTGTTTAGATGATGTTTATTTCACCTAAGAATCATTTTACAAGCAAAAAAACACAGAACCATGGCAATTCAAAAGAATCCAAATTTTAATACACACACATATGAATGCTTTCATGCTTTTAATTGGAAAAGTTTTTGTTAACCCTAATTTTGATTAATAGAGTTTGATGATCCAAGTTTAATATTTTTGGGATGTTGCAGGGCAGCTGTACGTGCGATCGGTAGAGTCGACCTAAGACTTTATTCGATGAAGACTCTATCGTTGAAGAACGTACAACATATCCGAGGATTAAATAGGAACCTGCTGTGTGGCTCGCTGATGTGCCATGATGGCTACAAGCTGGTCTTCGAGTCGAATAAATTTATTATTTGAAAATTTGGTGTTTTTATTGGAAATGGCTATAACAGCGGAGGCTTGTTCCGCCTTTCCACTCTAGATGATTGTAATATCGTAAACAATTTATCGTGTTCTTCGTACTCTGGAAATCATGTTGGAGATGCTGCTATTTGGCACTCTTGTTTATGTCATATTAATTTTGATCGCATTGTTCGGTTGTGCAAGCTTAATTTAATTCCGAACTTTTCCATAGTCCGTGGATCTAAGTGTCAGCCTTGTGTGCAAGCAAAGCAACCCTAAAAGCCTTTCAAGCCAATCGGAGAGAAAAGTCTTTCACCTCTAGATTTAATACATTTAGATTTGTGTGAAATGGATGGAGTATTGACTAAGGTAGGGAAAAGGTATATGATGACTTTGATATATGATGCGACTAAGTGGTGTTATATTTAAATAGTAAAATCGAAAGATGAGGCTCTGAGTTGCTTTAAGATTTATAAGGCCGAAGTAGAAAACCAATTAGAGAAGAAAATCAAACGTTTAAGGTCGAATAGAGGAGGAGAGTATGTATCTCACGAGTTCACTCAATTCTGTGTGGAACATGGAATTACACAGGAAGTAACTCCTCCCTACTCGCCCAGTCTAATGGAGTGGTAGAAAGGAAAAACCGAACACTTACGGACTTGGTGAATGCCATGTTGGATAGTTCTGGTTTAACTAAGTCATGGTGCGGGGAGGCTGATTTGGCGGCATGTTATTCTCTCAATAGAGTTCCCTCATCAAAAGGATAAATAGCTTCGTATGAAGGATGGAAGGGACATAAACCAACTCTTCGTTTCTTGCGTGCATGGGGCTGTTTGGCCAAGGTTAATGTACCAGCATGCAAGAAGCGAAAATTGGGACCTAAAACTGTTGATTGTGTCTTCCTAGGTTATGCACATAACAGCAATGCATACAGATTCTTGGTTATAAAATCCGAGATTCAAGATGTACACACTGACACTATGATTGAATCTCGGGATGCTACTTTCTTTGAGACAATATTTCCCATGAAGGAAAATTTGGCATCCACTAGTCAACCTACTCTACAAGTAGAACCTGAACCTGAACACACACCTCTGGTAGTTCCTAAAATTTTCAATGAGGAGAATGACAGAGAAGTGGCTTCGAGAAGGAGTAAGAGACAACGGACCGAAAGGGCTTTGGAGATGACTTCACTGTGTATCTCGTGGATGACGTTCCCAGAACTCTGGCAGAAGCATATGCATCCTTGGATGTAGATGATTGGAAGGAGGCTGTTCAAAGTGAAATGGATTCCATTCTCACTAACGGAACATGGGAAATATGTCCATGACCAATGGGTTGCAAACCTATTGGATGCAAATGGATATTCAAAAAGAAGCTACGACCAGATGGCTCCATTGAAAAGTATAAAGCTAGGCTCGTGGCCAAGGGTTTTACCCAAAAGGAAGGAGAGGATTTCTTTGATACCAACTCACATGTTGCTAAGATGACGACAATTCGAGTGCTAATTGCACTTGCTGCTTCTCATAAGTTCTTAGTCCATCAAATGGATGTGAAGACAGCTTTCCTAAATGGAGAGCTCGATGAGGAAATTTATATGCAGCAACCCGATGGTTTTGTAGCAACCGGGCAAGAGAACATGGTGTGTAGATTAAAGAAATTGCTCTACGGTCTCAAGCAAGCCCCAAAGCAATGGCATGAAAAGTTTGACAATACTTTGACTTCAGCGGGCTTTCTGGTGAATGAAGGAGACAAATGTGTGTACTATAAATATGGTGGGGGTAAGGGTGTAATCCTATGTTTATATGTTGATGACATATTAATTTTTGGGACTGGTATGGATGTCATAAATGATGTTAAGTCCTTTCTATCTCAAAATTTTGATATGAAGGATTTGGGAGAAGCAGATGTTATTCTTAACATAAAGCTGAATAAGGATGAGAATGGGATTATCTTAAGTCAATCCCATTATGTGGAGAAAATTCTGAGTCGCTTTGGTTTTGAGGACTCTAGAACGTCTCCAACTCCTTATGATCCTAGTCTAAAGCTTCAAAAGAACAGAGGACAAGGGGTTGATCAGCTAAGATACTCTCAAATCGTAGGTTCTCTCATGTACCTTGCTGGTGCAACACGACCTGACATTCATTTGCTATAAGAAAACTGAGCCGGTTTAACTCAAATCTAGGAAATGAGCATTGGACTGCACTGGAACGAGTGATGAGGTACTTGAGAGAAACCACAATGTATGGACTTCACTATACAGCGTACCCAACAGTACTAGAAGGGTATAGTGATGCTAACTGGATCTCAGATGCAGATGAGATCAAAGCAACAAGTGGATACATATTTACTTTTGGAGGTGCCGCAATCTCTTGGAGGTCTCGCAAACAGACCATCTTAATAAGGTCTACTAGGGAGGCAGAACTTGTAGCACTTGACTCAACCACTATAGAGTTAGAGTGGTTGCGGGAGCTCTTGAATGATTTGCCAATGGTCAAAAAACCAATTCCGGCAATCCTTCTGAACTGTGATAACCAAACCATGATCACTAAGGTTAAAAGTTCAAAGGATAATCTGAAATCATCAAGACATGTGAAACGGCGTATCAAATCCGTCAGGAACTTGAGACACAAGGGAGTGATTGCCGTTGATTATATTAACACTACCAAAAACCTAGCGGATCCTTTTACAAAAGGGCTAACACGTGCGGTGATAGATGGAGCATCGAGGGAGATGGGCTTGAGACCTACCTGAGTTGCACAACAATAGAAACCCAGCCTTAGTGATCGAACATCCTGTGAATAAGGAAAAGGGAAAAACAAGTTGTTGGAGCAACAAGAGAGAGTACATATATATTTATACATTTCCCGCTAAGATGAGTACTCTTAGTACTGCATGGGAGGGTGACTATTAGGCTTAATGTGTTTTGAGGCTGAAATACTTCAGCAAGATACCGTCCTGCAGGGTATTCTTGAAAGAACACACCTATGTGAGCTTAACTGTGTGATCATAGTACATGAGATTCGGGTGATCTCTAATGAGCTTATTAAAGGACTAGGGAGCACGACCGTAATGCTCCAAACCTTAGGCGTGGATTTAGGCAGCCTAGTATCAGTGATGGCTTCTGGTGAACCTCTTCTACACAAGACTGTAAATTAAAGGCTTTGTCCATTTCCTAGTTGTAAGAAGAGTGGATCCTGGAGTGCTAGGTATAGCTCAACCCGAGACAGGTCTATACTACAAAGCTGGTATATAAAAGCCAGATGAGAACAAGTTGCAGACCTTGACTTCTTGGTGGGGATTGTTGGAATAAATGGGCCTCTACAAACATTGGTCCCATATAAATTTTAGAAATTGGAGAGAAGTCAAGGGGGTGGAGGCTGTGGAGAAAGACTAGAGAGATCTATGCTAAGTGTACACCACACAAGCACACGCGCGCTCGCTCGCTCGCATTTTGCATTTATTCGCGTTTAATTACGTGTGACTTGTGACTTTGGATCCTTGGGATTTGGTGAGGCGAGCGCGACCGTGGCCTATTAAATTGCATCTCTTTTTAATATTTTTGCCGAGAAGTTTACTTATCTTATCCACTCGCGTCTGTCTCACGCACGACTCGAAGATAGACTTCCCGTTGAGGGGAGTTAGGAGATCGCTCGTGATGGAGATATACCAGGGGCGGATCCTGGAATATAGGCAGAACGTGTTGCGTGGGGGTTATCCTTTCGAGTCTATAAGAGGAAGACGTCCCTCTCGATAGAAGACACCATATACACAAAAACCCTACTCTGTTCTCTTCTGCAGCCGCCACCGATCTTCGCCGATCCTTTCCCTCCCGTGCCGCAGGGAGAGGAAAGTAGTAGTCTCCAGAATTTCCCCGGCGTTTGGCATCCCGCACGAGGGAGCTGGGCGATAAAGTTTCTGGGCAGTGCTTCACACGGCTGCTTCTTCTTCATCGACTGTCTGCTTCATCTTCCCCAACTATTATTCATCTACGTTCGTCTACATCACTGTAAGAAATCAATCTCGTGATCCTCTCTTTCATGTTCTAGAAGGGGGTTTGAGATCCATGTCGATCTGCTGTGCCATGGTAGATTTCATGTTCATAATCACATGTGGAAAACTGTTAGATCTATCTTTGTTTTCACACAAATTCAGAATTATTTTAATTCTATTGCACACTATATTTCCAATACACACACTATTGTTTCTATCAATTTCAGCTTCTCTTTCCCACTTAGCATGAAGTTGGGCTAACAGTCTAACATTTTCATCAATAGTAACTTGTATGGCATGAGTAGCATCAAAGGTACTTTCCATGGTTTCAGGTTTTTCGGCCATTTTATTAATCAAGGAGGATTGTGCTTCAGACAAAGAGGAAATATTCTTCTCAATAGTTAAAAGTTTTTCCTCCACGGTCTTTTTGAAAGCAGTTTGTTTACTAATAAAGTCTTTTGAGCATGACTTCAAGTTTAGAGGGGGCACTTCTAGCATTGTTGTAGGGGTTTCCATAGGAATTGCCATTATTAGGAGGATAAGGCCTATAGTTGTTACCACCAAAATTATTCCTATAGGCATTGTTGTTGAAATTGTTGTTTCTAATGAAGTTCACATCAACATGATCTTCTTGAGAAACCAAAGAGGATAAGGGAACATTGTTTGGATCTAAAAGAGCTTTCCCATTAACAAGCATAGCCATAATAACATCAAACTTATCACTCAAAGAGGAGGTTTCTTCAACAGAAATTACCTTCTTACCATGTGGAGCTCTCTCACTGTGCCATTCAGAGTAATTAACCATCATATTATCAAGGAGTTTTGTTGCATCACCCAAAGTGATGCCCATAAAGGTACCTCTAGCAGATGAATCCAACAGGTTTCTTGAAGAGAAGTTCAAACCTGCATAAAAAGTCTGGATAATCATCCAAGCAGTGATTCCATGAGTGGGACAATTCTTAAGAAAATATTTCATTCTTTCCCAAGCTTGAGCAACATGTTCATTATAAAGTTGTTTAAATTTCATAATATCACTTCTCATAGATATAATCTTAGTACGAGGATAGTACTTTCCAATAAAAGCATCTTTGCACTTAGTCCAAGAATCAATACTATTTCTAGGCAAGGATAGCAACCATTCTTTAGCTTTCCCTCTCAAGGAGAAAGGAAATATCTTGAGCTTAATAATATCTTCATCTACATCCTTATACTTCTGCATCTCACAAAGTTCAACAAAGTTATTGAGATGGGAAGCAGCATCATCAGAACTAGCACCAGAAAATTGCTCTCTCATCACAAGATTCAACAAAGCAGGCTTAATTTCATAAAAGGTAGCATCAGGAGTAGGTGGAGCAATGGGAGTGCTAAGGAAATCATTGTTGTTTGTGCTAGTGAAGTCACACAACTTGGTGTTCTCAGCAGAGTTCATTTTGGCAAAGGTGGGCAAGCCAAAAACAGCAGCAGCTAGAGCAGGAACTAATTTTTGGTGTTTTCGATAAGATAAAGCAAACCAAACTAGACTAATTTTTTTGGAGTTTTTGATAAAAATAGGCAAACAAAACCAAGAAAAATAAACTAAGAAAACTAAAAACAAAGTAAAGACAAAGGTTGAGGAGGACTCCCCTTGTGAAGACGTCATGAGCCACCCCGGCAACGGCGCCAGAAAGACTTGATGGCGCCCAGTACTGTCGTGGGACGCTTCGTTGGAAACCCCAAGAGCAAGGTGTGATGAGCACAGCAGCAAGTTTTCCCTCAGTAAGAAACCGAGGTTATCGAACCAGTAGGAGGAAGGAAGCGTCTCAAAGGTATTGCAAGCAACGTGGAAACCTGCACAACACAAACTCAAGACTTTGCCCCAACGAATCAGTGAGGTTTTCAAGCTCATCGGTTTGCTGTAACAAAGGATTAAACATAAGGTGTGGAAGGTGATGATGGTTTGCAGCAAGTAAACAGGTAACAGTGGAAGATGTATCAATGGTAAAGATTGGACCGGGGTCCATAGTTCACTAGAGGTGCTCTCCTTAGATAAAAAAACATGGCATGAAGGGTAAACAAATAACAGCAGGGCAATTGACAGGAACTGAGCAAGGCACAACAGTGCAATACTAGACAAAAAGATCCTATGGGAAATACAACAATATACATAGACCGCCATCCAACTGCATCTATGACTAGAAGTCCACCTTCAGGTTATCATCTGAACCCCCTCTAGTATTAAGTTGCAAGCAACATACAACTTCTTTAAGCAAAGTGTGTAAGGTAAACAATCCACATTTTCCATGAACAAGAGACCGTTGTTTTCTCCCTAGTGGCAACAGCATATCTACAACCAAAGAGCTTTCTGTCACTTCCCTTGGAAACTAGAGGCATGAACCCACTATCGAGCATAAATACCCCCTCTTGGATTCACTAGCAACTACCTGGCTGTAACACCCCCGGTCACTCCGGACAACGGCTGTCACTTCTGGCAGCTCAATAGGATCTCTAGACTAACCCCATAGACCAACACTAGTCTTTTCTGCGCACTTTGTCCTCACTCGTGCGCACCCGGTACCCACTTCCCGGTCGGTCACCCATCCTAGAATTACTCTAGGCCAAGCACGCTTAACTTTAGAGTTATTTTCGAATGAGCTTCCGGAAAATAAGTTGCAACTTGTTGGTATGAGTTTCCTATCAATCCTATTGAGCCATGCTCCAGGGTCTCACATACACCCACCCTTAGAAGATCGACGTCCTCGTCGATCAACCACAAGCCAGGAACGTCCCCTCTTGGCACATGTCTGTGCGTCCAGTGCCGGCACATTTCCATTCTGTGTCCACTCTGGGCCACACGCTCCATGCTACACATGTCTTTGTAACACCCTCAGAATCGGCCCTATGCAAGTTTCAGCGATCCCCGCCAAACCCGCATAGAAACGATTCAAAGGTGCCCACCAGGCACTTTCGTGCGGGTGGAAAACGAAGTAATACCATTACACAATAGTCCACGATGGAACCCACAGAACAGATATATACAATAGTGACTCAAAGAGTCAAGAATACAAATATACAATACCAAAGATCCAAATCACCTTTAAAACGATACAGCGTCCGACTACGGACAAGATGCAAATGGGGCTAAGAGCCCTGAAGAATAATCAATGGCGTCCATAAACCTGCCCAGGCCAAGACGGAAGGGTAACCCTGCTAACGACGTCGATCTCGAAACCTGCTTAAACAAAAGGGGTGCCGACAAAGGGCAAAGGAAAAAGAGAGAGCGGTCAGTACTGAGGCCAGTACACGGCGAGGCTAGAATTCGGCGGTCCTCGCCTACATAGGTATGGTGGACTGAAGCGGCAGCGCAGCATGCACTAAACAACCTATAGAGACTCAATATAACTGGCGACTATCAGATAGAGATAAGAAAGACCTATTTGGATCCAACCTTTAACTATCACCAAGCATACCCATCCTGGAATTTCCCCCTCGATACCAAACGAGGAAGTCAACCGAGGAACTCACACAGTTGGCAGTTTTATTCGTTCCGTTATAGTTGCGGCAATTACTAGTCAGGTATAGATAGTCATCCTGATATAATAAGCAGTGGGCAGTTTTAGTTAACCATTCCGTTGTAGTTGCAACACTTACTAGTCAGATATAATTAGCATGAGATATCCCAAACCCAGCAGTTGTTGGCACTTTTATTTAGCCATACCGTTGTAGTGGAGCTGATTACTAGTCATATCGGATACAAGTCAAATTATAACAGTAAACTTTAGTTATAGTTGTCTATGATTGAGAACTGTGCTCCAAGTCGTCCATAACCGCGGACACGGCTTTTCGAAAAGATTTAACCCTGCAGGGGTGCACCAAAGTATCCACATGCACTTCGACCCTTTTTGCCAGATCAGTTAACATACACCCATCGGTATGTCGGCGGGGCCTAAGTCATGACGTTTCCCAGACCCAAAGCAAGTACATGGGGGCCACCCCACCAAGCTACCCGCAACGAAGTCGGCCGGTCTCCGAGACGGACTCAGGGTTTGCGTCAATGGCTGTAAACGACTGGGAACCCGAAAGTGTGACTGGGCTTGTCGATACCGCGAAAACACTCCGCTTACCTAAACAGTACAGGTGCAATACTTCGCACAATTTTAAATTAAGCAGTAAAGCATGGCATAAGTACAGGATAGTAATAAAGCCCCAAACTAATTGTGGCCACCGGTACAGTACTTTGAAATCAGGTACTAATCGATGGGGGTGCCCATACACCCCACCTGTGGTTAGCGCGCTCGATCTCGGAACAGGTGTCACGAACTCGGGGTCCTACGGGACACCAGTGAGCGGTTAAAAACCAAATATTGTCTATTACCCACCGGTGCCTCTGCATTTACCTACTTGCAATTTTAGTTATTAAACAATAATTAAAGTCTTGATCATCTCCAACATTAAACATGCGGCAATACTCCAACAACTGTGGTACTTGACGACACGCAGCAGCACTTGAGCAAGCGACTACGACGCGCAGGTCCAACTATCTACCAAACAACAGGTAATAGGATGTGTCCAAGGCAATATAAGGCCGCAAGGGATATCACGGGTACGGAAACTAGAGCATCGCAACACAGATAGCAATAGATCAACAGGAGGAAATAAAGACTATAAATGCAAAATAGGTAGAAGGGGAAGGGATGCTCGCCTGAAAACATTGCCGAAGGTTCATCCGAAGATCGGGTCGACACTCGCATCAACTCATCGGCCTAATCCGCGAAGAAGCAAAACACTAGAAGAAACATCGGATGGACTATTTAATACTACGGCAAAAGATCGGGCATGATGCATGTATGGTGTATGACATGGCAAGGTGCGATGCAATTGGGCAATATTAAGCGGAACCGGGGGTCCCGACAATTAAATATATGGTTCTAGTTGTTTAGATACCCCGCAATTTAAAGGTTGTAATAACAGGGCGAAGCATGGCATCGGTTCGCTACACCAATTTAAATGAAGTCCGAAATAAGACAAAGATATCCCGCATACGGACTCCATATTTAATTATATGGTGAATCAGCATAAGGCCCCCAAACCACAGACAAGTATGCATGCATGAACAATTTAATATGCATCAGTTGATAATGTCATATTATAAAAATAATGGGGTCTCGGATAGGGAATCACATTAGGGTTTGGCGAACTTGGGCTCCGAGGGGTTCGGGGTAGGTCTCAGGGTCCGACGGGGGAAACGGTTCGACGGAATCAGTCTCGGACAACGGAAGTAGATCTTGTCGCATCCGGGAAGAAGGACCTCGTTTGGTGTCGGGGGCGCATTGGATTCGCCCGGGTCGGTGTCGATCTTGTCGTCGCGAAGACCTTGTCGTGTCCTCGTATCGGGTCGGTCTTGGCGTTCGGGGTGAAGAACTTGGTGTCCTCGAGGAAGTACTTGGCGTATCCGTGTCGATGACCTTGGCGTCCGGGAAGAAGTACTTGTCGCACCTGTGGCCTTCGGGTCGAAGAACTTGGCACGCCAGGGTTCGGTCTTCCGACTCCGGGAGGATCGGTTTTCAGGGTCTCGACACCTTCGGTTCCATGTGGGCGATCTTGGCGTCCGAGGGTTTCTCCGAGTCCGTGGTGCGTCCGTGTGGTAGATCTTGTCAGTTTCATGAAGGAGGCCTTGTCGCTCGACAACCTTCTGTGACGACCTTGGGACTCCGGCATCGAACGTCAGTATCGAACTTGTATCAACGTAAGCAGTACCTCGGGTCCATCTTCCTTCTTGACAACATC
The DNA here is from genome assembly GCA_916181665.1 of Avena sativa. Taxonomy (NCBI): domain Eukaryota; kingdom Viridiplantae; phylum Streptophyta; class Magnoliopsida; order Poales; family Poaceae; genus Avena; species Avena sativa. The sequence goes on from OV702283.1 coordinate 311,774,738, forward strand.
ACGGCTGGCAGACACGCGTGGTGCAGGATTGCTACCACCGGAGGCCTCCCTGCAGATACACGAGGGCAGGGCCTTGGTCGTCGGAGAGGCCTGCAAGGCTAGGGCTCAAGGGTTGCGAAGCTCAGGGGCTCCAAGGCAGCCTCTGCCAGCGGTGACGAGGACGCAGGCCGGACAGAGGGGTCGCGGGCGAGGAGGCCACGCGGCGGCGACGGGGCGTTCAGGCGGGGAGATCCTGCAGGCAGCCGGCGGGAGAGGAGAGGGCGGACGGCGCGGGGCGGAGGTCACGGACGGCCGGCGGGGAGCTCGGGCCAGCGGCGGAAGGCGTGGAGGTCGAGGCAGAGGAGCCCCAGGACGGGCTCGCCTGGCTCCCGGCGGTGGCGGAGCTGGACATCCTCCAGGCCGTCGAGGGGGCACGCGGATGGCCAGGGACGCGGCGAGCGGCGACGGGAAGGGCGCGCCGGCGGCGGGGAGCTCGGCGGCGAGGTGGAGAAGACCGGCAAGGCGGGGCCCGCTGATGCTGGCGGGGACGGGGCGGCGTCCGAGCGAAAGCCTCGACGAGGACGGCGGGGCGGAGCGGACAAGGAGAAGGTCGGCGGCATGGCGAGGCAGAGGAGGAGCGGCGGTCGCAGGGAGAGAGAGGGCATCGGGGACGGGAAAGAGAGAGGCGAGGGAAAAGAGAGAGAGGCGCGAGTGGTTGGTGGGGTGGGGCCAGACGGGAGGCAGGTGGGGAGTGGGCCCGTGGTGGCAGTGTGTGGCGTGTGTGCGGTGTGTTGGGTGAGGTGGAGGGAAAAAGGGTGGGGCTGGTGAGGTGTCGCCATGGGATTGGAGGGGTGAGGTGGCTGAAGGGAGGTGGAGGGGGCTGGGTAGGTTAGGGTTAGGTAGGAAAAGTTTAGGACTAGATATTTTAGACTAGGGTTTGGAGGTGGCCGGCCGGGCTTTCGGGCCTGGCAGGCTGCCTCCTAAAAAATAAAATAAATATTTTATTATTTAAAACGGGGCGTTTGAAATCCATTGGTAGACGAAACAAAATAATCCGGAGACCCGGGTTTTGTGTTTGAATAAAGACGGGGCGTTCGGAAGACAAAAATAGATTTTTCGAAGATAGTTTTATGCAAACAAATGCAAGATGACATGACGATGCTCAAATGCAATGTGGCATGATGACATGAGCATGCGGTCATGATGATGCAATGCACAAAAACAACGCGATTTTCTAGTAGTGGTTTTGGCGGGGCGCCACAATTCGACCTAATCAGAACTATCCAACCGATTTTGCAAAAATAGTTTTGACACTCTACTTCGGCCGTTAGCTAGGTTATCCTACAGGCTGGACTTGTGGGGTATCGCAACTGCTGAGCTCTGATACCACTCTGTAACACCCTCAGAATCGGCCCTATGCAAGTTTCAGCGATCCCCGCTAAACCCGCATAGAAACGATTCAAAGGTGCCCACCAGGCACTTTCGTGCGGGTGGAAAACGAAGTAATACCATTACACAATAGTCCACGATGGAACCCACATAACAGATATATACAACAGTGACTCAAAGAGTCAAGAATACAAATATACAATACCAAAGATCCAAATCACCTTTAAAACGATAGAGTGTCCGACTACGGACAAGATGCAAATGGGGCTAAGAGCCCTGAAGAATAATCAATGGCGTCCATAACCCTGCCCAGGTGTAACACCCTCAGAATCGGCCCTATGCAAGTTTCAGCGCTTCCCGCCAAACCTGCATAGAAACGATTCAAAGGTGCCCACCAGGCACTTGCGTGCGGGTGGAAAACGAAGTAATATCATTACACAATAGTCCTCGATGGAACCCACAGAACATATATATACAACAGCGACTCAAAGAGTCAAGAATACAGATATACAGTACAAAGATCCAAATCACCTTTAAAACGGTAGAGCGTCCGAGTACGGACAAGATGCAAATTGATCTAAGAGCCCTGAAGAATAACCAATGGCGTCCATAACCCTGCCCAGGCCAAGCCGGAAGGGTAACCCTGCTAACGACGTCGATCTCAAAACCTGCTTAAACAAAAGGGGTGCCGACAAAGGGCAAAGGAAAAAGAGAGAGCGGTCAGTACTGAGGCCAGTACACGGCGAGGCTAGAATTCGGCGGTCCTCGCCTACATAGGTATGGTGGACTGAGCGGCAGCGCAGCATGCACTAAACAACCTATAGAGACTCGATATAACTGACGGCTATCAGAGAGGGGTAAGAAAGACCTATCCGGAACCAACCTGATACTACCACCAAACATACCCATCCTGGTGTTTCCCCCTCGAGACCAAACGAGGAAGTCAACCGAGGAACTCACACCGTTGGCAGTTTTATTTATACAGTTATCGTTGCAGCAATTACTAGTCAGGTATAGATAGTCATCCTGATATAATAAGCAGTGGGCAATTTTAGTTAACCATTCCGTTGTAGTTGCACTCTTACTAGTCAGATACAATTAGCATGAGATATTCCCAAAACCCAGCAGTTGTTGGTACTTTTATTTTGCCATTCCGTTATAGTTGCAATATTTACTAGTCAGGTACAATGGTAGCAAGCGACAACCCAAACAAGCAATTGTTGGCAATTTTATTTAGCCATTCCATTATAGTGAAGCTGATTACTAGTCATTATAAAGTCAAATTTATAGCACTACTTTAGTTATAGTTGTCTATGATCGAGATACTGTGCTCCAAGTCGTCCATAACCGCGGACACGGCTTTCAGAAAGTTTTACCCTGCAGGGGTGCACAGATAGCAACACACACTCGATCAACCTCGGAAAAACCAAAACAAAACCCAACGAGGCATTCACGACAAAGCAATCACAGGATTCAGAAATATTTTAGGGGGCCACCCCATTAAGCTACCCGCAACGAAGTTAGCTGACTCCGAGACGGACTCAAGGTTTGCGTCAGTGGCTGTAAACGACTGGGAACCCGAAAATGTGACTGGGCTTGTCGATACCGCGAAAACACTCCGCTTCCAAAACAGTACAGGTGCAGTACCTCGCACAATTTAAATAAGCAATAAAGCATGGCATAAGTACAGGATAGTAAATAAAACCTCAAACTAGTTTGTGGCCCCAAGAAATAAGAATGAATCAAGCTCTGGCTCAGGGGGGTCCCATAATCCTCCCGGATGTGGATAGCGCGAATATTCAAGGAACAGGTATCAAGTACTCGGGGTCCTACGGGACACAAGTGGACGGTTAACAACCAAATAACATCTATTGCCCACCTATGCCTCTGCATTTACCTACTTCAATTTTAGTTGTTAAACAGTAATTAAAGTCTTGATCATCTCCAACAATAAACACACGGCAATACTCCAACAACTGTGGTACTTGACGACACGCAACAGCACTTGAGCAAGCGACTACGACGCGCAGGTCCAACTATCTACCAAACAACAGGTAATAGGAGGTGTCCAAGGCAATATAAGGCTGCAAGGGATATCACAGGTACGAAAGCTAGAGCATCGCAACACAGATAGCAATAGATCAACAGGAGGTAATAAATACTATAAAAGTAAGATAGGTAGAAAGGGGGAGATGCTCGCCTGAAAACATTGCCGAAGGTTCAACCGAAGATCGGGTCGACACTCGCATCAACTCATCGGCCTAATCCGTGAAGAAGCAAAGCACTAGAAGAAACATCGGATGCACTATTTAATACTACGGTAGAAAATCGGGCATGATGCATGTATGATGTATGACATGGCAGGCATGCGATGCAATTAGGCCATATTAAGCGGAACCAGGGTCCCGACAATTACTTAGGTTCATGTTGTTTAGATACCCCACAATTTAAATGTTGTCTTAACAAGGCAAAATTATATCACCGGTTCGATGCACAAATTTAAATGGGACCAATATTAGACTAGATTCGCCTGCATATGGTCTCCATATTTAGTTTAGGTGAATCTTCGAAATAGCCCCAAACACTCACAATATGCATGCAAACATGAATAGTTTAATGTAACAAATAGATATCATATATTATAAAAATAGGGTCCAAAGAAAGAGGTCACACATCGAATGACGATCTTGGGGTTCCGAGGGTTCGGGGAATCGGTCTTCAGGGTCTCGACCATCGGATTCGGGGACGGGGCTTTGTCATGCCGAGAGTTCGGATTCCGTGAAGGCGAGCTTAAGGTTCCCATTCGTTCACCGTTTGCAAGCACCGGTCGACGCAAACAGAAGTAGATCTTGACGTCCATAGCACGACATCGAATTGGTCTTGACGATGTGGAAAATCCTATCGAAACGGTTGTGTTCTTATGTCTCATCGACACCGAAGCCAAGCGATCCCACCAAAGGTCCCGAACAATGGCAATAGTAGGCCACGGTTAGCACATCACCCTGAGGTTGTATCTGAGAAGAAACTCACACATATATGCCAATAGTTCATCTAGACACATCCGGCAGGACCACATGACTGAACAGAAAACGGGCACACACAGCGGGCATCACCTCCTTACCGAGAGAAACGCAGAGGAGGAGAGAGCCTACGGTGGCTGCAGAGGAAGGGGGCCTTGGGCGGTGCTGGGAGAGGGCAACGGCGGAAGGCGACCAGCGATGCGACGCTGCTCGCAGGAAGATGACGGAGAGGTAGGACGAAGCGAGGAGGCACCATGGCAGAGCTTGGCGGGCGCGCTCGACAAGGGGAGGACGCCGGACAGGGAGCAGTGCTTGCAGAGATGGCCGACGAGGCGATTGACGCTTGGCGGACGGGGAGGAGGAAGCAGAGGCCAGCGGCGTCGCTCACTGTAGAGGAAGGCCGGCCATGGGGCCTTGCGACCTGGGCCACGCGTCGAGGAGGGCAGGCCTGTGCGGGCTTGAGGAGGCGCTGACGGGGAGGGGCGGCGGCCGGCCGGGAGAGGCGAAGGAGGAGGGAGCCCCAGGCGGCGGCATCGTGAGGAGCAAGGTTTGCCGAGGGGAGAAAGAGGAGCGGGGTCATGGGCGAGCGACCGAGCAGGGTTGGGGCATCGCGAGTGGGAGAGGAGGTGGGGCCGGGCTCGCAGACGTGCGGAGGCGTGTGCGGGGTGGACGCGGCCATCACGCGAGATCGAGGGTAGGGGTTTGCGGCTCTGTACACGTGAGGGAGGAACGTCGAGCGATGCGGGCTGGGGCGGTTGGTCGGGTTGGTTAGCGACGCGGAGAGGCCGCGGAGCAGTGCTGCTGCGCGATGTGTGCGTGGGTGTACTCTAGGGAGGGTGGCGGCGCAGATGGGGAATAGTGGGATGGGGTAGGTTCTGGTTAGGGTTAGGCTAGGGTTTGGGGTAGTAGGCAGTTGGCTTGCTGGGCCTTTGGTCTGGCAGGCCGACAGCCTCCCCTAGTAAATCATTTTTATTTTATTTAGTTTCTTTTTAGAGACTTTTAGCAAATAGTTTTTGGGAAAAATAGGATATCCGGAAAGACCGGGATTTGATTTGAAATAAAAGCCGGGGTTATTCAGAAAACAAAAAAGATTTTTTTTTGGTGAAAAGATTTAGAGGATAAAAATATGCATGATGATGCACAAAACAAAAACAACACGCGATTTTCTAGTACTGGTTTTTGCGGGATGCCACAATTCGACACCACTAACAATGGATCTCGCCCTCGAGATCCGCCTCATGGTACCGGAAAGAAGGCCGGCGATCTGAATCTTCTCGCTGCGCGTAGATCCTCGCGACACCACTAACAAGAGGTCATTGTCCGTGATCGTCGAGAGAACACTCCGGGAAACAAAGGCGAAGGTAGAGGTATCAATCAATCAATCCACCTCTAACTTCGATGGAAAGAGGGAACCGATGCATTCTCATCCACTTCAATGTACACAAGCGAATAGAGTGAGTAGTCGGCATGGGGGCCAATCCATCACGCACCCAAACTATTACTCTGCACAATCAGTAGAAAAGCGTGCAACCATTCTCGGAATCAGACTGAAGATCTCGACAATCGAGGTTCAGGAACAAAGGAGTGATGCAGACTCTGCATCGGATCTAGCGTAGACGATGTCGTCGCGTCGGAAAACACCGGAAGGCACGAGAAGGAACAAAGAGAATTCCACCAGACGAAGGGTTCCTCGGATAGCATGAAGACCAGATGTAGCAACACCGTTACCAAAGGAGGAAGCGAAACCCTGAAGGTACGATGGAACCCAACCACGAGAAATCCTGGACTCGGAGAGGGAGAAGAGAGCGGATTCAAAACACGCAGAGGTGAGAGGAGAGCAGCAGAGGGGTAAGGAGTAAAATCAGACCTAATCATAACTATCCAACCGATTTTTCAAAAATAGTTTTGACACTCTACTTCGGCCGTTAGCTAGGTTATCCTACAGGCTGGACTTGTGGGGTATCGCAACTGCTGGGCTCTGATACCACTCTATAACACCCTCAGAATCGGCCCTATGCAAGTTTCAGCGCTTCCCGCCAAACCCGCATAGAAACGATTCAAAGGTGCCCACCAGGCACTTGCGTGCGGGTGGAAAACGAAGTAATATCATTACACAATAGTCCTCGATGGAACCCACAGAACATATATATACAACAGCGACTCAAAGAGTCAAGAATACAGATATACAGTACAAAGATCCAAATCACCTTTAAAACGGTAGAGCGTCCGAGTACGGACAAGATGCAAATTGAGCTAAGAGCCCTGAAGAATAACCAATGGCGTCCATAACCCTGCCCAGGCCAAGCCGGAAGGGTAACCCTGCTAACGACGTCGATCTCAAAACCTGCTAAAACAAAAGGGGTGCCGACAAAGGGCAAAGGAAAAAGAGAGAGCGGTCAGTACTGAGGCCAGTACACGGCGAGGCTAGAATTCGGCGGTCCTCGCCTACATAGGTATGGTGGACTGAGCGGCAGCGCAGCATGCACTAAACAACCTATAGAGACTCGATATAACTGACGGCTATCAGAGAGGGGTAAGAAAGACCTATCCGGAACCAACCTGATACTACCACCAAACATACCCATCCTGGTGTTTCCCCCTCGAGACCAAACGAGGAAGTCAACCGAGGAACTCACACCGTTGGCAGTTTTATTTATACAGTTATCGTTGCAGCAATTACTAGTCAGGTATAGATAGTCATCCTGATATAATAAGCAGTGGGCAATTTTAGTTAACCATTCCGTTGTAGTTGCACTCTTACTAGTCAGATACAGTTAGCATGAGATATCCCCAAAACCCAGCAGTTGTTGGTACTTTTATTTAGCCATTCCGTTATAGTTGCAATATTTACTAGTCAGGTACAATGGTAGCAAGCGACAACCCAAACAAGCAATTGTTGGCAATTTTATTTAGCCATTCCATTATAGTGAAGCTGATTACTAGTCATTATAAAGTCAAATTTATAGCACTACTTTAGTTATAGTTGTCTATGATCGAGATACTGTGCTCCAAGTCGTCCATAACCGCGGACACGGCTTTCAGAAAGTTTTACCCTGCAGGGGTGCACAAATAGCAACACACACTCGATCAACCTCGGAAAAACCAAAACAAAACCCAACGAGGCATTCACGACAAAGCAATCACAGGATTCAGAAATATTTTAGGGGGCCACCCCATTAAGCTACCCGCAACGAAGTTAGCTGACTCCGAGACGGACTCAAGGTTTGCGTCAGTGGCTGTAAACGACTGGGAACCCGAAAATGTGACTGGGCTTGTCGATACCGCGAAAACACTCCGCTTCCAAAACAGTACAGGTGCAGTACCTCGCACAATTTAAATAAGCAATAAAGCATGGCATAAGTACAGGATAGTAAATAAAACCTCAAACTAGTTTGTGGCCCCAAGAAATAAGAATGAATCAAGCTCTGGCTCAGGGGGGTCCCATAATCCTCCCGGATGTGGATAGCGCGAATATTCAAGGAACAGGTATCAAGTACTCGGGGTCCTACGGGACACAAGTGGACGGTTAACAACCAAATAACATCTATTGCCCACCTATGCCTCTGCATTTACCTACTTCAATTTTAGTTGTTAAACAGTAATTAAAGTCTTGATCATCTCCAACAATAAACACACGGCAATACTCCAACAACTGTGGTACTTGACGACACGCAACAGCACTTGAGCAAGCGACTACGACGCGCAGGTCCAACTATCTACCAAACAACAGGTAATAGGAGGTGTCCAAGGCAATATAAGGCTGCAAGGGATATCACAGGTACGAAAGCTAGAGCATCGCAACACAGATAGCAATAGATCAACAGGAGGTAATAAATACTATAAAAGTAAGATAGGTAGAAAGGGGGAGATGCTCGCCTGAAAACATTGCCGAAGGTTCAACCGAAGATCGGGTCGACACTCGCATCAACTCATCGGCCTAATCCGTGAAGAAGCAAAGCACTAGAAGAAACATCGGATGCACTATTTAATACTACGGTAGAAAATCGGGCATGATGCATGTATGATGTATGACATGGCAGGCATGCGATGCAATTAGGCCATATTAAGCGGAACCAGGGTCCCGACAATTACTTAGGTTCATGTTGTTTAGATACCCCACAATTTAAATGTTGTCTTAACAAGGCAAAATTATATCACCGGTTCGATGCACAAATTTAAATGGGACCAATATTAGACTAGATTCGCCTGCATATGGTCTCCATATTTAGTTTAGGTGAATCTTCGAAATAGCCCCAAACACTCACAATATGCATGCAAACATGAATAGTTTAATGTAACAAATAGATATCATATATTATAAAAATAGGGTCCAAAGAAAGAGGTCACACATCGAATGACGATCTTGGGGTTCCGAGGGTTCGGGGAATCGGTCTTCAGGGTCTCGACCATCGGATTCGGGGACGGGGCTTTGTCATGCCGAGAGTTCGGATTCCGTGAAGGCGAGCTTAAGGTTCCCATTCGTTCACCGTTTGCAAGCACCGGTCGACGCAAACAGAAGTAGATCTTGACGTCCATAGCACGACATCGAATTGGTCTTGACGATGTGGAAAATCCTATCGAAACGGTTGTGTTCTTATGTCTCATCGACACCGAAGCCAAGCGATCCCACCAAAGGTCCCGAACAATGGCAATAGTAGGCCACGGTTAGCACATCACCCTGAGGTTGTATCTGAGAAGAAACTCACACATATATGCCAATAGTTCATCTAGACACATCCGGCAGGACCACATGACTGAACAGAAAACGGGCACACACAGCGGGCATCACCTCCTTACCGAGAGAAACGCAGAGGAGGAGAGAGCCTACGGTGGCTGCAGAGGAAGGGGGCCTTGGGCGGTGCTGGGAGAGGGCAACGGCGGAAGGCGACCAGCGATGCGACGCTGCTCGCAGGAAGATGACGGAGAGGTAGGACGAAGCGAGGAGGCACCATGGCAGAGCTTGGCGGGCGCGCTCGACAAGGGGAGGACGCCGGACAGGGAGCAGTGCTTGCAGAGATGGCCGACGAGGCGATTGACGCTTGGCGGACGGGGAGGAGGAAGCAGAGGCCAGCGGCGTCGCTCACTGTAGAGGAAGGCCGGCCATGGGGCCTTGCGACCTGGGCCACGCGTCGAGGAGGGCAGGCCTGTGCGGGCTTGAGGAGGCGCTGACGGGGAGGGGCGGCGGCCAGCCGGGAGAGGCGAAGGAGGAGGGAGCCCCAGGCGGCGGCATCGTGAGGAGCAAGGTTTGCCGAGGGGAGAAAGAGGAGCGGGGTCATGGGCGAGCGACCGAGCGGGGTTGGGGCATCGCGAGTGGGAGAGGAGGTGGGGCCGGGCTCGCAGACGTGCGGAGGCGTGTGCGGGGTGGACGCGGCCATCACGCGAGATCGAGGGTAGGGGTTTGCGGCTCTGTACACGTGAGGGAGGAACGTCGAGCGATGCGGGCTGGGGCGGTTGGTCGGGTTGGTTAGCGACGCGGAGAGGCCGCGGAGCAGTGCTGCTGCGCGATGTGTGCGTGGGTGTACTCTAGGGAGGGTGGCGGCGCAGATGGGGAATAGTGGGATGGGGTAGGTTCTGGTTAGGGTTAGGCTAGGGTTTGGGGTAGTAGGCAGTTGGCTTGCTGGGCCTTTGGTCTGGCAGGCCGACAGCCTCCCCTAGTAAATCATTTTTATTTTATTTAGTTTCTTTTTAGAGACTTTTAGCAAATAGTTTTTGGGAAAAATAGGATATCCGGAAAGACCGGGATTTGATTTGAAATAAAAGCCGGGGTTATTCAGAAAACAAAAAAGATTTTTTTTTGGTGAAAAGATTTAGAGGATAAAAATATGCATGATGATGCACAAAACAAAAACAACACGCGATTTTCTAGTACTGGTTTTTGCGGGATGCCACAATTCGACACCACTAACAATGGATCTCGCCCTCGAGATCCGCCACATGGTACCGGAAAGAAGGCCGGCGATCTGAATCTTCTCGCTGCGCGTAGATCCTCGCGACACCACTAACAAGAGGTCATTGTCCGTGATCGTCGAGAGAACACTCCGGGAAACAAAGGCGAAGGTAGAGGTATCAATCAATCAATCCACCTCTAACTTCGATGGAAAGAGGGAACCGATGCATTCTCATCCACTTCAATGTACACAAGCGAATAGAGTGAGTAGTCGGCATGGGGGCCAATCCATCACGCACCCAAACTATTACTCTGCACAATCAGTAGAAAAGCGTGCAACCATTCTCGGAATCAGACTGAAGATCTCGACAATCGAGGTTCAGGAACAAAGGAGTGATGCAGACTCTGCATCGGATCTAGCGTAGACGATGTCGTCGCGTCGGAAAACACCGGAAGGCACGAGAAGGAACAAAGAGAATTCCACCAGACGAAGGGTTCCTCGGATAGCATGAAGACCAGATGTAGCAACACCGTTACCAAAGGAGGAAGCGAAACCCTGAAGGTACGATGGAACCCAACCACGAGAAATCCTGGACTCGGAGAGGGAGAAGAGAGCGGATTCAAAACACGCAGAGGTGAGAGGAGAGCAGCAGAGGGGTAAGGAGTAAAATCAGACCTAATCATAACTATCCAACCGATTTTTCAAAAATAGTTTTGACACTCTACTTCGGCCGTTAGCTAGGTTATCCTACAGGCTGGACTTGTGGGGTATCGCAACTGCTGGGCTCTGATACCACTCTATAACACCCTCAGAATCGGCCCTATGCAAGTTTCAGCGCTTCCCGCCAAACCCGCATAGAAACGATTCAAAGGTGCCCACCAGGCACTTGCGTGCGGGTGGAAAACGAAGTAATATCATTACACAATAGTCCTCGATGGAACCCACAGAACATATATATACAACAGCGACTCAAAGAGTCAAGAATACAGATATACAGTACAAAGATCCAAATCACCTTTAAAACGGTAGAGCGTCCGAGTACGGACAAGATGCAAATTGAGCTAAGAGCCCTGAAGAATAACCAATGGCGTCCATAACCCTGCCCAGGCCAAGCCGGAAGGGTAACCCTGCTAACGACGTCGATCTCAAAACCTGCTTAAACAAAAGGGGTGCCGACAAAGGGCAAAGGAAAAAGAGAGAGCGGTCAGTACTGAGGCCAGTACACGGCGAGGCTAGAATTCGGCGGTCCTCGCCTACATATGTATGGTGGACTGAGCGGCAGCGCAGCATGCACTAAACAACCTATAGAGACTCGATATAACGGACGGCTATCAGAGAGGGGTAAGAAAGACCTATCCGGAACCAACCTGATACTACCACCAAACATACCCATCCTGGTGTTTCCCCCTCGAGACCAAACGAGGAAGTCAACCGAGGAACTCACACCGTTGGCAGTTTTATTTATACAGTTATCGTTGCAGCAATTACTAGTCAGGTATAGATAGTCATCCTGATATAATAAGCAGTGGGCAATTTTAGTTAACCATTCCGTTGTAGTTGCACTCTTACTAGTCAGATACAGTTAGCATGAGATATCCCCAAAACCCAGTAGTTGTTGGTACTTTTATTTAGCCATTCCGTTATAGTTGCAATATTTACTAGTCAGGTACAATGGTAGCAAGCGACAACCCAAACAAGCAATTGTTGGCAATTTTATTTAGCCATTCATTATAGTGAAGCTGATTACTAGTCATTATAAAGTCAAATTTATAGCACTACTTTAGTTATAGTTGTCTATGATCGAGATACTGTGCTCCAAGTCGTCCATAACCGCGGACACGGCTTTCAGAAAGTTTTACCCTGCAGGGGTGCACAAATAGCAACACACACTCGATCAACCTCGGAAAAACCAAAACAAAACCCAACGAGGCATTCACGACAAAGCAATCACAGGATTCAGAAATATTTCAGGGGGCCACCCCATTAAGCTACCCGCAACGAAGTTAGCTGACTCCGAGACGGACTCAAGGTTTGCGTCAGTGGTTGTAGACGACTGGGAACCCGAAAATGTGACTGGGCTTGTCGATACCGCGAAAACACTTCGCTTCCAAAACAGTACAGGTGCAGTACCTCGCACAATTTAAATAAGCAGTAAAGCATGGCATAAGTACAGGATAGTAAATAAAACCTCAAACTAGTTTGTGGCCCCAAGAAATAAGAATGAATCAAGCTCTGGCTCAGGGGGGTCCCATAATCCTCCCGGATGTGGATAGCGCGAATATTCAAGGAACAGGTATCAAGTACTCGGGGTCCTACGGGACACAAGTGGACGGTTAACAACCAAATAACATCTATTGCCCACCTGTGCCTCTGCATTTACCTACTTCAATTTTAGTTGTTAAACAGTAATTAAAGTCTTGATCATCTCCAACAATAAACACACGGCAATACTCCAACAACTGTGGTACTTGACGACACGCAACAGCACTTGAGCAAGCGACTACGACGCGCAGGTCCAACTATCTACCAAACAACAGGTAATAGGAGTTGTCCAAGGCAATATAAGGCTGCAAGGGATATCACGGGTACGAAAGCTAGAGCATCGCAACACAGATAGCAATAGATCAACAGGAGGTAATAAATACTATAAAAGTAAGATAGGTAGAAAGGGGGAGATGCTCGCCTGAAAACATTGCCGAAGGTTCAACCGAAGATCGGGTCGACACTCGCATCAACTCATCGGCCTAATCCGTGAAGAAGCAAAGCACTAGAAGAAACATCGGATGCACTATTTAATACTACGGTAGAAAATCGGGCATGATGCATGTATGATGTATGACATGGCAGGCATGCGATGCAATTAGGCCATATTAAGCGGAACCAGGGTCCCGACAATTACTTAGGTTCATGTTATTTAGATACCCCACAATTTAAATGTTGTCTTAACAAGGCAAAATTATATCACCGGTTCGATGCACAAATTTAAATGGGACCAATATTAGACTAGATTCGCCTGCATATGGTCTCCATATTTAGTTTAGGTGAATCTTCGAAATAGCCCCAAACACTCACAATATGCATGCAAACATGAATAGTTTAATGTAACAAATAGATATCATATATTATAAAAATAGGGTCCAAAGAAAGAGGTCACACATCGAATGACGATCTTGGGGTTCCGAGGGTTCGGGGAATCGGTCTTCAGGGTCTCGACCATCGGATTCGGGGACGGGGCTTGGTCGTGCCGAGAGTTCGGATTCCGTGAAGGCGAGCTTGAGGTTCCCACTCGTTCACCGTTTGCAAGCACCGGTCGACGCAAACAGAAGTAGATCTTGACGTCCATAGCACGACATCGAATTGGTCTTGACGATGTGGAAAATCCTATCGAAACGGTTGTGTTCTTATGTCTCGTCGACACCGAAGCCAAGCGATCCCACCAAAGGTCCCGAACAATGGCTATAGTAGGCCACGGTTAGCACATCACCCTGAGGTTGTATCTGAGAAGAAACTCACACATATATGCCAATAGTTCATCTAGACACATCCGGCAGGACCACATGACTGAACAGAAAACGGGCACACACAGCGGGCATCACCTCCTTACCGAGAGAAACGCCGAGGAGGAGAGAGCCGACGGTGGCTGTAGAGGAAGGGGGCCTTGGGCGGTGCCGGGAGAGAGCAACGGCGGAAGGCGACCAGCGATGCGGCGCTGCTCGCAGGAAGATGACGGAGAGGTAGGACGAAGCGAGGAGGCACCATGGCAGAGCTTGGCGGGCGCGCTCGACGAGGGGAGGACGCCGGACAGGGAGCAGTGCTTGCAGAGATTGCCGACGAGGCGATTGACGCTTGGCGGACGGGGAGGAGGAAGCAGAGGCCAGCGGCGTCGCTCACTGTAGAGGAAGGCCGGCCATGGGGCCTTGCGAGCTGGGCCACGCGTCGAGGAGGGCAGGCCTGTGCGGGCTTGAGGAGGCGCTGACGGGGAGGGCGGCGGCCGGCCGGGAGAGGCGAAGGAGGAGGGAGCCCCAGGCGGCGGCATCATGAGGAGCAAGGTTTGCCGAGGGGAGAAAGAGGAGCAGGGTCATGGGCGAGCGACCGAGCGGGGTTGGGGCATCGCGAGCGGGAGAGGAGGTGGGGCCGGGCTCGCAGACGTGCGGAGGCGTGTGCGGGGTGGACGCGGCCATCACGCGAGATCGAGGGTAGGGGTTTGCGGCTCTGTACACGTGAGGGAGGCACGTCGAGCGATGCGGGCTGGGGCGGTTGGTCGGGTTGGTTAGCGATGCGGAGAGGCCGCGGAGCAGTGCTGCTGCGCGATGTGTGCGTGGGTGTACTCCAGGGAGGGTGGCGGCGCAGATGGGGAATAGTGGGATGGGGTAGGTTCTGGTTAGGGATAGGCTAGGGTTTGGGGTAGTAGGCAGTTGGCTTGCTGGGCCTTTGGTCTGGCAGGCCGATGGCCTCCCCTAGTAAATCATTTTTATTTTATTTAGTTTCTTTTTAGAGACTTTTAGCAAATAGTTTTTGGGAAAAATAGGATATTCGGAAAGACCGGGATTTGATTTGAAATAAAAGCCGGGGTTATTCAGAAAACAAAATAGATTTTTTTTTTGGTGAAAAGATTTAGAGGATAAAAATATGCATGATGATGCACAAAACAAAAACAACACGCGATTTTCTAGTACTGGTTTTTGCGGGATGCCACACCAGGCCAAGCCGGAAGGGTAACCCTGCTAACGACGTCGATCTCGAAACCTGCTTAAACAAAAGGGGTGCCGACAAAGGGCAAAGGAAAAAGAGAGAGCGGTCAGTACTGAGGCCAGTACACAGCGAGGCTAGAATTCGGCGGTCCTCGCCTACATAGGTATGGTGGACTGAAGCGGCAGCGCAGCATGCACTAAACAACCTATAGAGACTCAATATAACTGGCGACTATCAGATAGAGATAAGAAAGACCTATTCAGATCCAACCTTTAACTATCACCAAGCATACCCATCCTGGAATTTCCCCCTCGATACCAAACGAGGAAGTCAACCGAGGAACTCACACAGTTGGCAGTTTTATTCGTTCCGTTATAGTTGCGGCAATTACTAGTCAGGTATAGATAGTCATCCTGATATAATAAGCAGTGGGCAGTTTTAGTTAACCATTCCGTTGTAGTTGCAACACTTACTAGTCAGATATAATTAGCATGAGATATCCCAAACCCAGTAGTTGTTGGCACTTTTATTTAGCCATACCGTTGTAGTGGAGCTGATTACTAGTCATATCGGATACAAAATTATAACAGTAAACTTTAGTTATAGTTTTCTATGATCGAGAACTGTGCTCCAAGTCGTCCATAACCGCGGACATGGCTTTTCGAAAAGATTTAACCCTGCAGGGGTGCACCAAAGTATCCACACGCACTTCGACCCTTTTTGCCAGATCAGTTAACATACACCCATCAGTATGTCGGCGGGGCCTAAGTCATGACGTTTCCCAGACCCAAAGCAAGTACATGGGGGCCACCCCACTAAGCTACCCGCAACGAAGTCGGCCGGTCTCCGAGACGGACTCAGGGTTTGCGTCAATGGCTGTAAACGACTGGGAACCCGAAAGTGTGACTGGGCTTATCGATACCGCGAAAACACTCCGCTTACCTAAACAGTACAGGTGCAGTACTTTGCACAAGTTTAAATTAAACAGTAAAGCATGGCATAAGTACAGGATAGTAATAAAGCCCCAAACTAATTGTGGCCCCCGGTACAGTACTTTGAAATCAGGTACTAATCGATGGGGGTGCCCATACACCCCACCTGTGGTTAGCGCGCTCGATCTCGGAACAGGTGTCACGAACTCGGGGTCCTACGGGACACCAGTGAGCGGTTAAAAACCAAATATTGTCTATTACCCACCGGTGCCTCTGCATTTACCTACTTGCAATTTTGGTTATTAAACAATAATTAAAGTCTTGATCATCTCCAACATTAAACATGCGGCAATACTCCAACAACTGTGGTACTTGACGACACGCAACATCACTTGAGCAAGCGACTACGACGCGCAGGTCCAACTATCTACCAAACAACAGGTAATAGGATGTGTCCAAGGCAATATAAGGCCGCAAGGGATATCATGGGTACGGAAACTAGAGCATCGCAACACAGATAGCAATAGATCAACAGGAGGAAATAAAGACTATAAATGCAAAATAGGTAGAAGGGGAAGGGATGCTCGCCTGAAAACATTGTCGAAGGTTCATCCGAAGATCGGGTCGACACTCGCATCAACTCATCGGCCTAATCCGCGAAGAAGCAAAACACTAGAAGAAACACCGGATGGACTATTAAATACTACGGCAAAAGATCGGGCATGATGCATGTATGGTGTATGACATGGCAAGGTGCGATGCAATTGGGCAATATTAAGCGGAACCGGGGGTCCCGACAATTAAATATATGGTTCTAGTTGTTTAGATACCCGCAATTTAAATGTTGTAATAACAGGGCGAAGCATGGCATCGGTTCGCTACACCAATTTAAATGAAGTCCGGAATAAGACAAAGATATCCCGCATACGGACTCCATATTTAATTATATGGTGAATCGGCATAAGGCCCCCAAACCACAGACAAGTATGCATGCATGAACAATTTAATATGCATCAGTTGATAATGTCATATTATAAAAATAATGGGGTCTCGGATAGGGAATCACATTAGGGTTCGGCGAACTTGGGCTCCGAGGGGTTTGGGGTAGGTCTCAGGGTCCGACGGGGGAAACGGTTCGACGGAATCGGTCTCGGACAACGGAAGTAGATCTTGTCGCATCCGGGAAGAAGGACCTGGTTTGGTGTCGGGGGCGCATTGGATTCGCCCGGGTCGGTGTCGATCTTGTCGTCGCGAAGACCTTGTCGTGTCCTCGTATCGGGTCGGTCTTGGCGTTCGGGGTGAAGAACTTGGTGTCCTCGAGGAAGTACTTGGCGTATCCGTGTCGACGACCTTGGCGTCCGGGAAGAAGTACTTGTCGCACCTGTGGCCTTCGGGTCGAAGAACTTGGCACGCCAGGGTTCGGTCTTCCGACTCCGGGAGGATCGGTTTTCAGGGTCTCGACACCTTCGGTTCCATGTGGGCGATCTTGGCGTCCGAGGGTTTCTTCGAGTCCGTGGTGCGTCCGTGTGGTAGATCTTGTCAGTTTCATGAAGGAGG
This sequence comes from Avena sativa, assembly GCA_916181665.1. Taxonomy (NCBI): domain Eukaryota; kingdom Viridiplantae; phylum Streptophyta; class Magnoliopsida; order Poales; family Poaceae; genus Avena; species Avena sativa. The sequence goes on from OV702283.1 coordinate 311,792,195, forward strand.
CCTTGTCGCTCGACAACCTTCTGTGACGACCTTGGGACTCCGGCATCGAACGTCAGTATCGAACTTGTATCAGCATAAGCAGTACCTCGGGTCCATCTTCCTTCTTGACAACATCACGGCTGGCAGACACGCGTGGTGCAGGATTGCTACCACCGGAGGCCTCCCTGCAGATACACGAGGGCAGGGCCTTGGTCGTCAGAGAGGCCTGCAAGGCTAGGGCTCAAGGGTTGCGAAGCTCAGGGGCTCCAAGGCAGCCTCTCCCAGCGGTGACGAGGACGCAGGCCGGACGGAGGGGTCGCGGGCGAGGAGGCCACGCGGCGGCGACGGGGCATTCAGGCGGGGAGATCCTGCAGGCAGCCGGCAGGAGAGGAGAGGGCGGACGGCGCGGGGCGGAGGTCACGGACGGCCGGCGGGGAGCTCGGGCCGGCGGCAGAAGGCGTGGAGGTCGAGGCAGAGGAGCCCCAGGACGGGCTCGCCTGGCTCCCAGCGGTGGCGGAGCTGGAGATCCTCCAGGCCGTCGAGGGGGCACGCGGATGGCCAGGGACGCGGCGAGCGGCGACGGGGAGGGCGCGCCGGCGGCGGGGAGCTCGGCGGCGAGGTGGAGAAGACCGGCGAGGCGGGGGCCCGCTGATGCTGGCGGGGACGGGGCGGCGTCCGAGCGGAAGCCTCGACGAGGACGGCGGGGCGGAGCGGACAAGGAGGAGGTCGGCGGCGCGGCGAGGCAGAGGAGGAGCGGCGGTCACAGGGAGAGAGAGGGCATCGGGGACGGGAAATAGAGAGGCGAGGGAAGAGAGAGAGAGGCGCGAGTGGTTGGTGGGGTGGGGCCAGACGGGAGGCAGGTGGGGAGTGGGCCCGTGGTGGCAGTGTGTGGCGTGTGTGCGGTGTGTTGGGTGAGGTGGAGGGAAAAAGGGTGGGGCTGGTGAGGTGTCGCCATGGGATTGGAGGGGGTGAGGTGGCTGAAGGGAGGTGGAGGGGGCTGGGTAGGTTAGGGTTAGGTAGGAAAAGTTTAGGACTAGATATTTTAGACTAGGGTTTGGAGGTGGCCGGCCGGGCTTTCGGGCCTGGCAGGCTGCCTCCTAAAAAATAAAATAAATATTTTATTATTTAAAACGGGGCGTTTGAAATCCATTGGTAGACGAAACAAAATAATCCGGAGACCCGGGTTTTGTGTTTGAATAAAGACGGGGCGTTCGGAAGACAAAAATAGATTTTTCGAAGATAGTTTTATGCAAACAAATGCAAGATGACATGACGATGCTCAAATGCAATGTGGCATGATGACATGAGCATGCGGTCATGATGATGCAATGCACAAAAACAACGCGATTTTCTAGTAGTGGTTTTGGCGGGGCGCCACAGTCTTCCACTGCCCCGCACACGCCCATGTAACCGCGAGGGTCGGCTCTGATACCACTTGTAACACCTCTGGTCACTCCGGACCGACGACTATCACTTCTGGCAGCTCAATAGGATCTCTAGACTAACCCCACAGACCAACACTAGTCTTTTCTGCGCACTTTGTCCTCACTCGTGCGCACCCGGTACCCACTTCCCGATCGGTCACCCATCCTAGAATTGCTCTAGGCCAAGCATGCTTAACTTTAGAGTTATTTTCGAATGAGCTTCCGGAAAAGAAGTTGCTGCTTGTTGGTATGGGTTTCCTATCAATCCTATTGAGCCATGCGCCAGGGTCTCACACTGGCCAAGATAGCTACTAACAATGGAGAGCATGCAAGATCACAAACAACACAGACTTGATAGTATCAAATAGACAAAACCATTAATCAATCTGACATAGTAATCTCAATATCCATCGGATCCTCACAAACACAACATGCATGATTACAAATAGATTAGATCTTGATCATGAACGGAGCTCACAAGATCTATACATGAAAGCACAAGGAGGAGATACAACCATCTAGCTACTACATGTACCCGTAGTCCAACGTGGAACTACTCACGCTTTATACTGTAGGCTGGAATGATGAAGAAGAAGGCCTCCGGGATGATCTCCCCTTCGATGGGGTGCCGGGAAGAACTTCAGATCCCCCCGATATAGGGACGATGGTGGCGGCGGCTACAGAAGGTTTCTTGGAGTTTTGATCAGGTGCCTAGGGTTTCAGCATCGGGGGCTTCTTCTAGGCGAAGGGGCAAGCTAGGGGGGCCACCAGGAGGGCCACACCCTGCCCAGGTGCGGGCCAGCCTTAGCCATGCCTAGGGGGTCTGGCTGCCCTGTGGCGCCCCTCCGTCTCGTCTTCTGGCTTCATATCGCCCACGGTAAAATATTGAATTTGGCTTTTGTCCCGTCCAATTCCGAGAATATTGATTTTCTGCCTTTCTGGAACCAAAAATAGAAGAAAACAGGCAACTGGCACTGTGGCAACTTGTTAATAGGTTAGTTCCAGAAAAGATATAAAAACACATCAGAGTGTAGAAAAAGTAAAGCAAAGTAGAAAATAAACAAGCATGGAGCATCAAAAATTATAGATACGTTCCCGGTGTATCACCTGTTCGCGGAAAAGCCCCAAATCCAAATCGAAATGGACTAGATGAAGGAGCAAGGTCAACAACCAAGCCATGCACCACGGCGGCAGCCAGGGAGGACCATGGCGGCGTGAATCGCACGGCGGCGGTGTCGGCAACCATGGGGTCGAGGAAGAAGAAGGTGAGAACGAGAGAGAGAAGGGGAAGTGTACTGGGCCAATAGGGCCAGTACCACTCCAAAAGAGATATTTTGACCAGGCCAATTGGGCCAAGAATGGCCCAAATAGCCAATGGGTTTGGCCCAAACCCTAAAGGGATTTTAATGCTTTAGCAAAAGACCAAAATACCCCTAGAATTTAATAAATTCCTAAAAATAAAATAAAGTTCTTAAAAATTAAAATAAAATATTTTTAGATTTATAATAATACAAGTTATTAAATTAAATTAAGAGGTTTATTTTCAACAACATAAATTTAGGTTAAAGATTTTTTATAATATATATCCCATAAGGAATTTTGTAAAAATCAAGAAAATACATAAAAATAAATAAAAATAACTTTTATCATATTTGGTTATTATAGTATTTTAGTAAAATACTAAACTAATATTTAAGATACCAAAATAAAATTTCTTTAATTAAAATGCTTATTCTTAAAAATAAATATTAAGAAAATAATTACAAGAGTTAAAATTAAATAATAATTAGTTTTTAACTCTATTAATAATATATTACATTATAAAAATAGTGAATATAATATTTATAAAATATTAAGGTTATTCCTTAAAATGAATTCCTTTATTACATAAGGAAATTCCAGAAACTAAAAAAATTGGGTAAAACACACAAAGAAGATAGATAACAAATGATGCATTACATTACTATGCATATTCATTCTGCTTCTTTAAATATTGTCCTTACCGGGCAATAATGATGTTTTATAGACATAGAAGCTCAAGGTCCAGTGCAAGCATCCGACTTCACTACCTTGTAATCACAAGGCAAGTTCATCAGTTGCTCGTGTCCTTTGAAGAGTCCTTATCAAAGTATTTATAAATTGTGTGTTATCATCTACGTTTTGGAGAAAGAAAAAATTATTTTCTCAGAACAAATAAATGTTGATATCATCTTAAGTGGTGATATGGATAAGGTGGGAAATGGAACCTAGGTTTCCATTTGCAATAAGATTAATCACCTAGGACTTACCAACCCATGTCATTAGTGATTTTAGCGCCGTATATTACGCGTTAACCATGAGATTTGGAATGGGACGGAGAAGTCAGTTGTATCTTCTTCCTCTCGCATGTAGCCAGATGTGTGATGACCCACAAGTATAGGGGGGTGTATCGTAGTACTTTCGATAAATAGGAGTGTCGATCCCAATGAGGAGCAGAAGGTGTTGACTACTGGTACGGAGTAGGAAATTTCTGTAAATACTTAGCAAACGGATTTTTAGGGGTTTTCTGATAAAGCAAAGAAACAAAGTGCAAGTAATAAATACAACGAACAACTGCAGCAAGTGGCCCAATCCTTTCTTAGCAAAGGACAAGCCGGTGGAAATACTTATAACGACCAAACGTTCTTGAAGACACATGGGAATTCTGTCAAGTGCTTTCGCTTCAAATAGCTGAGTACTCTTCTTTGGTGTTGTAAGTGTTGTGTGGGTGAACCTGTGCTAATGTACCGACCTTACTTGGACTAATACAGACTTGTGATTAAACCCCCTACAAGCATCCGCAACGATAGGAAAGCAATTAAGATATAAACCTAACCACAGCCTTTGTAACATCCCAAAAATACTAAGCTTGGATCATCAAACTATAATCATCAAAATTAGGGTTAACAAAAACTTTGCTAAATAAAAATATGAATGCATGCATGTGAGTATGCATTTCATTTTGAATTCTTTTGAACCACCTTGTTTGTGTGTTCCTTTGCTTGTAAATGGATGCTTAGGTGAAATAAACATCATCTAAACAATTCCCAAACTTTTCTCAAAGACAAATAAATCAAAACAAAGCTAAATGAGTGAATGGTCATTTTGACCAATTTAACTCCCATGCCTACTTTGGCTGTCCCAAACTTTCAGAACCTAACAGAAACTTTTCTGGATCTTTGCACCCCTTGATTGTAATCATAACAAAGTATCAAGGCCCACTTTGTGATCATCCAAAAACATTTAAATGCCTAGTTTAATTGACAGTTCAAAATTGAATCTTTATCATATGGGAAGATCCCACTTTTTCAAAAACCACTCAAACAAGCTCAACTTTCAAAACCCAAGCATCTCCAGACTCACCAGCACCAACCTAGCACACCCACCAAAAATATTTTCAAAATTCAAAACTTGAATTCTTGTGGCCATTTCATCAAACACCTTGCAGATACAAATCAAACAAAATCCAAACACTATTGTGAGCAGTGATTGAAGCCTAACTTGTTCCCTCTCTGGTTTCAACTAGGCTTTAGTAGATCATCTAGATCAAGTGCAAACCTCTAGCATCACTGTAAGCTTGGCAATGCCATCAATGGTGAGCAGGCCGAGTGCACACTTGTCACCCCCATGTCGACAGCAAGCTAGGAGGAGAACCAAGCGTAGCCAACATGTCTGGGAGCAAGCCAACATCCCACCGCCACTCCCTGTCCACCGCTCGAACCCTGCCAGCCACTATACCACACGCACGAACCATGCCAACCTCGCCAGCAACCATGCCGAGAGCGCGCCCCGTGCGCCACGCTCGACCGACACCCACATACCGCGCGCCGCCCTCGCCGCGTGCATACGTGATCACCATCGTCCCAGTAACCCCAAAGACACGCTCGTTCACCGCTGCGCGGACCACGCACGTTGTGCGCCATTAAATTCTCCGTCGGGCAGGCGCAGAGCACCGTCGCGTTCCGACCAAACCACACCGCCCCACGTCTCGCCACCGTGTCGTTGAGCATCGCCAGGGAGCACCGCACCGCCCCCTACCGTCGCCCACGCCGATAGCTGTCCGTACCATCGACCACGAAGAGCTCACCTTGCGCCCCGTTGGTCCCCTCGCTCCACGATAAATAGAGGCCACCCCCATCCGAATTAAGCACACCATCTCACTCCCCTCTCCTCACTGATCGTGCCACCCCGTTCCCGGAGCAAGGCGAGCAGCGCATCGCCGGAATTTCACCGGAGCCCACTGCTACTGGAGAAGAAGGGAGCCAGCGATTGGAGCCACCCCAGGAGAAGCTGCCGGTACCAGGAGGTTCGCCGTCGTCGACTTTGTCGTTCGCCCGCCTCGCCGACCGTCGCCTGAACCCCGGTGAGCCCCCAACGACCTCACTGGCCGCGCTAGGTTTCTGTCTCGCCGGCGTTGCCGAACGTCGACAATGACCCTCAGCTGTTGGATTAGAACCAGATCGAACGCACCACATCGCCCCATACCGCTTCGCGTTTAAAGAGCCACTGACTGGTGGAACCCCCCTATCAGCTGAGCCCCGCGCCGCGGAGTTTCACTGGGCCGGCCCGTTAACAGTTCCCGTGTAGCCCAGTTATTTGAATTAAACCTTTTCCATTTTATTTCAAACACACTTCTGCACCTAGATTCAAAAATCAACCCAGGTCGATTCATTGAACCAAATTGAATGAAACCAATTTTGTTAGAAAGGCCTGGGAATGCTGAATCCAAGCCTGTTGGATTCAAGTCATTTGGATCTGTATATCATCCTTGGTAAAAATAACAAGGCAAAAGCTTTTCTCCATTCAAACATTTTTCAAATTTAAACCATAATAGCTTTTGAGTTGATTCCAACTCTCAAAAATCACATTTAACCATACCTTTCAGAATATATAAAAATATATAGGTTTAATTACAGAAATTATGTTCAAGTAATAAAAGAATGCCACATAGACATTTATAGTCACTTTATTTAATTAAAATAAAAGGGTAAAACCTTATTAAATTGTGACACCACTTTAAATCACATTCCCATGGACTAAAATATGTGGTGATGACATGTGTCAACATGATCCCATGTTTGGTTTGGAGAATATTAAATCTTAAGTAGTTTTTCAATGAGTAGAAATTACTTTTCTAAAAATAAAAGGAATTAAACCAAGCCTTAATCTTGTAATGTTAGAGATGATGTTAGATCATCTATAGGACCCTTTTTGTGTGATGATTGTAAGTAGTTAAGTATTGTTTGGTGATTTTGTACATCGTATTTATTCATAGACGCTAGTACCGACCAAGGATACGAGGAGGAAGGAGGATTCTTCTAAGAAGAATCCGAGGAGAACTTCAACCACTGCTCTGCACAAGGCAAGCTTTACTAATCAAGTTGACCTATGCAAGCCTAATACTACTAGTTGAATGTGCAAGCTAACACTTGCAAGATACCCTACTAATGCAAGCTTATACTGATACTTATGCAAGCTAATACTTGCTTGCTACCATGACCACTATATGCCTTAAGAATATGTGATCATATCCACTTGATAAACTAATCCTAGTTTTACTTGAAAGTTTTATACTTTATGTCTTTATCAAAGCTCTTACTTAGAGTTACTGAAATAAATGGTAGATACTAGAAGGATAATTTAAGGTTGCATAAAGAGCATAAAATTTGGCCTAAGCTAGATAATCTTGATGTCATCCTAAGGCATGAGATTAAACTTAGTTAAACCCCACTAGTTTACAACTCCTCATTAGTGCTTACCCCCACTTGTAGATGCTAGTGCTAAGCATAAAACTTGATCAACTTTAGATGGGAATACTTGGTGGAAAAATGGTTATGAAAACCATGGCATGAGCCCTAGCCCTTTTTTTTAAACTGATGGTTGTCTGAATACGATACCATTCCAATTTTATCGTACAACCACAATACCCGAAGATTGGGTAGGGCTTGACTAGAAACTTATATACCTTAGTATTAGTTCCCTCACGGCCAAGGTCTGAGCTGAGGCTACCTTGTGAAGATTTTCCACCAGTGCAGTACCCAAGATGACAGTTGGTCATGGTTGGGAGGCCAAACTCACAGGAGAGGTGCTTATACTAGGGCGTGTAATTGAAAGGTTAGGATTGATTATCCGCATACTGAGTATGGTGAATTCAGGATTTGTTCCTGAAGGATGTATTGAATGTTGTGGTGAAAGTGTACAATCTTTGCAGAGTGTCAAACTATTCGAATAGCCGCGTCCGCGGTTATGGACAGTTGGAGTGGCCATACTGTTCCCCCGTCAGATGTTTTCAAAAGACTTGTGAAATGAATTGAGACTTTGACTTGACCACAACAGGGTTGTGATATGAAATACAAGTTCCCACTTAGGTGTTATAAAACTTCAACTAGCATTCGTTGCTTCTAAACTTAGTAGAAATAAATCTGGCTTTTGCAAAACAACCCTAGAGCCTAGTGTCCTATTATCAAAAAAACCCTGCACTTGTTAGTATTAGTTTGCGAGTACTTAAAGAGTACTCATGTCTTTGTCCCTGGCTATTACCGTGGCCAGACTATGAAGAGGAGTACCTGGAGGATGGACCCCAGGAAGGTTACGACAACTAGGATCATCTCTCATCGTCAGCATTGCCTGTGACCCCGAAGATGGAGCTTCGCCTACGCTACCGTTATTATTACGTATTCCGCTGCTTGAAGTTGTATTAAGAACTGGATCATGAGGTCCCTATTTGTGTAAGAATTTATGTACGGTTTGTAATGGATGATGTACTGTGGTATCCAATTCTGTTATGTCTCGCAAAAATGGTAATCCTGATATTGCGATGTATGGCATAACAGGCATCTGGGATTAAAAATCCGGGTGTTGATAAGTTGGTATCAGAGCCATCCTGACCATAGGAGACCCTAGTTAGACTGGACGTTTGAATCAAAAACTTAGTTTCAAAACAAAAGAAAACAAATATTTACAAAAAACTTATTCTCATTCTTATCCCTTTGATTCTTTCATGAAAATTCATGTTCCTCAAAAACTCTTGGAAAATAAATAAAATTTTGACACACTTGATCACTCTACTAACTTACTCATCCTATATTCTCATATATGGATGTGAAGTACAGCAAGTTTTATCAGTTGGGGAAAGGAGGATACCTTATCTTTGAGAGGGATTTGGACCAGCTTTCAGAACTTCTGGAGCGTTCGCACCCCGAGTTCTTTGGAGCTCAGCTCAATGATCAAGGAGGAGAAGATCTGCAGTGCCTAATTGTTGCAAGTCTCCGAGGAAAGATTGAATCTCCCACTGTGGAAGGAATTCAGTTTACCTTAATAGAGAACAACTGGCTCGATGGACTTGCCAGGGCCATGCAGGAAGCTCTTTCCCGTCTATGTGGGAAGAGTATCAACCAGATCAAGGGTAATCGCTTTGAGTTTTGCCCAAGGCGTGATGCAAATGGACAACCACTAGAAGCCCCATATCACCCTGAGTTGAAGACCCAAGTGGACCACCTTAGCTTCATGATGTACGATCGTCAGCAGGAGTTGGATAACTGCCGTGACTACTCCAACCACAAGTCTGCCATCATCAAGACGAAGGACCAAACCATCGCCATGCTAGAAAAGGATCGCAAGTCTCGCCGTCGTCAGCTCGACAAGAAGGAGCGCATTATTGCCCGTCTTCGCCACCGTATCTCATCTTTGGAGGAGACCATCCACGAGAGAGACATGCAGTTAGAGGAAAGGAAGAATGTCGGAGATGATCTTCATGGAGACCCCTACTCCTACCTCAGCGATGATGATGATTTTCTGGAGGATCAGGCTATGGACTTCTTCACTGATGAGGATGATTTCGCCTTCATCGATGATGATGAGGATGATGAAGCCACGGATTCCGAGGAGTAGTACCACTTGAGCACTAGCGTAGTGAGTAGTATTCGGTCACATTGTATCGTAGTTTTCAGAATGGTTCTTAAAACCATCTTATTTTCATTGTTGTGGTGTGTGTTGTATCGTGTGATATGAATGAATGAATGAATGAAAAAGCAAGTTGCTAGAAAAATCTGAGTCAAACTTTAAAAACTTTTCAAAGACCCTGAACCTTAGAAATTTCCCTCTTTTCTCACGATCTATCTCAATCTTCAGATGCCACGCGGAGGAAGTGGTTCATCCCCGGACCCGATGTTGCAGATTATGCAAATGTTGACTTCTGACCACGAAGCTGAAAGAGCGGAACGTCAAGCCAACCTAGCCACTCTGCAACAGATAGCCCAGCTTGCCCACAACAACCAAGGCCACGGAAATCAGGACAACCATGGATCTAAGCTCAAGAATTTCCAGAATACCAACCCACCCGTTTTCACTAAGTCAGAAGAACCCCTAGACGCCGATGATTGGCTGCAAACCATGGAAAATAACCTAGAAGTCGCCAGAGTGGAAGCCAACGATAAATTTATGTTCGCCACCCACTATCTAGCCGGAGATGCTAGGGCATGGTGGAACAGTGTTCGCGTAATGACCGGAGGCCAGATGATGACCTGGGAGGAATTCAAGGTCAAGTTTAGCAGAACCCATGTGCCACCGGGTTTGATCAAGAGAATGAGAGACGAGTTCAGAGAGCTGAAGCAAGGAAGGATGACCGTAGTGGAATACTGTGACAAATTCTTGTCATTAGCTAGGTATGCCCCGGATGAGATCGACACCGAAACCAAGAAGAAAGAAAGATTCCTGAATGGTCTGCATGATGAGATGCAGACGGCATTAGTCAATATCCCCTTTGCTGATATTGAAGCCCTTGTCGACTCTGCTATCCAGATGGAAGGAAAGATCAATCAAGCCAATGAGAACTGCAAGCGTCACATGATGCATCAGCCAGGAACCCATCAGACCCCAAAGTATCGCCCTAACCCATCTCCCGGATTTGCCCCAAGAACCAACAGACCCCCGATGAACCGTCCGACCTATCCCACCCGTGGAAACCCTAGGCCCGGAGGAAATCACAACAACCCCGGCAACTCTAGCAATTTCAACCGTGCCCCACCTAAGTTCAACAACAACAATGCTACCGCCAACACCAACACTGCCCCGAGGACTGGAAGCAATGTTGTGCCTATAGCAGCCAAAGACAAGTCGCAAGTGACTTGTTACGACTGTGGAAATAAAGGCCACTATTCCAACGAGTGCCCCAACAAGAAGAATACCGCAGCACCCAATGCCAATGCCCTAGCTCAGCAACAGCGTCGTGTTCAGCCAGGAAGGAGATTTGCCCCAGGGAACTCGCTCAACCGCAATGGCCGTCTTTTCCTCATGCATGCTGAAGAAGCTCAGGAAGCACCAGACGTCGTGTTGGGTATGTTTTCTGTTAATTCAGTACTTGCACGATATTTGTTTGATTCTGGTGCATCACACTCATTTGTCACCGAAGAATTTGCATGCACTAGTAAAATTCAACCAACCAAACTGAAGCATGTTATGATTGTTCAAATTCCTGGATCAACCACCAAGGCTAGGCAAATTTGCAAGGCCATCCCTATCCGAATCCATGGCATAGATTTTTATGCTAATCTGATAGTACTCGGAACTAAAGGTTTGGAAGTAGTACTAGGAATGGATTGGATGTACAAACATAAAGGATTAATTGAATGTGCCAAGAAAGCCATAACCATGACCAGTACAGCCGGAATATCAGTCGAGCATATATCTGAAACCTTACCTCGCCAATTAAAATGCAACAAGAGTATAGCCCAACCTACCATTGACCAAGTCCGGATAGTCTATGAATACCCCGATGTATTTCTAGATGTTTTGCCCGGTATGCCCCTAGATCGGGATATCGAGTTTATCATTGAACTAATCCCTGGAACTGGACCAATAGCCCAGAGACCCTATAGTATGAACCCGTCTGAGCTAGCAGAACTGAAGAAGCAACTGTATGCCATGCTGGAAATTGGATTGATTCAACCAAGTGCATCACCATGGAGGTCACCTGTCTTGTTTGTGGACAAGAAGGATGGAGGTAACCGTTTGTGTACGGATTATCGGAAGTTGAATGATGTCACTATCAAGAACAAATACCCCTTGCCCAAGATAGAAGATTTGTTTGATCAGTTGACCGGTGCCAAAGTGTTTTCTAAGATTGATCTTAGAACTGGCTATCATCAACTCAAGATTCGTGCAGAAGATATTCCCAAGATTGCCTTTACCACCAGATATGGATTGTACGAGTATACAGTCATGTCTTTTGGATTAACCAATGCCAACGCTTATTTCATGAATCTCATGAATAAGATTTTTATGGAATTCCTGGATAATTTTGTCGTTGTTTTCATCGATGACATTCTGATTTATTCCAAATTAGAAGAAGAACATGAGCTACACCGAAGGACCATTCTTGGAACCCTTAGAGAGCATCAGCTGTATGCAAAGTTTAGCAAATGTGAATTCTGGTTACAGGAGGTAGGATTCCTCGGTCACATTGTATCAGCCGGAGGAATTGCCGTTTACCCTGCAAAAGGGAAAGATGTAGAAGATTGGCAAGCCCCAACCACTCAAACCCAAGTTCGTGCATTTCTCAGATTGGCGGGATACTACCGCAAATTTGTAGAAGGATTCTCGAGTATCGCCAGACCCATGACCCAATTGCTGAAGAAGGACAAGAAGTTTGAATGGACCGACAAATGTGAAGCGAGTTTTCAATAACTCAAGAGAAGATTAATTTCAGCCCCAATCTTGATCATGCCGGATATCACGAAGCCCTTCGATGTGTATTGTGATGCATCCAAGATCGGTCTCGGATGTGTGCTAATGCAAGAAGGCAAAGTTATATCTTATCTATCTCGACAACTGAAGCAACATGAGCAAAATTACCCAACCCATGACCTCGAACTCGCAGCCGTAGTTCTAGCCCTGAAGTCATGGAGACATTACCTGATGGGAAACCGTTGTGAGATCTATACGGATCACAAGAGTCTGAAGTATATATTCACTCAGAAGGAGCTGAATATGAGATAGAGAAGGTGGATTGAGCTAATCAAGGATTACGACCTGGACATTCACTATCACCCGGGTAAAGCTAATGTGGTAGCCGATGCCCTTAGCAGATTGCCGTGCCGCTTGAACTCCATGATTTTGAAGGAGCAACCAAGCTTGCACAAAGAGATGGAAGATTTTCGAATGGAATTAGTGAGTGAAGGATTTTTGGCTAGCATAGAACTCCAGCCCACTTTGATCAGTCAGATTAAATAGGCGCAGAAGGGAAATACTAGTATTGACGGAATCAAGCGTCATATCGGTATAGGCAAAGTACCCGGATTCACTGAAGACGAAGAAGGAGTTATGTGGTACAAAGGACGCCTTTGTGTACCAGCAGATTCTGAGTTGAAAGAAGTTATTCTGAAGGAGGCTCATGATACTCTTTATTCTATCCATCCCAGAGGAACTAAGATTTATCGAGATTTAAAAGAGCAATTTTGGTGGCATAAGATGAAGAGAGAAATCGGAAGTTATATCGCCAAGTGTGATATATGTCAGCGAGTCAAGGCAGGACATCAAAGACCCGCTGGATTGTTGCAACCATTGTAGATTCCGGAATGGAAATGGGATTCCGTTGGAATGGATTTTATCACCGGATTGCCTACTTCTAGTAGGGGAAATGACTCTATCTGGGTCATAGTGGACAGATTGTCCAAAGTCGCCCATTTCTTGCCCGTCAAGACCACATATCAGAGTTCAAAGCTAGCAGAGTTGTACGTCGCTAGAATAGTTAGTTTGCATGGAGTCCCCAAGAACATTGTATCTGATCGAGGAACTTAGTTTACCTCGAGATTCTAGAAGAAAGTCCAAGAAGGTTTATGAACCCGCCTAGATTTCAGCACCGCGTATCACCCTCAGACCGATGGACAAACGGAGCGAGTAAACCAAATACTCGAAGATGTGCTGAGAGCATGTGTGTTAGAATATGGATCCAAGTGGGAAGACTGTCTGCCATTTGCAGAATTTTCATACAATAATAGTTATCAAGCTAGTTTGCAAATGGCCCCCTTTGAATTCATGTATGGAAGAAAGTGTCACACCCCTTTGAACTGGTCGGAAGTAGGAGAGAGTCAGATCTTCGGACCCGACATCCTACGAGAAGCAGAAGCGAAGGTTCACAAGATTCGTGAGCACCTCAAGACAGCCCAGTCCAGACAGAAGAGTTACGCCAACAAGAGACATAGAGACCTCGCATTCAACATAGGAGATTTTGTTTATCTGAAAGTGTCGCCATTGAAGGGAATGCAGCGTTTCCAACTCAAAGGAAAGTTAGCCCCCAGATATATCGGACCTTTCAAGATTCTGAACCGTCGAGGAGAAGTTTCGTATCAATTGGAACTACCCCAAGAGATGTCAGCTGTGCACAATGTGTTCCATATCTCATTACTTCGCAAGTGTCTCGAAGTCCCCGAGAAGACCGAAGTGTTCAAGAATATCAATCACCGGACCATAGAGATCAACGATGACCTGACCTATCCCGAAGTACCCATCCGTATTTTGGAAGAACCTTTTCGAACTACCCGAACCCGAAGCATCAAGTTTCTCAAGATTCAGTAGAGCAACCACACAGAAGAGGAAGCTACCTGGGAGCGCGAAGATCACATCAGGACAGAGTTTCCCGATCTCTTCAAATCCTAGGTAATCTTTTTCGTTCTTTTTTAAATCTCGGGACGAGATTTTGTTTAAGGGGGGAAGGTTTGTAACATCCCAAAAATACTAATCTTGGATCATCAAACTATAATCATCAAAATTAGGGTTAACGAAAACTTTGCTAAATAAAAATATGAATGCATGCATGTGAGTATGCATTTCATTTTGAATTCTTTTGAACCACCTTGTTTGTGTGTTCCTTTGCTTGTAAATGGATGCTTAGGTGAAATAAAAATCATCTAAACAATTCCCAAAATTTTCTCAAAGACAAATAAATCAAAACAAAGCTAAATGAGTGCATGGTCATTTTGACCAATTTAACTCCCATGCCTACTTTGGCTGTCCCAAACATTCAGAACCTAACAGAAAATTTTCTGGATCTTTGCACCCCTTGATTGTACTCATAACAAAGTATCAAGGCCCACTTTGTGATCATCCAAAAACATTTAAATGCCTAGTTTAATTGACAGTTCAAAATTAAATCTTTATCATATGGGACGATCCCACTTTTTCAAAAACCACTCAAACAAGCTCAACTTTCAAAACCCAAGCATCTGTAGACTCACTAGCACCAACCTAGCACACCCACCAAAAATCTTTTCAAAATTCAAAACTTGAATTCTTGCGGCCATTTCATCAAACACCTTGCAGATACAAATCAAACAAAATCCAAACACTATTGTGAGCAGTGATTTAAGCCTAACTTGTTCCCTCTCTGGTTGCAACTAGGCTTTAGTAGATCATCTAGCTCAAGTGCAAACCTCTAGCATCACTGTAAGCTTGGAAATGCCATCAATGGTGAGCAGGCCGAGTGCACACTTGTCACCCCCATGTCGACAGCAAGCTAGCAGGAGAACCAAGCCTAGCCAACATGTCTGGGAGCAAGCCAACATCCCACCGCCACTCCCTGTCCACCGCTCGAACCCTACCAGCCACTGGACCACACGCACGAACCATACCAACCTCGCCAGCAACCATGCCGAGAGCGCGCCCCGTGCGCCACGCTCGACCGACGCCCACAGACCGCGCGCCGCCCTCGCCGCGTGCATACGTGATCACCACCGTCCCAGTAACCCCGCAGACACTCTCGTTCGCCGCCGCGCGGACCACGCGCGTTATGCGCCATTAAATCCTCCGTCGGGCACGCGCAAAGCATTGTCGCGTTCCGACCAAACCACACCGCCCCACGTCTCGCCACCGTGTCGTTGAGCATCGCTAGGGAGCACCGCACCGCCCCCTACCGTCGCCCACGCCGATAGCCGTCTGTACCGTCGACCACGACGAGCTCACCTTGCGCCCCGTCGGTCCCCTCGCTCCACTATAAATAGAGACCACCCCTAGCCGAATTGAGCACACCATCTCACTCTAGTATCCTCACTGATCGTGCCACCCTGTTCCCGGAGCAAGGCGAGCAGCGCATCGCCAGAATTTCACCGGAGCCCACTGCTACTGGAGAAGAAGGGAGCTAGCGATTGGAGCCGCCCCAGGAGAAGATGCCGGTACCAGGAGGTTCGCTGTCGTCGACTTCGTCGTTCGCCCGCCTCGCCAACCCTCGCCTGAACCCCGGTGAGCCCCCAACGACCCTCACTGGCCGTGCTAGGTTTCTGTCTCGCCGGCGTTGCCCAACGTCGACAATGACCCTCAGCTGTTGGATTAGAACCAGATCGAACGCACCACATAGCCCCGTACCGCTTCGCGTTTAAAGAGCCACTGACTGGTGGAACCCCCTGTCAGCTGAGCCCCGCGCCGTGGAGTGTCACTAGGCCGGCCCGTTAACAGTTCCCGCGTAGCCCAGTTATTTGAATTAAACCTTTTCCATTTTATTTTAAACACACTTCTATACCCAGTTTCAAAAATCAACCCAGGTCGATTCAGTGAACCAAATTGAATGAAACCAATTTTGTTAGAAAGGTCTGGGAATGCTGAATCCAAGCCCGTTGGATTCAAGTCATTTGGATCTGTAGATCATCCTTGGTAAAAATAAAAAGGCAGAAGCTTTTCTGCATTCAAACATTTTTCAAATTTAAACCATAATAGCTTTTGAGTTGATTCCAACTCTCAAAAATCACATTTAACTATACCTTTCAGAATATATAAAAATATATAGGTTTACTTACAGAAATAATGTTCAAGTAATAAAAGAATGCCACATAGGCATTTCTAGTCACTTTATTTAATTAAAATAAAAGGGTAAAACCTTATTAAATTGTGACACCACTTTAAATCACATTCCCATGGACTAAAATATGTGGTGATGACATGTGTCAACATGATCCCATGTTTGGTTTGGATAATATTAAATCTTAAGTAGTTTTTCAATGAGTAGAAATTACTTTTCTAAAAATAAAAGGAATTAAACCAAGCCTTAATCTTGTAATGTTAGAGATGATGTTAGATCATCTATAGGACCCTTTTTGTGTGATGATTGCAAGTATTTAAGTATTGTTTGGTGATTGTGTACATCATATTTATTCATAGACGCTAGTACCGACCAAGGATACGAGGAGGAAGGAGGATTCTACGAAGAAGAAGCCGAGGAGAACTTCAACCACTGCTCTGCACAAGGCAAGCTTTACTAATCAAGTTGACCTATGCAAGCCTAATACTACTAGTTGAATGTGCAAGCTAACACTTGCAGGATACCCTACTAATTCAAGGTTATACTGATACTTATGCAAGCTAATACTTGCTTGCTACCATGACCACTATATGCCTTAAGCATATGTGATCATATCCACTTGATAAACCAATCCTATTTTTACTTGCAAGCTTTATACTTTATTTCTTTATCAAAGCTCTTACTTAGAGTTACTCAAATAAATGGTAGATACTAGAAGGATAATTTAAGGTTGCATAAAGAGCATAAAATTTGGCCTAAGCTAGATAATCTTGATGTCATCCTAAGGCATGAGATTAAACTTAGTTAAACCCCACTAGTTTACAACTCCTCATTAGTGCTTACCCCCACTTGTAGATGCTAGTGCTAAGCATCAAACTTGATCAACTTTAGATGGGAATACTTGGTGGAAAAATGGTTATGAAAACCTTGGAATGATGGATCATTCTATTGAAATGTTTTGACATGTGTTTCCAAGCACCAGATGATTTTGGGATGAAAATGATGAGGCATGAGCCTTAGCCCTTTTTTTAAAACTGATGGTTGTCTGAATGCGATACCATTCCAATTTTATCGTACAACCACAATACCCGAAGATTGGGTAGGGCTTGAATGGAAACTTATATACCTTAGTATTAGTTCCCTCACGGCCAAGGTCTGAGCTGAGGCTACCTTGTGAAGATTGTCCACCTGTGCAGTACCCAAGATGACAGTTGGTCATGGTTGGGAGGCCAAACTCACAGGAGAGGTGCTTATACTAGGGCGTGTAATTGAAAGGTTAGGATTGATTATCCGCATACTAAGTATGGTGAATTCGGAATTTGTTCCTGACGGATGTATCGAATGTTGTGGTGAAAGTGTACAATCTCTACAGAGTGTCAAACTATTCGAATAGCCGCGTCCGCGGTTATGGACAGTTGGAGTGTCCATATTGTTCCCCCGTCATATATTTTCAAAAGACTTGTGAAATGAATTGAGACTTTGAGTTGACCACAACAGGGTTGTGATATGAAATACAAGTTCCCACTTAGGTGTTATAAAACTTCAACTAGCCTTCGTTGCTTCTAAACTTAGTAGAGATAAATTTGGCTTTTGCAAAACAACCCTAGAGCCTAGTGTCCTATTATCAAAAAAACCCTGCACTTGTTAGTATTAGTTTGAGAGTACTTAAAGAGTACTCATGGATTTGTCCCTGTCTATTCCTGTGGCCAGACTATGAAGAGGAGTACCTGGAGGATGGACCCTAGGAAGGTTACGACAACTAGGATCATCTCCCATCATCAGCATTGCCTGTGACCCCGAAGATGGAGCTTCTCCTACGCTACCGTTATTATTACGTATTCCGCTGCTTGAAGTTGTATTAAGAACTGGATCATGAGATCCCTATTTGTGTAAGAACTTATGTACGGTTTGTAATGGATGATGTACTGTGGTATCCAATTCTGTTATGTCTCGCAAAAATGGTAATCCTGGGATTGCAATGTATGGCATAACAGGCATCTGGGATTAAAAATCCGGGTGTTGACAGCCTTAAACTCTGAGATCCTACACTCCCTTGTGCAATGGTGTCCTAACAGGGGTTCAGGTTTCTGTCACTCCGGCAACCCCACAATTAGTAGCCAAATACGCAATGCATTCCCCTAGGCCCATAAATGGTGAAGTATCATGTAGTCTACGTTCACATGACACCACTAGAAGAATAGCACCACAACTTAAATACTAAACCATTGAATAATAACTCAACACAAATCCATTACTAACAACATGACTTCTCCCATGTCCTCAAGAACTAGACTTACTACTCACAGGACATCATATGGATCAAGATCAAAGTTGATATGGCGATAGATAAAAATCTGAACATAAACAATAATCCAATGGTTCCACTCAAAAGTATTAACTGCAATAGTAATCAACACTGGGAAAGTTTCCCCTAAGAACTAATGCAAGATCTAATACAATTGTTATAGCGGGACGGAGTGGTGATGATGGTGTTGGTGGAGATGATGGTTTGGATGATGATGATGATGATCCCGATGAAGTCTAGCTTGATGACGGTGTTGATGGCGATGATCTCCCCTCTCCGGGAAGGAATTTCCTCAGCAGAAATCTATCTGTCAGAGAGTTCTTTATCTCTCGGTGTTTTCCGCCCCGTAGAGGCGGCAGAATCTTTCTGTGGTCGCCCCCTGGTATTAGGGTTCCGAGAGTAAGATATAGGCGAGAGGGCGGAGTCGGAGGCCAGCTAGGTGGGCCACACCTGCCTTAGGCGTGGCCCAGGGGGGCCGTGCCTAGGGGGTGTGGGCCCCCTGTGGCTCAGCTATGCCTCCCCTTTTGGCTTCCTTCCTCTTCTAGGAAAATATAATTTTCCAATATTTTTTTGGTATTTTTCTGATCTTCACGAAATTGCATCAAAACACCTCTTTTTCCATCAGAAACCTGACTCCGGCAGTCCATCCTCCAAGAATCATCCAACATGCAAAAACAGAGGAAAAGACATAAGTAACACCTCATAATAAGACACATATCAATGAATAGAGGCAAATTATGATATAGAATGGTGATGCAAATTGGAGGTATCAACTCCCCCCAAGCTTAGACCTTCGCTTGTCCCCAAGCGAAAACTGAGCTCAGTAAACATGTCAACAGGTTTATGGAGTGAAGTGTCGATACAAGAATACAGACAAGAAGCATCACACTTACCATTACACAACTCATAGAAGAAAGCAACTCACCATTATATAACTTAGCTTGCAAAAAATACAGGAGTCACAATAGAGATGCATAAAGATAAATAATAATTGGAATTGGCAAACTTTTTTCTTGGTCAGAGAACAGCTGGCAAACAGTTTCACAAAAAGCTTTTGTAGAAGTCTTCAAAAACAGGAGCACTCTTTGCTCAAAAAGGTTCTTCACAATGAAGGCTTTCAAAGTAATACTCAATAGATAAGAGTTTTGTGCAAACAAGGAAGATAAAGAACATGATTGAATAAATCACCATATGAATGCTTGCAACACAACAACTCAAGTGCTTGCTGGAGATAGAGAGTAAGTAGGTTTACTGACTCAACTTATAAATAGGAGAAAGGTCCCTTCATAAAGGGAAGCAGGGATTTCAAGTCATAAAGAGCTTCCAAAAGATTATGGTACTTACTAGCTTTGAGCCCTCATTGACCCTATCATAGGCATCTTGAGATTATTAAGGTTAAAGTGAACAAGGATGGAGTATATGCTTGACGAAATATAAGTTCGCAATCTCATGTCCCTTGAGTACGAGGGCCGCTCCTCATGCTACTCAACTCTAGTCACCGGTAAGTTCTTGTCATTGTAAGTACATGTGTATCATAAAGAACCGCCAATGGGGTACCCCTTGCACATGATACAGGATCTATCCCATAACCAAAATGACAAGGCAAGCACACAATGAGCATCTGAACGATCATTTTATTTACCATGTGCATAGCTTTTTATTGAGGATGCTTCACAGAATGCTCATTACGGTGATGCTGCAAGTTTCCACCATGATTAGGCATGGCTTAGGCTAGCGGCCCAGGCGTTTCTCTAACACACATACATCACTCCATGGACTTACAGGCTCCCTCTTTATTTCACACTGATGACATCTGCAAACAAAAGAGCATGATATCAACTGTGTACAACGTACAGGTGCAATATTGAAAGTGTTCCCCGTGACAGCACGATTCTGCTAATTCCAACGTATAGATGCAAGTATATACAACTTCAATGACACAATGGTTCAAGTCTATTAGGGGCAAGAAAATAAGGTGTGTCGTCAAGTTCGTGAGAGCTTTACTAACTAGTTTTCACATAACAAAATACTTTTTAATTCGAAAGATAGATCAAGCTTGAGAATTTGCTTGGAATAGCAATAATGCTAATAGGTAGACATGGTGGACACAAATGGCACAGGTTTTGGTTCAAAGGGATTAGATGCATGAGAAGTATGCCTTCTCAAAACAGGTTTTTGGCTAGCAAAGCTGGGTAGCAAGCAAAAGAGTTAAAGGAAACAAGCAAACCATCTTAAATAAAGAATACTAAGCTTATGAGCCAACAATAAAGAAAATAAATGATAAAAAATACTTGTAAGCTTTTTCTCTTTTCCTTTCAAACCTCAAAAGGTGTTGCTACTGACCAGAGCTCGATTTTCCAAAACCAATTTATATTTACTTGATGCTCCCAAAGTGATGCCAATACTGATCAACAAGATCCATCATATAATATAGATTGCAAACTAAAATAAGAAGTGCAAAAAGTAAAAGATGAAACTTCTCATTAAGATTCCATAAAGGCACTCACACCAAGGGATACATAGATAATCAACTAAAGGAGAGATACTTCCACATGCAAATCAACCTATAAGATAACTTCTCTACCAAAGACATGAATCCACTAAAAAGGTAAAAGATAATGATGGTGATACTACGGCAGTCCCCCAAGCTTGGAACAAGCCAAGGGGATGCCAAACCTGATGACGAATTACTCCTTCGGTGGTGGTGGTGTTCTCTGATAAGCTCCTCAATTAGTTTCCTCAAATCCTCAATCTCGAAGGTCAGAATATGAATCAACTCCGAATTTTTCTCAATGTGGTTCATGATCATATCGGACCGAGAGCCCTAGTCCTTGATATTCTTTCCCCACTCGTCCTTCTTAGTGTGTTCCTCCCCTGCATGGTTAGAACGAGGCAAATCCACATAGAGGGCAGGTTCCCTTGGGCACATGTTGGTATTGATTCTCATGTATAAGAGTATGGAAGGGTCTCTTGGTACGTGGAGGAGATGACCGTTGAGTGTAGATAAGACGTGGAAGTTTCCCTCCTGTAGACATTAGTGTTGTCCTACTAAGATTGGTGGGGTTTGCCACCACTCCAATGCTTGCGACGGTAGCGCGGGTGTCCGGATACTCGTCCTCCTCCATGTCTTCTTCATCCCCAACCAAAATCTCCTCCTCCTTGGGGTTTTCAGGATCATCTTCCTCGGGCTTCTTGCATTTGTCGTTGGCGGAGACCATGGTGCTCTAAACTTGAGAAGATTTCCTGACAGAAACATATTGCAATGAAAACACAACGAGAACACGATGCACGAACCTTGGGGGATCCGGGGTTGTTATATATTACGAAGTTTCAGTGCATAAGGAAGGTACTGGTACGAAAATGAGGCGGAGATGGAGCTCGGGGGGCTCACACCCCCTCCAGGCGCGGCTAGCGGGGGCCCGCGCCTGGGGTGGGTGTGTCCACCCCGGCCTCCGTTTCCTCCTCAGTTTTGTTTCGTAGCCTTCCGTATGTAATAAAAACATCAAAAACATAAAAATATAGGGTTTTCATGAACCTTCTGTTTTCACCACTTTTACCTAATCAAAGACGAACTCTGCAGATTCCTTTTTTCCTTCTCCTAGAAATTCCTTTCCTCACAGGGCAATACACAAACTTCAATAGAAACATTAGTGTAAGTAAAAACAATAAACCTTTGGTACACACTTCAACTGAAATCCATCAAAACAAAGGCTTCTGTAAGAGGCAAATGCAAATGATGGCAGAAATCTGTCAAAACAGACCAGCAGGTAAAGATTGATTTTTTCGAAAACCTTTTGTTGCTCAAATAAAAAAGTGCAAAACTAATGAAAGTTTGGTAACAAATTGGAGAACAAGCACAGAAAAATACAGCTCCATCTGAAGTACTGAGCTCCCTCAAGAATTTTTACAATGCTGCACAAAAATATGTCCCAGGATAGCCACTTTTCACAACTCCTCCACTTCTCAAAAGTAGTTGAACTTGGCACAAAAACTAAAACAAAAAGGATAAGGAGTGGTTATTACTGAGGTAATAACTTCCAAGACTCGACAAAACTATTGGGTTATCTCTCAAGAAGTACTTTTCTTTAATGCCTTTAAGTTAGGTTTGATAGTTCCAAAGATGCTCACATAGGAGATAAATATGTGAAGTGAAAGAGAGCATCAAGAAGCAAATAACCAACACATTTGAGTCTAACCCACTTCCTATGCATGGGGGTATCATGAGAAAACAAATTTTTGAAACAAAAAGCCACTAGCATAGGGATACAAAACAAATGCAACTTCAAAGCTTTCTACATAAAACGGGGAAACTTAACATTATTGAGATGCATAAAACCATGTTTCCCTCTCTCATAATAACTTTTAGTAGCACTTTGAATAAAGTTGACAATATAACTGTCATAGGAATCAACTTTATCATCAGAATGAGCATACTTACAATCACCAAAAAGAGGTCCAAGGTCATAAACTGGATCAATACAAGCAAGTTGTTCCATCCTGAAATCTTTATTAGGCAAGCTATTTTCACAAGGAGCTTTAGCAAGTTTGGAAAAGTTAAACTCATAAGAATCTCCATCAAACTTAGTTAAAACTTTTTCCTTCTTACAATCTATAATACCTCCACAAGTGTTCAAGAAAGTTCTACCAAAAATGATAGGACAAGTTTTGCTAGATGCTGAATTAAGCACTCAAAAATTAGCAGGATATTTAATCTTACCACAAAGAACCTCCGCATCTCTTATAATACCAATAGGGCAAATGGTCTCCTTATTAGCAAGGTGAATAACCACATCAATGTCTTCAAGTTCACAAGGACCAATTTCATGCATAATTTCCCTATAAATCTCATATGGAATAGCACTAGAGCTAGCACCAATATCACATAAACCATAGTAGCAATGATCACCAATTTTAACAGAAAGCATAGGAACACTAGCTTTTATAGCCTTACTAGGATGAGAGATAATATTAGAAGCGTCTTCACAGAAGACAATATGCTCATCCTCTATATTTCTAGCATCAAGATCTTTCACAATAGCTACCAAAGGTTTAGTATTCATTTGCTCATCAGGTTCCACAGTTTTCTTAGTACCTTTGTTATTCGCACTAATCATCATAGAATACTCTTTTACCTTAGCTAGGAAAGGTATTTTCTCAACATAAGGTTCAGGCAAAATATGATCAATAATACAAACTTCGGTATTTCTAACAGGAACATGACTAACAACATCTTTATAAGGTGCATGGTACTTATTCCACTTTTGGGGGGAATTTCTATGTAAGAGGCAAAGGCCTTAAAACAGTTCGCAATACTTTGGGAATCAAGACCAAACTTATTACTAATATCACGGAAGTCATCAGTTTCCATAAAATATTTAATGCATTCATAATCATAGTTTATACCTGACTTTCTTCCTTTGTCATTCTCCCAAGCTTCAGTGTTCTCTTGAATACGGTCTAGTAGATCCCGTTTAGCTTCTTCATACGTGTGAATGATCCAGCACAAGAAGCATCTAGTAAATCTTTATCATGAAGAGAAAGCCTAGCATAAAAATTATTGATAATAATATTGTTAGGGAGTTCATGAATAGGACATTTAAGCATTAGTAACTTCAATCTCCCCCCAAGCTTGAGCTGTAATCTCTCCAACACGAGGCCAAACATTATATATCAGATTCCTATCCTTACGAATCTCACTAGGAGGATAGAATTTAGAATAAAAGAGAGATGTCATTTCCTCCCATTCCATCGATTGCCCATTCTTCAGCAGCTCATACCATTCTTCAGCTCTCCCTTTCAAGGATATAGAGAGTAACTTCTTCTTCACCTGTTAAGTTGTGATACCTGCACACTTAAACAACCCGCATAATTCATGGATAAAAATCAAATGATCACCAGGGTGGACAGTTCCATCCCCTAAATAATAATTATCCATAACACGATAAACAATACTTGTAGGTATCTTAAAAGGATCTATCTCAACAGGTGGTGGTTCATCTACTACCCTAACAATGGTAGTAGTTTTCCCAAATAGAAAACCAAGTGGGTTATCCATATTGGAAATAAAGTGACAAACAGAAACAAAAAGCAATACTCACAGTAGAAGTTTCCCTTACCAGTTCCACTCTTCAATAGCGCTTCACTCCCCGGCAATGGTGCCATAGAATATTCTTGATTACCCAAAAGTATAGGGGGTGTATCGTAGTACTTTCAATAAATAGGAGTGTCGATCCCAACAAGGAGCATAAGGTGTTGACTAGTGGTACGAAGCAGGAAATCTCTGTAAATACTTAACAAACGGATTTTTAGGGGTTTTCTGATAAAGCAAAGAAACAAAGTGCAAGTAATAAAGACAATGAACAACTGCAGCAAGTGCCCCAATCCTTCTTAGCAAAGGACAAGCCGGTGGAAATACTTATAAGGACCAAACGTTCTCGAGGACACATGGGAATTCTGTCAAGTGCTTTCGCTTCAAATAGCTCAGTACTCTTCTTTGGTGTTGTAAGTGTTGTGTGGGTGAACCTGTGCTAATGTACCGACCTTACTTGGAATAATACATACTTCTCATTAAACCCCCTGCAAGCATCCGCAACTACATGAAAGCAATTAAGATATAAACCTAACCACAGCCTTAAACTCTGAGATCCTACACTCCCTTGTGCAATGGTGTCCTAACGGGGGTTCAGGTTTCTGTCACTCCGGCAACCCCACAATTAGTAGCCAAATACAAAATGCATTCCCCTAGGCCCATAAATGGTGAAGTATCATGTTGTCGACGTTCACATGACACCACTATAAGAATAGCACCACAACTTAAATACTAAACCATTGAATAATAACTCAACAAAAATCCACTACTAACAACATGACTTCTCCCATGTCCTCAAGAACAAGACGAACTACTCACAAGACATCATATGGATCAAGATCAAAGATGATATGGTGATAGATAACAATCTGAACATAAATAATAATCCAATGGTTCCACTCACAAGCATTAACTACAATAGTAATCAACACCGGGAAAGTTTCCCCTAAGAACTAATGCAAGATCCAATACAATTGTTACAGCGGGACGGAGTGGTGATGATGGTGCTGGTGGAGATGATGGTGTGGATGATGATGATGATTGATACGTCAGAAACGTATCTATAATTTTTGATGCTCCCTGCTTGTTTAGTATCTACTTTGCTTTAATTGTCTACACTTTGAGGTGTTTTTACATGTTTTCTGGTACTAACCTATTAACAACTTGCAACAGTGCCAAATGCCTGTTTTCTACTGTTTTTGGTTTCAGAAAAGTTAGTAAAGAAATATTCTCAGAATTGGACGGGACAAACGTCAAAGTCAATTACTTTCCGTGGGGAACAAGAAGTCTAGAGGGGAGACGAGGAAGCGGGCCAGGGTAGCCAGACCCCACCCCCTAGGCGCGGCTAGGGGTGGGCCCGCGCCTGGCTAGGGTTTGGCCCTCCTGGTTGCCTCCTCGGCCTCCCCCTTCGCCTATAAGAAGCCCCCGATGCAAAAACCCTAAGCACTCGATCAAATCTCCACGAAACCGTCTATAGCCGCCGCCACCAACGTCCCTAGATCAGGGGATCTGAAGTTCTTCCCGGCACCCTACCGGAGGGGAGATCATCCCGGAGGCCTTCTCTCCGGTATGACGCGTGAGTAGTTCCACCTTGGACTATGGGCCATTTAGTAGCTAGATGGTTGTATCTCCTCCTTTGTGCTTTCATGTATAGATCTTGTAAGCTCCGTTCATGATCAAGATCTAATCTATTTGTAATCATGCATGTTGTGTTTGCGGGGATCCGATGGATATTGAGATTTTTATGCTGGTTTGATTAATGGTTTTGTCTTTATGATTCTATCATGTCTGTGTTGTTTGTGATCTTGCATGCTCTCCGTTGTTAGTATCTATCTTGGCCAAGTAGTTGCTAGTGACTCCAAGAGGGGGTATTTATGCTCGATAGTGGGTTCATGCCTCTAGTTTCCAAGGGAAGTGACAGAAATCTCTTCGGTTGTAGATGTGTTGTTTCTACTAGGGAGAAAACAACGGTCTCTTATTCATGGAACATGTGAACTGTTTACCTTACACACTTTTCTTAAAGCAGTTGTCTGTTGCTTGCAACTTAATACTGGAGGGGGTCGGATGATAACCTGAAGGTGGACTTCTACTCATAGATGCAGTTGGATGGCGGACTATGTATCTTGTTATATTGCCCAATCTAATCTTAGAGGATCTTTCTGACTAGTAATTGCATTGTTATGCCTTGCTCAGTTCCTGTCAATTGCCATGCTGTAATTTTTTTACCCTTTATGCCATGTTGTTTATCTAAGGAGAGCACCTCTAGTGAACTATGGACCCCAGTCCAATCTTTACCATTGATACATCTTCCACTGTTACTTGTTTACTTGCTGCAAACCATTACCTTCCACATCATACGTTTAATCCTTTGTTATAGCAACCGGTGAGATTGACAACCTCACTGTTAGTTGGGGCAAAGTCTTGAGTTTGTGTTGTGCAAGTATCCGCGTTGCTTGCAACACTTGTATGATGTTTCCTTCCTCCTACTGGTTCGATAACCTCGGTTTCTTACTGAGGGAAGACTTGATGTTGTGCTGCTTCACACCTTGCTCTTGGGGTTCACAACAGGCTCCACATCAACTGAGCCATCAACAAGTTTTCTGGCGCTGTTGCCAGGGAGGGTAAGGACGTCTTCACAAGGGGAGTCCTTCACTTCCTTTCTCTTTACTTTTTTTAGTTTGCTTCGTTTTGTTTTCCTCTTTTCAAAAAAACCCAAAAAAATTGTCTAGTTTGGTTTGCTTGCTTTATTCAAAAACACAAACAAATTAGTTCCTGCTCTAGTTTCTACCATGTCTGGTTTTGGACCAACTTTTATTTCCCCTATGGTAGAAATCTCCAATTTTAAGCAAAAAAGTGAAGAAATTTTTAAAGAAGCTTGGTCTAGAATCTCTGCTTTACAGAGGGAAACTGAGCCTAAGGTGAGCCTTAGCTTGGTTATTGATAATTTCTACCGTGGTATTGCTCTTCGTTATAGATATGCTTTGGATGTTGTGGCTGAGAAAGATTTCTTGCTATGTACTGAGGATGAAGCTTTTGATGCCATAAAGAAATTAATCATGATTTATGGTACACCTGGCAAGTCTGATTCCTCTTTCACAAATATTTTTGCTAGGTTGAACACTCTTGAGACAGGTATTGCTGCTATGAATAGTTGCTATCACATGCTTAGGGCTTACCATGATTATGTTCCCATAAATTCTGAGCCTTCAAAGTGGTTTCCCACAATCAAAGTCTCAATAAACACTACACTTTTTGATGCTCGCTGTGATATCATGTCTGAATTTTGCCTCATGCCTAAAGATATTTATGATTCCTTGAGTCCTTGGGGGCTTACTGAAGGAGGAGAGGAAATATCTCTTACCAACAATGCCACTATATTACCCATTGGAATAGCTGAAGGTGTGTTTACAAAAATCTCAGGAAAAATAGTGTCTACTAATTATCTTGTTTTTAATGTGTAGGCAAAGAACAAATCACACTTGGAAGATCTCTACTGAAACACCTTGGGGCAGTAATAGATGTGGGAAAAGGCATCATGCATTTTGCTCCTCCGGTAAGAAATCATATTTTCTCTAAAGAGAAGAAGAAAGGTAAGAAAGGAAAGAACAAGAGGGGTAATGCTTCTTCATTTGAAAATACTTGATTCTTCTTGCTTCTTGTGCCTAACTTAAAGGCATTAAAGAAAAGTACTTGTTGGGAGATAACCCAAGAGTTTCCTTGAGTCTTGGAAGTTATCACTTAAGTAATGACCACTCCTTATCCTTTTTTTGTTTGCATTTTGTGCCAAGAATGGCCTCTAATGAGAGGGAAGTAAGATTTGGGGAGTTGCTGTCCCGAAACAGATTTATTTCCTCCACCAAAAAAAATACGTGAGGAGTCTCTGTAACTCGGATTGAGCTCAAAATTTATGAATAAACCCCCAGTATGTTAGCTAACTTTCGTTAGTTCAACACTTTTTGATCTTAGCAACAGAAGATGTTCGAAAAAATCGGTTTCTACCTGCTGGTCTGTTTTGACAGATTTCTCCCATTATTTGCATTTGCTTCTTATTGATTCCTTTTTGAGTTCTCTTTAGGTGAATTGAGCTTTTTGAAGGAGTTACTACAGTAGCTTGTGTTTTTAGTGAAAAGTCTTGCTGTTCCAAAGCTTTGCCAGAGGTGTAATATCGTTTGAATAAACTAATGTTGCTAATGAAGATTGTGTGAAGTTTTGTATGAAGGAATAATTTCAGGTGTAAAGAGAGAATGATGCAATGAGATGAAGAATGGACAAAAGCTCAAGATTGGGGATGCCACCATGGTGTCACCCCAAGAAATATCCAAGAGGTACAAGCGTCAAAGCATGGGGATGCCCAAGGCATCCCCTTCTTCATCAATAAAAAGCTCAGGGATGTCTAGACACCTCGTTTTTATTGTCTCATGCACAGTTGTGTTATTCTTGGAGTGTCTTAGTTTTCATTTACTTTGCTTAGTTTGTTTAGTTTTCTTGAGTAGTTTGGACCCCCGTTCTCGCTGTGTTGTTTTGCAAATAAGTTGCTTGGTGTTGGAAAGGAGTAGTAAGTTCTTGATTGAAGTGCAAGAGGAGCTTGCATTGAACCCATATTGACTATCATGAGATCTTTTCTTGTAAGCGGTAGACTCATATCATTTCTTCCTTAATTCATTATTCCATGAAAATGACTTAGAATTTAGCATGACATGCTAGGTGTTGTTTTAGCATTATGCTTAGTGATTATTGTTGTAGCATATCTTGTTCCAAACAATTGGGATTGCTTAGTGTGCCTTCAAGAAATTATGCATTGTTTTAGCATGCAAAAGAATAGTATTATGATATTCTCCTTTGATGCTTTGCTTGGGTTGACTTGGAACATGCCCACACCATGTTATGACTATGACAAGTCACCATTAGCCTCTATGATCATTTAGTCCTTGAATTGTAGTACCACTCTTTTCTTTGATTAGTATGCTTTGTTGCTCTGCATGATTATGGTCATTATGCTCTCTTAGTTGGTTGCTCCCAGTATTTTGCTAGCCTCCACTTGTATGAGTAAGTTCTACTCATGCTTCCAACTCCCAAGAAACCAAGTTATTCCAAAGTGTCCACTATAAACTCCTATGCATGGTGTGTTACATCATTCCAAGTATATTCTTTCTTTTAACTATCTTCCAATTAAAAACTATTTTGTTATATGAAAACTTAGTGATTAAAGCCCTCACGAACTTGATGGCACACTTTATATTCTTTGCCCCTAATAAACTTGAACCATTGTGTCAACTTTGTTGTATATGCTTGCACTTATAAGTTGTAATTAGCAGAACCGTGTTTTCACGAGGAACGTTTTCAACATTGCATTTGTACTTTGTACTCAGTTGATATCAAGTTATTTTGTCTATGGATGTCACCGGTGTGAAATAAAGAGGGAACTTGTAAGTCAATGGAGTTTGTATCATGTGTTAGAGAAACGTCTGGGCCGCTAGCCTAAGCCATGCCTAATCATGGTGGAAACTTGCAGCATCACCATAATGAGCTATCTATGAAGAATTCTCAATAAAAAGCTATGCATATGGTAAATAAAAAGATTGCCGAGATGCTCATTGTCTGCTTGCCTTGTCATTTTGGTTATGGGAAAGCTCATGTACCATGTGCAAGGGGTACCCCGTTGGCGGTTCTCAATGATATGCAAATACTTACAATGACAAGAACTTACCTGGGCCCAAAGTTGAGTATGCATGAGGTGTACCCCTCGTATTCAAGGGACTTGAGATTGCCAACTTATACTTCTTCAAGCATATACTCCATCTTTGCCACTTTAACCTTAACCACTTCAAGATGCTTATGATAGGGGAAATGAGGGCTAAAATCTAACAAGTGCCATAATTTTTGGAAGCTCTTTTTGAAACTTGTAATCCCTGCTTCCTTTACAAAAAGGCCTTTCTTTCACCATTATTGAGTCTCCACCTTCTACCTTTAGGAACCATTAAGCGAGCATAGTTGTCATTCTGTGTGCAGTGTTCCAAAGCTTATTGATTGATGCATATTGTGATATTACTTGTTCTTGTGCTATTTGTTTCTAGTCACCCTTGTGAACTTTTAAGGTGTCATATGCATCTATATTGATACTCTATGAGGGACAAGCTGATTGCCACTATTCTATGTTTTCTGTATATGAAACAAACAAACATTTTTCAATGCATGTTATTCATGATCTTTGTTTGTAGCCTTTCATGTTGCATGCATAGTTACTATGTCCTATTGTTAGAACTCCATCTTTCATGCACATGTTTAGAGTTCTTTGATCCCAGCTTTCAATGCTTGCAAATGGTTGGATCTTTATTGTGAGGGTACATGTCACCTCAAAAATTATTCTCTTATCACTTACCTACTCGAGGACGAGCAGGAGTTAAGCTTGGGGATGTTGATACGTCGGAAACGTATCTATAATTTTTGATGCTCCATGCTTGTTTAGTATCTACTTTTCTTTACTTGTCTACACTTTGAGGTGCTTTTTACATGTTTTCTGGTACTAACCTATTAACAAGTTGCAACAGTGCCAGATGCCTGTTTTCTGCTGTTTTTTATTTCAGAAAAGTTAGTAAAGAAATATTCTCGGAATTGTACGGGACAAACGTCAAAGTCAATTACTTTCCGTGGGGAATAAGAAATCCAGAGCCAGGGCAGCCAGACCCCCCCCCCCCCAGGCGTGGCCAGGGGTGGGCCCGCGCCTGGCAAGGGTAAAGTAACACACCTCTGCAGAGTGTAAGAATTGTAACTTGTTACTCCCTGTTCTGGGAAGGAGCTACGAACGTGGCAGGAAAGGAACTCCATGAAAGTTCTGGTCAACCCGTGAAGGCTGATGGGCATAGTTTTTAACAATAAAATCAATCTTTGAAGAAAGATTTGCGAAAACTGCATAGTGCCAAGGACTATTAGTCCGAGGTGGTAGATAGAGCATCAAACTTCCCACCTTTCATATAATGAACTTGTTGGGTAACGCTGTTACCCTGCTTAGACTCTAGGGATCCATAAGATATCCCGATGTATGCAGCTGAAAGCCAAGAGGAGGTCTACTACGAGGAGCCAGATCTGTCCGGTGCTGTAGAAGGGGTGGACTACGACATAGTCTATGGAGGAGAGCATAATGAGTCGGAATAACTGCCTTAGTTATTAGTAACCAATTGATCCGAGCAACATAAACCATATATAATAAGTTGTTGAGCTCAATTTGGAGTTGAAGTTCCAACTTTAAAACTTCCGCTGAAACAGTTTATATTTGGTATGTAAGTTGAATCTTTTGAAGTCTCGAACTTCTGGTATTGTAATAACAATAATGTGTGTATGTAATATGGACCCGCAATGTTTCTGTTGTACCACTCTGAGGGATGTGATATTTACAGAACGGTGTTCTGTGGATGTCATGTCAACGACTATAGTGTACTACACATGCAGTGGTATGCTGGGTCACCACATGTTCGGAGTCTCGGATAAGATCCGAAACATCACGAGGAGATCCAGAATGGTCCGGAGAATAAGATTCATATAAGTGAAGTCCAATTCCGGAGTTCGGAAATGTTTTCGGTGTTTTCACCAGAATCTTCTAGAAGGGTCTAGAAGGTCCGCCGCTCCGGAGAGGGAAGGGTACATGAATGTGTCATACCAATGTGGAATGGTTGCATCATATCCTAGGTCACTTGGCTGGTTAATGGGAAGAGAGAAATCAAACTCTAGTTTGACTAGTCAAACACCAGTTTGAAAAAGTCAAATCCCAACATTGAAAGTCAAACCAAGTGGAGGGAGAGGAGCAAACCTAGTGGAGGAAGGTTTCCCTCCCTCCCTTGCCGCCGGCCAAGGAAGAGGAGTTGTGGGAGGACCCCCCTCCCCCTTTTCGCCTCTCCCTCCCATAAAAGGAGGGGTAGGGCGCCCCCTTGCCCCTACACCCAAACCCTAGATTGGCCGCCGCCCCCTCTCAAGCCACCGCGATCTAGAGCTCCTCTAAACTGCCACCGTCTAGCTAAACCCTAGCCGTCGGCTACCTCCACCCCTCAGCCTCTAAACCCTAGTTGCCAAGGCTCTCTCTCTCTACTCCACCATACCCGATCCGGCTTAGGCGAAGCCCTGGGGGATTTCCCCTCTACTTCCACCACCACACTGTCGTGCTGTTGGAATTGTGAGGAGAGATCTACAACCTCAGTTGCCTGCTGGAACAAGGGAGAGGAAGGTCTTCATCGAGTACCGAACATGTGACCGACTGCGGAGGCGCTACCAAAATGCGGCGTCGGAAGGATCATCTTCGCGATCTTGAGATCGGCAAGTGAACGACTACATCAACCACGAGAATCCGATCTTGTTAACCGCTTCGGATCTTCGAGGGTTAGTACTCTATGAACTCGTTGCACCGATCTAGTAGATTAGATCTTGGATTGTGTGTGTTCATGCGATAGAAATTTTTGTTTTCCATGCTCCGAACCCCTACGGGAAGAACAAGAGGCAGGAGTGGGATGACACAATGCAGAAAAACAAAGATGAGACTAGGATCTGAAGAAGATGACAAAGAAGAAGGAAGAATGATATGGCGATGCCATCCTATTCTATGAATTACCCCATATGGGTGTGTATAACCACTATTTGCTATTATCTAGGTACTACCACGTCAAATCGAGATTTGTTCATTAGTCAGGGACAAAAACGACATTAATTTGATACTACATGTTAAATTTACATGTGTAGTAGTGTATATGGTAGGCTGACCACTTGTGAGAAGAGGTGACAACAATACTAGGTCGTATGCAACCAAACAAGTTGAATTTACACCATTCCAGCCATAATCCTCATTCGTTGGCAGCCAAATAAAGTGTAGAAATAAGACATGAATGAAATACGGGCAACCAAAAAATATGCACACATGCACGCTCTGGACTTGACCTAGTAAATCATGACTCAGCAGCGCTATGATCCCCAAATGCCAAAAATGGCTACGAACAACCAAACACACCTACCGCTTCATATTTTATAATTTGGATGCTTCTAGCGCATATGTGTGATTTATTTTTGTTAAAGTTGAGCAAGCTTCTTCTCCGCTCCTAGTGAATGGCTCAACGACCAAGCTTGCCCCCTAATAAACCATAATCATCACGGTAACCTCTTTATTTCATCTACTAGTAGAGTCGTAGCATCCACACATCTCAGTCTCCGTCTTGGCATGTCTAGAGGCAGATATATAAAGCTTCTCACTCTATGAACACTTTTGATGTTGATCCCCTAACCGTAACCACTTTAGACATTTTTGAATGAGGCATCAAATTAATCCGACTGTCTGAACTCCCCATTCCTCGTGAACACACTCGACCCTAAGTGCTTTGGCAAGGTTTCCTTTTCTTAGCTATGTTGTTTTCATGCACAATCATGTATGGTTTTCCATGTCTATGCCCTAACAACTCTAATGAGCTACGTTTCGTTGCCACCATTCCCATGTCATGACTCTTACCAAGTTTCTAAGCACGAAATCGGCTGAATGGAGGATAAAAACACAATAGTCCAATAGTTGTCTGGTGACCATCGCATGTAAACACAACACAAACTCACGGTTCCTTCTTGGATAAAATATAGAGAGATTTGATTGCCACAAAATAAATTTTCTTACGTTGTGTTTGGAATTAGAGGTACCGATTCGATTGTTTGGACTGTGCAAGGAAACATTTGATGGAAACGCACACAAATTCCACGCTTGGCCCCTGCATGCCTACCCCTCACGTCGATGGTTTCCGAGGTCGAAACTGTTAGATGTTGTCGGGGGGATAACCCCTGGTAGGTCATGAGGGATGAAACATAGCGTAGCTGGGTAAGCTCCGAGTGAAGAAAGAACCAGGACGGGTATGGACGGCCGGGAAAGAGAAGCGTGTGCGGCCGACATATGAACTATGTCGGCCCGCATAAGACAAAGTTGTTATTCTTGCAGGAACCAACGAGCCGAGTCTACCGAGGAAGGGCCGAGTCTAATAGGACGTGTGGCACCTTTCCGAGTAAGGTTCAGGAGGTACCATGGTAAAGCGTGGTCAAAAGAGAAGGGCGACGCCGGGTGACACAAAAGGAGCCGGGTGATGCCGAAAGCAAGGGCTGACGTACAAAGTTATTGCGTGACGCCAAAAGGAACAAGAGGTAGCGTACCAGAAGATCGTTAGCTGTCAAGCTTTGTGGACTGGGCCATTGGGCTTAGGGCAAGCCCATGACCTGGCCCACATATTGGGAACCAAGATCCAAACAATAAACCCTAGAACCCAGAGCGGTACAAGCTAGTTAGAACTGTCTATATAAGGAAGGGCATAGCTGTAGTAGAAGGAGGTTGGACCAAGTAAGGAACTAGTGTACCGAACTTTAGTTCATACAGCTCAAGGAGCACTTGTAATCCTCGGTTGTCAATAGAATCGCTAAGTGTGGAGAGTTCTTCTTGTTCTTCGTGCATGGCTCGACCGTGCACTCTCTCCCCGGTGACCACAAGCACCCATTCGGCCCCCAACTTAAGCCTACCTATGGCATCTTCCGTGCCACCACCACGACAGTTGGCGCCCACCGTGGGGTAGAAGCAGGTGCTTGATGGAGTCTTCATCCAGACGGGCAACATCATCGCCAAGACCGGCGAGCGCGTCTACTCCGGCCTCATCCAGAGGTTTCGACCGCTAAACTTCGTCAGCGACAATGCGGGTTGCTTCGGTACCAAGCCATTTCCTAGGGGCGGTCGCTTCATCAAGTTCGGCGAGCACCAGGTCTATCTAGCAGTGCGCGTGGAGCGCGCATATCCGGAGCGCGTCGTCCTGGCACCAGATCCGCCAGCGATTCCTGTCGCTGGGAAGCTTCACCAACTCGTCTCCGTGGAGGTTATGATGACAGCCCCAAACCCCGCGGCTCCGCCGATAGTTCCAGTAGTGAATGAGAATGTTGAGGGAGGAAATCATGAGGAAACACCAAGGGCTGCAAGAACAGCAAAGGCACCACTGGAAAAACCAGAAAACATAGCTAGAAGTAAAAGGGCTAAGGAGCTGCAGGAAGCGATAGACAAGTTGGCAGAGCCAGTAGCGCAGGCAACTGACCCGGCACGTGTGCAAGCCGAGTTGGAAGAAGCCAGGATAAATTTTTTGGAGAAAGCCAAGGAATTAGCGTAGTTACAGCAAGATGTGGATATCACGATCCGAGAGCTCAACTCGGCAAATCGAGTCAAGGGCGCGAAGACCCGGCTTGATGCGACGATATTGAGAGGAAGAAACATCAATGAAGAGCTGGCAAATGCGACGTCAAAAATAACGCCAGAGAACAGCAACGGAACAGCTATGCGGCCAACATATAACACAGCAGCAGCTAACCTGCGAGCAGCAGAAGCAGCAATGGCAGAATTACCCCATTTGGAGGGAGAAGCAAAGAAAAGACAACAAGAACGAGTCAATGAACTAGTAAGAGCAGCTAGCATGCTGAATGAAGCGTATTACAGAGCAAATCCGGGTATAGCAGGAAGGTCACAGCTGGTTCACTCGGCGACTCCTTTTCCGGCAAGATCGGCTGGGCACACGGTGTCCTCACCCGGAGAGGCGCCAAGACCGAGAAAGGGAAAAAGTGTGGATTCTGGAAGAAACAAGCAGATGATCGCCTATGATCCGGCGATGGCTCAAGAAATCCCGGCACATGCGCAGGGGGCAAGAAGGAATAATGCCCAAGGAAATGAAAACCAGGAGAATGCAGGCCGAGAAAGGCAAGCAGGGCAAAGAAACGACAACGGAGGGCAAAATTTTGCGCCTCAAGCTAGGCGTGGAACTCATTCGGCAGGAGGAGGAAATCCAGCGCCGAATAATGCACCAGCTCAACCCGAAAGAAGACAGCAAAGCGCGGGAAAGGCAGCTCAACAGCCTACTGACCCGAACACCAATAAGTACAATGATGGTTACTCGGCTATGGTGAATGACGGATA
Source organism: Avena sativa (assembly GCA_916181665.1). NCBI lineage: Eukaryota > Viridiplantae > Streptophyta > Magnoliopsida > Poales > Poaceae > Avena > Avena sativa. Next base: position 311,828,744 of record OV702283.1, read on the forward strand.
TGAATTGCCGGATCACGCATATCAAGCAATGGGAGCTAGACTTGGAGGTAGGAACCTTCAGCCGGATGATGCAAGGCTGAAGCTTGACCGAATAAATATGGCAGAGCTGATCGAATCGCAAGGTCCGCAGGGTCCACCATGCTTTGGCCCAAGGATCATGAAGGAGCCACCGGTACCAAATTTCCAGCTGGCCAAAGGGACAAAAACGTATGATGGAAGTACAAAGCCAGAGGACTGACTCATAGATTATGGAACTGCTGTGAAGATCGTGTAGGGAAAATTGAGATGAGCAGTATGTTATGTACCGCAAATGCTGGAAGGACCAGCTCGGGTATGGCTGACAATTTGCCGCCCGGAAGCATTAACAGCTGGATCGATTTTCAAGACGCTTTTGTGAGCAATTTCACGAGCACTTACAAGAGGCCGAATCGCCCATGGCAACTGGCGATGTGCAAGCAAAGACCGAATGAAACAGACAGGGAATTCCTCATAAGGTGGTGTGCGATGTGCAACTCCTGTGAAGGGGTAATCGAGTCACAGGCAATCACTTGGTTTGCACAAGGATGCAGACATGGAAGTGTGTTGTGGCAAAGGTTACAGAGAGATATGCCGGCAAGTCTGGCAGAAATGATAAGAACTGTTGATTCGTATGCGTTAAGAGATCCGACTCAGCCGCTGCTTATGTCGGCAGACGGGATGACTGAGACTCAGATCTATGATGTTGCCGGGTCGCAAAGGCGCTAGGAAAGATCCGAATACAAAAGCAAGAGAAGAGACGAAAGGCCAGACTACAGATATGGTTCGACTCAGGTTGCGGCCGTAGGTCAGGATCATCCAGATGCTGGGAGTAGCCAACACCAAAGGACAAGTGGACAACAACAGTGGGTGCTAAAGAATGATGGAAAAAGCCATACGAACAAAGGAAGCAATATCAGGACCGACAGAAATATACCTATGAGATGATGCTGGACCAGCCGTGTAAGTTTCACATGCCTAGTCCGAGTAAACCGGCCAATCACACAACAAGGCAATGCACTTGGTTTCAGAAAGGAGATAGAGTGGATTCGCCGAATAAGCAGCTTCCACCACCTCCCCCTCCACCACTTATAGGAGGAAATGCTCAAACAGTGGGAACAGATAACAGATACGAAAACAGGCAGCCAAGGTATCATAATCAAGAAAGAAGAGAAACTGTGCACCAGGTGCACAATCCAAGAGGTGACGACGCTCATGTCGGCCACGGAACTAGAAATGAGTACAGAGAACATCACTAGAGCTATGTTGTCTTTGTCATAGAGCTGAATGACAAAAAGATCCAGCAGCGACAGATGATGGAGGTGAATGCCACAATGCCGGAAATTCCCAAGTACATGCATTGGTCTGAGCAAGAGATAACTTGGAGCATAAAAGATCACCCCAAGATCATGCCAACCCAAGGAGGATATGCTCTAGTTTTGGATCCAACGTTCATGGGCCCAGATATCAATGTCAAGTTTTCAAAAGTGCTGATCGATGATGGCAGTAGCATCAACATCATGTACAAGGATACTATGCTCAAGTTAGGCATTACCATGAACATGCTGGAGCCGACTAAGACCATTTTCCATGGTATTGTGTCGGGATTGTCCTGTGAGCCAATTGGCAAGATCTGGGTCGATGTTTTATTCGGCAACAGAGAGAATTGTCGCACTGAATCCATAGAGTTCGAGGTAGTGGATTTGGTCAGCTCATATCACGCCTTACTCGGCAAGCCGGCTATGGCAAGGTTTATGGCTACTCCCCACATTGCCTACTTAAAGATGAAGCTGCCAGGCCCATGTGGGGTGATTACAGTTGAAGGGGACTACAAAAGATCCATTGCTTGTGCCTCAGCCGGATCTTCATTGGCCGAGTCACTTGTCATAGCACAAGAAAAGAATCAAATGTTGTAAGTGGTAGCACTGGCCAAAGTAGCACAAATGTCTATGCCGGCACTCACCAACCCGCATGGCAATGTGTCATTTCAAGCTACCAAAGAAACCAAGAAGGTACAGGTGGATGAGACTTTCCCAGAGCGCACAGTTACCATTGGGGCTGGCCTCATGGACAAATAGGAAAGCGAGCTCACTAGCTTCCTCCGTGAGAATCGGGACATCTTTGCATGGTCCACTCAGGATCTGCAAGGAGTTCCGAGGGAGCTGGCTGAGCACTCTCTTCATGTAAGACCAGATGCCAAGCCGGTGAAGCAACCCCTCTGTCGCTTCGCCGAAGATAGGAGGAAAGTAATAGCTGCCGAGATTGCCAGACTCTTAGTTGCTGGATTCATCATGGAAGTATTGTACCCGGATTGGTTGTCAAATCCAGTCTTGGTCGAGAAGAAGAAAGATGACCGGAACGTGGCAGTGGTATGGCGCATGTGTATTGATTACACGAACCTCAATAAGGCGTACCCAAAAGATCCATTTCCCATGCCACAGATCGATCAAGTCATAGATTCTACTGCTGGATGGGAATTGTTGTCATTTGTGGATGCGTATTCTCGATTTTCATTAGATACCACTGAATCTGGATGATCAAATAAAGACAGCTTTTATCACCCCGTATGGGGCTTATTGCTATCGTGCCATGCCATTTGGGTTGAGAAATCCAGGTGCAACATATCAAAGATGCATGAAAAAATGCTTGCAAGATCAATTGGACAAAAACATTCAAGTATACGTCGATGACGTGGTAATAAAAACCAAGCAAAGGCATACTCTAACTGAGGACTCGCGTCAAACATTCGCAAACTTGAGAAGATTCCGGATGAAGCTTAACCCGGAAAAATGCACATTTGGTGTCCCAGCTGGCAAGTTATTCGGATTCCTTGTATCCAGCTGAGGAATTGAAGCTAACCCTACAAAAAATCAGGGCCATCGAGAGAATGGAATTGCCAAAAACCCTCAACGATGTCCAGAAGTTTACTGGATGTCTGGCCTCATTGAGCAGGTTTGTTAGTCGGCTAGGTGAAAAAGCCCTACCACTATATCAACTGATGAAGAAATCAGCCAAATTCATGTGGACACAGCAAGCTGATAGCGCTTTCCATGAATTAAAGAAAATGTTGGCAACAGCACCAATATTAGCATCACCACAACCCAAAGAGCTAATGTTGCTCTATGTCGCCGCAACCAACAGAGTTGTAAGTGCAGTAATAGCGGTTGAACGTGAAGAAGGGGGCAAATCAGTCCAAAGACTAGTTTATTACTTGAGTGAAGTGCTCTCTGTCTCAAAATAGAATTACCCGCATTATCAGAAGATGACATATGGGGTATATATGGTGGCAAAGAAGCTGAAACATTACTTTCAAGAACACCCAATTCGGGTAATATGCGAGGCACCTATCTCGGATATATTGGGCAGCAAAGATGCTAGCGGCCGAGTCGCAAGATGGGCCATAGAACTAGCACCATATACTCCACAATATAATAGGCGAGATGCAATCAAATCTCAGGCTGTTGCAGATTTCTTTGTAGACTGGATGGAAATGCAGTACGAACCACCACTACCTGACTCGAACTACTGGAAAATGCATTTTGACGGGTCCAAGACAAAAAATGGGTCTGGGCGCCGGGATAGTGCTCACATCTCCAAAGAGGGATCAACTCAAGTATGTGTTACAGATTCATTTTGCTGCTTCCAACAACATTGCTGAGTATGAAGCACTTGTCCACGGCATCAAAGTGGCCAAAGAGATTGGCATCAAAAGGATCATGTGTTTTGGCAATTCGGATTTGGTGATTCAGCAAGTGTCTGGACATTGGGATGCGTTGGACGCAAACATGGCATTATATCGTTTCCATGTGCAACAAATTTCAAGATACTTTGACGGATTCGAATTCCATCACGTTCCTAGAGCAGAAAATGAGGCAGCAGATGTATTATCCAAACTAGGATCATCTCAACAAGAAATACCACCAGGAGTAGCGTTGGAGTACCATAGGAAACCATCGATCAAGCCGTCACCAGAATCCGACTCGATCAGGGTTACCCCGGCAAATCAGGAGTCAGCCGTGGTACCAATGGATATCGACTCAGGGGCAGGTTCGACTCACTCGGGGTTTGATCTGCTCAATTCAGGGGCTGCTGAATCACACTCGGGGACTCCTAAGGTCATGTCGGTAGAGCATATGTCGGTGGAGCCAATGGAAATTGATGTTGAAGCAGACCCGGAACCACTCATACCAACATGGGCACAGCCAATATTCGATTACTTAAAAGATGGGACCTTGCCGAATGATGAAACATTGGCAAGGCAGAAAGTAAGAAGAGCAAAAGCGTACACCATAATCAACAAGGAATTATACAAGCGAAGTGTGATGAGCGTACTGCAGTGTTGTATCAACTCAAAGAAAGGCCAGGAGATTTTGTTGGATATTCATCAAGGAGAATGTGGGCACCATGCGTCATCAAGAGCGTTAGTGGCCAAGGCATTCCGACATGGATTTTATTGGCCAAGCGCATTGGCACAGGCGCAAGAGTTAGTCGGAAAATGCAGTGGTTGTCAACACTATGCATCCAAGTCACATCTATCAGCGTCTGAATTAAAAACTATACCAATCACTTGGCCTTTTGCAGTATGGTGCCTAGATATGGTAGGACCATTCAAACCAGCAAGGGGAGGCATGACTCATATTTTGGTGATGATTGATAAGTTCACCAAATGGATAGAAATGAAACCAATCAAAAAATTGGATGGTAAAACAGCTCTCGCATTCTTAAAGGATATAATCCTAAGATACGGTTACCCACACAGTGTAATCACTGATAATGGCACGAACTTTGCTGAAGGAGCTATTGCTCGTTTCTGCGGGAAACACCAAATAAGACTCGATGTAGCATCAGTCGCTCATCCAGAATCAAATGGACAAGTTGAACGGGCTAATGTCTTAGTTCTGTCAGGGATAAAACCCCGCTTAATGGAACCACTCCAGAGGTCACCTGGTTGTTGGATAGAGGAACTGCCCTCAGTGTTATGGAGCCTAAGAACAACTCTGAATCGATCCACGGGCTATACGCCATTTTTCCACGTGTATGGGGCAGAAGTTGTTTTGCCTGCCGACATAGAGTATGACTCGCCAAGGATAAGGCAATACTCGGAAGCCGAGGTAAAAGAGGCCCAAGAAGATGGAGTAGACTTACTCGAAGAAGCAAGGGAACTGGCATTATCCAGATCCGATATATATCAACAGAATCTCCGGCGCTACCATAGCCGGAAAGTGCAACCTCGTGTTTTTCGAGAAGGAGATATGGTGCTAAGGCTGGTGCAGCGCACAGCGGGAATGTATAAATTATCACCCCCATGGGAAGGTCCATTCATTGTAAGCAAAGCATTGCACAATGATTCATATTATCTCATAGATGCTCGCGAAGCACAAAAGAACAAGGCGGATAGGTCAGGAGATGAGACCAAAAGGCCATGGAATATGGCGCTACATCGTCCCTTCTATACTTAGGAGAAGCAATGCATGTATCACTCGAACTCTCACATGTCGGACGTGTGTGCCGGCTATGTGCTGATAACAAAATGGTATGACTCGAAAAACTAACTTGGGGACTACCCCTTAAGTTTTCCCTCTCAGTTATTTTATGTCGGCTGGCATGACACCCAAAACTTATCTCGGAACAAGTAGTGTTTACTCGGAAAAAATCAACTCTTCGACTATGCTGTTGTCCAAAAACACGGCTTCATGGCAAGCAAGAGAAAAAGATGTATGACGGGTAAACACGAACGCCGGATAAGTATAAAGGAGAAACACGAGTCAGCTTTACGTATTTGCCTAACCCACTGCAGGTCATGTTATACTGCGTGTTGAATACTCTCGGCCAAGTGATCCAAGTTTCATATCCGCTAACTATATCCTTAGACTTTGAGACTCTAATGTCGAACACCAAAAAAGGTTGACAGGGGCCAAAGTTAAGGAAAGGTGAAACGGCAAAATGAGACTCAGGGACTTGCCCTTGAATGATTCACACTCTGAACATAACAAAAATATATAAAGCCTTATCAAAAGGCGCATAATCAAACTTAAAGTGCAATGTACATTACATCTGTACACGGCATACCGGGGATCTAATCAAAAGTTCAAGTTCTTGTTAGCCTAAGAAGCAGCAGGACTCGGAGGGGCACCCTTGGAGCTAGGAGCGTTGCTTGGAGCACCTCCCGAGTCAGGGCGTCAGTGGTCGGGTCATCGGGACCATCTGACTCGGTTGCTTCGCTATCGGCACCCTCTTCATCAGCAACTTCGACAAGCGGGTCGCCGAGGTCGAGGAAGCTGGGCCCGTCGCACCAAGCATGCACCATGGTGTACTCAATCATGGCGTAGGCTCGCTCCTGGCTTTTCTTGATAAGCTCCGGGTCATTCAGCCATTGGCCATCTCCTCTTATGCGAGCAAGAACATCAAGATTGATGTCCTCGTACCATGAAAGTACGAAGGAAAGAGCCTTGTCCGCTGCAGCTCGGCCGGCCAACTCACGCCACTGATCAGCCGGTCCTTAGTAAGGAGCAATCTCTCAGCAAGTGGCTCGATGAGTTCAGGTGCATCTTCATCCGGCTAGAGAATGCAAAACGCATGAATAGACGACTTGAGCAGGTCCACACCTCAAGACTTGAGGGTCTTGACCCGTTCTGACACCGCTTTGAGAAGCTCGTCCATGGACACCACGCCATCAGCCGGAGCACCAGATTCGGCCCTCACTTTCTTCATGGCGCGGATGGCAAACATATTGGCTTTAGGAAAATTCTCTGCAAGCAAAATAGAAAGTTAGCAAAATAAAAAAAAATTAGATGGAAGAAGTCCAGAGCGACCTATACAGTGCAAAAAGAGTAAAAACTCACTGCCGAGAAAGGAGTTGACAGTGTCGAGCTTGATCTGCCAAATTTTGGCCTTGGCTTGAAGGGCGTCAAGGTTCAGGTTTTGCCGACTCAACTAATGACTCAGCCTCGTCGAGCAGCCTTCTGGTATTTTCGGTGTTGGCGGCCTGCTGCTCATTCTTCAGCAAGCTCTTCCTTCAGCCCCTTCACCTCGGCCAAGTGCTTCTGCTCCATCTCGGCCATCAGCTTCTTCAACCGAGTCACCTCGTCTCGCTCCTTCTGGAGTTCGTCTTGGTGCTTCTCTGCTTATTCGGAACAAACTACTTGTCAGCACCGAAAGAAATATCTTCAGCTGTCAGATTAATAAGGCAAGAAACTTACTCTCTGCCTCGCTGATCTGCGAGTGGAGAGCCTCGATGGTGGATTGAGTAGAGGCTGTGAGAAAAGAGCAAGAAGATATTGAGAAAACGAACCAAAGAAAAATACACCGAATAAAGAAAGGACGAGTAAGAACATTACCTTGGCCTTGGGTGTCAGTCTGCAGCTTCTCATACGCAAGTTCGAGCTTGCGATGCGCCAGAACGAGAGCTTGGTGCACCTTGGTGCGCTCGTTATGTGTAAGCTGCGCAAAGGAAAAGAACAGTGAGCAAATAGAAATCAAGATCCCAGACAGATAAGGAATGGTTCATATATGTGAGTTTACAGCTGAATAAGTTTCTTATCCGGCAGTAACCTCGAGGGCTAGGGATTGAAGTTCTAACATATGAGTTTGGCATAAGGAAATAAAAAGGGCTTAAGAGCTTACAGCCAAATAAGTTCTTCATTGGACAGTAACCTCGAGGTCTAGGGATCCAAGTTCTAACATATAAGTTTGGCATAAGGACATAAAAAGGGCTGAAGAGCTTACAGCCGAACAATTTCTTCGTTCGATAGTAACCTCGAGGGCTAGGGATCGAAGCTCTAGCATACAATCTTGGCGTGAAAATTTAAAGACTAAGTGATTGTTGAGAGCTTACGGCCGAATAAGTTCTTCATTCGGTAGTAACCTCGGGGACCAGGTGATATGTATAAAACAAATACTCAACAATACAAAAGAGTAAGAAGTTACTTTACCTCGTTCACTTCATCGGCGGGGGCCATTAGGAAAATGGCCTGCTGGGTCATGTCAGAGACGGCCTTGGGGCCCAGCACCAGTTTCTTGCCGCTCCGAGTACTGACCTCTTGCTCGCCAGCTGCATTCCATGCCAAAGCATAAGGCTCAGCCGAACCAAGGCTTTTCCCGCTAAGCGTCCGAGTGAGAACTTGACCCATTTTCAGGGTAGTTCCCATGTTGGCACGGGTCGCTGCAGCACTGGTATGAAGGGCAACAGCCTTAGAGCTATCACCTGACCCGGCAGCCGCGGACTCGCCCGCTTTGACCGTTGAAGCAAGCATTGTTGCCAATGTCGGAGGCCGGATCTGAGGAGCAGAACCCGGAGCGCAGGCCAAGGTTATCTTCTTGGTGGTGGTCTTGCCGGACGAGGTGCAAGCTAAACCAGCAGCCTTAGGTTGGCTCTGGCTCTTTGACAGAACAGAAGAGTGAGCGGGATTGTTAGGAGGACAAAGAGAAGCCCCCTGACTGGGCTCAGCAATTTTGCCAGCACCAATATCAGGAAGTTGTTCATTCGCACCAGCAAGAGGGCTGGCGCCAGAGGAACTGGTGGTAGAGGTCTTCTCGGCACCAGCATTGCTGGCACCAAGATCAGGAAGTTGTACCTGGCCAGCACCAGGGGCGCTAGGCCGAGTCACTTCAGCCGAGTAATCCATCGGGTCTAACTGACACTGAGAAGCATGAGCCTCAAAAGTGGGAGCCTCGACTCGAACGGGACTCAACGCCGTCGAATCAGCTGGAGGAGGCGCAGGCCTTAGCGGCGAGGCGATGCTAAAAGCAGCCTGGTTCGCCGACAAAGGTGCGGCGCTGAAAACAACAAGACATGTATAAGAGAACAACAGTGATGAAAAGGAAAGAATATTGAAAGTAGAGTATAAAAACTTACCCGGTGACGACCGGGTCACGGGTGACTCGGAGTGTGACTCGGCGCCCAGCGGCTTGTCGAGTCTCAGCCAGCGTGGCAGCAGCAGAGGCAGCAGGAGCTGCTGGAGTGGGCTTTCTTTTCTTGGCCGGCTGAGTGCTGGAGGAGGCTCCGCGTCACTTCGGCTTGGCGACGGGGATCTTGCTGACTCCGCCCACGGTGAGAGGAGGAGTGTCATGTACCTGGCCAGCTGCATAAGTAAATAACAGGCTTACTCAGATAAGTTGGGAAACTAATATCATAAGGCATGTACCTCCAAAATCGTACAATCATCATCCTCATCATTGTCAGACCAATCTTGTAAGGGGTTGCGATATTGACTCTTACCCGAAGCTGAAGCAGCGGCAGTATGCGGGATGGGCATGAAGTACTCCAGGTCAAACTCTAGTTTGTCGGAGTCAGAGCGATCCCCATTATAACCGCAGGGAGGAACAATACTGCCATCAACCTGGTGAAGAAGGTTCTATAAGAGACAAACAGAATGAGTAATAAAAACTAGACTGATAGTGGCAAAAGAGCTAAAGCCGACTCAGAAAGGAAAAAGACTTGGAAAACTTACCCAGGGGACAGGCCTGACCAGGCTAAACGGAGGGCAACTCCAAGCCCAATCATCCGCCAAGTTCAGTTTGAAGATTGAGCTTACTCGGCGAGCGATGGAGTCATGGGTGAGCTCCAAAGTGGAGTGCCGAGTGGGGTCCTGGGAGCCACTCATGAAGCACATCTTGTAGCTCCTTGCTTGGATGGGGCTTACCCGGCGTGAGATGGAGGTGCACATGAGGTTGGTGTTGGCAAGATGAAAGTTTTCATCTGGCAACAACAACCTTTCCAGGATCGCATTAGCCTTGTTCACCAAAACGTCTTGGTCGCGCGGGTCAAGCTGCCAGAGCTTCTTGCTGGGGGCCTCGTCCGAGAAAGGGGGGAGCCGGATGTTATCGGTAAACCCGCTGTTTTTGACATAGAAAAAGGTCCTATGCCATTTCTTGCAAGAATCAAGCCCAGCAACCCGAGGAAAGATGGAGTCTCTCTTGGTCGTGATTCTAGTGGCACCGCACCGAGTCGGTTTCTTCTCGGCTCAAGGAGCACCAGGCTAGGGGAACAACCTGAACCCTAAATCTAAAATATTTGGCCCACAGAAGAACTGTATGCCAAATCCCGAGGTAAGCCTCGCAAGCAGAAATAAAGCAGGAAAGAGAGCCAATTGCATTGGCAGGAAGATGATGGGTTTGCAGGTGGAAAGTGGAGAGAAACGAGGAGAAGAAGGTGCTCACTGGAAGAGCGAAACCGTGCTCAAAGTGAGAAAGGAAAACCACCTGCTCATTAGCATCGGGTTTGGGAGAGATCTCACCGGCGGGAAGACGGCAATGCACTTGCAGCGGGATGCGCCTGGTGGAGCGGAGCCATTCCACCTCCTTAGTGGAGACCTCCGAGCCTTCCCAGCCGGCGAGAACCTCCTGCTCCTCCGCACCATCAGCGCCGTCGCGAGCGCCCATGACCCTCGCAGATTCAGTCTCCTCCGCTGTTGGAAGGGGTTTGGAAGAACGTGGACCCGTGGTGGAATGTAAAGAGAAGTGGAGACTGAATCACGCCGAAAATGACCCGAAATTGGCCAAAGTGATTCGGCATGAGGCAAAAACGATCCAGGAAGTCAAACTGTGGATCCGAAAACTGTCAGATGGACTGGGCAAGGTGCAAGATTGCGACAAATAAAGACAAAAATTAAGTTCCGGTCACGTAAAAGGGACATGGAGACGCCTAACAGCTTGAACTGCTAGACCTCACCAGCTTCGGGGACTAATGTCGGGGGGATAACCCCCGGTAGGGTCATGAGGGATGAAACATAGCGTAGCTGGGTAAGCTCCGAGTGAAGAAAGAACCAGGCCGGGTAAGGACGGCCGGGAAAGAGAAGCGTGTGCGGCCGACATATGAACTATGTCGGCCCGCATAAGAAAAAGTTGTTATTCTTACAGGAACCAATGAGCCGAGTCTACCGAGGAAGGGCCGAGTCTAATAGGACGCGTGGCACCTTTCTGAGTAAGGTTCAGGAGGGACCATGGTAAAGCGTGGTCAAAAGAGAAGGGCGACGCCGGGTGACATAAAAGGAGCCGGGTGATGCCCAAAGCAAGGGCTGACGTACAAAGTTATTGCGTGACGCCAAAAGGAACAGGAGGTAGCATACCAGAAGACCGTTAGCTGTCAAGCTTTGTGGACTGGGCCATTGGGCTTAGGGCAAGCCCATGACCCGGCCCACATATTGGGGACCAAGATCCAAACAATAAACCCTAGAACCCAAAGGGGTACAAGCTAGCTAGCACTGCCTATATAAGGAAGGGCATAGCTGTAGTAGAAGGAGGTTGGACCAAGTAAGGAACTAGTGCACCAAACTCTAGTTCATACAGCTCAAGGAGCACTTGTAATCCTCGGTTGTCAATAGAATCGCTAAGTGTGGAGAGTTCTTCTTGTTCTTCGTGCATGGCTCGACCATGCACTCCCTCCCCGGTGACCACAAGCACCCATTCGGCCCCCAACTTAAGCCTACCTATGGCATCTGCTGTGCCACCACCACGACAGATGTATATTTGTATATTGTATGTCCCCACTTGTTAGGGGGTTTTCCTGCATATTTCCACATGTACATGTACTATATATTGTGGCCTTTGGCCCCAGAGGAATACAAGTTGCCTATTCCTAACATGGTATCAGACCTAGGTTAGCCTTTTTTCGCAACTTCGTCGATGTAGCCGCCACCGTCCCTGTCGCTGATGGCTTGCCATCGTCGTCGCCGCCGGTCGCCGCCGCCGCTCCTCCTCCATCGCGGGCTGCTGTCGCCCGCTGCCCCGCCCGCCTCAGATCTGTCGCCGGCTGCGCCTTGGATCTGCCGTCGGCCGCGCCCCACCTCTGATCTACCGCCGGCCGCGCCCGCCAGTCTTCCCTCGCCGCCGGTAGCCATTCTTCCCCCGTCGCCGATCTTCCTCAGCCGGCCTCCCGTCGCCGTGCCTTCTGCTCGCCCTCTGTTTCTCGATCGGGATCGCGTGATCCATCCGGCTGTAGTTCTGATCGGATCTGAGATCGAGCGTTGAAAAAAAAAGTGAGAGAGAGATGTCTTCTGCATCGGGCTATGTTGTGATTCCTTGCTGCCCGGTGATCTTCGATGGCGTTAATTATCCTGATTTTGCTGCCTTTATGTGCGGTCTCCGTCTTTGGGGTGTGCTCTCCGGCGAGGTCTCATGTCTGTCATGCCCACTGCTCCTGTGGCTCCTCTTTCGCCGACGTTGATTGTTCTCGGTGCTGATGCTTCTCAAGAGGCGAAGGATGCTGCTCAGAGTGCTGATGATAGTGCTGTTGATGCTTATGAGCTGAAGTTCAAACAGTACTCTGCTGATCTCGAGACCTATCGCCACGATTTGACCGCCTACACTCAGTGGGTCGATGAGGATGCTCGTGCTGCTGCTGTTCTCACCTCCAGTGTTCTACCTCAGTTTGCTGCTGAGTTCAAGAGTCTCCCTACTGTTGCCGCTGAGTGGGCACATCTTCGTCAGCGCTATCAGCCGTCTGGGGATGCTCTTTATCTGTCTATAGTTCACCAGGAGCATGCTCTTTAGCAAGGTGATTCCACTATTGATGAGTTCATTACTCAGAGCGCTGCTATCTAGCGTCAGCTTGATTCTCTCCGTACTGCTGTTTGTGGCACATGTCCGTGCTGCCAGATTGTGCGCTCGGATTTGGAGTTCCACCACATCTATGAGTTTCTGTCTCGGCTCCACCAGGAGTTCGAGCCCCGCCGTGCTCAGTTGAATGCTCGTGGTCGTGTTTCGCTCTCTGAGGTGTTGTCTGAGCTTCGAGCTGAGGAGACTCGTCTCCGTGGTGCTGGTCTTCTTGCGGTTCCGTCTGTGCTTGCTACTCATGGTTCTCCTCTGCCGTCTGCACCCTCGACTCAGCCATGGTCCTCTGTATTACCGCCGATACTACCCACTCCTCCAGATCAGGGTCAGAGTCAGCACCAGCAGTCTCAGGGTCAGAGTCAGCACCAACAGTCTTAGGGTCAGAGTCAGCACCAGCAGGCTCGTGGTCAGGGTCGACGTGGTTCTCTTCGTCACTGCACTTACTGTAGCAGGGATGGCCACAATTGGGCCACCTGTTATACACGAGATCACAGTTTACGTCAGCAGCACTAGGTTCATGAGAAGTCGGCTCCTTCCAGATCTTCAGTAGTTGCTCTCTCTGATCAGGACATTATCAGGAGTCTTCGCGGTCTGCTTGCTTCTATAGGCTCTTCTTCGACGAGCACTGTTGGTTCTGTGACTGATTCTTCAGGCACTGCGCGACAACCACCCTCTACACAGTCAGGTACGTCCCCATGGTATCTAGATTCTGGAGCTTATTTTCATATGACCTCTGAGTCTTCTCTTTTGTCCGCTATTCGTTCTCTCCCTTCTCTTGTCCATGTTCTCACGAGCGATGGTACCTCTCTTCCTGTTTCTAGTCGGGGTACCCTTTCTACTTCTTCTTTTTCTGTTCCTGATATTTCTCATGTTCCTCGTCTTAAGATGAATCTGTTCTCTGCTATCCAGCTTACTGACTCTGGTTGTCGCGTCATTCTTGATGCTGATTCTTGTGTCATCCAGGATCGTCGCACACAGGCCCTGGTTGGAGCTGGCCCTCACAGCCATGACTCCTCAGGACTTTGGGAGTTAGACTGGCTTCATGTTCCTTCCGCTGCCACTTCATCTGCCAGTTCTTCTCCGGTCGTCGCCTCTGATACCAGCTCTTTTCAGCAGTGGCATCATCGTCTTGGTCACCTTTGTGACTCTCGCTTGTCTTCATTAGTTCATCGTGGTCTTCTAGGGTCTGTCTCAGGAGATGGTGACGAGGTTTAATCTCGGCAATGCCCATTGTTATGGACTTGGGTTTTGGAGAAGATGGGGATGCTGGAGATCGTGGAACGGTTAGCAAACAAGCAACACGGGGACACGAGGTTTACCCAGGTTCAGGCCCCCGGAGGGAAAACCCTACTCCTGCTTGTCTGCTCTGATGATGGAACCGAAGGTTACAGGGGTGCGCAGATGCAATCTGGCGTGGAGGTGTGTATGCGGTGGTATGAAGGTGACCTCCTCGTCGTGCCCTCCTAGCCTTTATATAGAGTTAGGCAGGTCCCAGGCACAGATCGAGTCGGTTACAGGTTTTAGGGTTTACCCCTTTGAATTTCCTATCTACTCTAGTCTTGCTCTCCAAGGATCCGAAGGCGTCATGGGCCTTGGCCACCCGAAAGTCTTCATGGGCCGGCGTATATTTGCCGTGGGACTTCCTTGGGCTGGACTAGGTATGCTGAGATCGTGTACCCGTGAGGTATAACCATGTCAGTATCCCCCGAGTGTTCAGTCGAATCATAGATTCAGCTGAGGACTCTTCAATCCTTCGAGTGCAACTCTGTCTTTCAAGAGAATGTGTAGGGATTGTTGATGCGTGTGCCTGACTCTCCCGACGGATCAGGGTCAGTTAACTGTCTTAGGACAAAACAACACGATCTTCTTTAGGTTCGAGTACCTCGACTCGAACCCGGAACATATGCTGGCATAATTCGACTCAGGCCGCGGAGGACTTACAGGAGTGGAATTCCAGTAAATTTAAATGATGTACCCAACGCGTCCGTCGGGATTTTTCATCGCGCCTGTTGGCACGGATTCATACTAGCAGAGCGCAGTCATGTGCATTGCCAGGCCATCAGATGATATCTGTAGGTCTTATCTTTGCGTCGCAGACACAACATCCGAAGGTTTATCACCGCGGAGGTGTTTCGGGTGGCCGAGGAGAATGATGCTCTCTTAGCGTTAATTGGGGCAGAGTTGCCGAAAAAGTTTTGCATGCTGATCCGAAGGATCACAGTCGAAGAATTCATAGGGTGCGCGACCAGCGCTCCCTATGGGAGTAGCCCCCGAGTGTCTGTTCGAGTCGTAGACTCGAGCGGAGACTTTAACTTAGCCGTTGTTTGACTCCAGGTTCATAGGACACAAATTTTTCGAATGCTTGAATCCTACCTCCCTATGGGAGTAGCCCCCGAGTCCGTAGTGGAGTCGTAGACTCGACATGGGACTCGAAGAAATTAGTTCAGCGTTGTAGTGTTTTGTTCATTTTCGGGTGCGCGGCCAGCGCTCCTGATAGGAGTAGCCTCCGAGTAGTTAGTCGAATCGTAGATTCGAGTGAGTACTCTTAGTTGTGTAGCCGAAGAATTGTAACCGTTGCTAGTATAACTTTTGATGACGTCAGTGCTGACGATCGGTGACCTCAAGCGTCTGCTGCGCTAGAGATGACATGACTGCACGAACATGGGTCCCACCTTCTGACCTTGAATTGACCGGTCACGTGTGGCGTGGAGATATTACGGCGTCGCCTCGATTTCCGCGCGTAGTGGGCGGCGTGTGAGCGACGGTTCGCTGCTAGGCTAACACGTGGACGGTCAGATCTTGCAGTTGGCTCTAGGTCTTCCCGATGGACGTTCGTCGTGCATCGTCTTCGTCCTTATAATCATTGAGGAAAAGTTAATATGTTTTCACCGCAGCCATTCGTGTTTCACTGCTCCCATCTTCTCTGAGCTTTCTTGCTGCGCGCTGGAATATCCTCGAACATTTCCTTCGTTGATCCTACGCTCTCGCTACCGGCGCCGCCACACCGCGATGGGGAAGCCCAAGAAGTCCTCTTCTGCGGTTGGCACCAGCGCTGCTGGTGGCAAGAAAAGTTCGACGGCTGCCCGTGTCACCGACGGTGGCTGGCGGCGATTGGAGACGCGGGAGGGTGATCTCCGCAAGCTCCGTGAGCGGGGCTTGATCCCGCAGGATAGGGAGGCCGTCAAGCTCCCTGGCAACAAGGTAATTCCCCGTCCCACCGCTGGGTTTCGGGTTATGTTCCTCGCATTTGTTCTTCGGGGCTTTTCCTTCCCAGTCCACAATTTCCTTCGTGGGCTGCTTTTCCTTTACGACATCCAGCTGCATCATATTTCCCCCAACTCTCTTCTTCACATTTCTTGTTTTGTCACTTTCTGCGAGTGCTGGCTCGGTATCGAGCTGCACTTTGGCCTCTTCCGGAAACTCTATTTCGTGAAGAGGCAATCTGGTTCTGATGGTGTCTACCCCATTGGGGGTTGCATCATTTCCCTTCGATCCAATCTTCTTTTCTTCTCCTTTTATATGTCCGAATCTGTCCAGTACTGGCGGAGGCAATGGTTTTACATCCGTGACTCCACGGTAGCTGGGCAGGATTTTGGTCTTGCTCCTTTCGACCCCTCCCAGAAAATCGAGCCGAAAAGGTCCTGGAAAAACCAGATCTTGGATGGCGAGGTGGCTGAGATTGAAGGGGTCTATCGCCGGGTGGAGGATCTTCAATTGACTCCGGAGAAGGAGGTGAATGGTGTGGACATCATCCACACCTTTCTCAAACATCGGGTGTAGCCACTCCAGGCTAGGGAGCACCCGATGTTCCTTTATTCGGGTCGCCGTGATCCGACTAGGGTTTTGGCTGAGGAATTCTCCAGGGGAGATCTTGACGGGGTCCTTCGCCCGCTACTGAAGTACAAGGCTGGAGAGGACCTTCCGGGGAAGTCGATGACTTCTCCGTTCTCTGCTTCTCGTCCGGTTCCGCAGGTGTAGAGCTTGGATATGCGTGTAGCGCTATTTTTTGACTGTGTTTTACTTGTTATTTATTTGTCTGTTGACAAATTTGCTTCTTTTGTGTAGGAGTTCAAGGTGCCAGGCATGTTGCCTCCGTTTCCTAAAGTATTCCCGGATGCTCCGGACAATGAGGTGGTGGACTCCATGTCCGAGCTGCCGTCGGCTCGATCTCCGGTGGAAGAGGCCAACGAGTCGAGTGAGGATCACACTCGCAAGCGGACGAGGAGCTCCAGCGAATCATCGGATGCCTCGACTCCACCGACGCCTAGGAACCCGTTGTGCCTTGAGCGTCACAGTGATGGGCATGGGGGCTCTTCTTCTCTAATTCCTGTCGTTCCTGTGCGGGCCGTGGCACCGCACCCGCCGGCGAAGCGGAAGAAGGAAGATAAGAAGGAAGAAAAGAAGGAAGAGAAGAAGGGCAAGAAGACCCCTCCTGTCTTCAACCTTAGCGACCTCGACTCGTAAGCTTCCTTAATTTCTTTTTGCCATTTTTCGATTTTGCTTTATTGTTCTTGGTTGACGTTTTTCTTTTGCAGCCACTCTTCTAACATCTCCTCCAGCGATGGCGCTCGAGAGATGGTGGGGGAGTCGAAGATTCCTTCCCCTCCTCCTCAGACGGTGGCCACCTCTGAGGGCGCTGCTCCGAGGTCTTCTCCGCAGGAGGCTTTGGAGGTGTTCCCTCAGAAGACTACAGGCGAACCTTCGAAGTCATTGTCTATTCATGTAAGTAATATCTGTTTTCTGCCGCAGGGGGAGCCCCCGAGCCTTTTCGGATGATCTGTTGATCATTGAATCTTCATGCCTCGGGGGAGCCCCCGAGCATCTGTAGGGTGTTTGGTTCTTCGTTTTCCTTCGAGTCTCGGGGGATCCCCCGAGCGTTTTTTCATATGTGTACTTTGTTTTTGCTCGTTCTTTTGGGCGTAGCCCCCGAGCCGTTCTTTTGACCAGTAATTATTTTTCCAGCCTTTTGTGCACGGCGCCAACCAGCTGGTGCAGCAGCACCTGGCATTGGAGGCTGGCTTCAAACAGCTTCAAGGTATGTTTACGACTTGGTCTTTTGCTTCTTCTTGTATTTTTATCCTTCGGTCTGATGGGTATATTGCTTGACTGCAGAGGACCATAACGCTTCTCTCCGTGAGATTGATGCTCTCAAAAAGAGCCTTGGGCAAGCGGAGAAAAAGGCTAAGGTCGTCGTTGGCGCGAAGGAGCGCCTTGAGCTGGAGCTGGCCAACGCGGCCGAGGCCAAGGAGCGCCTGCAGCAGGAGGCTAAGGATCGCGAGGAGCAGCTCGCCACCGCCACGGCTTCGCGCGAGAGAGAGGTAGCCGGCAGGCTGATGGCGGCTGCTAAGGCTATTTCGGGTGAGTTTCTCTGTCTTCTCTTTTCGGATTCCTTGCCTTTCCTTGTAGTTTTATTTATTTATGCTACTTCCTTTGTTTTTTAGATGTCGCGGGCATCGAGTTTGATCGCGATGCTCTGGAGCATGATAGTGGTCTGGATGATGTTGTTGCGGCGGTCGAAGACCGCTGCGGTACCGTGGTCGGCTCGCTTGCCAAGGCCAAGGAGGTCCTTGGGCGCTTCTACAAGGAGCTCGTCCCCAAGGGCGTGGCCCTCGAAGATGTCGATGCCTTGGCGGAGGCGCTGTCAGCCGAAGCACCTGCAGCATACAAGCGCAAGCAGAAAGGCATCGACGCGTCCGTTGGGCTGGCAATGGCCTTGGCGGCTAGAGCGGAGCTGGACCTTCCTCAGGTCACCTCCCGGATGCCGACGGCTGCTGATGGATCCGAGATAGCCTTCGCCACCTATGCTGCTCGCTGTAAGTGTTTTGGGCCGAAGCTGATTGATCTGTTGGCTGAGTACGCGCTAAGGCAGTAGGGGGAAGCCAAGGTGAGGCAGTCCGGCTCCAAGGCTACTCAGGGTGCCGCTTCGTAGGCGTTGTAGTTGTAGGATAGTTTTTGTTTCAGCTTTTGTAATTGTGTTTATGAACAATCCCTGTGCCACGTAGTGGCTTTTTGCTGTACATAATGAATTTCTGAGTTTTGTCTGCTTGTTCATATCGTTGTCTTCTTCTACTCTAGGATCATTCGAGTGATGGTCCCGTAGACACTTTGTCTGCAGCGCAGCTGCGGCCATCTTTGGATGGTGCGTCGCAGCTTATGTTTCTTCGAGACCGCGTCCGTAGTCTTGAGAGGGAATTGCTTGGAGTGCGTGGCCATGCTGATGTGTGGAAGTCGAAGGCGGAGCGAGGCGCTGCCCGAGAGGAGTTTTTGATGGGGGAGCTGCGTCGTCTGGCCGAACAGCTTGAGTGTGAGTTTTTCGAGCTGATGCTCATTGCTTCGGATGCGCCTGTTGGTCTTGCGTCTTACTTTTGCAAGTATTGCAGGTGCTAACCTTGCTCCGAAGGAGGAAAAAGAGCGTGTTGCTGTTCGGATTAACTGATTGACCCAGCAGGACATGGAGGCCGGCGGGTTCTTCTGGATGGACCGTGATCGTTCCATGGTCCTTGCGACGATGCAGGATCGCGTCCACCAGGTATCGCGGGTGCTTCGTCAGGTGCAATCTTCGCTGGTGTCAGTTTTGCATGTAATGTTTCCGCTGGATGGTGTGCCGTCGACTTTCTCTGGCCTGCTGTCGAAGTTTCGGAGTGTTCATCGTGTCAGGCAACTGGTGCGTCATCAGCTCATCGCAGGGGTGAAGGCTGCGCTCTCTCTTGTGCGGTTGCATCGTCTTGATGTGGACCTGTCTATTGTAGCGGCTGGGCCGCCTCGTCGGCCAGATGGTGGCGAGTGGGATATGCGTCCGCATTATTCGGCTGTAAGGCAGTATGCCGAACAGATTATAGATCTGTTTGAGCAGCGTGCGCAGGTTATTCTTCAGAATAGGTAGGACCTGTAAAAGAGATAGATGTAAAATTTGTATATATTCGACGGGGCGTGTTGAGCCCTTTATTATTATAAAGGTTTCTTGTTTGTGTGGCATGTGATTCTTTGTTTGCATACGTGCCCTTTTCGTTAGCCTGACGTGGTCAGCTACTCAGGTGTACACGCGTTTTTCTCAGTCGACGAAGTCGCGAGGTAGGGGGGAGCCCCCGAGTGTGTTGTAATATGTAGTAAAATGCAGATAATAATCGAAAGATTTCGGGGCGAGACACTTAGCTTTATTCATATCGTAAGGGAGGAGGTATATTGTTCGGCTGAGTAGCCTTGGCTGAATAGCCTTATTGAAAGTAAAAGAGGGGGTAGCTAGGGGTAGAAGCGTCGTAGCTGCGCGACGTTCCATGGGTTGGAGTATGTGACTCCAGACTCCATGTGTTTGAGGCGATAGGCGCCACCTGGGATGACTTCAGTGATAATGTAGGGCCCTTCCCATGGTGACTCAAATTTCTTCGGTCGCTCTTGTTTGAGTCGCAAGACTAGGTCTCCTTCGACGAAGGACCTTGGGCGTAGCCGTCGGCTGTGGTAGTTCCGGAGACTCTGTTGGTACATCGTTGATCGAGCTGTTGCTATGTCACGCGCTTCGTCGAGTGTGTCGACTGGGTCTTCGAGTGCGGCCGTAGATTCGGCTTCGCTGTAAGCGACGACCCGCGGGGCCTTGTGGCGTACCTCTGCTGGCAGCATGGCTTTGGCTCCGTGCACCATGAAGAAAGGCGTATAGCCAGTTGAGCTATTTGGCGTTGTGCACAGGCTCCACAGGACCGAGGGTAGTTCTTCGGTCCATGCTCCCGTGAATCGCTCGAGTGGGCTCGTGAGACGCTTCTTGATGCCAGCACCGACGAGGCCGTTGGCCTTTTCGACCTGCCCGTTCGTTTGCGGGTGCGCCACGGAGGCGTATGTGATGTTGATTCCGAGGTCTTCGCAGAAGTCCTGGAATTATTTGGAGATGAAGTTTGACCCATTGTCGGTGATGATGTTGTGCGGCATGCCGAACCTGTAGACAATGGATTCAAAGAACTTGACGGCAGTTTTGTCCTTTTGGTTAGTGACTGGCATGGCCTCAATCCACTTGGTAAATTTGTCTACTGCGACTAGGAGATAGACGTGACCTCCTTTCGAGGACCTTGGTAGCTTGCTGATCATGTTGAGGCCCCACTGGGCAAAGGGACAGGCCAAGGGTATGGGCATGAGTTCTGATCCGGGTGCGTGTGGTTTGTCGGCGAATGTAACTACCTCGGTGAATTACGCTCCTAGTTAAAAGCCTAGATGAGCGGAAATGGTTGAAATAGTACGGTGGGGCCCAAATGCCACTCACAGGTAGACCTTTCGGCCGTCCCAACCATTTCCAAACATCGGGACAAGAACGGGCGGCGTAATCGGCAGGCGAAGGGATCAACTACATACACAAATGAGTATGTATGCAAGCCACCATACAATAGTACATCATAGCCATTCCATCTAAAAGAAATAGAAATATTGCAACGCCATACGGCAAGATCCAAATATCCTAGATAGATATAATAGTTTAGGATATCTCCTCATACATCACACATCAGAGTATCAGGCGGAAGCGGCAAACAAGATCCGAGTACGGATAAGAAGCAAATTGGCATAAGATGCCCCATAAAATAAACACATCCCGCCCACAGATCTCACGGATCCCCGTTCCCGGAATCTCTACACCGAATGATCGTTGCCCACATCGTCTGTCTCCTCCACCCAGTATCCATCTTGTGAGTGTACCTGTTCATCTGAATCAAATAATTTATCGTGTGAGACCCTAGGGGTACTCAGCAAGTCTTTATGCCTCTAAAGGGGACACAACCTGGGGTGATGCAATTGCAGCAAAATATAAACCCTAACAATTCTATAGATACTCGCTAACCATCCGCCTAACCAAAGATAGACGGATGTCCGTGAATTAATAACGACGGTTATAACAGTAATATTAACAGATCCATCCTCCTCCTCGCTTACCAACGAGGAAGAGGACGAACAACCCCCCATCCGTTGGCAGTTTTATTATCCATTCCATGAGTGTTGCACTATTTACTAGTCAGTTACTTAGTCAAATTAAAAGCGGTACTTTAGTTATACTTGTCTATGATCGAGAAACTGTGCTCCAAGTCGTCCATAACCGCGGACACGGCTTTCAGAAAGTTTTACCCTGCAGGGGTGCACAAATAGCAACACACACTCGATCAACCTCGGAAAAACCAAATCAAAACCCAACGAGGCATTCACGACAAAGCAATCACCAGATTCAGAAATATTTCAGGGGGCCACCCCATTAAGCTACCCTCAACGAAGTTAGCTGACTCCGAGACGGACTCAAGGTTTGCGTCAGTGGCTGTAAACGACTTGGAACCCGAAAATGTGACT
Organism: Avena sativa; assembly: GCA_916181665.1. NCBI lineage: Eukaryota > Viridiplantae > Streptophyta > Magnoliopsida > Poales > Poaceae > Avena > Avena sativa. The sequence continues at coordinate 311,850,620 of OV702283.1, forward strand.
AGGCTTGTCGATACCGCGAAAACACTCCGCTTCCCTAAACAGTACAGGTGCAGTACCTCGCACAATTTAAATAAAGCAGTAAAGCATGGCATAAGTACAGGATAGTAAATAAAACCTCAAACTAGTTTGTGGCCCCAAGAAATAAGAATGAATCAAGCTCTGGCTCAGGGGGTCCCATAATCCTCCCGGATGTGGATAGCGCGAATATTCAAGGAACAGGAATCAAGTACTCGGGGTCCTACGGGACACAAGTGAGCATGAAAAACCAAATAGCAGATATTGCTCACCGGTGCCACTTTCATTAGTTATCCCATTACTACTCAGGTTAAGTTGTTTAGGTACCTCGTTATCCATCAGACACTCACATACCCTACACATGCTGTTCTACGACTCGCATGGCTCAAACAACTCCTGTAGTAATAGCTCATGGGATGGAGGAACAAGCTTCGGTGGGGTTTAAAAGTAAAGGCTATGCAATACTTGGGATTCAATTTAATGCAATCGCGACTCAATGATGCAAGAATAAGAAAGAGGCAATAGGTACTATATGTATGCAAGCATGTGGTAGTGCTTGCCTGGCAGCTCATTTGAAGCGAGAGAAGGATCTGGGTAGTGCTCCTGGGTTTCTTGATATATCCCCTGCTCAGCGTCTATTCGAAGAAGAACCAAACAAACAAGGGCCAACATAAATAAAGGGCACAAGCATAAGAATAAAATACGACAAGCAAACAATCATGACATGATGAATGATGCACAATCTGCATGGCAATAAAGTAGCATGGCATGGGTGAGGTGAGTAAACACTAATAAAGCACTTTGTTAAATTATTTAGACATGTTTACTCCCATAAACAGTTCTGGTTTTGCAATATTTATGTGATGCAAGCTTCAATTCAGATCATGGAATGCATAAACAGAAAGGTCTCGTCGAGCTAATCATTTTAGACATATCATTTGTCAGATTTGGAGTTATAAAACAAAAGTTATTAATTAATTAAGGAAAATGGCATTTTGTTGTAATTTTAGACAACTTGAAATTTAAAGTGTTCAAACATTATTTTGAAGGTCATATTTGAAAACCTCACATTTTTCTGATTTGAAAACATATATTATTTGTATTATTTGGAATTATGAATTTAAATTTATTTTAAAGTCAAAATTAGTCAAATGGAGTCAAAGTCAAAGGTTTGACTATTTTAAATCAATTCTGAAAATATTTGATTAAAGATTTAAATTGACATTCAAAAACAAAACATATTTCATATAGAGTTTGAATTCAAATTCCAAACCATTTGAAAGTGATGAATTAGTTTATATTTAAACAGATTTGAAATCTGAATTTGAATTAATTTGGGAAAGTTTGAATTTAAAACAGATAACAGAAATCCTTTTATTACTCAGGCAAACCTAGCCCTAGACACAGACAGGTGGGCCACATGCTGACTGGGTGACACAGTGGCAGAACAGGTTTCTGTCACCGCGAGTTGAGCTAGACCGAGAGGATGACAGGTGGGCCAGGGGCAGAGCAGGGCCACGCACGCGCGCGGCCAGCCGGTGGGCGACACGTGGGCGATCCAGGGGAGTGCGGGTTGAGGAGTTCAGATCTGCGGGGGCTCCTCTGCAAAACTGACGGGGTGGCTGGCAGGTGGGGCTCTACGGACTGCGGTTGAGGCGGGAAAAAGGCCAGGGTTGTCTTTGCAAAACGACGGCGGCTGCTGCAGTGCGCTGACGAACGCGGCTCGGACGGCGGTGGATCTGGCCGGAGTTTGGACGACGATGGCGACGCCTACGCTGGACCAAACGCGCCGCCACAAAAACGAAAAAGGGAGAGGGATCCACGGGCTACCACTTTCGTTCAGAGAGCTAGCACGGAAGAGGGCTACAGCGCGCGGGGCACGGCGAGAAACAGAGGGCAGAACGCGGCTGCAGACGCGACTGACGCGCACGCTGGCGGTGACTGCGGCGGCGCGCGTGCACGCGGGGTGCTCGACGCAGGGCGGCGGCGCTACGGTGCAAGAGAGGGAAGGGGTCCATGTCTAGGAGCTCGAGGTGCTCACCAGGAACTCGTCGGTGTGGTCGGAGGATCTCGGGACGCAGGGGATCGGCGATGATGCAGACGGCCGGTGTGCTCCTGGTGCTCACGGACACGGCGGCGGCGAGGCTTCTCCGGCGAGGTCCAGCAGCTCCCAGCGGTTCTAGACGTCGAAGAGGAAGCAGAGGAAGCTCCTAGCGTTCCTTGGACAGCTTGGCGCGCTCCAGATCGACTAGAGGAGGATGTGGCCTTGGCTAGGGTTTTGGGGGCATGGTGGTGAGCTTGCAAGCCTGGGGGAGGAAGAAGGGAGGAAGAGGAGGAAGAGGAGGAAGAGGAGGACCTGGGAGCCTCCTGGATAGGATCTGGGGTGGTGGTAGATGAGGGAGGAGGGGAGAGCACATGGGGGTCACCTTTATGCAAAGAGAGAAGGAGGTGGCTCGGGTTAGAGCTAGGGTTAGCTAGGGAGGGACTCGGGTTAGGGTTTGGGGTGGTGGCAGCCAGGTGGGTCCAGGGTGGTCAGGTGGGGCCTGCAGGGCAGTGAGAGGAGGGAGGCCGAGAGAGAGAGGGTGGGAACTAGGGTTAGCTAGAGGGGGCTCGAGTTAGGGTTTGAGAGGAACTAGGGTAGATCATGGGTCGGATGAGAGAGAGATGAGGCCTAGGATTAGAGAGGGACATTAGGTGTAGTGGTCTTCCTTTTGTCAAGATCAAGCAAGAACATGCCAAGCTCAAACAAGATCTAGACAAGAAAAAGAGAGGGTGAGATGAAAGGTGGTGAGGTATGGATGGAGATGGAAGGTGGGGAAAAGTGAGAGAGAGATGAGATGGGAGATGATCCACTCAAGAATTCAAATAAAAGCCAAAGACTTAAAGGTGGTGGTTCTTGCATGGCCCATGCAAGATAATAAATGCCAGGTATCATCCTTGTGAAAACAAAATAATAAACATGGCATTATTCCTATGCATCACCCCAAAATGTGGAGTATAGCCCAAGCAAAAGAAATTAAAAGGATGTCCCATGTGAAGTAGATGGAGATGACCATATTTGAATAAAATGGGACATGCTAGTGTGTAGGTGCCACTAGATATTTTATAGTCCCAAAATATCCCAACATGAGCATGAATCCATGATAATCCATATGAAAGCTAGGGAAAAGGAGCACTACTCATAATGCATGCAAAGGTGGCTCCACATATCAATAAGGTGAAAACCACCTGATGCTAAGATGAGAGCATGAGGAAATAGAATTGGATCCATCCCAACCCACATGAGCTAGAGGTAAAACCAAATAAGTTGCAATGCTCATATATGGTGGAATGGTGGAATGATGGGGTGATGACAAGAAAGGTGGTGGAGTCAATAAAAGATATGCCCCCAACTCATCTTGGGCATTTACACAATATATCAAGAACCAAATACAATATCAAGAGGCAAATACAATTTACAATGCATATGAGAGAAGAACCAAATCAAAAGGGTTTTATATGATGCTCAAATGCAAGGTGGCATGATGACATGAGCATGATATAATGATGATGCAACAATTGTATGTAGGAAGTAGCATTATAAAGACTAGGCTAGTAGCATTGCAATTGTTAGACAATTGGGATGCTACAGCGAACCTTTGGCACCCGTTATATCTTCGGACGATGTACTTGGCGTCGTTCATGGCCGTTGGCCAGTAAAATCCGGCTCGTAGAGCTTTGGCGAAAAGGGTGCGGCTGCCCGCGTGATGGCCGCAGATGCCCTCGTGGATGTCTTGGAGGATGGTTTTACCGTCACCGATGGTGACGCACCTTTGGAGTACACCCGAAATGCTGCGCTTGTACAGATCGCCATTTATGATGGTGAAGGCCTTTGATCGGCGAGATATGCGTCGTGCATCTGTCGGGCTATCGGGCAGCTCGTCGTCTATCAGGTACTTGAGGTATGGTTGCGTCCAAGTTTCTTCGACTGCCATGACCTGCATCAGGTTGACCACAGCGACCTCTGTGTCGAGTTTTTCGGGTCCTTCCTGTCCTTCGGGTAGCGCAGCCCCCGAGTGCTCTGTTTCTTCGGGTGATCCCTTGGGGAATTTCCGCTTGATGGATGGCACGCAGATCTGTTCGAGGAATACGCCTGGTGTTACTCGTGCGCAGGTGGAGCCGATGTTGGCAAGTATGTCGGCCTCCTCGTTGCTTTCTCTCCCAATGTGCCGAAGTTCGCAGCCGTCGAATTCTCCCTCGAGTGAGTTCTAGAGTGCGCGGTACGCGATCATGTTTTCGGCGTGTGCGTCGCACTCGTTCATCGTCTGCTGGACGACGAGGTTCGAGTCTCCGTAGATGACCAGGCGCGTTGCGCCGCAGATCTTTGCCATCCTCATGACGTGGATGAGGGTTTCGTATTTGGCCTCGTTGTTGGAAGCTCCGAATTTCATTCGAAGGACGTACTTCATCTTGTCGCCTGCGGGGAGGTCAGTATGAACCGGCTCCTGCTCCAGCCTCGCGTTTGGAGCCGTCGAAGTGCATCGTCCATGACTGTGTCATGTCTTGTGTGTCTAGCAGCTGCAGCTCCATCCAGTGGACGAGGAAGTCCGGGAGGACCTGAGACTTGATCGTGAGTCGCTTCTCGTAGACGATGTCTAGAGGTGACAAATCAATGCCCCATAGGGCCACGCGTCCTGTGGCCTCTGGGTTATTCAGGATGCTGTTTAATGGTGCCTCATTGACCACCATCACCTGGTGCTCCTAAAAGTAGTGGCTCAGCCGACGAGCCGTCATAAACACGCCGTAGGCGAGTTTTTGGTAGTGAGGGTACCTCTGCTTTGTCGGCGTCAATACCTCGCTGAGGTAGTTGTAACACCCTCAGAATCGGACCTATGCAAGTTTCAGCGATTCCCGCCAAACCCGCATAGAAACGATTCAAAGGTGCCCACCAGGCACTTTCGTGCGGGTGGAAAACGAAGTAATAACATTACACAACAGTCCTCGATGGGACCCACAGAACAGATATATATAACATCGACTCCATGAGTCAAGAATACAGATATAATATACAAAGATCCAAATCACCTTGAGAATGATAGAGCGTCCGACTACGGACAAGATGCAAATGGGGCTAAGAGCCCTGAAGAATAACCAATGGCGTCCATAACCCTGCCCAGGCCAAGCCGGAAGGGTAACCCTGCTAACGACGTCGATCTCAAACCTGCTTAAACAAAAGGGGTGCCGACAAAGGGCAAAGGAAAAAGAAGGAGCGTCAGTACTGAGGTCAGTACACGGCGAGACTAGAATTCGGCGGTCCTCGCCTACATAGGTCTGGTGGACTGAAGCGGCAGCGGCAGCATGCACTAAACAACCTATAGAGACTCGTTGCAACTAGCGGCTATCAGAGAGGGGTAAGAAAGACCTATTCGGAACCAACCTGATACTGCCATCAAACCAACCCATCCTGGTGTCTCCCCCTCGAGACCAAACGAGGAAGTCAACCGAGGAACTCACACAGTTGGCAGTTTTATTTATTAAGTTATTGTTGCAGCAATTACTAGTCAGGTATTGATAATCATCCTGATAAAATAAGCAGTGGGCCGTTTTAGTTAACCATTCCGTTGTAGTTGCGACACTTACTAGTCAGATACAGTTAGCATGAGATAACCCAAAAACCCAGCAGTGGTTGGTACTTTTATTTAGCCATTCCGTTATAGTTGCAATACTTACTAGTCAGATACGATCGTCGCAAGCGACAAACCAAACAAGCAATTGTGGGCAGTTTTAGTTAGCCATTCCATTATAGTGAAGCTGATTACTAGTCATTATAAAGTCAAATTTATAGCACTACTTTAGTTATGCTTGTCTATGATCGTGATACTGTGCTCCAAGTCGTCCATAACCGCGGACACGGCTTTCAGAAAGTTTTAACCCGGCCGGGGTGCACAAATAGCAACACACACTCGATCAGCCTCGGAAAAACCAAATCAAAACCCAACGAGGCCTTCACGACAAAGCAATCACAGGATTCAGAAATATTTCAGGGGGGCACCCCATTGAGTAGACCCGCAACAAAGTAAGCTAGCTCCGAGACGGACTCAAGGTTTGCGTCAATGGCTGTAAACGACTGGGAACCCGAAAGTGTGACTGGGCTTGTCGATACCGCGAAAACACTCCGCTTACCTAAACAGTACAGTGTGCTCCTCGCACAATCGTAAATAAAGCAGTAGCATGGCATAAGTACAGGATCGTAAATAAAACCTCAAACTAGTTTGTGGCCCCAAGAAATAAGACTGAATCAAGCTCTGGCTAAGGGGGGTCCCATATACCTCCCGGATGTGGATAGCGCGATAAATCAAGGAACAGGTATCAAGTACTCGGGATCCTACGGGACACAAGTGGGCGTTCGGAAACCAAATATTATCTATCACCCACCGATGCCTCTGCTTACTTCAATTTTAGTTGTTAAACAGGAATTAAAGTGAACGATAAGTAAAGCCAGGATCATCTCCAACATCAACATGCGGCAACACTCCAACAACTGTGGTACTGGACGACACGCAACAGCACTTGAGCAAGCGACTACGACGCGCAAGTCCAACTATCTACCAAACAACAGGTAATAGGATGTGTCCAAGGCAATATAGGGCTGCACGGGATATCACAGGTACGGGAACTAGAGCATCGCAAACTCAGATAGCAAAAGATCAACAGGAGGGAATAAATACTATAAAAGTAAGATAGGTAGAAAAGGGGAGATGCTCGCCTGAAAACATTGTCGAAGGTTCAACCGGAGATCGGGGCGAAGCTCACACCAACTCAACGGCCCAATCCGCGAAGAAGCAAAACACTAGAATAAACACCGGATGCAATATTTAATACAACGGCAGAAGATCGGCATGATGCATGCATGGTGCATGGCATGGCAAAGATGCGATGCAATTAGGTCAGTATTAAGTGGAACCGGGGTCCCGACAATTATTTAGATGGTTCAAGTTATTTAGAACCCCCGCAATTAAATGTTGCATTAGCAAGACAAAAGATGGCACCGGTTCGCTACACAAGTTTAAATGAGGCCAATATAAGGCTAGATTTGCCCGCATATGGGCCCCATATTTAATTATAAGGTGAATCGGCGTAAGGCCCCCAAACCACAGACAAGGATGCATGCATGAACAATTAATATGCAACAATTTGTTATATAGCATTTATAAAATAGGGCTCGGAAAAAGGGGCACACATTAAGGGGTCTCGACGGTCTTGGGGATCCGGGGTTCGGGGTTCAGTCTCAGGGTTCGACGGAAACGTTCTCGGATAGCGGAGTAGATCTTGTCGTTCCGGGACGAAGGACTTGGGTCGGTGTCGGTCGCATCAGATTCGTTCTGGTCGGTGCCGTTCTTGGCGTCGTGACCACCTTGTCGGTTCCGCGCCATCGAGTCGGACTTGGCCTTCGGGGTGAAGCACTCGGCGTTCCGTGGCGTTCTTGGCGGCTTCGGCTCCGGAAAGAAACACGCGACGTTCCGGGGAGAAGACCTTGGCGTCATATGTTGAGGTTGTCGGGTGTCGGTGCCGGACTCGGGTGTGGCGTCGAAGGTTCCATGTAGGAGACTCCCGGGTACCGCGGCGGAGTTCTCGGGTCTTGATGACGATCTTAGCGGGGTTCCAGAATAGGGCGAGATCGGCCTTCAGGATATCCACATCCGGGTTCGGTCTTCGCGGGTCTCGGTGTTCGAAAAGGCGTGCTTGTAGTTCCGTCTTCGGTGGTCGGGGTAGTAGCTCATGGCGTTCCGAGATGGTTCCCTTTGGTCATCGGTTCGGGGACTTGTGCGTCTTGGGGGACGATCTTGGCGGATCACAAGGTTCACGTCCTGCGACGGTGCCTCTCCAGAAGGGGACGAGCCCAAGGCGAGACGGGCCCGCGCGGCGGCTGCGGACGTCGGGCCGGCTCCGGGCGGTCTCGATGCGGGACGAGCGCGGTCTCAGGGACGCTGGCGGTGGCGGAGGGGCACGGTCGCGCTGGAGGTTGCTGGCGGGAGAGAAGCGACGGCTGGCGCTGCTCGGGTCGGCGGCGGCCGAGCGGCCCGCGGACGGCGGACGGCGGGGCCGAGCTCGGGGCGGCTCGCCGGAGACGGGGTCCTGGCGGGGCCGGCGCGCGGAAGCCGGCGAGGAGGAAGGAGCGGAGGGCGCCTGGGAGGTCGAGGCCGGAGAGGGCGGGCCAGCAGAGCGGCGGCCGGAACGGGAGCGGGGTGGCGGAGCTCGAGCCGGAGGCAGCGCGTCGGAGGAAGCTCGAGGGGGCGCGCGGAAGGGAGCGCGGGGCACGGCGGCAGACGGGGTCGGGGGAGGCGCGGCCGGGCGCGCCGGCGCGGGGCGGCGGAGGAGCAGAGCGGCGAGGGGAGCTCCGGAGGGAGGGCGCAGCGGTGCGGGGCCGGCGAGGGAGGTCGCGTCGTCGTCGGGAAGGGACGCCGGCGCGCAGACGAGGAGGCGGGGCGGTCCGGAGACAGAGGCGAGGGGCGGGAGCCCGCGGTGGCGAGGCGCTCGTCGGCCGGAGGGGGGGAAGGAGGAGAGCGCGGAGGCGCTGCCTGCCGGCGAGGCGGAGAGCGGCGAGGTGGGGAGAGGAGGGACGGCGAGGTGGGGCGGTGGTGGAGAACGCGGGTGAGGGAGAGGAGGCGCGTGGGGGGGAGGAGAGAGGAGTGGTGGGGCCGGGGGGCGCGTGGGCCGTGTGCTGGACGCGGACAAGTGGGTGGGGCCGCGCGGGTGGAACCAGGGTGTCAGGGGGCGCGCGGTGGGAGCGTGGTGTGCGCGTGGCGTGCGTGTGGTTTGCGTGTGGGTCGGGTAGGGTCCAGGGTGGAGGGAGTGGGAAGTGGGGTAGGGTGAGGTGGCTGTGTGGGATAGGGTGAGGGAGAGAGGAGAGGTGAGGTGGCAACTCGTGATAGGAGGGGGTGAGGTGGAGGGGAGGGCTGGGTAGGTTATCTGGTAGCAAAAGGATTACGGGTGGGCCGATTGTTTGGACTGGGGGTGGTCGTTCGGGTCATTTCGGCCCGTTCGACTGCCCCCACTAAAATAATTTAATATTTTATTTAATTTAAACGGGGCGTTTGCAAACTGTGTTTAGACAAAACAAAAATATTTCGGAGACCCGGGTTTTGCGTTTGAATAAAGACGGGGCGTTTAGAAAACAAATTAGGTTTTTCTGCAATTAGTTTGATGCAAGCAAATGCAAGACGATGACGATGCTCAAATGCAATGGGGCATGATGACATGAGCATGCGGTCATGATGATGCAATGCACAAAAACAACGCGATTTTCTAGTAGGAGTTTTGCGGGATGCCACACTAGTAGATTGGGCGTTGGACCCCGTGGGTCTTGCCTTCTTCGGGTCGATCGATCACCAGTACAGTTCTCACCACCTGGTGTGTAGCTGCTATGTACAGCAGTAGAGGCTCGCACTCCTTTGGCGTAACCAAGACGGGCGAGGTAGAGAGCAGCCGCTTTAGATCTTCGAATGCATCGTCTGCCTCAGGCATCCACTCGAATTTGTCTGCCTTGCGCAGCAGCTGATAGAATGGCAGGACTTTCTCGCCCATGCGGCTGATGAACCTGCTCAATGCCGCGATTCGTCCAGCAAGCTGTTGGACACCCTTGAGGTTCTTCGGCTTCTCCATGGCCATTATGGCCCGGATTTTCTTCGGGTTCGCCTCGATCCCTCGCTGGGAGATGAAGTAACCAAGCAGCTGGCCAGATGGAACGCTGAAGGCGCACTTTTCAGGGTTAAGCTTGATCCTGTAGCGGTCGAGATTATCGAACGTCTCGCGGAGATAGTCGATGAGCGTTCTCGCCTCCCTGGTTTTGATGACTATGTCGTCGACATAGACTTGGATATTGCGGCCGATCTGCTCCTTCAGGCATGCCTGCATGCACCGTTGGTACGTGGCGCCTGCGTTCTTTAGCCCGAAGGGCGTTGTGTTGTAGCAGAACACTCCAAACGGCGTGATGAACGCCGTTTTCTCCTGATCTTCGACTTTTAGTCGAATTTGGTTGTAGCCTGAGTAGGCGTCGAGGAAGGAGAGCTTCTTGCATCCTGCAGTTGAATCGATGATCTGGTCGATCCAAGGGAGAGGGAAATGATCCTTCGGGCAGTGCTTGTTCAGCGATGTGAAGTCCACGCACATCCGCAGGATGTCCGTGTCCTTTTTGGGGACCATTACGGTGTTGGCGAGCCACTCGCTCTCCTTGATCTCCCTGATGAAGTTTGCGTCGAGTAGTCTGTTGACTTCGACTCTGATTGCTTCAGCCCGTGGTTCGGACAGTCATCGGATGGGCTGCTTGACGGGCTTGGCATCTGGAAAGACGTTGAGTGCGTGCTCGGCGAATTCCCTGGGAACTCCTGGCATGTTCGCAGGACACCAGGCGAAGATTTCCCAACGCTCACGGAGGAATTCGACGAGCGTGCTTTCCTATGCGGAGCTGAGATCGTTGGCGATCAGCGCCGTCTTGGAGGCATCTGTCGGGTGGACCTACACCTTCTTTGTGTTGGCGGTGGAGTCGAACGACATATCTGGTGCGTTCTATCGTGCGACTGGGGGTGCCCTGTTGTCCGTCACCTCACGGAGCCTTACGAGCTCCTCTTGCATGCTGAATGACTGGGAGAATCTGTTGAAGTCCCCGTCGCAGTGGTCCGATCGGGTGAAGCTCCCGTGGACCGTGATGACGCCCCTAGGTCCTGGCATCTTGAGCAGCAGGTACGCGTAGTGCGGTACTGCTAGAAACCTTGCGAATGCTACACGCCCGAGGATGGCGTGGTATTGTGATGTCCAGTCCACCACTTCGAACTCGAGTCGCTCGCATCAGAAGTTATCCGGCTTGCCGAAGATGACGTCGAGCCATATCTTTCCCAGGGGGAATATTTCCTTTCCTGGGACGATGCCATGGAACGTTGTGTCTGACTGTTCCAGGCTGCATAGCGGGATCCGCATTGCTGCTAGGGTGCTGGCGAACATCAGGTTGATGCCACTGCCACCGTCCATGAAGACGCGGCTCATATCGAACCCTCCGATCTGCGCCTCAAGCACCAGGGCAGCATGACCTAGGCGAGGGACCTGGCAAGGGTGATCCGAATGGCTGAACGTGATGCAGGACTCCGATCCACTGAGGTACTCAGGGATGGCGGGTGGAGCTGTCACAGCCAGGTTGATCTGATGGGTGATTTTCTTTTGCACCCTATTCGTTGGGCGCCCTTTTTGGATCATCAGCGCTCCTTTTGGCGGGGGATACCCGTGCCCACCGCTATTCTGTGCGGGTGCGATTGGGTGGTTCGGGCCTCCTGCAGGTGGCGGTGGAGGAGCTCCATGCGCGATCTCGCCTGGTGCGGGTGCGTTCCCGAATCCAGGGTTTGGGTCTTGCTGCCTCATCTGAGCCATGCTTTCCCTGAGTTTCTAGAACTCGCGGCAGTCCTTGAGCATGTGGCTTGCCTTCTTCTTACCATCCTGCTTGTCGATGTAGAAGTGGATGGTGCATGGACCCGACAGTTTTTCGTATGCTGAGGGTCCATCGTCGCGACCGCGGCGCTGCCACGACTGTGCTGGGCATCCTCCATCGCGGAAATTGCCTCCGCGGTATCCTCCGCTATTGTGGTTGCCATCGCTGCGGCGGTCGGCATAGCCAGCCGCGACCATGTCAGGTCCATCGCGATCGTCGTAGACGCGCGATCTTCTCTTGCTACGGCGCTCACGTCGTCGGCCGTAGTCGTCTTCTTCCTCCGAGTGTGCTCGGTGGATGGAGTCTTCACCGCCGGCCCACCTGTTGGCGATGTCCATGAGGTGGTCGAGTGTCTTGGGCTTGACGCGCCCGAGCTCTTCCTTGAAGTCCGGGCGTTTGACGCCGTCCCTGAAGGCGTCGATAGCTCTCTCCTCGGAGATATGCGCCGTGGAGTTCTTGGTGTTGGACCAGAGTAGTATGTACGAGCGAATGGATTCGCCTGTTCGTTGGGTGCAGGCCCACAGCTCTTCGATCGAGGCAGGCCTCTTGCTGGTGCCTTTGAAGTTTCGGATGAAACTGTACGCCAGCTCCTCCCAGCTTCGGATGGATCCCGAGGATAGGCTGCTGAGCCAGATTCGGGCTGCGCCCGTCAGCTGCAGCTGAAGGCATTGCATGGCGGTTTCCTTATTCCCGCCGTGTAGCTTGACGGACGAAAGGTGGTCGCTGAGCCACGCCTTGGGGTCCTGTGTGCCGTCGAACTTCGGAGTGTCCGAAGGAAGCTTGAAGTTTCGCGGCATCCGCATCCATCAGACAGATCTGCTGAAGCATCGGGCTCCGCAGAGTTCTCCTTCGCCGTCATCCTCCTCGGATTCAGACGAGCATACGCGCTTAGCGCGTGCCTTGTCGATCTTGTGCTGTGTTAGCTCGTTTCGAGCGTCATAGTCGTGGCTGCGATGGCGTGAGCTTTTATGCCTTCGAGGAAGGTCGTGCTCTTCATCCTCGGATGAGGGTGTGGGGCTATGGTTGAACCTGACCGCAGCTTTCTTCTTTGGCTCCGCAGGAGCTTCTCCATGGAGCGCGGCTCCAACGAGTCCAAGTCCGATGAGCGTGAACTTGTGCATGGCCCTTTTCGGGTCCCCTTCCGGTGGAGGATGGGACGCGAGGTATGCGGTGGCTGCCATGATTGCAGCTTGCGGCGTCTTCGGGATGACGTTGTCGTCGGCATCCATCTCCATGAAGGACGCATTGAGGGCTCTAGTCACCTCGCGGCGTGCTTTGGGATCCATGTTCTCTGTGCGAGAACGGTGGTTGTTGCCATGGTTTCCATGCAAGTTGGAGTCGATGCCCATGGCGGAGAGCGCAGCTCTCCATGCACTGGACTCCGAGGCTGCTTGCTTGCGCTTGTCAAGCACTTCATGCATCTTGATCTGCTTCTTGTGCTCCTCGATGAGAAGCATGTGGTATGCCATCAGCAGATCTCGTGGGGCGTCAGCGGGCAGGATCTTGTTGCTTGCCATGGCCTCGCGTGCTTGAGCCCATCCCTCCTCGTTGAGGTGGATGACTCGATTATTGTTGTCCCCGTTGGGTGGGGGACTGGATTCTTCTGTTCTCGTCGTTTCTACCCGCGCGGGTTGGGTGGCAGATTGTGTTCCTAATTTTGGATGACCGCGGCACAGTGGTAGCGCTTGTAGATCGGATCGCTACTGCCGCAGCTTTCGGATCCGGAACCGTAGGTCCCTTCATCCGATGGTGGATCGCACAGATCTGAGTTGCAGCTGCTGCTGTCATAGGACTCATCTGTCGATGATGATGTGTGTAGCACGGGGTGTGGAGCCCATGAAGCAGGCCTGATTGACGGTAGGGGCACCCGCTCTGGGAGGCGGAGAGTGCCGATCTTCCCCACCTGGAAGCAGAAGCTCCCGAACAGGATCTCGAGTCCGTCGCCAACGGGCTCGAAGTCCTTTAGGGTGGCCGACGAGTGGGCGGTGAAGTCGAAGGTGCCGAAGAGGAGATGACTCTCCGTTGCCGCAGAGTTGTAGATCGCTCGGGTTGGGACTGTCACGATCGCACAATCAGCGTCCCCAGTTCCCACAGACGGCGCCAATTGACGAGGTTTAATCTCGTCAATGCCCATTGTTATGGACTTGGGTTTTGGAGAAGATGGGGATGCTGGAGATCGCGGAACGGTTAGCAAACAAGCAACACGGGGACACGAGGTTTACCTAGGTTCAGGCCCCCGGAGGGAAAATCCTACTCCTGCTTGTCTGCTCTGATTATGATGGAACCGAAGGTTACAGGGGTGCGCAGATGCAATCTGGCGTGGAGGTGTGTATGCGGTGGTATGAAGGTGCCCTCCTCGTCGTGCCCTCCTAGCCTTTATATAGAGTTAGGTGGGTCCTAGGCATAGATCGAGTCAGTTACAGGTTTTAGGGTTTACCCCTTTGAATTTCCTATCTACTCTAGTCTTGCTCTCCAAGGATCCGAAGGCGTCATGGGCCTTGGCCACCCTAAAGTCTTCATGAGCCGGCGTATATTTGTCATGGGCCTTCCTTGGGCTGGACTAGGTATGCTGAGATCGTGTACCCGCGGGGTATAACCATGTCAGATGGGTCTTTACATTGTCAGGGATGTAGGTTGGGCAAACAGATTCAGCTCCCCTATCCTACTAGCACGTCTGTATCTCAGCGACCTTTTGATTTATTTCATTCTGATGTTTGGGGTCCGGCTCCTTTCGCTTCGAAAGGGGGCCATCGCTACTATATTTTATTCATCGATGATTTTTCTCGGTACACTTGGTTGTATTTTATGCGCTCTCGCAGTGAAGTGCTCTCCATTTATCAGCGGTTTGCGGCCATGGTCCGTACTCAATTTTCTACACCCATTCGTGTGTTTCGTGCCGATTCTGCTGGTGAGTATATCTCCGAGATGTTGCGAGGTGTTCTTGCTGAGCAGGGTCCCCTTGCCCAATTCTCCTGTCCCGGCGCACATGCCCAGAATGGAGTTGCTGAGCGTAAGCACCGCCATCTTCTTGAGACCACTCGTGCCATGATGATTGCTTCCTCCCTTCCTCCGCATTTCTGGACTGAGGCTGTCGCAACGTTGACTTACCTCATCAATATTAAGCCCTCTGCCACTCTGCCGGGTGGTATCCCTCTTGAGCGTCTATCTAGTCATTCTCCAGACTACTCCATGCTTTGCTTGTTTGGTTGTGTTTGCTATGTTCTCCTTGCCCCTCGTGAACGCACCAAACTGACCGCCCAGTTTGTTGAGTGTGTCTTCCTTGGATACAGTGATGAGCATAAGGGATATCACTGTTTGGACCCCGTTGGTCGTCGGATGCGTGTCTCTCGTGATGTTACTTTTGATGAGACGCGCCCTTTCTATCCTTGTCCCACCGCTGGTACCTACCCAGTGGAAGATATCTCTTTTCTTCTTTTTCCTAACACACCTCCTTCTACTCCTATTGTGTCTTCTTCAGGACCCACTCTCCCTGATGTCTCTTCTTCGACACCATCCTCTTCTGCTTCGTCTATTTCCCCTAGTTCTCCTCGTTCTCCGGAGCCTTCCTCTGCTATTCCTTCTTCTTCATCGTCGTCTCATGAGTCGTCTTCCTCTCATGAGCTTCCCTCTACTCGTCCTGTTCGTCAGCGTCGTGCCCCCAACTGTTACTCTTCCAGTCAGTATGGTCTTTCTGTTGCCTTCGAGCCGACTTATTATCGGGATGCTGAGCATCATCCTGAATGGCAGCTGGCCATGGCTGAGGAGATTGCTGCGCTTGAGCGCACTGGCACCTGGGATCTTGTTTCTCCCCCTCCCTGTGTTCGTCCTATTATGTGTAAGTGGGTCTATAAAATTAAGACCTGCTCTGATGGATCTCTTGAGCGCTATAAAGCGCGTCTTGTGGCTCGTGGTTTTCAGCAGGAGCACGGTCGTGACTATGATGAGACCTTTGCTCTTGTAGCTCATATGACCACTGTGCGCACTCTTCTTGCTGTCACTTCTGTTCGTCACTGGTCTGTGTCCCAGCTTGATGTTCATAATGCATTCCTCAATGGTGAGTTGAGTGAGGAGGTTTATATGCAGCCTCCTCCTGGGTATTCCGTTCCCGCTGGGATGGTTTGCCGTCTTCGGCGTTCTCTCTATGGCCTTAAACAGGCCCCTCGTGCCTGGTTTGAGCGCTTTGCCTCTGTGGTGACTGCTGCTGGTTTCTCTCCTAGCTCTCATGATCTAGCGCTGTTTGTTCACACTTCTCCTCGTGGACGCACTCTTCTTCTTCTCTATGTTGATGATATGATCATTACTGGTGATGATCCTGAGTATATCGCCTTTGTTAAGGCTCGTCTTCGTGATTAGTTTCTTATGACTGATCTTGGTCCTCTTCGATATTTTCTTGGGATTATGGTTTCCTCCACTTCGGCTGGCTTTTTCATCTCCCAGGAAAAGTATATTCAGGATCTTCTTGCTCGTGCTGCTCTTGGGGATGAGCGCACTGTTGAGACCCCTATGGAGCTTAATGTTAAGCTTCACCCTACTAATGGTGATCCTCTTCCTGATCCGACGCGTTATCGCCATCTTGTTGGGAGTCTTGTGTATCTTGCTGTCACTCGTTCTGACATATCTTATCATGTTCATATTCTGAGTCAGTTTGTTTCCGCTCCTACCATTGTTCACTATAGTCATCTTCTCCGTGTTCTTCGTTATCTTCGTGGTACGATCACTCGTCGCCTTTTCTTTCCTTGTTCCAGCTTCCTCCATCTCCAGTGCTATTCGTACGCTACGTGGGCGAGTGATCCTTCGGATCGTCATTCACTTTCTGCTTACTATGTGTTTCTTGGTGGTTCGCTCATTGCTTGGAAGACTAAGAAACAGACAGCGGTTTCCCGTTCGAGTGTTGAGGCCGAGTTGCGTGCTATGGCCTTGTTGACTGCTGAGGTGACCTGGTTACGGTGGTTACTTGCGGATTTTGGGGTCTCTATTACCGCACCCACTCTGGTTTTGTCTGACAGTACAGGTGCTATAAGTGTTGCACGTGATCCGATCAAGCATGAGCTTACCAAGCATATTGGTGTTGATGCTTTCTATACACGTGCTCAGGTGTAGGCTCGGGTTGTTGCGCTTCAGTATGTCCCTTCAGAGTTACAGTTGGCGGATTTCTTTACGAAGGCACAGACCATTGCACAGCATACTTTTTTTTCTCTCCAAACTCAGTGTTGTGGAGCCACCATGAGTTTGAGGGGGGTGTTAGATGTATATTTGTATATTGTATGTCCCCACTTGTTAGGGGGTTTTCCTGCATATTTCCACCTGTACATGTACTATATATTGTGGCCTTTGGCCCCCAGAGGAATACAAGTTGTCTATTCCTAATAGAAACCATACAATCTCTTGAAAACGAGGGGAATGACCACCACGCCCTGCGTACCCCTTCGTCGCGAGGAAAACAGAAAAGTGCTCGCACCTGATCTCCCACCAATGGAAGACGACATGCAACCTGGAGGTATCCGGCGGCGTCGCAACTGGCGATCCCTTCCCTCATCTTCCTATTCCCTCTCGCCTTCCTCTCCTCATCCCAACCTACTCTGAAGCTTGCAACTCCGGCGATCGTCATCCCGTCTACGAGGTCCTTCCTAACACTATATGCAACCAGGCTGGAGAGGGGACGGTGTGAGGGGTAACTGGCAGTGATATAGGAACAGGAGCCTCTCCCTGGCCTCCCCAATATGAACTGTTCCATGACCCTTCACTTCCCATTACACGACCTATGCTCCTTCTCCCGATGCCTCCCCCGATTGATAATGTTCAGAAAATGTTCTGCTAATTTTTTTCTGAACTAATTGTCCCTAGAGAAAATGTTCTATTGCTAATAATATATAAACATGAGATATACACATGTTATTTTGCATACATGTAGACAAGTTTATATTGTCAAAACTTAAGAACATCCAATTCCATCGTTTGTTGATCCAAACATGATTTAGAATTGGGTCATGCACTTTGATTTTAACAGCAAATTCCATACAAAAACAACAGAATAGAAAATCGAAGTCATTTTCTTTCCATATTGAAATTGTAATTTCCAGTCCATTCCAATTCCAAGCTAAAATTCCTACATCCAAACACAAGGTTATGTGTTTTGACCACCTAGAACATATTAAGTGCTACCACCTTAAGCTATTGTTGCTCCCAATAAAAAGGTACTTGTAGTGACCATATAAATTAGCAAGAATATGATACTACTAATGTAGGGGTTCGTAGCATGGAAAACAAAAAAATTCTACCGCATGCACACAAACAAGCCAAGATCTATCTATTAGATTGTAGCAATGAGTCGATAGAAGCACTCACCCTCGAAGATTCCAAAGCGGTTAATGAGAGCAGATTCTCGTGGGTGATGTAGTCATACACTTGCCGATCTCAAGATCGCGTAGACGATCCTTCCGGCGTTGCGTTCCGGCAGCGCTTCCGCAGTCGGTCACACATTCGGTACTCGATGAAGACCTTCCTCTCCCTTGTTCCAGCAGGCAACGGAGGTTGTAGTTCTCCCCTTGCGATTCCGGCAGCACGACGGCGTGGTGTCGGAAGTAGAGGGAAGATCCCGCAGGGCTTCGCCTAAGCCGGTGTGAGTTATGGTGGATTAGGGTTTCTCGGAGATTTAGGGTTTAGAAGACCGGGAGGAGGGGAAGATGTCGGCGGCGGCTAGAGCGGCGGCGCAAGGCGGCGGCGCGGGCGGCGGGTCGGCGGCGGCGGCTCGGGTGGAGAGGGGTTAGGGCTTGTGGTGTTGGGGCAGCCCTCCCCCTCTATTTTTGAGAGGGGGGCAGCCTTGGGAGGGGTGGGTTTGAATCCAAACCCAAACCCAAGTTGGATTGAGAAAAGGACTTGTTCCTTCTTCCACTAGGAAACCATTGTTCCAGTTTACCTTTTCAAACTCCCGTTTGACTTTCAATTTAGAGCTTTAATTCTCTTTTGCAAATGCCCACACCAAGTGACCTAGGATTGTTGGAGATATGCTCAAGAGGCAATAATAAAGTAGGTTATTATCATATCTTCATACTTATGATAAATGTTTACATACCATGCTATAATTGTATTAACCGGAAACATTAATACTTGTGTGATTTGTAAACATAAAAGAGTCCCTAGTAAAGCCTCTTGTTAAACTAGCTTGTTGGTTAATATATGATCATGGTTTCCTGATAAGGAACATAGAGATGTTATTAACAACAGGGTCATATCATTAGGAGAATGATGTGATGGACATACTCCTATAGTTAAGCGTAGCATAAAGATCAAGTCATTTAATATAGTTCATTTGCTATAAGCTTTCTGATACATAGTAACCTAATTCCTTCGACCATGAGATCATGTTAATCACCATCACCGAAAGGATGCTTTGATGACATCAAACACCACACCGTAACTGGGTGGCTATAAAGGTTGCATTGAGTGTTTGGAAAGTATGGGTTGAGGCACATGGATCAAGAGTGGGATTTGTCCATCCATATGACGGATAGATATACTCTGGGCCCTCTCGATGGAATGTCATCCAATTAGCTTGCAAGCATGTGACTGGCTCACAAGGGATCACATATCACGGGAACGAGAAAAGAGTACTTATCGGTAACGAGGTTGAACTAGGTATGCAGAGATACCGACGATCAAAACCTCGGATAAGTAAACTATCGTGAGACAAAGGGAAATTGGTATCGTATGTAAGTGGTTCATTCGATCGCAAAGTAATCGTAGAAATATGTGGGAGCCATATGAATTTCCAGATTCCTCTATTGGTTATTGATCGGAGAAGTGTCTCGGTCATGTCCGCATAATTCACGAACCGTAGGGAGACACACTTAAGGATTCGATGTTGTTGAGTAGTTATGGAATGATGAGAAAGAGGCCGAATGTTGTTCGGAGTCTCGGATGGGATCCGGGATATCACGAGGAGATCTGGAATGGTCCGGAGAATAAGATTCATATAAGGAAAGTCCTGTTTCGGAGTTGGAGAATGATTCCGGTGTTTTCATCGGGAATGTTCTAGAAGGTTCCGGAAGGTCCGGCACTCTGGAGGGGAAGGGGACATGAATGTGTCATAACAATGTGTAATGGTTGCATCATGTACTAGGTGTCATCCTGAGCAAAATAAAGGGATAAATCAAATCCTAGTTTGAAAAGTCAAACGCCAATTTGAAAAGTCAAACGGCAAGTTTGCTTGGTGGAGGGAGAGTAGGAAACCTACTTGGGGAGGAAGTCCTCTTCCCTCCACCGTCGGCCAAGGAGGAGGAGTATGAGGAGGACTCCCTCCTCCCAACCGCGCCTCCCTCCCACCTATAAAAGAAGGGGCAGGGGTGCCCCTCTTCCCTACACCTCTCTCCTCTAAACCTAACCCTAGCCGCCGGCCTCCACCAAAGTCGCCACCGCCCTAGGGTTTGCCCAAGCCGCCGACTTGGGGCAATCCCCTTGCCCTAGCCGCCGGCCTAGCTCCCTCTACTTGGTGCCTCTAAACCCTAGATCGCCAAGGCTCTCTCATAGTCCACCATACTCGCTCCGGCTTAAGGCGAAGCTCTGCGAGATCTCCCCTCCACTTCCGGTACCACGCCGTCGTGCTGCCGGAATCTCGAGGAGAGTGCTACAACCTCCGCTGCCTGCTGGAACAAGGGAGAGGAAGGTCTTCATCGAGTACCGAACGTGTGACCGACTGCGGAAGCGCTGCCGGAACGCAGCGCCGGAAGGATCGTCTACGCGATCTTGAGATCGGAAGTGTACGACTACATCATCCACGAGAATCTACTCTCGTTAACCGCTTTGGATCTTCGAGGGTTAGTACTCTATTGACTCGTTGCTACAATCTAGTAGATAGATCTTGGCTTGATCATAGATTAGATCTTGATTGTGTGTTCATGCGGTAGAAAATTTTTGTTTTCCATGCTACGAACCCCTACAAGGATATGATCTAATCATTCCACTTACCCATGACATATTCATGGACCATTCTCCTTCCAGGTCAGTGAACCTTCTAGAACCTTCTAGAATCTTTCCGATGAAAACATCGGAATCTTTCCCGAACTCCGGAATCGGACTTTCCTTATATGAATCTTATTCTCCGGACCATTCCGGATCTCCTCGTGATATCCCGGATCCCATCCGAGACTCCGACCAACATTTGGTATCCCTACTAACATTCCATATCTACTAAACAACATTGAATCCTTAAGTGTGTCTCCCTACGGTTCGTGAATTATGTGGACATGACCAAGACACTTCTCCAATCAATAACCAATAGAGGAATCTATAAATTCATATTGCTCCCACATATTTATACGATTACTTTGCGATCGAATGAACCACTTACATACGGTACCAATTTCCCTTTGTCTCACGATAGTTTACTTATCCAAGGTTTTGATCGTCGGTATCTCTGCATACCTAGTTCAACCTCGTTATCGATAAGTACCCCTTTCTCGTTCCCGTGATATGTGATCCCTTGTGAGCCAGTCACATGCTTGCAAGCTAATTGGATGACATTCCACCGAGAGGGCCCAGAGTATATCTATCCGTAATATGGATGGACAAATCCCACTCTTGATCCATGTGCCTCAACCCATATTTTCCGAACACTCAATGCCACCTTTATAGCCACCCAGTTACGGTGTGGTGTTTGATGTCATCAAAGCATTCTTCCGATGATGGTGATTAGCATGATCTCATGGTCGAAGGAATTAGGTTACTATGTATCAGAAAGCTTATAGCAAACAAACTATTGAAATGACTTGATCTTAATGCTACGCTTATCTATAGGAGTATGTCCATCATACCATTATCCTAATGATATGATCTTGTTGTTAACAACATCTCAATGCTCATGATGGGGAAACCACGATCACCTATTAAACAACAAGCTAGTATTTCAAAGAGGCTTTACTAGGGACTCTAATTTAGTTTACAAATCACACAAGTATTAATGTTTCCTTTTTAATATTGTTATAGCATGAATGTAAACATTTATCATAAACACAAAGATAAAATAATAAACACTTTTATTATTGCCTCTAGGGCATATCTCCAACAGTCTCCCACTTGCACTAGAGTCAACTTATCTAGATTACATGGTAATATACCGAACACCCATGGCGGTTTGGTGCTGGTCATGTTTTGCCCTCGGGAGAGGTTTAGTCAACGGATCCGCCACATTCAGATTTGTGTGTACTTTGCAAATCTTTATGTCACCATCTTGGACGTGCTATCGAATAGCATGAAAACGTAGCTTGATGTGCTTCAGCTTCTTGTGTGACCTTGGTTCTTGCGCATTGGCTATGGCGCCCATGTTATCACAGTAGATAGACATTGGGTCCAGCGCACTTGGAACCACACCGAGCTCTATAATGAACTCCTTCATCCATATCGCCTCTTGTGAAGCCTCCGAAGCAGCTATGTATTCCGATTCAGTTGAAGATCTTGCCACAACGCTTTGCTTTGCACTCCTCCAGCTAACTGCTGCACCATTCAAAGTAAATACGTATCCAAATTGAGATTTAGAATCATCCGGATCAGTGTTCCAACTAGCATCGGTGTAACTATTAACAACGAGTTGTTCATCACCTCCATAAGAAAGAACCATATCCTTAGTTCTTCTCAGGTACTTAAGGATGTTTTTGACCGCTTTCCAATGATCTACTCCTGGATCACTTTGATATCTGCTAGTCAAACTAACAACATATGCAATGTCGGGTCTAGTACATAGAATGGCATACATAAGAGATCCTATGGCTGATGCATAGGGAGTCTTACTCATCCTTTCTCTATCTTCTTCCGTTGCAGGACTTTGAGTTTTACTCAAGGTCGTATTGGGCAATATGGGCAAGAACCCTTTCTTGCTATCTTCCATTCCAAACCTATTTAGAACTTTGTCCAAATATGTACTCCGTGACAATGATATTAGGCGCCTCGATCTATCTCTATAAATCTTTATGCCTAATATGTAAGCTGCTTCACCAAGATCTTTCATTAAAAACTATTATTCAAATAATCGTTGACACTATTAAGAAGGTCTACATCATTCCCAATCAACATATGTCATCTACATATAGTATTAAGAATGCTACATAGCTCCCACTCACTTTCTTGTAAATACAAGCTTCTCCATAAGTTTGTATAAAACCAAAGCTTTTGATTACCTTATCAAAACGTTGATTCCAACTTCGGGATGCTTGCTTCAATCCATATATGGACCGTTGAAGTTTGCATACCTTGTTAACATCTTTATGATCGACAAAACCTTTGGGTTGCATCATATACAACTCTTCATCAATGTCTCCATTGAGGAACGCCGTTTTGACATCCATCTGACATATCTCATAATCATAATATGCAGCGATTGCTAACATAATCCTCACAGACTTTAGCTTCGCTACTAGTGAGAAAGTCTCATCGTAGTCAACTCCTTGAATTTGTCGAAACCCTTTTGCGACAAGTCGAGCTTTATAGACAGTAACATTACCATCAGCATCTGTTTTCTTCTTGAAAATCCATTTGTTCTCGACAGCCTTCCGGCCATCCGGTAAGTCCACCAAAGTCCATACTTGGTTTTCGTACATGGATCCAATCTCGGATTTCATGGCTTCTTGCCATTTATTGGAATCTGGGCTCATCATCGCTTCCTCATATGTTGCAGGGTCATCGGTGTTGTCCACCAACATGACACTCATAACGGGATCATACCAATCAGGAGTGTTACGAGTTCTCGTCGACCTGCGAGGTTCCGTAGTAACTTCAACCGAAGTTTCATGATCAACATCATTAGCTTCCTCTCTTATTGGTGTAGGCGCCACAGGAACTACTTCTGGTGTTGCGCTACTCGCAAGTTCGAGAGAAGGTTCAACAACCTCGTCGAGTTCTACTTTCCTTCCAGTCACTTCTTTTGAGAGAAACTCCTTCTCTAGAAAGGATCCATTCTTGGCAACAAAGATCTTGCCCTCGGATCTATGATTGAAGGTATACCCAATAGTTTCCTTCAGGTATCCTATGAAGACGCATTTTTCCACTTTGGTTTCAAGCTTGTCCGGCTGTAACTTCTTTACATAAGCTTCACAACCCCAAACTTTAAGGAACGACAATTTAGGTTTCTTCCCAAACCATAATTCATACGGTGTCGTTTCAACGGATTTATATGGTGCCCTATTTAAAGTGAATGTGGCTGTTTTTAATGCATAACCCCAAAATGATGGCGGTAAATCTGTAAGTGACATCATAGAATGAACCATATCTAAGAGAGTTCGACTACGACGTTCGGACACACCATTACGATGTGGTGTTCCCGACGGTGTCAATTGTGAAAGTATTCCGTATTTCTTAAAATGCTCGCCAAACTCATAACTTAGATATTCACCTCCACGATCAGATCGTAGAAATTTAATCTTCTTGTTACGTTGATTCTCTACCTCACTTTGAAATTCCTTAAACTTCTCGAAATTTTTGGACTTATGTTTCATGAAATAGATATACCCATATCTAATCAAGTCATCCGTGAAGGTAAGAACATAACGATAACCACCGCGCGATGCTACACTCATTGGGCCACACACATCGGTATGTATGATTTCCAATAAGTTCGTAGCTCGCTCCATCATACCAGAAAATAGAGTTTTAGTCATTTTACCCATCAGACATGCTTCGCATCTTTCAAGTGATTCAAGAAGTCCATCGGAATGGAGTTTCTTCATACGCTTCACTCCAATATGACCAAGACGACAGTGCCATATATAGGTTGAGTTATTGCTCAATTTCAAACGTTTAGCTTCAATGTTATTAATGTGTGTATTATCACAATCGAGATTCAATAATAATATACCATCTATCAAAGGTGCATGTGCATAAAACATATTACTCATATAAATCGAACAACCATTATTCTCGGATTTAAACAAGTAACGTCTCGCAATAAACATGATCCGGATATAATGTTCATGCTCAACGCAGGCACCAAATAACAATTATTTAAGTATAAAACTAATCCCGATGGTAGATGAAGAGGTAGCGTGCCGACCGCGATCACATCAACCTTTGATCCATTTCCAACGCGCATCGTCACCTCGTTCTTCGCTAGCTTCCGTTTATTCTGCAGTACATGTTTCGAGTTACAAATATGAGCAACCGAACCAGTATCAAATACCCAGGCACTACTACGAGTACTAGTGAGATACACATCAATAACATGTATATCGGATATACCTTTCTTCTTGATATTGCCGTTCTTCAAATCCGCCAAGTACTTTCGGCAATTCCTCTTCCAGTGACCTTCTCCCTTGTAGTAAAAGCACTCAGTATCAGGCTTAGGCCCAGTCTTGGTCTTCTTCGCCGGTGCGGTAACTTTATTTACCGCCCTTCTTGAAGTTTCCCTTTTTCTTAGACTTGCCTTGCTTCTTGAATTTGGTGGTCTTATTGACCAACAACACTTGGTGCTCTTTCTTGATCTCCACTTCTGAAGATTTTAACATGGAGAAGAGTTCGGGCAACGACTTGTCCATGTTTTGCATATTGTAGTTCATCACAAAGTTCTTGTAACTTGGTCGTAGTGATTGGAGGACACGGTGAATCCCCAAAGCATTAGGAATCACTATACCCAAGCTTTGGAGTTTACTTGCGTGCCCAGACATCTTAAGCACGTGCTCACTGACGGAGCTGCCCTCTTCCATCTTGCAGTTAAAGAACTTTTCAGAAGCCTCATAACTCTCAACTGCCGTGTGAGCCTCAAATATCATTTTGAGTTCACGGACAATATCATGTGGGTCATGGTTCTCAAATCTTTTCTGAAGCTCCGATTCCAAACCATACAAGATAGCACACTGAACTGTGGAGTACTGATTCTTCCGAGCGAGGAAACATTCTTTACCTCACCGGTAGCATTAGCTGCAGGCGGGTCACCCAGCGGTGCATCCAGCACATAGGTCAAATTACGGACAATCCTCAAATTGCGGAACCAATCCGCGAAGTTTCTTCCATTGTTTTTCAACTTTTCTTTCTCTAGGAACGCATTAAAATTGATGGTAGGGGCCGTCACTGATCTACAACATATTTGCAATAGTTTAGACTAAGTTTATGACAAATTGAGTTCTAATTAATAGTTAAATTAATCTAGGTGAACTCCCACTCAAAACAATATCCCTCAAATTGTTTTAGTGATCACACGAACCAAATCCACCACATCAAAACCGATCATCACGAGAGTTGATGTAGCTTCAATGGCGAACAATCAACATGTTCATCATATCTACTATATGACTCATGCTTTACCTTTCGGTGATCCGTGTTCCGAGACCATGTTTGTACATGCTAGGCTCGTCAAGATCAAACCTTAGCTTCTGTATGAGCAAATCTGGCTTGCTCACGTTGTATACACTCGCAGAATCTAACACACCCGATCATCACGTGGTGCTTCGAAACAACGAGCTTTAGCAACGGTGCTTACTAAGGATGAACACTTTAAAACTTGAAATTTTGTGCTTGAGGGATCATCTTATAATGCTATCGTCGTGAACTAAGCAATACAAGATGCATAAAAGGATTAACATCACATGCAATTTATAATATGTGATATGATATGGCCTTTCTTCTTGTGCTTCCGATCTCCATCTTCAAGCACGAACATGATCTCCATCATCCCCGGTATGGCGTCAAGGTCAATGGCGCCGCTTCATGGTTGTCGTCCACCAGCATCAACTATTACAACTACTTTGAATAAACACACAGGTCTTAACGGAATTTAAAAAGACAACCATATGGCTCCTGTCGGTTGCCAACTTATAATAAGGAACATTGCATATATCATATATAATCACAATCATGGCCATATCACATCACAGCACACCCCGATGAAAACATCAGAATCTTTCCCGAACTCTGGAATCGGACTTTCCTTATATGAATCTTATTCTCCGGACCATTCCGGATCTCCTCGTGATATCCCGGATCCCATCCGAGACTCCGAACAACATTTGGTATCCCTACTAACATTCCATATCTACTAAACAACATTGAATCCTTAAGTGTGTCTCCCTACGGTTCGTGAATTATGTGGACATGACCGAGACACTTCTCCAATCAATAACCAATAGAGGAATCTGGAAATTCATATGGCTCCCACATATTTCTACGATTACTTTGCGATCGAATGAACCACTTACATACGATACCAATTTCCCTTTGTCTCACGATAGTTTACTTATCCAAGGTTTTGATCATCGGTATCTCTGCATACCTAGTTCAACCTCGTTACCGATAAGTACTCTTTTCTCATTCTCGTGATATGTGATCCTTTGTGAGCAGTCACATGCTTGCAAGCTAATTAGATGACATTTCACCGAGAGGGCCCAGAGTATATCTATCCGTCATATGGATGAACAAATCCCACTCTTGATCAATGTGTCTCAACCCATATTTTCCGAACACTCAATGCCACCTTTATAGCCACCCAGTTACGGTGTGGTGTTTGATGTCATCAAAGCATTCTTTCGATGATGGTGATTAGCATGATCTCATGGTCGAAGGAATTAGGTTACTATGTATCAGAAAGCTTATAGCAAACAAACTATTGAAATGACTTGATCTTAATGCTACGCTTATCTATAGGAGTATGTCCATCATACCATTCTCCTAATGATATGATCTTGTTGTTAACAACATTTCAATGCTCATGATCGGGAAACCACGATCATCTATTAAACAACAAGCTAGTATTTCAAAGAGGCTTTACTAGGAACTCTAATTTAGTTTACAAATCACACAAGTATTAATGTTTCCTTTTTAATACTGTTATAGCATGAATGTAAACATTTATCATAAACACAAAGATATAATAATAACCACTTTTATTATTGCCTCTAGGGCATATCTCCAACAACTAGTACCAATAAAATATCAATCTTATGTTATCTTACGCACTTTTAGGAAAAATCCAGTTAGCACGACCTTTATCTTTCTTCCTTCTGTTTTCGAATTATGGATTGGTTCTTCTTCCATCTATAAAAGTCGTGTTAATTGTTGATTATTAATTAGTTAATACTCTTTATCGACTACATCTTATTTTTTGCGTTGATTTTTTCACGTACTTATCGTTTTTATAGTTGACCTAATGTATGAAATACAATCGCACCACTATATATTTTCAGATTTTTTCATAAACATTAGAAATACTTTAGAGGTCGTTTGGTATCCATCGTTTGGGCATGGAATCCTAAAATTTATTTTGCAATTCCATTTCTATGTTGTTTGGTTGACATGAAATTGGGCTGTCATTTCATTTGGCAAATCTATTGAAATATCCTCATGTGTAAACCTGATTTCTATCTTAGACCTGTCATTTCCAAATTCCGATGAAAATCAAACATGTGGATATTTTTAGAATCACAATATAAATAAAATGAATCCATGTATTCATTTCATTTCTACTAAATAAAATAAATACCTGGAGACCAAACAACCTGTTAGGTTGCAAAGTAGAAGCCTCGAGAATGCTACCAATATGCTAGCACTAGTCAACTCTAGGTTGGATCTCACTGAAATAAAAATTAAAATAATATTAATATATACTCTTTTCCAAAAAGAAAAAAATTAAAATGATCCGAATCTGGACACGAGGACAAGGAATATTACAGCATGATATTTTTCTCCTAATTAACCGACCGATATCCGATATCCAACCACTACCATCACGCCCTTAACGGGTCCCCAAGCTCGCTTACCGGGTCCAACTCACGGTCCCGTCCAATTCCCCAATCGCGCCCACCCTCGCATCCTCCAATCCAAATCGCCGCCTCCCATCAACAATCTGTCTTCCGCACATGGCTGCGCCCCACTCGCCGGCGGGGCTAGGTATTCCGGCCGCATAGCGATAGGCCTGGGGAGTTTTGGTGGTGTGCGACGGGTCGCCTTGTCGGAGTTCGTCGGTGTTGGGATCAGGTTCGGTCCCGGCGATCGCCGGCGGGCGAATGGACGCTGACGGCCGCCTCCTGCGCGCGCTCGCCGCCTTCGGGGGCGGAGACGTGTGGGACCTTGTCGACGCCGCGCTCGCTGCGGCGCCGCAAGCTGAGCTCCGGGCGCGCCGTGACGGCATCGTGGAACGGCTGTACGGCGGGGCCCGCTGCCGCAACTGCGACGCGCCCGAGCGTGCGCTGCAACCGCTACCACGTCAGCCAGCCGAGGCGGCGTCACCGCCCTCGCAGGAGGCGGAGGAGGATGCCGACGTTGATGGCCTCGGCGAGGATGAGGAGGCCGACGAGGGCGCCGGCTTGGAGAGCAAGATCCTGGCGATCAGGGACTTCTTGGAGGACCCCGACCAGGTCATTAGAAAAGATCCCATTTTTACCGGTTTGGAATCAGTAGTATCATTTTGGTCGGGAAAGCTCACTTGTTCTGTTGCAAACTGTACCTTTTTATGGTTTCGTCACAGTCGGACGACGAGCTGGTGAGCCTGCTTCAGAACCTGGCAGACATGGACATCACATACAAGGCCCTCCAGGTGATCTTTAATTTTCAAGCAGCTTAACAAATAGTAGGTGTGAATACCCTTCTGTTTCTTTCTGTGCAGGAGACGGACATTGGCCGGCATGTGAATGGCCTGCGTAAGCACCCTTCGGGCGAAGTCCGGCAGTTGGTGAAGCTGCTCGTCAGGTGAAGAACAAGCCAGAGTATAATACTATATTTGTGCTGTCTAATGCTAAGTAGAAGAGCCTTCTGATTGTGGTTTGGTTTTTGTGGATTCTGCGCTACGTGCGTCTCTATAGGAAGTGGAAGGAGATAGTGGATGGCTGGGTGCGGCTCCATAACTCCAGTGGCAGCTCGATTCTATGTAAGGCATTGTTCTCAGCTGAAATGGTTTTGGGGTTCATTTTGTTTTCGGTCCAATTGATGTAATTCATGGTGGCAGCTGATGGTGACTCGCCTGAGAAAACCCAAGGCAAAAGCTACCAAAATGCTCAGGTGACCGATTCTTCCACAGTCCAAACATGTTTATCCACACTAATTGAGGCAGTATTTTGGTTCTTGCTTACGAATGCTCTTAAATAACACCACTGCAATCTTTAGGTTTTCTGTTCGGTGGAGAAAGTTTCTATTTTGGTGGGTATTGTTGTCACAAGAATAAATCCTAGTGCATTTCTCTGTTAGTTTACCAAACAACCTACAATTTGCTACATAGTTAATGACACTTTGCCAAGGCCTTTGACAGGGTGCAAAAATGGTTAAACTATACTAAGACATGCAAATTGCTCCTGTTTATTGACTTATTTTGGTTTAAACTGTCCTTTGTCTGCAGTCCACAGCTCGTAATGTTGATACCTTTGTTACTGTTGTGGCATTGCAGGTTTCAGACTTCAAGTATTCGCCCAGCCCACCAGAGAGGCACAGTGAGCCCCCACATCTATTCTTAAAAGCTTATATGTAAAGCGCTTTCAACATAATATGTGCCAACTGAAACTTTGTTTCATTGTTTGAACCTAAGATGGTTTGAGTTCAGAGCGGTCTAGGTCTAGCAATAACAATGGATTTGAGGCGACAATGGAGAAGCGTAGAGCAAGCCCTGCTCCCATATATCATCATACGAAGCCGAATAACAGAAGCAACTATTCAACTACTTCGTCATCTGCTCCAGCTGTAATCCTCCTCCTGATATTTGTAGTTATGCCATTATTGGCGTGGACTGAAGCTTTGATCTTACCATGCAAAATAGCGAGAAACACTTAGTACTTTTATTTGGCTTGTTGTCAACTATATGGCAAAATTATTCATTAAACTAAGTTTTTCTCTGCTTATTTCTTTCTAAACAGTGTCTAGAGTTATATATTTGTAGTTTTATACTCACAAATATGCTTTGTAGAGGACAATGAGGGAACAGAAGGATAATAATTTGGATCTTGAGAAGCTCGATTCGGCCAGAAAGAGGCTTCAGGAAAATTACCAGGAAGCACAAAATGGTAATAATTCATTGACATACTAAGGTTTATTTTTCGCTTTAGTTTTGCTGCAAATATAGATAATTACAAGGGTAACATCAATTTTATTCTGAAATCCTGTTGGTTACCTGAGAATGGCATATGAAACAGTGACAAGTGAAGAAAGTGATGGTGGCATCAAATTTTTGACATGTTTCTTCCCCTTGTGTTTGTCTGTCTCCTTTTCGCAGCGAAAAAGCAAAGGACGATGCAAGTGCTGGATATCCACGAATTACCAAAGCCGAAAAATAAAAACACCTTCATACGTAAGGGTAGCGGAGGTGGCCTCCCTGGACGACGTTGACCTGGCTGACATGCAAATTCATAGCCATGAATGGTCAAAATGAAAATTAAAGGAGAATATGAAAGGTTTATGTTTTTTTTTAGTATCATCACTGGTACACTGGCTGTCCCGTTCCACTAAAATGTTGTCCAGAACATCACACGCTATGGTTTGTGGTTCTTCTCTCAACAAGGAAAAGAAACTAAGGTTATATATATTACGCATTTCCGTTGTATAGGCTTGTAGCAAGTTCTTCCTAAGTTTTTTAATATGTTCCTAAACATTTTACTTGAGGACTAAATCCATTATATAGCATTATTTTTAGAAGAGGATGTTTTAATGTAACGACCTTGTTGGAATTGGCGATGTGTTGGTCGGGTTCCTCTATCGCCGGTGAAGGCCTAGGCGGTGGGGTAGATATGACGGTGAAAAACTAAGTGAACCAGCAGCCTCGGGTGTGGAAGGGGAAGGATGAGGCAACCACCGAAAGCCCGCGATCGACTTCGGTCGAGGCTTACTCCTTCTGTTTTAAAATAATAAACTGTTTTAGGTTTGTGAATAAAATGTATCTAGACGTTTTTAGTGTGTAAATTTACTTTAAGTATATGATACTAGTATATGACACCATCTTCATAATGTATAGTATCATGTACTAGTATCATAGTCTTAGTCTATTTATTATTTAGTAGAATCTCAATGTAAAATTGTGTACAAGATTTATTTGGCATTAATTTTTCTAGTTCTATATGCTATGATCCGTATCTATCTATGATACCAACACAGTTTCTTTCCTTATTAATTGCAGTAACACATAAGTATTTTACATGCATGTAGTGCATAATACTACCTATAATACCCTCATTGGAGCTAGTCTTAGAGCATCTCTAGTAGACATTACATCCTGCAAACCTGGTTTTGGAAAAAATGAACCTAAATAGATACTTACAGATCTTCCCCTGCTTGGGACGGGGTCGGGACGGGGCCATCGCTCCTCGGATTGCGGCGCAAGCGGTGACATGGGAGTTGAGCAAGTGGCGCAGGAGAGTCATGGCGTAGGCGGGCGGCCGTCCGACGCTGATGTGCGACGCGGGGGTCTTGGGGGCTGGCGGCAAGCGTCGAATTGCCACGGCCAGGGGTGGCGAGGCAGGGCGACGGGCCACGGCCAGGAGGTAGTGGCAGAGGCGACGGGGCCGCGGGCAGGGAGGGCGGGGCAGAGGTGACAAGGCCATGACCGGCCCTCGAGCAGTCGCGAGCGCTCCTATGCGTGTGCGTGGAAGAAGAGAAGGGGAAAAGAAGAAAGGGAAAAAGGAAAAAAATGGATTACCGACTAACATGTAGGGTCCACATTGTAGGGTGGGATTTTAAGGTTTGTGTCGCGGTATCTGTTTCGCCATAGCCTGCATGAGACTTTAAAACGCATTTTTTCGACACTTATGTATGTTTTAAAGGACACCTTTATAGTGGGTCTGCTAGAGGTATCGCGTCCTGGTGGCATTGCCCCTTTACTTTATCGTCATGGTAGTACAGATTTTTATTTTCCCTCTAAGATAACGAGATCTGATGTTATTCTTCACGTGCCAGAACATGACCTCAATATAACTCTCCCTCCCTATTTAATAAAGTTTCTTTTTACCCGCAAAAAGGTAGTTTCATCGGTTGCTGGCATGGCAGTGATACGTAGTAGTTCCTATGTCCCAGTTTAAAGGACACCGTATTAAAATTCATGGAATCCCAAAACACCTTCACCTTCTAGGCACAAAAGCATTTAGTTTCAAACTAACAGCCAATTAGAGGATTAGTAAGAGCTAAATTAGCTCCAATCAGATAAAGCCTAGGATCCAGAGATCTGCTATATGTGCCCTTTAAATCGGGACGGAGGGAGTACAAATGATCAAGGTAGTTGCGGCAAGGCCCTGAATCCAGATACGGAGATGATGCGACGCATGGCTTGCCAATTGTTTGACAAATCCTTGCCATGAGACCTTCATTGATCACATGCGGTGAAGTTGGAGGCTCGCGCTCTCAAGTAGTACCGACGATAACATTTATATGGGACGCCTTTGGTAGTATGGCCGAGGCCAACTAGGTCACATGGAGAAGAATTTGGGCTAATTGGTTACTTGCACCCACTTCACGTTGTGGCCCACACGAACCTCAAAACACCTCGGGCCAGGTCGCTAGAAACTATTGATTCGGATGTTTCTAGCTAGCGATCCTTGTCGTGCGCTCTCCAGATGCGAAAGGGAAGATTCCTTGCACGAGCCCGACCATGCATGGAGATGGCACGAGCATGCGCGTGCCGCAACAAAAAGGGAAAGGGGATGGGAAGGATTTTTTCACCTCCCGCCAAAACCTTCATCTGTTTATACCCCCTACTCTCACCTTCATTATGAAATCCATCATTTCCCCCTTCCCTTCGAGCTCCACTGTCGGGTTGAAGAGTAGGAAGCGGCGCACTCATCTTTGGTCGGCGACAACAAGACTACTATCTCTTCTGAGTCGAGTTCTCCTCTAGCTCAGTGATGACTATAAGTAATCATGCCTCCACGGTATAGAGTTCATCTATGACTGCAAAGGAGATCTATCTTGTGTTAGATCATCTATTGCTAGTGACTTGTTAGATCTATAGATTGTGTTAGATCATCGCTCTATACTACCATTGTAGATCATGAGTATGTTGTGTTATGCTACATGTAACATCCCAGCATTAGAGCTTAGAAATAAGCCCAGCTCAAATGTGTGCATTGTATCCATGTATAAAAAATCTGAATAATTTTCGCACTTTTGAACAAAACTTGTCAAACTGATTGAAGCTTCTCTCAACTTGGTGGAACCGAAGTAGATCACCAAGTTGACTGCGGTAAGTTTCAATATGAACTTTGCTAAAACCTTATTTTGGGTAAAGATGATTTGATCTAAGGATAGATCACGAAACCACAACACGTTGCTTAATGATTAATACCAGATCCTTAAGAGATCATATCATAGTATTCATTACAACAACTCTTGGGTAGCAAGTTAAGTATATAACTCAAGTAACAAGAATTCAATAACTAAATCTTGATTTATCTTATTCTTATCCATTCCTACCATGAGCATCATGGTAGTTTTTAAACACTAATTCCTTATCACTTATTGAGTAGGAATGAAATCAACTCAAGACCATTCACCATATATCTTTCTTTCCATACCAATCTTTATCATCTCTTTTGAACCTTATTCTAGTATCTGTTGTTCATAAATGACTAGTGATCAATCCTTGATCTATCAATTCTTTACCTATCAATTCTTTATCTATCAACTCTTGTCCTTGTCATATCATTCACTTTAAAGCCTTTAGAGAAAGAAGTAATAAGAGGTAGCTAGGAATGCTAGGTTTAGATATCATCTATAGGATGTGAAAGAGCATTTCCTATCCCTAGTGATTTTGGTGTTTTATAACAACACACATATCGGACTAATTATTTTCCAAGTGTATCACAGGTGCATTGAAAAGTTTTGCAATGTTCAAAAACTGTCTGCCTGGCGCGGTACCAGTACCGTTTTTTGCTACCGGATGCGACAGAAGGCTTAGACTAACTGTCAAAAAGCCTACCGCTTTTTAGTACCTAGCGCGACAGTAGCTTTTTGACCACTTTTCAAAAGCTTATGCCTGCTCCGGTACTAAAATGCGGTAGTACCGCATTTTAGTACCGCTCGGGGCAGATACTTTTTGTATGTTGGCAAAAAGCTTCTGTCTGCCTAGGTAGCAAAATGCGGTAGTACCGCATTTTGCTACCTGGCGTGACAGAGAGTTTTTTCGTCTAAAGCTGCTGATTCCACTACGTCCGGTAGTACCGGTTGCCACTTGCGGTACTACCGCTTTACGGTAGCATCAATAGTAGTACCGCTGTGGGCAGGGCTTTATGAAGTTTGAAAGAGGGTGGTCCGGTACCAGGTCCGGTAGTACCGGAGTTCTCCGGTAGTACCGCTTGAACTTCCGGTACTACCGCTGCAGTAAAAGCTCCAACGGCCAGATTTCATGGAGGGGTATAAATACCCCTCCACCTACCTTGGGACAAGATGCTCAGCCACATTAAAGTCAAGACCACCATTGGAGCCAGTCAATCTTCAAGATCTCCTCATTCCACCACCCAAAGTCCTTGATCTTTGGGGAATCGAAGGAGGAGGCCCCGATCTACTACTTCACCAAAAGAGATCTTTATTTCCCCCTCATTTCATTGAGGGCCCCTTTTCTCTAGTTTCTTGAAAACCCTGGTTCTTGTTTTGTTTCTTACAAGCTTGTCTTTGATTGCTTTGACAACTTGCTTGTATTTGGGAGCCTCCGATTAAGTTGTGGATGTGTGCCCCAAACTTGTAACGGTGCCGGCTTCCACCTTGAAGGTTGCCGATATAGTGAAAGGTGAATCGATCCCATTGGGGTGAGATTCATCGGAGAACAAGGGAGGCCTTTCGTGGCGTTGGTGGTTTGAAACCGCCCCCTATCCAAACATAGACGTACTTCCCCTCAAAAGGAAGGAACTACGGGAAACAAATCCTTGTGTCTCCGCGTCCACTTTTTGGTTACTTCTATCCTTTACCGCACCTTACTTACTTGTTACTACGTTGTGTTGTGGTAGCTCTTGCATAATTGTCATATAGGTAAATTCACCATAATTGCATTATCTAGAGAATTTACCTTATTGTCAAACCTTAATTTGAAAAAGAAGAAAATTTGAAGTAGCACCTATTCACCCCTCCTCTAGGTGCCCATACGATCCTTTCAATTGGTATCAGAGCCTCGGCTCTTTATTCGGGCTTTACCGCCTAAGAGAATATGGGTAGCAACGAAGGGGATGGTGGTAGTGAGCCAACACCGGTGACCATGGAAGATCTCAAAAACTTGGAAACAAGATTGAGCTCTTCCTTGGTCAACAAAGTCAAGAAGATGCTCGAGCAACTTCTTAAAGACAAAGAAGGCTCATCACCCCCATCTCCTCAAGAGGATCAACCATCCATTTTACCTAAAGGGAATACGTCGGTATCCCCCAAGGGTATGGTGGTGGGGGGTAAACTAGACAACGTTAATTCTTCCACACACAATGATGGTGGGAAGGGTGAGCACCGTGATTCATGGTACTCTCCCGACCCTCCAATCCCTCACCCTCATGTATACAATAGAGGTGACCCACCTAAGCTTGAAGAATCTGCTACTTTTGCTCAATGGCAATCACTAATGAGAACTCATATGCGCAGCTCTTGCATTGAACTTTGGAACATCATCGAGCATGGACTCTTTATTGGGGATCCAAACAACTTGACAAGAAGAGAGATTGTTAATAGTCAACTCAATGCCACTGCTTTGCATATGATTCAACAAGGTTTGGGGACAAAGGATTATCCACACATTGAGCACTTTAGCATTGCCAAGGAAGCTTGGGATGCTCTCACGGTGTTGTTTGTTGGAAATGAGAGTATGAGGAGGAACCGATATGATGCTCTAAGCAATGAAGCCGAAGGCTTCTACATGAAAGAAGGTGAAGATCACGAAGACATGTACCGAAGGCTCAAGACCACCGCCACCGCTTTTAGGAATGTGGGTGCCTCACATGTGGATGATGCTTGGATAAAAAGGAAATATGTGAGTGCACTCATGCCTTTTGAGCCCACCGACTTGAAGAGCTTACAAGGAAGACACAACTACCATCTCATGACCTCAAATGAAGTTATGCAAGAGATGGCCGCTTTCAAGGTTGCCACCAAAAATGCCAAAGATGCCCGTGCTCGTGCCCTAGGTATGAGCAATGTTGTCAATGTTGCTTTGAAGGCCAAAGTTGTGGACCATGGGGATGAAGATGATAGTGATGAAGGGCTTTCCATGGACCATCCTGATGAAGTCAAGATTGCTCATGGACAATATATGGCTTTCTATGCAAAGAACTTTTGGAAGAACCCCGCCAAGGCCAAGATGGAAATGCGACGGAGAAGCTATCCAAATGGGAAAAGAGAGAATACCACTAGGTTGAGAACTTGCTTCAATTGTGGTGACCGCTATCACTTTGTGGCAAGTTGCCCCTATGAGAAGAGAGAAGATCATGGTGGCAAGCTTGTGTTGAAGAAGACTCTCAAGTCACCTTACAAGAAACCTTTCATCAAAAAGAATCCCATCAACAAGAAGTCGGGAGAAATTGTCTTGATCACTCATGAAGAATACTCCTCCGACAATAAAGATGATGAAGATGATGAAGAGGAAACTTCTCATGGTGTGGATGCTCTAGCCACCACCTCTACTCCGACATTCTCACTCTTTGATTCTCCAAATGAGAACTCTTCCACCAAGAACGTCACTTGCCTTATGACAAGAGTAACGGAGGTATCCTCATCATCCCGCTCTACTCACTTAGATAATGATCAAATTGATGATGAGATGTCTCTTGATGTTAAAAAGGAATTAATTTCCTTTGATGAGTTTATGACTAACCTAGAAGGTGATGCTAAGCTACATTTTGGAAACATCTTAGATCAACTCTCACATACTCAAGAGCTTCTAGATGTAAGATGTAAACTTGGGCATGAACATATGATTGAGCTAGAGGCTATGCTCTAGAAGAAGAACAAGAAACTAGGTTGTCACTTGAATTAAAACTTGAAGGGCTTGATGAGGCCAATGACATTATTGTTAACAAACTCATCAAAGAGCGTGATCATGCTATTGCTAAATACAAAAGGGCTAAAAAGGACAAGATTGAGTTTGGTGTGGTTCATGAAAAACTTGTCGAGGACTTTAGTTTGCTTAACAAGGCTCACAAGGTCTTGGAGAGTGAACTCTTGTCTCTCACAAAGTCCCATGAAACGCTTCAAACTCAATTGGCTAATATTCCTTCACCTAGTAACTTCATTCCATCTAGTAGCACAACTATTATTGAAGAGAATTGTTAGGGGGTAACCCTTGGGTTGGCCCGATCTTTCACGAATTCCACGAGAAAAACGAGGGGGAAGCGGTGGTCGGGGGATGAATTCGAGGAAGGAGATGAAAACCACGAACACACGCACGCCAAAACACGATACACGCCTACTCCTCACGCCGGTGGCAACCGGTCCAACATAATCCCTAGGATCGGTGTTGGGCGAAGCTCGCTCTCCACGCCAACAACGGGGGATGAGGTGCTTGGTGAGATCTTGACGACTTGGGGGCGAGAAACCGAGAACCCAAGGCCTTGTACAACTTGAACGCACTAGGCAAGATCCAAGAGGGGGGTGGATAATCCGGTGCTCCTTGGTAGGAGCATGAGACCAATAGATATAAGTCCTCAAAGGGTTTCCTTAATATCTATTATTATCCAAGTCTAGGGTTTACAATGGAGGGTGGGGGCTATATATAGTCCAGCCACAAAACAGGGGTAGTTTCGGAACAAAAAGGTAAATTATAGGTAGGGTTACAAGGCACAGGGCCAAACTTAGGCGTTCAGGATCAGTCAGGGCCGGTAGTACCGGTCCGGCAACCGGTAGTACCGGTAGTACCGCTCCGGGAGCGGTAGTACCGCTTGAGGGCCTGGAGCTTCCGTCGGAGGCGCTTGTGGCGAGCGGTAGGAGGGGGGCGGTAGTACCGCTGTCCGGTAGTACCGGTTGCTGGGCCGGTAGTACCGCTTGCGTCTGGGGCATGGAGTGGTGCTTCCTGGAGCGTCCGGTAGCTGGGGCCGGTAGGACCGCTTGGAGCGGTAGTACCGGTCGGCTCAACCGGTAGTACCGCTTGCGTCTGGCAGCGACTGGTTGCTTTCCCTCCGTTCCTTGGGTCCTTCTCTTCGTACCTGATGATGCACAGTGTATGCGTATGAAGTAGCAAGCCATCCAAGGGTGTGTCGAAGTCACACAAGGAGAGGAGCGAGTTCACCTTAGCTTGAAGGAGTTTGGCTCGGGCGCGAGTCATGGGTCCACTTGGGGAGCTCCTGGGAGTAGATGTAGTAGCGGTCGTAGGACGGTCTGTATCAAGAATGCTAGGTTGAAGGGGGATCTTGCTAAGGCCACATTTCCACAAGGCAACAAGTCCATTGATGATCTTTTGAGCAAGCAAAGGCGTAGTGGTGATAAAGGGGGCATTGGTTTTGTTTCCAAAACCAAGAAGAAGAACAATAAGAAGAAGGACAAGCCCGCACAAGAGACCAACAAGACCATTATGGAAAGTAAGACCACAAGTGGTAAAACTATGTCTCATGATGATTTTGCGGGAAGTGCTAACCCTCACTATGTTCTAATGCGTGATTATTATGGTGATGTGTATGCACAATATGTTGTCCCTTATGATGGTTAATATTGCTTGGTCTATTTGGGTTCCCAAGACCCTTGTTGCTAACAAAAGAGGACCCATTGAAAAATGGGTACCTAAAAATTAGCTTGATCTTTTGTAGACTTATGCTTCTGGAGGGTCAAAGTGGGTGCTTGATAGTGGTTGCACAAGTCATATGACCGGAAGCTCGTCTATTGTCAAGGACTTAAAGCCAAATGATGATCTAATCACCGTCACATATGCCGACAAGTCAAAGTCTAAGGTAATGGGTTTTGGCAAAGTTGTGGTTGCTCACGACATTACACTCGTGAACGTCATGCTTGTTGAGACCCTTGGGTACAATTTACTTTCAGTCTGTGCTCTTGGAAAGATGGGTTTTTCCGTCTTTATACATAATGATCTTGTGGTCCTCATGTGGAGCAAGTCTCTCAAGGTCGCTTTCGTTGGGTATGTCGAACATGACTTGTATGTGGTGGACTTTTCGGGGCAAGCCACTACAAGTGCGATGTGCTTATTCGGAAAGGCCGATGTGGGTTGGTTATGGCATCGCCGACTGGCCCATGTCAATATGAGAACTTTGCAAAGTCTCCACAAGGAGGGCCATATTGTTGGACTAAAATAAAATGTTTCCTTTGCCAAAGATCGTGTTTGCAGGGCATGTGTTCTAGGGAAGATGCATGATGCTCCTCATAAGCCTAAGAACCGCATCAAGTCCACCAAGATCTTGGAGCTCCTTCACATGGACCTCTTTGGTCCTCCATCTCATGCAAGTCTTGGTGGGAAGAAATATTGCTTGGTGATTGTTGATGACTTTTCAAGATACTCTTGGTTTTATTTCTTCAAGTTGAAGAGTGAGACTCAAAAGACTTTTATCAACTTCATCAACTTGGTTCAACGGCAATACGATGTTCCCGTGTTGATCATAAGAAGTGACAACGGCACCGAGTTCAAGAACTACACCTTGAATGATTTCCTTAGTGATGAGGGGATTAAACATCAATATTCCGCTGCATACACCCCTCAACAAAATGGTGTGGCCGAAAGGAAGAACCGGACTCTTATTGAGATGGCTAGGACCATGTTGGCGGAGTTTAAATCTCCATACAACTTTTGGGCCGAAGCCATCTCCACCGCTTGCCATGATTCAAACCGGCTCTACCTCCGCAAAGAAATCAACAAGACTCCATATGAAATACTTACCAGTAACAAGCCCAACATATCTTACTTCCGGGTGTTCGGTTGTAAGTGTTTCTATCTCATAAAAGGTGTTCGTTTGTCTAAATTCGAGTCTAAAGCATTAGAGGTTTTTTTTTGTTGGCTATGGTCTCGAATCTCACACTTATAGAATCTATGATAAGCTCTCCGGAGCCGTCATAGAATCTTGTAGTGTGACCTTCGAAGAATATGATGGTCCCGAAGGGGGGCGTGTTGATGCTTGTGATGCAGATGATGAAATGCCTCAGGATGCCATAGGAAGAATGGGTGTGGGATTTATCCGCCCCACTGAGGAACCCCTTATGGCGGATCGAGAAGAACTATGCTCCACTCAAGTGGAGCCCTCATCTTCACAACCTCAACATGCTCCATCCACCGAAGATGACATTAACTCAAGCCAAAGACAAGATGTGGACCCTCAACATGGGGATCAAAGTGTCAACTCCAGTCAAGGTGAGCTTGGTCCATTCGACGGATTGTCAAGTGGTGCCAAGTCAATTTGTCAAGGAAGATCCGTACAAGCTGCTTTGAGACAAGTTAAAATTGACGCTATAAGTGCACTTGATCAAGACCAAGGTCAATCTTTGCCTCCCAATGTAGAGGATGACTCCAATGATGATCAAGGTCAAGTTGATGGTCAAGATGAGGATCAGAATGATGAAGAGGGTCCTCCAAGAAACAACACGGAGATCCACGCTCGTCGCGAGGCCAGAAAGGAAAGAATGTTGGAATTAAGAGATCACACTCTACAAAATGTAGTTGGTGATCTAAGGAAAGGTATTTCCACAAGAGCACAATTGAAGAGGTTCAGTGAACACCAAGCTCACAT
Source organism: Avena sativa (assembly GCA_916181665.1). Classification (NCBI taxonomy): domain Eukaryota; kingdom Viridiplantae; phylum Streptophyta; class Magnoliopsida; order Poales; family Poaceae; genus Avena; species Avena sativa. The sequence goes on from OV702283.1 coordinate 311,891,657, forward strand.
CTCCATGATTGAACCAAAGAAAGTGTGGGAAGCTCTTCAAGATTCGGATTGGTTAGAGGCTATGCATAAAGAGCTCAACAACTTTGAGAGAAACAAAGTATGGAAGTTAGTTGATAAGCCAAAGGATTGTCGCAATGTTATTGGAACAAAGTGGATATTCAAGAACAAGCAAGATGAGCATGTAATTATTGTAAGGAACAAGGCTAGATTGGTTGCACAAGGGTATTCTCAAATTGAAGGCATTTATTATGGAGAGACTTATGCGCCCGTGGCTCGCCTTGAGTCCATCCGTATCCTTCTTGCTTATGCGGCACATCATAACTTTAAGTTGCAACAAATGGATGTAGAAAGTGCATTTCTTTATGGTCATTTAAATGAATTGGTATATGTTAAGCAACCCCCGGGATTTGAGGACCCCAACTACCCAAACCATGTCTACAAACTTGATAAGGCGCTCTATGGGGTCAAGCAAGCCCCACGCACGTGGTATGAGCACCTTAGAGAGTTATTGTTTGACCGTGGCTTTGAGGTTGGGAAAATCGATCCCACTCTTTTTAGTAAGAGGGTCAATGGGGAGATTTTTGTATGCCAAATATATGTTGATGATATTATCTTTGGCTCATCTAACAAAGCTTTTAATGATGAATTCTCAAAGCTTATGACTAGTAGGTTCCGGATGTCTTTGATGGGAGAGTTGAGAGTATTTCTTGGCTTTGAGATCAAGCAAGTTAGAGGAGGGACATTCTTCAATCAATCCAAGTATACTCAAGACATGCTCAGGAGATTCAAAATGCAAGATTTAAATGGAGCTCCTACTCCCATGGCTACAAAGACTCATCTAGAACAAAATCCAAATGGTAAAGATGTGGATCAAAAGGTATACCGATCCATGATTGGTTCTTTGCTTTACCTTTGTGCATCTAGACCCGATATTGTGTTGAGTGTAGGTGTGTGTGCAAGATATCAAGCGGCTCCTAAGGAAAGCCATTTAATGGCGGTCAAGAGAATCTTTCGATATTTAGTTCATACCCCATTTTATGGTCTTTGGTATCCTCGAGGCTCAACATTTGCTCTTTGTGGATACACGGATTCGGATTGGGCGGGGTACAAGGATGATAGAAAATCAACATCCGGGGCTTGCCAATTCCTTGGTAGGTCCTTGGTATGTTGGTCTTCTAAGAAGCAAAATTGTATATCTCTCTCCACCGCCGAAGCCGAGTATGTTGCTGTCGCTAGTGCTTGCACTCAATTGCTATGGATGAGGAAAACTTTAAAGGAATACGGTGTCCATTGTGACAAAGTGCCTCTTCTATGTGACAATGAAAGTGCCATCAAAATTGCATACAACCCCGTGGATCACACAAGGACAAAGCATATTGAGATTCGTCACCACTTCATTAGAGATCATGTTGCTCGAGGTGATATTGATCTATCCTATGTTTCAACCAAAGATCAACTTGCCGATATCTTCACGAAGCCACTTGATGAAGCAAGGTTTAGGTGTAGGCATGGACATAGGGGGAGTGCGGTCCTAATTGATTGGACCATCCCTCCCCCCATTATGCGCAAAGTAAACAAAATCATTCCTCTTAATATCATTTTGTGATATGTGAGCTTAATGATGAGTTTCGGTAATGGACCCAAGATATATCTTCGTGGTGCCAAGCCGAGTATAATCAAATATGGTGGCCTAGGCCACCGCCCCCTCTCAATGGAGAGGTTGATGTGCTTACTCGTGTTTGTCACTTTTGAATTGGTTCTTACTCATGTTTGTCATCCTCTAGTTGGTTTTGTTCCTTTGGTCGTGCACTCACTTTTGGTCATCATCTAGTTGGTTTTGTTCTTTGGTCGTGCACTCACATTTGGCTCTCCATATGTTTTCAGTAATTTTTGAGTGCATTGGCCCATATCAGTGTGACTCTCTAAACCCATACCATTATTATCCCCCAACAAAACCCATCTACTCTGCACAAGAACCTTCCATTTTATGTATCTTGGCTCTCTGTCCTGATGGTTACGGTACTACCGGGTCTCATAAGCGGTACTACCGCCAAACGGTACTACCGGACATTGCTAGCGGTACTACCGCCTCTGGTTCTGTTTCCAGGGTCCTGCCTGGAAACTTCCCAGGTGCGGTACTACCGGTTGGTATCTCCGGTACTACCGCATAGCGGTACTACCACCCTTGGAACCGGTACTACCGCTTGTGCGTGTCGGTTAACATTGGAAACGGGGGAGAGGCACCCCTCAGTGCCTCATTCATCCCTCGTCTCCACTCCTCACCAGCACCACCGCATGAGCAAGAGGACGCTGCAGGAGCCCCGTCCTTCCCTCCTTCTCCCGGATCCACACCGAATCTGGCCTCCCTGCGGGCTCCTCCTTCTTCTCCACTGTCATGGACACCGGTACTACCGCCCTCCTCATCTTATCACTTGTTTTCTCCATTCAATCTAGGGTAACTTTGATTCTTGGTTAAAACTCATATTCTTGAGGTTGTATCGTGTGCTATTTACCAGATCTACCACTTTGTCCGATGGAAATCGTGTTTTACAACAAATTTACTGCCCGTACATGGATTTCTAGTCCAGATCTGCACTGTGGTCGCGGGCCGGTAGTACCGGGAATCTTTTTCCGGTACTACCGCTAGTGCAAATCCGGTACTACCGCCCTGTACAGGCAGCAAAAAAAAATTTCAACACCAAGTTCCATCCTCTGTTTGTCTCAGATTCTTGTGCCCTTACCCCTATGCTATCTCCCTCGTTCTTTCACAGGTGCAGGGGTTTCCCGGGGATCGTGCAAACGCTCCAAAGCTCACTATGAGATCAAGGACTATGAGTCAGAATCAGAGACTGAGTTAGAAGAGGAGGTCATGCCTCAACCTAGTGCCCGTCTGAAACTGCCAACAACTCGTGGTCGTCGGGGTGGGGGGGGTCAAGCAAAGTGCTGGTCGTGGTAAAGCTCCTCCACCTCCTCCTCCCTCCGGTCCTCGCAAGAGCCACAGTTCCAGGCCATCTGGGCCAAAGCTGCTGTCTGATTTGTCTGAGACAAAATTTCATGCCCTGCGGGTGGTCAGTCCATAAGGGACAACTCGCTCTCATGCTCGGGAAAATAGCCTTTTCTTTACGGATTTCCAGGAGCGGGTGTTCCATGAGATACTCATGAAAGATGACAAAATTGTGGTTCCTCAAAAATGGATCGAGATGAATCATGTGAGGAAGAATCTGAACTACTTTGGTGAGGCCCTTGACATTTGCACCAACATTGGCTTGTTTCCAATTATGGAGTTCCGGTGCAACTATGATCCAATGCTCATTGCTCAGTTCTATGCAACCGTTCACTTTGCCAAGAATGATACTCGGACTCTCACCTGGATGACCGAGGGTGTTGTCAAGCAAGCAACGTTGGCTGAGTTTGGGCTATCCTTGGGTACGAAGACCGTGGCAAGGACACTCCCGTTGGCTTTCGGTGCCACGCCAATGATCGTCCCATGAAGAAGGATGTTCTTGCACCACTGTACATCCGGGGGCGCGGAATCCCTGGAAAGATCAAAGGGCTTCTCCCTACATATGACATATTGCATCGCATCTTTCGTGAGACCATCGCCCCTCGTGCTGGGAATGTTGATGAGATACATGCCTTCATGGTAGATATTATGATGGCCACCTATCACCACCGTGACTCTGGCCTACCTATGGATGTGATGGATGTCATTTGGAATGAAATGGTCTGTGCCACTTTTCAAAGGAGGGTGACTCCTTTTGATCCATACATCATGGCTCTCATTATTCGCAAGTGCCCTGTGATTGCCCGTGACTTGCCTTCTCTTCGTCTTGCCACTCACCGCCACAAGAATCTGTTGATCAAGACTCATCTCAAACCACGCAATGCGGATGGTCAGATTGTTGATGAGGATGGGAACCCGGTTGAGGAGGAATTAGGTGATGTTGCTGATGCGCAGCAGGATGCTGCATTTGTGGTCTCACGTCGCCAGTCCGCTCAGCCATCTTGGGCTAAGAGGTTTGAGTCCAAACTCAAGAAGATATTCTGCTTCCAAGCAGACAATCAGAAACGCATGTACGAGGCCCATGTCTATGCCAAGAAGTCATGCGCTCGTCAGAAGGAAATGATGGAGGCTCAAGGCTTTACCGTTTCCAAGGGCTCCGAGAACAACATTACCCCAGAAGACCAATGGATCTCCAAGCACAGCAACTGGGAAGATGATGCCACCTCCTCCTTCCGTGCCCCGCCACCTCATGATGATGCATGGGAAGACTGGGTTGATGATGATGACGAGTGATCTCCGGGACGTTAGTGTTGCTCTTGTCCCTTTTTGGCGTCTTGATGCCAAAGGGGGAGAAGTTTCACATTAGGTATGTGGGATTTGTGAGGGAAAAGTCACAAGCTCGTTCTTGCCATTGATTTTATTCGCTTGTGAACTTTATTTGCTTGCCTCTTATTATGTGTGACTTACTATGTGTGAACTAACTATTTGTGCTATGTATGGTGAGACTATGTGGTTATCATATGGATCCATCTTGTGTGTAATATGGCTATTCTCATTTGGATCCATCCTATGTGACAACCTTCCCCATTCCTAATCAATAGTGGTCATCACATGTTATTTAGCAAAGGTATGTGCTCAATGTGTGACTTCTACTCCCAGGTAACTTGTTTGAGTGTATGGGGCTTGTTTCTACATATCTAGGGGGAGCCCCATCTATATCTTGTCATCACTAGATTTCCCTGCATAATGTGTGTTGTCATCAAACACCAAAAATGGGGAGATTGAAAGAGCATTTCCTATCCCTAGTGATTTTGGTGTTTTATAACAACACACATATCGGACTAATTATTTGCCAAGTGTATCGCAGGTGCATTGAAAAGTTTTGCAATGTTCAAAAACTGTCTGCCTGGCGCGGTACCTTTTTGCTACCGGATGCGACAGAAGGCTTAGACTAACTGTCAAAAAGCCTCTGCCGGGCTAGGTACTAAAAAACGGTAGTACCGCATTTTAGTACCGCTCGGGGCAGAGACATTTTGTATGTTGGCAAAAAGCTTCTGTCTGCCTAGGTAGCAAAATGCGGTAGCGTGACAGAGAGTTTTTTTGTCTAAAGCTGCTGATTCCACTACGTCCGGTAGTACCGGTTGCCACTTGCGGTACTACCGCTTTACGGTAGCATCAATAGTAGTACCGCTGTGGGCAGGACTTGATGAAGTTTGAAAGAGGGTGGTCCGGTACCAGGTCTGGTAGTACCGGAGTTCTCCGGTAGTACCGCTTGAACTTCCGGTACTACCGCTGCAGTAAAAGCTCCAACGGCCAGATTTCGTGGAGTACCCCTCCACCTACCTTGGGACAAGATGCTCAGCCACATTAAAGTCAAGACCACCATTGGAGCCACTCAATCTTCAAGATCTCCTCATTCCACCACCCAAAGTCCTTGATCTTTGGGGAATCGAAGGAGGAGGCCCCGATCTACTACTTCACCAAAAGAGATCTTCATTTCCCCCTCATTTCATTGAGGGCCCCTTTGCTCTAGTGTTTTCTTGAAAACCCTAGTTCTTGTTTTGTTTCTTACAAGCTTGTCTTTGATTGCTTTGATAGCTTGCTTGTATTTGGGAGCCTCCGATTAAGTTGTGGATGTGTGCCCCAAACTTGTAACGGTTCCGGCTTCCACCTTGAAGGTTGCCGATATAGTGGAAGGTGAATCGATCCCGTTGGGGTGAGATTCATCGGAGAACAAGGGAGGCCTTTCGTGGTGTTGGTGGTTTGAAACCGCCCCCTCTCCAAACGTAGACGTACTTCCCCTCAAAAGGAAGGAACTACGGGAAACAAATCCTTGTGTCTCCGCGTCCACTTTTTGGTTACTTCTATCCTTTACCGCACCTTACTTACTTGTTACTACGTTGTGTTGTGGTAGCTCTTGCATAATTGTCATATAGGTAAATTCACCATAGTTGCATTATCTAGAGAATTTACCTTATTGTCAAACCTTAATTTGAAAAATAAGAAAATTTGAAGTAGCACCTATTCACCCCCCCTCTAGGTGCCCATACGATCCTTTCAGGATGGGAATGTAAAAAGGAATCAATTCAATAAGATAGTTGATCGAGTTAACTCACTCATGAATGGATAGAAGAGTTATCTGAAATAAATATATATGTGGTAACAAAGAGGATCAAATGGATGAATCTTGAAGATTTAAGTTACTAGGGAGTAATATTATTGGATCAAGTAGGCATAGACAATGAATAATATCTCTTAGTCAAATGGAAATACGGATAAGATAATTATAATACAACTATAATGTTGTATTAATAAAGGCCTTGATTAGCCAACTGCAAACCTAAGCCATAAATGATCAAATGATTAGAATGGTCATGCTTAAGTCACCAAGAGTGATTGATTATTTGATGCATAAGTGACATTGGTGGATAGAATAGGATTAAACCCTAGTATAGATATATTATCTTAAGATTGAGCATGGAAAGCCACAATGATATAAGATGAAGTTAGAGTATGAGTTACTACAGGTAACTAGAGTTAAGATAGTATGCCAAGATCATACTAGAGCAACATTAAGTTGTGGAAGTAGCATTATTCCTCTTAGAGAATAGTAAACAACTGAGGTGAAGTAGGATTAGATATATACATATATTAGAGTAATATTAGTGATAGATGATAAAGGAATTATGGTTGGAGTCAAAAGTAACTACTTGTTGGATTGGAGATTATCATTAGTAGAGTAGTTTGATATAACCAAGGGTAGATATGAGAAGATTATGATAAGCTTTCATGACAAGCTTCTGAGATTCATAAGTAAGATTACAAAGTAATTCATTAAGAAAGAGAATAATTAGTCAAGTGGAATTAGATTCATTAGAAGCATTCTAGAAGTGGGAAGTTATCTCTATGAAGAGATCATGTAGAGCTTTAGTGTCAAGCTCATTGGATTTACAAAGAGATTTAGTAGGAGAAATTATTGGTAAGAGTATAAGTAGTAAAGCTCATCATGTCAATACATGATGATAGATGTGAGGTATTAGTATATTTAGGAAAGGAATTCCTTGAGTAGGCATAAAAAATTATGAAGTAGGGAAGGTAGGAATTCCTGAGAAGCTATTAATTGGTATTTTCATTTGAATGAAAGGAAGCTGTATTGCCAGACCTTGGATTTTCACCCTGCAAGGTAAGACTAAGAATTCCTCCTGTGTTGTCTCCCCCCCCCCCATAAACAGTCGTTGTTGCGAGTCACGGATCATGCAGCCAGTTTAAAGGCATATTAAAAGCTAATGTGTCTAGGAGATGAGGAGATTTTGGAATTGCATAATTTTTAATATGTGTTTATTAAATTGGGACGGAAGGAGTACTTCTTATCATTACTTGCAATCAGAATTACAATGTAAAAAAATTAGTTTAGATGATTTATAGCACAGTAGATAGAGTACACTAATTATGCTACATTAGGCTGACTTGAATAGGAGATCGACGACGCACGTTGGTCACTTTGGAGCACGAGAAGAAATTAAGAGCGCCCACGTTGATCGATCACGTCGTGCTCTCCATCTCCTGCCACTGCAAATCATTGCCGCTTGCCGAGACTAGAAAGCTCTATCTTTTTAGCTTCAAACTACTCGGAGCTTGCATGAGTTGATGAACACTCGACCCATCGACCATCGTGCGTACCATGTCCTCAGCACCACCACGTGCACATACACAAGCCATAATGTTAGGAATCCAGCGATTCTTCTTCGGTGCATGCACGGTTTCATTTGGTCTGAAACATGTTGAGACTCGGACAAAATTTGGCGGACACGATGTGGCACGAATCTTAAAGCTGGATATCGAGACGGGTTAATTGATTTTGTTTACTCCATTCATGAATAATCTTTCCAATTTATCTCAAAACTCCGTATATATCCATCTCAAAAAGAAAAACTCCGCATACATATCGGCCTGCATATATCCATGATCTTTATTACTAGAAAAAATACATCGAGAACGGTTAATTCATTTTGTTTTCAATTTTTTTTGGGAGAACTTGGAAGTCGAAAATCCGATTTATGAAAAATGCTCTCCAGGTTGACATGTAGGTCACCACATGGTCATGGTGATAGAGAAGGTAGTAGGAACAAGGTCTGTAGCACCTCTCGTTCACAGCCAGCTAAAACTAGGGTAAGCAAGAGATAAGAGAGACCCTTTCAAAGAAAGAAATGCTGGATTAATGGAGAGCACCCCGGTCCTCAACCTCCGGCCATCCTTCGTTCTGTGTTCTGCTCCTCCATTCTCTCTCCGCCTCTGCATGCCAGCCCAGCCACGCGCGCCGACCACCAACAACTATTGACCATTACAACGACGCGGATCGATCCCCATTGCCCCCCGTCTCCCCCGGCCGGCGAGAAATGGACAGCCGAGGCCAGGCACCCCAGAAGTCCAGCAGCTTCTCCTCGGCCACCTCCAACAAGGCCCGGGAGGTCGACCGCAATCTCTCCCTCGGCGCCCTTCGGCAGGGCGACCACGACCGGAGGTTCGGCGCAGGCGCCACCTGGGAGCAGATCAAGGAGGAGGGCGAGGAAGAGGAGGATGATGGAAGCGGCGAGCCGGGCGTGTCCGCCTTGTCGGGGGAGATCGACGCCTTCATACACCACGGGGGCGTGAGCATACCGGAAACCACGCTCGTGAAGTTCGCCGATGCCGTCGAGCTGCAGATCGCGCAGTCGGAGAAGGCGCGAGATAAGTGGGCCGCCGACGGCAACGGTGAGTTGCTCCTCGCGGCCATCGCGCGTGTCGCGGCGCTCGCGTCCGCGCTCGCCAAGAACCCGGAGGCCAGCACCAAGTACACCTCCGGCGCGCGCCGGGTCACCACCGTGCTGCACCATGCCATGGCGTTCCTCGAGTACGAGTTCCACGGGCTGCTCGAGCCCAAGGCGAAGGACACCTGCAAGTTGGGGAGACGGGCGCCGTCTTTCGAGCAGGGAGGACACGAGGCCGACCGGTGCGTCCTCCGATCACCCGACACCGCCGCCGCCAACGCCGTGGCCGAGACCACGGCGCCGTACCCTCCAGAGACGGTGGATCAGCTCCGGTCCATCGCCAACGCCATGGTGGGCGCTGGGTACGTGACGGAGTGCACGCAGATGTTCCTGGTGGCGCGCCGGAGCGCGTTCGACATGTCGCTGCTGGGGCTAGGATACGAGAAGGCGAGCATCGACGACGTGTTGCGGATGACGTGGGAGACGCTGGAGACGGAGATGGCGTTGTGGATCAAGGCGTTCCGGCACACCATCAACGTGCGCTTCTCCACCGAGCACGACCTCTGCGGCCGCGTCTTCGCCGGCAGGCACGCCAGCCTCGGCAGGGCCGTCTTCGCCGACCTGGCCCGCTGCGTCATGGTCAACATGCTCAACTTCACCGAGGCCGTGGCCATGACCAAGCGCTCCGCCGAGAAGCTCTTCAAGGTGCTAGACATGTACGAGGCCATCCGCGACGCGTCCCCCGTGATCGACGCCTTTTTGTCGGCCTCCGCCGACGACGAGCCCGCCGCCGGCAGCCACAGCAACGCCCTCACAGACCTCAAGGCCGAGATCGCCGCTGCGCATTCCCGGATGGGCGAGTTGGCGGTCAGCATCTTCTGCGAGCTGGAGAGCTCCATCCGTGCGGACGCCGGCAGGCAGCCCGTCCCGGGCGGAGCCGTGCACCCGCTGACCCGCTACGTGATGAACTACCTCAAGTACACGTGCGAGTTCAACAGCACGCTGGAGCAAGTGTTCCGGCAACACCGCCGGCGGGACGACGACGGCGGAAACCCGTTCGCGGCGCAGCTGACGGACGTGATGGAGCTCCTGAATACGAACCTAGAAGGGAAGTCGCGGCTGTACAAGGACCCCGCCCTGAGCAACATCTTCCTTATGAACAACGGTCGGTACATGCTGCAGAAGATCAGAGGGTCGCCGGAGACGAACGCCATGCTCGGCGAGACGTGGGCGAGGAAGCAGTCGACGAACCTGAGGCAGTACCACAAGAACTACCAGCGGGAGACGTGGAACCGCGTGTTGACGCTGCTCCGCGACGACGGCGTGCTCACCGTGAAGGGACACGTGCAGAAGCCATTGGTCAAGGAGAGGTTCAAGCAGTTCAACTCCGCCATGGACGAGATCCACAAGACGCAGGGCGCGTGGGTGGTGAGCGACGAGCAGCTGCAGTCTGAGCTGCGGGTGTCCATCGCCGCCGTCGTCGTGCCGGCGTACCGCTCGTTCCTGGGCCGGTTCGCGCAGTCGTTCAGTGCCGGGAGGCAGAGTGAGAAGTATATAAAGCTCAGCGGAGAGGACCTGGAGGGGATCATCGAGGATCTCTTCGACGGCAACCCCTCGTCCATGAGTAGGAGGAGGTAGTATATAATATATTAAGCCCAGGAAGCAACCAACAACAATGGCGCCGGCCGCGTGCATGCACCAATTAATGCAAGTCACCAACTCATGGATGATGATGGGTTATTAAAGAGTGGGAAAGTGAAAAGGGATCGGAGGAGCATTTGACCGGGCTAATTCTTGGTTTAAAACATGTACTCCTATTAATCGTTTTTCGTTTTGATCTCGTTTTTGCTGGCGAAAGAAAAAGAGTGGGGATTACTCTAATTCGGTCGAACAGGTGATGTACTTTACTTACTGCATTTCTCAGGGCAGATAGGTATATGACGTACTGTGTCCATTAATCCATGCTCATCACATTACATCCAAATCTTTCAACTCACTTGCCAATCAAATGGTAAATACTATACATCCTAGGATGGGAATAACATCATCGGACCAATTTGGTTGCCATTGTTAGACTTGTAATAGAGTATGTTTACGTAACGGACATGGTACCAGAGCGACCTTTTCCAGGTGTCTAGTGATTGTCCACCGGAAAAACCTAGATCGCCGTCACGATCGGTTGATCCTCCCTGCTCGTAAAGAACCTCGCTCTCTGTCGGTCAAGATCGACGTGCTCTAGAAAAACACTGCTCGCGCCGCCGGTCAAGATCGGCCGCAGCTCCAGCCCTCCTCTCTCTACCGGTCACGATCTCTCAGATCCCAAGAACTCCAAGATGCCGGTTACGATCAGCGCCATCCAGAAGAACTCCGCGTCGCCGGTTACGGTCGGCCTCAGGAAAATCATCCAGGAATAATGGCGTCGTCCTCCTCTGCTGCAGCTGCGACGGCCATGGCAGCCGCCCTCGGCGCACCCCCGACAGAAAAATTGACAAGGGATAATTTCCTCTTTTGGAAGATGCAAGCTCTTCCTGCTATCCGCGGCGCCCAAGCCATGGGGCTGCTCAACGGCACTGACGGTCTGCCGCCTGAAACTCTGGAAGAAGAAGATGCTGAGAAAAAGAAACATGCCGTGCCTAACCCTGCCTATGCTGTATGGTTGCGTGTGATCAGCAGGTGCTTAGTTATTTGCTCAAAGGATTTTCACCAGATATCCTAGCCCAGGTCATTGGCCTTGAGCGTACTTCTGATGTGTGGTCTACTGTTGAAGCGTTGTACACGTCCCAAACTATGGCACGTGTGACTATGCTGCGAGGTGCCCTCTTGAACACAAAGAAATTGGACATGTCCGCACCCAAGTTTATTGCCAAGATGAAATCTTTTGCTTTTGCCTCGGCTGGGAGGAAAGTTGATGATCAAGAAATCAAAGAGTATATTCTTAATGGCCTCGATGGTGACTACACCCCTCTAGTCGCCTCGATCAACGCTGTTCCTAGCACCACGTTGACTGACATGTGCTCGCAGCTCATAGCCTACGATCAACGCCAACAAATGTTATTTGAGACTGGCCAAAATTCTGGCCCCTTCCAATCCTCGGCCAATGATGCTACTCGAGGTCGCGGTCGTCCAAACCGTCCCTTCTATCCTTGTGGTGGCAATGATAATTACCGTGATGGTGAAGATCATCGCCGAGGAAATTACAGCAACCAACAACGTGGCTACCGTGATGATCAACGGGGCTACCGTGGCGACCAAAATCGTGGAAATCGGTACCGGAGCAATCAAGGTCGTGGTGCAAATCAGGGGGGGCGTGGCGGTGGCCGTGGCCGTGGTCGCATCCCCTCTCCTCATCAAACTGGAGTGATATGTCAGATTTGCAAGAAGGAGGGCCACCCTGCAAATGAGTGTTGGTGGAGGTACTCGGATAATAATGATGATGATTACAACAATGAGCAGAGAGGTGCCTATGGAGTGGACATAAACTGGTATATGGACACTGGTGCTACAAATCATATCACTGGACAACTAAACAAGCTACATACTCATGACAAGTATAGAGGACATGACCAAGTTCATGATGTTAGTGGTACAGGTATGATGATTCAACACATTGGTCATTCGATATTGTACACCCCTCATAGTTCCATTCAACTTTGTAATATTCTACATGTACCTAGTTCTTCCAAAAATCTTCTTTCCGCACATAAAATGGCCCTTGACAATAATGCCTTTATTGAACTTCACTCTTTTTTTTCTTTTTGATCAAGGATCAGGCCACGAAGCAAATAATGTTTAGCGGTCCCTGTTATGGTGGTCTCTATCCTCTAGTACCTAGCTCCACGGGATTTTCTAAGCATGCTTTCATCACTATCAAGCCGTCTTCATCAACATGGCATCGTCGTCTAGGGCATCTGTCCTCCTTTATTGTTTAACAAGTTCTTAGGAAAAATAATCTAGCTTATTTGCCTGAAATAAACCCCTACATTTGTGATCCTTTTCAATAAGCTAAGAGTCATCAATGCCATACCCATCTCCACTAGTGTTTCTACTGTTCCTTTAGAACAAGTTTTCTCTGATGTATGGGGTTCTGCTCCTGTTTCTGTTGGCAAATACTCCTACTATGTAAGCTTTGATGATTATAGTAATTTTACTTGGATCTATTTGCTCAAGAAGCGTTCTGATGTCTACCAAGTGTTTTTAAATTTCCAGCAATTTGTTGAACATAAATTTGGCCGCAAAATTATCACCATGCAGACTGATTGGGGTGGTGAATATGAAAACTACATGCTTTCTTTTAAAAAGTAGGCATTACACATCATGTATCTTGTCCTCACGCTCACCAACAAAATGGGTCGGCTGAGCGCAAGCATCATCACATTGTCGAAGTTGGTCTTGCTTTGCTTGCAAATGCGTCCATGCCTCTCAAATTCTGGGATGAAGCTTTTCTGACCGCCACTTTTCTCATCAATTTGCTTCCTACTAAGGTCCTTAACCTTACAACCCCCATAGAAAAACTTCATGTTAATCCTAATTGTGAATCTCTTCGTGTTTTTGGTTGCGCGTGTTGGCCTAATCTTCGCCTATATAATCAGCGCAAACTTGTATTTCGTTCTAAATGATGTGTTTTTTTTGGGTATAGCCCTCTTCATAAAGGAGTAAAGTGTGTAGAGGTCTTCACTGAGCGTATCTACATATCTCGTGATGTTGTCTTTGATGAAAATGTTTTTCCTTTCGAATCACTTCATCCCAATGCTGGTGCTCATCTTCGTGCGGAAATCTTATTATTACCTCCACATTTATCTTCTTCCACATCTAATGACTGTGTACATATTCATGACAATGTGTCTATTGTACCTATTACTAACCCTGTTCAGGTTGCTGAGGACGTACATGCTCCGGACAGCTCACAAAATACACAACCAGAACATGCAATATCAAACTCTGTTGCAGACTCGTCAGGAAATAATTAGACAATAATAAGCACCGTCTCTCAGGAAGATACTGTTGAAAATTCTATAAATTCTTCCCGACATGCAGAAGATGGAGCTGGCTCTCCCGTGTCTCCTTGCATGCGCGTGCATGACCAGCATGAGGCTGACAATGACTGGAGTGGGTCTAGCCCTCCCGGATCCTCTGCGCATGCGATGCCTACTGCTAGCCCTAATGGATCTATTGCGGCCAATGACTCTCCTACGTCTACAGGATCTTCTGCGGCCAGTATGCCTGCACCGCCTCCTATGCCTGAACCCCGTACGCGTTATTAACAAGGTATACATAAATCGAAAATTTATACAGACGGAACTGTGCGGTATGGCTTGTTTACTTCTACAGGAGAACCTAGCAATCTCAATGAGTCACTTGGTGATGCTAGCTGGAAACATGCTATGGAGAAAGAATACGATGCTCTTATATAAAATAAAACATGGCATCTTGTCCCTTCGAGCTCCAATAAAAAATTTATCGACCGCAAATGGTTCTATCGCATCAAGAGATGATCAGATGGTACTATTGACAGATATAAAGCACGACTTGTTACAAAAGGGTTCAAACAACGGTATGACCTTGACTATGAAGATACATTTAGTCCAGTGGTCAAAGCAGCAACTATTAGACTTGTTTTGGCCATATCTGTGTCAAAAGGATTGAGTCTTCGACATCTAGACACTAAGAACGCGTTCTTACATGGTGTTCTGGAAGAGGAAGTGTACATGAAACAACCTCCTGAGTTTGAAGACACTTGTTTTCCGCAGCACATTTGCAAATTGGATAAAGCTTTCTATGGACTAAAACAATCCCCTCGTACGTGGTATTCTCGTCTCAGTTTGAAATTGACCGAGCTTGGTTTCACTCCTTCCAAAGCCGACACATCATTATTTTTTTTACAATCAGTCAGGTATCACTATATTTATTCTCATATATGTTGATGATATTATCGTGACTAGTTCTTCGGATCAAGCTATTTCGGTCTTACTTCCATCAGTTAAGTGAGCACTTTGCCATCAAGGACTTGGGAGACTTGCATTATTTCTTAGACATTGAAGTTAATCGTACCGCTGAAGGTCTTGTTTTGACTCAGGCAAAGTATGCGGCAGATTTGTTGGCTCGAGTTAATATGACTGGTTGTTCGCCGACTCCTACACCTTTATCTACTACAAATAAATTATCTTTGACGGATGGCACTCTACTTGGTCCTGAAGATAGCACTAATTACCGGAGCATTGTTGGTGCTCTTCAGTATTTAACATTGACTCAACCTGACTTGGCTTTTTTCGTAAATAAAGTTTGTCAGTATCTTCATGCTCCCACTACAGCTTATTGGACTGCATCTAAAAGGATTTTACACTATGTTCAAGGTATTTTACATACTGGTATCACATTTTAGAAATCTTCCTCAACGCTTCTTAGTGCTTTTTCCGACGCGACTGGGCAGGCTGTCTTGATGATAGACGTTCTACTGGAGTATTTGCAATATTTTTTTGTCCCAATTTAATAGCTTGGAGTGCCAGAAAACAAGTACCATCTCCTGGTCGAACACTAAAGTTGAATATAAATCTATTGCTAATGCCACGGCTGAACTCATATGGGTTGAAGCATTGATTCGAGAACTTTGTGTTTCTCTTCAAGAATGTCCTTGTCTATGGTGTGATAATCTTGGCGCTACTTATTTATCTGTTAATCCTATCTTCCATGCAAGGACCAAGCATATTGACATTGACTATCACTTTGTTCGTGAGCGGATTGCTAGTCAGTTGTTGGACATCAAATTCATCTCCAATAAAGATCAAGTAGCTGATGGTTTTACCAAAACTTTACATGTACATCTCTTATCTGGATTTAAGCGTAATCTAAATCTCTCTGAGGTTAAGGTTAAAGGGGGTCGTTAGACTTCTGGGTTTAAGCGTAATCTAAACCTCTCTGAGGTTAAAATTAAAGACGGACGTTAGACTTGTAATATGTTTACGCTAAATACCACTCCGGATATGACTCCTTCTTGTATACGTCTAACGTGGGGCTTTTCCCACAGTATATCAACACGTACACGAGCGTAGGTTGAGGGCATCGTTCCCAGTAATATCCCCATCAGTTTATATTTCATCGCACGGCCCACATCAGCGTGCTTCTCACATTCAGGGAAATAAAGGTCCCGTGTTAACTGGCACAAGGTCCACCTGCATTCAAAATTATAGCCGCCATGCAGTTATACTTCCTCCGTTTAGAACTATAAGATGTTTTAGGTTTGTAAAAGAGATATATCTAGACACATTTTAGTGTCTAGATTTATTTGAACCTATATACTAAAAGATGTTTAGATATGTCTCCTTCACAAACTAGATCGCATTAATTCTCCCTCAAAATTATCTAACCCCCTCCTCCTCTCCCCCCCCCCCCCCCCCCCCCAACACACCCCCCACCCCCCACCCCCAACAATCCGAGGAGGCAGTGCTTGCCCGGTGGTTCACCGACGGTCATGTCCTGCCATCGATCTGATGAAAGATGAGCAGCATGTCATCGCCAAGGTGTCATGCACCAATCTGAAGAAAGCCACGTCGAGCTGCATATCGTCTCAGTCCTTGAAAAGCCACGTCGAGTTGTACGTCGTCTCCCGCTCGTTGTTTCTCATCATTGTCTCCGGCAACCAATGACTAGCACCTCCGATGAGGAGTGTGTGGCTGTTGGAACGTTAATCTTGCCGTGCCAATCTCGTTTTCTCTCGGTCTTCCCTATCGCTACTGCTCATAGTCGACGAGCGAGAAAGCATTCTTCCTATATTCTGCCTCGTCCCTAATGCTTGCTTCCATCTGGACACAAACCTTCCATTAACTTGTTTCTGAATACATGTAACATAACATCTTCGCCCGCATAGATGCATTGCTTCCCCTTTCATATACCAAGGGCGTGTTCGGAGAACCTCTAGCTTCCGGCTTCTCACAAATCCAGCATGGAGCAATACCGAACGTCCCAGACCCGCGAAGCCAAATCCGAGAAGCTGGACCAAACTGCTGTACAAAACGCGGAGCACCACTTTAGCCGAATCCACGGATCAGTCAACCGCGGAGTAGTCGAAAATTACGAACCTATGCCACCGCCGAGTGAGAAGTGGATAACTTTTCATCCACTCGTTCTCTCCCTCATCTTTCCCCAGCCTGGCCGAGGCCGTCCTCCGCCTCGCCACTTCCCTGGATTGTGACCTGCGCCGCCGCCGGAGGCCTCACCGTCCCCGCCCTGCACCACTTTCGGCCGCCGCCGGAGGCCTCCTGACTCGGCCCTGCACCACTTCCGGCCGTCGTCGTCGCCTACATCTCTGTTGCAACGCCCCGAGCCCCGCACGCCGAGTAGCAGTGTTGAAAGTCACCGACCACCCTCTACCTTCGGCGACCACGCGACGGCGCACCCCTCACCCCACCGCCCCGACCTCCCTCTCTTCCGCCTCCGGCCGCCCGCAAGTAGAGCGCCCCCGCCTCCGGCGTGCATCCTAGGATTTTGAATCAGTTCAACCTCCCCCGCCCCGACCTCCTCTACTGCGAGATCCCACCAACGCGAGCTCCTCCGGCCCGACTTCCCCCCGCCGCGAGCGCTCCCCTGCCCAGACCTCAAGGATTTGAGGACAATAATTTGGGGAAGATGACCCTAACGAGTGGGGTCCATCCGTCAGTGGCTCAGGAGAAAGTCTAGAGCTGGCCGAACGTTCTGAGCTTCTCGGAGAAGTGCGGAGCCGGATTTCAGAGCTGGATTTGAGGATCTGGAGAATCTGGGCAATTGCCGAACACGCCCTAAGCTTCCTAGGGGCCGTAGA
Organism: Avena sativa; assembly: GCA_916181665.1. NCBI lineage: Eukaryota > Viridiplantae > Streptophyta > Magnoliopsida > Poales > Poaceae > Avena > Avena sativa. The sequence goes on from OV702283.1 coordinate 311,909,199, forward strand.
GTGCAGATGTGAATTTTCGGGCTGTATACTAAGCATCACATGAAAGGTCAAGTCCCAGTTTACAGTACCCCGAAACTAATACAAACCGTCAATTTTGTATGATCTGGCGGATGGGTTTCATCTGTACTCCAACTCACCTCTTATGAAATACCGCCATAGAAAACTAAGTAGTACTTAGATCTCAGGGGTAAATTAGGAATGACCAAAGAGGAATCATTAATTGCTCAGGGATATACGAAAGAGGGATCGTTAATTCTGGAGGCTGTTTTGGAAGGGAAAAACGGACACTAATCAAGCTTCCTTCTCTCGATCTAACGATCATACTTCATCTTCTACCTTGGTCCAACCTACCTGGCGTGCATCCCTTCCCTGCCTTGTGTTGAGAGCAGGCCACCCACTCCCTCTACTTCCTCCTATCGGCATCATTACGGAGGAGCATGCGATTGAAGATGTACTATTATCTATTCTAGTGATTCAACGATCTCTTCTATGAACAATTTTGAACTCGACTAATCATTTGCTAATATCTCGAAATAGGCTTTCGCCCAGCTATATTAATATAGCAACCGATTGAGACCACTGCTGGGCTAGACAGCACAACGCCCAAAATAAAAGCAAAGAAAAAGGAGAAGAAAAAGAAGATAAAACAAAGCCGACAACGGTGGCTCGACGAAAACGAGGGTGACCCGCCACCGCTGCGCCCTCTGGAGAATTCCGCCGCTCTCCTAGCGCTCCGAAGCGTCACGTACCAAGCAGCACCCCCAATCCTAGGGTTTCCCCCGATACACTACGAGAGGTGGGGAAGAGATACACCCAACGCCCTTTAAGAAGGACGATGACACCCACAGGCGTCACCGCATCGGTGTCAATATGACAAGGATTTCTCCCGAGCCCTCAAAAAACCACACTCTCGGACGCTCCGCATTGCTCCACCAAGATCGCCGCCCACGAGCACACGCCACTACGGTCTTGTAGTCACCACCGTCGTCTCACCGTGACCGACGATGTGAGGCTGGAATGACCGAAAAAGAAGAAACTTCAGCTGGGTCAGCGAGGGACTACCTCCACCGCCCAAGGGCGATAGCCGATCGGATGTAGCAGCAGGGGCAAAACGTGCCCTCTCTAGCCTGGCCGAGCCCAACTAGACTCGTGAAGCCCCGCGGCCACACTACAGCAGGGGTGCCACCGTTGTCGCCAACCCAAGCCCTAGTCCCTACTCCTTCGTCCACCAGTGAATCCGCCGCCACTGCAGATCCCCACCGCCAAGTAGCAGCGCCATCATCTCCATGGTTACCCGGGCCAAACGGACCGCCGCCGGTCTGAGAAGAGGCCAGAGCCCCGCCGAGCAGATCGGGATTTATCCATCTCGAGCTTACCAACGGAAGGAGGCCGCCAACGCCGAACCCAAGCCCACCTGGCTCGGATCCAGGCCACACAGATAGAGGGCCGGGCCTTTTCAGCCAGCAGACCTACCTGGCCTGCGGGGCACGCTCCTGACCTAGGCCCGCCTGGCCCGGGTCAGAAAGCAGCAGCCCAATCGGCCAAGATCTGGCCCGCGCAGGCCTAGAGTGGGCCAGTGCACCTCCGCCTCTGTGTTGTACCTAGGTCGCTGCACCGACCCTGCAGACCACCGTCGCCCCCACCGCCAGCCGCAGCTCTCCATGGCCGCCTCCCGCCAGTGGGCTATGACGCTAGCCTGCCCAACCCAGATCGAGCCTGAACGGGCCTAGATCTGGGCCGCGCCTTCGGCCACAGCAGGGCGCGCCGCCGCCGACCAGGAACCGCCCCGCCGCAGTCCTTCGTTGCCAGGATGTCGCCGCCCCACCTCCGCCTGGCCGGGCTCTGCCCAAGGCGCATCAGCACACCGCCAACTGTCGCATCCTCCCCGCGAGAACCTCCAGGCGCCGGGGAAAGATAAACCCGCCGCCGCCAGCACCGCCCGAGCTTCGCTCGACGGCTCCCGCCGGCGGCGGCGGGGAGGGAGAGGAGGAGTGCGGGAGGAGGGGCTAAACGGGTGGCGGCGCCCCTGTGTCGCCCGCGAGGGACGCGCAGGAGCGGGTCGTGCGAAATGTTTTTTTCAGGTTCATCATTTGCTAATATGGCAACTGGCGCACCGGCTTCCTTGAACCAAATCGATCTATACCTGAAATAGCTGACCGCCGGCCTAGTTAAACGGCGGCGCTCACCGGCCTGATGAGAAGGTGACATCGATCTACAGCCTCCGCGCCACCACGCGACAATAGGAATCGGGCGGTGCAGTTGTGTGAGATTAAGGTTTTGTAGCGAGAATACCCCTAGGAATGAACGGTAGGATTTCCTGGTACTCCAACTTTGCCTACAGGAATACCAGGTTACCATAAAACTCCTCAATATCAATATGCTTCGGATATAAATACGATATATATTAGCTAATATCTACAAGTCTGCTTCATTATTTATTTTACAACCACAGCAATGTTGGTACTGCTGTTTTTTTGCACAACCTGGCAACCGTATCAATGCTTGGGTACTACTTGGAGCATGTTTCAGCAACCATAGGATTATGCTCCCATTGTCTTACCACCGGATAAGAGCTTTAGTACTAGACATGTGATATGCTTCAAACTTAAGTACAATATATGCTGCTATCACATTCATTGCCTTGCACTGATTTAAATAAATAAATTTTATGATTGGGTCAAAACATACTTCACTTGCTTTGGAAGCAAGCTTTTTTCCCCTAACGAAGCATAGTGCAAGCGGAAAATTAGTTGTTGTAATTAGCTTTCCCTCATATCCAGGGTTAGATTCCTAAAAATACCAGGATATGATTCAAATCAGGAGGGATTAATTATAAATATAACTTAATTATCGCCAGATCTAGCGATGAAATATATGAGTACTAGTTATTCTAGTAGGAAGCAAGCTTGCAGTTCGGGAGGAAGCATGCAAAGAGTCTCGAGGGCCTTATTCTAGTAGAACAGAGTACTTCTCATCCTACGGCCAGGTGTTGGTTCGATGGGAAGCAAATATCGGTTTCTGATTCCTAGCACTCTCTCTAAACATGCTTCCGTCCTTTTTATAAATAAAACACAATCATTTGTGTACAATACAAGGTCTAAAAACAAAAGGGTATTAAGGTGGGATCCTCTCCCTCGCGTTGATTGTTTCAAAAAAAAGGAGAAAAACCAAAATCCATTGGGGCAATAGCACGACACAGACCAAAGAGAAAAACAAAATAGGAGAGGAAGCACAATGGAGCCTCCAAGATGAGCTGACCCACAAACCGCTGAGTAGTTGTGCGTCACCACCATGAAGAATGTCGTCGCCACCATGAAGAATGTCATTCAAATGCTCCATATCCCGCTGCCTAGATAGCGGGTGCGACTGTTGAAGGTAAGCACGAAATTGAAAAATGGAGTCAAAAGCACATGACGGGAAAACACGTACTACAAAAATATCCCCGGGCACATTTTTGGCGCGGCCCAAGCAAAAGGTACCATCAAAATTTGGTTAGCCGGCGGATGAGCAACCGTGACACCATTTGGTCACGATGCTGAATTTATCATCGTTGTTGTGCCATTTGTGACGTTTTTATGCGTCGCGATCCATATTTGTCGCGTCCCACCACCGATTTCCATGTTCCCATCCCGCATTTCGCTTTTTTCCTTTACTCTTTTTGTCGGTCCAACTAAGATTTCGAATGACCCCGCCTAAGATCATACCGGCTCACACCTCTTTAGGCAAATCTATCGCTTTCCCTATTGCAAATTGCCCTTTGCCCTCCACACTAAACCCTCGACGTCGGTCGACGACGGCCAAAAGTGAATCCCATTCGTTGCCTCTTGCCACCCACCTCCGTTGCCCCTCCATCGTGCATCCCCGATGTCGCGTAGGTCATCGGTAAGTCTTCCTATCTTACACTGCTATGTTTCCATCGCCCTTTACTACCAGTGCCACATGCGCCTTCGACATGGCTCAATCTGTTCCCATAGTTTTTCCTAACTTGTGTTAGATGGCAAGAGGAGCGAAGAGAAAGGATTCTCTTCAACAGCAAGAACCCCCGCCCTTGGCTGCAATACCAAAATATGAAAAACGGAGATTGGAAACCATAGAAGCGAACAATGCAAGAATCAGATAACACAGTTTTGCACACAGATTCCTTATACGACCATCCTCTAACGAAGAAACAATTGTTCCTAGAGATAATATTGTTAGAGCGGGGGTGTGTATTTCCCTGTTGTGCTCTACCTTTACTGATTTACCCTGTTATAATTTTTCTTCTACCATTACAGATTTACCCTTAATGCTCACATCCAGCATGCCATTCGAGATGAGTCCGAGGACGAACATGGAGATCCTTTGTTCATAGAAGCACAAGGAGTTGAAGATGATGAAGAGGTAGAGTTATACGAAGAAGATGAAAGGACTGAGGATGACAATAGCGGTGATGAAATTGGCACTAATAATAAGGACGAGGGCGAGGAAGAGGCAGGGGCGAAAAGGAAAACGTAGGTACATAGTGCTAACTGAAATTCAGCTAGAAAGAATGCACTAAACCGTGCTAATTAAAAAAATGTTCATCATACTTCTGGATTAAGGAGTTTTGACAGGGTGAAGTACTTAGGGGATAAATATCATCTAAGTTGTGTACATAGTTTTTTTATTTGATAACTTTTTCTGAATGTTTACATCTTCAATCAGGAGAAAGCACATAATCGTCCAATTACAAGAGCTAAACTATACAAAGCCACACACACGAACAAAGAAAACTTACTTGTTGATGAAGTGACTGAGAAAAATGTAAGTTATTATTTACTATCTTCGAACATATTTTGCTTAAGTCTTGTGCTAGTTCTAATGCTATTACAAACAGTACTCCAGGCCAATATGCAAAAATAACTTCTACTTGATCTGGACGTTGAGTTCACAGATATTGAGCAAGGTGACTTGTATGCTTGTGCCTTTCCAAAAGATACAAGTGGATTGGGGTTACTACCTCATGCCTGCAAGACAGTTGAGATAGCAAGAACATCTATGAGGTGTGCAGAAATAACAGAGGAGAACTCCGAGCTTAGGGCGACGAATGCCCTCCTTATTGCTAGGTTAGATGCCCAAGAGGAAAGAATGAATGCAATGCAGCAGAAGTTGGATAGTTCGGAAATTTCTGCTAGCAAAACTTGCATAGCAGGACAGACCAATTGTCAACAAAAACCTAGTGGGGAATCACCTCTTTGACGAATGATTCAAGCTCGGTAGCCTATCCTAGATGCTGAAATTTCTGATGCCCTAGCTCTCAGAATTCCTAAAGTGCCACCTCGCCCTATGATACCTCCTCGTGGTGCTGTAATTAAGCTCTCATCAAGTGTCAGAAGTGTTGCAGTTGTTCCTCACCATGTGGCAACTACTAGAAGAATTGAAACTACTCGGGGTCCTACGGGACACAAGCGATCTTAAAGAACCAAATAGCAGATAATGTCCACCGGTGCCTCTTTCATTAGTTATCCCATTACTACTCAATTCAATTGTTTAGGTACTACATTATTCAAAAACACTCACAAACCCTACACATGCAATTCTATGACTCACATGGCTCAAACAAGTCCTGTAGTAATGTCTCATAGGATGGAGGGAACAAGCTTCGGTGGGGTTTAAAAGTAAAGACTATGCAATACTTGGGATTCAAGTTTTCAGATCGTGACAAATGATGCACGAGTAAGTTATATGCAATAGGTACTATATGTAGTGCAAGCATGGGAAGATGCTTGCCTGGTAGTTCAGTTGCAGAATTAAGATGGATCCGGGTAATACTCCCGAGGCTCTTGATATTCTCCTTGCTCATCATCTATCCGGATAAAAGCCAAACACGCAAGGGACCGAAATAAATACATTACACAATCATGTAAATCATATGCAATAGGCAAACAAGTATTCCATGATGGAATGATGCACATTTTACATGGTATAACATAGCATGGCATGGGTGAGGTGTGGGGTACAAGAATGAAGCAATTTTGTAAGTTTTTTAGTCATGTTTGCTTCCATAAACATTACTTCATACTTAATCTTTATATGATGCATGCCTCAATTCATATCATGGAATGCATAGTTAGAACGGGCTCATCGAGTTAATCGATCAAGACATATCATTTGACGAATTCAGAGTTATGGATTTAAAGTTATGTAATATTTAAGAAATGGCATTTATTAGCATTTAAATTATTTCGAAATATTATGCTCAAATGATATTATAAATAGTATAAACAGATTACTCACATTTTTCTGATTCAAAAGCATATATTATTCCAATTATTTTAAAATGTGAATTTAAATTATTATTAAAGTCCTAATCATAAATGTGGGGTCAAAGTCAAGGGTTTGACTAGTTTGACTCAGATTTGAAAATATTTGTGTAAACCATTGAATTCATATTTGAAAACTGAGCACTTTTGATGTTGAAGTTTTTGCCAAATTCAAATTCAATCAAAAGTTATTAACATTTATATATTTGAATAGATTATGAAATTTGTTTTGAATTGATTTTAAAGGGCCAAACTTTTGTTACTCACATGGTTTGCACCCAAAAAAGATGACAGGTGGGGCCTGGGGCGCTCACGGGGCCACTGGCGCGTGGGTTGCAGCGGGGTGTCGCCACGTGGTCCAGACTTTGGGTTAAAGCTTCAAAAAGATTGGGTATGTTTTTACAGAACTGCCAGGAAGGGAGGGATCGTGGGTTGAGCACTAAATACCTGAGGGGCCTAAATAGAAACACGACATGGGAAGCTGGATCTGACGAAACTGAACTTTTGACAGAATAGTGAGTTCTTCCGATCTTGCACAGAGGTTAGCAAGCAATCCACTAGGATTTCTAAGGTGCCGATGAAAGAAAACTTGGAGAGGATAACAAGGGATATGATTTATATGTTTGAGAATTCATCGTAGGAGGTCCGCAGTGGCCGGAATCTGGGTGAATACAGAGGGGAGAACGAGGTCGGCTGCTACTGATGCAGTTGTCCCAGAACGCGTTGTGCGCGTCGAGCGCGGCATGCGGCGAGCAGGCGGAGCACGCGCAGACAGGAGGGAGCAAGAGCGAGAGGGTATAGGGAGGTGATGCTCACCGAGGGTGGCGCTAGCCCTACTAGCCGACAACTAGAAGCGGGGACGGAAGCAGACGGCGAGGCGGAGAACGGGACGGCGGAGGTAGCAGTGGTTCGTCGTCCGTAAGAAGAGGAAGGCGAGGATGCTCGGCTCCTTGCCCTGCGGTCATCGGCTCTTGGTGGCGTCAGGGTGAGGACGCGGGAGGTGTCGGCAACAGTGGTTCGCTCCCTTCTCTGAATCCAAAGACAGACCATAGCGAGGTGTTCAGAAGGCGTGGTTGCGGAAGCCAGATAGGGAAACAGAGGCAGGAACAGCGGCAGAGGCTTACCGGACGGTAACCGATGGGGTACGATGGAGGGGGGTAGCGCGGCGGTGCCATGGCAAAACCAAGAGCTTGGGGGGAATTCAGAGGCAGAGGAAAATCGGCCACACGAGGGAGAGAAGAAATCAGGATTAGGGTTTTGCAGAAGCTCGAGTGGCGTGGATAAGAAGGGACGGTTCCTTGGCGCAATGCTGTGTGACGGACGGCGATGGAGACTTGTTCGGGGTGCACTTTTCCATCGCTGTAGAGAGAGAGAGAGAGAGAGAGAGAGAGAGAGAGAGAGAGAGAGAGAGAGAGAGAGAGAGAGAGAGAGAGAGACGGCGACACACGAAGGAGGAAGAGAAACATGAGATGGGGGTTGGGCCTGACGGGCTGCTGGCTAGGGGAGGATCTGGCCCCGGTGGGATAAAATCGGAAGGAGGCCAAAAGGGGAGCGACGGCTCCAGGGTCTGCTGCTTCTGTTTTCTCCCTTTTCTTTTACATTTCAAAATCTGTTTGGATTTCTATTTTTGGTTTCTTTTGTTTGTTTGCTTTGCTTCCAAATTTAGTTGAAACTCAAACAAGCAAGAGCAAAGGAGGCAAGGTGGTACCATGGGTTATAAGATTGGTACATGTCAGGTATAACAAGCTTGGCCAAACAAGCACGAGAAGAAGTTCAAGGAGGGAAGAATAGCCTTGCATGGGCCATGCATGCTTGAATGCATGAACTAGTTGTGAAAACAACCAAGATGATTAGCATGATCCAAGAGTTATGAAAGTTACACAAAGTAATGGAGATTAAATGAATGTGTAAAAAGAAGCTCTCCCACTTGCACTATTAGAAAAACGGCTATAGGTAATCCACACATCCGTGGCGCACGTGCTAGTGGTGCCCCACGATAAAATAGGCGTGGCGCACTTCCCACAGGTGCCCTACGGCTAACTGCCGTAAGCGTGGCGCACATGGGGATGGTGCGCCACGCCTATGTGTGGGCCAGGGCACGTGTGGCCGCAACACACATACCCGTAGCGCACTAGGTCAAGGTGCGCTATGGATGTGCAACTTAGCCATAGGGCACTCCGGCCTAATGCGCTACGGGGTTGTATGTTGCAGCAGCTGGGTCAACTTAGCCGTAGGGCACTCTATCTTAGTGCCCTACGGCTAAGTGGTCTACACCAACTCCACACCCCCCCATGGATCGCCTTTTTAGGCTTTCTAAAAATAAAATAAAATGATAAACACTTCAAAAAATAAAATCATTTCATATGTAGGTAGGTAATGTGGTATAGTTTCTAGGAAAATTAACAAACATGATGTTCCACTTTTTCTGGAAAAAAAGTCATGCCCCGGTAAAATGGCTGTAACTTTTCCATCAATGTTGAAAAAAATCGTATAATATACCAAAATGACGAAAACGAGATTTCGCATCCGCTCGCAACCACCTCCGGTAGTTTAGAGATTTTTTAGATTTTCAAATTCGAAAAAAGTAAAAAGTTACGGTCAAAAGACCGTTTTTTTCTGCAGAAAAAAAATAGAGGGCAACTTACCCGTAGCGCACCACCACCTAGTGCGCTACGAGTAAGTTGGGCGGGATTCAAAATTTGAATCCCCACCCCGCCCAGCTATCCCTCTTCCCTCCCCCTTCTCTCTCCTTTTCTTTTCCTCCCTTCTACTTTTCCTTTTCCTCCCTTCTCCTTTCCTTCTTCTCCTCCTCCTTCTCCTTCTTTTCCTTCTCCTTCTCCTTCTCCTCCTTCTCCTCCTTCTCCTCTTCTTCTTCTCCTCCTCCTCCTTGTAGTGAAGATGGTGATGGCGGCCTCCTCCTTGCAACGGCGACAACGACGTCGGGATCCTTCTTCTCCTCCCCCTCCTTGCAGTGACAACGACGATGGAGACGGCGGGCTCTCTCCTCCTCCTCCTTCTCCTCCTTGCAGTGAAAACGACGATGGCGACGACGGGCTCTCTCCTCCTCCTCCTCCACCACCACCTCCTCCTCTTTATAGTTCCGACGGTGACGGCGGGCTCTCTCCTCCTCCTCCTCCTCCTCTCCGACGAGGCGACGGCGATGACATCGACGTGCGACGGCACTGACGGAGACAGCACCGACGAGATCCAGATCTCCCATATTTTTTTTGAATTTTGAAATTTGTATCCGTGGCGCACAGCACCTAGTGCGCCACGGATAGCTTTTTCATATGCGTGGCGCACATCACCTAGTGCGCCACGGTTATATTTTCAGAAGCGTGGCGCACCACCTAGTGCGCCACGGTTATATTTTCAGAAGCGTGGCGCACCACCTAGTGCGCCACAGCTAAAAGTTAGCCGCAGCGTACGCTTTGTGGCGCACCGGTAGTGCGCCACGGATGGCCAAAATAGGTGCGCCACGAATTAGCCTTTTCCTAGTAGTGTTGTTTGGCTTAATCCTAAACCATGAGCATGCATGAATAGCAAGGTAGTGTATATGTTCCATGAAGCCCCATACATTCAGTCTTGACCATGGTTTTAGAAGGAACCATATGTAGGAGAACAAGATAGGATCCACACAAATTATTTATGAGCTAGATTTAAAAACCAAAGAAATGCTAGAGCCGATATGTAGTTTGGATGGTGGGATTATAAGGTGGTGTCAAGAAAGGTGGTGGAATCAAGAATATATATGCTCACAACTCAACTTGGGCATGAAGCAATATATCAAGAAGCAAATACAATATATCAAGAGACAAATACAAATAATACAATATATAATGCATATGTGATAAGAACCAAATAGAGGGGTTTGTATATGATGCTCAAATGCAAGGTGGCATGGTCACATGAGCATGATATAAAGATGATGCAAAGAATGACATGTAGGAAGTAGCATTTTATTATGATTGATGTAGCTTACATATGTTAGATAGATGGGATGCTATAGATGGCGAAGTCGAAAGTTAAAGTGGTGCACAAATTGAATCTGACGGTGTGTATGCTAGGGTTATGAGGCGAGTCCTCCTCGTCGTGCCCTTCTAGACTTTATAGATAGGCCAGGTCCGGTCTAAGTTGAGTCGGTTACAAGTTTAGGGTTTTTCCTTTGAATTTCTATCTTAAGTTTAGCTGTATTCTTCAAGGAATCTCACTCCTATTGGGATTGGGCCACCCAAAATCATCCTGGGCTTCACCATCAGGAGTATATCGTCTCATGGCTTGTGCTGGGCCTGACGAGGTTCGATCTCGTCAGTGCTCATTGTTATGGACTTGGGTTTTGGAGAAGATGGGGATGCTGGAGATCGAGGAATGGTTAATAGACAAGCAACACGGGACACGGGATTTACCCAGGTTCAGGCCCCCAGAGGGAAAACCCTACTCCTGCTTGTCTGCTCTTGATTACGGCAGAACTGAAGGTTACAGAGGTGCGCCGATGCAATCTGGCGTGAAGGTGTGTATGCGAGGGTGGAAGAGATAGATCTGTAGATCTAATGTGGTCTATTCTATTGTATCGTGTCCTTCTCATCGGCTACAAGTTGTATTCAAACTCTAGTCTTGAGATTTCCTTGTCTTGCGCGCTTGGAGTCCGTGTCCATATAGGCTTCATATCAGCCAAACCGTCATAGGCTTCATGTACCCTGGCAGGTCGTCGAGTGGGCCTTCCGTCGGGCTGGACCAGGTATGCTAACGTCGGGTACCCATAGGGCATATCCATGTCAGTAGCCCCCGAGTGTTCAGTCAAATCACAGATTCGGCTGGAGACTCTTTAATTTTTCGGGTGCTATGTAGTTGAACCTGTTTTACAAGGAGAAAAGTTTAATTCATAGGGATTGTTGATGCGTGTGCCTGACTCTCCCGATGGATCAGGGCCAGTTAACTGTCATAGGACAAAACAACACGATCTTCATCAAACTCGAGTCCCCGGACTCGAATTTGGAACGATTGTTGGCGTAATTAGACTCGGGTCGTTGAGGTCTTACAGAAGTCGAATCCCAGTGGTTTTCAAGTGATGTACCCAACGCGTCCGTCGGGATTTTCACCGTGTCTGCTAACACGGAAGTTTACTAGCAGAGCACAATCAGGTGCGTTACTAGGCCATCAGATGATATATGTAGGACTTATATTTATGTTGCAGACACATCATCCGAAATTTTATCACCGCGGAGGTGTTTCGGGTGTCCAAGGAGATTTCTTCTCACTTAGCATTGGTTTGGGCAAAGTTACCAAAAAGATTTTATCATATTTGATCCAAAGGATCGCAGTCAAAGAATTTATAGGATGCGCGACCAGCGCTCCCTATGGGAGTAGCCCCCGAGTCCGTAGTGGAGTCTCAGACCCAACATAGGACTTGAAGATAGTTGCGAAGTGTAGTAACTTAGTCATTTCTCAAGTGCGCGACCAGGGCTCCCTGTGGGAGTAGCCCCTAAGTGTCTGTTCGAGTCGTAGAATCGAGCAGAGACTTATAGTCGTCAGTTGCGTGATATATCAGGTGATCCGAAAGTTCTTAGAACGATCGTTGTTTTGAGTAAGGAATTGAAGCGTGCCACTCGAATATCTTGTATGTGCGCGACCAGCGCTCCGGTTCAGAGTAGCCCCCGAGTGTCTGGCGGAGTCGTAGACTCGGGCAGAGACTCGAGTCTTGTATCGTGCAGTTGGTCGTCAATCTCGTGGACGTACCGCTGACCCGGAAGTACATCGGATGCGCGACCAGCTCTCCTGATAGGAGTATCCCCCGTGTGTCTAGTCGAGTTGAAGACTCGAGTGGAGACTCATGCGAGGAGAAACCATTAACCCGGAAGTGCATCGAGTCAGCGTCTCACGCATAAGGAGCCAGGAGTCAATGTAGCGGAGTGATGTGGCATTCTAGCCGGAAGGAGTCGACATTGCGAATGAAGTCGACGTAGTTGCTTCCGTCGGGTGCGCGGCTAGTTGCATTGTGTAGCATCGAACGATGAAACCATCTGAGGAGGGATTCGACTCGGGTCTTTATTTTATGGCGTAGCCAGTTGCTTTGTCAACTCCTGTTGGAGGACCCGATAGAATAGCTCGATGCAGTCGACACCTTTGTAAGCTGCAGAAAATGCAAAGAATAGTGAAGCACTTGTATCTTGTAAGGAATATTTGCCTTTCGGCTTGTATAGTAAGATTCTGGTGCCGATCGAGTCGACACTTTTGTATTGTATGCTAGGACTTTTTGTTAGCATGATTACCCTTAGTCTCAGTACCTTGTTGAGGCACTCGAAGTTCCAGGATTCGACGGTCAGGCAGAATTAGCTACTCGGGCTGTCGCGTATGAGGTGCTCGAGTGTGTGGAGCCGATGGCACATTAGGTTACTCAAAGAGGGCGTAACCCCCGAGTGTTTCGAGTATGATTAAAGTAAGAAAGAAAATAACTCTAAGTAGAGAACTTAGCTTTATTAGTAGTTGTCGTGGCGAAGTTGACGCGGTAGCGGATCACACGGCAGACGTAGTCGATGTGGCGGACTAAAGCCGTGTGGTAATGAAGAGTTGCCGCATCCAAAGATTATCGCAGTTGAAGCTGAATCCGAAAGATGTATCGGGTCATTGCTGTTGGAATTATGCCCTAGAGGCAATAATAAAGATGTTATTATTATAATTCTTGTTCATGATAATGTTTATATTCCATGCTAGAATTATATTAAGCGAAAACTTTAATACTTGTGTGGTTTGTGAACAACACCGTGTCCCTAGTACGCCTCTATGGACTAGCTCATTGATCAATGATGGTTAAGGTTTCCTAACCATAGACATGAGTTGTCAATTGATAATGAGATCATATCATTGGGAGAATGATATGGTGGACAGACCCAAACTAAGCGAAGAAATAAGATCGTGTCATCGTGTTCGTCTTTGCGAAGCTTTTCTTATGTCAAATATTGTATTACTTAGACCATGAGATAATACAACTCCCTGGTATTGGAAGAAAGCTTTGAGGTCATCAAACGTCATCCTATGAGAGGGTGATCATAAAGGTGTCTCTCAGGTGATCGGAAAGTATCTGTTGGGTTGTATGTATCGAGATGGAATTTGTCCCTCCCAAGTCGGAGAGATATACTTCGGGCCCACTCGGTAATAGATATCAACACCGCTTGCAAGCATGTGGTTAAGGAGTTAATCGCAAAGTGATATCGGATTACGGAACGAGTAAAGTACTTGCTATAAACGAGATTGAACTAGGTATGACGGTACCGACGATCAAATCTCGGGCAAGTAAAATATCGCGAGACGAACGGAATATATATGGGATTGATTGAATCCTGGCATCGTGGTTCATCCGATATGATTATAGATGAATGTGTGGGAGTCAATATGGGTTTCCAGACCCCGCTGTTGATTATTGATAGAAGATCATGTCTGCATATTCTCGAACCCGCAGGGTCACACACTTAACGTGTCTCGACGCTAGGATAGATTGGATAATTGGTTTATGAGTTTTTGTTCGGAGTCTCGGATGGGATCCGGGACATCACGAGAGGTTCCGGAGTGGTCCGGAGAATAAGATTCATATAAGGCGGTGCATTTTTTGGAGTTCGGAATTGTTCCGGGTTAATCGGTATTGTACCGGAAGCTTCTAGAACCTTCCGGCAGGGGACCAACGTGGCCCCACCTTCCGGTAGGGGGCATGGGCCTATGAGGGAGTGCCCTGGCCGCATTGGGCCAGGGGCACAAGGCCCCATAGGGCCCAGCCGGCCAAAGAGGGTTTAAACCCTAGATAGAGCTTCTAGAAAGGGGTTTCCTTGCCCCCCACTCCTCCTCCTTTGGGGCCGCTGGTTTGGGCTTGGGGGAGGGGCTAGGGCTGCTCCCCCCTCTATATAAAGAGGGGTGGGGGCGCACCAACCCCCCACACCTTCCCCTCCAACCCTAGCCGCCCTGCTGCCCTTCCTCTCTCCCTCCCGACTGCTTGTAGGCGAAGCCCTGCTGCAGAAATTCTCCACCATATACACCACGCCGTCGTGTTGTAGATCCAATCCGTCTCTCCACCATACTTGCTGGACCAAGGAAGGAGGAGACGTCGAGGTGCTGCACGTGTGCATCTCACGGAGGCACCGCCACTTGTGGTGCTAGATCGGATCGGATCGCGAGGAGGAGAAGCGAGTACGACTAAATCACCCACGTTCCGACGAACGTTCCGTTGTGCGAATCTTCAAGGGTATGAAGATCTAATCCAATCTCTCTTGTTGTTTGCATCTCCTAGATTAGATCTTGGCTTTCCCTCTGTTCGCATCCGTAGAAAATTTTGATTTACTATGCCGCGAAACCCTTCAGTGGTATCAGAGCTAGATCTATGCGTAGATGTGTTTCACGAGTAGAACGCAACATGGTTGTTGCGGGCGTTGATGTTTTCTGTTGCAAGCCTCTTGTTTGTGTTCTTCTTATGATGCGGGATAGTGAGATTGAAGCGGTCCAGGCCAACCTTACGCGACGTCGTTCGCGAGACCGGCTCCGCACTTGACGTGTGGCTTGTTCCACACATGCGGCTGGTGGATGTCAGTTTCTCTCACTATAGTTGTCATGGGATTAACACCGGAGTTTGGCAACCATAATATCACCGTTGTGGCTTTCTGTAGGTAATAATCGTTCTTAGCATCTACTCCCATAAGCCACGTAAAACATGCAACAACAAAGTAGAGGCGTCTAACTTGTTTTTGCAGGGAGTGTTTTCTGTGATATGGTATGGCCCAAGATGTGATGTGTATAATGTATGCGATGATCATGTTTTGTAATGTTTCACGACTTGCATGTCGATGAGTACACAACCGGCAGGAGCCATATGGTTGTCTTTATAATTGTGTATGACCTGTATGTCAACTTCTTATGCGCCATGTAATAGTTTCACTTTATCGCTAAGTAGTTAGCAATAGTTGTAGTTGCTATTCGTGGTGGAGGCAATCATGGTGGAGTGATGGAGATCATGCCGGAACGCACAAGATGGAGATCATTGCGCGAAGATTGGCTATACCATGTCACATAAAGTTATATGCATGTGATGTTTATCATTTTATGTATCTTATTATGCTTAGATCGCGACGGTAGCATTATAAGATGATTCCTCACTTAAAGATCAAGATAAAAACTGTGTTCTCCCCAAGTATGCACCGTTGCGAAAGTTCGTCGTGTCCAAGCATCACGTGATGATCGGGTGCTATAGACTCTACGCTCACATACAACGGGTGCAAGCCAGTTTTGCACACGCGGAAATACTTGGGTCTAACTTGACGAGCCTAGCATGTACAGACATGGCCTCGGAACACATGAACCGAAAGGTTAAGCATGAGTCATATGAATGATATGATCGACATTTCGTTGTCCACCATTGAAACCACATCTCTTCTCGTGAAGATCGGATTAGGTGTGGTGAATTTGGATCGTGTTCACTAAACAACTTGAGGGATGTTGAATTTAGTGGGAGTTCATCTAGTAATTTGATTAAAAGTTGAACTAGTTATCATGAACATAGTCTAATTTGTACTTGCAATACTGTAGATCAAATGGCTAAGTCCAACTTCAACTTCAACGTTTTCGCTGAGAAGGAAAAGCTTAGAAACAATGGGTCTAACTTCACCAATTGGTTCCGCAATCTAAGAATCATTATCTCTGGCGGTCAAAAGTACTATGTCCTTGGGAAAGCGTTAGGTGACCCCCCTGCTGCAACTGCGCCGGCTGATGATAAAGCTGTCTATCAGTCGCGCAAAGATGATTATGGTGTGATTAAGAGCACCATGTTGTTTGCTATGGAACCGGAACTTCAAAATCGTTTTGAAGACTATCCCGGGCCCTTTGAGATTCTCGAAGAGCTGAAAACCATGTTTCAGACTCAGGCCCGTTCTGAGAGATATGAGATCTCTGAGAAGTTCTTTAACTGCAAGATGGAGGAAGGGAGTTCCGTTAGTGAGCACGCCATTAAGATGACGGGCTACACTCAACGCCTTGAGCAACTGGAATGCACGATTCCAGAGGAGCTCAAGATTGACAGGGTTCTGCAATCACTCCCTCCCAGCTACAAAAGTTTTGTAGTGACTCATAATCAGATTGGTTCCACTGATACGATCACCGAGCTCTTCGCAAAGCTGAAGGCCGCGGAAGTGGACATCAAAAAGGATAATCATGTGTTGATGGTCAACAAGCCCACCTTTAAGAAAGGTAAGGGAGCAAAGAAGCCCTTCAAGAAGGGCGGCGGCAAGCGCACTGCCCCTGCTGAGAAGAAGCTCAAGTCTGGTCCTAAGCTGGACACTGAGTGCTTCTATTGCAAGGACAAGGGTCACTGGAAGCGCAACTGTCCGAAGTACTTAGCGGACAAGAAGGCTGGCACCATCAAAGGTATATTTGATATACATGTTATTGATGTTTTCCTTACTAGCCCTCGTTGTAGTGCCTGGGTATTTGATACCGGTTCAGTTGCTAATATTTGTAACTCGAAACATGAGTTACGGAATAGACGGCGGCTTGCGAGGGATGAGGTGACGATGCGCGTTGGCAACGGATCAAGAGTTGATGTGATGGCCGTCGGCACGCTCTCCTTAGTTTTACCTTCGGGATTAGTTTTAAACCTTAATAAATGTTATTATGTGCCTGCGTTGAGCATGAACATTATTTCTGGATCTTGTTTATTGCAAGACGGTTATTCATTTAAATCGGAGAATAATGGTTGTTCTATTTATATGAGTAACATCTTTTATGGTCATGCACCTATTGTGAATGGTTTATTTCTTCTAAATCTCGAAAGGGATGAAACACACATCCATAACATTGAGGCTAAGAGATGCAAAGTAGATAGTGATAATACTACTTATTTGTGGCACTGTCGTCTAGGTCATATTGGTGTAAAGCGCATGAAGAAACTCCATTCTGATGGACTTTTGGAGTCTCTTGATTTTGAATCATTTGACACATGCGAACCATGCCTCATGGGCAAGATGATCAAAACCCCGTTCTCTGGTATGATGGAGCGAGCAACGGACTTGTTGGAAATCATACATACCGATGTATGCGGACCGATGAGTGTTTCGACGCGCGGTGGATATCGCTATTTTCTCACTTTTACCGATGACTTAAGTAGATATGGGTATATCTATTTAATGAAACATAAATCTGAAACGTTTGAAAAGTTCAAATAATTTCAGAATGAAGTGGAGAACCATCGTAACAGAAAGATTAAGTTTCTACGATCTGATCGTGGAGGTGAATATTTGAGTTATGATTTTCTCACGCATCTTAAAGCAAGCGGAATCGTTTCGCAACTCACGCCACCCGGAACACCACAGCGCAATGGTGTGTCTGAACGCTGGAATCGAACCCTATTAGATATGGTCCGATCAATGATGTCTCTTACTGATTTGCCGTTATCATTTTGGGGTTATGCATTAGAAACCGCTGCATTCACTTTAAATAGGGCACCATCTAAATCCGTTGAGACGACACCGTATGAACTGTGGTTTGGTTCTAAACCTAAGTTGTCGTTTCTACAAGTTTGGGGATGCGAAGCTTACGTCAAGAAGTTGATGCCGGACAAGCTCGAACCCAAAGCGGAGAAATGCGTCTTCATAGGATACCCTAAGGAAACTATTGGGTATACCTTCTATCACAGAACCGAAGGCAAAGTGTTTGTCGCAAAGAATGGTTCCTTTCTTGAGAAGGAGTTTCTCTCGAAAGAAGTGAGTGGGAGGAAAGTAGAGCTAGACGAGGTTATTGAACCTTCTCTTGAATTGGAGAGTAGCGCAGCACCTGAAATTGTTCCAGTGCCGCCTGGAACAACAATAGAGGAAGCTAATGACAAGGATCATGAAGCTTCGGACGATGCTGCTACTGAACGTCGCAGGTCAACGAGGTCGCGTGCCCCTCCCGAGTGGTACGGCAACCCTGTCTTGACTGTCTTGTTAGTAGAAGACAGTGGACCTACGAACAATGAGGAAGCGATGATGAGCCCAGACTCTGAGAAATGGCTAGAAGCCATGAAATCCGAATTGGGATCCATGAGCGAAAACCAAGTATGGACTTTGGTGGACCCTCCTAGCGACCGAAAGGCCATTGAGTGCAAGTGGATCTTCAAGAAGAAAACGGACGCGGATGGTAATGTTACCGTCTATAAAGCACGGCTTGTCGCGAAAGGTTTTCGACAAGTTCAAGGTGTTGACTACGATGAGACTTTCTCTCCCGCAGCGAGGTTTAAGTCCATTCGGATTTTATTAGCAATTGCTACGTTTCATGATTATGAAATATGGCAGATGGATGTCAAGACTGCTTTCCTCAATGGCAACATTGATGAAGAGTTGTATATGATGCAACCCGAAGGTTTTGTCGATCCTAAGGATGCTGATAAAGTATGCAAACTTCAGCGTTCCATTTATGGACTGAAGCAAGCATCTCGGAGTTGGAACCTTCGTTTTGATCAAGTGATCAAGAGCTTTGGATTTGTTCCAAATTGCTACGAAGCTTGTATCTACAAGAAAGTGAGTGGGAGCTCGGTGACGTTTCTGGTACTATATGTGGATGACATATTGATTATTGGAAATGACATCAACATGCTTAACGATGTGAAGATTTATTTGAACAAGTGTTTTTCAATGAAAGACCTAGGTGAAGCTGCTTATATATTGGGCATCAAAATCTATAGAGATAGACAAAGACGCCTGATAGCTTTAAGCCAGAGTACATACCTAGACAAAGTTCTGAAAAGGTTCAGAATGGATAAGGCAAAGAAAGGTTCAGTGCCTATGTTGTCAGGTAAGATATTGAGCAAGGCTCAGTGTCTAGCTACGGTAAATGATAGGGAAGCTATGAGCAAAGTGCCTTATGCCTCGGCCATAGGTTCTATCATGTATGCCATGCTGTGTACTAGACCGGATGTGTCCAATGCTCTTAGTTTGACGAGCAGATATCAAAGTGATCAAGGAGTGGAACACTGGACAGCCATGAAGAACATCCTAAAGTACCTAAATAGGACTAAAGAAATGTTCTTAGTCTATGGGGGTGATGAACAGCTCGTCGTAAAAGGTTACGTCGACGCTAGTTTCGACACCGACAAGGATGATCTAAATCTCAAACAGGATACGTGTATATTTTGAATGGAGGAGCTGTGATTTGGAGAAGCTACAAGCAAAGCGTGATCGCGGGATCTACAGTAGAAGCGGAATACATGGCTGCTGCAGAAGCGTCAAGTGAAGGAGTTTGGATCAGAAACTTCATCACTGAGCTTGGTGTGGTTCCAAGTGCATTGGACCCACTGGAGATATTGTGTGACAACACTGGCGCCATAGCACTCGCTAAGGAACCAAGATATCATCCAAAGACCAAGCATATCAACCGCAAGTTTTATATAATCCGAGATTATATAGCAGATGGACATCTGAAGATTAGCAAAGTACATACAGATCTGAATGTCGCAGATCCATTGACTAAACCTCTTCCACGTGTAAAACATGATCAGCACCTCAGTGCCATGGGTGTGAGATTGTTGCCAAATGTAAACTAGATTATTGACTCTAGTGAAAGTGGGAGACTGTTGGAATTATGCCCTAGAGGCAATAATAAAGATGTTATTATTATAATTCTTGTTCATGATAATGTTTATATTCCATGCTAGAATTGTATTAAGCGGAAACTTTAATACTTGTGTGGTTTGTGAACAACACCGTGTCCCTAGTACGCCTCTATGGACTAGCTCATTGATCAATGATGGTTAAGGTTTCCTAACCATAGACATGAGTTGTCAATTGATAATGAGATCATATCATTGGGAGAATGATATGGTGGACAGACCCAAACTAAGCGAAGCAATTAGATCGTGTCATCGTGTTCGTCTTTGCGAAGCTTTTCTTATGTCAAATATTGTATTCCTTAGACCATGAGATAATACAACTCCCTGGTATCGGAAGAAAGCTTTGAGGTCATCAAACGTCATCCTATGAGAGGGTGATCATAAAGGTGTCTCTCAGGTGATCGGAAAGTATCTGTTGGGTTGTATGTATCGAGATGGAATTTGTCCCTCCCAAGTCGGAGAGATATACTTCGGGCCCACTCGGTAATCGATATCAACACCGCTTGCAAGCATGTGGTTAAGGAGTTAATCGCAAAGTGATATCGGATTACGGAACGAGTAAAGTACTTGCTGTGAACGAGATTGAACTAGGTATGACGGTACCGACGATCAAATCTCGGGCAAGTAAAATATCACGAGACGAAGGGAATATATATATGGGATTGATTGAATCCTGGCATCGTGGTTCATCCGATATGATCATCGATGAATGTGTGGGAGTCAATATGGGTTTCCAGACCCCGCTGTTGATTATTGATAGAAGATCATGTCTGCATATTCTCGAACCCGCAGGGTCACACACTTAACGTATCTTGACGCTAGGATAGATTGGATAATTGGTTTATGAGTTTTTGTTCGGAGTCTCGGATGGGATCCGGGACATCACGAGAGGTTCCGGAGTGGTCCGGAGAATAAGATTCATATAAGGCGGTGCATTTTTTGGAGTTCGGAATTGTTCCGGGTTAATCGGTATTGTACCGAAAGCTTCTAGAACCTTCCGGAAGGGGACCAACGTGGCCCCACCTTCCAGGAGGGGGCATGGGCCTATGAGGGAGTGCCCTGGCCGCATTGGGCCAGGGGCACAAGGCCCCATAGGGCCCAGCCGGCCAAAGAGGGTTTAAACCCTAGATAGAGCTTCTAGAAAGGGGGGTTTCCTTGCCCCCCACTCCTCCTCCTTTGGGGCCGCTGGTTTGGGCTTGGGGGAGGGGCTAGGGCTGCGCCCCCCCTCTATATAAAGAGGGGTGGGGGCGCACCAACCCCCCACACCTTCCCCTCCAACCCTAGCCGCCCTGCTGCCCTTCCTCTCTCCCTCCCGACTGCTTGTAGGCGAAGCCCTGCTGCAGAAATTCTCCACCATATACACCACGCCGTCGTGTTGTAGATCCAATCCGTCTCTCCACCATACTTGCTGGACCAAGGAAGGAGGAGACGTCGAGGTGCTGCACGTGTGCATCTCACGGAGGCACCGCCACTTGTGGTGCTAGATCGGATCGGATCGCGAGGAGGAGAAGCGAGTACGGCTACATCACCCACGTTCCGACGAACGTTCCGTTGTGCGAATCTTCAAGGGTATGAAGATCTAATCCAATCTCTCTCGTTGTTTGCATCTCCTAGATTAGATCTTGGCTTTCCCTCTGTTCGCATCCGTAGAAAATTTTGATTTACTATGCCGCGAAACCCTTCAATTGCGGCCGAAAGCCGCATCGGGTTGGTGCATTCGAAGACCACATCGGGTCACCGGTGTCGAAGACTCGGCGGGTCATGCGACGGAGTCGCCGCAGCCCCCGGGCGTGGAGTTGATGTGGTCGATGTAGTCGAGGTGGTGTTCGAGAGCAGATGCGGCGAACCAGAGTCAACGTGGCAGCGGGTCGCCGAGGTCGATGGCGGAAGCAGTTTGCCGCAATCGAAGATCACAGAAGGTCGACGTAGTCGAATAGTGCAGCGGCTCGTCGGAGTTGAAGATTCAGTGGTTCACTGGAGCCAAAGGAGCCCCCGAGCCGCCGCAGCCGAAGATCACAGCAGATCGTGCGACGGATTCGAAAGAGCTCCCGGGTCGCCGAAGCCGAAGACCGTAGAGGGTCACGCGGCGGGATCGGCACAACCTCCGGGTGTAGAGTCAATGTGATCGGATGGAATTATCATGGTGGGTTTGACACACTAGCGAGTTACATGGTGAATGAAAGTATTTGGTAACGATGACGAAGTCGGTCGATGGAATTGCGACCACAATGATGAAGAAAGCCATGGTGAAGCCACAATTGCAGTGCTCACGCCGCGTCTCGGGCGTCAAGCGGATAATTTATTCTCGCTGGCAGTAGACTTGTCCGATTTTTATGCATATTTTCCGTAAAGCTCAATGGATTTTTAACTTTGACCTTGTGATTTTAAACTGGTATGTGTGCATGCACCTAGCGGCCGTCAAAAATCCTTGCACAATCTTGCTGCAAATATCTGTGCAGGTACATACATGCACAGTATCCGTGTCGTTGAAGCTAACATGTCTTCGCCACATGCACGTGCATTTCATGTATTGTCTTCTAGTGCATGGATCGATGCCAACACACCACCCGACGGATTGAATTGAGTCGCAACACGTGAGGTCGGATCAAAGTGTGTGTGTTGTTGCCTTTAGATCGGATCGAAGTCGTAGTTGTGGATGACCTCGGCACGGACTCCATGAAACCGGCAAGAGATACGATTCCTTAAAGATGCGACTCCAGGTCGGTCGTGCGCACATATAGGAGAACCGCGAGATCTTTGAAGCCAATTTGATATGATGTCGTAAACAATTGTCGGGATCACGTATACTGATACGTCGGAAACGTATCTATAATTTTTTGACGTTCCATACTTGTTTACTATCTACTTTGCTTTGATTTGTCCATATTTTGAGGTATTTTTATATGTTTCCTGGAACTAACCTATTAACGTTGTCATAGTGCCAGTTGCCTTTTTTTCTGTTTTTGGTTCCATAAAGGCAGAAAATCAATATTCTCGGAATTGGACGGGACAAAAGACAAAGTCAATATTTTACCATGAGCAATACAAATCCAGAAGACGAGACGGAGAAGGCTCACCAGGAGGCCACACCCCCTGACCGCACAGGTGGGCCCACCCCGCGCCTAGGGGGTGCAGCCGCCCTGGTGGCCCCCGTGGCTCGCCTCTTCGCCTATAAAGTCCCCCCCGATGCAGAAACCCTAAACACCCGATCAATATTCCACGAAATCGTCTGTAGCCGCCGCCATCATCGTCCCTAGATCGGGGGATATGAAGCTCTTCCCGGCACCCTGCCGGAGGGGAGATCATCTCGGGGGCCTTGTTCTTCATCATCCCAGCCTCCGGTATAAAGCGTGAGTAGTTCCATCTTGGACTATGGGTCCATGTAGTAGCTAGATGGTTGTATCTCCTCCCTTGTGCTTTCATGTATAGATCTTGTGAGCTCCGTTCATAATCAAGATCTAATCTATTTGTAATCATGCATGTTGTGTTTGCGGGGATCCGATGGATATTGAGATTACCATGTCAGATTGATTAATGGTTTTGTCTTATGATTCTATCATGTCTGTGTTGTTTGTGATCATGCATGCTCTCCGTTGTTAGTAGCTATCTTGGCCAAGTAGTTGCTAGGACTCCAAGAGGGGGTATTTATGCTCGATAGTGGGTTCATGCCTCTAGTTTTCAAGGGAAGTGACAGAAATCTCTTCGGTTGTAGATGTGTTGTTGCCACTAGGGAGAAAACAAAGGTCTCTTGTTCATGAAACAAGTGGATTGTTTACCTTAGACACTTTGCTTAAAGCAGTTGTCTGTTGCTTGCAACTTAATACCGGAGGGGGTTCAGATGATAACCTGAAAGTGGACTTCTAGTCATAGATGCAGTTGGATGGCGGTCTATGTATATTGTTGTATTGCCCAATCGAATATCATAGGATCTTTTTGTATAGTATTGTATTGTTATGCCTTGCTCAGTTCTTGTCAATTGCCCTGCTGTAATTTGTTTATCCTTCATGCCATGTTTGTTTATCTAAGAAGAGCACCTCTAGTGAACTATGGACCCCGGTCCAATCTTTACCATTGTTACATCTTCCACTGTTTACTTGATGCAAACCATCATCACCTTCCACAACATACAGTTAATCCTTTGTTACATCAAACTGGTGAGCTTGACAACCTCACTGTTTTGTTGGGGCAAAGTCTTGAGTTTGTGTTGTGCAGGTTTTCACGTTGCTTGCAACACCTTTGAGACATTTCCTTCCTCTTGCTGGTTCGATAACCTCGGTTTCTTACTGAGGGAAAACTTGCTGCTGTGCTGCATCACACCTTGCTCTTGGGGTTTCCCAACGAAGCGCTCCACGTTGATGCAGCGCCATCAAGCTCTTTCTGGCGCCGTTGCCGGGGAGGCAAAGGACGTCTTCACAAGGGAAGTCCTCCTCAACCTTTCTCTTTACTTTATTTTTGGTTTGCTTAGTTTCTTTTGCTTGGTTTTGTTTGCCTCTTTTTATCAAAAACTCTAAAAAAATTAGTTTAGTTTGGTTTGCTCTCTCTTATCAAGAACACAAAAAAATTAGTTCCTACTCTAGTTGTTGGTCTGTTATTGCCTTGCTTTGTCATGCTTTCTATCAATGGATGGTTTCTTTGAAACTAGTTCTTATTGGCAAGGTGGGTTCATGAAAGAACAAAAGTACTGTTATAAGGAACACCATTTGTCACAAAAAGGAAAACACTTATGGGCACAAATTGATAAATTGAATACTATTGCTAGAGAGGTGTGCTTTACTTATAATGTTAGTTATTGCTTTGATAAAGCTTGTTGCTGTAGGAGGTACAAACACCTCCCTTTTCAATGTGAGTATAATGATAATTTTACCATATCCTCTTATGTTGAAGGAAATTATGACCTTTATGATCTGGAACAAATTGAAGAATTTATTGCTTTCAGGGGTGCATTTGAATTTTCCAGTTTGCTTGAAAATACTGATGATGCACTTTATGAATATGAGGTTTATGAGATACTTAAATTTTTCTTTGATAATTACAAGGAAGAAAATGGCTATATTCTTGAATATTTTAATAGGTGCTTTCCACAAACGGAAGAGACTAATGTCTTGCAGGAGCCTATGGAAGAAGAAATTGTTGAACAGGAAGCTCATTAGATGAAAAAGAAGCGGATGAATGTTATGCTCCTATGGACTCTTTTGAAATATCTACTATGGGTAAAACTTTTGATGATGTTCCTATGCATGTTACCTATAGTAGTGATCATGATTGGGAAAAGCATACTACTTTTGATATTGAAAATCTCTTTGGTACCAATTCTGAAAATTCTATTGCCTATGATGATATTTTACCTCCAATTTATGATGATTACAATGATGATATTGATATTTTCAGTCCACTTACTATTGAGGAGAAAATTGATTGTGATTACAATATGCCTCCTATATTTGATGATTATGGTGATGGGAATAATAATGATAGCTATTTTGTTGAATTTGCTCCCACTACTTATGTGGAGAGTAATAATCAGTTTATGCATGTGGCTCATAATAAGAATGTTTTATGTGATAGTTATATTGTTAATTATATTTATGATGCTACTGAAAGTTATTATGACAGGGGAAACATGGTCTTATGTATCTCAACAATATTAAGTTTTCCCTCTTTATGTTGAAAATCTTGGAGTTGCACTTGTTTTGTTTTTCTCTGCTTGTTGCTTTGTGCTTTCATGACTTGTTTTCTTACAAGATTCATATACATAGTAAGTGGGTTAGACTTAAATGTGTTTTGAATTTGCTTCTTGATGCTCTCTTTTACTTCAACTCATATTTCTTATGTGAGCATCTTCTCAAGCTATTGTGCCTGACTTAAAAGCGTTAAAGAAAAGTACTTGCTGGGAGATAACCCAAGAGTTTCCTTGAGTCTTGGAAGTTATTACTTCAGTAATAACCTCTCCTTATACTTTTTGTTTGCTTTTTGTGCCAAGAATGACCTCTAATGAGAGGAAAGTAAGATTTGGGGAGTTGTTGTCCCGAAACAGATTTCTGTCCTCCACCATAAAAATACGTGAGGAGTCTCTGTAAGTTGGATTTAGCTGAAAATTTACGAATAAATCCCCCAGCATGTTATCTAACTTTCTCTAGTTCAACACTTTTAATTTGAGCAACAAAAGATTTTCAAAAAAATCGTTTTCTACCTGCTGATCAGTTTTGACAGATTTCTGCCATTATTTGCATTTGCTTCTTATTGATTCCTTTTTGAGTCCTCTTTTTGGAGAATTGAGCTTTTTGAAAGAGTTGCTACAGTAGCTTGTGTTTTTAGTGAAAAGTTTTGCTGTTCCAAAGCTAAACCCAAAGGTCTATTATCTTTTGAATACACCAATGTTGCTAATGAAGATTGTGTGAAGATTTGTATGAAGGAAAAAATTTCAGGTGTAGAGAGAGAATGATGTACTCCCTCCGGCCCGAATTATTGTCCGCAGGGTCAGTTTAAAATGAAACTTGCAAATAAACCCAAATTGATTAAATTCGTTACAAATTTTGCTAGATTCAAAATTTGAATTTTCTGATCCATCATCCGGCCGCGATCCCCATCGCCGTCCGCCCGCAATCCCCCTCGTCCCCCACGATTCCCGCGCGAGGTGGAGGCGGACCAGTCCAGATCGAGTGCCTGTCCTCGCCGTCGTCCCCGCCGGCGGAGGTAGATGCCAATCCCCTGCTGTCCGTCCACCCGTCTGTCCCCGCCCGCGATCTCCGGCGGCCGCGCTTGATCCCGGCGCCCGCCCATGATCCCTCTGCCACTCCCTCGAGATCCCCTCGCCACTCCTTCGAGCCCCGTCGTCGTCCCCTGCCACGACCCTCCCTCGAGCTCCCTCCACCGTTCCGCCGGCCGGCCGGCCTACTCGGTAGCCGTTCCAGGCCTGAGTCGACGACCCCCTCTAGATCTGCCATCATGTTCTGTTGACTCTTGATCACGGCTAATGAATGAGCTTTGGGTGCCTTGTGGTACTCTCACTTCAAGACCCCCATCTGTTACACAAAAAAATCTCACTTTAGTAACTTAGAACTTCTTTTCTTACAACATGAATGAAAATCAAAGCAAAATATTCTGTATGTTCAGAATCAGTGCGAGAATATGGCAATTTCTGTGAAATAGATACCGTAGCGTTGTAAATTTGGATGTGTCTGTTCTTATTTGAAAGTGCACTTTACAATGAAACAGCCACATGAACACCTTGCCTGAGAGACGTCTGTTGATTATTTGTAAGCTGGAGTAGTACAAAGCTCAAACTATTGACATTGGTAGGGGTTATGTGTGTGACATATTGACTATGCTTCCCTGACATCCAGTATGTTAGGTGTAGTGTGGACCAAAAGCTACCTTATGGAGAGCATTTGACTATGCTACTTTATAGCAGCAGGTTCAGAGGCTAGAGAAACTAGATTCCTTTGTTTGTTTATGATAACGATTGATACACAAAATGTGTGTAATAAACAGGAATTAAGTGATGATAGTTCCATATGATTCAGTGATGATAGTACCATTGCATTACTACTGTTATAGCCATTTTCAGTTCAGGTCTGGTGACTACAGAACAAGGAAGACCACAAATGTGAAGACATAGGAACCTAAAATTCATTTTTAGACATGTCATCTTCCATAGTGGATTAGAAGAACAAGTGGTACTGTCATTGTTGACCTGCTGGTACAAGTACAAGTTTAGTGAATTAACAAAGGAGAGAAAAGGAATTGTTGACCTGCGGGTGTGTGCGCTGCCACGGCTAATTCTAATGATATTAGACAGTCATAATGAAAATTCAACTGGAATTGTTGCTCATCGTGCATCGTCTCTTTATCTGATACAGGATCCCACTGGCTTGGTGAAGCTACAGCATCAGACTCCTTTATCCTTGTAATTCAGTAAAAAAAGTGTAGTTGACAGGTGGAATTGAACTGGCAATTTGAGCTGTGAAGTGGTACAGAACAATCAGAACTTTCCTCCAAATTGAATAACAAACATCTTGGAGCTGAGCAGAAAAATGTGGAGCAGGGGAAGTAACGGTCCTCTCTAATATGTGAAGGTGTAGATCATTCTGCAACACGAAGCTTAGTCCCAGGAGTTGGCAATCAGTCTGCTCCTCTTCAAGAGTGAATGGGAGGTACATCTTCTGATAATCCATCAACCAGTCCTGAGAGATGGACTCGCACTAGAGGAAGGTGTTTCTTCTACCAGTCATGAAAGTTGTTTATGAGATGCAGGACTTCAGGTCAGCAAAATACAGAAGTTCGGAATAGTATGACTCATAAGACTGATATTGATCTTGCAACCTCTATTTTACAACAAGAAAATGAGATAACTTGGCATGTAGATTTTCCACCAGAAGAACATGTTCAATATCCTACTTTTCCTATCTATTTCTCTCCCTAATAGTTATTTGAGTATCTGCAGGACTGGCTCTTAAGGAGCCAAAGAATTTCCTATTGTGGTAGATTTTGTTGCTGGAAGATATTGTCTGCTTTGAAATAATTAAATCGAGAAGGATTTCTTTGAACCTACACGAACACCTCAAAGCTGGCCAAAGCCTCGTTTAAACTAGACATCAAAGAAAAAACACAGTTAGACCTATTTTTTCCAGTAGCAATTAATCTCCTCTTTTTTTCAGCATTTGGTATGCCTGATAAGAATGATGCTGTTTCTAGCAAGGTGGCTAGATAATCCCAGGCATCGTCCACCACAAATGGTCTCAGAATCGTGAATCTCGTTCGTATTCTTTAAACTAAAAATGTGAAACGCATGGAGCTGGAGCTGATAGCATTAAGCGAAATGCAATCCACTATGATATACACATGTCTGCACAACTCAGTACAAATCAGAACACAATTAGACGATTAATGACTAGAAATCAGTGGCACCATTCTTTAAGGGGGTCTTGTCCTCTCGGCTCATGTCAACTAGTGCATATGTGGTATGCTACAGTAATTTAAAATGAAACACAATTTCAGGTGTTGTAAATTTCTACAAGCCCTCCACGGTTTAACTTCTTAAGTTTTAAATGACCCATAGCCATCTCATTAGAAGGTTTCGCTTCAGATTTAGTATTTACCATCCAACCACTGCCTATATCCTCCTCCTTTTGTACTCTTAGATTCAGATTGAAAATGATTGAAGGTGAATAACAAGACTCTGTCATTGCTCATGAATTGACTGATGCTAGTCACTAGTCATCCTATATTCCTGTGATGTCTATCCTATACAGTATTGTGTTCACTACTGTATAGGAACATCTATCCTATATAGTATTTGCTATTGATTCACATAAGAAGTTCCATTGTCCACCTGATTTTATTATGATTGGGAGATTGTTCCCTCTTTAACGTAGAGCTCTCTACATTTTCTACCTTTGTACTAACCTATTCCTATATAGTTGCAATATAAGATAACTAAAGATAACACTCTTAGATAATCAAGATATACTCTTGCTAATCCAATAGGCTTGAAGGCCACGTGCTAAGATAACCTGCACTACAAGCAGTGGATAAATTACATAGAAATTTTCAAAGCCAAATTGACATCCTATTCCTTTGTTACACCAAATTGTACTTTGTTTAGCAGTGGATACTAACCGTCGTACTCGTCATTTCTGCCTGTGTTGAAGGTCCCAAACTCGTCGTTGCTGCCGGTGTCGAAGTTCCTGCAGATCGCTGTCCTGGTCGAGGCACGGAGTGCACCGGGAGTGGGGCCGAGCAGGTTGGGAGCACCGCCGCCGCCGGATCCACGAGCACCTGTACTAGCCCCTCCTCCAGGCCACGAGCACCGCCGCCGGAGCCGGCAGAGTCAGATGCTTTGGGGAGAAGGAAATCCCTTTCATCCTCGATCTCCCTCCTCCTTGGGTTCTAGTTGGTGGAAACCGGAGGAAGGAACGCGGGGATAAGAGGAGGAAGGAAGGCGGCCGACGAGGGAGCGGCGGATAAGACGGCATGGGTGAGGGCGAGGTGGCCGGCGGGGGAGCGGCGGACGAGCCAATGTGCGAGAGAGACGACTCAGTAGTGAAGGAAGTGAGTTGTTTGTCGGAAAAAATACAGGGGTGTTTTGGCAAAATGATGGCACGGTCGTTAATTTGTACCGGAGGGAGTAATGAGAAGAAGAATGCACAAAAGCTCAAGCTTGGGGATGCCACCCCGGTGTCACCCCAAGAAATATCCAAGAAGTACAAGCGTCAAAGCTTGGGGATGCCCAAGGCATCCCCTTCTTCATTAATAAAAAGCTCAGGTCTTTCTAGACACTTCGTTTTTATTGTTTCATGCAGTGTTGTGTTGTTCTTGGAGCGTCTTAGTTTTTGTTGCTTAGTTTGTTTAGTTTGCTTGAGTAAAGTAGTTTGGACCCCCGTTCTCGCTGTGTTGTTTCAAATAGGTTGATTGGTGTTGGAAAAGGAGTAGAAAGTTCTTACTTGAAAGTGCAAGAGGAGCTTGCATTGACTGTGACTTAGACTTTAGCATGACATGCTAGGTGTTGTTTTGACCTTATGCTTAGTGATTATTGTTGTAGCATGTCTTGTTACAAATAATTGGGATTGCTTAGTGTGCTTTGAAAATATCATGCGTTGTTTTAGCATACAAAAGCATAGTATTGTGGTATTCTCCTTTGATGCTTTGTTTGGGTTTACCTGGCACATGCTTACACCATGATATGACTATGACAAGTCACCATAGCCTCTATGATCATTTAGTCATTGACTTGTAGTATCACTCTATGCTTTGATTAGTAATGTTTTGTCGCTCTGCATGATTATGACCATTATTGCTATCTTAGTTGGTTGCTTCCAGTCTTTTGCTAGCCTCCACTTGTATGAGTAAGCTCTACTCATGCTTTCAACTCCCAAGAAACCAAGTTATTCCAAAGTGTCCACTATAAACTCCTATGCATGGTGTGTTATACCATTCCAAGTATATTCTTCTTTTCAGCTTCTTCCAATTAAAAAGTATTTTGTTATGTGAAAACTTAGTGATTAAAGCCCTCACGAACTTGATGGCACACTTTATATTCCTTGCCCCTAATAAACTTGAACCATTGTGTCGTCTATGTTGTATATGCTTGCACTTATACGTTGGAATTAACAGAACCATGTTGTCATGGGGAACGTTTTCAACATTGCACTTGTACTTTGTACATAGTTGATATCATGCTCTTTTGTCTATGGATGTCACCGGTGTGAAATAAAGATGGAGATTATAAGTCCATGGAGTTATGTATTTTGTATTAGATAAACGCCTCGGCCGCTAGCCTAAGCCATGCCTAATCATGGTGGAAACTTGCAGCATCACCATAATGAGCAATCTATGAAGCATACTCAATAAAAATCTATGCACATAGTAAATAAAAAGATTGTTGAGATGCTCATTGTCTGCTTGCCTTATCATTTTGGTTATGGGATAGCTCCTGTACCATGTGCAAGGGGTACCCCATTGGCGGTTCTCTATGATACACATGTACTTACTATGATAAGAACTTACAGGTGACTAAAGTTGAGAAGCATGAGGTGTGGCCCTCGTATTCAAGGGACATGAGATTGCCAACTTATACTTTGTCAAGCATATACTCCTGATACGTCGGAAACGTATCTATAATTTTTGATGTTCCATGCTTGTTTACTATCTACTTTGCTTTGCTTTGTCCACACTTTGAGGTGTTTTTATATGTTTTCTAGAACAAACCTATTAACAAGTTGCCACAGTGCAAGTTGCATGTTTTCTTCTGCTTTTGGTTCCAGAAAGGCAGAAAATCAATATTCTCGGAATTGTACGGAACAAAAGCCAAAGTCAATATTTTACCGTGGGCAACACAAAGCCAGAAGACGAGACTGAGAAAGCTCACCAGGGGTCCACACCCCTGGCCGCGTGGGTGGGTCCACCCCGCGCCTGGGGGGTGCAGTCGCCTGATACATCGGAAACGTATCTATATTTTTTGATGCTCCATGCTTGTTTAGTATCTACTTTGCTTTGCTTTGTCTATAGTTTGAGGTGCTTCTACATGTTTTCTGGTACTAACCTATTAACAAGTTGCCACAGTGCCAGTTGCCTATTTTCTGATGTTTTTGGTTCCAGAAAAGCTAGTAAGGAAATATTCTTGAAATTGGACGGGACAAACGTCAAATTCAATAACTTTCCATGGGGAACAAGAAGTCCAGAGGGGAGACGAAGAAGCGGGCCAGGGCGCCCAGACCCCCTAGGCGCGGGTGGGCCCTGCCCCGCGCCTAGGCAGGGTGTGGGACCCCTGGCCACCGCATCGGCCTCCCCCTTCGCCTATAAGAAGCCCCAGATGCAGAAACCCTAAGTACCTAATCAAATCTCCACGAAACCTTCTATAGCCGCCGCCATCGTCGTCCCTAGATCGGTGGGGGGATCTGAAGTTCTTCTCGGCACCCTGCCGGAGGGGAGATCATCCCGGAGGCCTTCTCTCCGGTATGATGCGTGAGTAGTTCCACCTTGGACTATGGGTCCATGTAGTAGCTAGATGGTTGTATCTCCTCCTTTGTGCTTTCATGTATAGATCTTGTGAGCTCCGTTCATGATCAAGATCTAATCTATTTGTAATCATGCATGTTGTGTTTGCGGGGGTCCGATGGATATTGAGATTATTATGTTGGTTTGATTAATGGTTTTGTCTTTATGATTCTATCATGTCTGTGTTGTTTGTGATCTTGCATGCTCTTTGTTGTTAGTAGCTATCTTGGCCAAGTAGTTGCTAGTGACTCCAAGAGGGAGTATTTATGCTCGATAGTGGGTTCATGCCTCTAGCTTCCAAGGGAAGTGACAATAATCTCTTCGGCTGTAGATGTGATGTTGCTACTAGGGAGAAAACAACGGTCTCTTGTTCATGGAACATGTGGATTGTTTACCTTACACACTTTGCTTAAAGCAGTTGTCTGTTGCTTGCAACTTAATAATGGAGGGGGTTCGGATGATAACCTGAAGGTGGACTTCTAGTCATAGATGCGGTTGGATGGCGGTCTATGTATCTTGATGTATTGCCCAATCGAATCTCATAGGATATTTCTGACTAGTAATTGCATTGCTATGCCTTGCTCAGTTCCTGTCAATTGCCCTGCTGTAATTTGTTTACCCTTCATGCCATGTTGTTTATCTAAGGAGAGCACCTCTAGTGAACTATGGACCCCGGTACAATCTTTATCATTGATACATCTTCCACTATTACTTGTTTACTTGCTGCAAACCACCATTACCTTCCACACCATACGTTTAATCGTTTGTTACAGCAAACTGGTGAGCTTGACAACCTCACTGATTCGTTGGGGCAAAGTTTTGAGTTTGTGTTGTGCAGGTCTCCGCATTGCTTGCAACACCTGTGTGATGTTTCCTTCCTCCTTTTGGTTCGATAACCTCGGTCTCTACTGAGGGAAGACTTGTTGTTGTGCTCATCACACCTTGCTCTTGGGGTTTCCAACAAAGTGCTCCACGTCAGCATCATCAACAAGTTTTCTAGCGCCATTGCCGGGGAGGCTAAAGACGTCTTCACTAGGGGAGTCCTCCACTTATTTTCTCTTTACTTTGTTTTTAGTTTGCTTTGTTTATTTTTGCTTGGTTTTGTTTGCCTCTTTTCAAAAAAAAGACAAAAATTTCTAGCTTGGTTTGCTTTCTTTGTTCAACACAAAAAAATAGTTCCTACTCTAGTTGGTGGTTTGTCATTGCCTTGCTTGGTCATGCTTTCCATGAATGGATGGATTCTTTGAAACTAGTGCTTATTGGCAAGGTGGGTTCACGGAAGAACAAAAGTATTATTATAAGGAACACCGTTTGTCACAAAAAGGGAAACACTTATGGGAACAAATTGATAAGTTGAATACTATTGCTAGAGACATGTGCTCTACTTATACTGTTACTTATTGCTTTGATGAAGCTTGTTGTTGTAGAAGGTATAAACACCTCCCTTTCCAGTGTGAGTATAATGATAATGTTATCATATCCTCTTATGTTAAGGGAAATTATGACTTTTATGATGTGGAACAAATTGAAGAATTTATTGCTTTCAAGGATGCATTTGAACTTGCTAGTTTGCTTGAAAATACTGATGATGCACCTTATGAACATGAGGTTTATGAGATACTTAAATTTTTCTTTGTCAATTACAAGGAAGCAAATGGATATATTCTTGAATATTTTAATAGGTGCTTTCTACAACTGGAAGAGACTAATGCCTTGCAGGAGCCTATGGAAGAAGAAATTGTTGAAACGGGAAGCTCATTAGATGAAAAAGAAGAGGAGAGTGATGAACAAAAGGAGGAAGAATGGATCTGCCCATGCCTACCTTCTAATGAGAGTAACTCTTTATCCCTTACATTATTTGATTGTCCCCCATGCTTACCAAAGGAGGATGAATTTTATGTTCCTGTGGATCCTTTTGAAATATCTACTTTGGATAAAACCTGTGAAGGTTTTTATCCCACTGTTTTTGAGCTTGATAGAAATTATGAGTTTGTAGATCATGAAAAGCATGATTTATGTGATAGTTATATTGTTGAGTGTATTCATGATGCTACTGAAAATTATTATGAGAGAGTAAAGTATGGTTGTAGGATTTTTCATGGTACTGAAACACCTCTCTATGTGCTGAAAGTTTTGAAGTTGCTCTTGTTTCATCTTCCTATGCCTGTCACCTTGTTCTTTGTGAATTTATTTGCATACAAGATTCCTATGCATAGGAAGTGGGTTAGACTTAAATGTGTTTTGAATTTGCTTCTTGATGCTCTCTTTGACTTTAATTCATAATTCTTATGTGAGCATCTTCTCAAGCTATCAAGCCTAACTTAAAGGCGTTAAAGAAAAGTACTTGTTGGGAGATAACCCAAGAGTTTCCTTAAGTCTTGGAAGTTATTACTTCAGTAATGACCTCTCATTATCCTTTTTGTTTGCTTTTTGTGCTTAGAATGACCTCTAATGAGAGGGAAGTAAGATTTGGGGAGCTGCTGTTCCGAAACAGATTTTTGTCCTCCATCAAAAATATTAGTGAGGACTCTCTGTAACTCGGATTGAGCTCAAAATTTACGAATAAATCCCTCAGTATGTTAGCTAACTTTCGTTAGTTCAACACTTTTTGATTTGAGCAACAGAAGATGTTCTAAAAAATCGGTTTCTACCTGCTGGTCTGTTTTGATATATTTCTGCCATTATTTGCATTTGCTTCTGATTGATTTTTTTTTGGGTTCTTTTTGGGAAATTGAACTTTTTGAAAGAGTTACTACAGTAGCTTGTGTTTTTAGTGAAAAGCCTTGATGTTTCAAAGCTTTGCCAGAGGTCTAATATCTTTTGAATAAACTAATGTTGCTAATGAAGATTGTGTGAAGTTTTGTACTACCTCCGTTCCGGAATGTAAGACGTTGGTGTTGTCACGTACAAATTTTTTTACCTATGGCAAACTCCCGGATTTCCCGTTTTTCCCCACATATCTCGGTCGTATGTCCTCTCCACGCATATCTCTTCCTCGCTGGATGTGCTCTTCCCCGGTCGCCGCCCCTCCCCTCCCTCCATGGCATCGTCGCCTGTGTCGTCGCCGCCCCTCCCCTCCCTCTCTCCACCGCTGGCAGTTCCTCTCGCACCCCATAGCCGCCTTGCTCTCCGCAGGAATCCTACCTCAAGATCCCACCTCCTCCGCCTGAGCCACTGACTTTCAGGTCAAAATTGGCATCTTTATGCGTTGTCGCGAGTGTGAGCGGCTGACCTGCCGGCGCTGGATGTGCTCTGTTCCGGTCGGCGACGACCTCCCACACGGCTAGGGTTTCTCCATCAAGCTACGCTCTGCCACCGTCGTCGTCTCCTTTCGTCACAGCCTCCGGCGCCGCGTTCTTCACCGGCAGATCATCTCCGAGAAGATCCACCAGCAGATCATCTCCCGTCGTAGATCATCTCCGAGAAGATCCACCGGCAGATCTGCAAGTACTTCTTCCAGATGTGAGTTTGTCTCCCCTTTTGTCCTCCCCTGCATACCATTTATTTTATTTTAGCACAGTACAGTTAGGAGTAAAAGAGGAGGCTCTGTCCAACTGAGCCAACTATTGGGTCAATGATTATATACTCCAATTAGTTCTCAACCAGGAGTAGATGTACTGATATGTTTTTTCAGATTAGGAGTAGATGTATTGATACTCCAATTAGTTCTCAACCAGGCTCTGTCCAATTAGGAGTAGATGTACTGATATGTTTTTCTGACTTGTGTCTGAATCTTTCTCAACTCTTGGTGGATAAAACTGGTGTCTGAATCTTTCTCGGCTCTCGGTGTGTTGAAATGTTTTCTGACTTTTTTTTCAGAAGAAGGCGGGGTTTGAGGCCGTGCTGGACGAGATCATCTGGTACTGATCCCTCGAGATCACTCGAGCTCCATTGTCACAGTTTTGTGTCCCGTGACTCCCGGGCGCTGCACAGAGCATATATTGATCTTCTCGTGGCCGCAGGTGAGCTTTAATATTTCTCTTAGTTTTGAGCATATGTGTGTCTGTTGTTGTGAGTACCTAATTGATCTTCTACTCATGAAATGAAATTAGTGAAAATTGCTGCAATGGCTCTACTTAGTAAGCTTATATTTGCATACATAAATGCATTTTTTGATACCCTGCAGGACTTATCAGAGGTGGACTTCAGCTATGCATGCATTGATAGAACCAATTTTCCATGCACTAATCTTCATAAAGCAAAGTTTAGGGTATGTCGCATTATCACTCACACCAAGATTCTGTGTTGTCGGTTATCTTTTTTCAGTGCAGCTGTCCCTTCTAAACTTAATTTTAGTGCTTGTTTAACTGAAGTCCAGCTGGTACTACTCCTGGAGTACTTGTGGACAAACTGAGGAGCAGGATATGATAAAGCATGAGTTCAACAAGCAATAGACATGGGATCTGTATTCTTAATCCACGGGTTCGCCAGCCACTTCGTGCCAATAAATTGTCTTTTTGTCAGCTTATTGCCCTTACCAGCTGCCCAGATTTGTATCATCTAAACTTGCCAACACATTCCAAATCCAAGCATTTGCACTGTCTAGGCAAACTTGAGTGCATGCACACACAACACATACTCCATACTAGCATATATACTCCAGTTCACTTGCTGCCTTAGTAGCTGGAATTCTCTCGCTCATGCAGTCTGATTCAGTAGCCGTAGTACTACATGCAGTCTGATTCAGTAGCCGTAGTACTACATGCTTCTGCCTTGCCAATAACTAAAGATGAGGTTAATTCACTGGACAAGAATGTATTCCATATCTGACAAGAATTTTCAAGAAATAAAGATAAGGTAATTATCTTATTATCTTATTCCATCTATTGTTGTCCTAGACTATTGCTGTCCTAGACTATCTTATTCCATCTATTGTTGTCCTAGACTATCTTATTCCATCTATTGTTGTCCTAGAATTTTCAAGAAATAAAGATAAGGTAATTCATTGGATAAGACTAAAACTGATGGAAGCATCTGAATAAAGAATAACGCTGCTGCAACAAGTTTTACAATTTCAAACACAGTACTGATGGAACAAGTTTTACAATCTCAAACACAGTACCGCTTGAACAAGTTTTACAATCTCATTCAAGTTTTATTATTCAATCATAATTAATCACGAGCTGTTGTGACAGTGGTACTGTTAAAGAAGCAGGGGTATGGTTGTCGTTTCTTTGCTTTGTCTCACTTTCCATTTTTTTGCTTGCGTCTTTTTGGCTTCCCGCTTCGTCGCTTGCATCTTCCACTTGCTTATTTTTCTGTTGCCTCTTCTTCACTTGCTTTGTGTCACTTTCCGTTTCTTTGCTTCCATCTTTTTCGCTTGCCGCTTCGCCGCTTGCATCTTCCACTTGCTTATTTTTCCTTTGCCTCTTCTTCACTTTCTTTGTGTCACTTTCCGTTTCTTTGCTTGCATCTTTTTCGCTTGCCGCTTCGCAGCTTGCATCTTCCACTTGCTTATTTTTTCTTTGTCTCTTCTTC
The DNA here is from genome assembly GCA_916181665.1 of Avena sativa. Lineage (NCBI taxonomy): Eukaryota > Viridiplantae > Streptophyta > Magnoliopsida > Poales > Poaceae > Avena > Avena sativa. The sequence continues at coordinate 311,947,068 of OV702283.1, forward strand.
ACTTGCTTTGTGTCACTTTCTGTTTCTTTGCTTCCATCTTTTTTGCTTGCCGCTTCGCCGCTTGCATCTTACACTTGCTTATTTTTCCTTTGCCTCTTCTTCACTTGCTTTGTGTCACTTTCCATTTCTTTGCTTGCATCTTTTTCGCTTGCCGCTTTGCCGCTTGCGTCTTCCACTTGCTTATTTTTCTTTTGCCTCTTCTTCACTTGCTTTGTGTCACTTTCCGTTTATTTGCTTGCATCTTTTTGGCTTGCCTCTTGTTCCCTTGCTACTTGTTCACATGCTTGTTTCTCGATTGCTTCTTGGACGATTAATTTGGCATTCACATAAACTTGTGCTGGAATTTTGAGACTTTTAGGTAGCTGTCCTAGCTTCTCCAATCTATCCTTGCCCACATGGGGGATCATACCCATTTCCTCCTCCAAGATTCATGACTTGGATCATACATGCCTGTAGACTTAGGAAGATCTTATTTAGTTTATAAACCTCGTATTCATCAAACTCTTGCTCCACACCTTGAATGAAATCCTGTAGAGTTTTAGGGCTTTTTCTATCAGTTAGAGATTGTAGGGACCTGAAATACCCAAGATCAAGAACATTCAAAACTGGGTTGTTTGCTGGTTGTTGAATCAGCTTCATGGTCAGTCCAGTTTTAGCCGCAACTTTTATCACAGCCTCTTTGAATGCTTGATCATTTGGAAGAATATGAGGCGTTGCATTGTCCTGTTGTATTAGGATTGTCTGCCCAACATCATCCGTAGGCCAAGATGCTACTATAGCAGGCAATACCTTTTCAATGATGAACTCTCTCATGACATCCCTGTTCACTTTGATTGACTTTATCTCCAATGTCCCTTTTGGCCTGTTGTCACTTCTTCTTGCTGCTGGTATTTCCTTCACGAATGGCCATATACCTATTTTTCCTGAAAATATGGCATTACCGGCATTATTGAATCTGGGTCTCGCTACGGCAGTTAGGAACATTACTTTTCCTATGCAATTTTTGTTCTGAATAGATCTTATAGGTACATCTTCCTCTGGGAGAAGGTAGTAATTTATGTCTTTCTTAGTCATGTAGAACCATTTTTCATCGATATGCACCATATTGTGCATATAGGTGAATTTTGGAGTCACGTCTCCTCTAGTTCTTTCATCAATCATTGACATACAAAATTCTAGCCTCTCTTTCTTGTTCTTTTCTTTCAACACTGGCTTCAAAGAATTTGATTGCCTCTTTAAAAGATCCATGGTGAATCTTCTAAACAATGTAGTAGGGCTTACTGCCAATTGCTAAGCAAGAGATCTGATTGTTGATCTCTGGTTTAGTGGGATGGTGCAGACAATGGATAGGTCAATATTTGTCGATTTTCTTCCACATCTTCCTTTTCTCTTACTAGAAACATCCACCTCCAAACCATTTGCTAGCTGTCTCATAGCATTCTTCCATATCCTTTGTATTATTTGGACATCCACCTTAAAAAATGATGCTATATCCTTCTTGTCATTTCTGTCAAACTTGCCACCATTTTTCATACACTAGAAATGCATTGCTATATAAGCAGCAAATCTGTCCCTGTCACTTAGTGATTTTCTGTGCCTAATTGATCACTGACCAACTGGTTCTTCATCGACATCCATTTGTACATCTTGTTCATCTTGGTCATCCATTTGTACATCTTGTTCTTCTTGTATATGCCCTTCTGCATCAAAGTAGAGTAGAGTATCAAAGTAGATTACAATTAAACTTGCTTATCAAAGTAGAGTAAATAATTAAACTGCATGCTTGTGCCTTTATTGGAGCATTCTCTGAAACTCTTTTATTTCTGGCAGTATAATGAAATAGGTCCAGTAGTCTTCAGTTTTCACAATAATTTATTATTATTTGAGCATTTTATTTGCTTGTGTAAATATATTGTGAATAAAGGACACTCTTAATCCAGGAGACGAGATGAAGACTGAAGGCTGAGTGTCGACCAAGGTGACAGCGGGAAGCGGTCAAATTTTACTTGTTGTTTTGTACAGGTCGCCATCTGCCTGATAAAGCAATCGATTTAGTTGACGAGGCCTGCGCAAAGTGAGTGTGCAACTTGACAGCCAGCTTGAAGAGATTGACAACCTCGAGAGGAAAAGGATCTAGCTGGAAGTCGAGCTTCATGCCCTCGAGAAGGAGAAGCAAAACTTCGAATGTTTCAGGTCGGGAAACTTCGAATGTTTTAGGTCAGGAAAGAGCTAACTATGTGGTGTGGTTGCTTTGTTCTGACAATGTGCAGAACTTCGAATGTTTCAGGTCAGGAAAGAGCTGGACGATCTGAGGGACAAGCTACAACCCCTGTAGATGAAGTATCGCAAGGAGAAAGAGAAAATCGACGAGATCAGGACATTGAAGCAGCGTCGTGAAGAGCTGCAGTTCACCCTGCAAGAGGCCGAGCGCCGAATGGATTTGGCCCGTGTTGCTGACCTCAGATATGGTGCTCTGCAAGAGGTTGACGCTGCCATTGCTAAGCTGGAGGGTGAGACTGGTGAGAACTTGATGTTAACAGAGACGGTCGACCTCGAGCAGATTGCTGAGGTATGTTTCTTAGAAGAGGACATTTTCATGATTTATTTTCTACACTCTTGGTATGTACTCGGAACAATGTTGTACTGAGGTAATATTATTTTCAGTACAATACAATATTGTACCGAGACAATGTTGCATACAGGTCGTGAGCCGCGGGACGAGCATTCTTGTTACTAGGCCCGGGCAAAACGAGAAGGCGGGGCTGATTGGGCGGGCTGATAGACTGCATCAGAGGGTGGTTGGACAGTATGAGGCTGTCAATGCAGTTGGAGAGGCCGTTTTGAGGTCAAGGGCTGGTCTTCGATGGCTACAGCAGCCTACTGGTTCATTCATGTTCCTTGGACTGACCGGCATCGGTAAAACTGAGCTCGCCAAGGCTCTTGCTGAGCAATTATTTGATGATGAGAACCTGCTTGTCCGCGTTAATCTAGGAAACGAGATGAAGGCTGAGTGTCGACCAAGGCGGCAGTGGTCAGCGGACAAGACAGAGGCGACAACGACACTAGAAGACTAGCAAATGCAGGTATAGTGATCCAATTTCCTGAATTTCGCCTTTGCATTGGATTGGAAACAAATAAAATGAAGATTTAGAGTACCTGTATTTTGAACTTCAGGTATGCGGCCTTCTTCAGGTGGACTAAAATTTAGATCCGGTAGAACCATGGCTTCGTGATCTGATGTTGCTAGGACCTGAGGAGAAGGAGCCAACAAGGAGGAGCTGACGAGGAGCAACGAGCCTGGAGGTGCTATCCCTCGCCTTCTCCCCTGGCCAGGGCGGGATCGTGGATGGTGGGATCTTGGCCAGGGTGAGGCTTGTCGTGGGCGGCGCTGGCAAGTTGGGCCGAGGCTGGTGCTGGGTGGCTCTGTCCTAGGCGAGCAGGTCCTGGGCGAAGGGACGCCTAGGGCAAGGCTGGTCCTGGGCGACGCAGGGAAGGGAGATGACGCGGGGATGGGAGGCTGCCGGGCCAGGAGATCCAGCGATCGGGAAGGGAGATGATGCGGGGAAGGGAGGATTGGGCGGCGGCTCGGAGAAGAAGGGGATGGGAAAGGAGTTCCAGCGATCGGGGCTAGCAGATCCCGATGTATTTCAAAAATTTAGCAATCGGGGCAAAACTGTACTTTTATGCAATTTCACCTGGTCGGAATTTTCGGCCAGCGTCTTATATTACGGAACGGAGGGAGTATGAAGGAAAAAATTTAGGTGTAGAGAGAGAATGATGCAATGAGATGAAGAATGGACAAAAGATCAAGCTTGGGGATGCCGCCATGGTGTCACCCCAAGAAATATCCAAGAGGTACAAGCGCCAAAGCTTGGGGATGCCCAAGGCATCCCCTTCTTCATCAATAAAAAGCTCAGGTCTGTCTAGACACTTCGTTTTTATTGTTTCAAGCATAGTTGTGTTGTTCTTGGAGCGTCTTAGTTTTTGTTTCTTTGCTTAGGTTGTTTAGTTTGCTTGAATAAAGTAGTTTGGACCCCTGTTCTTGTTGTGTTGTTTTGCAAATAAGTTGCTTGGTGTTAGAAAGGAGTAGTAAGTTCTTACTTGAAGTGCAAGAGGATCTTTCATTGATTGTGACTTAGACTTTAGCATGACATGCTAGGTGTGGTTTTGACCTTATGCTTAGCGATTATTTCTGCAGCATGTCTTGTTCCAAACAATTGGGATTGCTTAGTGTGCCTTGAAGAAATTATGCGTTGTTTTAGCATGCAAAAGCACAGTATTGTGGTATTCTCCTTTAATGCTTTGTTTGGGTTGACTTGGCACATACTCACACCATGTTATGACTATGACAAGTCACCATTATCCTCTATGATCATTTAGTCCTTGACTTGTAGTACCACTCTATGCTTTGATTAGTAATGCTTTGTTGCTCTGCATAATTATGGCCATTATGCTCTCTTAGTTGGTTGCTCCTAGTGTTTTGCTAGCATCCACTTGTATGAGTAAGCTCTACTCATGCTTCCAACTCCCAAGAAACCAAGTTATTCCAAAGTGTCCACTATAAACTCCTATGCATGGTGTGTTACACCATTCCAAGTATATTCTTGTTTTCAGCTATCTTCCAATTAAAAAATATTTTGTTATGTGAAAACTTATTGATTAAATCCCTCACAAACTTGATGGCACACTTTATATTCCTTGCCCTAATAAACTTGAACCATTGTGTCATCTATGTTGTATATGCTTGCACTTATACGTTGGAATTAGCAGAACCGTGTTGTCACGGGAAACGTTTTCAACATTGCACTTGTACTTTGTACTCAGTTGATATCATGCTCTTTTGTCTATGGATGTCACCAGTGTGAAATAAAGAGGTAACTTGTAAATCCATGGAGTTTGTATCCTGTGTTAGAGAAACACCTGGGCCGCTAGCCTAAGCCATGCCTAATCATGGTGGAAACTTGCAGCATCACCATAGTGACATCTATGAAGCATTCTTCCTATAAAAAAGAGACACATTGAGAAAAGAGGAAAGATAGAAAAAAGCACCATATTCCCATGGTAAATAAGAAGATTGCTGAGATGCTCATTGTCTGCTTGCCTTGTCATTTTGGTTATGGGATAGCTCCTGTGCCATGTGCAAGGGGTACCCCGTTGGCGGTTCTCTATGATATGCAAAATCTTACAATGACAAGAACTTACAGGTGACTAAAGTTGAGTAGCATGAGGTGTGGCCCTCGTATTCAAGGGACTTGAGATTGCCAACTTATACTTTGTCAAGCATATACTCCATCTTTGTTCACTTTAACCTTAATCACTTCAAGATGCTTATGATAGGGGCAATGAGGGCTGAAAGCTAACAAGTACCATAATTTTTGGAAGCTATTTTTGAAACTTGAAATCCCTTCTTCCTTTATGAAAGGTCTTTCTTCCACCACTATTGAGTCTCCACCTTCTACCTTTAGGCACCATTAAGAGAGCATAGTTGTCATTCTATGTGCAGTGTTCCAAAGCTTATTGATTGACGCATATTGTGATATTACTTGTTCTTGTGATATTTGTTTCTAGTCACCCTTGTGAACTTTGAAGGTGTCCTATGCATCTATTTGCTACTCTATGAGGTACAAGCTGATTGCCACTATGCTATGTTTTATGTATGTGAAACAAACAAACGTTTTTCAATGCATGTTATTCATGATCTTTGTTTGTAGCTTGTCATGTTGCATGCATAGTTACTATGTACTATTGTTAGAACTCCATCTTTCATGCACATGTTTAGACTTCTTTGATCCCAGCTTTCAATGCTTGCAAATGGTTAGATCTTCATTGTGAGGGTGCATGTCGCCTAAAAAATTATTCTTTTTATCACTTACCTACTCGAGGACGAGCAGGAGTTAAGCTTGGGGATGCTTGATACTTCGGAAACGTATCTATAATTTTTGATGCATCATGCTTGTTTAGTATCTACTTTGCTTTGCTTTTTCTACACTTTGAGGTGCTTTTTACATGTTTTCTGGTACTAACCTATTAACAAGTTGCCACAGTTCCAGTTGCCTGTTTTCTGCTGTTTTTGGTTCCAGAAAAGCAAGTAAGGAAATATTCTCGGAATTGGACGGGACAAACGTCAAAGTCAGTAACTTTTCGTGGGGAACAAGAAGTCCAGAGGGGAGACGGAGAAGCGGGCCAGGGCGCCTAGACCCCCCTAGGTGCGGGTGGACCCTGCCTCGTGCCTAGGCAGGGTGTGGGCCCCTGGCCACCGCGTCAGCCTCCCCCTTCGCCTATAAGAAGCCCCCGCTGCAGAAACCCTAAGTACCCGATCAAATCTCCACGAAACCTTCTGTAGCCGCCGCCACCATCATCCCTAGATCAGGGGGGATCTGAAGTTTTTCCCGGCACCCTGCCGGAGGGGAGATCATCCCAGAGGCCTTCTCTCCGGTATGATGCGTGAGTAGTTCCACCTTGGACTATGGGTACATGTAGTAGCTAGATGGTTGTATCTCCTCCTTTGTGCTTTCATGTATAGATATTGTGAGCTCCGTTCATGATCAAGATCTAATCTATTTGTAATCATGCATATTGTGTTTGTGGGAATCCGATGGATATTGAGATTACTATGTCAGATTGATTAATGGTTTTGTCTTATGATTCTATCATGTTTGCGTTGTTTGTGATCTTGCATGCTCTCCGTTGTTAGTAAGTATCTTGGCCAAGTAGTTGCTAGTGACTCCAAGAGGGGGTATTTATGCTCGATAGTGGGTTCATGCCTCTATTTTCCAAGGGAAGTGACAGAAATCTCTTAGGTTGTAGATGTGTTGTTGCCACTAGGGAGAAAACAACGGTCTCTTGTTCATGGAACAAGTGGATTGTTTACCTTACACACTTTGCTTAAAGCAGTTGTCTGTTGCTTGCAACTTAATACTGGAGGGGGTTCAGATGATAACCTGAAGGTGGACTTCTAGTCATAGATGCAGTTGGATGGCGGTCTATGTATATTGTTGTATTGCCCAATCGAATCTCATAGGATCTTTTTGTCTAGTATTGCATTGTTATGCCTTGCTCAGTTCCTGTCAATTGCCCTGCTGTAATTTGTTTACCCTTCATGCCATGTTTGTTTATCTAAGGAGAGCACCTCTAGTGAACTATGGACCCCGGTCCAATCTTTATCATTGATACATCTTCCACTGTTACTTGTTTACTTTCTGCAAACCACCATTACCTTCCACACCATACGTTTAATCCTTTGTTACAACAAACCGGTGAGCTTGACAACCTCACTGTTTCGTTGGGGCAAAGTCTTGAGTTTGTGTTGTGCAGGTTTCCATGTTGCTTGCAATACCTTTGAGACGTTTCCTTCCTCCTACTGGTTCGATAACCTCGGCTTCTTACTGAGGGAAAACTTGCTATTGTGTTGCATCAAACCTTGCTCTTGGGGTTTCCAGAAGAAGCGCTTCGCGTTGACGCAACTCCATCAAGCTCTTTCTAGCGCCGTTGCCGGGGAGGCTAAGGACGTCTTCACAAGGGGAGTCCTTCTCAACCTTTCTCTTTACTTTGTTTTAGTTTGCTTAATTTCTTTTGCTTGGTTTTGTTTGCCTCTTTTTATCAAAAACTCCAAAAAAATTAGTTTAGTTTGGTTTGCTTTCTCTTATCAAAAACACAAAAAAATCAGTTCCTGCTCTAGTTGTTGTTGCTATTTTTGGCTTGCTCCACTTTGCCAAAATGAACTCTGCTGAGAACACCAAGTTGTGTGACTTCACGAGCACAAACAACAATTATTTCCTTAGCACTCCTATTGCTCCACCTGCTCCTGATGCTACCTTTTATGAAATTAAGCCTGCTTTGTTGAATCTTGTGATGAGAGAGCAATTTTCTGGTGCTAGTTCTAATGATGCTGCTGCCCATCTCAATAACTTTGTTGAACTTTGTGAGATGCAAGAGTATAAGGATGTAGATGGAGATATTATTAAGCTCAAGTTGTTTCCTTTCTCCTTGAGAGGAAAAGCTAAAGAATGGTTGCTATCCTTGTCTAGAAATAGTATTGATTCTTGGACTAAGTGCAAGGATGATTTTATTGGAAAGTACTACCGTCCTGCTAAGATTATATCTATGAGAAGTGAAATAATGAAATTTAAACAACTTGATAATGAACATGTTGCTCAAGCTTGGGAAAGAATGAAATCTTTGGTTAAGAATTGTCCCACTCATGGACTCACTACTTGGATGATTATCTAGACTTTTTATGCAGGTTTGAACTTCTCTTCAAGAAACTTGTTGGATTCAGCTGCCGGAGGTACCTTTATGGGCATCACTTTGGGTGCTGCAAAAAAACTCCTTGATAATATGATGGTCAACTATTCTGAATGGCACACTGAGAGAGCTCCACATGGTAAGAAGGTAAATTCTATTGAAGAAACCTCCTCTTTGAGTGATAAGATTGATGTTATTATGGCTATGCTTGTTAATGGGAAAGCTCCTTTAGATCCAAATAATGTTCTCTTAGCCTCTTTGGTTGCTCAAGAAGAGCAAGTTGATGTGAACTTCATTAGAAACAACAATTTCAACAACAATGCCTATAGGAATAATTTTGGTAGTGTCAACACCCGGATTTTTAATCCCAGATGCCTGTTATGCCATACATCACAATCCCAGGATTACCATTTTTAAGAGACATAACAGATTGGATATCACAATACATCATCCATTACAACCCATACATAAGGTCTTACAACAATTAAGGATCACCTGATCTAGTCTTAATACAATCAAGCAGCGGAATAACGTAATAATAATGATAGCGTATGCGAGGCTCCATCTTCAGGGTCACAGGCCATGCTGACGATGGGAGATGATCCTAGTTGCCGTAACCTTCCTGTTGTCTGTCCTCCTAATAGTCCTCTTCATAGTCTGGCCACGGGAATAGCTAGGGACAAAGCCATGAGTACTCTTTAAGTACTCGCAAACTAATACTAACAAGTGAAGTGGTTTTGAGTAGGATACTAAGCTCTAGGTTGTTTTGGCAAAAAGCCAGATTTACCTTAACTAAGTTCAGAAGCAAAGGAAACTAAAAGAAAGTTTTATAACACATAAGTGGGAACTTGAATTTCATGTCACCACTCTGTTGTGGTCAAGTCAAAGTCATAAATCATTTCATAAGTCATTTTGGAAACATCTGATGACGGAACAGTATGGCCACTCCAACTGTCCATAACCGCGGACGTGGCTACTCGAATAGTTTGACACTCTGTAGAGATTGTACACTTTCACCACAACATTCGATACATCTGTCAGGAACAAATCCTGAATTCACCATACTCAGAATGCGGATAATTAATCATAACCTTTCAATTACACGCCCTAGTATAGGCACCTCTCCTGTGAGTTTGGCCTCCCAACCATAACCAACTGTCGTCTTGGGAATTGCACAGGTGGACAATCTTCACAAGGTAGCCTCATATCAAACCTTGGCCGCAAGGGAACCCATACTAAGGTATATAAATTTCCAGTCAAGCCCTACCCAATTTTCTGGTATTGTGGTTGTACGGTAAAATTGGAATGGTATTGCATCCAGACAACCATCAGTTTTATAAAGGGCTAAGGCTCATGCCTTAACATTTTCATCATCAAAATCATCTGGTGTTCAAGAACACATAGCTTGCTAATTCAACTAGTAGTATTAGGCTTGCCTTGTGCAGAGCAGTGGTTGAAGTTATCCTCGGCTTCTTCCTCGTAGTGTCCTCCTTCCTCCTCGTATCCTTGGTCGGTACTAGCGTCTATAAATAAATACGAGGTACACAATTACCACATAATTCTTAACTACTCTATTTAGCACACAAAGGGTCACACTAGATGATCTAGCATCATCACTTTATCACAAACATTAAAGCACTTGTCTTATTTATTTTATTTTAGAAAAGTAATTTCTACTCATTGAAAAACTACTTAAGATTTAATATTCTCCAACTAAAATATGGGATCATGTTGACACATGTCATCACCACATATTTCAGTACTTGGGAATGTGATTTAAAGTGGTGTCACAATTTAATAAATTTTAACCTTTTTATTTTAATTAATTAAGGTGACTAGAAATGCCTATGAGGCATTATTTTATTACTTGACCATTATTTCTGCAAGTAAACCTATATATTTTTATATATTCTGAAAGCTATGGTTAAATGTGATTTTTGAGAGTTGGAATCAACTCAAAAGCTTTTGTGGTTGAATTTTCAAAAATGTTTGAATGCATAAAAGCTTTTGCCTTGTTATTTTTACCATAGGTGATCTACAAATCCAAATGAATTGAATCAAACGGGCTTGGATTAAGCACTCCAGTACCTTTCTAACAAAATTGGTTTCATGCATTTTGGTTTAGTGAATCGAGCTGGGTTGATTTTTGAATCTAGGTATAGAACTGATTTTGAAACTAAATGAATAAACCTAAGTTTGAATTGTTGGGTCGCGCGGGATGCTAACTGGGCCGGCCCACTACCCACAGCGCACTCGCAGGTGGGTTTAAGTGAATGACCCCACCAGTCAGTGAGACATAGGGGTGCGAAGCGGTACGGGGCGATTAGGGCATCACGGTCTAACTCTAATCGAACGGCTGGGTTCATTGTCCACGTCGGGCAACGCCGGCGAGACAGAACCCTAGCGCGGCCAGTGGGGGTCGACGGGGGCTCACCTGGGCTCCGGCGATGGTCGACGATGGGGGTGAATGACGAAGTCGACGACGGTGATTCTCCTGGTACCGGCAGCTCCTCCTGGGGCGGCTCCAATCGACGGTGCCTCTCCTCCTCTGCAGCGGCGAACTCCGGTGAAATTCCATCCACCTGGTGCTCTCCTTGCTCTGGGAGTGAGTGGGTGTGATCAGTGAGAGGTAGGGAGTGAGATGGTGTGCTCAAATCGAATGGGGGTGGCCTCCTTTTATAGTGCCTGAAGGGGACCGACGGGTGCAGGTGGAGCTTGTCGTGGTCGTCGGCACAGCGTGCTAATGGCATGGGCGATGATAGGGGACGGTGCGTTGCCTCCTGGCGAAGCTCAAAGGCTTGATGGCACAGCATGGGGCGGTGAGGAACGGTCGGAACTTCGCGGCGCTTTGGGCGGGTCCGACAGCAAGTTTAATGGCGCACAACGTCCATGGTCCGCGTGACGGCGAACGGGGTTGTCTGGTGGGTTGTTGGGGTGCTGGCGATCACGCACGCAAGCGGCAAGGGCGGCACGCGGTCTGTGGGCTTCTGTCTCTTGCGGCGCACTGGCGCGCTCTCAGCACACACGCAGAGAAACTGGGCGCGAGGTTGCCGTGTGGTCCAGGGGCTGGCCAGGCTCGAGCGTTGGACAGGGGGTGGCGATGGACGGTGGTTAGTGCTCCAGACAAGGTGGGCATGGCTAGAGCTTCTCCTAGCTCGCTGGCGACATCGGGGTGGCAAGTGTGCTCTCGGCATGGTCACCATTGATGGCTATGCATGCTCACAGTGATGCTAAGGCTAGTTAGATTAGTTTGGTCATCTACTGAGAGTGTAGAGTGAGCTAGAGAGGGGACAAGGTTGGCCAAAATTACTGCTACTAATAGTGTTTGATGTTTGTTTGTTTGCTTATTACAAGGTGTTTGATGAAATGGCAGAAAGAAATTCAAATTTGAATTTTGGATTCAAACTTGGTGGGTTTGCTAGGTACATACTAGGGAGTCTTGGGTTAGTTGGATTGGTCAAGGGGCACTAGTTTGGTTGGGTTTTGAAAATGTGTGATCACATATGTTATAGATTCAATTTTGAATTGTGATTTGAATGAGGTTGCCAAATGTTTCTGTAAGTTTGAAATGTGGGCTTTGATTCAATTTTACTTGGTCTAGCAAGGGGTGAAAAGAGTTGGAAAAGTTTCTGTTTGAAATCTTGGACTAGAAACACTCAAAGTGACCTAGTGAGCAAGATTGGCAAAAATGACCATTTGCTTTATTTGTTTTGTTTTTGATTTTATCTTGATTTGTTTCTGCTTGGAAATGTTTTAGATGATGTTATTTTCATATTTAAACCATTCCTTGCTATTTAGGGTAATCACACAAGTCCATTCATGCATTCATACCATCATCACATACACACATGCATTCATTTGGTTTATATTTAATCAAAGTTTTTTTAACCCTAATTTTAGTGATTAGAATTTGATAATCATGATCAAGATTTTTGGGATGTTACAAACCTTCCCTCCTTAAACAAAATCTCGTCCCGAGATTTGAAAAAGAAGAAAAAAGATTACCTAGGATTTAAAGAGATCGGGAAACTCCGTCCTGATGTGATCTTCTCGCTCCCATGTAGCTTCTTCTTCAGTGTGGTTGCTCCACTGAATCTTGAGAAACTTGATGCTTCGGGTTCTGGTGGTTCTGAAAGCTTCCTCCAAAATACAGATGGGTACTTCGGGATACGTCAGGTCATCATTGATCTCTATGGTGCGGTGATCATGAAGGGTTTCACAGCATAGTAAATCAAAAAAAATCTACGGATGCGAACGGGAAAGCCAAGATCTAATCTAGGAGATGCAATCAACGAGAGGGATAGATGAGATCTTCATACCCTTGAAGAAATCGCACAGCGGAAATGTTCAACAGAACGTGGTTGATGTAGTCGTACTAGCCGTCTCCTCCTCGCGATCCGATCCGATCCGATCCTACGCCGCAAGTGGCGGCGCCTCCGAGAGATGCACACGATTGGTGCCGCGAAGTCTCCTCCTTCCTTGGTCCAGCAAGTGGGGTGGAGAGATGGATTGGATCTGCAGCACGACGGCATGGTGCTATGGTGGAGAGTTTCTGCAGCAGGGCTTCGCCTACTCGCAGTCGGGAGAGAGAGAGAGAGAGAGAGAGAGAGAGAGAGAGAGAGAGAGAGAGAGAGAGAGAGAGAGAGAGAGGAAGGGCAGCAACTGGAGGCTAGGGTTTGGGGTGAGGGGAGGGTGCGCCCCATGCCCAACTTATATAGGGGGCTGGCCGGCCCCCTTGGCCCCTCCTCCAAGCCCTAGGGCGGTGGCCCCAAGGGTGGAGTGGGGGGCAAGTCTTCCCCCCTTCTAGAAGGTTTCCCTAGGGTTTCCCCTAGGGTTTGGCCGGCTGGGCCTATGTGGCCTTGTGCCCCTGGCCCAAAGCGGCCAGGGAACTCCCTCGTAGGCCCACGCACCCCTCCTACAAGTGGGGCCACGTTGGTCCCACTCTGGAAGCTTCTAGAACCTTCCGGTACAATACCGAACATTCCGAAACGATTCCGAAATCCAAAAACTGCTTTCCTTTATATGAATCTTATTCTCCGGATCATTTCGGAACCTCTCGTGATGTCCTAGATCTCATCCGAGACTCCGAACAAAAACTCACAAATCAATTATCCAATCTATCCTAGCGAAGCACGTTAAGTGTGTGACCCTACGGGTTCGATAATATGTAGACATGATCTTCTATCAATAATCAACAGCGGGATCTGGAAACCCATATTGACTCCCACGTATTCATCAATGATCATATCGGATGAACCATGATGCCAGGATTCAATTAATCCCATATATATTCCCTTCGTCACGCGATATTTTACTTGCCCGAGATTCGATCGTCGGTATCGGCATACCTAGTTCAATCTCGTTCACGGCAAGTACTTTACTCGTTCCGAAATCCGATATCACTTTGTGATCAACTCCTTAACCACGTGCTTGCAAGTGGGGTTGATATCGATTACCGAGTGGTCCCAAAGTATATCTCTCTGACTCGGGAGGGACAAATTCCATCTCGATACATACAACCCAACAAGTACTTTTCGATCACCTAAGAGACACCTTTATGATCACTCACATAGGATGACGTTTGATGGCCTCAAAGCTTTCTTCCGATACTAGGGAGTTGCATTATCTCATGGTCCAAGGAATACAATATTTGACATAAGAAAAAGCTTCGCAAAGATGAACACGATGACATGATCTAATTGCTCTGCTTGATTTGGGACTGTCCACCATATCATTCTCCTAATGACATGATCTCATTATTAATCGACAACTCATGTCTATGGTTAGGAAACCTTAACCATCATTAATCAATGAGCTAGTCCATAGAGGCGTACTAGGGACACGGTGTTGTTCATAAACCACACAAGTATCAAACCGCTTAATACAATTCTAGCATGGAATATAAACTTTATCATGAACAAGAATTATAATAATAACATCTTTATTATTGCCTCTAGGGCATAATTCCAACAGTCTCCCACTTGCACTAGAGTCAATAATCTAGTTTATATCTGGCAACAATCTAACACCCATGGCATTAAGGTGCTGATCATGTTTTGCTCGTGGAAGAGGTTTAGTCAACGGATCTGTGACATTCAGATCCGTATGTACTTTGCTAATCTTCAGATCTCCATCTGTTATATAATCTCGAATTATATGAAACCGGCGGTTGATGTGCTTGGTCTTTGGATGATATCTTGGTTCCTTAGCCAGCGCTATGGCGCCAGTGTTGTCGCACAATATCTCCAGTGGGTCCAAGGCACTTGGAACCACACCAAGCTCAGTGATGAAGTTCCTGATCCAAACTCCTTCACTTGACCCTTCTGCAGTAGCCTTGTATTCCGATTCTACTGTAGATCCCGCGATCACACTTTACTTGCAGCTTCTCCAGCTCACAGCTCCTCCATTCAAAATATAAACGTATCGTGTCTGAGATTTAGAATCATCCGGGTTGGTGTCGAAACTAGCATCGACGTAACCTTTTACGACGAGCTGCTCATCACCTCCATAGACCAAGAACATTTCTTTAGTCCTATTTAAATACTTTAGGATGTTCTTTACGGCTGTCCAGTGTTCCACTCCTGGATCACTTTGGTATCTGCTCGTCAAACTAAGAGCATTGGACACATCCGGTCTAGTACACAGCATGGCATACATGATAGAACCTATGGCCGAGGCATATGGCACTTTGCTCATGGTTTCTCTATCGTTAACCGTAGCTGGACAATGAGCCTTGCTCAATATCTTACCTGACAACATGGGCACTGAACCTTTCTTTGCCTTATCCATTCTGAACCTTTTCAGAACTTTGTCTAGGTATGTACTTTGGCATAAAGCTATTAGGCGTCTTTGTCTATCTCTATAGATTTTGATGCCTAATATATAAGCAGCTTCTCCTAGGTCTTTCATTGAAAAACATTTATTCAAATAACTCTTCACTTTGTTAAGCATACCAATGCCATTTCCAATAATCAATATGTCATCCACATATAGTACTAAAAATGTCACTGAGCTCCCACTCATTTTCTTGTAGATACAAGCTTCGTAGCAATTTGGAACAAATCCAAAGCTCTTGATCACTTGATCAAAACGAAGGTTCCAACTCCGAGATGCTTGCTTCAGTACATAAATGGAACGCTGAAGTTTGCACACCTTATCAGCATCCTTAGGATCGACAAAACCTTCGGGCTGCATCATATACAACTCTTCATCAATGTTGCCATTGAGGAACGCAGTCTTGACATCCATCTGCCATATTTCATAATCATGAAATGCAGCCATTTCTAATAAAATCCGAATGGACTTAAACATCGCTACGGGAGAGAAAGTCTCATCGTAGTCAACACCTTGAACTTGCCGAAACCCTTTTGCGACAATCCATGCTTTATAGACAGTAACATTATCATCCGCCTCCGTTTTCTTATTGAAAATCCATTTGCACTCAACGGCCTTACGGTCGCTAGGAGGGTCCACCAAAGTCCATACTTGGTTTTCGCTCATGGATCCCAATTCGGATTTCATGGCCTCTAGCCATTTCTCAGAGTCTGGGCTCATCATTGCTTCCTCATAGTTCGCAGGTTCACTGTTGTCTACCAACAAGACAGTTAAGACAGAGTTGCCATACCATTCAGGAGTGGCACGCGACCTTGTCGACCTGCGACGTTCAGCAGTAGCATCGTTCGAAGTTTCATGATCCTCGTCATTAGCTTCCTATCTTGTTGGTGCAGACGGCACTGGAACAATTTCAGGTGTTGCACTACCCTCCAACTCGAGAGAAGGTTCAATAACCTTGTCTAGCTCTACCTTCCTCCCACTCACTTCTTTCGATAGAAACTCCTTCTCAAGAAAGGGTCTGTTCTTTGCGACAAACACTTTGCCTTCGGATCTATGGTAGAAGGTATACCCAATCGTTTCCTTAGGGTATCCTATGAATACGTATTTCTCCTCTTTGGGTTCGAGCTTGTCCAGCATCAACTTCTTGACGTAAGCTTCGCATCCCCAAACTTTAAGAAACAACAACTTAGGTTTAGCACCAAACCACAGTTCATACTGTCGTCTCAACGGATTTAGATGGTGCATTATTTAAAGTGAATGCAGCGATTTCTAATGCATAACCCCAAAATGATAACGGCAAAATCTGTAAGAGACATCATCGATCGCACCATATCTAATAGAGTTTGATTCCGGCGTTTAGACACACCATTGCGCTGTGGTGTTCCGGGTGGCGTGAGTTGCGAAATGATTCCGCTTGCTTTAAGATGCGTGAGAAAATCATAACTCAAATATTCACCTCCACGATCGGATCGTAGAAATTTAATTTTCCTGTTACGATGGTTTTCCACTTTGTTCTGAAATTCTTTGAACTTTTCAAACATTTCAGATTTATGTTTCATTAAATAGATATACCTATATCTACTTAAGTCATCAGTAAAATTGAGAAAATAGCGATATCCACCGCGCGTCGAAACACTCATTGGTCCGCATACATCGGTATGTATGATTTCCAACAAGTCCGTTGCTCGCTCCATTATCCCGGAGAACGGGGTTTTGATCATCTTGCCCATGAGGCACGGCTCGCATGTGTCAAATGATTCAAAATCAAGAGACTCCAAAAGTCAATCAGAATGAAGTTTCTTCATGCGTTTTACACCAATATGACCTAGACGGCAGTGCCACAAATAAGTTGAATTATCACTATCTACTTTGCATCTCTTAGCCTCAATATTATGGATGTGTGTTTCATTGCTTTCGAGATTCAGAAGAAATAAACCATTCATAGCAGGTGCATGACCATAAAAGATGTTATTCATATAAATAGAACAACCATTATTCTCCGATTTAAATGAATAACCGTCTTGCAATAAACACTATCCAGATATAATGTTCATGTGCAACGCAGGCACATACTAACACTTATTAAGGTTTAAAACTATTCCCGAAGGTAAAACTAAGGAGAGCGTGCCGACGGCCATCACATCAACTCTTGATCCATTGCCAATGCGCATCATCACCTCATCCCTTGTTAGCCGCCGTCTATTCTGTAGCTCCTGTTTCGAGTTACAAATATTAGCAACTGAACCAGTATCAAATACCCAGGCACTACAACGAGCGCTAGTAAGGTAAACATCAATAACATGTATATCAAATATACCTTTGATGGTGCCAGCCTTCTTGTCCGCTAAGTACTTCGGACAGTTGCGCTTCCAGTGACCCTTGTCCTTGCAATAGAAGCACTCAGTGTCTGGCTTAGGTCCAGACTTGAGCTTCTTCTCTGCAGGGGCAGCGCGCTTGCCGCTGCCCTTCTTGAAGGGCTTCTTTGCACCCTTACCTTTCTTGAAGCTAGGGGTCTTGTTGACCATCAACACATGATTATCTTTCTTGATATCCACCTCCGCAGCTTTCAACTTAGTGAAGAGCTCAGTGATCATATCAGTGGAACCAATCTGATTGTGAGTAACTACAAAACCTTTGTAGCTAGGAGGGAGTGATTGCAGAACTCTGTCAATCTTGAGCTCTTCTGGAATCTTGCAGTCCAGTTGCTCAAGACGTTGAGTGTAGCCTGACATTTTAATGGCGTGTTCACTAACGGAACTCCCTTACTCCATCTTGCAGTTAAAGAATTTCTCCGAGATCTCATATCTCTCAGAACGGGCCTGAGTCTGAAACATGGTTTTCAGTTCCTCAAGTATCTCAAAGGGCCCGGTGAACTCCTCAAAACGATTTTGAAGGTCCGATTCCATAGAAAACAACATGGTACTCTTAATCACTCCATAATCGCGCGACTGATAAACAGCTTTTTCATCAGCCGGCGCATCTATAGCAGGGGCGTCACCTAGCGCTTTCTCACGGACATAGTCCTTTTGTCCGCCAGCGAGAATGATTCTCAGATTGCGGAACCAGTTGGTGAAGTTAGACCCATTGTTCTTAAGCTTTTCTTTCTCAGCAAAAACGTTGAAGTTGAAGTTGGACTTAGCCATTTGATCTACAAAATTTGCAAGTACAATTTAGACTATGTTCATGATAACTAGTTCAACTTAATCAAATTACTAGATGAACTCCCACTAAATTCAACATCCCTCAAGTTGTTTAGTGAACACGATCCAAATTCACCACACCTAAGCCGATCTTCACGAGAAGAGATGTGGTTTCAATGGTGGACAACAAAGTGTCGATCATATCATTCATATGACTCATGCTTAACCTTTTGGTTCGTGTGTTCCGAGGCCATGCCTGTACATGCTAGGCTCGTCAAGTCAAACCCAAGTATTTCCGCGTGTGCAAAACTGGCTTGCACCCGTTGTATGTGAACGTAGAGTTTATAGCACCCGATCATCACGAGGTGCTTGAACACGACGAACTTTCACAACGGTGCATACATGGGGAGAACACAGTTTTATCTTGATCTTTAAGTGAGTAATCATCTTATAATGCTACCGTCGCGATCTAAGCATAATAAGATACATAAAAGGATAAACATCACATGCATACAATCTTATGTGACATGGTATAGCCAATCTCTGCGCAACGATCTCCATCTTGTGCGTGCCAGCATGATCTCCATCATTCCACCATGATTGCCTCCACCACGAACAGCAACTACAACTATTGCTATCTACTTAGCGATAAAGTAAAGGTATTACATGGCATATAAAAAGTTGACACACGGGTCATACACAATTATAAAGACAACCATATGGCTCCTGCCGGTTGTGTACTCATCGACATGCAAGTCGTGAAATATTAAAAAAACATGATCATTGCATACAACATACACATCATATCTTGGGCCATACCATATCACAAAACACTCCCTGCAAAAACAAGTTAGACGCCTCTACTTTGTTGTTGCATGTTTTACGTGGCTTATGGGAGTAACAAGCTAAGAACGATTCTTACCTACGGAAAGCCACAACGGTGATATTATGGTTACCAACATCCGGTGTAAATCCCATGACAACTATAGTGAGAGAAACTGGCACCCACCAGCCGCATGTATGGAACAAGCCACACGTCAAGTGCGGAGCCGGTCTCGCGAACGAGCTCGCGTAAAGTTGGCCTGAACCGCTTCGATCTCACTATCCCGCGTCATAAGAAGTACACAACAAGAGGCTTGCAACAGAAAACATCAACGCCCGCAACAAGCATGTTGCGTTCTACTCGTGAAACACATCTACGCATAGATCTAGCTCTGATACCACTGAAGGGTTTCGCAGCATAGTAAATCACAAAATTCTACGGATGCGAATGGGAAAGCCAAGATCTAATCTAGGAGATGCAATCAACGAGAGGGATAGATGCGATCTTCATACCCTTGAAGAAATCGCACAGCGGAAACGTTCAACAGAACGTGGTTGATGTAGTCGTACTATCCGTCTCCTCCTCGCGACCCGATCCGATCCTATGCCGCAAGTGGCGGCGCCTCCGAGAGATGCACACGTACGGTGCCGCGACGTCTCCTCCTTCCTTGGTCCAGCAAGTGGGGTGGAGAGATGGATTGGATCTACAGCACGACGTCGTGGTGCTATGGTGGAGAGTTTCTGCAGCAGGGCTTCGCCTACTCGCAGTCGGAGAGAGAGAGAGAGAGAGAGAGAGAGAGAGAGAGAGAGAGAGAGAGAGAGAGAGAGAGAGAGAGAGAGAGAGAGAGAGAGAGGAAAGGCAGCAGCTGACGGCTAGGGTTTGGGGTGAGGGGAGTGTGCGCCCCCTGCCCACCTTATATAGGGGGCTGTCCGGCCCCCTTGTCCCCTCCTCCAAGCCCTAGGGCGGCGGCCCCAAGGGTGGAGTGGGGGGCAAGTCTTCCCCCCCTTCTAGAAGGTTTCCCTAGGGTTTCCCCTAGGGTTTGGCCGGCTGGGCCTATGGGGCCTTGTGCCCCTGGCCCAAAGTGGCCAGGGCACTCCCTCGTAGGCCCACGCACCCCTACGACAAGTGGGGCCACATTGGTCCCACTCCAAAAGCTTCTAGAACCTTCCGGTACAATACCGAACATTCTGAAACGATTCCGAAATCCAAAAACTGCTTTCCTTTATATGAATCTTATTCTCCGGACCATTCCGGAACCTCTCGTGATGTCCTGGATCTCATCCGAGACTCCGAACAAAAACTCACAAACCAATTATCCAATCTATCCTAGCGTCGAAGCACGTTAAGTATGTGACCCTACGGGTTCGAGAATATGCAGACATGATCTTCTATCAATAATCAACAGCGGGATCTGGAAACCCATATTGAATCCCACATATTCATCGATGATCATATCGGATGAACCACTATGCCAGGATTCAATTAATCCCATATATATATTCCCTTCGTCACGCGATATTTTACTTGCCCGAGATTCGATCATCGGTATCGGCATACCTAGTTCAATATCGTTCACGGCAAGTACTTTACTCGTTCCGTAATCCGATATCACTTTGTGATCAACTCCTTAACCACGTGGTTGCAAGCAGTGTTGATATCGATTACCGAGTGGGCCTGAAGTATATCTCTTCGACTCAGGAGAGACAAGTTCCATCTCGATACATACAACCCAACAAGTACTTTCCGATCACCTGAGAGACACCTTTATGATCACCCTCACATAGGATGACGTTTGATGACCTCAAAGCTTTCTTCCGATACTAGGGAGTTGCATTATCTCATGGTCCAAGGAATACAATATTTGACATAAGAAAAAGCTTCACAAAGATGAACACGATGACACGATCTAATTGCTCTGCTTGATTTGGGTCTGTCCACCATATCATTCTCCTAATGACATGATCTCATTATTAATCGACAACTCATGTCTATGGTTAGGAAACCTTAACCATCATTAATCAATGAGCTAGTCCATAGAGGCATAGTAGGGACACGGTAATGTTCATAAACCACACAAGTATCAAAGTTTCCGCTTAATACAATTCTAGCATGGAATATAAACTTTATCATGAAAAAGAATTATAACAATAACATCTTTATTATTGCCTCTAGGGCATAATTCCAGCAGATCAATGCTCTTGAAAACTTCGGTCTTCTCCGGAACTTCAAGGCATTTGCGAAGTAACGATATATGGAACACATTGTGCACTGCTGAAATCTCCTCTCGCAGTTCCAATTGATACGATACTTCTCCTCGATGATTCAGAATCTTGAAGGTTCCGATATATCTGGGGACTAACTTTCCTTTGAGCTGGAAATGATGCATTCCCTTCAAAGGCGTAACTCTTCTGTCTTGACTAGGCGGTCTTGAGGTGCTCACGAATCTTGTGAACTTTCGCTTCTGCTTCTCGTAGGATGTCGAGTCCGAAGATCTGACTCTCTCCTACTTCCAACCAATTCAAATGGGTACGACACTTCCTTCCATACATGAACTCAAATGGGGCCATTTGCAAACTGGCTTGATAGCTGTTGTTGTATGAAAATTCTACGAAAGGCTGATAGTCTTCCCATTTAGATCCATACTCTAACACACATGATCTCAGCATATCTTCGAGTATTTGATTTACTTGCTCCGTTTGTCTGTTAGTCTGAGGGTGATAAGTTGTGCTGAAATCTAGTCTTGTTCCTAGTCCTTCTTGGACTTTCTTCCAAAATCTCAAGGTAATTTGAGTTCCTCGATCTGATACGATGTTCTTGGGGACTCCGTGCAAACTGATGATTCTAGCGATGTATAGCTCTGCTAGCTTCGAACTCTGGTAGGTTGTCTTGACTTGTAAGAAATGGGCTACCTTGGACAATCTGTCAACTATGACCCAAATAGAGTCATTTCCCCTACTAGAGGTAGGCAATCCGGTGATAAAGTCCATTCCAACAGAATCCCACTTCCATTCCGGAATCTGCAATGGTTGCAACAGTCATGTGGGTCTTTGATGTCTCGCCTTGACTCTCTGACAAATATCACACTTGGCGATATAGCTTCCGATTTCTCTCTTCATCTTATGCCACCAAAATTGCTCCTTCAGATCCTGATACATCTTCATTCCTCCAGGGTGGATAGAATAAAGAGTATCATGGGCCTCTTTCAAAATATCCTGCTTCAATTCTGAGTCTGCTGGTACATAGAGACGTCCTTTGTACCATAGAACTCCTTCATCCTCGGTAAATCCGGGTACTTTGCCTGTACCAATATGATGTTTGATTCCGTCGATACTAGCATTTCCTTTCTGCGCCTCCTTGATCTGACTGATCAAAGTGGGTTGAAGTTCGATGCTAGTCAAAAATCCTTCACTTACTATTTCAATTTTGAAATCTTCCATCTCTTTGTGCAAACTTGGTTACTCCTTCAGAATCATGGAGTTCAAGCGGCACGGCAATCTGCTAAGGTCATCTGCTACCACATTGGCTTTACCGGGGTGATATTGGATGTCCAGATCATAGTCCTTGATTATCTCAATCCATCTTCTCTGTCTCATATTCAGCTCCTTCTGAGTGAATATATACTTCAGGCTCCTGTGATCCGAATAAATCTCACAACGTTTTCCCATCAGATAATGACTCCATGTCTTCAGGGCTAGAACTATGGCTGCTAGTTCAAGGTCATGAGTAGGATAATTCTATTCATGCTGCTTCAGTTGTCAGGATAGATAAGATATAACTTTTGCTTCTTGCATCAACACACATCCGAGACCAATCTTGGATGCGTCACAATATACATCAAAGGGCTTCGTGATATCCGGCATGATCAAGATTGGGGTTGAAATCAATCTTCTCTTGAGCTCTTGAAAAATCGCTTCACATTTGTCCGTCCATTCAAACTTCTTTCCTTCTTCAGCAATTGGTCATGGGTCTAGCGATACTCGAGAATCCTTCTACGAACTTGCGGTAGTATCCCGCTAATCCGAGAAATGCACGAACTTGGGTTTGAGTGGTTGGGGATTTCCAATCTTCAACATCCTTCACCTTTACAGGGTCAACTACAATTCCTCCGGCTGATACAATATGTCCGAGGAGTCCTACCTCCTGTAACCAGAATTCACATTTGCTAAACTTGGCATACAGCTGATGCTTTTTAAGGGTTCCAAGGATGGTCCTTAGGTGTAGCTCATGTTCTTCTTCAAATTTGGAATAAATCAGAATGTCATCGATGAAAACAACGACAAACTTATCCATGGAGTCCATAAAAATCTTATTCATGAGGTTCATGAAATAAGAAGGGGCATTGGTTAATCCAAAAGACATGACAGTATACTCATATAATCCATATCTGGTGGTAAAGGCAGTCTTTGGAATATCCTCTACGCGAATCTTGAGTTGATGATAGCCAGTTCTAAGATCAATCTTAGAAAACACTTTGGCACCAGTCAACTGGTCAAACAGGTCTTCTATCTTGGGAAACGGGTACTTGTTCTTGATGGTGACATCATTCAACTTCTGATAGTCCGTACATAAACGGTTACCTCCATCTTTCTTGTCCACAAATAAAACAGGTGATCTCCATGGCGATGCACTTGGTGGATCAATCCTATTTCCAGCATGGCATCCAGTTGCTTCTTCAGTTCCACTAGTTCAGACGGGTTCATACTATACGGTCTCTGGGCTATGGGTCTGGTTCCAGGGATTAGTTCAATGATAAACTCGATATCCCGATCTGGCGGCATACCGGGCAAAACATCTGGAAATACATCGGGGTATTCACAGACTATCCGTACTTGGTCAATGGTTGGCTGGGCTATACTCTTGTTGCATTTGAATTGACGGGGCAAGGTTTCAGATATATGCTTGACTGATATTCCGGTTGTACTGGTCATTGTTATGGCTTTCTTGGCATAGTCAATTAATCCTTTATGTTTGGACATCCAATCCATTCCTAGTACTACTTCCAAACCTTTAGTTCCGAGTACTATTAGATTAGCATAAAAATCTATGCCATGGATTCGGATAGGTACGGCCTTGCAAATTTGTCTAGCTTTGGTGGTTGAACCAGGTATTTGAACTATCATAACATGCTTCAATTTGGTGGGTTGAATCTTACTAGTGCATGCAAATTCTTCAGTAACAAACGAGTGCGATGCTCCAGAATCAAACAACACTCTTGCAAGTACTGAGTTAACAGAAAACATACCCAGAACAACATCGGGTGCTTCTTGGGCTTCTTCAGCATGCATGAGAAAGAGACGGCCGTTGCGGTTGAGCAAATTCCCTGGGGCAAATCTCCTTCCAGGTTGAACACGACGCTGCTGCTGAGCTGGGGCATTTGCATTGGGGACTATGGCAATCTTCTTGGGGCACTCATTGGAATAGTGATCCTTGGTTCCACATTCATAACAAGTCACTTGGGACTTGTCCTTTGCTGCAACAGGCACAACATTGCTTCTAGTCCTTGGGGCAGTGTTGGTGTTGGTGGCGACATTGTTGTTGAACTTGGGTGGAGCACGATTGAAGTTGTCGGGGTTGCCGGGGTTGTTGTGGTTTCCTCCGGGCCTTGGGTTTCCACGGTTGGGATAGGTCGTATGGTCCATCGAGGGTCTGTTGTTTCTCGGGGCAAATCCTGGAGATGGGTTGGGGCGATTCTTTGGTGTATGATGGGTTCCTGGTTGATTCATCATGCGACGCTTATGGTTCTCATTGGCTTGGTTGATCTTGCCTTCCATCTGAATAGTAGAGTCAACTAAGGCTTCAATATCAGCAAATGGGATATTGACTAACACTGTCTGCATCTCATCGTGCAGACCATTCAGGAATCTCTCCTTCTTGGCTTCAGTATCTATCTCATCCGTGCATACCTAGCCAATGACAAAAATTTGTCACGGTACTCAACTATTGTCATACTGCCTTGCTTAAGTTCCATGAATTCATCTCTCATCCTCTTGATCAAACCCGGTGGCACATGGGTTCTGTTGAACTTGACTTTGAACTCTTCCCAAGTCAGCATCTGACCTCCTGTCATTGAGCGAACGTTGTTCCACCATGCTCTTGCATCTCCGACCAGGTAGTGGGTAGCAAACAACACTTTCTTGTTAGCTTCCACTCCTGCAACTTCCAGATTGTTCTCCATGGTTTGCAACCAATCATCTGCATCTAGGGGCTCTTCTGACTTAGTGAAAACGGGTGGATTGTTGTTCTGAAAATTCTTGAGCTTAGAACCATGGTTGTCCTGATTTCCATGGCCTTGATTGTTGTTGTTGTCCATCTGGGCGATGTGCTGAAGGGTGGCTAAGTTGGCTTGACGTTCGGCTCTTTTGGCTTCACGGTCAAAAACCAACATTTGCAAGATTTGCAACATCGGGTCCGGGGATGAGTTGCTTCCTTCGCGTGGCATCTGAAGATTGAGATAGATCATGAGAAAAGAGGGAAATTTCTAAGGTTCAGGGTTTTGAAAAGTTTTTAAAGTTTGACTCAGATTTTTCTAGCAACTTGCTTTTCATTCATTCATTCATAGCACACGATACAACACACACCACAACAAGGGAAAACAGATGGTTTTAAGAACCATTCTGGGAAACTATGATACGGTGGGACCGAATACAACTCACTAACGCTAGTGCTCAAGTGCTACTACTCCTCGGAGTCAGGGTCCTCGTCATCATCATCATCATCGATGAAGGCGAAGTCATCCTCATCGGTGAAGAAGTCCATGGCCTGATCCTCCAGAAAGTCATCATTATCGCTGAGATAGGAGTAGGGGTCTCCACGAAGGTATTCCCCTGCATTCTCCCTCTCCTCCAACTGCATATCTCTCTCATGGATGGTCTCCTCCAAACCCGTGATCCGGTGGCGAAGACGGGCAATGATGCGCTCCTTCTTGTCGAGCTGACGGCGACAAGACTGGCGATCCTTCACTAGCATGGCAATGGTCTGATCCTTCTTGGCGGCATGGTGTACTTGTGGTTGGCGTAGGAGCAGGCACTGTCCAACTCCTTCTAGCGGTCATACATCATGAAGCTGAGGTGGTCCAGTTGACTCTTCAGCTCGTGGTGGTATGGGGCCTCTAGTGGATGTCCCATAACATCACGCCTTGGGTAGAACTCAAAGCGGGTACCCTTGATCTGATTGATACTCTGCCCACACAGACGGGCAAGAGCTTCCTGCATGGCCCTGGAAAGTCGATCGAGCCAGTTGTTCTCTCTTAAGGTGAACTGAATTCCCTCTGAGGTGGGGGCTTCAACCTTTCCCCGGATACTTGCAACAACTAGCCACTGCAAATCCCCTCCTTCCCGATCATTGAGCTGAGCTCCAAAGAACTCGGGGTGCGGACACTCCAGAAGTTCCGAAAGCTGGTCCAAGTCACGCTCAAAGATGAGGTCTCCTCCATTCCCCAACTGGTAAAACTTGTTGTACTTCACGTCCATCTATAAGAATATAGGATGAGTAAGTTAGTAGAGTGATCAAGTGTGTCAAATTTTATGTAATTTTGCAAGAATTTTTGAGGAACATGAATTTTCATGAAAGAGACTAAGTGATAAGAATGAGAATAAGTTTTCATAAATACTCACTTCCTTGGTTTTGAAACTAAGTTTTTGATTCAAGCGTCCATTCTAACTAGGGTCTCCTATGGTCAGGATGGCTCTGATACCAACTTGTCAACACCCGAATTTTTAATCACAGATGCCTGTTATGCCATACATCGAAATCCTAGGATTACCATTTTTGCGAGACATAATAGATTGGATATCACAGTACATCATCCATTACAAACCATACATAAGGTTTTGCAACAAATAAAGGATCACATGATCCAGTCTTAATACAATTCAAGTAGCGAAATAACGTAATAATAACGGTAGCGCGGGCGAAGCTCCATCTTCATGGTCATAGGCAATGCTGACGATGGGAGATGATCCTAGTTGTCGTAACCTTCCTGCGGTCCGTCCTACTGATAGTACTCTTCATAGTCTGGCCACGGGAATAGCCAGAGACAGAGCTATGAGTACTCTTTAAGTACTCGCAAACTAATACTAACAAGTGAAGTGGTTTTGCAATAGGAAGTACTAGGCTCTAGGTTGTTTTTCCAAAAAGCCATATTTATCTCTACTGAGTTTAGAAGCAAAGAAAGCTAGTTGAAAGTTTTATAACACCTAAGTGGGAACTTTAATTTCATATCACAACCCTTTTGTGGTCAAGTCAAAGTCATGAATCTTTTCACAAGTCATTTTGGAAACATCTGACGACGGAATAGTATGGCCACTCCAACTGTCCATAATCGCGGACGCGGCTATTTGAATAGTTTGACACTCTGCAGAGGTGGTACACTTTCACCACAATATTCGATACATTCGTGAGGAACAAATCCTAAATTCACCATACTCAGTATGCGGATAATCAATCCTAACCTTTCAATTACACACCCTAGTATAGGCACCTCTCCTGTGAGTTTGGCCTCCCAACCATGACCAACTGTCATCTTGGGAACTGTACAGGTGGAAAATCTTCACAAGGTAGCCTTAGCTCAAACCTTGGCCCCAAGGGAACCCATACTAAGGTATATAAATTTCTAGTCAAGCCCTACCCAATTTTCGGGTATTGTGGTTGTACGATAAAATTGGAATGGTATCGCATCCAGACAACCATCAGTTTTATAAAGGGCTAAGGCTCATGCCTTAACATTTTCATCATCAAAATCATCTGGTGTTCAAGAACACATGGAAAAACATTTCAGTAGAATGACTCATCATTCTAAGGTTTTCGTAACCATTTTCACCAAGTATTCCCATCTAAAGTTGATCAATTTTTATGCTTAGCACTAGCATCTACAGGTGGTGGTAAACACTAATGAAGGGTGGTAAGTAAGTGTGACTTATCTAAGTTCAATCTCATGCCTCAGGATGACATCAAGATTTATCTAACTTAGGCTAAGTTTTTGTAGGGGTTCGTAGCATGGAAAACACAAAAATTCTACCGCATGAACACACAATCAAGATCTAATCTATGATCAAGCCAAGATATATCTACTAGATTGTAGCAACGAGTCAACAGAGTACTAACCCTCGAAGATCCAAAGCGGTTAACGAGAGCAGATTCTCGTGGATGATGTAGTCGTACACTTCCGATCTCAAGATCGCGTAGACGATCCTTCCGGCGTTGCGTTCCGGCAGCGCTTCCGCAGTCGGTCACACATTCGGTACTCGATGAAGACCTTCCTCTCCCTTGTTCCAGCAGGCAGCGGAGGTTGTAGCACTCTCCTCGCAATTCCGGCAGCACGACGGCGTGGTACCAGAAGTAGAGGGGAGATCTCGCAGGGCTTCGCCTTAAGCCGGAGCGAGTATGGTGGACTATGAGAGTGCCTCGGTGATCTAGGGTTTAGACACACCAAGGAGAGGGAGCTAGGCCGGCGGCTAGGGCAAGGGGATTTCCCCAACTCGGCGACTTGGCAAACCCTAGGAGGCGGCGGCGACAATGGTGGAGGCCGGCGGCTAGGGTTTAGGTTTAGAGGAGAGAGGTGTTGTGTACTTGGAGGGGCAGCCCTGCCCCTCCTTATATAGGTGGAGGGAGGCGCGCCAGGGGAGGGGAGTCCCTCCCCAACTCGGATCCCAAGTGGGCCGGCGGTGGAGGGGAGGAACTCCTCCCAAAGTAGGTTTCCTACTTCCCCTCCACCTTCCAAAATAGCCGTTTGACTTTTCAAATTGGCGTTTGACTTTTTCAAACTAGGATTTGATTAAACCCTTTATTTTGTTCAGCGATGACACCTAGTACATGATGCAATCATTACAACTTGGTATGACACATTCATGTACCCTTCCCCTCCGGAGTGCCGGACATTCCGGAACCTTCTAGAATATTCCCGATGAAAACACCAGAACCATTCTCCAACCCCGAAACAGGACTTTCCTTATATGAATCTTATTCTCCGGACCATTCCGGATATCCTCGTGATATCCCGGATCCCATTCGAGACTCCGAACAACATTCGGTCTCTTACTCATCATTCCATAACTACTCAAACAACGTCAAATCCTTAAGTGTGTCTCCCTAGGGTTCGTGAATTATGCGGACATGATCGAGACACTTCTCCGAACAATAACCAATAGAGAAATCTGGAAATTCATATGGCTCCCACATATTTCTACGATTACTTTGCGATCGAATGAACCACTTACATACGATACCAATTTCCCTTTGTCTCACGATAGTTTACTTATCCGAGGTTATGATCGTCGGTATCTCTGCATACCTAGTTCAACCTCGTTACTGATAAGTACTCTTTTCTCGTTCCCGTGATATGTGATCCCTTGTGAGCCAGTCACATGATTGCAAGCTAATTGGATGACATTTCACCGAAAGGGCCCAGAGTATATCTATCCGTCATATGGATGGAAAAATCCCACTCTTGATCCATGTGTCTCAACCAATACTTTCCGAACACTCAATGCCACCTTTATAGCCACCCAGTTACAGTGCGGTGTTTGATGTCATCAAAGCATCCTTCCAGTGAAGGTGATATGCATGATCTCATGGTCGAAGGAATTAGGTTACTATGTATCAGAAAGCATATAGCAATTGAACTATTAAAATGACTTGATCTTTATGCTACGCTTATCTACAGGAGTATGTCCATCACATCATTCTCCTAATGATATGACCCTATTGTTAATAACATCTCTATGTTCATGATCAGGAAACCATGATCATATATTAACCAACAAGCTAGTTTAACAAGAGGCTTTACTAGGGACTCTTTTATGTTTACAAATCACACAAGTATTAATGTTTCCTGTTAATACAATTATAGCATGGTATGTAAACATTTATCATAAGTATGAAGATATGATAATAACCACTTTATTATTGCCTCTTGGGCATATCTCCAACAGTCTCCCACTTGCACTAGAGTCAATAATCTAGTTTCAAACCTTTGTGTATTCAACACCTATGGCTTTCCGGTGTTGTATGTACACGATTGCTAGTGGTCAACTGATCTCCGGATCTGACACTTCCAGGTCCGTGTGTAATTGCATGTCTTTGCGTCTCTACGCATCACTCATTCTCTAATGAGATGGCTTTGTATAATTTTGGTCCTTTGGTGAGACCTTTAGTTCTTTGGGGTTAAAACATGTTGATAATATTGTCGTACAATATATCTTCATAGTATTATCCCGCTGTGAACTACACCTAGTTTGATAACAAACTACTTGACACAAATGCCCTCTTTAGCTGCTATTATAGCAGTCATATACTTAGCCTTTTGTTGTAGTATCTGTCACAATGTCTTAACTTTGGAACTCATCCAAATCCATTATGGAACTTACTTTCCATTATATTGTGCCACCCTTAGTTTAGATTGAGATAAACTTAATTTGTACTTTGTGACAAAACTAGTATCAATGTAGTACTTTTACAATGAACTAGCCATCTATTTGTCACTTCTACAAATAATATACTCTTTGTTCTTCCAAAAGATCATAAGAATATCCTTACTATTGTCCAATGATCAACTTATGAATCATTCTGGTATATGCTCATAACATTTAGAGTATAGGACATATCTGGATTTGTACATATCACAGTATGATTGATATAAATACTCTTTGTGATTTCATACATCAAATATCAATCTATACTTGAATCTTTGTTTCACTTACCCAGTGTCAATACACTTGAATATATCATCAATATTGAACTCATTCAATCTTTTCTGTGTGACAAGAACCTTTCTTGTAGTTTCTATATTGAACTCATTCAATACATCATCTATGTACTTTCGGCACAACCATATTAGCGTCTATTGATGCCAAATATTTGGGTTTTGCCTAAGTCTTTCATCGGGATGAAATTCTTAATATGTGTTAATAAAAGATACATCATTTCCAATCAACAATATGTCTTCCACATAATGTATTAGAAACATGTCTTAGCGCTCCCACTTAATTTCTTGCAAATGCAAGCATCTTCATCGTCTCCGACGAATTTAAACTCCTTTAACAGTTTCATCATAGTGAAGATTCCAACTCCGCAATGCTTACTTCAACCATTGAAGTTTGCATATGCATTTAGCATCCTTTGAATTAACAAAACCCTTTGGACCATGTCATGCACACTTCCTAGGTAACCCTTCTATTAGAGGAACTTGTTTTGTTTATCCAACACATATCAAAATTATATGTCGTGGTTGCTACATTAATCCGTCTAGACTAAATCGCTATGAAAGATCAAATCTTGTCATAGTCAACCTTTGAACATTGTTGTGAACTCTTTCCCAACATGTCGACCATTTCATAGATGCGAAACATCCATGTCTATTTCTTTATAGATCCAAACACAACTATAAGGTCTTACACCTTTCTCGAGGGTCCTTCAAGTTCAAAACTTGATTTCTCGTGTATGGAACTATCACGGATTTTATGGCTTCAAGCCATTTTACGGAGTCAGGGCCCATCATCGCTTTTTTGCATGTAGTACGTTCATTATTCTCAAATAATGATTCAACCCTCAAATCTTGGTATTTGATTGCTTACTCGACCTACTTGGTTCAATAGAAACTTTGACCTTCGTAACCACAACCTTTGAGGCACGTGAGCCATGAGCATTGTTGCTGCCTCCGGAACACTTTTCAGCGCTGCGCAACTCTGCACATATAGCTAAGGTTCTTTTAACCTTATCAAAGTTCTATTGTCCTCCCACTTAACTTTTCACGAAAAAATTCCTTCTCAAAGAAACTTGACGTTCTAAGCGACAAACACTTTTTGTCTTTGGTGTTATGGAGGAATGCTTAATAGTTATTCAAAATAACATACAAAGACAGGTTCATCCGACTTTGGTTGCAAACATCTTTATTATGCATAGCATACCAATGTTTAAGAAAGGACAACTTGGGTTTTATCCCAAACCATAAATTTATATGGTGTCATTTCAACGGATTATGATGGAGCTCTTTTCAGTGGAAAAACGGTAGTCTCTATAGCTTTTAATCTTTAAAATATAATGGCAGTTTTATGATTTACACCTTCGATCTTACCATGTCAAACAAGGTTTAATTACATATCTCGAACGCTCCATACTCTTATGGTGTTTCGGGAAAAATGCAAATCCACGGAACGATTCCTTAAATCTTAGGTATTATGCTAAACTTGTAACTCAAATATCTTCCTTTATGATCTTATCATAAACTATTTATATTCTTGTTACAATGATTTTGCACTTCATCTTGAAAGTCCTTGAACTTTTCAAATGTTTCATACTTCATCCTTATTAAGTACATATTCATATATTCACTCAAATTTTCGGAGAAAGCATATGAAGTTGAAATCCATCGCTCTTGACTACACATAATGGACTTCGTATAACAATATGTACAAGTTCCAATAAGCTAGTCATTCATTCCCTTTTGGCCTATGAACGAAGTTTTAATTATCTTTAGGAAAGTTTCACAAGCGTCATTTGATCAAAAATCAAAAGACTCCAAAATTCCATCCACATGGAGTTTCTTCATGTTTTCTTTCCAATATAATTTAAACGGCGATGTCACTTCCGAAGTGATCTTTCAATCAATTTGTCTTTCGACATTTTTAGCACTAGTTTTATGGATGTGATTTCTCCAACGAGATTTGTGAATCATCCATCTTTTATGGATTACGGCAATTATTTGAACAACCCTTTTGTTCTCATAATACCTGATAAAACAAATCTTGAAGGCAAGCTTTGATGTTTAACGAGCAACACAATAACCCTTTATTTGTTCTCGATGAACATCATCACATATTCTTTTGCTAGTTACTTAGGCCATTGTAGTTCATGAATTCTGTTGTTTCGTATGACGATTCATACCAACAAATTCAATATCAAATACTTAAGAACCACTTTGTTTAATAAGCAAAGAATATAGCCATAACACGTATATCCTTTATATACCTAAACTGAATAATTCTAGTCTTTTCTTTTCTGCCATATATTTATGAGATTCTCTTTCAGTATTTATTTTCTGTTTGAAAGAATCTATCAACATCAATAGTGGAGCCATACACATGACACATAGTCCAAAGCGTGTATAGTTAAATACCAATGTCTTTGGACTTGCACTTTGAAGTAGATCACCATTATCAAATGTTTGGTGTTCTTTCAAATTCCTTTCTTTAGTAATCTCTTGGTGTAGTAAACATTTTACCTACATCAAATATTCACCCTTATCATGGAATTATCCATGATCAAGCTAATTTTAGCTTATAATGGTGAATTGCGAGTATAATGTTGCTCTCCAAAACCTTTTGGAGGTTTAGGACAACTAGTGTCTCCAACCTTTTGCAAATTCTCATCAAATATGAGAACATGACTTTTGCCATATTATACTCTATCATGTTGTAACCAAAACTTCGTTTCAGATATCACAATATCTTCCACACATCATGGTTTCTGAAACAACTCTTTCAGATCCTAGATAACCTTGATATTAAGACAATCCTTTGAATATCAAGAATCATGGAGACAAACATGATACTCATACACTAACTCTTGGAAATGTCACTCTTGTTTTAATACCAATTATTAAACTTTATGGAGTAACCGGAACTTACTGAAAGTTTGCAATAGGACTTTTAAACTTTAGATTAACACTTCAAAACAATACGATACCAGTTCGTAAAGTAACTAACCAGAATTCTATAGTTCTATCATCTCAATTAAAACTAAGCGCAAGGTGGTAAACGGATGCCAATGACTACAACAACTATGCAAATTCACTTTGATTTAATTTATGATAAATAGTGTTCAACTTTTAATCATATTGCCGTTGAACTCCCACTCAAAACAATATCCCTCACATTGTTTTAGTGATCACACGAACCAAATCCACCACATCAAAACCGATCATCACGAGAGTTGATGTAGCTTCAATGGCGAACAATCAACATGTTCATCATATCTACTATATGACTCATGCTTTACCTTTCAGTGATCCGTGTTTCGAGACCATGTCTATACATGCTAGGCTCGTCAAGATCAAACCTTAGCTTCCGCATGAGCAAATCTGGCTTGCTCACGTTGTATACACTCGCAGAATCTAACACACCCGATCATCACGTGGTGCTTCGAAACAACGAGCTTTAGCAATGGTGCTTACTAAGAATGAACACTTTAAAACTTGAAATTGTGTGCTTGAGGGATCATCTTATAATGCTACTATCGTGAACTAAGCAATACAAGATGCATAAAAGGATTAACATCACATGCAATTCATAATATGTGATATGATATGGCCTTTCTTCTTTGTGCTTCCGATCTCCATCTTCAAGCATGAACATGATCTCCATCATCACCGGCATTGCATCAAGGTCAATGACGCTTCTCCATGGTTGTCGTCCACCGGCTTCAACTATTACAACTACTTTGAATAGACACGCGGGTCTTAACATAAATTAAAGACAACCATATGGCTCCTGCCGGTTGCCAACTTACAATAAGGAACATTGCATACATCAAATATAATCACAATCATGGCCATATCACATCACAGCACACCCCTGCAAAACAAAGTTAGACGCCTCTAATTTTCTTTGCATGTTTTACGTGGTTTGGGGCTTTCAATAAGTGTCATTCTAACTTACGAACAAGAACCACAACATTGATACTAGTATTGTCAATCACCCGTTGTAAATTGAATCTTAACTATGTTGGGAGAAACAGGCACCCGCAAAGCCACTTATGCAATACAAGTTGCATGTCAAGCGTGGAGCAAGTCTCATGAACGATGTCATGTAAGGTTAGCCCGGGCCGCTTCATCCCACCATCCCACAAGATTCAAAGTACACAAGAAGAAATCGACAACAAAAGCATCAACGCCCACAATGACCATTGTGTTCTACTCGTGCAATAGATCTACATATAGACACGGCTCTGATACCACTGTAGGGGTTCATAGCATGGAAAACAAAAAATTTCTACCGCATGAACACACAATCAAGATCTAATCTATGATCAAGCCAAGATCTATCTACTAGATTGTAGCAACGAGTCAACAGAGTACTAACCCTCGAGGATCCAAAGCGGTTAACGAGAGCAGATTCTCGTGGATGATGTAGTCGTACACTTCCGATCTCAAGATCGCGTAGACGATCCTTCCGGCGCTGCGTTCCGGCAGCGCTTCCACAGTCGGTCACACATTCGGTACTCGATGAAGACCTTCCTCTCCCTTGTTCCAGCAGGCAGCGGAGGTTGTAGCACTCTCCTCGTGATTCCGGCAGCACGGCAGCGTGGTACCGGAAGTAGAGGGGAGATCTCGCAGGGCTTCGCCTTAAGCCGGAGCGAGTATGGTGGACTATGAGAGAGCCTCGGTGATCTAGGGTTTAGACGCACCAAGGAGAGGGATCTAGGCCGGCGGCTAGGGCAAGGGGATTGCCCCAACTCGGCGACTTGGCAAACCCTAGGAGGCGGCGGCGACAATGGTGGAGGCCGGCGGCTAGGGTTTAGGTTTAGAGGAGAGAGGTGTTGTGTACTTGGAGGGGCAGCCCCGCCCCTCCTTATTGTAACACCCTCAGAATCGGCCCTATGCAAGTTTCAGCGATTCCCGCCAAACCCGCATAGAAACGATTCAAAGGTGCCCACCAGGCACTTTCGTGCGG
The DNA here is from genome assembly GCA_916181665.1 of Avena sativa. Lineage (NCBI taxonomy): Eukaryota > Viridiplantae > Streptophyta > Magnoliopsida > Poales > Poaceae > Avena > Avena sativa. The sequence goes on from OV702283.1 coordinate 311,982,773, forward strand.
GTGGAAAACGAAGTAATACCATTACACAATAGTCCACGATGGAACCCACAGAACAGATATATACAACAACGACTCAAAGAGTCAAGAATGCAGATATACAGTACAAAGATCCAAATCACCTTGAAAATGATACAGCGTCCGACTACGGACAAGATGCAAATGGGGCTAAGAGACCTGAAGAACAACCAATGGCGTCCATAACCCTGCCCAGGCCAAGCCGGAAGGGTAACCCTGCTAACGACGTCGATCTCAAAACCTGCTTAAACAAAAGGGGTGCCGACAAAGGGCAAAGGAAAAAAGAGAGAGCGGTCAGTACTGAGGCCAGTACACGGCGAGACTAGAATTCGGCGGTCCTCGCCTACATAGGTATGGTGGACTGAGCGGCAGCGCAGCATGCACTAAACAACCTATAGAGACTCGATGTAACTGGCGGCTATCAGAGAGGGGTAAGAAAGACCTATTCGAAACCACCTGATACTACCACCAAACATACCCATCCTGGCATTTCCCCCTCGAGACCAAACGAGGAAGTCAACCGCGGAACTCACACAGTTGGCAGTTTTACTCATTCCGTTATGGTGGCGGCAATTACTAGTCAAATATAGATAGCATGAGTCATCCTGATATGATAAGCAGTGGGCAGTTTTAGTTAACCATTCCGTTGTAGTTGCAACACTTACTAGTCAGATACAATTAGCATGAGATATCCCAAAACCCAGCAGTTGTTGGTACTTTTATTTAGCCATTCCGTTGCAGTGAAGCTGATTACTAGTCATATCGGATACAAGTCAAATTATAACAGTAAACTTTAGTTATAGTTGTCTATGATCAAGCACTGTGCTCCAAGTCGTCCATAACCGCGGACACGGCTTCTCGAAAAGATTTAACCCTGCAGGGGTGCACCAAAGTTCCACACGCACTTCGACCCTTTTTGCCAGATCAATTAACATACACCCATCGGTATGTCGGCGGGGCCTAAGTCATGACGTTTCCCAGACCCAAAGCAAGCACGGGGGGCCACCCCACTAAGTCTACCCGCAACGAAGTCGGCCGGTCTCCGAGACGGACTCAGGGTTTGTGTCAGTGGCTGTAAACGACTGGGAACCCAAAACTGGGCTTGTCGATACCGCGAAAACACTCCGCTTCCAAAACAGTACACGTGCAGTACCTCGCACAATTTAAATTAAGCAGTAAAGCATGGCATAAGTACAGAATAGTAATAAATCCCCAAACTACTTGTGGCCCCCAGTATAGTACTTTGAAATCAGGTACTAAATCGATGGGGTGCCCATACATCCCACGTGTGGTTAGCGCGCTCGATCTCGGAACAGGTGTCAAGAACTCGGGGTCCTACGGGACACCAGTGAGCGGTCGGAAACCAAATATTATCTATCACCCACCGGTGCCTCTGCATTTACCTACTTCAATTTTAGTTATTAAGCAGTAATTAATGTAAACGATAATTAAAGCCATGATCATCTCCAACCTTAAACATACGGCAATACTCCAACAACCGTGGTACTTGACGACATGCAACAGCACTTGAGCAAGCGACTACGACGCGCAGGTACAACTAACTACCAAACAACAGGTAATAGGATGTGTGCAAGGCAATATAAGGCTGCAAGGGATATCACGGGTACGAAAACTAGAGCAACGCAACACAGATAGCAATAGATCAACAGGAGGGAATAAATACTATAAAAGTAAGATAGGTAGAAAGGGGGAGGTGCTCGCCTGAAAAACATTGCCGAAGGTTCATCCGAAGATCGGGTCGACACTCGCATCAACTCAACGGCCTTATCCGCGAAGAAGAAAAACACTAGAAGAAACACCGGTTGGACTATTTAATACTACGGCAAAAGATCGGGCATGATGCATGTATGATGTATGGCATGGCAAAGGTGCGATGCGATTAGGCAAGATTAAGCGGAACCGGGGGTCCTGACAATTAAATATATGGTTCTAGTTGTTTAGATACCCCGCAATTTAAATGTTGTCTTAACAAGGCAATTTATATCACCGGTTCGATGCACACATTTAAATGGAACCAATATAAGACTAGATTTGTCCGCATATGGGCCCCATATTTAATTATGAGGTGACTCGGCATAATGCCCCCAAACCACATGGTATGAATGCAATCATGAACAATTTAATATGCAACAATTTGATATTACATTTATAAAATAGGGCTCGAGAAAGGGGTCACACATTAGAGGGTCTCGACGATCTTGGGCTCCGAGGGTTCGGGGTTGGTCTCAGGGTTCGGGGTTCGACGGGATCGTTCTCGGATAACGGAGTAGATCTTGGCGTTCCGCGAAGAAGGAATTGGTTCGGCGTCGGGGCGCATCGGATTCGTCCTGGTCGGTGTCGATCTTGTCGCTGCGAAGATCTTGTCGGGTCGTCGGTCTTGTCGTTTCACGGCGGAGATCTTGGTGTCCCGGGTCTCGGCGTCTTCGGATCCGAGAGGAAGAACTTGACGTCCTTCGGCTCCATGTCGACGGTCTTGGTGCCCTAGATGAAGAACTCGGTGTGTCCGTGTTGGCGGCCTTGGCGGTTATCAGGTTCGGTCTTCGACTCCGTGTAGATGGTAAAGGCGGTTACGAGGGGGAGACCTTCGGGACTGGCATTGTTCTTCGATGGCGATCTTGACTTGGAACCGGTACTATCTTTGGGTGGCACGGTCTTGGATCATCTCGGGCCAAAGTGGTGTGTTCGAGTAGCATCAATGCCGACACCACCATCTTGTTCCACAAACACATCTTCTAGTCTTGATCGGGTCATCATCCAGACATCTCCATGTATGTACTCCACTGGAACCCAGCACATCAAGGCAAGGGTACCGTTGGGCCTCTTCACTGCATGTCGTGCTTGCATCTGGAACAGGTACGCGGACGTGCAGCTCTTGGCTTGAGGAAGAACACGACGGAGGAAGCTCTGCAGGGGTCCACGAGGACCGGCAAACTGGACGGAGGTGTGGAACAGCAGCCCGTCGACGACAGGCAGAGCTTGCTGCTGGGGATGGGGAAGGGGGCTGGGCCGGTGGTCATGCTGGCGCAGAGATCTCGGGACGGTCCCATGGCGCGGTCGAGGACGGCAGGGGACGGCGGAGAGGGGATGCGGGGATGAGCTAACCGGCCTGAGCGAGGCCCCTGGCAGCAGGGCGGCGGAGGACCACGGACACGGAGTGCTGACGTCGGGGGCGCGCGGAGGCGGCGCCGTCGGCCCCGGGGGCGGCCAGGCGTCGCAGAAAAAGGGGTAGGGAGGGCCCCTGGCAGCGGGCAGAGGAGACCCCGGCGGCGGACGCGCTGGTCGAGGCGGAGGGCGATCGGAGGCGGGGTGAGCGAGGGCGGCCAGAGGAGCTCGGCGGCGAGGTCGCGGCCGGAGCGCGCTGGGCCGGGCTCGACGGGGATGCGGCGGAGGGCATGGAGAGGCGAAGGAGGAGGGAGTGCTTGGTGGCGGAGCTCGACACGGGACGGCGCTGCGAGGTCGGGAGGTGGCGGCGACCAGAGGGAGAGGAGGCCGGCGGGGAGGCTCGCAGGCGGCCGGCGGGGTCCCGCGGCGGCGCGGTCGGAGCCCCGCAGGAGGAGAGGGCGGCGCTGCGAGGCAGAGGGAGAGCGGCGGTCGCAGGGAGAGAGAGGAGCGGGGTGCGCCGCGGGAAGAGCACAGGTGGCGGCGCCGGTTGACGAGGAAGAAGGCGAGCGGCGCGAGGTGGGTTGGGGTCGACGGCAGGATTGGCGAGCGACGGGAGGTGGGGCCGGGTCTTGACGCTGGGTGGGTTGTAGGGAGAGAGAGGGAGCGTGGACTCAGTCTGCACGCGTGGAGGCGGGCGGTTTCAGCACGGGACGTGGGCCAGGGAGGGGCACGAGGGGGTGTGGCGTTGGTCAGGGTCGGTGGGACCGGGTTGGAAGGGAGAGGAGGTGGGGAGTGGGTCAGATGGGTGTGTGTGGTGTTGGCCAGGTGGCAGCGGTTGAGTGGTGGGGAGGAGGGATGAGGGTGAGGTGGCGAGAGAGGATTGGGTGGGGTGAGGTGGAGGGGGTTTGGGTAGACTAGGATTGGGTAGGAAAAGAATTAGACAGGCTGGTCTTGTACTGGGGGTGGCCGACTGGGTCGGGTCGGCCCGGTCTGGCTGCCCCCTAAAAATAAAATAAATATTTTATTATTTAAAACGGGGCGTTTGAAATCTGCGGTTAGACAAAACAAAATATTCCGGAGACCCGGGTTTTGAGTTGAATTAAAGACGGGGTATTTAGAAAACAAAAAATAGGTTTTTCCGAAAATCGTTTTATGCAAGCAAATGCAAGATGATGACGATGCTCAAATGCAATGTGGCATGATGACATGAGCATGCGGTCATGATGATGCAATGCACAAAAACAACGCGATTTTCTAGTAGTGGTTTTTGCGGGGCGCCACACTTATATAGGTGGAGGGAGGCGCGCCAGGGGAGGGGAGTCCCTCCCCAACTCGGATCCCAAGTGGGCCGGCGGTGGAGGGGAGGAACTCCTCCCCAAGTAGGTTTCCTACTTCCCCTCCACCTTCCAAAATAGCCGTTTGACTTTTCAAATTGGCGTTTGACTTTTTCAAACTAGGATTTGATTAAACCCTTTATTTTGTTCAGCGATGACACCTAGTACATGATGCAATCATTACAACTTGGTATGACACATTCATGTACCCTTCCCCTCCGGAGTGCCGGACATTTCGGAACCTTCTAGAATATTCCCGATGAAAACACCGGAACCATTCTCCAACCCCGAAACAGGACTTTCCTTATATGAATCTTATTCTCCGGACCATTCCGGATCTCCTCGTGATATCCCGGATCCCATCCAAGACTCCGAATAACATTCGGTCTCTTACTCATCATTCCATAACTACTCAAACAACGTCGAATCCTTAAGTGTGTCTCCCTACGGTTCGTGAATTATGCGGACATGATCGAGACACTTCTCCGAACAATAACCAATAGGGGAATCTGGAAATTCATATGGCTCCCACATATTTCTACGATTACTTTGCGATCGAATGAACCACTTACATACGATACCAATTTCCCTTTGTCTCACGATAGTTTACTTATCCGAGGTTATGATCGTCGGTATCTCTGCATACCTAGTTCAACCTCGTTACTGATAAGTACTCTTTTCTCGTTCCCGTGATATGTGATCCCTTGTGAGCCAGTCACATGCTTGCAAGCTAATTGGATGACATTTCACCGAGAGGGCCCAGAGTATATCTATCCGTCATATGGATGGACAAATCCCACTCTTGATCCATGTGTCTCAACCAATACTTTCCGAACACTCAATGCCACCTTTATAGCCACCCAGTTACGGTGCGGTGTTTGATGTCATCAAAGCATCCTTCCAGTGAAGGTGATATGCATGATCTCATGGTCGAAGGAATTAGGTTACTATGTATCAGAAAGCATATAGCAATTGAACTATTAAAATGACTTGATCTTTATGCTACGCTTATCTACAGGAGTATGTCCATCACATCATTCTCCTAATGATATGACCCTATTGTTAATAACATCTCTATGTTCATGATCAGGAAACCATGATCATATATTAACCAACAAGCTAGTTTAACAAGAGGCTTTACTAGGGACTATTTTATGTTTACAAATCACACAAGTATTAATGTTTCCTGTTGATACAATTATAGCATGGTATGTAAACATTTATCATAAGTATGAAGATATGATAATAACCACTTTATTATTGCCTCTTGGGCATATCTCAGTTGAACTTGTGCTTGAACTTGTTGGCTATGAACTGAGCTGTCAGTTGGTTTAACTGATGTTGGGTTGCTATGAGCTCTTTCATGCTGTCAGCTTGGTTGGTGTTGATGTCATCAACCTTGGAGTCTTTTGGAGTATTCATCTGTTTGGGTTGAAGGGAGGTTAGAATAGGCAAGATATTTCTAAGGACTTGGTTCTAATCACACACATCACAATTCACACAACAATGTGCATGCAATCATAAGTCAAACATTTCACTCAAACAAGTTCATGCACATACTTAGTCAACAAAAATATTTTTGTTACACCACATAAGTTGGTGGTTTTGTCTTAACTAAAATATGGTGGTCCATCTATATGGTTCACTTGTGATCTCTCCATCATGCATGATTCTCCTTGCATGAGATCATGGTTTCCTTGAGAAAAGTCCTTGGTTGCAAATACTTCAAAGTTTTGTTGATGGTTCCTTCTTATTTTGCATTCCCTCAGTCTCTAAATCTTGAGCAAGACTTCCTTGTTTCACTTGTGGTCCTTAGTAGTTTCCAAGTTGGAAGTCCTTGGTGAACATGCTGAAGATGTTGAAGTCATTAGAGTTGAAGATGTTGAAGTCATTAGAGTTTGAAGAAGTTGAAGAAGTCCTTTGCACATGGTGTAGTCTTTAGTCATGGGTAGGTTTTTCCATCAAGTTGAAGTAGAGGAGAAGTAGAGTTGAAACCAAAATGGTTAAGGAAAGAGTTTACAAGTGTTTTTGTAAATAAGTTTTTGGATTAAAACATAACTCCTATTCTTCTAAGGGTTTTTGTCCAATCCTAGGTTTACAAATCCTACAGGCAACACAATGCTCTGATACCATCTGTAGAGGTCCCAATCTTTAATAAGATAGAGCCCCCTGTGTTTACAATGCTAGTCCCTGGATCATTAGCTAGCATCCACAGTTAAGATGTAATATCAAGAAACAAAGGTCATAATATAACTTTATAACCAGGAATAACAAAATTTTATTACATCAAACATAGCTCATTTGGCTATTACATTACATTGCAGCGGAATAACTAGTCATGGGGTCCTTCATCTTCAAAGTGCCACAGGCAGATGTTGGTTGTAGACTTTGTAATCCTAATCAATCAATCTTCACTAAAAACAATCAAAACCTGCAACATACAAGTTACAGCCACAAGGGTCAATACATTTGAATTGTATTGGCAAGTGATACTATGGTAGTATAGTGGAGTCTATCATCTATATGCATTTGGCTAAGTGGAGTTGAGGCTTGCATTGCTCAAAATAGGTTTTTCCTTAACATTTGAAAATACTAAGTTTTTTTTTGCTTTGATAAAATCATTTTTGCTCAATCAAAGATTGAAGAACCTTTCCAAGGCATCTCTCAATCAAAGATTGAAGATTTCAAACAACCCTTGTTCAATCCACAAGTTTTAACTTAGAAATTTGAATGATGAGATTCTTGATTGCTTCCATGTCTTGATGCTCAAATTGTCCTTTACCAGGGACATGGCTAAGTACTTAGATTTTACACTCTGCAGAGGTGGTGCACTTTCCCCACAAGACTTGGTTTCCCAAGACAAGATCTTTCAGAAGCCTTCCCTTAGATCAAAATGGACGCGCTCCAACCTATCAAACACTACCACCCACTGTCCATATGGCTAAGTTCTTGCAACCTATATGATCATGGTAGAGCCCATATTGCCAAGTGGTTGCACTTGAAGCTTCTCAACATTTGACATCTCAAATCTCTTTGTTCCTGGGTGGCATACCACAAGTGAGATACACAAGCCAAGTCCATGGCCTTGTGTAACCACTCAACATAAACCAATCCTTCTATTCCACCCAGGGGATTCATTGACTTAGTGGTTTTATTAAACAAAAACATAAGTCCTCAGACTTAGAGATTTTTCCATAGTGTGAATATATTTTCCACCCATGTTTTCTATTAGCTAGGCTAAGCTTGATAGTAGTAGGAATCTTAACTTAGGAAAATCCTACTAAGGATTCATCTACTAGGTTTTCTTATAGCAACGTCTATACTTAGCAAAACATGCAAGTTTTACTTAGCAAAATCACTAATGCATAGTGAAAGTAATGGGATAGAAAGTATGAAGCATCACTTGCCTTTTTGGTAGGGAATGGTGGTTCACTCCTTGTTCTTGCTAGTCTCACACTTTGCTAATTTCACTACAAGTCAATTAAGCAAACACAAAATCAACTATATTCCAAACCAAAGTCAAACAAACAATCTCACACACATAAAGCAAATGGAATCTAAGTCATGCATAAGTATGCAAAGGATGGTTCCTATTGCAAGGTTGGTCTCTACTAGGTTTATAAACTTTGTAAGGTCCAAATTGGTCATTTACCAAAATGGCAAAGTCATTAGTTAGAGGGTTTTGCCCAAAAACTATTTTAAAATCCATTCAACATTTTATGTGGTGGAAAATGGTTTTATTAAATCAAAATTCTTTAAGTTTCTCACCAAAAGTTTCTAACTCTCAAGATTTGTTGTTTTGGGTCAGTAGCTTTGAATCAAAATATTTTCCCAAAGTTTTATTCCAAAATTCTTTTTCATAAAAAAAACCATTATCTTTACTTAGCTAAAAATAGACTAATTCAATTAATCCGTTCTAAATTTTTCCAATTTCATTTTCGAAACCATGGGTTGGTTCCTAAGGTCAATAAGGTCACAACAATCTAATTTGCCAAGGTTTTATACATTAATTCAATTTTAAACAATTTTTCTACTCTAAACAAGTACACAAATGTTTCTGCAAATTCAAACAAGCTAACAGATACTATTTGCTAAACTAATGGCATGGTTGGTTAGGTCTTGCTCTCCTGAATCCAACGACATAAAATTTGTAATTTTTGGACGTGTGGATCCAAAGTTATAAGAGTTTGAAATTTGCAAATAAATCTGATTCAAAACTGATTTTAGATCTAATACAGGCCACGCGTCGCTGTCTCATTGGGCGGTACCGGTTCGGGTGGATCGCGGGCTGCAGGCCGTTAGATCAAGTGGCATCGCACGGCGCTGGCTGCGTACCTTTTTGAGTTTAAGTGATCTAATCTCGCTCGTTCAAACTAGATCCTACGGTACTGATTCGCTGGACCAAAAGTGAGCGGCGCCGACGGCGACTAGCGGCGGCGCACGGCCAGGCGGTGGCTCTGCGGTGGTCTTAGGAATCGAGAGAGGAAGAGAGTAGGCTTACCGAGGTCGCGAGGTTGTGGTGAAGCACGGCGTGTGGTTGACGGGGCAAGGGGCGCACGGGTGTCGTCGGAATTCCTCGCCGGAGATGCTCTGGTTCTCGGTTGCGGTCAGACGCTGTCAGGGGCGAGGCTACAGGGTTCGCCGAAGCACGGCAGAGGGTGTGTTAGACGCAGACGGAGCTGGAGATGATGTGAGCATCCACGGAAAAGCTAGGGGCAGTCGAGGCTTACCGGGGAAGTTTGACGGAGACGAAACAGACGGCGGCGCTGCAGGTCGTCGTCGAAGTCGAGGTTACAGGGCACCCGCGGTTGAACGGAAGGCACGGGCAGAAGCTCCAGGGGCTGGGGAGTGTGTGTGCTTGGTCAATGAGGCAAGGGGAGGTCTGGTTTCGCCGGAATCGTCACCGGAACATCATCGGACAGTAGGCGGTGTGCGGCGCAATTCGTCCAGCCTGGGGGCAGAGAGAGGGAGTGGTCTGGGGGAAATGGAGGAGAAGGCGCTGGCGCTTAAAACAGCGTGGTTGCAGGAGGGATTAACTGCGGCGTTAACTCGAATTGATCCTCGCGAATTCATCGCAGAAACGGAAGAGAGAACTGGTCTGCGCAGGGAGGGGTGAAGGAGACGATGAACAGGGAAAATGGGCCTACCAGTCAGTGGGAAAAGAAGAGAGGGGAAGGTCCACCGGTCAGTTGCTTAACGGGTTCTTTCTGCGGTGAAGAAAAACGTTTCGGGATGGAGAGGAGGTGGGCTGCGAGTGGGCTTAATGGGCTTGTCTCAGTTGGGTCAGGTCCACTTCTATATTTTTTTTTATTATGTATCCTTTTCTTTTTCTATTTCTGAATTCTGTTTTGAACTTTCTATCAAACAAACACGGTTCAAATAAATTCAAACAACACTCAAACTTTGTAATATTGGAATTAGTTCTGTTTAGTAACATGAACCAAAATCTAAATTCAAATTAATAATTTTATTAATAGGGTCCATTAATAATTAAATATAATAGACTTTCATTATTAAATCAAATAGGATTTGTCTTATTGAGATATTTATTTTGAAATCTAAAATAAAGTCAAAATACTTTAGTAGGTTTTATTTGTGAATATCAAATATTTGGAAAACTTATTTTAAATAATTTAATAAGTTTTGATGTTTCAATTAAATTGGTAAAACCTTTTATTTAAATAAAGTTTGGATATTAATTCCTTATTATTTTATTTAAGCAATCCTTTATTATTTTTAAATAAACCTTTGCTATTTTATTTAAAATAAAATGTTTTAATTCAGAAGCTTGGCCAAGGGTTAATTTGGCTTTACAATATAATCTTTATTTATAAATCCATCTTTTGTTTTGAATACCAAATCTTTTATTAAAAGATCCAAAATAGTATTTCAAAAATATTTTATTTTCCTTTGTTAATTGTTTTATGTTTTTAAATCCCTTTAGGTTTTATTTAATTCAAATGGGTTTGAAGTTCCAATTGAATTCAAAAGTTTCTTCTGGCCCTAAAAATCAAACAAAATTTTATTTTATTCATTTATTTTCACATTACAAGATTTGGAAAATCTTGGGATGTGACAGAGAAGGAGAAGGAACTTACCCAAGAGTTGGAAGCCACCAACCAAACCTTAAGGGGAGATATTATAGACTTAGTGATGGAATCATGTGAACAAGATAGGTGGATTGCCTCTAGGAACATTGTGTTAGCCAACAGATCTAGTGAGATAGGATTGTAAACGCATTTCGTTAGTCGGACCACCACCTATCACCTTATTTTACAAAATGATACCTTAAATAAGTTTGGACCTTGATTGATGTAATGGATTCATGTATGCATGACTTGTGTGATTTTGTGTTCCAAGGATGTGTATGTGATGTTTGTCGTTGTTTATCTTAAATAGTGTTGTTCTAACTTTTCTATCTTATAAATAGATGCATATTACCATCAGCACTGTTGAGGAGTTCCAGGTTACCCGTTTTGGTCCGCGTATCGTTGAGCTTACCACTTTGCTCGATCTCCCTCTTCCCACCATCATGGTGCATCCACTCACCAAGTTCGAGAGGAAGGACCTCTGGGGCTTCAAGGTGAACCAGCCCGGACGCCTGACAGAGCCTACTACGGAGGCTATCGTCTTCAAGCTGATGCACGACGACAGGGAGAGAGGCATGGAGGTAGTCATGCAGGACCTGATAGGACGTCTGCTAGGCCGTCACTCCCGATAGGTTAGGGGCACCCACTTCCACGTCTTCGGAAGACGTGATGATGATGGAGAGTCCATTGACTTCAAGGATGACTCGAGGGACGCAGCAGAGCCGATACGTCTCTATCTGCAGGACTTAGAGTCTCTCATCAGGCACGTGGACACGGACATGACCAACGTTATGCTCAGCAATGACGAGCTCCATGTGCAGCTTCGCGAGAAGGACAAGCTTTTCGCACAGCAGGACGAGATAGTCAAGGATATGGAGGCGAAGTTCGAGACCCAGGACCGTAAGTTCAAGAGTCAGGAGAAACGCGTCCAGGATAGGAACAAGAAGATCCGGGACATGACTGAAGAACTGAAGTCCAAGGATTTCGAGCTAGAGCAGCAGCAGATGGTGATCGAGAGGCTTCGCTCCCAGAAGAGGGCTCTCAAGGCCAAGATCGATTCCTTGACCACTACTATTGAGGAGAACAAGACCGCGATGGAGAACGCAGGTCTTACCTTCATCGAGGAGGAGATTGATGCTGATGAGTAGACTTGACTACTCGTTTATCTTTCATTATCATACTTGTTATTTGTGAACTTGTTATTGGACCATCCGACATGTGGATGGCTTGCCACTTGTGTGTTTTACCTTGAGACTTTGTATTCTTGTGGTTGAGCTTTTATCCTTGTGTTGCATGCTATGTGTTTGCTTATGTGATGTAATGTGCATAAAACATCTATGGGTATCTCATTCTTATCTCTATTTGAACAAACCACAGATGTCTCCCCGTCGCGCAAACCCCAACCCCAACAACATCACCCCGGAAATGCAACAAATGATGAATGCGCAAACAGAGCTTATGCAAATGATGACAACATTCATCCAAAACCAGAATAACAACAACAACAACCCCAATAACAACAACAACAACCCTTCGGGTTTTGATATGCTCACCAGATTTCTGCGTTTGAGGCCAGCTAAGTTCTCGGGGACAACTGATCCCATGGTGGCAAATGATTGGCTACGTTCCGTGAACAAGGACTTAGTGACCGTGGGCTGCACGGACGCTGAAAAGGTCAGATTTGCAGCGCATCTGTTGGAAGGGCCAGCCGCCACATGGTGGGACAGCTTCCAAATCACCACTCCTTTAGATGAGGTGACTTGGGCTATCTTTGAAGATGGCTTTCGCACTGCTCATATCTCATCAGGAATGATGAGCCTGAAAAAGAAGGAGTTTCACAACCTGAAGCAGCGCCACCGCAGCGTGGCTGAATACATAGAAGAGTTCAACAATCTGGCGCGTTATGCAGCGGATGAGGTTGACACAGATGCCAAAAGAAAGGAAAAGTTTCTGGAAGGCTTGAATGATGAGCTGAATCTGCAACTGTCTGTGGCATATGTTCCCACTTATCAGTCGCTCTGTGACAAGGCTGCTATATTGGAGAACAAAATGAAGCAAGTCGAGAGTAGGAAGAGGAAACACTCCGACAAGCACAGCTCGGGATCGTCTCACAAACGATCTCACTATGATGACAGTGGAAGCTCAGGATCCCATAAGCATGGGAAATTCAACAAGCACCACAACCACAACCGTCATGACAACAAGCATCGCCGCAGTCATGACAATGACAAATACAAGAACCACAAGAGTGGACATAAGAGCCACCACAGTGGAAATGGTAGTGGAAGTGGAAATCAGCCTGCTAAAAGAGACATCAGTCAGGTTGAGTGCTTCAAATGCAAGAAGATGGGACACTATGCAAATGAGTGCCCCGAAAAGAAAGTTGAAGGACCTGTCAAGCCCAATCCTTTCTAGAAAGGTCAGGTGAACCACATTAATGTGGAGGAGGTCTATGAGGAACCTGACGCTGTTGCTGGTAAGTTCAGACTCAATTCCATTCCAGCATTTGTACTCTTTGATACTGGTGCATCTCATTCATTCATATCAAGAGAAATTGTTGAAAGAAATGAACTACCGGTAGAAACTATTGGGTGTCCTATAAAAGTAAGTTCTCCTGGTGGAGAAATGATAGTGAATTCAGGATGCCATGACCTAGTCATAGAATTCAGGAAGTATAAGTTCCCCATTAACTTGATAATATTAAACTCCCAAGGTTTGGATGTCATTCTGGGAATGGACTGGATGACTAAGTACAAAGGAGTGATAGATTGTGCCAGCCATACTGTCTCACTCACGACTCCGGATAATAAAAGAATCAGATTCAAGACCAGCTTTGGAGCAAAGAAGAGTATGCTAAATTCTCTTAAGGGGGTTAGCATGGACAGTGTGCCAATTGTATGTGAGTATCCGGATGTATTCCCGGAAGAATTGCCAGGAATGCCACCAGATAGAGATGTGGAATTTCTGATAGATTTGGTACCAGGTTCTGGACCAATAGCAAAGAGACCATACAAAATGTCAGTTGATGAACTGAAAGAGCTCAAGAAGCAACTAGGAGAACAGTTGCAGAAAGGATTTATCCAACCAAGTTCTTCATCTTGGGGAGCCCCACTATTGTTCGTGGAGAAGAAAGATAGAAGCCAAAGGTTATGCATAGATTACCATTCACTCAACGAGGTAACTATCAAGAACAAATATCCGTTGCCTAGAATCAACGACTTATTTGATCAGCTTGAAGGAGCATGTGTGTTCTCGAAGATTGATCTCCGGTCGGGCTATTTTCAACTCAAGATAAGAGAGCAAGACATACCTAAAACAGCATTCACCACAAGGTATGGATTGTATGAGTATACCGTAATGCCTTTCAGTTTAACCAATGCTCCAGCATACTTCATGAATATGATGAACAAGGTGTTCATGGAATTTCTTGACAAGTTCGTTGTCGTTTTCATCGATGACATCTTAGTCTACTCCAAGAGCAAGGAAGAGCATGAAGGACACTTGCGTTTAATACTTGAGAAGTTAAGAGAGCATAAACTTTATGCCAAATTCAGCAAGTGTGAGTTCTGGTTAGAGGAAGTTGGTTTTCTTGGTCATGTTATGACAAAGGATGGTGTGGCAGTTGATCCTGCTAAAGTTTCAACTGTGACAGAATGGGAATCTCCCAAGAATGTGAAAGAAGTTCGTAGTTTCCTTGGCTTAGCAGGCTACTACAGAAGATTTATTGAGAATTTCTCAAAGGTTGCTAAGCCCATGACTGAATTGTTAAAGAAAGACAAGAAGTTTGCTTGGTCTGAAGGTTGTGAAGTCAGCTTTTAAGAATTGAAGAAGAGACTTGTGACAGCACCAGTTCTATGTCTGCCAGACTTGGAAAAGGATTTCCAAGTATATTGTGATGCGTCTCATCGAGGTTTGGGTGCCGTACTTATGCAAGACGGTAAAGTTGTGGCCTATGCCTCGAGACAACTCAAAACTCATGAGGTAAAATATCCTACTCATGATTTAGAGTTAGCCTCTGTCGTCCATGCACTCAAAACATGGAGACATTACCTTTTGGGAAAACGTTGTGAAGTGTTCACGGACCACAAGAGTTTGAAGTATATCTTCACCCAGAAGGAAATCAATATGAGACAAAGAAGATGGTTAGAGCTTATCAAAGATTACGACTTGAGTTTGAAATACCACCCCGGTAAAGCAAATGTTGTAGCTGATGCTCTAAGTCGTAAGGTGTTTGTAAATGGCCTTACCAAAGGAGAATTGCCAGATGATTTGTGTGCTCAATTCAAAGAACTCAGATTGGAGATTGTGCCTGAAGGACATCTTATGTCTTTGGATGTTCAACCCACTTTGTTGGACAAGATCCGAGAAGCTCAGAAGACCGATAAGGAAATTGAAAGGATTAAGGAAAATATTGGCCAAGGGAGAGCTAAAAATTTCCATGAAGACGAACAGGGTACATTATGGCATGGGAAACGTATCTGTGTTCCACAAGATCCGGAGTTGCGGAAACTGATTCTGCAAGAAGCCCACAACTCTCCGTATTCTATTCACCCGGGTAACACCAAAATGTACATGGACATGAAGGAAAGATTTTGGTGGAACAATATCAAGAGGGACATCGCCGAGCATATTGCTTTGTGTGATGTGTGTAGTAGAGTAAAAGCGGAGCATCAGAAACCAGCAGGTTTGCTTCAACCACTACCTATTCCTGATTAGAAATGGGACAAAATTGGTATGGATTTCATCACCGGATTGCCAAGGACCAGATCTGGATATAATTCCATATGGGTAGTAGTGGATCGCCTAACTAAAGTGGCTCATTTCATACCCGTGAAGACAACTTATACCAGTGCCAAGTTAGCTAAAATCTACATGAGTAGAATTGTATGCCTTCACGGTGTGCCTAAGAGTATTGTGTCCGATAGGGGAACCCAATTCACTTCCCATTTTTGGAGGCAGCTACACGAGTCATTGGGAACGAGGTTGGAATTCAGTACTGCTTTTCATCCTCAAACCGATGGACAAACGGAAAGGACTAACCAAATCCTTGAAGACATGTTGAGGGCATGTGCCCTAGACTATGGAGCAAGTTGGGACGAAAGTCTGCCTTACGCAGAATTTTCTTGTAATAACAGCTATCAAGCCAGCATTGAGATGGCACCGTTTGAGTTTCTTTACGGAAGAAAATGTACCACCCCATTGTTATGGAATGGTGTGGGAGAAAGAAGTTTATTCGGGCCAGATCTTATCAAAGAATC
This sequence comes from Avena sativa, assembly GCA_916181665.1. Classification (NCBI taxonomy): domain Eukaryota; kingdom Viridiplantae; phylum Streptophyta; class Magnoliopsida; order Poales; family Poaceae; genus Avena; species Avena sativa. Next base: position 311,998,592 of record OV702283.1, read on the forward strand.
CGAAGAGAAAGTCAAATTGGTTAAGGACAGGTTGAAGATAGCACAGTCCCGACATAAAAGCTACACAGATCCTAAGCATAGAGAAGTCACCTACGAAGTTGGTGATAGAGCCTATCTTAGAGTATCACCACTCTGTGGAGTGAAAAGATTCGGAGTCAAAGGAAAGTTGGCACCAAGATATGTTGGGCCATTCAAGATTCTGAGTCGCAAAGGAGAAGTTGCTTATGAAATTGAACTACCAGCATCTCTATCAGCAGTCCATAATGTTTTTCATGTGAGTCAGCTTAAGAAATGTCACCCAGAAATGGAAGAATCTTTTTTGAAGGATACCATACCTTTGGAAGAAGTTCAGCTAGAAAGTGATCTTACTTATGAAGAAAAGCCTATCAAGATTCTTGAGACTGCAGAAAGAGTCACGAGAACAAAGACTATCAAGTTTTGCAAAGTGCAATGGAACCATCATACCGAAGAGGAAGCAACATGGGAAAGAGAAGATGATCTTCGGAAAGACCACCCTCACCTATTTGCTAGCCAATCTGAATCTCGAGGGCGAGATTCACCTTAAGGGGGTTAGATTTGTAACATCCCTAAAATCATGTTTCAAAACTCATGCATATCATCCATGCATCCATCATCATTTAGGGTTTCATCCCAAAATCATTTCAAAAACAGGAACATTTGTTGCTTATTATTTTATGTATGAAAACTCTAGCCTTTGTGCTACTTGCTATTGGGAAAGTAGCTTTCATTCATTCAGAATGTGTTGGGCTCAAACTTAAGTGATTTCAAAAGCTTGAGCTAGGTTTCAAAACAAAGTATAGACATAGGACCAAATTTATGCCTATTATTTTATCTCCAAAAAGGCTTGGTTTTATTTCATTATTTTCAAATGACACAAGTAAGTCTGAGTGAACAAAGGGTTTGAATCTTATTTGGGTGCAAGGAACACTGTACAAAAAGCTAGAGAGGTTTGTATTCAAAATTATTTGAAATAGAGTTTGAAAACCATTTCTAGAAAAACAATCAGAAAAAGAAAAGGAGTAAAGAGGAAAAAAATAGACAACCAGCCAATCTGGCCGACCCAGCCCAACACGGCCCAGCTAGCCAGCAGCTCCCACCCCCGCGAAACGTTTTCTTTCACCCGCCGCCGCACCCACCAGCTCGCTGACAGGAAGGACCCACTCCCTCTACTCCCCTCTCGCTGACAACCGCGGCCCACACGGGTATCGTCGTCTCCACCCCGCGACTGGTTCTTCCCCAATTGACGCCGGGCGTTTCCTGTTTGATTCGCAGCATCAATTCGCGTAAATGCACGAGTAAATCTCGCTCGTATCCTGGCTACTAAAACCCCCTCTGCCCCCTCTCCATTCTCCCCCAAACCCCAAGCCCAGAGCGCCCCCAGGTTGCAAGAATTGCTCACCGCAACCCCGCTGTCTCCGACGAACTGCAGCCACGATTCCGGCCAAACTCGGCCACCCCTCTGCTCCTGATTCACACGAGCAGGCTTCATTTGACCTCGCGCACCTCCCAGTACCACTAGCTCGCCTGCGCGTGACCCAGAACATCGGCAACGCAAGCGACTGAGTGCCACCGTCTTCGGCTTCAACTCCGTCGAGCTCCTCCGGTAAGTCCAGACCGCCCCAAGCCTTCTCCTTCATGCACGCGTATTCTCTGTGATCTCCTGCATCTGACCACATCCTCTGTTTGCCTCCTCGTGATCGACAGCGTCGCCTTCGACCTCGAACAGAGCCACCCGTCGCCAGACCCTACTCCGGCGAGCAATCCACCGCAAACCTGAGCGCCCCTTGCCGAGCCGTCTGTACGTTGAGCATCACCACGTCCTCGCGATCACGGTGAGTACCTTCCCTACCCTTCTAGCTCCCTGTATCGCCGGTGCCGCCACCATCTGACCGTCGCCGCCGCGCGCAGCCGTTAAGCGCCGCCAGTTAGTGGCTTGTTGTTTGCGTCCGTTGGATCAATATCGTAGGGCTATGATAGATTATAAACGAAGAGGTATCGTATGTCTCTGCGCCGTTAGATCTAAGTTAGATCCTGCGGTCTGCGTCTGTCGATCCGAACGAATCGGTATCGACCAACCAAAACACGACGCGTGTCACCAGTTCAGTTCAAAAACATATTTCAAACCAGATTTAGATCTAATTTTCAAAGGGCTATAACTTTTGATTCTCACGTTAGATTTTTGCAAATTTTATACCGTTGGAATCAGTGAGTCAAGCCCTTTCCGAATCTGCAATGTTTTTAACAAAAAGTATCTGTTAAAATGAATTTCTGTGCATAAACATATTTAGGTCTATTTTGAGCATAGATTTAGTTTAGTAATTTGTATTAGTGCTAAATAAGTTTAGTTAGCAAACTTTGTGACTTGTTATGTTTCTGTATCATGCACTTGCTTGGTAGAGTTTTCAAAATCATCACTTAGTAATTTCTTGCATGCATGCATTCATATTTTTGTTTGTATATAAATTGTGTGTAATTGTATGCTACAAATTTTTGTGTAGATTTTGCTAGTGACTGTGATTGTGAAGAGTGCTACTCTCCCCATTACCAAGGCAAGTGATACTTCATGATATTTTCATTCCCTTTATTTTGGATAAGCATTAGAATTATTTTGCTAAGTCTTGCATGCTACTTTTGCCAAATGCTATGTTGGGAAATCCTATGTAGTTATAGAAATATAGAATTGCTAGGGATTTTTCCTAAGTTAAGTTACTATGCCATGCTTAGCCTAGCTAATAGAAAACAAGGGTTGGTAAAGTATGTACATGCTATGTTGAAAATAATTCTAAGTCTTATGGACTTATGCTTTTCCTAATAAAACAACTAAGTCAATGAACCTCCTGGGTGGAATGGGACTTGAATTGGTGGTTTTTGGTTGAGTGGTTACACAAGGCCATGGATATGGCTTGTGTATCTCACTTGTGGTATGCCACCCAGGCACAAAGGGATTTGGAGGCCAAGTGTTGAGAAAGCTTACAGTGCAACCACTTGGCAATATGGGCTCTGCCATGATCATATAGGTTGCTAGAACTTAGTCACTTGGACAGTTGGTGGTAGTGGGAATGATAGGTTGGAATGCGTCCATTTGACTAAGGAAAGGCTTCTGAAAGGTCCTGTCTTGGGAAACCAAGTCTGGTGGGGAAAGTGCACAACCTCTGCAGATGGAAAATCTAAGTACTTAGCCAAGTCCATGGCAATGGACAAATTGAGCATCAAGACATGGAAGCTACAAGAATCTCATCACTCCAACTTCTAAGTAAAACTTGTGGGTGAACAAGGGTGAAGGACCCCAATGTCTATTGGTGGTTTCTTGGGAAAGTTTTTGACAAAGAAAACTTAGTATTTTCAACTAATAGGAAAAACCTATTTTGAAGCAAAGCAAGCCAAGCTACACTTAGCCAAAATGCATATAGTAATATAGTCCACTTAAAATCTACTAAGGTATCACTTGCCAATACTATTCCAAAGTATTGACCCACTGTGGCTGTAACTTGTGATGTTGCAGGTTACTCCGATGATGATTAGGAGTCATGAGTCTACACTCAACATGCTTGCCTGTGGCACATGAAGATGAAGACTTGTGTTTATTTACATATTCCAAAACTCTTGTATTAGGCCTGTGGCCATGAGTTGTAAAAGACTATGTTTTATCTCTAGAATGAATGTAATAAATGACCTTTGTATCTGTGTACTTCATCTTAAACTGTGGATGCTAGCAATGATCCAGGGACTAGCATTGCAATCACAGGGATCCTTTTCCTTTACAAAGGAGGGATCTTACATCAATAGTTTGCTAATTCAACTAGTAGTATTATGCTTGCCTTGTGCAGAGCAGTGGTTGAAGTTCTCCTCTGCTTCTTCCTCGTAGTATCCTCCTTCCTCCTCGTATCCTTGGTCGGTACTAGCGTCTATAAATAAATACGAGGTACACAATCACCACACAATTCTTAACTACTCTATTTAGCACACAAAGGGTCACACTAGATGATCTAGCATCATCACCATTATCAAAAAGATTAAATCACTTGTCTTATTTATTTTATTTTAGAAAAGTAATTTCTACTCATTGAAAAACTACTTAAGATTTAATATTCTCCAACTAAAACATGGGATCATGTTGAAACATGTCATCACCACATATTTCAGTACTTGGGAATGTGATTTAAAGTGGTGTCACAATTTAATAAAGTTTAACCTTTTTATTTTAATTAATTAAAGTGACTAGAAATGCCTATGAGGCATTCTTTTATTACTTGACCATTATTTCTACAAGTAAACCTATATATTTTTATATATTCTGAAAGGTATGGTTAAATGTGATTTTTGAGAGTTGGAATCAACTCAAAAGGTTTTGTGGTTAAATTTTGAAAAATGTTTGAATGCAGAAAAGCTTCTTCCTTGTTATTTTTACCATAGGTGATCTACAAATCCAAATGAATTGAATCAAACGGGCTTGGATTAAGAACTCCATTACCTTTCTAAAAAAATTGGTTTCATGCATTTTGGTTCAGTGAATCGAGCTGGGTTGATTTTTGAATCTAGGTACATAAATGATTTTGAAACTAAATGAATACACCTAAGTTTGAATTGCTGGGTCACGCGGGATGCTAACTGGGCCGACCCACTACGCACAGCGCACTCGCGGGTGGGTTTAAGTGAACGACCCCACCAGTCAGTGAGACAGAGGGGTGCGAAGCGGTACGGGGCGATTAGGGCCGCATGATCTAACTCTAATCGAACGGCTGGGGTTCATCGTCCACGTCGGGAAACGCCTGCAAGACAGAACCCTATCACGGCTAGTGGGGGATCCGGCGATGGTCGGCGATGGGGGCGAATGACAAACTCAACGACGGTGATCCTCCTGGTACCGACAGTTCCTCCTAGGGCGGCTCCAATTGACGGTGCATCTCCTCCTGTGTAGCGGCGAACTCCGGTGAAATTCCAGCCACCTGGTGCTATCCTTGCTCCGGTAGTGAGTGGGTGTGATCAGTGAGAGGTGGGGAGTGAGATGGTGTGCTCAAATCGAACGGGGGTGGCCTCCTTTTATAGTGCATGAAGGGGACCGACGGGTGCGGGTGGAGCTTGTCGTGGTCATCAGCACATCGTGCTAATGGCATGGGCGACGATAGGGGACGGTGTGTTGCCTCCTGGCATAGCTCAACGGCTTGATGGCGCAGCGTGGGGTGGTGAGGAACGGTCGGAACGTCGCGGCGCTCTAGGCGGGTTCGACGACAAGTTTAATGGCGCATAGGGCCCATGGTCCGCGCGACGGCGAACGGGGTTGTCTGGCGGGTTATTGGGGTGCTGGCGATCACGCACGCAAGCGGCGAGGGCGGCGCGCGGTCTATGGGCTCGTGTCGCGTGCGGCGCACTGGCGCGCTCTCGGCACGCACACAGAGAAACTGGGCGCGAGCTTGCCGTGTGGTCCAGGGGCTGGAAAGGCTCGAGCGTTGGACAGGGGGTGGCGGTGGACAGTGGTTAGTGCTCCAAACAAGGTGGGCGAGGCTAGAGCTTCTCCTAGCTCGCTAGTGACATGGGGGTGGCAAGGGTGTTGTGGTCATGGTCACCATTGATGGCTATACATGCTCACAGTGATGCTAAGGCCAGTTAGATTAGTTTGATCATCTACCGAGAGTGTAGAGTGAGCTAGAGAGGGGACAAGGTTGGCCAAAATTACTTCTACTAATAGAGTTTAATGTTTGTTTGTTTGCTGATTACAAGGTGTTTGATGAAATGGCCGAAAGAAATTCAAATTTGAATTTTGGATTCAAACTTGGTGGGTTTGCTAGGTACATACTAGGGAGTCTTGGGTTAGTTGGATTGGTCAAGGGGCACTGGTTTGGTTGGGTTTTGAAAATGTGTGATCTTCACATATGTTACAGATTCAATTTTGAATTATGATTTTAATGAGATTGCCAAATGTTTCTGTAAGTTTGAAAGGTGGGATTTGATTCACTTTTACTTGGTCTTGCAAGGGGTGAAAAGAATTGGAAAAGTTTATGTTTGAAATCTTGGACTAGAAACACTCAAAGTGACCTAGTGAGCAAGATTGGCAAAAATGACCATTTGCTTTATTTGTTTTGTTTTTTATTTTCTCTTGATTTGTTTCTTCTTGGAAATGTTTTAGATGATGTTATTTTCATCTTTCAACCATTCCTTGCTATTTAGGGTAATCACACAAGTCCATTCATGCATTCATACCATCATCACATACACACATGCATTCATTTGGTTTTTATTTAATCAATTTTTTTGTTAACCCTAATTTTAGTGATTAGAATTTGATGATCATGATCAAGATTTTTGGGATGTTATAGGTAGTAACAACAATTATAGGCCTTATCCTCCTAATAATGGCAATACCTATGGAAACTCCTACAACAATGCTAGAAGTGCCCCCTCTAAACTTGAAGTCATGCTCAAAGACTTTATTAGTACACAAACCGCTTTCAACACGACTATAGAGGAAAAACTTTTAACTGTTGAGAAAAATATATCCTCTTTGTCTGAAGCACAGTCCTCCTTGATTAATAAAATGGATGCTAAACCTGAAACCATGGAAAGTACCTTTGCTGCTACTCATGCCATACAAGTTACTATTGATGAAAATGTTATACCGTTAGCCCAACTTCATGCTAAGTGGGAAAGGGAAGCTAAAATTGATAGAAACAATAGTGTGTGCACCATCACTAGAATGGATACCACTAAACCGCAAGAAGTCCCTATTCCTTGTCCTATAATGCCTAAGCCTAATGAGTCAACTACTAGTGATGCTAAGTTTGATTTTGATATAGATAGTTGCAATATTTCTGAAGTGATTCTGTTCCTGCAAAAACTTGCTAGAAGTCCTGATGCTAGTGATATGCATGTTGCTTTCACCAAACAAATTACAAATGCTCTTGTTAAGATTAAGGAAGAGAAGTTAGAACACAAAGTGAAAGGATACTGATGTCGCCTAGAGGGGGTGAATAGGCGATTAAAATTTTTCCTAGAGTGGCTCAACACTGCGGAATAAAACTAGTGTTTACTTTGTAAAGCACAACCTAGAACAATTAAGGTTCATCTATGTGCACCAACAACTTATGCTAAGAAATACAAGCAACAAAGTGATAGCAAGATATATATTACTTCAAGCACGAAGGCTATCACAATGTAAAGTGCATAAGTAAAGAGCTCGGGTATAGAGATAACCGAGGCACGCGGGGAAAACGATATTTTACCGAGTTCCTCCCAACATGGAGTACGTCTCGTTTGGCGAGGGGGTGGTATCAAACCACCAACGCCACAAAAGGCCTCCCTTATTCTCCGGTGTATCTCACCCCAATGGGCTCGATCCACACTTCCACTATCGGTGCACTTGTCGGTGGCAAACCGGAACCTCTCACAAGGTTGGGGCACTTCTCCACAACTTAATTGGAGGCTCCCAACAAACGCCACCAAGCCCACAACCTGCAACACCAACAAACCGTCTAGGGTTCCAAGAACCCAAGAGTAAAGAGCTTCTCAACTTTCACTCACCAAATCCTCCGGGGAGAACTCAAACCGATGCACCAAATGCAATGGAAAGAACACAAGTAGTGCTCAAATCCTTATCTCCCAAATTCCACCAAAGCTACAAAAGCTTGTGGGGGAATAAGAGAGGAAGAACAAAGGAGGAAATCCATAAAAGACTCCAAGATCTAGATCCCAAGATGTTCCCTTCACTTAGAGGAGAGATGGATTGGTAGGATTGTAGATCTAGATCTCCTCTTTCAAATCCCTAAAGTATATACAAGAATCAAGGGAGGTATTGAAGGGGGGTAGCAAGCTTCAAAAGGTCAACAATGGTGGGGGGAAACTTGCAAGAGAGCTAGGGAACCATTGGGTAAGAAGGGCCCCTTAAATAGGTCCCTAGAAATCCAACCGTTAGGCCCAGGAATCGCCCGGTCCGGAGTCTCCGGACTAGGACCGGAGTCTCCGGTGTACCCAGGCCAAAAGGGGACAATCTGGAGGACGTACTAGACGCGGTCCGGAGATTAGACCGGAGATTAGTCCGGAGTCTCCGGTCTTACAAAAACTGGCGGAAAGACCAATACAAAACTTTTGCATCCGGACTCCGATTTTGATGATCTTGGGCTTGTTTTAAAGAGGACAATAATCTCTACAAGATCATACAGAAAAACATAATAGTCCAGAAAGGGAGTATAGAACCAAATGACGAAAGGTTTAACCTCTCTCAAAAAGACAAACCAGTAAAACCTCCAACATCGAAAACGTAGTAGAGAATGCATATGAAATCAGTTTTCGATGAACTAGAGCTTGCCATGGAGATTAAAACAAGCTCTAAATCCTCACATGAGTAAGAACCAAATAATGGAAAGTTTTACCTATCTCTAAAAGACAAACTGGTAAAACCTCCAAGATCAAAAACATAATAAGATATAAAGGGGAAATCCGTTTTTGATGAACTAGGGCTTGTTATGAATATTACCACAAGCTCTAGAACCTCACATGGATAAGATCCAAATAACAACCAAGAAAGGATGATGCTAAGTATGCAAAGGTTTGAGCTCTCTCTAAACGATATGATCGAGTTACTCACTTGGGAGCCCCTCTTGATAGTATGGTTGTCTATCCTATAAACCGATCTCCCCAACTAACACCACGAGACCGGTAAGAAAGAAACCCTATCAAGATCATACCTTTGCCTTGCGCATATTCCACTTGATTATGATTTAGACGGTCTTGTCCTTCTCAAGATGGAACACCTTTCTTGATTGGTATTATACGCACTTGCTTGATGAATACTTGCAAGTTACTCCCCTATACAACATGGGGAAACCTTTACTTTGACCTTGTCTTCATCGATCCATGATCACCGAGGATGGCAAGCTTTAAGCATGAGTTCTTCATAGGTTTAACTCTCACATGACCAATCTGTGGATCACTCTTTGAACACCTTGGTCACCACTTGATCCTCTTCACTTTCTTCTTCTCCAAACCTTGAAGCCAACATATGGTTCAAGCATTGCCTATGGACAATTCCTACAAGTACAACTTGATACAAGCATTAGTCCATAGAGATTGTCATTAATTACCAAAACCACACATGGGGGCCCACATGTTCTTTCACAAAGCTTCTATTCCTAGGAAAGTAGAAGATAGTTGGGAACCCATTATTAATATGCAAGTGAATTACTTTGATCTCAAAGCTTCATATGATCTTGGTTCTAGTGTATCTATTATGCCTAGGAAGATTTATGAAGTGCTTGATTTGCCACCTTTGGAAGATTGTTATTTGGATGTCCCACTTGATGATAATGCTAAGAAGAAACTCATGGGAAGCATTAATGATGTTCTCATTATGGTTAACAATGCTTATGTCCCTGTTGATTTCTATGTTTTGGATGTTGAATACAATGCTTCTTATCCTATTACTTTGGGAAGACCTTTTCTTAGAACTGTTGGTGCCATCATTGATACGAAAGAAGGCACCATTAAATATCAATTTCCATTTAAGAAAAGGTATTGAACACTTCCCTATGAGGAGATATAAGTTGTTTTTTGCTCCTCCTTTGAAATCAAGGTTTGATGTTAATGCTTCTTCATTTGAAAATACTTGATTTCTTGCTTCTTGTGCCTAACTTAAAGGTGTTAAAGAAAAGTACTTGTTGGGAGATAACCCAAGAGTTTACTTGAGTCTTGGAAGTTATTACTTCAGTAATGACCTCTTATTATCCTTTTTGTTTGCTTTTTGTGCCAAGAATGACCTCTAATGAGAGGGAAGTAAGATTTGGGGAGTTGCTGTCCCGAAACAGATTTCTGTCCTCCACCATAAAAAACCGTGAGGAGTCTTTTTAAGTCGCATTGAGCTGAAATTTTACGAATAAATCCCCGAGTATGTTAGCTAACTTTTTTGTTAGTTCAACACTTTTTGATTTGAGCAATAGAAGATTTTTGATAAAATCGGTTTCTACCAGCTGGTCTGTTTTGACAGATTTCTGCCATTATTTGCATTTACTTCTTATTGATTCCTTTTTGAGTTCTCTTTTTGGGGAATTGAGATTTTTGAAGGAGTTGCTACAGTAGCTTGTGTTTTTAGTGAAAAGTTTTGCTGTTCCAAAGCTAAACCCAAAGGTCTATTATCTTTTGAATACACTAATGTTGCTAATGATGGAACAAAACGGGAAAGAAGGACTAGAAACTCCTCCCGGATCGCCTCGTGCGGGGCGGCTCCGAAGACACCAAAACCCTAGAAAAAGCGGCACCGCCATCTCCTCTCCCCCGGACGCTGCCGCCGCCGGCGCCGGCGGTGGCGGCCGCGCCTGGCCATCGAAGGAGGCAGGCGAGGGAGGTGCCCCGACGGGGCCCCTTCGCGCGGAGGCAGATCATCACAGGGGTTGTGAGGGTGGAGCTTGGGAGGCGGCGATCCCTGGCAGGGAAGGCAGCGGCGATGCGAGGAAGGTGGCACGACAACACGAGGCAGCATGGAGGGCGGCGGCATGGAGGCCCATCCGGAGTGCTGGCGCGCAACAGCCGCCCGCCCCCCGTGTTGGTGGCTTGTTCGTTCCTCCAGGGCGGCGGAGTGGGGCGATCTGGTGGAAGAGGTGCCGGCGATAGGATTCCGTTGTAAGACCTAGATCGTCTCTCTAATCCTAATTGCCTGCTCGATCCGTTCTCCGGAAATCGGCCGGTGGTGTGGGGATCACTATGTCGGATCTAATAATGGTGGTGGTCCTTTGGTCTCTTTTGCACAAAGACGAATATCTGCTTGATGTCTGCCCTTGTTGATCTGGTTTGGATAGGCGGGTTACGGGAGGCTCCGCCGGTGAACTCCCATGGGCGTATCATGCCTGGAGATTGCTGGATCGGAAGGTATTCGGTCATGCACACCTTGTTTTTCTGTCCGTTTGGTTTCAGCGGGAGCGTTGCGAAGCTCTGTTGTTTGTTCCCACCAAGTGCTATTCTTAGAGCCATGGTGAAGTCATATGCGGAGAATGTCAGCAAAGCGGAAATGTGAGGGTAGCGATGGTGATTTTTGTTCTTGTGGCGACAGAGATCTGGCTGCGTGATCTGGGACTCGTTGCAGCGACTGTTGGTGCAGGAAGACAACACAGGGGGAGTTCCTAGTCTTATCTTGCAGGGTGAAAATCCAAGGTCTGGCCTTAACTGGTTGTGCTTGGCAATGTCCTTGTTGAAGGCATTGTGTTGTGAGCAAAGACTTTCTCCAGGGTGAAAACCTATGATCTTTGATCGGGCAACGACGGCGCTTGGGCACTGTTTCCTTCTTAAAGGCGTTGTTATTGGAGTAGGGACTACTGGTGTTGTTCTGATGGTGTCAATGTTGTTGCTTTGAGGATTAGTTCTCTGTAGCGAGACTTTTCTTTTTTGTAATTCTTCTTTCTTTTTTTCTAGGTTGTGTGCATCCGTAGGGCCACTAGGGCATGCGTTGTTGCAGAGGCCGGGTGTAATTGATATCCCTGTGATATTAATATATACTCTTTTCCAAAAAAACTAATGTTGCTAATGAAGATTGTGTGAAGGAAAAATTTCAGGTGTAGAGAAAGAATGATGTAATGAGATGAAGAATGGACAAAAGCCCAAGCTTGGGGATGCCACCCCGGTGTCACCCCAAGAAATATCCAAGAGGTACAAGTGCCAAAGCTTGGGGATGCCCAAGGCATCCCCTTCTTCATCAATAAAAATCTCAGGTCTTTCTAGACACTTTGTTTTTATTGTTTCATGCACTGTTGTGTTGTTCTTGGAGCGTCTTAGTTTTCGTTTGCTTTGCTTGAATAAAGTAGTTTGGACCCCGTTCTCACTGTGTTGTTTCAAATAAGTTGATTGGTGTTGGAAAGGAGTATAAAGTTCTTGCTTGAAAGTGCAAGAGGAACTTGCATTGATTGTGACTTAGACTTTAGCATGACATGCTAGGTGTTATTTTGACCTTATGCTTATTGATTATTTTTGTAGCATGTCTTGTTCTAAACAATTGGGATTGCTTAGTGTGCCTTGAAAGAATCATGCGTTGTTTTAGCATACAAAAGTATAGTATTGTGGTATTCTCCTTTGATGCTTTGTTTGGGTTAACTTGGCACATGCTTACACCATGTTATGACTATGCCAAGTCACCATAACCTCTATGATCATTTAGTCGTTGACTTGTAGTACCACTCTATGCTTTGATTAGTAATGTTTTGTCACTCTGCATGATTATGGCCATTATTGCTCTCTTAGTTGGTTGCTCCCAGTCTTTTGCTAGCCTCCACTTGTATGAGTAAGCTCTACTCATGCTTACAACTCCCAAGAAACCAAGTTATTCCAAAGTGTCCACTATAAATTCCTATGCATGGTGTGTTACACCATTCCAAGTATATTCTTTTTTTCAGCTATCTTCCAAATTAATGTGAAAACTTAGTGATTAAAGCCCCCACGAACTTGATGGCACACTTTATATTCCTTGCCCCTAATAAACGTGAACCATTGTGTCATCTATGTTGTATATGCTTGCACTTATACGTTGGAATTAGCAGAACCATGCTGTCATGGGGAACGTTTTCAACATTGCACTTGTACTTTGTACACAGTTGATATCATGCTCTTTTGTCTATGGATGTCACCAGTGTGAAATAATGAGGGAGATTGTAAGTCCATGGAGTTATGTATCTTGTGTTAGAGAAACTCCTAGGCCGCTAGCCTAAGCCATTCCTAATCATGGTGGAAACTTGTAGCATCACCATAATGAGCAATCTGTGAAGCATCCTCAATAGAAAGCTATGCACATAGTAAATAAAAAGATCACTGAGATGCTCATTGTCTACTTGCCTTGTCATTTTGGTTATGGGATAGATCCTATACCATGTGCAAGGGGTACCCCATTGGCGGTTCTCTATGATAACATGTACTTACTATGACAAGAACTTACAGGTGACTGAAGTTGAGTAGCCTGAGGTGTGGCCCTCGTATTCAAGGGACATGAGATTGCCAACTTATACTTTGTCAAGCATATACTCCATATTTTGTTCACTTTAACCTTAATCACTTCAAGATGCTTATGATAGGGGCAATCAGGGCTAAAAGCTAACAAGTACCATAATTTTTGGAAGCTCTTTTTGAGACTTGAAATCCCTACTTCCCTTTATGAAGGGCCTTTCTTCCACTATTATGTTGAGTCTCTACCTTCTACCTTTAGGCACCATTAAGAGAGCATAGTTGTCATTCTTAGTTCTATGTGCAGTGTCCCAAAACTTATTGATTGATGCATATTGTTGATATTGCTTGTTCTTGTGCTACTTATATCTAGTCACTCTTATGAACTTTGAAGGTGTCCTATGCATCTATTTGCTACTCTATAAGGGACAAGCTGAATGCCACTATGCCATGTTTTCTATATGTGAAACAAACAAACGTTTTTCAATGCATGCTATTCATGATCTTTGTTTGTAGCATTTCATGTTGCATGCATAGTTACTTTGTCTTATTGTTAGAACTCCATCCCTCATACACATGTTTAGAGTTTTTTTATCCCAGATTTCAATGCTTGAAAATGGTTTGATCTTGGTTTTGATGGTGCATGTCACCTCAAAAATTATTGTTTTATCACTTCCCTACTCGAGGACGAGCAGGAGTTAAGCTTGGGGATGCTTGATACGTCGGAATCATATCTATAATTTTTGATGTTCCATGCTTGTTTACTATCTACTTTGCTTTGCTTTGTCCATACTTTGAGATGTTTTTATATGTTTTCTGGAACTAACCTATTAACAAGTTGCCACAGTACCAGTTGCATGTTTTCTTCTGTTTTTGGTTCTAGAAAGGCAGAAAATCAATATTATCGGAATTGGACGGGACAAAAGCCAAAGTCAATATTTTACCGTGGGCAACACGAAGCTAGAAGACGAGACAGAGAAGGCTCACCAGGGGGCCAAAACCCCTGGCCGTACGGGTGGGCCCACCCGCTCCTAGGGGTGTGCAGCCGCCTTGGTGGCCCTCCTGGTTCGCCTCTTCGCCTATAAAGTCCCCCCGATGCAGAAACCCTAAACACCCGATCAGTATTCCATGAAACCGTTTGTAGCCGTCGCCGCCATTGTCCCTAGATCGGGGGGATCTGAAGCTCTTCCCGGCACCCTGCCGGAGGGGAGATCATCTTGGAGGCCTTCTTCTTCATCATGCCAGCCTCCGGTATGAAGCGTGAGTAGTTTCACCTTGAACTACGGGTCCATGTAGTAGCTAGATGGCTGTATATCCTCCTTGTGCTTTCATGTATAGATATTGTGAGCTCCGTTCATGATCAAGATCTGATCTATTTGTAATCATGCATGTTGTGCTTGGGGGATCCGATGGATATTGAGATTACTATGTCAGATTGATTAATGATTTTGTCTTATGATTCTATCATGTATGTGTTGTTTGTGATCTTGCATGCTCTCCGTTGTTAGTAGCTATCTTGGCCAAGTAGTTGCTAGTGACTCCAAGAGGGGGTATTTACGCTTGACAGTGAGTTCATGCCTCTAGTTTCCAAGGAAGTGACAACAATCTCTTCGGTTGTAGATGTTTTGTTACCACTAGGGAGAAAATAACGGTGTCTTGTTCGTGGAACAAGTGGATTTTTTACCTTACACACTTTGCTTAAAGCAGTTGTCTGTTGCTTGCAACTTAATACCGGAGGGGGTTCGGATGATAACCTGAAGGTGGACTTCTAGTCATAGATGTAGTTGGATGGCGGTCTATGTATATTGTTGTATTGCCCAATCGAATCTCATAGGATCTTTTTGTCTAGTATTGCATTGTTATGCCTTGCTCAGTTCCTGTCAATTGCCTTGCTGTAATTTGTTTACCCTTCATGCCATGTTTGTTTATCTAAGTAGAGCACCTCTAGTGAACTATGGACCCCGGTCCAATCTTTACCATTGATACATCTTCCACTGTTTACTTGCTACAAACCATCATCACCGTCCACACCATATAGTTAATCCTTTGTTACATCAAACCGGTGAGCTTGACAACCTCACTGTTTTGTTGGGGCAAAGTATTGAGTTTGTGTTGTGCAGGTTTTCACGTTGCTTGAACACCTTTAAGATGTTTCCTTCCTCCTACTGGTTTGATAACCTCAGTTTCTTACTGAGGGAAAACTTGTTATTGTGCTGCATCACATCTTGCTCTTGGGGTTTCCCGATGAAGCGCTCCGCGTTGACGTAGCGCCATCAAGCTCTTTCTGGCGCCGTTGCCGGGGAGACTAAGGACGTCTTTACAAGGGGAGTCCTCCTCAACCTTTCTCTTTATTTTGTTTTTGTTTGCTTAGTTTCTTTTGTTTGGTTTTATTTGCTTCCTTTTTATCAAAAACTCTAAAAAAAATAGTTTAGTTTGGTTTGCGTGCTTGGAGTCCGTGTCCATATGGGCTTCATATCAGTCGAACCGTCATAGACGTCATGTACCCTAACAGGTCGTCGAGTGGGCCTTCCGTCGGGTTGAACCAGGTATGCTAGGCTAATATTAGGCACCTGTAGGGCATACCCATGTTAGACCGATTTCCATTTCGTCTTTGCTTGCACTTGACTCCCATGGAATTCTATTAACAAGCTTTAAAGAAAACCTTTTATTTTGTTTCTCAAAAAAAGTATCTTCTTTCTAGGAACATGCTAGACCAAAATTTTTTATGTTCATGATTTTTCATTCACTCATGTAGAATTTTTATCATTTTTTTATTCTCATACGAGGCATGAAAGTTTATGGGCAAGTGGTCGACAAAACATGATTCATCATGTTTAAATATGAACCTTTTGCTCGTTCGGGACGGTTTTTAAGTCATCAAATTTCAACATATGGAGAGTAAGATGTCTTCGCTTTTCTTGAATTCTTCCAAAGTATGATGGCAATAAGGTCAAAATTTGAGAAGCAAGGTATCACCTAGTGGGGCAACCTATTTCATCAATCTATTTTATTTTTAGTTTGCTTTTTAGGGTAGGCATTTCTAGTGATTGACCTCGCTTGATAACCTATTTAGCACAAATAGGCTAAGCTTGAAAAGAACGAATCCGATGTTGGTAATGTAAGCGGGGTAGATAAAGCAGAAACAAGAATGTTGCCTTGAGTAACGAAAACATTGGTGAGAATTCAATGCCACGAAAACCCAAGGTTTCCTCTGCAAGGTTCGCCGCGTGCCTCATTGGTGGGACGCGTCGGCAGCTCGTCTGCCGTCACCTGAAAGGCTGGCTGACGACATCATTATTAACGCGGCTCGGAGACGAGATGCAGGAGGACGTGATGGTCTTGTTGTCAGCACGGGGCCACGCCCCGTGCCTCATCGATGGGACATGTTAGCAGCTCGTCTGCCATCACCTGAAAGGCTGACTGGCGACATTATTATTAACGCGGCTCGAAGACGAGGTGCCGAAGGACGTGACATATAAACCACGTCCATCCAACGCCATGATATGCCATCCATGGGTTGGGTGCAGCCTAGGGACGCTGAGTGGATGAAAAAGGGCCCGCGTCTAATGAATTTTGGATAATTTTAAAATATGAACATTTTAAAATTTGAATAGTTTGTAATTTGAACATTTTACAAAATATGGATATTTTTTATTTTTGAACATTTTTGAAATACATTTTTTTTTAAATTTTAACAATCTTTCAAATCTGAACTTTTTTAGATTTGTTTTTTTTAAGCTGAAAAGAAATAGATACTCCCTCCAATCCGTATTACTTGTCACTAAAATAGATGTATCTAGACATGTTTTAGTGCTAGATACATCCATTTTAACGACAAGTAATATGAATCAGAGGGAGTAGAAAGAAAAATAAATAGAAAGGTTTCACCTCGATATGCTGCAAGACCTCTTTATACTACCGTTCATGATTATTGATACGAATTTTAGAAAGGTTTTAGCATTTATTATATCAAAATAACGGCCACAGCCCATGCCATCTAAAAATGATATGGGCCACAAGGGCCACGTTTTGTTCTGTACAGCAAGCCCAGTTGCCCCCCCCCCCCCCCCCCCCGCCCAAAAGTCAGCCCAGTTAGATCCAGCCCAGCTCTGCCCTAGGGCTCCGCTCGACTCCATAATATAAGCCCTTGCCGGTTTGCTCGCTAGGGTTTCTTCTCAGCCATCTTCGCTGCGCCTCGCCCGGATAGGTAAGCCACCCGCCGCCACTTCCCTATCTCCCCCTTCGACCGCCGCCGTTCTCACGCTCCGCTCTTCTTCAGTGCGGGTAGCCGACGTTGAGTTCTCACGGCTCTCTCGATCTGTATGATAGGCAGGATCTGCTTCTTGCGCGCAAAATCCCCGTGTACCTTTGTAATGTTCGTCCCGTTTGTTCGTAGCAGTCGCTATTTTCCGCAGTGTTATGTTTCCTTGGGCGTCTTATTTCGCGTTAGCATGCCGATCCGTTTGTAGTGCAGATGTGCAGGAAATGCTATGTTTCGCGTGAGATGGTTATGGGTGGTAGATTTGGACCTCAAGACGCTTGTTTAGGTTTAGGGTGTCTCCGTGTCAAGGGTTCATGGCAAATTGAGTTACTGCTTAGTTTCTGATTGCTGTATTACTGTTATTCGGTGGTTTAATTAAGTACTGGCTCATGAAATGTTGCTATTTGGATTTGGGATTATCCGTAGAAGAAGTGCCTTGGTATCTTCAGTTCCAAACCTAGTAGAGGATTTTCCTTTAACACAGAGCACTTGTATTCTACTCCCTCCGTTTCAAAATATAAGATGTTCTAGCTTTGTGAAGTAAACGTATCTAGACTTCTTTTAGTATATAGGTTCACTCGGATTTAAAATGAATCTACAACTAAAAAAAGTCTAGATACATCTTCTTCACAAACCTAAAACATCTTATATTTTGAAACGGAGGGAGTACATGCACTGTCTTTTCATACATTCCTTCTCTTTTTACACATCTGAAACCACTGCTATTTTGTGTGTGTGCAGTTCAAGAAGCTGTCCTGAGAAGTACAAATGGCTCCCAAAGGTAAGCTCGTACTATTGAATGATTCTGATTTTTACACCTCTTACCGAAAATGCTGATGCCACCATGTCAGGTGCTTTAGATTGCAGTTCTTGTGTAGTTTCTAGTTTGCTTTGCATTTCGTAGTATTGTGGTCTCACTTCCGGATTTAAAATTATCTGCAATCAATATAATTTTGTAGTTATAACTATTTGGTTCCTGCTATGTAAATAGTTTGTTTGTCATACATGAACTGAACGGATTAATCTTCATGCATACATTTCTTTTGTAAATGGAGGGGGTGCTATAATAGTATGTTCTGCAAATTATAGCTATACGATTCACTTGTTTTTGCCATACCATATACCTGAGTTGTATCTTTGGATCCATGAACATACTTTAAAGTGTCTAAGTATGTATTGCTTGCACAAGGCCATTAGCTGATTATTTTGTAAATTTTGTTTCTAGCTGCTGTTGCCAAGAAGGGTGATGCCAAGGCCCAAGCCGTGAAGGTTGCCAAGGCTGTGAAGTCTGGGTCAATCAAGAAGACGGCGAAGAAGATCCGCACATCTGTGACGTTTCACCGCCCCAAGACCCTGAAGAAGGCCAGGGACCCCAAGTACCCAAGAGTCAGCATGCCCGGAAGGAACAAGCTCGATCAGTACCAGATCCTCAAGTACCCTCTCACCACCGAGTCTGCAATGAAGAAGATTGAGGACAACAACACTCTTGTCTTCATTGTCGACCTGAAGGCAGACAAGAAGAAGATCAAGGCTGCTGTCAAGAAGATGTACGACATCCAGGCCAAGAAGGTCAACACCCTGATCAGGTTAGTATCTTGCTTCTATGTCCATCCATTTTACTCATTGATCTGGTATGCCATGCAGCTAAATGGCCTC
Organism: Avena sativa; assembly: GCA_916181665.1. Lineage (NCBI taxonomy): Eukaryota > Viridiplantae > Streptophyta > Magnoliopsida > Poales > Poaceae > Avena > Avena sativa. Next base: position 312,017,436 of record OV702283.1, read on the forward strand.
ACTTGTAATCTTGCAGGCCTGATGGCAAGAAGAAGGCTTATGTGAAGCTGACGCCTGACTATGATGCTCTTGACGTTGCCAACAAGATTGGCATCATCTAAGTGAGAGGATCCTGCAGTAGGCGCTTGTGTCCTTGTTTCTTATGTTATCGGAGTTTTGTAGCTATTACTTGGCAAAGGGCCTCAGTGGCTCCATTGCCCACCATATCGGTGCACACTTTTATGAATCTGATGCAATCCAAGTGACTTTATGTTGTGCTGATTTGAGCTCTGTGTTTGATCATGCCATAATTGTTGGTTTTACAATCCCTAGCTTGTTATATTCTCTTGCGTATTGTAAAATTGTTGTCTTCTGTGAGCATATTTTGCACATTGTAGTTGTTTTGCCAGGTTTCGTGTTGCTGCGTGGGTCTGATATGGTTGGCTGGGTTTCTACTTTATAGTTGATGAGGCTACTGATGTGGTATTATTACTTGTTCTGTTGGTGATCAGAACATTTGAGCGTCTTAAGAAACAACAAAATAGCTTGTTGTGAGCGTTGCACAGGAGCAAAGAAACGTACACTCACGTCGTACCAAAATCCATCCTGACAATATGCTACTCGCATCCTGTCCTCATTTGGTCCTTGTATAGCTGATCAGCAACCGGGCACAAGATATACTACGGAGCACGAGGTGGAGGAAGAGCTTGTGGTCGACGGTCGGGCTGTCCCGGTGACCAGGCAGATTGTAGTGCGCGAGCGTGGCTACAATCCCTACGGATACCGTCTAACTGGCATTTCACATTTTCGTCGCATTTCCAATGACTATTTTGAGACAGAGGGAGTAATATTTTGCCTTCTTAGTTTCTGTAAGCTTGAAACGTCATGCATCTACATGTTGTCAGAACATGGTATCATGGTATATCTACAAGAGGTGACTACTGAATTGATGGCTAAGGATTAAGCTCTCCTATTCTAACTAATGAGGCGAGGATACAATTTCCATCCATGCTGACCAAGCTTAATTAACTTCAAAATAAATTTGCATGCTCCTGATGTAAACAATGGCATTTTTTAAGAAACAAAAGGCTTGTATGTATGAAAAATATCCGGATATGCAAAGCAATATTAATCGGAATTAGACAGTTGGAATGAGTTCCAACAGGCACCACACTTTTTGGCGAGTTAATTTGCCTTGCCAAAATGTCTTATATGTAGGAACCGAGGGAGTACAACTTACTTCATCAGTAATAACCTCTTCAACTGTCTGTTATTCTAGTTTCATCGTGTGGCCATTATTGGTTCTTGCAAGGAAATAATTTAATAACCATATGACAACATATTTACTCATCAACAATGCGAAAACTGCTTGTAGGCTCCCGAGCTGCAGTGCTATTGCCAAAGTTTGGCTATTGCTATCTGTACCATTCAATCATGCAGCAAGCCCATCATGTGGTTCGGATCCAGAGCTCGCTACTTTCTGTATTGCCGTCTATTTCTTTCATCATGTCACGGATTTGGCCATTTGCAAGATTTAAATTTTCTTTTACGTCCGTATGGATGCAATTTCTGGAAGTAGGGAACCATGGTACTTACTGGCAACACTACTCCGTATTGCCCGATCTATCAGACGTATGATCATGTCAATCTGGTGGCTCCCCAATCACAGGCTCTGATGCGCTTTGTTCTTCTGACGATGTTTAGGAATCTGATGGCTACATAATGTAGCCTACATTCATCATCCTGAACTGAGTCGGATGGGTGCACAGCGAATGGAAGTGCAGAAAGCTGTAGGTTGACTCTTGAGTGGATCAATTTCAATCGTAGAGTTGTACTTGTAGGTTTAGATAAGCTTAAAGTTGGCATTTCAGAATCGTGTACGAATATCAATATAGGTTTGTGTGATGTACTGTACACTATTTTGTAACCGATGGTGTATGCATATAACGGAACAGCATTCTTGCAAGTTTGTCTTCTGAGCTCTACACCTCTTATTCACTAGTGTATTAGGTAAGTGCAGTAGCAAGACAACACATGCATCACCTCTGCACTGTATTTTCTTCAGTTCAGATGCGCCTGGACAGTTCGAAGCGTGCAATTCGAAGTGGAAAAAAAGATTCGTGTGTGACGTCAATCACTCGGTGGGGAGGATGCTTCACAATGATTTCGTCCAACACACCAAACTCAACTAAATTCGGTCTGTCATCTAGGCTTGCCATTCAGAGATCTGTACTATTTGTTATAGTGAAGTTCTTTTTTCAAGGATACGTCGTGGGGGAGTATCATTTTCATAGAAAAAGGACCAAGCGGCCAAACCATTACAACGCGTAGAGGCACATGCGTCTCAAGGGCAACTCCATGCTGTCAAAATAGCAGCACACTCCTAAACAACTACTCACGGCATCTCTACTTGTCTACATGTCCTAAACAATCACGGAGAAGGCCCACGGCCCTCAACCAACCTGCTTCATCCTGGATCTTCCGGGTGACCGTCTGCACCGAGGGGGCGGCTCCCTCAAAGACCACATCAGTCCGGTGGCGCCAAAGAGACCAGCAAACCAGGGAGATGTCGGTCTAGAGGTCTCGCTCGCGGCCCTTGCCCCCGCGTTCCTCCTGCAACCAAGCTGCAAGCTTCGAGTCCCGCTTCGGCATCCACTGACTCTTTCCCACACCTCTTGGGCTAGAACGCAACCCATCAGGAGGTGATCTATTGTCTTTCCACACTGTTCGCAGAACGGGCATGCCGCCGGATGTTGCAACCCGCGCCTGCTAAGACTATCCGCTATCCAGCATTGGTTCCTCACCGCTAGCCACAACGAGACCTTACAGCTGGCGGGGGCTCGTGAGCGCCAGATCTGTAGGGCTACCGCCATCGAGGTCCGACCAGCAAACAGGGCCTGGTAGCAGGATTTGGCCGTGTAACAGTTGCTCGGGTCCTAGTTCCACTTGAGCACATCTTGCGCGCCCTCCGTGAGGGTGACTCCCTCAAGCCGATCCGCCACTTCGAGGAGTTCCCTGATCGCTGGCGCATCCAAGTCTGGGGAGATATCATGAAGCCATCCCCTCCCTAACCATGCGGGTGCGTGCTGCGCCCACCGAGACGGCCGTGAAAAGGCTCGGAGCAAAATCACAGATACGTCCACAACGCAACCACTTGTCTCTCCAGAAAAGGGTATTGGTTCCATTGCCCACCACCGAGGCAGTTGCAACGCCGAAGAGCTGCCTCGCTAGGTCGGGCACCCGGATGTCTAAATCGTGCCAGGGTTTCTTCGGCTCCATTCGCCTTAGGCACAACCATCTTCTCCTCAGTGCGATGTTCATGCATCGCAAGTTAGGGATTGATGTGGCTTAGATCACTGTAGAGCTTCGTTGGGATACCCCAAGAGGAAGGTGTGAAGAGAACAACAGTAAGTTTTCCCTCAGTTAGGAAACCAAGGTTATCGAACCAGTAGGAGGAAGGAAACAACTCCAAGGTGTTGCTAACAACTTGGAACCTGCACAACACAAACTCAAGACTTTTCCCCAACTTACAGTGAGGTTGTCAATCTCACAGGTTTGCTGAAAACAAAGGATTAAACGTATAGTGCGTAAAATAGTAGTTTCTTGTAGAAAGTAAACGGTAATAGTAGATGATGTATCGATGATAAAGATTGGACTTGGGTCCACAGTTCACTAGAGGTGTTCTCTTTAAGATAGATAACATGCCGGGTGAACAAATTACAGCGGGGCAATTGACAGATTGAGAAAGCATAATATTGCAAATACTAGACATCAAGACTCCTATGGGATTTGATTGTGCATTACAACAATATACATATACCGTAATCCAACTGTATCTCTGACTAATAATCCACCTTCAGGTTATCATCTGAACCCCTTCCAGTATTAAGTTGCAAGCAATGGATAACTATATTAAGCAATGTGTGTAAAGTAAATAATACAATTGTTCCATGAACAAAAGATTGTTGTTTTCTCCCTAGTAGCAACAACACATCTACAACCTTAGAGATTTATGTCACTTCCCCAGATTACTAGAGGCATGAACCTACTATCGAGCATAAATACTCCCTCTTGGAGTTACAAGCATCTACTTGGCAAAGATAGCTACTAGCAACAGAGAGCATGCAAGATCACAAATAACACAGACATGATAGAATCAATAATCAATCTGACATAGTATCTCAATATCCATCGGATCCCCGCAAACACAACATGTATGATTACAAATAGATGATCTTGATCATGAATGGAGCTCACAAGATCTAAACATGATAGCAAAAAGGAGGAGAAACAACCATATAGCTACTGTATGGACCCATAGTCCAAGGGTGAACTACTCATGCATCATACCAGAGGATGACATGATGATGAAGAAGGCCTCCGGGATGATCTCTCCCCTCCGACAGGGTGCCGGGAAGAGCTTCAGATCCCCCCGATCTAGGGACGATGGTGGCGGCTATGGACTATTTCGATGAGATTTGATCGGGTGCTTAGGGTTTCTTCATAGGGGTGACTTTACAGGCGAAGAGGCGAGGCAGGGGCCCGCTCGAGGGGCCCACACCTATGGCTGGCGCGCCCCCAGGACGCGCCTCCCTAGGGTGTGGCCGCCACGTGGCCCTACTTCGTCTCCCATCCAGACTCTGTGTTCTCTCCGGTAAAATATTGATTTTGGCTTTTGTCCCGTCCAATTCCGAGAATATTTCCTTACTAGCTTTTCTGAAACCAAAAACAGCAAAAAACAAGCAACTGGCACTTCAACATCTTGTTAATAGGTTAGCCACAGAAAATGTATAAAAATACCTCAAAGTGTAGACAAAACGTACCAAAGTTGATACTAAACAAGCATGGAACATCAAAAATTATAGATACGTTTATGACGTATCAAGCATCCCCAAGCTTAACTCCTGCTCGTCCTCGAGTAGGTAAGTGATAAAAAGAATAATTTTTGAGGTGACATGCACCATCACAATCTTGATCAAACCTTTTGTGAAGCATTGAAAGTTGGGATTAAAGTACTCTAAACATGAGCATGAAAGATATAGTTCTAACAATAAGACATAGCAACTATGTTGCAACATGAAAGGATACAAACAAAGATCATGAATAACAATGCATTGAAAGACGTTTGTTTGTTTCACATATAGAAAACATAACAAGAGTGGTATTCAACTTGTCCCTCATGGAGTAGCAAAACATAAGGACACCTTCAAAGTTCATAAGGGTGACTAGATACAAATAGTTCAAGAACAAGCAATATCAACATTATGAATCAATCAATAAGTTTTGGGACAATGCACATAAAACTAAGAATGACAACTATGATCTCTTAATTGGTGCATAAAGATAGAAGGTGGAGACTCAATATAAAAGTAAGAAGAAAAGCCCTTCACAGGGAAGCAGGGATTTCAAGTTTCACAAAGAGCTTCCAAAAATTATGATACTTATTAGCTTTTAGCTCTCATTGCCCCTATCATAAGCATCTTGAAGTGATTAATGTTAAAGTGAAACAAATATGGAGTATATGCTTGACAAATCATAAGTTGGCAATCTCATGTCCTTGAGTACGAGGGTCGTTCCTCATGCTACTCAACTTTAGTCACAAGCAAGTTCTTATTATTGTAAGTATATGTGTATCATAGAGAACCGCCAATGGGGTACCCCTTGCCCCATGACACATGAGCTATCCCATATTAAAATGACAAGGCAACAGACAGTGAACATCTCAGCGATCCTTTTATCTACCTTGAGCATGGTGCATTTTTTCTCTTCTCTTTTTTTTTCTGTATTTTTTTCTGAGGATGCTTCATAGATTGCTCACTATGATGATGCTGCAAGTTTCCACCATGATTAGGCATGGATTAGGCTAGCCGCCCAGGCGTTTCTCTAACACATATATAATATTCCATGAACTTACATGCTCCCCTTTTATTTCACATCGCCGACATCCATAAACAAAAGATCATGATATCAACTGGATAATATGTACACGTGTTGAAAGCGTTCCCCATGACAGCATGGTTTTGCTAATTCCCAACTTATAAGTGCAAGCATATACAATATAGATGACACAATGGTTCAAGCTTATTAGGTGCAAGAAAGTAAAGTGTGCCATCAAGTTTGTGAGAGCTTTAATCACTAATTTTCTCATAACAAGTTTAATTTGGAAGATAGATAAAACAAGAATATACTTGGAATGGTGTAACACACCATGCATAGGAATTTATAGTGGAATCTTTGGAATAACTTGGTTTCTTGGAAGTTGGATGCATGAGTAGAGCTTACTCAATACAAGTGGAGGATAGCAAAAGACTGGGAGCGACCAACTAAGAGAGCAATAATGACCATAATCATGCAGAGCGATAAAACATTATAAATCAAAGCATAAAGTGGTATCACAAGTCAAAATCTAAATGATCATAGAGGCTAAGGTGACTGCTTCATAGTCATAACATGGTGTAAGCATGCGCCAAGTCAACCCAAACAAAGCATCAAAGGAGAATACCACAATATTATGTTTTTGTATGCTAAAACAACGCATGATTCTTTCAAGGCACATTAAGCAATCTCAATTGTTTGGAACTAGTCATGCTACAACAATTATCACTAAGCATAATGTCAAAGCAACATCTAACATGACATGATAAAGTCTAAGCCACAGTCAAAACAAGCTCCCTTTTGTACCACTATAAGCATAAAACTCTCTACTCTTTTCCAACACCAATCAACTTATTTGAAACAAAAGAGAGAAAGCGGGGGTCCAACTAATTTATTCCAGAAAACTAAACAAACAAAAACCAAAAACAAAAACTAAGACGCTCCAGGAACAACACAACAGTGCATGAAACAATAAAAACAAAGTGTCTAGAAAGAGACCTGAGATTTTTATTGATGAAGAAGGGGATGCCTTGGGCATCCCCAATCTTCGATGCTTATACCTCTTGAATATTTCTTGGGTGACACGGGGTGGCATCCCCAAGCTTGAGCTTTTGTCCATTCTTCATCTCATCACATCATTCTTCCCCTACACTTGAAAATTTCCTTCATACAAAACTTCACACAATCTTCATTAGCAACATTAGTGTATTCAAAATAATAGGCCTTTGGGTTTAGTTTCAACACAAGTAAAACTTTCATTAGAACACAATATAATATATAGATTCCTTTAAAAAGCTCAAGTGATCAAGAAGAACTAAAAAAACTGATTAATAGGCAAATGCAAATAATGGCAGAAATCTGTCAAAACAGACCAGCAGGTAAAAACATATTTTTTCGAAGACCTTCTGTTGCTCAAATCGAAAAGTTTTGAACTAATGAAAGTCATATAACAACCTGGGGCATAAGCTCAGAAAATTACATCTCAATCCGACATACAGGGATGTTTCATGAATTTTTACAGTGAAGCACAAAAATATGTTTCAGGATAACAACTTTCCTAAATCTTACTTCTCTCTCATTATAGGTTATTCTTGGCACAAAAACTACACAAAAAGGATAAGGAGAGTTTATTATAGAAGTAATAACTTCCAAGACTCAACTAAAACTTTTGCGTTATCTCCCAAGAATCACCTTTCTTTAACGCATTTAAGTTAGGCATAAGAAGCAAGAATCAAGTATTTTCAATTGAAGAAGTATTAACATCCAAATGTGTTCTAGAGAATCCTCTCTCAACACTCTTGGATTCACTGCTTTCATCAAACAGGTTTTCAGGAACAATCCAATCAAAATTCTTTTCTAAGGCTTCATGCATTCCTACAAGTTTAAAAGGTATGGGTATTTTAATTTCCTCTCCATTGGGTTGGGTTCTGTCCAACTTTTCTAATGTGCCCATAACATCTACACATGAGCCTAGCATATTAAAATGATCAAAGACCTTTTTAGCTTCTTTAGGAACATCATTTAACTCCTTTAGCAAAGTTTTCAGAATAAAATCTCTTTTTTAGTATCCTCAATATCTTTAAGTTTAAGAAACATTATTTGCATCATGGGATTAAGGTTAACAAACCTAGCCTACAACATATGAACTAAAGAAGCTACAAAAATTTCATAATTTGGAGCAAGTTCTACTAAGGATCTATCCTCAATATCCTGATGCTTCCTAACATGATTAAAGAATTCTTCAATATTTTCTTTCCCAATTATAGAGCCACTCCCTATTGAAAGGTCTTTCAGGGTGAACTTAGGGATCAACATGGTGAGCTAGAACAAGGTGAAAACTATAGGAAGAACTAATTTTTGTGTATGTTTTTGATAAGAAAAAGCAAACCAAACAAAACTAATTTTTGTATTTTTGAAAGAAAGAAACAAGCAAAACAAAGCAAAAGAAACTAAGAAAAACAAAAACAAAAACAAAATAAAGATAAATGTTGTGAAAGACTCCCCTTTGCAAAGCTGTCCTTAACTCCCCGGCAACGGCGCCAGAAAACGTCTTGATGCAGCTCAGATCACCGTAGAGCTTCGTTGGGATACCCCAAGAGGAACGTGTGAAGAGCACATTAGTAAGTTTTCCCTCAGTTATGAAACCAAGGTTATCGAACTAGTAGGAGGAAGGAAACAACTCCAAGGTGTTGCTAACAACTTGGAACCTGCACAACACAAACTCAAGACTTGGCCCCAACGTACAGTGAGGTTGTCAATCTCACCAGTTTGCCGAAAACAAAGGATTAAACGTATAGTGTGGAAGATAGTAGTTGCTTGTAGAAAGTAAACGGTAACAATATATGATGTATCAATGATAAAGATTGGACCTAGGTTCACAATTCACTAGAGGTGTTCTCCTTAAGATAGATAACATGCTGGATGAACAAATTACAGCGGGGCAATTGACAGATTGAGAAAGCATAATAATGCAAATACTAGACATCAAGACTCCTATGAGATTTGATTGGGCATTACAAACATATACATAGACCGTAATCCAACTGCATCTATGACTAATAATCCATTTAATAGATGACAAATAACACAGACATGATAGAATCAATAATCACTCTGACATAGTATCTCAATATCCATCGGATCCCCGCAAACACAACATGTATGATAACAAATAGATGATCTTGATCATGAACGGAGCTCACAAGATCTAAACATGATAGCACAAAGGAGGAGAAACAACCATCTAGCTACTGTATGGACCCATAGTCCAAGGGTGAACTACTCACGCATCATACCGAAGGCTGGCATGGTGATGAAGAAGGCCTCCTGGATGATCTCTCCCCTCCGGCAGGGTGCCGGGAAGAGCTTCAGATCCGCCTTGATCTAGAGACGATGGTCGCGATGGCTACAGATTGTTTCGTGGAGATTTGATCGGGTGCTTAGGGTTTCTGCATCGGGGTGACTTTATAGGCGAAGAGGCAAGGCAGGGGCCACCCGAGGGGCCCACACCTAGGGCTGGAATGCCCTCCCCCAGGCCGCGCTGCCCTAGGGTATGGCCGCCTCGTGGCTCCACTTCGTCTCCCCTCCGGACTTTGTGTTCTCTTCGGTAAAATATTGACCTTGGCTTTTGTCCCGTCCAATTCCGATAATATTTCCTTACTAGCTTTCCTGAAACCAAAAACAACATAAAACATGCAACTGGCACTACGACATCTTGTTAATAGGTTAGTCCCAGAAAATGTATAAAAATACCTCAAAGTGTAGACAAAACATAACAAAGTTGATACTAAACAAGCATGGAACATAAAAATTATAGATACGTTTATGACGTATCAGGGATGCCTAGGCCGCCCATATCCTTGGGCATACAAACCCTATCCCATGCCACTAGGCACTGTCCATCATGCACACCTTTCCTCCCTTTCCAAAAGAATCCACATATAATTTTCTCGATGGCGATGATGGTCTCTATAGGAATGTTGAGGGACATCACCGCGAAGACTGGGATGGCCGAGAGCGTTGTCTTCATGAGCTCCAGGCGCACACCCCTATTAAGCATAGAGGCCTTCCACGATGGTAGCTTGGCAGCCACCTAATCAACCAATGACTGCAACTGCGTGGCCGGCGGTTTTTGTAGTGAAAGTGGCAGTCCCAGGTAGCGGAGTGTAAAATGCATGATCGGGCATTGCAACTCCTGGGTTACCAACGCCCGGTCCTTGTCAGTGCATCTAATAAAGTTGGATGAGCATTTGGCGAAGTTGGTGCGGAGACCAGATGCGATGCCGAAGTCCTCAATGATCCCGGTAATCACTGGGAGGTCCATCATTGTCGGTCTCAGGAATGTGACTACATCATCAGCGTAAATCGAGGTGCACTGATGCAGGCCCGAAGGTGCAAGACAGGTGAGCAACCCCAAATTCTCATCCTTGACAATCATCAATTGTAACACTTCAATGAGCAGAATGAAAAGCTATGGCGAGAGTGGATCCCCCTATCGAAGGCCTCGTCGATTCGCCAGCTTCGCCCCGGGGCAGCCATTAAGGAGAATGCGAGTGGAGGCTGTGGAGAGAAGGGCGCAGATGGAAGTGAGGAGGCGCTCCCCAAAGCCCAACTTTCTGAGAACCTCAAGCAGGAAATCCCAATCCACCATGTTGAAAGCTTTGGTGATGTCGAGCTTAAGCAGCACCGCCGGGGCCTTACTGGTATGAAACTTGCGGGCTATCCCCTGAACCATCATGAAGTTGTCGTGCAAGCAACATCCACTCACAAAGGCACTCTGGTGCCCTCCCACCATTTCTGGGAGGATTGGAGCTATGCGGTTGGCAATCACCTTGGCCACCCACTTGGCAATCCCATGAATGAGGCTAATCGGCCGGAAGACCTGGATCTCCTCGGCGCCCAGCTTATTGGGGAGAAGCATGACCAAAGCACTATTCACTGCCCCAAATCCACGACAGTCTAGTTGTAGGGGTCCCGATCTTTAATAAGATAGAGCCCCCTGTGTTTACAATGCTAGTCCCTGGATCAATAGCTAGCATCCACAGTTAAGATGTAATATCAAGAAACAAAGGTCATAATATAACTTTATAACCAGGAATAACATAAGTTTATTACATCAAACATAGCTCATTTGGCTATTACATTACATTGCAGTGGAATAACTATAAGTATGGGTCCTTCATCTTCAAAGTGCCACAGGCAAATGTTGGTTGTAGACTTTGTAATCCTAATCAATCAATCTTCACTAAAAACAATCAAACCTGCAACATACAAGTTACAGCCACAAAGGGTCAATACATTTGAATTGTATTGGCAAGTGATACTATAATAGTATAGTGGAGTCTATCATGTATATGCATTTGGCTAAGTGGAGTTGAGGCTTGCATTGCTCAAAATAGATTTTTCCTTAACATTTGAAAATACTAAGTTTTTGCTTTGATAAAATCATTTTTCTCAATCAAAGATTGAAGATCCTTTACAAGGCATCTCTCAATCAAATATTGAAGATTTCAAACAACCCTTGTTCAATCCACAAGTTTTAACTTAGAAATTTGAATGATGAGATTCTTGATTGCTTCCATGTCTTGATGCTCAAATTGTCCTTTACCAGGGACATGGCTAAGTACTTAGATTCTACACTCTGCAGAGGTGGTGCACTTTCCCCACAAGACTTGGTTTCCCAAGAAAAGATCTTTCAGAAGCCTTCCCTTAGACCAAAATGGACGCGCTCCAAACTATCAAACACTACCACCCACTGTCCATATGGCAAAGTTCTTGCAACCTATATGATCATGGCAGAGCCCATATTGCCAAGTGGTTGCACTTGAAGCCTCTCAACATTTGACATCTCAAATCTCTTTGTTTCTGGGTGGCATACCACAAGTGAGATACACAAGCCAAGTCCATGGCCTTGTGAACCACTCAACCAAAAACCACCAAGCAAGCCCATTCCACCCAGGTGATTCATTAACTTAGTTGTTTTATTACACAAAAACATAAGTCCTCAGACTTAGAGATTTTTCCATAGTGTGAATATATATTCCACCCATGTTTTCTATTAGCTAGGCTAAGCTTGATAGTAATAGGAATCTTAACTTAGGAAGATTTCCACTAAGGTTTCATCTACTAGTTTTTTCTATAGTAAGGTTTATACTTAGAGAAAATCACTAATGCATAGTGAAAGTAATGGGACAAAAAGTATGAAGCATCACTTGCCTTTTTGGTAGAGGGTATAGGTTCACTCCTTGTCCTTGCAACAATCACACTCTTCAAGTCACTACAAATCAACCAAGCAAGGCACAAACTTAATCTACCAATCAAGCAAAAACAACACATAAAATCACAAAGTCAAAGTAATGCATGCAAGCATGCAAAAGATGGTTCTAATTGCAAAGGTGGTCTCCACTAGGCTTCTAAACCTTGTAAGTTCCAAATTGGTCATTTACCAAAATGGCAAAGTCAATTGCAAAAGGGTTTTATCTTAAAACCATTTTAAAATCCATTCATCATTTTATGTGGTGAAAAATGTTTTTATCAAAACAAAACTTTTAAGTTTTTTTTTCACCAAATGAGTTGCTATTGCAAAACTTGGTGTTTTTGGGTCAGTAGGTTTGGTCCAAACTATTTTCTCAAAGTTTTCTTTCCATAAACATTTTCATAATGAAATCAATAATTTTATTTGGCTAGAAATTGGCTAAGTCAAATACTCCAACCTAAATTTTACCAAAATCATTTTTAACACCAAGGGTTGGTTCCTAGGGTCAGTAAGGTCACAACAAACCATTTTGCAAAAGTTTTAATCCAAAAATCATTTTTAAACAATTTTTCTAATCCAAATAAGCACACAAATGATTCTGTAAAAACAAGCAATTTAACAGATACTATTTACTAAACTAATTCCACAGTTGGCTAGGGCTTGCTCTCCTGAATCCAACGACATAATATTTGTAATTTTTGGACGTGTGGATCCAAAGTTACAAGGGTTTGAAAATCATAACTCAATCAGATTTCAAATCTGTTTTTAAACAAACCAGGTGACACGCGGCACGAATTCATTGGGTGGTACCGGTTCGTCTAGATCGAGTAACACAGACCACAGGATTAAAAGGGCAGGTGCGGCTCAGATCAATGCGTACCCCTTCGTTTAAGTGAACTATTCTATCCATCAGATCGGGATCGGACGGCTGTGGGGTGCTCGACCTTAAACGAGCGGCGCTGCGGCGGCTGCTGGCGGCGGAGCGACCAGACGGTGGCGGCGCCGGTGAAATAGGAAGCGAGGAAGGAAAAGGGGATGCTCACCGAGCTCGCAGCACACTGCTGATGCTCAACGTGGTACTGGTTGATGAAGGGGCGCACGGGGCTGTCCTTGATTGCTCGCCGGAGACGAGCTGGGCTTCGGGCGGTTCAGAAGGTCGTCGAGGGCGAGGATAGAGGGCACCCTAGGACAAACGGAAGGCACCATTAGGTTCGTCAGATCATGGCGGTCATCATCGTATCCACGGGGAAGAGAGGGGTGGTCGGATTTTACCGGGGAGACGTCGTCGGAGAACGGCAGAAGACGGCGACGCTCTGTCGTGTTCCTTGTCGGCGTTCTAGAGCACGCGCAGACGAATGGTTGGTTCTGGAAGTTGCGTAGGGAGATGGGGATCACGCTCGGGTGTTCGAGGGGCAGTGGGGCGATTCGTGCTCGCCGGATTCGGTCGAGAACCTCGTCGGAGCAGAGGAGGCTCGGGGAGAAATTGAGGCGGCCTGGGGGCGTGCTTTGGGGAGGAGACAGAGGGGAAACGGAGAGGAGAGGAAGACAATTTATCGTGCATGATCACTGCAGGTTTTACTCGCGGCATTAAGGCGAATTAAGCCGGATAAATCAAAGCCTGCAACGGTGACGAGGGAGGAAGAACAGGTCGTGGGGGTGGGGAGGAAGAACAGTGGAAAGTGGGCCTACCGGTCAGTGGGAAAAGAAAGGAGGGTAGGGTCCACTGGTCATACTCTGTGTGGGTCAGAATCTGGGTGCTAAACGTTTTCTTTCGGGGTGAGGGAAAGCTGGGCTGCTGGGCTTAGTTGGGCTTGGCTAGTTGGGTCAGGTCCATTTCATATTTTTTTCTTCTGAATTCTTTTTCCTTTTCTATTTCTATTTTTCTGTTTTGAATTTGAATCAATTATTCATTCACTCAAACCATTCAAACAATTCAAACTTATAATGAGTTTTTGGTTCTGTTTTTCAACATAAACCAAATCCCAAAAATAAAATAATATTTTTATTCTTTTTAGGACCATTCATTAATTAAATAAAATGGTTCATTAGTTATTTAATAAAATAGGGTTTGATTTAATTAATAAAATCTCCATTTGAAATCCAAATACTTTCAAAACCAAACTAGTAGGTTTCATTTGGAAATAAAGATATTTGGAAAACATGTTTAAAAAAAAATAACATTTTTATTTATGGTCCATTAACAATTAAATAAATGGGCCTTAGTTATTAAATCAAATAGGATTTGTTTTATTTAAATATTTATTTTGAAATCTAAAATAAAACCAAAACACTTCAGTAGGTTTTATTTGAGAATATAAAATACTTGGAAAACTTATTTTAAAATAATTTAATAAGTTTTGATGTTTTTAATTAAAATGGTAAAACCTTTTATTTGAATAAAATTTGGATATTAATTCCTTATTATTTTATTTAAATGAACCTTTACTATTTTTAAACAAAACAAAACATTTTATTTCAAAATCTTGGCCAAGGTTTAATTTGGCTTTATAAAATAACCTTTATTTATAAATCCACCTTTTCTTTTGAAAACCAAATCTTTTATTAAAAGATCCAAAATAGTAATTCCAAAATATTTTAATTTCCTTTTATTAAATGTTTAACTCTTTAATTCCCTTTGGGATTTTATTTAATTCAAATGGGTTTGAAGTTCCAATTGAATTCAAAAAGTTTCTTCTGGTTCTGAAAATCGAACAAATTTTATTTCATTCATTTATTTTCACATTACAAGATTTGGAAAATCTTGGGATGTGACACTAGTCGAGAGAGCGAGTGGAAAGTCTCCATGATGCCGACCTTGATGATACTCTAGGAGGCCACGAAGAAGCGTTCGGAGAACCCATCTGGGCCAGGGTATTTGTGCAATGGCATGTCCCGGGATGCCTGCTAGGACCTCTTCTTCCATGAAGGCCCCGTCGATATGCTGGAGATCCGTGCCTTGTAGCCCGAGGAAATCTAGGTCAAGCGAGTATGGGCGATCCACATCCACTCGAAGTAGACCTTCAATGAATCTATCCATGGCCTCGACCTTCTCCACGTGCTCTGAGATCCGGACATTGTCTACCAAGAGGTGCCCGATGAAAATTTTCCTCCTCCGATGGATAGCATGCGTGTGGAAAAACCGCGTGCAGGCATCTCCCTCCTGGAGCCAAAGAATACGGGAATGCTACCTTGCTAGTGTCCTTTCAAGGGACGCCAATCCCTGCAATTTTTTCTTCAAGAGGCGACGCAATCCATGCTCCTCGGACAAGAGCTGTCTACTCTCCATAGCAACATCGAAACAAAGAATAAGTTCTATTGCTAGGAGGATATGCATCTTGACGTTACTAATGAATTTGGGATCCAACGGGAGGGCTCCTTGGCCACAACCCGAAATTTCGCATCTATCCTCTTGAATGGATTTGGTTCCCATTGTTGTGACATCCACACAGCTTGTACCACATCCATGAAGCCATCCACTTTAGGCTAGAAAGCCTGGAACTAGAACCTACGCCCTCTCTGTAGGTCAGGCGCGAGACTGAGGAGGAGAGGGCAATGGTCTGAGGGGCCTAATGACAATGCTGAAAGGAGAGCATCAGGGTAGAGAGCCTCGTAGTCCAGCGTTGCAAACACCCTGTCAAGCCTCTCTAGGGTCGACTGGTCTCGCTCATTAGACCAAGTGAATCTTCGGCCATTGAGATAGAGCTCCTTAAGTTCTAGGGTTGAAAGAGTACGCCGGAACATGGAGATCATGCGATGGTGAAGGGTTCCCTGGTTCTTATCCTCCGAGTTGACAATCAAATTGAAGTCACCTCCAACTATCCAGGGGCCTGCATGAAGATCTCGGATATCCTGGAGTTCTTGTAGGAAGGCCCGCTTGTCATCGTCACTTTGTGGTCCGTAGACCCCCATGAACCACCAACTATGATCCACACCGGTCGAGATGTGGGCAGTAATCGCGTGGTAGGAGTAGTGCAGGTGTGTGACTGCAACTAGGGTTGACTGCTAGGCTAGCATAATTCCACCACGAGCCCCCGCTGTTGGAAAAAAAGAACTTGTCGAAGGAGGGGCCGAGGCACTCCCTCACCAAGTGATCAGTGATGACCGCCATCTTAGTCTCCTGCAAAAACACACCACCGCCGCCCTTGCCGACGCCAGGGTCCGTGAGACCGCTAAACAACGCGCTGGAGAATTTAAACCACACACATTCCATATACCGATGCAGATGTTTGGATCATCCATTATTACAACTAGAAAGCACGAAACACAAACTATGTCTATTAGACTAGGCACTCCACCGGTGCGTCCTCGAACAGGGGTAGGGCCTCTGGCATCTATCCGAACAGACGAAGAACCACGTCAATGTGCTGCTAACGAAGGGGTCTCGCAAACAAGTCCAAGTAGGCATCCAGGGCCTCGTCCCCAATCACCTCGCCATCCCTGGCAATCCCCAACCTGGTGATAAGCATGCGCTGCTGTTGGCGGATCGGCATGCCAGGCGCAAAGCGACCATGGATCCATCCACTCCTCCTTACTGGCCCAGAGTATCTCTTCTTGTTACGGCAACACTTGGCCACCTGCCTGCTCAAGACTGAGTTAATGGGGTTCTTGCAGGCTCCACGAAATGCCAAAGGGGTCATCTGTGCCGACGTCATTGCAGCAGAAGTGGGACATCCCTGCTGACGGGCAGGCTCGAAATCCACATGCGAGAGGTCGACCGAGAAGATGTCGAGAATGTCAAGCTCTGATCTGATGGAACCTGGCGACTCCGGCAAAGACCAACCACTTGAGGCCTTGCCCTCAGGCGACGACAATAGCCCAGGCGAGGGAAACTGAAAACCGTCGCAATCCCTAGATGCATCCTCGCAATCCTCAGTGCCCGAACCCAGGATGGGTGAGATGATCGACCTATCACGTGGAGGAAGTGGCGCGTCTGTACCATCCTCATGAAGAATCCCACGCGATACAACAGACGTAACGGTCGGATCCTCGGGGTCTGCACACGATAAGGAAAGGTGAAGCGTGCCACGACCGGTCAAGGTGCAAGTCCGATCCCGAGTCAAGGTGGGCCCCTCCACGCGATGTCCATCAGGCGACGATCCTGCAAACAACACAAACATGATGTCCTCCACTTGAGGGCGACTAATGGACGATTCCTAGTCCAAAAGCGCGTGCTCCACTTGGTCAAAAGGCGTCGGGGTGACATCCTTCGGAGATAGCTGCGCTCCGCTTTCCCCCGGTAGATTCTCCTCCATGTGGGTCCCATTTTCCACGTCAACATCGTCTTCCTCGCCATCTTCCTCCTACACAGCAGACCATGGCGTAACTTCCAGGGGCGAATTGATGGCGATGCGATAGCTGCCGCTCTAGCCACTACCGGAAGTCCACCGCTGCTGCACAACCTCCTCCCGCATGTGCTGATCTCCATCCTCGTCAATGCCTCTGCCCGTACCACCAACATGGCCCCCACCGCCTCCACGACCAAACCCATTTCCACCACGGCCACCACGACTCTCATTTGCACCACCGTCATCACCTCCGCTGGGGCAAGGGTCGGGACCGTCGTCCCCATCCATGTTCTCGATGCAAACCAGCCTGATCCTGATTACGTATCGAAGCATGTGATTCTCCAGGGGGATGAGGGCGTCACCAGGAAGTACCAGACCTTCGTCTTCCTCCATCAGGTCATCCGACTCTTCGATAATCAGGGCCTTTTCTCTCGACAACTGATTGGTGCTGTCAAGCCAGACCACCACTTGGAAGGTTCCGAGATCCTCGCGGCTTGCAGTCGCAGCTTCGAGCCGCTCGACCCATGCCGCTGAACCAAGCAGAGCCACCACCGTTGACCGGTTCTAGGCGTGCGCCGGAATCCCTATGAGCTTGACGTGGGTGGGGTAGCACAGTGACCTCCTGACCGCCTGCAGCCGATGGTTCCATGGCGAGAATTGGAGTGAGAAGCCCCGTCCGTCCACCATCCCGGCGGCCAAGATGTCATCGTGCACCCGCCTGGTGCTACACGCCATAATAAAATCCGCCGGCCACGGCCTATGAACCAAGAAGTTGTCCTCCGCTCTCGGAACCTGTGCCACCACGGCCACGACCGCCTCGATGACGGAGACGTTGGCGTGCTGACCGGAGACGAAAGCCACCAGGGCCCAACGTAGGGCACCCTCCTCCGTGGCGATCTCCGCAGTGCGTGAAATGATCACCGCCTCCATCGCCGGGCAAGTCGCCTATTGCCGAGAGGTTGAGGGCAACTCACGAGATGTAGGACGCCGGTCCCGCTCATCCTCTCCATGCCGATGAGCCGAGGCGCTCCTACCTTTCTCATCACGCCCGCCGCGTTCCTCGTGCCTGCCATGGCCTCACTGGCCTCCACACGGATCAAGCGCCTCACCCTGTCCACCACACGCAACATGACCATTACGCTCACGACGCGTGCCGCCGTGCCCGCCCTGTCCATCTCTGCCACCATGAATGTCACGGCCATCACGAACATCTCCACGCATGTCCCGCGCACCATCATCATGCCCACCATGCCCGACATTACCGCCACGGGCACCTTGCCCGCCACGACCATCACCGCGCGCGCTCACGCCTGACCGAGTCCTCGCCCGGACCTGTGTTTGGCTGGCTCGCGCACTGGGAGCCTACTGAACTGGGCTAGGGGGAGGGGATTAGTGACCAGTGCCGAGGCGGCACCGTGCCAGGATGCGCTAGGCATCTCCTGGTCCCGGTGACGGCGACCGTGGCTCCGTCAGTTGCGGAGGCGAGGGCACCGACTGGATGTGGCTACCCAGCCTATGACGGACGTCGCCCCGCTGGCCAAGTCCCTCCTTCTCCTGTCCATGGCCGTTCGCGCGCTGCTGCCCTTCTCATGGCGGCGCCGCCAGCCCAGGTTCACGCGTGCCATGACCACGCTGTTGCTGCTCCACTCCACATCCTCCTTGCGCCTCGGGTGTGCGCAGCTACTGCTCCACCTCGGCACCTCCACGCAGTCGCAGCCGTGGCTTTTCTCCATGCTGCTCAGGGCAGTCCCGTGCATGATGCCCCTCCCGCGACAACGCAAGCAAACAGTCTCAAAGGTGCAGTCTTTACAGATGTGGCACCACCGCAGGCAGTTGAAATAGCAGCCGGTGAGGTCGAAGGGAAGATCCTTACGTATGCGAAGGGCGGGGAGCTTAGCAGCGCCGCCGCTACGCCTCCTCTTCGAGACACCCACGCGCTGCCAGGGGCCTCGCTGCGGCTCAGCCGTTGGCGGGGGTGGGGGGCGCTGCACGGGGGGTCAGGGTTGGAACCAACGCGGGGGGAGGCGTCACCACTGGGGAGGGAGAGCGGGATGCTGGCAACGGGGCTCCGCTATGGAGCACCTCGCAGTACGAGTGGGGCGAGCGCTCGTCGCTCGTCGCTCCCCGCCACCCCGTGCTCAGGCCACCGCCCATGTTGGCATCGCCGCCGCCCCATGCCTAGCCTCGCTCCCTCGTGCTGCCCGCGGCTGACCTTGCTGCCGTCCTGTGCCTAGCCTCGCTCCCTCGTGCCGCCCGCAGCTGACCTCACCACCGCCTCGCTCCCGCGCCTGACCTCGCGCTCGCGCGCCGCCGGCCCGTTGAAAGGGTAATTGCCCCTATGTGTGGTTTTGTTGATTAATGAGAATCCCTATGGACTAATGTTTTCATTGAGTTTTATATGAAGGAATATTCCATAGGTCATGCTTATAGTCCATGTGTTCAATTCAAGTATGGATGCCATGAAGATAAAGATATACCTTGACCTTGAGTATTGGCATCAAAATCATCGATTTGAAGAGAAGAATATGATATGATCAATATCTTGAGAGTGTGATCTCAATAGAAGAATTCAAGATATGGCTCTAAGTCGGTGTCATGATAGCCTCATTAGTTGAGCTATGGTTGACTAATATTTAGAGCATGTAATCAAATGAAGAGTTCCTTATGTACCTCAAGATATTAAGATGGAGCACGAGAAGATACTTGGTTGACCAATACAAAGAGTGAAGAGTGATTTCAAGTTGGTCAACACATGAAGCATAAATAATGTACCACATGGTATTGTGGTATGGTAAGCCTTGTCAATTATGAATCATGAACTAACCCATTATATATTTGCCTTTGCATTTTCTATATGGGACAGGTATGTTTCCATGGGCATTCTTCAAAAATGAAGATATTATATAGCCCATGAGAGGATGACATCAAGTGGTGATCGTCATAAAGGTTCAAAAGGGCAAGTTCAAGATAAGCATCTCGAGAAGATCATTTGCTTGAAGCTTGCTGTCCATATTGGTGATAATGGACATGTGAAGACATGTATTAATGAAGCTATCCCATAATGGTGTATGGGGAGCAAATTAGGAGTCTTCACGAAGCAACAATGATCAAGTGTTGCATTCCATCTTGGGTGGAGCTTGAAGCATTGTCATCAAGATCAAGAGATATGCGCAAGGCAAAGGTATGGCCTTGCTAGGTTTTCCTTTTACCGGTCTCAAGGTGGTTGTTGGGAGACCCGGTTATAGGATAGATAGCCGCACTATTAAGAAGGATCTCGGTTGTGTAACTTGATCACATCGTCATAGGGAGCTCAATCATTTGCATATTTTGCATCTTCCTATTTTGTTGCTTCTTGGTGTTTCTCCATGTGAGGTTCTTGAGATTGTTTCTAGCTATTCAACAAGCCCAAGTTCATCGAAAACGGAATTCGTATGCATCTTCTATGGCGTTTTCGAGTTTGAAGGTTTTATCGGTTCTTATTTAGGGAGGCTTCTTACCTTTCTTCATTCGGTTCTATCCTCCTTTGTTGAGCTATGATTTTTATCTATACAATCTTGTAGAGCTTGTTTTTCTCATCAAAACAAGCCCAAGATCATCGAAATCGGAGTCCGGATGCAAAAGTTATTGCGTTTTTCGTGAAGCCTGTTTCATCCCGATTGTGGATTCGGCTCAACTGGCTCCCAGACCGGGTGGTCCGGTGCCAGGGCCAGAAAACCGGATCTTAAACCGGGTTTTCGGTTTTGCTATACCGAGTCTATCCGAGACTGTGTACTGACCCTAATTCCGGTTTTAAGTTCGGTTTTTCGGTCCAGGAATCGGACCATCCGGTTCTGGAGCCGGTCCAACCGAACTTTCAACCGAGTTCGCACAGATTTCTCCTAACGACCATATTTGCTTTCCACTATAAAAGGGGGTTCTTCCCCCAACATTTTAGAGTGTTCTTGACCACGAAATTGACCTCCATTGTTGAACCTCTTGAGCTTGCTTCCTCCCTCTTCCCTCCTATGATTCTTGCATCTTTTTGAGGGCTTTGGAAGAGGAGATCTAGATCTACAATCCCCACCAACCAATTCATCCTCTAAGTGAGGGGAACCCATTGGATCTAGATCTTGGAGTCATTTGTTGACTTCCACCATTGTTCTTCCTCTCTAATTCCTTCCTAGCACTTGTTGCTTTGGTGGTATTTGAGAGTGAAGGATTTGAGCACCCTTGGTGTTCTTGCTTTGCATTCTTGCATAAGTGTTGAGCTCTCCATTACGATTTGTTCGAGTGAGAGACCGTGAGATTGTTACTCTTGGAGGGTGACCTCCTAGTTGGCTTGGCGGTTGGTGCCGCAGTGTTCTCTTCGTGGAAGATTGTGAAGAGACTCGGGCTTCTCCTTCGTGGAGCTTGTGAAGTGGTTGTGGAGCTTGCCATCTCCGGAGTGGAGGAAAAGCTAGACATAAGGAAAGGGCCTATTCCTTCGTGGGATAGACTCGGAGAAGAAGGTGAGCCTTTGTGGCGCGTGAGGAATCCTTCGTGGAACCTCACACCTCTCCAACGCGACGTAGCCCCCTTCCCAAAGGTGGTGAACACGGGAATACATCTTCGTCTTCGCGTGCCTCGGTTATCTCTATATCCGAGCTTACTTTCCTTGTGATAGCCATCGAGCTTGAAGTACTTATATCTTGCTTATCACTTGTGGTATATTTATCTTGTGCTATCTTGCTTAGCTTAATTTGTTGTTGGTGCACTTAGTTGAGCCTAGTGTATTTTGGTTTTGTGCTTGTAAAATAAACGTTAGTTTAATTCCGCATTCTATCAAGCCAAAACCGTAATAGTTTTGAAATTGCCTATTCACCCCCCTCTAGGCGACATCTCTATCCTTTCAATTGGTATCAGAGCAAGGTCTTTCCTTGTTTAGGCTTCACCGCCTAGAGTGTAAAGATTTCGGCTAGTAGTATAGTGCACAATGACACAATTATCTTTGATGGCACAAATTATTCTATCTGGAGAAATTGCTTACTTTGTAATCTTCGGACCTTGTGTCCAAATATTGAGCGATTTCTAGATGTAGGTTTTTCTCCTGCTATGGATCCTCAAAATCTATCTTTAGAGGATGAGAAAAATTTACATCTCGAAGCTCAAGTATCTAATGAGCTTATTTTCTCTTTGAGCCCCACAGTTAATTTGTTCTTGACGATTGTAAAGCGCAAGTCATCTCATGAGAAGTGGACCAAGCTTAAAGAAATATTTGGTGGTTTCTCCGAGGAGATCTCTTTTCCTTCACATCATGAAGAGCTCCAAGTTGCTTCCACCTCCGTCCGCAATGAGTTCTCATCTTCACCCACTTCACCAATGTGTGGCAAGACACAAGGTAAATATATGGTGAGTGGTGTTGGGAATTGCAATGTTGATATTGTGCTCGCTAATGATGATCCTTCATCTTTATCCCATTGCAATGTTTCTTCTTTGGACTTAAGCACTTATTGCAACAATAATGCTATATCCCCTTGTGTTGCTAGTCCTTGTATATCATCTAGAAATTATTTGAGTACTAGTGTAGATGATATGCTTGATTTGCCTTGTTACCATGAACAAAATGCTTCTATTTCCTCTAGTTGTTTATCTAACAATGTAGAGGAAATCAAACATTCTATAGAGAAAGACATGATCATGAATGAAGATTCAAGAATATCCTCATCTTCATTCTCCCATGCTCACATGTGCCTTACGGCAAGAGGATCAAAGGTATCTCCTACTTTGGATCCCAATATATCTTGTAAAGATAATAGCAATGATAATGATGATAGTGATGATGACATTGATGAGGATACTAGTGCTCTCTTGCTTGAGTTGACTTTTTTGTGTACCTCTCTTCGTGGTAATAATAAGGCCGTTACTTGTCTCAAACACGTTATGGACACCATAACTAAACAAACGGGAACCATAGAGGAGTTGGATTTCCAACTTGATGATGTGAGTCGGAGATCCAATCTCCTTAAGCAAGAGCTTGCCGAGGAGAAGCACACTAATTGTCTCCTCACACAAAAAATTGAATCTTATGAGCTTGAAAAGGAAAATTCCATTAATGATGCTTGTGCTACTAACTCTACTTCTTGTGAAGCATCTACCCTAAAGGAGAATGTTGAGCTAAGGGCTCAACTTGAGTTGCTAACTAGCAATTATAGGAAATTGGAAGAAAGTCATGCAAAGATCTCGGGCTCACATAATGATCTTCTAATCTCCCATGATGGGCTAAAGTTAGCTTGTGAGGCAAGTATTACTAAGATAACTGTCAACACCCAGATTTTTAACCCCAGATGCCTGTTATGCCATACATCGCAATCCCAGGATTACCATTTTTGCGAGACATAACAAATTTGGATATCATAGTACATCATCCATTACAAACCATACATAAGGTCTTACATAAATAAGGATCTCATGATCCTGTTCTTAATACAACTCAAGCAGCGAAATAATTTAATAATAAGGATAGCGTGGGTGAAGGTCCATCTTCGGGGTCACAGGCAATGCTGACAATGGGAGATGATCCTAGTTGTCGTAACCTTCCTGCGGTCCATACTCCTAGTACCCTTCTTCATATTCTGGCCATGGGAATAGCCAGGGACAAAGCCACGAGTACTCTTTAAGTACTCTCAAACTAATACTAACAAGTTAAGGGGGGGGGGTTGTATTAGGACACTAAGCTCTAGGGTTGTTTTGCAAAAAGCCAGATTTACCTCTACTAAATTCAGAAGCTAGAAAAACTAGTTGAAGTTTTATAACACCTAAGTGGGAATTTAAATTTCATATCACAACTCTGTTGTGGTCAAGTCAAAGTCTCAATTCATTTCATAAGTCCTTTTGAAAACATCTGACGGGGGAACAGTATGGCCACTCCAACTGTCCATAACCGTGGACGCGACTATTCGAATAGTTTGACACTCTGCAGAGATTGTACACTTTCACCACAACATTTGATACATCCGTCAGGAACAAATCCTGAATTCACCATACTCAGTATGTGGATAATCAATCCTAACCTTTCGATTACACGCCCTAGTATAGGCACCTCTCCTGTGAGTTTGGCCTCCCAACCATGACCAACTGTCATCTTGGGTACTGCATAGGTGGACAATCTTCACAAGGTAGCCTCAGCTCAGACCTTGGCTGTGAAGGAACCCATACTAAGGTATATAAGTTTCCAGTCAAGCCCTACCCAAATTTCGGGTATTGTGGTTGTACGGTAAAATTGGAATGGTATCGCATCCAGACAACCATCAGTTTTATAAAGGGCTAAGGCTCATTCCTCAACATTTTCATCATCAAAATCATCTGGTGTTCAGAAACACATGTCAAAACATTTCAGTAGAATGACTCATCATTCCAAGGTTTTCATAACCATTTTCACCAAGTATTCCCATCTAAAGTTGATCCAGTTTTATGCTTAGCACTAGCATCTATAAGTGGGGTAAGTACTAATGAGGGGTGATAAACAAGTGGGGATTAATTAAGTTCAATCTCATGCCTTAGGATGACATCAAGAGTATCTAAATTAGGCCAAATTTAATGCTCTTTATGCAACCTTCCATTATCTTTCTAGTATCTACAATTCACTTAAGTAAACTCTAAGAGAAAGCTTTGATAAAGAAATAAAGTAGAAAGCTTGCAAGTAAAACTAGGATTGGGTTATCAGGTGGGTATGATCACATATGCTTAAGGCATATAGTTGGCATGGTAACAAGCAAGTATTTGCTTGCATAGGTATCAGTATAATCTTGCTAAGTTAATAGCTTGCAAGTATTGGCTTTCCTTGTGCAGAGTAGTGGTTGAAGTTCTCCTCAGCTTCTTCTTCGTAGTATCCTCCTTCCTCCTCGTATCCTTGGTCGGTACTAGCGTCTATAAATAAATACGAGGTACAGACTCACCAAACAATACTTAACTATTTTCAATCATCACACAAAGGGTTCTATAGATGATCTAGCATCATTACTAACATTACAAGAATAAAGCATTTGTCTTATTTATTTTAATTTGAGAAAAGTAATTTCTACTCATTGAAAAACTAATTAAGATTTAATATTCTCCAACTCAAACATGGGATCATGTTGACACATGTCATCACCCATATTTCAGTACATGGGAATGTGATTTAAAGTGGTGTCACAATTTAATAAGGTTTAACCTTTTTATTTTCAATAAATAAAGTGACTAGAAATGCCTATGTGGCATTCTTTTATTACTTGGACATTATTTCTGTAAGTAAACCCATATGTTTTTATATATTCAGAAAGGTATGATCAAATGTGATTTTTGAGAGTTGGAATCAACTCAAAAGCTATTATGGTCGAATTTTGAAATATGTTTGAATGCAGAAAAGCTTCTGACTTGTTATTTTTACCAAGGGTGATCTACAGATCCAAATGAT
Source organism: Avena sativa (assembly GCA_916181665.1). Taxonomy (NCBI): domain Eukaryota; kingdom Viridiplantae; phylum Streptophyta; class Magnoliopsida; order Poales; family Poaceae; genus Avena; species Avena sativa. Next base: position 312,043,243 of record OV702283.1, read on the forward strand.
TTTAATCCAACGAGCTTGGATTAAGCATTTCAGTACCTTTCTAAAAAGTTGGTTTCATGCAATTTGGTTCACTGAATCGAGCTGGGTTGATTTTTGAATCTAGGTACATAACTGGGTTTGAATTAAAATAGAAAAATCTAAATTCAAACGCTTGGGCTGCGCGGGAAAGGTTAATGGGCCGGCCCAGTGTCACTCCGCAGCGCAGGGATCAGCTGACAGGGGGGTTCCACCAGTTAGTGGCTCTTAACACGCGAATCGGTACGGGGCGGTGTGGTTCGTTGGATTAGAAGTGAGATCAACGTCTGAGGGTCGTCGTCGATGATGAACATGTCACCGGCGAGCTCAAACCCTAGCGGCTCAGTGGGGGTGCATAGGGGGCATACAAGGGCTCCAGCAACGACGGCGAGGCAGGCAAACGAACGAGTGGTCGACGGCGAGCTCAGGGATGGTCGAGGCAGCTTCGGGGGTGGTCGAAATCAACGGCTCCCTTCTTCTCCAGAGGCGGCCTGCTCCGGCGCAATTCCGGCGAGCTGCTGCTCCTCGTGCTCCGGCTAGAGGGTGGAATGATCAGTGAGGTGAGGGGAGTGAAATGGTGTGCTTCAATCGGCTAGGGGTCGCCTCCTTTTATAGGCTCGATAGCGAGACCGAGAGGGATGGGTAGGCGACGATGGCGACACGACTACGGGCGGCTAGAGGCATGGCTACGGTTGGCGATCGATGGGCGGTCTCCTGGCGATGCTCTAGAACTTGAATGCGAGCTTAGGGCGGTGGCAATTGGTTGGGAACATGCGGTGCTCTGCGAGGAAGAGGCGGCGAACTCCATGGCGAGCGGTGGCTACGGGGTACGGGCGATGAAAAGAACATGTCTAGTGGTCTCCTAGGACGGTGGGGTGCATGCTAGCGGGCGGCAAGGGATCGAGGTGGTCGGGTTGCGTGGGAACGGCGCGTGCACTGGGGTGCGCGTCGGCATGGTCGACAGCGGCGCGGGCGCGGCGTTCCTGGCAGTTCTGGTCTCTGTTCTTGAGCTAGGGCTGGTAGAGAGGGGGCGGTGAGGCATGGGATACCTCCCAGACAAGGTTGGCACAGCTAGTTCTTCCTCTAGCTTGCTGTCCACACTGGGGTGACATGGTGAGGCTCGGCCTGCTCACCATTGATGGCATTGGCAAGCTCACAGTGATGTTAGAGGTTAATAACTAAGCTAGATGATCTACTAGATGTTTGCTGTGAGCTAGAGAGGGGACAAGGTTGGCCAAAACACTGCTCAAAATAGTGTTTGTGATTTGTTTGATTTGAATCTGCAACCTGTTTGATGAAATGGCCACAAGAACTTGAGTTTTGAATTTTGAAAAGATTTTTGGTGGGTGTGCTAGGCATGTGTTGAGGATTCTGTGGGTGCTTGGGTTTTGAAAATTGAACTTGTTTGAGTGGTTTTTGAAATAATGGGATCTTCCCATATGAGATAGATTCAATTTTAAACTGTCATTTAAACTTAGCATTTGAATGTTTATGGATGATCACAAAGTGGTCCTTGGTACCTTATTATGAGTACTAACAAGGGGTGCAAAGATCCACAGATGTTTCTGTTAAGTTCTGAAAGTTAGGGATAGCCAAAGTAGGCATGAGAGTTAATTTGGCCAAAGTGACCATTCACTTCATTTGTTTATTTTGAGTTGTTTGTCTTTGGGAAAAGTTTGGGGATTGTTTAGATGATGTTTATTTCACCTAAGAATCATTTTACAAGCAAAGAAACACAGAACCATGGCAATTCAAAAGAATCCAAATTTTAATACACACACATAAGAATTCTTTCATATTTTTAGTTGGAAAAGTTTTTGTTAACCCTAATTTTGATGATTAGAGTTTGATGATCCATGTATAATATTTTTGGGATGTTACAATAAAATCTTATGAGCCTCTTTTGGACATTAGCACAACTTTTACTCAAAATGCTATTTTGCCATGTGCTAGTCCTAGTAATCCATCTAGCCATACTATTGATAAACCTTGTGTTGGATTAATTGCTTTGCCTTGTTGCTCTAACAATGAAGCTTTTACTTCCTCTAGCACTTGTATTTCTACTAACCATATAGAGGAAATAAAAGAGCTCAAGGCCCAAGTCACTTCCTTAAGGAATGACTTGGAAAAGAGTCATGAAGGGAAATCCACACTCGATAATATCTTGAGTGTGCAAAAATCCCCTAATGATAAAAGTGGACTTGGATTCAACTCCAATAACAAGAACAAGTCCAATACAAACAAGAAGAAGGGCCAAAACCAAGTCAAGAATTCAGCCAAGATTATTTGCTTCAAGTGCAAGGTTGAAGGACATCATGTAAGATCTTGTCCATTGAAGAAAAAGCACTTGAGTGAGAAGAAACAAGGGAAGCGGCCACAAGTTCATGTTCAAGCCCAAGTTGAAGTTAGGCCACTTCCGAAGAAAAATCAAGATAATGCTCCCCAAGCCAAGAAATCAATGAAGAAGAGAAAGGGAGCACTTGTTGCTACATATGTCGTGCGAAGGGGCACTTTGCCTCTTCATGTTCAAACGGTACCTTATCTAACCCTATCATTGTTGATGATGATTATTCTCTTAGGAAGGATAAGGATGGCAATGTGTTTGACAAGTTTGTTGGAACTCAAAGTGGTGTCAAGAAAATAACCATTTGGGTTGCCAAGCCTATTGTGACTAACCTCTTAGGACCCAACTTGGTTGGGGACCAACTAGCTCAAACTTGATCAATAGGTGTTTATGGAGGGCATTGGAGACTTGGCGAATTCATGAAGAATTAAGGGATCTTCATATGTTATATTTGATCAAGCCAAGTCCTTTGGATTATTATTTCCCTATCTTATATCCAATGTGCCTCTTCGCGGTTACTTGTACTTAACTCATTTATATTGTAAGTTACTTGCCCCTTTACATGTTTTGGTTTTGTACCAAGTATGTGTTTGTATTTGGTGTGCCTCATGCTTGATTATTTTGTGTATTCAAGTATGTCAAGGTGTTTGGCACATCATTTACTCGTGTGTTTTATTTTTAGACTCTAATGCATCTTGATGATATCTTATTTGGCTCTTTTAGAGTGGTTAATGGAACATCCCATTTTGGGGGAGTGACATGCCTCGTGCATATCTCAAACCTTAAAATATGTGTACATGAGTACTACCACTTAGTATTGATATTGCAAGCTTATCTAATCACTATGTGGTGTATCATACTTATGAGAAATTCAAATTCTAAATGTCCATTAATTATCTCTAGTTGAGGTTTGTTATGCCTCTTATTAAAAAAATGAATATCACATTATGAGGGAGTGCTATGCTTCTTTTGCATATCACAATCCTAGGAAATGTGAACATATGAGGTAGTGCCACTTAGGGTCGATATTGTTGATTATCTTGTTTCTAGGTGGCATGTTGGCTCAAACATGGTCATATTTTTGTTAGAAGCTTTTATTGCTCGTCTTTTCGGTCTTTGTTTGAGTAAGAAATTCTTGGTGCGGTCTTTCTCAAATACATATCTCTATATCTTATTTGGGATACCATTTGCTTCAAGTTATTCTAATCATTGTTTTGCATGATTGTGTGACTAGTTTAAGCTATCAAGAATCTCTATCTTTGCATAGTGCTTAATCTTTTTATTTCTATCCTATGCTTTTTATTGTGAAGATTTATCTTTAATATCCGTACAATATACCACAAAAAATCTATTCCAATACACTCATTGTCTTTGACAATTGATATACTTGTGTGTGGTAGCATTTGTGGATCATCTTCACTTTGGAGTTAACCTCTTATTGCCTTACTTTCTTTCCAAATTTTTTTGTGTGGCTCCCATTGTCTTCCTTGGCTTTTGAACATATCTTTGATGATGTTTTGATTATTATCAAATGTGTTTTAGTGGAAGACAAACCTTTTCTTCTCGGAACCTTGTGCCATTGTGAAAAGTGTTAAGGGTTTGGTTTATTTGTTGAAACCTTGCTCTTTTGGGAGTTTGTTATCTCATTCTTTATTCTCTATTTTATTTTATTGAATGAGATAAATCTTTGAGCATTTGTGTTCTTATTTCATCTTTCATGCTTAATAGTTTTTGCTCGGTTCATTTGTTGAACTTTATTGAACAAATCTTGTGTTGTTTTGATTCTTTGATATAGTTTTGACAACAAATGTGTTTTGTCACACCTTGTATGCCTTCTTGAATATTTTTGGTGTTTTGTCCAAATTATATCTTCGTTGGATCTTGAAATTCTCGCGCATGCATGTTTAATAAATGTATATCGTATGTCATGTTTTGCATTCTTTGATCCAATATATAGGGTATACTCCATAAAATCCTTAAACGGCTAAGATGTGCATGAAATTCAAATTTCATCTCTAAATATGCACATATTTTTATGGAATGTATCCTATGTGTTGTGGTTATTCTAACCACTTTGGACCCAATAAGTTTGGGGACCAAGATGTACTTGAATGTTGTTTTAGGTACATTGAAGATGCAATGGATGCTTGTCTCATCTATAAGGAAAGTGTTGTCACCACATGATAATTGGAGCCAAGCTAGGATGATCTAAAAATTCTTATCTACTACATCATACCATTGCTATCTCGGTAACAAGTATCTTATTCATGCATACTATTCTTCCATCCAATCTCTTGTAGGTTGCATCTTGGCATGCATTTATTTGTTTGTAAATGTTCGATTCTTGCAATTATCTTTGAAAGACTTTTGTATCCTTATTGCTTATGTGAGTAATTTGAGATGATGCATATAATGGGGAGTATATAAAATCATGTTCATGATTCACCAATTCCAAATATGCCTTCTAGCAATTTATTGCATATCAACTCCTCAAGGTACTCTCATGTGCAATATTGTTGAAATTGCATTGAATCATTCCTTTTGATACTTGTTTCCTTTCTCAAAGTATCCCAACTAGCATTAGTTCCCTTAGTGTTAGTTGTGATGGTTTTGAGATTTTTTTCTTTGGTGAAGTTCATTGATATACCATAAGATAAAATAGAGCCATGCGCTATATATGCACTTAAGCAAAATATCCTCTTTGGTATATCTTATGACTTCCGCTTGGATATCATGTATTCTTTTTATTAACCTCTTATGTGTGGATGTTTCTTTGTGGATTATTCTCATGTTTTTCCCTTAGAAACTTATATACACGAGAGTGTTAATCTCTCGCCTTGATATGCTCGCTCTTTTCCGACCATCTCTCTTATCCTCTTGATTTTTAATGGTATTGGTAAGGTCTTGATTTATGAGTGCTTGGTTTACTTTTATTGCATCTTCACACACTCATATCTCATATTTGGTTTCTCTTGGACTTAAGCTTGTCTTGACAAGTGTATTGGTTATATCTAATCCTTGTATCTTGGTTGTGTTCTAAATAATATAGAGGGAGTGAGGATTCCATGTTTGTGCATATTGTATTCAAATGTAACAACTAATTTATGCACGAACCTTGGGGAGCTTCCTTATTTCACTTAGAGCACTATTTGTCCATTTGATTATTTGGATCTTTTGATTGCTTGCTTCATCCGTTGAAGTTCCTTCACCTTGTTATCCTTTTAGCAATCCTTGATCCTGAATATAGTTTGATTTCCTACAAGTGTTCGTCATCGGATATGTGCATGTGATTTCACTCATATTACGAGTAATGCACACCTTGTGTAGGAACTCATACTATATTGTCCTTCTAACCTTGTTATCCATTTTGACACTTGTTGTCAATGGGGGAGAAGTTTAGAGGGTTTTAAGGGAAATGGTTTTCTACTTAAGATTGGTTTGTTCTTAAGTGTTTGCCTTTCATGCATCTCATCTTTATTATGTTTTTCTTGGTTGTATATATAGTGGAAACTCTCCCAAAGGTTATGCTTGACAATGTATGCAATGAAATTCAAGATCATAACACGTGCATATATTGTGGGGGAGTTTGCTCTATATATGTTGGTTCTACTCACATCTCCTGCATTAGTTGTAGTTTATGTGAGTAGAATCGGTTTTGATATGGGATAGTATATTTGTGTTACTTAACCATATCAAATACAACCTCTTGTATACAAATTATTCTTGGATAAGCTGTGTACTTGTTTCTTATATTCATTATATAAACCCTCTTGTTGTGATTGTCATCAATTACCAAAATAGGGGAGATTGAAAGGGTAATTGCCCTATGTGTGGTTTGGTGATTAATGACAATCCCTATGGACTAATGTTTTCATTGAGTTTTATATGAAGGAATATTCCATAGGTCATGCTTATAGTCCATGTGTTCGATTCAAGTATGGATGCCATGAAGATAAAGATATACCTTGACCTTGAGTATTGGCATCAAAATCATTGAGTTGAAGAGAAGAATATGATATGATCAAGATCTTGGGAGTGTGATCTCAATAGAAGAATTCAAGATATGGCTCTAAGTCGGTGTCATGATAACCTCATTAGTTGAGATATGGTTGACTAATATTTAGAGCATGTAATCAAATGAAGAGTTCCTTATGTACCTCAAGATATTAAGATGGAGCATGAGAAGATACTTGGTTGACCAATGCAAAGAGTGAAGAGTGATTTCAAGATGGTCAACACATGAAGCATAAAGAATGTACCACATGGTATTGTGGTATGGTAAGCCTTGTCAATTATGCATCATGAACTAACCCATTATATATTTTCCTTTGCGTTTTCTATATGAGACAAGTATCTTTCCATGGGCATGCTTCAAAAATGAAGATATTATATAGCCCATGAGAGGATGACATCAAGTGGTGATCGTCATCAAGGTTGAGAAGGGCAAGTTCAAGATAAGCATCTCGAGAAGATCATTTGCTTGAAGCTTGCCATCCATATTGGTGATAATGGACATGTGAAGACATGTATTAATGAAGCTATCCCATAGTGGTGTATGGGGAGCAAATTAGGAGTCTTCACGAAGCAACAATGATCAAGTGTTGCATTCCAGCTTGGGTGGAGCCTGAAGCGTTGTCATCAAGATGAAGAGATATGCGCAAGGCAAAGGTATGGCCTTTCTAGGTTTTCCTTTTACCGGTCTCAAGGTGGTTGTTGGGATACCGGGCTATAGGATAGATAGCCGCACTATTAAGAGGGGCTCTCAGTTGTGTAACTTGATCACATCGTCATAGGGAGATCAATCGTTTGCATACTTTGCATCTTCCTATTTAGTTGCTTCTTGGTGTTTCTCCATGTGAGGTTCTTGAGCTTGTTGCTAGCTCTTTAACAAGCCCAAGTTCATCAAAAACGGAATTCGTATGCATCTTCTATGGCATTTTCGAGTTTGAAGGTTTTATCGGTTCTTATTTAGGGAGGCTTCTTACCTTTCTTCATTTGTTTCTATCCTCCTTTTTTGGGCTATGATGTTTCTCTGCACAATCTTGTAGAGCTTGTTGTCCTCGTCAAAACAAGCCCAAGATCATTGAAATCGGAGTCCGGATGCAAAAGTTATTGCGTTTTTCGTGAAGCATGTTTCATCCCGGTTGTGGATTCGGTTCAACCGGCTCCCAGACCGGGTGGTCCGGTGCCAGGACCGGAAAACCGGATCTTAAACCGGGTTTTTCGGTTTTGCTATACCTAGTCTATCCGAGACTGTGTACCGACCCTAATTCCGGTTTTAAGTTCGGTTTTCCGGTCCAGGAACCAGACCGTCCGGTTCTGGAGCCGGTCCAACCGAACTTTCAACCGAGTTCGCATAGATTTCTCCTTACGGCCATATTTGCTTTCCACTATAAAATGGGGTTCTTCCCCCAACATTTTAGAGTGTTCTTGACCACGAAATTGACCTCCACTATTGAACCTCTTGAGCTTGCTTCCTCCCTCTTCCCTCCTATGATTCTTGCATCTTTTTGAGGGCTTTGGAAGAGGAGATCTAGATCTACAATTCCCACCTACCAATTCCTCCTCTAAGTGAGGGGAACCCATTGGATCTAGATCTTGGAGTCATTTGTTGACTTCCACCATTGTTCTTCCTCTCTAATTCCTCCCTAGCACTTGTTGCTTTGGTGGTATTTGAGAGTGAAGGATTTGACCACCCTTGGTGTTCTTGCTTTGCATTCTTGTATAAGTGTTGAGCTCTCCATTACGATTTGTTCGTGTGAGAGACCGTGAGCTTGTTACTCTTGGAGGGTGACCTCCTAGTTGGCTTGGCGGTTGGTGCCGCGGTGTTCTCTTCGTGGAAGATTGTGAAGAGACCCGGGCTTCTCCTTCGTGGAGCTTGTGAAGTGGTTGTGGAGCTTGCCATCTCCGGAGTGGAGGAAAATCTAGCCATAAGGAAATGGCCTATTCCTTCGTGGGATAGACACGGAGAAGAAGGTGAGCCTTTGTGGCGCGTGAGGAATCCTTCGTGGAACCTCACACCTCTCCAACATGACGTAGCCCGTTCCCAAAGGTGGTGAACACGGGAATACATCTTCGTCTCCGCGTGCCTCGGTTATCTCTATATCCGAGCTTACTTTCCTTGTGATAGCCATCGAGCTTGAAGTACTTATATCTTGCTTATCACTTGTGGTATATTTATCTTGTGTTATCTTGCTTAGCTTAATTTGTTGTTGGTGCACTTAGTTGAGCCTAGTGTATTTAGGTTTTGTGCTTGTAAAATAAACGTTAGTTTAATTCCGCATTCTATCAAGCCAAAACCGTAATAGTTTTGAAATTGCCTATTCACCCCCCTCTAAGCGACATCTCTATCCTTTCACCCGTGCTGACCTCGCCGCCGCCCCGTGCCCAGCCTCACTCCCGTGTGTCACCTGCGGCTGACCTCGCGCTCAGGCTGCCGCCCGTGCTGATCTCACCGCCGCCCCGTGCTAAGCTTGCCGCCACCCTGTGCCCATGCCGCCACCCCGTGCCTAAACTCGCCCCCGCGCCCCGCTAGCGCCTGCCGCCGTACAGACGCTGCCCTCGCCATGACGAGGCGGGACGAGCTGGGAGGAGGGGACAAGCTGGGTGGAGGGGCCGGCCAGACCTTGCCCTCGGGCATGGCGCGACGACGGGGACATCATGGGAGGAGGTGCGTCGGGGATGGCCTGGGAGAAGAGGCAGCAGGGTCGGGGCCTGGGATCTATTTTATTTTTAATTTTAGACATTTTTGATTTTTTTTTAAAATTTTAGCTATTTTTATCTCAGAAATAGCTTGTTTCTGCCACGCCAGACTTACAGCTGGCCCCTTTGTCAGAAATCGTGTCAATTCGTGATCAACATTGCCACAAATTTAGCGTAAAGTGATGGTTTTTTGCGATTTAAACGAATAGTGATGGTTTTTCTAAATTTAACATGAAAAGTGATGGTTTTATGCTAACCACTCTAGTTCTGCAGGGGAGGATAGCTAGCTGGTAGCGAACGTTGCCTTACAGTGAAGTTTGATGACATCAAGAGGGATCTTGGCCAAATCTTGGCAAGCTCAACCTTAGATATAGTGCATTGATAATGTCCATGGTAGACGTTGATGCTAGATTGATCGTACTCCCTCTGTTTTAAAATATAAGATGTTTTAGGTTCGTGAAGAAAATGAATCTAGACTTGTTTTAGTATGTAGGTTCACTCAACTTTGGGATGAATCTACGTACTAAAACAAGTTTAGATTCATTTTCTTCACAAACCTAAAACATCTTATATTTTGAAACGGAGGGAGTACATGCAAAAGAAAATAAGACATTTCCCTTTTTAGCCATAGACATCCACAAGGTTCTCGGTATCCCTGTCCGTGGCTCTGCCATCGATTGTTTCCTCCACCGAGTTACTGTATGTTCTCGGTCTATTCAGTTCTTCATGACAGCAATTGGCATGAACGATGCTATAGCACACAGTCTCAAGGCTGTTGAGCAGTTTCTGCTGACCGAGATAAATGAGAACACAAGCACAATCGAATTGTACTTCTTCCGAATTGCTTTTGTGATTTTTGCAATGGGTCGTATTCTTGATCTAACCACAAAGCACAAGTACAGCACGCTTGATTTCTGGGCAGCGTTGAAAGGTGCAGATTGGATTCATGAGTTTAACCGGTGTCAATATGTCCTTGACTGCATAATAAAAGGTGTTCCATGGTTTATTTCCAAAAAAGGAATCAACCAGGAAAAAGAAGGACATGTCGCCGGAGGGCCACCGAGGCGCTTCCCTAGCCCGCGGCCTCCTCCTCCTCCCTCCTCCTTCCCTCCCTTGTTGTTGCCGGCGAGCCGCCAGGCATAGACCGCGCGGTGCCGGTGATGCAGGACCTCCACTACCCGGCGCTGGGCTCCCTCGCGGGCGGCGCCTCTAGAAGCTAAACTAATTTGGAAGACTCATAAAATTTAGAACCGGCTTTCACATGAAGCTGGGGGTAAGACATCTTTTCGGAAGCCGCCAAAAGAACTAGGCCTAACATTTTTTTTTTTAAAAGTCAAGCTACGAAAAGTTTGACAAAACTTTCTGAAAAAACTATAATACCATATAGATACCATGGTATGAATTTTGCATTGTAAATATTAATATTTTTCTCTAAAAATTTGGTTAAACTTTACGTATTTGACTTTTGGCAAAAAATATATGCCTTAAGCTTTGGTACAGCTGTAGTATCATTTTTTGTTGCAGATACTATAGCACGACAATATTGAGATTGGCCAACCGAACACAACATTTTCCCAAGAGTCATAAGCTCTCAGCAGGTTTCACTCAAAAAGATGGTCCAAACCCTTGCATCAGCCTCCTAAGCCAATGAATTCTTGCCAACTATGGCCAGTTTAGTTTATCTCTAATACCTTTTTATTGCTTATAGTTAATTACATGAACACTAGATAGCTACTTTTTTCACCCGACAGTTGTGTGAACCACATTCGGTTTGCTACTCTTGTCAGACATTCAGCAGCAAAACGAACAATGTCACCCCTCTGGCACCTGCAAATGCAACTGCAACACCAAGTATCCACAAAACAACTGAACGAACGCCACATGCAACAACTTACAGCATTAGACCTTAGTATGTACCAAATGTTCTCGGACCAATTGATTTCGCCAAATATTCGAGCTCGAACTACCCCCACTTGGTTCGTTAACCTCCATGTTTCTATGTATTTATTTGTCACATCTATGTTGTGTCAAGTTGTCTGATATTGGATAAATTTCACTTTAGGTATCTCACGAACATACGATGATTTTGAAAGAACACAATAGTCGATCCATGCTTAGCATGGCTGCTTGGAGGAACAGACACAAGGAGGTCATGTACTGTTTTGGTGATAAATTAATATCAATATATTCAAGGCATTGCAAATGTTTTCAACCACCCTATACTAATATAGAAAATTCAAACTGTTAGAATATTGTATTTATATAGATATACTATTTATATAGATACATGGTTGTATATGTCTAGTCCGTATATATCAGTCCGTGTATCGTACGGTACGAAACTCTGCAACCTCTATATATAGATCAATACAAGGCACCATAATGTGCAGTTTTCCCTATCTTATATGGTATCAGAAGCAAAACCCTAGCCTGTGCCGTCCCCCACCTTCCGCCGCCAACCCTAACCCTACCGCTGTGCCGCCATCGCCGCCTCCATGTCGCCTCCCTCCGACGACGATGTGGCGATCACTGCGGCCAAGGAGCGCGTGTCGTGGGAATGACCACGGCAGATGCTGCAATCGGCAGCGAGTAGTAGAACATGGGGCAATGGCGGCCAGCCATCTGTGGTGCGAGATGAGGGCGGGACACAAGGTTTTACCCAGGTTCGGCCCCCCGGAGGGTAAAGACCTACTCCTGCTAGATTGTATTATGGAGAGAGTACAAAGGGGCGAGCTCGACGACTAGGCGGCGAGTCGCTTGGGTGTATGCGGGAACGTGTCCTCTATGCGTATCCTAGGGAGGTTTATATAGGCTCACCTCGCTAGGATTTACAGATTACAACCGAATTAGTTAAGGATTCGAAAGTCTTTGACCTAGTCCGACTGGGCCTAGCTACGCTTCTGGGCCTCCAGCTTCCAGTCGCCTGAGTCCTCGCCAAGTCTTGATCCAGTCGCCGTCCTGCAGGCCCACTCGGTGGCGGCTCGGGCCAATAGGAAACGTCCTGCTGGGCATACCCCGGTAGGCATATCCCCATCAGTAGTCCCCGAGGCCGTCGTTGATTCGTTGCAGGCATTCGCTGGCAGTCGGAGTATGCGGGTCCAATGCGAACACCTAGTCGAATCGGCGGCGGACTCCTGAACAAAGGAAAGAACTAGTCATTTTAGTCGCAATAGCGGCGACCAATCATATCGCAGCTTGGCGAACGGGTCGGCGAGTAGTTGGTCACTGTCATAGTAATCGGGTCAGCGAATCTTCAAGTCGCTGGAGGCATCGAGTCGAGTGAACGAAGTTGGACCGTCAGTTTTGGTCAAACTAGCCGTTGGGTAATCCAACGGTAATATTGGCGTAATTACCGCGTAGTAACGGCTCCCGAAAATGGCGGCGCCGTGGGATCGAACCTCGGCTTTGCCTTGTAGTTGCCACCATCGCGGCGCTGGCCTCCGTCGCGGCGGAAGCTTTTGGGTTCGCGCGGCGCGTATCCGGCGTTGGCGACGAAGTCGACTCGCCCGTCACCGCGGCGTTTTCCGGTGAGGCGAGTGTTGCTGTAGCGTAGCTCGGGTCGCCTCCCGTTGTCGTGGCCGCTCGTGCGGGGATTTCTTCTCGACTCGTCGTCGGTTTCTTGGTTTGGGTCCTCCTCCGCGTACCTCTTTGAGATCTCCAGGAGGTCCGGTATGTTGTCGAGTGTTCTGTACACTCGCTTGAGCTTGGCGACCAGGGGCTCATAGCGGCACGAGGTCTTGAAGCAGTGGATCGCGGTGTCCGAGTGGATTCCGGCCGCGTTGTACCACAGGTATTGCCACCATTGGACCCAACTGCGGATCGACTCGCGGGGTCCCTGGACGCATCGCTCCAGGTCCTCGATGGTGGTGGCGCGGGTGTATGAACCCTCGAAGTGCCTGACGAAGGCGTCGCGCATTTCCTCCCAGGAGTCGATGCTATCCGCAGGGAGGGTGTTAATCCACTACCTACACGCTCCCTCCACCATCAGGGGAAGGTAGCGGGTGGCGAGTAGGTCGGTGTGGCCGGCGATCCCCACCGCCATGAGGTAAGTGTCCAGCCACACGGACAGATCATACGAGGGGTCGTACTTCTCGATCTCCTTCGGCGCTTTGAAGTTCACCGGGTATCTTTCGCCTCGGATCATCGGTCCGAAGCACTGGGATCCAACTCGTCTCAGCGATCCCCTTGGTTCGCCGTCGCGGCGGTTGGTGAGGGTATGCCTCAGGTCTTCAGGCTGGCGTGCGCGCCAGCTCTAGTTGTTGATGATGTGGGTGCGTGCATCGACGGGCTGCCCGTTGGCGGCGACGAAGTTGTTCGCCGGCTGTGGGTCGTTGGTGGAGAGTGCCGCGTTTGCGGGTCGGTGTTGGAGCTGTAGGGGCTCGGGTGGTGGGAAGTTGAGGGTATTCGCCGCCATTGGGCGGCCGCTCGAGGCCGCCCTGCTGCCTGATGAACGCGAGTACGTCCGACCCTGTGAGTCGGCGCCCGCGTGTTGTAGCTCAACTGCTTTGGCGAGCAGAGCCTTGGCATACTAGATCTGCAGGGTGCCTTCCCCGGTGACTTGGATGTTGTCGACTGCTGCTCGGATCGCGACGACGTTGTCCATTGGGGTGGAGAACAGCGGGAGGCCGTTCGCATCTCGCTCTCGTGAGGAGACCACGATCCTTGGTTGGTCCCTGGGGGGCGAGCGGTTGGGTGGTGGTGGGGCGCCGTTGGCCGTCACCCCTGGTGGGGGTCGAGCGCTTCCTCTTGGCGGCGCGTTCTCACGGATCGCGCGCTCGGCCACGCGAGCCGGGTCGTTTTCATCGTCGAAGTTCAGGGCGCGCCCCTGAACTGTAGGGTTCAGGCGTGACCTGATTCGGAGTTGGTGATAGCGCGACAGCTCCTGCGCTGTCACCTGCTCGAGGCAATTTTTTTTGCACCCGGCTTGTTCCTTGCGGACCGCCTCCGCCAGCCGCAGGCGGAGTTCCTCGACCTCCGTTGCCATCGCGTTTGGTGGGATCGGCGTGGATAAGGGGTCTTCCGGGGGGTCGATGCCAGTCGCCATGTAGGTCGCGGCGTGGCGACCGGTTCCGTCGTGGAGGTCGGCGGAGTTCTCCGACCTGGAGTCAAAGTCGAAGATCCCAAGGATGGAGGGGTCCTCGAAGTCTCTGACGTTGGAGACCTGGGTGATGGAGCCCGCGGGCGATGCGGAGACAATGGATCCGGTGGCCAACGCCGGGGTCGCCGAAGCGACATCGTCGTTGAGGGCCGCGTCGTCCGCGGCCGCGGTGGTTTCGGCCACGTTGCTGTGGGCCGAGTCGTACTCGGAGGCGAGGCGGTGAATCATGCGGACCTGGCTCTCAGAGAGCCGGTCGCGTGGCGGTGACTCGCGGATGCGAGCCGAGTCCTCCGAGACGATGACGTCGGTGAGACCGACGAAGAGGTTGATCGTGCCGACCGGCAGAATCACATTATGTGTGACGAGTCGTGCCGCCGGGACGTAGCTGCTCGGCAAGATCTGGAGCATCTCTCCGATCGCGATCATGCGGCCGGTGGCGATCGAATCGTTGATGGACAGATTGGATCTCGCCGCAGAACACCGGCCTGACCGGCCAGGCCCCACGGTGGGCGCCACTGTCATGGGAATGACCACGGCAGATGCTGCAATCAGCAGCGAGTAGTAGAACATGGGGCAAGGGCGGCCAGTCATCTACGGTGCGAGATGAGGGCGGAGACACAAGGTTTTACCCAGGTTCGCCCCTCCCAGAGGGTAAAGACCTACTCCTGCTAGATTGTATGATGGAGAGAGTACAAAGGGGCGAGCTCGACGACTAGGCGGCGAGTCGCTTGGGTATATGAGGGAACGTGTCCTCTATGCGTACCCTAGGGAGGTTTATATAGGCTCACCTCGCTAGGGTTTACAGATTACAACCGAATTAGTTAAGGATTCAGAGGTCTTTGACCTAGTCCGACTAGGCCTAGCTACGCTTCTGGGCCTCCAGCTTCCCGTCGCCTAAGTCCTCGCCAAGTCTTGATCCAGTCGCTGTCCTGCAGGCCCACTCGGTGGCAGCTTAGGCCAATAGGAAACGTCCTACTGGGCATACCCCGGTAGGCATATCCCCATCAGCGCGGATGCCGAGGATGCCGAGGCTGCCAAGGCCAAGGTGGTCCTCGCCTCCGCCAATGCCGGGTCCGGGTCGACCGCGGGGTCATTCTCTCTGACCTTGCTGCACTGCACTCCATCAAGGCACGTTCTTGTCGAGCTAGCGCTTGACACCGACGTTCATTCTCAGTGACGCACCTTCTTTCGCGCCGCATACCGCAAGTATGCTCTCCTGGATCACCTCGACATCGATGCCCCAGCTATGTTGACACCGGAGTGGTCCCTTCTCAACGCCACCGTCATCTCCTGGCTCTATGGATTTGTCTCGCTCAGCATCCTTGACGCCGTCATGACGCCCGGTGATGATCGCCTCACCGTCGAGCTATGGAATAGCATCAATGGCCTCTTTAACGACCACAAGATCAATTGCCAGCTGCACCTCATGGCCGAGCTCGGTGATTTCAATATGGGCGAGATGACCATGACTAAGTATCTTCACAAGGTCAAGTCTCTCTCCGATGGACTTGCAGATCTTGGCGCTCCTGTTGACGATGCCGAGATGGTGATCCACTACCTCAAAGGTCTCTCCGAGCAGTACGAGTCCGCCGCCAATCTGATCTCCCTCATGCCCGGGATTAGATTCACGAAATGTTTCTCCTTGCTCGCACTCCAGGATATGAAGCGCAAAAATCGTCGTGCCCGAAACACCGACACGACCCTCTTTACCAACGTCGGCAACCCTAGCAAGGGCCTCGGTAAGGGAAAGTAGAAGAACAAGGCTGCCACCGACGCCGCCAAGGAGGCCACACCCGCCTAGGCGCCAACACCCCCAACGGCTACGACCGCCGTCCCTTCTTCCTGGCCGTCACCGCAGCAGCCCTGGAATGGCGCCATCCAGATGTGGCCCTATGGCCAAGGGGCCTGCTCGGCCTGCCGACGCACACCTACGCCTGACGCCTAGATACGTGCCGCGACATGCCCCGTCACCGCACACCTTCTACACGCAGGGCCCATACGCGGTACCGCTTGCCTCCTACGGCTATGTCTACGCACCTGTGGAGCCCTCCTACGGACTCGGTGCAACCGCTCCATCATCACCGGCACCATCGACGGCCGCGTGGAATCAGGCCGCATTGATGAACAAGTTCCAGACCATGGGGCTGCAAAAACCCACCAGGGAGTGGGTGATGGACACCGGCGCCTCCTCCCACTTTGCGTCTGATCCCGGTATGCTCACCACCATGTCCCCCCTCCTCCTCCCGACGTGCTGTCATTGTCGGTAACGATTCCACCCTTCCGATCACCGGTACCAGGCATGCATGTTTTCCTCTTTCCACTTCGTCTCGTCTTCTTTACTTTCGTAATTTCTTAGTTTCTCCTAACATAGTTAAAACATGTTGTCTATTCATTAGTTCACCATTGATAATCGTGTCTCCGTCGAATTTGACCCTCTTGGTTTTTCTGTGAAGGACCTTCTAACCAGGATCGAGATTCTCAGATGCAATAGCTTCAGACCTCTCTACTCCATCCGCCCTTCATCCACCAGCCGGCCATACGGCTTCCTCGTCGCCGATTCCACATTTTGGCACCGTCGGCTTAGGCATCCTGGGCGGCCCGTCATGGAGTCCTTAGCTCGTTCTTCGATTATTCCTAGGGACAAGAACAAAATTAGCCTACGGCATGATTGTCAATTAGGTTGTCATGTTCGTCTTCCTTTTTCTTCCAACAATCATGTAACCACTACTCCGTTTCAAATAATTCACTGTGATTTCTGAACATCTCCTGTTGAGAGTATTTCCGGCTTTAAGTATTATCTCATATGTCTTGATGATTTTACTTAGTATGCATGGGTTTATCCTATATGGTCTAAGTAAGAAGTTTTATCACACTTGTCTTCCCTTCATGCTTTAGCGCTCACCCAGTTTAGAATACGCCCGCCGGCTATTCAGTGTGATAATGGTGGTGAGTTCGATAATTCCCTCCTCCATTATTTTTTCCAACACCATGGAATTGCACTCGCTTTTCATGTCCATATGCTTCACAACAGAATGGTAAGGCTGAACGTAGTATTCACACTCTCAATGACATTACTCGCACACTCCTAATTCAGGCCAGCATGCCGCCTCGTTTTTGGGTAGAGGCTCTTCACACAGCCGCCATGTTACATAATCGTTTGCCTTCCAAGGCAATCTCGGATCGTGTTCCCTTCCATGCCTTACTTGGCGTGGATCCTGCATATGCCGGTCTTAGGGTTTTTGGATGTCTTTGCTACCCCAACACCACCTTTATTGCACCGCATAAGCTTGCGCCTCGCTCTATGCCCTGTGTGTTCCGTGGGTATCCATCCTTGTATCATGGCTATCGCTGCCTTGATCTCTCCACCCAAAAGATTATCATCTCCCACCATGTTGCGTGATTTGTCGATCTTGCGCTGTGTGAGCTCGCTATGAGCATCGTAATTGCTGCTCCTGTGCCATGGGCTTCGGCGGCGTCGAGGCATGTCATGCTCTTCCTCTTCGGATGAGGGTGTGCGGCTTCGAGTGAAACTTACCGCGGCCTTTTTCTTCGGCTCTGCGGGTGTTTCGTCATGGAGCGCAGCTCCGACGAGTCCGAGGCCTGCAAGCGCAGACTTATGGATCATGTTTTTCGGGTCTCCCGCTGATGGCGGGTTGGACGCGAGGTAGGTGGTGGCGGCCCATGATCGTGGCCTGCGGCGTTTTCGGCATGATGTTGCCTTGCGAGTCCATCGTCATGAAGGACGTGTCGAGTGCTTTGGTGACCTCACGTCGTGCGGCGAGGTCCATGCGCTCCAGGCGAGAGCGGTACTTGCGGGCGTTGTTGCCGTGTGAAGAGGAGCCGCCAGCGGCGGAGAGCGTAGCTCACCGCATGCTTGATTCGTCAGCTGCTCGCTTGCGTTTTTCGAGGTAGCCTTGTAGCTTGACCTATCGATTGTGTTCCTTGATCAGGAGCCAGTGATAAGTCATCAGCATGTCACGGGAGGCATCAACATGTAAGATGTGATTGCCTCGTACAGCTTCGCGCGCGATCTCCTAGCCCTCGCCGTTGAGGTGGATTTCATTGTGGGCACGATTTACGCCCTCAGTGCCTCGAGGTGCCCTATTCCCGTTGGGATTTTGCGGGTTTGCCCTGTTTCCTCCGTTCTCAACCTAAGGGTTGGGAGGCGGATTCAGCGGTGCCTCGGTTCCGTCGTTCACGTCGCCGCCATGGATGACAGCGGACATGTTGCGCTCAGGGAGAGGGTCGCTGCTCCCACAACTTTCAGATCCGGAACCGTAGGTTCCTTCATCTAAAGAGGGTCGCATAGATCGGAGTTGCAGCTGCTGCTGTCATCCGAATTGCTCGTCAGTGACGACGTGCGTGGGGCGTTGATGGGTGGAACCCATTAAGCGGGCTGGATTGATGGAAGTGGCACCCGCTCTGGGAGGCGGAGGGTGCCATTCTGCCCCACCTGGAAGAAGCTCCCGAACAACATCTCGATTCCATCGCCTACGGACTCGAAATCTTTGCGGGTGGCCGGCGAGTGGGTGGTGAAGTCGAAAGCGCCGAAGAGGAGGTGATTCTCCGTCGCTGAGGAATCATAGATCGCTCCGGATGGGACCGTCATGACCGCACGATCAGCGTCCCCAGTTCCCACAGACGGTGCCAATTTACGAGGGTTTGACTTCTCAATGCCCATTGTTATGGACTTGAGTTTTGGAGAAGATGGGGATCCTAGAAGTCGCGAGACGGTTAACAGGCAAGCAACACGGGGACACGAGGTTTACCCAGGTTCAGGCCCCCAGAGGGAAAACCCTACTCCTGCTTGTCTGTTCTTGATTACGGCGGAACCGAAGGTTACATGGGGTGCGCAGATGCGATCTAGCGTGAGGTGTGTGTATGAGGTCAAGAGATCCTTCTCGTCGTGCCCTCCTGGTCTTTATATAGATAGGCCAGGTCTCGGGGGTAGGTCGAGTCGGTTACAGGTTAGGGTTGAACCCTTTGAAAGTCTATCTACAGCTAGTCGTGTCCTTCAAGGAGTCGAACTTGTAATGGGCTTGGGCCACCCAAAATCTTCTTGGACATCAAGTCTTCACGTGGGCCTTCCCTGGGATGGACCGGGCATACCAATGTGAGGAACCCGTAGGGTATATCCATGTCACCTCCACTCCATCCTTGCCATCTCCAACTCCTTCCCTACACACTTATGATTTTTTGCAGGATACCAAGAACCCGATGCCATCGACGCCGTTCATCGTGCTAGTCATGGGACCACCGGTTGCAGGCCCCGCCGCGGCGCCACCCTAGCATGCCGTGGCCACGTCGCATGTTGCGACATCGCCACGGTCACAACCATCATCCTCACCACGGTGGCCATCGCCTGCCGCGGGAACACCACCGACATCGCCACGGTCGACGTTGTCACCTGCCATGGGCTCTACCGCGGCAACACGACAGCCTGCCGAGACCCGCGATAGCCTTCCGTGCCAGCGCCTGCCGCCCCGCCTACTGCACATCCTGCCACAGACACTCTCCTTGTCATGGCAGCCCCTGCCGAGCGTTGTGCCGCTCGGACCTGCCGTTCGCGGGACCCGCCTCCGCCACCATCTCATACCATGGTCACTTGTGCTAAGAGGGGCATTGTGAAGACGAAGATGTTTTTGATCTTATTGTTGAGGGTTTATCTCCAATACCGAAGACCTATTGTGGTGCTCTCAAGGATCCGAACTGGCACTCCTCTATGGTTGAGGAGTATGGCGCTCTTCTCTCCAACAACACTTAGGACCTCGTTGATCCACCTCGGAATGCTAACATTGTTACCGGCAAGTGGATCTACCGTCACAAGATGAAGTCTAATGGTTCCTTGGAATGATACAAAGCTCGTCGGGTGCTTTGCAGATTTACTCAGCATGAAGGTATTGATTTTGATGAAATCTTTATTCCTGTCGTCAAGCCAACTACTATTCGCACAATGTTATCTCTTGCGCTCTTAGTGACTGGCCGATTCATCAGCTTGACATCAAGAATGCGTTCCTCAACGGCACTCTCACAGAAACTGTGTATGCTCGTCAGCCTTCTGGGTTCACTGATCCTAAATTTCCTGATAAGGTATGCCGTCTCAACAAATCACTCTATGGTTTGAAGCAGGCGCCTCGAGCATGGTTTCAGAGGTTTGACTCTTTCGTTGCATCGGTTGGTTTCATTGGCTCCAAGTCCGATAACTCGTTGTTCGTCTATCGGCGTGGCGCTGACTTGGCCTATCTCCTACTCTATGTGGATGACATCATCCTGACCGTGTCTTCCTCGGCATTGTTGCACAATGTGATTGCCTCTCTTTGTACCGAGTTTGCTATGACAGGTATGGGCGCTCTTCATTACTTTCTAGGCATCTCTGTCACACGCACCAAGGATAGTTTGTTCCTCTCACAGGAGAAGTATGCATTGAACCTTCTTGACAAAGCTGGTATGTTGCAGTGCAAATCCATCTCTATCTAGTTGATACCGCCTCCAAAATTTTAGCCAAGTCCAGTGATCCTGTTGCAGATTCCATCGAGTATCGTAGTATTGCAGGAGGTCTTCAATACCTTAATTTTACTCGGCCGGACATCTCGTATGCAGTGCAGCAGATTTGTCTTCACATGCATGATCCTCAGACTAATCATTTGCTCCTTGTGAAGCGTGTTCTTCGCTACATCCGCGGTACCCCCAGCTATGGCCTCACTTTGTTTCGACGCAACTCTAACAAGTTGATGGCCTATTCTGATGCTGATTGGGCAGGTTGCCCAGACACTCGCCGGTCTACCTCTGGATATTGTGTTTTCCTCGGTGCTAACCTGGTGTCAGGGTATGCTAATTGGCAGGACACAGTCTCTTGCTCTACTGCTGAGGCTGAAATACAGGGCAGTAGCAAATGTGGTGGTTAAAACATGTTGGTTACAACAATTTCTTTAGGAGCTTCATCGACCGGTGATTGGTGCCACTGTGGTTTTCTGTGACAATGTGAGCTCTGTTTACATGACTCAGAATCATGTTCATCATCAGCGCACCAAGCATGTGGAGATCGATCTACACTTTGTACGAGACCATGTCACCCCAGGCGAGGTCCGAGTTCTACATGTTCTGAGTTCTTAATTTGCGGATATTTTAACCAAAGAATTGCCATCGACTCTCTTCTTGGATTTCAGGATAGTCTTAACATTCGTCGACGCCCGTTTACGACCGAGGGAGGGTGTTAGAATATATAACCGTATTATATTTATATAGATACACGGTTGTACATATGTAGTCCGTGTATAGCTGTCAGTGTATTATTGTAAGGTACAAACTCTACCTTGTAACCTCTATATATAGATAAATACAAGGTACCACAATGTGTGGTTTCCTCTATCTTAGACAAACTTTGGTCTGTCTCCATTAGGTACAACAATCTACTAATGTCGAATCATACACATCTATGTGCCTAAACTTTCGTTTGCCTCCATCAGATAAATCCAATCCACCAAGCCGCAACAAACAATTACAGAACCGTCGCAGTCAAGAACGACGAAGAAGGATCACATGAGATCCCTCTTGAACAAGTTCTAGAGCCGAGAACTGATAAACTTGAATACCAATTGATAGGAAGAAGTTAATATGCAAACAATCCGAACAAATTCAAACATGAGGCAAACCAACCTGTGGTTGGATGGCTAGAAGGATAGTTGTACCCCAGCCCATCAGAGTTCGAACCTTAGGTTTGATACTGTGTGTTACATAAAAGGCAGAATCTTCTTTCAGTGGAGGTGACGTTCCCGTCGATAGCGCGGCGCCTGTGGTGACTTTGTCAATCTCAAGACCCGATCCGTCGGCTCAGTCTCTCGGAGGAGCTCATAGGGGTAGGGTGTGCGTGTGTGCATTCATAGAGGTAAGTACATGCACGTGTTGTGAGCGTCTATGAGATTGTACTGTATTTCTCAAAAAAATAAAAAAATCAAACATGACACAAAAGATTAAGTGGCAACTTTGGAGGGTGATTCCTATGGTTTAAACTGACTACAAATACGGGGTTGACCGTCAGCGATAGGTGGCAGTTAGGGCTGACAAGAGCCTTTGATCCTTGGCATTATAGAAGAATAAAAGAGCAGAAATGTTAAAAGGTGCTTTGTCAAAAAGAAAATAATGTTTTGGAACAGTAATTTAAACTTGATTTGTTGGAGATCGAGGTCATTGGCGAGATGGAGCGCACATGAACATGTAAGTGGAATCTGTGACGAGTTGAACTTAAGGAGGAGACTTTAGATCTTGATCATGCGGTTGAATACCGGAGAATAGAGTCTATCATTGATTTTAGATGTGTTGCAGACTATTTAAATTTAACAATGGAGGAGGAATAACTCAAGTGTTTGGGTCGATGATCCGCCCTAGTTTTATTGTTTCTTCGTTAATGGAACGATCAATAAATCTCTCACCAAGATGGCTTTCAAAGAAAATAGGGGAACACAATTGCCAATTTCCCTTTATCAAGTACTAGTACAATTCTTTGTGTTCCCTTTGATTGCCCGAAAGTGCAGAGCATCTCATCAACCAAACCCATGTTGCAAAGGAATGCCATACGTGCAACCCAAGCTTGGCCCCTAACCCAATTTTACCTGTCCTGCCTGGACACTCCACACGCGCGCGCCAAGGATTTGACAGGTGCGGCGTTTATTGCAGCAACACGAAACCGTCTTTGCATCACGCGCGCGCGGCAGATGATGCACACACGCTACGAGGACGAGACAGGCCATGGACCTCGACCTCGCCGTGCAAGAGACCCGGCCTGCCGTCCCCGGCGACGACTTCGCCTTCACCACCACCGAGACCGACGCCGCCTTCATCGTCCTCGCACACCTCCCCGGTAAGCACGTCTGCGGCATACGTCGGATCATCACCGGCCGGCTGTACGTACGCGTAGAGAGTTGGTAATTACGTATGCGTGTGTGCAGGGTATCGCAAGGATGAGATCGAGGTCCGCGTCGGCGAGGGCGGCAGGGAGATCGGCGTCTTCGTGGGCGCCAGGAAGGATGGTGCTGGGCTCACGGTCGAGGCTGCGGCGACCGGGAGGCGGCTGCGGGTGGCGCACTTCCAGACGGTGGAGCCGTTCCGCCGGGTGTTCGACGTGCCACCCGGCGTCGAGGTGAGCCGGATCAGCGTCGGGTTCGAAGAGGACGACGAGCTGCTCGTCGTCATCATGCCCAAGCTGCGGCAGCAGGCGCCAACGGAGGAAGACGACAGGGAGGCGCGTGTCGACGTGGAGAGCACTGATGGCGAGTGCGCTTCGTCGGACGACGGGACGGAGGTCGAGCTGGACGATGGATCGTCGTCGTCGACTAGCCTCGAACTGGAGCATGAGGACTGGGTCGATGTCGAGTCATCGGAGTCGTCGGAGCCCGAGCCCGAGCCGCCTCGAGACGTGCCCGTGGAGACGCCGGTGGAGATACAGGATCCCGAGCCGCCACACGACGTGCCGGTGGAGACAACGGTGGAGGTACAGGGACCGGATCCCATAGTCACAGAGGTGGCGGTGGAGACGCCAGTGGAGGTCGAGGAGCCCCAGGTGGTGGACATCGAGTGCGACGTCGTGTTTGAGGACCCGGTGTACACGGAGCTGCCGGTGGAAACACCGATCGAAGTGCTCGGGCCCGACCCACCGGCTGACGACGTCACGGACCCGCCGGTCGACATCCCGTGCGACGTCGAGTTCGAGCCGGAGCCTCGGCACCCACCGGTCGAGGAGCCCAAGCCGCCGCCTATCGTCGAAACACCTGCCGAGGAGCCACCACCGCCTCTGGTGGAAGCACCACCGGTTGAACATCCGCCACCGGCTGTGGTCGAGGAGCCCAAGCCGCCGCCTGTCGTCGAAACACCCGCCGAGGAGCCACCACCGCCTCCGGTGGAAGCACCACCGGTTGAACAATCGCCGCCACCCGTCGACACACCACATGTTGAAGAGCCGCCGCCGGTCGCTCCACCAATGGTTGAGGAGTCTCCTCCGGTTGAGGAGCCGCCTCCGGTCGACCCACCACCGGTTGAGGAGCCGCCTCCGGTCAACCCACCACCGGTTGAGAAGCCGCCGGTAGACCCATCGCCGGTTGAAGAACCGCCGCCAGTCGACCCAGCGCCGGTTGAAAAGACGCCGCCGGTCGACCCACCACCAGTGGAGCCGCCACCGGTTGAGGAGCCACCGCCGGTGGAACCGCCACCGATTGAGGAGCCACCGCCGGTGGAACTGCCACCTATGCAGCAGCCACCTCCGGTCGATCCACCCACGGAGAAACCCAAAGAGGGCAGCGACGAATCAAGTTCAAGCAGTGAATTGGACAATGAGGGCGCCGAAGGTGGCGGTACTGGTAGGCGACGGGGAGGCCCAAGAGCGCGGCGAAGGCGCAGGCGGCGCGGCAGGTTCCCACTAGGCATGGTGGTCGCCCCGGCCGTGATCTTGCTCGCCCTCGCGGTGGCCGTGGCCAGGAGGCGGCGGCAGCAGCGCGGGGGGTGATTCGTCAACTAGCGGCGCGTTATTGTAACTGAATTTTCGTGTGATTTTGTTCTTGACACTGATTTTGTGTGTGATTTGATCC
The DNA here is from genome assembly GCA_916181665.1 of Avena sativa. Taxonomy (NCBI): domain Eukaryota; kingdom Viridiplantae; phylum Streptophyta; class Magnoliopsida; order Poales; family Poaceae; genus Avena; species Avena sativa. Next base: position 312,067,979 of record OV702283.1, read on the forward strand.
TCTAGAAGCTTTGTTGTGGTTCCAAACCCAATTATTTCAAGCGTGGTTTCGATGAACTATCTTAGGAATTCGTACGGAAAACCGGAAAAAAATTATCTGTTTCAAATTTTAGCTTTAAATCGGGCACATTTTTTTGCAATTTTGTTGTCTAAACAAAGTGTGTAAGGACAATCTCTACTATCTAAAAAGAACTTGGGTGTTCCGTTTTCTACCACTCCGTTGCTCCCTTTCGTCCGGCACTCCTTCGCGCGAGGGTCGTCTCGGGCTCCCCGTTTCCTCCGCTCTGTCCCTTCCTCCCCTAAACGACACGTTCTCATCACCACCCCCGACCGCCCTCCTCTCCAGGCCGCCTCCCCACATCGCGAGATTGTTCGCGCGCAGGAACGATATCAAAGACATGGGATAGCACGTGTGTGGCACATCGCGAGATCCTCTTCGCGCAACTGACATGGGCGTTGGCCCTGCCTGCCATGGGATCCCGCCTGCCGCTGGCCACCTTGTCGCCGCCCACGCCACCATGAGCCTCGCGGCTCTGGGTCTATGCCATCTTTCTCTGTCCCGGAAATCCCCCGTCTACGGGCTCAGGGCCATCATCACCAGCTCCACCGGCGGCATTGGCCCCGTCTTCGAGGAGCTCGCCCCCGTTTTCGAGGAGACCAGGGTCAAGCACTCCAAGACTGAGGTCCGCACCTTCGTGCTTGACTTCATCGGTAAGGGGCCTTGGTTACAGATGTGCCTGCGATTTCGGCTTCCTTTCTCAACTGCAGTCAATGATCACCCACTCTGACCGCTTCCCATAAGTATACGTGCATCGAACTCAATCAATTTAGGTTCAGATTTGACACCTCCGAAATAGTGTCTGCACACTACTGCTTCGATACGGCGTATCTGCAGACTACTGCTCCGGTACGGTGGATGTCGATGCATGATGCATAATTATATCTTTGGTAATGAAGATGCATCTTCGGATATATAAGACAACTAGAAGAGAGACTAGATAAAGCAGAGCCTGGACAAAAGAGGTTATCACAAAATGTTTTTTAGGAGGTAATCATAAAATCTTATGTTTAGTCTCTTAAATATAAAGCATCCATTCATGCTATTATAGTTTGTTTGGCCAATTATAATGGGGACAGATACCAGAAACCAAGATTCTAGACTGTTTAGATTTGTAGAATTAATTTCTCTATTACCTAAAAAGAAATTAGGTGTTCTGTTTTCTGCCACTCCGTCGCTCCTTTCGTCTGGCACTCCTTCGTCGCTAGAGTACCACAAGAAAAATAACTGTGAGCGTTGTCCTAGACTTCCCGCTTCCTATGCCCCGTCCCTTCCTCCCCTGAACCACACGTTCTCACTCCTCCCTCGGACTGCCCTCCTCTCCAGAACACAACGGCGCCCTCCTCTCTAGGCCACCTCCCCACATCGCGAGATCGTTCGTGCGCAGGAACGATATCAAAGCCGCGAGAAAGCACATGTGTGGCACATCGCGAGATCGTCTGCGTGCAGCCGACATGGGCGCTGGCCCTGCCTGCCGTGGGATACCTCCCGCCATTGGACACCTTGTCGCCGCCCACACCGCCATGAGCCTCGCGGATCTGGGTCTACGCCGTCTTTCTCTGCCCCAACACTATTGCTTCAATACAGCTTGTGTTGCAAGTTGTTAAAGCTTTTACAGAACATATCAAAGCTCCAAAACAGGGTTCAGTCAAGTACGATCCACCACCCGAACCTGAGTTGAAAAAATAAGCTAAAGCAACACTGGCCTCCTTAGAACCAATGTATGAGATACCTTTTCTAACACTGCGTAGAAGCACATTTTAGAATATGAGCAGGTCAAAGCAGTACATAATAAGAAGGAAGAGGAAAGTGTGCCATAAGTTGAAGAACATCTGGATGAAACCAAAGATCAAGAGGTAACCAAGGAAGCAATTATGGCTATGTATGCACATTGTAACATAGTTGAAATTGATGAAGAGACTTCCGTATTGATTGAAGGTAAAACTAAGGTAAGATATGTGGGCAAGCCTATTCTTTCTTGCATATTAAAGAAATCTCACATTATGGTTTATGTGATCTTGTCACCGCAGTTAATGTTATATCTTATGATTTTTATTTAGAAATAAAAGAAGAGATAGCACCAGCTACAATAGAAATACTGATATGACAATCATGTTAGACAATAAAAATCTTAGAATTCCAATGGAAGTAGTTGAAAATGGAACTGTCACAATTGGCACTAAAAAATTTCCTATCGATTTTGTAGTTGTTGATATGCCAGCTGACACTTTTTGCACAATTATATTTGGAAGAAACTTTTTGAGCGATGTAGGTGCCGAAGTTAATTTCAAAAAAAAGTTTGTGTCTCTTAAGCTTGGGAAAGCGGAAAAAGAATTTCACTTTTCCAAAATTCAAAGAAATATCTCTACATATACAAGAAGAAGAGAAAGGAAAAACTATTGAGGAGATGTCAGCTCTCTTCTTTAGTAAACAATAACAAGAAGAAACAAATGAAGACTCAAATTGTGAAGAAATAATTATGGAGGACAGGTCCCTAGAAGAATTAGAAAGTGAATTCGATTTGCTTCCCATCTTAGGACCTCCAACCGATGAGGCTTTTGAAGAGCCAAAAAAGAGAGGGGATGAAGAATTACCACCCCCAGAATTAAAAACTTTACCAGATAATCTTAAATATAGATTTTTGGACAATACTAATAAATTTACTATTATTATTAGTGCTAAACTTTCAGGGGATGAAGAAGAACTCATGAAGGTACTAAAGGAGCATCGCAAGGCCTTTGGGTACTGAATGGATGATTTGAAGGGCATTAGTCCCATGATAACCGTCCATTGAATATTCATGGAGGAAGGTGCTAAACCAGTTGCAGAATCTAACAGAAGGCTGAAGCCTGAAATGAAGGAAGTGGTAAGAAAAGAAATAGTACACCTACTGGATGCAGGTATAATCTATCCTGTAAAATAAAGTCAATGGGTAAGTCATGTTCATTGTGTTCCTAAGAAGGCCGGTTTTACTATTGTTCCTAATAAAAACAATGAACTAATACCTACTAGAACTATTGTTGGACATAGAATGTGCATAGTTTTCAGGAAATTATATAAAGAAACTAGGAAAGATCACTATCATTTACCGTTCATAGATCAAACTCTAGAGAGGTTAGCAAACCACACTCATTTTTGTTACTTGGACGAATACTATGGTTTTTCCCAAATAGCTATTCATCCTGATTGTCGGGGGGGATCACCGCCGGGTAGGCTAACCGGATAAGATGCAAGGGTAATGTAACTACCAGCTGGCTGATCCTAGCCGTATGTAAAATGTCAAGAGCAGGTCAGGAGGAAGGCCAGACGCAAAGCAAGCCAGCAAACCAACCAACCGGATAAGAAGATGCAGGCAAGACACCTAGCCAGATGGACCTTACCAGCCGAGCAGGGTAGCTAGCAGGGTTGTGCCAACCGGAAGAGCCAACCAGACGAGACAGCTAGCCGGCTAGGGCATCCTAGCCGGATAGCCATGACAAACGGATGACGCAAGGCACAGTATCCTGCAGCTGTAGCAGACAACGACAAGATAGGAGGACAGAGGCAGCGGCACGAACGCTGGGGAAGACGGCCCGTACCCGTGTCGGGCGGGAACAGGAGCCGCCGCCCATTTCGGCCAGGGCGGTCTCCACTGTTTCCGTGCTGGCCGGGGGGCGCGACACTATGCAAGAAGTCAGGGAGGCGATGCACTGTACCAGAATAGTTGGCTGGGCCCGCCTGTGGGACCCGCCTGTCGACAAAGTCTTTGCCCATGCCGCCTCGGCCTATATAAGGGGCGGCAGGGGCATCATAGCAAGGGTTGGCTTCTCATTCTTCTAGTTAGACCACCAATACAGGTCTAGGACCACTTGTAGCTCTCAGTGTTCATCCAGATAGTCAGATCGGCAGGAGTTGGGGTGTTACCTCACCACGAGGGCCCCGAACCTGGGTAATTCTTGTGTCCCCGACGTATGCTTGTGCCCAATCTCGCCTGTGGACGTTGTATCTCGCTTCCTTGCTCGCTCCCACACCTCTATCTTGCCTGCTAAGGCACTGCCGTTTCCATAACAACGACAGTTGGCGCCCACGGTGGGGCCAATATGGCGATGACCGGAGTGACATTCTGCACGGGACCTCGTACCTCGTCCGGCGAGTGCGTGGCCTCTGGCCTCGTGCTCACATTGGGCCAGTTAGACTGCGTCATCGACAACGCCCGCTGTTTCACCGGCTCCAGCTTCCTGGCAGGCGGCTCCGTCCTGCTGTTCGGCGACCTGCCAGTCTATGTTGCCACCGTGCTGGAGGATTTCCCTTGGGAGATCGTCTCCTTCGCCGAGTCGCTGCCCTTAGCCGGCAGCGCGCTTGTCGTGCCTCGCAGCGTGGAAGTAATGATGGCTGGATCCGACCATGGCCATCGTCCCGCTCTCGAGCGCACCAGCGATTAGCCGGCACGTCCACTCTCCTGCATGGAATGGGAGTGGTAGAAGAGGTTATCGAGGAACTCCTCGGTCCGGTCGACCTAGGAGAGGACCTGGATGGGGCAGTTGGCAAGATCGAGGCGGCGCAAGAGCGTTTGCTTCTCCAGGCTCAGGTCCTGGCCTCCACCAAGTACCAGATGGAAAGCAACATGCGCGAGTACCACCATGCCCATGGTCTCAACTCGGCTAATCAAGATCCTAGCCGGCTGGGATCCGTGCAGCGCCGCGGGGGAGATCTAGGCACCCGTTTCGAGCAAGACATTGAGCCGGGGCCTCACACGTACTTCCTACCTCCTGTGTACGACAGTGCGGTCAAAAATGTCCGGGCGGCATGCACCGTCACAAAGGACCTATCCCATCTGGAGGGGGAGGAAAAGATGCGGTAGTTTCAGTGGGTGCAACACCTGCTGCAAGTGGCCGACAAGCAGGCTGAGGCCGCTCGGATCGCGTACGAGGCAGGAGCCGGCTCCAGAGGAAACCATCCGGCTAGAGGTAGCCGGGGAGGCCCACGCCCGACCAAGTACTCCATGTCTCTGGGCCAGCCCCGTGCACGCTCGCGCTCCAAGCGTCGTCAATCCGGTAGCAGCCAACCTCGAGGCGACCAAGGTGCCACGAACCACCCCCCACCGCATCCGGCTGATCAGGACCACCCTCCACCCATCCCCCATCCCTCCTCACTGGCCGGGTGGGAGCGCCCAATCCGATTAAGCCGGACACGTGTGACAGAATCGACCTCCTGACGCAAGCTCGCATCACAGAGGAGGAAGACGCAACCAGACCAGTGTGCTTCGGGCCACACATCCGGAGGGAGCCTTTCCCTGATAAGTTCTCCCTACCACGGGACACCCCAAGTACGACAACAACATGAAACCGGAAGACTGGCTGGCCGACTATGCCACGACAGTCGGAATCGCCCACGGCAACAAGCGCGTGGCAGTTCGCTACATGACCCTCATGTTGACTAGTTCGGCGAGAACCTGGCTCAACAGCCTCGCACCCAACAGCATCAACACTTGGCCCGACTTCAAGAAGGTCTTCATCCAGAACTTCAATGGCACCTACAAGCGTCCGGGCAGACCTCGCTATCTTTCTCTGTTCATCCAAGGAGACCACGATTCGGATCACGAATATCTCGCCTGCTGGACCGAGCTACACAACTCCTGCGAAGGGGTGGTGGAGAATCAAGCAATTGGTTTATTCATCGAAGGGTGTTGAGAGGGAAAGATTCTACGCCACCGGCTGCTGTGCGACGAGCCCAAGACCATGACGGAGCTGATGACCGCTGCTGACTAGTATGCCACCGTGGACGCGGCAACGAAGAAGCCCCTCCGGGTGAACATGGAAGGCCGACCGGTTCCTCACTAAGCCGACTCGAGAGAAGCAAGCCGGACAAGGTCGAGACAACCACTACCAAGGCAAGCGTCTGGTTGAGCAGCAGAATCACCGCTACCACCAGAGGCAAGTCAATGCGGTGCAAGACGCACCAGCCGGCAATGACAAGAGGCAGAGGAACACCTTCACCTTCGAGCAGATGTTCGTCGGGCCGTGCAAGTACCAAAGTGGCGCCTTCAAGTCGGCTACGCACACCACTCGGCAGTGCAGCTAGACCCGACAGATCAAGGAGCGGGCTGGTTTGCCTCCTCTCCCCACCCCTCCTGGCGGAGCCCCACCACCGGCTAGGGAAGCCGGGAACAACAACAACAACGGCAATGGGGCCTACCCGCAGCAGCACGGGAACTGCCACATCTTCAAGGCCGAGCCGACTGACAGTCGTAGCCGGAAGCAGCACGCCGTGGAGGTGAACGCTGTTGTTCCTCCGGTCCCCCTACGCCTCAACTGGTCCGAGACTCCCATCACCTAGAGCCGGGAGGACCAGCTGGATCTGCTCCCGAATCTCGGGGGCTACGCGATGGTGCTTGACCCTCTTCTCATCTCCGACGTGCGCACCTGCCGGTTCTCGCGCATGCTGGTAGACGGTGGGAGCAGCCTCAACCTGCTCTATCAATCTTCCATGGAGAAGCTGGGCATCCAGGAGCGTGACCTATAGCCCTCGAACACTATGTTCTTCAACGTCGCGCCTGGGCCACCATGTGTCCCGCTGGGCATATCCGACTGGATGTCATATTTGGTTCAGAGGAGAATTTCCGACGCAAGCCGATCTGGTTTGAGGTGGTGAACCTTGCCAACACCTACCACGTTCTTCTTGGGTGCCCTGCCCTCGCAAAATTCATGGCGGTCCCCCATTATGCATACCTCAAGAAGAAGTTGCCAGGGCCGAATGGTGTGATCACTGTGGCCGGCTGCTACATGCGGTCCATGGCATGCGCGATGGAAGGCGCGAAGATAGCCGAGGCCCTGCTCATCGCCGAGGAGAAGCGCGAGATGACGCGCCACATTGCCATGCTGCAGCAGGAGGTGCTGGCTGTCTTGAAGCTGGCTGGGGACATGGCGTTCCATCCATCCAAGGACACCAGACATATCTCGCTTGATCCGGCTGACGCCTCCAAGTGCGTCACCATTGGTGTCGGCTTGGACAGCAAATAGGAAAGCGTGCTCGTCGACTTCCTCTATGAGAATCGGGACATCTTCGCATGGTCTCCCAAAGACATGCCGGGTATGCCGAGGGAGTTCACCGAGCACTCGCTTCATGTGCGGCTGGATGCCAAGCCGGTCAAGCAGCCCCTCCGTCGCTTCGCGGAGGACAAGAGGAAGGTCATCAGCGACGAGATCGCGTGGCTACATGCTGCCAGCTTCATCATAGAAGTGTACCACCCGGACTGGCTGGTCAACCTGGTCCTGGTATTGAAGAAGAACAAGACTTGGCGCATGTGTATCGACTACATGAGCCTAAACAAGGCCTGCCCGAAAGGCCCTTTCGCTTTGCCCCGTATTGATCAAGTTATTGACTCTATGGCCGGCTGCAATTTTCTTTCCTTCCTTGATTGCTATTCCGGTTACAATCAGATCCAGCTAAACCCGGCTAACCAATTGAAAACTTCGTTCATCACCCAATATGGGGCCTATTTCTATGTAACTATGCCATTCGGCCTAAAGAATGCAGGTGCTACCTATCAGCGTTGCATGCAGAAATGCTTGCACTCGCAGATTGGCTGGAATGTGCACGCTTACATGGACGATGTCGTCATCAAGACGAAGGAGAAGCAGACCCTGCTGGAGGATCTCGGCGAGACGTTCGTGAATCTTCGCCGGTACCAGATGAAGCTGAACCCGGAGAAGTGCGTGTTCGGCGTGCCAGCCGGATAGCTCCTCGGTTTCCTCGTGTCAAGTCGAGGGATCGAGGCCAATCCGGAGAAGATCGCGGCCATCAAGAGGATGTCGCCGCCTAAGAGCTTGCTCGGCGTCCAAAAGTTTACTGGATGCCTGGCCTCCCTCAGCCTATTCGTCAGCCGGCTCGGAGAGAAAGAACTTCTGCTATACTAACTAATGAAGAAGACGAACAAGTTCACCTGGACTGCATAGGCGGATGCCGCATTCCATGACCTCAAGCACATGCTATCCCCAGCGCCGATTCTTTCCACGCCGGCTGAGAAGGATCCGATGTTGCTCTATATATCCGCCATCAACCGGGTCGTCAGAGTTGTCCTGTCGGTGGAGCGTCACGAGGAAGGCAAGGCCCGACCGGTTCAGCGACCCATCTACTACCTCAGCGAAGTTCTTTCCCTCTGCAAGCAGAACTACCCCCACTACCAAAAGATATGCTACGGCGTCTACCTGGCCTGCATGAAGCTCAAGCACTACTCTCAGGAGCATCCGCTCACGGTGGTGTCCACCGTGCCATTGGGGGAGATCTTCGGCAACAAGGACGCCATGGGTCGGGTGGCCAAGTGGGCCATCGAGCAGGCCGCCTAATGCATCTGGTACGAGCCCAGGATCTCCATCGAGTCCTAGGCGGTAGCAGATTTCTTCATCGACTAGGCGGAGAACCAGTACCTGCCACCGGTTCCTGATTCCTACTACTGGAAGATACACTTTGACGGCTCGAAGATGCGCGGGGGCTTGGGATACGACATTGATGGTGCTTGGAAGCTTTGTTGGGAGATCCCAAGAGGAAGGTGTGATGAGCACAGCAGCAAGTTTTCCCTCAGTAAGAAACCAAGGTTATCGAACTAGTAGGAGGAAGGAAATGACTCAAATGTGTTGCTAGAAACTTGGAAACCTGCACAACACAAACTCAAGACTTTTCCCCAACAAATAGTGAGGTTGTCAATCTCACCGGTTTGCTGAAAACGAAGGGTTAACTGTATGGTGTGGAAGGTAATAGTGGTTTGTAGAAAGTAAACAATAACAATGGAAGATGTATCAATGGTAAAGATTGGACCGGGGTCCATAGTTCACTAGAGGTGTTCTCCTTAGATAAACAAACATGGCATGCTGGGTAAACAAATTACAGCAGGGAAATTGACAGGACTAAGCAAGGCATAACAATGAAATACTAGACATTCATGATCCTATGAGATTCGATTGGGCAATACAACAAGATACATAGATCTCCATCCAACTACATCTATGACTAGTAATCCACCTTCAGGTTATCATCTGAACCCCCTCTAGTATTTAGTTTCAAGCAATGGATAACTGCTTTAAGCAAGGTGTGTAAGGTAAACAATCCATTTGTTACATGAACAAGAGACCGTTGTTTTCTCCCTAGTAGCAACATCACATCTACAATCTTAGAGATTTCTGTCACTTCCCTTAGATTAAACAGAGGCATGAACCCACTATAGAGCATAAATACCCCCTCTTGGAGTCACTAGCATCTACTTGGCCAAGATAGATACTAGAAACGGAGAGCATGCAAGATCTCAAACAACACAGACATGACAGAATCAATAAGACAAAACCATTAATCAATCTGACATAGTAATCTCAATATCCATCAGATCCCTGCAAACACAACATGCATGATTACAAATAGATGATCTTGATCATGAACGGAGCTCACAAGATCTAAACATGGTAGCACAAAGGAGGAGATACAACCATCTAGCTACTACATGGACCCGTAGTCCAAGGGGAACTAATCACACTTCATACCAGAGGCTTACATGATGAAGAAGAAGGCCTTCGGGATGATCTCCCCCCGGGCAAGGTGCCGGGAAGAGCTTCAGATCCGCCCAATCTAGGGATGATGGTGGCAGAGGCTATAGATGGTTTCGTGGAATATTGATCGTGTACTTAGGGTTTTGGTATCAGGGGGTATTTATAGGCGAAGAGGCATGGCAGGGGGCAGCCAGGGCGGCCGCACCCCCCAGGCGCAGGCTAGGGTTAGCCATGCGGCCAGGGGGTGTGGCCCCTTGGTGGCTCCCCTCTGTCTTGTATTCTGGCTCCGTGTTCCCCATGGTAAAATATTGACTTTGTCTTTTGTCCCGTCCAATTCCAAGAATATTGATTTTCTGCCTTTTCTAGAACAAAAAACAGAAGAAAACAGGCAACTGGCACTGTGGCAACTTGTTAATAGGTTAGTCCAGAAAAACATATAAAAACACCTCAAAGTGTAGACAAAGCAAAGCAAAGTAGATACTAAACAAGCATGGAACATCAAAAATTATAGATACGTTTTCAACGTATCAGGCATCGTCCTCACCTCGCCCAAGGGGGACCGGCTGGAGTACTTGCTGCAGATCCACTTCACCATCTCGAACAACATCGCCGAGTACGAGGCGCTCATGCACGGGCTCCGACTCACAAAAGATATCGGCATTCGCCGGATCCTCTGCTTCGAGGATTCGGACCTGGTGGTGTAGCAAGTATCCGACGAGTGGGACGCTCGAGACGCCAACATGGCCCTCTACTGGTTCCACATCCAGCAGCTTAGCGCCGGCTTCAAGGGATGTGAATTCCATCACGTTCCCCACGCCACCAACAAGGTGGCCGACGCGCTCGCATGAGTCGGATCCACCAGAGCGACCATCCTGCCCGGTGTCTTCTTAAAGCACCTCCGCAAGCCCAACATCACCCCCTCTCCATAATATGAGTCCATCATCTGGGTAGCAGACCCGGGGGCTGCCGGATCAAAAGAGCCGGGCCCTGGTATTGTGCCCTCCGGCTCAAAAGACCCGGGGGCTACCTCGTCATCGACCAAGGTATCGCCAAGAAAGGCGAAGGGCTCGAGGCTGCCGAGTTAGGCATCCCACCCGGTCGACCCCCGGACGAGCTCCAGGTCGTGCCGTCTAGTGTCTTCACTATCTGGAAAGTGCCATCCTAGGCCCATCCCTTCATGAACTACCTCCTCAATGAAGAGCTTCCGGCTGATGAGGTGGAGGCAAGGCAAATCCGGCGCCACACGCAGACATACACCATCATCAACAAGGAGTTGTAGAAGCGCAACGCCGCGGGTGTATTTCAGCGGTGCATCGACAAAGATACTGGTTACTGGCTGCTAAAGGAGATCCAATAGGGGGAATGCGGCCACCACGCCTCTTCTCATGCCCTGGTGGCAAATTCAATGCATCATGGGTTCTACTGGCACACCGCCTCGGAGGATGCGGACCAGCTGGTTCACGCATGCAATGGGTGCCTGCGGTTCTGCCGACTAAGGCACATGCCAACTTTAGTACTCAGGACCATACCGATCATGTGGCCCTTTGCTGTCTTGGGGCTGGACATGGTCGGCCCCTTCAAGCGAGACCGAGCTAGCATGACCCACCTGCTGGTGGCGGTGGACAAGTTCACCAAATGGATCTAGGCAAAGCCGATCCGAAAGCTGGACGGTGCCACGGTCGCCACCTTCTTCCGAGACATCATAATACGGTTCGGGTACCCCATAGCATCATCACCAACAACGGCACAGACTTCACCAAGGGAGCCTTCGCCCGGTTCTACCACAACAAAGGGATCCGACTGGACCTCGCATCCATCATGCACCCGCAGTCCAATGGGCAGGTGGATAGGGCAAACGACCTGGTGCTAGCCGGAATCAAGCCTCGGCTAATCGAGCCACTAGAGCGCTCACTCGGCTACTGGATTGAGGAACTCCCGGCTGTACTGTGGAGCCTGCGCACCATTCCGAATCGATCAACCGGCTTCACCCCATTCTTCCTCACCTATGGCTCGGAAGCGTTCCTCGCGTCGGACATCGAGTTCGACTCACCCCGCAAGCTCCTCTACATGGAGAAGGAGAACTAGGCGGCGATGGAGGATAGTGTGGACCTCCTCGAGGAGGCCAGCAAGCTTTCCTTGTCCACATCGGCCATATATCATCAAGGGCTTCGCCGGTATCACTCTAGCCGAATTCGGCCCGTCGCGTTCCACGAAGGTGACCTAGTGCTCCGGCTGATTCAAGACAAGAAGGGCATGCACAAGCTTTCTACTCCATGGGAGGGCCCTTTCATCATCAGCAAGGCGCTGCACAACAACTCCTACTACCTCATCGATGCGCAGCAGCCGCGCAAGAACAAGATGGACAAGTCAGACGAGGAGACGGATCGGCCATGGAACGCGGACATGCTCCGACCATTTTACACTTAGTCGAAAATCAGTGTATGTATCCGGAACCCTGAAGGAATGAAAGATGTGGAACACCGGCTGACGCTCGGGGGCTCCTTGCTAGACAATTTGTTGTTATTCATTTCCGATTAAAATCTGCAATGTTTTTCCGGCTACCGTCGACCCCTAACTGCGGGGGCTCGCTGGTTGGCCCCGGCTGATAATTCTAATCCGACTGAGTAGTGTGAGATGATGCCGAAGGTCCACTCTTCGTATCAGCTACAGACCACAACCCAGCTGTCCGTCTAGCAAGAGCAAAATCCCGAGGCATCCCACACGAAAAATTTGAAGGATGCGACGGATCGGACAGTCCGGCCATGTGCCTAGTTGGTATTTTCCAGCTACTAAGCCTCTTGTACCGTGCGTGATGTATTGTCAGCTCCCTTTGGCTCCGGCTCCAGACCGCAACCCAGCTGCCTGGCAAGGTGCAGCGTAAACAACATCGTGCACGAGAAAGTGACTAAGTGTTCAGAAAAGCACGAGCTAGTTTTTGAAAAATGAAATTTTAGTTGGACAGTGAAAGACGTATCGCGTAATAATGTGCTGATAAGAAACCATTTTTGTGTGTTCTCTTTTTTGTACAAATTGCACCGAACCGGATCTCAAAGGCAGAGAAGATTCGAAGCACCTATCTACAGTAGCTACTCTGAATCTCGGGGGCTACACCCAGTGGGTGCGCTGGCGCTCCCCCACTGGAAGCTTGTAGCTCCCGGCTAGAAGATGTTCCAGCCGGTCGGGGAAAGGCGGATCCGGTCAAGAAAGCAAGATAGCAAGATCACCCGGACTGGGATGCAGTCCCTCCCGTCCAGCTAAATCAGTCAGTCGGACATGCAAGGCAAAGCCAGCCAGAAAGGCAAAGTGCAAGAATTTTTTGAAGATTCGAAGCACCTATCTGTGGTAGCTACTCCGAATCTCGGGGGTTACACCCAGTGGGTGTGCTGGCGCGCCCCCACTGGAAGAGAAAAATTTCCGGCTAAGAGATGCCTTAACTAGTCAAGGCAGAGGAAAGAAAGTAAGATTGAAAGATGGAGGAAAGGAAGATTGAAAGAGGAAAAGAAGATTGAAAGAGGAAAGAAAGAGAGAAATAGGAAAGAAAGAAAGAGGGAAAGACTAATAAGGTAAGGAAAGTAATAGAGAAAAAGGAGCCAAAGCATGGCCAGATAGAGTAGCCGGGCTAGAGTGTAGTTTCTCTCGTCCGGCTAAGCAAGTAGGATCCTAAAGGATAAGGCAGAAAGCAGAAATTTTTGAAGATTTGAAACACCTGGCTACTCCAGCTATTCCGAATCTCGGGGGCTACAACCAGTGGCTGCGCTGGCGCGCCCCCACTGGAAAAGTGTAGTTTCCGACTAGAAGGTGTGCTAGCCGGTCAGATCAAGACAACAAAATCCTACCAAGTTAGAAACGCAAGACCGCGGAAAGAAAACAGAGGGAAAAATGCCCACGACCGAGTAAGTCAGAAGTAGTCAACTATTAAAGCAAGGCAAGTTGAAACCGAATGGAAATGACCAGTCGGGAGAAGTTAGTCGGACAAACCCAGCGAACATCATATGCACGAAGGCAAAAGTCACCAGATAATAATTAGACGACGGGGGACGAAGCCCCCGCAGATCCAAATGTTCCAAACCACAAGTGCGCAAGACTAAAGTTATATACAATTACGCCCGACATCCCGGTGATCTTCTCTTATTCATGCCACCGGCCCCTTGCCGTGAGGAGGAGATGAACCGGACCTGACCAACTAGGAGGACGCCTCCGCCTTGCCTTCTGGCCCAGTGCTCGCCTCCGTCTCCGTCAACACCTCATCGATGTCGGCGTAGCCAGCGATCGTGATGGCGGCGGAGCGAAGTCCTGGATGGGCTTGGCGCACAACAAGGAGATCCGCGCCAACTTGAAAACCCTCTGTTAGCTTCTCCATGCACGCGTCCTTGTACCACCTCAGCATCATTGCTAGAGCCATCTCGGAGCCGGCACGAGCAGTGAGCTCGCGGAGCCGGTCGATGCCATTCGGCGCGTCGCTGAGCTTGATTGCCAGGGCGCCTGTGGTGTCTGGAAGAATCTCACCTGACCAGAGAAGGTCGTGGAGGGCGGCGCCGGCCTTGCGAAGGTTGGCAGAGTCCTCCCCGAGCTGCTCCACCAGATCTTGGGCGCAGGCCTTCTCGCCCGACGCGACCTGCTGCACCCGGTCGTAGGCCAATGCATCTACTTGCGGATAGAAGCTTTTCGATCAGAAGCCGAAGTCAAAAGAGCAATCTGGCAAAAAGCAGTTGGACAAACATAGAAAAAGAGAGGCAGCCAAACTCACCTTTGGCGACATGGACGATCTTCATCAGCTCGTCCTCGAGGAAGGTGGCGTGCTCCTTCATCCAGGTGACCTCCTTGTCCAGGAGATCAAAGGCAGTAGCCTGGCTGGCGAGAGCCTCCTCGCGCTCCTTTGCCGCGGCCTCCAACCGGTCGACCTTCGCGTGCCACTCCTTGTTCTGCAGCCGAAGCGGCGAGTTTTCCCAACTGAGGCGCTTGTTGGAGCGCGTCAGCCGGTCAATTTCGTGCTGCGCGCAGACAAGGATGGCTGCAGCAGGACAAAGGAAAAGAAAGACAAGTGAGGAAGCAGACGGATAAAAAAAAGATAGGCAAAGGAAGAGAAGGACTTACTCCGTGCGGTCCCCCACGCCGTGGCCAGTTGTTTGACTGCGTCCTTGTTGGCTCCCGCCAGGGGTCGCCTGCAGCTGCCGGCACTCCTTGAGCCCGACCTCGAGGTTGCCCTCGAGGGTCTACATGGAAGGGACTGCCTCCAGGGGAGCGGAGTGAGGGCCCCAGCTAGAGCAGCCGGGGCGTCGCGGGCAGCAGCCAGCCACTGCGTCGTCACCTCCTCATCGGAGTCGACCTCCTCCACCACCAAATCCTTTTCGACTCGACATCCCCCCACGCCGACTGAAGAAGCTCCGCCAAGGCCGAAGGCCACATCCGGCTGACTCGACACGCCCGAGGGCGCAACGGGAGCCGGCTGGACTGTGGTCTCCTGCTCCGGCAGCGGGGTGACTTCATGCGGAGGCGGGGTGGGGGGGGGGCAGTTGTTGACGGGGCGTTAGACTAGGCGGGGGTCGCGAGGCGGCGAGGTGGAGATGTTGCGAGCCAGGATCGTGATGCCGAAGGTGAGGAGGGAACTGTGAAGCCAAAATCAAAGTTAAAGCAAGAACAAGGAAAAGAGAAAGGGCAGAATCGCAAAAAGGAAATAAGAACAAGACAAAGGAAAGTGAGACTTACCCCTGCACCACTCGCGCGCCGGTCCTCTTCCGGGTACCTGCGGCCTGGCCGGGGCATGGAGGGACGCCTCCCCTACTACCCCTGGCAGCCGGTTCCTCGAGAGAGGCATCCTGGCTCGAGCTCCCCTCGCTGGTTTGCTTCCTAGCCGGCTCGGGTGGCACGATGCTATCGCTCTCTTCCGGCACGGGGCCGTGCGGATCCTCCACCGCCTCGTTGGTCCGGCTGGGAAAGAACCCCTCGTCTCCATCTGAGCCCTCGCTGGATCGGCGTGGCTCGGTGAGGTCGGCGGTGAAGTCCTGGAGGGGCTCCTCTCCCTCCTCCTGGATGATGCACATGAAGGTCTGCAAAGGAAGTGAGGCGAGCCGGATCAAGAAGCAGTTCCAGACAAGAAAAAAGCAAGAGAGCAAGAAAAATCGCAAGACCAACTTACCCGGGGAGCGCGGTTCTCGCGGTGGTAGGGAGCAAGGCCGAAGGACCAGTCGGCCTTGATCTTCTCCTTCATGATCATCCAGACCCACTCGTAGAGGTTGGCGAAGGGGGATCACGGTGGGAGAGACGGGTCGGGTCCAGCTGGCCGGAGTAGTAGCACATCTTGTGTGCTCGCTGCTACTGGGGCATCAACAGCCGGGAGACCTAGCTGAGCATCAATGCCAGTCAAGCCGGCCGTGACCAGCGCCCTCATCTGGCGCAGCAGGTCCTCCGACTCCGTCTTGGAGCCGTAGTACTTCTGCTCCCAGTTCACCTGGGAAGACTCGACGTCTTGGAAGGCCGGCAGGTTGAGTCGGTCATCTGTGGACATGTTGTGTACGTGGAAGTACGTCTGCTGCCACAGCTTGACCGTTTCGTGCAGCTAGAACTTCGGGTAGCCGGTCTGCGCATGAGAGTATATGGAGGCGCCGCCGCAAGGCACGAGCGGCCCTTTGGCATACTGCACCTGGGGCGAATAAGGAAGAGACGATAGAAAAGCCCGAGATCCGGCTGGATCCCGAGGTATGATTCGTATAAGGCAACGAAATGGGCGATGATACCGATCGCGTTGGGGCCGAGATGGCGGAGGTGGATATCGAAGTGAGTAAGAAAGGAGTGGAATAAGGCGCTGGCCGGAAAGGCCAGGCCACGCGCAAGATGCGCGAGGAAGACCATGCGCTCGCCGGCTCACGGGTTCGACACGACCTCGCCGACCGGCACGAGGCGCACCTTGACCTCGCCGGCGGTCGACAGCACGCGTGCGTTCCGGTACTTCTCAATCTGCTCCTCCGTGACGGAGGAGCCACACCAAGCGCCGCAACTTTCTGCCATTTCGTCATCAACGGCAGGCAACGGAGGAGAAAAGGGAGGAATAGGAGGAGAAGAGGGAGCGGTGGAGGAATACGGGGGCTCGTCGCCCCGGCTAGCAAGAAACGGGCGGCGCCGACTAGACGGAGGCGAGCGAGCTCATCGGTGGTGCGGGCACAGAGGAGCAGCAAGGTGCAGAGGGGAGGCGCAGAGGTTCTGGCGGCAAAGAAGGGGGGAAATGTCGAGGTTGGGGCGACGGTGCAACGTGCGCGCTATTTAAGGGCCGGGCAGAGCAACCGCCGGCTGTCCACGTGGCGGCACCACATACACCCAGCAGCTCCCGGATTGTTCGCGTAGGCGCCAAGGGCACAAAAGATCCAAGGCGTAGCAGGCGAGGTGCCGACGACGGTTCCCGGAGCAACGTTTGACATGACGCGTCTCTGCACGTCGCAGTAAAGTCATCATCACGCGTGTGGCTAATGTCCGTGATGACGTAGCCAGGGAAGTAAACCGCCAAAACTTAGCCGGACAGAAATTCAAACTAGCTTTGGAGCCCTCACACATTTCTCCTAAGGGTGGAATCTACGCGTGCTCGAGGGCTAGTGTCGGGGGGATCACCCCCAGGTAGGCTAACCGGATAAGATGTAAGGGTAATATAACTACCACCCGGCTGATCCCAGCTGGATGTAAAAACTCAAGAGCAGGTCAGGATGAAGGCCAGACGCAAAGCAAGCCAACAAAACCAACTAGCCGGATAAGAAGACACGGGCAAGAAACCTAGCCGGATGGACCTTACTAGCCGAGCAGGGTAGCCGGCAGGGTTGTGCCAGCCGAAAGAGCCAGCCAGACGAGACGACTAGCCGGCTAGGGCATCCTAGCCGGATAGCCAGGACAAATGGATGACGCAAGGCACAATATCCTGCAGCCCTAGCAGACAACGACAAGACAAGAGGACAAAGGCATCAACACAGACGCCGGGGAAGACGACCCGTACCCGTGTCAGACGGGAATAGGAGCCACCGCCCGTGTCGACCGGGGTGGCCTCCACTGTTTCCGTGCCGACCGAGGGGCGTGGCACTATGCAAGACGTCAGGGAGGCGATGCACTATACCAGAATAGTCGGCCGGTCCCACCTATGGGACCTGCCAGTCGGCAAAGTCTTTTCCCATGCCGCCTCGGCCTATTTAAGGGGCGGCAGGGGAATCGTAGCAAGGGTTGGCTTCTCATTCTTCTAGTTAGACCACCACTACAGCTCTAGGAGCACTTGTAGCTCTCAGTGTTCATCCAGATAGTCAGATCGGCAGGAGTAGTGGTGTTACCTCACCACGAGGGCCGTGAACCTGGATACTTCTTGCTTCCCCGACATATGCTTGTGCCCAATCCCGCCTACGGACGCCGTCGCTCGCTTCCCTGCTTGCTCCCACACCTATATTTTTCCTGCTAAGGCAATACCGTTTCCATAACAACGACACTGATGACCAACTTAAAACAACTTTTAGTAGTCCTTATGGTTTACATGCTTACCGACACATGCCTTTTGGTTTATGTAATGATCCTTCTACTTTACAAAGATGCATGACTACTATTTTTGCGGATTTTATAGAACTAATAATGGAAGTATTCATGGATGATTTTTTGTCTATGGAACTTCATTTACTAGTTGCTTGGATAATCTCAAGAGAGTTTTGCAGCGTTGCAAAGAAACCAATCTTGTTCTAAATTGGGAGAAGTGACATTTCATGGTTAAAGAAGGCATAGTACTTGGACATAAGGTACCAGGTAAGGGTATTGAAGTAGATAGAGCTAAGGTTGAAGCAATAGAGAGAATGCCACAACCTAGGGATATGAAAGGTATAAGACGTTTTCTTGGTCATGTGGGTTTTTATAGAAGGTTCATTAGAAATTTCTCTAAGATTTCCAAACCTTTAACTAACCTATTACAAAAGGGAGTAAGATTTAATTTTGATGATAAATGCCTTATTTCCTTTGATAAACTTAAATATGCTTTATGCCATGCTCCTATTATTAAACCACCTATTTGGGATATGACTTTTGACTTAATATGTGAAGCTAGTGATAATGCTGTAGGAGTAACTCTTGGACAACATATAGGTCACAAATTTAATATTATACATCATGCTAGTAGAACTCTCAATAGTGCTCAAAAGAATTATCCTAAGGAAGAAAGAGAACTCTTTGCTGTATTTTTCTCCTATGATAAATTTCATTCTTATATAATTGATGCAAAAGTAAGAGTTCATATAGATCGTGATGGCTTAAAAGAACTACTTGATAGGAAAAATCATAAGCCAAGATTGATCCATTGGATCCTTATACTTCAAGAATTTGAGTTGCAGATTATACAGAGGCGAGAAATAAAGATGTTGGATACAGTGTCCATATTTTCCAGCAAGACACCAATCTTATTGAGAGGAACTTTGGTCCTGGTGATTTTTGTTTACGAGAATTATTAGATGAACTAAGATCAATTCCTCCCAAAGAGAAGAAGTCCTTGTTGTTGGAGGAGCTTGTCACTCCCGACTAAATAAACGGTAAGTTTTCTTCCTCTAATAAGTGATTTGTCTTTAGAGTTTTTACTTCTAAAAACTTTGCCTTTTAATTCCTCTTGTTTTTCTGAAGTTTTTGAGGGGTTTTAGTAACTATACGGACGCAACTATACGCCTGGAGAAAAATCTCCTGCCGTATAGTTGGTCGTTAAAGGTACTGTATCCCTTCTCGAAATATTTTTTGGCCTGTGGAAACTATACGGCGGGAGGAAAAACCTCCCGCCGTATAGTTGGTCATTAAACCTTCTGGATGGTTCGACCCTTTTTCGTTTTTATTCATCTAAAAAAACTATTTTGTTGGTTCCAAGTTGGTAATTAAATTGACATGGACTCAAGATATTTGGAAATATCTGCCCGGAACCAACTATACGGACGGATCTATACAGGCCACGGCCGTATAGTTGGTCGTTACACGACAGGACTCCTCCAAAATTGTGTTTTCTTTTCCTATTCCGTAAGATTCTTTTCTTGTGCGTGAATTTGGTGTTTCTCGCGAGTTTTACCGACCTCTGAACCCTCTTATATACTGCCATTGTGCCCCTCTCTAATCATAATCACCAGGAACCAATCTACCCCTTGTTTTTACGTGAAGTGAGGGCCAGTAAGCCAAGGAGAGAAGTTCCTATGGAGGTTGGGAACAATAGCAAGGAGGACAAGGAGCTCAAGGTTGACCCTATGGAGTTTCTCGATGTCGACCATGGACGCCGGAAGAGGGAGTTGAAAGATCTCGAGTTGAAGATCGCAAAGATGGATAAGTTAGCACTAGGGACACCCAAGCATCTTCGGTGGCTACGATTTTATCTTGATAAACTTGATGGAGATATCAAGAATACCACCGAAGCAGGTTTTCTATGAGTCTCATGGCGATACAAACCCTCCAAAGTAACAATGAGCTCATTAAAGAACAAGTGAAAGTGTTGGAGCAGAATAATATTTTCTACAAACTATGTATTAAAGAACTAGAGGCTTTCAATCGATCCCCCCCATCTCAGGCTAGCCCTTGAAGAGAAGATACCACGTGCCATGGCGCCACAGTGATCCACAATAATCATGGTATCAAAAAATCGCGAGGGATTATTTGATCTCGCCTGGCTTGATTCCAAGCTTGGGAAGATCTTTAAGACCTTGTAATCTATCTTATAAGTTTTTATAATTGTTCTTGTTTTTGCATTAGTTTGAGTTTAGCATTAAAGTTTGCATCATTAGAATTCCCTTCAGGAATAGTCGATCACTTTTATGAAATTTTGAGTTTATTATAATATATGGAGCATTATTGAGTTTGTGTTTGTCTTATTAGATATATGAATGGCTTGAGTAAAATATTACTTGTACTCGATGATAGCAATAGGAGTATTCCACACCATTGGTATTAATGGAACATGCAAAGATAATTTGGTCAATATGTTGTAAGTTCATGGTTTGTGTAACACCCTCAGAATCGGCCCTATGCAAGTTTCAGCGCTTCCCGCCAAACCTGCATAGAAACGATTCAAAGGTGCCCACCAGGCACTTGCGTGCGGGTGGAAAACGAAGTAATAACATTACACAACAGTCCTCGATGGGACCCACAGAACAGATATATATACAACACGACTCCATGAGTCAAGAATACAGATATACAGAACAAAGATCCAAATCACCTTGAAAACGATAGAGCGTCCAGCTACGGACAAGATGCAAATGGGGCTAAGAGCCCTGAAGAATAACCAATGGCGTCCATAACCCTGCCCAGGCCAAGCCGGAAGGGTAACCCTACTAACGACATCGATCTCAAAACCTGCTTAAACAAAAGGGGTGCCAACAAAGGGCAAAGGAAAAAGAGAGAGCGGTCAGTAATGAGGCCAGTACACGGCGAGGCTAGAATTCGGCGGTCCTCGCCTACATAGGTATGGTGGACTGAAGCGGCAGCGCAACATGCACTAAACAACCTATAGAGACTCGATACAACTGTCGGCTATCAGAGAGGGGTAAGAAAGACCTATTCGATACCAACCTGATACTACCACCAAACATACCCATCCTGGTATTTCCCCCTCGAGACCAAACGAGGAAGTCACCCGAGGAACTCACACAGTTGGCAGTTTTATGTATTCAGTTATCGTTGCAGCAATTACTAGTCAGGTATAGATAGTCCTCCTGATAGAATAAGCAGTGGGCACTTTTAGTTAACCATTCCGTTGTAGTTGCAACACTTACTAGTCAGATACAATTAGCATGAGAAATCCCCAAACCCAGCAGTTGTTGGTACTTTTATTTAGCCATTCCGTTGCAGTGAAGCTGATTACTAGTCATATCGGATACAAGTCAAATTATAGCAGTAAACTTTAGTTATAGTTGTCTATGATCGAGACCTGTGCTCCAAGTCGTCCATAACCGCGGACACGGCTTCTCGAAAAGATTTAACCCTGCAGGGGTGCACCAAAGTTTCCACACGCACCTACACCCTTGTTGTCGGATCAGGTAGGTACAAGATCACAAAACATACACCCAACGGTATGTCGACGGGGTTTCGGACACGACGTTTCCCAGACCCAAAGCAAGCACGGGGGGCCACCCCACTAAGCTACCCGCAACGAAGTCGGCCGGTCTCCGAGACGGACTCAGGGTTTGCGCCAATGGCTGTAAACGACTGGGAACCCGAAACTCTCGGGCTTGTCGATACCGCGAAAACACTTCGCTTACCTAAACAGTACAAGTGCAGTACTTCGCACAATTTAAATAAAGCAGTAAAGCATGACATAAGTACAGAATAGTAATAAAGCCCCAAACTAATTGTGGCCCCCAGTACAGTACTTGGAATCAGGTATTAAATCGATGGGGGTGCCCATACACCCCACCTGTGGTTAGCGCGCTCGATCTCGGAACAGGTGTCAAGAACTCGGGGTCCTACGGGACACAAGTGGACGGTTAACAACCAAATAACATCTATTGCCCACCTGTGCCTCTGCATTTACCTACTTCAATTTTAGTTATTAAACAGTAATTAAAGCCATGATCATCTCCAACATTAAACATGCGGCAATACTCCAACAACTGTGGTACTTGACGACACGCAACAGCACTTGAGCAAGCGACTACGACGCGCAGGTCCAACTATCTACCAAACAACAGGTAATAGGATGTGTCCAAGGCAATATAAGGCTGCAAGGGATATCACGGGTACGGAAACTAGAGCAACGCAACACAGATAGCAATAGATCAACAGGAGGGAATAAATACTATAAAATTAAGATAGGTAGAAAGGGGGAGGTGCTCGCCTGAAAAGCATTGCCGAAGGTTCATCCGAAGATCGGGTCGACACTCGCATCAACTCAATGGCCTAATCCGCGAAGAATCAAAACACTAGAATAAACACCGGATGCACTATTTAATACTACGGCAAAAGATCGGGCATGATGCATGTATGATGTATGACATGGCAAGGATGCGATGCATTAAGGCAATATTAAGCGGAAACCGGGGTCCCGTCAAATGATTATATGATTCAAGTTGTTTAGAACCCCCGCAATTTAAATGTTGTATTAACAAGGCAAAAGATAGCACCGGTTCGCTACACAAATTTAAATGAAGTCTGGAATAAGACAAAGATATCCCGCATATAGACTCCATATTTAATTTAGATGAATCGGCATAGGGCCCCAAACCACAGACAAGTATTCATGCATGAACAACTTAATATGCAACAATTTGATAATGTCATATTATAAAATAATGGGGTCTTGGATAGGGGATCACATTAGGGTTCGGCGAACTTGGGCTCCGAGGGGTTCGGGGTCGGGTCTCAGGGTTCGACGGAAGAATGGCTCGACGAGAACGGTCTCGGACAACGGAAGTCGATCTTGTCGCATCCGAGACGAAGGACTTGGTTGGCGTCGGGGGGCACATCGGATCGCCCTGGTCGGTGTCGATCTTGTCGGGCCCGTGTATCAGGTCGGTCTTGGCGTCCGGGATGAAGAACTTGGCGTTCTGCGGCGAAGTACTTGGCGTATCCGTGTCGACGACCTTGGCATCCGGGAAGAAGTACTTGTCGCATCTGTGGCCTTCGGGTCGAAGAACTTAGCACGCCAGGGTTCTCGGCGAACTTGGCGTCCGGGAAGGAGTACTTGTCGCACCGGGGTCTCGGTGTCCTCGGATCCGAGAGGAAGATCTAGGCGTGCCGGGTTCGGTCTTCGGGATCCGGTCATCTTATCCATGTAGGCGATCTTCGTGTCCGTGTAGGGGAACTTGAGGAATCTCGTGGCTTCGATTGGCGTGTCGGTATCGACCTTCAAGGAGCGACGCCAATTGTTCACCGGGATGCATCTTGTCGGTGTGGATCTTCCCTCATGGCATTAGCATCCGGGTTCTGGCTCGACTACCCATTATTGTCACCAGGTAGGTATCACATAGCCACAGTTACATGCCCATATCAACACCACTGTCCACTGCAGGACAAGGGCGATGGGGAACACAGAGCTTGGCCAGGGGAGACTCCGATAGGGACAGGAGGATGTGGCTCGAGGCTTGCTGGGCGAGGATATTGAGCGGAGGGCGGCCATGATGCAGGAGAGCGGTGAAGAAGACCATGGCCGGAGGGTGCAACGCCAGCGGCGGCTCTGCGAACGGCGGGGTCCGGGACATGGGGCTCGCTGCAGGGGAGCTGGCGATGAGGGATGCCAGCAGCGAGGAGGTCGCTCGCGGGCGGACGCAGGCGACGCGGGGCGGCGCTCCCGCGCAGGGCGGAGGCGGTGGTCTGCGACGGTCAGCGACCGGCCCGAGCTTGGCGGCGCGGTGCTCTGCTACAGACGGAGGGGCGACGCTGGAGGCGAGGCTCGCCGGCGGTTGGTGGCGAGGGTGAGAGGAGGGGTCGCGCGGTGGCGGAGGGCGTCTGCGGAAGGCGGCCGGGCTCGCGGAGAAGGGGCGGCCCCGGCGGGGAGGACGCGCCGGCGGCGGGGTCACGCGGCCGGAAGCAGAGCTTGGTGGTGGTGGTGGGCGACACGGCTCAGCGGGCAAGCTCCAGAGGGGGCGCGACGCAGGAGAGGTGGCCGGATGAGGCGCAGGCGGCTAGAGAGGTTGGTGAGGTGGCGGTGGCGGGAGAGAGGATGGATCTGGTGACGTGGGAAGGACAGCCGCGAGGCGAGGTAGTAGAGGGCGGGGGCGGCGGCGCCTGCTGGGGAGAGAGAGAGAGGTTGGCGGCGGCAGGGCCACAGGCCGAGGAGGGGGGAAACGTGGTGAGGGAGGGGAGCAGAGGAGCGGTGGGGAGATTGTGACAGGGAGGGTCGGGCCTGGCGGTGGCTGCAGAGAGGGGAAGGCGGGGACAGGAGCGGGTCGGGGTGGTCGTGGTGGGCCAGGAGAGGGCGGAACAGGGGATCGAGGGAGGCAGGTGGCGCGTGGGCAGGAGGGGAGTCGGGGTGGGGCCCGCACTGTCAGTTGACCCAGGTGGGGAGTGGGTTTGGTTGGGGATCGGTGTGTGTGTGCACTGCGTGCGTGGCGTGTGTGTTGGTGGCTGGGGGAGGTGCGTGTGTGGCATGTGGTGATAGGGTTAGGGGAAGGGAGTGATGAGGTGGCGGCAGGCTATTGGGTGGGGTGAGGTGGAGGCAGAGTGGGTAGAATAGGACTGGGTAGTTTTAGGATTAGATATTTTTGACTAGGGTTTTCTTTTATTTTAAAATAAATTTTGTAAATAGTTTTAGATGAATAAAAGATCCGGCTGGACCGACGGTTTGGTTTGAACAAAGGGGGAGGATATTAATATAGAAAACAAAGTAGGTCTTTTAGCAAAACAGTTTTAATCCATTAGATGCATGCTGATGTCATGATGATGCAATGCACAAAATCAACGCGATTTTCTAGTAGTGCTTTTTTCGGGGCGCCACAATTCGACACCACTAACAATGGATCTCGCCCTCGAGATCCGCCTCATGGTACCGGGAAGAAGGGTGGTGATCTGAATCTTCTCGCATCGTGTAGATCCTCGCGACACCACTAACAAGAGGCCGTTGTCCGTGATCGTCGAGAGAACACTCCGGGAACAAAAGGTCGAAGGTAGGGGTATCAACTAATAAAGCCACCTCTAGCTTCGATGGAAAGAGAGAACCGATGCATTCTCCTCCACTTCAATGTACACAAGCGAATAGAAGGGGTAGTCGGCATGGGGGCCAATCCATCACGCACCCAAACTATTACTCTGCACAAACAGTAGAAAAGCGTGCAACCATTCTCGGAATCAGACTGAAGATCTTGACAATCGAGGTTCAGAAACAAAGGAGTGATGCAGACTCTACATCAGATCTGGCGTAGATGATGTCGTCGCATCAGAAAACACCGGAAGGCACGAGAAGGAACAAAGAGAAGTCCACCAGACGAAGGATTCCTCGGATAGCATGAAGACCAGATGTAGCAACACCGTTACCAAAGGAGGAAGCGAAACCCTGAAGGTACGATGGAACCCAACCACGTGAAATCCTGGACTCAAAGAGAGAGAAGAGAGCGGATTCAAAACACGCAGAGGTGAGTGGAGAGCAGCAGAGGGGTAAGGAGTAAAATCAGACCTAATCAGAACTATCCAACCGATTTTGCAAAAATAGTTTTGACACTCTACTTCGGCCGTTAGCTAGGTTATCCTACAGGCTGGACTTGTGGGGTATCGCAACTGCTGAGCTCTGATACCACTCTGTAACACCCTCAGAATCGGCCCTATGCAAGTTTCAGCGCTTCCCGCCAAACCCGCATAGAAACGATTCAAAGGTGCCCACCAGGCACTTGCGTGCGGGTGGAAAACGAAGTAATAACATTACACAACAGTCCTCCATGGGACCCACAGAACAGATATATATACAACACGACTCCATGAGTCAAGAATACAGATATACAGAACAAAGATCCAAATCACCTTGAAAACGATAGAGCGTCCAGCTACGGACAAGATGCAAATGGGGATAAGAGCCCTGAAGAATAACCAATGGCGTCCATAACCCTGCCCAGGCCAAGCCGGAAGGGTAACCCTGCTAACGACGTCGATCTCAAAACCTGCTTAAACAAAAGGGGTGCCGACAAAGGGCAAAGGAAAAAGAGAGAGCGGTCAGTACTGAGGCCAGTACACGGCGAGGCTAGAATTCGGCGGTCCTCGCCTACATAGGTATGGTGGACTGAAGTGGCAGCGCAGCATGCACTAAACAACCTATAGAGACTCGATACAACTGTCGGCTATCAGAGAGGGGTAAGAAAGACCTATTCGATACCAACCTGATACTACCACCAAACATACCCATCCTGGTATTTCCCCCTCGAGACCAAACGAGGAAGTCACCCGAGGAACTCACACAGTTGGCAGTTTTATGTATTCAGTTATCGTTGCAGCAATTACTAGTCAGGTATAGATAGTCATCCTGATAGAATAAGCAGTGGGCACTTTTATTTAACCATTCTGTTGTAGTTGCAACACTTACTAGTCAGATACAATTAGCATGAGATATCCCCAAACCCAGCAGTTGTTGGTACTTTTATTTAGCCATTCCGTTGCAGTGAAGCTGATTACTAGTCATATCGGATACAAGTCAAATTATAGCAGTAAACTTTAGTTATAGTTGTCTCTGATCGAGACCTGTGCTCCAAGTCGTCCATAACCGCGGACACGGCTTCTCGAAAAGATTTAACCCTGCAGGGGTGCACCAAAGTTTCCACACGCACCTACACCCTTGTTGTCGGATCAGGTAGGTACAAGATCACAAAACATACACCCAACGATATGTCGACGGGGTTTCGGACACGACATTTCCCAGACCCAAAGCAAGCACGGGGGGCAACCCCACTAAGCTACCCGCAACGAAGTCGGCCGGTCTCCGAGACGGACTCAGGGTTTGCGCCAATGGCTGTAAACGACTGGGAACCCGAAACTCTCGGGCTTGTCGATACCGCGAAAACACTCTGCTTACCTAAACAGTACAAGTGCAGTACTTCGCACAATTTAAATAAAGCAGTAAAGCATGGCATAAGTACAGAATAGTAATAAAGCCCCAAACTAATTGTGGCCCCCAGTACAGTACTTGGAATCAGGTACTAACTCGATGGGGGTGCCCATACACCCCACCTGTGGTTAGCGCGCTCGATCTCGGAACAGGTGTCAAGAACTCGGGGTCCTACGGGACACAAGTGGACGGTTAACAACCAAATAACATCTATTGCCCACCTGTGCCTCTGCATTTACCTACTTCAATTTTAGTTATTAAACAGTAATTAAAGCCATGATCATCTCCAACATTAAACATGCGGCAATACTCCAACAACTGTGGTACTTGACGACACGCAATAGCACTTGAGCAAGCGACTACGACGCGCAGGTCCAACTATCTACCAAACAACAGGTAATAGGATGTGTCCAAGGCAATATAAGGCTGCAAGGGATATCACGGGTACGGAAACTAGAGCAACGCAACACAGATAGCAATAGAACAACAGGAGGGAATAAATACTATAAAAGTAAGATAGGTAGAAAGGGGGAGGTGCTCGCCTGAAAAGCATTGCCGAAGGTTCATCCGAAGATCGGGTCGACACTCGCATCAACTCAACGGCCTAATCCGCGAAGAAGCAAAACACTAGAATAAACACCGGATGCACTATTTAATACTACGGCAAAAGATCGGGCATGATGCATGTATGATGTATGACATGGCAAGGATGCGATGCATTAAGGCAATATTAAGCGGAAACCGGGGTCCTGTCAAATGATTATATGATTCAAGTTGTTTATAACCCCCGCAATTTAAATGTTGTATTAACAAGGCAAAAGATAGCACCGGTTCGCTACACAAATTTAAATGAAGTCCAGAATAAGACAAAGATATCCCGCATATAGACTCCATATTTAATTTAGATGAATCGGCATAGGGCCCCAAACCACAGACAAGTATTCATGCATGAACAATTTAATATGCAACAATTTGATAATGTCATATTATAAAATAATGGGGTCTTGGATAGGGGATCACATTAGGGTTCGGCGAACTTGGGCTCCGAGGGGTTCGGGGTCGGGTCTCAGGGTTCGACGGAAGAATGGCTCGACGAGAACGGTCTCGGACAACGGAAGTCGATCTTGTCGCATCCGAGACGAAGGACTTGGTTGGCGTCGGGGGGCACATCGGATCGCCCTGGTCGGTGTCGATCTTGTCGGGCCCGCGTATCAGGTCGGTCTTGGCGTCCGGGATGAAGAACTTGGCGTTCTGCGGCGAAGTACTTGGCGTATCCATGTCGACGACCTTGGCGTCCGGGAAGAAGTACTTGTCGCATCTGTGGCCTTCGGGTCGAAGAACTTAGCACGCCAGGGTTCTCGGCGAACTTGGCGTCCGGGAAGGAGTACTTGTCGCACCGGGGTCTCGGCGTCCTCGGATCCGAGAGGAAGATCTAGGCGTGTCGGGTTCGGTCTTCGGGATCCGGTCATCTTATCCATGTAGGCGATCTTCGTGTCCGTGTAGGGGAACTTGAGGTATCTCGTGGCTTCGATTGGCGTGTCGGTATCGACCTTCAAGGAGCGACGCCAATTGTTCACCGGGATGCATCTTGTCGGTGTGGATCTTCCCTCATGGCATTAGCATCCGGGTTCTGGCTCGACTACCCATTCTTGTCACCAGGTAGGTATCACATAGCCACAGTTACATGCCCATATCAACACCACTGTCCACTGCAGGACAAGGGCGATGGGGAACACAGAGCTTGGCCAGGGGAGACTCTGATAGGGACAGGAGGATGTGGCTCGAGGCTTGCTGGGCGAGGATATTGAGCGGAGGGTGGCCACGACGCAGGAGAGCGGTGAAGAAGACCATGGCCGGAGGGTGCAACGCCAGCGGCGGCTCTGCGAACGGCGGGGTCCGGGACGTGGGGCTCGCTACAGGGGAGCTGGCGATGAGGGAGGCCAGCAGCGAGGAGGTCGCTCGCGGGCGGACGCAGGCGACGTGGGGCGGCGCTCCCGTGCAGGGCGGAGGCGGTGGTCTGCGAAGGTCGGCAACCGGCCCGAGCTTGGCGGCGCGGTGCTCTGCTGCAGACGGAGGGGCGGCGCTGGAGGCGAGGCTCGCCGGCGGTTGGTGGCGAGGGTGAGAGGAGGGGTCGCGCGGCGGCGGAGGGCGTCTGCGGAAGGCGGCCGGGCTCGCGGAGAAGGGGCGGCCCCAGCGGGGAGGACGCGCCGGCGGCGGGGTCACGCGGCCGGAAGCAGAGCTTGGTGGTGGTGGTGGGCGACACGGCTCAGCGGGCAAGCTCCAGAGGGGGTGCGACGCAGGAGAGGTGGCCGGATGAGGCGCAGGCGGCCAGAGAGGTTGGTGAGGTGGCGGTGGTGGGAGAGAGGATGGATCCGGCGGCGTGGGAAGGACAGCCGCGAGGCGAGGTAGTAGAGGGCGGGGGCGGCGGCGCCTGCTTGGGAGAGAGAGAGAGGTTGGCGGCGGCAGGGCCATAGGCCGAGGAGGGGGGAGACGTGGTGAGGGAGGGGAGCAGAGGAGCGGTGGGGAGATGGTGACGGGGAGGGTCGGGCCTGGCGGTGGCTGCAGAGAGGGGAAGGCGGGGACAGGAGCGGGTCGGGGTGGTCGTGGTGGGCCAGGAGAGGGCGGAACAGGGGATCGAGGGAGGCAGGTGGCGCGTGGGCAGGAGGGGAGTCGGGGTGGGGCCCGCGCTGGCAGTTGACCTAGGTGGGGAGTGGGTTTGGTTGGGGATCGGTGTGTGTGTGCACTGCGTGCGTGGCGTGTGTGTTGGTGGCTGGGGGAGGTGCGTGTGTGGCATGTGGTGATAGGGTTAGGGGAAGGGAGTGATGAGGTGGCAGCAGGCTATTGGGTGGGGTGAGGTGGAGGCAGAGTGGGTAGAATAGGACTGGGTAGTTTTAGGATTAGATATTTTTGACTAGGGTTTTCTTTTATTTTAAAATAAATTTTGTAAATAGTTTTAGATGAATAAAAGATCCGGCTGGACCGACGGTTTGGTTTGAACAAAGGGGGAGGATATTAATATAGAAAACAAAGTAGGTCTTTTAGCAAAATAGTTTTAATCCATTAGATGCATGCTGATGTCATGATGATGCAATGCACAAAATCAACACGATTTTCTAGTAGTGGTTTTTGCGGGGCGCCACAGTTTGATTTACAAAGAAAAAATTATATAATGAATTAGAGTTGAAAAAGAAACCTTTAACAAAGGAAAATTAAAATTTCTATCAAATTAGAGTGAGAACAAGACGAGGTAGAATATTCAACCTATAAAGATGCTTCATATACAATTGTAATTTGGTAATTGAGATCGTTAAACTTTGAATTCCTACATGAAGTGGAATGTATGGCTAGCATCTTTGCACAACACTTAAAAAAAGTGTGAGCATATATATATATATATTAAAAGAAAGAAGAAAAAGAGCGAATGTGCAAAGAGCAAATAGGCATATACCACTATATTGTAGTAAGATGAAGAAACGTTTGAGATTTTGAATCCCAAGTGAATATGTTAATCCCTAAACACTTGGGACTATCTCACTAACTCATTTGGTCGAACTGAATACTTTTACATCATGTTGAGAGTGATCTTTTGTGAACTATTAAATGCTAAGGTGTGGAAGCCTGCTAATATTAATCAGATGGTTCGAGTAAGATACTATTCATGAACTTATTCCTATGTATTGTATATGATAAATACATGCTGCAACTGCCTCATTTATTTTATCGACTCAGCTTCATGAATATGAGGATCACATCCATTAATCTAAACTTGCTCGGGACGAGCAAGAGTCTAAGCTTGGGGAATTTGATCGGTGCATATTTGCATCATGTTTTATATTATTATTTTGCATTGTAGTTGTAGGATCTTGGTATTTTATGGCGTTCGCGTGCATCTTTTTATGTCTATTTTCACCAGGATCAGGATACGATGGACACAATTCTTGGACCATTTGTGTTGGAGCGAAAAAGAGTAAAAAACAACGTAAATCACTTATTTGAGAAATTTCAATAACACCAGAAGAAAACCTGAAGCAATTGGAGGACACACTGGGTTTAACGACCAACTATACGTCGGGAGGAGCTTTTCCGGCCGTATAGATGGCGCCGACACCGCCTCCTTAAATAGTTTCATCATGTGCAACATGATCGGAGAGACGACATACAGAACACCTAGAAATCGCCGAAACCTCACCTCCGGAAGGCATCTAGAGGGGGAAATCATCTACCGGGATCTATTTTAGCCCTACGCAGATCCAGGAGGCTAAGGAATCGATCTTCATCATCAACCGCTTTATCACCACCATCTCCATCCATCCCATCTACATCTTGTCTAGATCGTGTTATAATTTCTGTGCTCGTTGTGGAATTATACAAGTAATATTCATCTATGATAGATTCCATTGTCTTTGCCATGATGTTGATTGCCTCCATGTAACATCCCAAAAATATTAAACATGGATCATCAAACTCTAATCATCAAAATTAGGGTTAACAAAAACTTTTCCAACTAAAAATATGAAAGCATTCTTATGTGTGTGTATTAAAATTTGGATTCTGTTGAATTGCCATGGTTCTGTGTTTCTTTGCTTGTAAAATGATTCTTAGGTGAAATAAACATCATCTAAACAATCTCCAAACTTTTCCCAAAGACAAACAACTCAAAATAAACAAATGAAGTGAATAGTCACTTTGTCCAAATTAACTCTCATGCCTACTTTGGCTATCCCTAACTTTCAGAACTTAACAGAAACATCTGCGGATCTTTGCACCCCTTGTTAGTACTCATAATAAGGTACCAATTCCCACTTTGTGATTATCCAAAAACATTCAAATGCTAAGTTTAAATGACAGTTTAAAATTGAATCTATCTCATATGGGAAGATCCCATTATTTCAAAAACCACGCAAACAAGTTCAATTTTCAAAACCCAAGCACCCACAGAATCCTCAACACATGCCTAGCACACCCACCAAAAATCTTTTCAAAATTCAAAACTCAAGTTCTTGCGGCCATTTCATCAAACAGGTTGCAGATTCAAATCAAACAAATCACAAACACTATTTTGAGCAGTGTTTTGGCCAACCTTGTCCCCTCTCTAGCTCACAGCAAACATCTAGTAGATCATCTAGCTTAGTTATTAACCTCTAGCATCACTGTGATCTTGCCAATGCCATCAATGGTGAGCAGGCTGAGCCTCACCATGTCACCCTAGTGTGGACAGCAAGCTAGAGGAAGAACTAGCTATGCCAACCTTGTCTGGGAGGTAGCCCATGCCTCACCGCCCCCACTTGACCAGCCCTAGCTCAAGAACAGATTCCAGAACCGCCAGGAACGCCGCGCCCGTGCCGCTGTAGACCATGCCGACGCGCACCCCAGTGCACGCGCCGTTCCCACGCAACCCGACCACCTCGAGCCCTTGCCGCCCGCCAGCATGCACCCCACCGTCCCAGGAGACCACCAGACATGTTCGTTTCATCGCCCGTACCCCGTAGCCACCGCTCGCCGTGGAGTTCACTGCCTCTACCTTGCAGAGCACTGCACGTTCCCGACCAATTTCCACCGCCCCTAAGCTCGCATTCAAGTTCTAGAGCATCGCCAGGAGACCGCCCATCGATCGCCAACCGCAGCCATGCCTCTAGCCGCCCGTAGCCGTGTCGCCACCGTCGCCTGCCCATCCCTCTCGGTTTCGCCGTCGATCCTATAAAAGGAGGCAACCCCCAGCCGATTGAAGCACACCATTTCACTCCCCTCCCCTCACTAATCATTCCACCCTCTAGCCGGAGCACGAGGAGCAGCAGCTCGCCGGAATTGTGCCGGAGCAGGCCGCCTCTAGAGAAGAAGGGAGCCGTTGATTTCGACCACCCCCGGAGCTGCCTCGACCATCCCTGAGCTCGCCGTCGACCACTCGTTCGTTTGCCCGCCTCGCTGTCATCGCTGGAGCCCCGGAATGCCCCCTATGCACCCCCACTGAGCCACTAGGGCTCGAGCTCGCCGGTGACATGTTCATCGTCGACGACGACCCTCAGCCGTTGATCTCACTTCTAATCCAACGAACCACACCGTCCCGTACCGCTTCGCGTGTTATGAGCCACTGACTGGTGGAACCCCCCTATCAGCTGAGCCTCGCACTGCGGAGTGACACTGGGCCGGCCCATTAACCTTTCCCGCGCAGCCCAAGCGTTTGAATTTAGATTTTTCTATTTTATTTCAAACTCAGTTCTGTACCTAGATTCAAAAATCAACCCAGTTCAATTCAGTGAACCAAATTGCATGAAACCAATTTTGTTAGAAAGGTACTAAAATGCTTAATCCATGCCCATTGGATTCAAATCATTTGGACCTATAGATCATCCTTGGTAAAAATAACAAGTCAGAAGCTTTTCTGCATTGAAACATTTTTCAAAATTCAACCATAATAGCTTTTGAGTTGATTCCAACTCTCAAAAATCACATTTGATCATACCTTTTAGAATATATAAAAACATATGGGTTTACTTACAGAAATAATGTCTAAGTAATAAAAGTATGCCACATAGGCATTTCTAGTCACTTTATTTATTGAAAATAAAAAGGTTAAACCTTATTAAATTGTGACACCACTTTAAATCACATTCCCATGTACTGAAATATGGGTGATGACATGTGTCAACATGATCCCATGTTTGAGTTGGAGAATATTAAATCTTAATTAGTTTTTCAATGAGTAGAAATTACTTTTCTCAAATTAAAATAAATAAGACAAATGCTTTATTCTTGTAATGTTAGTAATGATTCTAGATCATCTATAGAACCCTTTGTGTGATGATTGAAAATAGTTAAGTATTGTTTGGTGATTGTGTACCTCGTATTTATTTATAGACGCTAGTATCGACCAAGGATACGAGGAGGAAGGAGGATACTACGAAGAAGAAGCCAAGGAGAACTTCAACCACTACTCTGCACAAGGCAAGCCAATACTTGCAAGCTATTAACTTAGCAAGCTTATACTGATACCTATGCAAGCAAATACTTGCTTGTTACCATGCCAACTATATGCCTTAAGCATATGTGATCATACCCACTTGATAACCCAATCCTAGTTTTACTTGCAAGCTTTCTACTTTATTTCTTTATCAAAGCTTTCTCTTAGAGTTTAATTAAGTGAATTGTAGATACTAGAAAGATAATGGAAGGTTGCATAAAGAGCATTAAATTTGGCCTAAGTTAGATACTCTTGATGTCATCCTAAGGCATGATATTGAACTTAATTAATCCCCACTTGTTTACCACCCCTCATTAGTACTTACCCCACTTGTAGATGCTAGTGCTAAGCATAAAACTGGATCAACTTTAGATGGGAATACTTGGTGAAAATGGTTATGAAAACCTTGGAATGATGAGTCATTCTACTGAAATGTTTTGACATGTGTTTCCGAACACCAGATGATTTTGATGATGAAAATGTTGAGGCATGAGACTTAGCCCTTTATAAAACGGATGGTTGTCTGGATGCGATACCATTCCAATTTTGCCGTACAACCACAATACCCGAAATTTGGGTAGGGCTTGACTAGAAACTTATATACCTTAGTATGGGTTCCCTCACGGCCAAGGTCTGAGCTGAGGCTACCTTGTGAAGATTGTCCACCTATGCAGTACCCAAGATGACAGTTGGTCATGGTTGGGAGGCCAAACTCACAGGAGAGGTGCCTATACTAGGGCGTGTAATCGAAAGGTTAGGATTGATTATCCGCATAGTGAGTATGGTGAATTCAGGATTTGTTCCTGACGGATGTATCAAATGGTGTGGTGAAAGTGTACAATCTCTGTAGAGTGTCAAACTATTCGAATAGCCGCGTCCGCGGTTATGGACAGTTAGAGTGGCCATACTATTCCCCCGTCAGATGTTTTCAAAAGGACTTATGAAATGAATTGAGACTTTGACTTGACCACAACAGAGTTGTGATATGAAAATCAAGTTCCCACTTAGGTGTTATAAAACTTCAACTAGTTTTTCTTGCTTCTGAACTTAGTAGAGGTAAATCTAGCTTTTTGCAAAACAACCCTAGAGCTTAGTGTCCTATTACAAAACCCCCTTTAACTTGTTAGTATTAGTTTGCGAGTACTTAAAGAGTACTCATGGCTTTGTCCCTGGCTATTCTCGTGGACAGACTATGAAGAGGAGTACCAGGACGATGGACCCCAGGAAGGTTACGACAACTAGGATCATCTCCCATCGTCAGCATTGCCTGTGACACCGAAGATGGAGCTTCGCCCACACTATCCTTATTATTACATTATTCCGCTACTTGAGTTGTATTAAGAACTGGATCATGAGATCCTTATTTGTGTAAGACCTTATGTATGGTTTGTAATGGATGATGTACTGTGATATCCAAATCTGTTATGTCTCGCAAAAATGGTAATCCTGGGATTGCGATGTATGGCATAACAGGAATCTAGGATTAAAAATCTGGGTGTTGACAAGTTGGTATCAGAGCCATCCTGACCATAGGAGACCCTAGTATACTGGACGTTTGAATCAAAAACTTAGTTTAAAAACCAAAGGAAGCAAATATTTACAAAAACTTATTCCCATTCTTTTCACTTGGTTTCTTTCATAAAAATTCATGTTCCTCAAAAACTCTTGCAAAATACATAAAATTTGACACACTTGATCACTCTACTAACTTACTCATCCTATATTCTTATAGATGGACGTGAAGTATAGAAAGTTTTATCAGTTGGGAAATGGAGGAGACCTCATCTTTGAGCGGGATTTGGACCAGCTTTCGGAACTTCTGGAGCGTCCACACCCCGAGTTCTTCGGAGCTCAGCTCAATGACCAGGAAGGAGAATAATCGACAATGGCTAGTTGTTGCAAGTCTTCGAGGAAAGATTGAGCCTCCCACTGCCGAGGGAATTCAGTTCACCTTAAGAGAGAACAACTGGCTCGATGGACTTGCCAGGGCCATCCAGGAAGCTCTTGCCCGTCTATGTGGGCAGAGTATCAACCAGATCAAGGTTACCCGCTTCGAGTTTTGTCCAAGGCGTGATGCTATGGGACAACCACTGGAAGCCCCATATCACCACGAGCTAAAGACTCAGTTGGACCACCTTAGCTTCATGATGTATGATCGTCAGCAAGAACTGGACAATGCCCATGACTACTCCAACCACAAGTCCGCCATCATCAGGACGAAGGATCAGACCATCGCCATGCTAGCGAAGGATCGCAAGTCTCGCCGCCGTCAGCCCCACAAGAAGGAGCGCATCATTGGTCGTCTTCGCCACCGTATCTCGGATTTGTAGGAGACCATCCACGAGAGAGACATGCAGTTGGAGGAAAGGGAGAATGCCGGAAAAGATCTTCGTGGAGACCCCTACTCCTATCTCAACGATGATGATGATTTTTTGGAGGATCAGGCCATGGACTTCTTCACTGATGAGGAGGATTTCGCCTTCATCAATGATGATGAGGATGATGAGGATGACGATTACACCGACTCCAAGGAGTAGTAGCACTTGAGCACTAGCGTAGTGAGTTGTATCCGGTCCCACTGTATCATAGTTTCTAGAATGGTTCTTAAAACCATCTGTTTTCCTTTGCTGTGGTGTGTGTTGTATCGTGTGCTATGAATGAATGAATGAAAAGCAAGTTGCAAAAAAAATCTGAGTCAAGCTTTAAAAACTCTTCAAAGTCCCTGAACCTTAGAAATTCCCTCTTTTATCATGATCTATCTCAATCTTCAGATGCCTCGCGGAGGAAGTGGTTCATACCCGGACCCGATGTTGCAGATCCTGCAAATGTTGGTTTCTGACCGCGAAGCTGAAAGAGCCGAACGTCAAGCCAACTTAGCCACCCTTCAGCAGATAGCTCAGCTAGCCCACAACAATCAAGGCCAAGGAAATCAGGACAACCACGGATCTAAGCTCAAGAATTTCTAGAACACCAACCCACCTATTTTCACTAAGTCGGAAGAGCCCTTAGACGTAGATGATTGGCTGCAAACCATGGAGAACAACCTAGAAGTCGCCAGAGTGGAAGCTAA
This sequence comes from Avena sativa, assembly GCA_916181665.1. Taxonomy (NCBI): domain Eukaryota; kingdom Viridiplantae; phylum Streptophyta; class Magnoliopsida; order Poales; family Poaceae; genus Avena; species Avena sativa. Next base: position 312,105,073 of record OV702283.1, read on the forward strand.
CGAGAAAGTTCTGTTCGCCACCCACTATCTAGCCGGAGACGCCAGAGCATGGTGGAACAGCGTCCGTGCAATGACCGGAGGGCAGATGATGACCTGGGAGGAATTCAAGGTCAAGTTCAGCAGAACCCATGTGCCACCGGGTTTGATCAAGAGAATGAGAGATGAGTTCAGAGAACTAAATCAAGGAAGGATGACCGTAGTGGAATACCGTGACAAATTCTTGTCATTAGTTAGGTATGCCCCAGATGAGATCGACACTGAAGCCAAGAAGAAAGAAAGATGCCTGAATGGTCTGCACGATGAGATGCAGACGGTGTTGGTCAATATACCCTTTGCTGATATTGAAGCCCTAGTCAACTCTGCCATCCATATGGAAGGAAAGATCAACCAAGCCAATGAGAACCACAAATGCCGCATGATGCATCAGCCAGGAACCCATCATACCCCAAAGTATCGCCCCAACCCATCTCCAGGATTTTCCCCGAGAACCAACAGACCCCCGATGAACCGTCCGACCTATCCCAACCATGGAAACCCAAGGCCCGGAGGAAATCACAAAAACTCCGACAACTCTGGCAATTTCAACCGTGCACCACCCAAGTTCAACAACAACAATGATGCCGCCAACACCAACACTGCCCCTAGGACTGGAAGCAATGCTGTGCCTGTTGCAGCAAAGGACAAGTCGCAGGTGACTTGTTATGACTGTGGAAATAAGGGTCATGTAGGGGTCCCAACCTTTAATAAGATTGATCCCTCCTGTGTTTTACAATGCTAGTCCCTGGATCAATAGCTAGCATCCACAGTTAAGATGTAATATCAAGAAACAAAGGTCATAATATAACTTTATAACCAGGAAGAACATAATTTTATTACATCTTACATAGCTCATTTGGCTATTACATTACATTGCAGCGGAATAACTATAGTTGTGGGTCCTTCATCTTCAAAGTGCCACAGGCAGATGTTGGTTGTATACTTTGTAATCCTAATCAATCAATCTTCACTAAAGACAATCAAACCTGCAACATTACAAGTTACAGCCACAAGGGTCAATACATTTGAATTGTATTGGCAACTGATACTATGGTAGTATAGTGGAGTCTATCATCTATATGCATTTGGCTAAGTGGAGTTGAGGCTTGCATTGCTCAAAATAGATTTTTCTTATCATTTTGAAAATACTAAGTTTTTGCTTGACAAAATCATTTTTCTCAATCAAAGATTTCAAGATCCTTGTACCAAGCCATCTCTCCATTAATGATTGAAGAATTCAAACAACCCTTGTTCAAACCTCAAGATTTTAATTTAGAAATTGGAATGATGAGATTCTTGATTACTTCCATGTCTTGATGCTCAAAATTGTCCTTTACCAGGGACATGGCTAAGTACTTAGATTTTACACTCTGCAGAGGTGGTGCACTTTCCCCACAAGACTTGGTTTCCCAAGACAAGATCTTTCAGAAGCTTTCCCTTAGACCAATATGGACGCGTTCCATCCTATCAAACACTACCACCAACTGTCCATATGGCTAAGTTCTTGCAACCTATATGATCATGGCAGAGCCCATATTGCCAAGTGGTTGCACTTGAAGCTTCTCAACATTTGACATCTCAAATCTCTTTGTGCCTGGGTGGCATACCACAAGTGAGATACACAAGCCAAGTCTATGGCCTTGTGAACCACTCAACATAACCCAATCCTTCCATTTCCACCCAGGTGATTCATTAACTTAGTTGTTTTATTAAACAAAACACAAGTCCTCAGACTTAGAATATTTTTCCATAGTGTGAATATATATTCCACCCATGTTTTCTATTAGATAGGCTAAGCTTGATAGTAGTAGGAATCTTAACTTAGGAAGATTTCCACTAAGGTTTCATCTACTAGTTTTCCTATAGCAAGGTTTATACTTAGCAAAATCCATGCAAGTTTTACTTAGCAAAATCACTAATGCATAGAGAAAGTAATAGGATAGAAGGTATGAAGCATCACTTGCCTTTTTGGTAGGGAATGGTAGTTCACTCCTTGGTCTTGCTAGTCTCACACTTCACTACAAGTCAATCAAGCAAACACCAATTCAATTTACATTCCAAACCAATAACCACTCAAACAAATTCACACACACAAGACAATGGAAACCAATTCATGCATGGGAGCATGCACAAGATAGTTTTATTTTGCAAAGGGGTCTCCATGGGGTTTCTAAACTTTGTAAGTTCCAAATTGGTCATTTACCAAAGTGGCAAAGTCATTAGTTAGAGGGTCTTGCCCAAAAACCATTTTTAAATCCATTCATTATTTTATGTGGTGGAAATTTAGTTTTATCAAGTTTAAAACCTTTAAATCTTCACCAAAAGTTTCTAACTCTTAGGACTTGGTGTTTTGGGGTCAGTGGGTTTGATCAAGCCATTTTATTAAAGTTTTCTTTCCATAAACATTTTTATAACAAAAACCATTCTTTTTATTTGGCAAAAAAAAATGACTAAGTCAAGTAATCCAACTAAAATCTTTCCAAAACCATTTTTAACACAAAGGGTTGGTTCCTAGGGTCAGTAAGGTCACAACAATCCAATTTGCAAAGGTTTTACTTCAAAATTATTTTCAATAAATAAATTACCTTTCTATTTGACTAGAAATGGTTTTAAATTAAAGAATCATCTCTTAATTTTTCCAAATACATTTTTTTGTGTCCACAAAGTGTTTCCTAGGGTCAGTAGGTTCAAATCAATCCAATTGCCAAAGATTTTAACCCTAAATTCAATTTTACACAATTTTTACATTCTTAACAAGCATACAAATGTTTCTGCAATTTCAAACAAGCTAACAGCTACTATTTGCTAATCTAAGGGCATGGTTGGCTAGGGTTTGTTCTCCTCAATCCATTGATATAAAATTTGCCAAATTTGGACGTGTGGATCAAAAGTTATAAGGGTTTGAAAATGGCATCAAATTCTGATTTCAAATTCTATTTCAGATCATCTGATGCCACGCGTCATATTCTAATTCGCCAGTACCGTTTCGGGGTGGATCACGGTGCAGTCCGTCGGATCTAAGCAGATCGTATGGCCCAGATCACGTACCCCTTCGCGTTTAAGTTATTCTATCACATCCACTCGATTGATATCGGACGGCTCCTATCTAATAGCCATGAACTGGCGGCGCGAGGTCATCGGCGAGCGGCGGAGCGACCAGTTGGCGGCGGCGCTGGCGAGGCAGGAAGTAATAAAGGGTAAGAAGATGCTCACCAGGCTCAGGAGAACACGGTGAAGCTCAAGGTACTCGCGGTTGGTCAAGGGGCGCACTAGGGTTGCAGTAATTCCTCGTCGGAGTTGCGAACGGCGTCAGGTGGTCCTGGTTGCGGTCGGAGGCGACGCTGTCGATCACGAGAAGCCAAACGGATGGCACGATTAGGTGCGCAAGACCAAGGCGAAGATGCTAGCATGATCGAGAAGGAAAGGGGCGGCCGGATTTTACCTGGGAAGCTCGCCGGAGAAGAAGACAGACGCGGCGGCGCTCAGAGCTAGTCCAAGCCAAAGTTTTGGGGCGTCCGCGGTCGAGTGAAGGACACGGGGAGAAGCGTCTGGGAGTGGGGAAGCTATTAGGGTGCTCGAGAAGGAAGGGGGTGGCGTGTACTGGCCTGAATTGGCCGGAGACAGTGGTCGGAGCCGAGGCAGTCGAGGAGAGATTGTGGCGGCCTGGAGGCGTGCTCGGGGGAGAAAACAGAGGGGAAACGGAGAGGAGTGTCTGGCGTTTAAAGGGGCGTGGTCATTACAAGAAATCAAAGCCTCCTTCATGTGCAATCAATCGCCGGAGTAATTCTCTCTGCAACGGTCAGGGCGACGGTGTCTCGTTGAAGACGATGGCTGGGGATGTGGGGCCTGCTTGTCAGCGAGTGAGGAAAGCTTCAGGTGGGCTCCAGTTGTCATACACTGCGTGGGTTTGTTTTGCGGTGAAAAACGATTCACTTCGCTGAGAGAGGGAGGTGGGCTCGGTTGGGCTGAGTTGGGCTGGGGTAGTTGGGCTGCTGTTGTTTCCTTTTTTTTTGTACAGAAACATTTTCTTTTTTTATTTCTATTTGCTGATTTGATTTTCAATCAACATTTCAAACATTCAAACCATTCAAACAATTCAAACTATTGTAATGAGTTTTTGGTTCTGTTTAGTAGTATAACCAACCTCCAAAATAAAATAATATTTTAAATCTTTTTAGGTTCCATTTATTAATTAAATAAAATGGACTATGGTTTATTAATAAAATAGGGTTTGGTTTAATTAATAAAATCCCCATTTGAAATCCAAATATTTTCAAAACCAAATCAGTAGGTTTTATTTGAAAATATAAGATACTTGAAAAACTTGTTTAAAATAAAATAACATTTTATTATAGGGTCCATTAATAATTAAACAAAATGGGCCTTAGTTATTAATTCAAATAGGATTTGTTTTATTTAAATATTTATTTTGAAATCTAAAATAAAACCAAAACACTTCAGTAGGTTTTATTTGGAAATATAAAATACTTGGAAACTTATTTTAAATAAATAAACAAGTTTTGATGGTTTAGAAATAATAAAACCTTTATTAATAAAATCTTGGATATTAAATCCTTATTACTTTATTTAAATAGACCTTTACTATTTTTAATCAAAACAAAACATTTTATTTTAAATACTGGGCCAAGGTTTAATTTGGCTCTGTAAAATAATCTTTATTTATAAATCCACTTTTTCTTTTGAAAGCCAAAACCTTTTATTTAAAAGATCCAAAATAGTAAGTCTAAATATTTTGAAGTTTATTGTTTATTTAACTTTTTAAATCTCTTTAGGATTTCATTTGATCCAAATAGGTTTTGAAAGTTTCCAATTGGATTCAAAAAGTTTCTTCTGGCCTTGAAAATCAAAAAAAGTTTTATTTTATTCATTTATTTTCACATTACAAGATTTGGAAAATCTTGGGATGTGACAGGTCACTACTCCAATGAGTGCCCCAAGAAGAATGCCGCAGCCCCCAATGCAAATGCCCCAGCTCAGTAACAGCGTCGTGTTCATCCCGGAAGAAGGTTTGCTCCAGGGAATTCGCTCAACCGCAATGGCCGTCTTTTACTCATGCATGCTGAAGAAGCCCAGGAAGCGCCCGATGTCGTGCTGGGTATGTTTTCTGTTAATTCAGTACTTGCTAGAGTGTTGTTTGATTCTGGTGCATCACACTCATTTGTCACCGAAGAATTTTCCTGCACTAGTAAGATTCAACCAACCAAACTGAAGCATGTTATGATTGTTCAAATCCCCGATTCAACCACCAAAGCTAGGCAAATTTGCAAAGCCGTCCCTATCCGAATCCAGGGCATAGATTTTTATGCTAATCTGATAGTACTCGGAACTAAAGGTTTGGAAGTAGTACTAGGAATGGATTGGATGTCCAAACATAAAGGATTAATTAACTGTGCCAAGAAAGCCATAACCATGACCAGTACAGCCGGAATATCAGTCGAGCATATATCTGAAACCTTACCTCGTCAATTCAAGTGCAACAAGAGTATAGCCCAGCCTACCATTGACCAAGTCCGGATAGTCTATGAATACCCCGATGTATTTCCAGATATTTTGCCCGGTATGCTCCCAGATCGGGATATCGAGTTTATCATTGAATTAATCCCTGAAACAGGATCCATAGCCAGAGACCATATAGTATGAACCCGTTTGAACTAGCAGAACTGAAGAAGCAACTAGATGCCATGCTGGAAATTGGACTGATTCAACCAAGTGCATCACCATGGAGATCACCTGTCTTGTTTGTGGACAAGAAGGATGGAGGGAACCGTCTGTGTACGGATTATCGGAAGTTGAATGATGTCACTATCAAGAACAAGTACCCATTGCCAAAGATAGAAGATTTGTTTGATCAGTTGACCGGTGCCAAAGTGTTTTCTAAGATTGATCTTACAAATGGCTATCACCAACTCAAGATTCACGTAGAGGATATTCCAAAGACTGCCTTTACCACCAGATATGGATTATACGAGTATACTGTCATGTCTTTTGGATTAACCAATGCCCCCGCTTATTTCATGAATCTCATGAATAAGATTTTTATGGACTTCCTGGATAAGTTTGTCGTTGTTTTCATCGATGACATTCTGATTTATTCCAAATCAGAAGAAGAACATGAGCTACACCTAAGGACCATTCTTGGAACCCTTAGAGAGCATCAGTTGTATGCCAAGTTCAGCAAATGTGAATTCTGGTTACAGGAGGTAGGATTCCTCGGTCACATTGTATCAGCCGGAGGAATTGCCGTTGACCCTGCAAAGGTGAAATATGTCGAAGATTGGCAAGCCCCAACCACTCAAACCCAATTTCGTGCCTTTCTCGGATTGGCGGGATACTACCGCAAGTTCGTAGAAGGATTCTCGAGTATCACCAGACCCATGACCCAATTGCTGAAGAAAGACAAGAAGTTTGAATGGACGGAAAAATGTTAAGCGATTTTTCAAGAACTCAAGAGAAGATTGACTTCAGCCCCAATCTTAATCATGCCGGATATCACGAAGCCCTTTGACGTGTATTGTGATGCATCCAAGATCGGTCTCGGATGTGTCCTAATTCAAGAAGGCAAAGTTATATCTTATCTATCCCGACAACTGAAACAACATGAGCAGAACTATCCAACCCATGACCTCGAGCTCGCAGCCGTAGTTCTAGCCTTGAAGACATGGAGGCATTACCTGATGGGAAACCGTTGTTAGATTTATTCGGATCACAAGAGCCTGAAGTATATATTCACTCAGAAGGAGCTGAATATGAGACGGAGAAGATGGATTGAGCTAATCAAGGATTACGATCTGGACATTCACTATCACCCCGGTAAAGCCAATGTGGTAGCAGATGCCCTTAGCAGATTGCTGTGCCGCTTGAACTCCATGATTTGGAAGGAGCAACCAAGCTTGCACAAGGAGATGGAAGATTTCCGAATGGAATTAGTGAGTGAAGGATTCTTGGCTAGCATATAACTTCAACCCACTTTGATCAGTCAGATCAAGGAGGCGTAGAAAGGAAATGCTAGTATCGATGGAATCAAGCATCGTATTGGTACAGGCAAAGTACCCAGATTTACCGAAGACAAAGAAGGAGTTCTGTGGTACAAAGGACGCCTTTGTGTACCAGCAGATTCTGAGTTGAAGGAAGTTATTATGAAGGAAGCTCATGATACTCTTTATTCTATCCACCCCGGAGGAACGAAGATGTATCAAGATTTGAAGGAGCAATTTTGGTGGCATAAGATGAAGAGAGAAATCGGGAGCTACATCGCCAAGTGTGATATATGTCAGAGAGTCAAGGCGGGACATCAAAGACCCGCTGGATTGTTGCAACCCCTGCAGATTCCGGAATAGAAATGGGATTCTGTTGGAATGGACTTTATCACCGGATTTCCTACTTCTAGTAGGGGAAATGACTCTATCTGGGTCATAGTGGACAAATTATCCAAAGTCGCCCATTTCTTACCAGTCAAGACCACATATCAGAGTTCGAAGCTAGCGGAGTTATACATCGATAGAATCGTTAGTTTGCACGGAGTCCCCAAGAACATTGTATCAGATCGAGGAACTCAGTTTACCTCGAGATTCTGGAATAAAGTCCAAGAAGGTTTAGGAACCCGACTAGATTTCAGCGTAACTTATCACCCTCAGACCGACGGACAAACATAGCGAGTAAATCAAATACTCGAAGACATGTTGAGAGCCTGTGTGTTAGAATATGGATCTAAATGGGAAGACTGTCTTCCATTTGTAGAATTTTCATACAACAACAGTTATCAAGATAGTTTACAAATGGCCCCATTTGAATTCATGTATGGAAGGAAGTGTCGCACCCCTTTGAACTGGTCGGAAGTAGGAGAGAGTCAGATTTTCGGACCCGACATCCTACGGAAGCAAAAGAGGAAGTTCACAAGATTCGTGAGCACCTCAAGACCGCTCAGTCAAGACAGAAGAGTTACGCCGATAAGAGACGTCGAGACCTCGCCTTTAACACTCGCATTTTATCTTGTTACTTAGAAATTTATTTCAACATTTTTATTTTAGTATTTAATTTAATAATTATTAGACTTCAGACTCCTACTCCCTGTGGGATCGATATCTTTATTTAGAAACTAGCTACAAACGATCTGTGCACTTGCACTCATCAACCACCTCTTTACAAAATAGTTATAATTAAAAGCGAACTGTCACCACATTAATACACCTATGATATACTAGTAAATTATTGATCAAATTATGGGTGATAACCTGCACATCTGATCACCTTCTCGCAGTTATCATGATGTGGTGGCAAGTAGCCTACCTTCAAGTCATGTGAATTGACAAAATCTATCCATCTTTGTCAAGGATAAACTTGCCATTTTGCTTACTCAGGTCGACATCCCAGCTGCAGGCTTTGCAGATCTTCAGCTTGATGGCGTCCGGATACTCACTGCCAAACATTGGAAAAAAGTTGTTGGGTATGCTCCGCATGTCTAACCCACCTGGTATTAACGACTTCTTGCAGAACTCGTCACAAGTGTTCTCCACACGGGTGTTCCTGGCTCGCCCCTCCATTCGGATTGGACAGGGCTCTCATGTCTACTTCGATGATGAGTCTCTCAAAGCTTGAGCTTCTTTCCCGAACACTACCAAAAATTTCCTGTGGTCAGATAATATCTCTACCAGCTATCAATAATTGTGAAATACATTATTAGTTGACCAAAAAAATGAGCAATGATATTTTTATTATATTGTTCATAATTAGTACTGTTAGATTCGTATTAGAAACACTTTTTAACGATGCTAGTTTGGTACCAACATTATTTATATATTTAGAGTTATTTTTGGTCGAAGAAAAAACATGCAAAACGAGGACGCCTTATTCCGGGGGATGGAGGGAGTAGAGTACAATATAAATATCAGCTAAGAAAGTACTAAAGTGGAGCAATTTTCTTATCGAAGTACACAAAGTCTTAACTCTAGATAGCATGAATGCCGGTTATATTAGTACTACCAAGGTGTAGGCATCACATTAGTGCAGTCCATAATCGACTAGTACAGATACCGAACACCCACGAATAGAAGAACAGACGAGCATGATGAGCTCTATCTGCTGCCGATGCTAGATATGCATCTAGTGAGTCATTTCATGTCCTTCAGAAGATTCGGCCTGGTAATGTTTAGTATAGTCTTGATTTTGTCCTGGTTCACCTCTATGCCTCTTTCGGACATGATGAAACCGAACAATTTTCCGGCTGGGATTCCGAAGAAGCATTTCTTCAGATTTAGCATTATGTTGAATTTTCGTAGTGAAAGAGTATGTGGGCCCCCATGTGTGGTTTTGGTAATTAATGACAATCTTTATGGACTAATGTGTGTATTAAGTTGCACTTGTAGGATTTTTCCATTGGCATCGCTTGGAGCATCTGTTGGATTCAAGGTAGATGTAATGATGAAGAAGAAGTGTGGTGCAAGATCAAAATGCGCCATCTCTAGAACATCTCATGTTTTATGCTTTCCATCCTCGATTGTCCTAGAGCGATGAAGAGCAATCAAGAAAGGCGTTCCATCTTAAGAAGGACAAGATCGTCTACATTGAGCTTAAGTGGAAATGCTCAAGGCAAAGGTATAATCTTGACAGTTTTTCCTTTTGCCGGTCTCATGTTGTTAGTTGGGAGAGCGGGTTTACGATAGATAACCGTACTATTAAGAGGGTCTCTCGAGTGAGTAACTCGATCATATCATTCGAAGAGAGCTCAAACCTTTGCATACTTAGCATCATCGTATTTGGTTGTAATTTGGATCTTATCCTTGTGCGGCTCTAGAGCTTGTGATAATATTCATGACAAGCTTTAGTTCATCAAAACAGATTTCCCTTTGTATCTTATCATGTTTTTTATCTTGGCAATTTTCTGGTTTTTCACCAATGGAGGTATCTCACATTAAAATACATCAAATATTCTCACTTGGTGGTAACCAATATTTTTTCATCTTGGGTAGGTCTTGTCGTCCTCTTTCCAAAAAAATTGGTTTCGGGTCAATCGGAGTTACCAAAATCAAGTTATGCCTATTTGAATATTTGCCTCTTTGTTTGATTTAAAAAGAAAATTAAAAAGAGTTTTATGTTTTGTGCTAGCGGTACTACCGCAATGTGCTACTGGGCCCTCCTGTTCGCGTGGCCCTTTCCTTCTGTGCCGCCTGGTAGGCCTGGCCGGAAGTACCGGCCCAATGCGGTAGTACTGCCCGGGCGGGCTAGTACTACCTGATATGTCGTAAACATATCTATAATTTTTCATGCTCCATGCTTGTTTTGTATTCACTTTCTTATGTTTTGTCTACACTTTGAGGTATTTTTATAGATTTTCTGAAACTAACCTATTGACAAGGTGTCACAGTGCCAGTTGCATGTTTTCTGCTGTTTTTGGTTTCAGAAAAGTTAGTAAAGAAATATTCTCGGAATTGGACGGGACAAAAGCCAAAGTCAATATTTTACCAGAGCGAACACGTTGTCTATAGGAGAGACAGAGGGGCGCCACAGTGTGGCCACACCCCCGGTACGGGTCCACCCTAGGCCGCGCCAGGGCAGGGTGTGGCCCCCTGGCCCTCAACCGACCTTGCCCCTTCGCCTATAAAAGCACCCCAATGCGGAAATCCTAAGTACCCGATAAAATTCCCACGAAACATTCTGTAGCCACCGCCACCATTCTGCCGGAGGGGAGAGATCATCCCGGAGGCCTTCTTCATCACCATGCCTGCCTCCGGAGTGATGCGTGAGTAGTTCACCCTTGGACTTGGGTCCATATAGTAGCTAGATGGTTGGTTCTCCTCCTTTGTGCTATCATGTTCAGATCTTGTGAGCTCTGTTCATGATCAAGATCATCTATTTATGTAATCCTACATGTTGTGTTTGTTGGGATCCGATGGATATTGAGTACTATGTTCAAGATTGATTATTGATTCTATCATGTGTGTGCTATTTGTGATCTTGCATGCTCTCCATTGTTCGTAGATCCTTTGTCCAAGGGAAAATGTATTGTTTACTTTACACACTTTGCTTAATGTAATTATCTATTGCTTGCAATTTAATACTGGAAGGGGTTTGGATGATAACCTGAAGGTGGATTATTAGTCATAGATGCAGTTGGATGACGGTCTTTGTATTATGTTGTAATGCCCAACCAAATCTCATAGGAATCATCATGATTTGTACGTGCATATTTATGCATTTTCAATCTATCATTTCCCAACTGTAATTTGTTCACCCAACATGCTATTTATCTTATGGAAAAACACCTCTAGTGAACTGTGGACCCCGGTCCATTCTTTACCATTGACATACCATCTATTGTTTACTTTTACTGTTTACTTTCTGCAATTGCTATCTTCCACACTATACGTTTAATCCTTTGTTTTCAGCAAACCAGTGAGCTTGACAACCTCACTGTAAGTTGGGGCAAAGTTATGTGGTTTTGTTGTGCAGATTCCAAGTTGCTAGCAACACCTTGGAGTTGTTTCCTTTCTCCTACTGGTTCGATAACCTTGGTTTCATAACTGAGGGAAAACTTGCTGCTGTGCTCATCACACCTTTCTCTTGGGGTCTCCCAACATGCTCTACGTCAACCGAGCCACCATCACTACCGAGCCGACCCACTTCTGTGCCCAGTTGCCCCTCCTTGCTCGCCCAGCCTGCAGTGCTGCTTGCTAGCTCCCAGTGCTCGCCCAGCCTGCAGTGCTGCTTGCTAGCTCCCAGCGCTCGCCCAACTCGCTCCAGCGTGCGCGCTCGCTGGCTCCCCCGCGCAGCTTGCCCCTGATCCCCTGCGTGCCTCCTCGCTCGCCAGCTCACTTCGCTGCTACCCATGTTGAACCACCGCTTGCTCTTCTCGCTCGCTGGGTGTGGTAGTACCGGGCCGCAGCGGTACTACCGGCCCAGTCCAGAAATTGGCCCCAACGGGTAGTTTTTCTAGGCCCTCTTTATAAGCTTCCTCTTTCCCATTTGTCTAGCACTTCTTCTTGCTCTGTTTTGCTTAAGCCTTGCCCCTTTGTGTTAATCTCTTTGAGCTTGATTTCTCTCCCTCCCTCCAATCATTCTTGCTCATATTTGAGAGGTAGAGAGAGGAGATCTAGATCTACAATTTGACCTAACCAATTCATCTCTTTGTGATTGAATATTTGGGATCTAGATTTTGGAGGATTTTGTGTTCTCTGTGTGTTCTTCCTCTCTTGTTCCCCAATAGCTTTAGTAGCTTTGTTGGAATTTGAGAGTGAAGGATTGGAGCGTCTTTGTGGTGTTCTTGCCATTTGCATTTGGTGCATCGATTTGAGTTCTCCTCGGAGGATTTGGTTCATGATATTAAAGAAGCTCGTCCCTCTTGGGTTCTTGGAACCCTAGATGGTTGTGTGGCCTTTGTGGTGTGTTCTTGGGGCCTCCAATTAAGTTGTGGCTCTATACTCAAGCTAGTGGCTTTGGTGGCGTTTATTGGGAGCCTCCAATTAAGTTGTGGAGATTTCCCCAATCTTGTATGGGTTTGGTGACTGCCCTCAAGTGTCCCATAGTGGATCGGGTGCTGGCCGTGTGGCGGGTGCTCGGGAGAATAGGGTGAGGCCTCTTGTGGCGTTGGTGGTCTTAGTACCGACCATCCCTCCAGTGGGACATACTTCCATTGTGGAAGGAACTCGGTAAAATATCGTCATTCCCGCGTGCCTCGGTTATCTCTATACCCGAGCTCTTTAGTTATGCACTTTATATTGTGATAGCCTTCGTGCTTGAAGTAATCTATCTTGCTATCACAATTTTTATTGTCTTTCTTAGCATAAGTTTTTGGTGCACATATGTGAACCTTAGTATATATAGACTTTGTGCTTAACAAAAGAAAATGCTAGTTTTATTCTACCATTGTTAAGCCCATCTCGTAAATGTTTTAAACCTCCTATTCGCCCCCCTCTAGGCGGAATCCGTGATCTTTCAACATGGCAGCGAAGCGAGGGATAAGAGAGCAGCTCTGTACCCATGTATGACGATAGATCACCATGGTTGCTGGTTTGTGCACCCCTGGTGTGAATCCATAGGACACCCTAGCCAAACTGTGCCAAGTACCAGCTGTGTGATGCAATATCTTCAGCCTCGACATTGTCACCAGCGTGGACGTTTGCCGGCTCTTCAATTACGAGAGCCTGTATGACACGGGGACCTGCAAGTATACCTATGTGTGCATTTTAGTTAGCAAAAGTATCACTAACAATGGAGTTGTAAGTAATTTATAAACTTTACTTTTAAATAATGACACTCACTCCACTTGGTCGGTTCCCAGACCAGAACATCTCCTCGCAGCTCTACCACTGCATATACGCAATCAATATGACTACTGTTTAGGTTATGGTAATGGCATCGACATACTTTGCTGGTGCAAGATAGTCGTTCCGAAGGATAGTCCAGTACCTCTCATTAGGAAAGTCTATGGTAGCAACGATTTTTTCAAACACCGCCATCACCCTGTAGTACCATTAGTTGTCAAATCTATATGGTATACTTTTTATCTATATCTTCAGCATCTTGATACTCACTTGCTTGTAGCTGTAAGTGCATTGGGGTCGTGGAAAACGTGGAATCCGGATGTATAAATATCAACACGCTGCACATGTGGCAGCTCGATACGTGCCATAGTGTAGATGTTTTGGAGGTACCAGCACCCCGAGTGCTTTGCCATCACAATCCACTCTCCTCTTGAACCAACCCGGTGACCCTTGTTTTCGTATCCATCATCATCCCAAATTCCTGGTATGTCATCGTCAACTGGTACAAATGCTTCTACTGTTGGATTGTCTAGTGTCATCAGCAATGCGTCAATATCCTGCAATAGATTTTCTTCATATCTAGGGGCATGCAAGGTGTTCCACAAAGGGTAAAGTGGCTAGCTATATTTTGCAAAAAGATGATGAATAAATCATTTATGCAAATAGACACACCGAGGAATAAGGTCTTGTTGGGATTAAAGAAAAAGTGTAGGAATAGGAATTTTTCCTTTGGTGGTGGCACTGTTCAATCATTTGGTTCAAAGGAATGAGGTCCCAAGAGACACGATAACATCATAAATATAGTATAGTGTGCGGTTTGACTTTGATTTGACCATATTTATAAGGAATCCTACATATTTGTTTTCATGTAAACCAAACATCCAACTTTTTATAGAATTCTTGTGTTTGTCAAACACATGAGATATAAAATATAAGGACATACTTGATTGGCCAATACACCTTCGATTATGCGTTTCGAAAATCCTGGTCGTTCTTGTCTTTTTAGTTTGGATGAGAGAGGATTGAGAACACAAGAATGTCACAGGTTTGCTGGTGAAATACAGGCGATTGTAAAACATAGGAAAACTACCTACATGAATGGCATGTCTCGTTTCTACACACATGATGAGAGTTAGGGCTCAAGTATATGTTCAAATTACTAGGGGATTTAGGCATCGGAAGGATTCGAATCCTACAAAGATCGTGCAAAACTGCTTTTTACCTTCTCGTCACGAGCGACTAGCCATGTCTGTGGGTCAAAGTGAAGTAGGGTAGGCGAATCAAACGGGGGAGTAGGATCTTTCGCAATCCCTCAATGCATGCCGACCATTTCACGAGCTAGGCGAGTGGTTCTCAGAAGATCGGCGCAACTGGTGATGTTGCTCAGCGGTCCGTAGTGGAGGTTGCCAAATCCTATTGCTTGGCTGTAGCGCTCTGATATCTTATGATTCATTGCTCTAGATGGATGAACACTCTTGGATGTCGTTCCGGGGAAGAGAACTACACAATATTTATGGGGATGGTTGGTGGTTTCTACCTTTCTGTAAGGGTGGAGAAGGTATGATCGTACACAAGCGGTCGGAGCAGAAGAGGAAGATGATGAGGGGTGGGCGTGATGGCTTAGTTGATGTGGAGCCTGTTGGGAACCCCAAGAGCAAGGTGTGAAGCAGCACAACAGCAAGTCTTCCCTCAGTTGAGACCGAGGTTATCGAACCATAAGGAGGAAGGAAACGTCACACAGGTGTTGCAAGCAACGCGAAGACCCTCACAACACAAACTCAAGACTTTGCCCCAACGAACATTGAGGTTGTCAAGCTCACCGGTTTGCTGTAACAAAGGATTAAACGTATGGTGTGGAAGGTAATGGTTTGCAGCAAGTAAACAAGTAATAGTGGAGGATGTATCAATGGTAAAGATTGGACTGGGTTCCATAGTTCACTAGAGGTGCTCTCCTTAGATAAACAACATGGCATGAAGGGTAAACAAATTACAGCAGGGCAATTGACAGAAACTAAGCAAGGCATAACAATGCAATTACTAGTCAGAAAGATCCTATGAGGTTGATTGAGCAATACAACAAGATACATAGACCGCCATCCAACTGCATCTATGACTAGAAGTCCACCTTCAGGTTATCATCCGAACCCCCTCCAGTATTAAGTTGAAAGCAACAGACAACTGCTTTAAGAAAAGTGTGTAAGGTAAACATTCCACATGTTCCATGTACAAGAGACCGTTGTTTTCTCCCTAGTGGCAACAACACATCTACAACCGAAGAGATTTATGTCACTTCCCTTGGAAACTAGAGGCATGAACCCACTATCGAGCATAAATATCCCCTCTTGGAGTCACTAGCAACTACTTGGCCAAGATAGCTACTAACAACGAAGAGCATGCACGATCACAAACAACACAGACATGATAGAATCATAAAGACAAATCCATTAATCAAACCAACATAATAATCTCAATATCCATCGGATCCCCGCAAACACAACATGCATGATTACAAATAGATTAGACCTTGATCATGAACGGAGCTCACAAGATCTATACATGAAAGCACAAAGGAGGAGATACAACCATCTAGCTACTACATGGACCCATAGTCCAAGGTGGAACTACTCACGCATCATACCGGAGAGAAGGCCTCCGGGACGATCTCCCCTCCGGCAGGGTGCCGGGAAGAACTTCAGACCCCCCGATCTAGGGACGACGATGGCGGCGGCTACAGAAGGTTTCGTGGATTTCTGTTCGGGTCCTTAGGGTTTCTACATCGGGGTATTCTTATAGGCGAAGGGGAGACCGAGGCAGCGGCCAGGGCCACCAAACCCTAGCCAGACGCAGGGCTAGGCCCACCCGTGCCTGGGGTGGGTCTGGCCCCCTGGCTGGCCTCCCGGGCTCTCCTCTGGACTTCTTGTTCCCCACGAAAAGTAATTGAGTTTGTCCTTTGACCCGTCCAATTCCGAGAATATTTCTTTACTAATTTTTCTGAAACAAAAAACAGCAGAAAACAGGCATCTGGCACTGTTGTAACTTGTTAGTAGGTTAGTACCAGAAAACATGTAAAAATCACCTCAAAGTATGGACAAGTAAAGCAAAGTAGATACTAAACAAGCATGAAGCATCAAAAATTATAGATACGTTTCTGACGTATCAGGGCGGTTTCTCACCCAAATGGGGTGGGCGGTCGGTCGTTCTCCTGTGGTTGTCAGATCGACTCCTCTGTCCCGGTGACAAGGCATGTCAAACGCGGAAGTTAACGTAGACGTTTATGCAAAAGGGAATAATAACAGAAAATTAGATCTATTTCTTAAAAGCTCTGGCCCATAACGCTAGCCCCAAGTTTGAGGGGATAATGTTTTTTTCCTGTCAGTAGCTAGGGCATAATTGCAAGGCAAAGCGCACCATGCTGGAATAAAAAGTTCGAAATGCCCGATGCCAGAAAACACAATTTTTTTTGTGCATATATAGTACGGGCTTGTTTCATTTGTAGGATTCACAAAATATAGGAATATTAAAACCACATGATTGGAGTGGCATGCCCACTTGAATTCTATAGGATTATGTCCCTACAGGATTTTGGATCAAGTAGTGTTTGATTGCATAGGAGAATCAGAGGAATTAGGCAAAGAGGTTGGAGTGGATGAAAAATTTCCTCCAAAATAGAGTAGGAATCCTTTGAAGGATTTCGTAAGGATTGTAATCCTTTGAATCAAACAACAGTTATAGGAAAATTCCTAAGGATCCAAATCCTACAAAAATCATACACAATTCCTTTGAATCAAATAAGCCCTAAAGGTCCTGAAATTTACTACTAGTATACTACTCAATGTACCATGTACCTAATGTTAGTAACCTGTCGCAGCTTTGCTTTGACATCGCACAACCTTCAAATCCTCCTCTTCGCTGCTCTCGTGCTACCTCATGCGTGCTCTCTGTCTTTTCTCCCTCCCATATTATTTTTCAACCAGGGGGAAACTCCTAGTTGCAATATTTTTTTATGAAAATAGTGGCAATATTGTTCGCCATGCCAAGAGGCACCCATATACTTCTACCAAGTATGGTAAATCCACCACGCCAAGTTCTTACATAGCTAAGAACTTGAATTTTTCAGAAAATGTCGATGGTTTTGATGTTCTGAATTCCTAGTTAGCTTAGAAAGATTTTTGGAAAATTTTAAGATCAACCTATTGCATTTACTTGCACTCCTCTAGTAAAAATTTTACATTGACGGTGGGAGTACATTTTACATCAAGGACATAAACAAGGGAAAATCACATCGAGGTCCATACATTTAGCACAAAGGACCCTCCAATTAACAAGGAAAATAGTCGGGTTCGTCTCCTTCTCGAGAGAGGAGCTGATCAAGCCATACTATTCATACTACTTCCTCTTCAATTGTTTCCAAAATATGGCAAAATTTGGTGGCATGCAAATTCTTGGATATGGGATCATCAAGATAAACTATGATTTATATATGGCCATGACCTTGGTCGTTCGGCTGGAAATTCAAGAATGTTCATACTCATTGAAAACTATGCTTAAATTCATTTAAATTTTACCACTTACTAGATGGTGTGAGTACATTTTACATAAAGTTTCTAAAAAGGGAAAATTACATCAAGGTCCATACATTTCGCACAAAACACCCTAAAATTAAGCAAGGAAAATAGTTGGATCGACTCCTTCCCGAGATAGAAGTTAATCGAGTCATACTCTTCATACCACTTCCTCTTCAATTTTTTTCAAAATATGGCTAAATTTGGCTCCATGCATATTATTGGATATGAGATCATCAACATAAAGTATGATATAGATATGGCCATGTACTTGGTCGTTCTGCTTGAAACCCAAGAATGTTCATATTGATTCATAACTAAGCTTAATTTCGTTTAAATTTAACCACTTACTTTTCGGTTCAAATGTTACGCAGAAGGTAAGAGTACATTTTATATCAAACACCTAAAAATGGAAAATTACATTGAGGTCTATACTTTTAGCACGAAGCACCCTAAAATTAAGAAAGGAAAACAGTCGTGTTCGGCTCCTTCTCGAGAGAGCAGCTGATCGAGCCATACTCTTCATATTACTTCCTCTTTGATAGTTTTCAAAATATGGCCAAATTTGGAAGCATGCAAATTCTTGGATATGGGATCATCAACATAAAGTATGATGTAGATAATGCCATGACCTTGGTCATTCGGCTTGGAATCCAAGAATATTCATACTCATTGTGAAAACTAAGCTTAAATTCATTTAAAATTTACCACTTACTTTTAGGTTCAAATTTTACATGGACGATGGGAGTATGTTTTACATCAATGACCCGTACATTTAGCACACAACACCCTAAAATTAAGCAGCGAAAATAGTCGGGTTCAGATCCTTCTCGAGAGAGCATGCAGCTGATCGAGCCGTAGTCCTCATACTACTTCCTCTTCTATTGTTTCCAACATATGGAAAAATTTTGCGGCATGCAAATTCTTGGATATCATATCATTAACATAAAGTATATGATGTAGATATGACTTTCTTTAATTTAAAGGAAAACATTAATTATTTTGATTTGTAAAATCCAAAATGGTTTTTTATTCATAAAACTTGGAAACTCACATTATTTAGCAACATTTTTGTTCACCATTCCAAGATGCAAACACCTACAAAGTATGGGATCAAACATTACGATAGAGTATGGCCATTTACCCTTGTCATTCGTCCTAAAGCCCGAGAATGGTCATATATGGCAGGACATATTTTGAAGGAATTTGTTTTTTCAAAAGTTGTGAATTCTCATGATTATCTTCTTTCACGGTAATAAGTACAAGTCAGAGGACGTCGTGCGATGTTTTTTTCATTTTTTTTTGATTTCGAATCAAGGTTAATTTTTCTAGATGCAAACTGATTTTTTTATACATTAAATTTTTTTGAAGCCTGAGTTTGTCTCTTAGAAAATTGGATTTTTTCCTAATCCTATAAATTGAAAAACATTCTTGTCACTTAGAAAATTGGTAATCTTAATAAATTGAGTAATTTAAGTGGGTAGGGTTTCACTAATAATAAGAAGCATTGAAACTCAAGGAACTTGGGAATCGCAAGTAAGAGCATGGTCGTCCACTCTGTCTGAAACTAGAGTGTAGCATTTCGAGTCATAGACTTCATACACTCTTTATAGACAAAACACTCATGTCACCTGGAAAATTATCATAAACATTTCCTGATATTTGGGAACTCCTGCTAGCAAAACGGATTAGTACACCAAGATACACCTAATATAGCAGATGTAGGAACTCTATCCTAAGTAAACATATGATATCGATAAGGGCATGACCTTTGTCATATAGTTTGAGTTGAAACCAGATAATAATTAATAAGAGAATGGCACACAAAAAATATTATACTTTTTATTATTTATTTGAATGTTAACAAAACCATGTCAACTTTGTCGGGATGTGGATGCACAGCAAGAACTTGAATTTTTCAGAACTTTTGGTGGCTTTCGATGTACTGAATTCCTGGTTAGCTTCAAAAGTTATTTCAAAAAATTTAATAGCAATATATCGAACTAACTTGTAGTAAAATTTTGGCATGGTCGGTGGGAGTACAGTTTACATCGAAGACCTCAAATAATAGAAAATTACATAGAGGTCTAAAAATTTAGCACAAAGGCCCCTAAAATTAAGCAAAGAAAGCAGTTTTGTCCACTCCTTCTCCAGCGAGCAGCTGAGCCATACTGTACTTGTTTCACACACACAAAAACACTCTTCACTTTCCAGCATGATGCAGGTCGCCCAGGGTGTGAAATAGAATGATAAGACAAGTCGACGCACGTGCTCAGCTCCATGTATTAGATGATGGAGAGATCAGCCGGCCGGGATGTGGGGATGGTGATGAGGAAGTGAAGGAGAGAGAAAATACAATCTGTTTACTAATACTACTCATCAACGTACGTCTGTACCTTGTACCTCATGTCAGGAACCTATCGCAGCTATACTATGACATTGCACAGCCTTCAAATCCGCCTCTTCGCCGCTCTCGTGATGCCTCCTGCGTGCTCTCCATCTCTTCTCTGTCCCTGATTTTTTTTCAACAGGGATCCTAGTGGCAATATTTTTTTTATGAGGAAAATAGTGGCAATATTGTTCACCATACCAAGAGGCACCCATGTACTTCAACCAAGTATGGTAACTCCACCACACCAAGTTCTTGCATAGATAAGAACATCAATTTTTCAAAAACTCTCGGTGGTTTTTATGTTCTGAATTCCTAGTTATCTTAGAAAGATTTTTGGAAAACTTTAAGATCAATCTTGCATTTACTTGTACTCCTCTAGTTAAAAATTTACACTAACAGTGGGAGTATATTTTACATAAGGACATAAAGAAGGTAAAATCACATCAAGGTCCATACATTTAGCATTAAGGACCGTCCAATTAAGCAAGGAAAATAGTCGGGTTTGGCTCCTTCTCGATAGAGAAGCTGATCGAGCCATACTCTTCATACTATTTCCTCTTCAATTGTTTTTAAAATATGGCCAAATTTGGTGGCATGAAATTTCTTGGATATGGGATCATCAACATAAACTATGATGTAGATATGGCCATGACCTTGTTGGTCGTTCAGTGGGAAATCCAAGAATGTTCCTACTCATTGTGAACTAAGCTTAAATTCGTTTAAATTTTACCACTTACTTAGACGGTGGGAGTACATTTTACACCAAGCTCCTAAAAATGAAAAATTACATCAAGGTACATACATTCGCATGAAGCACCCTAAAATTAAGCAAGGAAAACAATATGATTGGTGTCAACACCCGGATTTTTAATCCTAGATGCCTGTTATGCCATACATCGCAATCCTAGGATTACCATTTTTGCGAGACATAACAGATTTGGATACCACAGTACATCATCCATTACAAACCATACATAAGGTCTTACACAAATAAGGATCTCATGATCCAGTTCTTAATACAACTCAAGCAGCGGAAATACGTAATAATAACGGTAGCGTAGGCGAAGCTCCATCTTCGGGGTCACAGGCAATGCTGACGATGGGAGATGATCCTAGTTGTCGTAACCTTCCTGGGGTTCATCCTCCTGGTATTCCTCTTCATAGTATGTCCACGGGAATAGCCAGGGACAAAGCCATGAGTACTCTTTAAGTACTCGTAAACTAATACTAACAAGTGAAGGGGGTTTTTGTAGTAGGACACTAGGCTCTAGGGTTGTTTTGCAAAAAGCCAGATTTACCTCTACTAAGTTCAGAAGCAATGAATGCTAGTTGAAGTTTTATAACACCTAAGTGGGAACTTGTATTTCATATCACAACTCTGTTGTGGTCAAGTCAAAGTCTCAATTCATTTCATAAGTCATTTTGAAAACATCTGACGGGGGAACAATATGGCCACTCCAACTGTCCATTATCGCGGACGTGGCTATTCAAATAGTTTGACACTCTGCAGAGATTGTACACTTTCACCACAACATTCGATACATCCGTCAGGAACAAATCCTGAATTCACCATACTCAGTATGCGGATAATCAATCCTAACCTTTCAATGACACGCCCTAGTATAAGCACCTCTCCTGTGAGTTTGGCCTCCCAACCATGACCAACTGTCATCTTGGATACTGCACAGGTGGACAATCTTCACAAGGTAGCCTCAGATCAAACCTTGGCCGCGAGGGAACCAATACTAAGGTATATAAGTTCCCAGTCAAGCCCTACCCAATTCTCGGGTATTGTGGTTGTACGGTAAAATTGGAATGGTATCGCATCCAGACAACCATCAGTTTTATAAAGGGCTAAGGCTCGTTCCTCAACATTTTCATCGTCAAAATCATCTAGTGTTCGAGAACACATGTCAACACATCTCAATAGAATGATCCATCATTCCAAGGTTTTCATAACCATTTTCACCAAGTATTCCCATCTAAAGTTGATCAAGTTTTATGCTTAGCACGAGCATCTACAAATGTGGGTAAGTACTAATGAGGGGTGGTAAACTAGTGGAGTTTAACTAAGTTCAATCTCATGTCTTAGGATGACATAAAAATTATCTAGCTTAGGCCAAATTTTATGCTCTTTATGCAACCTTCAATTATCTTTCTAGAATCTACAATTCACTTAAGTAAACTCTAAGTAATAGCTTTGATAAAGAAATAAAGTAGAAGCTTGCAAATAAAACTAGGATCGGGTATCATTAAATGTGTCTAACCAAGCATGCTTAGTGCCTTGCATAGGTTATTTAACTCTCATAATTGCAAGTGTTAGCTTGCACATTCAACTAGTAGTATTAGGCTTGCATCATTATCATTATAATCTTGCTAAATTGCAAGTGTTAGCTTGCATAGGTAAAGTATCTTGCAAGTGTTAGCTTGCCTTGTGCAGAGAAGTGGTTGAAGTTCTCCTTGGCATCTTCTTCGTAGTATCCTCCTTCCTCGTATCCTTGGTCGGTATTAGCGTCTATAAATAAATACGAGGTACACAATCACCAAACAATACTTAACTACTTTCAATCATCACACACAAGGGTTCTATAGATGATCTAGCATCATCACTAACATTACAAGACTAGAGTATTTGACTTAAAGATTTTAGTTATAGAAAAGTAATTTCTACTCATTGAAAAACTACTTAAGATTTAATATTCTCCAAACCAAACATGGGATCATGTTGACACATGTCATCACCACATATTTTAGTCCATGGGAATGTGATTTAAAGTGGTGTCACAATTTAATAATATTTAACCTTTTATTTTAAATAAAAATAAATGACTAGAAATGCCTATGTGGCATCCTTTTATTACTTGAACATTATTTATATAATTACACCCATATATTTTTATATATTCTGAAAGGTATGATCAATTATGATTTTTGAGAGTTGGAATCAACTCAAAATCTATTATAGTTTAAATTTGAAAAATGTTTGAATGCAGAAAAGCTTCGGCCTTGTTATTTTCCCCAAGGGTGATCTATAGATCTAAGTGATTTAAATCCAACGGGCTTGGATTCAGCATTTCAAGACCTTTCTAAAAAAATTGGTTTCATTCAATTTGGTTCACTGAATCGAGCTGGGTTGATTTTTAAAACTAGGTACAGAACTGTGTTTGAATGAAAATGGAAAAATCCAAATTCAAATGAGTGGGCTGCGCGGGAAACGATACTGGTCCGGCCTGCTAAGCACAGCGCTTACGCGGGCTGGTTAAGTTGCTGTCCCCACGCGTCAGCGAGACAGGGGGTGCATAGCGGTACGGGACAACGTGGTGCGTTGGATTAGAAGTAAGATCAACGGCTGAGGGTCGTCGTCGACGATGAACTAGTCACCGGCGAGCTCAAACCCTAGCGGCGCAGTGGGGGTCATGGGAGGCTCACCGGGGCTCAGGCGAGGGTCGGCGAGGCGGGCGAATGACAAAGTCGACGACGGCGAACATCCTGGTACCGGCAGCTTCTCCTAGGGTGGACGAAATCGACGGCGCCCTTCTTCTCTAGAGGTGGCCTGCTCTGGCGCAATTCCGGCGATGCGCTGCTCGCCTTGCTCCGGGAACGGGGTTGAACGATCAGTGAGGAGAGGAGAGTGAGATGGTGTGAAGAGTTTGAGCGGGGGATGCCTCTATTTATAGTCTCGACGACGAGACCAGACGGGATGGGCAGACGACGGTGGCGACATGGCTACGGCTGCTAGAGGCATGGCCGGCGGTGGCGATCGATCGGTGGACTCCTGGCGATGCTCTATCGCTTTAATGCGCGTGTAGGGGCGGTGGCAAACGGTCTGGAACATGCGATGCTCTGCGCGGCAGAGGCGGCGTCTTCGATGGTGGGAGGTGGCTGTGAGGCATGGGGCGGCGAACGGGGATGTCTGGCGGTCTCCTGGGACGCTGGTGATCGCGTATGCACGCTGCGAGGGCTCGAGGTGGTCTGGTTGAATGGGAACGACGCGTGCTCTGCGGCGCGGGTCGACATAGTCGACAGCGGCACAGGCGTGGCGTTCCTGGCAGTTCTGGCTGCTGTCTGCGAGGCAGGGCATGTCGAGAGGGGGCGGTGAGGCATGGGCTACCTCCTAGACAAGGTTGGCACGACTAGTTCTTCCTCTAGCCTGCTGTCCACACTGGGGTGACATGGGTGTTCTCGGCTGTTCACTATTGATGACATTGTCAAGCTTACAGTGGTGCTAGGGATTAGTTAGGGTCGTTAGATGATCTACTAAGGCTAGTGGTGTCCAGAGAGGGAACAAGTTACGCCCAAAACACTGCACACTATAGTGTTTTGATTTTGTTAGATTTGAATCAGCAAGGTGTTTGATGAAATGGCCGCATGAATTCAAGTTTTGAATTTTGAAAAGATTTTTGGTGGGTGTGCTAGGCATGTGCTGGTGAGTCTGTGGATGCTTGGGTTTTGAAAGTTGAGCTTGTTTGAGTGGTTTTTGCAAAAGTGGGATCTTCCCATATGATATAGATTCAATTTTGAACTGTCATTTAAACTATGCATTCAAATGTTTTTGGATGATCACAAGGGGGGCCTTGGTACTTTGTTATGAGTACTATCAAGGGGTGTAAAGATCCAAACAAGTTTCTGTTAAGTTCTGAAAGTTAGAGACAACCGAAGTAGGCATGGGAGTTAAATTGGCCAAAATGACCATTCCCTTATTTTGTTTGTTTTGATTTATTTGTCTTTGAAAAAAGTGTGGTGATTGTTTAGATGATGTTTATTTCACCTAAGCATCCTTTTACAAACAAAGAAACACATAAACAAGGCAATTCAAAAGAATCCAATTTGGAATGCATACACACATACATGCTTTCATATTTTTATTTAGAAATTTTTTTGTTAATCCTAATTTTGGTGATTAGAGTTTGATGATTATAGTTTATTATTTTTGGGATGTTACAATTGGCTCCTTCTCGAGAGAGCAGCTAATCGAGTTATACTCTTCATACTACTTCCTCTTTGATTATTTTTGAAATATGGCCAATTTTGGCGACATGCAAATTTTTGGATATGAGGTCATCAACATAAAGTATGATGTAGATATGGCCATGAACTTGGTCGTCCGGCTTGAAACCCAAGAATTTTCATACTGGTTGACAAACTAAGCTTAGTTTCACTTAAATTTTATGACTTACTTTTTGGTTCAAATGTGACACGGATGGTGAGAGTACATTTTACATCAAACTCCTAAAAATGGAAAATTACATAGAGGTCCATACTTTTAGCATGAAGCATCCTAAAATTAAGCAAGGAAAACAATAAGGCTTGGCTCCTTCTTGAGAGAGCAGCTGATTGAGCGATAGTCTTCATACTACTTCCTTTTTGATAGTTCTCAAAATATGGCCAAATTTGGCAGCATGCAAATTCTTGGATATGGGATCATCATCATAAAGTATGATGTAGATAACTCCTTGACCTTGGTCGTTCGGCTTCAAATCCAAGAATGTTCATACTCATTGTGACAACTAAGATTAAATTTATTTAAAATTTACCACTTACTATTAGGTTTGAAATTTACATGGACGATGCGAGTATGTTTTACATCAAGGACCTAAAAAAAGGAAAATCACATCGAGGTCCATACATTTAGCACGAAGCACCCTAAAATTAAGCATGGAAAACAATTGGGTTTAGCTCCTTCTCGAGAGGGCATGCAACTGATCGAGCCATACTCTTCATAATACTTCCTCTTCGATTGTTTTCAACATATGGAAAAATTTGGCGGCATGCAAATTCTTGGATATGAGATCATCAATATAAAGTATATGATGTAGATATGACTTTCTCGAAATTGAAGGAAAACATTAATTATTTTCATTTCTAAAATCCAAAATGGTTTTTTCATAAAACTTGGAAACTCCCATTATTTAGTAGCATTTTTGTTCACCATGCCAATATGCACCCACCTACAAAGTATGGGATCGAACATTATCACAAAATATGGCCATTTACCCTTGTCATTTGGCCCGAAGACCGAGAATGTTCACACATGGCAGGACATATTTTGAAGGAGTTTTTTTTGAAAGTTGTGAATTCTCATGATTATCATCTTTTATGGAAATAAGTATAAGTCAGAGGATGTCGTGCGATGTTTTTTCATTTATTCTTTTATTGTTTTCGAATCAAGGTCAAATTTTTCTAGATGCAAATCGATTTTTTTCTACATGCAAATTTTTCAAAGCCTGAGTTTGTCACTTATAAAATTGAATTTTTTTGGTATTCCAATAAATTTAAAAACATTCCTGTCACTTAGAAAATTGGTAATCTTAATAAATCGAGTAATTTAAGTGCGCGGGATTTCACTAATAATAAGAATTTTGAAAACTCAAGGTACTTGGGAATCACGAGTAAGAGCATGGTCGTCCACTCTATATGAAACTAGAGTATAGCATTTCGAGTCATAGACTTCATACATTCTTTATAGAGAAAACACTCATGTCAAACGGAAAATTATTATAAACTTTTTCCTGATATTTGGGAACTCCTGCTAGCAAAACAAATTAGTACAACAAGATGCGTCCAATATAGCAGATAAGGGCATGCCCTTCGTCGATAAGGGCATGACCTTCGTCGTTTTGTTTGAGTTGTAACTAGAGAATAATTAATAAGAGAACGCCACACAAAAATATTGTACTTTTTATTATTTATTTGAATGTTAAGAAAACCATGTCAACTTTGTCGGGATGCGGATGCACGACAAGAACTTGAATTTTTCAGAAATTTCGGTGGCTTTCGATGTACTGAATTCCTGTCTAGCGTCAAATTTTTTTTGCAAAATTTTAAGAGAAATATATCGAGCTTACTTGTAGTAAAAATTTGGCATGGTCGATGGTATTACAGTTTACATCGAAGACCTCAAATAATAGAAAATTACATATAGGTCCAAACATTTAGCACAAAGGCCCCTAAAATTAAGCAAAGAAAATCATATTGCTTCGCTCCTTCTCCAGCGAGCAGCTGAGCCATACCGTACTACTATACTTGTTTCACACACACAAAAAAACATTCTTCACTTTTGAACCAGCGTGCTACATGTCACGCAGGGTGTGAAATGGAACGACAAGGCAAGTCGACGCATGTGCCCAGCGCCACTTATTGGACGAGAGAGAGATCAGCCGATCGGGGTGTGGAGATGATGATGAGGAAGTGAAGGAGAGAGAAAACACAATTTATTTACTAGTACTACTCATCACCGTACGTCTTTACCATATACCTCGTGTCAGGAACCCATGGCATTTTTGCTCTGACATCGCACAACCTTCAAATCCTCCTCTTCGCTGCTCTCACGCTGTCTCCTGCGTGCTCTCCATCTCCTCTCGCTCCCAGATTTTTTTCAACAGGGGGAAACTCCTAGTGGCAATATTGTTTTTAGGAAAATAGTGGCAATATTATTCACTATGCCAAGAGGCACCCATGTACTTCTACTAAGTATGGTAAATTCATCACGCCAAGTTCTTGCATAGCTAAGACCTTGAATTTTTCAGAAACTTGTGGTCTTTATGTACTGAATTCCTAGTTAGCTTACAAAGATTTTGTAAGGGTCCCAACCTTTACAATAAGGTAGAGTACCCTGTGTTTACAATTCTAGTCCCTGGATCAATAGCTAGCATCCACAGTTAAGATGTAATATCAAGAAACAAAGGTCATAATATAACTTTGTAACCAGGAATAACATAATTTTATTACATCTTACATAACTCATTTGGCTATTACATTACATTGCAGCGGAATAACTATAAGCATGGGGTCCTTCATCTTCAAGGTGCCACAGGCAAACATGTTGGTTGTAGACTTTGTAATCCTAATCAATTAATCTTCACTAAAATCAATCAAACCTGCAACATTACAAGTTACAGCCACAAGGGTCAATACATTTGAATTGTATTGGCAAGTTTCACTACTATGTTGAATATAAGTGGATCCTATCATTACATGCATTTTTGGCTAAGTAGGGTTTTAAGGCTCATTTGCAGAAAGCAATACTTTATCCTATCTTTTCAAAATGGTTTTGATCTTTTGTCAAATCTTTCCAAACTCCTTGGAATCCACCAAGTGTCTTTGTCAAAATCTCTTGAGCTGCTTGGTAACCCCAAGTACTTCAAGTTTTTATCCAAATCTCTTGAGCTTCTTGGTAACCCCAAGTGCTTCAAGTTTTTATCCAAATCTCTTGAGCTTCTTGGTAACCCCAAGTGCTGCAAGTCTTTTGTTATCACTTAAAAGTTTTCTTTTAGAAATTAGAATGTCGAGATTTCCCATAGCTTCAAACTTTAGTTGCTCAGTATTGTCCATAACCGGGGACACGGCTAAGTACTTAGATTTTATTATCTTCTGCAGAAGTTGTACACTTTACCCACATGTCACAATCTCATCTTGTTGCCACCAGTGGCCGCTGGATTGGTACTCACCAAGATGGAGTACTGGCAGATTGAGAATGTGACGAAGTCTTTCCAGAGGGTCCTCCCATACACCATTTCTAGCTTGTCTTCAGTACCCATGTAGGATTCCAGGTCCTCATTTTCAGTAACCTAAAGACAATGCATGGGTCTTCCCAATGTAGTTGACTAAGCCAGAGCCATAAGTAGCATGTGGTTGTACACGAAAGCCACAATTGGAGAAACATGTTCAATATCTAAGTTGCTAGGTGGTTTTCTTTTGGAGCACAACACAAAGAGATTGCCATAGACATGGTTCCTTTTGTTGCCACCTTCTCCAAAACTCAAAGTATCCTTGTCCACCCAGGTGGTTCATTGAGTCCTTGTTTTATTATATAAAAACACAAGTCCTTTTCTCAACTTCATAAAATCTCAACATGTATCTCTTTTCAAAATATAGCATGTCTAAGCATGTAACAACTACATTGTTTTCACTAAGGAATCTATAGGGTATCCTATTTGGATTTAGCATAGCATAAGTATAGAAATTCTTTTCATGCATGTTTCAAAATCCACTAAGTATAATGAAAATAGTAGGACTTTAGATGATAGTGTCACTTGCCTTTTTGGTAGGGAATGTTGGTTCACTTCTTGATCTTCCTAGTTTCACACTTTTCTAACTTCACTACAAATCAATCAAGCAAACACAATATCAACCAGCATTCCAACCAATATTCAAACAATCAAACACACACATAAAATAAGAGAAACTAGGTCATGCATGCAAGCATGCATAAGATAGATTTATTTGCAAAGGTGGTCTTCACTAGGCTTCTAAACTTTGTAAGGTTCAAGGTGGTCATTTTCCAAGTGGCAAAATCATTTGAAAAAGGGGTTTTGTCTATAAACCATTTTTAAATCCTTTCATTATTTTATGTGGTGGAAAATGTTTTTATCAAAGCAAAAACTTTATGTTGTTCACCAATTAAGTTGTTAATTCTCAAAACCTGGTGTTTAGGGTCAGTAGGTTTGAGTAAAATCATTTTCCCAAAGTTTTTACTCCAAAACCATTTTCATAGCAAAATCAATATTTTTATTTGACTAGAAATGGGCTAAATCAATTAATCCATCCTAATCTTTTCAAAATGCATTTTTAAATCCACAAGTTGGTTCCTAAGGTCAGTAGGTTCACAACAAACCAATTTGCAAAGATTTCAACCTCAAAATCATTTTGGAATAATTTTTCTAACCTAAACAAGCATACAAATGTTTCTGCAAAAACAAACATTTTACCAGAGGCTTTTTACTAAACAAAATGCATGGTTGGCTAGGGCTTGTTCCACTGATTCCAATTATATAAAGTTTGTGAATTTTGGACGTGTGGATCAAAAGTTATAGGGTTTTCAAATCTGCATCTAAATCAGATTCAAACTTTGTTTTAAATCACAGACTGGCCACGCGTCGCGTTCTTATTGGGCGATACCGTTTCGCGCGGATTGCGCTCTCTGGTGCGTTGGATCTAAACATATCGCACGGCTCATATGCTCATACCCTTTCGCTCCGGTTCTATTCCTAACCGCAGGATCGAAATCTAACGGTGTAAAGTTAGTCGACCATACTCGGGCGGCGCTGACGCGGCGGCAACTGGCGGCACGGTCAGACGTGGACAGTGCTGGCGGTCTAGGAAGCGAGGAAGGAAGTGAGGGTGCTTACAGTGATCGTGGTGACGTGGGGGAGCTCAACGTAGTTGCGAGGAGGCGAGGGGCACACGTGGACGAGAGTAATCGCTCGCCGGAGTCGTCGTCAGCGTCAGATGGTCCTGTTCGTGGTCGGGGTCGACGCTACCGATCACAAGGGGGCAAACAGAGAGCATAGTTAGATGCGCAAGGTCAAGGCGATGACGCGTGCGTGATCGAGAAGGCGCAGGGTGGTTTGTTCTTACCAGGGAAGTTCGCCGGAGAAGAAAACAGACGCGGCGGCGCTCAGTGGAAGTGGTTGCCGATGGTCTGGGGCGCCCGCGGTTGAACGGAAGGTACAGGCAGAAGCGCCTGAGGCTGGGGAATGTGGGTGCTTGGTGGGGGAGGCAAGGCGGTGGCTGGTCTCGCCGGAATTTGCTGGGGACGGTGGTCGGAGCAGTGGCGGTGTTGCTTCGATTCAGGGCAGCCTGGTGGCGTTCAGGGCGTGGAGTCTGAGGGGAATGGGAGGTAAGAGGGAGGCATTTAAAACAGCATGGTCACGGCGAAGGATTAACGCGACATTGAAGCGAATTCAACTGCGACATTACTGGCAGGAAACGGCCGCGGTGTCTGGGGAAGAACAGGTCGCGGGTGGGGAAGATGACCGTGTGGCTGTGGGGTCCACGAGCAGTGAGAGAGAGGGAAAAGAAAAGGGGTCCACCAGTCAGTCGTAGAGTGGGTGAGTAAGTGAGTGCGAAACGTTTTCTGCGGGAGGAAGAGAGTGGGCTGGTACTGGGCTTAGTGGGCTTGCCGACTGGGCTGCCGTCCACTTCTATTTTTTTTCTTTCCTGATTCTTTTTCCTTTTTCTGATTCTATTTTCTGTTTTGAAATTCAAACAACAATCAAACATTCAAAACAAATCAAACTTTCACCAAAACATTACAATTGAATCTGGTTCTGTTTAGCAACATAAACCAAAGTCCAAAGATCAAAATAATAATTTATTTTAGGGTCCTTTATTAAATAAATAGGCCTTGTTTATTAAATCAAAATATAATTTGTTTAATTCAAAACTCTACTTGAAATTTAATTATTTTCAAAATCAAATCAGTAGGTTTTATTTGAAATTAATGAATACTTGGAAAACTTGTTTAAAACAATTAAATAAGTTTTGATGTTTAATCAAAATAGTAAAACTTTTATTTAAAAAAAATACTTGGATATTAAATCCTTATTATTTTATTTAAATTAACCTTTTACTATTTTTCTCAAATGGAAATATTTTATTTCAAAGGCTTGGCCAAAGTT
Organism: Avena sativa; assembly: GCA_916181665.1. Taxonomy (NCBI): domain Eukaryota; kingdom Viridiplantae; phylum Streptophyta; class Magnoliopsida; order Poales; family Poaceae; genus Avena; species Avena sativa. The sequence continues at coordinate 312,136,739 of OV702283.1, forward strand.
TTAATTTTGGCTATTAAAATAATCCTTATTTGAATTTCTTCCTTTTCATTTGAAAACCAAATCTTTATATAAAATTTAATTACTCTTCATACTACTTCCTCTTCGATTGTTTTCGAAATATGGCCAATTTTGGCGGCATGCTAATTTTTGGATCTGAGGTCATTGACATAAAGTATGATGTACGTATGGCCATGACCTTCATCGTCCGTCTTGAAACCCAAGAATGTTCATAGTGATTGACAACTAAGCTTAATTTCGTTTAATTTTATCACTTATTTGGACGATGGGAGTACATTTTATATCACGGACCTAAATAAGGGAAATTCACATCGAGTTCCATAAATTTAATTAGCACAAAGGACCCTAAATTTAAGCATTGAAAATAGTTGGTTTAGGGTCCTTCTCGAGAGAGCACACAAATAATCGAGCCATACTCTTCATACTACTTCCTCTTCGATTGTCTTTAAAATATGGCCAAATTTGGCGGCATGCAAATTCTTGGATATGAGATTATCAACATAAAGTATGATGTAGATATGGCCATGAACTTCCTCGTTCGGGTTGAAATCCAAAAATGTTCATACTCATCGACAACTAGGCTTAATTTTTTTTTAAATTTTACCACTTCCTTGGACAATGAGAGTGCATTTTACATCAAGGATCTAAAAATGGAAAATATGTCCATATATTTAGCACGAAGCACCCTAAAATTAAGGAGGTAAAACAGTCAGGTCGGCTCCTTCTCGAGAAAGCAGCTGATCGAGCCATACTCTTCATGCTATTTACTCTTTGATTGTTTTCATATTATGGCCAAATTTGGTGTCATAAAAATTCTTGGATATGGGATCATCATCAACCTAAAGTATGATGTAGAGATGGCCATCACCTTGGTTCTTCGGCTTGAAATCCTAGAATGTTCATACTCATTGACAAATAAGCTTGAATTCGTTTAAATTATTACTTTGGACTATGGGAGTACATTTTACACGAGGGACCTAAAAAGTAAAAAAATTACATAGAGGTCCATACATTTAGCACGAAGCACCCTAAAATCAAGCAAGGAAATAAGTCGAGTTGGGCTCCTTGTCAAGAGAGCAGCTGATTGACCCATACTAGCTCTTCATACTACTTCCTCTTTGATTGTTTTCAAGATATGGACAAATTTGGCGGCGTGCAAATTCTTGGATATGAGATCTCATCAACATAAATTATGATGTAGATATGGCCAAGACTTTGGTCGTTCGACTTGAAATCAGAGAATGTTCATAGTCATGTTTATCTTCAAAAAATTGACAAAACAAATGTTTCTTTCTTGATGGAAAGTAGTGAATGTAAGAGCATGCCATGCAGATTCTTTTATTCTTAACATTATATGTTGTTTGATTCTTTTCAAAACAAGGTAAATTTTTTATACATGAAAATTATTAGAAAGAAGTTTAATCTTAAAAAATGGTGGTTTTATTGAATGTGTTGGTGGGTACCTTAAAAATATATTTGTAGAACTTTGAGAGCAATATTCTACCACTTATACTTTTTGGTCCAAATTTTACTTAGAAAATCAGCTTAAACTCATTTAAATGGGCGAAGTTAGCTAGGTAGCTTAAGATCTCATAAAACATGGTAATCACAAGTGAAACATGGTCCAAACTTTGCCTGGGAATTAACTTGGACAAATCATCTTAAATCATTTATTTATATATTGTTTTTGAATCAAGATTATTTTTTATACATGCAATTAGAAAATTACATAGAGGTCCATATATTTTGCACAAAGGCCCCTAAAATTCAGCAAGGAAAGCAGTCGGCTCTGATGACTGCAAGTGCACAGATCATTTGTAGCTAGTTTCGAAATAAATATATCGACCACATAGAGAGCAGTAGGCGAAAGACTGAAATGCTGTTAAATAAAAGTAAACGAAGTACTTAAAGAATAATTATAAGATGCAAGAAAAGTAGAATTGTTTTTGGGTTTTTGATTGAGAAAAAAATAAAGTAAAGTAAAGTAAACTTAATGCAGAAAATGGGAATCGCGTTTGTAAGAAAGATTGTAACTACAATAGGGAAAAAGCGTTCTCGGGGAGTGGTGGATACACCGCTACCAATTGAGATTGAGTAATCAAGATTATCATAACCAATATTCTCATCACATGTATGTATGTGGGAGGATCTTCATATATGTACAAATAGGCAGCAACCACTGCTCACATCATCCTTCATAACCACAGCTGACAGATAAACCATAGCAATCGTATTATCTCGCTATTAAGGGATTTCTCCCGTGGCATGGACATGACATAATGAGTTCTCCTTGCTTTCCCAAGTTAGTACGTAAGGAATGACAACAACTTTATAGTTACAATAAGTGCGATCATCCCTCCTTTTACCAACAAGTAATCCCCTTCATCAAGTCCCCATAAGAGGCAAATATTAATGAGGTGCACAACTCTCAACATCAAGATGAAGACAATTAACACATACACATAATGATGTATAACATAATAATCTCTATCTCATCGCAATCACATACTAGGGTTTCTCCATCTCCCCAAGAACTAATGATCTACTCAGAACTGGAGACAATCAGCATCATGGCAATGGTAATGGAAACAATTATATATGAATAGTTCTTGTATAAGTCCACAACTAGTGCTAGAATTACAACAAGATCTAGATGGGATGGATGGAGATGATGGTGATGCAGCGGTTGATGAAGATGGAGATTGATGCCTTGGCCCCCCAAATCTTCTTAGGGCAAAGATGGATCCCTAGGGAAAGTTCCCCCTCTAGATCCCTTTCGGAGGTGAGGTTTTCAGCGATTTCTGGGTGTTCTATATGTCGTCTCCCTGATCCAGTTGCATGGGGTGAAAATATTTGAGGAGGCGGTGTCGGCGCCAACTATACGACGGGAACTATACGGCCGGAAAAGTTGGTCCCGTCGTATAGGATGTCGTTAAACCTTTTGTGTCCTCCAATCACTTCGGGTTTTCTTCTGGTGTTATTAATATTTCCGAATTTATCAATTTACGTTGTTTTTACTCCTTTTCGCTCCAGTACAACTATTCCAAGTGTTGTGTCCATTGTATCCATCATCTGTCCTTATCCTAGTGAAAATAAACATAAAAGGTGCGTGCAAACGCCGTAAAATATCAAGATCCTACCACTACAGTGCAAAATAATAATATAAAACATGATGCAAATATGCACTCATCAGGGTCCGTCTCCTTCTCGAGCAAGCAGCTGAGCCATACCCTTCGTACTACTATATGCTTGCTTCACCCAAAAAACTCCTCACTTTCGAACCAGTGTGCTGCTTGTGTGCTTGGTGCTTCCTATTTGTAGGGTGTGAAATGGAATGAGAATGGAGTACTACGGGGTACTAGTAGGAAAGCTAGCTAGATCATAATGAAGTGCATCGAATGCGATGGGACGTACTGCATATAGTAATACTGTAGTACTCCGTAAAACAATCCCTTGTGCACCACTATCTTTTGAATAACCATCCCTCCGGATGTTTGGGAAGGAAGTAAAAATTTCGAAACTGGGAAAGTTTGAACTGCTAAGTAGTAGGAGTACTACTTTTTTCCACTAAGCCCCAAAATGGTTCCTTCTTATGCACACCAACATAGGACGCAGCTGATCCAGATACTAACACGGAGCCACCAACACAAGGCAGGTCGACACACGTGCGCATCACCACGTTTTGGACGAGGGAGAGATGAGTCGGCCGGGGTATGGGGATGGTGATGAGGAAGTGAAGGAGAGAGAAAACACAATTTGTTTTGCGTGCATATATAATAGTACTACAAGTCCATAGTAGTAGTACTAGTAGTTCACTGTACCCTGTACGCCGTGTCAGGAAGCCATCACAACTTTGCTCAATACTGCACCGCCTTCAACACATCCTCTTCCCGTTCAAAACAAAACTCCTCCTCTTCGCTATTCTCTTGAGTTGCCTCCTCTTTGCTCATAGTCTCTCTTATTGGTCTTTGGTTTTTTCTACAGAAAATACATATTCTTCCTACTTTCTTTACAAAAAATACACTCCTATCACCTAAAAAATTGATTTTTTTTCTTTTCCTAATGGTTGGAAACTCTTAGTGGCAACACTGTTTACCATGCCAAGATTCACCCATATACTGCCAAATATGGGAACATCACGAACCATGTGAGTACATTTTACATGAAGGACCTAAAAAGAGGGGAAATTGCACCAAGGTCCACACATTTCGCACGAAGCACCGTAAAATTAAGCAAGGAAAACAGTTGGGTCGGCTCCTTCTCGAGAGAGTAGCTCATCGAGCCATACTCTTCATACTACTTCCCTTTCGATTGCTTTCAAAATATGGAAAAATTTGGCGGCATGCAAATTCTTGGATATGGGATCATCATCGACATAAAGTATGATGTACATAAGGCCATGACCTTGGTCGTTCGGCTTGAAATCCAAAAATGTTCATACTCGTTGACAACTAAACTTAAATTCGTTTAGATTTTATAACTTACTTTTAGCTTAAAAGTTTACAGGAGCGATGGGTGTACATTTTACATCAAGGGCCTAAAAAGGGAAAATTATATCGAGATCCATACATTTACCACAAAGGGACCTAAAAAGGGAAAATTACATCGAGGTCCATAATACTATAGCATGAAGCACTCTAAAATTAAGCAAGGAAAATAGTCGGGTCGACTTCTTCTCGACAAAGCACCTCATCGAGCCATACTCTTCATACTACTTTGCCTTTGATTTTTTTTCAAAATATGGCCAAATTTGGCGGGATGCAAATTCTTGGATATGGGATCGTCATCGATGTAAAGTATGATGCACATATGGCCATGACCTTGGTCGTTCGGCTCGAAATCTAAAAAATTTCATACTCATTGACAACTAAGCTTAAATTCCTTTAGATTTTACAACTTACTTTTAGGTTAAATTTTACATGAGCGGTGGAGTACATTTTACATCAAGGGCCTAAAAAAGGTAAAATTACATCGAGGTCCATACATTTACCACAAAGGGACCTAAAAAGGGAAAATTACACCGAGGTCCATAATACTATAGCACGAAGCACCATAAAATTAAGCAAGGAAAATAGTCGGGTCAGATTCTTCTCGAGAAAGCACCTCATCAAGCCATACTCTTCATACTACTTTGCCTTCAATTGTTTTCAAAATATGGACAAATTAATTTGGAGGCATACAAATTATTGTATATGGGATCATCATCAACATAAAGTATGATGCACATATGTCCCATGACCTTGGTTGTTCGACTCGGATCCAAAATTGTTCATACTCATTGACAACTAAGCTTAAATTCATTTAGATTTTACCACTTACTTCTAGTTTAAAAATTTACACGGGCGGTGGGAGTATATTTTAAATCAAGGACCTAAAAAGGAAAATTAAATCGAGGTTCATACATTTACCACAAAGGGACCTAAAAAAGGGAAAATTTCACCGAGGTCCATAATACTATAGCATGACGCACCATAAAATTAAGCAAGGAAAACAGTCGGGTCGGCTTCTTCTCGAGAAAGCACCTTATTGAGCCATACTCTTCATACTACTTCACCTTTGATTGTTTTAAAATATGGACAAATTAATTTGGCGGCATGCAAATTCTTGTATATGGGATCGTCATCGACATAAAGTATGATGTACATATGGCCATGACCTTGGTCGTTTGATTAGAAATCCAAAAATGTTCATACTCATTGACACCTAAGCTTAAATTCGTTTAGATTTTACCACTTACTTTTAGGTTAAAATTTTACACGGGCGGTGGGAATACATTTTAAAACTAGTTCATAAAAAAGGAAAATTACATCGAGGTCCATACATCTTGCAATCTACCACTTACTCATAGTCCAAATTTTACATAATAACGAAAAATTGACTTAAATTCTTTGGGAATGAGGGAGTAATACTTGCTTCGCAAAAAAAGAGCACTCCTCACTTTCGAAATAGCTTGCTGCGGATGTGCTTTGTGCTTCCTCTTCGTGTGAAAGGTAACATATAGAGGTGGAGAAGTTGGGACTAGGAAGGCTGGCCAGAATTGGTCCCCTGCAAAAAAAGAAACATAACTGGTGTGCATACAATGCGATGGTACATAGAAGGATCAACCCATCCCTTGTCCATCACTTATTAAAAGTAGGAGTAGTACTAGTACTGCAAATGGTGATCTTTTGAATATCCCCCCCCTGAAATTTACTACTACACACTGTACCCTGTACCTTGTGTCAAAAACTCATCGCAACTTTGCTCTCACATTGCACCGCCTTCAAATCTTCCTCTTCGTCGCCTCCTCTATGATCTCAATCCCTTCTCCCTCCTAGTTTTTTTCAACAAGGGAAACTCCTAGTGGAAATATTTTTTACCATGGCAAGATTTTACCACCACTTACTTTAAGGTTAAATTTTTTGACGGGCGATGGGAGTATATTTTATATCAAGGACTAAAAAGAGAAAATTATATCAAGGATCATACATTTAGCACAAAGGACCCTAAAATAATTAAGCAAGGAAAGTAGTCGGGTTTGGATCCTCTAGAGAGCAGTTGATCGAGCCATACTGTTCACACTACTTCCTCTTTCGATTGTTTTCAAAATATAGCTAGATTTGAAAACTTATCTTAAATTCATTTAAATTTTACCACTTACATTTAGGTTCAAAATTTACATGGACGGTGGGAGTACATTTTATATCAAGGACCTAAAAAGGGAAAATTACATCAAGGTCCATACATCTTGCACAAAGAACCATAAAATTAAGCAAGGAAAATAGTTGGGTCAACTTATTCTCGAGAAAGCACCTCATCGAGCCATACTCTTCATACTACTTTGCCTTTGATTGTTTTCAAAATATGGCCAAATTTGGCGGCATGCAAATTCTTGGATATGGGATCATCATCGACATAAATTATGATGGACATATGATAATGACGTTGGTCGTTTGGCTCGAGATCCAAAAATGTTCATACTCATTGATAACTAAGCTTAAATTCATTTATTTTTTACCACTTACTTTTAGGTTAAATTTTACATGGACGGTGGGAGTACATTTTACACCAAGGACCTAAAAAGGGAAAAATTACATCGAGGTCCATACATCTACCAAAAAGGGCCCTAAAACGGGAAAAATACACTGAGGTCCATATACATCTACCACGAGGCACCATAAAATTAAGCAAGGAAAACAGTCAGGTCGACTCATTCTCGAGAAAGCACCTCATCAAGCCATAGTCTTCTTAATACTTCCTCTTGGATTGTTTTCAAAATATGGCCAAATTTTACACGGGTGGTGGGAGTATATTTTACACCGAGAACCTAAAAAAGGGAAAATTAAATCAAGGTCCATACATTTACACATAGGGCCCTAAAAAGGGAAAATTACATCAAGGTCCATATACATCTATCACGAAGAACCATAAAATTAACCAAGGAAAACAGTCGGGTTGGCTCCTTCTCGAGAAAGCACCTCATCGAGCTTCTTCATACTACTTGCTCTTCGATTGTGTTCAAAATATGGAAAAATTCGACGGCATGTAAATTCTTGGATATGGGATCATCATCGACAGAAAATTTGATTTACATATGGCCATGATCGTTCGGCTTGAAATCAAAAAATGTTCCTACTCGTGGACAACTAAGATTTAATTCGTTTAGATTTTACCACTCACTTTTAGGTTAAAATTTTACTCAGACCGGGTGAGTACATTTTACATCAAGGACCTAAAAAATGGAAAATTGCATCGAGGTCCATACATGTAGCAAGAAGCACCATAAAATTAAGCAAGGAAAACATACGGGTTGACTCCTTCTCGAGAAAGCACCTCATCGAGCCATAATCGTCATAATACTTCCTCTTTGATTATATAAAAAATATGGCTCGATTTGGCATCATGCAATTCTTGGTATGGGATCATCATCGACAAAAAGTGTGATGTACATATGGCCATGACCTCGGTCGTTCGAATCAAAATCCAAAGATGTTCATACTCGTTGACAACTAGGCTTAAATTCGTTTAGATTTTACCACTTACTTTTAGGTTAAAATATTACACGGGCAGTGGGAGTACATTTTACACCAAGGACCTAAAAAGGTAAAATTATATAAAGATCCATACATCTACTAAAATGGCCCTACAAAGGGAAAATTACATCGAGGTCCATATACATCTAGCACGAGGCACCATAAAATTAAGTAAGGAAAACAGTCAGGTAGGATCCTTCTCGAGAAAGCACCTCATCAAGCCATACTCTTCATATTACTTCATCTTGATTATTTTCAAAATATGGCCAAATTTTACACGGGCGGTGGGAGTATATTTTACACAGAGGACCTAAAAAAGGGAAAATTAAATTGAGGTCCATACATTTACACATAGGGCCCTTAAAAAGGAAAATTACATCGAGGCCGATATACATCTGCATGAAGCAACATAAAAGTAACCAAGGAATGCAATCGGATCAGCTCCTTCTCAAGAGAACGCCTCATCGGGTCATACTTTTAATATACTTCCTCTTTGATTGTTTTGAAAATATGGACAAATTCGGCGGCATGCAAACACTTGGATATGGGATCATCATCAATATAAAATATGATTTACATATGTCCATGACCTTGGTCGTTCGTCTTTACATCCTAAAATGTTCATACTCGTTGACAACTAAGATTAATTTTGTTTAGATTTTACCACTCACTTTTAGGTTAAAATTTTACACGGACGGGGTGAGTACATTTTACATCAAGGACCTAAAAAAGGGAAAATTACATCGAGGTCCATACATATAGCATGAAGCACCATAAAATTAAGCAAGAAAAACAGACGGGTCGACTCCTTGAAAAGCACCTAATCGAGTCATACTCGTCAAACTACTTCCTCTTCGATTATTTTCAAAATATGGCTCAATTTGGCGTCATGCAATTCTTGGATATGGGATCAGACATAAAGTATGATGTACATATGGCCAAGACCTCGGTCCTTTGGCTCAAAATCCAAAAATGTTCACACTTGTTGACAACTAATCTTAAATTCGTTTAGATTTTACCACTTACTTTAAGGTTAAAATTTTACACGGGCGGTGGAAGTACATTTTACACCAAGGACCTAAAAAGGAAAAATTACATCAAGGTCCATACATCTACCAAAAACGGCCCTAAAAAGGGAAAATTACATCGAGGTCCATATACATCTAGCACGAGGCACCATAAAATTAAGCAAGGAAAAAATTCGGGTCGGCTCCTTCTCGAGAAAGCACCTCATCAATCCTTACTCTTCATACTACTTGCTCTTTGATTGTTTCCAAAATATGGCCAAATTTTACTCGAGCGGTGGGAGTACATTTTACACCGAGGACCTAAAAATAGGAAAATTAAATCGAGGTGCATACATTTACACATATGGCCCTAAAAAGGGGAAAATTACATCGAGGTTTATATACATCTAGCACGAAGCACCATATAATTAACCAAGGAAAACAGTCAGGTCACCTCCTTCTCGATAAAGCACCTCATCGAGCCATACTCTTCATACTACTTCCTCTTTGATTGATTCCAAAATATGGACAAATTTGTCAGTATGCAAATTCTTGGATATGGGATCATCATCGACATAAAGTATGATGTACATATGGCATGATCTTGTTCATTCGGCTTGATATCTAAAAATATCCATACTCGTATATTCATTTTGAATGATACCAATGTTTCATTTGAGTTGTAAAACTAATTGATAATGCATGAACATTGTAAAACATTAAAATGCCTTGAAATACCCAACTAAATGATATATTCATTTTGAATGAAACCAATGTTTAAAATTCAAAGGTTATCATGATAGTATGTGAAAATTGTAGATATTTGATCTCTAATCACATACACATCAGGCCCATATTCGGCAAGATAACTGAAACACCACGTATTGTTTGATGAATTGTTGAAAGAAAATACATGTTCGATGTATCGTATTTCAAAGTGGTGATTATAATTTAGGTAAATTGTTGATTTAAGTAAAATAGATTACCAAATGAAACATGAGCATGAAACTGTTTGATGTGATCAAAGATTTCAACTTCGGAGGGTATTGAAAATAAAAGAGAATCAAGTTACTACGATTTGATCAATAGTAATAAAATTTAACGTTATTGGCATAAGGACTTTTGAAATACGATTCACAAAATTGTGATGTATTTTATTTTCAAATATGTTGAATTGTAAAACATCACAAAATAATATTTGATCTTAAGTGGGCAAAAGGTGGCACCAAATAAAATGTGGTAGTATTAGTGTAAAGATCATTAGTTGGAATTAGTAAACACTCATTTAGAACAAAGTAAACCATCTGGAATTCCTGAGAAACGACACCATATATGGTATGGATAGTCATGGAAGTTTTGGAGTGCTTTGATAAAACCAAAACAAAAGCGAACAAGTTCTTGTAGAGTATTCACTGGAAACTTTGAAATACAATATCCATGACTGGAACCAAAGGCAAAAATAGTATTGCTGAAAGTTTGGTACGTTATCAAGAAAGTGTGTTTATCGACAATGTAGTTAATGGAAGAAAATGAGAGCATGATGTAGCTCCAGGATGAGTCCAAAATTTAAGCATTTTTATCTTTTATTTTTGCATAAATAGAGTAGCTATCTTTTTATTTCACGGTGTTCGTGCGCACCTTTTTTTATTTATTTCAACAGGTTCCCAATTCATTAATCTATTGTGAACATATCAATTAGAGCTGTCATATTATACTATAATATGATATTTTTAAGTTATAAAAGTCATTTTATGGATTTACCTTTGCTCCAGGGAAAATACCAATCGAGGAGAGGCAACCAGAGCCAATAGCGACATGCAGTACTGGTGGGGCCCGCCCGTACCAGGTGCCATCGGGACCGCCACGTCAAATACTTTACCTTGGCGAAGACGACAAGAGTATCCGACATTCACATCCACCAGAAACCAAGAAAAAACACATCTAAAAGGGATCTGAAGGAGGAACTTGGCTAGGGAGAAAGCCCTGCTGATCCACGGATCATTGGAGGACAGTGCATCATCACCTTCATCATCAACCGCTGCATCTACTTCACCACCATTACCCCAATACTTCATCCATTATATCTTGTTGTAATTCTAGATCCAATTGTGGTTTGCATTAGATATATTTCAGTACTTTCATCCATCCATTTGATTATGATGATGTTGTTCATTGCGTACATGTGCGAGTAGTTCCTTTTGTTCTTGGGGAGATGGAGAAACCCTAGCACTATTATGAATTTGCAATAAAGGTGATCTATTATTGTGTCCATATGACTTGCCGGTCTATGATTGATTTATGATTTATGTTTAATCTCTCTCTTTAGATGGTACGTGAAAGTCGACCTCATACCATTTGCCCCCGGGGCTAAAGGGAGGGATAAACCCTTTGGATGTGCTTTGGGATCGTACTTGGAATGGCCCCATGACAGATTGGCACCGGCTCATGAACTACACATTCAAAAGGGGTAATAAAGAGGGACTCCCTAAGATAATTAGGGCATCAATGGGGAAACCCTTAATTGCGTTGGTCTGTGTATGGGTGACTACTCTCAGGCATCACATTGGTTATTTAGAGGTGACCTCACTCTTGGATCAACAAAGTGCCTTCCTACTAGCCTTGTAGTGAACATATTATTATGGAGCTCTCTTCACACATTTCATGACACAAGAAGTATGTTATCTTAAATTATTAATAATGACAACACAATGCTAGAGGATTATCCTACATCCCCGAGAACATTTTTTTAGCCATATTGCATTCCCACATGCTTTAATACAATCTTGTTACTTTCTTTCTTTTAATTGTTTTCATTACTTTTCTGCACACAACCAAAAACATTTCAAACACTCTTTACTTGAAATTAATGGTAACTTACAAGTATCCTTTGGTAGCTAGTGACGAGCGGCATTATGACCTTTACCAATAGCTCTCTGTGGTTTCGATATCTTTACCTCGAAACTAGCTATAATTGATCTGTGCACTTGCAGTCATCAAGCTATTTTCTGGCGCCGTTGCCGGGGAGCTAAGCAGTTTTGGTCTTTGTTCTTAATTGATTATTTTAATAATTTTTTTTTAATAAAGTTTCTTACTAGTTTCAGGTAATACATCATGGGCGAGTACCAACATATAATTCAGCTAGAGGCTATAAGGAACTCCGGTCTTCCCATGGACGCTTATTTAAAATCCAATAACCTGAGAGGGTATGATATTAACCCGTGCTTTTAGATCTTTTGCATGCAAAAATATTTGCAGGAGATGGTACAGAGGATCCGTACGAGCATGTAGGGTTCTTTGAAGATATTTGTGGGACTTTCCACCTTAATATACAAATCGAGGATGAGGTTAAATTTGTTCTTTTTGTTCGAACTCATATTAATGAGGCCTGTTCGTGGTCCATTCAAATTTCTGTAAAGATAACTAATTCCTAGGAGACCCTTACCTCCTTGTTTTTAAATGATTTATTTCCCAAGACAAAAACTCTTGGAGCAAGATGCATGATCACAAATTTTAAAGGAAAACCTGAAGAAAGCTTGCATGAAGAATACACAAGGCTTCGCAGGCTGCTTGACCACTGCCCCCGTCATAATTTCCCATCTTGGTTGGTGATACACACCTTCTACGCAGGTTTGAGTGGCGATAATAGAAATGATCTCGAATCCCTTACTAATGGGTCTTTCACCGAATTTAGTGTTGACAGAGCCTGGAATTTGTTAGATACGGTGAATAGGATAGATAAAGCTGAAGGGAATATGCCCTGAGAGGAAATAATAAAATGTTTATTATGTGTATTCCAAGTATATGATAGATGTTTATTTTTCATGCTATAATTGTATTAATACGGAAACGTTAATACATGTGTGTTTAATAAACAAACAAAAAGTTCCTAGTTATGCCTCTCTCATAAACTAGTTCGTTGATTAACAAGATGATCACAGTTTCCTGATCATAGACATTGGATGTTGTTAATAACGAGATCACAACATTAGTGTAATGGTGTGATGAACATTCATCCGAAGTATAGCATTACGATCAAAGTCATTGAGTTTATATTGCTATAAACAACTTACGAAGTAGTCCCAATCCTTAGACAATGAGATCATGCCAATCACTAACACCGGAAGAGTTTCTTGTTGACATCAAACGTCACACTGTAACTGGGTGATTATAAAGATGGCTTCAAAGCTACTAAAGTGTTATGTTGAGAATCATGGATCAAGAGTGGAATTTGTTCATCCCGATGACGGATAGATATACTCTGGGCCCTCTCGGTGATATCACATTGGTTAGCTTGCAAGCAAGTGATTTGATCACTAGAATGTTATATCACGGGAACAAGAAAAGAGTGCATGTCAGTAACGGGATCAAACTAGGTATGGAGATACCGATGATCGAATCTCGGACATGTAACATATCGTGAAACAAAGGGATTAAGATACAAGCGTAAAAGGTTCCGACGATCACAGGAAAACTCATCGTTGAATGTGTGGGAGTCAGTATGGATCTCCAGGTCCCGCTACTGATTATTGATCGGTGAAGGGTCTCGATCATGTCCGCATTATCACGAACCGTAGGGTGACACACTTAAGGGACACTGACATCCAGTTGGAGCAAATGTTTCATGCCGAAAGAATAAACAAGCGCAGGAATTTATTTCACTAGATACCGAAACAGGTTTTCGGGTGAAATTGCATAAAGAGGTTATGCATCTGAAATGGAATTCTAGCAAGGGGTTATTTGTGAATGTTTGTCATTAAAGTAATTGACAAAATTCGGAATAAAATAAAAGAGTTTTCTTTAATGCGAGTTTGCATTAAATTTGGTGGAAATTTAATGGCAAGTTTGAGTGGGATTTTGAGTGGAGGGAATTTAAAGGAATTTTGTGAGTGGAGTGTGCACCGACATGAAGAGGGGAGGGCAAGGGGCATCCCCAATGCGCCGGCCACCCCCTTGGGGTCCCCCCTCTCCTATAAAAGGCACCCCTCTCCTCACTTGTCACTCACACCTCCTCGTGAAGGATCTCTCTCCCCCTCTAGAATTTATCCCCCATGGTCTCGGACTAGCGAGATACATGTTCCCGGTGGCTATTCGGCAAAAAAGAGTTGTGCTTCCGCTGCATCGCTGGAGCGAGGAGGCGGAGGTTGCTCGGTGTCTTGTACGTGTCTGCGAGCACGGATGCACTGCTGCTTTGCGGCGCTAGGACTTCCTCTCGATCTTGAGATCGGCAAGAGATCGTCTACATCAACCACGAGTTGAACTCGTTAAGCTTTGTCGGTCTTCAAGGGTATGTTTTCTACAGATATACATCCGTCCGTTGTTTGTATCTAGTAGATAGATCTTGGTACATAGTTGTTCCCATCGTAGGAAATTTTTTGTTTTCTATGCTGCGAACCCTACAGTGGTATTAGAGCCGTATCAGAACTAGATCTATGCGTAGATGCTTTACACGGGTAGTACACGTATGAGTATGTGGGCGATTATGATCATGTTGTTGCTCCTTGTAGATATTTGTGGCATAGTGGGATAAAGCGGCCCGGACAAACTTTACATGTCCTCGCACATGAGACCTGTTCCACGCTTGACATGCAAGTAGTTTGCATAAGTGGCTAGCGGGTGCCTGTCTCTCCTACTATAGTCAATATCTATTTTGCAACAAGTTGTCAACAATTTGGTTATCCTCGTTGTGGTTCATGTTCGTAGGTAAGAACGGTTCTATCTCGAAAGCCCTAAACCACGTAAAACTTGCAATGGATAAATTAGAGGCGTCTAGTTTAGATTGTTGCTGGGCTAGTGTTATGATATGGTGATGTTGTAAGTAGAAGTATGAGATGATACTCTTACAACATACATAACGTGTAATCTCCATAGACCTTGGACTTACACATATAGGTATGATAGTGATCATACCACGGTGCACATGATAGAGATCATATGGAGGAACCATATCATTCCACTAATAAACATGTGATGTTTGATAGCATCTTATATTGCTTGTTTAGCGCTTTGTTAGCATAATAAGATGATCCCTCTTTTAAATATCAATATAAGAATGTGTTCTTCCTTTAGTATGCACCGATTATGTTTTCGTCGCTCCAAGACATCACGTGATGATCGGGTGTTCTGGATCCATGACCATATATCGGGTGTAAAATAGTTTCACACGCGAATACTAAGGTTCTAACTTGGCGAGCCTAGCATGTATAGACATGGCCTCGGAACACGGACTGAAAGGTTAAGCATGAGTCATATAGTAGATATGATGCCCATTAGATGCTCGCCTTTGAAGCTACACCGACTCACGTGATGATCGGACTTGGTGTAGTGGATTTGGTTCATCTAATCACCAAAAAGGCACGAGGGATGTAGTTTTTGAGTGGGAGTTCATTCGTAATATGGATTAGTTGAACTCGATCTATCATAAACTTAGTCTAAACTTTACAAATTTTGTTGTAGATGGCACCACCTGCTTTTAATTTCAATGTGTTCATGGAGAAAGATAAACTTGCAACGAACGGTAGAAACTTTACCGAATGGGCCATGAATTTGAGGATTCTCCTCTCTGCTGCACAAAAGCAATATGTGCTAGAAGCGCCGCTAGGCCCCCTACCCTTTGAGGATGCCCCTGACGAGGAGAAGAATGTCTATCAGACTCGTCAGGAGGACCACAACTTAGTTCATTGCGGCATATTGTATGGGCTAGAGCCGGAACTTCAAAAGCGTTTCAAAAACGGCAATGCATTTGATACAATGGGTGAGTTGAAAATGATTTTCGACACACATGCTGCTGTAGAGAGCTACAACGCTTCAGAACAGTTCTTTAGCTGCATGATGGAAGAGCACAGCTTCGTTAGTGAGCATGTACTCAAGATGTCTGGTTACACCGATAAGCTTGTGTGCTTGGGAATATTGATTCCCATTGACTTAGGACTCCATCGTGTTCTGTAGTCTCTGCCACCTATCTATAAGATCTTCGTGATGAACTATAATATGCAAGGCATGAAGAAGTCTGTCCCCGAGCTTCTGTCAATGCTTAAAACTGTAGAAGTGGAGATCAAAAAGGAACATCAAGTGTTGATGATCAATAGGAACACTGGTTTCAGGAAAGACAAGAAGGGACAACGGAAGGGAAGTAAGGGCGGCAAGCCGGTTGCCGTGCCTGAAAAGAAACCCCGAGTTGGACCTAAGTCTGATACCGAGTGCTACTATTGTAAGGGGACTGGCCACTGGAAGCACAACTGCCCCAAGTATTTGGCAGACAAGAAGGTCGGCAAGGCAAACAAAGGTATATATGATATACATGTTACTGATGTGTACTTGACTAGTGCTCGCAGTAGCACCTGGGTATTTGATACCGGTTCAGTTGCTAATATTTGTAACTCGAATCAGCGGCTGCGGAACAAGCGACCGCTAGCAAGGGGTGAGGTCAAGATGTGTGTCGGCAATGGATCAAGCGTTGATGTGATCTCCGTCGGAATGCTACCTCTCCACTTGCCGTCAGGATTAGTAATAAACTTGAAGAATTGTTATCTGGTGCTAGCACTTAGCATGAACATTGTATCTGGATCGTGTTTAATGCGAAGTGGTTATTCATTTAAATACGAGAACAATGGTTGTTCCATTTATATGAATGAAATCTTTTATGGTCATGCACCGATGATGAATGGTTTATTTCTATTGGATCTCGATAATAATGTTACACATATTCATAATGTTGATGCTATAAGGATTAAACTAAATGATGATATATCCGCATATATGTGGCACTGCCGTCTAGGTCATATTGGCGTTAAACGCATGAAGAAGCTCCATTCGGATGGACTTTTGGAATCACTTGATTTTGAATCATTTGATACATGTGAGCCATGCCTTATGGGCAAAATGACTAGAACGCCGTTTTCCGTTCCAATGAGTGTGTCGGAGCGAGGTGGATATCGTTATTTTGTTACTTTCACGGATGATTTGAGTAGATACAGTTATATCTACTTGATGAAACACAAGTATGAAACCTTTGAAAAGTTCAAGGAATTTCAGAATGAAGTGGAAAATCATCGTAATAGAAAGATCAAATTTATACGGTCTGACCGTGGAGGTGAGTATCTAAGTTACGATTTTAGCACTCACATGAAAGAGTGTGGAATTTTTTCACAACTCACACCTGCCAGAACACCACAGAGAAATGGTGTGTCAGAACATCGTAATCGTACTTTATTAGATATGGTTCGATCTATGATGTCTCTGACGAACTTGCCATTGTCATTTTGGGGTTATGCACTAGAAACTGCTGCATTCACTTTAAATCGGGCACCATCTAAATCCGTTGAAAAGACACCGCATGAATTGTGGTTTGGAAACAAACCTAAGCTATCATTTCTTAAAGTTTGGGGATGCGATGTTTATGTGAAGAAACTTCAACCGGATAAACTCAAACCCAAAGAGGAAAAATGTGTCTTCATAGGATACCCTAAGGAAACTATTGGGTATTCCTTCTATCACAGATCCGAGGGCAAGGTTTTTGTTGCCAAGTATGGATCCTTTCTAGAGAAAGAGTTTCTCGCGAAAGGTGTGAGTAGTCGGAAGGCAGAACTCGAAGAGGTTATTAAACCTTATCTTCAAAGTATGGCGAGTAGCGCAGTGCCGGAAGTTGTTCCGGAGTTGGCTTCACCTGTTGAAGAGGGAACTAATGATAATGATCATGAAACTCCGAAAGAGAGTACTACCGAACCTCGCAGGTCTAGCAGGACGCGTGCAGCTCCCGAGCTGTACGGAAATCCTGTCATTAATTTCATGGTTGATGAAAATGATGACCCTGCGACATATGAAGAAGCGATGATGAGCCCGGATTCCAACAAATGGTTAGAAGCCATGAAATCCAAGATGGAATCCATGTATGAAAATCAAGTTTGGAACTTGGTGGACTTACCTCACGACCGAAAGGCCGTGGAGAACAAATGGATTTTCAAAAGGAAAACTGATGCTAATGGTAATGTAACCGTCTATAAAGCTCGACTTGTCGCAAAGGGGTTTTGACAAATTCAAGGAGTTGACTACGATGAGACTTTCTCTCCCGTAGCGATGCTAAAGTCAGTTAGGATTATGTTAGTAATTGCTGCATATTTCAATTATGAGATATGGCAGATGGATGTCAAAACCGCGTTTCTCAATGGTAATATTGAAGAAGAGTTGTATATGATACAACCAAAGGGTTTTGTTGATCCTAAGGATGCTAACAAGGTGTGCAAGCTTCACTGATCCAGCTATGGATTGAAGCAAGCATCACGAAGTTGGAATCTCCGCTTTGATGAGGTGATCAAAGAGTTTGGATTTGTCCAAACTTATGGAGAAGCTTGTATTTACAAGAAAGTGAGTGGGAGCAATGTGGCATTTCTGATATTATATGTGGATGACATATTATTGATCGGAAATGATATAGATCTTTTAAACAGTGTTAAAAGTTATCTAAACAGCAAATTTTCAATGAAGGACCTAGGTGAAGCGTCATACATATTAGGAATAAAGATCTATAGAGATAGATCTAGGCGCCTAATAGGGCTATCGCAAAGTACATATCTTGATAAGATTTTAAAGAAGTTTAAAATGGAAGATAGTAAGAAGGGGTTCTTACCTATGACACAAGGCACGACATTGAGTAAGACTCAAAGTCCGGCTACGGCGGAAGAAAGAGAGAAAATGGACAAAGTCCCCTATGCTTCATCCATAGGCTCTATAATGTACGCCATGATATGTACAAGACCGGATGTGGCACATGCTATTATTTTGACTAGTAGGTACCAATCGGATCCAGGTTTGGAACACTGGAAAGCGGTCAAGAATATCCTTAAGTACTTGCGAAGAAATAAGGATATGTTTCTTGTATACGGAGGTGAAGAAGAGCTCGTCGCTAAGTGTTATGTCGACGCTAGCTTTGACACCGATCCGGATGACTCTAAGTCTCAATTCGGATACGTATTTCTCATGAATGGCGGAGTGGTTAGTTGGAGGAGCTCCAAACAACCTATGGTGGCGGGATCAACAACGGAGGCCGAATATGTCGCTGCTTCAGAAGCGGCCCAGGAAGCAGTTTGGATGAAGGAGTTCATATCCGAACTAGGTGTGGTTACAAACGCGTTGGACCCAATGGTGATCTATTGTGACAACAATGGTGCCATTGCCAATGCCAAAGAGCCAAGGTCTCACAAGCATTCCAAGCATATTAAGCGCTGGTTTCACTCCATCCGCGAGCATGTCAATGATGGAGATATAAAGATTTGTAAAGTACATACGGATCTCAATGTAGCAGATCCGTTGACTAAAACTCTCCCTAGAGCAAAACATGATCTACAGCAGAACTCCATGGGTGTTAGATACATCACTATGTAACTAGATTATTGTCTCTAGTGCAAGTGGGAGACTGAAGGGAATATGCCCTGAGAGGCAATAATAAAATGTTTATTATGTGTATTCCAAGTATATGATAGATATTTATTTTGCATGCTATAATTGTATTAATACGGAAACGTTAATACATGTGTGTTTAATAAACAAACAGAAAGTTCTTAGTTATGACTCTCTCATAAACTAGTTCGTTGATTAACAAGATGATCACAGTTTCCTGATCATAGACATTGGATGTTGTTAATAACAAGATCACAACATTAGTGTAATGGTGTGATGAACATTCATCCGAAGTATAGCATTACGATCAAAGTCATTGAGTTTATATTGCTATAAACAACTTACGAAGTAGTCCTAATCCTTAGACCATGAGATCATGCCAATCACTAACACCGGAAGAGTTTCTTGTTGACATCAAACGTCACACCATAACTGGGTGATTATAAAGATGGCTTCAAAGCTACTAAAGTGTTATGTTGAGAATCATGGATGAAGAGTGGAATTTGTTCATCCCGATGACGGATAGATATACTCTGGGCCCTCTCGGTGATATCACATTGGTTAGCTTGCAAGCAAGTGATTTGATCACTAGAATGTTATATCATGGGAACGAGAAAAGAGTGCATGTCCGTAACGAGATCAAACTAGGTATGGAGATACCGATGATCGAATCTCGGACATGTAACATATCGTGAAACAAAGGGATTAAGATACAAGCGTAAAAGGTTCCGACGATCACAGGAAAAGTCATCGTTGAATGTGTGGGAGTCAGTATGGATCTCCAGGTCCCGCTACTGATTATTGATCGGAGAAGGGTCTCGATCATGTCCGCATTATTCGTGAACCGTAGGGTGACACACTTAAGGGACACTGACATCCAGTTGGAGCAAATGTTTCATGCCGAAAGAATAAACAAGCGCAGGAATTTATTTCACTAGATACCAAAATAGGTTTTCGGGTGAAATTGCATAAAGAGGTTATGCATGTGAAATGGAATTCTAGCAAGGGGTTATTTGTGAATGTTTGTCATTAAAGTAATTGAAAAAATTCTGAATAAAATAAAAGAGTTTTATTTAATGAGAGTTTGCATTAAATTTGGTGGAAATTTAAAGGCAAGTTTGAGTGGGATTTTGAGTGGAGGGAATTTAAAGGAATTTTGTGAGTGGAGTGTCCACCCACATGAAGAGGGAAGGGCAAGGGGGCAGCCCCCATGCGCCGGCAACCCCCTTGGGCCCCCCCTCTCCTATAAAAGGCACCCCTCTCCTCACTTGTCACTCACACCTCCTCGTGAAGGATCTCTCTCCTCCTCTAGAATTTATCCCCCATGGTCTCGGACTAGCGAGATACATGTTCCCGGTGGCTATTCGGCAAGAAAGGGTTGTGCTTCCGCTGCATCGCTAGAGCGAGGAGGCGGAGGTTGCTCGGTGTCTTGTACGTGTGTGCGAGCACGGATGCGCTGCTGCTTTGCGGCGCTAGGACTTCCTCTCGATCTTGAGATAGGCATGAGATCGTCTACATCAACCACGAGTTGAACTCGTTAAGCTTTGTTGGTCTTCAAGGGTATGTTCTCTACGGATATACATCCGCCCGTTGTTTGTATCTAGTAGATAGATCTTGGTACATAGTTGTTCCCATCGTAGGAAATTTTTTGTTTTCTATGCTGCGAACCCTACAAAAGCTTACTGTGAGTCTGAGTTTAATAAATAAAATCACATAGAGTATGATTGCTTAAAAGGTTTCTAGCTTCCCGAAGGGTACAAAACTGCTTGGGAACTTTAATCTTGACCACCGCATAATTGTTCAAATTATTAAATCCTATGCCAACTATCTGCAGATCCCAAAATATTGGGAACATTATACACCACCTAAAGAGGAGAAACCGCCTCAAACTAGCCATAAGGATAGATATTTACAACTGCATAATAAAATGCTAGTTGAGGAAGAAACCATAATAACTAAAGCGATAAAGAGTAAAAGTGGAAAGAATAAAAGGATAGGAAGGTTAACAAAGGATCTGGAACCATCAAACAAAACATTGGGATAGTAAAAGAACTTCTAGAACATGAAATGTTCAAATATGAAGTGATCATGGTGAGTAAAGAATCCTCTGATATGATATGGGCACGTTCGATGGTAAAAGTAGAAGTCAACATAAAATCCCTTTTTGTTTAGGGGGGACTACATATGTAGGATTATGTGACTTAAGTTCTTCAATTAATATCATGCCTTACACAATCTATGAAGAGATGTGTAACCATATCGATGAGTCTTAACTTGAGCCATCGGAAGTTACCTTTATGCTTTCTAATCTAACTACACATCGTACTTATGGGATACTTCACAATGTCTGCATTTCTGTGGGAGCTTTTGTGTACCCAGTTGATTTTCATATTATTAAAATACCCTTGAACTCTTCATGTCCCGTTATTTTTGGTACCTATTTTTAAAACTCTATGAGCATTGATATTGACAACGAGAAACATGCTCTATCTTTGCAGGTTGGGGAAGAAGCTATATAAATAAATTATAACCAATTCACAAAGTTGCCTTATGATAAGAAAGTTTAAATTAAATAGGAGAGGACCATTGAAGAATTGGTAGTAATTTATTTTTGCACCCCACAATCAGAGTTGGAGAGGAGTTTGACAAGTGATGATTCGCTTCCAAATGACTCTATAAAAGAGGAGTTGGATGAAATCCTCAATACTGCACCTGAGGTGGAAACTCACCCCAGGGATGAATTTGAAGAGCTTAAAAGAACAGGTGATGAGGATCCGCCACCACTCATTTTGAAGCCTCTTCCTCCGAATCTCAGGTATGAATTTTTATATAAGGAAGGTAAGTGCCCTGTGATTTTTGATGACAAACTCTTACCTGAGGAAAATACAAAATTATTAGAGGTCCTTAGCAAACATCGTGAAGCCTTTGGATACACCCTTAATGACATAAACGTTATATACCCTTCCGTAATGACCCACAAGATACCCATGATTGAAGATTCTAAACCGTTTGTCGAGAATCAAAAGATATTGAATCCTAAAATGAAAGAGGTGGTGAGAAAAGAAGTTATACGTATGTTGGACAGTGATACCTTCGATCTGGATTCAAGGATATAGTATAATAGCTTTTTACCTAGAAGATCTAGGTTTAATCGAACCTTGGAAAGCAATGCTAAAAGGAAATAAATAAGGACATGTCTACAAGACTTTGTTGTTTTGTTTTACCTTAGTTTACCGGACAAATCTAGTTTACTTTTTATAGTGGGTTGAATTAGTGGATGGAGATAGGCCAGGGTTGAAGATCAACCTGCAGCTGCACGTTATATGGGATAAAAGATAATAATAAGTATAGTCATGTGTAATGTTTGAACGGAGATAATCTCTTGTGGGCAACACATACTAATATACTAAAGTCCTCGTGATGCAGCGGGCATAACAATATACTTTTAGTCCAACCAAGTGCACACCGAAGCCACGGGCTACAAATGTTTATTAAGTGAAGAATAGAGATTAAAGGATTAAGTGGTGATGTTGTTGTGATCCCGAATGGGTCGCTAGGCGAAGACCGTACTACCCTTTGTATTACTGGGGTTCCTATGAGATCGTCGCTAGCCAAGTATCTCCCTCAAGCCTTTATCAATATATGGGATCTTGGGTACCTACAAGTCCACATATTGAGACAGGAGACAAATAAACAAAAGATACAAATCTCAATTGCAAACAAAATACAATACTCCCATGATTAGATGCATATAGTTGCTGTGAGGTTTCTCCCCTACCCGCAGCCCGTGAGGACTACTCACTCATAACAAATAGATCAAGGATAGAAATCATTGTGCAAAATACTTAGATTGAAATCAAATATTCTTACAATGCTCGGCAAATCAAAAGGATATCTAAAGTACAAAGCATTGACTATGGCTAGTGGAGGGATGGATGGTGGAATGAATGAAAAATGGATGAACAATGGCGTCTCCTTTGGTGGTGTTTATGATGAAATATGAGAATGGCGGCTCTCTGGGCAGCGGCTGGAACCTCAAAATATATAGGCATCTTCACGCAAGTCATAGGGTTTGACGAGACGAAGCCGCCGACACCCAGTACGAGCGGGCCGTAAGGGCAGGCCCCACCCGTACCACTGGTCGTTACACGCACTGGCGCCTGGAAATTTCTCCCCAATTACTTGGACGTGTGGGTTTCCTCTAATTCCTTCAATATGACTCCTGATTTCGCATTAAAACCCGTGATTTCCTGCACAACACAATTCAAGGCAAGGTTTGCATATCTTTGCAATTATTAGTCATTAGTGGAAAATATTGAGAGTTTCTTGTCAATTGCTTGACTAAAAACAATATTTAAACATAGAGAAAGATGGAAAATTTCAGAGACATCAACTTCCCCAAAGCTCAAAACTTGATCGCCATCAAGCAAGAAGAAACAAAAGAACTATAAGGAATTCGGCGTTTAAACTTGAAACAACGAGAATAAGAATTCACTTACGGTTGGTAGTCATATGTGCATAACACTTCATTCATTTGAGAGGCTTATCAAAGTTAGAGAGATGACAAGATTACTATAAAGTCTTTGGCAATTTAAGACAATCAAAGTAGAAATATCAATATGAATAACTAGCAGTGTAGAAATCAATCCAATTCTTATAGTTAACTCTCAGCTTACCAAGGAACATTAGGATGTTTAAATAGCATAATTGATTAATAGATTTTCATGTCCTAAGTAATATAAGAATGAAGTGTCTTATTTACACCCACATTAATGAATCAATTATATCAAAAACACTTCTAATCCAATCATTGTTTTTCAATAAAAAATCATAGAGTAGTAATGAGACCATGCCAAGGACTTGTTATGTGGATCTTCAAAGATATCTTTTTATTTCATACTCTTTTCAAGGATTCCTGGCTGTTTATTTTGCAAGTGTTTACACAACCTTTGAGAATACCAATAATTTTTCCTCTACATTGACACTGATGCCAATCATGTCACCAACTCATATCCGAAATCCGGGGTTATACCATAGATCATTCAAAAGCTAGTGAAGTTGTTGGCATACCAAAGGTGTGCACTAGGATCATAAATATCAGAATTTTTCTTTCTTTCTTTTTCATGAGCTAGTACTACGGTTTGATCCACAAGCTTAGCTTTGGAATGTATCACAATTAACACTAAAATTTATTTCAATCAAATAACTCCTTTCATGAGTGTCATCAAGACTATCAAAATATATATGGGGTTAAGTATCTTCAAGGGTATATTCTCAAGACAATCATTCATCAAACAAGTCATAAATTTTAGACTTTTCTTATTGTACTTGTTTGGCATTATTATTTCCAAGGAAAGACTCGGTTAGCTAAAAGAACCAGAGCAAGAGCTCCAATAACTAACCATCATACTAATAAAAAGCTTTACTTTAACTAAATTAAATTACTCCCACATGCATAGCATCTTAGAAAATCGACCAACCAAGATAAACAACTCAAACTTCAAAAGTGGGAGACATAGGACATACCTCTCATAAGAAACTTCATTATTCTCTTCCTTATAGGTATGTGTTCCTTCAAAAACTCAAACACGATTACTCTCATAATAATATAAAAGCAAAGAGGCAAAACGCGAATCCACATTTACGAAAAAGAAAAAATGGGAAAATATTTTTGTATTTTTGAGGAAATGGATTAAAGAATAGAAAGGATTTGCGACCAAGCAAGGTTTCTAATAAAATAAAAATAAAATAAAAATAAGAAAGCAAAATAAAAGCAAAGGGAAAAAGAAAAGTGTTGGGTCAAGTCAACATGAGTGTTTCAAAGCTCTCAAGGAGCAGGAGTACAACCTCATTATTACACAAAGAAATATGCAAGGGGAACACATCACCAAGCTCAGGCTTTTGCAAGCCCCTTTGTTGCTCATTGTGGCGGTGGTGGATAATCTCCCAAGTTCCATTGGTCATGCCAATTCTAGAACTGGGTGTTGTGGTTTGCGGTAGCATCTCGAAGGTTGATGGAGAGGTTGTTCATGTTTTGAATATTTCCTTCGAGTGCGAAGATATCTTCATAGGTGGTGTAGTAGTTTGGTGGCTGACCATCTTGTTCGGGCTCTTCTTGTTCTACTTCTTCATCTTCTCCTCCTCCCATGGGTATCTCTTATTGGCGTAGATTAGCCTCAACCTGCGCGTCATAACGCAAACGTCCCTCCTCAATAGAGAAGAGACCATTAGGCAAATGAGATGGGATCAAGTGATCCTCTCTAGGTATATCGAGAAAATATCTACCATGAGTTTTAGAGACCATACCAGATGCTCTCAGGGTAGAGATACTGAGACGATTACTTCCTACCAATGGTTGGATATTACCTAGGTTGATGTGAAGGGCACGTACAAGGACGGTCACCATTCCTCCTCCACATATGGGTCCATGAGTTTGAAGAGTCTATTTCTTAAGGTAAAACACAAGAAAATTGCCCAAATTTGGCATTAAGTTACAATTAACAATAGTAACATTGGCGAGGATCAACATGTCCTCATTAACTCTACTAAACTTACCACGTGTTTGTAAGGTGTTAGCAATCACATAAAATAAATAGCGGATAGCAGGGTGATAAATTTGGTTTCCCTTAGGCGCGTTTCCATGGATTCTCATCAAGTTAAAATATTTCCAAGGTGCAAGGTCTAAAAAAAGTAGTTGCACGTACATCAGTGGTGTTATTGGCAAACCCAAAACATTGAGTGTTGGGGATATGCTAAATGGGTACCACCATTGCATGTCTCTAATCCGGATAACCCGGGTGGCCCACAGTTGGTAGTAAGGGCCATGGCCTGCTGGGTGGCCCAGTTAGATGGATCTAGAAGGGAGGCCCATGCTGGAAAAGTAAGGCTACGAGGGAGTCACCAACATACCCGGAGCCTTGGAGTGCAAGACATGTAGACTAGTTGTATCTAGTGTAAGACTCTGTAACCTGTCCGGCTAGGACTCTTCCCTTTAACCCTAGGATCTGGCGTCTTTATAAGCCGGACCAATGGGAGCCTTTAGGGCACGACACAACTCATATCGCGCACAGCGAACCAATCCCTGTAACTAGGCGTAGTGCCCTTATAGTGATTTATAGCAGGATTAGGGTTCGGCCACCGTCGTGGAACCTGAACCTGGGTAAGTTGTGTTACCTCATACCCGACAACCTTCCGC
This sequence comes from Avena sativa, assembly GCA_916181665.1. Classification (NCBI taxonomy): domain Eukaryota; kingdom Viridiplantae; phylum Streptophyta; class Magnoliopsida; order Poales; family Poaceae; genus Avena; species Avena sativa. The sequence goes on from OV702283.1 coordinate 312,163,363, forward strand.
CTTACCCACGTCTCTAAACACGCACTATGAGAACCCCTCCATGGAGTACTCATCGGAAATACCACGACAATTGGCACCCACCGTGGGGTAAGAGGCGCTTCCGGCTCTACAACGGGTGAGGTCCAAGCTCTTCCAAGAATCGGCAAAACCGTAGCCATCAGCCGTGTTCTATTATCCAGAAATGTTCCGATCATCCCTCCCAACGAGTTTTGGATCCTAGCAAAGACAAACCCCACCCGCTTCTCGAACGTTCCAATCAAGGACATCCACCTCTTCATCGGCAAAACCGACTCGGGTGCTAGTTCCCTGGAAGTCAAAGGATCATCGAGGCCCGCACGGACCACCTATGGGCATGACACATTTGTGGAAGGATCTAAGTCGGATCTCTATTTGGAGTTTGCCGGCTTAGATTGAATCAAGGCCCACCCAAACCGCCCATGTGCAGGATATAATTGTGGAAGATCACTGCAAATCCGCCTGGTTAGCCCGTGCGTCTGGAAGGAAACAATCGCACTTCGTCAGTGTGGTAACCATCTTCGATCAGGCACGTTGCATTTAGAGAGAGGGTGAAAGACCCCGAGATTACCTCGCTAGATGGCTCTGGATACGAGCCGATTTGGATAACTACCTAGACAATGGCGTTGTTTACCACTTCGTCGAATGGCTGGATTGCGGCACACTTCTCCGGCATACACTCAGGCGGCAACAAGCCGTGGGTATCCTCACTTTCGAACAGATGATCAACACTGTCAACAATTATGCCACTACTAATGAGGTTGCTCAGGCAGAGCTTCACGGCATACCCGGGCCACCGTCACCACTACCGCCGCTAGCCAATGGCCCTGCTGCCTCAGCGTCGTCCTCCGTCATCAAGGAAGCTCCTGCACCCTCCGACTCTGTTTTAGATGCACTTTACGCCGACATAATCGTGGACTCGAAGGAGATGGATATCAACCCGGAAGAACTTGACTCAGCTATGAATGAGATGGAGGAGGAGATCAATCGCGAGGAGCGGGCCAACAAGGCTGTCACATCCCGTTAGGTGTTCGTCGCCATCGGTAGTGTGATGGAAGAAGACCAAAACGGATAAGCTCTTCCTAAGCCACGAGACAATGGGAAGGGGCCAGCTGATGACACTGACAATGATCGTGCGAAGGCCATGCCCCCTCCGATTATCCTAGTGCAACAGCCATAGGAACTCCCTACCGCGAATCCACCGCCACTAGAATCTATGTCTGTGGCCTCCCAAGTCACTCTAGCTTATAGGGTGATGTACGACAATCTACTCATCGAGCCTCTGACCATGGCCCATATACAAAATGTTGTCCTGCTTGCCGAGAAGCGCCAGCAGCTACTGGAGGAGGAGCAAGCCATCGCTGAGCAAGGCACAAAGTTAGATCAAGATCTGGCCAAGGCGTAGAAATCGATCGAGACATCTCAGGCCCTAGAGGCCGAGTACAAGACTCTTCTCAAGCAGCAGAAGGCTAATAAAGCTTCGGCTCATGTCGTTAATGACCCTGGTGTACGGTGCAACTTGGGGTAGGCACCTTCGAAGCCGGCGCAATCTAAGCCATACATTGATAGTGATGGAAAGAAAGCCATGCCCATGCCCATCCTAAACTTGGCTATTGCCAAGACTCTACTGGAGCAGGATAGACTGCCCGCAGCTGTGGAACAGGTCCATGATCTTGTCGCCAAGGCTATCAAACAGACGGAATAGGCCACCTCTCAGAGGCTCGAGTCTGACACAGCATATTGCCAGTCTAGCACTCCTAAACAGCAGAGGGAAAGATCTCCTCAAGATGTCGGATCGCAAACGGGTTCATCAGAACAAAGACGGAGGGACGCATGCAACAGGGATGACGTTATCCCCATATCTTCCAACCATGGAGGTAAGGCTCACCCTCGTCGCTCGCCGCCACCACCCCGATCTTCCTGGCATCACGAAGACCAAAAGGCTCACCATCGTACGAGAATGCCTCCGCCTAGACTCCCCTAGGGCGGCATCGTCATTCGCGACAACACGGAGCAGCCTCGTCATGGCGGGGAACACAATGGCAACCAAGGACACAAGAGCAGGTCACACCATGACCGTTCGCGTCCGACAAGCAACCACGACATACATGAGGAGTCGCAGGAGGGCAACATCAAGAAGGCTAACCCACCACCACCTCCTCCTCCGTCGCCCCTAACAGCCACTATCTCGGAGGAGGACCGCGTTGTTCACGCAGCCCTTCTCATGGTGACGATAAGAAGAAAGCAAGCCCGGAGCCATATGATGCCCGTTCATGCTTGGACAAGATATAGGAGGCCCAGGAAGGACAATCCTTGGGACCACGTTGATTTGGACCTGTGATACGGACCACAAATTACCCCAAAGGTTTCCGGATTGACAAGATGATCAAGCCATATGACGACACCGTCAAGCCAGCTCCGTGGTTGTAGGATTACTGCAACGCAGTCGAGATCGCCGGGGGAAACCCCAACGTTGTCGTCAAGTACCTCCCACTAATGTTGACGGGCACGGCCTACCAATGGATCGACGACTTGCCAGATAAGTCCATATGCAATTGGTTGGACATGCAAGAAGCGTTCACCAAGAATTTCAAGGGTACGTACAAACGTCCTTGCGCTGTCGGCGATCTACAGCGGCGCATCCAGGAGAAGGACGAGACATATCGATCCTACCTCTCCTGCTGGCTGGATATGAAAAATTCATGCGCAGGAGTGCATGATTAGACCTCTATGGCCGCCTACATTGATGGCTTGGAAAAGGGCACCCTTCACCAACATAAGTTAAAGCGCCTACAGGACAATCACAGGTTGGATCTCAATCAGATAATATCCTTGGCCAGTGAGTTCGCGATTGCCGATGACGATTATCGCGGATCCTTGCCGGCAATCGCCATTCCAACCCAAGCCAAGAGGAACAACAACACTAAGCGGAAGAGCCCTCTAGTAGAAAAGCCAGATTCTGACATGGTCGCCATGACTTTCGTAGGCAGAGGTGATGGCGAACAGCGTGGCCAAGGCCGGGGGATGGCCGTGGGAAGCAGCGCGGTAGTGACACTATCCCGGCAGCACCCTGCGTTCCCCAAACGTACGAGGATTACCGCGATATGTCGTACCTTGGACACCTCGACGCCAATGGCAAAGCCACTCATTCTGACCTCCATTGCAAGTTTGTCAACAACCTCAAGGAACACCCGGAGTCCAGGGTACAAATGAAGCCGAAAGAACCGACCGCGAGGCAAGGGCAAGGGGAAGAAGAAGAAAGAAGAGTCCAAGGATCCAAGTGACATGGACGAGGACATTGACCCCAAGCATGCTGACAAGGGCGATGGAAAAGGCAAGAACCCCTTCCAGAAGAAGGCCCCCGTCTACCACACTTTCCTTGGCACCCCAACCGTCCGGGCACAGAAGACCTCTCTGAGGATACTGATGGCCATCCTACCCCCAATTCCCCAGTTCCTATGCTGGTCGTAAGTTTCAATCACATGGGATAGGAAGAATCATCCTGACCTTGTTCCAACAGAGAACCAGTATGCCATACTCATCAATGTAACACCCCTTGTTTTAGTAAATAGTAATTAAGGTTTGTTTGTGCATCCATGATCATCATAATTTAAAATGCATGCAACAAATAGATCAAAACCCTGAACCCTGGTTCTCCCCTCTCTAAGTAAACCCATTCAAAATGGTTTTGAATTTTGAAAAGAATAAAAAGTTTGGAACCCAAATGGTTATAAAGGGTCTCCATAGTATTTTAAATGTTTCCAAAAGTTCCGGTATTTTGTAAATATTCAAAAAAGAAAATAAATTGAAAATACAAAAGAGAAAACAGAAAAAGGAAAATGTTTTTCAAAATAAAAACTACCGCTAAACTTAATTGCGTCGAGCCCAGCTCCCTCTCCTCTCTCCCTACCGCTCACTGATGCGGCTCAGAACATTATAGAGCTTCATTGGGAAACCCCAAGAGGAAGGTATGATGAGTACAGCATCAACTTTTTCCCTCAATAAGAAACCAAGGTTATCGAACCAGTAGGAGGAAGGAAACGACTCAAAGGTGTTTCTAGCAATTGGAAACCTGCACAACATAAACTCGAAACTTTGCCCCAACGAACAGGGAGGTTGTCAATCCCTCTGGTTTGCTGAAGGTAATGGTAGCTTGTAGAAAGTAAACAGTAACAGTGGAAGATGTAGCAATGGTAAAGATTGGACTGGGGTCCACAGTTCACTAGAGGTGTTCTCCTTAAGATAAATAACACAACATGCTGGGTAAACAAATTACAACAGGCAATTGACAGGATAGAGAAAGGCATAACAATGCAATACTAGACATTCATGATCCTATGAGATTTGATTGGGCATTACAAAAATATACATATACCGCCATCCAACTGCATCTATGACTAGTAATCCACCTTCAGGTTATCATCCGAACCACCTCCATTATTAAGTTGCAAGCAACGGCTAACTACTTTAAGAAATGTGTGTAAAGTAAACAATTCAATTGTTCCATGGACAAAATATCGTTGTTTTCTCCCTAGTAGAAACAACACATCTACAACCTTAGAGATTTATGTCACTTCCCTAGATTCAAAAGAGGCAATAACCCACTATCGACCATAAATACTCAGTCTTGGAGTCACTAGCATCTGTTTGGCCAAGATAGCTACTAGAAATGGAGAGCATGCAAGATCTCAAACAACAAACACATGATAGAATCAATAAGATAGAATCATTGATCAATCTGACATAGTAATTTTTGAAGGGAATATGCCCAAGAGGCAACAATAAAGTGGTTATTATCGTATTCATTGTTTATGATAAATGTTTATTTTGCATGCTATAATTGTATTAATATAAAAATGTTAATACATGTGTGTTTAATAAACAAATAGAAAGTTCCTAGTTATGCCTCTCTCAAAAAATAGCTCGTTGATTAACAAGATGATCAAGGTTTCCTGATCATGGACATTGGATGTTGTTAATAACGAGGTCACAACATTAGTGTAATGATGTGATGAACATTCATCCGAAGTATAGCAATACAATCAAAGTCATTGAGTTTATATTGCTATAACAACTTACGAAGTGATCCTAATCCTTAGACCATGAGATCATGTCAATCACTAACACCGGAAGAGTTTCTTGATAACATCAAACGTCACACCCTAACTGGGTGATTATAAAGATGGATTCAGAACTACTAAAGTGTTATGTTGAGGACCATGGATCGAGAGTGGAATTTGTTCATCCCGATGACGGATATATATGCTCTGGTCCCTCTCGGTGATATCACATGGATTAGCTTGCAAGCAAGTGATTTGATCACTAGAATGTTATATCACGGGAACGAGAAAAGAGTGCATGTCAGTAACGAGATCAAACTAGGTATTAAGATACCGATGATCTAATCTTGGACATGTAATATATTGCGAAACAAAGGGATTATGATACTAGCGTAAAAGGTTCCGACGATCACAAGAAAGTCATCGTTGAATGTGTGTGAGTCAGTATGGGTCTCTAGATCCCGCTTCTGATTATTGATTGGAGAAGGGTCTCGATCATGTACGCATTATTCATGAACCGTAGGGTGGCACACTTAAGAGACACCGACATCCAATTGGAGCAAAAGTTTCATGCCGGAAAGAATAACAAGCGCATGAATTTATTTCACTAGATACCGAATCAGGTTTTCGGGTGAAATTGCAGAAAGTGTTTTTCCATGTGAAATGAAATACTAGCAAGGGGTTATATGAGAATGTTTGTCATTAAAGTAATTGACAAAATTCTGAATAAATAAAAGGAGTTTTATTTAATGAGATTTTGCATTAAATTTGGTGGAAATTTAATGGGAATTTGAGTGGGATTTTGAGTGGAGGAATGAAAGGCATTGGAGAGACTGGAGTGTCCACCCACATGAATGTGGAAGAGGTGGGGGCAGCCCCCATGGCTGGGCGCCATGCCCCTTGGGTGCGCCCCTCTCCCCTATAAAAGGCCCCCCTCTCATCCTCTCAAAGCACACCTCCTCGTGAAGGATCTCTCTCCTCTAGAATTTATCCCCCATGGTCTCGGACTAGCGAGATACATGTTCCCGGTGGCTACTCGGCAAGAAAGAGTTATGCTTTCGCTGCATCGCTGGAGCGAGGAGGTTGAGGTTGATCGGTGTCTTGTACGTGTGTGCGAGTGTAACATCCCAAAAATCATGATTTGAAAGTTTGCATATCATTCATGCATTCATAATCATTGTAGGATCATTTCTTCAAAACCAGAAGCTTTGTGATCTATTATTTTATGCAAGAAAGGCAATAGCCTTAATGTTACTCTCTAATATGAGAATATTTGTTTTGACCAGAAAGGAATTGATCATATGATTGATTGATATTTTCTAAAGCTTGGACAAAGATATTCAAAGACAAAACATGAATTTAAAACCATTCATATGTCTTTATTAAATAAGTGTTAAAGGCATTGTTTATTTTACATTCCAACGGGCCAAAGAATTTGAGTGAGAAACATTGTTCTATAGCCAAAAGGTGCAAGCTTTACTTTACAAAAATTCAGAACAAGTTTGAATTCAAACCCATGTGAAAAACATTTGAAAGACATTCCTGAAAATCAAATTAGAAAAAGAAAAGGAAAAAAGAAAAAAATAAAATCAGGAGTTACCATTTGAGCCCAGCACCAGAACCGGCCCAGTAAGCCAACCCGGGCCAGTCCCCCTCTACCCCCTCTCTCACCCGCGCGAAACTTACCCTGCAGCCACTGACGCTGGGCCCTTCTCCACGTCATCGTCGTCTCTCCAAATCATCGCTGCGCAGACGCCGCTCCACCGTTACCTCCCCTGCAGTGATGCCGCGAATAAACCCGGCGTAATTCCCATTGATTAGCCGTGTGAATGCCACCCCTGCTCTGGCTACAAAACCCCCTCCCCACCCCGCACTTTTCCCCTCACTCCACTGGCTCGCTCCGCCACCAGGCTGCCCCTATTTCGCGTTACACCGCCGCAGACTGAACGAACTCCGGCGAGGTATTCCGGTAAGCCTCGTGCTCGCGCCCACTCCTCAATCACTCTAGGATGATCCCCTGTTCCATGCGCACCTCCTGATACCCTTTGTTCATCTATTTGTGATCCAGAGCGTCGACTTTGACGAGCATCGTGGGCATCCGACGCCGTCTCCAACTCCGGCGAGAGATTTAGGTAAAACCCGACCACCCTGTGCCTTCTCCTTGACCCTATCAGGTTCGCCTGAGCGTTGTGCACACGCTGATACCCTTGTTTTGTGCTAGGGTGTCCAGAAATGTCGCCTTCGTCACCGTCCGAGCAAACCCGACGCTGTCTCCAACTCCGACGAGCCCCAGCGACCTCTGCAGCACGCCCCCGCCCATGCCAGCGACACCTTGAGCATCGTCGTGTTCCCGCGAGTCTTGTAAGCCACTACTCAACCCTTAGCCCCGTCTAGAATCATCGGAGCATCGCCGACAGAAGCGCCGCCTCCAGCACCCATTGGCGCCGCCAGTCCTTGGTCGCTTGCATCGTAGCCGTTAGATCTAGATCCAATACGTCGGAATAGATCACATGAACGAACCGGTATGCACAAATCTGGCCATGCGCTGCCACTTAAATCCAACGGCTCACGTTGATCGATCCAGGCGAAGCGGTACGCACCAATCAAATAGTTTAATGAATTGCTTCTATAAACTTAGTTGTTTTTGCAGAGACATTTTAAGCTTATTTTGTGTATAAAAATTATATAGAAAATGTTTTAAGGGCCAAATTGATTTTATTTAGTGTATAATTGTTTTGTTTATGATTCAGTACTGTTCCACTTGTCTTGTTTGATTTAGAAAAATCATCACATGGCATTTGCATGCATTCATAGTTTTTTTCTTGTTTATTTTGATTTGTGAATTTGGTGTTATCATTTTATGTGTGGATTTTCGTGCTAGTGGTGATTGTGATTGTGAGGATTGTTGCTACTCCCCCAACTACCAAGTAAAGTGGTGCTTCAATTCTTGTACCAATATTTTGACTATGCATTAGAAATATTTTGTATAGGGCTTGCATGAATATTTTGCTAAGTATCTATATGCTATGCTTGGGAAATCCTAGTAGTTGTAGAATTGTTAGAATTTTCTCTAAGTTAAGGTACTTGCTATTGCCATGCTTAGCCTAGCTAGTAGTAACCAAGGGTGGATTATATATACATGCTATGGAAAATATTTCTAAGTCTTTGACTTATGTTTTGCTTAATAAAACAACTAAGTGAATGAAACACCTGGGTGGAATGGAAAGAATGGTTTGTGTTGAGTGGTTACACAAGGCCCATTTCTATGGTTTACCTTGTGTATCTCACTTGTGGAATGCCACCCAGGAACAAAGGGATTTGAGATGCCAAATGTTAAGAAGATTCTAGTGTAGCCACATGGCAATATGGGCTCTGCCTGGATCATATATGTTGCAATAACTTAGCCAAATGGACAATTGGTGGTAGGGGATTGATAGGATTGGAGCGCGTCCATTTTGGTCTAAGGGAAGGCTTCTGAAAGGTCCTCTCTTGGTGAAAATCAAGTCTTGTGGGGAAAGTGCACCACCTCTGCAGATGGAAGAAACTAAGTACTTAGCCGTGTCCCCGGTAATGGACAATTTGAGCATCAAGACATGGAAGATATCAAGAATCTCCTAATCCCAATTTCTAAGTTAAAACTTGTGGTTGAACAAGGGTGAAGGTTCACCAATTTCTATTGGTGGTTCCTTGGGAGTTTTTGCCAAACAAAAACTTAGTGTTTTCAACTGATAGGTAAAATATATTTTGATCAAAGCAAGCCTAAGCTACACTTAGCCAAATTCATGTAGTAACTAGATGTTAATATTCTACTAAGGTATCACTTGCCAATACTATTCCAATGTATTGACCCACTGTGGCTGTAACTTGTGATGTTGCAGGTTACTCTGATGATGATTAAGGGTTATGAGTCTACATTCAACATGCTTGCCTGTGGCACATGAAGATGAAGACTTTTACTTATATTGTTATGATAAACTCTTGTACTAGCCTATGGCTATGGAGTTGTAAAAGACTATGTTATCTCTGGAATGACGATGTAATAATGACCTTTGTTTCCGTGTACTTCATCTTAAACTATGGATCCTAGCAATTGATCCAGGGACTAGCATTGCAATCACAGGGATCTTTACCTTTATAAAGGTGGGATCTTATAGATGGTATCAGAGAACTGTGTTGCCTGTAGGATTATGAACCTAGGATTGGATTAGAAGCCACTAAGGAAAAAAATTCAACAATTTCCACACTTGTCTTTTTCTTCTCGTAAACTTTTCTAATCTTCTTTCTCATCTCTATTTGTAGATGAACTCCATCAACGAATCCGTGAGGAAGGGACCACTCATGACCATGACCTTGGAGTGTGAGACTGAATTCCCCAAGGCTCTCAAGAACCTCATGGTTACCATGGGGATACATGGTGCAGCTGTGTACAAAGGATTCCCCGTGATGGATGAAGGAGTAGAGTATTGGTGGGTGCAACTTCACTTGTACAAAAACAAGGAAGACAACCACAAGGAGTCAGGATTCTGCATGGTCACCAACTCAAAAATGCACACAACATTCTTTGACTCTGCAAGAAATGCAGCTTGGAATGCCATCAAGGAGCTTGGTGATAGACTCAAGTGCAGGATGCTTAACACCCAAAATGACCTTAGGGAAGAAAAGAAGCATACCCAAGAGTTAGAGGCTACTAACCAACGCTTAAGAGAAGACATCATAGACTTAGCAATGGAGTCATGTGATCAAGATCGTCAGATTGCCTCTAGGGATGCCCTGATAGCCAACTTGGCAAGTGAGTGGGAACTGTAACATACTTCGTTAGTTGGACCACCACACTTATCGTTTCATTCCAAAATTTTGTCTAAGTTATGTTGAACCTTTGATGCTTGTAATGGATTTGTGTATGTCATGACTTGTGTGATTGTTGCAAAAGATATGCTTGTGATATTTTGTCTTGTGATTTTTCTCTATTGATGTTGATTCTAACTTTTCTCTATCTTATAAAAATAGATGCCTAATGTTATTATCAACACGTCCGAGGAGTTGAAGGGAACTCATTTTGGTACTCGTCTCATTGAGCTCACTAGTGTGCTCAACCTTCCACTTCCTAGCATCATGACACTTCCACTCACCAAGTTTGATAGGAAGGACCTTTGGGGCTTCAGAGTCACTCAGCCCAGACGCCAGGCAGAGCCAACCATGGAGACCATCACTTTCAAGCTGATGCATGAATACAAGGAGAAAGGCCTAGATGTAGTCATGCAGGAGTTACTTGGGCGCCTGGTAGGGAGACACTCCAGAGAGCTTAGAGGTCTTTACTTTCACCCCTTCGGGAGACGCAATGAGGAGGGTGAGGCTATTGAGTACGAGGATGCTGCTAGAGAGACGATGGAGCCGATTCGTCTGTACCTCCAGGACCTAGAGGGTCTTATTAGGAACCTAGATACTGATAGGACCAAGGTCATGCTTAGCAATGACGAGCTCCAGGTTCCGCTCCGAGAGAAGGACAAGCTCTTCGCGGAGCAAGATGAGATAGTCAAGGAAATGGAGGCCAAGTTTCAAAGCTAGGACAAGAAATTCAAGAGCCAGGAGAAGAGAGTCCAAGACCGGAACAAGAAGATCTGGGAGATGAAGGAAGAACTAGAAGCCAAGGACTTAGAGCTCGAGCATCAGCAGTGAGTGATCGAGAGGCTTCGCTCACAGAAGAGGGCTCTTAGGTCCAAGATAGAGGCCTTGAATACCAATGTCGAGGAATACAAGACTGCTATGGAGAATGCAGGTCTTACCCTTGTTGGAGGTTGATGCAGAGGAGTAGTGATGGCTACTCATTTATCTTTAATCTACCGTACTTCTGATTATTGAGTCGCAATGACCATCCAACATGTGGGTGGCTTGCTATGGTGTGTTTTGCATTTCCAAACTTGTTGTTTATGTCGTTTAAACTCTATGTTATTTTGATGTTTGGTTATTGTGATTGTCTATGTGATGTATTGTGCATAATAAGCATCTATGGGTATCTCATTCTTATACTTATGAAAACCACAGATGCCTCCTCGACGTGCCAACCCCAACCTAAACAACAACAATGTCACCCCCGAGATGCAGCAGTTGATGACGGCACAAGCACAACTGATGCAGATGATGACCACTTTTATGCAGAACCAGAATCAAAACAACAACAACAACAACAACAACAATAATAATAATAATAATAATAACAACAACAACAACAACCCGAACAATCCACCAGGATTTGACATGCTCACCAGATTCCTAAGACTGAGGCCTGCAAAGTTCTCAGGAACCACTGATCCAATGGTGGCCAATGATTGGCTATGTTCGATGAACAAGGATTTGGTAACTGTCGGCTGCACCGACGAGGAGAAGTTCAGGTTTGTTGCACATCTGTTGGAAGGACCAGCAGCAACTTGGTGGGATAACTTCCAGATCACCACTCCCATTGAGGATGTAACTTGGGCTATATTTGAGGATGGTTTCCGCACAGCTCACATCTCATCCGGAGTGACGAATTTGAAGAAGAAGGAGTTCCATAATATGAAGCAGCCTCACCGCAGTGTGGCTGAATATATTGAAGAATTCAACAATCTGGCGCGTTATGCACCGGATGAAGTTGATACTGATGCCAATAGGAAGGAGAAATTCCTCGAAGGACTGAATGATGAACTGAATCTGCAGTATCTGTTGCCTATGTCCCAACCTACCAATCACTTTGTGACAAGGCTACCATCTTGGAGAACAAGATGAAACAGGTTAAAAGCAGAAAGAGGAACCACAACTTTGACAAGCATAGCTCGGGATCGTCTCACAAGCGTTCCCATCATGATGATAGTGGGAGTTCTGGATCCCACAAACATGGAAAGTACAACAACCACCATGGCCACAACCGCCATCATGACAATAAGCATCACCGTAGTCATGATAATGACAAGTATAAGGACCACAAGAGTGGATACAAGAGCCACCACAATGGAAGTGGAAGTGGTAGTGGAAGTCAGCCTGTCAAGAAAGATCTCAGTCAGGTTGAATGCTTCAAGTGTAAGAAGATGGGGCACTATGCTAATGAGTGCCCAGAAAAGAAAGTTGATGGCGCCAACAAGCCCAACCCTTTCCAAAAGGGACAAGTGAACCACATCAATGTGGAAGAGATTTATGAGGAGTCCGATGCTGTGGCTGGTAAGTTCAAACTCAATTCTATTCCAGCACTTGTTCTTTTTGATACTGGTGCATCACATTCATTCATATCAAAATAATTTGTTGATAGAAATGGGTTTCCAACTAAAAATATTGGGTGTCCAATAAAAGTAAGTTCTCCCGGTGGAGATATGATAGTAAGTCTTGGATGTCGTGATCTAGTGATAGAATTTGGAAAGCATAAGTTTCCAGTTAGTCTGATAATCTTGGATTCCCAAGGACTAGATGTAATTTTGGGAATGGACTGGATGACCAAGTATGAAGGAGTACTAGATTGTGCCAATCGTACTGTCACACTCACAACCCCGAATAAGAAACGGATTAGATTCAAGTCTAACTTTGAATCAAAGGGGAGTAAGCTAAATTATCTTAAGGGGGTTAGCATAGACAGTGTACCAATTATGAGAGAATATCCGAATGTGTTTCCGGAAGAATTGCCGGGAATGCCACCAGATAGAGATGTGGAATTTTTGATTGACTTGCTGCCAGGATCAGGACCAATAGCAAAGAGACCTTACAAGATGTCAGTTGATGAGTTGAAAGACCTCAAGAAACAACTTGGAAAACAGTTGAAGAAAGGATTTATTCAACTAAGTTCTTCATCTTGGGGAGCACCAGTCTTGTTTGTGGAAAAGAAAGATACAAGTCAAAGGTTATGCATCGATTATCGTTCACTCAATGAGGTGACTATCAAGAACAAATATCGTTTGCCCAGAATCAATGACTTGTTTGATCAGTTAGAAGGAGCCTATGTGTTCTCAAAGATTGATCTCCGGTCAGGTTATTTTCAGCTTAAGATAAGGGAACAAGACATATCTAAGACAACTTTCACCACTAGGTACTGATTGTATGAGTACACCGTGATGCCATTTGGTTTGACCAATGCACTAGCTTACTTCATGAATATGATGAACAAGGTGTTCATGGAGTTCCTTGACAAGTTTTTTGTCGTTTTCATCAATGACATTTTGATCTACTCCAACAGCAAAGAAGAGCATGAAGGAAATTTGCGTTTGATACTTGAGAAGCTTAGGGAGCATAAGTTGTATGCCAAATTCAGCAAGTGTGAATTCTGGTTGAATGAAGTTGGATTTCTTGGACACATTGTGTCAGGAGATGGTGTAGCAGTTGATCCCGCAAAAGTGTCAGCCGTAACTGAATGGGAATCCCGTAAGTAAGTGAAAGAAGTTTGTAGTTTCCTTGGCTTGGAAGGATACTATAGAAGATTCATTGAGAATTTCTCCAAGGTAGCTAAGCCAATGACGAAGTTACTAAAGAAAGACAACAAATTTGCTTGGACTGATGGACGTGAACTCAGTTTTCAAGAATTGAAGAAGAGACTAGTGATAGAACCAGTCTTATGTCTGCCATATTTGGAGAAGGATTTCTAAGTTTATTGTGATGCATCTCATCATGGATTAGGTGCAGTTCTGATGCAAGAAGGGAAAGTTGTGGCTTATGCCTCGAAATAACTCAAAACTCATGAGGTGAATTATCCTACTCATGATTTAGAGTTAGCCTCTATTGTCCATGCACTCAAAACATGGAGACATTATCTTTTGGGAAAGCGATGTGAAGTGTTCACCGATCACAAAAGTTTGAAGTATATCTTCACTCAGAAAGAAATCAACATGAGACAAATAAGATGGCTAGAACTCATCAAGGACTATGACTTGAGTTTGCAATACCACCCCGGTAAAGCAAATGTTGTAGCGGATGCACTAAGCCGTAAGGTATTTGTGAATGGCCTTACTAAGGGAGAGTTGCCAGATGATCTATGTGCCCAATTTAGAGACCTCAGATTGGAGATTGTGCTTGAGGGACATCTCATGTCATTGGATGTTCAACCCACCTTGTTGGACAAAATCAAGGAAGCCCAAAAGACAGACAAGGAAATTGAAGAGATTAAGGAAAAGATTGGCAAAGGAAAAGCCAAAGGATTCCATGAAGACGAACAGTGTACTTTATGGTATGGAAAACATATCTGCATTCCGCAAGATCCGGAGCTTCGTAAACTGATTTTACAGGAAACACACAACTCACCGTATTCCATTCATCCAGGTAACACCAAAATGTACATGGATGTGAAGGAAAGATTTTGGTGGAATAATCTCAAGAAGGACATCGCCGAACATATTTCTTTGTGTGATGTATGTAGTAGAGTGAAAGCGGAACATTAGAAACCAGTAGGATTGTTACAACCACTACCTATTCCTGAATGGAAGTGGGACAAGATTTGCATGGATTTCATCACCAGACTACCAAGGACTAGATCGGGATATGATTCAATTTGGGTAGTAGTGGATCGCCTAACTAAAGTGGCTCATTTCATACCCGTGAATACAACCTATACAAGTGCTAAGTTGGTCAATATCTATATGAATAGGATTGTGTGTCTGCATGGAGTACCCAAGAGTATTTTGTCTGATAGGGGAACTCAATTCACTTCCCATTTTTGGAGGCAACTGCATGAGTCATTGGGAACGAGATTGGAATTCAGTACTGCTTTTCATCCCCAGACCGATGGACAGACAGAAAGGACCAACCAAATTCTAGAGGATATGTTAAGGGCATGTGCCCTAGACTATGGAGCTAGTTGGGATGAAAGTCTGCCCTACGCAGAATTCTCTTATAACAACAGCTATCAAGACAGTATTGAGATGGAACCGTTTGAGTTTCTCTATGGGAGAAAGTGTACTACCCCATTACTATGGAATGGTGTGGGAGAAAGAAACTTGTTCGGGCCAGAACTAATCAAAGAGGCTAAAGAGAAAGTCAAGTTAGTAAAGGACAGATTGAATATAGCACAGTCCCGACAGAAGAGCTACGCAGATCCTAAGCGTAGAGAAGTCACCTATGAGGTGGGTGATAGAGCATATCTTAGAGTGTCACCACTTCGTGGAGTGAAGAGATTTGGAGTCAAAGGAAAATTGGCCCCAAGATATGTTGGACCATTCAAGATTCTGATTCGTAAAGGAGAAGTAGCTTATGATATTGAATTGCCGGAATCTTTGTCTGCCGTTCATAATGTGTTTCATGTGAGTCAGCTAAAGAAATGCCACCCGGAGATGGAAGATACTTCTTTGAAGGATACTATACCTTTGGAGGAGGTCCAATTGGAAAGTGATCTCACCTATGAGGAAAAACCTATCAAGATTCTTGAGACTGCAGAAAGAGATACTCGGACAAAGACTATCAAATTCTGCAAAGTTCAGTGGAACCATCATTCCAAAGAGGAAGCAACATGGGAACGTGAAGACGACCTTCGGAAAGATCACCCTCACCTATTTGCTAGCCAATCCGAATCTCGAGGGCATTAAGGGGGTTAGATTTGTAACATCCCAGAAGCTTAAGGGGGTTAGATTTGTAACATCCCAAAAATCATGATTTCAAAGTTTGCATATCATTCATGCATTCATAATCATTTTAGGATCATTTCTTCAAAACCATAAGCTTTGTGATCTATTATTTTATGCAAGCAAGGCAATAGCCTTAATGCTACTCTCTAATATGAGAATATTTGTTTTGACCAGAAAGGAATTGATCATATGATTGATTGATATTTTCCAAAGCTTGGACAAAGATTTTCAAAGACAAAACATGAATTTAAAACCATTCATATGTCTTTATTAAATAAGTGTTAAAGGCATTGTTTATTTTAAATTCCAATAGGCCAAAGAATTTGAGTGAGCAACATTGTTTTGTAGCCAAAAAGGTGCAAGCTTTACTTTACAAACATTCAGAACAAGTTTGAATTCAAACCCATGTGAAAAATATTTGAAAGACATTCCTGAAAATCAAATTAGAAAAAGAAAAGGAAAAATAAAAAAATAAAATCAGGCGTTACCATTTGAGCCCAGCACCAGAACCGGCCCAGTAAGCCCACCCGGGCCAGTCCCCCTACCCCCTCTCTCACCCGCGCGAAACTTACCCCGCAACCACTGACGCTGGGCCCTTCTCCATGTCATTGTCGTCTCCCCCAAATCATCGCGCGCAGACGCCGCTCCACCGTTACCTCCCCTGCAGTGACGCCGCGAATAAACCTGGCGTAATTCCCATTGATTGTCCGCGTGAATGCTGCCCCTGCTACGGCTACAAAACCCCCTCCTAACCCCGCAATTTTCCCCTCACTCCACTCGCTCGCTCCACCACCAGGCTGCCCCTATTTCGTGTTACACTGCCGCAGACTGAACGAACTCCGGCGAGGTATTCCGGTAAGTCTCGTGCTCGCGCCCACTCCTCAATCACTCTAGGATGATCCCCTGTTCCATGCGCACCTCCTGATACCCTTTGTTCATCTGTTTGTGATCCAGAGCGTCGACTTTGACGAGCATCGTGGGCATCCGACGCCGTCTCCAACTCCAGCGAGAGATTTAGGTAAAACCCTACCACCCCGTTCCTTATCCTTGACCCTATCAGGTTTGCCTGAGCGTTGTGCACACGCTGATACCCTTAGTTTGTGCTAGGGTGGCCAGAAACGTCGCCTTCGTCGCCGTCCGAGCAAACCCGACGCTGTCTCCAACTCCGACGAGCCCCAGCGACCTCTGCAGCATGCCCCCGCCCACGCCAGCGACACCTTGAGAATCGTCGTGTTCCCGCGAGTCTGGTAAGCCACTACTCAACCCTTAACCCCCTCTGGATGTAGGGTTCGCAGCATAGAAAACAAAAAATTTCCTACGATGTAAACTATGTACCAAGATCTATCTATTAGATACAAATAATGGGCGGATGTATATCCATAGAGAACATACCCTTGAAGACCGACAAAGCTTAACGAGTTCAACTCGTGGTTGATGCATACGATCTCTTGCCGATCTCAAGATCGAGAGGAAGTCCTAGCGTCGCAAATCAGCAGCGCATCCGTGCTCGCACACACGTTCGAGGCACCGAGCAACCTCCGCCTCCTCGCTCCAGTGATGCAGTGGAAGCACAACTCTTTCTTGCCTAATAGCTACCGGTAACATGTATCTCGCTAGTCCGAGACCATGGGGGATAAATTCTAGAGGGGGAGAGAGATCCTTCACGAGGAGGTGTGAGTAAGAAGTGAGGAGAGGGGTGCCTTTTATAGGAGGGGGGCACCCAAGGGGGTGGCCGCCAGCCATGGGGGTTGCCCCCTCCCCTCCTTCATTCATGTGGGTGGACACTCCACTCACAAAAATCCATTCATATCCCTCCACTCAAAATCCCACTCAAACATGCCATTAAATTTCCACCAAATTTAATACAAACTCTCATTAAATAAAACTCTTTTATTTTATTCAGAATTTTGTCAATTACTTTAATGAAAAACATTCAAAAATAACCCCTTGCTATAATTCTATTTCACATGCATAACCACTTTATGCAATTTCACCCGAAAACCTGTTTCGGTATCTAGTGAAATAAATTCCTGCGCTTATTCATTCTTTTGGCATGAAACTTTTGCTCCAATTGGATGTCGGTGTCTCTTTTGTGTGTCACCCTATGGTTTGTGAATAATGCGGACATGATCGAGACCCCTCTCGGATCAATAATCAGAAGCGGGATCTGGTTACCCATACTGACTCCCACACATTCAACGATGACTTTCTTGTGATCGTCGGAACCTTTAATGCTAGTATCTTAATCCCTTTGTTTCACGATATATTACATGTCCGAGATTCGATCATCGGTATCTCCATACCTAGTTTGATCTTGTTACTGACATGCACTCTTTTCTCGTTCCCGTGATATAACATTCTAGTGATCAAATCACTTGCTTGCAAGCTAATCTGTAAGGTTCCCAACCTTTAATAAGGTAGAGATCCCTGTGTTTACAATGCTAGTCCCTGGACCAATAGCTAGCATCCACAGTTAAGATGTAATATCAAGAAACAAAGGTCATAATACAACTTTATAACCAGGAATAAAATAATTTATTACATCTTACATAGCTCATTTGTCTATCTCATTACAATGCATCAGAATATAACAATAGCATGGGGTCCTTCATCTTCAAAGTGCCACAGGCAGACATGTTGGTTGTAGACTTGTAATCCTAATCATTAAACTTCACTAATATCAAACAAACCTGCAACATAACAAGTTACAGCCACAAGGGTCAATACATTTGAATTGTATTGGCAAGTGATACTATGGTAGTATAGTGGAGTCTATCATCTATATGCATTTGGCTAAGTGGAGCTTAGGCTTGCATTGCTCAAAATAGATTTTCCTTATCATTTGAAAACACTAAGTTTTTGCTTGACAAAATTCACCCGAGGCATCTCCCAATAGAAATTGGTGATCCTTCAATCCCTTGTTCACCCACAAGATTTTAACTTAGAAATTGGGATGAGGAGATTCTTGATAGCTTCCATGTCTTGATTCTCAAATTGTCCTTTACCAGGGACATGGCTAAGTACTTAGATTTTCACTCTGCAGAGGTGGTGCACTTTCCCCACAAGAATTGGTTTCACCAAGACAAGATCTTTCAGAAGCCTTCCCTTAGACCAGAATGGACGCGTTCCAACCTATCAATCCCCTACCACCAACTGTCCATTTGGCTAAGTTACTGCAACCTATATGATCCAGGCAGAGCCCATAATGCCAAGTGGCTGCACTTGAAGCTTCTCAACATTTGACATCTCAAATCTCTTTGTTGCTGGGTGGCCATACACAAGTGAGATACACTAGGGTAGTCCATAGATATGGGCCCTGTGTAACCACTCAACATAACCCATTCACAACCATTGCACCCAGGTGATTCGTTCACATAGTTGTTTTATTAAACAAAACACAAGTCATAGACTTAGAAATATTCCATAGTATGAATATATATTCCACCCTTGTTTTCTACTAGCTAAGCTAAGCATGATAGTAGTAGGAATCTTAACTTAGAAAATTCTACTAAGGTTTCATCTACTAGGATTTCCCATGGCATAGTTTATACTTAGCAAAAATTCCATGCAAGTCCTACTTAGAAATATCACTAATGCATAGTGAAAATAATGGGACAAAAGTATGAAGCATCACTTGCCTTTTTGGTAGAGAATATAAGTTCACTCCTTGTCTTTGCAATGATCTCACTCTTCAAATCACTACAATTCAATCAAGCAAGGGCACAATTTCAATCTACCATTCAAGCAAAACATCACATAAAAGGATAGAAATAAAACAATGCATGCAAGCATGACAAACTTTGTTTTATTTGGAGAAGTGGTTTCTAATAGGTTATAAACATTTGAAAACACCTAATGATCATTTTATAAAGTGGCAAAACCATTTGCAAAAGATTTCACTTCATAAACCATTTTTAAACCAAGTCATTATTTTATGTGGTTGAAAATGTCTTTAGTAAAGTAATATTTTTTATAGGATTCACCAAATACATTTTCAAATCATGAAACTTGGTGATTGGGGTCAGAGAGTTTATTCCAAAACATTACCCAAAGATTTTCTCCCAAAAGCATTTTAAATAAATAAACATTATTTTTATTTGACTAGAAATGGTTTAAATCAAAATTTTATTCTTTTGCTTCACAAAATATTTTTTTGAAACCAAAAATTGATTTCTATGGTCGGTAGGTTCAAAACAAACCTTTTGTCAAAGGTTTTATCTCAAAAATCATTTTAGAACAATTTTTATATCCTAAACATGATTACATAAGTTTCTGCAAAAACAATCAATTTAACAGAAACATTTTACTAAAAAAGTGCATGGTCAGAAAGTACTTGTTTTTGTGAATCCATTGATATAAAATTTGCAAAATTTGGATGTGTGGTTTGAAAGTTATGAATTTTTCAAATTGGAACATCTAATAGATAAGTTTCTGGTTTTTAAAACAAACAGAGGCCACGCGACACGATTCTATTCGTCGGTACCGTTTCGCTCGGAGCGACAGATGCGATCCGTTGGATTTAAGTGGGATCGCACGGCTCAGAAGCAAGCGTACCCCTTCGGTTAAAATTCTATCGTGGCCACGCGATCAAGATCGGACGGTGCACAGCGTGCCTGCCATAGATGGGCGGCGCTGGCGGCGGCAGGTGGCAACGGAGAGGTCAGACGGTGGCGGTGCTGGCGATGCAGGAAGCGAGGGAGGATGGGGAGTGTCTCACCAGGTTCGCGGAGTGACGCTGAAGCTCAACGTGGTGGTATCTCGTCGAGGGGCGCACAGTGGTGACGGAAATTCCTCGCTGGAGTTCTCTCTGGCGGTGGTTGCTTCTGTCGGAGACGGTGGCGAGGCTTCAGTCCATGCCAAAGGGAGAGGGGGTATGATGACATGCGCAAAGACGTGGCGAGGATGCGTGCGTGAAAGAGAAAGAGAGGGGCGGTCGTTACCAACCAGGGAAGTGTCGCCGGAGTGGAAGCAAACGGCGGCGGCGGCAGTGATCGTCCTTGCTGACGCTCTGGGGCGAGCGCGGCCGAGCTGAGGCCACTGGGAGGTGCACCAGGGTACGTGGAGCATGCGTGTGTGGTCGAGGGCGAGGTGCGGCGAGGGGCTGCCGGAATCGGCCGGGAAAGCCGTCGGAGACAGTGGGGTTCGGGAGAGAAATTTGTGCAGCCTGGTGGCGAGGAGGGCATGGCGACGGAGGGAAAAGAGAGGGAGCGTCGAGGCGCTTAAGATAGCATGGTCGAGGGGTGGTTTTACTGCGGCGTTAACGCGGATTAAATTGAGCTTTAATCGCTTGCAACAGCCGGCGAGGTGAGGGGCGGGGTCAGCGGGGTGAGGAAGATGATGATGTGGCGGTGGGGTCGCTTGGCAGCGAGAGAGGAAGAGAGGGAATGGGGTCCATCTATCAGTGGCTATGTGGGTGCAAACGTGAGTGAGAAGAACAATGGCAGAGGGTTCCCGGGTGGGTTCTTGCTGGGCCAGAAGGGTTTGCTGGGCTGGGTAGGTTTAGTGGGTTGGGTTTGTTTCTATTTTTTTTTATATACAAACCTTTTTATTTTCTGATTTTGAATATTCTGATTTGGTTTTCAAACAAATAATTCAAGCAACAAATCAATTCAAACCTCAACCAAAATTTGTGTAAATTCAAATACTGATTAACAACACATTCCAAAGTCAAATTTATAATAATTTATTTATTCTTTTTAGGGTCTTTTAATTATTTAAAATAGGCTCTAGTATTAATTAAAATAAGATTTAATAATATTTTTCAATCTCCATTTGTATTCAAATCATCACCAAACTTTGGGTGAAGTTTTAATTCTGTTTAACAACATATTTCAAAGTCCAAAAATAAAATAATTCTTTTAGGATCTATTAATAATTAAATAATTAGACCATAGTCTTTAATTCAAATAGGTTTGAATTTATTTAAAAATTCTATTTGAAAACTAAATAATATCAAATATTTTCAGTAGGTTTCATTTGAAAAACAAAAACACTTGGAAAACTTATTTAAAATAATTTAACAAGTTTTAGTGTTTATTTAAAAACGGAAAAACCTTTACCTTAATAAAATTGGTTATAAATAAATCCTCATTATTTTTATTTAAATAAACCTTTACTCTTTTTATCAAATAGAAATATTTTATTTCAAAAGCTTGGCCAAGATTTAATTTGGCTCTATTAAATAATATTTATTTATAATTCTACCTTTGCTTTATAAAAACCATATCTTTTTTTAAAGATCCAAAAATAGTAATTCCAACTATTTAAAACTTTCTTTATTAGTTGTTTATCTTTTTAAAGCCCTTTAGGGTTTTTTTTGTCCAAAATAGGTTTTGATGTTTCCAATTGGAATCAAAAAGTTTCTTCTCACCCTAAAAATCAACAATTATTTATTTTGTTTATTTATTTTTCACATAACAAGATTTGGAAAATCTTGGGATGTGACAGGCTACCACCCTTAAAATAAATCTCGTCCCGAGATTTGGGGAGGCTAGGGTTACAAGTTGGCTCAAAGCAACTAGGGTACTACCACCCTTAAAAATTTTCCAACTAGATTACATCTTGGCTTTCTTGGGGTCTTGTTGAAACTTCTCTGGGCACTTGTCTGCATAATGGCCTAGCTCTTTGCATTTGAAACACATCACTTGGCTATTATCCTTCTTCTTCTTTGGTATCAATTCCTCTTGTTTATTTCCTTGTTTCTTCTTCTTTTCTGGGCAATCACAGGCATAGTGTCCCATTTCTTTGCAATTGTAACATTGCAACTGGCTTATGTCCTTCTTCTTCTTCTTCTTGGGTCTCTCCAAAGCTAGGAGTTCTTCTAGTTCATGCTCTTCATACTTTACCACAAAGGTGGGAAATCTTTCTCTCTTCTTGGGGCATTTACTAGAGATATGACCTTCTTCTTCACAAGAGTAGCAACACTTTGTGATCACTTTGGATTTGGCCTTATGATGCATAGTTTTGACTTTGCCTCCATCCTTCTTGGTAGAAGTTGTTCCTTCATGAGGGTTTACAAACTATTGATGCACTCCACCTTGTTTCCTTTGTTGAACTATGTAATATATGGGGCATTGGATAGGGACATGATTATTTCCTTCGCATAGGAAACAAGTAGCTTGAGATGTGGGGCATTGATTTGTTGGATGTTTCTCTTTACAATTGGGGCATTGATATTTATGTTCCTTGGAAGTGTGATCCTTGTTTCCACAAACATTGCAAGCTTGGGTTCCTTCTAAAATATCATCTTTTTCATCCTTGTTGTCACAATCTCCTTGGTAAGAGTTGTCTCCCATGTTGATCAATTGACTTGTCATCCTATGCAACAATTGGGTTTGGGTTTCCAAAAACCTTTGCATGGTTTGATCTACCTCGCTGGTGTTGGCTATAAATTGAGCTGTCACTTGGTTCAACTGGGTTTGGGTTACTATGAGTTCTCTCATGTTGGTCTCTTGGTTGTTGTTGTTGTCACCATCCTTGATGTTGGAGTTTCTTGGAGTAGTCATCTGTTTGGGTTGGATTGGGATTAGAATAGGCAAAATATTTCTAAGTGAATATTTCTAATCACACACATCACAATTCACACAATCAAAGTGCAAGCAATCACAAACAAACATTCCATTCAAACAACAAGTTTCAAGCATATTTTTAGGCAACCAAAAATATTTTTGATACACCACATAAGTTGGTGGGTTTTCCTTAAACTAAATATGGTTGTCCATCTATATGGTTCACTTGAGATCTTTCCATCCTTCTTAGTGGATTCTTCTTGAATGAGATCATGGTTTCCTTGGGAAAATTCTTGGTCACAAAAACTTCAAAGGGAATGATGATTCCCAAGTTGTGTTTCCTTAGTCTTCAAGTCTTGAGTAACATTTCTTGTCTCACTTGTAGTCCTTAGTGATATCCAAGTTGAAGTCCTTGGTGAAAATAAGGTTGAAATCACTTGAAGATGTTGAAGTCATTAGAGTTGATGAAGTCCTTTGCACATGGTGAAGTCCTTGGCCATGGGGTAGGCTTGTCCATCAAGTTTGAAATAGAAGAGATGTAGAATCAAAACCAAAAATGGTTGAGGAAAGAGTTTACAATATTGTTTGTAAATAAGTTTTGGAACAAATACAACTCCTATTTTCTGAGGGTTTTGTCCAATCCTAGGTTTACAAATCCAACAGGCAACACAATGCTCTGATACCATCTGTAAGGTTCCCAACCTCTAATAAGCTAGAGATCCCTGTGTTTACAATGCTAGTCCCTGGATCAATAGCTAGCATCCACAGTTAAGATGTAATATCAAGAAACAAAGGTCATAATACAACTTTATAACCAGGAATAAAATAATTTATTACATCTTACATAGCTCATTTGGCTATCTCATTACAATGCAGCAGAATATAACAATAGCATGGGGTCCTTCATCTTCAAAGTGCCACAGGCAAACATGTTGGTTGTAGACTTGTAATCCTAATCATTAAACTTCACTAATATCAAACAAACATGCAACATAAAAAGTTACAGCCACAAGGGTCAATACATTTGAATTGTATTGGCAAGTGATACTATGGTAGTATAGTGGAGTCTATCATCTATATGCATTTGGCTAAGTGGAGCTTAGGCTTGCATTGCTCAAAATAGATTTTTCTTATCATCTGAAAACACTAAGTTTTTGCTTGACAAAATTCACCCAAGGCATCTCCCAATAGAAATTGGTGATCCTTCAATCCCTTGTTCACCCACAAGATTTTAACTTAGAAATTGGGATGAGGAGATTCTTGATAGCTTCCATGTCTTGATGCACAAATTGTCCTTTACCAGGGACATGGCTAAGTACTTAGATTTTTCACTCTGTAGAGGTGGTGCACTTTCCCCACAAGACTTGGTTTCACCAAGACAAGATCTTTCAGAAGCCTTCCCTTAGACCAGAATGGACGCGTTCCAACCTATCAATCCCCTACCACCAACTGTCCATTTGGCTAAGTTATTGCAACCTATATGATCCAGGCAGAGCCCATAATGCCAAGTGGCTGCACTTGAAGCTTCTCAACATTTGACATCTCAAATCTCTTTGTTCCTGGGTGGCCATCCACAAGTGAGATACACTAGGGTAGTCCATATAAAATTTGCAAAATTTGGACGTGTGGTTTGAAAGTTATGAATTTTTCAAATTGGAACATCTAATAGATAAGTTTCTGGTTTTTAAAACAAACAGAGGCCATGCGTCACGATTCTATTCATCGGTACCGTTTCGCTCGGAGCGGCAGATGCGAGCCGTTGGATTTAAGTGGGATCGCACGGCTCAGAAGCAAGCGTACCCCTTCGGTTAAATTTCTATCGTGGCCACGCGATCAAGATCGGACGGTGAACAGCGTGCCTTCCAGAGATGGGCGACGCTGGCGGCGGCAGGTGGTGGCAGAGCGGTCAGACGGTGGCGGTGCTGGCGATGCAGGAAGCGAGGGAGGAAGGGGAGTGTCTCACCAGGTTCGCGGAGTGACGCTGAAGCTCAACGTGGTTGTATCTCGTCGAGGGGCGCACGGTGGTGACGACAATTCCTCGCCGGAGTTCTCTCTGGCGGTGGTTGCTTCTGTCAGAGACGGTGGCGAGGCTTCAGTCCATGCCAAAGGAAGAGGGGGGTATGATTAGATACGCAAAGACGTGGCGAGGATGCGTGCGTGAAAGAGAAAGAGAGGGGCGGTCGTTACCAACTAGGGAAGTGTTGCCGGAGTGGAAGCAGACGGCGGCGGCGGCAGTGATCGTCCTTGCCGACGCTCTGGGACGAGCGCGGTCGAGCTGAGGCCACTGGGAGGTGCGCCAGGGTACGTGGAGCACGCGTGTGTGGTCGAGGGGCGAGGTGCGGCGAGGGGCTGCCGGAGTCGGCCGGGAAAGCCTTCGGAGATAGTGGGGTTCGGGAGAGAAATTTGTGCAGCCTGGTGGCGAGGAGGGCGTGGCGACGGAGGGAAAAGAGAGGGAGCGTCGAGGCGCTTAAGATAGCATGGTCGAGGGGTGGTTTTACTGCGGCGTTAACGCGGATTAAATCGAGCTTTAATCGACTGCAACGGCCGGCGAGGTGAGGGGCGGGGTCAGCGGGGTGAGGAAGATGATGATGTGGCGGTGGGGTCGCTTGGCAGCGAGAGAGGAAGAGAGGGAATGGGGTCCATCTGTCAGTGGCTGTGCGGGTGCAAACGCGAGTGAGAAGAACAGTGGCAGAGGGTTCCCGGGTAGGCTCTTGCTGGGCCAGAAGGGTTTGCTCGACTGTGTAGGTTTAGTGGGTTGGGTTTGTTTCTATTTTTTTATATACAAACCTTTTTATTTTCTGATTTTGAATATTCTGATTTGGTTTTCAAACAAATAATTCAAGCAACAAATCAATTAAAACCTCAACAAAAATTTGTGTAAATTCAAATATTGATTAACAAAACATTCCAAAGTCAAATTTATAATAATTTATTTATTCTTTTTAGGGTCTTTTAATTATTTAAAATAGGCTCTAGTATTAATTAAAATAAGATTTAATAATATTTTTCAATCTCCATTTGAATTCAAATCATCACCAAACTTTGGGTGAAGTTTTAATTCTGTTTAACAACATATTTCAAAGTCCAAAAATAAAATAATTCTTTTAGGATCTATTAATAATTAAATAATTAGACCATAGTCTTTAATTCAAATAGGTTTGAATTTATTTAAAAATTCTATTTGAAAACTAAATAATATCAAATATTTTCAGTAGGTTTCATTTGAAAAACAAAAACACTTGGAAAACTTATATAAAATAATTTAACAAATTTTAGTGTTTATTTAAAAATGGAAAAAACTTTACCTTAATAAAATTGGTTATTAATAAATCCTCATTATTTTTATTCAAATAAACCTTTACTCTTTTTATCAAATAGAAATATTTTATTTCAAAAGCTTGGCCAAGATTTAATTTGTCTCTATAAAATAATCTTTATTTATAATTCTACCTTTGCTTTATTAAAACCATATCTTTTTATTTAAAGATCCAAAAATAGTAATTCCAACTATTTAAAACTTTCTTTATTAGTTGTTTATCTTTTTAAATCCCTTTAGGGTTTTTTTTGTCCAAAATAGGTTTTGATGTTTCCAATTGGAATCAAAAAGTTTCTTCTCACCCTAAAAATCAACAATTATTTATTTTGTTTATTTATTTTTCACAGAACAAGATTTGGAAAATCTTGGGATGTGACATAATCAATGTGATATCACCGAGAGGGCCCAGAGTATATCTATCCGTCATCGGGATGAACAAATTCCACTCTCGATCCATGAGCCTCAACGTAACACTTTATTAGTTCTGAATCCATCTTTATAATGACCCTGTTATGGTGTGACATTTGATGTTATCAAGAAACTCTTCCGGTGTTAGTGATTAACATGATCTCATGGTCTAAGGATTAGGATTACTTCGTAAGTTGTTATAGCAATATAAACTCAATGACTTTGATCGTAATGCTATACTTCGGATGAATGTTCATCACACCATTACACTAATGTTGTGATCCCATTATTAACAACATCCAATGTCCATGATCAGGAAACCTTGATCATCTTGTTAATCAACGAGCTAGTTTATGAGAGAGGCATAACTAGGAACTTTCTGTTTGTTTATTAAGCACACATGTATTAATGTTTCCGTATTAATACAATTATAGAATGCAAAATAAACATCTATCATATACTTGGAATACACATAATAAACACTTTATTATTGCCTCTTAGGGCATATTCCCTTCAATAACATAGTGTGAGCATGTGTCAAGTCAACCCAAACAAAGCATCAAAGGACAATACCACAATACTATGCTTTTGTATGCTAAAACAACGCATGATTATTTCAAGGAACATTAAGCAATATCAATTTTTTGGAACAAGTCATGCTACAGCAATAATCACTAAGCATAAGGTCAAAACAAAATCTAGCATGACATGATAATGTTTTAGTCATAGTCAAAGCAAGCTCCTTATTGTACCACTAAAGCAAGAACTTCCTACTCCTTTCCAACACCAATCAACTTATTTGAAACAACACAGCGAAAACAGGGGTCCAACTACTTTATTCAAGCAAACCAAGCAAACAAAAACCAAAAACGAAAATTAAGACGCTCCAAGAACAACACAACCGTGCATGAAACAATAAAAACGAAGTGTCTAGAAAGACCTGAGATTTTTATTGATGAAGAAGGGGATGCCTTGGGCATCCCCAAGCTTTGACGCTTGTACCTCTTTGATATTTCTTGGGGTGAAACGAGGTGGCATCCCCAAGCTTGAGCTTTTGTCCATTCTTCATCTCATTACATCATTCTTCCCTTACACCTGGAAATTTTCCTTAATACAAAACTTCACACAATCTTCATTAGCAACATTAGTGCATTCAAAAGATAATAGACCTTTGGGTTTAGTTTCAAAATAGAAATTTTTTCATTAAAGACACAAGCTACTGTAGCAATTCCCTCAAAAAGCTCAATTTCCCAAAGAGAGCCCAAAAAGGAATCAATAAAGAGGCAAATGCAAATAATGGCAGAAATATGTCAAAACAAACCAGCAGGTGAAAACTGATTCTTTCTAAGACCTTCTGTTGCTCAAATCAAAAAGTATTGAACTAACAAAAGTTAGCTAACAACCTGGGGGATTTATTTAGAAAATTACAGCTCAATCCGACTTCCAGAGATTTTGCAAGAATTTTTACAGTGGAGCACAAAAATCTGTTTCGGGATAGCAACTTCCCCAAATCTTATTTCATTCTCATTAGAGATTATTCTTGGCACAAAAAGCAAACAAAAAGGATAAGGATAGGATATTATAGAAGTAATAACTTCCAAGACTCAAGAAAAATATTGGGTTATCTTCCAAGAAGTACTTTTCTTTAACGCCTTTAAGTTAGGCACAAAAAGCAAGAATCAAGTATTTTCAAATGAGGAAGTATTAACATCAAATTTTGCTTTCAAAGGAGGAGAAAAAGGTAACTTCTCTATCCTCATAGGTAAGTGTTTAATACCTTTCTTAAATGGAAATTGATATTTAATAGTGCCTTCTTTCATATCAATGATGGCACCAACAGTTATAAGAGAAGGTCTTCCCAAAGTAATAGGACACGAAGCATTGCATTCAACATCCAAAACATAGAAATCAACAGGGACATAGGCATTGTTAACAACAATAAGAACATCATTAACACTCCCCATGAGTTTCTTTTTAGCATTGTCATCAAGTGGGACATCCAAATAGCATTCTTCCAAAGGTGGAAAATCAAGCATTTCATAAATCTTTCTAGGCATAATAGAGACACTAGAACCAAGGTCACATGAAGCTTTGAGATAAAATTCATTAAATTGCATATTAATGATGGGTTCCCAACTATCTTCTATTTTCCTAGGAATAGAAGCTTTGTGTTTCCATTTTTCTTCCTTAATTTTAATGAGAGCATCTGTAATGTGTTTGGTGAAAGCCATATTCATATCACTAGCATTAGGACTTCTTGCAAGCTTTTGTAGGAACATAATCACTTTAGAGATATTGCAACCATCAAGATCAAAATCAAACTTAGCATCATAGGTTTCTAGACTTAGGCATTTTTATAGGAGGAATATGGACTTCTTGTGGTTTGTTAACATCCATATTGGTGGTGGTAATAGTACAAACACTATTGTTTCTAGCAATTTCAGCTTCTCTTTCCCACTTAGCATGTAGTTTAGCTAACAGTCTAACATTTTCATCAATAATAACTTGTATAGCATGAGTAGCAGCAAAGGTACTTTCCAAGGTATCAGGTTTAGCAGCCATTTTATTAATCAAAGAGGACTGTGCTTTAGACAAAGATGAAATATTTTTCTCAACATTCAAAATTTTGGACTACAAACTAGGAATTTACCTATTTGAATTCTCAAGTTGATGACTAATATTTTTCAAAATAGCAGATTGATCTTCCATAGTTTTAGTGAATATTTTGTTCTGCTCATATTGCATTTGCATGAAGTTTTTAGTGGACCTTTCAACTTCTAGAATCCTATCTTCACTAGGCATTCCAGATCTACCATGATAAGTATTGCTATTATTAGGAGAATATGTCCTATAATTATTGTTACTACCAAAATTATTCCTATAGGTATTATTGTTGAAATTGTTGTTTCTAATGAAGTTCACATCATCTTGCTCTTCTTGAGAAACCAAAGAGGCTAAAGGAACATTATTTGGATCAATATGAGCTTTCCCATTAACAAGCATGGACATGATAACATCAATTTTATCACTCAAAGAGGAGGTTTCTTCAACAGAATTTACCTTCTTACCATGTGGAGCTCTCTCAGTGTGCCATTCAGAATAGTTAATCATCATATTATCAAGAAGCTTTGTTGCAGCACCCAAAGTAATGGCCATAAAGGTACGTCCAACATCAGAATCCAATAGATTTCTTGAAGAGAAGTTTACCCCTGCATAAAAAGTTTGTATAATCATCTAAGCAGTAAGTCCATGAGTGGGACAATTATTTACCAAAGATTTCATTCTTTCCCAAGCCCGAGCAACATGTTCATTATAAAGTTGTTTAAATTTCATTATTTCACTTCTCATAGATATAATTTTAGCAGGAGGATAGTATTTTCCAATAAAAGCATATTTGCACTTACTCCAAGAATCAATACAATTTCTAGGCACGGATAGCAACCATTCTTTAGCTTTTCCTCTCAAGGATAAATGAAACAATTTGAGCTTAATAATATCTCCATCTACATCCTTATATTTTTGCATCTCACAAAGTTCAACAAAATTATTGAGGTGGGCAACAGCATCATCAGAACTAGCACCAGAAAATTGCTCTTTCATCACAAGATTCAACAAAGCAGGCTTAATTTCATAAAAGGTAGCATCAGGAGCAGGTGGAGCAATATGTGTACTTAGGAAATCATTGTTTTTTGTGCTAGTGAAGTCACACAACTTGGTGTTCTCAGCAAAATTCATTTTTGCAAAGGTGGAGCAAGACAATAGCAGCAGCAACTAGAGTAGGAACTATTGTTTGTGTGTTTTTGATAAGAAAAAGCAAACCAAACGAAACTAATTTCTTTGTGATTTTTGATAAAAAGAAGAAAGCAAAACAAACTAAGCAAAACAAAAACAAAGTAAAGATAAAGGTTGTGAAGGACTCCCCTTGTGAAGCCGTCCTTAACTCCCCGGCAACGGCGCCAGAAAACATCTGGATGCGGCTTAGATCACTGTAGAGCTTCGTTGGGAAACCCCAAGAGGAAGGTATGATGAGTACAGCAATAATTTTTCCCTCGGTAAGAAACCAAGGTTATCGAACCAGTAGGAGGAAGGAAATGACTCAAAGGTGTTGCTAACAACTTGGAAACCTGCACAACACAAACTCAAGACTTTGCCCCAACGAATAGTGAGGTTATCAATCTCACCGGTTTGCTAAAAACAAAGGATTAAACATATGGTGTGGAAGGTAATGGTAGCTTGCAGAAAGTAAACAGTAACAGTAGAAGATGTATCAATGGTAAAGATTGGACCGGGGTCCATAGTTCACTAGAGGTGTTCTCCTTAAGATAAATAACACAACATGTTGGGTTAACAAATTATAGCAGGGAAATTGACAAGATATAGCAAGGCATAACAATGCAATACTAGAAATTCATGATCCTATGAGATTTGATTGGGAATTACAACAATATACATAGAACGCCACCCAATTGCATCTATGACTAGTAATCCACCTTGAGGTTATCATCCGAACCCCCTCTAGTATTAACTTGAAAGCAACGGATAACTGCTTTAAGCAATGTGTGTAAAGTAAACAATACAATTGTTCCATGAACAAAATATCGTTATTTTCTCCCTAGTAGCAACAACACATCTACAACCTTAGAGATTTTTGTCACTTCCCCAGGTTCAATAGAGGCATGAACCCACTATCGAGCATAAATACTCCCTCTTGGAGTCACTAGCATCTACTTGGCCAAGATAGCTACTAGAAACGGAGAGCATGCAAGATCTCAAAAACAACAGACATGATAGAAATCAGTAAGATAGAATCATTAATCAATCTGACATAGTAATATCAATATCCATCGGATCCCCGCAAACACAACATGCATGATTACAAATAGATGATCTTGATGTTTTCTAAACATGGTAGCCTTGGTTTCTAGCCTTGGTTTCTAAACAAATGCATGATTACAAATAAAAGATCTAAACATGGTAGCACAAAGGAGGAAAAACAACCATCTAGCTACTGTATGGACTCATAGTCCAAGGTGGAACTACTCACGCATCATACCGGAGGCTGGCATGGTGATGAAGAAGGCCTCCGGGATGATCTCTCCCCTCCGGCAGGGTGTCGGGAAGAGCTTCAGATCCCCCGATCTAGGGACGATGGTGGCGGCTGCTACAGACTGTTTCATGGAGATCTGATCGGGTACTTAGAGTTTTGGTATCGAGGGCTTCTTATAGGCGAAGGGGGAGACCGAGGGGGTGCCCGAGGTGGCCGCACCCCCTAGACGCGGGCCAGGCCTGGCCGCGTGGCTAGGCGTGTGGGCCCCTCATGGCCCTCCTCCGTCTCGTCTTCTGGCTTCGTGTTCTCCATGGTGAAATATTGACTTTGGCTTTTGTCCCGTCTAATTCCGAGAATATTTATTTTCTAGATTTTCTGGAACCAAAAACAGCAGAAAACAGGCAACTAGCACTGTGGCAAATTGTTAATAGGTTAGTCCGAGGAAACATATAAAAATACCTCAAAGTGTAGGCAAAGCAAAGCAAAGTGGATACTAAACAAGCATGGAACATCGAAAATTATAGATACATTTATGATGTATCACTCACGCGCGCAGCTAGCAGCCACCCGCAGCCCATGCCAGCTCACCCCGGCCTTGTACCGCTTTTCCCTGCGTTGTCTTCGTCGACGATGAATCCATACCCTGTTGTGGCTGGCAATGTCGTCCGCCACCACGGCCGCGCCAAGATTTGCGTCGCCGCCCGCCAGATCCTACAAGTACCTCGTTGAGGCTGCTAGGAAACCCTATCACGCCACTCTCCCCCTCCACCTTATCCTTCCCCGCCATGGCCGAAACCCTAGCTCGCAAACGCTGACGAGCCCCACTGTCTCCGGCCTCCCCTCGCTCACCTGAGTGGCTCAGGAGAACCGCCGCGTCGTCCTGAGCATGACCATGAAAGGAATCAATGCCGCGAGTCTCTAGGCGTCACCGTCGACCTCGTTTTCCCAAACTCCTACCACCACGTCCGCCACCGATTCTGGCCGTTCCAGACCTACCCCGGCATTGCCGACCCTCCATCGGCTTCCTGGTGAGCCGCAAGTGCTCAGGCACTCCCTCTCTTCCTCCCTTCCTCCCTCTGTCGCCCCCGCGTCATGCAACCATCACCGACTGCCGTAGTTTCTCGTCCTTCCTCATTTTCCGTGATCATTTGAGGGCGGTGCCACCACTACCAGGTCGGCCACGACCCGCTATCTCCAACGCGACCAACCGCGCAGTAATTCCTTTTTATTTTTCTTTAAATATTTATGTAATAGTTTTCTGTAATTATTTTGTAAATGATAAATGGATGACATGTGGGTCCCTATTGTAAGTAATATAAACTTTTTTAGAAATGTTTTATGTTTAATAAAAATGTTAAAGTAATTCCAATGTGTAATTATTTTATAATATTCTAAAAATGATTTAAAATGAAATATAATTTGGAGAAAATCATAACTAATTCATTTTAAATCAGAAAATACAGATAATATATCAAAATGTTCAGAAAAATAAGATCTACATAATAGACTCATAATCATGCATTGTTAAGCAACTTCAATGACAAGTTTAATTAGAAGAACAAAATGAACCCCATAGGTGACTTCGAGGTTCCTCTTGAATTAGGATTTGCACCTCTCGGACCCCGTTTAAAATGACCGAGCATGTTTTAGAGTTTCATTTCAATTCTATTTAACTTGGCATATCATCATTCTTGCTTGAGCATTGCATTGATGCCATGTGTTGATTGTTTCCGTCTCTTTCTAGTGTTTCTGCTTCTTCTCGGTAGTACTCAAAGATGAATGTGAGCAACGGTTCGAGATCGAGATCAAAGCCAGAGATCAACACCATCAAAGAGAAGTAATGGATCATTGACGAACAAGTTCAGTTGATGAACCTGAATATCTATAGTTGGGTATCAACAGGCAAAGGCAAGCGAAGCCCCACACATACATATTCTAAAGTCTTTTATTGATAGATAAAGTAATCCTATCTGATGCATGTTTTCCTTTGTAGCCTATATTCCCTGATCCACTACTCCTAGCATAACTAGGGTTTGGCTTATGGCATCGCTAGAGATGTTATGTTTGTTGTGCTTAACCAAGCTTAGCTGTTACTGTTGGTCCATACGGTTGATGAATCAGAGCTGCGAATGAACCTAGTATGATAGGATGATGTGGTATGACCAAAGATGAAATTTAAACATGCTAAGGCTTGTATGGGAGGCGACAGTGGGTTGTGGTTTTTGCATTTCCATACTTGCCACTACTAGGACCTGAATTCTTGCCTCTTGAACCAAGACGAGCATACAACCACACGGGGGCATGGAAACACCCTCGACCAACTAACTTGCCTAGTATATTCCATGAGTCACATAGTTCGGGCGTTCCATTCGACATATGCATCTTGGTTGTTCTCGAAGGAGGTGAAGGAGGTGCATTCGTAATAGGTAGGTAAGCGTGGCCGGGAACAAGAGAGGATGGCCTTCGTAATCTTGAATCCTACACACATCATTAGGGACCGCCTTCTAGACTCGACCCGTTACAGCGACATCTCCCTAGTGCGTGACTCATGGTCTCGACGAAAGAAAGGTAAAGATCGTGGTCAACCACACTCTGCCGGCCTTCCAAGGAAGAGGGCTTATAGCTTGGCATTAAGAATCGGTTGGTACGTGTGGGTAAAGTTGTACACCCCTGCAGGGTAATAATATTTTTGAAAAACCGTGTCCACGGTTATGGACGACTTGGGAACGGACGTGATGGTCATAGAGAACTTGAACCTAATTGTAAAACTTGGCAAGTTAAGTAATGTGTGCTTAAAGATGCTTCCTCAAGGATCGAGGGGGTGATCCTAGTTAGTAGATTCAGCTGATAAAGATTCAGTGGATATAAAAAGATGATCAAATCTGGAGATACCGCTCTCTTCTCCCCTTTTAAAATATTCTGAGTAGTCGAGCTTCTGCTCCATCTTGTTTTACAAACACATAAAAATTTATGCAAATTAGTTCCACCAGCCATAAATCTTGCGGACTACACCCTGTACTCACCCTTGATTCATTGACACTTTTGTAGTAGAGTAAGTGTTACCTTAGAAGATGACTTCTTTACAGCATCGACATCGATGAGTAGCTTGGGGTTCCTAGTCGGCAGCCTGTAATCTATGGAATGGGATGTCATCGTTATGCTTCAGGCCTCTTAGGCCATTTGTTAAGTTTGCTATACTTAATAGCATAATTTTCCTTCCATTGTTTGATGTCTATGGTCAGTGACCTCTGCTTGTATTATTTTGGTTCTTCGCTCAGTTATGAGCTTGTTATAATAATTTTATGTCGTAGGGTCACTATTGTGTTACCAATTCTTTCTCTGCATGCTTCCGAGATTAGGTTAGGCTTATGATCAGACGAACGTCCGGGATTTGTCTTCCTTAATCCCAGGGGTGTTACAATCAACCCCCTGATTGACGGCTGCGAGTTCACCAAGTGCATGGTGGATAGTGGAAGTAGCATCGACATCATGTACCTGGATACACCCCACAAGATGAACTTGACGGAGGCCAACCTAAGGCGGACCAGTACCATGTTTCATGGTGTAGTTCCTGGCCGGGAAGCTTGGTCCCTTGGGTGCATCACCCTTCCAATCGCTTTTGGCGATGTTAACAATTACTGCCAAGAATGCATGACCTTTAAAGTGGTCCCATAAAGAGCGTGTACCATGTCATATTTGGACACGACATATTCCACTCCTTCATGGCCAATTCATGCTTCGTCTACAACAAGGTTAAGATATCCAGACCAAACGGTGTTATCACCATATCCGGGACCTTTTCAAAGGCAAGGGACTGCGAGATTGGAGAAGTCGCCTTTGCAGAAGCTGTCCTCTACAGCGAATAATCAAGGAGATCCAGAGCAAGGTCGACACCTCGGAGATGCCGGCATCGAAGAAGTAGATTTCTGAATCTGATCCCGCCTTCAAGGCCGCCATCGAAACCAAGCCGGTGCAACTTGTGGTAGGAGATGCCTCCAAGATCACCGCCATTGGGACGAACCTGGATCCCAAATAGGAAAGCACGCTCATCGAGTTCCTCTATGAGAATAGTGACATCATTGCCTGGCAACCTTCCGACATGAAAGGTGTACCTAGGTAACTTGCCGAGCATAGCTTGCATATTGATCCAAAATGCAAACTGGTGAAACAACCTCTACGATGCTTCGGGGACGAGAAGATACGCACCATAGGCAAGGAGATAGCTAGGTTACGGATGGCTGTGAAATATAGCCATCCACGTCCACATTTAAACTAGATATTATTCATATTTATAATGAAATATCTCTCTAAATCATGCCACCAATGCCTAATGATCAAAGGGGTATGCAATCCTATCTTTCTATTTTTCCCTGCACAGATAATGACGTTTGATGATGGGAATCACAACATTAAAGTCAAAGATATGAGATTTCCAACAACTCAAAGAAACCAGGAGCCGTGAAGTGGAGGCAGAAGCTTTAACGACCAACTATACGGTGGGAATAAAATTCCGATCGTATAGTTCTGGCTGTATGGTTGCCACCAACACTGCTAGGTCAAAGAGAACAACTTTCATGAAGGGAACCCTATATAAAGAGGCCTTGGGCGATGAGAAAACTCTCTCTCGACCCTCTCTTCCACCCCTTCCATCAAAAACCACAACATCGGAGGAATAGATCTAGATCTAATATCCAAACCCTTCTCCACCACCACAGCCATATTCCACCACTTGTAATAGAAGATCACATCTCCAATTGGCGACATTGTAAGACTATTATTATCAATATCATTATTTCCATTACAATGTTTTTGGTTGTTGATTTCATCTCTATGTGTGAGTAATTCTCCTTGGGCTAAGGGCTTCGGCCTAGCCATGTAGCTTGTGCATGTTATTTATCATAGATGATGTCATGTATTAGTTTTATGACATGATGATTATTGTACCCTCTCTTGCCTCAATCTAAGGACTTGCCAGGTACCCAAGGCCCCAAGGATTGATCCAGGTATAGGGAGTGTGAGTATTGACTAATCCATAGGATGGGAACCCTAGTGACAGAAGGGGTAGTATGGCTGTATGTGAGGGATTTACTTGGGATT
Organism: Avena sativa; assembly: GCA_916181665.1. Lineage (NCBI taxonomy): Eukaryota > Viridiplantae > Streptophyta > Magnoliopsida > Poales > Poaceae > Avena > Avena sativa. The sequence goes on from OV702283.1 coordinate 312,200,382, forward strand.
AACGGTGACATCACTATGCATATCATTAGTTCTCTTTTTTCTACGGATGAGACTAGTAGGTTATTGCTATAAGAGGTTGCGGAGGAAATAGCAGTTATGGATGCACTACCCACATATAATTATCGTTCTCTAACAATTACATGCATATGTTATTATTATATTTTATTCCCATTAGATGTTTTGCACAGCTACAGGTGAAACCGAAAGCCCTAGGCCCCTCTCTCTCCATCATCAACAACTACAAAAGATCACAAACTCTTGGTCTGGTAAAACACAAAAAGAATTATAAAACTCCCGAAGGTCCATTTAAGTAACATCACTTCGCTTTCTGCTTCCCGAGGATTCTCTAACCTAGGTCTACTAGGGAAAAAGAGCTATACTAAATCCGTAATCCGGATCGAAGGTATCAACCCTTTTTCTGGTGCCGTTGCCGGGGAAGCAATAGCTACCCTGGTGAGGTTAGCAGGAACATTGCCAGTTTAAATTCTTGTTTTTAATTTTGTTAGTTTTCTTTAAGTCTTTATTTGAAAAACAAAAAAATAGTTAGTCTTTTAATTCTTGTTTTTATTATCATAAGTTTTTATTTATGAAAACCCAAAAACATAGGAAATATGGCTGAAAAGAAACTTTGGGAGTTTGCAACTCCCAACAATGATTATTTGCATACTCCTTTTACCCAGCCAGCAATTACTGTTGAAGACTATAAAATTAAGCCCCACTATTTAAGTTTGGTTCAACAGAATAAATTTGGAGGCTCTGCTATTGAGGACGCAGGTATGCACTTGAATACTTTCACTAAAATATGTGATATGATGCGCATTAAAGATGTTGACCCCGATGCGGTCAAGTTGCGCTTATTTCCTTTCTCTCTTAGAGGAAGAGCCAAATAATGGTTGCTATCTTTGCCCAGAAATACTATTGCATCATGGGTGGAATGTACTTCTTTATTTATGACTAAATTATTTCCACCTGCAAATACTATACAACTAAGATCTAATATTACTGGTTTTAGACAGGAAGAGCGTGAGCCACTAGCGCTTGCATGGGAGAGAATGAAAGAATGCATGAAAAACTGTCCCAACCATGAGATGCAAGATTGGTTAATTCTACATTTATTTTATAATGCTCTTAAACTTGTATGTAAGTCTATGCTTGATACTATAGTTGGAGGAACATTTATGGGCAAACAAATTACCGAAGAAAAGCAGTTGCTAGACAATATGCAAGACAACCATGCCCTATGGCATGTGGAAAGATCAAACACAAAGAAGGTGAACTCCGTCACACCCCAAGAAAATGAAGAACTCAATGCTAGATGGATGAGCTCATATTAGCCGTCAAAGGAGGAAACCCATGTAACAGCTATCCCAGAATTAAATATTAAAGAAATAGACTTCATACCTCGTAATGATTATAACCCTTCTTGGAAGAAGAATTATAATCCTAATTTCCTGAAATACTATTCTAGTCCTGCAGTAACTCTAAAAATAATATGGGATCAAGTAATGATAGTCTCCAAGAAAATCTTAAATCTTTTATGGACTCACAAAATGAGAAAAATAATATCATTGTTAAAATAACAAAGAACCATGATAATATGCTCGGAAAACTATCTAACCAAGCTATAAATTTAAGGAATGATTTGCAAGCCCTCCAAGAAATAACAAGGATTGTTGAAGCACAGCTAGGTAAGATAATCAAGAGTCAAACTCTCATTCTAGCTAAATTTGTAGGTAAAGCTGAGCCCAATCTAGTTGAAGACCTAAGTTGATAAGAATCCAAAGGGAGGAGCCTGAAGAACTTGACTATAGCAATGCCCCTTCACCAAACTACATAGTTGAAGATCTTGTGAAAAGGATAAATGTCAAGATTCCAGTAAGTGGAGGAAACGAGGAAGCCATGTATCAACACTTTGTTAATCAGGTAGCTATAAAGGTGCGTGAGCTTGAGGAAGAGTATAAGAAAATTGCTGGAAAAAACTACCTATTAAGCTTGATGATATATTTGAGCATACTATTAAGATTAAAATTGGGACTAATGAGGTAGCATCACTTTGTGATTCAGGTGCAAGTGTTTCAACGGTTCCAAAAAGTCTTTTTAATAAGTTAAATATTGGCTCTTTTAAAATCACCGAGTTAAAATTACATATAGAAGATTCTACCTACAAACAAGCTGTAGGGATTAAAAATATATTTTAGTATACATTAAAGGTTGTCCTACTCTTATTGATTTTGTTATTATTGACATGACTGAAGATGCTACTGCTCCTATCATATTAGGGCGTCCGTTCTTAAGAACTATTAAGGATTTGATTAATCTGCACAAAGGGAATGTGAAGCTTCAATTGCCTTTGCGGGATCCTTTTGTTATTCATTTTACTAGGAAGAAGAAAGCCAAGCATGATGACAAGGAGGCCATCACTTTGAAGGCCAACTATTTTGGAGTGGGTGTTCCACTCATTTAGCCTAAGTGAGCAACATAAAGGTCAAGCTATTGACCATAAAAGAGTGCTTCATGGGAGGCAACCCATGTGAAATAAAGGTTTGAGTGAAGTTTTTAAGTTTTAGTTTTAGTTTCATGTTGAATAAAGAGTGCTAGAAAACTCCAGTTGAGGAGGAGAGGTACGGTGGTTCTAAAATTCTTGCTTTATACATGCTATTGTTGGTAGACAATTTAGTCTATCATTTTCTTTCAAAACATGGTGTTTCGCTAAGTTTCAGGTTAAGAAATAATTCTTGAAGAAACAAATTTTTTTAACGACTATAGTACCTTTAATAACCAACTATACGGCGGGAATAAAAATTCCAGCCGTATAGTTCCGGCCGCATATATATCTTTGCCATTGTCAAATTTTCTTTTCCAGATACAGAAGGTTTAATGAACAACTATATGGCGGGGATAAAAATCCCGGACGTATAGTTCTGGCCATATAGATATCGCCGCCAGGAAGAAACCCTAGAAACCCTAAAATTTTGTGGTCAGACCAACTATACGGCAGGAACAAAATGTTCCGGCTGTATAGTTGCAACCGTATATTTTGGTCCGACCACATAAACACACGGGAAGGTACCCCCAACACCAAAACTTCAATCCTTTATCTCTCTTGTACCTCCAAACTCTCTCAAAACCCCAAGAGATCTTCATCTCTACTCAATTTCGTTCAATTTCCCCGTACACAAGTGATCTATGGTATGTTTCTCCTCTGATCCTCTAATTAAGTTTTGCAAATTCATCTCTGATCTATTTTCATTATCAATCTACGGTGAGACCTACTATGAACTAATTGCCATATTTCTCTTGCCTAGATTATTATTTTGAGAAAATTCTTTAGTGTTCTATGATGAGGAATATGTTATGCTTATTATTGTTGGATCAAAAAAAATTATTTTTTATCTTTCTTATTATTTTAGAAGATGAACACAAGGAGCCAAACGCGTGCTCGTGTCGTTGCGAGTTCTTCTCAGGCTACTGCTGCAGCTCAGGACTGCATGGGGATATGGTTCAGGAACTAGCTCCAACATGATCGCTTTAACAAGATCAAGAACCGAGAAGTGAAGGCAACCAAGTGGGCTTGTCCCGTTATATTGAACCAAATCAGTATTTCTAATGACTTTAATTTACTTTGCAATATTGTTAGCCTATAAAACGTTATATGCCATGATTTTCCTACTTATTGCCGGTTAACTCTTGAATTTTTAAGTTCTTTGCAAAGCACTATTAAAACATGGCACAGAAGGACACGATTTGTTTTCGACTTAGGAACAACAATTATACATTGACACTTAGAATGGTCCAATTGTCTTAGTTTAGCAAACAATGATGTTAATGCCTTGCGCGCGTCTTATGCTGACATGAACCCTTTCCCAGATCACTATTACAATAGAATAAGTTTCACTTCTAGAGTCAACAAGGGGAAGAATATTCAGCATCCTACTATTATCTATTTGTTCTATGTTGTTGCTAACACCTTGCAGGCACGAAATGAGTTTACAAGACTCAACGAGGAGGACATATTGGTCCTCACAAAAGCTGCTTTCAACAACAACTTGTCACTCAACTTGGGTGCATTTCTTGTGCACTACTTGGAGCACCAATCCTCCCAAAGCCAAGGACCAATCATAGGTGGAGGCGTCATCACTGTGCTTGTCATTTCCCTAGGCATCGACCTGGGTGAGTTGCAACCATTGCTAGGTGAGCGATGTGTTGGTTTCTCTACTTTAAAAGATTGCGGAATGCTCACTAGGAGAGGTGGTGTTTATTACTTGCATATTGCAGGAGCTGGGCGTCTCTACCCCGCTCATTTGCCTAATGGTCTCTTCTCTATCGAGGAGGGACATTTGGTATATGATGTGCAGGTTGAACAACATCAATGTTGTCGGATTGTTGACAAGTACGCCATAGGGGGTCCTAGTGGCGTTGGAAATATGGGATGTGAGACGTCGAATGTTCCAGGAGTGGTGAGCACAAGTTTACCTAGGTTCAGATCCGACTGTGGTGATCGGATCCTACTCCTGCTAGCAACCTAGTAATATATAAGCGTAAGACGGATGTTACAGCGGATTACAAGAGAGGTTCACCTATGCGAGTTGTCATTGTGGTAGTAAGATTGGTTGTGCCCTAAAGGCTCCCATAGGGCTGGTTTATATAGATACCAGGGCCTAGGGTTACATGAGAGACCTATCCGGCTACGTTACAGAGTCGGTAACTAGATATAGCTTGGACTACAAGTAATACTACAGGCCTAAGTCGGTTACTCTTCTGGGCCTTGTCGTAGTCGGAACTAGCTCATCCTCTTTTTCTGACTGGGCCGCCCGTGAAGAAAAGCTCTAACCCGTTGGTGGGCCACCCTGGTCAGCGAGACCTATGGGTATACTCGGAAAGTATATCCCCAACAATAGCCCCCGAAAGTCTCCAAAATCCAAAGTCGGATAAATCGTCTATCTTGATGGTTTCTTTGTCTTGAGAATCTTGAAGGGTTCCCGAAAACTTCATTTAAAAGTGTAGGATTATGAGTCAGTTGAGTCGGATATGTTTTATTCTGACTTTAGTATTTTCCTTGCTCGGTTTGAAACATGAGCCGGATTTTATAGCGGCGTGCGGGCTGACAACTTTTTAGACCAGGTCTTGTTACTGACGAGAGTCCCATCGACACGACCGTTGGTGGGTCCGCTTCCTATGGAACAGAGCACCGTTTTAATTTTCACGCGAGAATCGAGGGGGTGGAAGAGTCATGAGGAAGTTACCTCCCTCTCTCCTATACACGTGGCTCTAATCGTGCGAATCAACGCATGAATCTTGGCGTAGAGGCAAATAAAAGAGAGGAGAAACCCCTTATCTCATATTTATCTCTCCACCACTTCATTCATTGTCTCCCCGTACTCCTCGAGCTCTCCGCAACCATTCCCATCTACACACCACGAGAAAAAAACTCTCTCCCCCACCAATCCTTCTTCTCCAAGAGCGATGGCGTCTGCATCTGGCTCAGGAGCAGCGACGGGTACATCGGCGATGGATGAGAAGAAGATGTGGGGCCTCAGCGTCATGGACGACGCTGAACTCCAGGTCATGGAGGATGAGGGATTCATTATCGCCGGCACATGGCGGAGCACCTCAGGACACGCCGTTCCCGCCCCACGTGACGGTGAGAGGGTGGTGTTCGGCACACACATCGACCGTCGGACTTCTTCATAGAGGTCCTCAAATACTACGGTGTGTAGCTCCATAACCTCCCTCCCAACTCTCTGCTTGAGGTTAGCACTCACACAGCTCTGTGTGAGGGGTTTCTTGGCATTAGGACAAGTCTCACCCTTTTCCGGTACTACTATGGTACCCAGAAGACCTCCATCAATGCCGGTGTACCTTACACCGTCGGCACTCTTACCTTAGTACTTAGGAGAAACCAAGTTTATCCTAGGATTAATGCTAGCGAATCCGTCAAATGTTGGGCCAGAACCTTCTTTTATCATAAGGATATTCTGGCTCCTGGAAAAGCAGAAGGTCTTCCGGCCTTCATCGACGGTGCCGCTTCCCACCAAAATTCATGGGACACGGAGGCGTCGGAACTGTTGGATATCTTGATCCTTTTCAAGAGACAGATTGAGTTTACGATGAAGCACATGGGGCTCCATGGATCTGACTTGATCCACTGCTGGCTGGAGCACCGGATTCAGCCTCCGTAGCACCATGGAGACTGCCTCATGTACCAGATCACCGGCGACAAGAAGGACAACATGCGAGTCAGCCCGAGGGCAGATTTCGGCGAAGGATTACAAGACCCTCATGCAGTATTTGATCAAAGAAAGAGTGGAACAAAAAGTTCTAGATGTTTCCATGAAGATGTTCACGTCCAACCGTCCTCTGACTCCGGTAAATATTTCGACTCTGCTTTCACATTTTGTCATTATTTTCTGTTCATTCTCCGACTCTATTTTCATCGATGCTTTTTTTCACATTGTCATCTCGAGAAACTCCCCGAGTGTGAGCTAGATACACTAGAGGGCTATCTCTGAGACGATCCGGAGGTGATGGAGGATGATGAGGTGCAAGAAGTTTCCGCCTCCGCCTCAAAGAAGCACAAGGCGAAGGAAGTTGTTATCACTGCTGGTAGCCAAGTGTTGCCAGTAGTTAAAAAGTAACCACCCTGTCTTTTGTTTTCAGTACCTTGTACCTTTTTTATTTCCAAAGCACACCTAATATTAGGATTTTCATTCTTTAGAGCTAAAGCATTTTTGAAGAGTAAGACGAAGCCAGACATGAAGCCAGGCAAGCCTATGCGTCAGCAGAAGCTTGTTATCTCCCCTGCCATGCCGCCACCAACTCCATCCAGTACTAAAAGAACATGTGTGCCCCCATGTGTGGTTTTGGTAATTAATGACAATGTTTTATGGACTTATGTTTGCATTGAGTTTTACTTGTAGGATTTGTCCATAGACAATGCTTGAACCATATGGTGGCTTCAAGGTTGGAATAAGAATAAAGTGAAGAAGATCAAGTGTTGATCAAGGTTTCATAAGATGATATCAAGTGTATCTTGCCATCCGTATGGTGATCATGGATATGTGAAGATATGCCTAATAGAGAGGCTCTTCCATAGTGGAGTATGGGGGAGCATCTTCACCAAGCTAGTGCAATGAAGAAAGGTGCTCCATCCTTAGGTGTGGAATATACAAGGCAAAGGTTTGATATTGATAGGTTTCTTTCTTACCGGTCTCGTGGTGTTAGTTGGGGAGACCGGTTTATAGGATAGACAACCGTACTATCAAGAGGGGCTCTCGAATGAGTAACTTGATCATATCCCTCGATGAGAGCTCAAACCTTTGCATACTTGGCATCCTCTTTCTTCATTCTTATTTGGTTCTTATCCATGAGAGGATTTAGATATTGTGTCAATCTCTATGACAAGCTTAAGTTCATCGAAAACGGTTTTCATATGCATTCTCTATTGTGTTTTCGATATTGAAGGTTTTATCGGTTTCTCTTTTATAGATAGGTTAAACCTTTCATCATTTGGTTCTATCCTCCCTTGTTGGACTATGGTGGTTCCCTGCATGATCTTGTAGATCTTGTTACTATCTTCGAAACGAGCCCAAGATCATCAAAATCGGAATCCGAATGAAAAAGTTATGATATTTTCAGTTTTGCTGTTCCTGCCAGTTTTTAGGGGGGCAGATTTTCCGGCCATGGGGGTGGATTATCTGGCCCAATTTTTGGAAAACGGCTAAGTACTTTGAGGCGTGGCTCCCAGTAATGGGGGCGGATAATCCACCCCAAATATCCGCCCCCTATACAGAGGGTCGCGCCGCGAAGTCCTTAGCCATATTTTGGCCCGGGGAACCCGGAATATCCGGGGGAGGGGCGGATTTTCCGGCCTGGAAGGTCCCAAACGGTCATATTTCTTTGGGGAGGGGTATAAATAGACCCCTTCTTCCTCCTTAGGCTGGCCGGTCGCATTCTCTCTCTCCTCCATTCTTTTGACCTTCAAGAGCTTGCAAATACTCTCAATCCCTCCCATATTTCTTGAATCTTTTTGGGGGATTTGAAAGGGGAGATATAGATCTACAACTCCACCAATCCATCTGTCCTCTATATATGGGGAACATTTTGTGATCTAGATCTTAGGGTTTCTTTTGTGGATTTCCTCTTGTGTTCTTCCTCTCTTTTTCTCCCACTAGCTTTTGTAGATTTTATGGAATTTGGGAGAGAAGGACTTGAGCACTTCCTGTGTTCTTGCCATTGCATTTGTTGCATCGGTTTGAGTTCTCCTCGGAGGATTTGGTGAGTGAAAATTGAGAAGCCTTTTACTCTTGGGTTCTTGGAACCCTAGACGGTTTGTTGGTGTTGCAGGTTGTGGCCTTGGTGGCATTTGTTGGGAGCCTCCAATTAAGTTGTGGAGAAGTGCCTCAACCTTGTGAGAGGCTCCGGTTGCCACCGACAAGTGCATCGATAGTGGAAGTATGGATCGATCCCGTTGGGGTGAGATTCACCGGAGAATAAGGGAGGCCTTTTGTGGCGTAGGTGGTTTGATACCACCCCCTCTCCAACGAGACGTACTCTCTTTATGGGAGGAACTCGGTAATAAATCATCGTCTCCGCATGCCTCGGTTATCTCTATACCTGAGCTATTTACTTATGCACTTTACTTTGTAATAGCCTTCATGCTTGAATTCTTATATCTAGCTATCACATAGTTGCTTGTTTTGCTTATCATAAGTTGTTGGTGCACATAGGTGAACCGTAGTTTATATAGGTTTTGTTCTTGAAAAAGTAAACGCTAGTTTTATTCTGCCTTTGTTAAGCCCATCTCGTAAAAGTTTTAAATCGCTTATTCACCCCCCCCTCTAGGCGGCATGTGTATCCTTTTCAATTGGTATCAGAGCCTGGTCTCTCTTTTTGCGCTTCACCGCCTTGAGAGTAAAGGTGTCGGATAGGGGATTAGTGCATGATGACATTTTCATATTCAATGGCACATGTTATGAGATTTGGAAAATTCGTATTCTTAATCATTTTCGGGCCATGGACCCAAATTTGGAGCGAATTGTAGATATAGGTGTTTCTCCTCCAATGGATTTCCTTAATCTATCTTGTGAGGATGAGAAAAACTTATATCTCGATGCTCAAGCTTCTAATGTGCTTGTTAATGCTTTGAGCCATGTAGTTACTTCTTCGGTAATACCTTTTTGGAGCGCTCATGAGTTATGGACAAAACATCAAGATAAATATGTTGTGTCCAATATTTTTGAGTATGATTGTGTTACTTCCACTTCCGGTCGAGATGAGTTCTCATCTTCTACCACTTTACCAATATGTGATTATTCACAAGGTAATGATATGGTAAGTGGTGATATAAGTTGCAATATGGATAGTGTGCTTACTATTTGTAATCCCTCATATCTATCTAGTTGCAATGATCTATCTTTGGACTTTAACACTTCTAGCACTACAAACTCCTGTTAGACCCCTCCTTTATAAAGGAAAAGATCCCTGTGATTGCAATGCTAGTCCCTGGATCAATGCTAGCATCCATAGTTTAAGATGAAGTTCACAGATACAAAGGTCGTTTATTACATTCATTCCATAGATAAACATAGTCTTTTACAACTCGGGGCCAAAGGCCTAATACAAGAGTTTATGGAATAAGTAAATAAACATAAGTCTTCATCTTCATGTGCCACAGGCAAGAATGTTGAGTGTAGACTCATGACTCCTACTCATCATCGGAGTAACCTGCAACATCACAAGTTACAGCCACAGAGGGTCAATACTTTGGAATAGTATTGGCAAGTGATACCTTAGTTTATTTTAAGTGGACTATATTACTATATGCATTTGGCTAAGTGTAGCTTGGCTTTCTTTGCTTGAAAATAGGTTTTACCTATTAGTTGAAATCACTAAGTTTTCTTTATCAAAAACTTCCCAAGAAACCACCAATAGACATTGGGGTCCTTCACCCTTGTTCACCCACAAGTTTTATTTTAGAAGTTGGAGTGATGAGATTCTTGTAGCTTCCATGTCTTGATGCTCAAGTTGTCCATTGCCTTGGACTAGGCTAAGTACTTAGGTTTTTCCATCTGCAGAGGTTGTGCACTTTCCCCACCAGACTTGGTTTCCCAAGACAGGACCCTTCAGAAGCCTTTCCTTAGTCAAATGGACGCGCTCCAACCTATCATTCCCACTACCACCAACTGTCCAAGTGACTAAGTTCTAGCAACCTATATGATCATGGCAGAGCCCATATTGCCAAGTGGTTGCACTGTAAGCTTTCTCAACACTTGGCCTCCAAATCCCTTTGTGCCTGGGTGGCATACCACAAGTGAGATACACAACCCAAGTCCATGGCCTTGTGTAACCACTCAACATAACCCAATCCTTCCATTCCACCCAGGAGGTTCATTTGACTTAGTTGTTTTATTAGGAAAGTATAAGTCTCATGACTTAGAAATATTTTCATCATAATAAGTATAGATTTTCACCAACCCTTGTTTTCTAAATATCTAGGCTAAGCATGGTATGATAACTTAACTTAGGAAAATTCCCTAGCAATTCTACAATTCTACACTACTTAGGATTTCCCCACTTAGCATTAGGCAAAAGTAGCATGCAAGACTTAGCAAAATATATAATGCTAGTACAAAACATAGGATAGAAATATTCATGAAAATATCACTTGCCTTGGTAATGTGGAGAGTAGCACTCCTCACAATCACAATCACTAGCAAAATCTACACAAAAATTTGTAGCACACCATTACACACAATTATATACAATCAAAAAATAATATGAATGCATGCATGCAAGAATTTACTAAGTGGTGATTTTGAAAACTCTACCAAGCATGTGCATGTTTACAGAAACTTAACAAGTCACAAGTTTGCCAACTAAACTTATTTATCCCTAAAACAAATTACTAAACTAAATCCATACTTACAATAGCCTTAAACATGTTTCTACAAATAAAGTCATTTTAACTGTTACTATTTGTTAAACACATTGGATATTCAGAAAGGTCTTGTTTTACTGAATCCAACAGTATAAAGTTTGCAAAATTCCAACGTGGCAATCAAAAGTTATAAGCATTTGAAATTTGGATCAAATTCTGGTTTTAAATCTGTTTTTAGTTCTAACACTTTCCACGCTTCGTGTTGTGATTTGCGCGTACCGGTTCGCACCGGATCGAGCTCTGTAGCCACAGGATCTAAGTAGATCGCACGCTCCAGATCGCGTACCTCTTCGCCGATTAATGAATCTATCCTAACGCTTGGATCAAGATCCAACGACGCGCGAGCAAGCGACCATGTCCTGGCGGCGCGCGGCGTCAGCGAGCGGCGGAGCGCTCGGTCTACGGCGGCGCTAGAGTTCCAGATCGTTCCAGGATGCAAGAAGGTACTCACCGGATCCGCAAAGGCGTGCTAAAGCTCGACGTGGTACTGGTTTGCGGAGGGGCGCTCAGATGTGGCTGAGGGAGCTCGTCGGAGTCGTGCACGGCGTCGGGTGGTTGTTGTCGGCGTCGTTGCCGAGGTTCCGCGTCACCCTAACACAAGCCAGAGGGTTTAGGAGATGCGCAAAAACGTGGTGAACAATCTCGTGTGAGTCAGAAGTGAAGGGGCGCACGGAACTTACGGAATTTGGTCGCCGGAGTCGAGGTGGTCGTCAGATGCTTGCGGCGTCGAGCGGGAACGGCGACCTGGGGCAGTACAGGATGAACTGGTGGGGTCAGGAGGTGCGCAAGGAGATTGCGAAGTGGCTCGAACGAATCAGAGAGGAAGGGGCGCACGGAGCTCACCGGAATCGATCGCCGGAGTGAGCTCTGTCTGCGGCGGTGTTGTGTGAGTCGTGGGCAGCCTGGTGGCATGAAGGCGGAATTGACTGGGGGGAAATGTTCGCTAGGAGGTGGGGATATTATAGCTGGAGCCTCGACAGGAAACGATCGTCGCATCAATGCTAATTACGCTCGCGAGATCAGTGCTGCAACGGCCAGCGGCGGAGTCGTGCGCGGAATCAGAGGGGAAGACGATGCTGACGTGGAGGAGGCCCGCTTGTCAGTGAAGTTCGCGAGGTGGAGGTGGGGTCTGTCTGTCAGCGACAGATTGCGTGCGCTCGCGCGTGAGAGAAGAAAAGGAAACTCCCGGGTGGGCTTGTTGGGCTTGATTCGAGGCTGGGCCAAAAACCTAGCGCGTGGCGTTTTCCTTTGTTTATTTCTTTTTCCTTTTCTATTTTGATTTTCTGGGTAGATTTTCAAATGAAATCGAGTTCAATTTGAATTCAAATTTTCTTGGAATTTTTGCAGTGAGCAGTAGTCTCAAAAATGGTCATATAACCATGGGGTTGCTTTGTAAGGGATTGGTCAAGCTTGGAGATCAAAATATCAGAGGCTAGGCACTTGGTTAAAATTTGAAAGATGGTTTTTGGAACCCATTTCCATTTGAAAAACTTGGTTTTAAATCTACACTTAAATCCTATGCTCAAAGAAGGCAACCTTCCTGGTTCACAACAATCAAACTTACAAGTGGTGCTAGCTATTTAAATTAAGTCTGTCCACATAAAATCATGATACCATATGTTTCTGTTTTTCTGAAATGATTTGAGAAAGCCCTAAATGATGATGGATGCAAGGATGATATGAATGAGTTTTGGAATATGAATTTAGGGATGTTACAAATCTAACCCCCTTAAGATGAATCTCGCCCTCGAGATTCGGATTGGCTAGCAAATAGGTGAGGGTGGTCTTTCCGAAGATCATCTTCTCTTTCCCATGTCGCTTCCTCTTCGGAATGATGATTCCATTGCACCTTGCAAAACTTGATAGTTTTTGTCCTTGTGACTCTTTCTGCAGTCTCAAGAATCTTGACAGGCTTTTCCTCATAGGTGAGATCACTTTCTAGCTAGACTTATTCCAAGGGTATGGTATCCTTCAAAGATGATTCTTCCATCTCTGGGTGACATTTCTTAAGCTGACTCACATGAAACACATTATGGACAGCTGACAGAGACTCTGGCAATTCAACTTCATATGCAACTTCTCCCTTGCGACTTTGAATCTTGAATGGCCCAACATATCTTGGTGCCAATTTTCCTTTGACTCCAAATCTTTTCACTCCACGAAGTGGTGATACTCTAAGATAAGCTCGATCCCCAACTTCGTAGGTGACTTCTCTACGCTTAGAATCCACGTAGCTTTTCTGTCGGGACTGTGCTATTTTCAACCTGTCCTTAACCAATTTGACCTTCTCTTCGGCGTCTTTGATAAGATCAGGTCCAAATAAACTTCTTTCTCCCACACCATTCCATAGTAATGGGGTGGTACACTTCCTTCCGTAGAGAAACTCAAATGGTGCCATCCCAATGCTAGATTGGTAACTGTTATTGTAAGAGAACTCTGCGTAAGGCAAACTTTCATCCCAACTTGCTCCATAGTCTAGGGCACATGCCCTCAACATGTCTTCAAGAATCTGATTAGTCCTTTCTGTTTGTCCATCAGTTTGAGGATGAAAAGCAGTGCTGAATTCCAACCTCGTTCCTAAGGATTCATGAAGCTGTCTCCAAAAGTGAGAAGTGAACTGTGTTCCCCTATCTGACACAATACTCTTAGGCACACCGTGAAGGCATACAATTCTGCTCATGTAGATCTTTGCTAACTTGGCACTTGTATAAGTTGTCTTCACGGGTATAAAATGAGCCACTTTAGTTAGGCGATCCACTACTACCCATATGGAATCATACCCTGACCTGGTCCTTGGTAATCCGGTAATGAAATCCATACCGATATTTTCCCACTTCCATTCAGGAATAGGTAGCGGTTGAAGCAAACCCGCTGGTTTCTGATGCTCCGCTTTTACTCTGCTACACACATCACACAAAGCAATATGCTCGGCGATGTCCCTTTTTAGATTGTTCCACCAAAATCTTTCTTTCATATCCATGTACATCTTGGTGTTTCCTGGGTGAATAGAATACGGAGAGTTGTGGGCTTCCTGTAAAATCAGTTTCCGCAACTCCGGGTCCTGTGGAACACATATACGTTTCCCGTGCCATAAAGTACCTTGTTCATCTATATGGAAACTCTTAGCTTTCCCTATACTAATATTTTCCTTAATCTTTTAAATTTCTTTATAAGTCTTCTGAGCTTCTCGGATCTTGTCCAATAAAGTGGGTTGAACATCTAAGGACATGAGATGTCCTTCAGGCACAATCTCCAATCTGAGTTCTTTGAATTGCTTACACAAGTCATCTGGCAATTCTCCTTTGGTAAGGCCATTTACAAACGTCTTACGACTTAGAGCATCTGCTACTACATTTGCTTTACCGGGGTGGTATTGCAAACTTAAGTCGTAATCCTTGATAAGCTCTAGCCATCTCCTTTGTCTCATATTGATTTCCTTCTGGGTGAAGATATACTTCAAACTCTTATGATCGGTGAATACTTCACAACGCTTTCCCAAAAGGTAATGTCTCCATGTTTTGAGTGCATGGACGACAGAGGCTAGCTCCAAATCATGAGTGGGATAGTTTACTTCATGAGTTTTGAGTTGTCTCGAAGCATAGGCCACAACTTTACCGTCTTGCATCAATACGGCACCCAAACCTTGATGAGACGCATCACAATATACTTGGAAATCCTTTTCTAAATCTGGTAGACATAGAACTGGTGCTGTTACAAGTCTCTTCTTCAATTCTTGGAAGCTGACTGCACAACCTTCAGACCAAGCAAATTTCTTGTCCTTCTTTAACAATTCTGTCATTGGCTTAGCAACCTTCGAGAAATTTTCAATGAACCTTCTATAGTAACCTGCTAAGCCGAGGAAACTACGAACTTCTTTCACATTCTTGGGAGATTCCCATTCTGTCACAGCTGAAACTTTAGCAGGATCAACTGCCACACCATCCTTTGTCATAACATGACCAAGAAAACCAACTTCCTCTAACCAGAACTCACACTTGATGAATTTGGCATAAAGTTTATGTTCCCTCAGTTTCTCAAGTATCAAGCGTAAGTGTCTTTCATGTTCTTCCTTGCTCTTGGAGTAGACCAAGATGTCATCGATGAAAACGACAACAAACTTGTCAAGGAATTCCATGAACACCTTGTTCATCATATTCATGAAGTATGCTGGAGCGTTGGTTAAACCAAAAGGCATCACAGTGTACTCATACAATCCATACCTTGTGGTGAATGTTGTCTTAGGTATGTCTTGCTCTCTTATTTTGAGTTGAAAATAGCCTGACCGAAGATCAATCTTCGAGAACACACATGCTCCTTCTAGCTGATCAAACAAGTCGTTGATTCTTGGCAAAGGATATTTGTTTTTGATAGTTACCTCGTTGAGAGAACGGTAATCTATGCATAGCCTTTGTGTTCTATCCTTCTTTTCCACAAATAATACTGGGGCTCCCCAAGATGAAGAACTTGGTTGAATAAACCCTTTCTGCAACTGTTCCCCTAGTTGCTTCTTGAGCTCTTTCAGTTCATCAACTGACATTTTGTACGGTCTTTTTGCTATTGGTCGAGAACCTGGTACCAAATCTATCAGGAACTCCACATCTCTATCTGGTGGCATTCCTGGTAGTTCTTCCGGAAATACATCCGGATACTCACACACAATTGGTACACTATCCATGCTAGCCCCTTAAGAGAATTCAGCTTACTTCCTTTGGATTCAAAGTTTGACCTGAATTTTATTCTTTTTCCTTCTGGGGTTGTGAGTGCCACAGTACGATTAGCACAATCTAGTACTCCTTCATACTTAGCCATCCAATCCATTCCCAAAATTACGTCTAGTCCTTGGGAATCTAGGATTATCAGGCTCACTGGAAACTTATGCTTTCCAAACTCTATGACAAGATCCCGGCATCCAAGACTTACTATCATATCTCCACCCGGAGAACTAACTTTTATTGGACACCCAATGTTTTCAGATGCAAACCCATTTCTATCAACAAATGCTTTTGATATGAATGAATGAGATGCACCAGTGTCAAAGAGTACAAATGCTGGAATGGAATTGAGTCTGAACTTACCAGCAACGGCATCAGGCTCCTCATAGACCTCTTCCACATTGATGTGGTTAACCTATCCTTTCTGAAAAGGATTGGGCTTGTTAGGTCCTTCAACTTTCTTCTCAGGGCACTCATTAGCATAATGCCCCAGCTTCTTGCATTTGAAGCACTCAACCTGACTGATGTCCTTTTTTGCAGGCTGACTTCCACTTCCACCCCCATTCCCACTGTGGTGGCTCTTATGTCCACTCTTGTGGTTCTTGTACTTATCATTGTCATGACTGCGATGATGCTTGTTGTCATGACGATTGTGGTTGTGGTGTTTGTTGAATTTCCCATGCTTATGGGATCCTGAGCTGCCACTGTCATCATAGTGAGATCGCTTGTGAGACGGTCCCGAGTTGTGCTTGTCGGAGTGTTTCCTATTCCTACTCTCGACTTGCTTCATTTTACTCTCCAAAATAGCAGCCTTGTCACATAGAGACTGGTAAGTTGGAACATATGCCACAGACAACTGCAGGTTCAGCTCATCATTCAAGCCTTCCAGAAACTTTTCCTTTCTTTTGGCATCTGTGTCAACCTCATCCGGTGCATAGCGCGCCAGATTGTTGAACTCTTCTATGTATTCTGCCACGCTGCGGTGGTGCTGCTTCAGGTTGTGAAACTCCTTCTTTTTTAGACTCATCATTCCTGATGAGATATGAGCAGTGCGAAATCCATCTTCAAAGATAGCCCAAGTCACCTCATCAATAGGAGTGGTGATTTGGAAGTTGTCCCACCATGTGGCGACTGGTCCTTCCAACAGATGCGCTGCGAACCTGACCTTTTCAGCATCCGTGCAGCCCACGGTCACTAAGTCCTTGTTCACGGAACGTAGCCAGTCATTGGCCACCATGGGATCAGTTGTCCCCGAAAACTTTGCTGGCCTCAATCGCAGAAATCTGGTGAGCATATCAAAACCCGGAGGGTTGTTGTTGTTGTTGTTGTTGTTGTTGTTGTTGTTGTTGTTGTTGTTGTTGTTGTTGTTGTTGTTATTGGGGTTGTTGTTGTTGTTGTTGTTATTCTGGTTTTGGATGAATGTTGTCATCATCTGCATAAGCTGTGTTTGTGCATTCATCATTTGTTGCATTTCCGGGGTGATGTTGTTGGGGTTGGGGTTTGCGCGACGGGGAGGCATCTGTGGTTTTGTTCAAATAGATAAGAATGAGATACCCATAGATGTTTTATGCACAATACATCACAAGCAAACACATAGCATGCAACTCAAAGATAAAAGCTCAACAACAGAATAACAAAGTTCTCGAAATAAAACACACAAGTGGCAAGCCATCCACATGTCGGATGGTCCAATAACAAGTTCACAAAAAAAACAAGTATGGTAATGAAAGATAAACGAGTAGTCAAGTCTACTCATCAGCATCAATCTCCTCCTCGACGAAGGTAAGACCTGCGTTCTCCATCGCGGTCTTGTTCTCCTCAATAGTAGTGGTCAAGGAATCGACCTTGGCCTTGAGAGCCCTCTTCTGGGAGCGAAGCCTCTCAATAACCATCTGCTGCTGCTCTAGCTCGAAATCCTTGGACTTCAGTTCCTCGGTCATGTCCCGGATCTTCTTGTTCCTATTCTGGACGCGTTTCTCCTGACTCTTGAACTTGCGGTCCCGGGCCTCGAACTTCGTCTCCATTTCCTTGATCATCTCGTCCTGCTGTGCGAAAAGCTTGTCCTTATCGCGTAGCTGCACCTGAAGCTCGTCATTGCTAAGCATGACGTTCGTCCTGTCCGTGTCCACGTGCCTGATAAGAGACTCTAAGTCCTGGAGATAGAGATGTATCGGCTCTTCTACGTCCCTCGAGTCATCCTCAAAGTCGATGGACTCTCCATCAACATCACGTCTTCCGAAGACGTGGAAGTGAGTGCCCCTAACCTGTCGGGAGTGACGGCCTAACAGACGTCCTATTTGGTCCTTCATGACTACCTCCATGCCTCTCTCCTTGTCATCGTGCATCAGCTTGAAGACGATGGCCTCTGTAGTGGGCTCTGTCTGGCGTCCGGGCTGGTTCACCTTGAAGCCCCAGAGGTCCTTCCTCTCGAACTTGGTGAGTGGGTACACCGTGATGGTGGGAAGAGGGAGATCGAGCAAAGTGGTAAGCTCAACGATACGGGGACCAAAACGGGTAACCTGGAGCTCCTCAACAGTGCTGATGGTAATAGGCATCTATTTTATAAGATTGAAAAAGTTAGAACAACACAATTTAAGATAAATCAAGACAAACATTCATACATATCCGTGGAACACAAAATCAACCAAGTCATGCATACATAATTCCATTACATCAATCATGGTCCAATACTTATTTAAGATAACATTTTGAAAAATAAGGTGATAGGTGGTGGTCCAACTAACGAAGTGTGCTTACAATCCTATCTCACTGGATCTGGTGGCTATCACAATGTTCCTAGAGGCAACCCACCTATCTTGTTCACATGATTCCATCACTAAGTCTATTATATCTCCCCTTAACTCTTGGTTGGTGGCTTCCAACTCTTGGGTAAGTTCCTTCTCCTTCTCTAAGTCTTTTTGGAGGTTGAGCATCCTGCACTTGACTCTAGCACTTAGTTCTTTGATAGTCCTCCAAGCTGCATCTCTGGCTGACTCAAAGAATGTGGTGTGCATTACAGTGTTGGTGTACATGCAGAATCCCCTTTCTTTGTGGTTGTCTTCCTTGTTTTTGTACAAGTGAAGTTGCACCCACCAATACTCCACTCCTTCATCCATCACTGGAAAGCCTTTGTATAAAGCTACACCATGTGCTTCCATTGCCACCATGAGGTCCTTGAGAATCTTGGGAAACTCAGTTTCACACTCCAAGGTCATGGTCATGAGTGGCCCTTTCTTCACGGCTTCGTTGATGGAGTTCATCTACAAATGGAGTTGAGAATGAAAAGATTAGAAAAGTTTTACGAGAAGAATAGACAAGTGTAGAAGTAGTTGAAAACTCTTCCTTAGTGATTTTCCAATCCTAGGGTCATAATCCTACAGGCAACACAGTGCTCTGATACCATCTGTTAGACCCCTCCTTTATAAAGGAAAAGATCCCTGTGATTGCAATGCTAGTCCATGGATCAATGCTAGCATCCACAGTTTAAGATGAAGTTCACAGATACAAAGGTCGTTTATTACATTGATTCCAGAGATAAACATAGTCTTTTACAACTCGGGGCCAAAGGCCTAATACAAGAGTTTATGGAATAAGTAAATAAACATAAGTCTTCATCTTCATGTGCCACAGGCAAGCATGTTGAGTGTAGACTCATGACTCCTACGCATCATCGGAGTAACCTGCAACATCACAAGTTACAGCCACAGAGGGTCAATACTTTGGAATAGTATTGGCAAGTGATACCTTAGTTTATTTTAAGTGGACTATATTACTATATGCATTTGGCTAAGTGTAGCTTGGCTTGCTTTGCTTGAAAATAGGTTTTACCTATTAGTTGAAATCACTAAGTTTTCTTTATCAAAAACTTCCCAAGAAACCACCAATAGACATTGGGGTCCTTCACCCTTGTTCACCCACAAGTTTTATTTTAGAAGTTGGAGTGATGAGATTCTTGTAGCTTTCATGTCTTGATGCTCAAGTTGTCCATTGCCTTGGACTAGGCTAAGTACTTAGGTTTTTCCATCTGCAGAGGTTGTGCACTTTCCCCACCAGACTTGGTTTCCCAAGACAGGACCCTTCAGAAGCCTTTCCTTAGTCAAATGGACGCGCTCCAACCTATCATTCCCACTACCACCAACTGTCCAAGTGACTAAGTTCTAGCAACCTATATGATCACGGCAGAGCCCTCGTGGGAGACATTGGATGTTGTCAACCAGCCTGAAAATGCTCATAAACAACTCTTCCCCCTTTGACTTAGTTTTCACTCTCCTCTGTTTCTAGTAGACTAAGCCTGATCCTACTTTGCGAGTCCAACAGCCCATATTGCCAAGTGGTTGCACTGTAAGCTTTCTCAACACTTGGCCTCCAAATCCCTTTGTGCCTGGGTGGCATACCACAAGTGAGATACACAACCCAAGTCCATGGCCTTGTGTAACCACTCAACATAACCCAATCCTTCCATTCCACCCAGGAGGTTCATTTGACTTAGTTGTTTTATTAGGAAAGTATAAGTCTCATGACTTAGAAATATTTTCATCATAATAAGTATAGATTTTCACCAACCCTTGTTTGCTAAATAGCTAGGCTAAGCATGGTATGATAACTTAACTTAGGAAAATTCCCTAGCAATTCTACAATTCTACACTACTTAGGATTTCCCCACTTAGCATTAGGCAAAAGTAGCATGCAAGACTTAGCAAAATATCTAATGCTAGTACAAAACATAGGATAGAAATATTCATGAAAATATCACTTGCCTTGGTAATGTGGAGAGTAGCACTCCTCACAATCACAATCACTAGCAAAATCTACACAAAAATTTGTAGCACACCATTACACACAATTATATACAATCAAAAAATAATATGAATGCATGCATGCAAGAATTTACTAAGTGGTGATTTTGAAAACTCTACCAAGCATGTGCATGTTTACAGAAACTTAACAAGTCACAAGTTTGCCAACTAAACTTATTTATCCCTAAAACAAATTACTAAACTAAATCCATACTTACAATAGCCTTAAACATGTTTCTACAAATAAAGTCATTTTAACTGTTACTATTTGTTAAACACATTGGATATTCAGAAAGGTCTTGTTTCACTGAATCCAACAGTATAAAGTTTTCAAAATTCCAACGTGGCAATCAAAAGTTATAAGCATTTGAAATTTGGATCAAATTCTGGTTTTAAATATGTTTTTAGTTCTAACTCTTGCCACGCGTCGTGTTGTGATTTGCGCGTACCGGTTCGCACCGGATCGAGCTCTGTAGCCGCAGGATCTAAGTAGATCGCACGCTCCAGATCGCATACCTCTTCGCCGATTAATGAATCTATCCTAACGCTTGGATCAAGATCCAACGGCGCGCGAGCAAGCGACCATGTCCTGGCGGCGCGCGGCGTCAGCGAGCGGCGGAGCGCTCGGTCTACGGAGGCGCTAGCGTTCCAGATCGTTCCAGGATGCAAGAAGGTACCCACCGGATCCGCAAAGGCGTGCTAAAGCTCGACGTGGTACTGGTTTGCGGAGGGGCGCTCGGATGTGGCTGAGGGAGCTCGTCGGAGTCGTGCACGGCGTCGGGTGGTTGTTGTCGGCGTCGTTGCCGAGGTTCCGCATCACCCTAACACAAGCCATAGGGTTTAGGAGATGCGCAAAAACGTGGTGAACAATCTCGTGTGAGTCAGAAGTGAAGGGGCGCACGGAACTTACGGAATTTGGTCGCCGGAGTCGAGGTGGTCGTCAGATGCTTGCGGCGTCGAGCGGGAACGGCGACCTGGGGCAGTACAGGATGAACTGGTGGGGTCAGGAGGTGCGCAAGGAGATTGCGAAGTGGCTCGAACGAATCAGAGAGGAAGGGGCGCACGGAGCTCACCGGAATCGATCGCCGGAGTGAGCTCTGTCTGCGGCGGTGTTGTGTGAGTCGTGGGCAGCCTGGTGGCGTGAAGGCAGAATTGACTGGGGGGAAATGGTCGCTAGGAGGTGGGGATCTTATAGCTGGAGCCTCGACAGGAAACGCTCGTCGCATCAATGCTAATTACGCTCGTGAGATCAGCGCTGCAACGGCCAGCGGCGGAGTCGTGCGCGGAATCAGAGGGGAAGACGATGCTGACGTGGAGGAGGCCCGCTTGTCAGTGAAGTGCGCGAGGTGGAGGTGGGGTCTGTCTGTCAGCGACAGATTGCGTGCGCTCGCGCGTGAGAGAAGAAAAGGAAACTCCCGGGTGGGCTTGTTGGGCTTGATTCGAGGCTGGGCCAAAAACCTGGCGCGTGGCGTTTTCCTTTGTTTATTTCTTTTTCCTTTTCTGTTTTGATTTTCTGGGTAGATTTTCAAATGAAATCGAGTTCAATTTGAATTCAAATTTTCTTGGAATTTTTGCAGTGAGCAGTAGTCTCAAAAATGTTCATATAACCATGGGGTTGCTTTGTAAGGGATTGGTCAAGCTTGGAGATCAAAATATCAGAGGCTAGGCACTTGGTTAAAATTTGAAAGATGGTTTTTGGAACCCATTTCCATTTGAAAAACTTGGTTTTAAATCTACACTTAAATCCTATGCTCAAAGAAGGCAACCTTCCTGGTTCACAACAATCAAACTTACAAGTGGTGCTAGCTATTTAAATTAAGTCTGTCCACATAAAATCATGATACCATATGTTTCTGTTTTTCTGAAATGATTTGAGAAAGCCCTAAATGATGATGGATGCAAGGATGATATGAATGAGTTTTGGAATATGAATTTAGGGATGTTACAACTCCTTACATGCTTGTATTGATAGTCCTTGCATATCATGTAGAAATGGTTTGAATAAATCTTATGATGATATGCTTGTGTTGTCTTGTTGACATTATAAAAATGCTTCTATTTCCTCTAGTGCTTCTGTTGCTAACCATGTAGAGGAAACCGAAGATTCTATGGGCCAAGAAAATATTTTGAATGGAGCTAAAAATGCGACCGCATCTTCATCTTCTTCCGGTACCCACATATGCCTTATGGCTAGGGATTCAAAGGTAAATCCTACTTTGGAACCAAATACCTCTTGTTATGATGAGGATGAGGATGAGTATAACGAAAAAGAAGAGTTTGATGTTGATGCTTTATATGAAAAGGGTGAGATTGTTTATCGTGCCCTTGTTAATAATAATATTGCTTGCTGTAACTTTGTTGAAATCTTGGACTTTTCTATTAAGAGCAAAGAACATATTGATAAGTTAGAAGCACAAATTGAGGAGCAAGAAAACATAACTGATGAAAAGTTTGCGCTTGAGCGTGAGTATGCTAATGAAATTGCTCAACTAAAGGACTCCCTTGAAGAAGAACAAACCACCAAAGAATCTCTTGAGGAGACTTTTACTCTAGAATTATCTAGAGTAAAAGAATACCATGATAGAGAACTTGCGGTGGCAAACTCTTTCAAGATTAAAAATGATGAACTTGACGTTCCTTATGCTAAACTTGTTGAGGATTTTAAGCACCTCGAAAATGCCTCTCGGGTCGTTAAGAGGGAGCTCATCAAACTCACTGAGTCGCATGAGCAACTTAAATCTTCATACTCAAAAGAGCTTGCCAAGTTGCGCTCACGTCTTGCTAATAGTGACGATGCTTGTGCTACTAACTCTATTTCTTGTGAAGCATCTATTTTGAAGGAGAATGTTGAGCTAAAGGCTCAACTTGCGTTGCTAACTAGCAACTATGGGAAATTAGAAGAAAGTCATGTTAAGCTCTCGAGCTCGCATGAGGATCTTCTAGTCTCCCATGGCAGGCTAAAGTTAGCTCATGAGGCCATCGTGTCAAAGGTAACATCTAGTGGACCTCATGTGGACATTAGCACTATATCTACTCCAAATGTTATATTGCCATGTGCTAGTCCTTGTAATTTATCCTCTCACAACCATGCTATATCTCATGATGAATTACATTTCGTGCCTTGTTGCTCTAACAATGTAGCATCTACTTCCTCTAGTACTTTTGTTGAAACTAATCATGTAGAGGAAATCAAAGAGCTCAAGGCTCAAGTCACTTCTTTGAAGAATGACTTGAAAAAGGGTCATCAAGGGAAGACCACACTCAACAAAATCTTGAGTGTGCAAAAATCACCCAATGACAAGAGTGGGCTTGGATTCAACTCCAATGTCAAGAACAAGTCCACTATCAAGTTGAAGCACAAGGACAACAAGAAGAATGGCCAAGACCAGGTGAAGAAATCGTCCAACATTGTTTGCTTCAAGTGCAAGGAAGAAGGGGACCATGTTAGATCTTGCCCATTGAAGAAAAAGCCTCTTAGTGAGAAGCAACAAGGGAAGCGGCCTCAAGCTCCACCTCAAGTCATTGATGGGCCTCTTCCTAAGAGGACTACTCGAGATCTTCCTCGAGTTGTGGCTTCACCTAAGAAGAAAGATGGAAAGAGAAGAACTTGCTACATATGCCGTGAGAAGGGGCACATTTCTTCCTCATGCACTATTGGTATTTCCTCATCCAACCCTATCATTATTGATGATGCTTATTCTCTTTGTACGGATGAGGTTGGCAATGTGTTTGCCAAATTTGTTGGTGCTCAATGTGGGTTCAAGGAAAGAACCATTTGGGTTGCCAAGCCTATTGTGACTAACCCCTTAGGACCTAACTTGGTTGGGGACCAACAAGCCAAAACTTGATCAATAGGTATTGTTGGAGGGCATTGGAGACTTGGTTACATCATGAAGAATTGAGGGATCTTCATCTAGTATATTTGTCAAGTCAAGTCATGTGGATTATATTGCCTATATTATATATCCAATGCTCCTCCTTACGGTAACAAATGCTTACTTATTACATTGAAAGTTACTCGCCACCTTGTGCATGTGTTGGTTTTGTATCTCCATGCTTTTGTACATGTTGTGCTTTCCACTTAATTATCTTGAGGTATCAAGCTTATTTGTGTATGATTAGGTGGCACACCATGTATGTGTGTTTCTTGTGTTGAGCCTTACATGATTATATTTGGTATCTTATTTGGCTCTTGTGAGAGATTAATGGACTATCCCATTTTGGGGGAGTGTTATGCTTAGGCATTCCACAATCCTAAAAAGGTGTGTACATGAGGATACCACCTAGCATTTATATTGGGATATTATCTAGTATCTATGTGGTACAATACTCATGAGAAATTCAAATTCTATAATGTCCATTGGTTGTCTCATGTTGTATCTTTTTTCCTCTTGTCGTGAATATGATCTTGGATATATTTGCAAACTACCACCCAGAAATAATTGCATATCCCTTGTCCTTCGATATTCGGTACTATAATAGGTGGTAGGTATTTTTGATCATTTTAAATATGTCTTCTGTTTATGTTTTCCCTATCGTTTGCCAAGAAAATGCTTTGTGTTGACTCTCATGTCTTCCTTGCCTCTTATGGATATTTCTTTAACTTGAAATTGTTTAGTTCTCTATTTTTTTATGTAGGTAGAGATGATGATCTTGTGTGTGTGCATTTTGTATTCAAATGCAAAATCTTAAATAATGCACTAATCATGGCGGAGTTCTCCTATATCATCTAGAACACTCCTTTTATGCCTCTTCACAACATGTTTTGATCCATATCATTGTGTCTTTGGAAGATTTTTTTTGGGGTACTTTGTGCCATCATGAAAAGTGCTGAGAGTTTGGTGTGGTTGTTTAAACCTTGCTCTTTTGGGGAGTTGGGTTTGTCTCATTCCTTTTTTATCATTTTTACCTTTTTAGAATGAGATAAACCCTTGAGCATTTGTGTTTTTGTCCATCTCTCTCTCTTTGGTTTTTATCTATTTCATTTGTTGGACTTGTGTGGTCGACCATGTGTTGATTTCGTTTTTGATATAGTTTGAACAACCTTTTGTCGTGTCACACTTCGGTGTGCCTTCTTGGTTTACTTGGTATTTTGTTTATATTATATCTCCTTTGGTTCTTGAAAGTCGTGTGCATGCATATTTACTAAATATATATATATATATATATTATGGCATGCTTGCTTTCCTTGATCCTTATGTAGGGGAAATTCCATCAAATCCTAATTGACTAAGATGTGCATGGAATTAAATTTCATATCAATATGCACATATTTATGCGGAGTCTCTCCTATGTATTGTAGTTGTCTAACTACTTTGGACCCAATAAGTTTGGGGACCATATTGTACTTGAATTTTTTTTAGGTACATTGGATGCTTGTCTCTTTCATAAGGAATAAGTGTTGACTCAATGAAAATTAGAGACAAGCTAGGATGATCAACGAGCTCCTATCTACTTCATCACACCAATGATATCTCAGTAACAAGTATCTCTTACTCATGCATACATATCATCTTCAAACATATGGTGGGTTGCATCTTGGCATGAATTTTATGTATTTGATATGTTTGTGGTTGAAGTTCATCAATATACAATAAGATAAAATTGAGCCTTTTGGCCATGCTATCAAGCAAAAGATCTTATTGATATATTGTATGACTTCATTTTGGATATCTTGCTCTATTTATTCTAGTATCTATTTTGTGTGTACAGGTTTCTTTGTTGATAAATATCTTCATGAGATTGTCCACTTAGAAACTTATACATATGAGAGATGTTACTTCCCTATTTTTGATATCTCCTTTGTTTCGTGTGTGTTGTATGGTCATACTAAGCAATATCATTCACTGAAGACTATGTTGATGCTCAATGCACATCCTTATATTAGTATTATAATATGCTTTGTCATGCCTCTCACACATCCTTGTCATTGAGCATGTTATTATGTTGTATCTTACTCGTTGCTCAACAATTTGTTTATTGCAAGTTTTATGCCATGGTATATGCTCTTTTGTACATAGTTGTGTTTGAAATAATATCGAGGGAGTGAGGATGCCATGTTTGTCCATATTGTACTCAAATGCAAATTATAATTTTTGCACAAACCTTGGGGAGACTCCTCGTATTATGTAGATCACTCTCTTTTCGATCTTATCATAATATCAATCTTTCATTTTCTATGTTCCTTTTGTCAAGTGGTTTTCTGGATTTTTTTGATTGCTTGCATCATTTGTTGATGCTTCTTCAACTTGTTATTTTTTTTGCAATCTTTTGATCCTCAATATAGTTTGACCTCCTAAGTATACATCATTGGATATGTGCAAATGTTTTATCATAATAAATTTGTTCCAAATGCACACCTTTGGAGGAATTCTAACTATGTTAGTCATCTAGAACTATTCACCCATTTTGGCAATCGATGCCAATGGGGGAGAAGTTTTGGAGGGTTTAAGGGAAGTTCGTTTTATGCCTTGAGTTTTTTCTTAAGCATTTGCATATCATGCTCAGGAATCTTTGTTGTTGCTTTGCATGTTGAATATATAGAGGAAACTCCACTAACGGTAATGGTTCATCACACACGCATATATTGTGGGGGGAGCTTGCTCTATATATTATGGGTGTACCAACATCACATACTTGTGTAGTATTTGATGTTGGCGCAACCATTTTTACTCGTTAAGTTGATTATATAAACCCTCTCAAAGCAGTGGCGGAGCTACAGCCCGGCATGCCCGGGCGGCTGCCCGGGCTCCAGCTGCTAATTACCTTTGTGGTTTACGGGATAGAGCTAGCTTAAGTAAGGAATTTTTGAGACAAATCTTGGTCAATACAGCTGCATGCAAAGCCTGCCCAGGCTCAGTGATTGAGCTGGCTCCGCCACTGTCTCAAAGGATTGTCATCAATTACCAAAATGGGGGAGATTTAAAGAACATGTGTTCCCCCATGTGTGGTTTTGGTAATTAATGACAATGTTTTATGGACTTATGTTTGCATTGAGTTTTACTTGTAGGATTTGTCCATAGACAATGCTTGAACCATATGGTGGCTTCAAGTTTGGAATAAGAATAAAGTGAAGAAGATCAAGTGTTGATCAAGGTTTCATAAGATGATCTCAAGTGTATCTTGCCATCCATATGGTGATCATGGATATGTGAATATATGCCTAAAAGAGAGGCTCTTCCATAGTGGAGTATGGGGGAGCATCTTCACCAAGCTAGTGCAATCAAGAAAGGTGCTCCATCCTCAGGTGTGTAATAAACAAGGCAAAGGTTTGATCTTGATAGGGTTTCTTTCTCACCAGTCTCGTGGTGTTAGTTGGGGAGACCGGTTTATAGGATAGACAACCGTACTATCAAGAGGGGCTCTCGAGTGAGTAACTTGATCATATCCCTCAGTGAGAGCTTAAACCTTTGCATACATGGCATCCTATTTCTTGGTTATTATTTGGTTCTTATCCATGAGAGGATTTATGTATTGTGTCAATCTCTATGACAAGCTTAAGTTCATCGAAAACGGTTTTCATATGCATTCTCTACTGTATTTTCGATATTGGAGGTTTTACCGGTTTCTCTTTTATAGATAGGTTAAACCTTTCATCATTTGGTTCTATCCTCCCTTGCTGTACTATGATGGTTCCCTGCATGATCTTGTAGAGCTCGTTACTATCTTCTAAACGAGCCCAAGATCATCAAAATTGGAGTCTGAATGAAAAAGTTATGATGTTTTCAGTTTTGCTGTTCCTGCCAGTTTTTAGGGGGGCGGATTATCCGGCCATGGGGGCGGATTATCTGGCCCAATTTTTGGAAAAAGGCTAAGGACTTTGAGGTGTGGCTCCCAGTAATGGGGGCGGATTATTTGGCCCTTCGGGGGCAGATAATCCGCCCCAAATATCCGCTCCCTATACAGAGGGTCGCGCCACGAAGTCCTTAGCCATATTTTGGCCCGGGGAACCCGGAATATCCGGGGGAGCGGCGGATTTTCCGGCCTAGGAGGTCCCAAACAGTCATATTTCGTTGGGGAGGGGTATAAATAGACCCCTTCTTCCTCCTTAGGCTGGTCGCTCACATTCTCTCTCTCCTCCATTGTTTTGACCTTCAAGAGCTTGCAAACACTCTCAATCCCTCCGATATTTCTTGAATCTTTTTGGGGGATTTGAAAGGGGAGATCTAGATCTACAACTCCACCAATACATCTCTCCTCTATGTAAGGGGAACATTTTGTGATCTATATATTGGGGTTTCTTTTGTGGATTTCCTCTTGTGTTCTTCCTCTCTTCTTCTCCCACTAGCTTTTGTAGATTTTGTGGAATTTGGGAGAGAAGGACTTTAGCACTTCCTGTGTTCTTGCCATTGCATTTGGTGCATCGGTTTGAGTTCTCCTCAGAGGATTTGGTGACTGAAAGTTGAGAAGCTCTTTACTCTTGGGTTCTTGGAACCCTAGACGGTTTGTTGGTGTTGCAGGTTGTGGCCTTGGTGGCATTTGTTGGGAGCCTCCAATTAAGTTGTGGAGAAGTGCCCCTACCTTGTGAGAGGTTCTGGTTGCCACCGACAAGTGCACTGATAGTGGAAGTGTGGATCGATCCCGTTGGGGTGAGATTCACCGGAGAATAAGGGAGGCCTTTTGTGGAGTAGGTGGTTTGATATCACCCCCTCTCCAACGAGACGCACTCTCTTTCTGGGAGGAACTCGGTAATAAATCATCGTCTCCGCGTGCCTTGGTTATCTCTATACCCGAGCTATTTATTTATGCACTTTACTTTGTGATGGACTTCGTGCTTGAATTCTTATATCTAGCTATCACATAGTTGCTTGTTTTGCTTAGCATAAGTTGTTGGTGCACATAGGTGAACCGTAGTTTATATAGGTTTTGTGCTTGACAAAGTAAATGCTAGTTTTATTCCGCCTTTGTTAAGCCCATCGCGTAAAAGTTTTAAACCGCCTATTAACCCCCCTCTAGGCGGCATCTGTATCCTTTTCAAGTACTCCGTCAGCACCAGAGGCATCTGCCTCTCCTGGCGCTGGCAACATCTCGAAAGCCTTGGTCACCGTTGGTGGCCAAGCTACTAACAAGGGTGAACCCGTCAAGGGTAATGATCCCATGGTAATTTCTACAAGAACGTTGTATAAAGTGGCCAACTCTGCTGTCTCTGGCCTAAAGAGGAAGAAGAAAGAGCAGATCCTTAGGCTGTCTTAGTCCAGCCTTGAGAATCAAACCCTTACCACAGAGTAAGCAAGCCAGGAGCAGGAGGACATCAAGCTGGTCTGCCTCCTGGACCAAATTTTGGTCCCGGACGCGAAGATAGAGTCTGGTGGACTCCCAACAACGGATGTTCCCTCCATCTCCCTTGCCGAGAAAGTGTTTCACAACACTAAACTCGGATTTGAGAAGTTGCACTTGGAACACATTGTAAGTTTCCGATTCTTATTTGCATTTTATTTTATTACCATATCCTCTAGCCCCAAAGCATAAAGTCGGATAAACATCGTTGAATCTGAGTTGATGCTTCTAGGTTGCAAAAGAATGATGTAGTGTAGCCCCCAAGGCTTGTGCTGTATTTTTACTTAGTTAAATTTGCAGCCCGAGTCTTAGTAGTTATCTAACGGTATTCCTCCTCTAAACTTACAGAAATTTGCATCTTTCAACCAGGAATTTCTCAAGAACATATGTAACAAACACAAGGAAATCAAAGCCCTGTGCCTTGAGAATTCAAAGTTAAAAGTTGAAAAATATGAAGCGGAAGGTAAACTTTTCCGACTTCCTCTTTCTCAGTTAGCTATTGTCATAGTCAAACTTATTCTATCCGACTGATATATTCCCTTTGCAGAACTATTGTGTGAGTCTAGCAAGATGCTGGAGCAATACGAGAACTTCAAGGTGATGAAAATGGAGATTGCTGAGCTCCGGGACAAGCTTGAGAAGCTTACTATTGAATCGGAGAAATCCGTAGCTGCTGTCCTGGAGTCAAGCAATCATGATACCGTGAGGCTCGAGAAGCTGTTGGCCCTCCGAGAAAAACAATTAGATGATCTTTGGAAGGACTTTGATAGTCAGAGGGATCTGGCCCAGGCAACAGAGAGCGAGCTGAATAGCCTCCGCAAGGAGCATGCCTAGCGGAATCATTTTGTGCTAGGTAAGATTTCGAACTTACGTTATTCGATTGATATTTTTGACTTTCTTTTGAGTCAAATTTTTTTTACTTTTGGTTCTTTCCCAGCCCCCCTGAACCTTTCCGACTCTCCTACCTCTGAACCTTGCCTCGAGCGCATCAAGCTCGTTGGAGAGGTTTTGTTCAACTTCCGCCAGACTCTTGAAGAGGATGGCGAGTCGGTCAAGCTTTCCGACTTGCATAACATGTCAATGCAAGAGGTGAGGGACAAGGCCAAGGAGATTCCGAAGCTTATCGAGGACTGGAAGATCTCCTACGCTCGGATTGCTGCACAAACTGCTCTTACCATGGTGATGAGCCACCATAGCGAGATGGAAATCTAGCATGTTACCAAGGGTATTGCCGAGGAGGACGATGAGGGTAACCCGCAGGACATCAAGGCAACCCAAGATTCCTGTGCAGGTTACGCTTGCCATGTGGCGGAGATGACCAATTACACGACACCATTCTTCGGATCCGTCGCTGTGCCTCCCTCGCCCCAAGAACAAGAAGACAACCTCGCTGAAGCAACTTCCGAGTCCGAGGTTCAGGGTGACAATGTTGTCGACTCCAGTGCTCCACACTCTTCATCACCACCGCCTGAGTCTATAGTATAAACAATTTATATGCATTATTCGGAACTCTGGGCAATGTAATGATGGAAACAATATTTTTATTTCTGCTGGTCTATAAGAACTAATGCTTTTACTATCGTAGCACTTTTGCTTGTATATATTTTTATGTGTGTGCTTGAAACATTTCTGAAGCACTTTTGTTTATGCCTATACTTGTCGTTTTATCTGGCTCTCTGCCTCGTCCCTTTCATGAGTCGGCCAACCTTTAGCACGGAAACTTTGCCGAGCAACGGAGATCAATTGCTAAACCAGTTTAAACTCAGAAACAAAGCCGGCCTCCAGTACCAACAATTCATTACTCGGAAGATACATGAGTCTAAGCAATCAGATAAAAAACCAAAGTATAAACAATAAATTGAATTTTTTACCCTAAGGTAACATTATTTTAAATATTCAAAAATCATAACCAGAATGAACATGAGCATAAAGTACTTTCAAGCATTCTGGGATTTTTGAAGATGACAGGCTCTTTTTGGAAATAAGGTGGCAAAAAACTTCTCAAAGATAACATATGAGGAAACCAAAACTTTATTTCACTTTGAACATGTACATATATGATTACAAGGAAATGTAACTAAGAATAGAAGGGATGTACATGTGCAATATTCCATGGACGGTTTATCTCATCTAGGTCTGTGCTACCGCCATCTCTCTTTATCTTCCGAGTATCTGGTCTTTCCTTGACTAGTCTCATATCGGTTAAATAATACGAACCATTATGCAGAACTCTGCTAATCATAAAAGGTCCTTCCCAAATCGGGGAAACTTTGTGCGTTCTTTTTTGCACAAGTCGGAGAACCAAATCGCCTTTCCTGAAATAACGGTTTTGTACTCTCTGACTATGATACTTGCGTAACTTCTGCTGATAGGCTGTAGATCTCTTCTCAGCAACGATGCACACTTCTTCGATTATATCAAGATCATCTTGTCGAGAAACTTCTGCATCTTCTTCAACATACGCTTTGACTCGTGGAGACTGACATTAGATCACTTGGAAGTACTGCTTCTGCACCATAGACCAAGAAGAAAGGAGTGTATTCGGTTGATCTGTTAGGAGTTATACGTAAGCTCCATATCATAGACGGTAATTCTTTCGCCCAATCCCCCGCGGCACGACGGAGTGGTGCCTCGAGACGAGGTCGGATTCCTTATAAAATAATACCGTTAGTTCTTTCGATTTGTCCATTAGCTTGTGGATGCGCGACTGATGCAATATCGAGTCGGATCACCTGTTCTTCGTATAATTTTGCAAGTTCTCCATGGGAAAATTTCTCCCATGGTCAGTAATTATATGTTGGGCCACGCAGAGATAAAACAAAACTTTTCCCTCTAACGTGGTGATCCCAAGATCTAGCTGAAGTAGAAGGCCACAAGGTTTACCACTAGATGCGTAGTTGCGGATTACTAATGAAGCGTGTCAGTTGATGCAGTGCAGTCCCTTTGCGATCCAATCCGATCGTCCTAGTGCTGATCATACAACACCTCTGCTGGTATCCACACGTACGAGGATGAGCACCGACGGCGAACTTCTAGGTTCATTACGACGGCAGGACTAATGTGGAGCTAGGGTTTCCAACACATGGAATGCCCTAACCGAACAACGCTTAACCCTTCTGGGTTACTGTGCTCCACTATATATAGGGAGTGAACGTGGACTCCACTCATGTGGCCCATTCACTAAAGCCCATATAATACCAGTCACCTTGAGTCCGACTCACTAACTCAGTCCAAATCCGGCCCAGGTCCAACCCAACCAGATTTCCGGTTCAGATCCAATCCGAACTTTCTCCCGCTCTTAAGTGTGTGACCCCACAGACTCATGGCTACTTGGACACGATTAGAGTCCGACTCTCAATCGATCAGTCGGTAGCGGATCCTAGCAGAACGTGCTGACTCCCAATTACCAAAGAGTAATGACGACTTGCCTTTCCAATGCGACTTATGTCAGAGTCCCTTTTGCCTCACGATATACCTTGTCAGACTATATGCGAATAATTTTCATCCCTTTAATAGTCCGACTCTCTTCTTGATCCGAGATAAGTGATTCATCCGACTAACTCTTAGTCGATTTCCTCGGTTAACACTTAACCGAGTCACGCATGGCCATGCTTTCCGAATCATATCATCCGAGAGGGCCAAGAGAATATCTCTCCAAGTGGAGGGGAAAAATCCCATCTTGGTTATTCACATCACGCAGCTTGATTCTCAGTCAACCCGAACTCTGCCTTTATAACTGCCCAGTTACGGATCAGCGTTTGACAGAACCTAAGTCGGTGATCCTCAACTCGGATTATGCAACAACCTCAGGTCTAAGGATTACATTGATTGAGATATACAAATGACAACTTGTCCGTTGTACCTCAATATGGGTCAATCCGACTCGCTAAACTCTGTGTAAGTCGGAATAGCATCACCATGCTCATGACAAGTGGAACTGATTCATCAAGATGACTTTCACATTGGTATAAGTTGTGTGTCCAGCACAACCTCAATGACCAAGGACATTTAGTACAAACAACATGAATCTATAGTTCCACAACTGAATCACATATTCAATGATACACATCAAATGTTTATACAAGGACAACTTAATATTTTTATGAATACAATGGGAAATATCATCATACATGATTGCCTCTAGGGCATATTCCCAATAGTCTCCCACTTGCACTAGAGTCAATCTTCCGACATGACATGTCTAGGCATCTAATGCCCATAGCTTTTAGGTGCGCCTCATGCTTCAGCTGTGGTAACAACTTTGTCAACGGATCCGCAATATTTGCATCCGTGTGTACCTTGCATAACTCCCTGATCCACGAACTGGCGAATCAGCTGGTACCGCATGAGTATGTGCTTGTTCTTCTGGTGTTTTCTACGTTCCTTGGCTTGTGCAATAGAACCATTGTTGTCACAATACATGTCTAACGGATTGGACGAGCCCTGAACCACACCAAGATCCATGAGGAAATTCCTCATCCAAACAACTTCCTTTGTTGCCTCCGGGGCAGCAATATACTCAGCCTCTGTTGTAGATGCAGACACAGTCTCTTGCTTGGAACTCTTCTATCTCACAGCACCTCCGTTTATAATAAACATGTATCCGGATTGCGAACGAGAATCATCAGAGTCAGTAAGATAACTCGCATTTGTGTAACCCTTTACACCGAGTTCATCTTCACCACCATAAACCAAAAACATATCCTTAGTCCTTCTCAAGTACTTTAGGATATTTTTAGCCGCTGTCCACTAGATTTCTCCAGGATCAGCCTGGTATCTGCTCACAACACTTAGAGCATAGGAAACATCCGACCTAGAACAAATCATGGCATACATGATGGATCCGACTGCAGAAGCATACGGAATCACACTCATCCGACTTTGCTCATCAGTTGTCGAAGGACACTGAGTCTTGCTAAGTTTTACGCCATGGAACATCGGTAAGAACCCCTTCTTAGACGATTCCATGTTGAACTTCTTCAACACTTTGTCCAAATAAGTACTCTGACTCAATCAAATAAGTACACTTTGATCTATCTCTATAGATCCGGATTCCGAGAATATATGTTGCCTCACCCAAGTCTTTCATTGAGAAACTCTTTTCCAATGATTCCTTGGTTTCTTGCAACATCTGGACATCATTTCCAATCAGTAATATGTCATCCACATATAAGATTAGAAAGTTTACTTTGCTCCCACTAAACTTCTTGTATAAACAAGAATCATGATCACTCTTGATGAAGTCAAACGATTTGACTACCTCATCAAAGCGAATATTCCATCTCCGAGATGCTTTCTTCAACCCATAAATGGATTTCTGAAGTTTGCACACTTTGTCAGCATTAGCCGGATCAACAAAACCCTCGGGCTGTATCATATACATTTCCTCGGTTAAATTTCTGTTAAGGAAAGCCATCTTGACATCCATCTTCCATATCTCATAGTCGAAATAGGCTGCTACGGCTAACATGATCCGAACTGATTTAAGCATCGCTACAGGCAAGGAAGTCTCGTCGTAATCAACTCCTTAAACTTGTCGGAACCCCTTCGCGACAAGACGTGCTTTATAGACGGAAACATTTCCATCCATATCAATTTTCTTCTTAAAGACCCATTTGCACTCGACGGGTCTTGCACCGTCTGGCAAATCAACCAATTTCCAAACTTGGTTTTCATCCATGGACTTTAACTCGGATCTCATGGCTCCAAGCCATGACTCAGAATCAGATCCCACCATCACTTCCGAATAATTTGCTGGCTCATCACTGTCTAACAGTAATACATCACGAACACTTCGTAATCTCACCGATCTTCGTAATATAGGTGCTGCTGCCGGCTCATCTACCACGACCGGCTCAACCTCCAAGGTTTTTGCCGACTCGCTACTAGCCGGTTCCTCTCGAATTTCTTTGAGCTGCACTGTGCTCCCACTGACTCCCCGACTAAGAAACTCTTTCTCAAGGAAGACACCGTTCCGAGCGACAAACACTTTGCCCTCTTCTCGGTTGTAGATGTAGTAACCCAAGGTTTCCCTCGGATACCCCACGGAAATACACTTATCCGACTTGGATATAAGCTTGTTCGACTAAAGTCGCTTGACAAATGCTTCACAACCCCAAATCTTAAGAAAAGACAAACTTGACTTTTTGCCTGTCCACATCTCATGCGGTGTCTTCTCTACCGACGTTGATGGTACTCTGTTTAGTGTGAACGCCGCTGTTTCTAGACAATAACCCCAAAATGATAAATGCAGATCTGTCCGACTCATTATTGATCGTACCATGTCCAACAAGGTCTAATTCCGCCTTTCCGAGAAACCATTCCTTTGTGGCGTTCCTGCCGTAGTAAGTTGAGGAACTATTCCACAACTTTTCAGATGGTCATCAAACTCATGGCTCATGTACTCGCCTCCTTGGTTCGACCAAGAAATTTTATTTTGTTGTTGAGTTGATTATGTGCTTCATTCTGGAATTCTTTGAACTTTTCAAAGGCTTCCGACTTATGTTTCATCAAGTAGATATATCCATACCTACTCAAATCATTAGTGAAGGTAATGAAGTACTCATAACCATCTACGGCTGTCGTGCTCATTGGTCCACATACATCACTATGTACTAGTCCCAACAAGTCGGACGCCCTCTCGCAACACTTTGCAAAAGGTGTCTTGGTCATTTTGCTGAGTAGGCAAGATTCGCATGTCTCGAACGAATCCAAGTCGAACGAAGTTAGGAGTCCATCATCATGGAGCTTCTTCATGTGTTTCCAACTTATATGACCAAGCTGACAGTGCCAAAAGTAAGTCATATTCAGATCATTGGTTTTAACCTTTTAACATTTATGTTATAAAATGACTCACCATCAAGATTCAAAATAAATAACCCGTCCTGGACGGGTGCAAAGCCGTGAAATATGTCATTCAAATACAAAGAACAACCATTATTCTTGATATTTGAATCATAGCCTTGCCTCATCAAACATGAAGCAGAAATAATGTTTCGATTGAGCACTAGAACATAATAACAATTATTCAGTTCCATAATGAATTCAGAAGGTAAATGAAGTTGCATCGTGCCGACTTCCAATGCAGCAACTGTTGCTTTGTTGTCGGCTCGAATATCAACCTCGCCTCTTGCTACACTCCTAGTTTACCAGTCCCTACAACGAGTTTCATATGTGAATAACTGATCCGGTATCATATACCCAAGAACTATTAGGTGCATTAGCAAGATAAATGTCTATAACATTGCAAACAAGTGTACTTGAGTTGGAAGTCATACCTCCACTCTTTGCTTTGTCGGACAAGTACTTGCTGCAATTCCTCTTCCAGTGGCCATCCGACTTGCAGTAGAAGCAAGTGGATCCGACTGAAGGAGATGGCTTAGTCCCCGAGGAAGCTCTTGGGACCGGGTCCTGAGCCTGCTTTCCTCCCGACTTAGCATTCTTCTTAGTCCAAGAACTCTTCTTGAACTTAGCCTTATTCTGCACCATCAACACTTGACTGATGCCCTTCTTGAGATCCGCCTCTGTCTGCTTGAGCATCCCGTGTAATTCAGTGAGCTTCTTATCCATACCATGCATGTGGTAGTTCAAAATGAACTTCCCATATGCACTAGGAAGAGAGTTCAGAATTATGTCCGTAGCAAAATCTTTGCTAATGGTGTAGCCAAGCCTCTCTAGAGACTGCACGTAACCAACCATTTTGATTACATGCGGACTCAGTGGATCACCATCCGTAAGCTTGCAACTCAGCAAAGCCTGAGAGACTTGATACCTCTCAGTCTTCGCCTGATCCTGGAACATACTTTTGAGGCTTTCGATCATATCGTAGGCCTCAACATTCTCGAACTTCTTTTGCAAGTCCGGTTACATGTGAGCAAGAATAAGACAGCTAATATCCATGGACTCATCGTTAGCTTGATGGTAGGCACTGGTGGCAGCGATAGTCACATTCTCATTCGTCTCATCTAGAAGCGGGTTGTCTAGGACATGGTCCTTCTTTTCTTGTTTGAGAACAATTCTCAGATTTCGATACCAGTTGGTAAAATTAGTGTCGTTCAGTTTATCTTTCTCAAGAATGGTTCTCAAAGCAAAACCGGATATCTAAGAGTGACTGCTACTTGGTGCCATGATCTACAACAGAAAATATGCAAAACACTTAAGACATGTATTCATAAAAGAGCAAGCATATTAAACACTTTAATATTTATGCTCCCACTATAACTAACACCCCTCCGATGGTTTCTTAGTGATTCAGGACCCAAAATAAGCAAGTCGGCTAGTGAGCTTTAGCATCACCGCTAGCCGCCAAGTGATCTGGGTAGACAACTCCTTGTTAATCGTATCTCATAAGACTCATGTTGGACGGGTGGCATCACATGCCCCGACTCCCTTCCGACTTTTCCCCGAGTCCCACAACCGTTGTGATAGACCCGTCTAGTCGGAATCAAACCCACCTAGTCGGAAAGAATTGAACCCACCTAGTCGGAAAGAATTGGCAGCACCTCAATTTTATGAGCCCACTACCAAAAATGTCCGACTTGTGATGGTGTGTAAGGTTCCCAACCTTTAATAAGGTAGAGATCCCTATGTTTACAATGCTAGTCCCTGGATCAATAGCTAGCATCCACAGTTAAGATGTAATATCAAGAAACAAAGGTCATAATACAACTTTATAACCAGGAATAAAATAATTCATTACATCTTACATAGCTCATTTGGCTATCACATTACATTGCAGCAGAATATCTATAAAGCATGGATTCCTTCATTCAAAGTGCCACAGGCAAACATGTTGGTTGTAGACTTGTAATCCTATTCAACACACTTCTCTAACATCAAACAAACCTGCAACATAATAAGTTGCAGCCACAAGGGTCAATACATTTGAATT
This sequence comes from Avena sativa, assembly GCA_916181665.1. NCBI lineage: Eukaryota > Viridiplantae > Streptophyta > Magnoliopsida > Poales > Poaceae > Avena > Avena sativa. The sequence continues at coordinate 312,238,992 of OV702283.1, forward strand.
GTATTGGCAAGTTTCACTACTATGTAGAAATAAGTGGATCCTATCAATACATGCATAGTTGGCTAAGTAGGGTTTAGGCTCATTTGTAGAAAGCATTATAGTTTTATCTTATCTTTTCAAAATAGTTTTTCATCTTTTATCAAATCTTTCTGAATTTCTTGGAAAAGTCCAAGTGCTTCAAATCCCTTGTTGTCACCATCAAGTTTTACTTAGAGAAATTGGAATGTCGAGATCTTCCATAGCTTCAGGCCTTAGTTGCTCAGAATTGTCCATAACCGGGGACACGGCTAAGTACTTATAATTTGATCTTCTGCAGAAGTTGTACACTTTACCCACATGACACAATCTCGTCTTGATGCCACCAGTGGCCCCTGGATAAGTACTCACCAAAATGGAGTACTGGCAGATCGAGAATGTGACAAAGTCTTTCCATAGGAGTCCTCCCAATACACAATGCTAGCTTGTCAACCAGGCACCAATGTAGGGATAAATTTCCCATACACAATTCTAGTTAACCTGAAGATGCCAATGCATGGGTCTTCCACTATGTAGTTGACTAAGCCAGAGCCCATTTAGCATGTGGCTGTACACGGAAGCCACCGTACGAGAAACATGTTCAATCTCTAAGTCCCTGGGTGGTTTTCTTCTAGTGCACACACAAAAAGATAGCCATATAAACATGGTTCCCTTTGTTGCCACCTTGTCCAATCTTGAGTATCCTTGTCCACCCAAGTGGTTCATTGTGTACTTGTTTTATTATATAAAACATATATCTTTCCAACACTTCATATAATCATATCATGTATCCCATCCCAAATATATAGCAGGGCTAAGCATACTACAACTACAATGTTTTCACTAAGGAAGATATAAGGGTATCCTATTAGGATTTAGCATAGCATAAAATATAGTAGTCCTTATCATGCATGTTACAAAAATCCACTAAGTTGAAAATAGTAGGACTTGGATGATAGTGTCACTTTCCTTTTTAGTAGAGAATGTTGGTTCACTCCTTGATCTTGAAAATATCACACTCTTCTAACTTCACTACAATTGAATCAATCAAACACATATTCAACTAGTATTCAAACAATTTTATCACACATAAAATAATAGAAACAAGGCAATGCATGCAAGCTGCAAAAGATGGTTTTATTTAGGAAAGTGGTTTCTTTTAGGCTCTAAACATTTTAAGGTTCAAAGTGGTCAATTACTAAAGGGGTAAAACCATTTGCAAAAGGTTTCATCTCATAAACCAAATATTATGCTAAGGTGGTATTTTATGTAGTTGAAAATATCTTTTAGCAAAGTAATAACCTTATATGGTTCATCAAATATATTTTAATTCTCAAAACTTGGTGTTTATGGTCAGAGAGTTTAATTAAAATCATTTCCCAAAGATTTTACTCAAAAATCATTTCTAAACCATAAACAATATTTTTATTTGACTAGAAATGAGCTAACTCAAATATTTATTCGTTAACTTCACAAAATACAATTTTAAATCCATAAGTTTATTCCTATGGTCATTAGGTTCAAAACAAACCAATTATCAAACATTTCACTTTAAAAATATAACCAGAACAATTTTTATATTCAAAATATGCCTACACAAGTTTCTGGTATTTCAACCAATTTTCCAGAAGCAAAACATTAAACAAAGTCCATGGTTGGGTAGGATTTGTCTTGCTGATTCCATTCATATAAAATTTTCAAAATTTGGACGTGTAGAACTAAAGTTATGAATTTTACAAATTTGCAAATCTAATAGATTCTAATTTCTGTTTTAAACCAAACCCTGTCCAGTGGCTCGATTCTATTGGCCGGTAACGGTTCGCGCGGATCGCTCTCTGCGAGTCGTTGGAACTAAATAATATCGTGCGGCACATATGGACGCATACCCCTTCGCCTAAATCTAATCTTAGCCGCAAGATTCAGATCCAACGTGCACTGTGCGTCTGACAAAGGTTGGGCGGCGCTAGCGGCGGCTGGCGGCGGCGCACGCTCGGGCGGTGAGCTTGCCGATGATTTAGGAAGCGAGGGAGAGGGAGGAGTAGCTCACCGTGTTTGTGTGGTCGAGGTGAAGCTCGAGGTGTGGTCTGTTTGTCGAGGGGCGCACCGGAGCTGCGTGGATTGCTCGCCGGAGCTAGCAGCGGCGTCGGGTGTCTCTGGTTGTCGTCGGGGGCGAGTCTGCAGGTCATGCCGAGGCAAACGGGAGGTGCCGTTAGACGCGTACTGTCCTGGGGATCATGGGAGCATCAACAGGAGGTGCCAGGGCAGTCTGTACTCACCGGGGTGGTTGCCGGAGCGAATGGCAAACGCGGCGGTACTCAGATGCTTCGGTTCATCGACGATTTGGAGCGCGCGCGAGCGAGCTAGTGGTACTGGTAGATGCGCCTGACGATGGGGAGCAGGCTTACGTGCAATGGGAGGCGAGTGGCGGCTGGTCGGCGCCGGAATTTGCTGGAGAAGCTCGCCGGAGTAGTGGGGTTCGAGCTCACGATTCGCTCAGCCTGGAGGCAGAGAGGGAGAGGCAAGTGAGGGGAAAGGTAGAGGAGAGCGTGGCATTTAATCGGGCATGGTCACTGGCGAGTTTAATCCGGCCATCAACGCGAATTCAAGGAGATTAAACACGGCAGTAAACGGCGAGGGGAACGGTCGACGCGGTGGAGACGATGATGACGGGGTAGTGGGGTCCAACGGTCATCGAGATTGAGAGAGGGGGAGTGGGGTCGCAGCGTCAGTGACGGGGTGGGTTCTTTTCTGAGTGAAAAACGGTTCATGAGTGGAGAGAGCTGGTGGGCTGCGAGTGGGCTTGCTGGGCTGGCCAGATGGGCTGCTTCGTTTCTCTTCTTTTTTTATACTGATTGCTTTTTCTTTTTCTGTTTTGAATTTCTATTTTGATTTTATTTCAAACAATTCAAACTCCAATTAAATTCAAACCACCTCCAAACTTTGTGTTGATTTTAATTCTGTTTATCAACATATTCTAAAGTCCAAAATAAAATAATTCTTTTATTCTTTTTGGGATCTATTAATAATTAAATAAATAGACCTTAGTCTTTATTTCAAATAGGATTTAATTTATTTTTAAACTCTATTCGAAATCTAAATAATACCAAAACCTTTTCAGTAGGTTTTATTTGAAAATATAAAATACTTGGAATTCTTATTTAAAATACTTTAACAAGTTTTAGTGTTTGTTTAAAATGGAAAAAGCCTTTACTTAAATAAAATTGGATATTAATAGATCCTTTTTATTTTATTTAAATAATCCTTTACTCTTTTTATCAAATAGAAATATTTTATTTCAAACGCTTGGCCAAGATTAAATTTGACTCTTTAAAATAGTCCTTATTTACATTTCTACCTTTGCTTTTGAAAACCATATCTTTTTATTAAAAGATCCAAAAATAGTGATTCCAACTATTATAACTTTATTTATTATATGTTTATCTTTTTAAATCCCTTTAGGATTCTATTGGATCAAAATAGGTTTTGATGTTTCCATTTGGAATCAAAAAGTTTCTTCTCACCCTAAATTTCAACAAATTTTTATTTTGTTTAATTATTTTTTCACATTACAAAATTTGGAAAATTTTGGGATGTGACAGGCTACCATCCTTAAAAGAAATCTCGTCCCGAGATTTGGGAAGGCTAGGGTTACAAGTTGGGCTTCAAGGCAACTTTGGTACTACCACCCTTAAAAGAAAGTCTCATAGGGTTACATTGATGGTTCACTTGACTATGGGTTCAACACTTGATATCCAGACAAGGAATCCTTATTTGACTCAACTGAGTTAACTAATTCCTGATATCCACTTCTTCTATCTCTTCAAAGTTCCCATCCATGTCAATGTGGTTCACATGTCCTTTCTGGGTCACATTGGAGTCATTTCCATTGGATCTTCTAGCATCCTTTTTCTTTTTCTTCTCAGGACAGTCTGATGCATAGTGTCCAAGTTCCTTACAATTATAGCACTGCAACTGGCTAATGTCTTTGTTCCTGAAAGTGTCATGTTGGTTCTGACCAAGGTCATCTCCATTGTTAGTATCATTTCCATTATTATCACTTCCATTGTTGTTTTGGTGATACTGATGTGGTTCAGAATCTTCATTGCTCTTTTTGAATGAACGCTTCTTTTGTGATGATCCTGAGTGATACTTGATTTTATGCTTCCTCTTTCTATTCTCAACTTGATTCATTTTATTTTCCAAAATGGTGGCTTTGTCACAGAGTGATTGATAAGTTGGGACATATGCAACAGATAGCTGCAGGTTCAACTCACCATTAAGTCCTTCAAGAAATTTTTCCTTTCTCTTAGCATCTGTATCAACTTCATCTGGTGCATAGCGTGCTAGATTGTTGAATTCTTCAATGTACTCAGCCACACTGAGGTGAAGTTGTTTCAGATTGTGGAATTCCTTTTTCTTCAAGTGCATCACTCCAGATGAGATGTGAGCTGTACGGAAACCATCCTCAAAAATAGCCCAAGTCACATCCTCAAGGGGAGTGGTGATCTGAAAGTTGTCCCACCATGTTGCTGCTGGTCCTTCAAGTAGAAATGCTGCAAACCTAACTTTTTCTTCATCGGTGCAGCCAACAGTCACTAAGTCCTTGTTCACCGAACGTAGCCAATCATTGGCTTCCATTGGATTAGTTGTTCCAGAGAACCTTGCAGGCCTAAGTTTCAGAAACCTGGTGAGTATATCATGTGCTGGAGGATTATTCTGATTGTTGTTGTTCTGATTCTGTATGTACGTGGTTATCATCTGCATTAGCTGTGTCTGAGCTGTCATCATCTGCTGCATCTCAGGAGTGATGTTGTTATTGTTGTTTTGGTTGGGGTTAGCACGATGGGGAGGCATCTGTTGGTTTGATAGGGATAAGTAATGATGGATAGATCTAGAGAAGTCCTAACACACAACTCAAAACAACCAAGTTCAATCAAACAATCAACAAGCAACTACCCACTTAACAACTTATGAGCTTAACTCATGAGTTGAAAGAAACAACAAGTTTTCTTGAAATAATTAACTTGGTATGGTCATACCTCATAGGTCAATATGATCCATACACTAACATGATATCAATGTTTTTGGTAGGCAATCTAATGTCTCTTGGCTCTCACTTGTAGTCCTTAGTGATGCTAGGTTGAAGTCCTTGGTCATGGTGAAGGCTTTTTCCATCAAGTTGAAAAGGAAGAGGTGTAGAATCAAAACCAAAAAGGTTGAGGAAAGCGTTTACAAGATTGTTTGTAAATAAGTTTTTGGAACAAACATAACTCCTATTTTTCTAAGGGGTTTTGTCCCATCCTAGGGTTACAATCCTACAGGCAACACAGTGCTCTGATACCATCTGTAAGGTTCCCAACCTTTAATAAGGTAGAGATCCCTGTGTTTACAATGCTAGTCCCTGGATCAATAGCTAGCATCCACAGTTAAGATGTAATATCAAGAAACAAAGGTCATAATACAACTTTATAACCAGGAATAAAATAATTCATTACATCTTACATAGCTCATTTGGCTATCACATTACATTGCAGCAGAATATCTATAAAGCATGGAGTCCTTCATCTTCAAAGTGCCACAGGCAAACATGTTGGTTGTAGACTTGTAATCCTATTCAACACACTTCTCTAACATCAAACAAACCTGCAACATAATAAGTTGCAGCCACAAGGGTCAATACATTTGAATTGTATTGGCAAGTTTCACTACTATGTAGAAATAAGTGGATCCTATCAATACATGCATAGTTGGCTAAGTAGGGTTTAGGCTCATTTGTAGAAAGCAGTATAGTTTTATCCTATCTTTTCAAAATAGTTTTTGATATTTTGTCAAATCTTTTTGAATTTCTTGGAAAAGTCCAAGTGTTTCAAATCCCTTGTTGTCACCATCAAGTTTTACTTAGAGAAATTGGAATGTCGAGATCTTCCATAGCTTCAGGCCTTAGTTGCTCAGAATTGTCCATAACCGGGGACACGGCTAAGTACTTAGAATTTGATCTTCTGCAGAAGTTGTACACTTTACCCACATGACACAATCTCGTCTTGATGCCACCAGTGGCCGCCGGATAAGTACTCACCAAAATGGAGTACTGGCAGATCGAGAATGTGACAAAGTCTTTCCATAGGAGTCCTCCCAATACAAAATGCTAGCTTATCAACCAGGCACCAATGTAGGGATAAATTTCCCATACACAATTCTAGTTAACCTGAAGATGCCAATGCATGGGTCTTCCACTATGTAGTTGACTAAGCCAGAGCCCATTTAGCATGTGGCTGTACTCGGAAGCCACTGTACGAGAAACATGTTCAATCTCTAAGTCCCTGGGTGGTTTTCTTCTAGTGCACACACAAAAAGATAGCCATATAAACATGGTTCCCTTTGTTGCCACCTTGTCCAATCTTGAGTATCCTTGTCCATCCAGGTGGTTCATTGAGTACTTGTTTTATTATATAAAACATATATCTTTCCAACACTTCATATAATCATATCATGTATCCCATCCCAAATATATAGCAGGGCTAAGCATACTACAACTACAATGTTTTCACTAAGGAAGATATAAGGGTATCCTATTAGGATTTAGCATAGCATAAAATATAGTAGTCCTTATCATGCATGTTACAAAAATCCACTAAGTGTAATGAAAATAGTAGGAAATGGATGATAGTGTCACTTGCCTTTTTAGTAGAGAATGTTGGTTCACTCCTTGATCTTGCAAATATCACACTCTTCTAACTTCACTACAATTCAATCAATCAAACACATATTCAACTAGTATTCAAACAATTTTATCACACATAAAATAATAGAAACAAGGCAATGCATGCAAGCATGCAAAAGATGGTTTTATTTAGGAAAGTGGTTTCTATTAGGCTATAAACATTTTAAGGTTAAAAGTGGTCAATTACTAAAGTGGTAAAACCATTTGCAAAAGGTTTCATCTCATAAACCAAATATTATGGTAAGGTGGTATTTTATGTAGTTGAAAATATCTTTTAGCAAAGTAATAACTTTATATGGTCCATCAAATATATTTTATTTCTCAAAACTTGGTGTTTAGGGTTAGAGAGTTTAATTAAAATCATTTCCCAAAGATTTTACTCAAAAATCATTTCTAAACCATAAAAAATATTTTTATTTGACTAGAAATGAGCTAACTCAAATATTTATTCCTTAACTTCAAAAAATACAATTTTAAATCCATAAGTTGGTTCCTATGGTAAGTAGTTTCAAAACAAACCAATTAGCAAAGATTTCACTTTAAAAATATAACTAGAACAATTTTTATATTCAAAATATGCCTACACAAGTTTCTATAATTTCAACCAATTTTCCAGAAGCAAAATATTAAGCAAAGTGCTTGGTTGGGTAGGATTTGTCTTGATGATTCCATTGATATAAAATTTGCAAAATTTGGACGTGTAGAATTAAAGTTATGAATTTTACAAGTTTGCAAATCTAATAGATTCTAATTTCTGTTTTAAACCAAACCCTGTCCACGAGTGGCTCGATTCTATTGGCCGGTAACGGTTCGCGCGGATCGCTCTCTGCGAGTCGTTGGATCTAAATAAGATCGTGCGGCACATATGGACGCATACCCCTTCGCCTAAATCTAATCTTAGTCGCAAGATTCAGATCCAACGTGCACTGTGCGTCTGACCAAGGTTGGGCGACGCTAGCGGCGGCTGGCGGCGGCGCACGCTCGGGCGATGAGCTTGCCGAAAATTTAGGAAGCGAGGGAGAGGGAGGAGTAGCTCACCGTATTCGTGTGGTCGAGGTGAAGCTCGAGGTGTGGTCTGTTTGTCGAGGGGCGCACCGGAGCTGCGTGGATTGCTCGCCGGAGCTAGCAGCTGCGTCGGGTGTCTCTGGTTGTCGTCGAGGGCGAGGCTGCAGGTCATGCCAAGGCAAACGGGAGGTGCCGTTAGACGCGTACTGTCCTGGGATCATGGGAGAATCAACAGGAGGTGCTGGGGTAGTCTGTACTCACCGGGGTGCTTGCCGGAGCGAATGGCAGACGCGGCGGTGCTCAGATGCTTCAGTTCGTCGACGATTTGGAGCGCGCGCGAGCGAACTAGTGGTACTGGTAGATGCGCCTGACGATGGGGAGCAGGCTTGCGTGCAATGGGAGGCGAGGGGCGGCTGGTCGGCGCCGGAATTTGCTGGAGAAGCTCGCCGGAGTAGTGGGGTTCGAGATCACGATTCGCTCAGCCTGGGGGAAGAGAGGGGGAGGCAAGTGAGGGGAAAGGTAGAGGAGAGCGTGGCGTTTAATCGGGCATGGTCACTAGCGAGTTTAATCCGGCCATCAACGCTAATTCAAGGAGATTAAACAGCGAGGGGAACGGTCGACACGGAGGAGACGATGACGACGGGGCTGTGGGGTCCAACGGTCAGCGAGAGTGAGAGAGGGGGAGTGGGGTCGCAGCGTCAGTGACGGGGTGGGTTCTTTTTTGATTGAAAAATGGTTCACGAGTGGAGAGAGCTGGTGGGCTGTGAGTGGGCTTGCTGGGCTGGCCAGATGGGCTGCTTCGTTTCTCTTCTTTTTTTTATACTAATTGCTTTTTCTTTTTCTGTTTTGATTTTATTTCAAACAATTCAAACTTCAATTCAATTCAAACCACCTCCAAACTTTGTGTTGATTTTAAATCTGTTTATCAACATATTCTAAAGTCCAAAATAAAATAATTCTTTTATTCTTTTTGGGATCTATTAATAATTAAATAAATAGACCTTAGTCTTTATTTCAAAAAGGATTTAATTTATTTTTAAACTCTATTTGAAATCTAAATAATACCAAAACCTTTTCAGTAGGTTTTATTTGAAAATATAAAATACTTGGAATTCTTATTTAAAATACTTTAACAAGTTTTAGTGTTTGTTTAAAATGGAAAAAGCCTTTACTTAAATAAAATTGGATATTAATAGATCCTTATTATTTTATTTAAATAATCCTTTCTATTTTTATCAAATATAAATATTTTATTTAAAAAGCTTGGCCAAGATTAAATTTGACTCTTTAAAATAGTCCTTATTTACATTTCTACCTTTGCTTTTGAAAACCATATCTTTTTATTAAAAGATCCAAAAATAGTGATTCCAACTATTATAACTTTATTTATTATTTGTTTATCTTTTTAAATCCCTTTAGGATTCTATTGGATCAAAATAGGTTTTGATGTTTCCATTTGGAATCAAAAAGTTTCTTCTCACCCTAAATTTCAACAAATTTTTATTTTGTTTAATTATTTTTTCACATTACAAAATTTGGAAAATTTTGGGATGTGACATGGTGCAAACACTGGCGGGAAAAACGATTAGACCTTCTTCGAGGGATTAAATTTTACCGACTATCTAATAGGGGTAAAATAGAGACATAACAATAACACAGAATAAAGTAATTATAATGTGAAATGGTATGGCTATATTCATGGCGATCTGCATCTCCACAAAGCATGTAATCTGACTCGTGCCAACTCTTGTCACTTGCCATCTTACTCCATTTCGTCGACTTGTACATTGCCTTGTATGCCATCCGGGTTCTCCACACAGCTCCACTAGCTTAGTAAAGTAAATTACATGGAGAATCCGACACACAGGTCGTTATACAATAAACTGACAGCACCTAGGCTCCAGCCGGGTGACAAAACCGTGATTCGCATATCATGTATGGATTACACACATACATCACATGCACATGAACCATACCATTCACAACTTCCTACAAAAACAAGTTATGCATAGATACGCTATCTATCGGCGTTGTGAAACTCGCAAAAATGTCCAACGCGCTACGATGTGGACATGGATTCCGACCATTGTTCCGATTCAATCAAACTCTTTGATCTTCGATCACCGCTTCTGGATTTACGTGTCACATTCTACCCTGATGGTGGAAACTGGCTGGTAGGGGTATGTCGCTCCACGACCTCAGCAGTATGATCACGGAAATCAGATCTACCATTCCCGAGTACAGTTGATCCAATCAACATCGTACAAAACCGATCTATCTCATAGATCGACCACCAAAGCAGCACATAGATCTCATATATAGCCAACCGCATATCACATATGCGAGATCTCGAGCCTAAAACAAGAAGCTACCGCTCTGATACCACTGTTGGGCCACGTAGAGATAAAACAAAACTTTTCCCTCTAACATGGTGATCCCAAGATCCAGCTGAGGTAGAAGGCCACGAGGTTTACCACTAGACGCGCAGTTGCGGATTACTGATGAACCGCGTCAGTTGATGCAGTGCAGTCCCTTTGCGATCCGATCCGATCGTCCTGGTGGTGATCGTACATCACCTCTGCTGGTATCCACACGTACGAGGAGGAGCAGTGGTGGGGAACTACTAGGTTCGTTATGACGCCAGGACTGCTATGGATCTAGGGTTTCCAACACATGTAACAACCTAACCAAACAACGATTAACCCTTCCGGGTTACTGTACTCCACTATATATAGGGAGTGAACGTGGGCTCCACTCACGTGGCCCATTCACTAAAGCCCATATAATACCAGTCACCATGAGTCCGACTCACTGACTCAGTCCAAATCCGGCTCGGGTCCAACCCAACCAGATTTCCATTTCAGATCCAATCTGAACTTGCTCCCGCTCTTAAGTGTGTGACCCCACAGGCTCATGGCTATTAGAGTCTGACTCTCAATTGATCAGTCGGTAGTGGCTCCTAGCAGAACATGCCGACTCCCAAGTACCAAAGAGTCATGACGACTTGCCTTTCCAATGTGACTTACGTCCGAGTCCCTTTTGCCTCATGATATACCTTGTCATACGATAGGCGAATAACTGGCATCCCTTTAATAGTCCGACTCTCTTCTCGATCAGAGATAAGTAATTCATCCGACTAACTCTTAGTCGATCGCCTTGGTTAACACTTAACCGAGTCGCGCATGGCCATGATTTCCGAATCATATCATTCGAGAGGGCCCAGATAATATCTCTCCAAGAGGAGGTGGAAAATCCCATCTTGGTTATTCACATCACGCATCTTGATTCTCAGTCGACCTAAACTCTGCCTTTATAACTGCCCAGTTACGGATCAAGGTTTGACAGAACCTAAGTCGGTGATCCTCAACTCAGACTGTGCAACAACCTTAGGTCTAAGGATTACATTGATTAAGATATACAAATGACAACTTGTTAGTTGTACCTCAATATGGGTCAATCCGACTCGCTGAACTCTTTAGCTGAATCTGTGTAAGTCGGAATAGCATCACCATGCTCATGACAAGTGTAACCGAGTCATCAAGCCGACTTTCACATTGTTCTAAGTTGTGTGTCCAGCACAACCTCAATGACCAAGGACATTTAGTACAAACAACATGAATGTATAGTTCCACAACCGAATCACATATTCAATGATACACATCAGATGTTTATGTAAGGACAACTTAATATCTTTATGAATACAATGGGAAATATCATCATACATGATTGCCTCTAGGGCATATTCCCAACATTATACTATGCGGATATCCGAATCGGATGATCACGTCCTCAACGAACTTTCTGGATGTGGCTCCATCGCAACTGATTGCAGGTTTAGCCTCAATCCACTGTGTAAATTTATCCACCATCACTAGTAGGTGAGTAAATCCAAATTTCTCCATATGAAACGGCCCTACCATATCAAGCACCTAGACCGCAAATGGACATGTAATAGGGATTGTTCGCAGCTGCTCAGCCGGAACATGTGCTTGATGGGCATACTTTTGGCAGCCTTTGCACGTTTTGACCAGTTTGTCGGCATCCGCCTTAGCTATAAGCCAAAAGAATCCGTTTCTAAAAGCTTTTGCCACTAAGGATCTGGCTGTAGTGTGGTGACCACACTCGCCTTCGTGGATTTCCCATAAGATCTCCACTCCTTCTTCTGAAGAAATACATTGCTGAAAACCCCCAGAAACACTCCGCTTATATAGCTCACCATTTATTATAGTGTAGGATTTTGCTCGTGGGACGATCTGCCGGCTCAAGACTTCGTCTTCGGCTAATTTTCCGTCTATCAGATAATCCAGATAGGGTTTTGTCCAGCTAGGGATTATAGCCAAAACTGCTATTAAAGGTGAGTCGGATTTCATCGGATAGTCCTCATCTACTCCGGTTATGGAGGGACCCTTAAATTCTCTAAAAAAGCGCCATTCGATACTTGTTTACGCACAGAGCCTATCCTTGATGGAGAATTTTCTTCCTCATTTTTTGCTCGAGGGATATGTTGTACCTCAAAACCATCAAACGATTTAGATAATTCATCCACGACAGCTCTGTATGCTGCCATGTGCTTGTTTGCATTGCAGATATGGGATACTTGTTGAGCAACTAAATCCGAGTCTCCATAACACATGAGTCTTGTTATGACAATGTTTTTGGCCATGCATATTCCATGCAACAATGCTTCATACTCGGCAATATTGTTAGTTGTCGTGAAGTGTATTTGTAACACATAGAACAACTTATCTCCTTGGGGTGATTTGAGCACCACGCCAGACCCCGAGCCTCCTCATGCTTTTGATCCATCAAAGTGAAGGGTCCAAAATTCCGAGTCTAGAGGACTTGTATTTTCTGTCGTCTCTTTCCAATCAACAACAAAGTCGGCAAGTATTTGGGACTTGATTGCTCTATGCGGCTTGTACTCAATGTCGAAAGCTGCATGGTCTATCCCCACTTTGCGACATGTCTTGTGGCATCGCGATTATTGATTATATCTCGCCGGGGAGCGGTGCTCACCACTGTGATCTTATGCTCTTGAAAATAGTGTCGTAGCTTTCTAGATGCAAAGAACACTCCATAGGCTAGCTTCTGATGGTGCGGATACCGTTGTTTCGACTCTATTAGTACCTCACTTAGGTAACAAGTTGGACGCTGCACCTTATGGTCGTGGCCTTCTTTCTTGCGCTCCACTACTATTACCACACTTATGACCTTGTTGGTCGCTGCAATGTAGAGTAACATAGGCTCCTGAGGTTCTGGTGTTGCGAGAATTGGTGGGTTTGAAAGTATATCTTTCAAACCCTGTAGGGTAGTTTCGGCTTCTTGGGTCCAGACAAATTTGTTGGTTTTCTTCAAGAGTTTGTATAAAGGTGCGGCTCTTTCGCCGAGCCAGCTGACGAACCGACTCAATGCTACGATGCAACAAGTGAGACGTTGCATGTCCTTCAGGCGAGTCGGCCTGATAATGTTGAGTATAGCCTTGATTTTGTCTCGGTTCACCTCTATGCCTCGCTCGGAGACAATGAAACCTAACAATTTTCTGGCTGGAATTCCAAAGAAACACTTCTTCGGATTTAGCATCATGTTGAATTTTCGTAGACTAGCAAATGTTTCCTCCAAGTCGGAAATTAAAGTTCCATTCTTTTTGGACATAACTTCTATGTCATATACGTATACATGAAAGTTACGTCCGATTGTTGAGACAACATTGCATAGTACGTTGATATGTTGCTCCTGCGTTCTTTTAGCCGAAAGGCATAGTTTTGTAGCAGAAGGTTCCGAAAGGAGTGACGAAAGACGTCTTAATTTGATCTGACTCTATCATCGGTATTTGGTGATATCCGAAATATGCGTCAAGAAAACAGAGTAATTCCGACCCTGCCATTGAGTCGATAACTTGATCGATTCTTGGAAAAGGAAACGGGTCTTTTGGGCATGCCTTGTTCAAAGCGGTATAATCAACACACATCCTTAAATCAATAGTGTCCTTTTTAGGGACGAGTACAGGATTTGCCACAAAGTCTGTGTGTATGACCTTTGTTATGAATCCAACTAATTCTAGTCGGGCTAATTCCTTGGCTATTGACTTGCGCTTTTCATCACCAAATCGTCGTAAGGACTGTTTGACGGGTTTAGCGTCAGGGTACACATTAAGAGAGTGCTCGTTAAGTTCCCTAGGTACTCCGGTCATGTCAGAAGGCTGCCATGCGAAGATGTCACTATTAGCTTTGAGGAACTCGACGAGCGCGCTTTCCTATGTGAGGTCTAAGCCTACCCCTATGTTTGTCATCTTGGAGGGATCATGTTCCTTCAGCGACGTTTTCTTCATCTCTTCCGACGTCTTGAACTGTATGCTTGGCTTCAGCACCTCGTTCTTTGTAGTGGGCATCTTGTCGTGGTATTGCCGATGAGTATGCCATGGAGGGGTCCTCACAGTGCATGTTTAGAGACATGGGGTAAGGCGGACGGTTGACGGGTACGAGGTAACACAGCTTACCCAAGTTCAGATCCCACAACGGTGGTGGAATCCTACTCCTGTTATAAATCACTATAATGGCAATATGCCGAGTTACAAGGATCGGTTCGCTGTGCGAGGTATGAGTTAATTGGTGCCCTAAAGGCTCCCATAAGCCCGACTTATATAGTCGCTAGGTCCTAGGGTTACATGGAAAGTCCTAGCTGGACAGGTTACAGAGTCCTACACAGTATACAATCAGTCTAACGTGTCTTGCACTCCAAGGCTCCGGGTACGTTGGTGACTCCTCCTTAGCCTTCCTTTATCCGGCATGGGCCTCTCTTCTGGATCCATCTAACTAGGCCGCCCAGCAGGCCACGGGCCATGCTACCAACTGTGGGCCACCCGGGTTATCTGGATAAGAGACATGCTATGAGGATACCCATATAGCATATCCCCAATAGTAGCCCTCGGAGAACTCCAAGATCTTGCATCGTCTTGCCTCTTCAGGTTGAATGCTCTGTCTAGATGGATGTCGGCAAATCATCCAGCAATATCTTGTAGTCCTCCCAAGAACCCTGCAATGCTCTCCGTCTTCAACTTGTAAGTCGGAGAAATGCTAAATCTTCCATCGTACTCTTCTCGTAGCTGGACTGGATCCGTCCATGCCGGAATATTCCGATGTGATGGTTCATCTGCCCGTGTCAGCTAGAACGACATAGACATAGGAGAACGGCGCCTTGTAACTCACACATGCAGTGAACATAATCATGTCCGTTTTTCATGCGCGAAGGATACGAAACGTTGCGGCGGCGGTTGGGAACGTGGAGAAATTTCCACGCACGCGCCCGCACACGTCGTCCATGTGCCGACCATTCGATCACCTTACATGAACCTTGACGCTGGGGTTATAAATTTTAACCGTGGCAGATTTTCATCTCTTCACCTCATTCTTCCCCTGTGTCATCGTCTTCCTCCTGCGGGCACCTCCTTGAGCCCTCCACGCATACACGAAAAACCCTAATCTCCCAATCTCCCTAGTCACCTATCCTCCCATCTCAATGGCGAGCAGCAGCTCCAACCCTTCCATAGCGGCATCGGCCGATGTCGTGGTGAAGCCGGCAGGCTCCGGCGAAGTGTCCCCAGAGGGCCTATTGCTACAAAAGTCCATGGTGGTGGAATCCACCGGCGGCGACCATATCCCAGCTGCGCTAGAGCTGATGTACGAGGAAGGCGACTCCCATAAGGGGGAGTGGCGTGGCTCTAATATCACCAACAATGATATCAAGGAGCTCCTCGTCGAAGGCTGCCTCCCTATGATGGAGGGGCTTGTCTGGCGGGTGGCGCCGGCCGGCGAGGTCACTCCTTCTCCCCAAGCCAGAGAGAAGGTGTACCTCAAAGCTCAACTGGTACGAAGCTTCTCCCTCCCCAGATCCAACTTCTTCCTTGCTGTCCTCAAACACTACCGGGTTCAACCTCAAAACCTTTCCCGCAATAGCATCCTCAAGCTTAGCAACTACGCATCGCTTTGTGAGGGTTACCTAGGGATTAGGCCTAGGTTAGACTTGTTCATCTAATTCTTTACCGTCAAGACGGAAGCCGAAGCGAGCAAGGACGAGCTTAGGAATTGCAGGACAATTAGTTTTAAGATCCGGCCTGGCCGGTGGTTCCCCGATATCTTCGGCCATGAATCTTGCAAGAACTGGCAACAGACGTACTTATACGGCCCAGATATCTCTCTGGCCGACCGAGAAGAAACGTATCCAGACTTCGTCGATGGAGCCGCCGCTGAAGCCCTGACATGGAGATCCCAGGCCACCCTTCCCTCCGACAATGACGCTTCCCGCGCCATAAGGCGGATAGAGTGGTTTGTAGACACGGGTCTTACTGGGTTGGACCTAGCCATGTGCTAGTTCGTCAGGCGGATCCATCCTCTGCAGCACCGCTCGAAGCTGATGAATGAATATACCAAGGAGAGGAAGGGTAGCCTCCGCATCTCCGAGGACAACTTCTCGAGTGACTCTATCAAGCTCCGCCTCAAGGACATCGTCATGGTGAAGGACAGGAAGTGTGGCTTCACCATCACCTACGACATCTTTGAGGAGGGCAAGTGCCTAGAGGTACCTATTTATTTTTTGTATATGACATATACTCCAGTTCTTCTGTCTAGCCGTTATCATCTCATCTAAAACTTTGGGATTTCACTTAATAGCTCAAAAGTCTAGAGGAGGATAGCATGGTTGTCCAAATCTATGACCCCAAGATGAAGGAAGTCACCATCGTGTCCAACAACGATGTTCCGTTGGCGCGAAAGCGGAAGAGCTCCACCTCTGACGTTGCCGACGGAGGCAAGAAGAAGAAGACGGAGGGTGGAGCCTCCAAGAAGACTACTGCCGCCCTGGAGGCGGAGAAAAGAAATATTACCGGGATCCCTTTTACCAAATCACCCACTGTTGTGTAAGCCTCTTTTCCTCCGACATTGTCCATTGCTCATCTTTTTCCTGTACTTATACCTTTGCACGTTTCAGGAAGATGGCTAGTTTGAGTTTGAAGAAGACCTCCAAAACATCGGGGGCTTATAAAAACATTAAAGATATGTTGCACCGAGATGTGTCGCACCAAGGATCTCCCGCCATCGCCCCTACTACTCCCATTGTCCAGCCTGCCGCCGCTCCGACAAGCTCTCTGGCTAAGGATCAATCTGGCCCTTCCGCCATGGAGGTGGACCCAGCTGCCTCCGCAGAGTTTGTCGTTGCCGGCGAGCAGGCGACACAAGAAAGTACTGCTTCCAAAATGGTTGAAGCTCCGGCTAAGGATGCCATAGATAGCAGTAAGGCGATGGTGGTAGGCGGAGCGTCTCTCGAAGGCCGCCTCTGCACCCAGGACTTCCACAGTGCTTCCAAAGATAGTATACCCAGCGCTTACGCCGAGTATCTCAACTCTGGCTCCTGGTGCAACGCCAACCTATCCTACTTGTGGTCTTGAGGAGCTCCTCGGGCAAGCTGATATCCTGCGAGGAAATAGCCTTTCCTTTAGCAAGATATTTGCCGAGAGCGCCAGCAATCTCAAGATCATCGCACTTGTAAGTTTAATTTCCTTTTGCATTTCATATGAGTATCCCACTGTATCCCCCGAGGATTTATACGGAAAACCATAGGTCTTTGCATCTGAATGCTCTAAGAGTGACTAAGCTAGAAACTTCACACTTTAGCCCCCAAGTATGTAGTTTGAATGAATTATTTTGACTAGATACTTTCAGACTAGCATACGCAGTGTTTGTAAATTTCGATACTGTAGCCCCCAAGCCTCCAGTTGAACTAGAATTAGTTCCGATTAGATGCTTAAATAAAGAATAAGCATACTTGCTAAATTAAAAACTCGTACTGTAGCCCCCAAGCTTCTAGTTGAAAACTGAACTAGTTCTGACTAGATGCTTAAAGAAAGACTAAGCATTTTATCGAGTTAAAAACTCTCACTGTAGCCCCCAAGCCTCTAGGTGGATAGTTATCCAGCTAGATGATCCAAGTAGACTAAGTGGTTCTGATCTTCTTGCCACAGAATGAGAATGCTCGGAGAGGCATCGCCAACGAGAATTTCCACAAGATGCACGCAGAGCTGGAAGCCGAAAAGGGTAAAACTGCCTTCTTGAAGGAACAAATCACCAAGAGCAAGAGTCTATTTTCCTTTCGTTTTCGTACTCCGACTTGGTCTTGTGCCGTCACTCTCTGACTACTCACTGTGTACTATTCTTTCTCCGACTTGCAGAAGCCATCGCCAAGGCCAAGGACATTATTGAGCAATCCAAGCACATTGAGTTGCTGGATAGTGAAAACAAAATCCTTAAGCAGGAGAGGACTGATACCCTGAAGATGCGCGAGGATTCCATGAAGGCCTTGCAGGAGTCCGCCAATACGGAGATGAACAGCTTGAAGGAGGAGATTACGATGCTGAAAGAGCAGAAGAAAGCCGCCGATGAGCAAAATCAGCGCAATCTTGAAGCATACAAGATCCTCCGACAAGAACGGGACTCCATGATGGAGACGCTTCAGCAAGTTGAGGCGAGCATCTTTGGTAAGTGATTCTCCGTCTTTACACTTCTGTAAGTTAGGTACTTTGAAATTTTGTGTTACTGAACTCATGTGCTCCCTTGTCGGAATTGGAGCTCCTATTGGTTTAACCAAGTCGCCTCCTCCGCCAAAGGAATGCATGGTCCTCGTCGGCAACTTTATCAGCACCACCATCAAGCAAGCCAAGGAGATCACCAAGCCCCTTAACATTAATATCAAGGTGGTGGACTCCGTGATGAAGTTTTTGGAGATCTTGCATCAAGCCCCCGAGCGTAATGTAAGCTGGAAAGCTTCATGTACCCGGGCTGGCACAAGGATGTCTCTGGCGATGGTCAAGGCGCACTATGAAAATGCCAACCTCGACACGGTAACCTCGGGTCTTCCCGACGTAGACGATGAAGGCCAGAAGATTGACCACAAGGCTATTTGGGCATCGCTCGTGGGTCTTGACACCAGGGTTGCTGAGCTGGTCGATCCCAATGTCTTTGTGCCGCTGGAGATCATCGACGACGACCACTAGAGCTCCTCCGAGTCCCTCAAGACCACCGACTTCGAAGAATGAAAAAACACTTTGTAATATTTGTTTCCTTTGGTTTGGTGTATGCGGAAAAACTACTATGTTAACTTAAGGCGGAAAAACAATAGGTGTAATTTCCTGCTACTCAAGTACTGGTTCCAGCATGTAATTATTTTTTAAGCAAGTACTCGCTTATCCATTACTCTGGTTTTTATGCTTAACCTTTCGTGAGTCGTAAGACTCGTAGTCGGAACCATGCGCTCAGGTGATGATGCCCAATGGCACCATAAAAAACCTAAGCACAAAATCGCCGACAACAAGTGCCAAAAGTCACTACTCCAGAATCCCCATAAAAACAACAAAGAACATGTAGACCAGAAAAATTAAGATAACGCCCGTAGGCGGAATTTTCACAGTGTAAATGCAAAGCTTGCGCATAAAGGTTTTATACGATCCAAAAATGAACACTAAAGGAGGTAAAAGACTCAGAAATATGAGTGAACCAGAGAGCTTTATTTCATTGATCATATAAGAGGTACACAGTAGATAAAAAATGCTAAGTGTAAAAAGGACGTAGCTGTGCTATGTTCCATGGCCGATCAAGCTTCGGGTAGTCATCATCCGGTTCACGTCGCTTACGCTTATGATCTCCGGTGGATCTATCCTCAAGTTCACGATTGTCAACGAGGTAGTAAGACCCATAGAGCAGTACCTTGCTTATGATGAACGATCCTTCCCATGGTGGGGATAATTTGTGTGACTTCTTCTGCTTAAGTCGGAGTACCAGATCCCCCTCTTTAAACGAGCGATGCCGAATGCGGTGACTGTGGTAGCTGCATAGCTTCTGCTGGTAGATGGCGGATCTTTGGCATGCCAAAACACGCTCCTCCTCGAGAAGGTCCACATCTAGGCGTCTGGATTCTTCAGCATCATCTTCGTCGTAGGCGGCAACTCTTGGTGATCATGAAGGATGTCGGAAGGCAGGATGGCTTCTTCTCCATATGCCATGAAGTAAGGGGTGTAGCCGGTGGATCTGTTGGGTGTAGTTCGTAAACTCTACAGCATAAATGGTAATTCCTCCACCCAGGATCCTGCTACTCTATGTAGTGGTTCCTTGAGACGTGGCTTGATTCCCTGCAGAATTAATCCGTTGGCTCGCTCAACTTGTCCATTGGACTATGGGTGTGCCACAGATGCGAGGTCAAGTCGGATGCCCTTGTCCCAACAATAAGCTTCCACTTCTCAGTGTGACAAGTTGCTGCCATTGTCGGTGATAATGCTATGTGGGAGACCAAATCTCACCACTAGATCCCGGACAAACCTAAGGTCAGTTGCCCCATCAAGCTTTCTAATGGGTTTAGATTCTATCCATTTGGTGAATTTATAAACTGCTACTAGCAGATGCATAAACCCACATG
This sequence comes from Avena sativa, assembly GCA_916181665.1. NCBI lineage: Eukaryota > Viridiplantae > Streptophyta > Magnoliopsida > Poales > Poaceae > Avena > Avena sativa. Next base: position 312,259,189 of record OV702283.1, read on the forward strand.
GTGCCGTCTGTAATGAATTTAGCTGGAACATGGGGTTGTCGGGCATAATACTGGCATCCCATCCACGTCTCAACCAGCTTGTCGGCGTCCGCCTTCGCGTTCAGCTAGTATAATCCTTGCCCGAAGGCTTTGGAGACCAATGATCAAGGAGCGGCGTGATGCCCGCAATCTCCGAGATGGATCTCGCATAGGATTTCAATACCTTCTTGTTGGGAAACACACTTAAGGTATACACCAGTGGTGCTTCTTTTGTAGAGCTGTCCATTGATTATGGTATAGCCCATTGCTCGACATACTATTTTTCGTCTTTCGACCTCGTCGTCGGGCAAAGTTCCATGTATGAGATATTCCATGAACGGTTGTGTCCAAGATGGAGGGACCTTTGCCACTGTGTGAAAGAAAGAGTCAAATCTATCTGGGTTGTTGGTGTCCGCTCCCTTCACATATGGTGTCCGTAGATGCTCTAGGAAAATGCCAGGCGGAATTTGTTTGCGCCCTGATCCAAGCTTAGATAGTAGATCCCTCGTTTTGCTCCCTAGGCACATACTTGACTTCGTAGCCCAAGAAGCTCTTGGCTATCTCGTCCACTTCGTCTCGATATGCCGCCATCATAGGGTTCCGCATGTTCCAGGTGCTAGACACGTGCTGGGCAACCAAGTCGGAATCTCCAAAGCAAACTATGCGCTTGATGCCAATATCCTTGTCTACGCGTAGTCCATGAATGAGTGCTTCATACTCCGCCATGTTGTTTGTAGCCTCAAAGTGGATCTGCAGAACGTAGTGTAGCTTTTCCCTGGTTGGTGACTGTAACAGTACACTAGCCCCCGAGCCATTGAGTAGCTTTGATCCATCAAAGTGCATCACCCAGTATTCTGGCTCCGGCATAGGGGTAGCATCTGGCATCTTCGTCCAATCTGCGATAAAATCCGCCAAGTCTTGTGACTTGATAGAGCCACGTCTCTTGTAGGTGATCTCAAAGGCGGCAAGCTCAATGCCCCCACTTCATGACCCTTACTGTAGCATCGCAGTTGTTGATGATGTCGGACAGCGGAGCCTTGCTCACAACTATGATAGGGTGCTCCTGGAAGTAGTGCCTTAGCTTCCGAGAAGCAAGGAACACTCCATAAGCTATCTTCTGGTAGTGCGGGTAATGCTTCTTGGACTCCATCAAGACCTCGCTTACATAGTAAACTGGTCATTAAACTCCATACTCATAGCCTGGTTCTTTTCGCTCTACCACAACGTCAATGCTGATTACCCGGTTGGTGGCTTCCAGGTAAATTAACATAGGCTCCATAGGCTCGGGTGCTACAAGGATAGGCGTCGAGGATACTATCTCCTTTAGCTTCTTCAGTGCTGCATCTACTTCGTCCGTCCATGTAAATTTGTCCGCCTTCTTCAGCAACTTGTACAGCGGCAGGGCCTTCTCTCCAAGTCGGCTGACGAACCGACTAACTGTTGCGACGCAAACTGTCAGTCGTTGTATGTCCTTCAGGCATGTCAGACGGTTTATGTTTAGGATGGCCTTGATTTTCTCTAGGTTGACCTCGATTCCATGCTGGGAAACGATGAAGCCCAACAATTTGCCGGCTGGAACCCCGAAGACGCACTTCTTAGGGTTAAGCATCATGTTGTATTTCCGGAGATTATCAAAGGTTTCTTTTAAGTCAGAGATTAAGTCGTTTGAATTTTTAGAAATCACCGCTATATCTTCCACATAGGCATGAACGTTCCGACCAATTTGATCGTGTAGGCAATGCTGCATTGTCCGCTGGTACGTAGCACCTACGTTTTTCAGCCCGAAGGGCATCGTGACATAGCAAAACGTGTCGTAAGGTGTGGTAAACAAAGTGGCCAATTGGTCCGACTTCCTCGTCTTAATTTGGTGGTATCCTGAGTATGCATTGAGAAAACACAAAAGTTCCGAGCTAGCCGTCGATTCAATGACTTTGTCAATGCGAGGCAAAGCAAATAGAACTTTGGGACACGCTTTGTTCAAGCCGGTGTAATCAACACACATTCTTAATTCTTTGGTTCCCTTTTTGGGGACAAGTACAGGATTGGCCACCCATCAGGTGTGAAGGACTTCTCGGATAAAACTAGCCTTAAGTAACCTAGCTATCTCTTTGCCTATGGCGCGTCTCTTGTCCTCTCTGAAGCATCGTAGAGGTTGTTTCACCGGTTTGCATTTTGGATCAATATTGAAGATGTGCTCGGCAAGTTCCCTAGGTACACCTTTCATGTCGGCAGGTTGCCAGGCAAAGATGTCCCTATTCTCACGGAGGAACTCGACAAGTGCACTTTCCTATTGGGGATCTAGGTTCGTCCCAATGGCGGTGGTACTGGAGGCATCGCCAACCACAAGTTCCACTGGCTTGGTTTCGATGGCGGCCTTGAATGCAGGGGCGGAGTCAGAAATCTGCTTCTTCGACACCGGCATCTCCGAGGCATCGACCTTGCTCTGGATCTCCTTGAATTCTTCGCTATAGAGGACAGCTTCTGCAAAGGCTGCTTCTCCAATCTTGTAGTCCCTTGCCTTGGTAAAGCTTCCGGATACGGTGATTACACCATTCGGTCTGGGTATCTTAAGCTTGTTGTAGACAAAGCATGGCTTTGCCATGAAGGCGTGGAAGATGTTGTGGCCGAATATGACGTGGTACACGCTCTTGAAGGGGACCACCTCAAAGGTCATGCATTCTTGGCGGTAATTATTAACATCGCCAAAAGCGACCTAAAGTGTGATGCACCCAAGGGAACGAGCCTCCCGACCAGGAACTACGCTGTGGAAGATGGTGTTGGTCCGCCTTAGGTTAGCCTCCGTCAAGTTCATCTTGTGTAGTGTATCTAGGTACATGATGTTGATGCTACTTCCACTATCCACCATACATTTGGTGAACTCATTGCCGTCAATCAAGGCGTTGATGACCATGGCGTACTGGTTCTCCGTAGGGATGAGGTCTGGGTGATCCTTCCTGTCCCAAGTAATTGGAATCTCTGACCAGCGCAGGTACTGGGGAACTGGGGGTAGAGTGGCCATCAGTATCCTCATGGAGGTCTTCTATTGTCGGACAGTGGGGGTTCCAAGGAAAGTGTGGAAAATGGCCGCCTTCTTCTCGAAGGGGTTCTTGCCCTTGCCATCGATCTTGGCGGTGTGCTTGGGGTAAACATCCTCATCCATGACACTTGAATCCTTGGACTCCTCTTCCTTCTACTTCCCCTTTCCCTTGCCTCACGGTCTGTTCTTCCGACTTTGTTTGTAGCTGGACTCCGGGTCCTCCTTGAGATCGTTGATGAACTTGCAATGACGATTGGTGTGAGTGGCCTTGCCATTGGCGTCAAGGTGTACAAGGCACGGCATATCACTGTACTCCTCGTACGTTTGGGAAACACGGAGCGCTACTGAGGTGGTCTCACTACCTCGCTGCTGCCCACGACCAGCCCCCGTCCTCGGCCAGCTGTCCGCCTTCACCTCGTCCTGCAAATGTCATGGCGACCATGTCGGAGGTTTGCTTTTCTTATGGCGGGATTTTTTGCTAGGTTCTGCTGTTCCTCCTAGCTTGAGTTGGAACGGCCGTTGCCGGCAGGGAGCCGCGAGCATCTTCATCGGCAGCTGCGAACTCACTGGCTAGCTGGATCATCTGGTTGAGATCTAGCCGGTGATTATCCTGCAAGCGCTTCAACTTATGTCAGAGCATTGTACCTTTCTCCAACCCATCGATGAAGGCGGCCATGGCGGTCTGAGCGTGCACTCCTGCGCAAGAATTCTTCATGTCCATCCAGCGAGAGAGGTAGGCACGAGATGACTCGTCTTTCTCCTGCACGCACCGCTGTAGATCGCCAACAGTACAAGGATGCTTATATGTACCCTCGAAGTTCTTGGTGAATGCTTCTTGCATGTCCAACCATTTGTAGATGTATTTCTTTGGCAAGTCATCAATCCATTGTTGGGCCATGCCCGCCAACATCAACGGGAGGTACTTGACGACGATGTTGGGGTTACCCCCGGAGATTTCCACCGTGTTGCCGTAATCCTGCAACCATGTAGCTGGCTTGGCGGTGCCGTCGTAGGGTTTGATGGTCTTTTTAATCCGGAAACCCTTGGGTTAAGTTGCGGTCCATATTACGGGTCCAAAGCAACATGGTCCCAAGTATTGTCCTTCCCAGGCCTCGTGAATCTTGTCCAAGCGTGAACGTGCGTCGTATGGATCCGGGCTTGCTTTTTTATTCTTGCCGCCAGGGGATGGGATGCGTGAACGACGTGGGCCTCCTCCGCCATGGAGGCTGCTAGGGGACGATGGAGGCGGAGGTAGCGGTGGGTTAGCCTTCTTTCTATTACCCTCCTGCGATGCCTCACGCTTGTCACGGTTGCTTGTCGGACGCGGAGGGTCAAGATGCGACTAGCTCTTGTGTCCATGGTTGCGCTCCCCATCATGACGGGTCTACTCCGCATTGTCGCGGATGACGATGCCGCTCTACCTTGGCGGAGGCATATCCGTACGACGATGAGTCTTGGGGTCTTCGCGATGCCGGGGACAGCGGGGCGATGGAGATGAGTGATAAGGTTGAGCCTTGACTCCATTTTCGGAGGATATGGGGATAGAGTCCTTCTTGTTGCGTGCATCCCTCCATCTTTGTTCTAACGAACCCGTCTGGGACCCGACATCATGAGGAGATCTGTCCCTTGGCCGCTTCGGCTGGCTAGACTGGCAAAACGCTGGGTCAGACTCAAGCCTCTAAGAGGTGGCCTTTTCCTGCTATTTCACCTCCTTGGCCACAAGGTCGTAGACCTGTTCCACAGCTGCGGGTGATCTATCCTGCTCTAGAAGGGTCTTGGCGACGGCGAGGTTGAGGAGAGGAGTGGGCATCACCTGCCTGCCCTCACTGTCAATGTATGGCTTTTCTTGTGGTGGCTTTGAGGGAGCCCATCCTACGTTTCGACGTACACCAGGATTGTTGATGACGTGAGCCAGAGCTTTCTTAGCCTTCTAGTGCTAGAGCAGAGTCTTGTACTTGGCCTCCATGGCTCTAGATTTCTCTATTGACTTCTGCGTGTTGGCCAGATCTCGATCCAGCTTAGCGCCTTGTTCCGCGATATCCTGCGCTTCCTCCAGCAGCTGCTGGCGCTTCTCATCAAGCCTGACTACGTTCCTTATATGGGCCACGGTCATGGGCTCGACGAGTAGGTTGACATACATCACTCTATCAGCTGGAGTGACTTGGGAAGCAGCAGACGTAGATGCCGAAGGCGGAGGGTTTGTGGTGTTGTTATTACTCGGGCCGGTACCCAGTTCCTGCGGCTGCTGCACTGGTTTAGGCGGAGGGGGCATGAATTTTGCGCGATCATTGTCGGGAGAAACAGGTGGTCCCTTCCCCTTGTCTAGCACTGTCGGCAGAGATTGTCCAGGTTGATCTTCATCCATCGTCATCCCAATGGCGATGAACACCTCTCAGGACGTGACGATGTTGTTGGCCTGCTCATCGCGTTTGTAATCCTCCTCCATCTCCTGCATAGCAGAATCTAGTTCCTCCGGGCTGAAATCTATCTCCTCTGAGTCAATGCTCATGTCGGCGTAGAGTGCGTCAAGCATGGAGTCAGAGGGTGTCGGGGCTTCCTCGATGACGGGTGGTGGAGGTGCAACAGCAGCAACAATGACTGGAGGTGGTGGTGCAGCTGCAGCAATGATGACCGGAGGCGGTGGTGGTGGTGGCTGAGGCGGAAGGGCGCCATCTAAGAGCGCAAGCACTGTCTGGGCTGCCTCCTCAGCCTCCGTGTAGTTGTTGACGGTATTCACCATGCTTTCAAAAGTGAGGCGTCCTGAAGCCTGCTGCCGCCTTAGCGTATGTCGGAGAAGTATACCTTGGTATAGTTCTTCAACAAAGTGATACATGGCATCATCATTGGGGTAATGTGCCAGACCGGATCGTATACGGAGCCAACTAGCAAGGCAGTCGTGGGGGGTTTTCACCCTCTCTCTGCATGCAACGAGCCTGATCGAAGATGGTCACCACTCCGACGAACTTGGATCTCTGCTGTCCAGACACACCGACGAAGCCGGCGGACTTGCAGCGATCTTCCACCGTTATATTCCGCACATGGGCGGTGTGGGTGGGCCTTGAATTTTTTCAATCTTTGCTGGCAAACTCTGAAGAGAGATCCGACATTTATCCTTCCGCGAACGTATCTTTCCCGTAGGCGGTCCGTGCGGGTCTTGACATTCCTCCGACTTCCAGGGAACTAGTGCCCGAATCTGTTTCGCCGATGAAGAGGTGGATGTCTCTAATGGGGACGATCGAGTAGCGGGTAGGGTTCGTCTTCACCGAGACCCAAAATTTGTCGAGAGGGACGATCAGGACGTTGCCGGAGAAGAGAACGTGACCGATGGCTACGGTTTTGCCGATTCCCGTGAAGATCTTGGACCTCGCCCGCTATAGAGCCTGAAGCGCCTCTCGCCCCACGATGGGCGCCAACTATCGTGGTATTGCCGACAAGTACGCCATGGAGGGGTCCTTACAGTGCGTGTTTAGATACGTGGGGTAAGGAGGACGGTTGACGGGTACAAGGTAACACAACTTACCCAGGTTCAGATCCCACCAAGGTGGTGGAATCCTACTCCTGCTATAAATCACTATAATGGCAATACGCCGAGTTACAGGGATCGGTTCGCTGTGCGAGGTATGAGTTAATTGGTGCCCTAAAGGCTCCCATAGGCCCGACTTATATAGTCGCCAGGTCCTAGGGTTACAGGGAAAGTCCTAGCCGGACAGGTTATAGAGTCCTACACAGTATACAATCAGTCTAACGTGTCTTGCACTCCAAGGCTCCAGGTACGTCGGTAACTTCTCCATAGCCTTCCTTTATCCAGCATGGGCCTCCCTTCTGGATCCATCTAACTGGGCCGCCTAGGAGGCCACAGGCCATTCTACCAACTGTGGGCCACCTGGGTTATCCGGATAAGAGACATGCTATGAGGATATCCATATAGCATATCCCCAACACATCTCAGACGGGTTGATGGTCTTCTTGATCTCCTGGTACTCCTGGGCATGTAGCACGGCTTCGGCAAAGGCAGCAGATCCTTCATCACACTCTCGATCCTTCCTCGGATTTCCCCGGATAGTGATTACGCCTTTTGGACCTGGAAGTTTAATCATATTGTAAATTTAACAGGGACGAGCCATGAACGCCCAATAAGCCGGACATCCGAATATGGCGTGGTAAGCACTTTTGAATGGTACCACCTAAAAAGAGAGTGGCTCAGTCTGGTAATTATCTCGGGTTCTGAATGTCATGTCCAGAGTAATCTCACCTAGAGAATCCGCGTCTGCCTGGTACAATGCCATGGAAAGTTACACTGTTGTAACTCAACTGGCTCTCGTGTAGCTTCATGCGGTGGAGCGTCTCTATGTAGAGGATGTTAATGCTGCTTCCACCGTCCATGAGAGTTTTAGAGAACTCACAACCATCAATAAGAGGATTGACGACCAGAGGGTATTTTCCCCGATGATGTGTATTCCTCGGGTGGTCTGGGCAATCAAAGGTGATGGTTATGTCCGACCAATCCAGAAATTGTGGAATAGCCGGAACCATGGCATTGAGCTCATGGAGAACCGCCTTCTTGTATTTGGCCGACTGAGATCCAAGGACGCAGACGTATGTGTCTTTTTAGTTGGAAATTCCTTCTTTCCATCTGACTTGGGCTGTGTGGCATCCGCTTCTTCCATGTCGGAATCTTCCTTGGGCTCCTTGCCTTTCTTGGAATTTTTCTTTCCTTTTCGTCGCTTGGCTCTGTAGCCAGCGGATTCGTCTTTCTTGATGTCGTAATTGAAACGACACTCAGCATTTGTGTGGGTAGATCCTCCATTACTATCCAAGTGGTGGACACAGGGATTATTAGCAATGTTGGCCCAGGTATAGGATCTTCCGGGTTGCTATTCTCCTCTGCCCTGGATTCAGGAAGTTCTGCGGCCTTGACCACGGCCGCCTCCACGCCCTCCTCATCCTCCAGATCCGAACGTTGCGTTGACAGCTGCATTGTCCGGAGCCGGTTTATCATCCGAGGTGTTCTTGCACTTCTGAGCTTATTGGTTTGGCTATTTGGCTGCATTCGGATTATCCAGAATATTTAGCAGCCCTTCTAAATCATCATTTGCATCAGCATATTTGCTTTCCATCTCTATCATCTCTCCCAAGTCTATGACATGGTCACACCTCAGTCTGTGACGTAAAAGTCCGACTGGGAGTCCTGCAATGAAAGCTTCTATCATAGTTTGCTCGTTTACTCCTTCGCAGAAGTTCTTCGTGTCAATCCATCGTCCGAGGTAATCTCGGCAGGTTTCTCCGGGTCTTTGAGTGCAACGCTGCAAGTCTCGGACTGTGCAGGGCCTCCTATATGTTCCCTCGAAGTTTGAAAAGAATGCACTTTGCATATCATACCAGTTATGAATTGAATTTTCTGGCAGTTCATTGAGCCATGATCGAGCCATCTTCCTCAACATAAGTGGGAGATATCGGACTGCAACCAGGCTGTTTCGTCCTTTGGCGATGCAGCAGCCTAGAAAAAATCCTGAAGCCAGGTATCTGGCCGAGCCGCACCGTCATAGGGCTGAATATGTCTGGAAATACCAAAGTCAACCGGAAATTTGGTCTGACGTATGCGTGGGCCAAAGCACTTGGGTCCCACCTACATATCTTCTTCCTCGTACCATCGCGCCTCTATGTTTGACTCAATGCGATGGAGAGCGTCGTTTGACGAGAGAGATCTGCGCCTCGGAGGCTCATGGATTCTACGCGGCGGAGTCGGATTTCTGCTTCTCCTCTCACCGTTGCCGCCTCATCCCTTGCGGCTTCCATGGCTACATCGGGATCCTTCATGATCACTACCTGGGGGCGAGGGTGGACCTGGTGGATTATTTCCGGCTGGGTTACACGGTGGTGGTGGAGCCTCATTATACTGACTCCGATGTTGGTTTCTTTGGGCTCCGTCCCTACATGATTCAAGACGATCCAGATCATCTCTTCGTCTGGCATTACCAGCCGGACGGCTCAGTGGTGGCATCCTTAGTAGATCTTTCTCTCGCTGCCGGCGCACTTCCGGGTCTTCTCTATAGCGGTTGTTTTGCAGACGATGGTCCTCATGAGGAACCATTGCCCTGATAGCATCTTCGGACGTAGCTGGAATAACTCTTGCCCAGTCACGCACCGGCCTGTGAGAGTGGTCGTTTGAGCCGGTTATTGAATTCTCTTCTTCTCCACGAGGAAGACAGTGTTGATATGTATCCCTGTGGAGTCTTCAGTCAGCGCTTTGGTCGGCGCCAGTGTGGCAAATTTCCGACTTTGAGGCTAGATTGCTACTGAATGACGCGGTCGTTTTCTGATGTTTTAATCCTTTGTCCAGCAACCCAACACACTGTTGGACCTGCTGTGGAGACGGATTATTGGCAAGGATAGCTCAAGCTACAGCAGCATTTTCCAACAGCGTGATGTAGACTCGGATCTTCTCTCCGGTTTTTTCGTCAAATAGGTATCTATGGATATCCGGGTTCTTGTTTGCAAGAAACGGGACTCCTCTTATTTTGTTTGGGTGTCACTGTCTAACTGTTTCTTAAGCTCGATGATGTGCGTGGCCTCTTCGAGCAAAAACAGACGGTGCTTTTCCAGGTCCTCAGCCCTTTTATCCAGCGCCTCCGGTGTAAGATCCGAAGCCGTTGGGATTGGAATCGTGAGAGCATCTTCGTAAATTTCATGTGCACCCTTGGTGATGACGTGTGTAGCACCCCCCGGGATTAGGGTTAAACTAACCTCAGATCACCATCTAAGGTAAGCTCAACTCCAAGCACGGAAGATCACAGTATGATTCAGTAACATTACAGAACTCAAGGATTCAACAGCATAAGTTTAAACTCTTAGCAGAGTACGATATTTGAGTTATTACAAACCACAGGTCATAGACCCAACATTACATTACACAGCGAAATCAAATTATGTTGTTCTACACAAAAACTTAGCAAAGAGCCTAAGAGACCTTAAACAGAAGCGACATCCCTCCCATAGTCCTTAGGATTCTACCTGGGACCCGCAACTACTCGTCGATGTCAACGTAGAAGTCACCTTTAGTTGCAGTTATATCATCTGTAGAAAAACAAGAATGGCGCAAGGCTGAGTACGAGAATGTACTCCGCAAGACTTAGATAACCTAGTATCTACATGCTATGGTTAGAAAGGCTTTCTCTGGATTTACTTTTGCGAAAAGCAATCTTTATTTGTAAACAAGAGAGAGAAGAGGCTCGTCTACTCAGAATCTTTTAAAAGGGATAAGATAATGACTTCTTCATCTTGTTCATCATATCTTGATAACCTACAGCTTCATGAGAACCACCTATCTAGGATCACCCCTCGACCCAGAGGAAGCATCCTTAAGCACACATGGATCAAGAAGTTTTATAGTGGTTAATGTTGTCTATGATCTTAAGTCTGGTCGCCAAGAGTTCATGACCGTGAACACGGCTTTTCGAAAAGATTTAACCCTGCAGGGGTGTACAACTTTACCCACACGTACCAACCGACTCTTAATGCCAAATATTATTAGCCCTCTTCCTTGGAAGGCCGGCAGAGGGTGGTTGACCATGACCTTTACCTTGCTTTCGCCGAGACCATGAGTCACTCCCTAGGGATGGTTCTGCCATAACGGGTCATGTCCCGAAGCCGGTCCGTAAAGATGTGAGGCGAGGTTGGTTTACCAGGGGCATCACCCTGTTATGAGGCACCTCCATGCTTCCCTACCTTTTATGATGCACCTCCATCACTTCCTCTTTCGAAAATGTTTTCAATGCGTATGCCAAATGGAAAGCCCGAACTATGTGACTCATGGAATCTACTAGGCAAGTTAGTTAGTCGAGGGGTTGTCCAGGCCCCGTGTGGCTGTACGCTCGTATTGGTTCCAAAGGTAAGAACTCAGTTCCTAGTGGTGGCGAGCATGGGACTACAAAAACCACACCCAACGTGGCCTCCCATACAAGCCTTAGCATGTTTAGTTAACTTGATGTCACCATCTCCTACCTTTCTAGACTCACCGGCATTTCTGATTCGTCATTCGGATAGATCAGATGTTGTTACTATGCATGCCTAAGCTGTCGATCACAAAACCTCTAGCAACGCTCAAATGCCAGACCTAGGTACGCTAGGAGCAGTGGATCAGGAGTTTAAGGCTACAAAAGGGAAACTATGCAGCAGATAGGTAACTCTAGCTACAAGACCACATTTGGAATCGTGTGCATCATAGCGAGAAAGTAATATACTTTATAAAACATTGGTTCAGAATGAGAGGTTAAGTTGGCCTTGTCCTTTAGTAGACAGATATGGATCTTCGGTGTTGTTGACTTCAGCCTCAGGCTCGGATCCTATCGCGAAGAATTAGTACCGGAAAGGAAAGCGACAATCAAGACATGACATAATGCAATGCACAATCAATATGTATGACATGACAAGTTAAGTAGTGTTGAAATGAACCCTGGAACATGATTGATTAGTTTAAATGGGGTCCGAGAGATCCAAACCCTAGAAAAGGGGAATCCTCGGAATCACCTGTGGGGTTCAATTGGTTCTTCTAATTAAACTTGTCATAAAAGTTGGTTAACAATGTATGATTATATTGCTATTGCATAGCTCTTATTTTTCTGAACATTTTGGTACATCATTTGTATTTTTTTTATTTGAAATGAATTAGTTATGAATTTCTCCAATTTTAATTCATTTTAAATCATTTTTGGAATATTTAAATTAATTTCCAAATTGGGCCCACATGTCATACTTTTATTAATTTCAGAAATTATTTATGGAAAATATTAAAAACCTAACAGCCTAGGCCCACCTGGGTTATTTATTTCCAGAAATGAATTCAAAAAATATTTAAACTAATATAATAGATTTACTGCATCATGCTGACATCAGGTACCTAATCCCAAACTTTTCTCACCGAGGCAGAGGCCAGACCCAGCCACTAACTGTTGGGCCCAAGGCCACATCAGCAGGCCACGCACGCGCTGTGTCAGCGCCACCTCATGCACGGTGTAGCCACCAGACGGTGGTCGCCGGCGACGAACCAGGGCACGCCTGGATGCGCGGGAGGGTGTGCTGGAAAGATCTCGATGAGGGAAACCGCATAGTGGCGGTGCCGCCCCTTTAGGGTCACCGGAGCAAGGACTGCAATGACGAATAGCGGCGGCGACAGGTGTTCATCGGGGCAATGATACAGCGAGAGAGAGAGAGAGAGAGAGAGAGAGAGAGAGAGAGAGAGAGAGAGAGAGAGAGAGAGAGAGAGAGAGAGAGAGAGAGAGAGAGGGAATGGAGGGTGCCTTGAGCATCGTATGCTCACCCTGGTGCTGATAGACGACTCAGGGAGGACAGGCGAGGCCAGAATCGACGGCGAGGTGCTTGGAGGATCTCGTCGGTGTCGAGGAAGAAGGGGTCGATGCGGCCAACTAGGGGCATCCCAGCCCGATTCCTTCGGGGAGGAGGAAGCTCGCATCCAGGCGAGTCTCGTGGAGGTGTCAGCGAAGCTCGGCGAGGCCAGCAACGGCGGCTAGCCGGCAGCCATGGCGGGCTAGGGTTCGGGATCTGGCAGCGAGGCGCAAGGGGGAGAGAGAGAGCTCGGGGGTGAGTGAGTGGATAGGGAGAAGGCGCAGCACATCTCGGCGACCTTATCCTCACCGGAACGCGATGGACGGAGACGGCAGGGTGGCACGGATCGACGGCGGCACGCAGGACACGGAGCAGCTTCCAGCTGGAGAAGACGACAGAAGTTTTGCGAAAATCCCCCTGGCAAAAACTGAAGATTAACCCGCAGTCAAGTCCAGCGGTCTAGGGGCTGAAATTTGCAGGGAGACCCCTGGGTTTTGTTAAAACCTATTTATTTTTATTAATAGCTCTATAAAAATGATTTTAAAGCCATTTTAAATAGAGAAAAGGCAAGGGCACTTTGGTAAATACCAGAATATCACCAAACTTGAATTTGGTGCATATTTGAAACCATTTGCACACATTTTAGGGTTTTGTTCTTATATTTGGTTCACACACTTGGTCACATGCATTACTTGGATGATTAAACACGTACATACAATGCTTTAAGTACTAATTACATACATTACAAACTTGGGCTGTTACAGCTCTACCCCCCTTACAAGAATCTCGACCCGAGATTCCTAAGTTTTAGAAAAGAAGGCAGGGTACTCAGATCGAAGATGATCTTCTCGTTCCCAGGTTGCTTCATCCTCAGAGTGATGAGACCATTGAAGTTTCATCAAGGATACAAACAGGATACTCACGATAAGTCATATCCTTCTGGAGATCAAGAGTTTGGTGATCAACCCCGCGGACAGGGTCTTTGAAGCAACGCTTGAGCTGTGACACATGAAAGACGTCATGCACCTCAGGAATGTTGGCTGGCAGCTCCAGTTTGTATGCGAGGTTACCTTGCCTAGACAGAACATGAAAAGGACCAACATAGCGAGGAGCTAGTTTGCCTTTGATGCCGAAACGATGGACACCCTTCAAAGGAGTGACCCGCAGATAAGCCTGATCACCAACTTCTTATTCAACATGTTGACTGTGACGATCATGATAGATTTTCTAGTGAGACTGATCAGTTTTCAAACAATCTCGAATAATACGAACTTGATCTTCTACTTCCTGGATCATATCCGGACCAAAGAACTTTCTTTCGCCGGTTTCTGACCAGTTCAAAGAGTACGATAGGTTCTTCCATATAAAAAATGGAATGGTGCCATACCTATACTGGACTGAAAACTGTTGTTGTAGGAAAATTCAGCAAAAGAAGGCATTTCTCCCAGTTCTTGCCAAATGATATGACACACGCTCTAAGCATGTCTTCAAGGATTTGATTCACTCTTTCGGTCTGGCCACCGGTACTAGGATGATAAGCGATACTGAAGGAGAGGCGAGTTCCTATAGCAGTTTGGAAACTTGTCCAGAACCTTGAGGTGAACAAACTCCCTCGGCCAGAGACGATTTTCTTCGGGATCCCATGAAGGACAACTATTCGAGAGATATATAGATCTGCTAACTGACTGGCATTAATACTCTCGCGAACAGGTAGGAAGTGAGCAACCTTGGACAGATAGTCAACGATTACCCAGATGGCATCATTTCCCTTTTGAGTCTTAGGAAGAAGAGTAATGAAATCCATGCCAACTTCATCCCATTTCCATTTAGGGATTCTATGTGGTTGCAGGAGACCAGCGGGTCTTTGGTGCTCAGCTTTGATGTGACGGCAAATGTCACATTCAGCAACAAAATGAGCGATATCCTTCTTCATACCAGACCACCAGAATCTTTGACGAAGATCCCGATACATCTTGGTACCTACAGGGTGGATAGAAAGAGGTGATTCATGAGCCTCTTGGAGAATTAAATCCCTCAACTTTGTAATCTTCGGCACTACCAGACGGTTACCAAAGTAGACAACACCTTGTTTATCAACAGAGAAACACTTAGCAACTCCGCTAGCAATGTTTTCTTTGATCTCAGCAATTTCAGAATCATATTTCTGAGCCAGCTTGATTTCATCCTCTATAGAATACTTCACTTAAAGGGTAGAAAGGAATCCATGAGGAACTACTTCAAGATTCAATTGAGAAAATTCCTCATGAAGAGAAGGTTGTGACTGTTTGATCATCAAATTGTTGCAATAAGACTTACGACTTAGCGCATCAACAATGACATTGGCTTTGCCAGGTTGATAGTTGAGACCCAAATCATAGTCCTTGATGAGTCCCAACCATCTTCTTTGCCTGAGATTCAGATCAGGTTGTGTGAAAAGATACTTTAGACTCTGATGATCCGAGTATAACTCGCAACGACTACCAAGAAGGTAATGTCGCCATTTCTTAAGAGCATGAACAACAGCTGCAAGCTCAAGATCATGAGTTGGGTAGTTGTTCTCGTGTGGTTTCAACTGACGGGAAGCATAAGCCACCACATTCCCATCTTGCATTAACACGCATCTGAGACCTTGGTGAGAAGCATCGCAGAAGACGACAAAGTCTTTGCTAGTGTCTGTGAGAACCAGCACCGGAGCAGTGGTTAACTTGGTTTTCAACATCTGGAAGCTTTCTTCAGCCTTATCAGACCATTCGAACTTCTTATCCTTCTTAAGAAGATTAGTAATCGTCTTTGCAATCCTGGAGAAGTTCTTGATGAATCGACGGTAATAACCAGGCATCCCGAGAAAACTTCGGTCATCCTTAACGGATTTGGGAGACTCCCAGTCGAGGATAGTTTGGCCTTATCTAGGATAACGGCAACCCCTAGGGTGGAAACAACGTGACCAAGGAATATGAGCTCTTGTAACCAAAACTCACATTTGGAGAACTTGGCATAGTGTAAGATCCCTCCTTTGTAAAGGAAAAAGGATCCCTGCGATTGCAATGCTAGTCCCTGGATCAATAGCTAGCATCCACAGTTAAGATGTAATATCAAGAAACAAAGGTCATAATACAACTTTATAACCAGGAATAACATAATTTATTACATCTTACATAGCTCATATGGCTATTACATTACATTGCAGCAGAATATCTATAAGCATGGGGTCCTTCATCTTCAAAGTGCCACAGGCAGACATGTTGGTTGTAGACTCTGTAATCCTAATCATCAAACTTTACTAACATCAATCAAACCTGCAACATACAAGTTACAGCCACAAGGGTCAATACATTTGAATTGTATTGGCAAGTGATACTATAGTAGTATAGTGGAGTCTATCATCTATATGCATTTGGCTAAGTGGAGTTGAGGCTTGCATTGCTCAAAATAGATTTTCCTTATCATTTGAAAACACTAAGTTTTTGCTTGACAAAAATCAACCAAGGCATCTACCAATCAAAGATTGAAGATCCTTTAACCCTTGTTCAATCCACAAGTTTTTAACTTAGAAATTTGGATGATGAGATTCTTGATAGATTCCATGTCTTGATGCTCAAATTGTCCTTTACCAGGGACATGGCTAAGTACTTAGATTTTACACTCTGCAGAGGTGGTGCACTTTCCCCACAAGACTTGGTTTCACCAAGACAAGATATTTCAGAAGCCTTTCCTTAGACCAAATGGACGCGTTCCAACCTATCATTCCCACTACCACCAACTGTACAAATGGCTAAGTTCTAGCAACCTATATGATCCCGGCAGAGCCCATAATGCCAAGTGGTTGCACTTGAAGCTTCTCAACATTTGACATCTCAAATCTCTTTATTCCAGGGTGGCTTACCACAAGTGAGTTACACAAGGTAAACCATAGCCATGGTCCTTGTGCAACCACTCAACGAAAAACCACCAATCAAGTCCCTTTCCACCCAGGTGATTCATTGACTTAGTTGTTTTATTAAGCAAAACACAAGTCCTCAGACTTAGAAATTGTTCCATAGTGTGAATATATTTTCCACCCTTGGTTTCTATTAGCTAAGCTAAGCATGATAGTAATAGGAATCTTACTTAGGAAATTTCCCACTAAGGTTTCATCTACTAGGATTTCCCATAGCATGGTTTATACTTAGCAAAAATTCCATGCAAGTTTTTACTTAGAAAAATCACTAATGCATAGTGAAAATAATGGGACAAAAGTATGAAGCATCACTTGCCTTTTTGGTAGAGGGTATAAGTTCACTCCTTGATCTTTGCAATGTTCACACACTTCAAGTCACTACAATTCAATCAAGCACACAATATTTCAATCTACCATTCAAGCATTTCATCACATAAAATAATAAACAAAACAATACATGCAAGCATGCAAAAGGGTTGTTTTGTTTGTAAAGTGGTTTCTAATGGGTCATAAACATTTGAAAACACCTAATGGTCATTTTATAAAGTGGCAAAGTCATTTGCAAAAGATTTCACTTCATAAACCATTTTCAAAACAAGGTATCATTTTATGTGGTGTGGAAATGTTTTTAATAAGGCATTAATCTATAGTGTTCAAAAAATATGATTTCAAACCTTAAAACCTTGTGTTTAGGGTCAGAGAGTTTAAACCAAAATATTTCCCAAAGGTTTTCTTCCAAAACCATTTTTAATAAATAAACCTTATTTTTATTTGACTAGAAATGGTTTAAATCCAAGGTTCATTCTTTTGTTTCACCAAATACATTTTTGAAACCACAAAGTGATTCCTATGGTCAGTAGGTTCAAAACACACCATTTTCAAAAGATTTTATCCCCAAAAACATTTTAGAACAATTTTTATAACCTAAACAAGCATACATAAGTTTCTGCAAAAACAAACATTTTAACAGAAGCTTTTTACTAAACAAAAGGCATGGTTGTCTAGGGCTTGTTCCACTGAATCCATTGATATAAATTTTGCAAAATTTGGACGTGTGGATCAAAAGTTATGCAATTTACAAATTCAAACTACTAATAGAAATGTTTCTGTCTTTCAAATCAACTACAGGCCACGTGGCGTGATTCTACTGGGCGATACCGGTTCGCGCGGATCAAGCGATGTGAGGCGTTGGATTAAAATAGATCGAGCGGCACAGGATCACTCGTACCCCTTCGTTTAAGTTTCTATCCTATCCACGCGATCCAAATCCAACGGCTGCTGCGAGCTTGACCTAGAATGAGCGGCGCTGGCGGCGGCGGCGCTCTGGCGGCGAGGTTGCCGGCGATACAGGAAGCAAGGTGGATGGGGAATAAGCTCAGCGGGTTCGCTGGTTCGTGCTGATGCTCAACGTAGTCTTCTTGGGTCGAGGGGCGCTCGTGGTTGCCCTGGATTGCTCACCGAAGTTCGCTGGCGAGAGTACAGGCGATGCCAAGGCACGAAAAATATTGTGTTAGCTGCGCACAGAAATAGCAAGAATGGGTGCATCCTCAGGAGGGGAAGGCGCGGTCGAACTCTACCTGGGAACATCGCCGGAGAAATGGCAGACGGTGGCGTAGTCAGTCGTGGTCGCTGCCGACGATGTGGGGCACGCGCGACTGAGCTGAGGAGGCAGGGAGATGCGCCAGGGTCTGGAGGTCACGTCCGTGTGCTCGAGGAGGCAAGGGGTGGCGCAGGGCTGTCGAAATTCGGTTGCGAGCTCGTCGGAGACAGGGAGGTTGTTGCAAGCAATGAGGGCAGCCTGAGGGTAGAGAGGATCGAGCGAGAGAGGGGAAAGAGAGAGGAGATGCTGGCGTTTATCACTGCGTGGTCACGGGGTTGAATTGCTGAGGCATTGACGCGAATTTATGCGAGCGATTATAGCCAGAAATGGCCGATGAGGTGGGGGAAAGAACGGGTCCGCGGTTGAAGACGCTGACGAGGCAGGTGGGGTTCGCTTGGCAGCGTGAGAGAAAGAGAGGGAACGGGGGTCCACCGGTGAGTCACTGAGTGGGTGAGTTTCTGAGTGCGAACCGTTTTCTTGCGGGGAGAGAGGGAGTGGGCTAACTGGGCTTAGTTGGGCCAGGCTTAGTTGGGTCGAGTCCGTTTCATATTTTTTTGTTCAGATACTTTTTCCTTGTTCCATTTCTTATTTCTGTTTTGAAATTCAATCAAACCATTCAAATAACAAATCAATTCAAAACTCCTCCAAACTTTGCATTGAGTTTTGCTTCTGTTAAACAACACAATTCCAAGTCCCAAAATAAAATAATATTTTTATTCTTTTTAGGATCTATTTAATAATTAAATAAAATAGACTTTATTTATTAATTCAATTAGGTTTTGATTTATTTATTTAAAATCTCCATTTGAAATCTAAATATTATCAAAACCAAATCAGTAGGTTTTATTTGAAAATATAAAATACTTGGAAAACTTGTTTAAAATAAAATAACATGTTTTGATGTTTTAATTAAAATGGTAAAACCTTTATTTTAATAAAATTGGTTTATTAATAAACTCTCCTTATTTTTATTTAAATAAACCTTTACTCTTTTAATCAAAACAAAACATTTTATTACAAAAGCTTGGCCAAGGTTTAATTTGGCTCTATAAAATAATCCTTATTTATAAATCTATCTTTTCTTTTGAAACCAAATCTTTTATAAAAAGATCCAAAAAAAAGTAATTCCAAATATTTTTAACTTGATTGTTTATTTAACTTTTTAAATCCCTTTAGGATTTTATTTGATCCAAATAGGTTTTGAAAGTTTCCAATTGGATTCAAAAAGTTTCTTCTCACCCTAAAAATCAATAAAGATTTATTTTATTCGTTTATTTTTCACATTACAAGATTTGGAAAATCTTGGGATGTGACAGGCTACCACCCTTAAAATAAATCTCGTCCCGAGATTTTGGGGAGGCTAGGGGTTACAAGTAGGCTCAAAACAACTAGGGTACTACCACCCTTAAAATTTCCAACTAAATTACATCTTGTCTTACTTGGGATCCTGATGTAACTTTCCTGGACAGAAGTTTGCATAGTGGCCTAGTTCCTTGCATTTGAAACATGTGATAAGGTTGAGGTCTTGAGGTGGCTTCTCTGGACAATATTATGCATAATGTCCTAACTCTTTGCAGTGGTTGCACATCACTTGGCTAATATCCTTCCTCATCTTGGGTTTCACTAGCTTTTGTTTGTCTTCTTGGCTCTTCTTCTTTTCTGGGCATTCACTGGCATAGTGTCCCATCTCTTTGCAATTGTAACATTGCAACTGGCTTTTGTCCTTCTTCTTATTTTTGGGTCTCTCCAAAGCTAGGAGTTCTTCTAGTTCATGCTCTTCATACCTCACCTCAAAGGTTGGAAATCTTTCTCTCTTCTTGGGGCAGTTACCAG
This sequence comes from Avena sativa, assembly GCA_916181665.1. Lineage (NCBI taxonomy): Eukaryota > Viridiplantae > Streptophyta > Magnoliopsida > Poales > Poaceae > Avena > Avena sativa. Next base: position 312,278,956 of record OV702283.1, read on the forward strand.
AGATATGACTTTCTTCTTCACAATTAGGGCATTGATCTTCATGCTCCTTGGATGTATGATCCTTGTCTCCTTAAATATTGCAAGCTTTAGTTCCTTCTAAAATAACATCTTTGTCATCCTTGTTGTCATTAGCTCTTTGGGAAAAGTTTTCCCCCATGTTGATCATTTGAGTAACCAATCCTTGCAACAATTGGGATTGAAGTTTCAAAATCCTTTGTATGGCTGGGTCTAGTCCATTGTTGTTGGCTAAAAGCTGAGTTGTCACTTGGCTCAACTGGTTTTGGGTTGCTATAAGTTCTCTCATGTTGTCCTCTTGGTTGTTGTTGTCACCATCCTTGATGTTGGAGTCTCTTGGAGTGGTCATCTGTTTGGGTTGAATTGAGATTAGAATAGGCAAAAGATTTCTAAGGAAATAATTCTAATCACACACATCACAATTCACACAAGCAATGTGCAAGCAATCACAAACAAACATTTCACTCAACCAACAAAGTTCAAGCACATTTTTAGGCAACAAATATATCTGTGTTACACCACATAAGTTGGTGTGTTTGGCTTAAACTAAATATGGTGGTCCATCTATATGGTTCACTTGTGATCTTTCCATTCTTCTTGCATGAGATCATGGTTTCCTTGGGAAATCTCTTGGTCACAAAACTTCAAAGGTGATGATGGCTCCTTCTAAGTTGTGTTTCCTTAGTCTCCAAATCTTGAGCAAGATTTCTTGTCTCACTTGTCCTTAGTGATATCCAAGGTTGAAGTCCTTGGTGAAAATGCTGAAGATGTTGAAGTCATTAGAGTTGAAGATGTTGAAGTCATTAGAGTTGAAGATGTCTTTTGCACATGGTGAAATCTTTGGCCATGGGAAGGGCTTTGTTCATCAAGTTTGAAATAGATGAGATGTAGAATCAAAACCAAAATGGTTTGAGGAAAGAGTTTACAAGATTGTTTGTAAATAAGTTTTTGGAACAAATACAACTCCTATTTTTCTAAGGGGTTTTGTCCAATCCTAGGGTTACAAATCCTACAGGCAACACAATGCTCTGATACCATCTGTAAGATCCATCATTTGTAAAGGAAAAAGGATCCCTGTGATTGCAATGCTAGTCCCTGGATCAATAGCTAGCATCCACAGTTAAGATGTAATATCAAGAAACAAAGGTCATAATACAACTTTATAACCATGAATAACATAATTTATTACATCTTACATAGCTCATATGGCTATTACATTACATTGCAGCAGAATATCTATAAGCATGGGGTCCTTCATCTTCAAAGTGCCACAGGCAGACATGTTGGTTGTAGACTCTGTAATCCTAATCATCAAACTTTACTAACATCAATCAAACCTGCAACATACAAGTTACAGCCACAAGGGTCAATACATTTGAATTGTATTGGCAAGTGATACTATAGTAGTATAGTGGAGTCTATCATCTATATGCATTTGGCTAAGTGGAGTTGAGGCTTGCATTGCTCAAAATAGATTTTCCTTATCATTTGAAAACACTAAGTTTTTGCTTGACAAAAATCAACCAAGGCATCTACCAATCAAAGATTGAAGATCCTTTAACCCTTTTTCAATCCACAAGTTTTTAACTTAGAAATTTGTATGATGAGATTCTTGATAGCTTCCATGTCTTGATACTCAAATTGTCCTTTACCAGGGACATGGCTAAGTACTTAGATTTTACACTCTGCAGAGGTGGTGCACTTTCCCCACAAGACTTGGTTTCAACAAGACAAGACCTTTCAGAAGCCTTTCCTTAGAACAAATGGACGCGTTCCAACCTATCATTCCCACTACCACCAACTTTCCAAATGGCTAAGTTCTAGCAACCTATATGATCCAGGCAGAGCCCATAATTCCAAGTGGTTGCACTTGAAGCTTCTCAACATTTGACATCTCAAATCTCTTTGTTCCTGGGTGGCTTACCACAAGTGAGATACATAAGGTAAACCATAGCCATGGGCCTTGTGCAACCACTCAACCAAAAACCACCAATCAAGTCCCTTTCCACCCAGGTGATTCATTGACTTAGTTGTTTTATTAAGCAAAACACAAGTCCTCAGACTTAGAAATTTTTCCATAGTGTGAATATATTTTCCACCCTTGTTTTCTATTAGCTAAGATAAGCATGATAGTAATAGGAATCTTACTTAGGAAATTTCCCATTAAGGTTTCATCTACTAGGATTTCCTATAGCATGGTTTATACTTAGCAAAAATTCCATGCAAGTTTTTACTTAGAAAAATCACTAATGCATAGTGAAAATAATGGGACAAAAATATGAAGCATCACTTGCCTTTTTGGTAGAGGGTATAAGTTCACTCCTTGATCTTTGCAATGTTCACACACTTCAAGTCACTACAATTCAATCAAGCACACAATATTTCAATCTACCATTCAAGCATTTCATCACATAAAATAATAAACAAAACAATACATGCAAGCATGCAAAAGGGTTATTTTGTTTGTAAAGTGGTTTATAATGGGTCATAAACATTTTAAAACACCTAATGGTCATTTTATAAAGTGGCAAAGTCATTTGCAAAAGATTTCACTTCATAAACCATTTTCAAAACAAGGTATCATTTTATGTGGTGTGGAAATGTTTTTAATAAGGCATTAATCTATAGTGTTCACAAAATATGATTTCAAACCTTAAAACCTTGTGTTTAGGGTCAGAGAGTTTAAACCAAAATATTTCCCAAAGGTTTTCTTCCAAAACCATTTTTAATAAAATAAACCTTATTTTTATTTGACTAGAAATGGTTTAAATCCAAGGTTCATTCTTTTGTTTCACCAAATACATTTTTGAAACCACAAAGTGATTCCTATGGTCAGTAGGTTCAAAACACACCATTTGCAAAAGATTTTATCCCCAAAAACATTTTAGAACAATTTTTATAACCTAAACAAGCATACATAAGTTTCTGCAAAAACAAACATTTTAACAGAAGCTTTTTACTAAACAAAAGGCATGGTTGTCTAGGGCTTGTTCCACTGAATCCATTGATATAAAGTTTGCAAAATTTGGACGTGTGGATCAGAAGTTATGCAATTTACAAATTCAAACTACTAATAGAAATGTTTCTGTCTTTCAAATCAACTACAGGCCACGTGGCGTGATTCTACTGGGCGATACCGGTTCGCGCGGATCAAGCGATGTGAGGCGTTGGATTAAAATAGATCGAGCGGCACAGGATCACTCGTACCCCTTCGTTTAAGTTTCTATCCTATCCACGTGATCCAAATCCAACGGCTGTTGCGAGCTTGACCTAGAATGAGCGGTGCTGGCGGCGGCTGAGCGGCGGCGGCGCTCTGGCGGCGAGGTTGCCGGCGATACAAGAAGCAAGGTGGATGGGGAATAAGCTCACCGGGTTCGCTGGTTCGTGCTGATGCTCAACGTAGTCTTCTTGGGTCGAGGGGTGCTCGTGGTTGCCCTGGATTTCTCACCGGAGTTCGCTCGGCGTCGGGCACGCTCTGTTCGTCTTCGCTGGCGAGAGTACAGGCGATGCCAAGGCACGAAAAATATTGTGTTAGCTGCGCACAGAAATAGCGAGAACGGGTGCATCCTCAGGAGGGGAAGGCGCGGTCGAACTCTACCTGGGAACGTCGCTGGAGAAATGGCAGACGGTGGCGTAGTCAGTCGTGGTCGCTGCCGACGATGTGGGGCACGCGCGACTGAGCTGAGGAGGCAGGGAGATGCGCCAGGGTCTGCAGGTCACGTCCGTGTGCTCAAGGAGGCAAGGGGTGGCGCAGGGCTGTCGGAATTCGGTTGCGAGCTCGTCGGAGACAGGGAGGTTGTTGCAAGCAATGAGGGCAGCCTGAGGGCAGAGAGGGTCAGGCGAGAGAGGGGAAAGAGAGAGGAGATGCTGGCGTTTATCACTGCGTGGTCACGGGGTTGAATTGCTGAGGCATTAACGCAAATTTATGCGAGCGATTATAGCCAGAAATGGCCGATGAGGTGGGGGAAAGAACGGGTCCGCGGTTGAAGACGCTGACGAGGCAGGTGGGGTCCGCTTGGCAGCGTGAGAGAAAGAGAGGGAACGGGGGTCCACCGGTCAGTCGCTGAGTGGGTGAGTTTCTGAGTGCGGACCGTTTTCTTGCGGGGAGAGAGGGAGTGGGCTAACTGGGCTTAGTTGGGCCAGGCTTAGTTGGGTCGAGTCCGTTTCATATTTTTTTGTTCAGATACTTTTTCCTTTTTCCATTTCTTATTTCTGTTTTGAAATTCAATCAAACCATTCAAATAACAAATCAATTCAAAACTCCTCCAAACTTTGCATTGAGTTTTGGTTCTGTTTAACAACACAATTCCAAGTCCCAAAATAAAATAATATTTTTATTCTTTTTAGGATCTATTTAATAATTAAATAAAATAGACTTTATTTATTAATTCAATTAGGTTTTGATTTATTTATTTAAAATCTCCATTTGAAATCTAAATATTATCAAAACCAAATCAGTAGGTTTTATTTGAAAATATAAAATACTTGGAAAACTTGTTTAAAATAAAATAACATGTTTTGATTTTTTAATTAAAATGGTAAAACCTTTATTTTAATAAAATTGGTTTATTAATAAACTCTCCTTATTTTTATTTAAATAAACCTTTACTCTTTTAATCAAAACAAAACATTTTATTACAAAAGCTTGGCCAAGGTTTAATTTGGCTCTATAAAATAATCCTTATTTATAAATCTACCTTTTCTTTTGAAACCAAATCTTTTATAAAAAGATCCAAAAAAATAGTAATTCGAAATATTTTTAACTTTATTGTTTATTTAACTTTTTAAATCCCTTTAGGATTTTACTTGATCCAAATAGGTTTTGAAAGTTTCCAAATGGATTCAAAAAAGTTTCATCTCACCCTGAAAATCAATAAAGTTTAATTTTATTCGTTTATTTTTCACATTACAAGATTTGGAAAATCTTGGGATGTGACACATAGAGACGATGTTCTCGGAGTTTTGTCAACACCAAACGAAGATGTTCGGCGTGCTCTTCTTCAGTCTTGGAATAGACCAGAATATCATCAATGTAGACCACAACGAACTTGTCAAGATACTCCATGAAGACAGAATTCATAAGCCGCATAAAAGTGGCTGTAGCATTGGTAAGACCAAAGGACATGACTGTATACTCATAAATACCATAACGAGTGGTGAATGCAGTCTTTGGGATATCTTCCTTACGGATCTTTATCTGGTGATACCCTGACCTTAAATCCATTTTGGAAAAGAAAGTGGCACCACTTAACTGATCAAAGAGATCGTTGATCCTAGGGAGAGGATACTTGTTCTTGATAGGCACAACATTGAGTGGGCGATAATCCACAACCACACGCAGTATATTGGTATCCCTCTTCTTAACAAATATGGTAGGACATCCCCAAGAAGATGTGCTGGGCTATATGTATCCTTTTCATTCTAACTCCTCTAATTGCTTCTTCAACTCCACAAGCTCATGAGGAGGCATACGATAGGGTCTTTTAGAAACAGGAGCAGTTCCAGGAGATAACTCTATGACAAACTCCATACTTCGATCATGTGGCATGCTAGGCAACTCCTCGGGAAAGACATCTGGGAATTCATAGACCACAGAAACATCTTAAATCTCTAACAGAGGTAGAACTTCAAGAGCATACAACTCTGCTTTAGGGATAGAAACAGCTGAAGGAGATAGTGACCCTACAGTCCAATACTTAACTGTTATGCCAGCAGGACTAGTCAGAGTCACAAACCTGGTGGTACAATCGAGGATAGCTTGGTAACGGTTCAACCTGTCCATGCCCAAAATGATGTCAATGTCAGTTGACTTCAGGGCAATCAAAGAAGTGGGAAAAAGTTGAAATGCAACTTCGATTATATTCCCATCACTAACCATGGTGGAACACCATCTAGAACCAGGAGACTGAACTAGCAGAGGAACAGATAACCCCTCAAAACTTATCCCATGCATTTGAGCAAAAGCTTGTGATAGGAATGAATGTGATGCTCCAGAATCAAACAAAACTTTAGCTGGAATTTGATTAACACGAAGCGTACCCATGATGACGCTTGGATCTTCCTAAACCTCCTCAGCGGAAATATGGTTCAGGCGACCTCTTCCAGCACCTTGATACTTATCATTCTTCTTTGGTGGTTGTGCTCTCTCATTAGCACTCTTTTGAGGACACTCCTTTGCATAGTGGCCAGGCTAGCGACAATTGAAACATATAACACCTGATGCATTGCCAGCAGAAGGGTAGTTTGATCCACCAGCATTGTTTGGGGTAGCATTCAGACGAGGAGCATATCCAGAAGACCTTGGGGTGTAAGGATCACGTGGCACAGTGCTGTAAGGAACAAAGACACGACGCTTCTTATTGCTAGAACCAGCCTTGTTGTACCCCTCTTGAGGACGCTTACGAGTTTCTTCATACTCCACCTTTCCACTCTCGGCCTTCATAGCCTTGTTGACAAGACCTTGGAAGTTACCAAAGTCCATGAGATGGATATCACGACGAACCTCAGGATCCAGTCCCTTGCGGAACAGAGCTTGCTTCTTTGCATCCATGGAGACCTCTTCAGTGGCATAGTAGGAAAGACGATTGAAGTTGCGCTAGTAATCACACACTGAACCAATGCCCTGCTTTAGCTTGAGGAACTCCTCCCTCTTCTGATCCATTAGACCCTTCGGAATATGATAAGCTCGAAAGGCTTCAGTGAACTCTTGCCATGTAACAACATGTTGAGCTTCTTGCATATCCAAGAAATTTTCCCACCAGGAGTTAGCTGCTCCCTCCAGATGATAGGTAGCAAAATTCACCCAATCAGCTTGAGCAACATGACCAACCTGAAGTTTGCACTCCATAGTGCGAAGCCAGTAGTCTGCATCAAGTGGCTCAGTGGAATAGCTGAAAACTAGCGGAGTGAGACGTGTGAGGTCCTTGATACCAACTTGATTGTTTTGGCGTTGAGCAGTGTTGTGCTCAATCCTTTCAAGGAGCCTCATGTTGTCAGCACGGTTGGTTTCGTACATGGCCATGAGTTGAACCATGGACGGTGGTGGAGGAAGGTTGGAAGATTCACCCTCATTTGCATCACCACAAGCATGAGCACGGGTACGGGCACGAGAGGTGTCACCCATCCTGAAAGAGCAAAAAGAGTTAGACAAGGGATTCAAAGGAACAAGACGGAAATATGAACAACAAGTACTTGATATGAAGTATCATCTTATCAAGCATGGTAGTATCAAAGCATACTAATTTATACACTAACCAGCTGACTTACAAACCATGAAAATGGAATGCTAAGATGTTACACACCAAGCAAAACTGAGATATCTTGGAACTCTGAGAATAGCAACCAAGTACGGAGTACTTTAGAGAAACAACCGAAAACCACGATCCTAAAAGTTTGAGATAAGAGGTAAGAAATGAAAACCTTTTCAAACCAAATAGGGTAAGAAAACTCCAGCATCAGAAACACACTAGAGAAGGAGTAAAAAGGATCCTAGTCAGAGTTTCTGCAAATAATTTTTAACTTTCAAATAGTTTTATCAACTTCTAGACTCAACATCGACCAATAAAAGGGTTTCCTATAGGCAATCCTGCTCTAATACCAAAACCTGTACCACCCCTCGGGATTAGGGTTAAACTAACCACAGATCACCATCTAAGGTAAGCTCAACTCCAAGCATGGAAGATCACAATATGATTCAGTAACACTACAGAACTCAGGGATTCAACAGCATAATTTAAACTCTTAGCACAGTACGATATTAGAGTTATTACTAACCAGAGGTCATAGACCCCACATTACATCACACAGCGAAAGCAAATTATGTTGTTCTACATAACAACTTAGCAATGGGCCTAAGAGGCCTTAAATAGAAGCGACGTCCATCCCATAGTCCTCAGGCTGCTACCTAGGACCCCCAACTACTCGTCGATCTCAACGTAGAAGCCACCTTCAGTTGCAGTTAGATCATCTATAGAAAAACAACAATGGCGCAAGGCTGAGTACGAGAATGTACTCCGCAAGACTTAGATAACCTAGTATCTACATGCTCTGGTTAGAATGGCTTTCTCTGGAATTAATTTTGCAAAAAGCAATCTTTATTTGTAAACAAGAGAGAGAAGAGGCTCGTCTACTCAGAATATTTTAAAAGGGATACGATAACAACTTCTTCATCTTGTTCATTATATCTTGATAACCTGCAGCTTCATCAGAACCTCCTATCTAGGATCACCCCTCGACCCAGAGGAAGCATCCTTAAGCACACATGGATGAACAAGTTTTATAGTGGTTAATGTTGTCTATGATCTTAAGTCCGGTCGCCAAGCGTTCATAACCGAGAACATGGCTTTTCGAAAAGATTTAACCCTGCAGGGGTGTACAACTTTACCCACACGTACCAACCAACTCTTAATTCCAAATATTATTAGCCCTCTCCCTTGGAAGGGCGGCAGAGGGTGGTTGACCATGACCTTTACCTTGCTTTTGCCGAGACCATGAGTCACGCCCTAGGGATGATTCCGCCGTAACGGGTCAAGTCCCGAAGCCGGTCCCTAAACATGTGAGGCAAGGTTGGTTTACTAGGGGCTCCATCGACCTCAAGCAACCCGGTCCACGCTTCAAACCTGTAGCACCCCCCAGGATTAGGGTTAAACTAACCTCATATCACCATCTAAGGTAAGCTCAACTCCAAGAACGGAAGATCACAGTATGATTCGGTAACATTACAGAACTCAGGGATTCAACATCATAAGTTTAAACTCTTAACAGAGTACGATATTAGAGTTATTACAAACAAGAGGTCATAGACCCAACATTACATCACACAGCGAAAGCAAATTATGTTGTTCTACACAACAACTTAGCAAAGGGCCTAAGAGGCCTTAAACAGAAGCGAAGTCCATCCCATAGTTCTCAAGCTGCTACCTAGGACACCCAACTACTCGTTGATGTCAACATAGAAGCCACCTTCAGTTGCAGTTAGATCATCTGTAGAAAAACAACAATGGCGCAAGGCTGAGTATGATAATGTACTCCACAAGACTTAGATAACCTAGTATCTACATGCTCTGGTTAGAAAGGCTTTCTCTGGATTTACTTTTGCGAAAAGCAATCTTTATTTGTAAACAAGAGAGAGAAGAGGCTCGTCTACTCAGAATATTTTAAAAGGGATACGATAACGACTTCTTCATCTTGTTCATTATATCTTGATAACCTCCAGCTTCATCAGAACCTCCTATCTAGGATCACCCCCTCGACCCAGAGGAAGCATCCTTAAGCACACATGGATCAAAAAGTTTTATAGTGGTTAATGTTCTCTATGATCTTAAGTCCGGTCGCCAAGCGTTTATAACCGTGAACACGGCTGTTCGAAAAGATTTAACCCTGCAGGGGTGTACAACTTTACACACACGTACCAACCGACTCTTATTGCCAAATATTGTTAGCCCTCTTCCTTGGAAGGGCGACAGAGGGTGGTTAACCACGACCTTTACCTTGCTTTTGTCGAGACCATGAGTCACGCCCTAGGGATGGTTCCGCTGTAACGGGTCAAGTCCTGAAGCCAGTCCCTAAAGATGTGAGGCGAGGTTGGTTTACCAGGGGCTCCATCGACCCCAAGCAACCCGGTCCATGCTTCAAACCGGTAGCACCCCCAAGATTAGGGTTAAACTAACCGCATATCACCATCTAAGGTAAGCTCAACTCCAAGCACGGAAGATCACAGTATGATTCGGTAACATTACAGAACTCAGGGATTCAACAACATAAGTTTAAACTCTTAGCAGAGTATGATATTAGAGTTATTACAAACCAGAGGTCATAGACCCAAGATTACATCACACAGCGAAAGCAAATTATGTTGTTCTACACAACAACTTAGCAAAGGGCTAAGAGGCCTTAAACAGAAGCGTCGTCCATCCCATAGTCCTCAGGCTTCTACCTGGGACCCCCAACTACTCGTTGATGTCAACGTAGAAGCCACCTTCAGTTGCCGTTAGATCATCTGTAGAAAAACAACAATGGCGCAAGGCTGAGTACAAGAATGTACTCCGCAAGACTTAGATAACCTAGCATCTACATGCTCTGCTTAGAAAGGCTTTGTCTGGATTTACATTTGTGAAAAACAATCTTTATTTGTAAACAAGAGAGAAAAGAGGCTCGTCTACTCAGAATCTTTTAAAAGGGATAAGATAACGACTTCTTCATTTTTTTCATCATATCTTGATAACCTCTAGCTTCATCAGAACCTCCTATCTAGGATCACCCCCTCGACCCAGAGGAAGCATCCTTAAGCACACATGGATCAAAAAGTTTTATAGTGGTTAATGTTGTCTATGATCTTAAGTCCGGTCGCCAAGCGTTCATAACCGTGAACACGGCTTTTCAAAAAGATTTAACCCTGCAGGGGTGACAACTTTACCCACACGTACCAATGGACTCTTAATGCCAAATATTGTTAGCGCTCTTCCTTGGAAGGGCGGCAGATGTTAGTCGACCACGAACTTTACCTTGCTTTCATCGAGACCATGAGTCATTCCCTAGGGATGGTTCCGCCGTAACGGGTCAAGTCCCAAAGCCGGTCCCTAAAGATATGAGGCGAGGTTGGTTTACCAGGGGATCCATCGACCCCAAGCAACTCGGTCCATGCTTCAAACCTGTAGCACCCCCCAGGATTAGGGTTAAACTAACCTCATATCACCCTCTAAGGTAAGCTCAACTCCAAGCACGGAAGATCACAGTATGATTCGGTAACATAACAGAACTCGGGGATTCAACAACATAAGTTTAAACTCTTAGCAGAGTACGATATTAGAGTTATTACAAACCAGAGGTCGTAGACCCAACATTACATCACAAAGTGAAAGCAAATTATGTTGTTCTACACAACAACTTAGCAAAGGGCCTAAGAGTCCTTAAATAGAAGTGTCGTCCATCCCATAGTCCTCAGGCTTCTACCTGGGACCACCAACTACTCGGAGATGTCAACATAGAAGCCACCTTCAGTTGCCGTTAGATCATCTGTAGAAAAACAACAATGGCGCAAGGCTGAGTACAAGAATGTACTCCGCAAGACTTAGATAACCTAGTATCTACATGCTCTAGTTAGAAAGGCTTTCTCTGGATTTACTTTTGCGAAAAGCAATCTTTATTTGTAAACAAGATAGAGAAGAGGCTCGTCTACTCAGAATATTTTAAAAGGGATAAGATAACGATTTCTTCATTTTGTTCATCATATCTTGATAACCTCCAGCTTCATCAGAACCTCCTATCTAGGATCACCCCCTCGACCCAGAGGAAGCATCCTTAAGCACACATGGATCAAAAAGTTTCATAGTGGTTAATGTTGTCTATGATCTTATGTCCGGTCGCCAAGCATTCATAATCGTGAACACGGCTTTTCGAAAAGATTTAACCCTGTAGGGGTGTACAAAATTCCCACACGTACCAACCGACTCTTAATGTCAAATATTATTAGCGCTCTTCCTTGGAATGGCGGCAGAGGGTGGTTGACCACGACATTTACTTTGCTTTCATCGAGACCATGAGTCACGCCCTAGGGATGGTTCCGCTGTAATGGGTCAAGTCCCGAAGCCGGTCCCTAAACATGTGAGGCGATATTGGTTTACCAGGGGCTCCATCGACCCCAAGCAACCCGGTTTGCGCTTCCCTGCCTATTATGATGCATCTCCATCACCTCATCTTTCGAAAACATTATCAATGTGTATGCTAAATGGAAAGCCCGAACTATGTGACTCATGGAATCTACTAGGAAAGTTAGTTAGTCGAGGGGTTGTCCAGGCCCCGTGTGGCTGTACGCGCGTCTTGGTTCCAAAGGTAAGAACTCAGTTCGTAGTGGTGGCGAGCATGGGACTACAAAAACCACACCCAACATGGCCTCCCATACAAGCCTTAGCATGTTTAGTTAACTCCTTCGATGATGTCACCATATCCTACCTTTCTAGACTCACCGGCATTTTTGATTCGTCATTCAGATAGATCCGATGTTGTTACTATCCATGGCTAAGCTGTTGATCACAAAAGCTCTAGCAACGCTCAAATGGCAGACCTAGGTACGCCAGGAGCAGTGGATAAGGATTTTAAGGCTATAAAAGGGAAACTGTGCAGCAGATAGGTAACTCTAGCTACTGACAAAAGACCACATTTGGAATCATGTGCATCATAGCGAGAAAGTAATATACTTTATGAAACATAGGTTCGGAATGAGAGGTTACGCTTGCCTTGTCCTTCACTAGACATATATGGATCTTCGGTGTTGTTGACTTCAGCCTCGGGCTCGGATCCTATCGCGAAGAACCAGTACCAGAAAGTAAAGCGACAATAAAGACATTGCATAATGCAATGCGCAAACAATATGTATGACATGACAAGTTAAGTAGTGTTGAAATGAACCCTAGAACATGATTGGTTAGTTTAAACGGGTCCGAGAGATCTAAACCCTAGAAAAGGGGAATCCTCGGAATCACCTATGGGGTTCAATTAGTTCTTCTAATTAAAATTGTCTTGAAAGTTGGTTAACAATGTAGGATTATATTGCTATTGCATAGCTCTTATTTTTTTTGAACATTTTGGTATATTATTTGTATTTTTCTAATTTAAAATGAATTAGTTATGAATTTCTCCAATTTTAATTAATTTTAAATCATTTTTGGAATATTTAAATAAATTTCCAAATTGGGCCCACATGTCATACTTTTATTAATTTCAGAAATTATTTATGGAAAATATTAAAAACCTGACAGCCTAGGCCCACCTGGGTTATTTATTTCCAAAAATGAATTCAGAAAATATTTAAACAAATATAATAGATTTACTGCATCATGCTGACGTCAGGTACCTAATCCTAAACTTTTCTCACCGAGGCAGAGGCCAGACCCAGCCACTGACTGCTGGGCCCAAGGCCACATCAGCAGGCCACGCACGCGCTAACTCATGCGCCACCTCATGCACGGTAGAGCCACCAGACGGTGGTCGCCGGCGGCAAACCAGGGCATGCCTGGATGCGTGGGAGGGCGCGCTGGAAAGATCTCGAGGAGGGGAACCGCATAGTGGAGGCACCGCCCCTTTAGGGTCACCGGAGCAAGGTCTGCAACAGCGAACAGCGGTGGCGGCGACATGTATTCGTTGAGGCAACGATACAGTGTGAGAGAGAGAGAGAGGGAACAGAGGGTGCCTTGAGCACCGTATGCTCACCCTGGTGCTGATAGACGGCTCGGGGAGGACAGGCGAGGCCGGAATCAACGTCGAGGTGCTTGGTGGATCTCGTTGGTGTCGAGGAAGAAGGGGTCGATGCGGCCGACTCGGGGCGTCCCGGACGATTTCTTCGGGGAGGAGGAAGCTCGCGTCTAGATAAAGCTCGTGGCAGTGTCAGCGAATATCGGGGAGGCCAGCAACGGCAGCTAGCCGGCGGCCATGGCGGGCTAGAGTTCGGGATCTGGAAGCGAGGTGCAAGGGGGAGAGAGAGAGAGCTCGGGGGAGAGTGAGAGGATAGGGAGAAGGCGTAGCACGTCTTGGTGACCTTATCCTCACCGGAACACGATGGACGGTGACGACAGGGCGGCGTGGATCGACAGCGGCGCGCAGAACACGGAGCAACTTCCAGCTGGAGAGGACGACGGAAGTTTTGCGAAAACCCCCTAGCAAAAACTGAAAATCAACCCGTAGTCCAGTCCAGCGGTCTAGGGGATGAAATTTGCAGGGAGACCCCTGGGTTTTGTTAAAACCTATGTTTTATTATTAATAGCTCTATAAAAATGATTTTTAAGACATTTTAAATAGAGAAAAGGCAAGGGCACTTTGGTAAATACCAGAATATCACCAAACTTGAATTTGGTGCATATTTGAAACCATTTGCACACATTTTAGGGTTTTGTTCTTATATTTGGTTCACACACTTGGTCACATGCATTACTTTGATGATTAAACACATGCATGCAATGCTTTAAGTACTAATTACATATATTACAAACTTGGGCTGTTACAACGTGTCCATCCACAGGAGGGTCGATCGGCATGGTATTAATCGGATCTCCATCCTGATTCTCCATCTCGATCTCTTCATCAACTTATTCTTCGTTGGTTTCCTCGATGTCCGGATCTGCCGGTGTCAGATTCTTGTTCTTCTTCTTCTTTGACCGCCCAGTAGCCTTAACGTGCGTACCGGTGGCAAAGACGGATTTTGTTCCGGTATCGGGGGATAAGCTTTCGTCGGTACTTTCCGTAGTAGTTGGCTTGTAGATCTCGGACGAATCTCAGGTATCCATATCATCGTACTAGGTGTAGCTTTCATCCATGCTATCATATGGACTAGGAATATTTTTCGGCTCACCTTGTGTTGGCTTGGAGGCATGTTCTTGTTCGTACTCCTCTCCTTGTCGAAATCTCGAAGTTCCTGCGACGTTATTGACTCCTGAGGTGAGCCAGGTAAGTTGGCGTTTTCTTCCATTGCATCGAGGAAGGAATCGATGCGGGCTCTAGCATCGACAGAGTCGGATCCAGAGCTGATGTTGTACATGAAACAGTGCCTCTTCCTGTTCATGTTCTTGAGGTAGTGGCACAGCTAGGTTTTTTCCTCCTCCATCTCAAAGCTTTCCTTGATATCGGCGATTGCTTCATAATCGATGTAGGGGCGTCTCGTCATCTTCTTTATCTTGCTCCTCAAGAGTTCTTTTTCTGCTACGACATCGGCAGGGCCGAATCCGTAGAGGATATATTCTTCATCCGTGTATCCGATCTCGTCAGGGAGATCAGATTCGGATTTTTCTTCCGTCACTTCTTCCACTACAGGAGTGGGATGGGTGGGTTTGATTTTCTTCACGATCTTGAACTCTTCCGCCTCTGCAGAAAAAGTAGATCCGGATTTGTCTTCCGCCATGGTCATCACCTCAAGGGTCGGTTGGGTGGGTTCAGCAAAACCAATATAAATATCGATCTCGCCGATAGACATGATCGTGTAGGTCGTCACGGGTTTGCTAGCCGGAATCCAAGTCTCGTCGAGAAGAACGAGGGGGACATCACTGGCATAGACCACGCGACCCATGGCGATAGGTTCGCCGATTCCTGCACGTGCAGATTCCGCCTAGGACGAAGCTCCAAAGGTCACCTGCCCCACGGTGGGCGCCAACTGTCGTCGGATTGTCGACAAGTATGTGATAGGGGGTCCTAGTGGCGTTGGAAAGATTGGGGTGTGAGACGTCAGATGTTCTAGGAGCGGTGAGCACAAGTTTACCTAGGTTCAAATCCGACTGCGGTGATCAGATCCTACTCCTGCTAGGAACCTGGTAATATATCAGCGTAAGCCGGATGTTACAGTGGATTACAAGAGAGGATTGCCTGTGCGAGTTGTGATTGTGGTAGTAAGATTGGTTGTGCCCTAAAGGCTCCCATAGGGCTAGTTTATATAGATACCAGGGCCTAGGGTTATAGGAGAGACCTATCCGGCTACGTTACAGAGTCGGTAACTAGATATAACTTGGATTACAAGTAATACTACAGGCCTAAGTCGGTAACTCTTCTGGGCCTTGTCGTAGCTGGAACTGGCTCATGCTCTTACTCTGACTGGGCCGCCCGTGAAGCAAAGATCTAACCCGTTGGTGGGCCACCCTGGTCAGCGAGTCCTGTGGGTATACCCAGAAAGTATATCCCCAACAATCAACCCAAGGAGGAGATTCTGGATGAGGATGAGGACGAAGAAGAGGAGCAAGAAGTTCCTTATAAAGAGGAGCAGCCACCAAACCGGTTCGCTACATATCAAGACTTCTAAGAACTTGGAGGGACTGTGGAGGGGATGCATAATCTCGCCCCGAACCTCTGAGAAACCACTAGTAACTTATCAAATCAATTTTCAAACTGGAGTTACAACTTTTTCCCGCCACCTCAATAATTTGAAGGTCTTGCAAAAGCCTAAGCTTGGGGAAGTTTCCTCATTTTCTTTATTTGGCGTTCATTTGCTTTATTTTATTTCGAGGTTATGCTTTTAATTTGAGTTTATAAGCACTCGTGTTGGTTTCCCCAACATTTTATCTTTAGTTATTTTATTTTGGAGATTTTCAAGATGAGCTTTGCCACCAATTTTCTATTCTTTAATTCCCTCTCTCAAAAACAACAAAAAGATTTTTTCCATTTATCTTTATTTTCCCTTTTTCTTTTCTCCTTGAGGTTCTCACGTATTTGTAGGAGAGTGATCGACTTCGAGTTTCCAAGAAACAAATCAAAAGGGAAGAGAGGAAGTGGAACCAATCATGAGAGGTATGCCTTATGACTCCCCACTTTTTGAAGTTTGAGAAACCCATGCTAGTTAGTAATAAATGTTAAGATATTATATTGGTGGAGTGAGTCTTTATATTGGAGTAAAATTTTGTTTGCATGGCTATTTAGTTGAGTATGTTTTGTTCCTCCTCTTATAGTTAACCAAGTCTTGCCTAAAAATTTGCTAAACAATTGAAATTAGAAAAATTCTCACAATTGAAGGCTTGGGTCTTGTAGTATTTAGTCTTGAAAGCTTATTCTTGGAGACACTCAACACCACAGAAAATAATGATTAACTTGATATCTCTCTTTGAAAGGATTTGTTTAATTGAATTAATGTTTAGTGATTTTTGTGAGCATGCCAAAGTTTGACTTGTGAATCATAAGAATGATATTGCTTTATGCGTGTCAAACTTCATGGGATGCCAACTAACCTCCTAGCCTATGAACGATCTTCATGGAGGAAACTCCTAGATTTTGGCTATGAGTTGATTAATTATATGTAGCAGGAATGCTATAATGGGTAGATTCTTGGCACTCTCGTGTAGCTGTGTTCATGATGGAATCACTCCTCTGGCTAATATGAGTAATCATTATGCAAAAGGAACAAAAACCTTGGTAATGCCACGAGTGTCCATCACACCCTGATAAACTAATTAAAAATTTTGGCATGCTCTCAATTACTTAAGAACTGAAATTCTTGAAGGACAATGAATAGAAAGTAGTGCTTGAAAAGTCTTGATTTATTGATGTGGGAGAATTGAGATACTTTAGTACATAAGCTTTTCATGACAAACTCTCACACTCTTAGTTATACATGAGTATAATTTATTGTTCAAAGGCAAGCTTGTGAGTTGATTACATGACATGGAATAAAGGTTACTCATTTGAATAATCCATGCTAAAAATAATCTTGCTGTGCTATAAGGATTCATGAAACCCGTATTATATTCTTGCCATTACTCTATCTATGCTGAAGATTCTCAAATTAATAAAGTGGAGGAAACATCAGACTACCAATCATGAGTAAGACCATCATCTCGTCATTTCAGTTTAAATGCCGAGTTCTTTTTTGGTTTTGGTTTTCTTGCTCGAGGACTATCAAGTTTAAGCTTGGGGAGGTTGATGGATGTGAACTATAGCCATCCAAGTCCACATTTAAACTAGATATTATTCATATTTATGATGAAATATCTCTTTAAATCCTGCCACTAATGCCTAATAATCAAAGGGGTATGCAATCCTATCTTTCTATTTTTCTTTACGCAGATAATGATGTTTGATGATGGGAATCACAACATTGAAGTCAAAGATACAAGATTTCCAACAACTCAAAGAAACTAGGAGCCGTGAACTGGAGGCAGAAGCTTTAACGACCAACTATATGGCAGGAATAAAATTTCGGCCGTATAGTTTCCACCGACACCACTAGGTCAAATAGAACAACTTTCATGAAGGGACCCCTATATAAAGAGGCCTCGTGCGACGAGAAAAATCTCTCTAAACCCTCTCTTCCACCCCCTGCCATCAGAAACCACAACACCGGAGGAATAGATCTAGATCTAATCTCCAAACCCTTCTCCACCACCATAGCCATATTCCACCACTTGTAATAGTAGATCTCATCTCCGATTGGTGACATTTTAAGACTATTATTATCAATCTCATGATTTCCATTACAATGTTTTTGATTGTTGATTTCATCTCTATGTGTGAGTAATTCTCCTTGGGCTAAGGGCTTCATCCTAGCCATGTAGCTTTATGCATGTTATTTATCATAGATGGGATCATGTATTAGTTTGTATGACATGATGATTATTGTACCCTCTCTTGCCTCAATCTAAGAACTTGTCAGGTACCCAAGACCCCAAGAATTGATCCAGGTATAGGGAGTGTGAGTAATGAATAATCTGCAAGATGGGAACCCCAGTGACAGAAGGGGTAGTACGGCTATATGTGAGGGATTTACTTGGAATTAACAGTGACATCACTATGCATATCATTAGTTCTCTTTATTCTATGGATGATAGTAGTAGGTTATTGCTATAAGCGATTGCGTATGTAATAGAAATTATGGATGCACTGCCCACATATAATTATCTTGCTCAAACAATTACATGCATACTTTATTACTATATTTTATTCCCATCGGATGTTTTGCACAGCTACAGGTGAAACTGAAAGTCCTAAGCCCCTCTCTCCCCATCGTCAACAATAACAAAAGATCGCAAACTCTTGGACCAGTAAAACACAAAAATAATTCTAAAACTCCCGAAGGTCATTTTAAGTAACTTCATTACGCTTTGTGCTTCTTGAGGATTCGATAACCTAGGTCTACTAGGGAAATGGAGATATACTACATCCGTAATCCGGACGAAGATATCAGTTACTTAAGTCTAGTTTTATCCGAGAAGTCCTTCACACCCAATGGGTGGCCAATTGTCACATCCCAAGATTTTCCAAATCTTGTAATGTGAAAAAAATAAATGAATAAAATAAAACTTTGTTGATTTTCAGGGCCAGAAGAAACTTTTGATTCCATTTGGAAACTTTCAAACCTATTTTGATCAAATAAAATCCTAAAGGGATTTAAAAAGTTAAATGAATAATAAACTTCAAAATATTTAAAATTACTATTTTGGATCTTTTAATAAAAGGTTTTGGTTTTCAAAAGAAAAGGTGGATTTATAAGTAAAGATTATTTTATAAAGCCAAATTAAACCTTGGCCAAGTTTTTGAATTAAAACATTTTGTTTTGAATAAAAAATAGCAAAGGTTTATTTAAAATAAAATAATAAGGATTTAATATCCAATTTTATCTAAATAAAAGGTTTTACCATTTTAAATGAAACATCAAAACTTATTAAATTATTTTAAATAAATTTTCCAAATACTTTATATTCTCAAAGTAAAACCTACTGAAGAGTTTTGGTTTTATTTTAGATTTCAAAATAAATATTTAAATAAAACAAATCCTATTTGATTTAATAACTAAGGCCCATTTATTTAATTGTTAATGGACCATAAATAAAAATGTTATTTTGTTTTAAACAAGTTTTCCAAATATCTTTATTTCCAAATGAAACCTACTGATTTGGTTTTGAAAATATTTGGATTTCAAATGGAGATTTTATTAATTAAATCAAACCCTATTTTATTAAATAACCAAAGATCCATTTTATTTAATTAAAGAATGGATCCTAAAAAGAATAAAAATTATTATTTTATTTTGGGATTTGGTTTATGTTGATAAACAGAACCAAATTCAAAGTTACAAAGTTTAGTGATTGTTTGAATCAAATTGAGTGTTGTTTGATTTGTTTTTTTGAATATTCAAAATAGAAAATAGTATTGAAAAAAGAAAAATCAATCAGACAGGAAAAAAATGTGAGAACAGTCGACCCAGCCCAGCCGGCCCAACTAACCCAGCAACAGCCCACCTCTCTTCCCCAGCGTACCGTTCTTTTCCACTCACACCCGCACCCGCAGAACCAATGACCGGTGGACCCTCCTCCTCGCTCCTTTCCCACTGACCGACCGACCCCACTCTCCTGTTCATCCTCCTCACCCGCGCGACCTCTTCTCCCTCCCTCGTCGCCGTTACCTGCAGAGACTCCGCGGCCTTAATTCGTCTTAACGCGGCCACCATCACTCACCTTGACCATGCACGTTAAGACGCCTGTCCCTCCTCTTCACTTCCCCTCTGTCTCCCCACCTCGACACGCCCTCAGGCTGTCAAATTTCGACCAACACGCCCCCTGTCTCCGACGAACAACCGCGACGATTCCGGCGAGCCCAGCCACCGCCTGGACCCCTCGACCACCCGAGCGTGAGCCCCATCTCCCTACGCATCTCCCAGAACCAACCCCTCGTCCGCGCGTGCTCTAGAACGCCGACAAGGAACACGACCGAGCGCCGCCGTCTTCTGCCGTTCTCCGACGACGTCACCCCAGTAAAATCCGACCACCCCTCTCTTCCCCGTGGATACGATGATGACCGCCATGCTCTCGCGGACCTAATGGTGCTATTTGTTTGTCCTAGGGTGCTCCCTATCCTCGCCCTCGACGACCTCCAGAGCCGCCCGAGGCCCAGCTCATCTCCGGCGAGCAATTAGGGATGGTCACGTGCGCCCCTTCACCAACCAGTACTACGTTGAGCATCAGCAAGCGTCAACGATTCCGGTGAGCACCTCCACAACCCCCCTTGCTTCCTGTAACGCCGGCGCCGCCACCGTCTAGCCGCTCCGCCGCCAGTAGCCACCGCAGCGCCGCCCATCTGTGGCTGGTGTGCCTAGCACCGTTAGATCGTAATCGTATGGCCACGATAGAACTTAAATGAAGCGGTAAGTAGCCTCTGCGCGCCGCACGATTTAACTTAAATCCAACGGCTGTCGTCGCGTGATCCAACCTAAACGGTACCGACGAATAGGAAGTCGCCGCGTGTCCAGCTGATGATTTAAAAACAGAGTTGAAAACAGATTTGTTTGCAGATTTGAAAACCCTATAACTTTTGATCCACACGTCCAAATTTTGCAAATTTTATATCATTGGAATCAGCAAGACAAACCCTAGCCAACCATGCCCCTGGTTTAGCAAATAGTATCTGTTAGAGTGTTTGAATTTGCAGAAACATTTGTATGCTTGTTAAGGATGTAAAAATTGTTTAAAAATGAATTTGGGGTTAAAATCTTTAGAAATTGGTTGCTTTGAACCTACTGACCCTAGGAAACACTTTGTGGACTCAAAAATGTATTTGGTGAAATAAAATAATGATTCTTTGATTTAAAACCATTTCTAGTCAAATAGAAATGTGGTTTATTTATTAAAAATGATTTTGAAGGAAAACTTTTGGGAAATGTTTTGTTTTAAACTCTCTGACCCTAAACACCAAGTTTTGTGGTTTGAAAACATATTTGGCAAACCCTATAGATTAATGCCTTAGTAAAAATATTTTTACACCACATAAAATGATACTTTGTTTTGAAAATGGTTTTTAAAGTGAAACCTTTTGAAAATGACTTTGCCACTTTACAAAATGACCATTAGGTGCTTTCAAATACTTATGACCCATTAGGAACCTATTTTTCAAACAAAACAAAACTTGGCATGCTTGCATGCATTACTTTGACTTTGTCATTTTATGTGTTGTTTTGCTTGATTGGTAGATTGAGTTTGTGCCTTGCTTGATTGATTTGTAGTGACTTGAAGAGTGTGATTGTTGCAAGGACAAGGAGTGAACCCATACTCTACCAAAAAGGCAAGTGATGCTTCATACTTTCTGTCCCATTACTTTCACTATGCATTAGTGATTATGCTAAGTAAAACTTGCATGGATTTTGCTAAGTATAAACCTTGCTATAGGAAAACCTAGTAGATGAATCCTTAGTAGGATTTTTCTAAGATAAGATTCCTATTACTATCAAGCTTAGCCTAGCTAATAGAAAACATGGGTGGAATATATATTCATACTATGGAAAATTATTCTAAGTCTGAGGACTTATGTTTTGTTTAATAAAACAACTAAGTTAATGAATCACCTGGGTGGAATGGTTATTGCTTGGTGGTTTTTGGTTGAGTGGTTCACAAGGCCCATGTTTATGGTTTACCTTGTGTATCTCAGTTGTGGATGGCCACCCAGGAACAAAGAGATTTGAGATGTCAAATGTTGAGAAGCTTCAAGTGCAACCACTTGGCAATATGGGCTCTGCCATGATCATATAGGTTGCAAGAACTTAGCCATATGGACAGTGGGTGGTAGTGTTTGATAGGTTGGAGCGCGTCCATTTTGGTCTAAGGGAAGGCTTCTGAAAGATCTTGTCTTGGGAAACCAAGTCTTGTGGGGAAAGTGCACCACCTCTGCAGAGTGTAAAATCTAAGTACTTAGCCATGTCCCTGGTAAAGGACAATTTGAGCATCAAGACATGGAAGCAATCAAGAATCTCATCATTCAAATTTCTAAGTTAAAATCTTGTGGTTTGAACAAGGGTTGTTTGAAATCTTCAATCTTTGATTGAGAGAAGCTTTGGAAAAGATTTTGTCAAAACAAAAACTTAGTATTTTCAAATGATAAGGAAAATCTATTTTGAGCAATGCAAGCCTCAACTCCACTTAACCAAATGCATATAGATGATAGACTCCACTATACTACCATAGTATCACTTGCCAATACAATTCAAATGTATTGACCCTTGTGGCTGTAACTTGTAATGTTGCAGGTTTGATTGATTTTTAGTGAAGATTGATTGATTAGGATTACAAAGTCTACAACCAACATCTGCCTGTGGCTCTTTGAAGATGAAGGACCGCATGACTATAGTTATTCCGCTGCAATGTAATGTAATAGCCAAATGAGCTATGTAAGATGTAATAAAATTATGTTATTCCTGGTTATAAAGTTATATTATGACCTTTGTTTCTTGATATTACATCTTAACTGTGGATGCTAGCTATTGATCCAGGGACTAGCATTGTAAACACATGGGGCTCTATCTTATTAAAGATTGGAACCTCTACAGATGGTATCAGAGCATTGTGTTGCCTGTAGGATTTGTAAACCTAGGATTGGACAAAAACCCTTAGAAAAATAGGAGTTGTATTTGTTCCAAAACTTATGTACAAAAACACTTGTAAACTCTTTCCTCAACCATTTTGATTTCAACTCTACATCTCTTCTATTTCAAAATTGATGGAAAAACCTACCCCATGGCCAAAGACTACACCATGTGCAAAGGACTTCTTCAACTTCTTCAACTCTAATGACTTCAACATCTTCAGCATATTCACCAAGGACTCCCAACTTGGATACCACCAAGGACTACAAGTGAGACAAGGAAATCTTGCTCAAGATTTAGAGACTGAGGAAATGCAAAAGTTAGAAGGAACCTACATGATTTGAAGTTTTGTGACCAAGAGTTTTCTCAAGGAGACCATGATCCCAAGTAAGAAGAATCAACCAAAGAAGAAAGGAAAGATCACAAGTGAACCATATAGATGGACCACCATATTTTAGATAAGCCAAAACACACCAACTTATGTGGTGTACAAAAATATTTTGTTGCCTAAGAATGTGCTTGAACTTTGTTGTTTGAGTGAAAAGTTGTTTGTGATTGCATGCACATTGTTTGTGTGAATTGTGAAGTGATTAGAAATGTTTCCTTAGAAATATTCTTCCTATTCTAATCTCCCTTCAACCCAAACAGATGACTACTACAAGAGACTCCAACATCAAGGTTGATGACAACAACAACAACCAAGAGGACAACATGAGAGAACTTATAGTAACCCAAAACCAGTTGAGCCAAGAGACAACTCAGCCATTAGCCAACAACAATGGACTAGACCCAGCCATACAAAGGATTTTGAAACTTCAATCCCAATTGTTGCAAGGGATGGTTACTCAAATGATCAACATGGGAGAAAACTTTTCCCAAAGAGCTAATGACAACAAGGATGACAAAGAAGCTAATCTAGAAGGAATCCAAGCCAGCAATAGTTTTAGAGACAAAGATCATACATCCAAGGAACATGAAGATCACTGCCCCAAGAAGAGAGAAAGATATCCCACCTATGAAGAACATGAACTAGAAGAAGTCCTAGCTTTGGAGAGACCCAAAAAGAAGAAGAAGGACATAAGCCAGTTGCAGTGTTACAATTGCAAAGAGATGGTGCCAGTGAATGCCCAGAAAAGGAGAAGAGCCAAGAAGACAAACAAAGGCTAGTGAAACCCAAGAGGAGGAAGGATATTAGCCAAGTGATGTGCAAACACTACAAGGAGTTAGGACATTATGCATCATATTGTCCAGAGAAGCCACCTCAAGACCTCAAACTTATAACATGTTTCAAATGCAAGGAACTAGGCCACTATGCAAACAATTGTCCAGAAAAGATGAAGAACAAGTTAAACAAGTCTATGAAGGATCTCAACCTTGTCCCATGAGTCAAGTATGGAAACCAAGGACACCATGCAAATGTTTGCTTAGAGAAATTTTCCCCAGGATCCCAAGAAGGCCAATATGTAATTTAGTTAGAAAATTTTTAAGGGTGGTAGTACCACTAGTTGTTTTGAGCCTACTTGTAACCCTAGCCTCCCCAAATCTCGGGACGAGATTTATTTTAAGGGTGGTAGGCTGTCACATCCCAATATTTTCCAAATCTTGTAATGTGAAAACAATAAATGAATAAAATAAAACTTTGTTGATTTTCAGGTCCAGAAGAAACTTTTGATTCCATTTGGAAACTTTCAAACCTATTTTGATCAAATAAAATCCTAAAGGGATTTAAAAAGTTAAATGAATAATAAACTTCAAAATATTTAAAATTACTATTTTGGATCTTTTAATAAAAGGTTTTGGTTTTCAAAAGAAAAGGTGGATTTATAAGTAAAGATTATTTTATAAAGCCAAATTAAACCTTGGCCAAGTTTTTGAATTAAAACATTTTGTTTTGAATAAAAAATAGCAAAGGTTTATTTAAAATAAAACAATAAGGATTTAATATCCAATTTTATCTAAATAAAAGGTTTTACCATTTTAAATGAAACATCAAAACTTATTAAATTATTTTAAATAAATTTTCCAAATACTTTATATTCTCAAAGTAAAACCTACTGAAGAGTCTTGGTTTTATTTTAGATTTCAAAATAAATATTTAAATAAAACAAATCCTATTTGATTTAATAACTAAGGCCCATTTATTTAATTGTTAATGGACCATAAATAAAAATGTTATTTTGTTTTAAACAAGTTTTCCAAATATCTTTATTTCCAAATGAAACCTACTGATTTGGTTTTGAAAATATTTGGATTTCAAATGGAGATTTTATTAATTAAATCAAACCCTATTTTATTAAATAACCAAAGATCCATTTTATTTAATTAAAGAATGGATCCTAAAAAGAATAAAAATTATGATTTTATTTTGGGATTTGGTTTATGTTGATAAACAGAACCAAATTCAAAGTTACAAAGTTTAGTGATTGTTTGAATCAAATTGAGTGTTGTTTGATTTGTTTGTTTGAATATTCAAAATAGAAAATAGTATTGGAAAAAGATAAATCAATCAGACAGGAAAAAAATGTGAGAACAGTCGACCCAGCCCAGCCGGCCCAACTAACCCAGCAACAGCCCACCTCTCTTCCCCAGCGAACCGTTCTTTTCCACTCACACCCGCACCCGCAGAACCAATGACCGGTGGACCCTCCTCCTCGCTCCTTTACCACTGACCGACCGACCCCACTCTCCTGTTCATCCTCCTCACCCGCGCGACCTCTTCTCCCTCCCTCGTCGTCGTTACCTGCAGAGACTCCGCGGCCTTAATTCGTCTTAACGCGGCCACCATCACTCACCTTGACCATGCACGTTAAGACGCCTGTCCCTCCTCTTCACTTCCCCTCTGTCGCCCCACCTCGACACGCCCTCAGGCTGTCAAATTTCGACCAACACTCCCCCTGTCTCTGACGAACAACCGCGACGATTCCGGCGAGCCCAGCCACCGCCTGGACCCCTCGACCACCCGAGTTTGATCCCCATCTCCCTACGCATCTCCCAGAACCAACCCCTCGACTGCGCGTGCTCTAGAACGCCGACAAGGAACACGACCGAGCGCCGCCGTCTTCTGCCGTTCTCCGACGACGTCACCCCGGTAAAATCCGACCACCCCTCTCTTCCCCGTGGATACGATGATGACCGCCATGCTCTCGCAGACCTAATGGTGCTATTTGTTTGTCCTAGGGTGCTCCCTATCCTCGCCCTCGACGACCTCCAGAGCCGCCCGAGGCCCAGCTCATCTCCGGCGAGCAAGTAGGGACGGTCACGTGCGCCCCTTCACCAACCAGTACTACGTTGAGCATCAACAAGCGTCAAAGATTCCGGTGAGCACCTCCATAACCCCCCTTGCTTCCTGTAACGCCGGCGCCGCCACCGTCTGGCCGCTCCGCCGCCAGTAGCCACCGCAGCGCCGCCCATCTGTGGCTGGTGTGCCTAGCACCGTTAGATCGTAATCGTATGGCCACGATAGAACTTAACTGAAGCGGTAAGTAGCCTCTGCGCGCCGCACGATTTAACTTAAATCCAACGGCTGTCGTCGCGTGATCCAACCGAAACGGTACCGACGAATAGGAAGTCGCCGCGTGTCCAGCCGATGATTTAAAAACAGAGTTGAAAACAGATTTGTTTGCAGATTTGAAAACCCTATAACTTTTGATCCACACGTCCAAATTTTGCAAATTTTATATCATTGGAATCAGCAAGACAAACCCTAGCCAACCATGCCCCTGGTTTAGCAAATAGTATCTGTTAGAGTGTTTGAATTTGCAGAAACATTTGTTGCTTGTTAAGGATGTAAAAATTGTTTAAAAATGAATTTGGGGTTAAAATCTTTAGAAATTGGATTGCTTTGAACCTACTGACCCTAGGAAACACTTTGTGGACTCAAAAATGTATTTGGTGAAATAAAATAATGATTCTTTGATTTAAAACCATTTCTAGTCAAATAGAAATGTGGTTTATTTATTAAAAATGATTTTGAAGGAAAACTTTTGGGAAATGTTTTGTTTTAAACTCTCTGACCCTAAACACCAAGTTTTGTGGTTTGAAAACATATTTGGCAAACCTATAGATTAATGCCTTAGTAAAAATATTTTTACACCACATAAAATGATACTTTGTTTTGAAAATGGTTTTTAAAGTGAAACCTTTTGAAAATGACTTTGCCACTTTACAAAATGACCATTAGGTGCTTTCAAATACTTATGACCCATTAGGAACCTATTTTTCAAACAAAACAAAACTTGGCATGCTTGCATGCATTACTTTGACTTTGTCATTTTATGTGTTGTTTTGCTTGATTGGTAGATTGAGTTTGTGCCTTGCTTGATTGATTTGTAGTGACTTGAAGAGTGTGATTGTTGCAAGGACAAGGAGTGAACCCATACTCTACCAAAAAGGCAAGTGATGCTTCATACTTTCTGTCCCATTACTTTCACTATGCATTAGTGATTATGCTAAGTAAAACTTGCATGGATTTTGCTAAGTATAAACCTTGCTATAGGAAAACCTAGTAGATGAATCCTTAGTAGGATTTTTCTAAGATAAGATTCCTATTACTATCAAGCTTAGCCTAGCTAATAGAAAACATGGGTGAAATATATATTCACACTATGGAAAATTATTCTAAGTCTAAGGACTTATGTTTTGTTTAATAAAACAACTAAGTTAATGAATCACCTGGGTGGAATGGTAATTGCTTGGTGGTTTTTGGTTGAGTGGTTCACAAGGCCCATGTTTATGGTTTACCTTGTGTATCTCACTTGTGGATGGCCACCCAGGAACAAAGAGATTTGAGATGTCAAATGTTGAGAAGCTTCAAGTGCAACCACTTGGCAATATGGGCTCTGCCATGATCATATAGGTTGCAAGAACTTAGCCATATGGACAGTGGGTGGTAGTGTTTGATAGGTTGGAGCGCGTCCATTTTGGTCTAAATGAAGGCTTCTGAAATATCTTGTCTTGGGAAACCAAGTCTTGTGGGGGAAGTGCACCACCTCTGCAGAGTGTAAAATCTAAGTACTTAGCCATGTCCCTGGTAAAGGACAATTTGAGCATCAAGACATGGAAGCAATCAAGAATCTCATCATTCAAATTTCTAAGTTAAAATCTTGTGTTTTGAACAAGGGTTGTTTGAAATCTTCAATCTTTGATTGAGAGAAGCTTTGGAAAAGATTTTGTCAAAACAAAAACTTAGTATTTTCAAATGATAAGGAAAATCTATTTTGAGCAATGCAAGCCTCAACTCCACTTAACCAAATGCATATAGATGATAGACTCCACTATACTACCATAGTATCACTTGCCAATACAATTCAAATGTATTGACCCTTGTGGCTGTAACTTGTAATGTTGCAGGTTTGATTGATTTTTAGTGAAGATTGATTGATTAGGATTACAAAGTCTACAACCAACATCTGCCTGTGGCTCTTTGAAGATGAAGGACCCCATGACTATAGTTATTCCGCTGCAATGTAATGTAATAGCCAAATGAGCTATGTAAGATGTAATAAAGTTATGTTATTCCTGGTTATAAAGTTATATTATGACCTTTGTTTCTTGATATTACATCTTAACTATGGATGCTAGATATTGATCCACGGACTAGCATTGTAAACACAGGGGGCTCTATCTTATTAAAGATTGGAACCTCTACACCAATCCTATACTTGTGCCCAAAAATGGAACCAAAGAATTAAGAATGTGTGTTGATTTACACCAGCTTGAACAAAGCGTGTCCAAAGGATCTGTTTGCTTTGCCTTGCTTTGACCAAGTCATTGAATCGATGGCTGGCTCGGAACTTCTGTGTTTTCTAGATGCATACTCAGGATACCACCAGATCAAGATGAGGAAGCCAGACCAATTGGCCACTTCGTTCACCACACCTTATGGCACATTTTGCTATTTCACAATGCCCTTTGGGCTGAAAAACATAGGTGCTATGTACCAGCGGACCATGCAACATTGCCTACACGACAAAATTGGTCGGAATGTTCACGCCTACATGGACAATACCGCGGTGATGTCTAAAAAATCAAATTACTTAATCTTTGACTTAAAGGAAACCTTTGATAATCTCCGGAAATACAACATGATGCTTAACCCTAAGAAATGTGTCTTCGAGGTTCCAACCAGCAAATTGTTGGTCTTCATCGTTTCCCAATGTGGAATTGATGTCAACCCGGAGAAGATCAAGTCCATCCTCAACATTAATCGTCCGACATGCCTAAAGGACATTCAACAGATCACAGGCTACATCGCAGCAGTAAACCGATTCTTCAGCCGACTTGGAGAGAAGGCTCTGCCACTATACAAGTTGCTGAAGAAGGCGGACAAATTCGTACGGACAGACGAGGTGGACGCTTCGCTTAAGGAGCTAAAAAGTACACTTTCTTCTGCACCTATACTTGCAGCACCTGAGCCAATGGAGCCTATGTTGATCTACATGGCGGCCACCAACCAGGTTATCAGCATCGTCTTCGTGGTGGAGCGGAAGGAACCAACGCATGAGTACGGTGTGCAACGACCAGTTTACTATGTAAGCAAGGTCTTGAAGGAGTCCAAGAAGCATTATCCGCACTACCAAAAGCTAGCTTATGGAGTGTTCCTTGCTTCTCGGAAGCTAAGGTACTACTTCTAGGAGCACCCTATCACAGTAGTGAGCAAGGCTCCACTGTCTGACATCATCAACAATAGTGAGCCTACATGAAGGGTCGCGAAGTGGGGCATTGAGCTTGTCGCCTTTGAGGTCACCTACAAAATATGCGACGCTATCAAATATCAAGCCTTGGTGGATTTTATTGTAGATTAGATGAAGATGCCAGATGACACTCATGTACCAATACCAGAGTATTGGGTGATGCACTTTGACGGATCAAAGATGCTCAATGGCTCGGGGGCTGGTGTACTGCTATAGTCACCAACAGGAGAAAAACAACACTATGTCCTGCAAATTCACTTTGAGGCTACGAATAACATGGCGGAATATGAAGCACTCATTAACAGACTTCGCGTAGCCAAGGACATTGGCAGAAAGCATAGTTTGCTGTGGAGATTCTGACTTGGTTTCCCAGCAGGTGGCTGGTACCTAGAACACGCAGAACCCTATGATGGCGGCATATCGAGACAAAGTAGACGAGATAGTCAAGTGCTTCGAAGGCTACAAAGTCAAGTACGTCAAGAGGGAGGAAATGAGGTGGCTGATCTGTTGTAAAAGCTTGGATTAGGGCGTAAACCAATTCCGTCGGGCATTTTTATGGAGCATCTATGGACCCCATCCGTGAAGGGAGCGGACCCTGAGAACCCAGATAGAGTCGACTCATTTGTTAATGCAGTAACAATAGTCCCTCCGTCTTGGATGAAACCGTTCATGGAGTATCTCGTACATGGAACTTTTCGCATCGATGAGGTTGAAAGCCAGCAAGTAGTACATCGAGCAAAGGGCTATACCATAATTAATGGGCATCTCTACAAAAGAAGCACCCCAGGTGTATACCTAAAATGTGTTTCCCAGCAGGAAGGTACTGATATCCTTCATGAGATTCATCTTGAAGATTGCGGGCATCATGCCGCTCCTCGGTATTTGGTCTCCAAAGCCTTCCGACAAGGATTCTACTAGATGACTGCGAAGGCGAAAGCTAACAAGCTGGTTGAGACATCCGGTTGGTGTCAGTTTTATGCTCGGCAGCGACATGTGTCAGCCCAAGAATTGAGAACCATACCAATAACTTGGCCGTTTGTAGTCTGGGGACTTGAAATGGTTGTACCGTTTTAGATGGCACCTTGTGGGTTTATGCATATGCTAGTAGCAGTTGACAAATTCACAAAATGGCTAGAAGCTAAACCCATTAGAAAGCTCGATGGGGCAACTGCCCTTAGATTTGTCCGGGATCTGGTGGTGATATTTGGTCTCCCACATAGCATCATCACCGACAACGGTAGAAAATTATCACTTAGAGAAGTGGAGGAGGCTTATGAGAAAGGAATCCGCCTTGATCTAGCATCTGTGGCTCCTCCACAGTCTAATGGTCAAGTTGAACGGGCCAATGGACTAATTCTGCAGGGAATAAATCCACGCTTAGAAGCACCACTACATAGAGCAGCTGAAGCCTGGGTGGAGGAATTGCCATCTGTTTGGTGGACTTTACGAACTACTCCCAACAGATCCACCGGCTACATCCCCTACTTCATGGTATATGGAGCAGAAGAAATCCTACCGTCCGACATCCTCCATGATTCACCAAGAGTTGCCGCCTACGATGAAGATGACACTGAAGAATCCAGACGC
This sequence comes from Avena sativa, assembly GCA_916181665.1. NCBI lineage: Eukaryota > Viridiplantae > Streptophyta > Magnoliopsida > Poales > Poaceae > Avena > Avena sativa. Next base: position 312,310,060 of record OV702283.1, read on the forward strand.
TTAGATGTGGACCTTCCCAAAGAGGAGCACATGTTGGCATGCCAGAGATTCGCCATCTACCAGCAGAAGCTACGCATCTACCATAGTCGCAGCGTTTAGCATCGCTTGTTTAAAGAGGAGGGTCTGGTGCTCCGACTTAAGCAGAAGAAGTCACACAAATTATCACCGCCATGGGAAGGACCGTTCATCATAAGCAAGGCGCTACTCAATGGTTCCTATTACCTCATCGATAATCATGAGTTCGAAGATAGGCCAAACGAGGATCATAAACATAAGCGACGTGACCCGTATGATGACTACCCGGAGCTTGATCGGCCTTGGAACATAGCACAGCTACGTCCTTTCTACACTTCGCATATTTTATTATCTAATGTGTACCTCTTATATTATTAATGAAATAAAGCATTTGGATCACTCATATGTCTGAGTCTTTTACCTCCTTTAGTGTTCATTTTTGGATCATATAAAATCTTTATGCACAAGCTTTGCATTTGCACCTGTGAAAATTCCGCCTATGGGCATTAGCTTAAGTTTTCTGGTCTACATGTTCTTTGTTGTTTTTATGTGGATTTTGGAGTAGTGACTTTTGGCACTCGGCGATTTTGGGCTTAGGTTCTTGACGGTGCCATTGGGCATCATCACATAAGAGCATGGTTCTGACTGAGGGTCTTCCGACTCAAGAAAGGTAAAGCATTCAAACCGAAGTAATGGATAAGCCAGCACTTTCTTAAAACATATATACAAATATACATGTTGGAACTAGTTCTTGAGTAGCTGGAAGCTATAGCCAAGTTTTCTGACTTAAGTGAGCCACATTGTTTTTCCGCATAAATAAATTGCTAGAAGAAACAAGTATTACAAAATGTTTTCATTCTTTTGTCACATGGGATTTTAATGCTGCATCGTTAGCGGCAGGAGAGCCAGCTTGGTCTTCATCAAATTCGGTGGTCTTCAAGGACTTGGAGCTAGCCTGGTCAACATCGATAGCCTCGAGGGGCACAATGACATCCGCCTTGACCAATTGGGTGCCTCTAGCATCATATCCGGTGAGAGAAGACCAGATTGCATCGTTGTCGATCTTTTCTCTGTCTTTGTTCATGTCAGGTAGTCCATAGGTCACCATTTCAATGTCGGCATCATCGTAGTGGGCCTTGACCATGGCTAGGGCCAACCTAGCGCCAGCCCGGGTACATGAAGCTTTACAGCTTACAATATGCTCGGGGGCTCGGCGAAGGATATCTGAGAACTTCATGATGGAATCCACCACCTTGATGTTGATGTCCTGGGGCTTGGCAATTTACTTGGCCTGGGTGATCGCAGTGTCGATGAACTTGCCGGCAAGAACCATGTTACTCTTTTAGAGGAGGAGCATTGTTGGCTAGGTCAATGGGTATTTCATTTCCGACAAGAACATTTGAAGGCGTGAGTTCACCATATCAGATCAAAAGTACCTGACTTACAGAAGTACAAGACAAAGAGATCTTACTAAAGATGCTGATTTCAGCATGCTGAAGAACCTCCACCATGGAGTCCCGCTCCTTTCGAAGAGTCTTGTATGCCTCAAGGTTCCGAGCATTATGCTCGTCAGCAGCTTTCTTTTGGTCCTTAAGGATCACAATTTCCTCATTAAGGCGGTTGATCTCCGTGTTTGCAGATTCTTGCACGGCAGCAAGCGCTTTTTCATGCATCTTCAAAGAATCGGCCCTCTCCTACTTCAAGATTTTGTTCTCGCTGTCCAGCTCTTGGATGTTCTTGGACTACTTGACAATATCTTTGGCCTTGGCGACAGCTTACGCAAGTTGGAGAAATGACAGAGCATAATGAGTAGTTGGAAGATAGCAGCATAAGATCGAGTTGAGAATGAAACTAAAAAGATAACAGACTCTTGCCCTTGGAGATCTATTCCTTCAAAAAGGCAGTTATACCCTTTTCAGCTTCAAGATCCTTATGCATCTTGTGGAACTTGTCGTTGGCGGTGACCCTCTAAGCATTCTCATTCCGTGCAAGAAAATATGATTACTTAGTATACGTAGAGCATATAGCCGAAATTATTTGGTTCCACCAAGAAGATCAGGGGTTACAGTACGAGTTTTTAACTCAAAGCTATACTTGGTCTTTCTTTGAGCATCTAGTCAGAACTATTTCTATTTCAAATAGAGGCTTGGGGGCTACAGTATTAAAAAAGTTACAAGTTCTGTGTATGCTACTCTAAAAGTATCTAGTCGGAATAATTCATTCAAACTACATACTTGGGGGCTACAGCACTAAGTTTCTTACTTAGTCACTCTTAGAGCATTCAGACGAATGACCTATGGTTTTTCGTCTAAATCCTTGGGGGCTATAGTGGGATATTATACGTGAAATGCAAAGGCATAGAAAACCTACATATGCAATGATCTTGAGGTTGCTGGCGCTCTCAACAAACAGATTGCCAAAGGCAACTATGTTAACACAAAAAATCTCTGCCTTTTTGAGCAGCTCCTCAAGACCGCATGTAGGAGAAGTCGGCGCTGTGCCTGGAGCCACGACAGAGGTGCTCTTAGGAGCCTCCGCCTGGCTCGTGGTCGCTGCAGGTCCGCCTCCCACCATCAAACCCTTATCGCTTTCGGTGGCATCCTTAGTTGGAGTTTCAGCCACTTTGGAAGATGTGCTTTCTTGCGTCGCCTGCTCGCCAGCAACTGGGATCACTGCGACAGCATCTGGGACCTCCTTTGAAGGAGTGTTGTCCACTTCCATGACGGAAGGATCAAATGCCGCCATAGTCGAAGATCCGACAGGTGCGGCTGATGGTTGGACGACAGGGGTAGGATGAGCGATGGCGGGAGAGGCTTGGACAAACATATCTCTAATGTTTTTAGAAGCCCCTGATGACTTGGAGGTCTTCTTCAAACTCAGGCCAGGCTTTTTCCTGAGACATACAATGTATAAGTACAAGAATAAGTGGAGTACAACGACAATGTCGGAGGGAGAGAATCTTACACAACACTTGGCGCTTTGGTCAAGGGGATGCTGGTTAATCTTCTTTTCTCCGCCTCCAGGGAGGCGTTGTACTTCTTGGAGGCTCCACCCTCCGTTTCTTCTTCTTGCCTCCACCGACAGCGTCATAGGTGGATCCCTTCCGCTTTCGCACCAGTGGGACTTCGTCGTCAGACACGACAATGACTTCCTTCATCTTAGGACCATAGACTTGGGGAGCCATACATGTCTCCTCCAAGTCCCCCAGCTGTTAAGTGAAATTAGTGTGTTAGACGGAAGTACATATTCAAGTCGGAAGAACAGGAGTGTATGTAAAAGACAATAAATAAAAGTTACCTTTGGGCACTTGTCGTCCTCAAACATGTCATAGGTGATGGAGAAGCCACGCTTTCAATTCTTCACCTTGACGATGTCCTTGAGGCTGAGCTTGATGGCGTCACTGGAAAAGTTATCCTAGGAGATATGGAGGGTATCTTTTCTGTCCTTCGTTTACTGACACATCAGCTTCTCGTGGTGCTGTAGAGGCTGGATCTGCCTGACGAACCAGCACATGGCCATGTCCAATCCGGCCAGGCCCAAGTCTACGAACCATTCGACCCGCCTTACGACGTGGGAGGCTTCGTCGTCGGAGGGGAGGAGGGCTTGTGATCGCCATGTCAGGGCTTCAGCGGCGGCTCCGTCAATGAAGTCTGGGTATGACGCTTCCCGACCGGCCCGAGGAATTTCGGGTCCGTAGAAGTATGTGCGTTTCTAGTTCTTGCAGGACTCGTGTCCTACAATGTCAGGGAACCGCCGGCCAGACCGGATCTTGAAGCTAATGGTCCCACAATTCCTAAGTTCCTCTCTGCTTACTCCGGCTTCCCTCTTCATGGTGAAGAAGTATATGAACATATCTAACCTAGGCTTAATCCCTACGTATCCTTCGCATAGAGCCGCGTAATTGCTAAGTGCAAGAATACTATTGGGGGACTGGTTCTAAGGTTGAACCCGGAAGTGCTCAAGGACTTGGATGCAGAAGATGGACAATGGCAGACAGACGCCACGTACGAACTGAGCCTTGAGGTAAACCTTTTCTCTGGGTTGGGGAGAAGGGATGACCTTGTCGGTCGGTGTCGCCCGCCAGACAGGACCTCCGTTGCAGGGAGGTACCCTTCAGCAAGCATCTCCTTGACATCGCTATCGGAGATGTCCGAGCCTCGCCATTCTCCTTTGTGGGAGTCAGTCTCCTCCTCCAACGGCTCCAGCGCCACTAGAATTTGGTCATCATCGGTGGAATCAACCACCGCAGATTGTGACACCACCACGCCCTCCGGCGGGACATGGACGATACTGTATGGCTTGGTGGAAGCCTTGCCAGACGCCGCCATCGTTGGTGTGCTGCTGCTTCTCGCCATTGGGAGTTGAGAAGGTGAACTGGAGATTGGGGGAGGTTAGGGTTTTTTCTTCTGTGTGCGCGCAATGTGATCGGGGGTAGGCTTAGGCTGGAGGAAGGATATGACGCGGGAGTGAATGAGGTGGAAAAATAAAATTACTGCTATGGTTAAAAAATATAGCTTTGGCCTCAAGATTCATGCAAGACGCACTACTAGGAAATCCTTCATCAGTGGCGCAGCTATATTGGTCTTCTGTGGCGCATGGCAGGGACGCCACTGTTACGTCGCCACTGATGAAAACTTATGTGGCGCATTCTGAAATGCGCCACAGAAGTCATGATACTTATGTGGCGCATTTTTGTTGATGCGCCACATGACTCTGTTCAGTGGCGCATTATGGACAATGCGCCACTGAATCTCTATGCGCCACAGAAGGTTACAACGATGCGCCACTGGTTTGAATATCAGGTATTAAAAAAATCGAAACTTGTCCAAATATACAGTATTATACAGGTATTATACAGATATTATACAGTATTATACAGAAACAGTATATTTGACTTAGTATATGAAAACAAATATAATGCAAACATGAATATAGTGCCATCACACTACTTAGAGCCCGAACGAGATAGACAAGTGATCATCATATTACAATACAAGTCAAATGAAGTGTTTGTTACAAAGTTCACCATCTCATCACATTACAAATGAAGTGTTCATCGCCTACACTAGAATCAAACAGAATACAACTATGATGACGGTGAGCAAGAGAAAGAGCACTAGCAATATCTTCATCCGGTTCTCCTTCCATAGGTGGTTCCTCCACTTGGCTACCGCCTCCTCTCGAGTCGCGTATCCTTTGTAGCTGTTGCCGCTAAACTTGTTCACCTATTTTTGACAGTCCTCCCACTCATCGTAGACTCCTGGAACCCAACCCTTGTACACCACGTACCACTTCGTCATCTCTATAGATAAGGCATATTAGTAAATCATGCAACAGAAAGAACTAAATTGGTTCACATGCATATATATTCACATAAACTAAAGCAAAAAATCAGTAAACATAGAAGATAGCACATCGATCATAATCATATAACTTCGACGACAACGACCACAATAGTGAAGTTTACAACATACGACCACGGTAGTATATAGTTTGTGACACAACACTACACACAGACATCTATGATAATTCTAGGTGCACACATCGATCAATGTTGAGAACTGCTAACGCTCGGCTTCGGGAATGGTAGATAGCCATCCTTCGTCATCCACGTCCTGTTGTCACCCTGTTGACGAAGAATATTTTCAATCTCCCTCTTAGTCAACCCTCTGTTGTGTTTTAGGACCCCTCCCCTCGTGTTGACATCTTCCACGATGATTTCCGACAACTTAACCTGGATGCGATGGAAGTCTTCTCTAAGATCATCATCATCCCTTCACGCCAAATTTTTGGCCCATGCTCGGAAACTAGATGGCAGAGTTAGGTTCTGGCAATCTCGGACAAACCCTTTAAGGTGATGCATGGCGTAGAAGGCCTCCTTGGCGCCGCCAGTAGCAGGCTCCTTGACGCAGGGGAACTCGAGCACGTGCTTGAACACGTGCTTGTCATCCTTGATACATTCCCCCTTGTTGACGAAGGGGCATCCCTTTTTAGCGTAGCCCTCGAGAGCCTCATTCAAAACACCTCTTATTCTGGTGTAGTCCTTCTTCTTCTTCTGACTCGCCAAGTCGAAATACGATTCTATCGAGTACTTTGTGCAAATGACGATGAGTGTGCAGTATTTGTCTCTGCACAACACGATTGAAACGGGATGTTGGAAAAGGGCAAAGGAAGAAAGCTATAAGAAAGCCTAAGTTAACAATGCTAGGGGGTGTGTGTACTTACTCGGGAAAGAAAGGCAAAAGAAGCGTGTTCATCCTCTTGTGATCCACCATGAACTTCTCGAGATACGTCGTCGCCTTGGCACGCGTCTTAGATCCTACCCTCAACTGGCTATCACGCATGTAGTAGGGATCCACTATCGCGATGTAGGGGGTCTGCTCTCTCTTGGTCTTCATCGCCAGATTGAGAACCAATAGGCGGACCATGTTATAGTCCAGCCATTTCGAGAGAAACATCTTGAATACGTCCTCGTACGCTATGAAGAACACGTCCGCGGGGGCTTCATGGACGAAGTCCACGTCCGATGGCACCTTGACAGTGAAAACCGGGTAATTTGGATATTTGTCTTTAAGAAGAATGCCCTCTAGTGTCTTGATACTATCACTCAAAGCGAGCATATGTCCACCAGCAAGGCGAAGCAGCTCCGGAGTCAGTATCGCTTCACCAACTATATGTATCCTGGGCAAGCCATCCTCGCGGGCTGGTACGACGTCATCCTTATCCTGGATCCTCTTCGGAGGAGGTTGGCTCTCGGCTTTCTTACCTCTCTTCCTGTGCTTCTTCGTCTTCTGAGCAGGCTCCTCCACTAGGGATGCTAAGTGCTCAACGACCGCCTTTTGGAGTGTGTCAGGGCTAAAGACGAATCCAACTGGTTTCTCCTATTGATCGGCGGCCGGAGGCGTCTCTTGAGATAAACCATGGAAGACCAGGCGTTGCGTGCATGTAGTGGGACGCCCACCTTGACCCTCGCAAGCGACGAAGGGTTCTTCATCCATAACAGGCATGTACAATCCTATGCCAGCTCCGGTGTTGATGTAGTCGTCGATGTTGACAAATTCTTCATCATCATCGTTGTTGCCGCCATGTGATGATGGTGGTGGCGGGGGCGACGGCGGTTGTGTTGCGAGGGCGGCATCGCCTTGGGGCGGACCACACGCTCCCAACAGTTGTTGGTGGCGACTGGTGGTGGCGACGACGACAGGTGGCTTCCTAGGTGGTGGCCGGACGATCGAGGTGGCGCCGGTGACATGTGGCATCCGAGGTGGTGGTCGAACGATCGAGGTGGCGCTTAGGTGCCCCGTAAGATGAATCTGAGTCTTCGGCCATGTTAAGGGCCAACCGTGGCATTCTGCAAGGGTCTTGTGTTCGTCGGCTCCCTGAGGTTGAAAGGGGGGTCCATGTCGTCGCACCCTGGTAACACCCGAGCAATCCGGACCCTCATCACGGCATCGTCCATTGCATTGTTGTGCATCGTGCGGTTCGCCGGTTGTATGATATTGCCCTTGGCAACATCCTTCAACTCGCCGTCGGCAACTTTGTGGAGTAGTATGCAAGCAGTGTCCTGAATATCGACACATATGTGTTGGGCATCATGATCGAGGTGGCAATCACCAAAGGCGCATAAAGAAGATGAAGCGGAGTATGATATTAGTTACCTTGGTGAGGGCGTTGAGCTCGGCTAATGTTGACAAACGTCCGATCCCGGCGGCAGGCCTATCATCAGCATTCTCCCGCGGTACTGGTGCCACCGCCGGCTGTGCGATACTGGTATTTTTGGCTGGAGCAGCAGGGGGCAGTTGTGCGACAACAAGCTCTTGCAGCTGCGCCGCGGCGATGGTGGCCGGCGAGGTCACCAAGTCCGGCAACGGGTTAACGTTGATGCTCGAGTTTCTACCGCTAAAGCTGGGCACGTTTATCGGCCGCTGTCGACCTCCTGCATTCCAAACAGCTAGCCCCTCCATCAACCCAAGGGGGATGATCGCGTGAAGCTTCTCCTCCAATAACTTATCCATTGCTTTCTCGTCCACTTTTGCCTCTAATGTCTTCACCTTCAACTTCAGCTCTTCAACCTTGGCTTTATCTTTAGCCGCCGACTGGTTCTTCCTCTCCCTCCTCTTCTTTGCGTCTTCTTTGTAGTACTCGGTAAACTTCATTCTTGTACCGAAGCCGGACACACGGCCAGCTGATTTTGGCGGCAACTTCTTCTCCCTCTTCTTGTAAGTGTTCGTTGCCCTGTTAAAAACAGTGTACCATGGCTCCGCCGCCGAATCTTGGGACGACAAGTCCTCACTAGCGTTCAATTCCTTCTCCTGCAGAGATACAAGGAGAGGTGAACCCATGCATGCATTTAGATTCTTGGCTTAATTATTTTAATGAGAGATCCACGTAAATTCCTTACCAGCTCATCCTCAAAGGCCTTCACATCCGGGTTGTCGGTGACGAACTCACCTGTAACAGGGTCCAGGTAGTAGCGGGCCCGGACAAATTGTTGGATCTGCAGGTCTGTAATTTTATGCCATGGGTTCTCTTTACCCAGGCGTTCAAGCTCGGCATCCTCCTTGTCCAGAATGGGCTGTTTCCCTCTGTATCCGCCGCTTCCAAGCCGGTGGTTACCTATGTTCTTCTCTCGCATAGTCTTTCTCCACTCAGTCCATGCTTTAGAGGCAGTGGTATCTAAGTCCGCCTTGAATATCTTGAACTCTTCTTCGTCGAGCATCGGATTTTTCCTACTTATAATCTCCCAGCTTTCACATTTGTCAATGTTGTTCTTTACCCGGGTTTTCCAGCTGCTCAAGGCGTTGCTCATCTTTGTCAGTGCTAGTTTGTTCATCGGGTTCTTATTACTCTCCGGGTTTCTGAACTTCTCTAGGAATGTGTATCACTACTGAAGCTTCTTAAGGAGGTTCTCGACCAAAGCATGATTACGTCGGATGTACTTCGTGTTGATCGACATGCTTTCCCGGATGATGCACCCGAGTTGCATGCCGTACCCGCAGGCAATCGATGAAGGCGCAAAGGGTTTGCCACCTTCTGTGACCTCGGTGAACTCATCACAGACGTTGGCGAGCACTTGCGACTTCCGATCCTTAATATCCTTCTTCTTCTTCTGTATGGTGGCCGGGTTGCCGCAACCACCATCTGTGCGCTCGCCACCATCCGTGGTGGTGTTACCCTCCTCCCCACCTTCACTAGTTCCATCGTAGTCGTCGTCCCCCTCGTAATCTGGATCTTCCTCGCCCCCAGCACCTCCGACGACGGTCGTTGGTGGTGGTGTCATTCTCATCTCCTCCACCTCCTCATGCTCTTGGGACGGCCCCCAGAATGATTTGTTGGCCTCTCGGGCTAGATCCTCGACGCTCATTTGTTTAGAAGGACCGGTCTCATCGTTAGTCGACATGTTTGCGCTTTATTACTAAAAAAAGAGGCAAAAAGTTAGCACAAATATCGATCGAAAAATTCGGCATGAACTTTGCTAATTTTTGGACCTACGAGTGCCCATTTCTCAACCGAAACGGAAGTGAATCAACACTTCGGGAGAAACGGGCAACTCAATTGAAATCCCTGCAAGAAAAAACACCCCAGCCCCATTGACAACCCCATTGACCTCATCCATCATCAATCAAGTACATAAATAGCAGCCCCATCATCCATCATCAATCAGCAGCCCCATTTCATATACAAAAACAGTAGCAACACCATATCATGTACACAAACAGCAGCATCACCATTTCATATAAATAACAACATTAGCACCAATTCATATAAATAACAACATTAGTACCATATCATGTACACAAACAGCAGCACCACCATTTCATATAAACAGCAGCAGCACCAATGTAACATTAGCACCAATCTGTTTGCTGAAGAGAAATTCACAAGTTATTTCAGTATACATAAATAGTAGCATAAACAATAGCATATACAATCTATTTTCTTATGATGGTTAAACCACAGCATAAACAACAGCATAAACTTACTTATGCTGCAGTTACAAATCTCAAACAATCCTACGTCATGAATAACATCACAGTTATCTGCGTGTGGTTTAGACGATGTTGTACTATGTTTTATCTGTGAACAGAACTAAGACGAAGCTCCAGCCAAAATATACTAGATTCATCTAAATACGAATGTATCTAGTCAAGTTACATGGGAAAAGAAAATCTACGACCTGCAGCGCTTGCAATCACCCTCCACTTACATGGGACATCGGAAGCAATAGAGATTACATATGCAAATTATATAGTACAGTATTTTGGGTCTGCTAATGCAAATTATAAAGTCCAGCCATGACTTTTCCTAGAGGTTTGAATCAATGGAAGGGAGAGGCAGACACTAATGTTTTCTCGGCAAGATCTCATCTCAGCTAGCCCTGGAAGCAAGCTCCAACCAGTTGGCCTACTAATAACAAGGTAATTTCTTGTATGGACACTATCGTTTCATATCTGCAGCTGGCCTTCTTGCTTTGTTCGCTTGTTTGTTTTCCTTAATCCGTTCTTGCTTCTTTCTTTTCCATGCAATTGCAAAACCATTGCCTTCTATTTTAGAATAGAAGCTACAAAGTGGGCTGCAATAGAAAAGTAACTAACCAAGCTTGCAAACAAATTCTGTACCAGATTTTTCAGGAGAGGAGATTTCAGTTTTTCGTCTACTTAGTCCAGTTGACTGTTCCATGCAAAATTGAAAAACAATTTTATGTGAAAATTAGCTGCAGCAGACCCAAAACATAACCTCTGTACCAGATTTTTCATTTTCAGACAGAGAATTTCCCATTCAAACTTTTTTTTGAAGCAAGTGCATGAATCTCATTTAGTCCTTTTCAAATTGCAGCCTTCGTTGTCTGGTGGACATCTAACTACAGAGAACAGTATGCATAGCAATCATCCACTGTGATACAAGCAAGAGAATGCTAAGCAAACACGAGACACGAAGTCATCATGATGATGATCAGAATCTTTCCAGTCAGGTTAATTAGCCACAGTAGCAAAGTAAGGTGTGTCTCAACGGGGAAGAACAGAGAGAGAGGGGAGAGGGGAGGAGAAGAACTGCATCTGGGAGGAGAAGAACAGAGAGAGGGGAGGGGAGAACTGGGCGATGCTCACCAAGGGGTAGACGGCGAGGTGGCGTGGACGGCGAGGAAGCGTGGACGGTGAGGTGGCGTGGGCGGGCTCCTTCTCCTGCTCCTCCACGGGCTCCGGCGGCGGCTCCTCCTCCACCACGGGCTCCTCCACGGGCTCCCTCCTCCACGGGCTCCGACAGCGGCTAGGGTTCCTCCTCCACGGTCTCCGACAGCGGCTCCGACAGCGGCGACGGCTCCCTCCTCCTTCGGTGCGTGTGGGCGGTGCTAGGGTGTGTGCAGGCGGCGCTAGGGTTCGTCGGGCGCGAGAGAGGTAAGCAGGTTGGGGAATGAAAGGGGAAGGGGGCGAACAGTTATTTGGCTAGTGCCAATGTTCTGTGGCACATATCGCTCGCATGCGCCACAGAAGATTCAACTTCTGTGGCGCATTCGAGCGATATGTGCCACAGAACATTGGCACTTAGTCAAAATCGACGTGAGGCTGTAGTTGGACATCAAACATAGATTAGCCCAGTGGTTATGATGCATAGACAAACCTTTCCCAGCCAGGTTCGAATCCTGGCTGGGTCACTTTTCTTTTCTTTGTTTCAAAATTATATGTTACTAATATATTTAAAACCAAGCACATACACATGTATATTTATTAAAAAATACTCCCCGAATTATTGTATATATTGTGCTTGTCACAAACACATGTGAATTTGTATACCCACACGAATATCACTATATATTTTTAGTCTCTAACTAATACAAAAAAAGGTCACACATCGTCGTGTGATATTTCGAGCTAGCTAGCCTCTCTTCAAAGTATTCTTGCCTTTTTTCTTCGCGGTTGAATACTTTAGCCCGGGCACTATGAGATTTCTTCTCGTGAACGGACAACCTTTAGTATGTGTAAGATCCCTGCTTTGTAAAGGAAAAGGATCCCTGTGATTGCAATGCTAGTCCCTGGATCATTGCTAGCATCCACAGTTTAAGATGAAGTACACAGATACAAAGGTCATTTATTACATCCATTCCAGAGATAAACATAGTCTTTACAGTTCAAGGCCACAGGCCTAATACAAGAGTTGGAATAAGTAAATAAATATAAGTCTTCATCTTCATGTGCCACAGGCAAACATGTTGAGTGTAGACTTATGACACCTAATCCTCATCAGAGTAACCTGCAACATCACAAGTTACAGCCACAGTGGGTCAACACTTTGGAATAGTATTGGCAAGTGATACCTTAGTATATTTTAAGTGGACTAGATACTATATGCAAATTTGGCTAAGTGTAGCTTGGCTTGCTTTGCTCAAAATAGGTTTTTCCTATTAGTTGAAATCACTAAGTTTTTCTTTGTCAAAACTTTTCCCAAGGAACCACCAATAGACATTGAGGTCCTTCACCCTTGTTCACCCCCAAATTTTTACTTAGAAATTGGGATGAGGAGATTCTTGATAGCTTCCATGCCTTGATGCTCAAGTTGTCCATTGCCATGGACTTGGCTAAGTACTTAGATTTTTCCATCTGCAGAGGTTGTGCACTTTCCCCACCAGACTTGGTTTCACCAAGACAGGACCTTTCAGAAGCCTTCCCTTAGACCAAATGGATGCGCTCCAACCTATCATTCCCACTACCACCAACTGTCCAAATGGCTAAGTTCTAGCAACTTATGTGATCCAGGCAGAGCCCATATTGCCAAGTGGGTGCACTAGAAGCTTCTCAACACTTGGCCTCTAAAATCTCTTTGTTCCTGGGTGGCTTACCACAAGTGAGATACACAAGGTAAACCATAGCCATGGGCCTTGTGTAACCACTCAACCAAAAACCACCAATCAAGTCCCTTTCCACCCAGGTGATTCATTGACTTAGTTGTTTTATTAAGTAAAACAAGTCCAAAGACTTAGAAATATTTTCATCATAGCATGTATAATTCACCAACCCTTGTTTGCTACTAGCTAGGATAAGCATGGCATAGATAGTAACTTAACTTAGAAATTTCCTAGCAATTCTACAACTACTTAGGATTTCCCGACATGGCATAAGGCAAAAGTAATAACATGCAAGATTTAGCAAAATATTTCTAATGCTTAGTATAAAATATAGGGATAGAATTATTCATGAAGTACCACTTGCCTTGGTAGTTGGGAGAGTAGCACTCTTCACAATCACAATCACTAGCACCAAAATCTACACATAGAATATACCCATAATCACATACAAGACATATACAATCAAAAAAAAAAATATGCATGCATGCAAGATGCTAAGTGATGATTTTTAAAACTCAACCAAGCAAGTGCATAGTACTGAATTCTAAACAAGTCAAAACTTTGCAAAACCAAATTTATTTGACACTAAAAACAATTCCTAAACACTTCACATACTCAAATAAGCCCTACACATGTTTCTGCAAATAAAGCTATTTTAATAGAAGCAAAACTTTAAACACATTGAAAAAATGGAAAGGGCTTGCTCTCCTGATTCCAACAGTATAAATTTTTTCAAATTCTAACGTGGGGATCAAAAGTTATAGCTAATTCAAAATTGGATATAAATCAGATTCAAAATCTGTTTTAAAATCAAACCCTAGCCACGCGTCTGTTTCCTATTGGCCGATACCGTTTCACTCAGGATCACCCTTCCGCGCTGTCAGATCAAGTTAGATCCAACGCGCCAGATTCAAAGAAAACGCTTCGCTCAGATCTAATTTAAACCGCAAGATCTACATCTAACGGTTGCTGTTGCTTTGACCATAGCCTAGCGGCGCTAGCGGCGGCGACTGGCGGCGGCGTGTCTGTCAGCGGCGGTTCCGGCGTTCTAGGTCGCCCGGGGAGGGGAGAGGATGCTCACCAGAACCGCCGTGTCGAGGTGAAGCTCAACGTGTCTCTGGTTGGCGAAGGGGCGCTCGGAGTCGTCGGGGATTCCTCGCCGGAGTTCGCGAACGCGTCGGGTACGGCTGCTAGTCGACGTTGGCGAGGTTCTGCGTCGTGCTAAGACACCGTTAGATGCGCAAGACGTTGGGGGTCTTAGGAGTATCAAACAGAGGGCAAGCGGCGGCTGGTACTTACGGGGAGAGGTCGCTGGAGTTCGAGCAGAGAGCGGCGACGTTCAGTCGTTGTCGTTGCCGAGGCTATAGACCATGCGCGAGCAAAAGGGAGGTGTCAGTAGATGCGCACGGAGCTGCAGAGCATGCTAGTATGAATCATGTACAGAGGGGGGCACGGTGCTCACCGGAATTCATCGGCGAGGTCGTCGGAACAGCGGCAGTGTCGGGCGAGTTGCGAGCAGCCTGGTGGCGTGGAGAGGAAATTGGGTGAGGGGAAATGGCCGCGAGAGGGAGGGGCTTAAGTAGGCAGGAGCTCGACCAGAAACGCCTGGAGAATCAATGCCAATTACGCCGCGGAATCAATGCAGCAACGGCCAGCGGCGACGTGCTCCTCGCGAAATTTGGGGGAAGACGACGATGACGTGGACAGGGCCCGCTTGTCAGCGAATAGAACAGAGAGGGAGTGGGGTCCGAGTGTCAGCGACTCTGGGGGTGCTTCTGCACGTGAGAGGGAGAGAGAGGGGACCCGGGTGGGCTAGCTGGGCTGGATCTGCTGATGGGCTCAAAGTCTGGGGCCGGCCCTTTTCTATTTCCTTTCTCTTTTTCTTTTTCTGTTTTGATTTTCTGGATTGATTTTCAAATGATTTCAAAAGCTTTTGAATTCAAACTTTTTCCAGGATTTTGTAGGGTGCAACATTCACATTACAGGGCATAAAAACAAGAGGTCTCTCTGTTCAAGCTTGGTTCTTTTGAATAAACAAAATAAACAGTGCCATAGCACTTTGATTTGCAAATGTTTGAAAATGGTTTTGAAACCATTTTTATTTTGTATATTTTTGTTCAAACTCCACACTCAATCCAATCAACAAGGAAACAAACAAACTTGGTTTAAACACTTAAGCTCTCAAATGGGGATGGACATTTGATTTAAGTTTGCTCACATAAAATGATAGCACTATGTGCTTCTGTTTTCTTGGAATTGGTTTGAAATTGATCTCAAAACTATATGCATGCATGAATGATATGCAATCTTTGAAATCATGATTTTAGGAATGTTACAAATCTAACCCCCTTAAGGTGAATCTCTCCCTCGAGATTCGGTTTGGCTAGCAAATAGGTGAGGGCGGTCTTTCCGAAGATCATCTTCTCTTTCCCATGTTGCTTCCTCTTCGGAATGATGATTCCACTGCACTTTGCAGAACTTGATAGTCTTAGTCCTTGTGACTCTTACTGCAGTCTCAAGAATCTTGATAGGTTTCTCCTCATAGGTGAGATCACTTTCCAATTGAACCTCCTCCAAAGGTATAGTATCCTTCAAAGAAGTTTCTTCCATTTCTGGATGACATTTCTTAAGCTGACTCACATGAAACACATTATGAACTGCTGACAAAGATTCTGGGAGTTCAATTTCATAGGAAACTTCTCCTTTGTGACTCAGAATCTTGAATGGCCCAACATATCTTGGTGTCAATTTTCCTTTGACTCCGAATCTTTTCACTCCACGAAGTGGTGACACTCTAAGATAGGCTCTATCGCTAACTTCGTAGGTGACTTCTCTACGCTTAGGATCTGCGTAGCTTTTCTGTCGGGACTGTGCTATCTTCAACCTGTCCTTAACCAACTTGACCTTCTCTTCGGCTTCTTTGATAAGATCTGGCCCGAATAAACTTCTTTCTCCCACACCATTCCATAGCAATGGGGTGGTACACTTTCTTCCGTAGAGAAACTCAAATGGTGCCATCTCAATGCTGGCTTGATAGTTGTTGTTATAAGAAAATTCTGCGTAAGGCAGACTTTCATCCCAACTGGCTCCATAGTCTAGGGCACATGCCCTCAGCATGTCTTCGAGAATCTGATTAGTCCTTTCCGTTTGTCCATCGGTTTGAGGATGAAAAGCAATACTGAATTCCAACCTCGTTCCCAATGACTCATGTAACTGTCTCCAAAAATGGGAAGTGAATTGAGTTCCCCTATCAGACACAATACTCTTGGGCACTCCATGTAGACACACAATCCTACTCATGTAGATTCTGGCTAACTTAGCACTTGTGTAGGTTGTCTTCACGGGTATGAAATGAGCCACTTTAGTTAGGCGATCCACTACTACCCAAATAGAATCGTATCCTGACCGGGTCCTTGGTAATCCGGTAATGAAATCCATACCAATCTTGTCCCACTTCCAATCAGGAATAGGTAGTGGTTGAAGTAAACATGCTGGTTTCTGATGTTCTGCCTTCACTCTACTACACACATCACACAAAGCAATATGTTCGGCGATGTCCTTCTTGAGATTATTCCACAAAAATCTTTCTTTCATGTCCATGTACATTTTGGTGTTACCCGGATGAATGGAATACGGAGAGTTGTGTGCTTCCTGCAAAATCAGTTTCCGCAACTCCGGGTCTTGTGGAACACAGATACGTTTCCCATGCCATAAAGTACCCTGTTCGTCTTCATGGAATTCTTTGGCTTTTCCTTTTCCAATCTTTTCCTTAATCTCTTCAATTTCCTTATCAGTCTTCTGGGCTTCTTTGATCTTGTCCAACAAAGTGGGTTGAACATCCAAAGTCATGAGATGTCCTTCAGGCACAATCTCCAATCTGAGTTGTCTAAATTGAGTACACAGATCATCTGGCAATTCTCCCTTGGTAAGGCCATTCACAAAAACCTTACGACTTAGCTACGACATTTGCTTTACCTGGGTGGTATTGCAAACTTAAGTCATAGTCCTTGATAAGTTCTAGCCATCTTCTTTGTCTCATATTAATTTCCTTCTGGGTGAAGATATACTTCAAACTTTTGTGATCTGTGAACACTTCACAACGCTTTCCCAAAAGATGGTGTCTCCATGTCTTGAGTGCATGGACAATAGAGGCTAACTCTAAATCATGAGTAGGATAGTTCACTTCATGAGTTTTGAGTTGTCTCGAGGCATAAGCCACAACTTTACCGTCTTGCATAAGTACTGCCCCCAAACCTTGATGAGATGCATCACAATATACTTGGAAATCTTTTTCCAAATCTGGCAGACACAAGACTGGTGCTGTCACAAGTCTCTTCTTCAATTCCTGAAAGCTGATTTCACAACCTTCAGACCAAGCAAACTTCTTGTCTTTCTTTAACAATTCAGTCATAGGCTTAGCTACCTTGGAGAAATTTGCAATGAACCTTCTGTAGTAACCTGCTAAGCCAAGGAAACTATGAACTTCTTTCACGGACTTGGGAGATTCCCATTCAGTCACAGCTGAAACTTTAGCAGGATCAACTGCTACACCATCCTTTGTCATAACATGACCAAGAAATCCCACTTCATCCAACCAGAATTCACACTTGCTGAATTTGGCATAAAGTTTATGCTCTCTTAACTTCTCAAGTATCAAACGCAAATGTCCTTCATGCTCTTCCTTGCTCTTGGAGTAGACTAAGATGTCATCGATGAAAACGACAACAAAGTTGTCAAGGAATTCCATGAAAACCTTGTTCATCATATTCATGAAGTATGCTGGAGCATTGGTCAAACCAAAAGGCATTACGATATACTCATACAATCCATACCTTGTGGTGAACGCTGTTTTAGGTATGTCTTGCTCTCTTATCTTGAGTTGAAAATAGCCTGACCTTAGATCAATCTTTGAGAACACACAAGCTCCTTCTAGCTGATCAAACAAGTCGTTGATTCTAGGCAAAGGGTATGTGTTCTTGATAGTCACCTCTTTGAGTGAACGGTAATCTATGCATAACCTTTGACTTCTATCCTTCTTCTCCACGAACAAAACTGGGGCTCCCCAAGATGAAGAACTTGGTTGAATAAATCCTTTCTGCAACTGTTCTCCAAGTTGTTTCTTGAGTTCTTTTAGTTCATCAACTGACATTTTATAAGGTCTCTTTGCTATTGGTCCAGACCCTGGTACCAAATCTATCAGAAACTCCACATCTCTATCTTGTGGCATTCCTGGCAATTCTTTCGGAAACACATCCGGATACTCACTCACAATTGGCACACTATCCATGCTAACCCCCTTAAGAGAATGTAGCTTACTTCCTTTAGATTCAAAGTTGGACTTGAATTTAATCCGCTTTCTTTCCGGGGTTGTGAGTGCAACAGTGCGATTAGCACAATCTAGTACTCCTTCATACTTAGCCATCCAATCCATTCCAATATTACGTCCAGTCCTTGGGAATCTAGGATTATCAGACTCACTGGAAATTGATGCTTTCCAAACTCTATTACTAGATCCCGGCATCCAAGACTTACTATCATATCTCCACCCGGAGAACTAACTTTTATTGGACACCCAATGTTTTCAGTTGGAAACCCATTTCTATCAACAAATGCTTTTGATATGAATAAATGCGATGCTCCAGTATAAAAAAGAACAAATGCTGGAATAGAATTGAGTCTGAACTTACCAGCAACAGCATTAGGCTCCTCATAGACCTCCTCCACACTGATGTGGTTCACTTGTCCCTTTTGAAAAGGATTGGGCTTGTTGGGTCCTTCAACCTTCTTTTCTGGGCAGTCATTTGCATAATGCCCCATCTTCTTGCATTTGAAGCATTCAACCTGACTTATGTCTCTCTTAACAGGCTGGCTTCCACTGCCACTTCCATTACCACTGTGGTGGCTCTTATGTCCACTCTTGTGGTTCTTGTACTTGTCATTGTCATGACTATGGTGATGCTTGTTGTCATGACGGTTGTGGTTGTGGTGCTTGTTGAATTTCCCATGCTTGTGGGATCCTGAGCTTCCGCTGTCATCATAATGAGATCGTTTGTGAGACGATCCCGAGCTATGCTTGTCGGAGTGCTTTCTCTTTCTACTCTCAACTTGCTTCATTTTGTTCTCCAAAATAGCAGCCTTGTCACAGAGAGACTGATAAGTAGGAACATAGGACATAGCCAATTGCAGGTTCAGCTCATCATTCAAGCCTTCAAGAAATTTTTCCTTTCTCTTGGCATCAATGTCAACTCCATCCGGTGCATAACGCGCCAGATTGTTGAACTCCTCAATATATTCAGCCACACTGCGGTGGCGCTGCTTCAGATTGTGGAACTCTTTCTTTTTCAGACTCATCACCCCAGATGAGATATGAGCAGTGCGAAATCCATCCTCAAAGATAGCCCATGTCACTTCATCTATGGGAGTGGTGATCTGGAAGTTGTCCCACCAAGTGGCGGCTGGTCCTTCCAGCAGATGTGCTGCAAATCTGACCTTTTCAGCATCCGTACAACCCACGGTTACCAAGTCCTTGTTTATAGAACGTAGCCAATCATTGGCCACCATGGGATCAGTCGTCCCTGAGAACTTAGCTGGCCTCAATCTCAAGAACCTGGTGAGCATATCAAAACCCGGTGGGTTGTTGTTGTTGTTATTGTTGTTATTGTTGTTGTTGTTGTTGTTGTTGTTGTTGTTGTTTTGGTTCTGGATGAACGTCGTCATCATCTCCATAAGCTGAGTTTGAGCGGTAATCATTTGTTGCATTTCTGGAGTGATGTTGTTATTGTTGTTGGGGTTGGGGTTTGCATGACGGGGAGGCATCTGTGGTTTGTTCAATAAAGATAAGAATGAGATACCCATAGATGCTTTCATGCACATTACATCACATAAGCAAACACAAGGCATGCAACACAAAGGTAAAGGTTCAACAACAAGATAACAAGTTCACAAAGTAAAACACACAAGTAGCAAGCCATCCACATGTCGGATGGTCCAATAACAAGTTCTCAAATAACAAGTACGATAATAAAAGATAAATGAGTAGTCAAATATACTCCTCGGCATCAACCTCCACCTCGACAAAGGTAAGACCTGTATTCTCCATCGCGGTCTTGTATTCCTCGACACTAGTGGTCAAGGTCTCTATCTTGGCCTTGAGATACCTCTTCTGGGAACGAAGCCTCTCTATCACCGTCTGCTGCTGCTCTAGCTCGAAGTCCTTGGACTGCAGTTCTTCAGTCATGTCCCGGATCTTCTTGTTCCTATCCTGGACACGCTTCTCCTGACTCTTGAACTTCCTGTCCTGGGTCTCGAACTTCGCCTCCATTTCCTTGACTATCTCGTCTTGCTACGCGAAGAGCTTGTCCTTCTCGCGAAGCTGCACCTGGAGCTCATCATTGCTGAGCATGACATTGGTCCTGTCAGTGTCCACGTGCCTAATGAGAGACTCTAAGTCCTGGAGGTACAGGCGTATCGGCTCTGCTGCGTCCCTCGAATCGTCCTCGAAGTCGACGGACTCTCCATCCTCATCACGTCTTCCGAAGACGTGGAAGTGGGTACCTCTAACCTGTCGGGAGTGTCGCCCTAGCAGACGTCCTATCAGATCCTGCATAACTACCTCAAGGCCTCTCTCCCTGTCATCGTGCATGAGCTTGAAGACAATGGCCTCCGTGGTAGGCTCAGTCTGGCGTCCGGGCTGGTTGACCTTGAAGCCCCAGAGGTCCTTCCTCTCAAACTTGGTGAGGGGATGCACCATGATGGTGGGAAGAGGGAGATTGAGCAAAGTGGTAAGCTCAACGATACGAGGACCAAAGCGGGTAACCTGGAACTCCTCAACAGTGCTGATGGTAATAGGCATCTATTTATAAGATAGAAAAGTTAGAACAACACAAAAAAAGATAAAACAAAAGACAAAACATCACATACATAATCTTGGGAAGCAAATCACACAAGTCATGCATACATGAAACCATTACAACAATCAAGGTTCAAACTCATTTTAAAGCAACATTTTGGAAAATAAGGTGATAGGTGGTGGTCCAACTAACGAAGTACGTTTACAATCCTATCTCACTGGATCTGTTGGCTAACACAATATTTCTAGAAGCAATCAGTCTATCTTGCTCACGTGACTCCATCACTAAGTCTATAATGTCTCCTCTTAAGGTTTGGTTGGTAGCTTCCAACTCTTGAGTATGTTCCTTCTCTTTCCTTAGATCATTTTGGAGGTTGAGCATTCTGCACTTGACTCTATCACCAAGTTCTTTGATGGTCTTCCAAGCTGCATCATTTGCTGATTCAAAGAATGTAGGGTGCACCACTGAATTGGTGAACATGCAGAATCCTTTTTCTTGATGGTTGTCTTCCTTGTTTTTATACAAGTGAAGTTGCACCCACCAGTATTCCACTCCTTCATCCATCACAGGAAAACCTTTGTACACAGCTGCACCTTGTATCTCTAATGCAACCATGAGTTCCTTGAGAGCCTTGGGGAATTCTGTCTCACACTCCAAAGTCATTGTCATGAGTGGTCCTTTCCTCACGGCTTCGTTGATGGAGTTCATCTACAAATAGAGATGAGAGAGAAGATTAGAAAAGTTTTACGAGAAGAATAGAGAAGTGTAGAAGTTGAAAATTTTTCCTTAGTGGTTTCCAATCCTAGGGTCATAATCCTACAGGTAACACAGTGCTCTGATACCATCTGTAAGATCCCTCCTTTGTAAAGGAAAAGGATCCCTGTGATTGCAATGCTAGTCCCTGGATCATTGCTAGCATCCACAATTTAAGATGAAGTACACAGATACAAAGGTCATTTATTACATCCATTCCAGAGATAAACATAGTCTTTACAATTCAAGGCCACAGGCCTAATACAAGAGTTTGAATAAGTAAATAAATATAAGTCTTCATCTTCATGTGCCACAGGCAAACATGTTGAGTGTAGACTCATGACACCTAATCCTCATCAGAGTAACCTGCAACATCACAAGTTACAGCCACAGTGGGTCAATACTTTGGAATAGTATTGGCAAGTGATACCTTAGTATATTTTAAGTGGACTAGATACTATATGCAAATTTGGCTAAGTGTAGCTTGGCTTGCTTTGCTCAAAATAGGTTTTTCCTATTAGTTGAAATCACTAAGTTTTTCTTTGTCAAAACTTTTCCCAAGGAACCACCAATAGACATTGAGGTCCTTCACCCTTGTTCACCCCCAAATTTTTACTTAGAAATTGGGATGAGGAGATTCTTGATAGCTTCCATGCCTTGATGCTCAAGTTGTCCATTGCCATGGACTTGGCTAAGTACTTAGATTTTTCCATCTGCATAGGTTGTGCACTTTCCCCACCAGACTTGGTTTAACCAAGACAGGACCTTTCAGAAGCCTTCCCTTAGACCAAATGGACGCGCTCCAACCTATCATTCCCACTACCACCAACTGTCCAAATGGCTAAGTTCTAGCAACTTATGTGATCCAGGCAGAGCCCATATTGCCAAGTGGCTGCACTAGAAGCTTCTCAACACTTGGCCTCTAAAATCTCTTTGTTCCTGGGTGGCTTACCACAAGTTAGATACACAAGGTAAACCATAGCCATGGGCCTTGTGTAACCACTCAACCAAAAACCACCAATCAAGTCCCTTTCCACCCAGGGGATTCATTGACTTAGTTGTTTTATTAAGTAAAACAAGTCCAAAGACTTAGAAATATTTTCATCATAGCATGTATAATTCACCAACCCTTGTTTGCTACTAGCTAGGCTAAGCATGGCATAGATAGTAACTTAACTTAGAAATTTCCTAGCAATTCTACAACTACTTAGGATTTCCCAACATGGCATAAGGCAAAAGTAATAACATGCAAGATTTAGCAAAATATTTCTAATGCTTAGTATAAAATATAGGGATAGAATTATTCATGAATTACCACTTGCCTTGGTAGTTGGGAGAGTAGCACTCTTCACAATCACAATCACTAGCACCAAAATCTACACATAGAATATAGCCATAATCACATACAAGACATATACAATCAAAAAAAAATGCATTCATGCAAGATGCTAAGTGATGATTTTTAAAACTCAACCAAGCAAGTGCATAGTACTGAATTCTAAACAAGTCAAAACTTTGCCAAACCAAATTTATTTGACACTAAAAACAATTCCTAAACACTTCACATACTCAAATAAGCCCTACACATGTTTTTGCAAATAAACCTATTTTAACAGAAGCAAAACTTTAAACACATTGCAAAAATGGAAAGGTCTTGCTCTCCTGATTCCGACGATATAAATTTATCAAATTCTAACATGGGGATCAAAAGTTATAGCTAATTCAAAATTGGACATAAATCAGATTCAAAATCTGTATTAAAATCAAACCCTAGCCACGCGTCTGTTTCCTATTGGCCGATACCGTTTCACTCAGGATCACCCTTCCGCGCCGTCAGATCAAGTTAGATCCAACGCGACAGATTCAAAGAAAACGCTTCGCTCAGATCTTATTTAAACCGCAAGATCTACATCTAACGGCTGCTGTTGCTTTGACCATAGCCTAGCGGCGCTAGCGGCGGCGACTAGCGGAGGCGTGTCTGTCAGTGGCGGTGCCGACGTTCTAGGTCGCCCGGGGAGGGGAGAGGATGCTCACCAGAACCTCCGTGTCGAGGTGAAGCTCAACGTGTCTCTGGTTGGCGAAGGAGAGCTCGGAGTGGTCGGGGATTCCTCGCCGGAGTTCGCGAACGCGTCGGGTACGGCTGCTGGTCGACGTTGGCGAGGTTCTGCGTCGTGCTAAGACAAGAGGAGGACACCTTTAGATGCGCAAGACGTTGGGGGTCTTAGGCGTATCAAACAGAGGGCAAGGGGAGGCTGGTACTTATGGGGAGAGGTCGCCGGAGTTCGAGCAGAGAGCGGCGGCGTTCAGTCGTTGTCGTTGCCGAGGCTACAGACCATGCGCGAGAAAAAGGGAGGTGTCAGTAGATGCGCACGGAGCTGCAGAGCATGCTAGTATGAATCATGGACAGAGGGGGCACGGTGCTCACCGGAATTCGTCGGCGAGGTCGTCGGAACAGCGGCAGTGTCGGGCGAGTTGCGAGCAGCCTGGTGACGTGGAGAGGAAATTGGGTGAGGGGAAATGGCCGCGAGAGGGAGGGCTTAAGTAGGCAGGAGCTCGACCAGAAACGCCTGGAGAATCAATGCCAATTATGCCGCGGAATCAACGCAGCAACGGCCAGCGGCGACATGCTCCTCGCGAAAGTTAGGGGAAGATGACGATGACGTGGACAGGGCCCGCTTGTCAGCGAATAGAATAGAGAAGGAGTGGGGTCCGAGTGTCAGCGACTCTGGGGGTGCTTCGGCGCGTGAGAGGGAGAGAGAGGGTACCCGGGTGGGCTAGCTGGGCTGGATCTGCTGATGGGCTCAAAGTCTGGCGCCGGCCCTTTTCTATTTCCTTTCTCTTTTTCTTTTTCTGTTTTGATTTTCTGGATTGATTTTCAAATGATTTCAAAAGCTTTTGAATTCAAACTTTTTCCAGGATTTTGTAGAGTGCAACATTCACATTACAGGGCATAAAAACAAGTGGTCTCTCTGTTCAAGCTTGGTTCTTTTGAATAAACAAAATAAACAGTGCCATAGCACTTTGATTTGCAAATGTTTGAAAATGGTTTTGAAACCATTTTTATTTTGTATATTTTTGTTCAAACTCCACACTCAATCCAATCAAAAAGGAAACAAACAAACTTGGTTTAAACACTTAAGCTCTCAAATGGGGATGGACATTTGATTTAAGTTTGCTCACATAAAATGATAGCACTATGTGCTTCTGTTTTCTTGGAATTGGTTTGAAATTGATCTCAAAACTATATTCATGCATGAATGATATGCAATCTTTGAAATCATGATTTTAGGGATGTTACAGTATATAGTGTGGTATTTCTTATTACTGTAGTAGTAGGCATGTTGAAGTACTTGTCGAACTCCTCTTCGATCTTCGGATCACCATTCTTGTCAAAGTCTTGCTCGTTGGCGGATCCTTCCATTCCGATGATGCTCCTCTTTCCCCTCCTCACTACAACATGACTGGGCTTTGACGGGTCAGTAATAAAGAAACATTGATCGAAGAGGAGTCTTATCCATGCTGGAGATGCGGGGATCCCTTGGAACACGGTTTTCAAAGACCCGGGATCCTTGGGTAGCTAGAGATGCGGGATCTTTTCCATGCACTTGACACATGCATTGTGTCCGTGGTTCACCTGGGCCGATACATATGCGTAACCAGGATAGTCCTGCACCGTCGTGAGCAATGCGGATCTCAGAGGGAAATATTATTTAGTGTAGGCGTCCCACATACGGGCTGGCGTCTCCCACGACGTGGCTAACTCCTCTTTCAACAGCCCAAGATAAAGATGCATATCGACACCTAGATGTTTCGTCCCCTGAATAAGAATTCTCATGTGTACATACCTTTGCTTTGTGCAGAGCCACGGGGGATGTTGTACGACCATACAAACATGGGCCAGGTGCTATGCGTGCTACTCTGATTGCCAAAAGGATTGAGTCCATCGATGCTCATACCCAGCCTGGCGTTCCTTGCATCGCCCCCGAACTCTTCGAACTCAATGTCCAATGCATTCCACTGGCTAGCGTCTGAAGGGTGTGTTAGGATCTTTCCCTTCTCTAGATCATCTTCGGGTTTCTCCCTTTCCGCGTGCCATTGCATTAGCTTTGCTTCCTTAGGATCTACAAAATATCTCTGTAGACGGGGAGTGATAGGAAAGTACCATACCACTTTTCGAGGAACTTTCTTGTTCCCTCTCTTGTATCGTCCATGGCCGCACACCGGACATGTGGTTCTCTCCGCGTACTCGTTACGATAAAGTGCGCAATCATTGATACATGTGTGGTATTTAACGTGCGGTAGGTCAATAGGGCACACGATTTTCTTGGCCTCCTCTATACTTGTTGGCAATGTGTTCCCGTTAGGAAGACGATCGTGCCAGAATTCCATGTTAGCATTGAAGCTCATGTCGGTCCATTTGTGTTCCGCCTTCATCTCTAGAGCCTTGAGCGTTACACTCAGGCGTGTATCCTCGGGCCGACACCCAGGATACAATGGAATCATCCCATCTAACTCCATTTGCGCCAGCTTGGCTTTCTCTCTGGCTATAGCTTTGGCGTTGCTCGTCTCCTTGAGAAGCAGTTCCTGAACATGAGGGTCCCTTAACACCGAAGTTAGCAGCGTCTGGGTGTTCGCTTCTTCTCCTTCTTCATGATGGTCATGCCCATCGACATCTCCTTCTTCGTCATGATGATCATGCCCGTCGCCGGTATATTCTTCGTCATCATGACCATGCCCGTCGGGAGACTCTTCGTCTTCTCGCTCGCCCAAGTCTTCATGATGACCAACACCATTTACTTCCAGCTCCTCATCGAAGTCCTCATGCTGACGACCATGGTAGCCTGCGTGGTATGCACATATAGAGCAAAACACAGAGAGTAGGTTAATTAGAAATATACACACACAAAACAAACATGCATGGTCATCGCCGGAAAAAATCGGCATGACCTTTCCTAAAAGTAGGACATATGGGTGGTGCAAAAATTTGCCGAAATGGAAATGAATCAACATTTCGGCAAACATCCATGCACCACACTGGGATAGAGACAAGCAAAAACAAGAATCTTCTTCCCATGCAAGCTTCCCATGCAAGCATTCATGCACCACACAAGCTTCATGCACAAACATCATCTTCACGCCATGCATGCATATTCATGGCTAATTACTCACCGGGTAGATAGAATACCGAGTCGAGAGCGCGATGTGAGAGAGTGTGGATCAATAGATCTATAGAGAGATAATAGTACACAAATAGATATGCGGAGGAGAAAAGTAGGTGTGTTTTAGATCTACTAGTTCGAGAAAGTCTTTCCCTAACCAATCTATCAACTATAGTAGGTTTAAATACAACAAAATGTAGAAAAGTATAGACACAATGGGGTGGGAGAGAGGAGGAAGACGAGATGGGAGGAGGGGGAAGAAGGATGTGAAATGGATGGTGCTAGATAGAGGGGTGCAAATCTGCCACCTTTGTGCAGATCTGGTCGAAGGATTTTGTGGCGCATACAGGAAATATGCGCATGCGCCACAGAACCTTGGCCATAGGGTGCAGTGGGCCATGTGGGACCCCTGACTCAATGTTCTGTGGCGCATGGCCAATATATGCGCCACAGAACCTTGGCCAGTGGCCAGACACTATGGGCCCGACACTCAGTGTTCTATGGCGCATATTGTGGCTATGCGCCACAGAAGGTTAAACTTCTTTGGCGCATAGTTGACCTATGTGCCACAGAACACTGAGGGCACAGATCTGCACCAAATAAAGGTGGCAGATAGAGCTGCTTTAATGACACTCCTATATATATATGCCACACTCCCTGTCCAAAGAAACATACCTGCCCCTCATGTATTCTTCCCACAACTCGTCGGAAGACTCGCTGGAGAGCACAGAGCGTTCCCTGCAGCCTACTCGCAGTGGAGGGGCGAGGTCGAGGGGCAGTGCTCGGAGTCAGCCGCCGCAGGATTCAGAGGTCAACCTAATCGAGGAGGAGGCCAGACTGCCGCACGAGGCCCTCTACAACAAGGCCATGAGGTTGTACGCCGTGCTCGCGTCTCCGGAGGAGAGGGCGCGCATGGCGGAACCAATCGGGTGGCGGCCGGTGCTCGACCCCAACATGTCCATGGAGGACCACGTCCGCAGGCTGTAGGTGCGCGTGAACAGGGATGTTTGGCATCTTCCACCGCCATCGCCACCACCAGCTCTTTGAAGGGATTTGCAATGTTGTAGTTTGTGTATTTGCAATGATGTATGGCATTGTTGTTTTGCGCTGTTCAAGGCTATGCGCATGTGCATTTTGCAATGATGTATGCCACTGCACATGTCTATCTACTAGATTGTCTAGTATATTCTACCTATTCCACTACTAGTTGGGAAAATCACAAGAGAAGTTTGTTCTAGGAAACACGAAGCATTCTGTGGTGCATACCGGAGTAATGCACCACATAAGTTTGTTCTTCTGTGGCGCATATGCACAAATGCGCCACAGAAGCTTGTACATGGGTGTCCAGAGAGTGGGGCCCACATTATTGTTCTATGGCGCATATGACGATATGTGCCACAGAAGATATAATCTTTTGTGGCGCATATTCCTGTATGCACCACAGAAGTTTGGTCAGAGCACGGTCGTACCAAACTTCAGTGGCGCATACGGGTTGATGCGCCATAGAAGATTCATGGTCCAACCGCTGGTGCGGGTCCCACCATACTTCTGTGGCGCATCACTCCATAGGATGCGCCATAGAAGTTTGGTGGTTCTGTGGCGCATTTCTCCGGATGCGCCACTGGATAACTTTTGTGGCGCATGGTCAGGACCATGCACCACAGAAGGTATGTCTATCTATAGCTAGTTTCCTAGTAGTGACGATCCAACGGTTGGTGCGTGGGCAGCGCGTGCGGGAGCGTGTGCGGAAATTTCGCTATGTTCCCACTGCCGCCGCCAACTTTTCGGATCCTTCACGCGCGAAAAACTACTACGATTGCATTCTCTGCATGTGTGAGTTACGAGGCGTCATTGACCTATAGCCTATATCATCTCACTAACACGTACAATCGAATAGTCCCATCTGAAGATTCCGGAATGGACGGATCTTGTCTGGATATGAGAAGAGTATGATGGAATACTTAGTGATTCTCCGACTTATGTATCAAAGACGGGGAATATTGCAGGGTTATTTGGAGGACTACAAGATATTTCTTGTCAATTTTCTGACATCACTTAGACAGAGCATTCAACCTAAAGAGGCAAGACGGCGCAAGATCTCGGAGTTCTCCGGGGGATACTATTGGGGATTTGCTAAATGGGTACCACCATTGCATGTCTCTAACCCGGATAACCCGGGTGGCCCATATTTGGTAGCAAGGCCCATGGCCTGCTAGGCATCCCAGTTAGATGGATCCAGAAGGGAGTCCCATGCCGGATAAAGGAAGGCTACGAGGCAGTCACCAACATACTCGGAGCCTTGGAGTGAAAGACATGTATATGATACGTCCAAAATGTATCTACTTTCCCGAACTCTTTTGCTATATTTTTCTCCTATAAACTTGTGTGATTTCAATACAACTAACACGGACTGACACTGTTTTCAGCAGAATTACCTTGGTGTCTAGTTTTTGTGCAGAAAATCAACTATCAGGAAAAATCCCGGAAAATATGCCAAAAAAACCTATTTCACTAGAAGATTCACGGAGCCAGAATACGAGACGGAGCGGAGGCCTGAGGGGACCACATCCCCCTGCCGTGCGGGTGGGCCTATGCCACGCCTGGAGGTGGTGTGGCCGCTCCAGGCACCCCCTCGGCCTCCCTCTTCGCTTATAAGTTACCTTCTGACCTAAAAACTCAGGGGGGTGATGTTTTTCGAGAAAGAGTTCCGTTGCGCTACCACCACCAGAAACCACGATTCGGAACCAGAAACTCCATTCTGGCACCCTGCTGGGACGGGGAATTTGGAGAGGATCATCGCCATCATCATCAATGCCTCTCCATCAACAATCCATGTTTCCCCCATCCATGAGTGAGTAATCCCTCACTGTAGGCTATGGGGATGGTAGGGATTGGATGAGTTCTATCATGTAATCGAATAACATTGTAAGGGCATGGTGCCTAGTATCTCTATTAGTGCTATTTGACTTTGTTGCAACTTGTTGTGCTTAATGCTTGTCACTAGGGCCTGAGTGCCATGATCTCAGATCTGAACTTATTATTGATTCATTATGATAGTATTGTTTGTGATCTTATCTACAAGTTGTGTACACATGTCATCGTCCGGATCCAAAGGCCTCAAAGTGACAAAAATTGGGACAACCTGAGGGGATGCCCGTGATGTGAGGATCACATGTGTTCATGGAGTGTTAATGCTTTGCTCCGGCGCTCTATTAAAATGAGTGCCTTAATTGCCAGTAGTTCCCTTGAGGCCCCGCTACAACGGGCTGGCAGGACAAAAGATGTTGTGCAAGTTCTCATTGCGAGCACGCATGACTATATATGGAGCACATGCCTATGATTGTTTAGTACTTGGATGTTTATTTTATTTATCTGTAATTGCCCTAGATCTTGAAGTTACCTGTTTAGACTTGTCCATGCAATAGCCGTCCATCCATCCCTATGACTATTGCACCCATATCCTATTGTTTGCTACTACTATTACTATTGCTCTTGTTTTACTGTTGCTGTTACTTTGCTATTCCTACTACAAAAATGTTGCTACTGATAAACTTCTGTGAGCACGAACTATTTCTAGGTGCATCTGAATTGACAACTCAGTTGTTAACACTTGCAAGTATTCTTTGGCTCCCCTTGTGTCGAATCAATAAATTGGGTAATACTACCCTCGAAGACTGTTGCGATCCCCTATGCTTGTGGGTCATCAAGACTATTTTCTGGCGCCGTTGCCGGGGAGCATAGTTTTATTTGTAAGTTCACATGGATTTATTATTGTTCACTACTATTCCTTTCATCATGGGAAAGACTCGTGATGGAAAGTTTCCTATTTTACCATCCACTACAAGAAGAGGTACAATCCTAAACACGTCTGCTGCGCTTGATTCACCGTTTGTTATAAGTAAGCTTGTTATACCACCACCACATACACATGCTACACACACTGCTACTACTGCTGAATATGAAACTGCTTCTGATACTCATGATGTTACTTCTACTGTGCTTGATGCAAGTGGTTCATTTGGTCCTTTCCTAGATGCTACTATTGCTAGAACAATTTTGGGAAACATTGAAACTCCTAGTGAAGACACTGTTACACCTATTAGCTCACCTAGGTCTAGAGAGAGATGATATTAGTGATGGTTACATTGAAATGACTGATGATTTTATTGAAGAGTACCAAAACACACACGGTGCTAGTTCTATTAGGAGTCTCCTTGAGAGACATACTATTATTCCTAAACTATCCTCTGATCCTAAGTTTGCCACTTCTCCCATAGATATTAAAGATAAATATTATGATTTCTCTCTTGATTTATCCTATTTAGACATTGTTGAGAAAGAACCTTTTTGTGGGACTGAGAGTGAGATTGTTGTGGAACATATGAATGAAATTTCCATGATGAGTGCTTTATTCTCTGATGATTTTAAGATGCGCCAGTACTTTGTTACAAAGATCTTCCCTTTTTCACTAAAGGGGGAAGCTAAAGTTTGGTTTAATAGATTACCTCCTGGATCCATTGATAGCCCTGATTGTTTGATTGTTTCTTTCTTCCAGAAATATTTTCCACCTAGTGCTAGACATGCTGCTTTGCAAAAACTTCCAGAAATTGCCTGAGTCATGGACAAGGTTCTGCGCCTTGATTCATGCACATCCTGGATGTCCATTACCTAAAAATGAGCTTCTTGATATTTATTATAATGGACTAACTGGTGATTCTAGGACATACCTAGATAGTTTTGTGGATTGTGTTTTCAGGAAAAGAACTCCTACAGATGCTGGAGAATTAATGGCTAAAATAAGCAAAAATTATGATGATTGGACTTCAACTGAGCTAAATACACCTGAGGCCATTACACCTGAGCCTACTACTCCTGAACTAGTTGTGTCTGAACCAGTTCAAACACCAACAACAAAGAAGAGAGGAATGATTGCATTAAATGATGAAGTGATGAAAGAAGCTATAGAAGGAAGGTATTAGAGCTAAAGATGTGAAGAATCTACCTCCTATAGAAGAATTATGTAAGCCAATTCCCCACTCATCTACTATTGAGGTACACTCTCTCCACTTTGATGAAGGTGATATTCCCTATGGTAAGCCTCCTGAACAATGCTTATATGAACTTGACACATTTATTGTTAAACAAGGTAATTTTAATAAACAAGTTCAGAATCATTTATTGGAAAACTCTAGAGCTATTAATGAGTTGAAAGATATTATGGAAAGAATTGCTAATGATATTAAAATGATTTGTAAACACTTTCAAATGGTTCGAACTCAAATTGATCAAATTGCTAAGGTACAAAAATATATGCTAGTTAATGCCTCAGGAGATAAACATGCTTATGGAATTAGAACTAGGAGTGGTATAGCTACTCAAGATCCTTTATATCCTGAAGGACACCCCAAAAGAATTGAGCAAGATTCTCAACAAGGTGAAAGTAGTGGTAGTCCTCATAAGAGAAATAAAAAGAAACACAAAATAGTTGAGGAACCCTCTGAACCTGCTATAGATCCTAATAGTATATCAGTCTCTGATGCTGAAACTGAGAGTGGTAATGATAAAAATGATGCTCCTGATAAGGAGGAAGTTGAGGAAGAACCTGAGAAGCACACTAAGATTACTAGGTACACTAAGGAAGATTTTATTGCTAAAAAACATGGTAGTGAGAGAGAACCTTGGGTGCAGAAACCTATGCCTTTTCCCAATAAGAAACACAAGTCAAAGGAGGAAGAACACTATAACAAGTTTTGTGAGTGGATGAAACCTTTATTTTTGCAAATTCCTTTGACTGATGCTATTAAGTCGCCTCCTTATTCAAAGTATATGAAGGATATTGTCTCTAATAAAAGGAAGATTCCTAATGAGGAAATTTCTACTTTGCTTGCTAATTATTCCTTCAATGGTAAGGTTCCAAAGAAACTTGGTGATCCAGGTATACCAACTATTCCTTGCTCTATTAAGAATAATTATGTTAGAACTGTTATGTGATTTGGGAGTTGGAGTTAGTGTTATGCCATTTTCTCTCTACAAGAGACTCCAATTAGAAAAGTTGATACCAACTGATATATCTTTGCAAATGGCTGATAAGTCAACTACTATTCCTGTTGGTATATGTGAGGATGTTCCTGTTCAAGTGTCTCACAATTGCTTGGTTTTAACTTATTTTGTTGTGCTTGAGATGCCTGAAGATGATAATATGTCTATTATCCTTGGGAGACCTTTTCTTAATACTACATGTGTTTTCAACAATTGTAATCAAGGAAAAGTAACTTTTAATATTAATGACAAAGAGCATATTGTATATTTCCCCAAGAAGATTGATAAGAGCTATTGCCTAAATTCCATTGAAAATATTGAGAGCATCAAAGTTGGAGAAATATATTGTCCCATCCCACAATAAAGTTTTGAAACTATTATGATTGGGACTATTGATATCAAGTTTGAGGTAACATAATCACTTAGTGGAATGCAAAAGTTTTGCTTCATATAAGATTGTTTTGGTAACAAGACTTGATCAACCTTGTTAACAAAAGGATTTTAATGAACAAAACAATGCTTTCACAGTGGTTATACTTGCTCACTTTTATTCTTCTCCTTCCTAGTCTTTGCTCTTTCTCTTGTTAGATTTATTTTTGCTAGTTGTTTACTTGTTAGAGTGTCTTAGAACTTCTGTAGTTTTTTTTTTTTTTTGCTTTTGCTTCTTGTAAAAAAATCTGTTTCTGCGAGAAAATCAATTTTCATACCCTGAAAGTAGGCAAAAAATAAAGTTTCCCGAAAAATTCCAGAAAATTCATATTAAATTTTTCCTCGGAAAAAGGGGTGGAGGGACACCTGGAGTGGCCCAGGGGGACCCACCAGGCCAGCACACACCCTGGTGGCGCGGCCAGCCCCCAGGGCGCGCCTGGCCTGGGTGGGGCCCACCTGTGGCCCTCTAAGTTGCCTCCTTTCAGCCACTTCTTTCTCTCTCCCGAAAAACACCGGAAAACTTTCTCAAGCTCGAGTTCCTGCTGTTCTTGCTCCCGATTTTCGATCTCCTTACTCAGCCCATCTTTGCTGCTAATGTTTGGAGGGATTGTTCCTTGGTATGTGCCTCCTCCGCTTGTCTAATTAGATTTTTTATTGGTAGATTGTATCTTGAGTTTTTGGCTGCTATAGGTGTCAGGTTGTGTGAGCTTGCATGCTTGTTCTATGCTTAGAGATTTCAGTTTGATGCATTTTTCCCTCTAGCAAGTTCCTATATTAGTTCCTCATCATCTATCAACTTGGAAATTACTTGGTTTGATGTTTGTCTAAAAATTTCATAAAAAAGGGGTCATGGACAACCACACCTTTGGAGAAGTGTTTGAGAGTGATGCACCAAGGAGAACAAGGCCTTCAATATCATCCTCCCGAGCTAGGCCAGCATACAATAAGGATCTCATTACACCGTGTTTTGGCGACGAGGGAGATGAGGGGGATGCACACCCTTCTTCCTTCCCTTGTCCTACCTTTTTGCAGGCTGCAGGGATTCTCAATGATTTCCTAACCTTGGTTCGGAGGGTTGGACTAACTAGTTATATGCAAGATGAGAGTGTGTAGTATGCTATGCTCACTAAAACTTTTGTGGAAAGTTTCTCTTTTACCAATAACCCTTTCAGGTCAGAGGTGTCATTCAAAATCTATAATAGTCCCTTCACCATGAAATTGAAGAAATTTTGTGAAATCTTGGGTATTGGCACGGCTGGGACGGTGAAGAAGATTCCAGCTCAACCCGCTGATTTATTGGAGCTCTACCGCGGGATAACCAATGATGATGACGGCAGAGCCCAGCACGGGAAGATAAGAAATATCCAACTCCTAGCTATCAGGTATTTTGCTTATTATCTTGCCACTAGTGTTCTTGGTAGGGAGAACACTAGCAATATTTCCAACTGTCATTTGGCTTTCCTAGCTACTGCACTCAACAAAGAAACCAGTTATAATCTTGGTTCTCTCATTGCTCGTCGCTTAGCTGCTAAGGGACCCATTTATGGGGGTATTATTGTTGCACATGTTGTTGCTGCCTTAGAACTTTCTGTTGATCCAAATGATACAATTTTGGCTCCTCAGAGGCTTGATTTAGCTTCCATGAAAGTGCATCACTTTGTCACTGCTAGCTCTACCCTTAATAGTTTGGTTTATAGGATGATATTTAATGACGGGGAAGAGAGATAAATTCCTTTGCGCCAAACCACTTTGTTCAGTATTTGCCAGGGACCTTGGTCACGCTCCAAGGAGGATATGGACGAGTAGCTAGCTACGCATTCTTGGATTCCACGAACACTACCAGGGGGACGCGCCCTCATACGACCCCTCTGTGCACTACACAGGGGCATCCTCGAGCTCGTACCAGGACGAAGGGGCCTCATTGTTGTATTACGGAGGTGCACCTTCTTGGTCACCATGGAGTTGAGCCCCACTTACACCAAAAGCCTAAGCTTGGGGGGAGGTATACCGACATCACACTCATATATATCATGTTTTGTCGGTTCTTTGTATATCCATGTTTCACTTTCTTTTTGGTTTTAGGGTTTCTCTTGTTTTGTTTCTTTGCTTTTTAGCTTTGGTTTTCCTTAAGAAAAATCCAAAAATATTTTGCTTTGTTTGTTTTTTGCTTTGTTTGCTTGCTTTAAAAAATCAAAAACACCAAAAATATTTTTTGTTCTTCTTTGGTTTTTTGAAGTTCTTTGTAGGGTTCAGCAGTCCTCAGTGGAGTTTGGTTTCATATTATTATTCAAGTCACACAAGTGAACGACAATAATGAAGATTAAGACAACTTGAGGTGTGATAAGAGGATAGTAACTAACTCTATTTGTTTTACATTTTTGTACATATACTCATCATTGTGAGCATGCTTAGTCTGTTCATGTAAGGTGTATGTTATCTATGGATTCTTGGTAGTTCTTGCTTTCTTATGATTAGCTCCAGCTTGCTAATAGTTTATAGCATGTCATATGAATGTTTGCTTGCATTGTTTTATTCATATCTTGGTATGATATTGTGGTATCCTCTTCTGAACGTTTCATGTGAATCAACTTGGCACATGCTCACGCATGCATATGACTGAAAAATAGTTAGTAAGCCTCGATGATTTATTTTGCCTCAAAGTTTTTGTATCACTTTCATGCCATAATTAGTCTTGTTTTGTTGCAAGCATGATTATGACATTTATTGCTCTCTCGTTTGTCGCTCCCTCTCTATTGCTAGCCTTCACTTGCATTGAGTATGAGCTCTACTTGTGCTTCCAACTCCCCAAAACCAACATTGCCAAAAGTGTCCACCATACCTACCTACTAGCATCATTTGCTATTCAGTGCATATTCATTATTCCTTGTTTTCTTCCAAATAAAATGTTTGACTGTTTTGAGAAAGTTAGTTAGTAAAGCTCTCACGAACTTGATGGCACACTTTATTTCTTGCACTTAATAAACATGAACCATTGTGATTGTCCATGAAAGTTATATGCTTGCAAATTATAGGCTGGGAGTTAGCAGAACCGTGCTGTCACAGGGAACACTTTCAACATTGCACATGTACATTGTACCTAGTTGATATCATGCTCTTTTGTTTGCGGATGTCGTCGATGTGAAATAAAAGGGGAGCTTGTAAGTTCATGGAGTTATATATATATGTGTTAGAGAAACGCCTGGGCCGCTAGCCTAAGCCATGCCTAATCATGGTGTAAACTTGCAGCATAACCATAATGAGCAATCTGTGAAGCATCCTCAATAAAAACCTATGCAAATAGAAAATAAAAAGATCACTGAGATGCTCATTGTCTGCTTCCCTTATCATTTTGATTATGGGATAGCTCCTATATACTGTGCAAGGGGTACCCCATTGGCGGTTCTCTATGATACGGATGTATTTACTATGACAAGAACTTGCCGGTAACTAAAGTTGAGTAGCATGAGGAGTGACCCTCGTACTCAAGGGACATGAGATTTCCAATTTATGGTCTGTCAAGAATATAACTCATATTGGACCTCACTTTCACCTTAATCATCTAAAGATGCCTGTGATAGGGGCAATGAGAGCTCAAAGCAAATGAGTACCTTACTTTCAGCATTTGGAGGCCTTTCAAACATTTCAAAACCTTTTCACGTCCTTGTTGAGTCACCACTTATTCTATGAGCACCTTCTTGAGAGCATACTTCTCATTCTTAGTGTAATGTGCTTGTCTCAAAACTTGGTTAATTATGTCATGACATTGACGCTTGTATCTCTGATATCTTTACTTCTAGTCTTCACTTGAACTTTAGAGGTGCATTGGCATTTATATTGTGCTCTGCAAACAAAGGCAAGCGAGATACCACTCTATCATGACTTTTTATGAGAATTGCAATGTTGCTTATGTTTATGTTTCATGCTACTTATTATTATTAAGTTGGAATCACTTCATAGCTTGCAATGACTACTAAGTAGACTTAGTTGCATACTCCTTAATATGAATTGTCTAAGTATCTACTCCTGTGCTGAGAATATATACATCATATGAAGCAAATGTGTTCGTGAAAGTTTTTTTATCGCACTCAGTTTTCAACTGAATTGCTCGAGGACAAGAAATAAGCTAAGCTTGGGGGATATGATACGTCCAAAACGTATCTACTTTCCCAAACACTTTTGCTATTGTTTCTCCTTGAAACTTGTGTGATTTGAATACAACTAACGCGGACTGACGCTATTTTCAGCAGAATTACCTTAGTGTCTAGTTTTTGTGCAGAAAATCAACTATCCGGAAAAATCCCGGAAAATATGCCAAATATCCTATTTCACCAGAAGATTCACGAATCCAGAATACGAGACGGAGTGGAGGCCTGAGGGGCCCACACACCCTTGCCGCGCGGGTGGGTCTAGGCCGCGCCTGGAGGGGGTGTGGCCGCCCTAGGCACCCCCTCGGCCTCCCTCTTTGCCTATAAGTTGCCTTCTGACCTAAAAACTCAGGAGGGTTCGACGTTTTTCTAGAAAGAGTTCCGCTGCGCCGCCACCACCATAAACCATGATTCGGAACCAGAAACTCCGTTCTGGCACCCTGCCGGGACGGGGAATTTGGAGAGGATCATCGCCATCATCATCAACAATGCCTCTCCATCAACCATCCATGTTTCCCCCATCCATGAGTGAGTAATCCCCCGCTGTAGGCTATGGGGATGGTAGGGATTGGATGAGTTCTATCATATAATCGAATAAGATTGTTAGGGCATGGTGCCTAGTATCTCTATTAGTGCTATTTGTGTTTGTTGCAACTTGTTGTGATTAATGCTTGTCACTAGGGCCCGAGTGCCATGATCTTAGATCTAAACTTATTATTGATTCATTATGATCGTATTGTTTGTGATATTATGTGCAAGTTGTGTACACATATCATTGTCCAGATCCAAAGGCCCCGAAGTGACAGAAATTGGGAGAACCTGAATGGATGGCTGTGATGTGAGGATCACATGTGTTCACAGAGTGTTAATGCTTTGCTCCGGTGCTCTATTAAACGGAGTGCCTTAAATGCCAGTAGTTCCCTTGAGGCCCCGCTGCAACGGGCTGGCAGGACAAAAGGTGTTGTGCAAGTGCTCATTGCGAGCACACATGACTATATATGGAGCACATGCCTATGATTGTTTAGTACTTGGATGCTTATTCTTATTTATTTGCTATTGCCCTATATCTTGAAGTTACCTGTTTAGACTTGTCCATGCAACGCCCGTCCATACATCCCTATGCCTACCGCACTCATATCCTATTGTTTGATACTACTGTTACTATTGTTCTTGTTTTACTGCTGCTGTTACTTTGCTATTGCTACTGATAAACTTCTGTGAGCAAGAACTATTTCCAGGTGCAGCTGAATTGACAACTCAGTTGTTAAGGCTTGCAAGTATTCTTTGGCTCCCCTTGTGTCGAATCAATAAATTGGGTAATACTCCCCTCGAAGACTGTTGTGATCCCCTATACTTGTGGGTCATCAATATACTAGTTGTATCTAGTGTAGGAATCTATAAACCGACCGGCTAGGACTCTTCCTTTTAACCCTAGGATCTGGCGTCTTTATAAGCCGGACCCATGGGAGCCTTTAGGGCACTACACAACTCATATCACACACAGCGAACCAATCCCTATAACTCGGCGTATTTCCCTTATAGTGATTTATAGCGGGATTAGGGTTCCACCACCGTCGTGGAACCTGAACCTGGGTAAGTTGTGTTACCTTGTACCCGCCAACCTTCCGCCTTACCCCACGTCTCTAAACACGCACTTTGAGGACCCCTCCATGGCGTACTTGTTGGAGATATGCCCTAGAGGCAATAATAAAAGTGGTTATTATTATATCTTTGTGTTTATGATAAATGTTTACATTCATGCTATAATAGCATTAACCGAAAACATTGATACTTGTGTTATTTGTAAACTAAATTAGAGTCCCTGGTAAAGCCTCTTTATAATACTAGCTTGTTGATTAATAGGTGATCGTGGTTTCTCCATCATGAACATTGATATGTTATTAATAATAAGATCATATCATTAGGAGAATGGCATGATGAACATACTCCTATAGATAAGCGTAGCATTAAGATCAATTCATTTCAATAGTTCATTTGCTATAAGCTTTCTGATACATAGTAACCATGATATCATGTTAACCACCATCACCGGAAGGATGCTTTGATGACATCAAACACCACACCGTAACTGGGTGGCTATAAAGGTGGCATTGAGTGTTCGGAAAGTATGGGTTGAGGCACATGGATCAAGAGTGGGATTTGTCCATCCATATGATGGATAGATATACTCTGGGCCCTCTCGGTGGAATGTCATCCAATTAGCTTGCAAGCATGTGACTGTCTCACAAGGGATCACATATCACGGGAACGAGAAAAGAGTACTTATCAGTAACGAGGTTGAACTAGGTATGCAGAGATACCGACGATCAAAACCTCGGATAAGTAAACTATCGTGAGACAAAGGGAAATTGGTATCGTATGTAAGTGGTTCATTCGATCGCAAAGTAATCGTAGAAATATGTGGGAGACATATGAATTTCCAGATTCCTCTATTGTTTATTGATTGGAGAAGTGTCTCGATCATGTCCACATAATTCATGAACCGTAGGGAGACACACTTAAGGATTCGATGCTGTTTAGTAGATATGGAATGTTATTAGGGATACCGAATGTTGAAGAGTCTCGGATTGGATCCGGGATATCACGAGGAGATCCGGAATGGTTCGGAGAATAAGATTCATATAAGGAAAGTCCAATTTCGGAGTTCAGAAAAGTTTCCGATGGTTTCATCGGAGAGGTTCTAGAAGGGTCTAGAAGGTTCACCAGACCGGAAGGATAATGGTCCATGAATGTGTCATGGATAAGTGGAATGATTGGATCATATCCTAGGTCACTTGGTGTGGGCATTTGCAAGAGAGAAGTAAAGCTCTAAATTGAAAGTCAAACGGGAAGTTTGAAAAGTGAAACTGGAACAATGGTTTCCTAGTGGGAGAAGCAACAAGTCCTTCTCTCAATCCAACTTGGGTTTGGGTTTGGATTCAAACCCACCCCTCCCAAGGCTGCCCCCCTCTCATAAATAGAGGGGAGGGCTGCCCCAAAGCACACAAGCCCTAGCCCCTCTACCCAGACACGAGCCGCCGCCGACACCTCCTCCTCCTCCCGGTCATCTAAACCCTAGATCTCCGGGAAACCCTAATCCACCATAACTCGCACCGGCTTAGGTGAAGCCCTGCGGGATCTTCGCTCTACTTCCGACACCACGCCGTCGTGCTGCCGGAATTGCGAGGGGAGAAATACAACCTCTGCTGCCTGCTGGAACAAGGGAGAGGAAGGTCTTCATCGAGTACCGAACGTGTGACCGACTGCGGAAGCGCTGCCGGAACATAGTGCCGGAAGGATCGTCTACGCGATCTTGAGATCGGCAAGTGTACGACTACATCACCCACGAGAATCTGCTCTCGTTAACCGCTTTGGAATCTTCGAGGGTGAGTGCTTCTATCGACTCGTTGCTACAATCTAGTAGATAGATCTTGGCTTGTTTGTGTGCATGCGGTAGAAATTTTTTGTGTTCCATGCTACGAACCCCTACAGTGGTATCAGAGCCGTGTCTATATGTAGATCTGTTGCACGAGTAGAACACAACGGTCATTGTGGGCGGTGGTGCTTTTATTATCAATTGCTTTTTGTGTACTTTGCATCGTGCGGTATGATGGGATGAAGCAGCCCGGGCTAACCTTACATGACATCATTCATGAGACTTGCTCCACGCTCAACATGCAACTTGTATTGCATAAGTGGCTTTGCGGGTGTCTGTCTCTCCCATCATAGTATAGATTCAATTTACAACGGGCACTTGATAGTTCAAACATCAACGTTGTGGTTCTTGTTCGTAAGTTAGAACGACACTTATTGAAAGCCCCAAACCATGTAAAATATGCAAAGAAAATTAGAGGCCTCTAACTTTGTTTTGCAGGGGTGTGTTGTGATGTGATACGGCCATGCTTGTGATTATATATGATGTATGCAATGTTCCTTATTGTAAGTTGGCAACCGGCAGGAGCCATATGGTTGTCTTTTAAATTCCGTTAAGACCTACGTGTCTATTCAAAGTAGTTGTAATAGTTGAAGCTGGTGGACGACAACCATGAAATGGCGCCATTGACCTTGACGCCATACCGGCGATGATGGAGATCATGTTCGTGCTTGAAGATGGAGATCGGAAGCACAAGAAGAAAGGCCATATCATATCACATATTATGAATTGCATGTGATGTTAATCCTTTATGCATCTTGTATTGCTTATTTTGCGACAGTAGCATTATAAGATGATCCCTCAAGCACACAATTTCAAGTTTTAAAGTGTTCATCCTTACTAAGCACCGTTGCTAAAGCTCGTTGTTTCGAAGCACCACGTGATGATCGGGTGTGTTAGATTCTGCGAGTGTATACAACGTGAGCAAGCCAGATTTGCTCATGCGGAAGCTAATGTTTGTTCTTGACGAGCCTAGCATGTACAGACATGGTCTCGGAACACGGATCACCGAAAGGTAAAGCATGAGTCATATAGTAGATATGGTGAACATGTTGATTGTTCGCCATTGAAGCTACATTAACTCTCGTGATGATCGGTTTTGATGTGGTGGATTTGGTTCGTGTGATCACTAAAACAATTTGAGGGATATTGTTTTGAGTGGGAGTTCACCTAGATTAATTTAACTATTAATTAGAACTCAATTTGTCATAAACTTAGTCTAAACTATTGCAAATATGTTGTAGATCAATGGCGGCCCCTACCATCAATTTTAATGCGTTCCTAGAGAAAGAAAAGTCGAAAAACAATGGAAGCAACTTCGCGGATTGGTTCCGCAATTTGAGGATTGTCCTCAATGCTGGTAATTTGACCTATGTGCTCGATGCACCGCTGGGTGACCCGCCTGCAGCAAATGCTACCGATGAGGTAAAGAATGTTTTCCTCGCTCAGAACAATCAGTATTCCACAGTTTAGTGTGCTATCTTGTATGGTTTGGAATCGGAGCTTCAGAAAAGGTTTGAGAATCATGACCCACATGATATTGTCCATGAACCAAAATGATATTTGAGGCTCACGCGACAGTTGAGAGTTATGAGGCTTCTGAAAAGTTCTTTAACTGCAAGATGGAAGAGGGCAGCTGTGTTAGTGAGCACGTGCTTAAGATGTCTAGGCACGCAAGCAAGCTTCAAAGCTTGGGAATAGTGATTCCTAATGCTTTGGGGATTCACCGTGTCCTCCAATCACTACCACCATGTTACAAGAACTTTGTGATGAACTACAATATGCAAAACATGGACAAGTCGTTGCCAGAACTCTTCTCCATGTTGAAATCTGCAGAAGTGGAGATCAAGAAAGAGCACCAAGTGTTGTTGGTCAATAAGACCACCAAATTCAAGAAGCAAGGCAAGTCTAAGAAAAAGGGAAACTTCAAGAAGGGCGGTAAGAAAGTTATCGCACCGGCGAAGAAGACCAAGGCTGGGCCTAAGCCTGATACTGAGTGCTTTTACTGCAAGGGAAAAGGTCACTGGAAGTGGAATTGCCCAAAGTACTTGGAGAATTTGAAGAACGACAACATCAAGAAGAATGGTATATCCGATATACATGTTATTGATGTGTATCTCACTATTACTCGTAGTAGTGCCTGGGTATTTGATACTGGTTCGGTTTCTCATATTTGTAACTCGAAACAGGTACTGCAGAATAAACGGAAGCTAGCGAAGAACGAGGTGATGATGCACGTAGGAAATGGATCAAAGGTTGATGTGATCGCGGTCGGCACGCTACCTCTTCATCTACCATCGGGATTGGATTAGTTTTATACTTAAATAATTGTTATTTGGTGCTTGCGTTGAGCATGAACATTATATATGGATCATGTTTATTGCAAGACGGTTACTTGTTTAAGTCCGAGAATAATGGTTGTTCGATTTATATGAGTAATATGTTTTATGCACATGCACCTTTGATAGATGGTCTATTCTTATTGAATCTCGATTATGGAAATACACACATTAATAACATTGAAGCTAAACGTTTGAAATTGATCGATAACTCGACCTATATGTGACATTGTCGTCTTGGTCATATTGGAGTGAAGCGTATGAAGAAACTCCATTCCGATGGACTTTTTGAATCACTTGAAAGATGCGAAGCATGTATGATGGGTAAAATGACTAAGACTCCATTTTCTGGTATGATGGAGCGAGCTACGGACTTATTGGAAATCATACATACTGATGTGTGTGGCCCAATGAGTGTAGCATCGTGCGGTGGTTATCGTTATGTTCTTACCTTCACGGATGACTTGAGTAGATATGGGTATATCTATTTCATAAAACATAAGTCCGAAACTTTTGAGAAGTTTAAGGAATTTCAAAGTGAGGTAGAGAATCAACGTAACAAGAAGATTAAATTTCTACAATATGATCGTGGAGGTGAATATCTAAGTTACGAGTTTGGCGAGCATTTGAAGAAATCCAGAATACTTATACAATTGACACCGCCGGGAACACCACAGCGTAAGGGTGTGTCCGAATGTCGTAATCAAACTCTCTTAGATATGGTTCGTTCTATGATGTCACTTACAGATTTACCTCTATCATTTTGGGGTTATGCATTAGAAACAGCCGCATTCACTTTAAATAGGGCACCATCTAAATCCGTTGAAACGACACCATATGAATTGTGGTTTGGAAAGAAACCCAAATTGTCGTTCCTTAAAGTTTGGGGTTACGAAGCTTATGTAAAGAAGTTACAGCGAGACAAGCTTGAACCCAAAGAGGAAAAATGCGTCTTCATAGGATACCCGAAGGAAACTATTGGGTATACCTTCTATCATAGATCGAGGGCAAAATCTTCGTTGCGAAGAATTGATCCTTTCTAGATAAGGAGTTTCTCTCGAAAGAAG
Source organism: Avena sativa (assembly GCA_916181665.1). Classification (NCBI taxonomy): domain Eukaryota; kingdom Viridiplantae; phylum Streptophyta; class Magnoliopsida; order Poales; family Poaceae; genus Avena; species Avena sativa. The sequence continues at coordinate 312,354,130 of OV702283.1, forward strand.
TGACTGGAAGGAAAGTAGAACTCGACGAGGTTGTTGAACCTTCTCTCGAACTTGCGAGTAGCGCAGCACCGGAAGTAGTTCATGTGGTGCCTGCACCAATAAGAGAGGAAGCTAATGATGTTGATCATGAAACTTTGGTTGAAGTTACTACGGAACCTCGCAGGTCAACGAGAACTCGTACCACTCCTGATTGGTATGATCCCGTTATGAGTGTCATGTTGGTGGACAACACCGATGACCCTGCGACATATGAGGAAGCGATGCTGAGGACAGATTCCAATAAATGGCAAGAAGCCATGAAATCCGAGATTGGATCCATGTACGAAAACCAAGTATGGACTTTGGTGGACTTACCGGATGGCCAGAAGGCTGTCGAGAACAAATGGATTTTCAAGAAGAAAACAGATGCTGATGGTAATGTTACTGTCTATAAGGCTCGACTTTTCGCAAAAGGGTTTCAAAAAATTCAAGGAGTTGACTACGATGAGACTTTCTCACCAGTAGCGAAGCTAAAGTCTGTGAGGATTATGTAAGCAATCGCTGCATATTATGATTATGAGATATGGCATATGGATGTCAAAACGGCGTTCCTCAATGGTGACATTGATGAAGAGTTGTATATGATGCAACCCAAAGGTTTTGTCGATCCTAAAGATGCTAACAAGGTATGCAAACTTCAACGGTCCTTATATGGATTGAAGCAAGCATCCCGAAGTTGGAATCAACGTTTTGATAAGGTAATCAAAAATTTTGTTTTTATACAAACTTATGGAGAATCTTGTATTTACAAGAAAGTGAGTGGGAGCTCTATAGCATTCTTAATACTATATGTAGATGACATATTGTTGATTGGGAATGATGTAGACCTTCTTAATAGTGTCAAGGATTATTTGAATAATAGTTTTTCAATGAAAGATCTTGGCGAAGCAGCTTACATATTAGGCATAAAGATTTATAGAGATAGATCGAGATGCCTAATATCATTGTCACAGAGTACATATTTGGACAAAGTTCTAAAGAGGTTTGGAATGGAAGATAGCAAGAAAGGGTTCTTGCCCATGTTGCCCAATACGACCTTGAGTAAAACTCAAAGTCCTGCAACTGCAAAAGATAGAGAAAGGATGAGTAAGACTCCCTATGCCTCAGACATTTGATCTCTTATGTATCCCATGCTATGTACTAGACCCGACATTGCATATGTTGTTAGTTTGAATAGCAGGTATCAAAGTGATCCAGGAGTGGATCATTGGACAGCGGTCAAAAACATCCTGAAGTACTTGAGAAGAACTAAGGATATGGTTCTTTCTTATGGAGGTGATGAACAGCTCGTTGTTAATGGTTACAACGATGCTAGTTGGAACACGGATCCGGATGATTCTAAATCTCAATCTGTATATGTATTTACTTTGGATGGTGCAGCAGTTAGATGGAGGAGTGCAAAGCAAAGCGTTGTGGCGAGATGTTCAACTGAATCGGAATACATAACTGCTTCGGAGGCTTCACAAGAGGCGATATGGATGAAAGAGTTCATTACAGAGCTCGGTGTGGTTCCAAGTGCGCTGGACCCAACGTCTATCTACTGTGCTAACATGGGCGCCATAGCCAATGCGCAAGAACCAAGGTCAGACAAGAAGCTGAAGCACATCAAGCTACGTTTTCACGCTATTCGAGAGCATGTCCAAGATGGTGACATAAAGATTTGCAAAGTACACATAGATCTGAATGTGGCTGATCCATTGACTAAACCTCTCCCGAGGGCAAAACATGACCAGCACCAAACTGCCATGGGTGTTCGGTATATTACCATGTAATCTAGATTAGTTTACTCTAGTGCAAGTGGGAGACTGTTGGAGATATGCCCTAGAGGCAATAATAAAAGTGGTTATTATTATATCTTTGTGTTTATGATAAATGTTTACATTCATGCTATAATAGTATTAACCGGAAACATTAATACTTGTGTGATTTGTAAACTAAATTAGAGTCCCTGGTAAAGCCTCTTTATAATACTAACTTGTTGATTAATAGATGATCGTGGTTTCTCGATCATGAACATTGAGATGTTATTAATAACAAGATCATATCATTAGGAGAATGGTATGATGGACATACTCCTATAGATAAGCGTAGCATTAAGATCAAGTCATTTCAATAGTTCATTTGCTATTAGCTTTTTGATACATAGTAACCTAATACCTTCGACCATGAGATCATGTTAATCACCATCACCGGAAGGATGCTTTGATGACATCAAACACCACACGGTAACTGGGTGGCTATAAAGGTGGCATTGAGTGTTCGGAAAGTATGGGTTGAGGCACATGGATCAAGAGTGGGATTTGTCCATCCATATGACGGATAGATATACTCTAGACCCTCTTGGTGGAATGTCATCCAATTAGCTTGCAAGCATGTGACTGGCTCACAAGGGATCACATATCACGGGAATGAGAAAAGAGTACTGATCAGTAACGAGGTTGAACTAGGTATGCAGAGATACCGACGATCAAAACCTCGGATAAGTAAACTATCGTGAGACAAAGGGAAATTGGTATCGTATGTAAGTGGTTCATTTAATCACAAATTAATCATAGAAATATGTGGGAGCCATATGAATTTCCAGATTCCTCTATTGGTTATTGATTGGAGAAGTGTCTCGATCATGTCCGCATAATTCACGAACCGTAGGGAGACACACTTAAGGATTCGATGTTGTTTAGTAGATATGGAATGTTAGTAGGGATACTGAATGTTGTTACGAGTCTCGGATTGGATACAAGATATCACGAGGAGATCCGGAATTGTCCGGAGAATAAGATTCATATAAGGAAAGTCCAATTTCAGAGTTCGGGAAAGTTTCCGATGGTTTCATCGGAGAGGTTCTAGAAGGGTCTAGAAGGTTCACCAGACCGGAAGGAGAATGGTCCATGAATGTGTCACGGGTAAGTGGAATGATTGGATCATATCCTAGGTCACTTGGTGTGGGCATTTGCAAGAGAGAATTAAGGCTCTAATTTGAAAGTCAAATGGGAAGTTTGTAAAATCAAACTGGAACAATGGTTTCCTAGTCGGAGAAGAAACAAGTCCTTATCTCAATGCAACTTGGGTTTGGGTTTGGGTTTGGATTCAAACCCACCCCTCCCAAGGCTGCCCCCTCTCATAAATAGAGGGGAGGGCTGCCCCAAAGCACACAAGCCCTAGCCCCTCTCCCCACACACGAGCCGCCGCCACCGCGGCGCCACCGCCGCCGGTTCGTCGCCGCCAACACCTCCTCCTCCTCCCGGTCATCTAAACCCTAGTTCTCCAGGAAACCCTAATCCACCATAACTCGCACCAGCTTAGGCGAAGCCCTGCGGGATCTTCCCTCTACTTCCGACACCACGCTATCGTGCTGCCGGAATCGCGAGGGGAGAACTACAACCTCCGCTGCCTGCTGGAACAAGGGAGAGGAATGTCTTCATCGAGTACCAAACGTGTGACCGACTACGGAAGCGCTGCCGGAACGCAGCGCCGGAAGGATCGTCTACGCGATCTTGAGATCGGCAAGTGTACGACTACATCACCCACGAGAATCTTCTCTAGTTAACCACTTTGGAATCTTCGAGGGTGAGTGCTTCTATCGACTCGTTGCTACAATCTAGTAGATAGATCTTGGCTTGTTTGTGTGCATGCGGTAGAAATTTTTGTTTTCCATGCTACGAACCCCTATAGTACTCATCGGCAATACCACGACATTGAGATCATTGATCGAGTGTTAGGATGTACTCACAGTTCATGAGGCAGAATTTGACGCGATCAACTCCAGGTCTTTGTTCATCGGTACAATAGTAAGGATCCACCATATGCTTCAAGGTGCTGAAGAACTCAAGTGTCAAGTGGCGATACGTGGCGACATCCTGAAAGACAAATTCATACAAACCAACATTGTTGCAAAGTAAATCAAAATCAGCACGAATGCTAAGTTGGTTCAGGATATAGGTAAAAGCCCACTTGGTGGACTTGATTTCCCGAAGCTTCAAACAGTCAAAACAGTTCAAGTGGAACTCCTCGGTGAACTCGATACCAAGTGACTCGGGGGTCAAATTATCAACGGGTGGTGCGGAAGACGCTGTAGCCACCGCATGTGTACGTCTCCTCGTGTTCATCTAAAAAAATTAAGATTGAATAAATAAGAAATAATAAAGATTGCTTAAAAATAAATTTTGATCCGATAGAAACATAGCATATGTGATACTCTACACCAGTTACAAAAGAATTATCCTCTAAAACAATGCTAAGCATGCTCAACATCAATATTGAATCAAAAACAAGAACTAAGTCTAGATTGACAGTGGTGAATGGTTGAGTGAAGCTTTTGCAAAAATAACTCGGGGATCGGAGGAGAATCATACCTTAGATCGATTGAGTGCAAGGAATCGAAGAAGGATTGAGTAAATTTGAAGATCCAATTGAGGTATTATGGAGTTTGGAGGAAGAAGAAAGAGAGATTGATATTTGGGGATTTTTTATTACCTTCCTCGGGGTTATTATGCTAGACGAGCTCATGGTACGGGTGAGCGGTACAGGCGGACCCAATCTGTACCGGGTGACTTACCTTGGGGGAGATGGTTGCTCCCAGGCGGTGCACTCAGTACGGGCATGCGGTACAGGCATGCGCGTTTAGTCATTATTGACATGGTATATTTCTTAAAATGTGATGTTTTGCTCGAGGATACGGTACATACACACTGTACGGGCGCTCCGACCGTACCACAGGTCGTTACGGACACTGTTCACTGTGGCAAAGATCGAAATTTCTATTTTTTGACTCGATGTGGTACGGGCGCACAGTATGGTCCCTTCCGACCATACCAGAGGTCATTATGAGTACTGTGAGCTACAAAAACTTTAACAATTTGTTTAGTATCTCCGTGTGGCTTTGCACAACTTATCAAAAGTAAAATAATAGAAATCATACTTCATAAAAATTCAGCAATACTTTAGAGCATATGTTAGTGAAAATAGAGATCGAGGATTACCTTATTTATTCTCCTCTCTCCAAAGGTCTTCTTGAACACTCTTTATTTAAAACAAAACAAACAAACAAAACTAACAGGACATAATTAAAATTTTATTTCACATTGGTTGCCTCGCATGAAGCGCTTCTAGTTAAGGTCAATTAGCTTGACCCAAATGACAATCATTTAGGTTTAAGGAGTGGAATACCCACTCCAAAATAGTTGGCTTTCAAAGTAATTATGCCATCATCATTATTAGTCTTGGCCTTCTTTTTCCTAGGGAAATAGACTATAAAAGGATCTCTAGATGGTAGCCCAATTCTTACATTCCCTTCATGTAAATTAATCAAAGCTTTAATAGTTCTTAGGAATGTACTACCTAAAATTATAGGCACAATGGGATCTTCAGGCATGTCCACAATAACAAGATCGATGAGTGCGGGACTACCATTAATTTCAACAACTATATTTTCTCTAATCCCAATAGCTTGTTTATAAGTTGAATCCGCAAGGTGGAGTCTTAATTTAGTGGTAATAAATGGCCCCAAGTTTAACTTATCAAATAAACTTTTGGAAATTGTTGAGACGCTCGCACCAAGATCACAAAGTGCAGATATCTCATTTACTCCCAACTTAACTTTAATAGTAGGCTCAAATATATCATCTAGCTTAGCAAGAAGCTTATCAGCTAGTCTTTTGTACTCCATTTCTAGCTCACGAACTTTAGATGCTACTTGTTGTATAAATTTTGGGTACATAGCATTGTTACCTTGTTCTAAACCGGGATTCTTTACGGTGATCATCTTTAATAGATCTCCCACAGTATATTCCGGTGCTGGAGCATTGCTATAGTCTAGCTCTTCAGGTTTCTCTTCATTGTTTACAACCCTCATCATCTTGAGGTCTTCTACCGGATTCGGCTTGGGTCTTCCAGCAAACTTTGCTAGTATGAGATCTTGGCTCTCAGCAACTTCACCCAATTGAGCCTCTGCGGTTTTTTCTTTCTTGTAGAGCCTGCGCATCATTTCTAATTGTGACAGCCTGGTTAGATAATTTCCCTATACTACTCTTGTGGTTCTCTGTGAGTTTGATAAGCACATTGTTTTGCTCAGTTTGAGCTTGAATAAATGTTCTAACAGTTTATTCCAACAAGAGATTTCCATGGTTTGCTCCACTATTATTATCATAACTATTATAAGGAGCTCCTGCAGGATTTGGATAAATTTTTTGAACATTAGAAGCATAATGATTTTCCATGCAGGATTAAAAGGAGTACGAGCTATAAAATTAACATCATTAACATCAGTAGGAATAGAATTAACTTGGGTATCATATTTACCTTTTATAGTGCTTAGTAGCTCGTCTACCTTAGATGTAAGCTCTTCATTATTTACCTCGTTAATTGAACTTACTCTCTTCGAGGTTCTTTCCACATGCCATTGGGCATGGTTATTTTGCATATCATCAAGAAGTTTCTTTGCAACACTCACTTGCTTTCCCATTATTGTTCCTCCTGCTGCAGTATCTATCATAGACTTAGACATTGGGTTAAGACCATTATAAAATAGAGGTAATATAAGAAATTCTTCTATCCCATGGCTAGGACAGTTCATCACGCCTTCTTTCATCCTCTCCCATGCAAGCGCTAGTGGCTCACGGTCTTCTTGACTAAATCTTGTAATATTGGATCTTAGCTACATAGTCTTAGCTAGGGGGAATTAGTCATAAACAAATTAGTACATTCCTCCCAAGATTTAATAGTGCCCCTTTGGTAGAGCTATCAACCAATCCTTAGCCTTTCCTCTAAGAGAGAAAGGAAACAATCTCAATTTGACAGCATTTGGATCTACATCCTTAATACGCATCATGTCGCAAATTTCAGTGAAAGTATTTAAGTGCAAACCCGAATCCTCAAAAGATGAGCCCCCAAATTGGTTTTCTTGAACCAAGCTTAAAAGGTTGGGCTTAATTTCATAAGTCTCAGCATAAACAGTAGGCTGAGTGATAGGTGCACGAATAAAGTCATCAGTGGGAGTAGCATACTCCCCAAGTCTCTTTTGAGCCATGGCTCTTTTATTTTTGGTGATTTTGAGTAATGAAAACAAATAACAAGTAAATTTTTTGGGTTTTCAAATAGATAACAAGAAAGTAAACTAGAAACAAGAATAAAACTAATAACAAGGTCTCTAGTTACCTCACCAAAATAGCGAAATTGCTTCCCCGACAACAGCGCCAGAAAAAGGGTTGATACCTTCGATCCGGATTCACGGATGTAGTATAATAGATTTTTTCCTAGAAGACCAAGGTTTAATCGAACCTTGGAAAGAAATGCTAAAAGGAAATAAATAAGGACACGTCTACAAGACTTTGTTGTTTCGTTTTACCTTAGTTTACCGGACCAATCTAGTTTACTTTTTATAGTGGGTTGAATCAATGGATGGATATAGGCCAGGGCTGAAGATCCACCTTCAGCTGCACATCATATGGGATAAAAGATAATAATAAGCATAGGCATGTGTAATGTTTGAACGGATATAATATCTTATGGGCAACACATCCTAGTATACTAAAGCCCTCGTGATGCAGCAGGCATAGCATTAGCCTTTTAATCCAACTGAGTGCACACCGAAGCCACGGGCTATAAACAATTATTAAGTGAAGAACACAAATTAAAGCATTAAGTGGTGATGTTGTTGTGATCCCGAATGGGTCGCTAAGCAAAGACCGTACTACCCTTTCTGTCATTGGGGTTCCTATGAGATCGCCGCTAGCCAAGTATCTCACCTCAAGCCTTTATCAATCTATGGGATCTTGGGTACCTACAAGTCTATAGATCGAGACAAGAGACAAAGAAACAAAAGATAAGAATCTCAATTGCAAACAAAATACAATAATCCCATGATTAGATGCACATAGTTGATGCGAGGTTTGTCCCCAACCCGTAGCCTGTGAGGACTAATCACACATAACAAATAGATCAAGGATAGAAATCATTGTTCAAAACACTTAGATTGAAATTGAATATTCTTACAATGGTCACCAAATCACAAGGAGATCTAAATTACAAAGCAATGACTATGGCTAGTGGAGGGATGGATGGTGGAATGGATGAAGAATGGATGAATAATGGATGAATAATGGTGTGGATCTCCTTTGGTGGCGTTTGTGATGAAGTCTGAGAATGGAGGCTCTCTGGGCGACGAATGGAACCTCAAAATATATAGGCGTATTCACGAAAGTCGTAGGGTTTGACGGGACAAAGCCGATACGCGCACTGGCGCCTGAAAATTGCTCCCCAATTACTTGGACGTGTGGGTTTCCTCTAATTCCTTCATTATAACTCCCGATTTCACATTAAAACCCGTGATTTCCTTCACAACACAATTCAAGGCAAGGTTTTAAATATCTTTGCAATTATTAGTCGTTAGTGGAAGGATTGAAACTTTCTTGTCCATTGCTTGATTGAAAACAATGTTTAAATGCAAAGAAAGATGGAAAATTTCAGAGCCATCAAACAGCAGTATCATCTACCCAATCACTGGTAGTAAATTGGTGAGTCCAACTCATTACATACCTAGGGAAGGATGTGTAACCATAATAAAAATGATAAGGATGAATTAATCCCAGCTAGAATAATAGCAAGCTATAGGATGTGTATCGACTTCAGAAAGTTTAGCAAAGAGACCATAAAAACTCACACTCAACTGCCTCTTATTAATGATATTTTGAAAAGGATGTCCGCTAAATCTTATTTTCTATTTTGTTGATGGATACTCCAGATATTCTCAAATAGCTTTTCAGCCCGAAGATCAAGAAAAACCACTTTTACATGCCCCTATGGAACTTATGCTTAGCGACTAATGCCTTTCAGTTTGTGTAATGCAACTGCTACTTTTCAGGAGTGTGTTTTGAAAATATTCGAAAGTATTGTAGAAAGCTCAATGGATGTCCTTATGTATAACTTTGTTGTTTCTGGGACTACTTTTGAGCAATGCCTCTACAATATAAATAGGATTTTGCAGCGTTGTAGACAAACAAAGATGATCCTCAATTGGGAGTGTTGTCGCTTCATGGTAAGGGAAGGTATAGTTTTTGGGCATAAGGTTTCAGAGAAGAACATTGAGATTGATAAATCAAACTTGATCACCTTATAAAAACTTCCAATTTCATAAGATATAAAGTGGGTAAAGAACTTTCTTTGGCATACCGTTTTTTATAGATGTTTTATTAAAGATTTTGCTAAGTTAGCTACCCCTTTAACTCGTCTATTAGATAAACACACCCTTTTTTACTTTGATAGAGATTGCAATGATTATTTTGAATAGTTAAAAGGCATTGATTTCTACACCAGTCATTCAACCACCAAATTGGGATGAACCGTTTAAAATTATGTGTGATACTAGTGACTATGTTATTGGAGCTGTTTTAGGACAAAGAGATGGATTGAATCTTAATGTCATTCAGTATTCAAGTCGAGTCTTTAACGAAGATCAAAAGAACTATGCAACAACCAAAAAAGAATTTTTATCAATTGTTTTTGCTTGTGATAAATTTAGACACTACATTATCAACTCAAAGGTAATAGTTCATACTGATCATCAAGCTTTAAGACACATTCTATCTAAGAAGGACGCTAAGCCCCGATTAATTAGATGGGTCTTGCTTCTATAAGAATATGACCTACAAATAGTAGATAGGAGAGGAAAGAATAATCTTGTTGTTGAACATTTATCGCGAATGGAAGGAATTATGGAGGATCCTATCCCTATTAATGAATCTTTGCCAGGAGAATATCTTCCAGTCATAGAACCTCGTGATCCCTATTTTGCGGACTATGCTAATTTTCTTGTAGGTAAGTTCTTACCAAAAGGAATGGATTTCAATCAAAGAAAGAAATTCTTCAGTGATTTAAAACATTACTTTTGGGACGATCCTTACCTATACAGGCATGGCTTGGATGGAATGATCAGGAAATGTGTACCCGAGGACAAGGTAAAGTTTATTCTTAAATCTTGTCATGATAGCCCTTATGGAGGGCATCACGCTGGTCATCATACTGCAGCCAAGGTCCTACAGTCAGGTTTTTACTGTCCTACATTAGTTAAAGACTCTCATGAATATGTTAAGATTTGTGATGGTTGCCAACGAACGAGTAATATTGGTAGAAGACAAGAAATGGATATGAAATATAATTTAGTGATAGAGCCACTTGATGCTTGGGGAATGGACTTTATGGGGACATTTGTCCCCTCTAAAGGTTATACTCATATTCTTTTTATTGTAGATTATGTTACTAAATGGGTGGAAGCTATACCCACTTCTCATGCAGATGCAGCCACCTCCATTTAGATGATCAAGGATATCATTTTCCCTAGGTTTGGAGTACCCCGATTGTTGATTACTGATGGCGAAACTCATTTTATGAATTGAACCTTTAACAAGATACTTCAGAATTATGGGGTGGACCATCGAGTGTTCTCACCTTATCACCCTCAAACTAGTGGACAAGTGGAGTTGTCTAACCGGAAGATCAATGTCATACTTCAAAAAATGGCGAACAGGTGAAGAAAGGATTGGGCTTTGAAGGTTAACGATGCGTTGTGGGCGTATCATACAGCTTTCAAGAATCCTATGGGAATGACGCCATACAAAATGGTTTACGGTAAAACTTGTCACCTTCCATTAGAACTTGAGCATAAGGCTCGGTGGGATATTAAAACTATGAATTTTGATTTTAAAACTACTGGGGAGAAACGACTCTTCGATATTCATGATTGGGATGAACTCAGGAATGAGGCCTATGAAAATGCTAGGATATTTAAAGAAAAACTGAAGAAATGGCACGATAAAAAAATAGAAGGAAAGGAATTTAAATCGGGGGATAAGGTTTTGCTCTACAACTCTAGACTTAAATTTTTTGCAAGAAAGTTGAAGTCCAGATTGGAAGGACCCAATGAAGTCGAGGAGGCATATCCTTCAGGAGCGATAAGATTGAAAAACACTACATCGTCTTCTTCATATTGGGACATCAATGGGAAACGATTGAAGCATTACAAAGTTGAGGAGGATAACATCACCGAGGTAGTCTCTTTGTTCTCTGCCGATGAATTTAACAAAATGTGGTAACAAAATCTCAAGTCTATGGATTTGTGATGGTTTGAAACCATTCCAGCATGTCTCTCCTTGCTTTTTTGCTTTCCTTTTATTTTTCTGAACTTGCTGGAATGTTTCTCGACCTGGTATGGGCGTGCAGTACAGGCACGGGCGCCCGTAATGCTGGTCGTTACGGGTACTGGAATCCTTCAGCTTTTTTGTGTTTCGGTACGACTAGGAAGTACGGGTGTGTATGCCCATACCTCTGGTCATTATCGGTACTATTTCGATCTCCTTTTTGTTCATGTTGTTTTATCTATTAAAAAAGGAGAGTAGGTGGTAAGTTACCAGTACGGGCGTGCGATACGGGCGGATCCCTCCCGTACTGACCCCGTAACCGACTCAACACCCTACAATTCTTCCTTAAATAATTGTTTCCTTTCTTTTTCATTATTATTTTCACTTTCATCTTTCAATTTCAGATATTTAGCCGCCTTCCTCCTACTTTACAATGAAATCTCAGATCACACTTGATCGTTCGAAGGCTATGCAGCCTTTTCATATCAAGAAAATCTGGCCCAAGAAAGAGGGCACCTCTGAAGCACAAGCCAAGACGAAGGGATCCAAAGGAGACACTTCATCCTCCTTGTTTTGCGAGGCCCCGCAAGTTGTTCCACTCCCTAATTGGGAAGACAAGTTTCCGCAGAAATTGGAGATGCTCAGACATGTTGAGCAAAGGAAGACCAAGGAAGAATCTCCAAGAAACCCTTAAAAATACAATTTGAGTATATATTCTCTCAAATCTCCACCCGGATCTTATTTTTGCAAAGAGGAAAAGCGCAATGAGATTCAAGAAAAGATCGAAAGCCTTGAGAAAATTTCTAAAGCTTGTGTTCAAACTATTGGGGAAGGAGTTGACTCTTACTGTATGATGGGAAAAGACCTAGAAAGGAAGGTCGATGACATTGATAGTAGAGGAAACTCCTAACCAAAATTATCATGGAGATGGTTGATGACATGAAGACTCTAATCAGGATAATTACTGAGCCGCATGTCGGGATTATGGATATGTCCACCCGATTTGCATGTATTGCTCATGCCTTCAGCCTCAAGGCGGACGAATAAGTGGGAGAGGATGATTTCTTCACTCCCAAGAGGGAGTAAGCACACGCAAGGAATTATTTGATCCACATGGTTTGATTCCAAGCTTGGGGGGATCTATGAGAGCCTTATAATTTATCTTATATTTTTAGCATGTTTACTTTTCCGCATGCATTTAGACTTTAATTTCAGAATTTGCATTAGTCGCATCAACTTCGAGTTCCCTTGTTTAAGGTATGATTTATATCCTTTGGGTTGCGAGACATTATGGTATTTGAAGTATGTTATGATTCATGATAATATATTATATGATTGAACTAGGTTGAGTGTTATGATACTTGTACATCTGTCATGATTTTAGGGACTTCCACACCGACAAGAGTATTGATTAGGCTATGAGAAGAATTCTGGTAGCATATTATAATTAAGATTTTTATCAGTAGCCATCAAAGTAGTGAGCATGATAAAATAGTTGTACTAAAGAAAAGGAGAGGAAAATAAAAAGAAGAAAACAATAAAATATATGCATAGATAGACAAAAATTCAAAAGAAGAAAAAAGAGAGGGCAGCTATCAAAAGAATCAAGAGTAGAAGAAAATAAAAATGATCATGAATCTTCATTAATAAACCAAGTACTCAATATTTCTAAAGTCAATGATTATATGATATGTTAAATTACTAGGATCTTCTTATAATTTCATTAATACTAGAGAAGGTGTGGAAGCCTCTAAGTCATGTAATGTGTAAGGGTATGATAACACCCTCGACGCTTCTTTTCATTCGATGTTGTATTCCTGTTTCAAATTTTTGCCTAATTTATTGTAATGACTCATGTCTCATGAACATGATGATCTTGTCCATAATCCACCATCTAGCTTCAAGACGAGCAAGATCCTAGATTGGGGGAGTTGATGAGTCCAAAATTTAAGCATTTTTACCTTTTTGCATAAATAGAGTAGGGATCTTTATATTTCACGGCGTTCGCGTGTACCTTTTTGTATTTATTTCAAAAGGTTCCCAATTCATTAAGTCTATTGTAAACATATCAATTAGAGCTATCTTATTATACTATAATATGATATTTTTAAGTGATCAAACTCATTTTATGGATTTACCTTCGCTCCGGGGAAATACCAATCGAGGAGAGGCAACCAGTGCCGATAATGACCTGCGGTACCATCCACCCGTATCAGGCGCCATCGGGACCGCCTCGTCAAATACTTTCCCTGGCAAAGATAGTGGGAGGATCCGACATTCATAGCCACCAGAAACCATGAAAAAACACATATCAAATGGATCTAAAGGAGGAACTTTGCTAGGGATAAATCCCTGCTGATCCACGGATCATTGGAGGACAACGCATCATCCCCTTTATCATTAACCAGTGCATCTACATCACCACCATTACCCCCATCCTTCATCCATTAGATCTTTTTGTAATTCTAGATACAATTGTGGTTTGCATTAGATCTATTTCAGTACTTTCATCCATCCATTTGATTATGATGATGTTGTTGATTTCTTCCATGTGTGAGTAGTTCCTTTGTTCTTGGGGAGATGGAGAAACCCTAGCACTATTATGAATTTGCAATAAAGATTATCTATTCTTGTGTCCATATGACTTGTCCGTCTATGATTTATTTATGATTTGTGTTTGATCTCTCTCTTTAGATGGTATATGAAAGTCGACCACGTACCATTTTCCCTGGGACTAAAGGGAGGGAGAAACCCTTTGGATGTGCTTTGGGATCGTACCTGAAATGGCCCCGTGACAGATTGGCGACGGCTCGTGAACTACGCGGTCAAAGGGGGAATAAAGAGGGACTCCCTAAGCTAACCCTTAATTGTGGTGGTCTGTATGGGTGACTGCTCTCAGGCATCGCAGTGGTTATTTAAAGGTGACCTCACAATTTGCTCAACAAAGTGGCTTCTTACGAGCCTTGTAGTGAACATCTTATTATGGAGCTAGAGGAGTATCCTACATCCCTGAGAATGTTTTAGCCCTATTGCATTAAATATAATCTTATTACTTGCTTTCTTTTAATTGTTTTAATTACTTTTCTACACACAACCAAAAACCTTTCAACCATTGTTAACTTGAAATCAAAGGCAACTTACAAGTATCCTTTGGTAGATAGTGACGAGGGGCATTAAGACCTTTACCAATAGCTCTCTGTGGGTTTGATATATTTACTTTGAAACTAGCTACAATTAATCTGTGCACTTGCAGTCATCAGTCCATGACCCTTCATCAGAGTGTTGAGAAGTGCAACAGAATATATTCCAAAGCATGACTCTTCACATGAAAGGAAGAAATAAATGATAATGATCATTGTGTTTCAATTATGCTTTTATTAAAGAAGTAGGATTCGCAAATATGCCCTACACATTGTGTGGAGACATTTGTGAATCATTTTTCATGTTATTAGAACAAGGCATGTCTATGAACTACAAAGTAATTGATGATAAACCAAAAAAATACAAGAAATCCTAGACGTAAATTTCATTTGAGATTAGAAAGTAAATTGTTACTGAATCTTTTCAAGTAAAGGAGTTGCTTGATATTTTCGAAAGACAGCAAAGTCATACGGAAAAAGGTGGGAGTCTTAAAAGACAAAGCACGATTCACCAAAATATGTCTTGGATGAATTCAAATGAATTTGATTCGGAAGTGTTGAAGTCTGGTGGATTTAATACTAGTAAAATACTATATTCTTGTAAAAGAAATTCTCAATTTGATAATTGATTAAGATATTTTGAAGTTGGTCGAAATATTGAGAACATATGCAATTTGCATAAAAATTGAGTGGGAGCTAGAGAGTCTTCCTAAATTAATATGTGAATGTCATATTTTTGAGTGGGAGCAATGTAAAGTGTCGAACTCATATATGTAGGTGACATATTTTGAGTGGGAGCTTGACATAATTCATATGTGTATATGACACATTAAGAATAAGGACATGAGAGCCAATAAATGTTGATTTATAAGGGTAAAGTTGAAAGTATATTGGACATTGAAAACTTAGGATATTAATAAATGCCATATAACATTATGTTGGAATGTATTCCTAAAATAGATTCTGAAGAGTTCGGAATATGAACTTATTAAGGGGAAGTCCTAGATCATCCGAATTGGGAAAATCATTAAGTATAAGCATTAATGGTTGAAACAAAGAATAAGATGCGAAACATCCACTATGTTATTGCATAGGTTCTGTCTTAAATACCATGATGAATACCCAACATAATATGATCCAAGTTCTTAGTAAGAAGAACAAGTTCAGAAGTCATTAAGTATAAATCACCAAATAATGAGTTAAACATGTCCACAATGTCTAGAGAGAACTGTAGACGTGTTTTTAGATCTGTGAAGGACGACATGCCTAAAGTATAAAGTATTATGATGCAAGGATACATGTTAACCTTATAAGATTGTAAATCTCTGTATTAATGGATTTCCTTAAAATTAGATGAAGAGTGATGATAAATTGTCAAAGTAGAACTTAGTGCATTTTGACTTTGATATCACATTTAAAATTGAAGTATATGGATACTACATGGTGATATGTATAATGTTAAGGCTCGAGAAGTTCATATTCTCACAGAGTGGGTTTCAATGCACAGTGCCCATGAGGAAGTTTGATGTGACTGATCTAATGTCATTGCTGGCATCTGAAACCAAAGACTTCACTCTATTATCGAAACTATTATACATACACAAGATATTATCATAGGGATGATAAAGTATTAGCATCATTTAAGATGACATTAGTAAAGTTGCGAATGATACAATGGATGTAAATTGTAGACCCTAGACTCAACCTATTCCACGAGAAAGCATGATGATAAGTGCCAGGTTGTCTGGTCCCAATGATTAGATAACAAATGAAGCTAGTTTATTTGTACTCTAGTGCAAGTGGGAGACTGTTGGAAATATGCCCTAGAGACAAATAATAATATGGATTATTATCATATTTCACGAAGTTTTCAAGTAGGTTTTATATCATGCTATAATTGGATTGATAGGAAAAGTCAATACACGTGTGATATGTAAACAAACAGGAGTTCCCATTGAATCTCTAGTTACTAGTTCATTGGTCAACATATGATCAATGTTTCTTGATCATGTGGTATTTCACGCTAGTTGACAATGGAGTCACCTCATTGAGAGAATGAGATGATGAACATACCCTATCTAAGCATCATTAACGTGATCATGTCACAAAGTTTAAGTTGCAATAATTAGGAAATGTAGTGACTTGTTCCTCAGACTATGAGACCATAATAAATCACTGTCACCTGAGAGTGCATTGAGAGCATCAAACGTCACTCATTAAAACAGTGATCATAAAGGTGTGATAAGGTACTTCAAAGGGGCGGGTTGATGCATATGCTTCTAGAGAGGGATTTGTCCATCCGCGTGATGGAAGATACTCTGGGCCCACTCAGATAAGTTATATCTATAACCTGTACAGCGTGTGACTAGGTCACAGGGATATCACTTACCAGAATGAGTAAATTAGCAATTGTCGGTAACGAGATTTAACCCGACATGGTGATGTTGTTGATAAAATCTCTGACAATACAAGTATCATAGAGACAAAAGGAATAGGACACGACGTTGATGGTTCACCGACAATATCATGGAATGCACATGGGTCATTATGGGCATCCTGGTCTCGCTGATGATCATTGGTCTAAGAGTGGTCTTGACAATGTCTGGAGTGTTACCGAACCATTGGGTAGCACGCTTAAGGGTTTGAGGAAGCTCGGAGATCATTTTGGTATCATCGGAATCACAAAAGAAAATAGAAGGAGAAATTGGAAGGGTTCCGGGAAAGTTTGGAGGATGTCCGGGGTGGGATGGAAGGAGTTCCATAGCCACCGGAATTAAATAAAATGTAAATAGATGTTAAATATTGAGTTAATCATTTATTTATATTTATTTAATAAAATAAAAGGAATTAAAATGGTCATATTACCTATCGGGCCAAATTCCCTATGGGGAAAGGCCCATGAGGGAAAAGACAAAAGGGAGGAGAAGGAGGGAGTGGCCGCCTGGGGCCCATGGCATCTGTGCGGGGCCCATGGGGGGCCTTGGCCGGCCAGCCACCCCCCCCTCTCCTCTCCTTTGTTTAGTCCCACATGGCTAGGCCATTGAGGTTTGGGGTTTCCCTTCCCCCTATATAAGAAGAGACATATGGGGCAATTAAATCTTTGGAAAATAAATAAAAGCTTCCCAGATTTGGGAATTGCTTCCAGTTGCCTCTCTCCCCTCTCTCTCTCTCCCGTGACCGTGGTCCCAGGTAAGGACTGCATGAATGAGTGACTTCTTCACCGCCGAGCACCATCGCGCTGCGGGATTCAGATGAAGAGATCTACTTCCGCGATCTCAGCTGGATTGGAGGAGCGAGAGTCATCATCAAGCACCGTACGTGTGTGACTCCCTCGGGCGGTGTTGCAATTGTGGCTCCTGGAGTTGTCGGAGGCTCTGGAGTCATTGGACTTTGGAACGACCCTAAGGTTGTTGTTGGTACGACTACATCACCCACGTTATCCTGAACGTTGACAAAGCTTTTGGTCTTCAACTCGGTAAGTTCACGAAAAGCCCCTCCCATTACTACATTAATAATAGATAGATCCTGGCATTAGGGTTGCTTGCGTAGGAAAATTATTGTTTTCTGGCGCTAAACCCCTACAATAATAGTATAAAGGAAACATGCATCAAGGATGTTACCTCCAGGACGAGGTTGGTTGCTGTTTGGAATATGCCCTAGAGGATTTTGTTTATGATGTAATTCCTAATGTATTCATAAAGTTATTGAGTTGTGCTTGTATGAATACCTGATGTGTATCATTGAATATGTGATTCAGTTGTGGAACAATTCAATCATATTATTCATACTAAACATCCTTGGTCATCGAGGTTGTGCTGGACACACAACTTAGACTAATGTCAAATTCGGCAGATGACTCGGTTCCACTTGTCATGAGCATGGTGATTCTATTTCGACTTACAACGATTCGGCTAAAGAGTTTAGCGAGTCGGATTGACCCATATTGAGATACAATGAACAAGTCGTCATTTTTATATCTGAATCAATGTAATCCTTACACCTGAAGTTATTGCACAATCCGAGTTGAGGATCACAAACTTAGATTTTATCAAACTCTAATCCGTAATAGGGCAGTTATAAAGGTAGAGTTTGGGTCGACTGAGAATCAAGATACGTGATGTCAATAACCAAGATGGGATTTTCCCCCTCCAACTGGAGAGATATTCTCTAGGCCCTCTTGGATGATATAATTCGTAAAGCATGGCCATGCATTACTCAGTTAAGTGTTAACTGAGGCAGCCGACTAAGAGTTAGTCGGATGAATCACTTATCTCGGATCGAGAAGAGAGTCAGATTATTTAAGGGATGGCGATCATTCGCCTATAAATCGGTAAGGTATATCGTGAGGAAAAAGGGACTTGGACGTAAGTCGCATTGGAAAGGCATGTCGTCATGACTCTTTGGTACTTGGGGATTCGACACGTTCTACTAGGAGCTGCTACCGACTGATTGATTGAGATTCGGACTCCAATCGTGTCCAAGTTGCCATGAGCCTGTAGGGTCACACACACTTAAGAGCGGGAGCAAGTTCAGATTGGATCTAAACCAGAAATTTGTTTGGGTTGGACCTGAATCGGATTTGGACTAAGTCAGTGAGTCGGACTCACAGCGACTGATATGGGCTTTAGTGAATGGGCCACGAGTGAGTGGGGCCCACTTTCACTCCCTATATATAGTGGGGCGCAGATACCCAGGAGGGTTAACGGTTAGGTCATTCCATGCGTTGGAAACCCTAGCTCCACAGTAGTCCTTCCATCGTACTGGACCTAGCAGTCCACCGCCAGCGCTCCTCGTCGTACGTGTGGATACCAGCAGGAGTGCTGTACGATCAGCACCCCGACGATCGGATTGTATTGTGAGGATTGCACTACATCAACTGACCCTCTTTATCAGTAATCCGCAATTGCTCGTCTAGTGGTAATCCTCGTTGCCTTCTACCTCAGCTAGATCTTGGGATAACCGCGTAGGTAAAAAAGTTTTGTTTTTCTCCTCGCGTCCCAACAATTGCGCTAAAGGTCGTAGTTGACGTCTTGCAGGAAGAGCCTCTTCGATAGTTAAGTTGCCCAGGATTTGATTTTCCTCTCCAGCTATGCGTATGACAGGTCTTAGGGAGAAGTCTTCATTGTGTCAGTGGCACCAGCATACAATCAGGTATGCCCTAGCTTGCAGGGGATGTACCCGACGTTACAGTAAGGTGCAAATGATGTCAAGACCGGTGACCTCTTAACCGTGCCTCAGCTCTAGATCCTTCACCCGCTTGTATAGAATTTTGATCTCACCAGTTTCACACAAAATAGCTCCGTTCTTCCATTATTGCTTCCTCTTGGTCTCCACACTCGCTTTGAAAGGAGCAAGGGCATAAATTTGGCCCGTCTGCTTGTGATCGTGGATGTAGAACCACTTGGACCTCCAACCTTGTGCTGACTCGAGGAGGTTGAAGCTGAAGTACTAATGATTTGGGTGAATGAAGATGTCGCACCTGCCAACCTCGTACACTACACCACTAGCACCCGACTGACTCTTCACTCCGTAAAGTTTTTTGAAAAAACCAAAGTGTGGCTCGATTCCAAGCCAGCACTCAAAAAGGGTGATGAAGCAGGAGATATGGATGATGGAATTGGGAGACAGCTGGTGTAGGTGTAACCCATAGAGGAAAAGAAGACCACGAATGAACTCATGGAGAGGAAGACAGAGTCCTTGCAGCATGAAGGCAAAGAACATGACACAGAATCCGGTGGGAGGATTAGGGAATACCTCGGCACTAGGAATCCATCATTCGTCCTCTTCCTTCAGGACTAGCCCAGCCTAGTGGAGCTGTCGCAGATCGGTGACCTTCATGGTAGATCGTTGCAAACCGTCGTTAGTGACGCGGCCTCCGGTGGCCTTCTTATTGGTGGCAGCGGCTGTGTGTCATTGGATTGTCGACAAGTACGCCATAGGGGGTCCTGAAGGAATTGAGAAGATGGGGTGTGAGTCGTACGGTGTTCCAGGAGCGGTGAGCACAAGTTTACCCAGGTTCAAATCAGACTGCGGTGATCGGATCCTACTCCTGCTAGCAACCCAGTAATATATCGATGAGAGTCAGATGTTACAGCGGATTAGAAGAGAGGTTCGTCTATGCGAGTAGGTTGTGGTTCATCTATGATCTAGTGCCCTAAAGACTCCCATAGGTCTGGTTTATATAGTCACCGGGGCCTAGGGTTACAGGAGAGATCTATCCGACTATGTTACAGAGTCGGTAACTACATACATCTTGGACTACAAGTAATACTACATGCCTAAGTTGGTAACTCTTCTGGGCCTTGTCGTAGCCGGACATGACTCCTCGTCTTTATCTGACTGGGCCGCCCATGAAGCAAAGCTCTAGCCCCTTGGTGGTCCACCCTGGTCAGCAAGTCCTATGGGTATACCCGGAAAGTATATTCCCAACAGTAGCCCTCGGAAGTCTCCAAGACCCAAAGTTAGATAAATCGTCTAGCTTGATGGTTTCTTTGTCTTGATAATCTTGAAGGGTTCCCAAAAACGCCATCCAATAGTGTAGGATTCCGTGTCTCATATGATTCAGATATGTCTTCTTAACTTCAGTCATTTTCCTGCTTGTTTCAAAACATGAGATAGATTTAAACAGTGTCATGCCGTCTAACAACTTTTTCAGGCCAGGTCTTGTCACTGACAAACATCCTGTCAGCATGACCATTGGTGGGTCCGTTTTGTACGGAACAGAACACCGTTTCAATGCCCACACGAGAATTGACGGGGCGAAGGAATCGCGAGGAAGCCTCCTATCTGTAACATCCCGAAAATCATGTTTCAAAACTCATGCATATCATCCATGCATCCATGATCATTTAGGGATCCTTTTCAAAACCATTTCAAAAACATGAGCATCTGATGCTCATTATTTTATGTAAGTATGATATGGCCTTATTGCTACCTTCTAATGAGGAAGGTACTTATTTTAATCAGCAATGTTTTGAGTTCAAACTTAAATATTGTTTCTAAAGTTTGGTCAAGGGTTCAAAACAAATTGGTTTTAAAACCATTTTCAAAACATATTCATAATCTAGTGCTATGACACTGTTTATTTTGATTATTTCAAAGGGACAAGCAAGTACAGAGAGAACCATTTGGTTTTATGCCCAAAAAAAAGAAGGATACATTTTACAAAAAACCAGAAGTGGTTTAAATTCAAACTCATTTGAAACTCATTTGAATTTGGTTCCTGAAAATCCAAATAGAAATAGAAAAAGGTTAAAGAAATGGAAATGGGCTGGCGCCAGTAATTCGTCCCAACATCTCTCACTCTGTTTCTCACCCGCGCGAGCACACCCCTCTCACTGACGCCCCAGACCCACCTCCACGTCACCCCTTCTTCCCCAAATCACGCCCGCGACCAGCTCCGCGTCGGCCGTTTCTTCCCGACGATCTCGCGCTTGATTACGCGTTACTGCAGGCATAACTCTCTCTCTCCCGGCTACTTAAACCCCTCCTCACTCTGCTCCATTCCCCTCACTCATCAACCACAGAGCGCCGCTAGGCTGTCCACAATCAAGCTCGTGCCACCGCTGTCCCGAACCACTCCGGCGAGCCATCACAGCGAGTTCCGAGCATGCCTTCCCTTCTGGTTCACACGACATGCTTCGTCATCGCCTTGCGCATCTTCTCATGCTTTCAGTTTGTCCTAAATCACCCCAGGTCGTCGCCCCCGTCAATGACTGCAGGTGTCCGAAGCTCATCTCAACTCCGATGAGCCATTCCGGTGAGCCCTGTGTTCCCCTTGATCTCTGGTTCACGCGAGTGAGTTCGCTTTTGTCTTGCACGTCTGCTAATACTTGCCGCTTGTTCCCTTGTGCACTAGGTTGTCGCCTTCATCTCTGGTAGGGAAACCTGACGCCGCCCGCAGCTCCGACGATCCCTAGCCGCTGCTACAGCACGCCCCCGTCCCAACGGCGACCACGTTGAGCTTCCTCGTGCACGTGCGAGTCTGGTAAGCAACATCATCACTCCCAGCCCTCGCTAGAATCGCCAAACCATCGCCGGCAGAGCCGTCGCCGCCGCTGTGTCCATGAGCACCGCCGGTTTAGTGTCAAGACGATTAGATCCACTGGATCTAGATCCAGTGGTCTAGATTAGACGCCAGCCCGAAAGGATACGGGAAGATCTGAGCCGCAGGATTTAAGTTAGATCTGATGGTGCGCGTGTGTGATCCGTGCGAAGCGGTACCATCCAATCAAAACACGCCGCGTGGCCGGTTCTTCGATTTAAAATCTGGATTTTCATCTATTAAATGTTCAAACTTGTAAATTCAATAACTTTTGATTTCCACGTCCAAATTTGACAAATTTTATATCAATGGAATCAGGAGAGAAAATGCTTTCCATTTATGCAATGTGTTTAATGATTTGCTTCTGTTAAAAGGTTTGTTTTCACAGAAACATTTGTAGGAATAATTTGGGTATAGTAATTATTTGAAAAATATTCTATTGTTCAAATAAAGTTTAGTTGGAAAGTTTTGAACTTGTTTAAAAATTCAGTACTGTGCACTTGTCTTGTTTGGTGTAGAAAATAATCACATGGCATTATGCATGCATCCACATATTTTTGCTTGTATTTATTTTGTATGTGATTTTAGTGCTATTATTTTATGTGTAGATTTTGGTGCAAATAGTGATTGTGATTGTGAGGATTGTTGCTACTCTCCAAACTACCAAGGCAAGTGGTGCTTCATGATTTATTCCTATGTTTTTCAACTATGCATTACAAATATTTTGCTAGTCTTGCATGGATATTTTTGATCTATATGCTATGCTTGGGAAATCCTAGTAGTTGTAGAATTGCTAGAAATATTTCTAAGTCTTATCAATGACATGCTTAGCCTAGCTAGTAGCAACAAAGGGTGGTTATATATTCATGCTATGAGAAATTATTTCTAAGTCTTTGGACTTGTGTTTTGTTTAATAAAACAACTAAGTGAATGAAACACCTGGGTGGAATGGAAGGAATGGTTTGTGTTGAGTTGTTACATAAGGCCCATTTATATGGTTTACCTTGTGTATCTCACTTGTGGAAAGCCACCCAGGAACAAAGGGATTTGAGATGCCATATGTTTAAGAATCTTCTAGTGCAGCCACTTGGCAATATGGGCTCTGCCTGGATCACATAGGTTGCAATAACTTAGCCATTTGGACAGTTGGTGGTAGTGGGATGATAGGTTGGAACGCGTCCATTTGGTCTAAGGGAAGGCTTCTGAAAGGTCCTGTCTTGGTGAGAATAAAGTCTTGTGGGGAAAGTGCACAACCTCTGCAGATGGAAGAATCTAAGTACTTAGCCATGTCCCTGGTATTGGACAACTTGAGCATCAAGACATGGAAGCTATCAAGAATCTCCTCATCCCAATTTCTAAGTAAAACTTGTGGTTGAACAAGGGTGAAGGTTCCCCAATGTCTATTGGTGGTTCCTTGGGAAAGATTTTGTCAAAGGAAAACCTAGTGTTTTCTACTAATAGGAAAAACCTATTTCAAGCAAAGCAAGCCTAAGCTACACTTAGCCAAATGCATATAGTAGGTATCACTTGCCAATACTATTCCAATGTATTGACCCACTGTGGATGTAACTTGTGATGTTGTAGGTTATTCTGATGGTGATTAGGGGTTATGAGTCTACACTCAACATGCTTGCCTGTGGCACATGAAGATGAAGACTTATTTATCTTATTACTTATTTAAACTCTTGTACTAGGCATGTGGCCATGGAGTTTGTAAAAGACTATGTTTGTCTCTGGAATGACTTGTAATAATGACCTTTGTTTCTGTGTACTTCATCTTAAACTATGGATGCTAGCATTGATCCAGGGACTAGCATTGCAATCATAGGGATCCTTTCCTTTATAAAGGAGGGATCTTACAGATGGTATCAGAGCACTGTGTTGCATGTAGGATTATGACCCTAGGATTGGAAACCACTAAGGAAAAAAATTTAACTACTTCCACACTTGTCTTTTCTTCTCGTAAACTTTTCTAATCTTCTTTCACATCTCTATTTGTATATGAACTCCATCAACGAAGCCGTGAGGAAAGGACCACTCATGACTATGACTTTGGAATGTGAGACAGAATTCCCCAAGGCTCTCAAGGACCTCATGGTTGCCATGGGAATACATGGTGCAGCTGTGTACAAAGGTTTTCCTGTGATGGATGAAGGAGTTGAATACTGGTGGGTGCAACTTCACTTGTATAAAAACAAGGAAGACAACCACAAGGAATCAGGATTCTGCATGGTCACCAACTCAGTGATGCACACCACATTCTTTGATTCAGCAAGGGATGCAGCTTGGAAGGCCATCAAAGAACTTGGTGATAGAATCAAGTGCAGAATGCTCAACACCCAGAATGACCTTAGGGAAGAAAAGAAGCATACCCAAGAGTTAGAGACTACCAACCAAAGTTTAAGGAAGGACATCATAGATTTAGCAATGGAGTCATGTGATCTAGATAGACAGATTGCCTCTAGGGATGCCCTGTTAGCCAACTTGGCAAGTGAGATGGGATTGTAACGTACTTCGTTAGTTGGACCACCACACTTATCATTTTATTTCCCAAATGTTGTTTAAAATAAGTTGAACCTTGGTGGTTTGTAATGGATCCATGTATGCCATGACTTGTGTGTTTTGATTTCTAAAGTTATGCATGTGATGCCTTGTCTTGTGAATTATCTTAAATTGTGTTGATTCTAACTTTTTCTATCTTATTAAATAGATGCCTAATGTTACTATCAGCACGGCTGAAGAGTTCAAGGGAACTCGTTTTGGCACTCGTATTATTGAGCTCACTAGTTTGCTCAATCTCCCACTTCCTACCATTATGATGCTTCCCCTCACCAAGTTTGACAGGAAAGACCTTTGGGGCTTCAAGGTTAATCAGCCAGGACGCCAGACTGAGCCTACCACGGAGGCAATCATCTTCAAGCTCATGCATGATGACAAGGAAAGAGGCCTAGAGGTAGTCATGCAGGATTTGCTTGGACGTTTACTAGGGAGACACTCTCGAGAGATTAGAGGTACTCACTTTCACGCCTTCGCTAGACGTGATGAGGATGGTGAGGCCATTGACTTCGAGGATGCTTCGAGAGAGATGGCAGAGTCGATTCGTCTATACCTCCAGGACTTAGAGGTTCTTCTTAGGCACCTAGATACTGATAGGACCAACGTCATGCTCGGAAATGACGAACTCCAGGTGCAGCTGCGTGAGAAGGACAAGCTCTTCGCGGAGCAAGATGAGATAGTTAAAGAAATGGAGGCCAAGTTTGAAAGTCAGGATAGAAAGTTCAAGAGTCAAGAGAAGAGAGTCCAAGATAGGAACAAGAGGATTCGAGACATGGCTGCAGAACTAGAGGCCAAGGACTTCGAGCTCGAGCATCAGCAAAGTGTGATTGAGAGGCTTTGTGCACAGAAGAGGGCTCTCAAAGCCAAAGTAGAGACCTTGACCACCAATGTCGAGGAATACAAGACCGCTATGGATAATGCAGGTCTTACACTTGTTGATGAGGAGGTTGATGCAGAGGAGTAGTGATGACTACTCATTTACCGTTATTTTATCATACTTTTGATTATTGAGTCGCAGTGACCATCCAACATGTGGATGGCTTGCTATTGGTGTGTTACTTTTCCAAAAACTTGTTGTCTGTGTGGTTGAACTTTTACTACTATGATGCATGATTGTGGTTTGTTATGTGATGTATTGTGCATGTTAGCATTTATGGGTATCTCATTCTTATCCTTATTGAAAACCATAGATGCCTCCCCGACGTGCCAACCCCAACCCCAACAATAACAACATCACCCCTGAGATGCAGCAGATGATGACAGCTCAGACTCAGTTGATGCAAATGATGACCACGTTCATCCAAAATCAGAACAACAACAACAACAACAACAACAACAACAACAACAACAACAACAACAACAACAACAACAACAACAACAACAACAACAACAACAACAACAACAACAACAACAACAACAATAACAACAACCACAGCAATCAGAACAACCCACCGGGTTCTGACATGCTTACCAGGTTCTTAAGACTGAGGACAGCAAAGTTCTCAGGAACTACTGATCCTATGGTGTCCAATGATTGGCTATGCTCTGTAAACAAGGACTTGGTAACTATTGGCTGTACTGATGAAGAGAAGGTCAGATTTGCAGCACACTTGTTGGAAGGACCAGCAGCCACTTGGTGGGATAACTTCCAGATCACCACTCCCATTGCGGATGTGACATGGGCTATTTTGAAGATGGTTTCCGTACCACTCACATCTCATCCGGAGTGATGAGTCTGAAGAAAAAGGAATTTCATAACTTGAAGCAGCGCCACCGCAGCGTGGCAGAGTATATTGAGGAGTTCAACAATCTGGCGCGTTATGCACCAGATGAAGTTGACAATGATGCTAAGAGGAAAGAGAAGTTCCTTTAAGGATTGAACGATGAACTGAACATGCAGCTATCTGTGGCTTATGTTCCCACTTATCAGTCTCTTTGTGACAAGGCTGCTATTTTGGAGAGCAAGATGAAACAGGTTGAAAGCAGGAAGAGAAAGCACTCTGACAAGCACAGCTCGGGATCGTCTCACAAGCGTTCCCATTATGATGATAGTGGGAGTTCTGGATCCCACGAGCATGGAAAATACAACAAGCACCACAAGCACAACGATCATCATGACAACAAGCACCATCGTAGTCATGACAATGACAAGTACAAGAATCACAAGAGTGGATATAAGAGCCACCACAATGGAAGTGGAAGTGGTAGTGGAAGCCAGCCTGTCAAGAAGGACCTTAGTCAGGTTGAATGTTTCAAGTGCAAGAAGATGGGGCATTATGCAAATGAATGCCCAGAAAAGAAAGTGGAAGGACCCAACAAGCCCAACCCTTTCCAAAAGGGACAGGTGAACCACATCAATGTGGAGGAAATCTATGAGGAACCCGATGCTGTTGCTGGTAAGATCAAACTCAATTATGTTCCAGCATTTGTTCTCTTTGATACTGGTGCATCTCATTCATTCATATCAAGAGCATTTTTTGAAAGAAATGAACTACCGGTAGAAACTATTGGGTGTCCTATAAAAGTAAGTTCTCCTGGCGGAGAAATGATAGTAAGTTCAGGATGTCATGATCTAGTCATAGAGTTTGGGAAGGATAAGTTTCCCGTTAACCTGATAACCCTAAACTCCCAAGGATTGGATGTCATTTTGGCAATGGACTGGATGACTAAGCACAAGGGAGTATTAGATTGTGCCAACCATACTGTCTCGCTCACAACTCTAGAAAACAAAAGGATTAGATTCAAAACCAACTTTGAATCGAAAAGGAGTAAGCTAAATTCTCTTAAGGGGGTTAGCATGGACAGTGTGCCAATTGTGAGTGAATATCCAGATGTGTTTCCGGAAGAATTGTCGGGAATGCCACCAGATAGAGATGTGGAGTTTCTTATTGATTTTCTACCAGGATCTGGACCAATAGCAAAGAGACCGTACAAGATGTCAATGGATGAGTTGAAGGAACTCAAGAAACAACTTGGGGAACAGTTGCAGAAAGGTTTTATCACCAAGTTCTTCATCTTGGGGAGCACTAGTTTTGTTTGTGGAAAAGAAAGATAGAAGTCAAAGGTTATGCATAGATTACCGTTCACTCAATGAGGTGACTATCAAGAACAAATACCCTTTGCCTAGAATCAATGACTTGTTTGATCAGTTAGAAGGAGCTTGTGTGTTCTCCAAGATTGATCTTCGGTCAGGTTATTTCCAGCTCAAGATAAGGGAACAAGACATACCTAAGATAGCTTTCACCACCAGGTATGGATTGTATGAGTACACCGTGATGCCTTTTGGTTTGACCAATGCACCAGCATACTTTATGAATATGATGAACAAGGTGTTCATGGAGTTTCTTGACAATTTTGTTGTCGTATTCATCGATGACATTTTAATCTACTCCAAGAGCAAAGAAGAGCATGAAGGAAATTTGCATTTGATACTTGAGAAGCTTAGAGAGCGTAAGCTATATGCCAAGTTCAGCAAGTGTGAGTTTTGGTTGAATGAAGTTGGATTTCTTGGACTGTCATGTCAGGAGATGGTGTAGCAGTTAATCCTGCTAAAGTTTCAGCTGTAACTGAATGGGAATCTCCTAAGTCAGTGAAAGAGATTCGTAGTTTCCTTGGCTTGGCAGGATACTACAGAAGGTTCATTGAGAATTTCACCAAGATAGCTAAGACAATGACAGAATTGCTAAAGAAAGACAAGAAATTTGCTTGGACTGAAGGATGTGAACTCAGTTTACAAGAGTTGAAGAAGAGACTAGTGTCAGCACCAGTCTTATGTTTGCCAGATTTGGAGAAAGATTTCCAAGTGTATTGTGATGCATCTCATCATGGATTAGGTGCAGTACTTATGCAAGAAGGGAAAGTTGTGGCTTATGCCTCGAGACAACTCAAAACTCATGAGGTAAATTACCCTACTCATGATTTAGAGTTAGCCTCTGTTGTCCATGCACTCAAAACATGGAGACACTATCTTTTGGAAAAACGATGCGAAGTGTTCACAAATCACAAAAGTTTTAAGTATATCTTCACCCAGGAAGAAATTAACATGAGACAAAGAAGATGGCTAGAACTCATCAAGGACTATGATTTGAGTTTGCAATACCACCCCGGTAAGGCAAATGTTGTAGCGGATGCTCTAAGCCGTAAGGTTTTTGTGAATGGCCTTACTAAGGGAGAATTGCCAGATGATCTGTGTACCCAATTCAGAATTCTCATATTGGAGATTGTGCCTGAGGGACATCTCATGTCCTTGGATGTTCAACCCACTTTGTTGGACAAGATCAAAGAAGCCCAAAAGACAGATAAGGAAATTGAAGAGATTAAGGAAAATATTGGCAAGGGAAAGCCAAAGGATTCCATGTAGATGAACAGGGTACTTTATGGTACGGGAAACGTATCTTTGTTCCACAAGATCCGGAACTTCGGAAACTGATTTTACAAGAAGCACACAACTCACCGTATTCCATTCATCCAGGTAACACCAAAATGTACATGGATATGAAAGAAAGATTTTGGTGGAATAATCTCAAGAAGGACATTGCCAAACATATTGCTTTGTGTGATGTATGTAGTAGAGTGAAAGCGGAACATCAGAAACTAGTAGGATTGTTACAACCACTACCTATTCCGGATTGGAAGTGGGACAAGATTGGCATAAATTTCATCACCGGATTGCCAAGGACCAGGTCAGGATATGATTCTATTTGGGTAGTAGTGGATCACTTAACTAAAGTGGCTCATTTCATACCCGTGAAGACAACTTATACAAGTGCTAAGCTAGCCAAGATCTATATGAGTAGAATTGTATGTCTACATGGAGTACCCAAGAGTATTGTGTCTGATAGGGGAACTCAATTCACTTCTCATTTTTTGAGACAATTACATGAGTCATTGGGAATGAGGTTGGAATTCAGCACTGCTTTTCACCCTCAAATTGATGGACAGACAGAAAGGACCAATCAGATTCTTGAAGATATGTTGAGAGCATGTGCTCTAGACTATGGAGCCAGTTGGGATGAAAGTCTGCCTTACGCAGAATTCTCTTACAATAACATCTATCAAGCCAGTTTTGAGATGGAACCATTTGAGTTTCTTTATGGGAGAAAGTGTACCACCCCATTGTTATGGAATGGTGTGGGAGAAAGAAGTTTGTTCGGACCAAAACTAATCAAGGAGGCTGAAGAGAAAGTCAAGCTAGTTAAGGACAGATTGAAGATAACACAGTCCCGACAGAAGAGTTACGCAGATCCTAAGCGTAGAGAAGTCACCTATGAAGTAGGTGATAGAGCATATCTTAGAGTGTCACCACTTCGTGGAGTGAAGAGGTTTGCTGTCAAAGGTAAATTGGCCCCAAGATATGTTGGACCATTCAAGATTCGGATTCGTAAAGGAGAAGTAGCTTATGAGATTGAATTGCCAGAATCACTATCTGCTATTCATAATGTGTTTCATGTGAGTCAGCTTAAGAAATGCCATCCAGAAATGGAAGAGACTTCTTTGAAGGATACCATACCTTTGAAGGAGGTTCAATTGGAAAGTGATCTCACTTACGAGGAGAAACCTATCAAGATTCTTGAGACTGCAGAAAGAGTTACTCGGACTAAGACTATCAAATTCTTCAAAGTTCAATGGAACCATCATTCTGAAGAAGAAACAACATGGGAAAGAGAAGATGATCTTCGGAAAGACCATCCTCACCTATTTGCTAGCCAACCCGAATCTCGAGGGCGAGATTCACCTTAAGGGGGTTAGATTTGTAACATCCCTAAAATCATGTTTCAAAACTCATGCATATCATCCATGCATCCATGATCATTTAGGGATCCTTTTCAAAACCATTTCAAAAACAGGAGCATCTGATGCTCATTATTTTATGTAAGTATGCTATGGCCTTATTGCTACCTTCTAATGAGAAAGGTACTTATTTTAATCAGCAATGTTTTGAGTTCAAACTTAAATTTTGTTTCTAAAGTTTGGTCAAGGGTTCAAAACAAATTGGTTTTAAAACCATTTTCAAAACATATTCATAATCTAGTGCTATGACACTGTTTATTTTAATTATTTCAAAGGGACAAGCAAGTACAGAGAGAACCATTTGGTTTTATGCCCAAAAACATGAACGATACATTTTACAAAAAACTAGTAGTGGTTTAAATTCAAACTCATTTGAAACTCATTTGAATTTGGTTCCTGAAAATCCAAATAGAAATAGAAAAAGGTTAAAAGAAATGGAAATGGGCTGGCGCCAGTAATTCGGTCCAACAACAGAACCAACCCACCCGGGACAGTCCCTTCTCACTCTGTTTCTCACCCGCGCGAGCACACCCCTCTCACTGACGCCCCGGACCCACCTCCACGTCACTCCTTCGTCCCCAAATCACGCCCGAGACCAGCTCCGCCGCAGCCGTTTCTTCCCGACGATCTCGCACTTGATTACGCGTTACTGCAGGCATAACTCTCTCTCTCTCGCCCCGGCTACTTAAACCCCTCCTCACTCCGCTCCATTCCCCTCACTCACCAACCACAGAGCGCTGCTAGGCTGTCCACAATCGAGCTCGCGCCCCCGCTGTCCCGAACCACTCCGGCGAGCCATCACGGTGAGTTCCGAGCACGCCTTGCCTTCTAGTTCACACGACCTGCTTTGTCATCGCCTTGCGCTTCTTCTCATGCTTTCAGTTTGTCCTAAATCACCCCAGGTCGTCGCCCCCGTCAATGACTGCAGGTGTCCGAAGCTCAGCTCAACTCCGACGAGCCATTCCGGTGAGCCTCGTGTTCCCCTTGTTCTCTGGTTCACGCGAGTGAGTTCGCTGTTGTCTTGCGCGTCTGCTAATACTTGCCGGTTGTTCCCTTGCGCACTAGGTTGTCTCCTTCGTCTCTGGTAGGGAAACCCGACGCCGCCCGCAGCTCCGACGATCCCTAACCGCCGCTACAGCACGCCCCCGTCCCAACGGTGACCACGTTGAGCTTCCACGTGCACGTGCGACTCTGGTAAGCAACATCATCACCCCCAGCCCTCTCTAGAATCGCCGGACCATCGCCGGCAGAGCCGTCGCCGCTGCTGTGTCCATGAGCACCGCCTGTTTAGTGTCAAGACGATTAGATCCACTAGATCTAGATCCAGTGGTCTAGATTAGACGCCAGCCCGAAAGGGTATGCGCAGATCTGAGCCGCAGGATTTAAGTTAGATCTGAAGGTGCGCATGTGTGATCCGTGTGAAGCGGTACCATCCAATCAGAACGCGCCGCGTGGCCAGTTCTTCGATTTAAAATCTAGATTTTCATCTATTAAATGTTCAAACTTGTAAATTCAATAACTTCTGCTTTCCACGTCCAAATTTGATAAACTTTATATCAATGGAATCAAGAGAGAAAATTCTTTCCATTTATGCAATGCGTTTAATGATTTGCTTCTGTTAAAAGGTTTGTTTTCACAGAAACATTTGTAGGCATAATTTGGGTATAGTAATTATTTGAAAAATATTCTATTGTTCAAATAAAGTTTATTTGGCAAGTTTTGAACTTGTTTAAGATTCAGTATTGTGCACTTGTCTTGTTTGGTGTAGAAAATCATCACATGGCATTATGCATGCATCCATATATTTTTGCTTGTATTTATTTTGTATGTGATTTTAGTGCTATTATTTTATGTGTAGATTTTGGTGCAAATAGTGATTGTGATTGTGAGGATTGTTGCTACTCTCCAAACTACCAAGGCAAGTGGTGCTTCATGATTTATTCCTATGTTTTTCAACTATGCATTACAAATATTTTGCTAGTCTTGCATGGATATTTTTGATCTATATGCTATGCTTGGGAAATCCTAGTAGTTGTAGAATTGCTAGAAATATTTCTAAGTCTTATCAATGACATGCTTAGCCTAGCTAGTAGCAACAAAGGGTGGTTATATATTCATGCTATGAGAAATTATTTCTAAGTCTTTGGACTTGTGTTTTGTTTAATAAAACAACTAAGTGAATGAAACACCTGGGTGGAATGGAAGGAATGGTTTGTGTTGAGTTGTTACATAAGGCCCATTTATATGGTTTACCTTGTGTATCTCACTTGTGGAAAGCCACCCAGGAACAAAGGGATTTGAGATGCCATATGTTTAAGAATCTTCTAGTGCAGCCACTTGGCAATATGGGCTCTGCCTGGATCACATAGGTTGCAATAACTTAGCCATTTGGACAGTTGGTGGTAGTGGGATGATAGGTTGGAACGCGTCCATTTGGTCTAAGGGAAGGCTTCTGAAAGGTCCTGTCTTGGTGAGAATAAAGTCTTGTGGGGAAAGTGCACAACCTCTGCAGATGGAAGAATCTAAGTACTTAGCCATGTCCCTGGTATTGGACAACTTGAGCATCAAGACATGGAAGCTATCAAGAATCTCCTCATCCCAATTTCTAAGTAAAACTTGTGGTTGAACAAGGGTGAAGGTTCCCCAATGTCTATTGGTGGTTCCTTGGGAAAGATTTTGTCAAAGGAAAACCTAGTGTTTTCTACTAATAGGAAAAACCTATTTCAAGCAAAGCAAGCCTAAGCTACACTTAGCCAAATGCATATAGTATCTAGTTGCCAATATTATTCTAAGGTATCACTTGCCAATACTATTCCAATGTATTGACCCACTGTGGCTGTAACTTGTGATGTTGCAGGTTATTCTGATGGTGATTAGGGGTTATGAATCTACACTCAACATGCTTTCCTGTGGCACATGAAGATGAAGACTTATTTATCTTATAACTTATTTAAACTCTTGTACTAGGCCTATGTCCATGGAGTTCGTAAAAGACTATGTTTGTCTCTGGAATGACTTGTAATAATGACCTTTGTTTCTGTGTACTTCATCTTAAACTGTGGATGCTAGCATTGATCCAGGGACTAGCATTGCAATCATAGGGATCCTTTCCTTTATAAAGGAGGGATCTTACACTATCTCTCTCCTATGCGCGTGGCGCAAATTGCGCGGATCAGCGTGAATCTTGGAGCGGAGGTTAAAAAAGAGATATCTCTCCCAGATTAATTCCTCACCATTTCTTTGTTGCCTCCTCATACTCCTCGAGCGCTCTTCATCCTCTCTCATCTACACACCCGAAAGAAACTAGCGCCGCCAATCTTTGACCCTCTCCGGTGAGATGGAAGCATCATCAAGCTCTGGAGTGGCGGAGACAGCAGGCATGACAGCGAACGAAATAAACGGCGGGGCCTCTCGGTCCCTAGCACTATGGACAATGCTGAGCTCTAACCTATGGACGATGATGGCTACCTCTTTGCTGGCGCATGGCGGAGTGGCACTGGAGATGTCGTTCCCGTACCGCGCGACGGCGAGCGAGTCCTCTTTGGAAGTTGGAACGCATGTCGACCACGGCCTCAGCCTTCCACCATCGGATTTCTTCACCAAAGTCCTCCAATATTATGGTATGCAGCTTCATAACCTCCCTCCCAATTCCGTGATCGAGCTTAGCACTCATGCAGCTCTTAGTGAGTTATTTCTTGGCATTAGGCCGAGTCTTACCCTTTTCCGGTACTACTATGGTACCCGGAAGAAATCCATTAGTGTCGGTGTTCCTTACACCACCAGAACTGTTATCCTAGTCCTCAGTAGAAACCGTATTTATCCTAGGATTAATGCTAGTGAATCAGTAAAGAGATGGGCCGGAAATTTTCTATCACAAAGATAATCTGGCTCCAAAAAAGGTGGAAGGTCTTCTAGCCTTCATCGACGGTGCTATTCCCCATCAAGAGTCATGGCACACAGATGCCTCGGAACTTTCCGAAGACTTCATCCTCGCCAAAAGGCGGATTGAGTTTTTGATGAAGAACCAGGGGGTCCGTGGATCCGATTTGATCCGATGCTGGCTGGATCACCAGATTCAGCCACTTCATCATCACAGAGAGCACCTGATGCACATGGTCACCAAAGACACAAAGGACAACCTGAAGGTAAGTCCGAATCGCATACCTACGAAGGACTATAAGACCCGGATGCAGTTTTTGATCAAGGAGAGGGTGAACAAGAAGATCCCCGAAGTCTCCCTGAAGATGTATACAGTCGACCGACTTCTGATTCCAGTGAGTTTTCTACTTTGTATTTAGACATTTTGCCTTTTCATATCGTATCCGACTTTATTTTGCACTGATGTTTTTATAACTTATCAGCTAGAATAGCTCCCCGAGTCTGATCTCGCCCCTCTTGAGGGATATCCCTCATACGACTCGAAAGCGATGCAGTATGAAGAGGTGAGGGAAGTTCATGCCTCTGCTTCCAAGAAGCGTAAGGCCAGGGAGACTGTTGTTACCGCTGGTGCACATGTGCTTCTAGTGGTTAAAAGGTAAGAACCTTGTGATCTTTAGTACTTGTTCATTGTCTCTTTCCGATCCACACTCAACATACATTCTTGTGTGTTTCAGAGCTAAGTCAGTTTTGAAGAGTAAGCCCAAGTCGGAGAGCAAGCCAGCCAAGCAACTGCGCCTGTAGAAGCTTGCATTATCTCCAGACGTGACCTCTCCAACTCCAAGCAGCACTCAAACCTCAGCACCAGAGGCTCCTATCTCTCCTGGTGCTGGTTCCATCGTCCCTGACGCTGCCACGACCTTGCAAGCCCTGGTTACCATTGGTAGCCAGGCATCTGATAGGGGTGAACCCGTCAAGGGTAATGATACCATGGTAATGTTGCCAGGGAGGATTGAAAAGATGGCCATATCTGCTGCCTCTGGCCTAAAGTGTAAGAAGAAGGAGGAGATTCTCAAGTTGGTGCAATCTAGCCTTGAGAAACAAATCCTCACTTTAGAGGCAGCGAGCTAGGAGACGGAGGACGTCAAGCTGGCGAGCCTCCTGGACCAAATTTTGGTCCCGGATCAAAAGATTGAGGCCGGCGAGTTTCCAGCGACGAGTGTTTATCCCCTCTCCCTTGCCGAGAAAGTGTTCCACAATACGAAACTCAGATTTGAGAAGTTTCACCTGGAGCAGATTGTAAGTTTTCCGACTATCATTTGTAGTATTTATTATAATATCCTCTATCCCCCAAGCATAAAGTCAAATAAATATCATAGCATAAGATCCGAGTTGATGCTTATAGGATGCAAAAGAACGATATAGTGTAGCCCCCAAGGCTTGTGCTGGATTTGACTTAGTTAAAGTTGCATCCCGAGTCTTAGTAGCCGTCTGACGGTATTCCGTCTTTAACTTACAGAAATTTACATATTACAACCAGGATTTGATCAAGAACATTTGCAATAAGTGCAAAGAGAAGGCTTTGCGTCTTGAGAATTTTGAGCTGCAGGTTGAAAGATATGAAGCGGAAGGTAAACTTTTCTGACTATCAACCATAGCTATTGTGATAGTAGAAATTTTCAGCCGACTGATATTTTTCCCTTTGTAGATTTGCTGAAGAACTCTAGAAAGATGGTGGAGGAGGCCGAGAACTTCAAATTTTTCCAAATGGAGAATGCTGAACTCTAGGATGATCTAAAGAAGCTTAAAAATGAGTCGAAGAAATCAGTGAACGCCATCTTGGAATCATGCAATGTGAAGACTGAGAAGCTCGAGAAGCTGGTGGCCCTCCGTGATAAAAAAAACTTAATGATTTGAGGAAAGACTTCCACAACCATAAGGATCTAGCCCAGGCCACAGAAGAATAAGAACTGAAGAGTCTCCGAGAGGAGCATTCTCAGTGGAACCATTGTGTGCTAGGTAACATTTCCGACCTTACTCTTCCTCTGATTTCCGAATATTCTTTGGTCAGATTTTGATTTTCGGTTCTTTCCCAGATCCTCTGCATCTTTCCGACTCCTCTTCATCTGAACCTCGCCTCGAGTGCATCAAATTGGTCGGAGATGTTCTTTTTTACTTCCTCTAGAATCTTGAAGAGGCTGGCGAGTCGGTTAGACTTTCCAACCTAAACAACTTGCCAGTGCTCGAGATGAGGGACATGGAGAAGGAGATTCTGAAACTCATTGAGGATTGGAAGATTTCCTATGCCCGGACCGCTACACAGACTTCCCTGACTATGGTGATTAGTCATCACAGTGAGAGGCAAATCTGGCATGTCACCAAGGGCACCGCCGACAAGGACGATGAGGGTAACCTGCAAGACATCAAGGCCATCCAAGAATCTTGCATGGGTTATGCTTGTCACATGGCGGAGATGACGAACTACACGAGGACATTATTCCAGTCTATCGATGTGCCTCCTTATCCCAAAGAGCCAGAAGATAGCCTTATTAAAGACGAAGAAACTTCCGAGTCTCTAGAGCAAGGTGGCGACTATTTCGACTCCACCGCTCCAAGGTCTCCACCACCACCGCCTGAATCTGCAACATAAAACATTCGATGCATTATCCTGAACTTTTTATTTGGTCTACAATGATGGGAACAATATTTTATGTTTTAAATGTGCTGGTATGTAAGAATTAATGCTTTACTACTTAACACTTTTTGTATATATTTGATGTGTGTGCTCAAAAATTTCTTAAGCACTTCGTGTTTACACTTTTCATTTTATCTGGCTCTCTGCCCCGTTCCTTTCATGAGCCGGCTAACCTTTAGCACGGAAACTCTACCGAGTCAACAAAGCGCAATTGCTAAACCAGTTTAAACTCAGAAATAGAGCCGGCCTCCAGTACCAACAATTCATTACTCGGAATACGCCTGCGTCTAAGCAATCAAATAAAAAACCGACATAAATGAGATTTATACCCTAAGGTAACATTTCTATAGATATTCAAAAATCATAACCAGAACGAACATGAGCATAAACTACTTTAAATCATCCTGGGATTTTTGAAAATGACATGCTCTTTTGGAAATAAGATGGTAAAAAACTTCTCAAAAATAATATATGAGGAAACCAATACTTTATTTCTCTTTGAACATGTACATATATGATTACAAGGAAATATAACTAAGAATAGAAGGGACGTAGATGTGCAATATTCCATGGACGGTCTAATTAATCTAGATTTGTACTACCGCCATCTCTCTTTCTCTTCCGAGTATCAGGCCTTTCCTTGACTGGTCTCATATCGGTTAAATAATATGGCCCATTATGCAGAACTCGAATGATCAAAAAATGTCCTTCCCAAATCGAGGAAAGTTTGTGCTTTCTTTTTTTCTTTTTTGCATGATTCGGAGAACCAAATCACCCTTTCTGAAAGAACAATTTTGTACTCTTTGACTATGATACTTGCGTAAATTCTGCTGATAGGCTATAGATCTCTGCACAGCAACGATGCGAACTTCTTCGACTATGTCGAGATCATCTTATCGAAAATCTTCTACATCTTCTACAATATACGCTTTGACTCTAGGAGACTGATGAGTTAAATCACTCGGAAGAACTGCTTCTGCACCATAGACCAAGAAGAAAGGGGTGTATCCGGTTGATCTGTTAGGAGTTGTACGCGAGATCCATATCCTAGATGGTAATTCTTCCGCCCAAGCCCCCGCAACACGAAGAAGTGGTGCCTCAAGACTAGGTCGGAGTCCTTGTAAAATGAGACGGTTTGCTCTTTTGACTTGTCCATTAGCTTGTGGGTGTGTGACTGATGCAATATCCAGTCGGATCCCTTGTTATTCGTGGAATTCGGCCAATTCCTCCATGGAAAATGTGCTCCCGTTGTCAGAAATAATACTATGCGAATATATGAATCTGATGATTACATCCTCGACGAACTTTCTGGTTGTGGCTCCATCACAATTTTTTATGGGTTTAGCCTCAATCCATTTGGTAAATTTATCCACCATAACTAGTAGGTGAGTAAATCCACACTTTATCGTTCTGAACGGTCCTACCATATCAAGCCCCCAGACCGCAAATGTCCATGTAATAGGTATTGTTCACAGCTGATCAGCCGAAACATGTGTTTGACGAACATACTTTTGGCAGCCTTTGCACGCTTTGACCAGTTTCTCGGCATCCGCCTTAGCCGTGAGCCAAGAAAATCCATGTCTAAAATATTTTTCCACTAATTTGGCTGCAGCATGGTGACCACACTCGCCTTCGTGGATTTCTCGTAATATTTCCACTCCTTCCGGAGAAATAAAGCGCTGGAAAACCCCAGAAACACTCCTCTTATAGAGCTCACCGTTGATTATCATATAGGCTTTTGCTCGTTGGACGATCTGTCGACCCAGAACTTTTTCTTCGGGTAATTTTATGTCTATTAGGAAATCCATATAGGGTTTTGTCCAGCTAGGAGTTACAGCTAGAACTGCTACTAAAGCTCAGTCGGATTTTGTCGGATAGTCCTCATCAACTCCTGTGATAGAGGGAACTTTTAGGTGTTCTAGGAAAGCGCATCCGGGAATCATACAAGTTCGAGAATCCCCATACAAGTGTGGGACCCCGGATTTACGGTCCGAGAATCCCCATTATGTCTGCAATTCACGTTCCCATGATCAGTGAGCCGTGAGCATAACCGACGAGTATCATACAACATCCAGAAAGTAACGAGTACAAAACTTACATCATGGCCATTATGGAGATTGCAATCATCAATAGCGGAAGTCTTCATTCGCAGAGCCGATGTCAAGCCTTAACCTACCGGCAACTGACTAGGAAGATGGCCTAGCCCGCATAGACGTCAGCATCTCCATTATTTCTCTTGATCCCCTTAAAGTCTGGCCAAGTAAATAGTCAGGGACAATGCTGGTGAGTACTTTGAATATACTCGCAAACAACCTTAAAAGAACAATATTAAATGATATGCAATATGGATGTGGTGGTAGGAGGGCTCCATAAGGGGTTCTTTTATAAAATGGTTTCTCTTGTAGATATAGCATGTCTATATCTTCGTTGAAAACTTTTGTAAAACATTTTGGAAAACCTTTTTGCAATGTTTTGGAAACCACTAGGATTGGGTCACCCATTGGTTTCTTTCTCCCGGTCATCTCATGATCAAAACTCTGTTCCTTCCTTTCCCGACCATCCCATGGTCAATTAATTTCCAAAGCATTTGATTTTCTGAAGCCTTTTTGAAATCAAAACCAGCACCTCTCTACAGCAACCTTCCTAACCGTCCATGACTGAGGACTTGGCTATTCGAATAGATATACACTCTGTAGAGGTTGTACACTTCACCCACACCATCTGGGTACCCTCCCCTGATCTACACCGATCTTGGGTCGACTAACCGGTCAAGACTCTTCGGATGCCTACTCCAATATAAGTGCCTACCCTATGAGTGTTCCTCCCCTCAACACCGGGACGCACTATATAGTTCACAAGCCAACCGGAGCACTTTTTCCACTGCATCGAGTGTGCACTTTCAGTGAGGGGCTCATAGTAACACGTGGAGGCCTGTAGACCCTTAGTTCCTTCTCCCGGACGATGTTTTACATGGAACATTTTACCAGAGAAGGCCCACCCTCCAGGGGTTTATCCCCCCTGTAGTTGTTGTGAGGCCGCTTATACCATAGTAAACAAACATCAAATCTACCCTTGTCCCATTCCAGAGTAATGTGGTTGCACGAGTTGATTATTCTGGAAAAACAGCAAAGAACCGGGTGCATTTTCGTAAACACTTTCTCCTCCATCCTTCTTCCATCCTTTTTGTAAAAAAAAAACCTTTTTCCTTTTCAAACTCACTTGGCAGGCCAAACCTTCCCAAGGTTTTCTCATAAAACATTTTTGTAAGCTTTTCCGGGGTCTTCCCATCCCATAGTTTTTTAAGCTTTTCTAGGGTCTTCCCATTCCATAGCACCATACACCTTTGGAGACACCGACTTACCCCTAGTATTTATTGGTGAATTAACAATGCACAAAACTGTTTAATTCCCAATAAATCAAGGAGACCTCAATAAATAATGGGCTCCTAGGGTTTGGTAGGTGTTGTGTTTTATGAACTACGAGAGTTGGAATTAGGTCAGTACCTATTTTTATTTGACTCAGAGAAATTCTTAATTGCATAAAGGGGATATTTTTGTTATTTCCCCAAGGGCATACTAGGAAGCCTTTTAGGGTGGGCCAGGGGACATTAAATATACTACTGATAGCTTGCAGTACAAAGTGGTTTTGGTCCTTTTGGGTTTGTAAAACTCCCTAGAGATATTAAGAAGTGTTTTAGATACCTTCTGGAATTTGATTTAATAATAATAATAAATGCCTGAACTGATCTAAACAAGGGTACTGCATGTTCTTGGAATCATACATGTGTCTGGAAATATTCATATATGGGCATTTAGATTTCATTTTTATTCTGATTTAATCCAAACTGCTATATGGCTAGATCTGGGCAAAAATTAATAAAAGAAATAGGTACTGGGCTAGCTCCTGACGAAGATGGGCCGTGCACCGCTGACTAGCCCACCCGGGCACCACCGCGCGCGGCGGGAGCCGGGATTCAAATGGCCAAGGCTGGTCCAGCTGTCAGGCGGGGAGTAACCGAAGGGGTATCAGCAGATGGAGGTCGTTGGATCGAGTCAAAATCGACGGCCCTGAGGCATCTTCTACCTCTAGCCAGGGGTGGACGAGGGTAAACCCTAGGGGAGGTAGGAGCTAGTTGAGGCGGCTTACCGGTGGCTCGCTGGCAACCGGGATATGGTGGAGACGACGCAGCATCCTGCGAGGAGCCTAGCGAGGTGTGGCAGCGGTGGATTTAACAAAGGTGGACGGTCCCCACTTCCGCGACCATGGAGCATGCTCGGGGTTCTAGTGGGGTGCCCCAGGGGCTTCTGCATGTCGCGGGAGAGACGACGCCTAGCACTGGAGATGCCTCAAAGGTCTTTAGGAGCCATTGGCGGGCCTACATGCACATTGCTTGGTCGGGTTCGCTGAGGATGCTCCGCTCGGACATGCATGTGGAGCAGCGCTCCGGCGTACCTAGGAGGGAAGGGAAGGAATAGTGGAGTATATTAGATGCATGGTTGTAATCAAGCAGAGGAGTGGGTCTAGGAGGTCTGTCTTGAAAATGAGACTCAACCTTCGGAGGGAGGCCGAGAAGGAAGCTTCCTCTTCCTCATTGCGATGGAGGGCTAGGGATTTGGATCTAGAGCTCGGGGGCAAGGCAGGTCGAAGTGAGGGAGTGAAATGAGGCAGGGAGAGGCACAGGGGTGGCCTCTGGCCTTTTTATTTCGAGAGAGGTGGGTTCATGGTGAATCAAGTTCACAAATGTGGAGAGGGTGGTCTAGGAAAAATTTGACCAAAGAGGTGCTTGTGAAGGAAGTTGAATAATTTGCATTTATCAAGGTGGGAAAAAGGTAATGGTGTGTATATAGGGTCAATGCATAACCCTAGGAATTATTTTGGATTTTTCAAAGGATTTAAAGTCCACTTAAAATCATTTATTCAGAAAGTGCAGAAATAGTTTATAGAATCTAATGTAATATTTTTACATTAGGCAGGGTGGTTTTTTGGTTTGAGATGGTCCTAAATACCATATCACACATTGGGGAATTTCTTGGGATTTATTGAGATGGAAAATTATTTATAAGTTATTATTTTTGTTTCTGCCATTTAAGAAAAAGGGCAAAAAGAAATAATAAAGGATCTCAAAAATATTTATTTTTGAGATAGGAAGGTAGGGTATGATGTATGGGCATCAAATGTGCCTTGAGTTGGCAAAGTTATTTGTAGAAAAACACACTTGCCTTTACATGGTTTTGAAGATTTTTCAAAGGAGGGGATTTAATTTGTTTGAGGTGTCAAATAATTATGTAATTTATTTGGTAAATGTTTATATCCAAGGTGGATGATGTCAACTTGAAGTATCCATCATTGGTTGACATGGTTATACCCTACGGGTACACGACATTAGCATACCTGGTCCATCCGAAGGAAGGCCCACGAGAATATACGAGGCCCATGAAGATTTTCGGGTGGCCCAAGCCCATGATGTCTTCGGATCCTTGGAGAGCAAGACTAGAATAGATAGAATATTCAAAGGGGCAAACCCTAAACCTGTAACCGACTCGATCTGTGCCCGGGACCTTCCTACCTCTATATAAAGGCTAGGAGGGCACGACGAGGAGGGCACCTCTTATACCACCGCATATACACCTCCACGCCAGATTGCATTTGCGCACCCCTGTAACTTTCGGTTCGGTCGTAAACACAGACAAGTAGCAGTAGGGTTTTCCCTCCGGGGGCCTGAACCAGGGTAAATCTCATGTCCCTTGGTTGCTTGTCTATTAATCGTTCCATGATCTCCAGCACCCCCATCTTCTCCAAAACCCAAGCTCATAACAATGGGCATTGACGAGATCAATCCTCATCAATTGGCGCCGTTTGTGGGAACTAGGGGCGCTGATTGTGCGATCGTGACGGTTCCAACCAAAGAAATATACAATTCCTCGGCAACGGAGAGTCATCTCCTCTTTGGCGCTTTTGACTTCACCTCCCACTCGCCAGCCACCATGAAGGACTTCGAGCCCGTAGGCGACGGACTTGAAATCCTGTTGGGGAGCTTCTACTTCCAGGTGGGACAGACCGGCCGGCACTCTCCGCCTCCCAGAGCTGGTGCCACTGCCATCAATCAGGCCTGCCTCGTGGGCTCCGCACCCCGTTCTACGCACATCACCATCGACAAATGAGTCCTATGACAGCAGCAGCTGCAACTCAGATCTGTGCGATCCACCATCGGATGAAGGGACCTACAGTTCTAGATCTGAAAGTTGCGGCAGCAGCAATCCGACCTACAGACGCTACCAATGTGCCATGACATCCAGAGCGACGTGGATCAGCAACAACCCAACCCGCCACCCAACACGCAGGGTAGAAACGACGAAAACAGGAAGAACCAGTCCCCCCGCCCAACAAGGACGACACCAATACCAATCGGGTAATCCACCTCGGCGAGGAGGGATGGAACCAAGCATGCGTAGCCGTGGCGGTCAACAAGATCTTGCATGTGGGTGCCTCGCGGTACCTACTGACGGCATACCACCTGCTCCTCATCGAAGAGCACAAAAAGCAGGTGAAGATGCAAGAGGTGCTTGACAAACGCAAGCAAGCAGCGTCGGAGTCCAGTGCACGGCGAGCTGCACTCTCTGCCGTTGGCGGCTCCAGCTCACAGGGAAATCACGCCAACAAGCATCGTTCTCGCATAGAGAACATGGACCCCGCTGCGCGTCATGAGGTGACCCGAACCCCGCAATACATCCTTCATGGAGATGGATGCCAATGGAAACGTCATCCCGAAGACGCCACAGGCTGCGATCATGGAAGCCACCACATACCTCGCATCCCATCCACCTCCGGTGGGGTACCCTAAGAGGGCCATGCACAATTCCGCATTAGCCGGACTCGGACTCGTTGGAGCTGCGCTCCACGGGGAAGCTCCTGAGGAGCCGAAGAAGAAGGTTGCGGTTAGGTTCAACCGCAGTCCCACACCTTCATCCGACGATGAAGAGCACGACCTACCTCGATGGCACAAGAGCTCGCGACACCGTAGTCGCGACTACGATGATCAAAGCGATCTCACCCAATGCAAGATCGACAAGGCACGCGCCAAACGCGTGTGCTCATCCAAATCCGAAGAGGATGACGATGAAGGAGAACTCTGCGGAGCTCGATGCTTCAGCAGATCTATTTGGTGGACACGGATACCAAGGAACTTCAAACTTCCTTCGGACACTCTGAAGTTTGACGGTACGCAGGACCCTAAGGCGTGGCTAAGCGACCACCTGTCGTCCATCAAACTACACGGCGGCAACAAAAACACCGCCCTACAATGCCTTCAGCTACAGCTGACAGGCACAGCTCGGATCTGGCTCAGCAGCCTATCCTCGGGATCCATCCGAAGCTGGCAAGAACTGACGTACAGTTCCATATGAAACTTCAAAGGAACCAGCAAAAGGCGAGCCTCGATCGAAGAGCTGAGGGCCTGCACCCAACGAACGGGCGAATCCATTCGCTCGTACATACTACGCTGGTCCAACATCAAGAACTCCGCGGCGCACATCTCTGAGGAGAGAACAATCGATGCCTTGAAGGATGGCGTCAAACGCTAGGAC
The DNA here is from genome assembly GCA_916181665.1 of Avena sativa. NCBI lineage: Eukaryota > Viridiplantae > Streptophyta > Magnoliopsida > Poales > Poaceae > Avena > Avena sativa. Next base: position 312,398,982 of record OV702283.1, read on the forward strand.
TTCAAGGAAGAACTTGGGCGCGTCAAGCCCAAGACACTCGACCACCTCATGGACATCGCCAACAGGTGGGAAGATGGCGAGGACTCCGTCCACCGAGCACATTCGGAGGAGGAAGATTACTACGGCCGTCGACGCAAGCACCATAGTAAACGAAGATCGCGCGTCTACGACGATCGTGACGGACCCTATATGGTCGCGGCTGGCTACGCCGACCGCCACAACGAAGGCAACTGCGGCAGCGGCGGATACCGCGGAAACTACTTCCGTGATGGAGGACGACCAGCGCAATCGTGGCAACGCCGCAGCTGCGACGACGAGCCCTCGGCATATGACAAGTTGTCGGGCCCATGCACCATCCACTTCTACATCGAGAAACAGGATGGCAAAAAGAAGGAAAGCCACATGCTCAAAGACTGCCGCGAGTTCCAGAAACTCAGCGAGATAATGTCCCAGATGAGGCAGCAAGCCCTGAACCCTGGGTACGGGCACGCACCCGCACCAGGCGACATCGCCCACGGAGCTCCTCCACCACCACCTGTGGGACCTTCGAATCACCCAATTGCACCCGCGCAGAACAATGGTAGAAATGGGTACCCCGTGCCAAAAGGGTCATTGATGATCCAAAAGGGGCGCCCAACAAACAGGGTGCAAAATAAAATCACACGCTAAGTCAGTTTGGCTGTGACCGCTCCACCAGCAATCCCTGAGTACCTCAGCGGTTTGGAGTCCCGCATCACGTTCAGCCGTTCGGATCACCCCCGCCAGATCCCTCGCCCAGGTCATGCTGCCCTGGTGCTCGAGGCGCGGATCAGAGGGTTCGAGATGAGCCACGTCTTCATGGACGGCGGTAGCGGCATCAATCTGATGTTCGCTAGCACCTTGGCAGCAATGCGGATCCCGCTGTGCAGCCTGGAACAATCCGACACAACGTTCCACGGCATCGTCCCAAGGAAGGGCATATTCCCCCTGGGAAAGATATGGCTCGACGTCATCTTCGGCAAGCCCAATAACTTTTGGTGCGAGCGACTCGAGTTCGAAGTGGTAGATTGGCCATCACAATACCACGCCATCCTTGGACGCGTGGCATTCGCACGGTTCCTGGCAGTACCACACTATGCGTACCTGCTACTCAAGATGCCAGGACCCAAGGGCATCATCACGGTCCACGGGAGCTTCACCCGATCGGATCACTACGATAGGGACTTCAACAGAATCTCCCAGTCATTCGGCATGCAGGAGGAGCTCATAAAGCTCCGAGAGGTGACAGACAACGGGGCACCCCCAGTCTCAAGGCGGAACGCACCCGACATGTCATTCAACTCAACAGTCAACACGAAGAAGGTGCAGGTCCACCTGACGGACGCCTCCAAGACGGCGCTAATCACCAACGACCTCAGCCTCGCATAGGAAAGCGTTCTCGTAGAATTCCTCTGTGAGCGCTGGGAAATCTTCGCCTGGTGTCCTGCGGACATGCCAGGAGTTCCTAGGGAATTCATCGAGCACGCACTCAATGTATTTCCAGATGTCCATCCCGTGAAATAGTCCATCCAATGACTGTCCGAGCCACGGGCCGAAGCCATCGGAGTCGAAGTCAACAGACTACTCGGCGCCGATTTCATCAGAGAGATCAAAGAAAGCGAGTGGCTGGCCAACACCGTGATGGTCCCTAAAAAGGACACAGACATCCTGCGGATGTGCGTGGACTTCACCTCGCTGAACAAGCACTGCCCGAAGTATCACTTCCCTCTCCCTCGGATCGATCAGATCATTGATTCGACTGTAGGATGCGAGAAACTCTCCTTCCTCGATGCCTATTCAGGCTACAACCAGATTCGACTGAAGGTCGAAGATTAGGAGAAAACGGTGTTCATTATGCCGTTCGGAGTGTTCTGCTACAACACAATGCCCTTCGGGCTGAAGAACGCAGGTGCTACGTACCAGCGGTGCATGCAAGCATGCCTGAAGAGCCAGATCAGCCGCAACATACAAGTATATGTCGACGACATAGTAATCAAAACAAGGGAAGCCAAGACACTTATCGACGATCTCCACGAGACATTCGACAACCTTGATCGATACAAGATAAAGCTGAATCTAGAAAAGTGCACCTTTGGCGTCCCATCTGGCCAACTGCTTGGCTACTTCATCTCCCAGCGAGGGACCGAGGCAAACCCGAAGAAAATTCGGGCAATAATGGCCACGGAAAAACCGAAGAAACTCAAGGGCGTCCAACAGCTAGCTGGACGCATCGCGGCGCTAAGCAGGTTCATCAACCGCATGGGCGAAAAGGCCCTACCTTTCTATTAGCTGCTACGCAAAGCAGACAAATTCGAGTGGACACCCGAAGTGGATGACGCATTCAAAGATCTAAAGCGGCTGCTTTCCACCTTGCCCGTCCTGGTTACGCCAAAGGAACACGAGCCTCTACTGCTATACATAGAATCCACACACCAGGTGGTAAGCACCGTGCTCGTGGTCGAACGACCCGAAGATGGCAAGACCCATGGGGTCCAGCGCCCAATCTACTACCTCGGCGAGGTATTGATGCCGACAAAACAGAGGTACCCTCACTACCAGAAACTCGCCTACGGCGTGTTCATGACGGCTCGTCGGCTGAGCCACTACTTCCAGGTGAATCAGGTGATGGTCGTCAACGAGGCACCACTGAACAGCATCCTGAACAACCCGGAGGCCACAGGACGTGTGGCCCTGTGGGGCATTGAGCTGTCCCCCTAGACATAGTCTACGAGAAGCGCCATGCGATCAAGTCCCAGGTCCTTCCGGACTTCCTCGTTCACTGGATGGAGCTGCAGCTGCCGGACACCCTGTACATGACACAGTCATGGACGATGCACTTCAATGGCTCCAAGCGTAAGGCTGGAGCAGGAGTCGGAGTCATACTGACATCCCCGCACGGCGACAAGATGATGTACGTCCTCCGGATGAAATTTCGAGCTTCCAACAACGAAGCCGAATACGAGGCCCTCATCCACGACATGAGGATGGCCAAGATCTACGGTGCAATGCGCCTGGTCATCTACGGTGACTCGAACCTCGTCGTCCAGCAGATGATGAACGAGTGCGACACGCATGCCTCCAACATGATCGCGTGCCGCATACTCTACAATATACTCGAAGGAGACTTCGATGGATGCGAGCTTCGACACATTGATAGACAAAGCAACAAAGAGGCCGACAGACTCGCCAACATCGGCTCCACGTGCGCACGGGTGCCACCAGGTGTGTTCCTCGAACAGATCTGCATGCCATCCATCAAAAGGAAATTCCCCAAGGGATCACCCGAAGAGGCATAACACTCGGGGGCTGCGCTACCCGATGGACAGGAACGACCCGAAAAGCTCAACACAGAAGTCGCAGTGGTCAACCTGATGCATGTCATGGCAGTCGAAGAAACATGGACATAGCTGTACCTACGCTACCTGATAAACAGGGAACTGCCTGATGACCCGACAGATGCCTGGCGCATATCTCGCCGGTCCAAAGCATGGCGAGTTGTACAAGCGCAATATTTCGGGTGTGCTCCAAAGGTACGTCACCATCGGTGACGGCAAAACTATCCTCCAAGACATCCATGAGCGCATCTGCGGCCATCACGCGGGCAGCCGCGCCCTCGTCGCCAAAGCTCAACGAGCTGGTTTCTACTGGCCAACAGCCATGAACGACGCCAAGGACATCGTCCGAAGGTGTAACAGATGCCAGGGGTTCGCAGACAAACAACACGCACCCCGGATCAAAGCTCAGGCCCATACCACTGTCCTGGCCCTTCTCCCAATGAGGCCTTGACATGATCGGCAAACTGCCCAAGTCCTCGAAAGGAGACCACGTCTACCTTCTAGTCGCAGTCGACAAATTCACCAAGTGGATCGAAGCCATGCCCGTTACCAACCAAAAGGGTAAAACGTCCGTGAAGTTCTTCCAATCCATTGTCTATAGGTTTGGCATGCCGCATAGCATCATCACCGACAACGGGTCGAACTTCATCTCCAAAGAATTCCAGGACTTCTGTGAAGACCTCGGGATCAACATATCATACGCCTCTGTGGCGCACCCGCAAACAAACGGGCAGGTCGAAAAGGCCAACGGCCTCGTCGGCGGTGGCATCAAGAAGCTCTTAATGAGCCCACTCGAGCGGCTCGCGGGAGCATGCGCAGAAGAGCTACCCTCCGTCCTCTGGAGCCTACGCACAATGCCAAACAGCTCAATTGGCTACACGCCCTTCTTCATGGTGCATGGAGCCGAAGCCGTGTTCCTGTAGAGGTACGCCATAAGGCCCCACGGGTCGTCGCCTATAGCGAAGCCGAATCGACGGCCACACTCGAAGACGCCGTCGAGACACTCAAACAGGCACGCGACATCACCGCAGCTCGATCGGCGGTCTACCAGCAGAGCCTCCGCAACTATCACAATTGTCGGCTGCGACCAAGTTCCTTCGTCAAAGGAAACCTAGTCTTACGACTCAAGCAAGAGCGGACGAAGAAGCTCGAGTCACCCTGGGAAGGACCCTACGTCGTCACCGAAGTCATCCCAGGTGGCGCATATCGCCTCAAGCACGTGGAGTCTGGAGTCGCATACTCCAACCCATAGAACGTCGCACAACTGTGACGCTTCTACCCCTAGCAATCTCCCCTTTACTTTCAATAAGGCTATTCAGCCGAACAATGTACCTCCTCATTACGATATGAATAAAGCTAAGTGTCTCGTCCCAAAATTTATCTTTCACTCACATTTCTTTATACTACAACACACTTGGGGGCTCCCCCCTCACCTCGTGACTTCGTCGACTAAGAATAACGCATGTACACCTGAGTAGCTGATCACGTCAAGATAACGAAAAGGGCTTGCATACAAACAAAGCACAACGTACTATAAACAATCAACTTTTACATCAAGTATATACAAATTTTATATCTATCTTTTTACAGGTCCTACCTATTCTGAAGGATCACCTGCGCGCGGTTCTCAAAGAGATCTACAACTTCCTCGGCATATTGCCGCACAGCCGCATAGTGCGGGCACATGTCCCATAAGCCACCATCTGGTCGAGGAGGCGGCCCAGCCATCACAGCGGCAAGATTCACATCAGGACGATGCAGCCGCACAAGGGAAAGAGCGGCCTTCACACGCAACTAATTGGTGCCACACCAGCTCCCTGATATGATGCACATCTCGAAACTTTGCCAGCAAGCCCCAGAGAGTCGATGGCGCTTCATCCAAAGGAAACATGACGTGAAGAGTGGACGCCAAGGAAGTCTTCACTTTCCGCAGCACCCGTGACACTTGGTGGGCACGGTCCTGCACAGTCGCGAGGACCATGGCACGGTCGTGATCCATCCAGAAAAAGCCACCAGCCTCCATATCATGCTGGGTCAGGCAGTTGATCCGAACCGCAACGCGCTCCTTCTCCACCTTAGGAACAAGGTTAACACCTGCAACACCTACAAAGTAAGATTGCCAGCCAACAGGCGCATCCGAAAATGAGCAGCAGCTCGAAGAAACTTACATTGCAGCTGTTCGGCCAAATGCCGCAGCTCACCCATAAGATATTCCTCTCTGGCGGTGCCCCGCTCCGCCTTCAACTTCCAAACGTCCGCATGGCCTCGGATGCCAAGAAAGTCCTTCTTAAGGCTACGGACGCGGTCATGAAGAAATACAAGCTGCGACACATCATCCAAGGATGGTCGCGACCGCGGAGCAGACGAGGTATCGATGGGGTCATCACCCGAAGGTCCCTAGAGGAAAACAGACAAGAATATGAACAACACACGAATGGGCAACAACTCGAAGATTCATTATATACAACAAAACCCACTGCGTGGCACAAGAAGTGTTCATAAAGATATTACAACAAAAGAGGACAACAACTATCCTACAACTACAAGGTCTAAGCAGCTACGTCCTGAGTGGCCTCGGAGCCAGATTGCCTGCTCTTGACCTCTTCCTGCTGCCTCACCGCGTACTCCGCCAGCAGGTCAATCAACTTCGTCCCATAGCGTTTACCAGTGGGCAGCATAGAGGGCAAAGGCTACCTCGGATCCGTCGGGGGCCGTCGGCATCTAGGAGGTGACCTGATGAAGATCCAGCTCCGCCCCGGACACCATGGCCATCACCAGCCCCATGGATGCACCGATGCCCTTCTGCTTGCGCTTGTATGCCGCGGGCGCCTCGACTGACAGAGCATCCGCCAGCAAGTGGGGACGAGCTCCTTGTAGAAGCGCCCGAGAACCTCCTTGGCTTTTGCAAGGAAGCCAACCATAGTGCTACAGCGGTCTTCGACCGCCGCAGTAGCATCATCCAGAGCACTACCATGCTCCAGAGCACTACGGTCAAACTCAATGCCCGCGGCATCTAGATAAACGGAAAGAGGAAAGTGAGAATCAAACAACACCAGAGAGACAGGACAGCCGAAATGGAACAAATACAGAAGAACATACTCACCTGAAATAGCCTTGGCAGCAGCCATCAGCTTGTCGGCTACCTCCTTTCATGCAAAGCTGCGGCGGTGGCGAGCTGCTCCTCGCGTTCCGTAGCCTCCTGCTGCAGGCGCTCCTTGGCCGCAGCTACGTCGGCTAACTCCTGCTCGAGGCGCTCCTTAGCGCCAACGGCGTCCTCAGCCTTTTTCTCCGCTCGCTCGAGGCTCTTTTTGAGAGCATCAAGCTCGTGAAGGGCAGTGTTATTTTCATCTACAAAAATCAACAAGAGCATGCATGAGCTTTGTGTCTTGGCAAGCAGACGAAGTAGAAGACCTAGTTGAGTATGTACCTTGAAGCCGCTGCAGGTTGGCTTCCAACGCTAAGTGCCACAAGCTGATTGGCGCCTTGCACAAAAGGCTGCAAGAAGAAGAAATTAACAGGAAAAGGGCTCGGGGCTACGCCCAAGAAATGAGCAAAGAAAAAATAAGCACGCGAAAAGCGCTCGGGGGTTCCCCCCGAGACGCGCACAAAATAGAAGCAATGATCAGCAGATCATATGAAAAATGCTCGAGGGCTTCCCCCACGGCAAGAAGGGAAATACTCACATGATCAGACAAAGACACCGAAGGTCCGGCAGTAGTCTTCTAGGAGTTGATCACCCAAGCCTCCCGCGGAGAGGGGTTCAGAGCAACGCCCCCAGAGGTGGCCATCGTCTGCAAAGGAGGAGGCGCCATCTTCGATTCCCCTACTAACTCCTGAGTGCCATTACTAAATGAGCCCTTAGAGGAGTGGCTTCAAACGAAAACACCAGTCAAAGACAAGCAAAGCAACAAGGAAAGACAGCAAAAGGCATCCGAAAAAACTTACGAGTCCATATCGCTCAGGTTGAAGACAGGCAATGTCCTCTTGCCCTTCTTCTGTTCCTTCTTCCGCTTCACCGGCGGCTGCGGCGCTAAAGCCTGCACAGGCACGGCCGGAATAGGAGAGGAAGAGCCACCATCACCTCCACTGTTACGCACAAGGCATGGCGGGTTCCTAGGTGTCAGCGGAGTCGAGGCATCCGACGATTCGCTCAAGCTCCGTGCCCGTTTTTGGGTCTGCTCCTCGCTCGACTCAGCGGTCTCTTCAACCGGCGATCGCGCCGAGGGAAGCTCAGACATGGAGTCCACTACCTCGTTGTCCGGCGCATCTGGAAAACGTTCGGGTAGCGAAGGCACCATGCCAGGTACCTTGAACTCCTGCACAAAGAAAACAAAATTTCAAAACAATGAAGTACAACAAAGTGCAGTCGGAAAAAACACTACGCGCACGTCCCAGATCTACACCTGCGACACCGGTCAAGAGGCGCTGAATGGAGGGGTCAGCGATCTCCCTGGAAGTTCCTCGTCAGCTTTGAACTTCTGCAGCGGTCGAAGGACTCTGTCGAGGTCCCCCTTGGAGAGCTCCTCAGCCCCAACTCTCGTCGGGTCGTGGCGGACGGTATAAAGGAAAATCGGGTGCGCCCTAGTCTAGAGCGGCTGCACCCGACGTTTGAGGAAGGTGCGGATAATATCCACACCGTTCACCTCCTTCTCCGGAATCACCTGGAGGTCCTCCACCCGACGGAAGAGCTCCTCTATCTCCTCCACCTCACCCTCCAGGATGTGGTTCTTCCAGGACCTCTTCGGCTGGATTGTCTGGGTGGAGTCGAAAGGGGCAAGGCCAAAGTTTTGCCCATCCACTATGGAGTCGCGGATATAAAAGCACCTCCTCCACCAGTATTGGACAGACTCAGACATCGAAAAATAAAAGAAGACAAAATTGGATCGAAGGGAAATAATGCAGCCACCGATCGGATAAACTCCGTTGTAGCTGGATTGCCTCTTCACGGAATAGAGCTTCCAGAAGAGGCCAAAGTGCGGCTCAATACCGAGCCAGCACTCGCAGAAGGTGATGAAACAGGCGATGTGGAGAAGAAAATTTGGTGAGAGATGATGGAGTTGGATGCCATAGAAAAAAAGCAGTCCACGGAGAAAATCGTGGACTGGGAGAGAGAGGCCCCGAAGGACAAAAGCAACAAACATGACCTGAAACCCTGCAGGTGGACGGGGAATTACCTCCACGCCGGGAATCCTGACGGCCTCCTTGTCCTGGGGGATCAGACCCCGCTCACGAAGCTTGCGCAGGTCGCACTCGCGCATCTTTGTTCGTCGCCACCCACCATCGGTGACACGAGTCGCGACGGTGCCCTTTTTGCCGCCGGCAGCAGCGCTGGTGCCCACCGCGGTGGAGGCCTTCTTCGGCTTCCCCATTGCAGTACGGCAACGGCGGTGGTGTAAGCGCAGAAAAGAGGATGGGAAGGATCGAAGAACTTCCACCGCGCGGCAAGAAAAGCTCAAGAAAGTGGAAGTAGTGAAAAGCGAATGGCTACGGTGAAAACAAACAAATTTTCCCCCACAGTTGTAAGGATGAAGACAATGAATAGGGACAGTTCATTCGGAAGCCCTAGAGCCAGCATCGAATCCGGCCGTCCACATGTCAGCACAGCAGTGAATCGCCGCTCGCACGCTGTCCAATATGCACGGGAACCGAGGAGACGCCGTAATTATAGCCACGTCGCGCGTGACTAGTCAACTCCAAGTCAGAAAGTGGGACCCACGTTCGCCCAGTCGCGTCACCTCTGGCGCCACAAACGCTTGGGGTCATAGATCGTCAGCACTGACGTCATCAAAGCTATAGTAGCAACGGTTACAAATTTTCGGATCAACAGCTAAAGTACTCACTCGAATCTACGATTCGAGCAACTACTCGGGGGCTACTCCTATCAGGAGCGCTGGCCGCGCACCCGAAGCATGAATAGCGTACTACGCCAATGAACTATACTTCGAGTCCTACGTCGAGTCTGCGACTCCACTACGGACTGGGGGGCTACTCCCATAGGGAGGATCGATTCAAGCATCCGAAAAAATTGTGTCCTATGGACCTGAAGAAAATAATGGCTGAATTAAAGTCTCTGCTCGAGTCTATGACTCGAACAGACACTCGGGGGCTACTCCCATAGGGAGCGCTGGTCGCGCACCCTATAAATTCCTCGACTGCGATCCTTCGGATCAGAACGCAAAACTTTTCGGCAACTTTGCCCCAATTAACGCTAAGTGAAGAGAAGCATCCTCCTTGGCCACCCTAAACACCTCCGCGGTGATAAAATTTCATATGATGTGTCTACGACGCAAAGATAAGACCTACAAATACCATCTGATGGCCTAGTAACGCACACGACTATGCTCTGCTAGTAAAAATCCATGCCAACAGGCGCGATGAAAATCCCGACGGACGCGTTGGGTACATCATTCGAAAATTACTGGAATTCTACTCCTATAAGTCCTCAACGGCCTGAGTTGAATTACGCCAGCATCTGTTCTAGGTTCGAGTCGAGGGACTCAAATCTGAAGAAGATAGTGTTGTTTTGTCCTAAGACAGTTAACTGACCCTAATCCGTCAGGAGAGTCAGGCACAAGCACCAACAATCCCTACATACTAAAATCATTCCTTGATGAACAAAAACAGCTACGCCCGAAAGATTGAAGAGTCCTCAGCCGAATCTACGATTCAACTGAACACTCAGGGGCTACTGACATGGTTATACCCTACGGGTACACGACATCAGCATACCTGGTACAGCACAAGGAAGGCCCACGAGAATATACGCGGCCCATGAATATTTTCGGGTGTCCCAAGCCCATGATGTCTTCGGATCCTTGGAGAGCAAGACTAGAATATATAGAATATTCAAAGGGGCAAACCCTAAACCTGTAACCGACTCGATATGTGCCCGGGACCTGCCTACCTCTATATAAAGGCTAGGAGGGCATGACGAGGAGGGCACCTCTCATACCACCGCATATACACCTCCACACCAGATTGCATCTACGCACCCCTGTAACTTTCGGTTCCGCCGTAATCAAGAGCAGATAAGCAGGAGTAGGGTTTTCCCTCCGGGGGCCTGAACCTGGGTAAATCTTGTGTCCCCTGGTTGCTTGTCTGTTAATCGTTCTGCGATCTCTATCACCCCCATCTTCTCCAAAACCCAAGCTCATAACAATGGGCATTGACGAGATCAATCCTCGTCATTGGCAACCTTGGGTTTTGCAAAACAAGATGGATGTTCAGAAAAGAGCAAGGATTAGAGGATCTGGGGCATTAATATTTTTATACCACCTAAATAGGGTTGGATTAGGGATCTCAGAGATCACCTTGAGGCAAGGGATAAATGGATAGTTAGCCCAAGTTATATAGATGATCATGGTGCCAAGGGTTGGGCTTGGTTGTATTTGAGGTGATCTACGAATGATGACAAACTTTGTTGAAAATAAGGCTGTCATAACAGATTAGTCATGACGCCTCATAAACCAGGTGGGTTTAAGAAGCACAAAGATCCAATGGAAACAAGTTAAGGGTGGATTGATATACCATGTTTATTAGATAATAACCATGAAAAGATTTGGTACAAATAGGATAGCATAAGGTTGTGAGCTTCTGCCAAAGTAGGCATGATGATGTGATTTGCAGAAGAGATTATTTTCTTGACTAGAAAACCATCATGGATGAGTGGGTACCAGAATGGTTTACCCAAGGACAAGAGTGGGATTTGGTAGTACAAATGATGTACTACAAGATGTGTGACACCCCCAGGATTAAGGCTAGACAAATCCTAGACCTTCGTCTAAAAATAAGCCTAATCTAATCTTGAAAGTGTACAGAGAGAGAATCGGTAACATAATAGTAACCCTACGACACAAAATTTATTACAGGGAGCTCATAATTGAGGAAAGAGCCAAATTATTAAAAGAAGAGGTCACTGACCACAAACATCAAGCAACGGAAGGCAAATTATGCTATTAAGTACAGCAAACTTAACAAATGGCCTAAGAGGCCTGAAGCATAACAATGACGTCCAATCCATAGATTCCAGGATGCCGACTGGGAACCCCAAGCTACTCATTGATGTTGATGCCATAGTGAACTCATCTTCTATGGTAACACTTACTCTGCTGCAAAAGTATCAACGAAGCAAGGGTGAGTACAGGGTGTACTCAGCAAGACTTATGGTTGGTGGAGTTGTTTTGCGTAAAGCCACCTTTCTTTGTAAAAGAGGTAGAAGAGGAAGCTCGACTAATCAGAATACTTTAAAAGGGGATAAGAGAGAGGTATCTCTAGCTTTGATCATCTTTTGATATCCACTGAATCTTCATCAGCTAAACCTACCAACTAGGATCACCCCCTCGTACCCATGAGGAAACATCCTTAAGCACACATTGATCACCAAGTATTATGGTTAGGTTCAAGTTCTCTATGATCATAGAATATGTTCCCAAGTCGTCCATAACCGTAGACAGGGCTTGAAAATATTAATAACCCTGCAGGGGTGTACAACTTTACCCTGACCGACTCTTAGCGTCACTTGACACACTTCCTTGGTGTGCTGATAGAGGGTGATCAACCGAAACCTTTCCCTTAATTTTGCCTAATCCATGAGTCACCCAGAAGGGCTCCCGGCCATACTCCCAGGCGGTCCTCGACTCTGTGTACCGGGAACTAGTTCAGTGTCGTGCACCTTCACCCGGCCACGTCCTATATGCTTGCACCATTTTCCAAAACCTTTTTCCATGCGGGTACCAAATAAATCTTCAAACTACGGACTCATGGATCAGAATAGGCAAGTTGGGGTCAAGGGGGTCCCTAGAAACCCCCGTGTGGTTGTACGCTCATCTTGGTTCAAGAGGCAAGAACCTTGGGTCCTAAGGTTGGTAAGTATGGAACTGCAAAAATCACAACCAATGTGGCCTCCCATACAAGCCTTAGCATGTTTACCTTACATCACCGATCATACCACGTTCTCCTGTCATACTAGATTCATTCGGATCTCGGATCCATCAACCAGCTGAATCAGTAGAACAACTAAGCATGGCTAAGCACAACAGATAAAGAAGCTCTAGCAGCGCTCGCATATCCAAACCCTAGTTATGCTAGGAGCAATGGATTAGGGATTATAGGTTCGAAGGAAACATGCATCAGATAGGATTACTCTTTCTATCGATTAAAGACTTTGGAATTGTATGCACATGGCAAGAATTTAAAATGCTTGAGAGCATAGGATCATATCATGTGTGGGGTTTCGCTTGCCTTTGCCAGTTGATAACCAGAAAACAGATCATCGGTCATCTGGTACTTGACTTGATTACAGTTTGTCAAGTATTGCTCGTCAATCTTCGATGGTGTTGACCTTGGTCTTCGATCTCGATCTTGATATCCTATTCTACCGAAGAGAAGCAAACACCGGAAAGGAAGGGAAACAATCAACACATGGCATCGATGCAATTCTCAAACAAGGATGATGATATAACAAGTTAAATAGCATTGACATGAACCCCTAAAACATGCTCGACCATTTTAAACAGGGTCCGAGAGGTGCAAACCCTAGAACAGGGGGATCCTTGGAATCACCTGTGGGGTTCAATTGGTTCTTCTAATTAAATTTTCAATTGAAGTTGTTGAACAATGCATGATTGTAATGCTATGATGTAGATCTCATTTTTCTGAACATTTTGATATATTATTTTTACTTTTATGATTTAAAATGAATTAGTTATGAATTTCCCCAATTTTCATTCATTTTTAAATCACTTTAAAACAATTAAACTTTTTTAGAATATGTTACATATGTATCCAATTGGTCCCACATGTCATCGTTTTATTCATTTCATAAAACATTATTGGAAATTTTTAAAATTCTAGCAAGCAGGGCCCATGGGGATTTATTAATTTCCAGAAAACAATTACTGGAAACATTTAATAAAAAGAAAAGGGGAATATTGCCTCAGGCTAATGTCAAGCAACGTCATCCATGGATATGCTCTCAGATCGAGCGCGGGGTGGGATATAGGGGCATGCGGGGATGCGAGGGTGGTTACGTTCGACGCGGCGGGCCAAGGCGAGCCAGATGGTGGTGGCGCCACCATGAAATGGTCACCGGAGCGACATCCACGGCGACGGCCGGCGGCAGCGCTCGCAGGTGGTCATCGCGGAAATGGACCAGAGTGAGAGGGACGAAGCGGAGGGGCTTAGGGGAACCGCTAGCTCACCAGAAACACGGTGGAGGGGTCGTTGAGGACGGGGAAAGTCGAGGTCACCGGCAACAACGGCGAATGGTGTCGGAGAAGACGAAGATCATGGATCCGATTCACGTCATGCGGGGTCGATTCCTTTAGGGAGGATGGCAGCGGGACGAGGCAGGGCTCCTAGGTATCACAGCTTGGCCCGGGGAGGCCCAGAGCGGTCCTGCAGCGGCTAGGGTTAAGGCTCGGAGGGGATTTCATGGGAGAGAGCGAGATGGGGAGAAATGGGTATGGGGAGAGACCGGAGGGAGCGGAGGTCCTTATCGTCATCTCCTAGAGCGGAGGCACGCATCGCATCGTCGGTGAGATCGACGGCAAGGGCGCTGCGAGGCTACTACTTCGCTGGCGGCTCGGGAAAGAAGAAAAGATAGAAACGGCAAAGGGGTATGGGCCGGTTGGGCCGAAGTGGGCTGTTGCGGGGCGCGGGTGGGCAGCAGAGAGGTGCGAGAGGATAGGAGAGAAAATGGGCTGCGGCCCAGAATAGGGTTAACGATAGTTTTTATTTGCAAATTCTTTTTTTTTCTTTTTTAGTTTTCTCTTTTTCTTTGTATATTCATTTTGTAATCTATTTTATATAATTCAAAATTACTAGAAATTTTGTAAACGTTTAAAAATACCATGGAGACCCTTTATAGCCATATGGGTTCCAAACTTTTTATACTTTTCAAAATTCAAAGCCATTTTTAATTTCAAATAGGAAGGAAGTTAGGGTTTAGGGTTTTGATTCATTGGTCGCATGCATTCTAAATAGATCATGCTCATGATGCACAAATCAAATCCTAATTAGTATTAACAGAACTAGGGGTGTTACAAGATGGTTCAAGTACATTCTCAAGAAAGCACACAAGTTGGAGTAGGTGGAGTCTCAAAGATTTGAATCCAAATAAGGATTTCAGACTTAGCCAATTTTGGCAGATTTGTGGATTTGGACAAGTAGAAAAGAGGTAAGGATTTCGAGAGGATGCAAGGGTCCATACTCATCATCAATTGGATTATATTGAAGTATATATTGAGTTAATAAGATTTCATGCCTGTATTTGGTCTTTGATGATTTTAATGCTAATTAAAAGGATTAGCTCATGATTGATCTAGTTAATTTGATTAGCGGGTCACTTGAGTGACTTCAGATGTATTCATCTTAGGATGCTTGATTTAGATAAGGGTTAACCAGCTATGGTTTGATCCTATAGGATGAGAATCTAGGTTAGCTCACTCTACTTCCTAAGCAAGCAAGCTAATCAGCAGATCAAGGTAATTCAGCAAACACTAGATCAAGGCAAATCATCTTATCAAAGGTAGCCCACTACTACTAAGGTTACCATCAAGCCTAGCTTGAGGTAAGCATGGGTGTTTTAAAGAGGTTGTTATTTGAATGTAAGATAAGGACCTCTTGGTATTTCTACCAAGATTGGAATGAAAAGGTTTTAGGAAAGGTTTTGGAAGACCTACAGATAGAGTAGTTCAACATTTTGTCTTGAAAACATAAGGATATTATATATATAGGTCTCCATAGTATTGTTAATAGAACTAGTAAAATATTTTGTTGTGGAAAATTCATCTTGGCTCAAGTTTGAAATATCAGAACATTTGAGAATATGTGAGATGAGCCAAGACATCTCTTATGAAAAATAGCTTTTGTCAGCTGAGGTTGAGGTGAGAAGTATATTATCTAATTCACAATCAGATGTAGGAACACAAGAAAATAAGTGAGTAAACAGTGCCACACTTAACAAGAAAAAGTTTTTGTTCCCCCTGATTTTTGCCTTTTTTTACAATAAATCAGGGTTGCTGAAATTGGTATGTTACAGACCTTTCCCCCTTAAAAGAATCTCGTCCCGAGATTCGGGAGGAGTAGGGTTGGGTAAGAACATCGGCTTAAGAATTTCACCGGTGGAACCTTTGATAAAGAAAGGTTTTCCATAAACTGGCTTGGTCAGCTAGGGGTCGGAGTTGAGTTGCTTCCGATTGTGTTTTTTGGTTAAACAAGTGGAAAAGACATAGTATTTTCCCCTTAGGACGAGTCTAGGTGGGTTGGGCATAGACTTAATTTGTTCTTCTGGAAGCGAGACGGCGAGTTGAGCCTTCTTCAATCCTTTATCACTGAGGTAAGATTTTCTTCCTTCTTGGTCTTGAAACACCGGGGTGTTGGCTGGACGGTCGACTTGGTGGTGGAGGACTTTCCCGAAGTATCGTCTGATTCTGGAGAAGTGCCGATTATTGTCCTTCAGGTAGGGTCCATGATTCTGATTTAGAAGGTGGTTATCACCTAATGATGACTAGGGTTCGACTCCAAGGTTTCATTGGGTTTTGGGCAGGAAAGACGCATTCTTTATTGGAGTCGTAGGATGCTGCTGGAGGAGCGCTACACCTTTTTTTGGAGTTGCTAACTTATGTCGACCTTGTAGATGCTGCTTCTTGAGAGGTGCCAGAGCTGGTTAGAGTTTAAACCGGTTGGGAGAATGTCTTTTGCGGTTGGCGGTTGAGGAAGGTGGTCCTATGGGGTATGTTAGTTTCGTGTTGGGTCAGATGCAACGTCATGGGTAAAACACGCAAGGACGGGCATCATACTTGTATATCATCAAATAGGGTTCATCCAGAAATTAGAAGGTTTGCGCCGACGAATGGCGAGGGTACTTGACGCCTTAATAAACAGGTTTTGAGACGATCCATAACTCTACTCTATGCCAGAAGGGTGAGTTGCAGGGTGAGAAGGACTACTCTATGGGTACTTCTTGAATCTTGTCGTCGTTCTTGGGTTGGTGTACTAACATTCAGCTATTGCGGTTCCCGGGGGTATGAGGGATATTCAGCTCTTCAGCAGTGAGAGTGAGGGTCATGTCTTCTCTGATGGCTACTTCGACGGGTGGATCTTCTGGGGGTGGTGATGGAAAGATGGGTTGATACTCGTAGAAAGACAGTTCTTCGTTCTCCGTCTCGGGGTTTGCAGATTTGGAGGTATTTTTATGTGGGTCTTTAGCAGCAATAGTAGAGAAGGGGCTTCGCGACATCTTCAGAGAGCCTCGACTCCTTGGGTTTCTTTCTTCCCTTTGGAGAGTAGTATTGGCGGCGTTGGGTAGTATTGTCGTCTTAATTTTGAGCGTTAGGGGTATTGGGAGGATCAAGCAGACTCCTGAAGATTGTTGAGGAGGTCTGTTTTTTGTTCCTCTAACGACTCTCGAGGTGGTGCTTGGGACATTTTCTTGTATTGGAGATCTTCCTAGATTATCTTCTCGTAGGCGGTCTTCTGGAATTGAGTGGAAAGACGCGATCTTTCCACCTTAGAGCTTTACTAGGGGTCGTCAAGGCTGGGGTAGATGCTTCGTCTTGGAGCCTTGGCATGACACTTGAATTGAGGTCTTCGAGTGATGCCTTATTGCGACTACCTTGCTATGGTGGTTACATAATGAAGCCGTAAGGGTTAGCTCGGGGTAGTTTTAGCAGTTAGCGACGCGTTTACTTGGTTGTTAGTCGAGGTGGGGGCATTTTGGCTTTAGAGGGGTTGTCTTCACTTGAACTCTTGGCGTTGCTTTGGTTTAAAGACGAAGTAGACGTGTTGTCTTCGGGCATCCTTGTCTTCCGGAATTTGTGACATTTGTTTCATTTTGGATCATCGTGCTTTTGGGGACGGTTAGATCTAGGCACGTAAGGGAGTTGTCGTAGATTTCTTTATGTTGCCATCCTGCTGAGGAGAGGTTTTCGGATATGGGATTGCGAGAGTTTGTATCAGGATACCCGAACATGGTGGTCATATAATAGGATCCAGTGATCTGAGGTAGACAAGCAACACATTTCAAGCATTCATATTAGAACATGATAAGCAAGTAGAGCGTACCATAGGTATCAAGGGGTGACTATGCGCCATAAGGGGAATCCTATATCAAAGATATATATCCTAGGTGCGGACTTGCTGGTGTCTTGACTTCTATCTTGCCATCTGGGGTCGTCGGTGTCGCACTTGATTCATTGGGCGATGAAGGACTCTGTTGGTAGGGCGATCTTGTAGTATCTTTCGTTGTGGATAGATCCTTTGGTTTTCTTGTCTCTCTTTCTCTTCATTTTGGGATCTCCGTCTTCATAGTTTCCAAGTCGGACTTTGTTTTAGAAAATGGAACATTTGAAGGTAGAAGAGATATTGAATAAGCCATTTTCAAAAAGTTTAAGTCAGAGAAGGTAAGGTAAGGAATATTTCAAAAAGATTTTGAGAAAGTAGTTTTCGAAATCCATAGTTTTTAGAAATATTGGTTGTCATGTCTAACGTCAATGCTAACTAAGGTCTCCTACAGTCAGGATGGCTCTGATACCAAGTCTGTGGGACCCAGGATTTACAGTCCGAGAACCCCCATTATGCCTGCAATTCACGTTCCCATGATCAGTGAGCCGTGAGCATAACCGACGAGTATCATTACAACATCCATAAAATAACGAGTACAAAAATTACATCATGGCCATTATGGCAATTACAATCATCAATAGCGGAAGTCTTCATTCGCAGAGCCCATGTCAAGCCTTAACCTACAGGCAACTTACTGGGAAGACGGCCTAGCTCGCATAGACGTCAGCATCTCCATTGTTTCTCTCGATCCTCTGAAAGTATGGCCAAGTAAATAGCCAGGGACAATGCCGGTTATTACTTTGAATGTTCTTGCAAACCACCTTAAAAGAACAATAATAAAGGATATGCAATATGGTTGTGGTGGTAGAAGGGCTCCATAAGGGGTTCTTTTATAAAATAGTTTATCTTGTAGATATAGCATGTATATATCTTCATTGAAAACTTTTGTAAAACATTTTGGAAAACCGTTTTGAAAAGTTTTGGAAAACACTAGGGTAGGGTCACCCATTGGTTCCTTTCTCTCGGTCATCTCATGACCAAAACTCATTTCCTTCCTTTCCCGACCATCCCATGGTTAAAACATTTCCAAAGACTTTGCTTTTCCAAAGTCCTTTTTGAAATCAAAACCAGCACTACTCTACAGCAACCTTCCCAACCGTCCATGACTGAGGAATCGGCTATTCGAATAGATTTACACTCTGCAAAAATTGTACACTTTACCCAACCATCTGGGTACCCTGCCCCGATTTACACCAATCATGGGTCGAGAACCGGCCAAGACTCTCTGAATGCCTACTCCAATATAAGTGCCTACCCTATGAGTGTTGTTCTCCTCAACACCGGGACACCCTATATAGTTCACAAGCCAACCGGAGCGCTTTTTCCACTGCATCGAGTGTGCGCTTTCAATGAGGGGCTCATAGTAATGCGTGGAGGCCCATAGACCCTTAGTTTCTTCTCCCGGTCGATGTTTTACATGGACCATTTTACCGGAGAAGGCCCACCCTCCAGGAGTTTATCCCCCTATAGTAGTTGTGAGGCCTCTTATACCAGAGTAAACAAACATCAAATATAGCCCTGTCCCATTCCAGAGTAATGTGGTTGCACAGTTTAGTTGTTCTAGAAAAACTGCAAAGAACCGGGTGCATTTTCGTAAACACTTTCTCCTCCATCCTTCGTCCATCCTTTTTTGTAAAACAAAAACGTTTTTCCTTTTCAAATTCACTTGGAAGGCCAAACCTTGCCAATGTTTTCTCATAAAGAATTTTTGGAAGATTTTTTGGGGTCTTCCCATCCCATAGTTTTGCTTTGGATTAAACGGGGTCTCCAAAGGGGTATGGTTCTATGCACCATCTAACATACTAGGGGTAAGTCGATGTCATAAAAGGGGATTGTACTTATTAGTACAAATGGTAATTGGAGGAGCCAAGCCACTACCGGGTATAAACATTATTCCGTAATCCAATGCACTTTGTATAAAAGTAGATAAAACATGCATAAGTACAAAAGTAGGATAAGGGCTTATGAGCAAGAAGGTGGCTTGCCTATGACCAGCGAGATGTCCTTTGACTTATTTAGAAATACCAGAATACCGATAAAAATAATAATAAGAGTAAGAAAGATCTGATGCTTCCTTCTTCTTGGCATCACACAATCGCAACTATCGTCATTATCGAGCAAACATGCATACAAGCAATGCATAAATCAATACAAGGCATACAAGAATCAATACATACAGCAATAAACATATAATCGCATGATATAAAATAGTAGGGTGCTGGATGATTGGTTTGATGAGATTGGTAAAAGACTTGGAGGCACTGGAAGATGAACCTTTTGGATTTATGGTCTAGAAACTACCCTGGAGAGGGGTTCTTGACCAAGGACATTTTCTATATAATACCATTGTATAAAAATGATATCATCTGATAGATATTAATAAAATGGACCAACAAAAGTGGTTTCACTATTTTATCGATTTTCATTTATTTATAATGATATTTAGAGTGAATAAAACTCTACTTTAAGGCTATAAATCACCAGAAAAGTTCTGGAGCTCAAAAAATTATTTTCTTGGATATTGGGTAGTGTTTTATGGACTCATTCACTAGGAGTTGGAATTACTCCAAAATATTTACCATAATGCCCTCAGGAAATTCCCAAAGGCAGTCCTGGAGGGGTTTTATATTTTTACCATATTTAATCTAGAGGAGCTTTTGATCGATTCCAAAGATACATGGTATATATTTAGAATACCTTTATGTAGAAATTGGAATCACTCTTTTTGGAGTTAAGGAATCACTATAGTCAATTTATTGGTGAATTAATAATGCACAGAACTGTTTAATTCCCAATAAATCAAGGATAGATCAATAAATACTAGGCTCCTGGGGTTTGTTAAGCGTTGTGTTTTATGAACTATGAGAGTTGGAATTAGGTCAGTACCTATTTTTATTTGACCCAAAGAAATTCTTAATTGCATAAAGGGGTTGTTTTGTTATTTTTCCCATGGGCAAACTAGGAAGCCTTTTAGGGTGGGTCAGGGGGACATTAAATATACTACTAATAGCTTGCATTACATAGTGGTTTTGGTACATTTGGGTTTGTAAAACTCCCTGGAGATATTAAGAAGTATTTTAAATACCTTCTGGAATTTGATTTAATAAAAATAAAACATGACTAAACTGAGCTAACCAAGGGTACTGCATGTTCTTGGAATCATACATGTGTCTGGAAAAATTTATATCTAGGCATTTAGATTTCTTTTTCATTTCTGTTTTGATTTAATCCAAACTGCTATATGGCCAGATCTAGGCAAAAAATAATAAAAGAAATAGGTACTGGGCTATCTCCTGACGAAGATGGGCTGCGCACCGCTGACCGGCCCACCCGGGCACCACCGCGCACGGCGGGATCCAGGATTCAAACGGCCAGGGATGTCCCAGCTGTCTGCGGGGGAGGAACCGAAGGGGTATCGGAAGAGGGAGGCCGTTGGATCGAGTGGAAAATGACGACCCTGAGGCGTCTTCTACCTCTGGCCAGGGGTGGATGAGTCTAAACCCTAGGGACAGTAGGTGTTGGTCGGGGTGGCTTACCAGTGGCTTGCTGGCGACCAGGAGATAGTGGAGAAAACATGGTGTCCTGCGAGGTTCCTAGCGAGGTGCAGCAGTGGTGGATTCGGCGAATGTGGACGGTTCCTGCTTCCGCGAACGTGGAGCATGCTCGGTGTTCTAGTAGGGTACCCCAATGGCTTCTGTATGTCGCGGGAGAGGCGACGCCTAGCGTCGGAGATGCCTCAGAGGTCTCTAGGAGCCCCTGGAGGGCCTGCATGCATGCTTCTTGGTCGGGTTCACTGAGGATGCTCCGCTCGTACATGCATGTGCAGCGGCGGCTCCGGTGTACCTGGGAGGGAAGTGAAGGAACGGTGGAGTACATTAGATGTAGGGGAATGTAACCGTACGAAGGAGTGTGTCTGGGGAGGTTTGTCTTGACAATGAGACTCAACCTTCGGAGGGAGGCCGAGAAGGAAGCGTCGTCTTCCTCATGGTGATGGAGGGTTAGGGATTTGGATCTGGAGCTCGGGGCGAGGCAGGTGGAAGTGAGGAAGTGAAATGAGGAAGCGAGAGGCGTAGGAGTGGCCTCTGGCCTTTTTATTTCGAGAGAGGTGGGTTCATGGTGAACCAAGCTCAAAAAGGTGGAGAGGGTGGTCTAGGGAAAGCTATTGGCCACAGGGGCGGTGGAGGGAGTGTGTTGGGGCTGTGATTCAAGCACTGAATGGAGAGGAGGGTGGTAGTTGCTGCTGTACTAGATATGAAAGATATTTTCACCAAGGGGGCATCTCTCTCACCCTTCTCCAAGCACAAGGAACAAAAAGAGGGAGGTGCTACAGTGTGGCACGATTAGAGGAGTGGGTGAGTGTTGTTCAAACTTATTTGACCAAACTTGATGATGGTTGGATGTGATTTAGCTCAAGGGTTGGTTGGTTTGCAAAATTTGACCAAAGAGGTGCTTGTGAAGGAAGTTGAATAATTTTCATGTGTCAGGGTGGGAAAAAGGTACTGGTGTGTAGATAGGGTCAATGCATAACCCTAGGAATTATTTGGGATTTTTCAAAGGATTTAAAGTCCACTTAAAATCATTTCTTCAGAAAGTGCAGAAATGGTTTATAGAAGCTAATGTAATATTATACATTAGGCAGGGTGGGTTTTTGGTGTGAGATGGTCCTAAATACCATATCACACATTGGGGAAATTTCTTGGAATTTATGGAGATGGAAAAGTATTTATAAGTTATTATTTCTTGTTTCTGCCATTTGAGAAAAAGGGAAAAAAGAAATAATAAATGATCTCAAAACTATTTATTTTTGACATAGGAAGGTATGGTATGGTATATGGGCATCAAATTTTCCTTGAGTTGGAAAAGTGATTTGGATCAAAACACACTTGCCTTTATAGACAAGGTTTTGAAGATTTTGTAAAGGAGGGGATTTAATTTGTTTGAGGTGTCAAATAATTATGTAATTTATTTGTTAAATTTTTATATCCAAGTTGGATGATGTAAACTTGAAGTATCCATCATTGGCAACCTTGGTTTTTGCAAAAAAAGATGGATTTTTCGAAGAGAGCAAGGATTAGAGGATCTAGGGCATTAATATTTTTATACCACCTAAACAAGGTTGGATTAGGGATCTTAGAGCTCACCTTAAGGCAAGGTATAGATGGATAGTTAGCCCAAGTTATATAGATGATCATGGTGCCAAGGCTTGGGCTTGGTTGTATTTGAGGTGATCTAGGAATGATGGAAAATTTTGTTGAAAATAAGGCTGCCATAACAGATTAGTCATGATGCCTCATAAACTAGGTGGGTTTAAGAAGCACAAAGATCCAATGGAAACAATTTAAGGGTTGATTATTATACCATGTTTATTAGATCATAACGATGAAAATATTTGGTACAAATAGGATAGCATAAGGTTGTGAGCTTCTGCCAAAGTAGGCATGATGATGTGATTTGCAGAAGAGATTATTTTCTTGACTAGAATACCATCATGGATGAGTGGGTACCGGAATGGTTTATCCAAGGAAAATAGTGGTATTTGGTAGTACAAATTATGTAATACAAGATGGTTCAATTACATTCTCAAGAATGCACACGGTTTGGAGTAGGTGGAGTCTCAAAGATTGAATCCAGATAAGGATTTCAGACTAACCAAATTTTGGCAGATTTGTCGATTTGTACAAGTAGAAAAGAGGGAAGGATTTGGAGAGGATGCAAGGTTCCATACTCATCATCAAGTGGATGATATTAAAGGATAGATTGAGTGTATCAGATTTCATGCTTGTATTTGGTCATTGATAAGTTTAATGCTAATTGAAAGGATTAGCTCAGGATTGATCTGGTTAATTTGATTAGCGAGTCACTTGAGTGACTTCAGATGTATTTGGCTTAGGATTCTTGATTTAGATAAGGGTTAACCAGCTATTGCTTTGATCCTAGAGGATGAGCGTCTAGGTTATCTCACTCTAGTTCCTAAGCAAGCAAGCTAATCAACAGATCAAGGCAATTCAGCAGACAACAGATCAAGGCAGATCATCTTATCAAAGGTAGCCCACTACTACTAAGGTTACCATCGAGCCTAGCTTGAGGTAAGAATGTGTGTGTGGAAGAGGTTGTTATTTGAATGTAAGATAAGTACCTCTTGGTATTTCTACCAAGATTGGAATGAAAATGTTTTAGGAAAGGTTTTGGGAGACCTACAGATAAAAGTAGTTGAAAGTTCTGTCTTGAAAACATAAGGAGAATATATATATATAGGTATCCATAGTTTTGTAAATAGAACTAGTAAAATATTTTGTTATGGAAAAGTTATCTTGGCTCAAGTTTGAAATATCATAACATTTGAGAATATGTGAGATGAGCCAAGACATCTCTTCTGAAAAATAGCTTTTGTCAGCTGAGGTTGAAGTGAGAAGTATATTATCTAATACACAATTAGATGTAGGAACACAAGCAAACATGTAAGTAAACATTGCCACACTTAGAAATAAAAAGTTTTTGTTCCCCCTGATTTTTGTCTTTTTGGCAACAAATTAGGGTTGCTGAAATTGGGATGTTACAGAGAGCCTATTCTTGATAGAGCATATGCTTCCAAATTTTCTTATCGAGGGATGTGTTGAACCTCAAAACCCTCGAATGATTTAGATAATTCATCCAGAACCGCTTTGTAAGCTGCCATGTGCTTGTTTGCATTACATATATCGGATACTTGCTAAGTAACTAGATCTGAATCTCCATAACACATGAGTCTAATTATGCCAATATTTTTGGCCATGCGTATTCCATGTAACAGTGCTTCGTATTCGGCAATATTATTGGTTGCTGTGAAGTGTATTTGTAATGCATAGAACAACTTATATCCTTGGGGTGACTTGAGCACCACACCAGTCCCCGGGCCTCCTCGTGCTTTTGACACGTCGAAATGTAGGGTCCAAAAATCTGAGTCTGGAGGACTTGTATTTTCTGTCGTCTCTATCCAATCAGCGACAAAATCGGAGAATATTTGGGATTTGATTGTTGTTCATGGTTTGTACTCGATGTCAAAATATGGAAGCTTTATTCCCCATTTTTGGACACGTCATGTTGAGTCGCGTTGTTCATTATATCTCGCAGGGGAGTAGTACTCACGACTGTGATCTTATGCTCTTGAAAGTAATATCGTAGCTTTCTAGCAGAAAATAATACTCCATATGCTAGCTTTTGGTAATGTGGATACCTTTGCTTCGACTCTGTCAGGACCTCACTTAGGTAATAGGTTGGACGTTGCACCTTATTCTCATGGCCTTCTTCCTCGTGCTCCACTGATGTTACCACACTTACAACCATGTTAGTTGCTGCGATCTAAAGTAACATAGGCTCCTGTGGCTCTGGTGCTCCGAGAATTGGTGGATTCGGAAGTAGATCTTTCAAACTTTGTAGAGCAGCGTCGGCTCCCTTGGTCTAGACAAATTTGTTAGTTTTCTTCAAGAGTTTGTATAAAGGTGCGGCTCTTTCTCCAAGCCGGCTGATGAACTGGCTCATTGCTTCTATGTAACCAGTGAGATGTTGCACGTCCTTCAGGCGAGTCGGCCTAATGATGCTAGTATAGCCTTGATTTTGTCCTGGTTCACCTCTATGCCTCTTTTAGACACAACAAAACCTAAAAAAATTTGGCTGGTACTCCAAAGAAGCACTACTTCGGATTTAGCATTATGTTGAATTTTCGTAGGCTAGCAAATGTTTCCTCTAAGTTGGAAATAAGTGTTTCCTTCTTTTTTACATCACTTCTATATCATCTATGTATACATGGATGTTGCATCTGATTCGATCGTTAAGGCAACACCGCATGGTGCGTTAATATATAGCTCCTGTGTTCTTTAAACTGAAAGGCATAGTTTTGTAGCAGAAGGTTCTGAAAGGTGTGACGAAAGACGTCTTGAGTTGATCCAATTCTTTCATCGGTATTTGGTGATATCTGGAATATGCATCGAGAAAACAGAGTAATTATGTCACATCCCAAGATTTTCCAAATCTTGCTATGTGAAAAATAAATAAACAAAATAAATAAATGTTGAAATTCAGGGTAAAAAGAAACTTTTGTTTCTAAATGGAAACTTAAAATCCCATCTTGAACAAACTTTGGTTAACATTTGAATCCAACTAAATTCAAATCAAGTGAAATGCATTCTTCATAAATGCATCTGGAAATTAAACACTTGAGAAATGAACCAAAACTCTAAAACCCTAATGGAAGAAAATCATTTCCAAGTTAACTCCAAGCCTATGGATTTGATCCATATAAAAATTGACCAAACAAACATTTCAAATTGATCAAGAATGATTATTAGAAATATTATAAAACCATATGAATTGGATTCACTTAATTTGGAGCCATAGATAAATCTTATAAATTTAATAAGATAAGGAAATTGATTTCCCAAAGCTAATAAAGCAACCATCTAGAAATCCATACCAAATGGAGAGCAAATAATCCTAAAGGATTTAAAAAGATAAACAATTAATAAATAAAGTTATAATAGTTGGAATCACTATTTTTGAATCTTTTAATAAAAAGATATGGTTTTCAAAGGCAAAGGTAGAAATATAAATAAGGATTATTCTATAGAGCCAAATTAAATCTTGGCCAAGCTTTTGAAATAAAATATTACTATTTGATAAAAAGAGTAAAGGTTTATTTAAATAAAATAATGAGGATTTGTTAATATCCATTTTTATTAAAGTAAAGGCTTTTCCATTTTAAATAAACACTAAAACATGTTAATTTATTTTAATTAAGATTTCCAAGTGTTTTAGTTTTCAAATGAAACCTACTAAAAAGATTTTGATATTATTTAGATTTCAAAAAGAGTTTTAAAATAAATTAAAACCTATTTGAATTAAAGACTATGGACTTTTTATTTAATTATTAATAGATCCTAAAAGAATAAAAGAATTATTTTATTTTGGACTTTGAAATATGTTGATAAACAAAATTTAAATTCACCAAAAGTTTGGTGGTGATTTGAATTCAAATAGAGATTGAAAAATATTATTAAATCTTATTTAATTAATATTAGAGCCTATTTTAAATAATTAAAAGACCCTAAAAAGAATAAAAAAATTATTCTAAATTTGACTTTGGAATGTGTTATTAATCAGTATATGAATCTACACAAATTTTGGTTGAAGTTTGAATTGATTTGTTGCTTGAATTGTTTGAATGAAAATCAAATCAGAATATTCAAAAACAGAAAAGAAAAAGGTTTAGTATAAAAAAAATGGAAAACAAACCCAACCCAGCCCAGTAGCCCACCTATCCCTCTCTCCCCGAAACGTTTTTCCTCGCCGCAGACCGAACCCGCTAAGTCGCTGACCACTTGACCCCATTCCCTCTCTTCCTCTCTCGCTGTCAAACGGACCCCACGACCACGTCAGCGTCTTCCCCGCGCGACCAGTTCTTCCTCCCATTACTGCCGATTGATTCGCGTGGTAAATTCTCTTCAATGCCGCGTTATCCTCGCCCCCTGACCACACTCACTTAAGCGCTCGTTTCCCCTCTTCCTTTCCCCCCAAACATCACGCCTCAAGAGCCACCGGGCTGCTCAGAATCATCTCCTGACCGTCACTGTCTCCGGCGAGCTCCACCTCCAATTCCGGCCACTCGCCATCGCCCCTCGCCTCCTCGAGCACACGAGCGTGACCCCCAGTCCCTAGCGCTTCTCTATGCACCCTCATCTTTCTCGCGCGTGCCCCCCAGCGTTGGCAACGACGACGACCAGCAGCGCCACCATCTGCCGTCCTTCTGATGACCTCTCTCCGTAAGTTCCGTCCTCCCCTCCCTCTCCAGATGACGCACGCATGGTCGCCACACTCTTCTGCATCTAATGACCCTCTTCGCTCGTCTTCTCGTGACCTTCAGCTCTCGCCAGCAACGACGAACTGAGAACCCGTCGCCAGGAGCAACTCCGACGAGCAATCGTTGTCGCTTCTGTGCGCCCCTTGACAGAAGGAAACCGCCTCGAGCATATCCACGACCCCGTGATTCTGGTAAGAATTTCCCTTCGCTCTCTCACTTCCTGTAACGTCGACACCGCCACCGTCTGATCACGCGCCGCCACACGCCGCCGCCAGCGCCGCTGCTTCACGGTCAAAGCAGTGAGGACCGTAGGATCCTGATCTGACGATTAAGATTAGAACCAACCCGAAGGGGTAAGTAGTACCTCTGAGCCGTGCGATGTCACTTAGATACAACGGCTCGCATCTGTCGATCCGCATGAAGCGGTACCGACCAATAGCAACACGACGCGTGGCCCTGGTTGTTTGAATAAAAACAGAATTGATCTATTTGATGTTCCAATTTAAAAAATTCATAACTTTCAAACCACACGTCCAAATTTTGCAAATTTTATATCAATGGATTCAGCAAGACAAGTACTTTCTGACCATGCCCTTTGTTTAGTAAAATGCTTCTGTTAAATTGATTGTTTTTGTAGAAACTTGTGTAGGCATATTTAGAATATAAAATTTGTTCTAAAATGATTTTTGAGATAAAATCTTTGGCAAATGGTTTGTTTTGAACCTACTGACCATAGGAATCAATTAGTGGTTTTAAAAATGTATTTGGTGAAGCAAAATAATAAATCTTTGGTTTAAACCATTTCTAGTCAAATAAAAATAATGTTTATTTGTTAAAAATGCTTTTTGGAGAAAACCTTTGGGAAATGTTTTGATTCAAACTCTCTGATCCCAAACACCAAGTTTTATGATTTAAAAATGTATTTGGTGAACCCTATAAAGATTGCTACTTTGATAAAGGCATTTTCAACCACATAAAATAATGATTTGGTTTGAAAATGGTTTATAGGTAAAAACTTTTGCAAATAGTTTTGCCACTTTATAAAATGACCAATAAGTGTTTTAGAATGTTTATAACCTACTATAAACCACTTTTGTAAATAAAACAAAGTTTGGCATGCTTGCATGCATTGTTTTGTTTCTATTATTTTATGTGATGTTGCTTGAATGGTAGATTGAAATATTGCTTGCTTGATTGAATTGTAGTGAATTGAAGAGTGTGAACATTGCAAAGATCAAGGAGTGAACTTATATTCTTTACCAAAAAGTCAAGTGATTCTTCATACTTTTGTCCCATTATTTTCACTATGCATTAGTGATATTTCTAAGTAGGACTTGCATGGAATTTTGCTAAGTGTAAGCTATACCATGGGAAATCCTAGTAGATGAAACCTTAGTAGAATTTCCTAAGTTAAGATTCCTACTACTATCATGCTTAGCTTATCTAGTATAAAACAAGGGTGGAATATATATTCATACTATGGAATATTTCTAAGTCAAGGACTTGTGTTTTGTTTAATAAAACAACTAAGTGAATGAATCACCTGGGTGGAATGGAAGGAATGCTTTGTGTTGAGTGGTTCACAAGGCCCATTTCTATGGTTTACCTTGTGTATCTCACTTGTGGATGGCCACCCAGGAACAAAGAGATTTGAGATGTCAAATGTTGAGAAGCTTCAAGTGCAGCCACTTGGCATTATGGGCTCTGCCTGGATCATATAGGTTGCAATAACTTAGCCAAATGGACAGTTGGTGGTAGGGGATTGATAGGTTGGAGCGCATCCATTCTGGTCTAAGGGAAGGCTTCTGAAAGATCTTGTCTTGGGAAACCAAGTCTTGTGGGGAAAGTGCACCACCTCTGGAGAGTGTAAAATCTAATTACTTAGCCATGTCCCTGGTAAAGGACAATTTGAGCATCAAGACATGGAAGCTATCAAGAATCTCCTCATCCCAATTTCTAAGTAAAAAACTTGTGGTTGAACAAGGGTTGAAGGATCACCAATTTCTATTGGAGATGCCTTGGGTGTTTTTGTCAAGCAAAAACTTAGTGTTTTCAAATGATAAGGAAAATCTATTTTGAGCAAAGCAAGCCTAAGCTCCACTTAACCAAATGCATATAGATGATAGACTCCACTATACCACCATAGTATCACTTGCCAATACAAATCAAATGTATTGACCCTTGTGGCTGTAACTTGTTATGTTGCAGGTTTGTTTGATGTTAGTGAAGTTTACTGATTAGGATTACAAGTCTACAACCAACATGACTGCCTGTGGCACTTTGAAGGTGAAGGACCCCATGCTATTGTTATATTCTGCTGCATTGTAATGAGATAGCCAAATGAGCTATGTAAGATGTAATAAATTATGTTATTCTTGGTTATAAAGTTGTATTATGACCTTTGTTTCTTGATATTACATCTTAACTGTGGATGCTAGCTATTGATCCAGGGACTAGCATTGTAAACACAGGGATCTCTACCTTGTTAAAGGTTGGGAACCTTACAGATGGTATCAGAGCATTGTGTTGCCTGTAGGATATTAACCCTAGGATTGGACAAAACCCCTTAGAAAAATAGGAGTTGTATTTGTTCCAAAACTTATTTGCAAACAATCTTGTAAACTCTTTCCTCAACCATTTTGGTTTTAATTCTACATCTTGTCTATTTCAACTTGATGGATAAAGCCTCCACCATGACCAAAGACTTCAACTATATTTTCACCAAGGACTTCAACTTTGGATATCACTAAGGACTACAAGTGAGACTAGAAATGTTACTCAAGAGTTGAAGACTAAGGAAAAACAACTTAGAAGGAACCATCATCACTTTGAAGTTTTGTGACCAAGATTCAAGAAATTCTCCAAGGATACAAAGATCTTATTCATGAAGAATTAACTAAGAAGGATGGAAAGATCTCAAGTGAACCATATAGTTGAACCACCATGTTTAGTTTAAATTAAACACACCAACTTATGTGGTGTAACAAAAATATTTTTGTTGCCTATAAATGTGATTGAAACTTGTTGTTTGAATGGAGTGTTTGTTTGTGATTGCTTGCACATTGCTTGAGTGAATTGTGATGTGTGTGATTAGAATTGATTCCTTAGAAAATCTTTTTCCTATTCTAATCCCAATCCAACCCAAACAGATGACTTCTCCAAGAGACTTCAACATCAAGAATGACAACAACAACAACAACCAAGATATGCACATGAGAGAACAACTACTAGCAAACCAAACCTAGTTGAACCAAGTGACAACTCAGTTTTTAGCCAACAACAATGGATTATACCCAACCATATAAAAGTTTTTGGAAATTCAATCCCAATTGTTGCAAGGGATGGCCACTCAAATGATCAACATGGGAGACAACCTTTCCCAAGGAGTTTGTGACAACAAGGATGTCAAGGAAGATATTTTAGAAGAACCCAAGCTTGCAATGTTTGTGGAAGCAAGGATCAAACTTCCAAGGAACATAAAGATCAATGCCCCAATTGTGAAGAGAAACATCCAACTAATCAATGCCCCACATCTCAAGCTACTTGTTACCTATGTGAAGGAAATAATCATGTCCCTATCCAATGCCCCATCTATTCCATAGTTCAACAAAGGAAACAAGGTGGAGTGCATCAACAGTTTGTAAACCCTCATGAAGGAACAACTTCTACCAAGAAGGATGAAGGAAAAGTCAAAACTATGCATCATAAGGCCAAATCCAAAGAGATCAAAAAGTGTTGCTACTCTTGTGGAGAAGAAGGTCATATTTCTAGTAACTGCCCCAAGAAGAGAGAAAGATTTCCCACCTATGTGGTAAAGTATGAAGAGCATGAACTAGAAGAACTCCTAGCTTTGGAGAGACCCAAAAAGAAGAAGAAGGACATAAGACAGTTGCAATGTTACAGTTGCAAAGAAATGGGACACTATGCCAGTGATTGCCTAGAAAAGAAGAAGAACCAAGGAAATAAACAAGAAGAATTGATACCAAAGGAGAAGAAGGATAATAGCCAAGTGATGTGTTTCAAATGCAAAGAGCTAGGCCATTATGCAGACAAGTGTCCAGAGAAGCTTCATCAAAATCCCAAGCAAGCCAAGAAGTAATCTAGTTGGAAAATTTTTAAAGGTGATAGTACCCTAGCTGCTTTGAGCCAACTTGTAACCGTAGCCTTCCCAAATCTCGGGACGAGATTTATTTTAAGGGTGGTAGCCTGTCACATCCCAAG
Source organism: Avena sativa (assembly GCA_916181665.1). Taxonomy (NCBI): domain Eukaryota; kingdom Viridiplantae; phylum Streptophyta; class Magnoliopsida; order Poales; family Poaceae; genus Avena; species Avena sativa. The sequence goes on from OV702283.1 coordinate 312,430,512, forward strand.
ATTTTCCAAATCTTTTTATGTGAAAAATAAATAAACAAAATAAATAAATGTTGAAATTCAGGGTACAAAGAAACTTTTGTTTCTAAATGGAAACTTAAAATCCCATCTTGAACAAACTTTGGTTAACATTTGAATCCAACTAAATTCAAATCAAGTGAAATGCATTCTTCATAAATGCATCTGGAAATTAAACACTTGAGAAATGAACCAAAACTCTAAAACCCTAATGGAAGAAAATCATTTCCAAGTTAACTCCAAGCCTATGGATTTGATCCATATAAAAATTGACCAAACAAACATTTCAAATTGATCAATAATGATTATTAGAAATATTATAAAACCATATGAATTGGATTCACTTAATTTGGAGCCATAGATAAATCTTATAAATTTAATAAGATAAGTAAATTGATTTCCCAAAGCGAATAAAGCAACCATCTAGAAATCCAAACCAAATGGTGAGCAAATAATCCTAAAGGATTAAAAAGATAAACAATTAATAAATAAAGTTATAATAGTTGGAATCACTATTTTTGAATGTTTTAATAAAAATATATGGTTTTCAAAGGCAAAGGTAGAAATATAAATAAGGATTATTCTATAGAGCCAAATTAAATCTTGGCCAAGCTTTTGAAATAAAATATTACTATTTGATAAAAAGAGTAAAGGTTTATTTAAATAAAATAATGAGGATTTGTTAATATCCATTTTTTATTAAAGTAAAGGCTTTTCCATTTTAAATAAACACTAAAACTTGTTAATTTATTTTAATTAAGATTTCCAAGTGTTTTAGTTTTCAAATGAAACCTACTGAAAAGATTTTGATATTATTTAGATTTCAAAAAGAGTTTTAGAATAAATTAAAACCTATTTGAATTAAAGACTATGGACTTTTTATTTAATTATTAATAGATCCTAAAAGAATAAAAGAATTATTTTATTTTGGACTTTGAAATATGTTGATAAACAGAATTTAAATTCACCAAAAGTTTGGTGGTGATTTGAATTCAAATAGAGATTGAAAAATATTATTAAATCTTATTTAATTAATATTAGAGCCTATTTTAAATAATTAAAAGACCCTAAAAAGAATAAATAAATTATACTGAATTTGACTTTGGAATGTGTTATTAATCAGTATATGAATCTACACAAAGTTTGGTTGAAGTTTGAATTGATTTGTTGCTTGAATTGTTTGAATGAAAATCAAATCAGAATATTCAAAACAGAAAAGAAAAAGGTTTAGTATAAAAAAATGGAAAACAAACCCAACCCAGCCCAGTAGCCCACCTATCCCTCTCTCCCCGAAACATTTTTCCTCACCGCAGACCGAACCCGCTAAGTCGCTGACCACTTGACCCCATTCCCTCTCTTCCTCTCTCGCTGTCAAACGGACCCCACGACCACGTCAGCGTCTTCCCCGCGCGACCAGTTCTTCCTCCCGTTACTGTCGATTGATTCGCGTGGTAAATTCTCTTCAATGCCGCGTGATCCTCGCCCCCTGACCACACTCACTTAAGCGCCCGTTTCCCCTCTTCCTTCCCCCCAAACATCACGCCTCAAGAGCCACCAGGCTGCTCAGAACCATCTCCTAACCGTCACTGTCTCCGACGAGCTCCACCTCCAATTCCGGCCACTCGACATCGCCCCTCGCCTCCTCGAGCACACGAGCGTGACCCCCAGTCCCTGGCGCTTCTCTCTGCACCCTCACCTTTCTCGCGCGTGCCCCCCAGCATCGGCAACGACGACGACCAGCAGCGCCACCATCTGTCGTCCTTCCGACGACCTCTCTCCGTAAGTTCCGTCCTCCCCTCCCTCTCCAGATGAAGCACGCATGGTCGCCACACTCTTCTGCATCTAATGACCCTCTTCGCTCGTCTTCTCGTGACCTTCAGCTCTCACCAGCAACGACGAACTGAGAACCCGTCGCCAGGAGCAACTCCGACGAGCAATCGTTGTCGCTTCTGTGCGCCCCTTGACAGAAGGAAACCGCCTCGAGCATCTCCACGACCCCGTGATTCTGGTAAGCATCTCCCTTCGCTCTCTCGCTTCCTGTAACGTCGACACCGCCACCGTCTGACCGCGCACCGCCACACGCCGCCGCCAGCACCGCTGCTTCATGGTCAAAGCAGTGAGGACCGTAGGATCCTGATCTGACGATTAAGATTAGAACCAACCCGAAGGGGTAAGTAGTACCTCTGAGCCGTGCGATGTCACTTAGATCCAACGGCTCGCATCTGTCGATCCGCACGAAGCGGTACCGACCAATAGCAACACAACGCGTGGCCCTGGTTGTTTGAATAAAAACAGAATTGATCTATTTGATGTTCCAATTTGAAAAATTCATAACTTTCAAACCACACATCCAAATTTTGCAAATTTCATATCAATGGATTCAGCAAGACATGTACTTTCTGACCATGCCCTTTGTTTAGTAAAATGCTTCTGTTAAATTGATTGTTTTTGCAGAAACTTGTGTAGGCATATTTAGAATATAAAATTTGTTCTAAAATGATTTTTGAGATAAAATCTTTGGAAAATGGTTTGTTTTGAACCTACAGACCATAGGAATCAATTAGTGGTTTTAAAAATGTATTTGGTGAAGCAAAATAATAAATCTTTGGTTTAAACCATTTCTAGTCAAATAAAAATAATGTTTATTTGTTAAGAATGCTTTTTGGAGAAAACCTTTGGGAAATGTTTTGATTCAAACTCTCTGATCCCAAACACCAAGTTTTATGATTTAAAAATGTATTTGGTGAACCCTATAAAGATTGCTACTTTGATAAAGGCATTTTCAACCACATAAAATAATGATTTGGTTTGAAAATGGTTTATAGGTAAAAACTTTTGCAAATAGTTTTGCCACTTTATAAAATGACCAATAAGTGTTTTAGAATGTTTATAACCTACTATAAACCACTTTTGTAAATAAAACAAAGTTTGGCATGCTTGCATGCATTGTTTTGTTTCTATTATTTTATGTGATGTTGCTTGAATGGTAGATTGAAATATTGCTTGCTTGATTGAATTGTAGTGAATTGAAGAGTGTGAACATTGCAAAGATCAAGGAGTGAACTTATATTCTTTACCAAAAAGTCAAGTGATTCTTCATACTTTTGTCCCATTATTTTCACTATGCATTAGTGATATTTCTAAGTAGGACTTGCATGGAATTTTGCTAAGTGTAAGCTATACCATGGGAAATCCTAGTAGATGAAACCTTAGTAGAATTTCCTAAGTTAAGATTCCTACTACTATCATGCTTAGCTTATCTAGTATAAAACAAGGGTGGAATATATATTCATACTATGGAATATTTCTAAGTCAAGGACTTGTGTTTTGTTTAATAAAACAACTAAGTGAATGAATCACCTGGGTGGAATGGAAGGAATGCTTTGTGTTGAGTGGTTCACAAGGCCCATTTCTATGGTTTACCTTGTGTATCTCACTTGTGGATGGCCACCCAGGAACAAAGAGATTTGAGATGTCAAATGTTGAGAAGCTTCAAGTGCAGCCACTTGGCATTATGGGCTCTGCCTGGATCATATAGGTTGCAATAACTTAGCCAAATGGACAGTTGGTGGTAGGGGATTGATAGGTTGGAGCGCATCCATTCTGGTCTAAGGGAAGGCTTCTGAAAGATCTTGTCTTGGGAAACCAAGTCTTGTGGGGAAAGTGCACCACCTCTGGAGAGTGTAAAATCTAATTACTTAGCCATGTCCCTGGTAAAGGACAATTTGAGCATCAAGACATGGAAGCTATCAAGAATCTCCTCATCCCAATTTCTAAGTAAAAAACTTGTGGTTGAACAAGGGTTGAAGGATCACCAATTTCTATTGGAGATGCCTTGGGTGTTTTTGTCAAGCAAAAACTTAGTGTTTTCAAATGATAAGGAAAATCTATTTTGAGCAAAGCAAGCCTAAGCTCCACTTAACCAAATGCATATAGATGATAGACTCCACTATACCACCATAGTATCACTTGCCAATACAAATCAAATGTATTGACCCTTGTGGCTGTAACTTGTTATGTTGCAGGTTTGTTTGATGTTAGTGAAGTTTACTGATTAGGATTACAAGTCTACAACCAACATGACTGCCTGTGGCACTTTGAAGGTGAAGGACCCCATGCTATTGTTATATTCTGCTGCATTGTAATGAGATAGCCAAATGAGCTATGTAAGATGTAATAAATTATGTTATTCTTGGTTATAAAGTTGTATTATGACCTTTGTTTCTTGATATTACATCTTAACTGTGGATGCTAGCTATTGATCCAGGGACTAGCATTGTAAACACAGGGATCTCTACCTTGTTAAAGGTTGGGAACCTTACAGATGGTATCAGAGCATTGTGTTGCCTGTAGGATATTAACCCTAGGATTGGACAAAACCCCTTAGAAAAATAGGAGTTGTATTTGTTCCAAAACTTATTTGCAAACAATCTTGTAAACTCTTTCCTCAACCATTTTGGTTTTAATTCTACATCTTGTCTATTTCAACTTGATGGATAAAGCCTCCACCATGACCAAAGACTTCAACTATATTTTCACCAAGGACTTCAACTTTGGATATCACTAAGGACTACAAGTGAGACTAGAAATGTTACTCAAGAGTTGAAGACTAAGGAAAAACAACTTAGAAGGAACCATCATCACTTTGAAGTTTTGTGACCAAGATTCAAGAAATTCTCCAAGGATACAAAGATCTTATTCATGAAGAATTAACTAAGAAGGATGGAAAGATCTCAAGTGAACCATATAGTTGAACCACCATGTTTAGTTTAAATTAAACACACCAACTTATGTGGTGTAACAAAAATATTTTTGTTGCCTATAAATGTGATTGAAACTTGTTGTTTGAATGGAGTGTTTGTTTGTGATTGCTTGCACATTGCTTGAGTGAATTGTGATGTGTGTGATTAGAATTGATTCCTTAGAAAATCTTTTTCCTATTCTAATCCCAATCCAACCCAAACAGATGACTTCTCCAAGAGACTTCAACATCAAGAATGACAACAACAACAACAACCAAGATATGCACATGAGAGAACAACTACTAGCAAACCAAACCTAGTTGAACCAAGTGACAACTCAGTTTTTAGCCAACAACAATGGATTATACCCAACCATATAAAAGTTTTTGGAAATTCAATCCCAATTGTTGCAAGGGATGGCCACTCAAATGATCAACATGGGAGACAACCTTTCCCAAGGAGTTTGTGACAACAAGGATGTCAAGGAAGATATTTTAGAAGAACCCAAGCTTGCAATGTTTGTGGAAGCAAGGATCAAACTTCCAAGGAACATAAAGATCAATGCCCCAATTGTGAAGAGAAACATCCAACTAATCAATGCCCCACATCTCAAGCTACTTGTTACCTATGTGAAGGAAATAATCATGTCCCTATCCAATGCCCCATCTATTCCATAGTTCAACAAAGGAAACAAGATGGAGTGCATCAACAGTTTGTAAACCCTCATGAAGGAACAACTTCTACCAAGAAGGATGAAGGAAAAGTCAAAACTATGCATCATAAGGCCAAATCCAAAGAGATCAAAAAGTGTTGCTACTCTTGTGGAGAAGAAGGTCATATTTCTAGTAACTGCCCCAAGAAGAGAGAAAGATTTCCCACCTATGTGGTAAAGTATGAAGAGCATGAACTAGAAGAACTCCTAGCTTTGGAGAGACCCAAAAAGAAGAAGAAGGACATAAGACAGTTGCAATGTTACAGTTGCAAAGAAATGGGACACTATGCCAGTGATTGCCTAGAAAAGAAGAAGAACCAAGGAAATAAACAAGAAGAAACCAAGTCTTGTGGGGAAAGTGCACCACCTCTGGAGAGTGTAAAATCTAATTACTTAGCCATGTCCCTGGTAAAGGACAATTTGAGCATCAAGACATGGAAGCTATCAAGAATCTCCTCATCCCAATTTCTAAGTAAAAACTTGTGGTTGAACAAGGGTTGAAGGATCACCAATTTCTATTGGAGATGCCTTGGGTGTTTTTGTCAAGCAAAAACTTAGTGTTTTCAAATGATAAGGAAAATCTATTTTGAGCAAAGCAAGCCTAAGCTCCACTTAGCCAAATGCATATAGATGATAGACTCCACTATACCACCATAGTATCACTTGCCAATACAAATCAAATGTATTGACCCTTGTGGCTGTAACATGTTATGTTGCAGGTTTGTTTGATGTTAGTGAAGTTTACTGATTAGGATTACAAGTCTACAACCAACATGTCTGCCTGTGGCACTTTGAAGATGTAGGACCCCATCCTATTGTTATATTCTGCTGCATTGTAATGAGATAGCCAAATGAGCTATGTAAGATGTAATAAATTATGTTATTCCTGGTTATAAAGTTGTATTATGACCTTTGTTTCTTGATATTACATCTTAACTGCGGATGCTAGCTATTGATCCAGGGACTAGCATTGTAAACACAGGGATCTCTACCTTGTTAAAGGTTGGGAACCTTACAAATTCAGACCCTGCCGTGGAATCGATAACTTGATCGATTCTTGGCAAAGGGAACGAATCTTTAGGACAAGCCTTGTTCAAGACAGTATAATCAATGCACATCCTTAAATCAATAGTGTCCTTTTTAGGGACGAGTACAGGATTTGCCACCCATTTAGCATAGATGACATCTGCGATAAATCTGGCTAATTCTAGTCGGGCTAATTCCTTAGCTATAGCTTTGCGCTTTTCATCACCAAACTTTCGTAAGGACTGTTTGATGGGTTTAGTGTCAGGGTACACATTAAGAGAGTGCTCGGCGAGTTCCCTAGGTACTCCGGTCATGTCAAAAGGCTGTCATGCAAACATATCTTTATTAGCTTTGAGGAACTCGACGAGCGCGCTTTCCTATGCAAGGTCTAAGCATACCCCTACGTTCGTCATCTTGGATGGATCATCTTCCTTTAGCGACGTCTTCTTTGTCTCTTCTGATGCCTTGAATTGCAAACCTGACTTCAGCACCTCGTTCTTCGTAGAAGGCATCTCGGACGGATCAATGGTCTTCTTGATCTCCTGGTACTCCTGGGCGTGCAGCACGGCTTCAGCAAAGGCGGTAGATCCTTCCTCAAAGTCTCGTGCTTTTTTCGGGTTCTCCAGGATGGTGATGACGCCTTTTGGACCCAAAAGCTTTATCATGTTGTATATGTAGAAGGGATGATCCATGAGCGCCTAGTAAGCCGGACGCTCGAAGATGGCGTGGTAAGCACTTTTGAACGGTACCACCTCGAAGGAAAGTGGCTCGATTCAATAATTTTCTCGGGTTTCGAATGTTAATCTCACCTAGAGAATCCGCCTGTCTCCCTGGTACAATGCCATGAAAAGACATGTTGCTGTAATTTAACTGGATTTCATGGATCTTCATGCGGTGAAGCATCTAAATATAGAGGATGTTGATGCTGCTACCACCGTCCATGAGAGTTTTAGAGAACCCATAGCCATCAGTAATAGGATTGACGACCAGAGGGTACTTTCCCCTACGATGTGTTTTCTTCGGGTGATCATTGCGGTCAAAGGTGATGGTTACATCTGACCAGTTCGAGAATTTGGGGACAGCCAGAATTGTAGCATTGAGCTCATGGAGAACCGCCTTTCTGACCTTTGCTGGCTGAGTTCCAAGGAAGCAGACATGTGTGTCTTTCTTTGTGGGATAATCCTTCTTTTCATCCGACTTGGGTTGTGCAACATCCGCTTCTTCCATGTCGGAATCTTCCTTGGGATCCTTGCCTTTCTCGGAATTTTTCTTTCCTTTTCGTCGCTTGGCTCTGTAGCCAGCGGATTCATCTTTCTTGATATCGTCATTGAAACGACACTCAGCATAGTTCTATGACATGGTCACGTTTTAGTCTATGACGCAAAAGTCCAACTGGGAGTCCTGCAATGAAAGCTTCAATGCAGTTTTCTCGTTTACTCCTTCGCATGAGTTCTTCATGTCAATCCAGCATCCGAGGTAATCCCGGGAGGTTCCTCCGGGTCTTTGGGTGCAATGCTGCAAGTCTCTGACTATGCAGGGCCTCCTATATGTTCCCTCTAAGTTTGAAAAGAACGCACTTTGTATATCATACCAGTTGTGAATCGATTTCTCTGGCAGTTCATTGAGCCATGATCAAGCCGTCTTCCACAAAATGAGTGGGAGATATCGAACTGCAACCAAGTTGTTTCATCCTTTGGCGATGCAGCAAGCCTGGAAGAAATACCGAAGCCAAGTATCTAGCCGAGCTGCATTGTCGTAGGGTTGAATGTGTTTGGCAATGCCGAAGTCAACCAAAAACTTTGTTTTACAGATGCATGGGCCAAAGCATTTGGGTCCCACATACACATCTTCCTCCTCGTATTGTCGCGCTGCAATGTCAATGCGATGACGAGCGTCATTTGGCAAGATATACCTATCCCTTGGAGACTCGCGGCTTCTGCGTGGCGGAGTCGGATTCCTTCTTCTCCTTCCACAGTCACCGCCTCTGCCCCTGTGGCTCCCATGGCTGCGATGAGATCCTTCATGGTCGCTGCCGGGTGGTGATGGTGGTTCTGGCGGGTTGTTTCCGGCTGAGCGGCGCGGTCCCGGAGCCTCAATATGCTTACTCTAAGGTTGATTTCGTCGGGCTCTGTCCCTGCTCGATTCAGGGCGATTCGGGTCATTTCTTCATCTGGTGTTGCCAGCCGGACGGCTAGGGGTGGCATCCTTAGCCGATCTTGCTCTCGCTGGTGGTGCACCTCTGGGTCTTCCTTGTGGCAGTTATTCTGCCGATGATGGGTCTGGTGAGGTACCAATGCCCTGATGACATCTTGAGACGCAGCTGGAATAACTCCCGACCAGTCCCATGCGACCCTGTGAGGATGACCATTCGATTCGGTCCTTGAGTTTTCTTCCTCCCAGGGACGATAACGTTGATTTGTATCCCTGCGGGTCTTTCATCAGCGTTTTGTCCTGCGTCAGTGTGACAAAATTCCGACCTTGAGGCCAGCTTGCCACTAAATGATGCGGCTGTCTTTTTCTATTTCAATCCTTTGTCGAGCAATGCTACGCACTGTCGGACCTATTCTAGAGACGGATTATTGGCGAGGATGGCTCAAGCAGCTGTAGCATTCTCCACTGGCGTGTTGTAGACTCGGATCTTATCTTCGGTTTTACCGTCAAATATATCTCTGTGGACATCCAGGTTCCTATTAGCAAGAATTGGACCTCCATGTGTCTTGTTTGGAAGTCTCTTCAATTCAGACTGGTACTAGGCAGGATTGTTGTCTATCTGCTGTCTAATCTCGATGATGCGGGTAGCTTCCTCGAGCAAAAACAAGTGATGCTTTTCCAGGCCCTCGGCCCTTTTCTCCATCTCCCCTGGAGTAAGATCCGAAGCAGTTGGGAATGGTATCGTAAGTGCATCTCCATAGATTTCACGTGCACCCTTGGTGACAACGTGTCCATCCACAGGAGGGTTGATCAGTGTGGGATTAACCGGATCTCTGTCATGGTTCTCCATCTCGATCTGTTTGTCAACTTCTTCTTCGTTGGCTTCCTCAACCGGCTCTGTCGGTGTCGGGTTCTTGTTCTTCTTCTTCTTCTTCTTCTTTGACCGCCCGGTAGCCTTAACGTGCATACAAGTGGCAAAGACGGCTTTCGGTCCGGTACTGGGAGATAAACTTCCATTGGTACTTTTCGTCATGGTTGGCTTCTGGACCTTGGACGAATCTCCGGTTTACATGTCATCTTGCGAGGTGTAGTCTTCATCCATGCTATCATACGGACGAGGAGGGTTCTCCAGCTCACCCTGCGTTGTTTTAGAGGTGTATTCTTCTTTGTACGCTGCCATCTCCTTCTCGAAACCTCAGAGTTCCTACGACGTCAGTGATTCTTGAGGGGAAGCAGGCAAGTTAGTATTTTCTCCGATAGCATCAAGAACTGAGTCGTTACCGGCTCCAGCATCGATAGAGTCGGATCTAGATCCCACGTAGAGCATGAAGCAATGATTATTTTTCTTCATGGACTCGAGGTAGGGGCATAGTTGGGTTTCCGCCTCTACCATTTCAAATATCTGCTTGATCTCGGCAATTGCTTTGTAATCGATGTAGGGGCGCTTCGTCATCTATTTTATCCTGTGCCTCAAGAGTGTTTTTTCTACTCTAGCATCGATAGAACCAGATGGCAAGGGCTGCACTGAGTCGCTCAAGATCATCGTCATCGACTACCCATCGCCAAAGCGTAATAAGTCTAACTATCCCGATGCAGGAACTTACAAGGAAACCATGGAGCACACTTCAACAACAAAGAAGGTCACCATGAATGCACGTATGAGCGTGAAGCCCCAGGAGGACTGGGGATTCAACCTTCTAGACGTTCCCGTTCATGCCCATGTCTCAGACACTAAGCGTCGCCTTCGTAAATTAGAGAAGTTCAAGAAACAAGAACTCATCCATAAGGAGATTGTACGCAAGCGCCTCTTAGATCTTAAAGGCAAGAAGGAGCTCAATGACGCGATGAATAAAGTCGTTGATGGGATGCTCCTCTTGCGTTCGGATCTGCAGAAGTGTCTGCATCGCATATCTTCTCTAAGGAAACAAACAAGAAACTTCGAGACGCAATCTCCAGCAATACTTTTGCAGACTAAAGGTCAAGCCAAGGTACCAAATAAAAGCAAGGAATTATTTGATTCACCCAGTTTGATTCCAAGCTTGGGGGATCTGTGAGAGCCTTGTAATCTATCTTAAAAAATGAGCATGTTTATTTTCCGCATACATCTAGACTTTAATTCCAAGGTTTGCATTAGTTGCATCAACTTCAAGTTCCCCTTGTTCGAGAGATGATTTATATCCATTGAATTTCGAGACTTTATGATATTTGAAGTATGTTATGATTCATGATTATTTTATTAGATGGTTGAACTAGGTTGAGTGTTATGATACTTGTACAGCAGTCATGATTTTTAGGGACTTCCACACCAATAAAAGTATTTATTAGGTTATAAGAAGGAAAATTCTGGAAGCATATTATAATTAAGAGTTTTTTATTGTATCCATCAAAGTAGTGAGCATGATCAAATAGTTGTATAAAAATCAAAATAAAAATAAAAAAGAGGGGAAAATAAAAGAAAACGATATTTTCGCATGATTAGACAAAGTGCAAAAGAAGCAAAAAGAGAAAGCAGCTATATATATAATCAAAAGGAAAAGAATAGTGATCATGAATCTTCATTACTAAACTACGCTCTCAATATTTCTAAACTCAATGATTCTCTGATATGTTAAATCACTAGAAGCTTCTTATGATCTCATTAATACTAGAGAACGTGCGGAAGCCTCTAAGTCATGTAATGTGTAAGGGTATGATAATACCCCCGACATTTCTTTACATCCGATGTTGTATTCCTATTTAAAATTTTTGCCTAATTTATTGTAACAACTCGTGCCTCATGAACATGATGATCTTGTCCATAATCCACAATCTTGCTTGGGGACGAGCAAGAGCCTAGCTTGGGGGAGTTGATGGGTCCAAAATTTAAGCAGTTTTACCTTTTGTTTTTGCATAATAGAGTAGGGATCTTTGTATTTCACTATGTTTGTGCACACCTTTTGTCTTTATTTCAATAGGATCCCAAATCACTCAGGCTATTATGAACATATAAACTAAAGGTGTCATATCATACTATAATATGATATTTTTAAGTGATAAAAGTCATTTTGAGGAATTACCTTCGCACCTGTGAAAATACCAAGCGACGAGAGGTAACAAGTGCCCGTAACGACCAGCGGTGCGGGCGGGGCCTGCCCGTACCGCCTGACTATACCACGTGTCGCCAGGTCTTCCTCGTCAAATACTTTCTCCTTTCATAGACGACAGGGGGATACGACATTCACAGCCACCAAAAACCACGAAAAAACACATCTGAAAGGGATATGAAGGAGGAACTTGGCTGGGGACAAATCCCTGCCAATATACGGATCATTGGAGGACAACGCATCATCCCCTTCATCGTCAACAACTGCATCTACATCACCTCCACTACTCTCATCCTTCATCCATTAGATCTTGTTGTAATTCTAGATTCAATTGTGGTTTGCACTAGATCTATTTTATTACATTCATCCATCCATTGTATTATGATGATGTTATTGATTGCTGATGGTTGTAATAATACAACACGTTTTAGCTATATAAATAGTGTCATTTTCCTACCATATCATGCTCCATCTAACTATTGATATGCATGATTACTTGTTTTCATTACATTCAATATGAGCTTTGCACATTTAGTCGGAAACAAAAAGGTCGGAAACAACGGGATTTCAGAAAAGCTCCAAAACCTTTCCCAAGTCATATGACGGTATTGTGGGTACCTTAGGGCATCCCCAAGTCCTATATAAAGAAGGGAGGAGCCAAAGGAAGCCACAATAAACCATATACAAGATCTAGATCCCATCTACCACCTCCATGGTCGCGCCCTGCCGCCGTGCCGCCTCCATAGCCTCTCAAGCTCCACCAAGATCCAATCTCCATCAACACCATCAAGCCATCCAAGCAAGAAGAGGAGGAGAAGGAGCATGTCGCCATCACCACACCGATGCCACCATCACCGCGTCGTCATCACCATCTCCACCGCTGCTACTCCTTCATCCTTCCTCATCATGATCTCTGTGATGGGTTGTAATATGTCTTGAAACCCCTTTTATTAATGTTATGATGATTTGAGTAATTGAAGTTCGGTGTGTTCTTGTTAATTAATATGTTTGTGCTTTCTCTTTACATTGTTATATTTATGATACTATTCTAGTGATTGGAGACGTCCAATCCATTGTTGAGGAATTTACTAGGGATTCACGGAGTGTCACAAAACTTATCATTAGTCTCTACTCTTTTGTGGGTCCTGACAAGCCCATGGGTAGAACTAATAGGCTATTTATTATAAGTGATTTGTGGAGGCAATAGTAGCTTAGGATGCACCGCCAAGAATTCCCCAAGATCACTCATGATTAGATAGGTATAGTGTTGTGAATTGCTTGACCCCAAAGTGACATACGGGATATCTTGCGACTAGCACACTACTTGCTTAGGAGTACAGTTGTCCATTGAACTTAATGCCTTTGCTCTAGTTTACCTTGATTGGTCTTGTTACCTTAATACACTATTCTCTTACGGATGACACATATCCGAAGAGGGTGTGGACAATTGAGTTGTCTAGTTGCCACTTACCAACGGTGGGAGACAACGGTATATGAGGGACCGCCACAATTATAGTTTATAGCTATTCCATAAGCACTTATCATGCACACCGGTATACACAAAATTACTTGAGGAATCATAGCATTAATATTTCATCTCATTGCATTCACCTATTTTCAGTTTTACTTTTGTTCTAGTTTTCTTTCAATCCTAGTAGTAGTTGTTACAAATCATCTTAAATTCATTTATCCTAGAAACCTATAGAGTAGACTATTTACAAACCATGGTTTGGATGCAAACATAGCCACATTGACAACGTGGCTGCGGGGTAGTGTTCGCTGAGCTCCCATCGGGACAAACTCTTAAATATTTGCTGCTACAAGTGCTGTAATAACCCTGTTTTGGTGCAGGTACCCAGTCATCAATTGCCTCCATGTGTGAGTAATTCCATTGTTCTTGGGGGATGGAGAAACACTAGCACCATTATGAATTTGCAATAAAGATGATATATTCTTGTGTCCGTACGACTTGCCAGTCTATGATAGATTTATGATTTGTGTTTGATCTCTCTCTTTATATGGTATGTGATATTCGACCACATACCATTTTCCTTCAGGACTAAAGGGAGTTAGAAATCCTTTGGACGTGTTTTGGGATCGTACCCAGAATATCCCCTTGATAGATTGGCGTCGGCTCGTGAACTACGTGTTCAAAGGAGGAATAAAGAGGGACTCCCTAAGCTAATTACGATATTGTCGGGGGGATAACCCCCGGTAGGGTCACAAGGGGTGAAACACAACCCAGCTTGGCTTGATCCGAGTAAAGAAAGAACCAGGCCAAGTAAGTACGGCCGGGAGAGAGAATCATATGCGGCCGACATAGAAACTATGTCGGCCCGTATAAGACAAAGTTGTTAATCTTGCAAGAACCAATGAGTCGAGTCTCCCGAGGAAGGGCCGAGTCAGATAGGACGCGTGGCACTTTTCCGAATGAGGTTCAGGAGGGACCATGGTAAAGCATGGTCAAAAGAGAAGGGAGACGCCGAGTGACACAAAAGGAGCCAGGTGATGCCCAAAGCAAGGGCTGACGTACAAAGTTACTACGTGACGCCAAAAGGAACAGGAGGCGACGTACCAGAAGACTGTTAGTTGTCTAGCTTTGTGTACTGGGACATTGGGCTTAGGGCAAGCCCATGACCCGACCCGCATAGTAGGTACCAAGATCCAAACAGTAACCCTAGAACCCAAAGGGGTGTAACCTAGCTAGCACCACCTATATAAGGAGGGGCATAGCAGTAGTAGGAGGAGGTCGGACCAAGTAGGGAACTAGTGCCTTGTACACTAGTTCATACAGCTCAAGGAGCACTTGTAAATTCGGAGCATCAATAAAATTCCTAAGTGTGGAGAGTTCATATTGCTCTTCGTGCATGGCAAGACCGTGCACTCCCTCCCGGATGACCACAAGCATCCTTTCGGCCCCAACTTAAGCCTACCCATGGCATCTGCCGTGATACCACCACGACAGTTGGCGCCCACCGTGGGGCAGAAGCACGTGCTTTATGGAGTCTTCATCCGGACGGGCAACCTCATTGCCAAGACCGGCGAGCACGTCTACTCCGGCCTCATCTAGAGGTTTGGAGCGCTCAACTTCGTCAGCGACAGTGCGGGGTGCTTCGGGACCAAACCGTTCCCTAGGGGCGGTCGCTTCATCAAGTTTAGCGAGCACCAGGTCTACGTCGCCGTGCGCGTGGAGCGCGCATATCCGGAGCGCGTCGTTCTGGCGCCGGATCCGCCAGCGGTTCCTGTCACTGGGAAGCTTCACCAACTCGTCTCCGTTGAGGTAATGATGACAGCTCCTAACCCAATGGCTCCACCAATAGCTCCAGTAGTGAATTAGAACGCTGAGGGAGGAAATCATGAAGAAATACCAAAGGCCGCGAGAACAGCAAAGGCACCGCTAGAAAATCCATAAAACATAGCTAGGAGTAAGAGGGCTAAAGAGCTGCAAGATGCGATAAAAAAGTTGGCAGAGCCAGTTGTGCAAGCAACTGATCCAACACGTGTGCAAGCCGAGTTAGAGGAGGCCAGGATAAAGGTTCTGGAGAAAGCCAAGGAGTTACCACAGTTACAGCAAGATGTGGATATCACAATCCGAGAGCTCAACTCGGCAAACCGAGTCAAGGGCGCAAAGACCCGGCTTGATGAGACAAGGTTAAGAGGAAGAAACCTCAATGAGGAGCTGGAGGATGCAACGTCGAAAATAACACCAGAGAATAGCAACGAAACAGCTATGCGGCCAACATATAATACAACAACAGCTAACCTGCGAGCCGCAGAAGCAGCAATGGCAGAGTTACCCCATTTGACGGGAGAAGCGAAGAAAAGACAACAAGAATGAGTCAAAGAACTGGTAAGGGCAGCTAGCATGCTGAATGAAGCATACTACAGAGCGAATCCTGGTATAGCAGGGAGGTCACAGCTGGTTTACTCGGTGACTCCTATCCCGATAAGATGAGAAGATCACATGGCGTCCTCACCCGGAGCAGCGCCAAGACCGAGGAAAGGAAAGAGTGTGGATTCGGGGAGGAACAAGCAGATGATCACTTACGAACCGGCAATGGCTCAGGGAAACCCAGTGCATGCACAAGGAACAAGAAGGAATAATGCCCAAGGAAATGATAACCAGGAAAATGCAGGCCGAGAAAGGCAAGAAGGTCAAAGAAACGACAATGGAGGGCAAAATTTTGCGCCTCAATCTAGGCGTGGAGCTCACTCGGCAGGAGGAGGAAATCCAGCGCCGAATAACGCACCATCTCAACCCGAAAGAAGACAGCAAAGCGCGGGAAAAGCAACACAACAGCCTGCTGACCCGAACGCAAACATGTACAATGATGGTTACTCGGTGATGGTAAACGACGGGTATGAACTGCCGGATCACGCATATCAAGCGATGGGAGCCAGACTCGGAGGCAGGAACCTTCAGCCGGATGATGCAAGGCTAAAGCTTGATCGAATAAAGATGGCAGAACTGATTGAGTCGCAAGATCCACAGGGTGCACCGTGCTTTGGCCCAAGGATCATGAAGGAACCTCCTGTACCAAATTTCTAGTTGCCCAGAGGAACAAAAACATATGATGGAAGCACAAAGCCAGAGGATTGGCTCATAGATTATGGAACTGCTGTGAAAATCGCGCAAGGGAATTTGAGATGGGCAGTACGATATGTACCGCAAATGCTAGAAGGACCAGCACGGGTATGGTTGAATAATTTGCCACCTGGAAGCATCAACAACTGGATCGATTTTCAGGACGCTTTTGTGAATTTCACAAGCACCTACAAGAGACCGAATCACCCACAAAAGCTAGCAATGTCCAAGCAAAGGCCGAATGAGACAGATATATAATTCCTCACAAGATGGTGCACAATGCACAATTCTTGCGAAGGGGTAATCGAGTCACAAGCAATCGCTTGGTTTGCCCAAGGTTGCAGACACGGAAGTGTGTTGTGGCAAAGGTTACAGAGAGATATGCCAGCAAGCTTAGAAGAAACAATAAGGATTGCTGACTCGTATGCGTTGGGAGATCCGACTCAGCCTCTGCTCATGTCGGCAGATGGGATGACTGAGACTCAGATCTATGACGCTGCCAGGTCGCAAAGGCGCTAGGAAAGATCTGAATACAGAAGCAAAAGAAGATATGAAAGGCCAGACTACATATATGGTTCAACTCAGGTTGCGGCCGTAAGTCAGGATCATCCAGATGCTAGAACTAGCCAACATCAAAGTAAAAATGGGCAACAACACTGGGTGCCAAAGAATGATGGCAAAAAGTCATATGAACAAAGGAAGAAATACCAGGACCAACAGAAGTATACCTACGAGATGATGCTGGACCAGCCGTGTAAATTTCACATGCCTAGTCCGAGTAAGCCAGCAAATCACACAACAAGACAATGCACTTGGTTTCAGAAAGGAGGTAGAGTGGATTCGCCAAGTAAGAAGCTACCACCACCTCCCCCTCCACCACTCACAGGAGGAAATGCTCAGGCTGTGGGAACGGATAACAGATATGAAAACAGGTAGCCAAGGTATCATAATCAAGAGAGAAGAGAACCTGTGCACCAGGTGCACAATCGAAGAGGTGACGACGCTCATGTCAGCCACGAAACTAGAAACGAGTACATAGAACATCACTAGAGCTACGTCGTCTTCGTCAGAGAGCCGAATGACAAAAAGAGTCAGCAGCGACGGATGATGGAGGTGAATGTCACAATGCCGGCAATTCCTAAGTACATGCATTAGTATGAGAAAGAAATAACTTGGAGCATAAAAGATCACCCCAAGATCATGCCAACCCCAGGAGGATATGCTCTGGTCTTAGATCCAACGTTCATGGGCCCTGATATCAATGTGAAATTTTCCAAGGTACTGATCAATGATGGCAGTAGCATTAACATCATGTACAAGGATACCATGCTCAAGTTAGGCATTACCATGAACATGCTAGAGCCGACTAAGACAACTTTCCATGGCATTGTGTCGGGATTGTCCTATGAGCCAATTGGCAAGATCTAGGTCGATGTCTTATTCGGCAACAGAGAGAATTGTTGCACTGAAGCCATAGAGTTCGAGGTGGTTGATTTGGTCAGCTCATATCATGCCTTACTCGGCAGGTCGGCTATGGAAAATTTTATTGCTACTCCTCGCATTGCTTACTTGAAGATTGTAACATCCCATGTTTGTAATATATGTACCCAGTACTTAAGCATGGCATGCATCCATTTGAATCATCCAAGTAATGCATGTGATCAAGTGTGTTGAATTAAATGAAAAACCTAAACCCTAGTTCCTCCCCTCTCTTTGGAACCACATTCAAATAGTTTGAATTTTGAAAATCACAAAATATTTGGAGCCCAAAAGGATTAATAGGGCCCCTGCAACATTTCAAATATTTCTAACAAAGTCTTGCATTTCTGAATTATTCAAAACAGTGAGTGAATTTGAAACTACAAAACTAAATCAAATCAGAAAAACAAAAGAAAATCTTCTGTTAAAAAAAATAGAGCCAGAGAGCAAGCCAGGCCGCAGCCCAGCAAGCCTCCCTCCCCTTCCTTCCTTTCCCAAGGCCCACTTAGCCCAAGCAGCAGCCCACCTGGCCCGGTACCGTTTCGTCGTATGTTCGTCGTCGTCACCATCGCTGGATCACCGGAAGCAGCTCGGTGGCTGCTCGCCCGCCGCCAGCGAGCGCCAAGATGCGCGCCGCCGCCCCTGGAGGCCTACAAGGACCCCCTGCCGCCGAAGAGAACCCTACCCTTCTTTCTCCCCCTCGCGCGCTCCCTTTATTCTCTGCACCACGCATGGCCGAACCCTAGCTGGGGAGCCTCGCCGTCTCCGGCCACCCCGAGCCCAGCCAACACCACCTTGAGCTCCACCTCGTCGCCCTGGTTCGTCTAGCCAAAGGAATCGAAGCCGGGCGTGCAGAATTGAGCGAAGCATCAACCTCTTCTACGTCTCTGGTTGACGCTCGCCATCGACATTGCCGGTGACCCCGACCTCCCCCGGCCTCCCCGACCTCACCATAGGCACCAGGGTGAGCTCGCGGTGCCTAAGCACATCCTCGTTTTCTCCCTCGCGTCCTGGTTCATTGCCTGCGTCTAGCACCGCCGTTCGCCGCCTCGGGTGCTCGTCGGGGACACTATTCCGGTGACCATTCGAGGGTCGCGCCGCCACTCCTGGGTCGGCCGCGACCCGCTCTCTCCAATGCCGCCCAGCACGCATCCAGGCGCGCACGGGATCGAGAGATCCGTGCTCGACCTAGGGGCTTCCCCATTGATGATGTCAGCCAGGCGTCATGCTGGCGTCATATTCCTTTTATTTTGTTTTTGTTATTCTCTATAAATAAATTCTGTAATAGATAAAATGCAGACAGGTGGGCCCTGTCTGTCAGGGTTTTTACATTTTTTTAAATCAGTTCTGAAATAAATAAAAGTCTGACATGTGGTGCCAAGTTCGAAAATAATTTAAATATTCCAAAAATAATTTAAAATGAATTAAAATTTGAGAAATTCATAACTAATTCATTTTAAATCAGAAAAATACAAATAATATATCAAAATGTTCAGAAAAATGAGAGCTATTCAATAGAGCTATAATCATGCACTGTTAAGCAACTTACATGACAAGTTTAATTACAAGAACATAGTAACCCCTCACAGGTGATTCCGGAGTTTCCCCGAGTTAGGGTTTTCACCCCTCAGAACCCCGTTTAAGCTATCAAGCATGCCTTAGGGTTTCTTTTCAATGCAAGATAGCTTGTCATATCATCCATGTTGATTGAGCATTGCACATGCCATATATTGAATGTTGCTTCTCCCTTTCTGGTATTTGGTTCTTCGCGATAGGATCCGAACCCGAAGTTGAGGTCAACAACACCGAAAATCCGTACCTATCTACCGACGGACAAGGAAAGCGTAGCCTCTCATTCTGAACCTACTTTTAAAAAGTATATTACTTTCTCGCTATGATGCACACGATTCCAATGTGGTCTTTTGTCAGTAGTTAGTGTTACCTATCTGCTGCATACTTTCCCCATTGTAGCCTTATACTCCTGATCCACTGCTCCTAGCATACCTAGGTTTGTCATCTGAGCGTTGCTAGAGCTTCTGAGATCGGCAGCTTAGCCATGCATAGTATCAATGTCTGATCTATCTGAACGATGAATCAGAATTACCGGAGAATCTAGAAAGGTAGGAGTTGGTGACATTTCCGAAGGAGTTAACTAAATCTGCTAAGGCTTGTATGGGAGGCCATGCTGGGTGTGGTTTTCGTAGTCCCATGATCGCCACCACTAGGAACCGAGTTCTTACCTTTGGAACCAAGACGAGCGTGCAACCACACGGGGCCTGGACAACCTCATGACTGACTAACTTTCCTAGTAGATTCCATGAGTCACATAGTTCGGGCGTTCCATTTGACATATGCATATAAAATCTTTTGAAAGATTTGCCGGGTGAAGTTGGTGCATTCATACCAGGTAGGTAAGCGTGGCCGAGGTTGCTTGGGGTAGATAGCGCCCCTGGTAAACCAACCTTGCCTCACATTTTTAAGTACCGGCTTCGGGATTTGACCCGTTACGGCGGAACCATACTTATTGCGTGACTCATGGTCTCGGCGAAAGCAAGGTAAAGGTCTTTGTCAACCACCCTCTGCCGGCCTTCCAAGGAAGAGGGCTAATAATTTGGCATTAAGAGTCGGTTGGTGCGTGTTGGTAAAGTTGTACACCCCTGTAGGGTTAAATATTTTCGAAAAGCCGTGTTCACGGTTATGAACGACTTGGCGACCGGACATAAGATCATAGATAACTTTAACCACTATAAAACTTGTTGATCCACGTGTGCTTAAGGATGCTTCCTCTAGGTCGAGGGGGTGATCCTAGATAGGAGGTTCTGATGAAGCCGGTGGTTACCGAGATGTGATGAACAAGATGAAGAAGTCGCTGTCTTATCCCTTTTTAAAAGATTCTGAATAGACGCGCCTCTTCTCTATCTTGTTTACAAATAAAGATTGCTTTCTGCAAAAGAAAATCTAGAGAAAGATTTTCTAGCCAGAGCATGTAAATAATACGTTATATAAGTCTTGCGGAGTACATTCTCATACTCAGCCTTGCGCCATTGTTGTTTTTCTATAGAGGATCTGGTTGCGACTGAAGGTGGCTTCTACGTTGACATCGACGAGTAGTTGGGGGTCCCAGGTAGCAGCCTGAGGACTATGGGATGGACGTTGCTTTTGGTTATGGCCTCTTAGGCCTTTTGTTAAGTTGTTGTGTAGAACAACATATTCTTCTTTCGTTGTGTGATGTAATGTTGGGTCTTTGACCTCTGGTTTGTAATAACTCTAATATCTTACTCTGTTAAGAGTTTAAACTTATGCTTTTGAATCCCTGTGTTCTGTAATGTTACCGAATCATACTGTGATCTTTCGTGTTTGGACTTGAACTTATCTTAGATGATGATCTGAGGTTCGTTTAACCCTAACCCTGGGGGGTGCTACATGTTTTGGTAGAGCAGGACTGCCTGTAGGAAACCCTTTTATTGGTCGATGTTGAGTCTAGAAGTTGACAAACTTATTTGAAAGTTAAAACTATTTGCAGAAACTCTGACTAGGATTCTTTTTACTCCTTCTCTGGTGTGTTTCTGTTGCTGGAGTTTCTGTTACCTTATTTGGTTTGAAAAGGTTTCATTCCTTACCTTATATCTGAAAACTTTTAGGATCGTGGTTTTGGGGTTGTTCTTTTAAAAAAGTACTCTGTACTTGGTTGCTATTCTCAGAGTTCCAAGATACTTCAGCTCTGTTGGGTGTGTACCATCTTAGCATTCCATTGTTATGGTTTGTAAGTCAGCTGGTTAGTGTATACTTCAGTATGCTTTGGTAATATCATGCCTGATAAGATGATACCTATATATCAAGTACTCTTTGTTCATCTTTTTGTCTTGTTTCCTCGAATTCCTTGTCTAACCTTCCTCTTGTTCTTTCAGGATGGGTGACACTTCTCGTGCTCGTACCTGTGCTCATGCACGTGGTGCTGCAAATGAGGGTGAATCTTCCAACCTTCCTCCACCGCCGTCCATGGTTCAACTCATGGCCATGTACAAAACCAACCGTGCTGACAACATGAGGCTCCTTGAAAGGATTGAGCGCAACACCGCTCAACGCCAGAACAATCAAGTTGGAATCAAGGACTTCACATGTCTCACTCCGCCAGTTTTCAGCTATTCCACTGAGCCACTTGATGCGGACTACTGGCTTGGCACCATGGAGCGCAAAATTCAGGTTGGTCATGTTGATCAAGCTGATTGGGTGACTTTTGCTGCCTATCATCTGGAGGGAGCAGCTAACTCCTGGTGGGAAAATTTCTTGGCTATGCAAGAAGATCAACATGTTGTTACATGGCAAGAGTTCAATGAAGCCTTCCGAGCTTATCATATTCCGGAGGGTCTGATGGATCAAAAGAGGGAGGAGTTCCTCAAGATTAAGCAGGGCACTGGTTCCGTGTGTGATTACCAGCGCAACTTTAAGCGTCTTGCCTGCTATGCTACTGAAGAGGTCTCCACTGATGTTAAGAATCAAGTTCTGTTCCGCAAGGGACTGGATCCTGAGGTTCTTCGTGATCTCCATCTCATGGATTTTGTTAACTTTCAAGGTCTTGTTAATAAGGCTATGAAAGCCGAGAGTGGGAAGGTGGAGTATGAAGAAACTCGTAAGCATCCTCAGGAGGGGTACAACAAGGCTGGTTCTGGTATTAAGAAGCATCGTGTCTTCGTGCCTTATAGTGATGTGCCACGTGCTCCTTATATTCCAAGGACTTCTAGATATGATCCTCGTCTGAATGCTACTCCAAGCAATACTGGTGGATCAAATTATCCTGCTCCTGGTACTGGATTAGGTCTTATATGTTTCAATTGTCGCCAGCCTGGCCACTATGCAAGAGACTGTCCTCAAAAGAGTGCCGCTGAGAAGGCACAACCCCCAAATAATAATGATAAGTATCCAGGTGCTGGAAAAGGACGCCTGAACCACATCTCTGCTGAGGAGGCTCAGGAAGATCCAAGCGTCATTATGGGTACGCTTCGCATCAATCAAATTCCAGCTGAAGTTTTGTTTGATTCTGGAGCATCGCATTCATTCCTGTCACAAGATTTTGCTCAAATGCATGGGATAAACTTTGAAGTTTATCTATTCCTCTGCTAGTCCAGTCTCCTGGTTCCAGTTGGCGTTCTACCATGGTTAGTCATGGGAATTTAATAGAAGTTGCATTTCAACTTTTCCCCACTTCTTTGATTGCCCTCAAGTCAACTGATATTGACATCATTTTGGGCATGGACTGGTTGACCCGTTATCAAGCCATTCTCGATTGTACAACCAAGTCTGTGACTTTGACTAGTCCTGCTGGCATAACAGTCGAGTCCTGGACCGTAGGGTCACTATCTCCTTCAGCTGTTTCTATTCCTAAAGCAGAGTTGTATGCTCTTGAAGTTCTACCTCCTTTAGAGATCCAAGACGTTTCTGTGGTCTGTGAATTCCCGGATGTCTTCCCTGAGGAGTTGCCTGGCATGCCACTTGATCGAAGTGTGGAGTTTGTCATAGAGTTAGTTCCTGGAACTACTCCTATTTCCAAAAGACCCTATTGTATGCCTCCTCATGAGCTTGTGGAGTTGAAGAAGCAATTAGAGGAGTTAGAAGGAAAAGGATACATTCAGCCCAACAAATCTTCTTGGGGATGTCCTACCATCTTTGTCAAGAATCGGGATAACAATATACCGTGTCTGGTTGTGGATTATCGCCCACTCAATGCTGTGACTATCAAGAACAAGTATCCTCTCCCAAGGATCAACGATCTCTTTGATCAGTTAAGTGGTTCCACTGTCTTTTCCAAAATGGATTTAAGGTCAGGGTATCACCAGATAAAGATCCGTAAGAAAGATATTCCAAAGACTGCTTTCACCACTTGTTATGGTCTTTACGAGTATACAGTCATGTATTTTGGTCTTACCAATGCTCTAGCCAGTTTCATGCGGCTAATGAACTCTGTCTTCATGGAGTGTCTTGACAAGTTCGTGGTGGTTTACATCGATGATATTCTGGTTTATTCCAAGACTGAAGAAGATCACGCTGAACATCTTCGTTTGGTGTTAACCAAACTCCGAGAACATCATCTCTATGCCAAGTTTTCCAAATGTGAGTTTTGGTTACAAGAGCTTGTATTTATTGTTCATGTTGTTTCCGCCCAAGGGGTTGCTGTTATTCCCAATAAGGTCCAAACTATCCTCGACTGGGAATCTCCTAAATCCGTCAAGGATGTCCGAAGTTTTCTCGGGATGGCTGGTTATTACCGTCGATTCATCGAGAACTTCTCCAGGATTGCAAAGCCAATGACTGATCTTCTTAAGAAGGATAAGAAGTTTGAATGGTCTGAGGCTGAAGAAAGCTTCCAGATGCTGAAAACCAAGTTAACCACCGCTCCGGTGTTAGTTCTCCCAGACACTAGCAAAGACTTTGTTGTCTTATGTGATGCTTCCCACCAAGGTTTTGGATGTGTGTTGATGCAAGATGGGCATGTGGTGGCTTATGCTTCCCGTCAGCTAAAACCACATGAGAACAACTACCCAACTCATGATCTTGAGCTTGCAGCTGTTGTTCATGCTCTTAAGTAATGGCGACATTACCTTCTCGGTAGTCGTTGCGAGTTATACTCGGATCATCAGAGTCTGAAGTATCTTTTCACACAACCTGATCTGAATCTCAGGCAAAGAAGATGGTTGGAACTCATCAAGGATTATGATTTGGGTCTCAACTATCAACCTGGGAAAGCCAATGTCGTTGCTGATGCGTTAAGTCGTAAGTCTTATTCCAACACCCTGCTGATCAAACAAGCACAACCTTCTCTTCATGGGGAATTCGCTCGATTGAATCTTGAAGTAGTTCCTCGTGGATTCCTTTCTACCCTTGAAGTGAAGTCTTCTATAGAGGATGACATCAAGCTTGCTCAGAAACATGATTCTGAAATTGCTGAGATCAAAGGGACCATTGATAGCGGAGTTGCTAAGTGTTTCTCTGTTGATAAACAATGTACTGTTTATTTTGGTGACCGTCTGGTAGTGCCAAAGAGAACAAAATTGAGGGAATTAATTCTCCAAGAGGCTCATGAATCACCTTTTTCTATCCACCCTGGAGGTACCAAGATGTATCGGGATCTTCGTCAAAGATTCTGGTGGTCTGGCATGAAGAAGGACATCGCTCGTTTTGTTGCCGAATGTGACATTTGCCGTCGCGTTAAAGATGAGCACCAAAGACCCGCCGGTCTCATGCAACCACATAAAATACCTGAGTGGAAATGGGATGAAGTTGGTATGGATTTCATCACTGGTCTTCCTAAGACTCAAAAAGGAAATGATGCCATCTGGGTAATCGTTGACTATATGTCCAAGGTTGCTCACTTTCTACCTGTTCGTGAGAGTATCAATGCTAGTCAGTTAGCAGATCTATACATCTCTCGAATAGTTGTTCTTCATGGGATTCCAAAGAAAATTGTCTCTGACCGAGGGAGTTTGTTCACCTCAAGGTTCTGGACAACCTTCCAAGCTGCTATGGGAACTCGTTTGTCTTTCAGCACAGCTTATCATCCTAGCACCGGTGGTCAAACCGAAAGAGTGAATCAAATTCTTGAAGACATGCTAAGAGCGTGTGTCATATATTTTGGCAAGAACTGGGAGAAATGTCTCCCTTTTGCTGAATTCTCCTACAACAACAGTTATCAGTCCAGTATTGGTATGGCACCTTTCCAATTCTTATATGGAAGAACGTGTCGTACTCCTCTGAACTGTTCAGAAACCGGCGAAAGAAAGTTCTTTGGTCCGGATATGATTCAGGAAGTAGAAGATCAAGTGCATATCATTCGAGATCGTTTGAAAACTGCTCAGCCTCGCCAGAAAAGTTATCATGATCGTCACCATCAACATATCGAATATGAAGTCGGTGATCAAGCTTATCTCCAAGTCACTCCTTTAAAGGGTGTCCATCGTTTCGGTATCAAAGGCAAACTGGCTCCTCGCGATGTTTGTCCTTTCCGTGTTCTTTCCAGGCAAGGTAATCTCGCATACAAGTTGGAGTTGCCTGCAAACTTCCCTGGGGTGCATGACGTCTTTCATGTGTCACAACTCAAGCGTTGCTTCAAAGATCATGTCTGTGGTGTTGATCACCAAACTCTTGATCTCCAAAAGGATCTGACTTATCGTGAGTATCCTGTTCGTATCCTTGATGAATCCAAGCGCAAAACTCGTCGTCAAAACCTTAAGTTCCTGAAAGTTCAGTGGTCTCATCACTCCGAGGACGAAGCAACCTGGGAACGAGAAAATCGTCTTAGATCTGAGTACCCTGCCTTCTTTTCTAAAACTTAGGCATCTCGGGTCGAGATTCTTGTAAGGGGGTAGAGCTATAACATCCCATGTTTGTAATATATGTACTCAGTACTTAAGCATGGCATGCATCCATTATCATCCAAGTAATGCATGTGATCAAGTGTGTTGAATTAAATGCAAAGCCTAAACCCTAGTTTCTCCCTTCTCTTTGGAACCACATTCAAATAGTTTGAATTTTTAAAATCACAAAATATTTGGAGCCCAAAAGGATTAATAGGGCCCCAGAAACATTTCAAATATTTCTAACAAAGTCTTGCATTTCTGAATTATTCAAAATAGTGAGTGAATTTGAAACTACAAAACTAAATCAAATCAGAAAAAAAATCTTCTGTTAAAAAAATAGAGCCAGAGAGCAAGCCAGGCCGCAGCCCAGCAAGCCTCCCTCCCCTTCCTTCCTTTCCCACGGCCCACTTGGCCCAAGCAGCAGCCCACCTGGCCCGGTACCGTTTCGTCGTATGTTCGTCGTCGTCTCCGTCGCTGGATCACCGGAAACAGCTCGGTGGTCGCTCGCCCGCCGCCGGCGAGCGCCAAGATGCGCGCCGCCGCCGCTGGAGACTTACAATGACCCCCTGCCGCCGAAGAGAACCCTACCCTTCTTTCTCCCCCTCGCGCGCTTCCTTTCTTCTCTGCACCGCGCATGGCCGAACCCTAGCTGGCGAGCCTCGCCGTCTCCGGCCACCCCGAGCCAAGCCAACACCACCTTGAGCTCCGCCTCGTCACCCTGGTTCATCTAGACAAAGGAATCGAAGCCGATCATGCAGAATCGAGCGCAACATCGACCTCTTCTCCGTCTTTGGTTGACGCTCGCCGTCGACATCGCCGGCGACCCCGACCTCCCCCGGCCTCCCCGACCTCACCATAGGCAGCAGGGTGATCTCGTGGTGCCTAGGCACCTCCTCGTTTTCTCCCGCGCGTCCTGGTTCGTCGCCCGCATCTAGCACCGCCGTTCGCCGCCTCGGGTGCTCGCCGGGGATACTGTTCCGGCGACCATTCGAGGGCTGCGCCGCCACTCCTGGGTCGGCCGCGACCCACTCTCTCCAACGCCGCCCAGCACGCATCCAGGCGCGCACGGGATTGAGAGATCCGTGCTTGACCTGGGGGCTTCCCCATTGATGACGTCAGCCAGGCTTCATGCTGGCATCATATTCCTTTTATTTTGTTTTTGTTATTTTCTGTAAATCATTTCTGTAATCGATAAAATGCTGACAGGTGGGCCCAGTCTGTCAGGTTTTAACATTATTGTAAATTATTTCTGAAATAAATAAAAGTCTGACATGTGGGCCCAAGTTCGAAAATAATTTAAATATTCCAAAAATAGTTTAAAATGAATTAAAATTTGAGAAATTCATAACTAATTCATTTTAAATCAGAAAAATACAAATAATATATCAAAATGTTCAGAAAAATGAGAGCTATTCAATAGAGCTATAATCATGCACTGTTAAGCAACTTACATGACAAGTTTAATTAGAAGAACATAGTAACCCCTCATAGGTGATTCCGGAGTTTCCCCGAGTTAGGGTTTTCACCCCTCGGAACCCCGTTTAAGCTATAAAGCATGCCTTAGGGTTTCTTTTCAATGCAAGATAACTTGTCATATCATCCATGTTGATGGAGCATTGCACATGCCGTATATTGAATGTTGCTTCTCCCTTTCCGGTATTTGGTTCTTCGCGATAGGATCCGAACCCGAAGTTGAGGTCAACAACACCGAAGATCCGTACCTGTCTACCGACGGACAAGGCAAGTGTAGCAACTCATTCTGAACCTACTTTTACAAAGTATATTACCTTCTCGCTATGATGCACACAATTCCAATGTGGTCTTTTGTCAGTAGTTAGGGTTACCTATCTCCTGCATAGTTTTCCCGTTGTAGCCTTATACTCCTGATCCACTGCTCCTAGCATACCTAGGTTTGGCATCTGATAGTTGCTAGAGCTTCTAAGATCGACAGCTTAGCCATGCATAGTATCAATGTCTGATCTATCCGAACGATGAATCAGAATTGCCGGAGAATCTAGAAAGGTACGAGTTGGTGACATTTCCGAAGGAGTTAACTATATCTGCTAAGGCTTGTATGGGAGGCCACGCTGGGTGTGGTTTTCGTAGTCCCATGCTCGCCACCACTAGGAACCGAGTTCTTACCTTTGGAACTAAGACGAGCGTGCAACCACACGGGGCCTAGACAACCTCATGACTGACTAACTTGCCTAGTAGATTCCATGGGTCACATAGTTCGGGCGTTCCATTTGACATATGCATATGCATATAAAATCTTTTGAAAGATTTGCCGGGTGAAGTTGGTGCATTCATACCAGGTAGGTAAGCGTGGCCGAGGTTGGTTGGGGTAGATAGCACCCCTGGTAAACCAACCTCGCCTCACATTTTTAAGTACTGGCTTCGGGATTTGACCCGTTACAGCGGAACCATACTTATTGCATGACTCATGGTCTCGGCGAAATCAAGGTAAATGTCATGGTCAACCACCCTCTGCCGGCCTTCCAAGGAAGAGGGCTAATAATTTGGCATTAAGAGTCGGTTGGTGCGTGTGGGTAAAGTTGTACACCCCTACAGGGTTAAATCTTTTTGAAAAGCTGTGTTCACGGTTATGAACGACTTGGCAACCGGACTTAAGATCATAGATAACTTTAACCACTGTAAAACTTGTTGATCCACGTGTGCTTAAGGATGCTTCCTCTGGGTCGAGGGGGTGATCCTAGATAGGAGGTTCTGATGAAGCCTGTGGTTACCGAGATGTGATGAACAAGATGAAGAAGTCGCTGTCTTATCCCTTTTTAAAAGATTCTGAATAGACGCGCCTCTTCTCTCTCTTGTTTACAAATAAAGATTGCTTTCCGCAAAAAAGATCTAGAGAAATATTTTCTATCCAGAGCATGTAAATAATAGGTTATCTAAGTCTTGCGGAGTACATTCTCGTACTCAGCCTTGTGCCATTGTTGTTTTTCTAAAGAGGATCTGGTTGCGACTGAAGGTGGCTTCTACGTTGACATCGACGAGTAGTTGGGGGTTCCAGGTAGCAGCCTGAGGACTATGGGATGGACGTCGCTTTTGGTTATGGCCTCTTAGGCCTTTTGCTAAGTTGTTGTGTCGAACAACATATTTTTCTTTCGTTGTGTGATGTAATGTTGGGTCTTTGACCTCTGGTTTGTAATAACTCTAATATCTTACTCTGTTAAGAGTTTAAACTTATGTTGTTGAATCCCTGTGTTCTGTAATGTTACCGAATCATACTTTGATCTTCCGTGTTTGGAGTTGAACTTATCTTAGATGATGATCTGAGGTTAGTTTAACCCTAACCCTGGGGGTGCTACAAAGATCCAGCTGTCAGGCCCATGTGGGGTGATTGCAATTGAGGGAGATTACAAAAGGTCCATTGCGTGTGCTTCAGCCGGATCTTCATTGGCCGAGTAACTGGTCATAGCGCAGGAAAAGCATCAAATGTTGGAGGTGGCAGCATTGGCCAAAGCAGCACAAATGTCTATGCCGGCACTCACTAATCCGCATGGAAATGTGTCATTTAAAGCTACCAAAGAGACCAAGAAGGTACAGGTGGATGAGACTTTCCCAGAGCATACAGTTACCATTGGGGCTGGCCTCACTGACAAATAGGAAAGCAAGCTCACCAGCTTCCTTCGTGAGAATCGGGATATCTTTGCATGGTCCACACAGAATTTGTAAGGAGTTCAGAAGGAGCTGGCTAAGCACTCTCTTCATGTAAGGCCAGATGCCAAGCCGGTGAAGCAACCCCTCCGCCGCTTCGCCGAAGATATGAGGAAGGTAATAGCTGCCGAGATTGCCAGGCTCTTAGTTGCTGGATTCATCATGGAAGTACTGCACCCGGATTGGTTATCAAATCCAGTCTTGGTCGAGAAGAAAAAAGATGATCCGAACGTGGCAGTGGTATGGTGCATGTGTATTTATTACATGAACCTCAATAAGGCGTGTCCAAAAGATCCTCCCCTGCCACGGATCGACCAAGTCATAGATTCTACTGCTGGGTGTGATTTGTTGTCATTTGTGGACGCGTATTCTGGATTTCATCAGATACCACTGAATCCGAGTGATCAAATAAAGACAACTTTTATCACCCTGTACGGGGTTATTGCTATCGTACCATGCCATTCAGACTGAGAAATGCAGGTGCAACATATCAAAGATGCATGCAAAAATACTTGCAAGATCAATTGGACAAAAATGTTCAAGTATACGTCGATGACGTGGTAATAAAAACTAAGCAAAGTCATACTCTAATTGAGGACCTGCTCAAACATTCGCAAACTTAAGAAGATTCCGGATGAAACTTAACCCGGAAAAGTGCACATTTGTTGTCCCAGCTGTCAAATTACTTAGATTTCTTATATCTAGCCGAGGAATTGAGGCTAACTCGACAAAGTTCAGGGCCATCAAAAGGATGGAATTGCCAAAAACCCTCAATGATGTACAAAAGTTCACACGATGCCTGGCCTCGTTGAGCAGATTTATTAGTCGGCTAGGTGAAAAAGCCCTACCACTATATCAGCTGATAAAAAAAACATACAAATTCACATGGACACAGCAAGCTGATAGCGCTTTCCATGAATTAAATAAAATGTTGGCAACAGCACCAATATTAGCATCACCACTGTCCAAAGAGCCAATGTTGCTCTATGTCGCCGCAACCAACAGAGTTGTAAGTGCAGTAATAGTGGTTGAACGTGAAGAAGAGGGCAAATTAGTCCAAAGGCCAGTTTATTACTTGAGCGAAGTGCTCTCTGTATCAAAGAAAAATTATCCTCATTATCAGAAAATGACATATGGGGTATATATGGCAGCAAAGAAACTGAAACATTATTTTCAAGAACACCCAATCCGGGTAATATGTGAGGCGCCTATCTCGGATATATTAGGCAGCAAAGATTCCAGTGGCCGAGTCGCAAAATGGGCCATAGAGCTAGCACCATATATTCCACAGTATGATAGGCGAGATGCAATTAAATCTCACGTTGTTGCGGATTTCTTCGTAGATTGGATGGAGATGCAATGCGAACCACCACTGCCAGACCCGAATTACTGTAAAATGCATTTTTACGGGTCCAAGACAAAAATGGGTCTGGGCGCCGGGATAGTGCTCACATCGCAAAGAGGGATCATCTCAAGTATGTGCTACAGATCCATTTTGCTTTCCAATAACGTTGCCGAGTATGAAGCACTTGTCCACGACATCAAAGTGGCCAAAGAGATTGGCATCAAAAGGATCATCTGCTTTGGCGATTCAGATTTGGTGATTCAGCAAGTGTCTGGGCATTGGGACGCACTGGACGCAAACATGGCGTTATATCGTT
Source organism: Avena sativa (assembly GCA_916181665.1). Taxonomy (NCBI): domain Eukaryota; kingdom Viridiplantae; phylum Streptophyta; class Magnoliopsida; order Poales; family Poaceae; genus Avena; species Avena sativa. The sequence continues at coordinate 312,461,995 of OV702283.1, forward strand.
TCCATGTGCAACAAATTTCGGGATACTTTGAAGGGTGTGAATTCCACCACGTCCCAAGAGCATAGAATGAAGCAGTAGATGTACTCAAACTAGGTTCGTCTCGGCAAGCAATACCACCAGGAATAGCATTGGAACACCTTAGGAAACCATCGATCAAGCCATCACCAGAATCCGAGTCAATCTGGGTCACCCCGGCGAATCAGGAGTCAGACGTTGTGCCAATGGATATTGACTCAGGGGCAGTTTCGAGTCACTCGAGGACTGATCCATTCACCTCAGGGATAGTTGAGTCACACTCAGGGACTCCTCAGGTCATGTCGGCAGAACATATGTCGGCTGAGCCAATGGAAATTGATGGGGAAATAGATCCGGAACCACTAATACCAACATGGGCACAGCCAATATTCAACTACTTAAAGGATGGAACTTTGCCGAATGATGAGATATTGGTGAGGCAAACAGAAAGAAGGGCAAAAGCATAGACCATAATCAACAAGGAGCTATACAAGAGAAGTGTGATGTGTACTGCAGCGTTGCATTAGCTCAGAGAAAGGCCAAGCGATTTTATTGGATATTCACCAAGGAGAATGTGGGAACCATGCGTCATCAAGGGCATTGGTAGCCAAGGCATTCCGACATGGATTTTATTGGACAAGTGCACTGGCAGAGGCACAAGAGCTAGTTGGAAAATGCAATGATTGCCAGCATTATGCATCCAAGTCACACTTACCAGCGTCTGATTTAAAGACTATACCAATCACTTGGCCATTCGCAGTATGGTGCCTAGATATGGTAGGACCATTCAAACCAGCAACGGGATGCATGGCTCATATATTGGTGATGATTGATAAGTTCACCAAATGGATAGAAGTGAAGCCCATCAAAAAATTGGACGGTAAAACAGCTGTCACATTCTTAAGGGACATAATCCTAAGATATGGTTACCCGCACAGTGTAATCACAGATAATGGCACAAACTTTGCTGAAGAAGCTTTTGCTCGATTCTACGAAAAAACCAAATAAGACTCGATGTAGCATCAGTCTCTCATCCAGAATCAAATGGACAAGTTGAACGAGCTAATGAATTAGTTCTATCCGGGATAAAACCCCGCCTGATGGAACCACTCCAGAGATCACCTGGTTGTTAGATAGAGGAACTACCCTCAGTGCTATGGAGTCTAAGGACAACTCTGAATCGGTCAACAGGCTATACGCCATTTTTCCTTGTGTATGGGGCAGAAGCAGTTTTGCCTGCCGACATAGAGTATTATTCGCCAAGAGTAAGGCAATACTCGGAAGCCGAGGTAAAGGAGGCCCGAGAATATGGAGTTGACTTACTCGAAGAAGCAAGGGAAATGGCATTATCCAGATCCGCTATATATCAACAAAATCTCTGATGCTACCATAGCCGGAAAGTTCAACCTCGTATTTTTTGAGAAGGGGATATGGTGCTAAGGCTAGTGCAGCGCACAGCTGGAATGCATAAGTTATCAGCCCCATGGGAGGGTCCATTCATTGTAATCAAAGCATTGCACAATGATTCATATTATCTCCTAGATGCTCGTGAAGCGCAAAAGAACAAGGCGGACAAATCAGGTGATGAGACCAAAAGGCCATGGAATGTGGCACCGCTTCGCCCCTTCTACACTTAGGAGAAGCAGTGCATGTATCACTCGAACTCTCATATGTCGGACATTTGTGACGGCTATGTGCTGATAATAAAATGGTATGACTCGAAACACTAACTCGGGGACTGCCCCTTATGTTTTCCCTTTCAATTATTTTATGTCGGCTGGCGTGACACCCAAAGCTTATCTTGGAACAAGTAGTGTTTACTCGGAAAAAATCAAATCTTTGACTATGCTGTTGTCCGAAAACATGGCTTCATGGCAAGGAAGAGGAAAGGATGCATGAGGAGTAAACATGAACGTCGGATAAGTACAAGGAGAAATGTGAGTCGACCCTATGTCTTTGCCTAACCCACTTCAGGTTATATTGTATTGTGTGTTGAATAATCCTCGGCCAAGTGATCTAAGTTTCATACCCGCTAACTATATCCTTAGTACTTTGAGACTCTAATGTCGAACGCCAAAAAAGGTAGACAAGATCCAAAGTCAAGGAAAGGTGAAACAGCAAAATGAGACTCGGGGACTTGCCCTTGGATGATTCACACTCAGAACATAACAAGATATTTAAAGCCTTATCAAAAGGCACACAACCAAACATAAGTGCAATGTATATTACATTTGTACCTGGCATACCGGGGATCTCATCAAAGTTCAAGTATTTGTCCTATCCAGTCTAAGAAGCAGCAGGACTCGGAGGAGCAGTCTTGGAGCTAGGAGCATCGATTGGAGCATCTGCCGAGTTAGGGGCATCGGTAGCCGAGTCTTCAGGATCTTCTGACTCTGTGGCCTCACTGTCGGCACCCTCTTCATTAGCAACTTCAACAAGTGGTTCGCCAAGGTTGAGGAAGCTGGACCCGTCGCACCAAGCATGCACCATAGTATACTCGATCATGGCGTAGGCTCGCTCCTGGCGTCTCTTGTTCAACTCAGGATCATTCAGCCACTTCCCATCTCCCCTTATGCGTGAAAGCACATCAATATTTATGTCCTCATACCAGGAGAGCACGAAGGAAAGGGCCTTGTCCGCTACTCGGTCGGCTGACTCACGCCACTGATCTAGCCTGTCCTCGGTGTGAAGCAATTTTTCGCAAGGGGCTCGATGAGTGCAGGTGCATCTTCATCTGGCCAGAGCATGCGGAACGCATGAATGGCTGATTTGAGCAAGTCCACGCCGCAGGACTTGAGGGTCTTGACGCGCTCCCACAGTGCTTCGATATGCTCATCGTTGGTTAACTCTCCATCAGCTGGAGCACCAGACTCGGCTCTCACCTTCTTCATGGCCCGAATGGCGAACAAATTGGCCTCAGGGAAATTCTCTGGAAGCAAAAGAGAATCTTAGCAAAGTAACTAACAAATATGACAAAGTCGAGAACAAGAAAGCACAGTGCAAAAAAGAGTAAGAACTCACTACCGAGAAAAGAGTTTATGGTCCGAGTTTGGTTTGCCAAGCCTTGGCCTTGGCTTGGAGTGCATCCAGATCCATATTTGCTGACTCAACCGCCGACTTGGCCTCCTTGAGCAGCTCCCTAGTTTTCTCGGCGCTGGCGGCGTGTTGGCCGTCTTTCTCGGCAAGCTCTTCCTTCAGCCCCTTCACCTCGACTAAGTGTTTCTGCTCCATGTCGGCCATCAACTTCTTCAGCCGAGTCACCTCGTCTCGCTCCTTCTGGAGTTCATCTTGGTACTTATCTGCTTATTCGGAACAAATTACTCATCAGCAGCAACAGAAATATCTTGACCCACCAGGATAATAAGGCAAGAGAATGGCACGAACACAAAACAGCGCGAGGAAGGCAAAAAACTTACTCTCTGTCTCGCTGATCTGCGAGTGGAGCGCATCGATGGTGGACTGGGCAGAAGCTGTGGGAAAAGAGAAAGAAAAGACTAAGGAAATGAAGCGAAGAAAGGTACACCGAATAAAGATATGGCGAGTAAGAAGATTACCTTGGCCTTCGGTCTCGATTTGCAGCTTCTCAAAAGCAAGTTCGAGCTTGCGATGCTCCAGGAAGAGAGCTTGATGCACTTTGGTGCGCTCATTATGTGTAAGCTGCACAAAGGATAAGGACAGTGAATAAATGGAAAAGTCAAGCTCCCAGCCGGATAAAGAGTGACTCCTATCTTAGAGCTTATAGCCGAATAAGTTTCTCATTCGGCAGTAACCTCGGGGACTAGGGATCGAAAGTCTAACATGCGAGCTTGGCATAAGGATATAAAAGGCTAAGTTATTGCTTAGAGCTTACAGCCGAATAAGTTTCTCATTCGGCAGTAACCTCGGGGACTAGGGATGGAAAGTCTAACATGCGAGCTTGGCATAAGGAAATAAAAGGCTAAGTTATTGCTTAGAGCTTACAGCCGAGTAAGTTCCTCACTCGGCAGTAACCTCGGGGACTAGGTGATATGTATAACAGAAATACTCATCACACAAAAGAGTAGAAAAAATATTTACCTCATTCACTTCATCCGCGCGAGCCATTAAGGTGATGTCTTGCTAGGTCATATTAGAGACGGCCTTGGGGCCCAGCTTCAGTTTTTTTCTAGCACGGGTGCTGACGTCCTGCTCAACCGCTGCATTCCACGCCAAAGCATAAGGCTCAGCCGAACCAAGGCCTTTCCCGCTGAGCGTCCGAGTGAGAACTTGCCCCATTTTCAGGGTAGTTCCCACATTGGCGCGGGTGGCAGCGGCACTAGTATGAAGGGCAACATCTTTAGAGCCATCACCTGACCCGGCAGCCACAGACCCGCTCGATTTACCCGTTGATGCAAGCATTGTTGCTAATGTCGAGGGCCGGATCTGAGGAGCGGTACCCGAAGCACAAACCAAAGTTGTTTGTTTGGTGGAGGTGGTCTTGCCGGATGAAGTACGAGCCGGACCAGGAGCCATAGGCCGGGTCTAGTTCTTTGACAGAAGAGGAGAGTGAGAAGATTTGTTCGGAGAAGAAAGGGTAGCCGACTGACTGGGCTTAGCAGTTGTGCTGGCACCACGATCAGGAAGTTGTTCATGTGCACCATCTTGAGGGCTGATGCCAGAGGAACTGGTGGCAGAGGTTTTCTCGGCGCCAGCATCGCTGGCACCAAGATCAGGAAGTTATTCCTGACCAGCACCAAGGGTGCTGGGCCGAGTCTCCTTCGCCAGGTGCGCCACCGGGTCTGACTGACACTAAGAAGCATGAGCCTCAACAGTGGGAGCCTCGACTTGGATGGGGTTCTGCACCATAGAATCAGTCGGAGCAGGTGCAGGCCTTAGCGGCGAGGCGATGCTAGGAGTAGCCTGGTTAGCCGACAGAGGCGCAGCGCTGAAAACAACAAGACACGCATAAGAAAATAATAGCAACATATAAGAAGGAAAAACGTAATGTAAGTTGAACACAAAAGCTTACCCGGTAACAACCGGATAACGCGGTGGGCAACGCGTGACTTGGCGCCCAGCAGCTTTCCGAGTCTCAGCTAGCGTGGCAGCAGCAGGAGCAGCGGGAGTGGCCTTGCTCTTTTTGGCCGGCTGAGTACTGGAGGAGGCCCCGTGTCGCTTATTCGTCTTAGCGACGGGGATCTTGCTGACTCCGCCCACGGCGAGAGGAGGAGTGTCATGTACCTGCCCAGCTGCATAAGTAAATGGCAGGCTTACTCGAATAAGTTAGAGGGCTAAGGTCACAGGGCATGTACCTCCAAAATCATACAATCATCATCCTCATCATCGTCAGACCAATCTTGTAAGGGGTTTCGAGATTGACTCTTACCCTAAGTTGAAGCAGCAGCCGTATGCGAAATGGGCATGAAGCAGTCCAAATCATACTCGACTTCGTCGGAGTCGGAGCGATCCTCGTTGTAAGCGCTAGGAGGGACAGTACTGTCATCAACCTGGTGAACAAGGTTCTGCGAGAGACAAACAGAATAAGTATTGGAAACTAGACTGAGAGCAGCAAACAAGCTAAAGCTGACTCGGCAAGGAAAGTGACTCGGAAACTTACCCAGGGGACAGGCTTGACCTGGCTAAACGGAGGGCAGCTCCAAGCCCAATCATCCGCCAAGTTCAGTTTGAAGATTGAGCTTACTCGGCGAGCCACGGAATCGTGGGTGAGCTCCTTCGTGGAGTGCCGAGTGGGGTCATGGGAGCCACTCATGAAGCACATCTTGTGGCTCTTGGCTTGGATAGGTCCTACCTGGCGAGAGATGAAGGTGCACATGAGATCTGTGTCGGCGAGATGAAAGTTCTCATCCGACGAGAGCAAACTTTCCAAGATCACATTGGCCTCATTCATCGCAGCGTCTTGGTCGCGCGGGTCAAGCTGCCAGAATTTCTTGCTGGGAACCTCGTCCGAGAAAGGGGGAGTCGGATGTTATCAGTGGCCCCGTTGTTTTTGACATAGAAGAAAGTCCTATGCCATTTATTGCAAGAGTCGAGGCCAGTGACCCGAGGAAAGATGGAGTCTCTCCTGGGAGTGATGCTAGTGGCACCGCACCGAGTCGGTTTCTTCTCGGCTCGGGGGGCGCCAGGCTGAGGGATAACTTGCACCCTAAAGATAAAATATTTGGCCCACAGAAGAACTGTAGGCCAAATGCCAAAATAGGCCTCGCAAGCGGAAATGAAGAAGTAAAGGGAGCCAATCGCGTTGGCAGGGAGATGATGGGTCTAGAGATGGAAAGTGGAAAGAAACGAAGAAAATAAACTGCTCACTGGCAGAGCGAAACCTTGCTCAAAATGAGAAAGGAAAACCACCCGCTCATTGGCATCGGTTTTGGGGGAGATCTCACTGATGGGAAGACGGCAGTCGACCTGGAGCGGGATGCGCCTAGTGGAGAGGAGCCATTCGACCTCCTGGGAGGAGACCTTAGAACCCTCCCAGTCACCGCGCTCGCTGGCGGGAACCTCCTATTCCTCGGCCCCATCAGCACCGTCGCGTGTGTCCATGATCCTCCTGGACTCAATCTCCTCTGCCGTTCGAAGAGGTTTGGAAGAACAAGGACCCGTAGCGGAATGAGAAGAGAAAAGGACGAATCGCAGGGCAAGAACAGAAAGCAGGAAGAACCGCAGAGGGGGAAGTTTGATTTCGGAGGCGCGAGGAAGAAGAAGAGGCAAGGGGAAAACTGAACGGGCGAGGGGAGTTGTAACCCCCTCACCCCTACTTAAGGGCAGTAAAAACCCCAATCGTGGGATCCCCCTGCGCCGTGCGGCCAGCGTGTGGACATGTACCCGGCCGAGTAAGCCAATCAGCGGGCGCCATGTGACAAAAATACACGGAAAATCCCCTGCCACGTCATGATAGGAAGGACAAGGGGCGCAGACCGATGTGACTGCCACAGTGAAGGGGAATAACTGCGCAGCCATCACTGTGCCACCAGAGCTTGGAACAAAATTTGAGGCAAGTTACCATGATTACCAGCTGTCAGTGACCGAGGCACGCCAAAAATGACTCAGAATTGGCCAAAATGACTTGGCACGAGGCGAAAATGAGCCAGAAAATCAAAGAATAGACCCAGAAACTGTTAGACAGACTCGGCAGAATGGGAAATCACGCCAAATAGTGCGCCATAAGCAAAGAATAAGGACAAAGGAAAAAGTTCCAATTACGTTAAAGGAACCTGGAGATGCCTAACAGCTTGAACTGGTAAACCTCACCAGCTTCGAGGACTAATGTCGGGGGGATAACCCCCGGTAGGGTCACAAGGGGTGAAACACAGCCCAGCTTGTCTTGCTCCGAGTAAATAAAGAACCAGGTCAAGTAAGTACGGCCGGGAGAGAGAATCCTAACTATGTCGGCCCGTATAAGACAAAGTTGTTAATCTTGCAGGAACCAACGAGCCGAGTCTCCCGAGGAAGGTCCAAGTCAGATAGGACGCGTGGCACCTTTCCGAATGAGTTTTAGGAGGGACCATGGTAAAGCATGGTCAAAAGATAAGGGCGACGCCGGGTGACACAAAAGGAGCCAGGTGATGCCCAAAGCAAGGTATGACGTACAAAGTTACTGCGTGACGCCAAAAGGAACAGGAGGCGACGTACCAGAAGACCGTTAGCTGTCTAGCTTTATGGACTAGGCCATTGGGCTTAGGGCAAGCCCATGACCCGACCTGCATAGTAGGGACCAAGATCCAAACAGTAACCCTAGAACCCAAAGGGTTGTAACCTAGCTAGAACCACCTATATAAGAAGGGGCATAGCAGTAGTAGGAGGAGGTTGGACCAAGTAGCGAATTAGTGCCTTGTACACTAGTTCATATAGCTCAAGGAGCACTTGTAAATTCGGAGCATCAATAAAATTCCTAAGTGTGGAGAGTTCATCTTCCTCTTCGTGCATGGCAAGACCGTGCACTCCCTCCCCGGTGACCACAAGCACCCTTTCGGCCCCCAACTTAAGACTACCCATGGCATCTGCCGTGACACCACCACGACAGATATCCTAGGAAACCCTTAATTGCGGTGGTATGTATGGCTGACTGCTCTTAGGCATCATAGTGCTTATTTAGAGGTGACCTCAGTCATGGCTCAACAAAGTGTCTTCCTACGAGCCTTGTAGTGAACATCTTATTATGGAGCTCCATCCACACATCTCATGGCACGAGAATCATGTTATCTTAAATTATTAATAATGACAACACCATGCTAGAGGAGTATCCTACATACCCAAAAACGTTTAGCCCTATTGCATTCCACCATGCTCTCATATGAACTTGTTACTTGCTTCCTTTTAATTGTTTTAAGTACATTTTTGCACACAACCAAAAACCTTCCAAACACTCTTTACTTGAGATCAAAGGCAACTTACAAGTATCCTTTGGTAGATAGTGACGAGGGGCATAAATACCTTGACCAATAGCTCTATGGGTTCAATATCTTTACTTTGAAACTAGCTACAATTGATCAGTGCACTTGCAGTCATTAGAGGCCACCTCCTTTTATAGGCGCCATGGGGCTGCCCCTCCCTTACTCTCATTCAATCTCCATTAAAGCACTTTAATTTCCTTAAAGGTCTATTAAAACACTTTAATTCCATTAAAGGTATTTCCATTAAAGCACTTTAGTTCCATTAAAGAACTTTAATTCCCTTAAAGGTCTATCCATTAAAGCACTTTAGTTCCATTTTAATGCAACTCAATTTAATGAACACTTCATTTAATGAGTACTTCACTTAATGAACACTTCATTTAATGAACACATTAACATTTTGATCCCTTCCTTTGTTTTGATACCCCGAAACTATTTCGGCAGATTTGGCAGAACAATTTTCTATAATGTCCATTGACTTCCCATGTGTTTCCTATCCGCTCAAAAGTGTCGGTTAACCTTAAGTGTGTTCCCATACGGGTGCGGGAACTATGTAGACATGATCGAGACTTTCTATGATAAATAATCATTAGCGGGACCTAGATATCCATAATGGCTCCCACTAGTTCCTCGAATAACTCATGATCGTCTAAACTCTTTCGCTATAATCAAATTCCTTTTGTCTGGCAATATATTACTTGTCTAGCATTCGATCACTCGGTATCATCTATACTTTTTTAATCTTGTTCCCGACAAGTACTCTTTTTCTCGTTCTTGTGATATGACATTCTAGTGATCCAAATCACTTCCTTGCAAGCCTATATCAATGTGATATGACCGAGAGGCCCTGAGTATATGTCTTCATCATCCGGATGGACAAATCCCAATCTTGATCCACAAGCCTCAACTGACACTTTCCAAATACCTGATGACATCTTTATGATCACCTTGTTATGGTGTGATGTTTGATGTAATCAAAGTACTCTTCCGATGAAAGTTATTGACATGATCTCATGGTCTAAGGACATTGAGTTACTATGAACGTGATAGCAATTTAAAATTGCTGACATGATCGTATTGCTACATCTACTCCAATTATATGACCTTGTTATTAACAACATCCAATGTTACGATCAGGAAACCTTTGATCATTTGTTAATCAATAGACTAGTATAAAGAGAGGCTTTACTAGGAACCATTTGTGTTTATAAATCACATGTGTATTAATGTTTCCTTATTAATACAATTCTAGCATAAAAAATAAACATCTATTATAAACCTGGAATAACATAATAAGCACTTTTATATTGCCTATCGGGCATATTCCTTTCAGTCTCCCACTTGCACTAGAGTTAATAATCTAGTTTACATAGTCATGAATCTAACATCCATAGAGTTTCGATGTTGATCATGTTTTGCCCTTGGGAGAGCTTTACTCAACGGATCTGCAACATTCAAATTCTTATCTACTTTCAAAATCTCTACATCGCCATCCTGAACATGTTCCTAGATGGAGTTAAAGCGGCGCTTTATATGTTTGGAATTCTTGTGAGACCTTGGTTCCTTATAATTGTCTATGGCACCATTGTTGTCACAATATATCACCATAGGATCGAAAGCACTTGGAACCACACCCAGGTCAGAATGAACTCCTTCATCCAAACTGCTTCTGCCACTTCTTCTAAAGTAGAGATATATTCCGCCTTCATTATAGATCTTGCAATCACTAGTTGCTTGTAGCTCCTCCAACTCATCGCTGCACCATTCATCAAAAATACATATCCGGACTGTGACTTAGAGTCATCCAGATCGGTGTCGAAGCTATCATCAATGTAACACCTTGCGACGAGATCTTCTTCACCTCCATATACGAGAAACATGTCTTTAGTTATTCTTAAGTACTTAAAGACATCCTTGACTGCCTTCCAGTGTTCTGAACCTAGATCAGACTGCTAGTCAAACTAACAGCATGTGGTACATCTGGCCTTGTACATAACATAGCATACATAAGAGAAGCTATGGCTGAGGCATAGGGGACATGGTCCATTATTTCTCTATCTTTTTTTGTCGTTGGACTTTGAATCTTACTCAAAATCGTTCCTTGCAACATCAATAAGAACCCTTTCTTACTTCCAACCATTTTGAACTTCTTAAAAATCTTTTCAAGGTATGTACTTTGTGAAAATCCTATTAAGCGTCTTGATCTATGTCTATAGATATTGATGCCTAATATGTATGCAGCTTCACCAAGATATTTCATCGAAAACTTACTATTTAAGTAATACTTTATACTTTTCAAAAGTTCTATGTCATTTACAATCAACTATATGTCATGCACATATAATACTAGAAATACAATAGAGCTTTGACTCACTTTATTGTAAATACAAGCTTCTCCGATGGTTTGGACAAATCCAAAACTTTTGATGACTTTGTCAAATCAGACATTCCAACTTCGGGATGCTTGCTTCAGTCCATAGATAGATCGCTGAAGTTTGCATACCTTAGCATCCCTAGGACCAACAAAACCTTTTGGTTGTATCTGATGCGGCTCAGATCACTATAGAGCTTCGTTGGGAAACTCCAAGAAGAAGGTATGATGAGTACTGCAGCAAGTTTTTCCCTCAGTAAGAAACCAAGGTTATCGAACCAGTAGGAGGAAGGAAACAACTCAAAGGTGTTGCTAGCAACTGGAAACCTGCACAACACAAACTCAATACTTTGCCCCAACGAACAGTGAGGTTGTCAATCTCACCGGTTTGCTGAAAACAAAGGATTAACTGTATGGTGTGGAAGGTAATGGTGGTTTGTAGAAAGTAAACAGGAATAGTGGAAGATGTATCAATGGTAAAGATTGGACCAGGGTCCATAGTTCACTAGAGGTGTTCTCCTTAAGATAAACAACATGGCATGCTGGGTAAAGAAATTACATAAGGGCAATTAACAGGACAGAGCAAGGCATAACAATGCAATACTAGACATTCATGATCCTATGAGATTTGATTGGGCAATACAATAAGATACATAGACCGCCATCAACTGCATCTATGACTAGTAATCCACCTTTACTTTATCATCCTAACCCCCTCTAGTATTAAGTTGCACGCAACGGATAACTGCTTTAAGCAAAGTGTGTAAGGTAAACAATCAACTTGTTCCATGAACAAGAGATCGTTGTTTTCCCTCTAGTAGCAACAGCTGATCTACAACCTTAGAGATTTCTGTCACTTCCCGAGATTAAATAGAGGCATGAACCCACTATCAAGCATAAATACTCCCTCTTGGAGTACTAGCATCTACTTGGCCAAGATAGCTACTACAAACAGAGAGCATGCAAGATCACAAACAACACAGACATGATAGAATCAATAAGATAGAATCATTAACCAATCTGACATAGTAATCTCAATATCCATCGGATCCCCGCAAACACAACATGCAAGATTAAAAATAGATGATCATGATCATGAACGGAGCTCGCAAGATCTAAACATGGTAGCACAAAGGAGGATAAACAACCATCTAGCTACTACATGGACCCATAGTCCAAGGTGGAACTACTCACTCTTCATACCGGAGGCTAGCATGGTGATGAAGAAGGCCTCCGGGATGATCTCTCCCCTCTGGCAGGGTGCCGGGAAGAGCTTCAGATCCCCCCTGATCTAGGGACGATGGTGGCGGCGGTTACAGACTATTTCATGGAAGATTGAACGGGTACTTAGGGTTTTTGTATCGGGGGATTCTAATAGGCGAAGAGGGAGGCCGAGGGGGTGCCCGAGGCGGCCGCACCTCCCCTAGGAGCGGGCCAAGCCTGGCCGCGCGGCCAGGGGGTGTGGCCCCCTCGCGGGCCTTCTCCGTCTTGTCTTCTGGCTCCGTGTTCCCCATGGTAAAATATTGACTTTGGCTTGTGTCCCGTACAATTACGGGAGTATTGATTTTCTGCCTTTTCTGGAACCAAAAACAGAAGAAGACAGGCAACTGGCATTGTGGCATCTTGTTAATAGGTTAGTCCCAGAAAACATATAAAAATACCTCAAAGTGTAGACAAAGAAAATCAAAGTAGATACTAAACAAGCATGGCACATCAAAAATTATAGATACGTTTTTGACGTATCAGTATCATATACAACTCCTCCTCAATGTTTCCATTAAAGAACGTTGTTTTGACATCCATCTGCCAGATTTCATAATCGAAAAATGTAGCAATTGCTAACATAATTTTAATAGACTTTAGCATCGCTACTAGTGAGAAAGTCTCATCGTAGTAAACTCCTTGAATTTTTTGGAACCCCTTCGCGACAAGTCGAGCTTTACAGATGGTCACATTATAATCAGTGTTTGTTTTCTTTTTTGAAAATCCATTTATTCTTAACGGACTTCCGGTCATGAGGTAAGTCTACCAAAGTTCAAACTTGGTTATCATACATGGATTCCATCTCGGATTGCATGGCTTCTAGCCATTTGTTGGAATCTGGGATCATCATCGCTTCACCATACGTCGCAGGGTCATCATTTCCATCTATCATGAAATTAAGGACTAGATCATCGTATAGTTCAAGAGCTGCATGATGAGTCCAAAATTTAAGAATTTTTACCTTTTGTTTTTGCATAAATAGAGTGGGGATCTTTGTATTTCACTGCGTTCGCACGCACCTTTTGTATTTATTTAAATGGGATCCCAAATCACTTAGGATATTATGAACATATAAATTAAAGTTGCCATATTATACTATAATATGATATTTTTAAGTGATAAAAGTCATTTTGAGGAATTACCTTCGCACTTGGGCAAATACCAAGCGAGGAGAGGAAACCAGGGCCCGTAACGACCAGAGGAACAGGCGGGGCCCACCCATACCGCTCGACCGTACCATGTGTCTCTAGGTCCGCCTCGTCAAATACTTTCTCCTAGCAAAGACAGCAGAGGGATTCGACATTCACAGCCACCAGAAACCACGAAAAACCACATCTGAAAGATATTTGAAGGAGGAACTTGGCAGGGGAGAAATTCTTGCTGATACATGGATCATTGGAGGACAACGCATCATCCCCTTCATCATCAACCGCTGCATCTACATTACCACCATTACTCATCCTTCATCCATTATATCTTGTTGTAATTCCATATTCAATTGTGGTTTGCACTAGATCTATTTCATTATATTCATCCATCCATTTGATTATGATGATGTTGTTGACTACTTCTATGTTTGAGTAGTTCCTTTGTTCTTGGTGAGATGAGGAAACCCTAGCACTATTATGAATTTGCAATAAAGATGATATATTCTTGTGTCCATGTGACTTGCCAGTTTATGAAAGATTTGTGATTTGTGTTTAATCTCGCTCTCTCTCTCTCTCTCTCTCTCTCTCTCTCTCTCTTTAGATGGTATGTGAAATTCGACCACATACCATTTACCTTCGGGACTAAAGGGATGGAGAAATGCTTTGGACGTGCTTTCGGATTGTACCCGGAATAGTCACGTGACAGATTGACGCCGACTCGTGAACTATGCGGTCAAAGGAGGAATAAATAGGGACTTCCTAAGCTAATTACGATATCCACGGGGAAACTCTTAATTGTGGTGGTCTGTATGGGTGAATACTCTCAGGCATCACGGTGGTTATTTAAAGGTGAGCTCACTCTTGGCTCAACAAAGTGGCTTCCTACGAGCCTTGTAGTGAACATATTATTATGGAGCTCTCTCCACACATTTCATGATACAAGAAGTATATTATATCAAATTTTTAATAATAACAGCACCATGATACAGGAGTATCCTACATCCCCGAGGACGTTTTGGCCCTATTGCATTCCACCACGCTTTTATACGTACTTGTTACTTTCTTTCTTTTTAATTTTTTTAATTACATTTCTGCATACAACCAAAAAAACATTATTTACTTGAGATCAAAGGCAACTTACAGGTATCCTTTGGTAGATAGTGACGAGGGGCATTAAGACCTTTACCAATAGCTCTTTGTGGGTTCGATATCTTACTTCAAAACTAGCTAAAACTGATCTGTGCACTTGGAGTCATCAAGCTATTTTCTGTTGTCGTTGCCAAGGAGCTAAGCACTTTTGGTATTTGTTCTTAGTTGCTTATTTTACTAACCGTTTTACTAAAGTTGCTTACTAGTTTCAGGTCAGCACCAGGACTGCACTCGAACTGATGAATCAGCTCGATGCAACTAAATACCTCGGAAAGTTCAATAGAGGACTTGTTAAAGAACTCCTGAGTGGGGGCGAACCGGAATACAAGGTCAACCCTCTCTTTATCACCATCATTAAAGAAAATTCTTTTGCATGAGATGATCTAGATGGGGATCCTTACACAAATTTAATGCATTTTACGTAGCTATGTTGGACTCTTAATTGCAAGGCTATTCTGATTATGAATTAAAACTAAAATTATTTAGCCAATTTCTACTAATACTGCTTTAGCATGGTATAGAATTTGCCCTACATATAAAATATATACTTGGGAGAAACTTAAAGGAGAATTTGTGATTCGATTCTTTACCAAGGTAAAGACGGCTGAAGTAAGAAGGGCGATTACAAACTTCAAGAACCGCCCAGGTGAAGGCTTAGTAAGGGCCTTCAAAAGGTATAGACCCTACTTTATAAACGTACCCATCATGATTTATCTGAATGGTACGTTTTACACATCTTCTATTAAGGATGGAAATTTTACCCATGGGTACGGGTACCCGCGCATACCGTACCTGCATGGGTAGGGTATGGGTACACTTTTATACTCATGGGTAATACCATACCATATCTATTAAGTCACGGGTATCGGCATGGGTATATACTTGTACCCATGGGTATACCCATACTCTGCCCATTTAAACTGACATGTCAAACTTACCTATAGAGTTTCAACCTATGGGGCCGAGAAGCCTAGGGACGAGTATGAGATTGTGACTTCTAAACTTCAATTTGATACTTTCATGTGCTCGTCTACTATTAGTAAGTAGAGATTATTGTAATTTCTTTAAATATGCTATTGATGAAAGTAAAATTTTGAATAACTTGTGTACTATTGGTTATACCCGCCGGATATGGCTAAAGTTTTATACCCATGGGTACGGGTATGGGTAAGCTTTTGTACCCATTGACTACATGGATATGGGTATGGTATTGCTATATCCTGCCCATACCCTGCCCATTGTCGTCCTTATCTTCTATAGAGGACTTAATCAAGAAATTAAACATGAGCTAGATACCAATTTCGGAGGCTCCTTTATGGAGTTAACTATAACTAAAGCTTGGGAACTTTTATAACGCATTTGCCATAATAGAGAGATATGGGGATTTGATTTAGGCGGTGAAGGAGGTATAGAGATTGAATATGATTGTCTCAATGATTATAAAGAATATGGTAAGGTAAAATAAACTGCTGATGAACTCCAACTTGATGATGATATTGTTTTGCAAATTCTTCAGTCTTTTATAGAACATATTGAGGCTCCTAAAAGGACTAGCTCCATTACACTCCAGCACCCGAGCCAGTCGTAGAAAATGATCCAATAATTACAGCTCATATTGAACCATTGCGGGAGGTACCCCCATATGTTGAACCCCTTTCTTTCCCAAGGACGGTGAAGAAACATATGATGGCTCAGCAGCTGGAAGATGAAACAGACGAAGAATTATTCCTAAAACAGCTAGAAGAAGCATAGGTAAGGAAAACCAAATAAGTAAGTGTACAAGAGATGGGGGATCCAGTGAAGGAAGACATGCTGACCATGTTTTCTCACTGCAACGTGATTGAGCTCAATACTGAAGCCTCGCAGTTCGTCGAAGCTAAGGTGAAAGCGAAATAAGTTGGTAAGCCTATTATCCCTTGTACTTTTGGAGGAACTTCCTACTATGGCCTCTTTGACATAGGGACAGCTGTTAACGTGATACCATTTAACATCTATTTAAAAATCCAAAAAGAACTAGCACCAGCTGAACTAGAGGATGCGGATATGACTATAATGCTGTAGGGTTTCGCGGCATAGTAAATCAAAATTTTCTACGGATGCGAACAGAGGGAAAGCCAAGATCTAATCTAGGAGATGCAATCAACGAGAGAGATTGGATTAGATCTTCATACCCTTGAAGATTCGCACAGCGGAACGTTCGTCGGAACGTGGGTGATGTAGTCGTACTCGCTTCTCCTCCTCGCGATCCGATCCGATCTAGCACCACAAGTGGCGGTGCCTCCGTGAGATGCACACGTGCAGCACCTCGACGTCTCCTCCTTCCTCGGACCAGCAAGTATGGTGGAGAGATAGATTGGATCTACAACACGACGGCGTGGTGTATATGGTGGAGAATTTCTGCAGCAGGGCTTCGCCTACAAACAGTCGGGAGGGAGAGAGGAAAGCTAGCAAGGCGGCTAGGGTTTGGAGGAGAGGTGTGTGGGGTTGGTGCGCCCCCACCCCTCTTTATATAGAGGGGGGGCGCAGACCTAGCCCCTCCCCCAAGCCCAAAGGATAAGGAGTGGGGGGCATGGACTCTCCCCTCTTCTAGAAACCCTATCTCTAGTTTAAACGATTTAAACTCTCTAGGATCGGCTGGGCCCTATGGGGCCTTGTGCCCCTGGCCCAATGCGGCCAGGACACTCCCTCATAGGCCCATGCCCCCTCCCGGAAGGTGGGGCCACGTTGGTCCCCTTCCGGAAGGTTCTAGAAGCTTCCGGTACAATACCGATTAACCCAGAACAATTCCGAACTCCAAAAACTGTACTGCCTTATATGAATCTTATTCTCCGGACCATTCCGGAACCTCTCATGATGTCCCGGATCCCATCCAAGACTCCGAACAAAAATTCATAAACCAATTATCCAATCTATCCTAGCGTCAAGACACGTTAAGTGTGTGACCCTGCGGGTTCGAGAATATGCAGACATGATCTTCTATCAATAATCAACAGCGGGGTCTGGGCACCCATATTGACTCCCACACATTCATCGATGATCTTATCGGATGAACCACGATGCCAGGATTCAAACAATCCCATATATATATTCCCTTCGTCTCGCGATATTTTACTTGCCCGAGATTCGATCGTCGGTACCGTCATACCTAGTTCAATCTCGTTCACAACAAGTACTTTACTCGTTCCGTAATCCGATATCACTTTGTGATTAACTCCTTAACCACATGCTTGCAAGCGGTGTTGATATCGATTACCGAGTGGGCCCGCAGTATATCTCTCCGACTTGGGAGGGACAAATTCCATCTCGATACATACAACCCAACAGATACTTTCCGATCACCTGAGAGACACCTTTATGATCACCCTCTCATAGGATGACGTTTGATGACCTCAAAGCTTTCTTCCGATACCAGGGAGTTGTATTATCTCATGGTCTAAGGAATACAATATTTGACATAGGAAAAGCTTCGCAAAGATGAACACGATGAAACGATCTAATTGCTTCGCTTAGTTTGGGTCTGTCCATCATATCATTCTCCAATGATATGATCTCATTATCAATTGGCAACTCATGTCTATGGTTAGGAAACCTTAACCATCATTGATCAATGAGCTAGTCCATAGAGGCGTACTAGGGACACGGTGTTGTTCACAAACCACACAAGTATTAAAGTTTCCGCTTAATACAATTCTAGCATGGAATATAAACTTTATCATGAACAAGAATTATAATAATAACATCTTCATTATTTCCTCTAGGGCATAATTCCAACAGTCTCCCACTTGCACTAGAGTCAATAATCTAGTTTACATCTGGCAACAATCTCACACCCATGGCACTGAGGTGTTGATCATGTTTTACACGTGGAAGAGGTTTAGTCAATGGATCAGCGACATTCAGATCCGTATGTACTTTGCTAATCTTCAGATCTCCATCTGCTATATAATCTCGGATTATATGAAACTTGCAGTTGATATGCTTGGTCTTTGGATGATATCTTGGTTCCTTAGCGAGTGCTATGGCGCCAGTGTTGTCACACAATATCTCTAGTGGGTCCAATGCACTTGGAACCATGCCAAGTTCAGTGATGAAGTTTCTGATCCAAACTCCTTCACTTGACGCTTCTGCAGCAGCCATGTATTCCGCTTCTACTGTAGATCCCGCGATCACGCTTTGCTTGCAGCTTCTCCAGCTCACAGCTCCTCCATTCAAAATATACACATATCCTGTCTGAGATTTGGAATCATCCTTGTCGGTGTCAAAACTAGCGTCGACGTAACCTTTTACGACAAGCTGTTCATCACCCCCATAGACTAAGAACATTTCTTTAGTTCTATTTAGGTACTTTAGGATGTTCTTCACGGCTGTCCAGTGTTCCACTCCTGGATCACTTTGATATCTGCTCGTCAAACTAAGAGCATTGGACACATCCGGTCTAGTACACAGCATGGCATACATGATGGAACCTATGGCCGAGGCATAAGGCACCTTGCTCATAGCTTCCCTATCATTTACCGTAGCTGGACACTGAGCCTTGCTCAATATCTTACCTGACAACATAGGCACTGAACCTTTCTTTGCCTTATCCATTCTGAACCTTTTCAGAACTTTGTCTAGGTATGTACTCTGGCTTAAAGCTATCAGGCGTCTTTGTCTATCTCTATAGATTTTGATGCCCAATATATAAGCAGCTTCACCTAGGTCTTTCATTGAAAAACACTTGTTCAAATAACTCTTCACATCGTTAAGCATGTTGATGTCATTTCCGATAATCAATATGTCATCCACATACAGTACCAGAAACGTCACCGAGCTCCCACTCACTTTCTTGTAGATACAAGCTTCGTAGCAATTTGGAACAAATCCAAAACTCTTGATCACTTGATCAAAACGAAGGTTCCAACTCCGAGATGCTTGCTTCAGTCCATAAATGGAACGCTGAAGTTTTCATACTTTACTAGCATCCTTAGGATCGACAAAACCTTCGGGTTGCATCATATACAACTCTTCATCAATGTTGCCATTGAGGAACGCAGTCTTGACATCCATCTGCCATATTTCATAATCATGAAACGCAGCAATTGCTAATAAAATCCGAATGGACTTAAACATCGCTACGGGAGAGAAAGTCTCATCGTAGTCAACACCTTGAACTTGTCGAAAACCTTCCGCGACAAGCCGTGCTTTATAGACGGTAACATTACCATCCGCGTCCGTTTTCTTCTTGAATATCCATTTGCACTCAATGGCCTTTCGGTCGCTAGGAGGGTCCACCAAAGTCCATACTTGGTTTTCGCTCATGGATCCCAATTCGGATTTCATGGCTTCCAGCCATTTCTCAGAGTCTGGGCTCATCATCGCTTCCTCATAGTTCGTAGGTTCACTGTCTTCTACTAACAAGACAGTCAAGACAGGGTTGCTGTACCACTCAGGAGGGGCACGCGACCTTGTCGACCTGCGACGTTCAGTAGCAGCATCGTCCGAAGCTTCATGATCCTTATCATTAGCTTCCTCTATTGTTGGTGCAGGCGGCACTGGAACAATTTCAGGTGCTGCGCTACTCTCCAATTCAAGAGAAGGTTCAATAACCTCGTCAAGCTCTACTTTCCTCCCACTCACTTCTTTCGAGAGAAACTCCTTCTCAAGAAAGGAACCGTTCTTTGCGACAAACACTTTTCCTTCGGTTATGTGATAGAAGGTATACCCAATAGTTTCCTTAGGGTATCCTATGAAGACGCATTTCTCCTCTTTGGGTTCGAGCTTGTCCGGCATCAACTTCTTGACGTAAGCTTCGCATCCCCAAACTTTAAGAAACGACAACTTAGGTTTAGCACCAAACCACAGTTCATACGGTGTCGTCTCAACGGATTTAGATGGAGCCCTATTTAAAGTGAATGCAGCGGTTTCTAATGCATAACCCCAAAATGATAACAGCAAATCAGTAAGAGACATCATTGATCGGACCATATCTAATAGGGTTCGATTCCGGAGTTCAGACACACCATTGCGTTGTGGTGTTCCGGGTGGCGTGAGTTGTGAAACGATTCCACTTGCTTTAAGATGCGTGAGAAAATCATAACTCAAATATTCACCTCCACGATCGGATCGTAGAAATTTAATCTTTCTGTTACGATGGTTCTCCACTTCATTCTGAAATTCCTTGAACTTTTCAAATGTTTCAGATTTATGTTTCATTAAATAGATATACCCATATCTACTTAAGTCATCGGTAAAAGTGAGGAAACAGCGATATCCACCGCGCGTCGAAACACTCATCGGTCCGCATACATCGGTATGTATGATTTCCAACAAGTCCGTTGCTCGCTCCATCATACCGGAGAACGGGGTTTTGATCATCTTGCCCATGAGGCATGGTTCGCATGTGTCAAATGATTCAAAATCAAGAGACTCCAAAAGTCCATCAGAATGGAGTTTCTTCATGCGCTTTACGCCAATATGACCTAGACGACAGTGCCACAAATAAGTAGTATTATCACTATCTACTTTGCATCTCTTAGCCTCAATGTTATGGATGTGTGTTTCATCCCTTTCGAGATTTAGAAGAAATAAACCATTTACAAGAGGTGCATGACCATAAAAGATGTTACTCATATAAATAGAACAACCATTATTCTCCGATTTAAATGAATAACCGTCTTGCAATAAACACGATCCAGAAATAATGTTCATGCTCAACGCAGGCACATAATAACACTTATTAAGGTTTAAAACTAATCCCGAAGGTAAAACTAAGGAGAGCGTGCCGACGGCCATCACATCAACTCTTGATCCGTTGCCAACGCGCATCGTCACCTCATCCCTCGCAAGCCGCTGTCTATTCCGTAGCTCCTGTTTCGAGTTACAAATATTAGCAACTGAACCGGTATCAAATACCCAGGCACTACAACGAGGGCTAGTAAGGAAAACATCAATAACATGTATATCAAATATACCTTTGATGGTGCCAGCCTTCTTGTCCGCTAAGTACTTCGGACAGTTGCGCTTCCAGTGACCCTTGTCCTTGCAGTAGAAGCACTCAGTGTCCGGCTTAGGACCAGACTTGAGCTTCTTCTCAGCAGGAGCATTGCGCTTGCCGCCGCCCTTCTTGAAGGGCTTCTTAGCTCCCTTACCTTTCTTAAAGGAGGGCTTGTTGACCATCAACACATGATTATCCTTCTTGATGTCCACCTCTGCAGCCTTCAGCTTTGCGAAGAGCTCGGTGATCGTATCAGTGGAACCAATCTGATTATGAGTCACTACAAAACTTTTGTAGCTGGGAGGGAGTGATTGCAGAACCCTGTCAATCTTGAGCTCCTCTGGAATCGTGCATTCCAGTTGCTCAAGGCGTTGAGTGTAGCCCGACATCTTTATGGCGTGCTCACTAACGGAACTCCCTTCCTCCATCTTGCAGTTAAAGAACTTCTCGGAGATCTCATATCTCTCAGAACGGGCCTGAGTCTAAAACATGGTTTTCAGCTCCTCGAGAATCTCGAAGGGCCTGGGATACTCTTCAAAACGATTTTGAAGCTCCGGTTCCATAGCAAACAACATGGTGCTCTTAATCACACCATAATCATCTTTGCGCGACTGATAGACAGCTTTCTCATCAGCCGGCGCAGTTGCAGCAGGGGGGTCACCTAACGCTTTCCCAAGGACATAGTCCTTTTGTCCGCCAGACAGAATGATTCTTAGATTGCGGAACCAATTGGTGAAGTTAGACCCATTGTTTCTAAGCTTTTCCTTCTCAGCAAAAACGTTGAAGTTGAAGTTGGGCTTGGCCATGTGATCTACAGTATTTGCAAGTACAATTTAGACTATGTTCATGATAAATAGTTCAATTTAATCAAATTACTAGATGAACTCCCACTAAATTCAACATCCCTCAAGTTGTTTAGTGAACACGATCCAAATTCACCACACCTAATCCGATCATCACGAGAAGAGATGTGGTTTCAATGGTGGACAACAAAGTGTCGATCATATCATTCATATGACTCATGCTTAACCTTTCGGTTCTTGTGTTCCGAGGCCATGTCTGTACATGCTAGGCTCGTCAAGCTAGACCCAAGTATTTCTGCGTGTGCAAAACTGGCTTGCACCCGTTGTATGTGAGCGTAGAGTCTATAGCACCCGATCATCACGTGATGCTTGGACACGACGAACTTTCGCAACGGTGCATACTTGGGGAGAACACAGTTTTTATCTTGATCTTTAAGTGAGGAATCATCTTATAATGCTACCGTCACGATCTAAGCATAATAAGATACATAAAGGGATAAACATCACATGCATATAACTTTATGTGACATGGTATAGCCAATCTTCACGCAATGATCTCCATCTTGTGCGTTCCGGCATGATCTCCATCACTCCACCATGATTTCCTCCACCACGAATAGCAACTACAACTATTGCTAACTACTTAGCGATAAAGTAAAGCTATTACATGGCGTATAAGAAGTTGACTCGCAGGTCATACACAATTATAAAGACAACCATATGGCTCCTGCCGGTTGTGTACTCATCGACATGCAAGTCGTGAAACATTACAAAACATGATCATCACATACAATATACACATCACATCTTGGGCCATACCATATCACGGAAAACACTCCCTGCAAAAACAAGTTAGACGCCTCTACTTTGTTGTTGCATGTTTTACGTGGCTTATGGGAGTAGATGCTAAGAACGATTCTTACCTACGGAAAGCCACAACGGTGATATTATGGTTGCCAAACTCCGGTGTTAATCCCATGACAACTATAGTGAGAGAAACTGACATCCACCAGCCGCATGTGTGGAACAAGCCACACGTCAAGTGCGGAGCCGGTCTCGCGAACCACGTCGCGTAAGGTTGGCCTGGACCGCTTCAATCTCACTATCCCGCATCATAAGAAGAACACAAACAAGAGGCTTGCAACAGAAAACATCAACGCCCGCAACAACCATGTTGCGTTCTACTCGTGAAACACATCTACGCATAGATCTAGCTCTGATACCACTGTAGGGCTTCGCGGCATAGTAAATCAAAATTTTCTACGGATGCGAACAGAGGGAAAGCCAAGATCTAATCTAGGAGATGCAATCAACGAGAGAGATTGGATTAGATCTTCATACCCTTGAAGATTCGCACAGCGGAACGTTCGTCGGAACGTGGGTGATGTAGTCGTACTCGCTTCTCCTCCTCGCGATCCGATCCGATCTAGCACCACAAGTGGCCGTGCCTCCGTGAGATGCACACGTGCAGCACCTCGACGTCTCCTCCTTCCTCGGACCAGCAAGTATGGTGGAGAGATAGATTGGATCTACAACACGACGGCGTGGTGTATATGGTGGAGAATTTCTGCAGCAGGGCTTCGCCTACAAACAGTCGGGAGGGAGAGAGGAAAGCTAGCAAGGCGGCTAGGGTTTGGAGGAGAGGTGTGTGGGGTTGGTGCGCCCCCACCCCTATTTATATAGAGGGGGGGCGCAGCCCTAGCCCCTCCCCCAAGCCCAAAGGATAAGGAGTGGGGGGGATGGACTCTCCCCTCTTCTAGAAACCCTATCTCTAGTTTAAACGATTTAAACTCTCTAGGATCGGCTGGGCCCTATGGGGCCTTGTGACCCTGGCCCAATGCGGCCAGGACACTCCCTCATAGGCCCATGCCCCCTCCCGGAAGGTGGGGCCACGTTGGTCCCCTTCCGGAAGGTTCTAGAAGCTTCCGGTACAATACCGATTAACCCAGAACAATTCCGAACTCCAAAAACTGCACTGCCTTATATGAATCTTATTCTCCGGACCATTCCGGAACCTCTCATGATGTCCCGGATCCCATCCGAGACTCCGAACAAAAATTCATAAACCAATTATCCAATCTATCCTAGCGTCAAGACACGTTAAGTGTGTGACCCTGCGGGTTCGAGAATATGCAGACATGATCTTCTATCAATAATCAACAGCGGGGTCTGGGCACCCATATTGACTCCCACACATTCATCGATGATCTTATCGGATGAACCACGATGCCAGGATTCAAACAATCCCATATATATATTCCCTTCGTCTCGCGATATTTTACTTGCCCGAGATTCGATCGTCGGTACCGTCATACCTAGTTCAATCTCGTTCACAACAAGTACTTTACTCGTTCCGTAATCCGATATCACTTTGTGATTAACTCCTTAACCACATGCTTGCAAGTGGTGTTGATATCGATTACCGAGTGGGCCCGAAGTATATCTCTCCGACTTGGGAGGGACAAATTCCATCTCGATACATACAACCCAACAGATACTTTCCGATCACCTGAGAGACACCTTTATGATCACCCTCTCATAGGATGACGTTTGATGACCTCAAAGATTTCTTCCGATACCAGGGAGTTGTATTATCTCATGGTCTAAGGAATACAATATTTGACATAGGAAAAGCTTCGCAAAAAAAGAACACGATGAAACGATCTAATTGCTTCGCTTAGTTTGGGTCTGTCCATCATATCATTCTCCAATGATATGATCTCATTATCAATTGGCAACTCATGTCTATGGTTAGGAAACCTTAACCATCATTGATCAATGAGCTAGTCCATAGAGGCGTACTAGGGACACGGTGTTGTTCACAAACCACACAAGTATTAAAGTTTCCGCTTAATACAATTCTAGCATGGAATATAAACTTTATCATGAACAAGAATTATAATAATAACATCTTCATTATTGCCTCTAGGGCATAATTCCAACAAATGTTTGCTGATAAAACACTTAGAGTCCCTATGGGAATAAATAGAGATGTTCCAATTTATGTTGGACCATACAAATATCCTATTGACTTTGTGCTAGTTGATATGCCTACCTATGTTTATTGTCCCATCATTTTTGGAAGATCCTTTCTAAATACTGCAGGAGCAAACATAGATTGCAAGAGACAAACCGTGTCTCTCAAATTTGGTTAAGAGAAAATGGATTTTCATTTCTCCAAATTTGACCATAAGCCAGCTATTGAAGAACTAGATGATGATGGATATGAACGTGAGGAAGAAGGTAATTTTGTCAATTTAGCCTTGGTAGTTATTGAGTCTCCAGATGATGATTTATCAAGGAGTTTATTTAATAGTAATGATGCCCTCTATGACATAGAGAAAACTGAAATAGATGATTTTCTTGACTCAACATCTGAGGTGGATGCCGAGATTAATCTAGAATATGAAGAACCTATAAGAAAGGGAGATGAAGATCCTTCCCCTCCTATCCTTAAAACTTTACCAAAGGAATTAAAATACAGGTTTCTTGATGATACTGATAGATTCCCTGTTATTATAAGTTCTAAGCTTGCAGAAAAAGAATAGGATAATTTGATGAAAGTTCTTTAGATGCATAGAAATGCTCTTGGATATTCAATGAGTGACTTGAAGGGGATCAGTCCTTCGATAAGCACCCATAGTACATTCATGGAGGAAGGTGCTCAACTGGTCGCAGACTTTCAGTGACGTCTCAAACCTCACATGAAAGAAGAGGTAACAAAATAAATAGTACTCTTATTAGATGCAGGGATCATCTTTCATGTCGAATAGAGTGAATGGGTAAGTCATGTTCATTGTGTTCCTAAGAAAGGTGGAATTACTATTGTTGAAAATGAACATAATGAGATGGTTCCCACAAGGACTGTTGTTGGACACAGGATGTGCATTGACTATAGAAAACTTAATAAATAAACAAAGAAAGATCAGTATCCACTTCCATTTATAGATAAAACTCCAGAGAGGCTAGCTATGCACTCTTATTTTTGCTACTTAGATGGCTATTCTGGCTTTTCTCAAATTGTTGTTCATCCTGATGACCAACTGAAAGAACATTTCATGATCCCTAGTGTTTTGTATGTTAGATAACAATACCAAGGATCTTTCAATGTGTGTTGAAGTGCTGCAGATCTTAAATTGAAAAGGAGATTGTAAAGTGGTTTTGGGGGACGGATAATCCGCCCCTCCCCCATTTCAAAAAGGGGGCAAGGGTGCAACCCTCAGAATGGGGGGCGGAATATCCCCCGGATTTTCCGGCCAGGGCCGGAGTTTTTGCCCAGGCCGGATAATCCGCCCCTCTAGGGGGGCGGATAGTCCACCCCCAGGATCTGCTTCAAGGATTGCCTCGGCGCATCATTCAGAGAGGGGGCGAAGTTTCCCCCGGACTTTCCGTCTTTGGGGCAGATTTTCCCCAGGGGCGGATAGTCCTCCCCTTGAGGGGGCGGATAGTCCTCCCCCTGAGGGGGCGGATTAATCCGCCCCCTCGAGGATTTTCACCAAGTCAAGATCGGCATGACCCACTATGTGTGGGGTGGATTTCCCCCCGGACTTTCTGTCCAAGGGCGGATTTTTTCCCCAAGGCGGATAGTCCGCCCCTAGTGGGGGTGGATAATCCACCCCCAAACTTCACCAAAGGCCAGATCTGTGCAGGGGATATTTAAACCAGCCATCTCCCTCCTGCCAGAACTCTTGGTTCATTCGAAAAAGACAAGATTTGTTCCTCAAGTTTCATCCAAGAGATCTCCACCTTCATCCACCCAAAGTCTCTCTTCGTTGGGGAATCAAAGGAGGAGGGCTCGATCTTCACCAACTGCAATCAAGCGCTTCATCTCCTCTCCATTCATTTGGAGAATCTTCAACCTAGTATTTCTTGCAAATATCTACATCCTTGTGTTGATTATATTTATAATCCTTGTTCTTGTGACAGCTTGTTTTCATTACGGGAGCCTCCAATTCGGTTGTGGATGTGTGCCCCGCTAGTGATTTAAAGGCAACGGTTCTCGCCTCAAAGGGTACCAATAGTGGAGAAGGTGGATCTGGCCTTTCGTTGAGAGATCCATCGGAGAATAGGGTGACGACTGTCTACGCACAACCTGTTGGGAACCCCAAGAGCAAGGTGTGAAGCAGCAAGCAGCAAGTTTTCCTTCAGTTGAGACCGAGGTTATCGAACCAGAAGGAGGAAGGAAACGTCACACAGGTGTTGCAAGCAACACGGAGACCTACACAACACAAACTCAAGACTTTTCCCCAACGAACAGTGAGGTTGTCAAGCTCACCGGTTTGCTGTAACAAAGGATTAAACGTATGGTGTGGAAGGTAATGGTTTGCAGCAAGTAAACAAGTAACAGTGGAATATGTATCAATGGTAAAGATTGTACCGGGGTCCATAGTTCACTAGAGGTGCTCTCCTTAGATAAACAACATGGAATGAAGGGTAAACAAATTACAGCAGGGCAATTGACAGGAACTGAGCAAGGCATAACAATGCAATTACTAGTTAAAAAGATCCTATGAGGTTGACTGGGCAATACAACAAGATACATAGACCGCCATCCAACTGCATCTATGACTATAAGTCCACCTTCAGGTTATCATCTGAACCCCCTCCAATATTAAGTTGCAAGAAACAGACAACTGCTTTAAGCAAAGTGTGTAAGGTAAACAGTCCACATGTTCCATGAACAAGAGACCGTTGTTTTCTCCCTAGTGGCAACAGCACATCTACAACCGAAGAGATTATTGTCACTTCCCGTGGAAACTAGAGGTATGAACCCACTATCGAGCATAAATACCCCCTCTTGGAGTCACTAGCAACTACTTGGCCAAGATAGCTACTAACAACAGAGAGCATGCAGGATCACAAACAACATAGACATGATAGAATCATAGAGACAAAACCATTAATCAAACCAACATAATAATCTCAATATCCATCGGATCCCCTCAAACACAACATGCATGATTACAAATAGATTAGATCTTGATCATGAACGGAGCTCACAAGATCTATACATGAAAGCACAAAGGAGGAGATACAACCATCTAGCTACTACATGGACCCATAGTCCAGGGTGGAACTACTCACGCACCATACCGGAGAGAAGGCCTCCGGGATGATCTCCCCTCTGGCAGGGTGCCGGGAAGAACTTCAGATGCCCCCGATCTAGGGATGATGGTGGCGGCGGCTACAGACGGTTTCGTGGATATTTGATCGGGTACTGAGGGTTTCTGCATCGGGGGCTTCTTATAGGCGAAGGGGGACCGAGGAGGCGGCCAAGGGTGGCAAACCCTAGACAGGTGCGAGGCTGGGCCCACCCGTGCCTGGGGTGGGTCTGGCCCCCTGGCTTGCCCCTCCGGCTCTCCTCTCGACTTCTTGTTCCCCACGGAAAGTAATTGACTTTGTCCTTTGTCCCGTCCAATTCCGAGAATATTTCTTTACTAACTTTTCTGAAACCAAAAACAGCAAAAAACAGGCATCTGACACTGTTGCAACTTGTTAATAGGTTAGTACCAGAAAACATGTAAAAAGCACCTCAAAGTGTGGACAAGTAAAGCAAAGTAGATACTAAACAAGCATTGAGCATCAAAAATTATAGATACGTTTTTATTATAGATACCAAGGGATCCCCTTCTTCATCAATAAAAAGCTCAGGTCTGTCTAGACACTTCATTTTTATTGTTTCATGCACAATTGTGTTGTTCTTGGAGCGTCTTAGTTTTTGTTTGCTTTGCTTAGGTTGTTTAGTTTGCTTGAATAAAATGGTTTGGACCCCCGTTCTTGCTGTGTTGTTTTGCAAATAAGTTGCTTGGTGTTGGAAAGGAGTAGTAAGTTCTTGCTTGTAAGTGCAAGAGTATCTTGCATTGACTGTTGAAAGGATACAGATGTCGCCTAGAGGGGGGGGTGAATAGACGATTAAAACTTTTCCTAGAGTGGCTCAACAAAGGCGGCATAAAACTAGTGTTTACTTTGTTAAGCACAACCTAGAAACAACTAAGGTTCACCTATGTGCACCAACAACTTATGCTAAGCAATACAAGCAACAAAGTGATAGCAAGATATATATTACTTCAAGCACGAAGGCTATCACAATGTAAAGTGCATAAGTAAAGAGCTCGGGTATAGAGATAACCGAGGCACGCGGGGACACCGATATTTTACCGAGTTCCTCCCAACATGGAGTACGTCTCGTTTGGAGAGGGGGTGATATCAAACCACCAACGCCACAAAAGGCCTCCCTTATTCTCCGGTGAATCTCACCCCAACGGGATC
The DNA here is from genome assembly GCA_916181665.1 of Avena sativa. Lineage (NCBI taxonomy): Eukaryota > Viridiplantae > Streptophyta > Magnoliopsida > Poales > Poaceae > Avena > Avena sativa. The sequence continues at coordinate 312,491,355 of OV702283.1, forward strand.
GATCCACGCTTCCACTATCGGTGCACTTGTCGGTGGCAACCGGAACCTCTCACAAGGTTGGGGCACAACTCCACAACTTAATTGGAGGCTCCCAACAAATGCCACAAAAGGCCACAATGCCACCAAGGCCACAAACCATCTAGGGTTCCAAGAACCCAAGAGGGACAAGCTCCAATGAGTAAATCAAACCAAATTCTCCGAGGAGAACTCAAACCGATGCACCAAATGCAAATGGCAAGAACACCACAAAGATGCCCAAATCCCTCACTCTCAAGTTCCAACAAAGCTACTAAAGCTATTGGGGGAACAAGAGAGGAGGAATCAAAGAGAGACACAAAATCCCCGAAAATCTAGATCCCCAAAGATGCACTCACAAAGAGATGAATCGGTTAGGTCAAAACGTGGGGCTAGATCTCCTCTCTCATCCACTCAAATATGGGCAAGAATCATCGGAGGGAAAAGATTAGGCAAACTTCAAGATCTAGAGCAAGTGTAGACAAAGTTTAGCCTAATAGATAATAGAGGAGCTATCTAAACTGAAAATGGACAAAGGGTATAAATACAGGCCCAGAAAAACTAGCCGTTTGGGGCTTTTTTCGGAACGGTCCGGTACTACCGGATTTAACCGGTAGTACCGCATGTTCCAAAAAAAAGCAGAAGCAGAGCAGCAGCAGGATGTGGCCGGCCGTACATGCGCGCAGCGAATGGGCAGCAAAGCTAATGGGGCCAGATCGTGCGAGGCAGAGTAGCAGCAGCTGCAAGCCAGCTAGGCAGCAGCGCTGCACAGCACACGCGCAGCAAGCAAGCAAGCAGCGGGGCCAAGCCACGCGCGCGCAAGCGGGCCAGCGAGCCAGCGCGAGGCGTACGCGCGCCCCAGCGCAGCAAGCAGCAGCAACGGGTGGGGCCCAACGTGCGGCAGCGGCGGGCCTAGTGCAAGCAAGCGAGCGCGCGCGGGGAGCTGGCGGCGGATGCCCACGCGAGTCAACGAACGCTGGGATCTGGGCAGCAAACGGATCTGGAAAAGAAAACTGGGCAAATAAACTGGGCCGGCCGGTAGTACAGGGCCGGTCCGGTTGGACCGGAAATTTGTACCGGGCCAGACCGAAGTGGGCTGCGCGCGCCAGGCACAAGCGGTACTGGGCTGCGGTAGTACCGCTCGGCCCAGTTTTTCTTTTTCTTTTTCAATGTAAAACAGCAAATATTCAAACGGACATAACTTTTAAACGGTAGCTCCGATTGACCCGATTCCAATTGCGTTGGATAGAGGACAATAAGGGCTTCCCAATAAAAGGTGAAAATATTGATTATCACCAAGTGAGAAAGTATCAAGTAGAATAATGTGATATACCTCACTTGGTGAGAAACCGAAAAGCCGCATAAATCAAAATCGCAACAAGATATATATGAGAGATCCGATTTTGATGAACAAGAGCTTGTTATGGAGATTACCACAAGATCTATATCCTCACATGGATAAGACCAAATAACAACCAAATATGATGATGCAAGTATGCAAAGGTTTGAGCTCTCTCCGAATGATGTGACGAAATTACTCATACGAGAGCCCCTCTTGATAGTACGGTTATCTATCCTAAACCCGGTCTCACACACACAACGTGAGACCGGCAAAAGGAAAAACCTATCAAGATTATACCTTTGCCTTGAGCATTCCACTTGAGCTCGATGTAGACGGTCTTGCCCTTCTTAAGATAGAACGTCTTTCTTAATTCCTCATCATCGACCTCGCATATTGAGCTTGCCCAACATATCTTCTTTGCATTTTATCGACCTTGAAGCCAACACATGCTCCAAGTGATGCCAATGGACAAATCCTACAAGTATACCTTAATATACACATTAGTCCATAAAGATTGTCATTAATTATCAAGACCACGCATGGGGGCCCAACATGTTCTTTCAATCTCCCCCATTTTGGTAATTGATGACAATCCCTTTAAGAGGGTTTATATAAGGAATTTTAATGAATAAAATGGTAATACCATTATCAAATACTACAATAGTATGTGATATTGGTACCACCATCATATATAGAGCAAACCCCCCCCCCCACAATCTATGCATGTGTGATGAACTTGAATTTCATTGCATATATTGCCAATCATTATCATTGGTGGAGTTTCCTCTATATATACCACATGCTAAGCAACAACAAAGATGCAAGAGCATGAGCAATAAATGCACAAGAACAAACTCAATGCATAAACCAACTTCACTTAAACCCTCTAAAACTTCTCCCCCATTGGCATCGATTGCCGAAATGGGTGACAAGTTCTAGAAGGCAAATATAGTAATAATTCCTCCAAAGGTGTGCCTTCGCACATATCCAATGATGAATACTTGGAAGGGAGTAGAACTATATCGAGGACCCGAAGATTGCAAAAATAAAGTCAAATGATGCAAGCAACTACACGGTCCGACAAACCAATTTGAAAACAACAAATGAGTCCAAATGGAACCTACAAGATATTATGATATGAGCAAGAGAGTGCTTTAAATAACAAATAGAGAAGCTCCCCAAGATTTGTGCACTATTCAACATAAATGCATTAGAATACATAATGCACAAATATGGAATCCTTGCTCCCCATAAGCATTTAAAACACAATAAATGAGAAAGAAGACAAATGAAAATTATTAAATGAATTAGATGAGCTCCCCAAAGATAATGCACCAATTATGATAATTGCATTTGGGAACAAGGTGCATAATCATGGAATCCTCACTCATCCAAGCTCATTTAACAATACAAGGCATGAGAGAACAAATATGAGTGCACGAAGATGTAAACTAGAGGAACAAGCACTCATAGGCAAATAAATTTGGAAGCCACCAAAGAATCAAAAAGGAATAAAAGGTGGTATCCAAGGAATAAAATTCAACTAAAATTATCTTCTCATGCGTGTATATGTCTCTAAGTGGAAAACATCACAAAGACATATGCCAACAAAGACATATGCACACATAAAGAAGATATACAAGAGAGTACATGAAAGGCAAAAATGAAGTCATAACATATATCAATAAGATTTTTTGCTTCAAAGCATGGCCAAAGGCTCACATATGTCTTATTGTACATTAATGGACTTCAAACACCAACACACTACATATATTACAACTTTCACCAAGGGAAGAGGAGGAAGTTGGAATATATGGAGAAAGGCAACAAGTATCACAAGAAAATTTTAACTAGCAAAATCTCACTATTGCACATGAGAGAAGTTGAGGAAAAGATAGGCAATAAAATTGCTAGATTGACATATTTGGGATTGGAGGATCATATGCATGATTTTTTATAGTCCCAATTATATATACTAATCTCAACTTATACACATGTACAATAGAGAGTTCTCTTAATACCATGGCTAGAGATACAACAATTACAAATACATGAATTCATGCCAGAAGGCAACCGACAAACGGTTGGAATCAAGATATATGATCATGAGAAAGAGATGCTTGTTACCGAGATACAATTGGTAGGATGCAGAGGATATGAATTCATTGATCATCCTATAGCTTGCCTCCAATTTTCATTAACGCACCACTTCTTCAAGATTGAGAGACAAGCATCCAATATATCTCCAATGTACCTAAAACATATTTAAGTCCAGAAATGGTCCCCAAACTTATTGGGTCCAAAGAAGTTAGTCCAACTACAATACATAGGTGAGACTCCACATAATTATGTGCATATTGATATTAAATTGAATTTCATGCACAACTTAACCGATGGGAATTGGTGGAGTTTCCCCTATATATTGTATTAAAGAAAGCAAGCATGCCATAATATAAACATATAGTAAATATGCATGCATAAAGCTTTCAAGAACCAAAAAGGAGATACAATTTGAACAAAACACCAAGTAAACCGAGATGGCACACACAAGAGTGTGACAAGACAAGCGGTGTCCAAATTGTATCAAAGAACCAATTCAACACATGAAAGATCACAAGTTCAACAAATGAACTAGGCTAAGGCCAAAAGAGCAAAAATAGATAGAAATAAAAATTCTCAAGGATTTATCTCATTCTAAAATGGTCAAATCAAGAAACAAGGAATGAGACAAAACCAACTCCCAAAAAGAGCAAGGTTCCAACAAGAAACCAAACTCCCCAAACTTAACATGATGGCACAAAATACCAAAATGAAAAGATTGAGGTTCCAAGCACATAAGACCCGATATGGATCAAACAAAGAAGCGTAAATATGAGTGTTTTAAATAATATAGGAAAGCTCCCCCATGGATAGTGCATTATGTAGGATTTTCCTTTTGAATGTAAAATGCACACAAATGAGATCATCACTACTACCTACATTAAGTAAAACACAAGAGGATATCAATAAAATAAGAAGATCCACAAGAAGCAAGGAAGGCTTGGGAGACAACACAAAACATTTTCTTGGCCAAAGATAGGAGACGTTTAAGCAAAGGCCAAAGTGACTATGATCAATAAATTCTACCATAACTTTAGTACTCATTGTCCAAGGACAAGAAATATTGGGAATAATTTTCCCAAGGTAGCTTGCATGGATATCCAAGATCATAGTCACAACAAGAAGCATATAACTAAATATAAGAATTGAGCATGATACTTCGAACAAGATTCTTGGTAGCTTCCCCAAGTCACACAATCACTAGTGAATAGAGTAACTTGAAGCAAATGGTTTCCATGAGGATATATATCTAAATATGAGGAAAGGCATACCAAGAAACACTCTCATATACAAGATCCAAAATAAGATCAATAAAGCCATTCATGCAAATTGGAACTTGTATGAGCCAATGTGTCACATAGGCGCTAGATAATTATCAATATCAAGTCTAAGTGACACAACCTCAAATATTCACATTTTCTAGGATTGTAATATGCACTAAGCATAAGACTCCCCCATAATGTGATACTACCATAAATCCAACACGAGGCAAAAGGATACAAATAGAGATAATTAATGGACATTATAAAACTTAAATTTCTCATGAGAATTGTACCACATAGAGACTAGACAATAATCCAATATAAATACTAGGTGGTATTCCTCATGTACACACATTTTTAGGATTGTGGAATGCCCAAGCATAACACTCCCCCAAAATGGGATAATCCATTAATCTCTCACAAGAGCCAAGTAAGATACCAAATATAACCAAGTAAGGCTCCAATACAAGAAACACACATACATGGAGTGCCACCTAATCATACAAAAATATACTTGATATCTCAAGATAATTAAGTGGAAAGCACAACATGTACAAAATCATGGAAGATACAAAACCAAAACATGCACAAGGGGGCGAGTAACTTTCAATGTAAAGAGTTTAGCATATGTTACCGCAAGGAGGAACATTGGAAATATAATAGGAGAAATATAATCCACATGACTTGGCTTGACAAAATAATAATGAAGATCCCTTAAATCTTCATGATGTAGCCAAGTCTCCAATGCCCTCCAAAACACACCTATTTATCAAGTTTTGGCTTGTTGGTCCCCAACCAAGTTGGGTCCTAAGAAGTTAGTCACAATAGGCTTGGCAACCCAAATGGATCTTTTCTTGACACAACATTGGGCACCAAAAAATTTGGCAAACACATTGCCAACCTCATCCTTCCAAAGAGAATAAGCATCATCAATAATGATAGGGTTGGATGAGGAGATACCGAGAGTGCATGAGGAAGAAATATGTCCCTTTTCACGGCATATGTAGCAAGTTCTACTCTTGCCATCTTTCTTCTTAGGAGAATCCACAACTCGAGGAAGAGCTCGAGTAGTCCTCTTAGGAAGAGGCCCATTAATGACTTGAGGTGGAGCTTGAGGCCGCTTCCCTTGTTGCTTCACACTAAGAGGCTTTTTCTTCAATGGGCAAGATCTAACATGGTGCCCTTCTTCCTTGCACTTGAAGCAAACAATGTTGGCCGGATTCTTGACTTGATCTTGGCCATTCTTCTTGTTGTCCTTGTGCTTCAACTTGATAGTGGACTTGTTCTTGACATTAGATTTGAATCCAAGCCCACTCTTGTCATTGGGGGATTTTTGCACACTCAAGATTTTGTTGAGTGTGACCTTCCCTTGATGACCCTTTTTCAAGTCATTCTTCAAAGAAGTGACTTGAGCCTTGAGCCTTTTAATTTCCTCTACATGGTTAGTTTCAACAAAAACACTAGAGGAAGTAGATGCTACATTTTTAGAGCAACAAGGCACGGAATGTAATTCATCACAAGATATATCATGGTTGTGAGAGGATGAACTACAAGGACTAGCACATGGCAATATAACATTTGGAGTAGATGTAGTGCTAATGTCTACATGAGGCCCACTAGATGTTACCTTTGACATGATGGCCTCATGAGCTAACTTTAGCCTACCATGGGAGACTAGAAGATCCTCATGCGAGCTTGAGAGCTTAACATGACTTTCTTCTAATTTCCCATAGTTGCTAGTTAGCAACGCAAGTTGAGCCTTTAGCTCAACATTCTCCTCCAAAATAGATGCTTCACAAGAAATAGAGTTAGTAACACAAGCATCATCATTATTAGTGAGAGGTGAGGGCAACTTGGCAAGCTCCTTTGAATATGAAGCTTTAAGTTGCTCATGTGACTCGGTGAGTTTGATGAGCTCCCTCTTAATGACCCGAGATCCATTTTCGAGGTGCTTAAAATCCTCAACAAGTTTATCATAAGCAACTTCAAGTTCATCATTTTTAGTCTTGAAGGAGTTAGCCACCGCAAGTTCTCTATTACGGTATTCCTTTACTCTAGATAATTCTAGAGTAAAAGTCTCCTCAAGAGATTCTTTGGTGGTTTGTTCTTCTTCAAGGGAGTCCTTTACTTGAGCAAGTTCATTAGCATATTCACGCTCAAGTGCAAACTTTTCATCAATTATGTTTTCTTGCTCCTCAATAAGATCATTGCCTTCTATAGCATAATTCAAGATTTCAAGAAGGTTGGAGGAAGCAATTTTATTTTTGTAGAGAGCACTATAGACAACCTCTCCCATTTTCTTAATAGAGGTAATATCATACTTACCTCTATAATCATCATTATCGTTCTCAACCTCATCATCATCATCATCATGAGATACAATGGGATTCAAAGAGGTTACCTTTGTTCCCTTAGCCATAAGGCACATGTGAGAACCGTAGGACGGTGATGATGAGATTGCACTTGTAGCTCTCTTCAAGACCTTGTCTTGGCCCATAGAATCTTCATTTTCCTCTACATGGTTAGCAACACAAGTACTAGGGGAAATAGAAGCATTTTTATCATGGCAACAAGACAACATGAGCATATCATCATGAGATTTGTTCAAGTCATTTCTACATGATATGCAAGGACTATTAACACAAGCATGTGAGGAATTTTGAGTGCTAGAAGTGTTAAGGTCCAAAGATAGATCATTGCAACTAGATAGATATGAGGGATTACAAATAGTGAACACACTATCCATATTGCAATTTCTATCACCACTCACCATTTCATTACCTTGTGAAAAATCACATGTTGGTGAAGTGGTAGAGGATGAGAACTCATCTCGACCGGAAGTGGAAGCAGCACAATCAACCTCAATAATGTTGGACTTGCTATATTTATCTTGAAGCTTGGTCCATATCTCACGAGCGCTTGAATAAGGCATGATAGACGAAAGAACTACATTGCTCACAACATGCAAGAGAATTTTAGTAGCTAGAGCATCTATATGAGAGTTCAACTTATCCTCTAAAGATTCATTTTGTGTATCCATAGGAGAAGACAAACCCACATATAGATAGCCCTCGATAATTGGGTGAACTTCCTGAAATAAATTAAGCATGCGAATTTTCCAAACATCATAATTTGTGCCATCGAATGTGAGCATGTCATTGTGCACTAATCCTCTAGCCGACATCTTTACTCTCAAGGCGGTGAAGCCTAAAATGAGAGACCGGGATCTGATACCAATTGAAAGGATACAGATGTCGCCTAGAGGGGGGTGAATAGGCGATTAAAACTTTTCCTAGAGTGGCTCAACAAAGGCGGAATAAAACTAGTGTTTACTTTGTTAAGCACAACCTAGAAACAACTAAGGTTCACCTATGTGCACCAACAACTTATGCTAAGCAATACAAGCAACAAAGTGATAGCAAGATATATATTACTTCAAGCACGAAGGCTATCACAATGTAAAGTGCATAAGTAAAGAGCTCGGATATAGAGATAACCGAGGCACGCGGGGACACCGATATTTTACCGAGTTCCTCCCAACATGGAGTACGTCTCGTTTGGAGAGGGGGTGATATCAAACCACCAACGCCATAAAAGGCCTCCCTTATTCTCCGGTGAATCTCACCCCAACGGGATCGATCCACGTTTCCACTATCGGTGCACTTGTCGGTGGAAACCGGAACCTCTCACAAGGTTGGGGCACAACTCCACAACTTAATTGGAGGCTCCCAACAAACGCCACAAAAGGCCACAATGCCACCAAGGCCACAAACCGTCTAGGGTTCCAAGAACCCAAGAGGGACAAGCTCCAATGAGTAAATCAAACCAAATTCTCCGAGGAGAACTCAAACCGATGCACCAAATACAAATGGCAAGAACACCACAAAGATGCCCAAATCCCTCACTCTCAAGTTCCAACAAAGCTACTAAAGCTATTGGGGGAACAAGAGAGGAGGAATCAAAGAGAGACACAAAATCCCCGAAAATCTAGATCCCCAAAGATGCACTCACAAAGAGATGAATCGGTTAGGTCAAAACGTGGGGCTAGATCTCCTCTCTCTTCCACTCAAATATGGGCAAGAATCATCGGAGGGAAAAGATTAGGCAAACTTCAAGATCTAGAGCAAGTGTAGACAAAGTTTAGCCTAATAGATAATAGAGGAGCTATCTAAACTGAAAATGGACAAAGGGTATAAATAGAGGCCCAGAAAAACTAGCCGTTTGGGGCTTTTTTCGGAACGGTCCGGTAAATCCGGTAGTACCGCATGTTCCAAAAAAAAGCAGAAGCAGAGCAGCAGCAGGATGTGGCCGGCCGTACGTGCGCGCAGCGAATGGGCAGCAAAGCTAATGGGGCCAGATCGTGCGAGGCAGAGTAGCAGCAGCTGCAAGCCAGCTAGGCAGCAGCGCTGCACAGCACGCGCGCAACAAGCAAGCAAGCAGCGGGGCCAAGCCACGCGCGCGCAAGCGGGCCAGCGAGCCAGCGCGAGCTGCGGCTGCGGCAGCAGCGCGAGGCGTACGCGCGCGCCAGCGCAGCAAGCAGCAGCAACGGGTGGGGCCCAACGTGCGGCAGCGGCGGGCCCAGTGCAAGCAAGCGAGCGCGCGCGGGGAGCTGGCGGCGGATGCCCACGCGAGTCAACGAACGCTGGGATCTGGGCAGCAAACGGATCTGGAAAAGAAAACTGGGCAAATAAACTGGGCCGGCTGGTAGTACCGGCCCACCAGGGCGGTACTACCGGGCCGGTCCGGTAGGACCGGAAATTTGTACCGGGCCAGACCGAAGTAGGCTGCGCGCGCCAGGCACGAGCGGTACTGGGCTGCGGCGCTCGGCCCAGTTTTTCTTTTTCTTTTTCAATTTAAAACGGCAAATATTCAAACGGACATAACTTTTAAACGGTAGCTCCGATTGAGCCGATTCCAATTGCGTTGGATAGAGGACAATAAGGGCTTCCCAATAAAAGGTGGAAATATTGATTATCATCAAGTGAGAAAGTATCAAGTAGAATAATGTGATATACCTCACTTGGTGAGAAACCGAAAAGCCGCATAAATCAAAATCGCAACAAGATATATATGAGAGATCCGATTTTGATGAACAAAAGCTTGTTATGGAGATTACCACAAGCTCTATTTCCTCACATGGATAAGACCAAATAACAACCAAATATGATGATGCAAGTATGCAAAGGTTTGAGCTCTCTCCGAATGATGTGACGGAATTACTCATACGAGAGCCCCTCTTGATAGTACGGTTATCTATCCTAAACCCGGTCTCACACACACAACATGAGACCGGCAAAAGGAAAAACCTATCAATATTATACCTTTGCCTTGAGCATTCCACTTGAGCTCGATGTAGACGGTCTTCCCTTCTCAAGATATTACGTCTTTCTTAATTCCTCATCATCGACCTCGCATATTGAGCTTGCCCAACATATCTTCTTCGCATTTTATCGACCTTGAATCCAACACATGCTCCAAGTGATGCCAATGGACAAATCCTACAAGTATACCTTAATATACACATTAGTCCATAAAGATTGTCATTAATTATCAAAACCACACATGGGGGCCCAACATGTTCTTTCAACTGTGACTTAGACTTTAGCATGACATGCTAGGTGTTGTTTTGACCTTATGCTTAGTGATTATTGCTATAGCATCTCTTGTTCCAAACAATTGGGATTGTTTAGTGTGCCTTGAAGAAATTATGTGTTGTTTTAGCATGCAAAAGCATAGTATTATGGTATTCTCCTTTGATGCTTTGCTTGGGTTGACTTGGCACATGCTCACACCATGTTATGACTATGACAAGTCACCATTAGCCTCTATGATCATTTAGTCCTTGACTTGTAGTACCACTCTTTGCTTTGATTAGTATACTTTGTTTCACTGCATGATTATGGCCATAATTGCTCTCTTAGTTGGTTGCTCCCAGTCTTTTGCTATCCTCCACTTGTATGAGTAAGTTCTACTCATGCTTTCAACTCCCAAGAAACCAAGTTTTTCCAAAGTGTCCACTATAAACTCCTATGCATGGTGTGTTACACCATTCCAAGTATATTCTTGTTTTCATCTATCTTCCAATTAAAAACTATTTTGTTATGTGAAAACTTAGTGATTAAAGCCCTGATGAACTTGATGGAACACTTTATATTTTTTTCCCTAATAAACTTGAACCATTGTGACAACTTTGTTGTATATGCTTGCACTTATAAGTTGGACTTAGCAGAATCGTGCTGTCACGGGGAACGTTTTCAACATTAAACTTGTACTTTGTACTGTAACATCCCTAAAATTCATATTTCAAAGCTCATCCATATCATCCTTGCATCCATCAACATTTAGGGTATTCTCAAAACATTTCAGAAAACAGAAACTTATGGTGTCATGATTTTATGTGGACAGACTTATTTTAAATGGCCAACACCACTTGTAAGTTTGATTGTTGTAAACCAGGAAGGTTGCCTTCCATGAGCAAAGAATTTAAGTGAAGATTTAAAACCAAATTTTTCAAATGGAAATGGGTTTCAAAAACCATCTCTTAAATTTTTAAAACCAAGTGCCTAGCCTCTGATATTTTGATCCCCAAGCTTGACCAATCCTTTACAAAGCTACCCCTGGATATATGACCATTTTTGAGACTATTGCTCACTACAAAAATCCCAGAGAAATTTGAATTCAAATTGAACTTAATTTCATTTGAAAATCTACCCAGAAAATCAAAATAGAAAAGGAAAAAGAAATAAACAAAGGAAAAGGGCCACGCGCTAGGTTTTAGGCCCAGCATCGAATCGAGCCCAACAAGCCCACCCGGGAATTTTCTTTTCTTCTCTCACGCGCGAGCGCACGCAGCCTGTCGCTGACAGACGGACCCCACACTCACTTCGCGCACATCGCTAATGAGCGGGCCCTACCCACGCTGTCATCGTCTTCCCCAAACCGCGCCCGCGACCATGTCGCAACTGCAGTCACTGCCGGTAATGGCGCGGCATAAATGGGCGTTAATCCGCAGGCGTTTCCTGTCGAGGCATCGGCTATAAGATCCCCACCTCCCCACGACCATTTTCCCCCAGTCGATTCTACCTTCACGCCACCAGGCTGCCCACGACTCACCCAACACCGCCGCAGACAGAGCTTGCTCCGGCGAACGATTCCGGTGAGACCCGTACGCCCCTTCCTCCCTGATTCATTCGAGCCACTTCGCAATCCCCTTGCGCACATCCTGACCCCACCAGTTCATCCTGTATTGCCCCAGGTCGCCGTTACCGCTCGACACCGCAAGCATCCGACGACCACCTCGACTTCGGCGATCAAAATCCGTAAGTTCCGTGCGCCCCTTCACTTCTGACTCACACTAGATTGTTCGCCACGGTCTTGCGCATCTTCTAAACCCCCTGGCTTGTGTTAGGGCGACGCGGAACCTCGGCAACTACTCCGACAACAACCACCCGACGCCGTCCGTAACTCCGACGAGCAATCCTCGCCGTGACAGCACGCCCCTTCGCAAACCAGTACCACGTCGAGCTTCAGCACGTCTTGGCGGATCTGGTAAGCATCTTCCTGCTTCCTGGAGCGATGTAGAACGCCGGCGCCGCCGTAGTCAGACGCGCCGCCGCCAGTTAACGTCGCTAGCGCCGCCAGATTGTGGCTTGATGGTTTGGTCCGTTGGATCTGCATCGTAGGGCTAGGATAGATCTTGATCGAAGAGGTACGCGCGCGTCTGAGCCGCCAGATCTAAGTTAGATCCTACGGCCTGCGACTGCCGATCCGCGCGAAGCGGTACACGCCAGTGAGGCTGCGACACGTGGCTAGGGAAAATTCAAAAACAGAAATTTGAATCAGATTTAGATCCAAACTTTAAACTGCTATAACTTTTGAATGCCACGTTAGAATTTTGCAAACTTTATACCGTTGGATTCAGTGAAACAAGACCTTTCTGAATATCCTATTTGTTTAACAAATAGTAATAGTTAAAATAACTTTATTTGTATAAACATGTTTAAGACTATTTTAAGTATAGATTTATTTTGGTAAATTGTATTGGTGCCAAATAAGTTTAGTTGGCAAACTTGTGACCTGTTAAGTTTATGTAAACATGTGCATGCTTGGTAGAGTTTTCAAAATCACCACTTAGTAAATTCTTGCATGCATGCATACATATTATTTTTGGTTGTATATAATTGTGTGTAATTGTATGTTATATTTATTGTGTAGATTTTGCTAGTGATTGTGATTGTGAAGAGTGCTACTCTCCCCACTACCAAGGCAAGTGATATTTTCATGAATAGTTCTATCCTATGTTTTGCACTAGCATTAGATATTTTGCTAAGTCTTGCATGCTATTTTTGCCTAATGCTAAGTTGGGAAATCCTATGTAGTGTAGAATTGTAGAATTGCTAGGTAATTTTCCTAAGTTAAGTTATCTTACCATGCTTAGCCTAGCTATTTAGCAAACAAGGGTTGGTGAAAAATCTATACCTACTATGATGAAAATATTTCTAAGTCATGAGACTTATGCTTTCCTAATAAAACAACTAAGTCAAATGAACCTCCTGGGTGGAATGGAAGGATTGGGTTATGTTGAGTGGTTACACAAGGCCATGGACTTGGGTTGTGTATCTCACTTATGGTATGCCACCCAGGCACAAAGGGATTTGGAGGCCAAGTGTTGAGAAAGCTTACAGTGCAACCACTTGGCAATATGGGCTCTGCCTTGATCATATAGGTTGCTAGAACTTAGTCATTTGGACAGTTGGTGGTAGTTGGGATGATAGGTTGGAACGCGTCCATTTGACTAAGGAAAGGCTTCTGAAAGGTCCTGTCTTGGGAAACCAAGTCTGGTGGGGAAAGTGCACAACCTCTACAGATGGAAAAACCTAAGTACTTAGCCTGGTCCAAGGCAATGGACAACTTGAGCATCAAGACATGGAAGCTACAAGAATCTCATCACTCCAACTTCTAAATAAAACTTGAGGGTGAACAAGGGTGAAGGACCCCAATGTCTATTGGTGGTTTCTTGGGAAGTTTTTGACAAGGAAAAACTTAGTGATTTCAAGTAATAGGTAAAACCTATTTTCAAGCAAAGCAAGCCAAGCTACACTTAGCCAAATGCATATAGTAATATAGTCCACTTAACATATACTAAGGTATCACTTGCCAATACTATTCCAAAGTATTGACCCTCTGTGGCTGTAACTTGTGATGTTGCAGGTTACTCCGATGATGAATAGGAGTCATGAGTCTACACTCAACATGCTTGCCTGTGGCACATGAAGATGAAGACTTATGTTTATTTACTTATTCCTTAAACTCTTGTATTAGGCCTATGGCCCTGAGTTGTAAAAGACTATGTTTTATCTCTGGAATGAATGTAATAAACGACCTTTGTATCTGTGTACTTCATCTTAAACTGTGGATGCTAGCATTGATCCAGGGACTAGCATTGCAATCACAGGGATCTTTTCCTTTATAAAGGAGGGGTCTAACAGATGGTATCAGAGCACTGTGTTGCCTGTAGGATTATGACCCTAGGATTGGAAAACCATTAAGGAAAAGTTTTCAACTACTTCTACACTTGTCTATTCTTCTCGTAAAACTTTTCTAATATTTTCAATCTCAACTCCATTGTAGATGAACTCCATCAACGAAGCCGTGAAGAAAGGACCACTCATGACCATGACCTTGGAGTGTGAAACTGAGTTTCCCAAGATTCTCAAGGACCTCATGGTGGCAATGGAAGCACATGGAGCAGCTATTTACAAAGGCTTTCCATTGATGGATGAAGGAGTGGAGTATTGGTGGGTGCAACTTCACTTGTACAAAAACAAGGAAGACAACCACAAAGAAAGGGGATTCTGCATGTACACCAACACTGTAATGCACACTACATTCTTTGAGTCAGCCAGAGATGCAGCTTGGAAGACTATCAAAGAACTAAGTCCTAGAGTCAAGTGCAGAATGCTTAACCTCCAAAGAGACTTAGAGAAAGAGAAGGAACTTACCCAAGAGTTGGAAGCCACCAACCAAGAGTTAAGGGGAGATATAATAGACTTAGTGATGGAATCATGTGAACAAGATAGGTGGATTGCCTCTAGGAACATTGTGATAGCCACCAGATCCAGTGAGATAGGATTGTGAGCACACTTCGTTAGTTGGACCACCATCTATCACCTTATTTTTCAAAAATGATACCTTAAATAAGTTTGAATCTTGATTGATGTAAGGGACTTATGTATGCATGACTTGTGTGATGTTTGTGTTCCATGGATATGTATGAATGTTTTTCTTGATTATCTTAAATTGTGTTGTTCTAACTTTTTCAATCTTATAAATTAGATGCCTATTACCATCAGCACTGTTGAGGAGCTCCAGGTTACCCGTTTTGGTCCCCGTATCATTGAGCTTACCACTTTGCTCGATCTCCCTCTTCCCACCATCACGGTGTACCCACTCACCAAGTTCGAGAGGAAGGACCTCTGGGGCTTCAAGGTGAACCAGCCTGGACGCCAGACAGAGCCCACTACGGAGGCCATCGTCTTCAAGCTGATGCACGACGATAGGGAGAGGGGCATGGAGGTAGTCATGCAGGACCTGATAGGACGTCTGTTAGGCCGTCACTCCCGACAAGTTAGGGGCACTCACTTCCACGTCTTCGGAAGACGTGATGTTGATGGAGAGTCCATCAACTTTGAGGACGACTCGAGGGACGCGGCAGAGCCGATATGTCTCTACCTCCAGGACTTAGAGACTCTCCTCAGGCACGTAGACACGGACAGGACGAACGTCATGCTCGGAAATGACGAGCTTCAGGTGCAGCTTCGCGAGAAGGACAAGCTTTTTGCGCAGCAGGATGAGATGATCAAGGAAATGGAGACAAAGTTCGAAGCCCAGGACCGCAAGTTCAAAAGTCAGGAGAAACGCATCCAGGATAGGAACAAGAAGATCCGGGACATGACCGAGGAACTGAAGTCCAAGGATTTCGAGCTAGAGCAGCAGCAGATGGTTATTGAGAGGCTTCGCTCCCAGAAGAGGGCTCTCAAGGCCAAGGTCGATTCCTTGACCACTACGATTGAGGAGAACAAGACCGCAATGGAGAACGCATGTCTTACCTTCGTCGAGGAGGAGATTGATGCTGATGAGTAGACTTGACTACTCGTTTACCCTTCATATTCGTACTTGTTATTTGTGAACTTGTTATTGGACCATCCGACATGTGGATGGCTTGCCACTTGTGTGTTTTATTTCATGAACTTATTATCTGGTTGTTGATTCTTTCTATTCTTGAGTTGCATGCTATGTGTTTTCTTGTGATGTATTGTGCATAAAACATCTATGGGTATCTCATTCTTATCTATTTGAACAAACCACAGATGCCTCCCCGTCGCGCAAACCCCAACCCCAACAACATCACCCCGGAAATGCAACAAATGATGAATGCGCAAACACAGCTTATGCAGATGATGACAACATTCATCCAAAACCAGAATAACAACAACAACCCCAATAACAACAACAACAACAACAACAACAACAACAACAATAACAACAACAACAACAACAACAACCCTCCGGGTTTTGATATGCTCACCAGATTTCTGTGATTGAGGCCAGCAAAGTTTTCGGGAACAACTGATCCCATGGTGGCTAATGACTGGCTACGTTCCGTGAACAAGGACTTAGTGACCGTGGGCTGCACGGATGCTGAAAAAGTCAGGTTCGCAGCACATCTGTTGGAAGGACCAGCCGCCACATGGTGGGACAACTTCCAAATCACCACTCCTATTGATGAGGTGACTTGGGCTATCTTTGAAGATGGCTTTCGCACTGCCCATATCTCATCAGGAATGATGAGCCTGAAAAAGAAGGAGTTTCACAACTTGAAGCAGCGCCACCGCAGCGTGGCTGAATACATAGAAGAATTCAATAATCTGGCGCGCTATGCACCAGATGAGGTTGACACGGATGCCAAAAGAAAGGAAAAGTTTCTGGAAGGCTTGAATGATGAGCTGAATCTGCAGCTGTCTGTGGCATATGTTCCAACTTATCAGTCTTTGTGTGACAAGGCTGCTATTTTGGAGAGTAAAATGAAGCAAGTCAAGAGTAGAAAGAGGAAACACTCCGACAAGCACAGCTCGGGATTGTCTCACAAACGATCTCACTATGATGACAGTGGCAGCTCAGGATCCCATAAGCATGGGAAATTCAGCAAGCACCACAACCACAACCGTCATGACAACAAGCATCACCGCAGTCATGACAATGACAAGTACAAGAACCACAAGGGTGGACATAAGAGCCACTATAGTGGAAATGGTAGTGGAAGTGGAAGCCAGCCTCCTAAAAAGGACATCAGTCAGGTTGAGTGCTTCAAATGCAAGAAGCTGGGGCATTATGCTAATGAGTGCCCTGAGAAGAAAGTTGAAGGACCTAACAAGCCAAATCCTTTTCAGAAAGGACAGGTTAACCACATCAATGTGGAGGAGGTCTATGAGGAGCCTGATGCCGTTACTGGTAAGTTCAGACTCAATTCAATTTCAGCATTTGTACTCTTTGATACCGGTGCATCTCATTCATTCATATCAAAGGCATTTGTTGAAAGAAATGAACTACCGGTAGAAACTATTGGGTGTCCTATAAGAGTAAGTTCTCCGGGTGGAGAAATGATAGTAAACTCGGGATGTCATGACTTAGTCATAGAGTTTGGAAAACATAAGTTTCCAGTGAACCTAATAATCCTGAATTCCCAAGGACTAGATGTAATTTTGGGAATGGATTGGATGGCTAAGTATGAGGGAGTACTAGATTGTGCCAATCGTACAGTTACACTCACAACCCCAGAAGGAAAAAGAATAAAATTCAGATCCAATTTTGAATCCAAAGGAAGTAAGCTAAATTCTCTTAAGGGGGTTAGCATGGATAGTGTACCAATTGTGTGTGAGTATCCGGATGTGTTTCCGGAAGAGTTGCCAGGAATGCCACCAGATAGAGATGTGGAGTTTCTGATAGATTTGGTACCAGGTTCTGGACCAATAGCTAAGAGACCGTACAAAATGTCAGTGGATGAACTGAAAGAGCTCAAGAAGCAACTAGGAGAACAGTTGCAGAAAGGGTTTATTCAACCAAGTTCTTCATCTTGGGGAGCCCCAGTATTGTTCGTGGAAAAGAAGGATAGAACACAAAGATTATGCATTGACTACCGTTCTCTCAACGAGGTAACCATCAAGAACAAATATCCTTTGCCAAGAATCAACGACTTGTTTGATCAGTTAGAAGGAGCATGTGTGTTCTCGAAGATTGATCTTCGGTCAGGTTATTTTCAACTCAAAATAAGAGAGCAAGACATACCTAAGACAGCTTTCACCACAAGGTATGGATTGTATGAATACATAGTGATGCCTTTTGGTTTAACCAACGCTCCAGCATACTTCATGAATATGATGAACAAGGTGTTCATGGCATTCCTTGACAAATTTGTTGTCGTTTTCATCAATGACATCTTGGTCTACTCCAAGAGCAAGGAAGAACATGAAAGACACTTACGCTTGATACTTGAGAAACTGAGGGAACATAAACTTTATGCCAAATTCAGCAAGTGTGAGTTCTGGTTAGAGGAAGTTGGTTTTCTTGGTCATGTTATGACAAAGGATGGTGTGGCAGTTGATCCTGCTAAAGTTTCAGCTGTGACAGAATGGGAATCTCCCAAGAATGTGAAAGAAGTTCGTAGTTTCCTCGGCTTAGAAGGTTACTACAGAAGGTTCATTGAGAATTTCTCAAAGGTTGCTAAACCAATGACTGAATTGTTAAAGAAGGACAAGAAATTTGCTTGGTATGAAGGTTGTGAAGTCAGCTTCCAAGAATTGAAGAAGAGACTTGTAACAGCGCCAGTTCTATGTCTGCCAGATTTGGAAAAGGATTTCCAAGTATATTGTGATGCTTCTCATCAGGGTTTGGGTGCCGTACTTATGCAAGACGGTAAAGTCGTAGCCTATGCTTCGAGACAACTCAAAACTCATGAAGTAAACTATCCTACTCATGATTTGGAGTTGGCCTCTGTCGTCCATGCACTCAAAACATGGAGACATTACCTTTTGGGAAAGCGTTGTGAAGTATTCACCGATCATAAGAGTTTGAAGTATATCTTCACCCAGAAGGAAATCAACATGAGACAAAGGAGATGGCTAGAACTTATCAAAGATTACGACTTAAGTTTGCAATACCACCCCGGTAAAGCGAATGTAGTAGCAGATGCTCTAAGTCGTAAGACGTTTGTAAATGGCCTTACTAAAGGAGAATTGCCAGATGACTTGTGTAAGCAATTCAAAGAACTCAGATTGGAGATTGTGCCTGAAGGACATCTCATGTCCTTAGATGTTCAACCCACTTTATTGGACAAGATCCGAGAAGCTCAAAAGACTGATAAGGAAATTGAAAAGATTAAGGAGAATATTAGTCTAGGGAAATCTAAGAGTTTCCATATAGACGAACAAGGTACTTTATGGCACGGGAAACGTATATGTGTTCCACAAGATCCGGAGTTGCGGAAACTGATTTTACAGGAAGCCCACAACTCTCCGTATTCTATTCACCCAGGAAACACCAAGATGTACATGGATATGAAAGAAAGATTTTGGTGGAACAATCTCAAAAGGGACATCGCCGAACATATTGCCTTATGTGATGTATGTAGCAGAGTAAAAGCGGAACACCAGAAACCAGCGGGTTTGCTTCAACCACTACCTATTCCTGAATGGAAGTGGGAAAATATCGGTATGAATTTCATTACCGGATTACCAAGAACCAGGTCAGGGTATGACTCCATATGGGTAGTAGTGGATCGCCTAACTAAAGTGGCTCATTTTATACCAGTGAAGACAACTTATACAAGTGCCAAGTTAGCTAAAATCTACATGAGCAGAATTGTATGCCTTCACGGTGTGCCTAAGAGTATTGTGTCAGATAGAGGAACTCAGTTCACTTCTCACTTTTGGAGACAGCTTCATGAATCCTTAGGAACGAGATTGGAATTCAGCACTGCTTTTCATCCTCAAACTGATGGACAAACAGAAAGGACTAATCAGATTCTTGAAGACATGTTGAGGGCATGTGCCTTAGACTATGGAGCAAGTTGGGATGAAAGTTTGCCTTACGCAGAGTTCTCTTACAATAACAGTCATCAATCTAGTATTGGAATGGCACCATTTGAGTTACTCTACGGAAGGAAGTGTACCACCCCATTGTTATGGAATGGTGTGGGAGAAAGAAATTTATTTGGACCTGATCTTCTCAAAGACGCCGAAGAGAAAGTCAAATTGGTTAAGGACAGGTTGAAGATAACACAGTCCCGACAGAAAAGCTACGCGGATTCTAAGCGTAGAGAAGTCACCTATGAAGTTGGGGATAGAGCTTATCTTAGAGTATCACCACTTCATGGAGTGAAAAGATTTGGAGTCAAAGGAAAGTTGGCACCAAGATATGTTGGGCCATTCAAGATTCTAAGTCGCAAGGGAGAAGTTGCATATGAAGTTGAATTGCCAGAGTCTCTGTCAGCTGTCCATAATGTGTTTCATGTGAGTCAGCTTAAGAAATGTCACCCAGAAATGGAAGAATCTTCTCTGAAGGATACCATACCATTGGAGGAAGTTCAACTAGAAAGTGACCTCACCTATGAGGAAAAGCCTGTCAAGATTCTTGAGACCGCAGAAAGAGTCACAAGGACAAAAACTATCAAGTTTTGCAAGGTGCAATGGAACCATCACTCCGAAGAAGAAGCAACATGAGAAAGAGAAGATGATCTTCGGAAAGACCACCCTCATCTATTTGCTAGCCAATCCGAATCTCGAGGGCGAGATTCATCTTAAGGGGGTTAGATTTGTAACATCCCTAAAATTCATATTTCAAAGCTCATCCATATCATCCTTGCATCCATCAACATTTAGGGTATTCTCAAAACATTTCAGAAAACAGAAACTTATGGTGTCATGATTTTATGTGGACAGACTTATTTTAAATGGCCAACACCACTTGTAAGTTTGATTGTTGTAAACCAGGAAGGTTGCCTTCCATGAGCAAAGAATTTAAGTGAAGATTTAAAACCAAATTTTTCAAATGGAAATGGGTTTCAAAAACCATCTCTTAAAATTTTAAAACCAAGTGCCTAGCCTCTGATATTTTGATCCCCAAGCTTGACCAATCCTTTACAAAGCTACCCCCTGGATATATGACCATTTTTGAGACTATTGCTCACTACAAAAATCCCAGAGAAATTTGAATTCAAATTGAACTTAATTTCATTTGAAAATCTACCCAGAAAATCAAAATAGAAAAGGAAAAAGAAATAAACAAAGGAAAAGGGCCACGCGCCAGGTTTTAGGCCCAGCATCGAATCGAGCCCAACAAGCCCACCCGGGAATTTTCTTTTCTTCTCTCACGCGCGAGCGCACGCAGCCTGTCGCTGACAGACGGACCCCACACTCACTTCGCGCACATCGCTGACGAGAGGGCCCTACCCACACTGTCATCGTCTTCCCCAAACCGCGCCCGCGACCACGTCGCAGCTGCAGTCACTGCCGGTAATGGCGCGGCATAAATGGGCGTTAATCCGCGGGCGTTTCCTGTCGAGGCACCGGCTATAAGATCCCCACCTCCCCACGACCATTTTCCCCCAGTCGATTCTACCTTCACGCCACCAGGCTGTCCACGACTCACCCAACACCGCCGCAGACAGAGCTTGCTCCGGCGAACGATTCCGGTGAGACCCGTACGCCCCTTCCTCCCTGATTCATTCGAGCCACTTCGCAATCCCCTTGCGCACATCCTGACCCCACCAGTTCATCCTGTATTGCCCCAGGTCGCCGTTCCCGCTCGACACCGCAAGCATCCGACGACCACCTCGACTCCGGCGATCAAAATCCGTAAGTTCCGTGCGCCCCTTCACTTCTGACTCACACTAGATTGTTCGCCACAGTCTTGTGCATCTTCTAAACCCCCTGGCTTGTGTTAGGGCGACGCGGAACCTCGGCAACTACTCCGACAACAACCACCCGACGCCGTCCGTAACTCCGACGAGCAATCCTCGCCGTGACAGCACGCCCCTCCGCAAACCAGTACCACGTCGAGCTTCAGCACGTCTTGGCGGATCTGGTAAGCACCTTCCTGCTTCCTGGAGCGATGTAGAACGCCGGCGCCGCTGCAGTCAGACGCGCCGCCGCCAGTTAACGCCGCTAGCGCCGCCAGATTGTGGCTTGATGGTTTGGTCCATTGGATCTGCATCGTAGGGCTAGGATAGATCTTGATCGAAGAGGTACGCGCGCGTCTGAGCCGCCAGATCTAAGTTAGATCCTACGGCCTGCGACTGCCGATCCGCGCGAATCGGTACGCGCCAGTGAGGCTGCGACACGTGGCTAGGGAAAATTCAAAAACAGAAATTTGAATCAGATTTAGATCCAAACTTTAAACTGCTATAACTTTTGAATGCCACGTTAGAATTTTGCAAACTTTATACCGTTGGATTCAGTGAAACAAGACCTTTCTGAATATCCTATTTGTTTAACAAATAGTAATAGTTAAAATAACTTTATTTGTAGAAACATGTTTAAGATTATTTTAAGTATAGATTTATTTTGGTAAATTGTATTGGTGCCAAATAAGTTTAGTTGGCAAACTTGTGACCTGTTAAGTTTCTGTAAACATGTGCATGCTTGGTAGAGTTTTCAAAATCACCACTTAGTAAATTCTTGCATGCATGCATACATATTATTTTTGGTTGTATATAATTGTGTGTAATTGTATGTTATATTTATTGTGTAGATTTTGCTAGTGATTGTGATTGTGAAGAGTGCTACTCTCCCCACTACCAAGGCAAGTGATATTTTCATGAATAGTTCTATCCTATATTTTGCACTAGCATTAGATATTTTGCTAAGTCTTGCATGCTATTTTTGCCTAATGCTAAGTTGGGAAATCCTATGTAGTGCAGAATTGTAGAATTGCGAGGTAATTTTCCTAAGTTAAGTTATCTTACCATGCTTAGCCTAGCTATTTAGCAAACAAGGGTTGGTGAAAAATCTATACCTACTATGATGAAAATATTTCTAAGTCATGAGACTTATGCTTTCCTAATAAAACAACTAAGTCAAATGAACCTCCTGGGTGGAATGGAAGGATTGGGTTATGTTGAGTGGTTACACAAGGCCATGGACTTGGGTTGTGTATCTCACTTGTGGTATGCCACCCAGGCACAAAGGGATTTGGAGGCCAAGTGTTGAGAAAGCTTACAGTGCAACCACTTGGCAATATGGGCTCTGCCTTGATCATATAGGTTGCTAGAACTTAGTCATTTGGACAGTTGGTGGTAGTTGGGATGATAGGTTGGAACGCGTCCATTTGACTAAGGAAAGGCTTCTGAAAGGTCCTGTCTTGGGAAACCAAGTCTGGTGGGGAAAGTGCACAACCTCTGCAGATGGAAAAACCTAAGTACTTAGCCTAGTCCAAGGCAATGGACAACTTGAGCATCAAGACATGGAAGCTACAAGAATCTCATCACTCAAACTTCTAAATAAAACTTGAGGGTGAACAAGGGTGAAGGACCCCAATGTCTATTGGTGGTTTCTTGGGAAGTTTTTGACAAGGAAAAACTTAGTGATTTCAACTAATAGGTAAAACCTATTTTCAAGCAAAGCAAGCCAAGCTACACTTAGCCAAATGCATATAGTAATATAGTCCACTTAACATATACTAAGGTATCACTTGCCAATACTATTCCAAAGTATTGACCCTCTGTGGCTGTAACTTGTGATGTTGCAGGTTACTCCGATGATGAATAGGAGTCATGAGTCTACACTCAACATGCTTGCCTGTGGCACATGAAGATGAAGACTTATGTTTATTTACTTATTCCTTAAACTCTTGTATTAGGCCTATGGCCCTGAGTTGTAAAAGACTATGTTTTATCTCTGGAATGAATGTAATAAACGACCTTTGTATCTGTGTACTTCATCTTAAACTGTGGATGCTAGCATTGATCCAGGGACTAGCATTGCAATCACAGGGATCTTTTCCTTTATAAAGGAGGGGTCTAACATGTACTCAGTTGATATCATGTTCTTTTGTCTATGGATGTCACTGATGTGAAATAATGTGGGAACTTGTAAGTCCATGGAGTTTGTATCCTGTGTTAGGGAAACACCTGGGCCGCTAGCCTAAGCCATGCCTAATCATGGTGGAAACTTGCAGCATCACCATAATGAGATATCTATGAAGCATCATCTATAAAAAGCTATGCTGCATATGGTAAATAAAAAGATTGCTGAGATGCTCATTGTCTGTTTGCCTTGTCATTTTGGTTATGGGAAAGCTCCCGTACCATGTGCAAGGGGTACCCCGTTGGCGGTTCTCAATGATATGCAAATACTTACAATGACAAGAACTTACTTGGACCCAAAGTTGAGTATGCATGAGGTGTGGCCCTCATATTCAAGGGACGTGAGATTGCCAACTTATATTTTGTCAAGCATATACTCCACCTTTGCCACTTTAACCTTAACCACTTCAAGATGCTTATGATAGGGGCAATGAGGGCTGAATACTAACAAGTACCATAATTTTTGGAAGCTCTTTTTGAAACTTGTAATCCCTGCTTCCTTTACAAAAAGGCCTTTCTTCCACCATTATTGAGTCTCCACCTTCTACCTTTAGGCACCATTAAGAGAGCATAGTTGTCATTCTGTGTGCAGTGTTCCAAAGCTTATTAATTGATGCATATTGTGTTATTACTTGTTCTTGTGCTATTTGTTTCTAGTCACCCTTGTGAACTTTGAAGGTGTCCTATGCATCTATTTGCTACTCTATGAGGGACAAGCCGATTGCCACTATGCTATGTTTTCTGTATGTGAAACAAACAAACATTTTTCAATGCATGTTATTCATGATCTTTGTTTGTAGCTTGTCATGTTGAATGCATAGTTACTATGTCCTATTGTTAGAACTCCATCTTTCATGCACATGTTTAGAGTTCTTTGATCCCAGCTTTCAATGCTTGCAAATGGTTGGATCTTTTTTGTGAGGGTGCATGTCACCTCACAAAATATTCTTTTTATCACTTTCCTACTCGAGGACAAGCAGGAGTTAAGCTTGGGGATGTTGATACGTTGGAAATGTAACTATAATTTTTGATGCTCCATGCTTGTTTAGTATATACTTTGTTTTACTTGTCCACACTTTGAGGTGATTTTTACATGTTTTCTGGTACTAACCTACTAACAAGTTGCAACAGTGCCAGATGCCTGTTTTCTACTGTTTTTGGTTTCAGAAAAGTTAGTAAAGAAATATTCTCGGAATTGTACGGGACAAACGTCAAAGTCAATTACTTTCCGTGTAGAACAAGAAGTCTAGAAGGGAGACGAAGGGGCCGGCCAGGGCCGCCAAACCTCCCCCAGGCGCGGGTGCGCCCTGCCCTGCACCTGGCTAGGGTTTGGCACCCCTGGCCACTGCCTCGGCCTCCCCCTTCGCCTATAAGAAGCCCCCGATGCAGAAACCCTAGGCACCCGATCAAAATCTCCATGAAACCGTCTGTAGTCACCGCCACCATTGTCCCTAGATCAGGGGGATCTGAAGTTCTTCCCGGCACCCTGCCGGAGGGGAGATCATCCCGGAGGCCTTCTCTCCGGTATGATGTGTGAGTAGTTCCACCTTGTACTATGGGTCCATGTAGTAGCTAGATGGTTGTATCTAATCCTTTGTGCTTTCATGTATAGATCTTGTGAGCTCCGTTCATGATCAAGATCTAATATATTTGTAATCATGCATGTTGTGTTTGCGGGGAACCGATGGATATTGAGATTATTATGTTGGTTTGATTAATGGTTTTGTATTTATGATTCTATCATGTCTGTGTTGTTTGTGATCTTGCATGCTCTCCGTTATTAGTAGCTATCTTGGCCAAGTAGTTGCTAGTGACTCCAAGAGGGGGTATTTATGCTCGATAGTGGGTTCATGCCTCTAGTTTCCAAGGGAAGTAACAGAAATCTCTTCGGTTGTAGATGTGTTGTTGCCACTAGGGAGAAAACAATGGTCTCTTGTTCATGGAACATGTGGACTGTTTACCTTACACACTTTGCTTAAAGCAGTTATCTGTTGCTTGCAACTTAATACTGGAGGGGGCTCGGATGATAACCTGAAGGTGGACTTCTAGTCATAGATGCAGTTGGATGGCGGTCTATGTATCTTTTTGTATTGCCCAATCGAATCTCATAGGATCTTTCTGACTAGTAATTGCATTGTTATGCCTTGCTCAGTTCCTATCAATTGCCCTGCTGTAATTTGTTTACCCTTCATGCCATGTTGTTTATCTAAGGAGAGCACCTCTAGTGAACTATGGACCCCGGTCCAATCTTTACCATTGATACATCTTCCACTATTACTTGTTTACTTGCTGCAAACCACCATTACCTTCCACACCATACATTTAATCCTTTGTTACAGCAAACTGGTGAGCTTGACAAACTCACTGATTCGTTGGGGCAAAGTCTTGAGTTTGTGTTGTGCAGGTCTCCGCGTTGCTTGCAACACCTGTGTGACGTTTCCTTCCTCCTATTGGTTCGATAACCTCGGTTTCTTACTGAGGGAAAACTTGCTGCTGTGCTTCTTCACACCTTGGTCTTGGGGTTCCCAACGAAGCTCTCCTACATCAACTCAGCGCTGCATCAAACCCTAAAATTGAAAAAGAACTAAAATTGAGTAGCACATATTAACCCCCCCCTCTAGGTTCCCATACGATCCATTTCAATTGGTATCAGAGCCCCGACTCTTAATTCGGGCTTAACCGCCTAAGAGTAGTATGGGTTCCAAGGGAGATGGGAGTGATGCTCCGAAGGTAGTCACCATGAACGATCTCAAGACGTTAGAAACAACCTTGATTAGTTCCATGGAGGCTAAGATGGAAGAGATGCGTCAAATGATAATGCGTCTCTCCCCATCCGCAGCATCACCTCCATCTGCCTCTGAGGCTACCACTCCGCAATCCAAGGAACGGGTAAAACCAATTCCAAAGAGAACGAAGTGGTTAGTGATGGCACTAGCAAGAGCTCCTCCTCAAAAAAGGATAGTGGTAAGGAAGGATAAAATGAGGTTTCCCATGTGTATTCGCCTGATCCACCTATCCCACATCCTCATATACATAATAGGGGTGATCCACCCAAACTTTTAGCATCTACTTTTAATCAATGACAATTTTTGATGAAGTCTCATGTGTGGATCTCCTCCATTGAGTTGTGGAAAATCATAGAGAATGGTCTTCATGTTGGAGATCCCAACAACCTAACAAGAAGAGAGGTTGTGGACAGTCAACTCAATGCAACAGCTCTACGGATGATTCAGCTTGGTGTGGGTACCAAAGACATGCCACACATAGAGCATCTCAACACAGCTAAGGAAGCTTGGGATTCCCTCACCGAGCTCTTCGTTGGAAATGAAAGCATGAGAAGAAATAGATATGATGCTTTGAGTAATGAAGCTGAAGGATTCTATATGTTGGATGGAGAAGATCACGAGGACATGTATAGGAGGCTCAAGTCAATAGCCACCACTTTAAGAATTCGTGCCTCTCATGTTGATGATGCTTGGATCAAGCGCAAGTATGTCAATGCTCTTATGCCATTTGAGCCCACAGATTTGAAGAGTCTCCAAGGAAGGAATAACTACCACCTAATGACATCCAATGAGGTAATGCAAGATATGGCATCTTTCAAAGTGGTTGCCAAGAATGCCGAATATGCTCGTGCACGAGCCAATGGGATGCAAAAGGGGGTCAACATGGCCTTGAAGACAAGTGTGGCTGATCATGATGAAGATGACATAGAAGATATGGACTGTCTCGAGGATGTAATAAGAGCTCATGGACAATACATGGCCTTCTATGCTAGAAACTTATGGAAGGATCTAGCCAAAGCCAAATTTGAACTAGAACGCATGAGTGGAGCAAATGGAAGAAGGGAAAACGGTCCCAAGCTAAGAACGTGTTTCAACTGTGGAGACCGGCTACACTTTGTAGCTGAGTGTCCTTATCAAAGTAGGGAAGATAATGGAGGAAGACTCATTCTCAAGGAAAAGTCAAAGTATAAGGTTCCCAACCTTTAATAAGGTAGAGATCCCTATGTTTACAATGCTAGTCCCTGGATCAATAGCTAGCATCCACAGTTAAGATGTAATATCAAGAAACAAAGGTCATAATACAACTTTATAACCAGGAACAAAATAAGTTATTACATCTTACATAGCTCATTT
This sequence comes from Avena sativa, assembly GCA_916181665.1. Lineage (NCBI taxonomy): Eukaryota > Viridiplantae > Streptophyta > Magnoliopsida > Poales > Poaceae > Avena > Avena sativa. Next base: position 312,519,351 of record OV702283.1, read on the forward strand.
GGCTATTACATTATATTGCAGCAGAATATCTATAAGCATGGGGTCCTTCATCTTCAAAGTGCCACAGGCAGACATGTTGGTTGTAGACTTGTAATCCTAATCATTAAACTTCACTAATATCAAACAAACCTGCAACATAACAAGTTACAGCCACAAGGGTCAATACATTTGAATTGTATTGGCAAGTGATACTATGGTAGTATAGTGGATTCTATCAACTATATGCATTTGGCTAAGTGGAGCTTAGGCTTGCTTTGCTCAAAATAGATTTTCCTTATCATTTGAAAACACTAAGTTTTTGCTTTTACAAAAATCTCCCAAGGCATCTACTAATCAAAGATTGAAGATCCTTTAACCCTTGTTCAATCCACAAGTTTTTAACTTAGAAATTTGGATGATGAGATTCTTGATAGCTTCCATGTCTTGATGCTCAAATTGTCCTTTGCCAGGGACATGGCTAAGTACTTAGATTTTACACTCTGCAGAGGTGGTGCACTTTCCCCACAAGACTTGGTTTCACCAAGACAAGATCTTTCAGAAGCCTTTCCTTAGACCAAATGGATGCGTTCCAACCTATCATTCCACTACCACCAACTGTCCAAATGGCTAAGTTCTAGCAACCTATGTCATCCAGGCAGAGCCCATAATGCCAAGTGGTTGCACTTGAAGCTTCTCAACATTTGACATCTCAAATCTCTTTATTCCTGGGTGGCAATCCACAAGTGTGATACACAAGGTAAACCATAGCCATGGGCCTTGTGTAACCACTCAACCAAAAACCACCAAGTAATTACCATTCCACCCAGGTGATTCATTAACTTAGTTGTTTTATTAAACAAAAACACAAGTCCTCAGACTTAGAAATTTTTCCATAGTATGAATGTATATTCCACCCTTGTTTTCTATTAGCTAAGCTAAGCTTGATAGTAGTAGGAATCTTAACTTAGGAAATTTTCTACTAAGGTTTCATCTACTAGGATTTCCCATAGCATGGTTTATACTTTAGCAAAATTCCATGCAAGTTTTACTTAGAAAAAACACTAATGCATAGTGAAAGTAATGGGACAAAGGTATGAAGCATCACTTTCCTTTTTGGTAGAGGGTATAAGTTCACTCCTTGTCCTTGCAACAATCACACTCTTCAAGTCACTACAATTCAATCAAGCAAGGCACAAACTCAATCTACCAATCAAGCAAAGCATCACATAAAATGATAAAGTCAAAGTAATGCATGCAAGCATGCCAAGCTTTGTTTTGTTTTGAAAAGTGGTTCCTAATGGGTCATAAACATTTGAAAACACCTAATGGTCATTTTGTAAAGTGGCAAAGTCATTTGCAAAAGGTTTCACTTCATAAACCATTTTCAAAACAAGGTATCATTTTATGTGGTGTAGAAATGTTTTTACTAAGGCATTAATCTATAGGGTTCACAAAATATGTTTTCAAACCATAAAACTTTGTGTTTAGGGTCAGAGAGTTTGAAACAAGACATTTCCCAAAGGTTTTCTTCCAAACCATTTTTAATAAATAAACCATATTTTTATTTGACTAGAATTGGTTTTAAATCAAAGAATCATTCTTTTTCTTCACCAAATATATTTTTGAAACCACAAAGTGATTCCTAGGGTCAGTAGGTTCAAAACATACCATTTGCCAAAGATTTTATCCCCAAAATCATTTTGGAATAATTTTTATAACCTAAACAAGCATACAAAAGTTTCTGCAAAAACAAACAATTTAACAGAAACTTTTTACTAAACAAATGGCATGGTTGGCTAGGGCTTGTTCCAATGATTCCATTGATATAAAGTTTGCAAAATTTTTACGTGTAGAACTAAATTTATGGATTTTTCAAAATCACATTCTAATTAGATTCAAAATTCTGTTTAAACCAAACTAGTGCCACGCGGCGCTTTCCTATTCGTCAGTACCGCTTCGGCCGGATCACGCTCTCTGGTGCGTTGGATCAAGTCAGATCAAGCGGCACAGGTTGCGTACCTCTTCAGCGTTTAGTGATCTATCGTATCCATTGGATCGTCATCTAACGGCCATCGTCGCCTTGACCAAGTTCTGGCGGCGCTCGACGGCTGCGCGCGGCGGCGACGGTCAGACAACGGCGAAACTGGCGATGCAGGAAGCGAGGAAGGAAGGGAGTATGCTCATCGTGTTCGCAGTAGCGTGGGTAAGCTCAACGTGTGGTTGGTTCGACGAGGGGCGCACAGGGTAGTCCTGAATCGCTCGCCGGATTGTACTTCTCCTCGGGTACGGTCAGATGTTGTCGGAGGTGGGCGTATGGGGCGCAAGCGAGCAAGAGATCATGTCAGGAGGATGTGCAAGTTTATACAGGTTGAAATGGAACTCACCATAGGGCAAGGGGCACACGGAGTTGACGACAGTAGCTCGCCGGAGTTGATGCAGACGACGGTGGTTCCTAGACTAAGACGAAGGTGAGGCTGTGGGGCACGAGCAGACAAATGGGAGGTACTGGAAGAAGCGCACGGTGATGGTGAACGAGATCGTAGCATCCAAGGGGCAAGGGGAGGCAGGTACTGGCTGGAATTGGTCGGACAGCTCGTCGGAGCAGAGGGCGTTCCAGGTCAAAATTTGCTCGGCCTGGGGGCAGAGGGAAGGCGGTGTCTGGGGGAAACGGAAGAGGGGAGGCAGGCGCTTTTACCTTGCGTGATGGCTGGGCGAATTAACGCGGCACTTAACGGGGATTGAAGGAGCTATCAACGGGCAGAAACGGCAGCGAGGTGGGGAGTGGCCACCACGGGTGAAGACGACGAACAGGAGGGGTGGGGTCGGTTGGTCAGCGAGAGAGAGGAGAGGGGAGTTGGGTCCACCGGTCGGCGTCTCTGCGGGTCTGTAAGCAGGTGCGAAACGTTTTTCTTCGGGAGAGAGAGGATCTGGGCTGCTGGGCTTAGTGGGCCAGGTTGGGTTGGGCCGTCCTTGCTCTATTTTTTTCTGTTCTGAATCTTTTTCTTTTTCCATTTCTTTTTGTGTTTTGAAATTCAATCAACCAATTCAAACAACAAATAAATTCAAACTTCCATCACACTTTGTATTGAGTTTTAGTTTTGTTTAACAACACAAAACTAAAGTCCAAAATAAAATAATAATTTTTATTCTTTTTAGGATCTATTTAATTATTAAATAAAATAGACCTTAATTATTAATTCAAATAGGTTTTGATTTATTTAATAAAAACTCCATTTGAAATCTAAATATTATCAAAACCAAATCAGTAGGTTTTATTTGAAAATATAAAATACTTGGAAAACTTGTTTAAAATATTTTAACAAGTTTTGATGTTTAATTAAAATGGGAAAAACCTTTACTTTTAATAAAATTTGGATATTAATAAATCTTTATTTTATTTAAATAACCCTTTACTCCTTTAATCAAAACAAAATATTTTATTTCTAAAACTTGGCCAAGGTTTAATTTGGCTCTATAAAAATAGTCCTTATTTATATTTCTACCTTTTTATTTGAAAACCAAATCTTTTATTAAAAGATCCAAAAATAGTAATTCCAAATATTTTTAACTTTATTGTTTATTTACTTTTTAAATCCCTTTAGGATTTTATTTGATCCAAATAGGTTTGAAGGTTTCCAATTGGAATCAAAAAGTTTCTTCTCACCCTGAAAATCAACAAAGTTTTATTTTATTCATTTATTTTTCACATTACAAGATTTGGAAAATCTTGGGATGTGACGGGCTACCACCCTTAAAATAAATCTCGTCCCGAGATTTGGGGAGGCTAGGGGTTACAAGTTGGCTCAAAAGCATCTAGGGTACTACCACCCTTAAAATATTTCCAACTAGATTACATCTTGTCTTACTTGGGATCTTGGTGTAACTTTCCTGGACAGAAGTTTGCATAGTGGCCTAGTTCCTTGCATTTGAAACATGTGATAAGGTTGAGGTCTTGAGGGGGCTTCTCTGGACAATATGATGCATAATGTCCTAACTCTTTGCAGTGTTTGCACAACACTTGGCTAATATCCTTCCTCACCTTGGGTTTCACTAGCTTTTGTTTGTCTTCTTGGATCTTCTTCTTTTCTAGGCATTCATTGGCATAGTGTTCCATCTCTTTGCAAGTGTAACATTGCACTTGGCTTTTGCCCTTATTCTTCTTTTTGGGTCTCTCCAAAGCTAGGAGTTCTTCTAGTTCATGCTCTTCACACCTCTCAAAGGTGGGAAATCTTTCTCTCTTCTTGAGGCAGTTACTAGAGATATGACTTTCTTCTTCACAATTAGGGCTTTGATCTTCATGCTCCTTTGATGTATGATATTTGTCTCCACAAATATTGCAAGCTTTGGTTCCTTCTAAAATAACAGCTTTGTCATCCTTGTTGTCATTAGCTCTTTGGGAAAAGTTTTCTCCCATGTTGATTATTTGAGTAACCAATCCTTGCAACAATTGGGATTGAAGTTTCAAAATCCTTTGTATGGCTGGGTCTAGTCCATTGTTGTTGGCTAAAATCTGAGTTGTCATTTGGCTCAACTGGTTTTGGGTTGCTATAAGTTCTCTCATGTTGTCCTCTTGGTTGTTGTTGGTGTCACCATCCTTGATGTTGGAGTCTCTTGGAGAAGTCATCTGTTTGGGTTGAATTGGGATTAGAATAGGTAAAATATCTCTAAGGAAATAATTCTAACCTCACACTTCACATTTCACACAAACAATGTGCAAGCAATCACAAACAAACATTCCACTTAAACAACAAGTTTCAAGCATATCTTTAGACAACCAAAAATATTTTTGTTACACCACATAAGTTGGTGGGTTTGACTTAAACTAAATATGGTGGTCCATCTATATGGTTCACTTGAAATCTTTCCATCTTTCTTGGTTGATTCTTCTTGCATGAGATCATGGTTTCCTTGGGAAAACTCTTGGTCACAAAACTTCAAAGGTGATCATGGTTCCTTCTAAATTGTATTTCCTTAGTCTCCAAATCTTGAGCAAGATTCCTTATCTCACTTGTCCTTAGTGATATCCAAGGTTGAGGTCCTTGGTGAAAATGCTGAAGATGTTGAAGTCATTAGAGTTGAAGAAGTTGAAGTCATTAGAGTTGAAGAAGTTGAAGTCATTAGAGTTGAAGAAGTCCTTAGCTCATGGTGAAGTCTTTGGCCATGGGGTAGGTTTTTCCATCAAGTTGAAATAGAAGAGATGTAGAGTTGAAACCAAAATGGTTGAGGAAAGGGTTTACAAGATTGTTTGTAATTAAGTTTTGGAACAAAAACAACTCCTATTTTTCTAAGGGGTTTGTCCAATCCTAGGTTTACAAATCCTACAGGCAACACAATGCTCTGATACCATCTATAAGGTTCCCAACCTTTAATAAGGTAGAGATCCCTGTGTTTACAATGCTAGTCCTTGGATCAATAGCTAGCATCCACAGTTAAGATGTAATTTCAAGAAACAAAGGTCATAATACAACTTTATAACCAGGAACAAAATAAGTTATTGCATCTTACATAGCTCATTTGGCTATTACATTATATTGCAGTAGAATATCTATAAGCATGGGGTCCTTCATCTTCAAAGTGCCACAGGCAGACATGTTGGTTGTAGACTTGTAATCCTAATCATTAAACTTCACTAATATCAAACAAACCTGCAACATAACAAGTTACAGCCACAAGGGTCAATACATTTGAATTGTATTGGCAAGTGATACTATGGTAGTATAGTGGAGTCTATCAACTATATGCATTTGGCTAAGTGGAGCTTAGGCTTGCTTTGCTCAAAATAGATTTTCCTTATCATTTGAAAACACTAAGTTTTTGCTTTTACAAAAATCTCCCAAGGCATCTACCAATCAAAGATTGAAGATCCTTTAACCCTTGTTCAATCCACAAGTTTTTAACTTAGAAATTTGGATGATGAGATTCTTGATAGCTTCCATGTCTTGATGCTCAAATTGTCCTTTGCCAGGGACATGGCTAAGTACTTAGATTTTACACTCTGCAGAGGTGGTGCACTTTCCCCACAAGACTTGGTTTCACCAAGACAAGATCTTTCAGAAGCCTTTCCTTAGACCAAATGGACGCGTTCCAACCTATCATTCCACTACCACCAACTGTCCAAATGGCTAAGTTCTAGCAACCTATGTGATCCAGGCAGAGCCCATAATGCCAAGTGGTTGCACTTGAAGCTTCTCAACATTTGACATCTCAAATCTCTTTGTTCCTGGGTGGCAATCCACAAGTGTGATACACAAGGTAAACCATAGCCATGGGCCTTGTGTAACCACTCAACCAAAAACCACCAAGCAATTACCATTCCACCCAGGTGATTCATTAACTTAGTTGTTTCATTAAACAAAAACACAAGTCCTCAGACTTAGAAATTTTTCCATAGTATGAATGTATATTCCACCCTTGTTTTCTATTAGCTAAGCTAAGCTTGATAGTAGTAGGAATCTTAACTTAGGAAATTTTCTACTAAGGTTTCATCTACTAGGATTTCCCATAGCATGGTTTATACTTTAGCAAAATTCCATGCAAGTTTTACTTAGAAAAAACACTAATGCATAGTGAAAGTAATGGGACAAAGGTATGAAGCATCACTTTCCTTTTTGGTAGAGGGTATAAGTTCACTCCTTGTCCTTGCAACAATCACACTCTTCAAGTCACTACAATTCAATCAAGCAAGGCACAAACTCAATCTACCAATCAAGCAAAGCATCACATAAAATGATAAAGTCAAAGTAATGCATGCAAGCATGCCAAGCTTTGTTTTGTTTTGAAAAGTGGTTCCTAATGGGTCATAAACATTTTAAAACACCTAATGGTCATTTTGTAAAGTGGCAAAGTCATTTGCAAAAGGTTTCACTTCATAAACCATTTTCAAAACAAGGTATCATTTTATGTGGTGTAGAAATGTTTTTACTAAGGCATTAATCTATAGGGTTCACAAAATATGTTTTCAAACCATAAAAATTTGTGTTTAGGGTCAGAGAGTTTGAAACAAGACATTTCCCAAAGGTTTTCTTCCAAACCATTTTTAATAAATAAACCATATTTTTATTTGACTAGAATTGGTTTTAAATCAAAGAATCATTCTTTTTATTCACCAAATATATTTTTGAAACCACAAAGTGATTCCTAGGGTCAGTAGGTTCAAAACATACCATTTGCCAAAGATTTTATCCCCAAAATCATTTTGGAATAATTTTTATAACCTAAACAAGCATACAAAAGTTTCTGCAAAAACAAACAATTTAACAGAAACTTTTTACTAAACAAATGGCATGGTTGGCTAGGGCTTGTTCCACTGATTCCATTGATATAAAGTTTGCAAAATTTGTACGTGTAGAACTAAAGTTATGGATTTTTCAAAATCACATTCTAATCAGATTCAAAATTCTGTTTAAACCAAACTAGTGCCACGCGGCGCTTTCTTATTCGTCGGTACCGCTTCGGCCGGATCACGCTCTCTGGTGCGTTGGATCAAGTCAGATCGAGCGGCACAGGTTGCGTACCTCTTCAGCGTTTAGTGATCTATCGTATCCATTGGATCGTCATCTAACGGCCATCGTCGCCTTGACCAAGTTCTGGCGGCGCTCGACGGCTGCGCGCGGAGGCGACGGTCAGACAATGGCGAAACTGGCGATGCAGGAAGCGAGGAAGGAAGGGAGTATGCTCACCGTGTTCGCAGTAGCGTGGGTAAGCTCAACGTGTTGTTGGTTCGACGAGGGGCGCACAGGGTAGTCCTGAATCGTTCGCCGGATTGTACTTCTCCTCGGGTACGGTCAGATGTTGTCGGAGGTGGGCGTTTGGGGCGCAAGCGAGCAAGAGATCATGTCAGGAGGATGTGCAAGTTTATACAGGTTGAAATGGAACTCACCATAGGGCAAGGGGCACACGGAGTTGACGACAGTAGCTCGCCGGAGTTGATGCAGACGACGGTGGTTCCTAGACTAAGACGAAGGCGAGGCTGTGGGGCATGAGCAGACAAATGGGAGGTACTGGAAGAAGCGCACGGTGATCGTGAACGAGATCGTAGCATCCAAGGGGCAAGGGGAGGCAGGTACTGGCTGGAATTGGTCGGACAGCTCATCGGAGCAGAGGGCGTTCCAGGTCAAAATTTGCTCGGCCTGGGGCAGAGGGAAGGCGGTGTCTGGGGGAAACGGAAGAGGGGAGGCAGGCGCTTTTACCTTGCGTGATGGCTGGGCGAATTAACGCGGCACTTAACGGGGATTGAAGGAGCTATCAACGGGCAGAAACGACAGCGAGGTGGGGAGTGGCCACCGCGGGTGAAGACGACGAACAGGAGGGGTGGGGTCGGTTGGTCAGCGAGAGAGAGGAGAGGGGAGTTGGGTCCACCGGTCGGCGTCTCTGCGGGTCTGTAAGCAGGTGCGAAACGTTTTTCTTCGGGAGAGAGAGGATCTGGGCTGCTGGGCTTAGTGGGCCAGGTTGGGTTGGGCCGTCCTTGCTCTATTTTTTTTTCTGTTCTGAATCTTTTTCTTTTTCCATTTCTTTTTGTGTTTTGAAATTCAATCAACCAATTCAAACAACAAATAAATTCAAACTTCCATCACACTTTGTATTGAGTTTTAGTTTTGTTTAACAACACAAAACTAAAGTCCAAAATAAAATAATAATTTTTATTCTTTTTAGGATCTATTTAATTATTAAATAAAATAGACCTTAATTATTAATTCAAATAGGTTTTGATTTATTTAATAAAAACTCCATTTGAAATCTAAATATTATCAAAACCAAATCAGTAGGTTTTATTTGAAAATATAAAATACTTGGAAAACCTGTTTAAAATATTTTAACAAGTTTTGATGTTTAATTAAAATGGGAAAAACCTTTACTTTTAATAAAATTTGGATATTAATAAATCCTTATTTTATTTAAATAACCCTTTACTCCTTTAATCGAAACAAAATATTTTATTTCTAAAACTTGGCCAAGGTTTAATTTGGCTCTATAAAAATAGTCCTTATTTATATTTCTACCTTTTTATTTGAAAACCAAATCTTTTATTAAAAGATCCAAAAATAGTAATTCCAAATATTTTTAACTTTATTGTTTATTTACTTTTTAAATCCCTTTAGGATTTTATTTGATCCAAATAGGTTTGAAGGTTTCCAATTGGAATCAAAAAGTTTCTTCTCACCCTGAAAATCAACAAAGTTTTATTTTATTCATTTATTTTTCACATTACAAGATTTGGAAAATCTTGGGATGTGACAGGCTACCACCCTTAAAATAAATCTCGTCCCGAGATTTGGGGAGGCTAGGGGTTACAAGTTGGCTCAAAAGCATCTAGGGTACTACCACCCTTAAAATATTTCCAACTAGATTACATCTTGTCTTACTTGGGATCTTGGTGTAACTTTCCTGGACAGAAGTTTGCATAGTGGCCTAGTTCCTTGCATTTGAAACATGTGATAAGGTTGAGGTCTTGAGGGGGCTTCTCTGGACAATATGATGCATAATGTCCTAACTCTTTGCAGTGTTTGCACAACACTTGGCTAATATCCTTCCTCACCTTGGGTTTCACTAGCTTTTGTTTGTCTTCTTGGATCTTCTTCTTTTCTAGGCATTCATTGGCATAGTGTCCCATCTCTTTGCAAGTGTAACATTGCACTTGGCTTTTGCCCTTATTCTTCTTTTTGGGTCTCTCCAAAGCTAGGAGTTCTTCTAGTTCATGCTCTTCACACCTCTCAAAGGTGGGAAATCTTTCTCTCTTCTTGAGGCAGTTACTAGAGATATGACTTTCTTCTTCACAATTAGGGCTTTGATCTTCATGCTCCTTTGATGTATGATATTTGTCTCCACAAATATTGCAAGCTTTGGTTCCTTCTAAAATAACATCTTTGTCATCCTTGTTGTCATTAGCTCTTTGGGAAAAGTTTTCTCCCATGTTGATTATTTGAGTAACCAATCCTTGCAACAATTGGGATTGAAGTTTCAAAATCCTTTATATGGTTGGGTCTAGTCCATTGTTGTTGGCTAAAAGCTGAGTTGTCATTTGGCTCAACTGGTTTTGGGTTGCTATAAGTTCTCTCATGTTATCCTCTTGGTTGTTGTTGGTGTCACCATCCTTGATGTTGGAGTCTCTTGGAGAAGTCATCTATTTGGGTTGAATTGGGATTAGAATAGGTAAAATATCTCTAAGGAAATAATTCTAACCTCACACTTCACATTTCACACAAACAATGTGCAAGCAATCACAAACAAACATTCCACTCAAACAACAAGTTTCAAGCATATCTTTAGACAACCAAAAATATTTTTGTTACACCACATAAGTTGGTGGGTTTGACTTAAACTAAATATGGTGGTCCATCTATATGGTTCACTTGAAATCTTTCCATCTTTCTTGGTTGATTCTTCTTGCATGAGATCATGGTTTCCTTGGGAAAACTCTTGGTCACAAAACTTCAAAGGTGATCATGGTTCCTTCTAAATTGTATTTCCTTAGTCTCCAAATCTTGAGCAAGATTCCTTATCTCACTTGTCCTTAGTGATATCCAAGGTTGAGGTCCTTGGTGAAAATGCTGAAGATGTTGAAGTCATTAGAGTTGAAGAAGTTGAAGTCATTAGAGTTGAAGAAGTTGAAGTCATTAGAGTTGAAGAAGTCCTTAGCTCATGGTGAAGTCTTTGGCCATGGGGTAGGTTTTTCCATCAAGTTGAAATAGAAGAGATGTAGAGTTGAAACCAAAATGGTTGAGGAAAGGGTTTACAAGATTGTTTGTAATTAAGTTTTGGAACAAAAACAACTCCTATTTTTCTAAGGGGTTTGTCCAATCCTAGGTTTACAAATCCTACAGGCAACACAATGCTCTGATACCATCTATAAGGTTCCCAACCTTTAATAAGGTAGAGATCCCTGTGTTTACAATGCTAGTCCTTGGATCAATAGCTAGCATCCACAGTTAAGATGTAATTTCAAGAAACAAAGGTCATAATACAACTTTATAACCAGGAACAAAATAAGTTATTGCATCTTACATAGCTCATTTGGCTATTACATTATATTGCAGTAGAATATCTATAAGCATGGGGTCCTTCATCTTCAAAGTGCCACAGGCAGACATGTTGGTTGTAGACTTGTAATCCTAATCATTAAACTTCACTAATATCAAACAAACCTGCAACATAACAAGTTACAGCCACAAGGGTCAATACATTTGAATTGTATTGGCAAGTGATACTATGGTAGTATAGTGGAGTCTATCAACTATATGCATTTGGCTAAGTGGAGCTTAGGCTTGCTTTGCTCAAAATAGATTTTCCTTATCATTTGAAAACACTAAGTTTTTGCTTTTACAAAAATCTCCCAAGGCATCTACCAATCAAAGATTGAAGATCCTTTAACCCTTGTTCAATCCACAAGTTTTTAACTTAGAAATTTGGATGATGAGATTCTTGATAGCTTCCATGTCTTGATGCTCAAATTGTCCTTTGCCAGGGACATGGCTAAGTACTTAGATTTTACACTCTGCAGAGGTGGTGCACTTTCCCCACAAGACTTGGTTTCACCAAGACAAGATCTTTCAGAAGCCTTTCCTTAGACCAAATGGACGCGTTCCAACCTATCATTCCACTACCACCAACTGTCCAAATGGCTAAGTTCTAGCAACCTATGTGATCCAGGCAGAGCCCATAATGCCAAGTGGTTGCACTTGAAGCTTCTCAACATTTGACATCTCAAATCTCTTTGTTCCTGGGTGGCAATCCACAAGTGTGATACACAAGGTAAACCATAGCCATGGGCCTTGTGTAACCACTCAACCAAAAACCACCAAGCAATTACCATTCCACCCAGGTGATTCATTAACTTAGTTGTTTCATTAAACAAAAACACAAGTCCTCAGACTTAGAAATTTTTCCATAGTATGAATGTATATTCCACCCTTGTTTTCTATTAGCTAAGCTAAGCTTGATAGTAGTAGGAATCTTAACTTAGGAAATTTTCTACTAAGGTTTCATCTACTAGGATTTCCCATAGCATGGTTTATACTTTAGCAAAATTCCATGCAAGTTTTACTTAGAAAAAACACTAATGCATAGTGAAAGTAATGGGACAAAGGTATGAAGCATCACTTTCCTTTTTGGTAGAGGGTATAAGTTCACTCCTTGTCCTTGCAACAATCACACTCTTCAAGTCACTACAATTCAATCAAGCAAGGCACAAACTCAATCTACCAATCAAGCAAAGCATCACATAAAATGATAAAGTCAAAGTAATGCATGCAAGCATGCCAAGCTTTGTTTTGTTTTGAAAAGTGGTTCCTAATGGGTCATAAACATTTTAAAACACCTAATGGTCATTTTGTAAAGTGGCAAAGTCATTTGCAAAAGGTTTCACTTCATAAACCATTTTCAAAACAAGGTATCATTTTATGTGGTGTAGAAATGTTTTTACTAAGGCATTAATCTATAGGGTTCACAAAATATGTTTTCAAACCATAAAGCTTTGTGTTTAGGGTCAGAGAGTTTGAAACAAGACATTTCCCAAAGGTTTTCTTCCAAACCATTTTTAATAAATAAACCATATTTTTATTTGACTAGAATTGGTTTTAAATCAAAGAATCATTCTTTTTCTTCACCAAATATATTTTTGAAACCACAAAGTGATTCCTAGGGTCAGTAGGTTCAAAACATACCATTTGCCAAAGATTTTATCCCCAAAATAATTTTGGAATAATTTTTATAACCTAAACAAGCATACAAAAGTTTCTGCAAAAACAAACAATTTAACAGAAACTTTTTACTAAACAAATGGCATGGTTGGCTAGGGCTTGTTCCACTGATTCCATTGATATAAAGTTTGCAAAATTTGTACGTGTAGAACTAAAGTTATGGATTTTTCAAAATCACATTCTAATCAGATTCAAAATTCTGTTTAAACCAAACTAGTGCCACGCGGCGCTTTCCTATTCGTCGGTACCGCTTCGGCCGGATCACGCTCTCTGGTGCGTTGGATCAAGTCAGATCGAGCGGCACAGGTTGCGTACCTCTTCAGCGTTTAGTGATCTATCGTATCCATTGGATCATCATCTAACGGCCATCGTCGCCTTGACCAAGTTCTGGCGGCGCTCGACGGCTGCGCGCGGCGGCGACGGTCAGACAACGGCGAAACTGGCGATGCAGGAAGCGAGGAAGGAAGGGAGTATGCTCACCGTGTTCGCAGTAGCATGGGGAAGCTCAACATGTTGTTGGTTCGACGAGGGGCGCACAAGGTAGTCTTGAATCGCTCGCCGGAGTTGTACTTCTCCTCGGGTACGGTCAGATGTTGTCGGAGGTGGGCGTCTGGGGCGCAAGCGAGCAAGAGATCATGTCAGGAGGATGTGCAAGTTTGTACAGGTTGAAATGGAACTTACCATAGGGCAAGGGGCACACGGAGTTGACGACAGTAGCTCGCCGGAGTTGATGCAGACGGCGGTGGTTCCTAGACGAAGACGAAGGCGAGGCTGTGGGGCACGAGCAGACAAATGGGAGGTACTGGAAGAAGCGCACGGTGATGGTGAACGAGCTCGTAGCATCCAAGGGGCAAGGGGAGGCAGGTACTGGCTGGAATTGGCCGGACAGCTCGTCGGAGCAGAGGGCGTTCCAGGTCAAAATTTGCTCGGCCTGGGGGTAGAGGGAAGGCGGTGTCTGGGGGAAAAGGAAGAGGGGAGGCAGGCGCTTTTACCTTGCGTGATGGCTGGGCGAATTAACGCGGCAGTTAACGGGGATTGAAGGAGCTATCAACGGGCAGAAACGGCAGCGAGGTGGGGAGTGGCCACCGCGGGTGAAGACGACGAACAGGAGGGGTGGGGTCGGTTGGTCAGCGAGAGGAGGAGAGGGGAGTTGGGTCCACCGGTCGGCGTCTCTGCGGGTCTGTAAGCAGGTGCGAAACGTTTTTCTTCGGGAGAGAGAGAGGAGTTGGGCTGCTGGGCTGAGTGGGCCAGGTTGGGTTGGGCCGTCCTTGCTCTATTTTTTTTCTGTTCTGAATCTTTTTCTTTTTCCATTTCTTTTTCTGTTTTGAAATTCAATCAACCAATTCAAACAACAAATAAATTCAAACTTCCATCACACTTTGTATTGAGTTTATTCTGTTTAACAACACAAAACTAAAGTCCAAAATAAAATAATAATTTTTATTCTTTTTAGGATCTATTTAATAATTAAATAAAATAGACCTTAATTATAAATTCAAATAGGTTTTGATTTATTTAAGAAAATCTCCATTTGAAATCTAAATATTATCAAAACCAAATTAGTAGGTTTTATTTGAAAATATAAAATACTTGGAAAACTTGTTTAAAATATTTTAACAAGTTTTGATGTTTAATTAAAATGGGAAAAACCTTTACTTTTAATAAAATTTGGATATTAATAAATCATTATTATTTTATTTAAATAACCCTTTACTCCTTTAATCAAAACAAAATATTTTATTTCTAAAACTTGGCCAAGGTTTAATTTGTCTCTATAAAAATAGTCCTTATTTATATTTCTACCTTTTTATTTGAAAACCAAATCTTTTATTAAAAGATCCAAAAATAGTAATTCCAAATATTTTTAACTTTATTGTTTATTTACTTTTTAAATCCCTTTAGGATTTTATTTGATCCAAATAGGTTTGAAGGTTTCCAATTGGAATCAAAAAGTTTCTTCTCACCCTGAAAATCAACAAAGTTTTATTTTATTCATTTATCTTTCACATTACAAGATTTGGAAAATCTTGGGATGTGACACAAAGGCTCTATGAAAGAAACAATTTGTGAAGAAGAATGCTCCATTCAAGAAGCAACCAAAGATTGTTCTAGTGGCTCAAGAAGAATATACTTCAGGAAGTGAAGATGAAGATGAGGATGATAGATCTCGAGTGGTGGCTGCTATAATCACCACATCTACACCAACATCTCTCGTTGACTCTTCGAACAAAAACGTCATCAACAAGAACGCTGCTTATCTCATGGCAAGAGGTTCTGAGGTATCATCTTCTAACACTTCTTTTCCTAAGACTATGATTAACATGGATGATCCTACTAGTCTTAAGGTTAAAGAAGAAATTATTGCTTTGGACTGTTTTTTCACTAACATGCAAGGTGAGCACAAAATACATTTTGAGGCTCTTATGGACCAGCTGGCCCAAAATGAAGTGCTTCTTGAAGAATAGGGCATGATTGAAAGGGGGATGCAATGGAAATTGCATCCTTAAAAAATGCTCTATTAGAAGAGGAAGAGGCTCGGGTTTCTCTTGAAGAGAGGATTGAGTATATTGAGGAGTCAAATGAAGAAATGGTGACAAAGCTTGTTAAGGAACGTGACAATGCAATAACCAAAGCAAAGAAGCTAAAGAAAGAAAAGGTTGACTTTGGGGCTGCTCATGCTAGACTCTCCGAGGAATTGGAGAAACTTGACATCGCTCACAAGGCTTTGAAAAGATAATTATCCATTCTCAATGAGTCGCATGATCATCTCCAAATTCGATTGACCAAGTATGATGTTCCTAGCACATGTAAATCAACATATATTCACAAGGAAAATGCTAGAGTGAAAGATGAGCTTGTCAATGACACCACTCCCAATGGTAAGGGTGTACTTGATGATATTCTTGGCAAGCAAAGATGAAATCTTGGAAAAGAGGGACTTGGATATGTCACCAAGTCCAAGAAGAAGAAGAACAAGAAGAAGAAGACCAAGAGTGAACAACCAAAGACAAACACCGTTGAGAAGAATGTCACAAAAGACAAAACTGACCATATTGGTTTTGCAGGGTCTCACAATCCAAATTATGAACTTTTTTGTGATTACTATGGTGATGTCTATGATTATTATGTTGGTCCTTTAGATGAATATGTTGCTTGGTCTATTTGGGTTCCAAAGAACCTTGTTACTAACATGAGAGGACCAATTGAAAATGGGTACCTAAAACCAAGAAGTAATTCTCTTGCAGGGCTATGCTTCCGGTGGGTCTAAATGGGTGTTGGATAGTGGGTGCACTAGTCATATGACCGGAAGCAAAGAGATCATCACGGAGATGCGACCCAATCATGATCATATTATAGTCTCCTATGGTGATAAGTCTAAATCTGAGGTATTGGGTCTTGGCAAGGTTGTGGTCGCCCACGATATCTCTCTCGTGGACGTCATGCTTGTTGAGACCCTCGGTTACAATTTACTTTCTGTTCGTGCCCTTGGTAAGATGGGCTTTGCTCTTTTCATTGATGGTGATTTAGTGGTACTCTTGTGGAGCAAGTCTCTAAAGGTCACTTTCGTTGGGTACGTCGAAAATGACATGTATGTGGTGGACTTTTCGGGGAAAACCACTTCGGGTCCGATGTGCTTATTCAGAAAGGCCGATGTGGACTGGCTGTGGCATCGCCATTTAGCCCATGTCAACATGAGAACTTTGCAAATTCTTCACAAGGGTGGCCACATCCTTGGACTAAAAGACAATGTTTCCTTTGCCGAAGATCGTGTTTGCAGGGCTTGTGTTGAAGGCAAGATGCAAGACTCTCCCCACAAGAGGAAAACTATTGTTTCCTCAAAGAGGATCTTGGAGTTACTTCATGTGGACTTATTTGGTCCTCCATCTCATGCTAGCCTCGGTGGGAATAAATATTGCTTGGTGATAGTCGATGATTACTCAAGATACACTTGGTTCTATTTCTTCAAGCTAAAGAGTGAGACTCAACAAACTGTCATTGATTTCTCCAATGAAGTTCATCGTCAACACAATGTCCCCATATTGGCAATAAGAAGTGACAACGTCTCCGAGTTCAAGAACTACACATTAAATGAACTTCTAAGTGAAGAGGGGATAAGACATCAATATTCTGCTGTGTACACCCCTCAACAAAATGGAGTAGCCGAGAGGAATAACCGCACTTTGATGGATATGGCTAGATCAATGTTGGCTGAATTCAAGTCTCCATACAAATTTTGGGCTGAAGCCATATCTACCGCTTGTCACTCATCAAATCAGCTCTACCTCCGCAAGATCTTGGACAAAACACCGTATGAAATACTTACCGATAACAAGCCCAACATTTCATACTTCCGCGTATTCGGTTGTAAGTGTTTCTTTCTCATCAAAGGAGTCCGCTTCTCTAAATTTGAGTCTAAGGCTTTAGAAGGTATTTTTGTTGGTTACGGTGCCGAATCCCACACTTATAGAGTCTACAACAAGCTCTCCGGAATTTTTGTAGAATCTTGTAGTGTGGAATTCGATGAAAATGATGGCTCCCATGTGGGGCAAGTTGATGTTTGTGATGCAGATGTTGAAATACCCCAAGATGCCATAAGAAGAATGGGTGTGGGATTTTTCCGCCCCATTGAGGAACCCCTTGTGGAGGATCGGGAAGGACAATGCTCCACTCAAGTGGAGCCCTCATCTACAAAAGATCAACAAGCCCCTACTACTGGAGAAACCTCTGCACCAACACCACAACCTCCTGAAGATCACCTATCTTCTAGGCAAAATGGTAGTCCTAGGCCGGACTATCCGCCCCCTCCAAGGGGCGGACTGTCCGCCCCTGGCACTACAACTCGCTCCAGGGGACATCATGAAGAGCAAACAAGTCTAGAAAATCCCAGGCCGGATTCTCCAGCCCCAAGGGGTGGATTATCTGGCCCTGACACTCCAAGTTCTGCCAGGGACATCCAGGAAGAAGAAAATGCAGTCGCATCTCCCAGGCCGGATAGTCTGGCCCCACCCAGGGGCGGATTGTCCGGCCCTGAAGAACCAGAACAGCAATAGTCCCTGTTTCAAGCTCAGATCAAGATCAAGGGAAAGGTAGTGGCCAAGACAAGGATCCAAATGCTGAATCAACTCCTATAAACAATAAGGAAATTGAGGCTCGTCGCAAAGCTCGCGCTGATCGGAACCTTGAGTTAAGGGGCCACACTCTTGATAACGTTGTCGGTGATCTAAGAAGAAGAGTGTCTACTAGAAGATAACTTGCTAGCTTCTGTGATCATCAAGCACACATTTCAATGGTTGAACCAAAGAAGGTCTTTGATTCTCTTGAAGATCATGATTGGGTGGTTGCAATGCACGAAGAACTAAATAACTTCGAGCGCAAGAAGGTTTGGAAGCTCATAGAGAAACCCAAAGAATGTCGCAATGTTATCAGCACCAAGTGGATTTTCAAGAACAAACAAGATGAAAATGGCATTGTTGTAAGGAATAAAGAAAGGCTAGTGGATCAAGGATTCTCTCAAGTGGAAGGCATTGATTTCGGCGAAACCTATGCTCATGTGGCTCGCCTTGAGTCCATCCGTATCCTTCTTGCTTATTCTGCTCATCATAATTTTAAATTACAGCAAATGGATGTTAAGAGTGCTTTTCTTAATGGTCCACTACATGAGTTGGCATACGTCAAGCAACCCCCGGGATTTGAGGATCCTAAATTTCTGAACCATGTCTACAAACTTGATAAGGCGCTCTATGGCCTTAAACAATCCACACGTGTGTAGTATGAGCACCTTAAAGAGCTTTTGTTAGACCGTGGATTCAAAGTTGGGCAAATCGATCCCACTCTTTTTACTAAGAAGGTTAATGGGGAGCTTTTTGTATGCCAACTATATGTAGATGACATTATTTTTGGCTCTACTAACCAAGCTTTTAATGATGAAATTTCAAAGCTTATGACTGACAGGTTTGAGATGTCTATGATGGGATAATTAAGGTTCTTTCTTGGATTCGAGATCAAGCAACTTAGAGAGGGAACCTTCATTAATCAAGATAAATACATCCAAGACATGCTCAAGAGGTTCAAGATGACGGATCTCAATGGCGTTTCTATATGCAAACTAAATGTCATCTTGAGCTTAATCCAAAGGGTAAAGACGTGGACCAAAAGGTATACCAATCCATGATCGACTCTCTCTTTTACCTTTGTGCATCTAGGACTGATATCGTGTTGAGTGTAGGAGTGTGTGAAAGGTACCAAGCCGCTCCTAAATAAAGCCACTTGGTGGCGGTCAAGAGAATCTTCAGATATTTGGTTCATTCCCCAAATTTTGGTTTATGGTATCCCAAAGGCTCTAGTTTCTCTCTATGTGGTTACACTGATTCAAATTGGGCTGGTGACAAGGATGATCGAAAATCAACTTCTGGTGCATGTCAATTCTTGGGTAGGTCTCTAGTGTGTTGGTCTTCGAAGAAACAAAATTGCATATCACTCTCAACCGCCGAAGTTGAATATGTTGCTGCTGCAAGTGCTTGTACACAATTATTATGGATGAGGCAAACTTTAAAGGAACATGGTGTCAATTGTGAAAAAATGCCTCTTTTATGTGACAATGAAAGTGTTATTAAAATTGCTTACAATCTGATGCAGCATACAAGAACAAAACATATTGAGATTCGCAATCATTTCATTCGAGATCATGTTGCTCATGGCGATATTGCACTATCTTTTGTGAGCACGAAGAACCAACTTGCTGATATCTTCACGAAGCCTCTTGATGAAGCAAGACTTTGTTATTTGAGGAATGAGCTAAATATCATAGATTCAAGGAGCTTGGCTTGACTATCCTTGCATACTCACTTACACTTTTTCATGTATTTGGTTTAGATGCGGGAATAGACATAGGGGGAGTCTGGTCCTAATTGATTGGGCTAACCCTCCCCCCATAATGCCGAAAGCAAGAAAAATCATTTCCCTTAATATCATTTTGTGATATGTGGGTCATCGATGAGCATTGGTTTTGAACTCAAGATACATCTTCGCGGTGTCATGCCATGTGCTCCAACATGGTGGCTTCGGCCACCGCACTCTTCCTTGAGAAGAGTTGGTTTTTATTGGGTCTTGATGTTGGCGTTGTATCAACGTGAAGCGCTTCGTCGGGAAACCCCAAGAGCAAGGTGTGATGCAGCACAGCAACAAGTTTTCCCTCAGTAAGAAACCAAGGTTATTGAACCAGTAGGTGGAAGGAAATGACTCAAAGGTGTTGCAAGAAACTTGGAGACCTCCACAACACAAACTCAATACTTTGCCCCAACGAACAGTGAGGTTGTCAATCTCACCGGTTTGCTCTAACAAAGGATTAACTGTATGGTGTGGAAGGTAACAGTGGTTTGCAGAAAGTAAACAGTAACAGTGGAAGATGTATCAATGGTAAAGCTTGGACCAGGGTCCATAGTTCACTAGAGGTGTTCTCCTTAGATAAACAAACATGGCATGCTGGGTAAACAAATTACAGCAGGGCAATTGATAGGACTGAGCAAGGCATAACAATGCAATCTAGACATCATGATCCTATGAGATTCGATTGGGCAATACAACAAGATACATAGACCGCCATCCAACTGCATCTATGACTAGAAGTCCACCTTTGGGTTATCATCTAAACCCCCTCTAGTATTAAGTTGCAAGCAACAGACAACTTCTTTAAGAAAAGTGTGTAAGGTAAACAATCCACTTGTTCCATGAACAAGAGACCGTTGTTTTCCCCCTAGTGGCAGCAGCACATCTACAACCTTAGAGATTTCTGTCACTTCCCTTAGATTAAACAGAGGCATGAAACCACTATCGAGCATAAATACCCCCTCTTGGAGTCACTAGCAAATTTGGCCAAGATAGCTACTAACAATGGAGAGCATGCAAGATCACAAACAACACAGACATGATAGAATCAATAAGACAAAACCATTAATCAATCTGACATTATAATATCAATATCCATCGGATCCCCGCAAACACAACATGCATGATTACAAATAGATGAGATCTTGATCATGAACGGAGCTCACGAGATCTAGACATTAAAGCACAAAGGAGGAGATACAACCATCTAGCTACTACATGGACCCGTAGTCCAAGGTGGAACAACTCACGCTTCATACCGGAGGCTGGCATGATGAAGAAGAAGGCATCCGGGATGATCTCCCCTCGGGCAGGGTGCCGGGAAGAGCTTCAGATCCCCCCCCCCCCGATCTAGGGATGACGGCGGCGGCTATAGTTTGTTTCGTGGGATATCGATCGGTTACTTAGGATTTAGGCATCGGGGGCTTCTTATAGGCGAAGAGGTGAGGCAGGAGGCCGGCCAGGGGGTCCACACCCTGCCCAGACGCGGCCTAGGGTGGGTTCGCGCCTGGGGGTGCGACCGCCCTGTGGATCCCCTCCGTCTCTTCTCTGGACTCTGTGTTCTCCTCGGTGAAATATTGACTTTGGCTTTGTCCCATCCAATTCCGAGAATATTTCCTTACTAGCTTTTCTGGAACCAAAAACAGCAGAAAAAAGGCAACTGGAACTATGGCAACTTGTTAATAGTTTAGTACCAGAAAACATATAAAGGAATTATTTTTTAGGTGATACTAAACAAGCATGGAACATCAAAAATTATAGATACGTTTCCGACGTATCAAGCATCCCCAAGCTTAACTCCTACTATTCCTCGAGTAGGTAAGTGATAAAGGAATAATTTTTGAGGTGACATGCACCATCAAAACCAAGATCAAACCATTTGCAAGCACTGAAAGCTGGGATCAAAGAACTCTAAACATGAGCATGAAATATGGAGTTCTAACAGTAAGGCAAAGTAACTATGAAAGCAACATGAAAGGCTACAAACAAACATCATGAATAACATGCATTGAAAAACGTTTGTTTGTTTGTTTGTTTCACATACAGAAAACATGGCATAGTGGCTTTAGCTTGTCCCTCATGGAGTAGCAAATAGATGCATAGGACACCTTCAAAGTTCATAAGAGTGACTAGATACAAATAGCACAAGAACAAGTAATATCAACAATATGCATCAATCAATAAGTTTTGGGACAATGCACATAGAACTAAGAATGGCAACTATGCTCTCTTAACTGGTGCGTAAAGGTAGAAGATGGAGACTCAATATAATAGTGGAAGAAAGGCCCTTCATAAGGGAAGCAGGGATTTCAAGTTTCAAAAAGAGCTTCCAAAAACTATGGTACTTGTTAGCTTTCACCCATCATTGCCCCTATCATAAGCATCTTGAAGTAATTAAGGTTAAAGTGAACAAACTATGGAGTATATGCTTGACAAAGTATAAGTTGGCAATCTCATGTCCCTTGAATATGAGGGCCGCTCCTCATGCTACTCAACTCTAGTCGCCTGTAAGTTCTTGTCATAGTAAGTACATGTGTATCATAAAGAACCGCCAAGGGGGTACCCCTTGCACATGGTATAGGAGTAATCCAATAACCAAAATGACAAGGAAAGCAGACAATGAGCATCTCATCGATCTTTTTATTTGCTATTTGCATAGGTTTTTATTGAGGATGCTTTACAGATTGCGCATATGGTGATGCTGCAAGTTTCCACCATGATTAGGCATAGCTTAGGCTAGCGGCCCAGGCGTTTCTATAACACACATACATAACTCCATGGACTTACAATCTCCCCTTTTATTTCACACCGATGACATCCATAGACAAAAGAGCATGATATCAATTATGTACAAAGTACAAGTGCAATGTTGAAAGCGTTCCCCGTGACATCACGGTTCTGCTAATTCGAACGTATAAGTGCAAGCATATACAATATAGATGACACAATGGTTCATGTTTATTAGGGGCAAGAAAAATAAAGTGTGCCATCAAGTTTGTGAGAGATTTAGTCACTAAGTTTTCACATAACAAAATACTTTTAAATTGGAAGATAGATGAAAACAAGAATATACTTGGAATGGTGTAACACACCATGCATAGGAATTTATAGTGGACACTTTGGAATAACTTGGTTTCTTGGGAGTTGGAAGCATTAGTAGATCTTACTCATACAAGTGGAGGCTAGCAAAAGACTGGGAGCAACCAACTAAGAGAGCAATAATGGCCATAATCATGCAGAGCGACAAAACATTACTAATCAAAGCATAGAGTGGTACTACAAGTCAAGGACTAAATGATCAAACAGTCTATGGTGACTTTTTCATAGTCATAACATGGTGTGAGCATGTGCCAAGTCAACCCAAACAAAGCATCAAAGGAGAATACCGCAATACTACGCTTTTGCATGCTAAAACAACGCATGATTTTTTCAAGGCACACTAAGTAATCCCAATTGTTTGGAACAAGTCATGCTATAGCAATAATCACTAATCATAAGGTCAAAATAACACCTATCATGACATGATAAAGTCTAAGTCACAGTCAAAGCAAGCTCCTCTTGTACTATTCAAGCAAGAACTTTCTACTCCTCTCCAACACCAATCAACTTATTTGAAACAACACAGCGAGAACGGGGGTCCAAACTACTTTATTCAAGTAAACCAAGCAAACCAAACGAAAACTAAAACACTCCAATAACAAAACAACGGTGCATGAAACAATAAAAACGAAGTGTCTAGAAAGATCTGAGCTTTTTATTGATGAAGAAGGGGATGCCTTGGGAATCCCCAAGCTTTGACGCTTATACCTCTTGGATATTTCTTGGGGTGACACCGGGGTGGCATCCCCAAGCTTGAGCTTTTGTCCATTCTTCATCTCATTACATCATTCTCTCTCTACACCTGAAATTTTTCCTTCATACAAAACTTCACACAATCTTCAATAGCAACATTAGTGTATTCAAAAGATAATAGACCCTTGGGTTTAGCTTTAGAACAGAAAAACTTTCACTAAAAACACAAGCTACTGTATCAATTCCTTCAAAAAGCTCTATTTCCCAAAAAGAACCCAAAAAGGAATCAATAAGAAGCAAATGCAAATAATGGCAGAAATCTGTCAAAACAGACCAGCGGGTAGAAACCGATTTTTTCTAAGACCTTATGTTTCTCAAATCAAAAAGTGTTGAACTAAAAAAAGTTATCCAACATAATGGTGGGTTTATTTGTAAATGTTCAGCTCAATCGGACTTACAGAGAGTCCTCACGAATTTTTATGGTGGAGCACAAAAGTCTGCTTTGGGACAACAACTCCCCAAATTTTATTTCCCTCTCATTAGAGGTCATTCTTGGCACAAAAATCAAACAAAAAGGATAAGAAGAGGTCATTACTGAAATAATAACTTCCAAGACTCAAGAAACTCTTGGGTTATCTCCCAACAAGTTAATAACCAAGCTAATACGCATCTTAGGCTCAGTTTCCCTTTGTAAAGCAGAGATTCTAGACCAAGCTTCTTTGAAACTCTCTTCACTTCCTTGCTTGAAAGTGAAGATCCTTTCCATAGGTGACACACGGATTGGACCAAAACCAGACATAGTGGCAACTAGAGCAGGAACTATTTTTTGTGTTTTTTATAAGAGAAAGCAAACCAAACTAAACTAATTTTTTTGTAATTTTTGATAAAAAGAGGCAAACAAAATCAAGAAAAATAAACTAAGAAAAACAAAAACAAAGTAAAGAGAAAGGTTGAGAAGGACTCCCCTTGTAAAGACGTCCTTAGCCTCCCTAGCAATGGCGCCAGAAAAAGCTTGATATTGGCGCTATATCAACGTGAAGCGCTTCGTCGGGAAACCCCAAGAGCAACCTGTGATGCAGCACAG
This sequence comes from Avena sativa, assembly GCA_916181665.1. Taxonomy (NCBI): domain Eukaryota; kingdom Viridiplantae; phylum Streptophyta; class Magnoliopsida; order Poales; family Poaceae; genus Avena; species Avena sativa. The sequence continues at coordinate 312,543,786 of OV702283.1, forward strand.
TAGCAAGTTTTCCCTCAGTAAGAAACCAAGGTTATCGAACCAGTAGGAGGAAGGAAACGACTCAAAGGTGTTGCAAGCAACTTGGAGACCTCCACAACACAAACTCAAGACTTTGCCCCAACGAACAGTGAGGTTGTCAATCTCACAAGTTTTCTATAACAAAGGATTAACTATATGGTGTGGAAGGTAACATTGGTTTTCATAAAGTAAATAGTAATAGTGGAAGATGTATCAATGGTAAAGATTGGACCGGGGTCCATAGTTCACTAGAGGTGTTCTCCTTAGATAAACAAACATGGCATGCTGGGTAAACAAATTAAAGCAGGGAAATTGACAGGACTGAGCAAGGCATAACAATGCAATACTAGACATCATGATCCTATGAGATTCGATTGGGCAATACAACAAGATACATAGACCACCATCCAACTGCATCTATGACTAGAAGTCCACCTTTGGGTTATCATCTAAACTCCCTCTAGTATTAAGTTGCAAGCAACAGACAACTTCTTTAAGAAAAGTGTGTAAGGTAAACAATCCACTTGTTCCATGAACAAGAGACCGCTGTTTTCCCCCTAGTGGCAACAGCACATCTACGACCTTAGAGATTTATGTCACTTCCCTTAATTAAATAGAGGCATGAACCCACTATCGATCATAAATACCCCCTCTTGGAGTCACTAGCAACTACTTGGCCAAGATAGATACTAACAACAGAGAGCATGCAAGATCACAAGCAACACAGAAATGATAGAATCAATAAGACAAAACCATTAATCAATCTGACATAGTAATCTCAATATCCATCGGATCCCCGCAAACACAACATGCATGATTACAAATAGATGAGATCTCGATCATGAACGGAGCTCACAAGATCTAGACATGAAAGCACAAAGGAGGAGATACAACCATCTAGCTACTACATGGACCCGTAGTCCAAGGTGGAACTACTCACGCTTCATACCGGAGGCTGGCATGATGAAGAAGAAGGCCTCCGGGATGATCTCCCCTTCGGCAGGGTGCCGGGAAGAGCTTCAGATCCCCCCTGATCTAGGGACGATGGTGGCGGCGGCTACAGACGGTTCCATGGAATATCGATCGGGTCCTTAGGGTTTAGGCATCGGGGGCTTCTTATAGGCGAAGAGGCAAGGCAGGATGGCGGCCAGGGGACCCACACCCTGCCCAGGCGCGGCCTAGGGTGGGCTCGCGCCTGGGGGCTCCACTCCTTCTCTCCTCTGGACTCCGTGTTCTCCTCGGTGAAATATTGACTTTGGCTTTTGTCCCATCCAATTCCGAGAATATTTCCTTACTAGCTTTTCTGGAACCAAAAATAGCAGAAAACAGGCAACTGGCACTGTTGAACTTGTTAATAGGTTAGTACAAGAAAACATATAAAAACACCTCAAAGTTCGGAAAAAGCAAAGTAGATACTAAACAAGCATGGAACATCAAAAATTATAGATATGTTTCTGACGTATCAGCTCTCTTTGGATTTTCTTGCATATCTCTTGTTCTTATGGAAAACACACTCAATTTTGGCTTTTAGTTGATTTGTTCTTGCAATTTTGGGTGTGTAATACCATCTCAGTTTGTTGCTCTAAACCCAAGCCTTTTTCCCTCCTTGAACCATCTATTCTTGCACACAAGTCCTTTGTATACTTACGAGGGGTTTTGCAAGGGGTTCTCTGGCCTGAATATGTGCTAACAGAAAATTTAGAGGGGGGCGGACTATCCGCCCCAAGTGGGGGCCGGATAATCCGCCCTGGGCGAATCTGCCCTTCAAGGGCTAGGCTCATGGAGGAAGGGCTCAAACAGAGCAGCCAGTCCTCCCCCAAACCGTTCTCTGCCCCAAGCTGCCGTCAGAGCCTCTGCCCCTCCCCGGAGTCAATTCGACCACCGGATTCTCCGGGCTCTCCCCGGATCTTCTTCCACACACCTCCGGATACCTTCTCCTTCTAGCTTTTCCTCTAGTGAGTGAGGGTAACTCCATCATCCATCTCCTTTGTATGGAATTCATTGTTTTTGGTGGAAATCTTGTTGTAGAAGCTACTATTTGTTTCCCTTGCTTGTTAGTTTCAGTAGTATTGCAACCCTAGTGCCTGATTTGTGTTGCCATGGTGAATCTGGGCCGAACCAGAGAATTTTTGCGAGGGGCGGATTATTCGCCCCTGCCAGGTCCGGATGATCTAGCCTGGAGGTTCACTGCCTGTTCTGGTTTGTCTCAGATTTTCACAATGCACATCTTTGGACCATGGATTGTTTTTTACTGTTTCTAATATTCCTCTTGGACTTGTGTGTGTGTGTACTTATCCCCATGCTACCTATACCATGCTTTTCACGGGTGGTTCCAGTGCTCCTAAGACCTACAAACGTCGTCCCCGTGCCCGTTATCTCAGGCCCAACACAGAGGGTAAGCTCGTTGACGAAAATGAAGTCGGCAGGTTGGCAAGAGAGTCTAAAAGGATGGCTGAGGCAGCAAGGAAAGCCAAGAGGGTTGCATCTTGCAAGGGCAAGGGCAAGGGTAAGCAGTCCCGGCCCAACTACAAGGCCATGGACAACATTGAGTACTCCTCTATTCGCCACATTGATTATTATGCCTAGGCTGACAGTGATGGTCCTCTGGAGGATCCCATGTTTTGGTGCTCTCACTTTCGGTCCATTCATGATGATGTTTATGCAACTCTCAGGATTCGCCCTATGCATCCTCTGAATATGACTGAGGCTCAAAGCAAGGCAAGACTTCATGAGGCCTTGGATGTGACTAATAAGATGGGGCTGCATCACCTTATGACACTTCAGTGCCACTATGATTCCTCTGTTGTGAAGCAGTTTTCTCTACCCTTGTGGTCTGCGGAGATGAGCTTCGCACCATGAAGTGGATGATCGGGACAACTATGATTCATTCAGACTTCCGTATCTTTGGTCAGGTCCTTGGGTATGCCTTTCATGGGCGTGACACAGCTTCTGGACTGTAGAGGTCCCAACCTTTAATAAGGTAGTGATCCATGTGTTTACAATGCTAGTCCCTGGATCAATAGCTAGCATCCACAGTTAAGATGTAATATCAAGAAACAAAGGTCATAATACAACTTTATAACCAGGAATAAAATAATTCATTACATCTTACATAGCTCATTTGGCTATCTCGTTACAATGCAGCAGAAATAACTATAGCATGGAGTCCTTCATCTTCAAAGTGTCACAGGCAATCATGTTGGTTGTATACTTGTAATCCTAATCAACACACTTCACTAACATCAAACAAACCTGCAACATTATAAGTTACAGCCACAAGGGTCAATACATTTGAATTGTATTGGCAAGTTTCACTACTATGTAGAAATAAGTGGAACCTATCAATATATGCATATTTAGCTAAGTAGGGTTTAGGCTCATTTGCAGAAAGCAATATAGTTTATCCTATCTTTTCAAAATAGTTTTGATCTTTTGACAATCTTTCTGAACTCCTTGGAAAACTCCAAGGGCTTCTAATCCCTTGTTGACACCATCAAGTTTTACTTTGAGAAATTGAAATGTCGAGATCTTCCATAGCTTCAGGCCTTAGTTTCTCAGAGTTGTCCGTAAACGGGGACACGGCTAAGTACTTAGAATTTGATCTTCTGCAGAAGTTTTACACTTTACCCACATGACACAATCTCGTCTTGACGCCACCACTGGCCGCTGGATAAGTACACACCAAATGGAGTACCGGCAAATCGAGAATGTGACAAAGTCTTTCCATAGAAGTCCTCCCAATACATGATGCTAGCTTGTCTACCAGGCACCAATGTAAGGATAAATTTCCAATACATAAATCCGGTTAACCTGAGTAGATGCCAGTGCAAGGGTCTTCCACTATGTAGTTGGCTAAGCCAGAGCCCGTTTAGCATGTGGCTTTACACGGAAGCCACTGTATGAGAAACATGTTCAATCTCTAAGTCCCTGGGTGGTTTTCTTCTAGTGCACATACAAAAACATAGCCATATAAACATGGTTCCCTTTGTTGCCACCTTGTCCAAAGTTGAGTATCCTCATTCCACCCAGGTGGTTCAATGAGTACTTGTTTTATTATATAAAACATATATTTTTCCAGTACTTCATATATTCATAATGTATTCCATCCCAAGTCTATAGCAGGGCTGAGCATACTACAACTATGATGTTTTCACTAAGGAAGGTATAAAGGGTTTCCTAATAGGACATAGCATAGCATAGTAACATAGTAGCCCTATCATGCATACTAAAAAAATACCACTAAGTGTAGTGAAAATAGTAGGACATGGATGATAGTGTCACTTGCCTTTTTAGTAGAGAATATTGGTTCACTCCTTGATCTTGCAATAATTCACACTCTTCAAATTTCACTACAATTCAATCAAGCAAGCACATATTCAAACTAACATTCAAACAATTCATCACATAAAACAATAAAATCAAGCAATGCCTGCAAGCATGCAAAAGATTGTTTTATTAGGAAAAGTGGTTTCTATTAGGCTCTAAACATTTTAAAGCTCCTATTGATCATTTACAAAAGTGGTAAAACCATTTAAATTCAAGTTGGTGAAAATGGCCATTTAAATCATTTTTGTTTTGCAAAGAATGATTTAAAACAAAGTAATATTTTGTAGTTTTAGCCAAATATATTCTTTAAACACAAATGTTAGTGTTTATGGTTAAAGGGTTTAATATTAATCCATTTGCAAAGGTTTCACCTAAATTCCATTTTTAAATCAAACAATATTTTTATTTGTCAGAAATGCCTTTAACAAAGTAATCATTTACTAGGGTTCATCAAATATATTGTTAAATCCTAAAACTTGGTGTTTAGGGTCAGAGAGTTTAAATCAAACCATTTTCCAAAGGTTTTACCCAACAAGCATTTTTAAAACATATTCAACATTTTTATTCAACTAGAAATGCTTTTATTAAAGATTTATTCCCTAGTATCACCAAATATTATTTTAAATATACAAGTTGGTTCTTAGGATCATTAGGTTCAAAAAAACCTTTTACAAAAGATTTTACCCTAAAAACATTTTTAGAATAAATTTTATACACAAAATAAGCCTAAATATGTTTCTTCAAAAACAACCAATTTTATAGAACCAAAATACTAAACAAAGCACATGGTTGGAAAGTTCACATTTTTCTGAATCCAGTGATATAAAATTTGTAAAATTTGGACATGTGGATTAAAAGTTACGAATTTTACAAATCTAAACATCTAATAGATATGTTTCTGTTTTTAAAACCAAACACATGACACATGGATGAATCTAACTGGAGCATACCGCTTCGTGAGGATCGAGCAGCTACAGCTGTCAGATCTAACTTAATCGCACGATGCAGAAGTCATCTTACCCCTTCGTTTAAGTTTCTATCGTGGCACTTGGATTTAAATCCTACGGTTCTAAACACGACGACCATAGATGGGCGATGCTGGCGACGGCGGGCGGCGACGCACGCTCAGGCGGTGATGTTGCCGACAAACCAGGAAGCGCAGGAGAGGGAGAAGACCATTACAGAACTCGTCGCGACGAGGAGAAGCTCGAGGTGGTTGCCGTTTGTCGAGGGGCGCTCGGGAATAGTGGTGATTGCTCGTCAGAGTTCACGACGGCATCGGGCACGCTCAGTTGTGGTTGTTGTCGATGCTACAAGGCACAAAAAGGTGAGGAAGTGGGTTCGTTAGACGCGGGCGAGTGTGGAAAACACGGGAGCATCAAAGCCAGGGAAAGGGGAGGTCGGGTTTTACCGGGGGGCTTCGCCGGAGAAGTGACAGACGACGACGGCGTCCAGAGGTCGGCCTTGCCGATGGTCTGGGGCAAGTGTGGCCAAGCAGGTGGTACTGGGAGATGCAGGAGGTGCTGGCGAGCAACCCAGTATGCACCAGAGGGTTGGGGAGGGTCTGGCTTCGCCGGAATCGGTCAGGAAACACGTCGAAGGCAGTGGTGTTCGAGCTCGCGATTGCGACAGCCTGGTGGCCGAGAGGAGATGGCGCCTGGGGAAAAAGAGAGAGGAGGGCGAGGCACTTATGATGGCGTGGTCACAGCGAGGAATTACTGCGGTCTTGATGCGAATTTGCTGCGCGGAGTAACGACCAGAAACAGCTGGCGTAATGAGGGGAACGGCCACGGCGGGTGAGGGAGACGATGACTGGCAGTGGGGTCCAGTGGCCAGCGAGGTGGGGTGAAGCACATGGGGGCAAGTCGTCAACGTCTGCGCGGGTTTGTTTGCGAGTGAAAAACGGTTCGGGGAGAGAGTGGGAGCTGGGCTTGCTGGGCTGGTCTAGGCCTGGGGTTAGTTGGGCTGGGTCCAACTCATTTTTTTCCTGTTCTGATTCTTTTTCCTTTTCTATTTTGATTTTTTTTTCAAACTCAATATTCATTTGAATTCAGATTTATTTTCAAACCTTCTTCAAAATTTTCAGTAGTTTTCTATACTATTTTAAATGTGTTTTAAAGTCCATTTTAGGATAATTAATTTTATTCCTTCATGGTTTATTATTTATTTAAATAGACACTTGTCATTATTTAAATAGGATTTTAAATGTTTTCAAACTTCTATTTGAATTCTAATTTTTTTACCAAACCTTTTTCAGTAGGTTTTATTTATTCATTAGTGCAAATAATTCACTTTGAATTATTATTTAAAATACTTTAATATGATTTAATGTTCATTTAAATTGGGAATTGTCTTGATTTAAATAAAATTCGTAATCAATCCTTATGATTTTGTTTAATTAATCCTTTACTCCTTTAATTAATAAATAATCTTTTAATTAATTTGTTTGGCCAAGATTTAATTTGGCTTTTAAATAGTCCTTATTTATTTCTTCCTTTTCTTATAAAATCCATATCTTTTTATTTAAAGATCCAAAATGGTGATTCCAATTTATATAATTTTTTTAATATTTGTTTATCTTTTTAAATCCCTTTAGGATCTATTTGCTCAAGATTTGGCATGGATTTTAGATAGGGCTTTATTAGCTTTGGAAATTAATTCCTTTTATATTAATAAATTCATAAGTTTTTATCTATGACTCCAAATTGAGTGAAACCAAATTCTATGGTTTTATAATATTCTTATTTATCATTCTTAATCATTTATAAATGTTTGTTGACAAATTTTTATATGGATCAAATCCATAGTCTTAGAGAGGTCTTGGAAATGAATTATTCCATTAGGGTTTTAGGTTTTTTTTAAACTTTCCAAGTGTTTAACTTTCAAGATACATTATTGATGAATGCATTTCACTTGGTTGAAATTTTGTTTGATTCCCTTTTCATTCAAAGTTTGTTCAAGATGGGTTTTGATGTTTCCATTTGGAATCAAAAGTTTCTTTTTACCCTGAATTTCAACAATTATTTATTTTGTTTATTTATTTTTCACATTTCAAAATTTGGAAAATTTTGGGATGTGACATGGACACCGCATCATTTCTCCTCTCAAGCCATCCAAGGACATTGTTCTTGCTTCGTGCCTGTCGTCTCATGGTATTGCTGGTACCTTTGCTGGTCTCTCTCCCTTTTATGCCGCTCTTGTTGGCTTGTTTCAGGATAGCATCTCTCCAAGTGGGGGAAACAATGATAAGATCTGTGGTCACCCGGTTCCCTTGCTTGCTTTTGCACATGAGTGTGCCACCAATGTTGGTTCAGCTATAGGTTACAAGTTGGATGTTATGGATTATATCTATCATGATATGACTGATGCTATGTGCAACCAACTCTCCATCCCGTATACTCCCTTTATTATGATGCTCATGAAGCACATGCTGCCACATGAGGATTTTGGTACTAGTTTGGATGGCGTTCACAATCCCAAGAAGATCTACAACAAGGCTCAGAAGACCTCTCACCCTTCCACTACCCCCCGAGTCCTTCATGTGTGATGCAAGGGCTAGTGGGAGTCAGCCCGTGGTGTCCCCAATGGCACGTGAAGTCAAGCAGCTCAACTGGTTTCAGAGGCATATCCTATGCATGGGCATCAACACTCACAAGGGCCGGTATGATGCCTACAGGAGGAGCCATGAGATGGCCCACACCCAGCAGCTCATTCTCCACCATGTGTCTGGGGCGACTGGCCATCCACCACCTCGTACAGCTCCGGAACCGTATGCTCAGTGGAACAACTCAGGGATCAACTATGGAGAGCTCGAGAGTCACCTGCTTCCTCCACCATCGAGGGAGCCTACTCCTCCAGTTTTTGATGATGATGAGTATGATGACGAGGAAGGGGACGGGGATGACTACGACGAGGAGGAGGAGTGATCTTCTGGGGCGCTAGCATCACTCTTCTTCCTTTTTGGCGTTTCGATGCCAAAGGGGGAGAAGTAGTTCTATTAGGTCTCGGATTTGCATGGGTCGGGCGCAATCATTTGCCTCTTTATCATTCGTTTTCTTCATTTGCTTGCTTGTGCCCTTTTAGTGTTGAACTTATTTGTGCTTGGTTTGTATGAAGCTATGTCGTGTGGTACTATTTATGCACTTGTGTGGAATTCTGGAATTCTGGATTTATCTTGTGGAACTATTCGTATGGAATTCTGGATTTATCTATGGAGTATGGAATTATGTTGATGGCATATGGAATTATGGAGTTATCTATTGATAGCATCAATATGGTGGGATGTGTTTGAGGCCGAATATTATCTTTGTTCACATTGGCTATTTCACATCCCAGTGGTATGACTCATGTTCCCTAACTCATCTTGCTTTAGATGTCAATGTTGTGAAATTGGCTTGCTCTTTAGTGTGTGCATTTGTATTCAAATGCAAATTTTTGATATGCACACATTTAGGGGAGCCTCTTTCATTTCTTGAAGATGATGTTAGTAGGTTTCATTGCAAATCCTAGTATTGTCATCTAACACCAAAAAGGGGGAGACTGAAAGAACATTTCATGGTCCCTAGTGTTTTGTGTGTTAGATAACAATACCAAGGATCTTTTAATGTGTGTTGAAGTGATGCAGATCTCAACTTGAAAAGGAGCTTGTAAACTGGTTTTGGGGGCCGGATAATCCGCCCCTACCAGGGGCCGGATAATCCGCCCCTCCCCCATTTCAAAAAGGGCGCAAGGTGGCAACCCTCATAATGGGGGCGGAATATCCCCCGGATTTTCTGGCCAGGACCGAAGTTTTTGCCCAGGCCAGATAATCCGCCCCTCCAGGGGGCCAGATAGTCCGCCCCACAGGATCTACTTCAAGGATTGGCTCGGCACATCACTCAAAGAGGGGGCTGAGTTTCCCCCGGACTTTCCGTCTTTGGGGCGGATTTTCCCCACGGGCGGATAGTCCGCCCCTTGAGGGGGGCGGATAATCTGCCCCCTCGAGGATTTTCACCAAGTCAAGCTCGGCGTGACCCACTGTGTGGGGGGCGGATTTTCCCGCGGACTTTCCATCCAGGGGGCGGATTTTCCCCCAGGGCGGATAGTCCTCCCCTAGTGGGAGGCGGATAATCCGCCCCCAAACTTCACCAACGGCCAGATCTGTGCAGGGGGTATTTAAACCAGCCATCTCCCTCCTGCCAGAACTCTTGGTTCTTTCGAAAAATACAAGATCTGTTCCTCAAGTTTCATCCAAGATATCTCCACCTTCATCCACCCCAAAGGCCCCGTTCTTTAGGGAATCGAAGGAGGAGGGCTCGATCTTCACCAACTGCAATCAAGGGCTTAATCTCCTCTCCATTCATTTGGAGAATCTTCGATCTAGTATTTCTTACAAATATCTAGATCCTTGTGTTGATTATATTGATAATACTTGTTCTTGTTACAGCATTTGAGTATTTCTTACAAATATCTTGAGAATTTGAGCAATGGTTTTACTGATCTGCTGCAACAAACCTTGTTCAAAGAGAAAAAGAAAAAGGTAATCTAGAATGGAGAAGGTACTCCTATGAACTCGTTACTTCTAAATGGATCGAGCATCTGAAATCTGAAGTTATCTTTGTTCTGGATGACTTTTTGCTATTTCTTTCGATATTTTTGATTTCCTTTTGTTTTTATGATTGCACTACCAGTTTTGCGAAGTTGGTACGGGCTGGCGGTACAGCCGCACCCGCCCATACCACCGGTTGTTAGATGCACTACATCATTATATTGGTTTCCGTTGTTTCGGTATGACCGTGTGGTACGGGCGCACCACCAATACCACTAGTCGTTACCGATACGCTATCGTCGCCAAAACTTTGGTTCTATTTTCATCCAAAAAAGTCAGTAAAAGGCCAGTACGGACGAACAGTATGGGCAGGACCCGCCCTTACCGCTTAGTCGGTTGGCAGGTTACCGCCTCCGAAGCCGTGTTGGCCTGGAAACGACCCGATACGGGAGCGCCGTACGGGCATACTCCCATATCGAGTGGTCATTACGATCCTATTTTCTGCCTTTTCCATTTATCTCTTTCCATATTTGTTGAGATTCTTTTATTAGCTGCCCCTTTTCCTTCCATTACGTATGCCTTCCTACCTTCGACCATTAATAAGCCTCCATAGAGGTATTTCTTGCTCCCATACCAACAGAGTCAATCTACCTAATGCGATACCCTATTCAAGGCAAGGGCAAGCCTCTAAACCTCATGGCTCCTTCATGGGATAGCTTCCAGACCTCCTCCATTGAAGTCGATGACCGTGAAGCCCAAGGTTTGAGCTCGAAGAACAAGTGTTATGCATATGACTCCAATGATGAATCCAAGGATGAGGAGTATGAGATCTTCATGGAGCAAACAAAGAGAGGGTGGCAGCAGCTACCAAATCTGGCTATGGTGACGCCCAAAGATGAAGAGGGAGGCAAAAATCCCTGTGGCAAGGGCTGCACGGAGTCGCTCAAGCTCATTACTGTCAACTATCGTTCACCAAAGCATAACAAGTCTAACTATCCCAATGCACGAACTTACAAGGAGACCACTGAGCACACTTTAACAACAAAGAAGGTCACCATGAATGCACATATGAGCGTGAAGCCCCAGAAGGACTGAAGCAACCTCCTAGACGTGCCCGTTCATGCTCATGTCTCGGACACTGAGTGCCACCTTCGTAAATTAGAGAAGTTCAAGACAGAAGAACTCGTCCATAAGGATATTGTGCACAAGCGCCTCTTAGATCTTGAAGGCAAGAAGGTGTCGTGGTATTGCCGACAAGTACGCCATGGAGGGGTCCTCACAGTGTGTGTTTAGAGACGTGGGGGAAGGTGGATGGTTGACGGGTACGAGGTAACACAGCTTACCCAGGTTCAGATCCCACAACGGTGGCGGAATCCTACTCCTGCTATAAATCACTATAAGGGCAATACGCCGAGTTACAGGGATTGGTTCGCCGTGCGAGGTGCGTCGTAGTCGACACTAGATTGTCTGATATTGTCTTATGTTGTGCCCTAAAGGCTCCCACATGCCCGACTTATATAGTCGTTAGGTCCTAGGGTTATAGGCAAAGTCACTGCCGGACAGGTTACAGAGTCCTGCACTGCCTACAACTAGTCTAGCGTGTCTTGTACTCCAAGGCTCCGGGTACGTCGGTGACTCCTCCGTAGCCTTCCTTTATCCGGCATGGGCCTCCCTTATGTATCCATCTAACTGGGCCGACCAGCAGGCCATAGGCCATGCTACCAATTGTGGGCCACCCGGGTTATCCAGATAGAGAACATGCTATGAGGATACCCATATAGCATATCTCCAACAGTAGCCCCCAGAGAACTCCAAGATCTTGCACCGTCTTGCCTCTTCATGTTGAATGCTCCGTCTAAATGGATGTCGGCAAATTGTCAAGCAATATCTTGTAGTCCTCTCAAAGAACCATACAAGGTTTTCTCCGTCTTCAACTTGTAAGTCGAAGAATTGATGAATCTTCCATCGTACTCTTCCGTAGCCGGACTGGATCCGTCCATGCCGGAATATTCCGATGTGATGGTTCACCTGCCAGTGACAGCTAGGGCGACGTAGACATAGGTGATCAACTCCTCGTAACTCACACGTGCAGAGAACACAATCATGTCCGTTTTTTCCGCGCGAGCGATACGAACCGTTGGCAGCGACGGTTGGCAACGTGGCGAAATTTCTGCGCACGCTCCCGCACACGTCGTCCACGCTTCAACCATTCGATCGTTTTGCATGAATCTTGATGCCGGAGGTTATAAATTATAACAACGGTGGAAATTTTACTTTTCACCTCATTCTCCTCTGCATCGTATTATTCCTCCAGCGAGCGCCTCCTCGAGCTCTCCCCGCACCATGAGAAAAACCCTAACTCCTCGACCTTCCCAGTCACCACCGTAACCCCTCCAATGGCCAGCAGCAGTTACGCCCCCTCCATGACGGCGTCAGGCGATGCCGCTGCGAAGCCGGCAAGCTCCGTCATCGTGCCCCCAGAGGGCCTGGTGATCCCTAAATCCGCGGTGGTCGAAGCCACCGGCGGCGACCATAACCCAGCGGCGCTGGAGTTGCTAGAGGAGGAGTACGACTCCCACAAAGGCGAATGGCGCGGTTCGGATATTATGGACCGCAATATCAAGGAGCTAATCATTGAGGGCTACCTCCCTGCGATGGAGGGGCTCGCCTGGCAGGCGGCGCCGGCTGGCGAGGTCATCCCTTCTCCCCAAGCCAGAGAAAAGGTGTACCTCAAAGCCCAACTGGTATGTGGCGTCTCCCTGCCCATCTCCAATTTCTTCCTAGCTGTCCTCAACCATTATCGAGTACAGCCTCAGAACCTGTCCCCCAATAGCATCCTCGTGCTTAGAAACTACGGGGCACTTTGTGAGGGTTACTTAGGGATTAAGCCTAGGCTAGATCTCTTTATATACTTTTTTCACCGTCAAGCGCGAAGCCGGAGCCGGCAAGGACGAGCTCAGGAACTGTGGCACCATTAGTTTTAAGATCCGGCCTGGCTGGCGGTTCCCCGACATTATCGGCCATGAGTCCTGCAAGAACTGGCAACGAATGTACTTCTACGGCTCAGATATCACTCTGGCTGGCCGAGAAGTGACGTACCCGGACTTCATCGATGGAGCTACCGCCGAAGCCCCGACATGGAGATCCTAGGACTCCCTTCCCTCCGACCTCGACGCTTCCCGCGCTATAAGGCGGATAGAGTGGTTCGTAGATATGCGTCTGACAGGATTGGACTTGTCCATGTGCTGGTTCGTCAGGGGGATCCAACCTCTATAGCACCGCTTGAATTTGATGCACGAGTATACCAACGAGAGGAAGGATAGCCTCCGCATCTCCTAGGACAATTTCTCGAGCAACTCCGTCAAGCTCCGCCTCAAGGACATCGTCAAGGTGAAGGATAAGAAGCGTGGCTTCACCATCACCTACGACATGTTCGTAGAGAGCAAGTGCCCAAAGGTATCTGTCTATTTTCTGTGTATGACATATACTCCAGTTCTTCCGTCTAGCCATTACCATCTCATCTAACACGGTGGATTTTCACTTAACAGCTCAGCGATATAGATGAGGATAGCATGGATTCCCAAATATATGATCCAAAGATGAAGGAAGTCACCGTCGTGTCCGATGAGAGGTCCCGTTTGCGCGAAAACAGAAGAGCTCCACCTCTGACGCTGCCGATGGAGGCAAGAAGAACAAGATGGAGGGTGGAGCCTCCGAGAAGACTACCGCCGCCCTGGAGGCGGAGAAAAGAAAGGTTACTAGGATCCCCTTTGCCAAAGAACCCCCTCTTGTGTAAGCTTCTTTCTCTCCGACATTGTCCATTGTTTATCTTAGTCCTGTACTTATACTTTTTGTACGTTTCAGGAAGAAAGCCACTACTAGTTTGAAGAAGACCTCCAAAACTTTGGGGGCTTCTAGAAACATTAAGGATATGTTGCATCGTGATGTTTCTCCCCATGCATCTCCTGCCATCGCCCCTGTCACTCCTAGCGTCCAGCCTTCACCTGCTCCGACAAGCTCACAAGACAAAGTAGCATCTGGCCCTTCCACCATGGAAGTGGACTCAGGTGCCTCTACGGAGCTTGTCGTTGTCGGCGAACAGGCGACGCAGGAAAGTGCCGCAAACCAAATGGCTGAAGCTCCGGCTAAGGATGCCATCGATAGCGGTAAGTCGGTGGTGGAAGGTGGTACGTATGTCCAAGGCGGCGCCTCCGCACCCAAGAAGACCATAGAGTTCCCGAAGATAGTCTATTCGGTACTTACGCCGAATAGCACCACTCTGGTTCCTGGTGCGGCACCAACATCTCCAACATGCGGTCTTGAGGAGCTTATCTGGCAAGGAGAAATCTTGCAAGGAAACAGTTTGTCCTTTGGCAAGTTGCTTGCTGAGAGTGCTACAAACCTCAAGATCATCGCACTTGTAAGTTTTATTTGCCTTTTGCATTTCATATGAGTATCCCACTATAGCCCCCGAGGATTTAGACGGAAAACCACAGGTCTTTGCATCTAAATGCTCTAAGAGTGACTAAGCTAGAAAACTTCTCACTGTAGCCCCCAAGCATATAGTTTGAATGAATTATTCCGACTAGATGCTTTCAGAGTAGCATACGCAATGTTTATAAATTTCAATATTGTAGCCCCCAAGCTTCTAGTTGTAACTGATTTAGTTCCTACTAGATGATTAAAGAGAAGCTAAGCATATGACTGAGTTAAAAACTTTATACTGTAGCCTCCAAGCTTCTAATCGAAAACTGAATTAGTTCCGACTAGATGCTTAAAGAAAGACTAAATATAGTGTTAAGTTAAAAAATTCTCGTTGTAGCCCCTGAGCTTCTAGATGAAAACTTTCTGGCTAGATGCTCCAAGTAGACAGAACAACGTTTAACTTTCTTCTTCCATAGAATGTGAATGCTCGGAGGGGCGTGGCCAACGACAAGTACCAGAAGATGCACGCGGACTTGGAAGCCGAAAAGGGTAAAACTGCCTTCTTGAAGGAACAAATCACCAAGAGCAAGCGTATGTTTTTCCTTTATTTTTCGTATTCCGACTTTGTCTTGTGCCAACATTCTCCGAGAACTCACTATGTACTTTTATTTCTCCAACTTGCAGAAACCATTTCCAAGGCTAAGGATATTGTTGAGCAATCCAAGCATATTCAGCAGCTGGATAGAGAAAACAATATCCTTAAGCAGGAGAGAAAGTACATGTTGAAGAAGCATGAAGACTCAATGAAAGTCCTGCAAGACTCCGCCAACAAGGAGATGAACCGCTTGCAGGAGGAAATCGCGATCCTAAAAGATCAGAAAAAAGCCGCCGATGAGCAAAATCAGCGCCATCTGGACGCGTACAGGATCCTCCGACAAGAACGGGACTCCATGGCGGAAACTCTCCAGCAGGCTGAGATTAGCATCTTCAGTAAGTGATTCTCTGTTTTGGACTTCTGTAAGCTAAATACTCTGAACTTTTTGTGTTATTGAACTCGTGTGCTCCTTTGTCGGAAATTTGCAGATCCTATAGGTTTAACCCAGTCGCCTCCTCCGCCAAAGGAATGAATGGTCCTTGCCGGCAACTTTTGTAGGGTTCGCAGCATAGAAAACAAAAAATTTCCTACGATGGGAACAACTATGTACCAAGATCTATCTACTAGATACAAACAACGGGCGGATGTATATCCATAGAGAACATACCCTTGAAGACCGACAAAGCTTAACGAGTTCAACTCGTGATTGATGTAGACGATCTCTTGCTAATCTCAAGATCGAGAGGAAGTCCTAGCGCCGCAAAGCAGCAGCGCATCCGTGCTCGCACACACGTACAAGACACCAAGCAACCTCCGCCTCCTCACTCCAGCAATGCAGCGGAAGCACAACCCTTTATTGCCGAATAGCCACCGGGAACATGTATCTCGCTAGTCCGAGACCATGGGGAATAAATTCTAGAGGGGGAGAGAGATCCTTCATGAGGAGGTGTGACTGAGAAGTGAGAGGAGGGGATCCTTATATAGGGGAGGGGGGCAGCCCAAGGGGGCATGGCCGCTGGCCATGGAGGGTGCCCCCACCTCTCCCTCATTCATGTGGGTGGACACTCCACTCACAAAATGGCCCTTCAATTTTCTCCACTCAAAACTCCACTCAAATTCCCATTAAATTTCCACCAAATTTAATGCAAACTCTCATTAAATAAAACTCTTTTATTTTATTCAGAATTTTGTCAATTACTTTAATGACAAACATTCACAAATAACCCCTTTCTAGAATTCCATTTTACATGCATAACCTCTTTATGCAATTTCACCCGAAAACCTGTTTCGGTATCTAGTGAAATAAATTCATGCGCTTGTTTATTCTTTCGGCATGAAACATTTGCTCCAACTGGATGTCAGTGTCCCTTAAGTGTGTCACCCTACGGTTCGCGAATAATGCGGACATGATCAAGACCCTTCTCCGATCAATAATCTGTAGCGGGACTTGGAGATCCATACTGACTCCCACACATTCAACGATGACTTTTCCTATGATCGTCGGAACCTTTTACACTTGTATTTTAATCCCTTTGTTTCACGATATGTTACATGTCCGAGATTCGATCATCGGTATCTCCATACCTAGTTTGATCTCGTTACTGACATGCACTCTTTTCTCGTTCCCGTGATATAACATTCTAGTGATCAAATCACTTGCTTGCAAGCTAACCAATGTGATATCACCGAGAGGGCCCAGAGTATATCTATCTGTCATCGGGATGAACAAATTCCACTCTTGATCCATTATTCTCAACATAACACTTTAGTATCTTTGAATCCATCTTTATAATCACCCAGTTATGGTGTGACATTTGATGTCAACAAGAAACTCTTCCGGTGTTAGTGATTGGCATGATCTCATGGTCTAAGGATTAGGACTACTTCGTAAGTTGTTTATAGCAATATAAACTCAATGACTTTGATCGTAATGCTATACTTCGGATGAATGTTCATCACACCATTACACTAATGTTGTGATCTCATTATTAACAACATCCAATGTCTATGATCAGGAAACTGTGATCATCTTGTTAATCAGAACTAGTTTATGAGAGAGGCATAACTAGGAACTTTCTGTTTGTTTATTAAACACACATGTATTAACGTTTCCGTATTAATACAATTATAGCATGCAAAATAAATATCTAGCATATACTTGGAATACACATAATAAACATTTTATTATTTCCTCTCAGGGCATATTCCCTTCAGTCTCCCACTTGCACTAGTGACAATAATCTAGTTCCATAGTGATGTATCTAACAGCCATGGAGTTCTGGTGTAGATCATGTTTTGCTCTAGGGAGAGTTTCAGTCAATGGATCTGCTACATTGAGATCCGTATGTACTTTACAAATCTTTATATCTCCATCCTTGACATGCTCGCGGATGGAGTGAAACCGGCGCTTAATATGCTTGGAATGCTTGTGAGACCTTGGCTCTTTGGCATTGGCAATGGCACCATTGTTGTCACAATAGATCACCATTGGGTCCAACGCGTTTGTAACCACACCTAGTTCGGATATGAACTCCTTCATCCAAACTGCTTCCTGAGCCGCTTCTGAAGCAGCAACATATTCGGCCTCCGTTGTTGATCCCGCCACCACAGGTTGTTTGGAGCTCCTCCAACTAACCGCTCCGCCATTCATGAGAAATATGTATCCGGATTGAGACTTAGAGTCATCTGGATCGGTGTCAAAGCTAGCGTCGACATAACACTTAGCGACGAGCTCTTCTTCACCTCCGTATACAAGAAGCATATCCTTAGTTCTCCGTAGGTACTTAAGGATATTCTTGACCGCTTTCCAGTGTTCCGAACCTGGATCCGATTGGTACCTACTAGTCAAACTAATAGCATGTGCCACATCCGGTCTTGTACATAGCATGGTGTACATTATAGAGCCTATGGCTGAAGCATAGGGGACTTTGTCCATTTCTCTCTTTCTTCCGCCGTAGCCGGACTTTGAGTCTTACTCAATGTCGTGCCTTGTGTCATAGGTAAGAACCCCTTCTTACTATCTTCCATTTTAAACTTCTTTAAAATCTTATCAAGGTATATACTTTGCGATAGCCCTATTAGGCGCCTAGATCTATATCTATAGATCTTTATGCCTAATATGTATGCCGCTTCACCTAGGTCCTTCATTGAAAATTTGCTGTTTAGATAACTTTTGACACTGTTTAAAAGATCTATATCATTTCCGATCAATAATATGTCATCCACATATAATATCAGAAATGCCACATTGCTCCCACTCACTTTCTTGTAAATACAAGCTTCTCCATAAGTTTGGACAAATCCAAACTCTTTGATCACCTCATCAAAGCGGAGATTCCAACTTCGTGATGCTTGCTTCAATCCATAGATGGATCGCTGAAGCTTGCACACCTTGTTAGCATCCTTAGGAACTACAAAACCCTTTGGTTGTATCATATACAACTCTTCTTCAATATTACCATTGAGAAACGCGGTTTTGACATCCATCTGCCATATCTCATAATCGAAATATGCAGCAATTGCTAACATAATCCTAACTGACTTTAGCATCGCTACGGGAGAGAATGTCTCATCATAGTCAACTCCTTGAATTTGTCAAAACCCCTTTGCGACAAGTCAAGCTTTATAGACGGTTACATTACCATCAGCATCAGTTTTACTTTTGAAAATCCATTTGTTCTCCACGGCCTTTCGGTCGTGAGGTAAGTCCACCAAGTTCTAAACTTGATTTTCATACATGGATTCCATCTCGGATTTCATGGCTTCTAACCATTTGTTGGAATCCGGGATCATCATCGCTTCTTCATATGTCGCAGGGTCATCATTTTCATCAACCATGAAATTCATGACAGGATTTCCGTACAGCTCGGGAGCTGCAAGCGTCCTGCTAGACCTGCGAGGTTCGGTAGTACTCTCCTTCGGAGTTTCATGATCATTATCATTAGTTCCCTCTTCAACAGGTGAAGCCAACTCCGGAACAACTTCCGGCGCTGCGCTACTCGCCATACTTTGAAGAGAAGGTTCAATAACCTCTTCAAGTTCTACCTTCCGACTATTCACACCTTTCGCGAGAAACTCTTTCTCTAGAAAGATCCATTCTTGGCAACAAAAACCTTGCCCTCGGATCTGTGATAGAAGGAATACCCAATAGTTTCCTTAGGGTATCCTATGAAGACGCATTTTTCCGCTTTGGGTTCGAGTTTATCCGGTTGAAGTTTCTTCACATAAACATCGCATCCCCAAACTTTAAGAAATGACAGCTTAGGTTTGTTTCCAAACCACAATTCATACGGTGTCTTTTCAACGGATTTAGATGGTGCCCGATTTAAAGTGAATGCAGCAGTTTCTAGTGCATAACCCCAAAATGACAACGGCAAGTCCGTCAGAGACATCATAGATCGAACCATATCTAATAAAGTACGATTACGACGTTCCGACACACCATTTCTCTTTGGTGTTCCGACAGGTGTGAGTTGTGAAACAATTCCACACTCTTTCATGTGAGTGCTAAACTCGTAACTTAGATACTCACCTCCACGGTCGGACCGTAGAAATTTGATCTTTCTATTACGATGATTTTCCACTTCATTCTGAAATTCCTTGAACTTTTCAAAGGTTTCAGACTTGTGTTTCATCAAGTAGATATAACCGTATCTACTCAAATCATCCGTGAAAGTAACAAAATAACGATATCCATCTCGCGCCGACACACTCATTGGACCACATACATCAGAATGTATGATTTCCAATAAATTTGTCGCCCGTTCCATTGAACCGGAAAACGGCGTTCTAGTCATCTTTCCTATAAGGCATGGATCACATGTATCAAATGATTCAAAATCAAGTGATTCCAAAAGTCCATCCGAATGGTGCTTCTTCATGCGTTTAACACCAATATGACCTAGACGGCAGTGCCACATATATGCGGATATATCATCATTTAGTTTAATCCTTTTAGCATCAACATTATGAATTTGTGTAACATTATTATCGAGATCCAATAGAAATAAACCATTCATCATCGATGCATGACCATAAAAGATTTCACTCATATAAATGGAACAACCATTGTTCTCGGATTTAAATGAATAACCACTTCACATTAAACACGATCCAGATACAATGTTCATGCAAAGTGCTGGCACCAGATAACAATTCTTCAAGTTTATTACTAATCCCGACGGCAAGTGGAGACGTAGCGTTCCGACGGCGATCACATCAACGCTTGATCCATTGCCGACACGCATCTTGACCTCACCCCTTGATAGCGGTCGCTTGTTCCGCAGCCCCTGATTCGAGTTACAAATATTAGCAACTGAACCGGTATCAAATACCCAGGTGCTACTGCGAGCACTAGTCAAGTACACATCAATAACATGTATATCATATATACCTTTGTTTGCCTTGCCGGCCTTCTTGTCTGCCAAATACTTGGGGCAGTTGCGCTTCCAGTGGCCAGTCCCCTTACAATAGTAGCACTCGGTATCAGACTTAGGTCCAACTCGGGGTTTCTTTTCAGGCACGGCAACCGGCTTGCCGCCCTTACTTCCCTTCCGTTTTACCTTCTTGTCTTTCTTGAAACCAGTGTTCCTATTGATCATCAACACTTGATGTTCCTTTTTGATCTCCACTTCTGCAGTTTTAAGCATTGACAGAAGCTCGGGGAGAGACTTCTTCATGCCTTGCATATTATAGGTCATCACGAAGCTCTTATAGCTAGGTGGTAGAGACTGCAGAACACGATGGATGCCTAAGTCAATGGGAATCGATATTCCCAAGGACACAAGCTTATCGGCGTAACCCAACATCTTGAGTACATGCTCACTAACGAAGTTGTGCTCTTCCATCATGCAGCTAAAGAACTTTTCTGAAGCGTTGTAGCTCTCTACAGCATGTGTGTCGAAAATCATTTTCAACTCACCCATTGTATCAAATGCATTGCCGTTTTCAAAACGCTTTCGAAGTTCCGGCTCTAGCCCATACAATATGCCGCAATGAACTAAGTTGTGGTCCTCCTAACGAGTCTGATAGACATTCTTCTCCTTGTTAGGGGCATCCTCAAAGGGTGGGGGGCCTAGCGGCGCTTCTAGCACATATTGCTTTTGTGCAGCAGAGAGGAGAATCCTCAAATTCATGGCCCATTCGGTAAAGTTGCTACCGTTCGTTGCAAGTTTCTCGTTCTCCATGAACACATTGAAATTAAAAGCAGGTGGTGCCATCTACAACAGAATTTGTAAAGTTTAGACTAAGTTTATGATAGATTGAGTTCAACTAATCCATATTACTAATGAACTCCCACTCAAAAACGACATCCCTCGTGCCCTTTTGGTGATTACATGAACCAAATCCACTACACCAAGTCCGATCATCACGTGAGTCGGTGTAGTTTCAAAGGCGAGCATCTAATGGGCATCATATCTACTATATGACTCATGCTTAACCTTTCGGTCCGTGTTCCGAGGCCATGTTTGTACATGCTAGGATCGCCAAGTTAGAACCTTAGTATTCGCGTGTGTAACTGTTTTACACCCGATATATGGTCGTGGATCCAAGAACACCCGATCATCACGTGATGTCTTGGAGCAACGAAAACATAATCGGTGCATACTAAAGGAAGAACACATTCTTATCTTGATATTTAAAAGAGGGATCATCTTATTATGCTAACAAAGCGCTAAACAAGCAATATAAGATGTTATCAAACATCACATGTTTATTAGTGGAATGATATGGTTCCCGCATATGATCTCTATCATGTGCACCGTGGTATGATCATTATCATACCTATATGTGTAAGTCCAAGGTCTATGGAGATTACACGTTATGTATGTTGTAAGAGTATCATCTCACACTTCTACTTACAACATCACCATATCATAACACTAGCCCAGCAACAATCTAAACTAGACGCCTCTAATTTATCCATTGCCAGTTTTACGTGGTTTAGGGCTTTCGAGATAGAACCGTTCTTACCTACGAACATGAACCACAACGAGGATAACCAAATTGTTGACAACTCGTTGCAAAATAGATATTGACTATAGTAGGAGAGACAGACACCCGCTAGCCACTTATGCAAACTAGTTGCATGTCAAGCGTGGAACAGGTCTCATGTGCGAGGACATGTAAAGTTTGTCCGGGCCGCTTCATCCCACTATGCCACCAATATCCAAAATTACAACTAAGGAGCAACAACATGATCATCATCGCCCACATACTCATATGTGTACTACCCGTGTAAAGCATCTACGCATAGATCCGGCTCTGATACCACTGTAGGGTTCGCGGCATAGAAAACAAAAAATTTCCTATGATGGGAACAACTATGTACCAAGATCTATCTACTAGATACAAACAACGGGCGGATGTATATCCATAGAGAACATACCCTTGAAGACCGACAAAGCTTAATGAGTTCAACTCGTGGTTGATGTAGACGATCTCTTGCCGATCTCAAGATCGAGAGGAAGTCCTAGCGCCGCAAAGCAGCAGCGCATCCGTGCTCGCACACACGTACAAGACACCGAGCAACCTCTGCCCCCTCGCTCCAGCGATGCAGCGGAAGCACAACCCTTTCTTGCTGAATAGCCACCGGGAACAAGTATCTCGCTAGTTCGAGACCATGGGGAATAAATTCTAGAGGGGGAGAGAGATCCTTCATGAGGAGGTGTGAGTGAGAAGTGAGAGGAGGGGCTCCTTATATAGGGGAGGGGGGCAGCCCAAGGAGGCATGGTCGCCGGCCATGGAGGGTGCCCCCACATCTCCCTCATTCATGTGGGTGGACACTCCACTCACAAAATGGCCCTTCAATTTTCTCAACTCAAAAATCCACTCAAATTCCCATTAAATTTCCACCAAATTTAATGCAAACTCTCATTCAATAAAACTCTTTTATTTTATTCAGAATTTTGTCAATTACTTTAATGACAAACATTCACAAATAACCCCTTGCTATAATTCCATTTCACATGCATAACCTCTTTATGCAATTTCACCCGAAAACCTGTTTCGGTATCTAGTGAAATAAATTCCTGCGCTTGTTTATTCTTTCGGCATGAAACATTTGCTCCAACTGGATGTCAGTGTCCCTTAAGTGTGTCACCCTACGGTTCGCGAATAATGCGGACATGATCGAGACCCTTCTCTGATCAATAATCAGTAGCGGGACCTGGAGATCCATACTGACTCCCACACATTCAACGATGACTTTTCCTGTGATCGTCGGAACCTTTTACGCTTGTATCTTAATCCCTTTGTTTCACGATATGTTACATGTCCGAGATTCGATCATCGGTATCTCCATGCCTAGTTTGATCTCGTTACTGACATGCACTCTTTTCTCGTTCCTGTGATATAACATTCTAGTGATCAAATCACTTGCTTGCAAGCTAACCAATGTGATATCACCAAGAGGGCCCAGAGTATATCTATCCGTCATCGGGATGAACAAATTCCACTCTTGGTCCATGATTCTCAACATAACACTTTAGTATCTTTGAAGCCATCTTTATAATCACCCAGTTATGGTGTGACATTTGATGTCAACAATAAACTCTTCCGGTGTTAGTGATTGGCATGATCTCATGGTCTAAGGATTAGGACTACTTCGAAAGTTGTTTATAGCAATATAAACTCAATGACTTTGATCGTAATGCTATACTTCGGATGAATGTTCATCACACCATTACACTAATGTTGTGATCTCGTTATTAACAACATCCAATGTCTATGATCAGGAAACTGTGATCATCTTGTTAATCAACGAACTAGTTTATGAGAGAGGCATAACTAGGAACTTTCTGTTTGTTTATTAAACACACATGTATTAACGTTTCCGTATTAATACAATTATAGCATGCAAAATAAACATCTATCATATACTTGGAATACACATAATAAACATTTTATTATTGCCTCTCAGGGCATATTCCCTTCAACTTTATCAACACTGCCATCAAGCAGACCAAAGAGATAGCCAAGCCCCTCCAGATTAACATCAAGGCGGCGGACTCTTTGACAAAGTTCTCGGAGATCCTGCGTCGAGCCCCCGAGCGTATCTCAAGCTGGAAAGCTTTGTGTGCACGGGCCGGTGCAAGGATGGCGTTGTCAATGGTCAAGGCACATTACGAAAATGCCGACATCGACACGGTGACCTCCGGTATCCCCGACGTAGACGACGAAGGACAAAAGATAGATCACGAGGCTATCTTGGCGTTGCTCGTGGGTTTTGACACCAGAGACGCCGAGTTGGTCGACCTTAATGTCTTTGTGCCCATGAAAATCATTGACGGCGGCAACCAAAGCTCCTCCGAGTCCCTCAACACTGCCGACTTCGAGGAAGGTGATTCTCCTGCTGCTGATGATGTTGCGTCCAAGTCACCTGCGCCAGAGGAATGAAAAAACATTTATGTAATATTTGTTTCCTCTATAATGTGTATGCGGAAAAAACTACGTGTTAACTTAAGGCGGAAAACAATGGTTGTTCTTTCCTGCTACTCAAGAATTAGTTCTAGCATGTATATATTTTAAGCTAGTGCTGGCTTATCCATTACTCTGGTTTTTATGCTTGACTTTTCGTGAGTCGGAAGACTCGTTATCGGAACCATGCGCTCAGGTGATGATGCCCAATGGCATCGTCAATAACCTAAGCACAAAATCGTCGACAATAAGTGCCAAAAGTCAATACTCCAGAATCCACATAAAAACAATAAAGAATGTGTAGACCAGAAAACTTAAGCTAACGCCTAGAGGCGGAATTTTCACAAGTGCAATCGCAAAATTTGTGCATAAAGGTTTTATACGATCCAAAAATGAACACTAAAGGAGGTAAAAGACTCAGAAATATGAGTGAACCAAAGAGATTTATTTCATTGATCATATAAGAGGTACACAATAGATAAAAATGCTAAGTGTAGAAAGTACGTAGTTGTGCTATGTTCCATGGTCGATCAAGCTCCGGGTAGTCATCATCCGGGTCACGTCACTTACACTTATGATCCTCGTTGGGTCTATCCTTCAGTTCACAATTGTCAGCGAGGTAGTAAGACTCATTGAGTAGCGCCTTGCTTATGATGAACGGTTCTTCCCATGGCAGGGATAATTTGTGTGACTTCTTCTGCTTAAGTCGGAGCACCAAATCCTCCTCTTTATACGAGCGATGCCGGACATGGCGACTAAGGTAGCTGCGTAGCTTCTGCTGGTAGATGGCGGATCTTTGGCATGCCAAAACGCGCTCCTCCTCGAGAAGGTCCACATCTAGGCATCTGGATTCATCAGCATCATCTTCGTCGTAGGCGTCAACTCTTGGTGCATCGTGAAGGATGTCGGAAGGCAGGATGGCTTCTGCTCCATATACCATGAAGTAAGGGGTGTAGTCGGTGGATCTGTTCGGTGTAGTTCGTAAACTCCACAGCACAGATGGCAATTCTTCCGCACAGGCTCCAGCTGCTCTATGCAGTGGTGCCTCAAGACGTGGCTTGATTCCCTGCAGAATTAATCCATTGGCTCGCTCAACCTGACCATTGGATTGTGGGTGTGCCACAGATGCAAGGTCAAGTTGGATGCCCTTCTCCCAACAATAAGCTTCCACTTCTCCGAGTGACAAGTTGTTGCCGTTGTTGGTGATAATGCTATGTGAGAGACGAAATCTCACCACTAGATCCCGGACAAACCTAAGGGAAGTTGCCCCATCGAGCTTTCTAATGGGTTTAGCTTCTATCCATTTGGTGAATTTATCAACTGCTACTAGCAGATGCATAAACCCACATGGTGCCATCTATAACGGACCCACCATGTCCATCCCCCAGACTGCAAACGGCCAAGTTATTGGTATTGTTCACAATTCTTCAGCAGGAACATGTGGTTGTCGGGCATAGTACTGGCATCCCATGCATGTCTCAACCAGCTTGTCGGCGTACAAATTCGCGGTCAGCTAGTAGAATCCTTGCCGGAAAGCTTTAGCAACCAACGATCGGGGAGCGACGTGATGCCAGCAATCTTCGAGATGGATTTCACGGAGAATTTCAATACCTTCTTGCTGGGAAACACACTTAAGGTATACACCAGTAGTGCTTATTTTGTAGATCTATCCATTGATTATGGTATAGCCCTTTGCTCGACGTACTATTTGCCGTCTTTCGACTTCGTCGTTGGGAAAAGTTCCGTGTTCCAGATATTCCATGAACGGTTTTGTCCAAGACGGAGGGACCTTTGTCACCATGTGAACGAAAGAGTCAACTCTCTCTGGGTTGTCGATGTCTGCTCCCTTCATGGATGGGGTCCGTAGATGCTCTAGGAAAACTCCAGGCGGAATTCGTTTGCGCCCTGATCCAAGCTTAGACAGCAGATCAGCCGCCTCGTTTTGCTCCCTAGGTACATACTTGACCTTGTAGCCCAAGAAGCTCTTGGCTATCTCGTCCACTTCATCTCGATATGCCACCATCATAGGGTTCCGCGCGTTCCAGGTGCCAGCCACCTGCTGGGCAACCAAGTCGGAATCTCCACAGCAAACTATGCGCTTGATGCCAATATCCTTGGCTACGCGTAATCCGTGAATGAGTGCCTCATACTCCATCATGTTGTTCGTAGCCTCGAAGTGGATCTGCGGAACATAGTGTAGCTTGTCCCCAGTTGGTGAGTGTGGCAGTACACCAGCCCCCGAGCCGTTGAGCAGCTTTGATCCGTCAAAGTGCATCACGTATTCTGGCTCCGGCAATGGGGTAGCATCTGGCATCTCCGTCCAATCTGCGATAAAATCCGCCAAGGCTTGTGACTTGATAGCGTCGCGTCTCTTGTAGGTGATCTTGAAGGCGGCAAGTTCAATGCCCCACTTCGTGATCCTTCATGTAGCGTCGTTGTTGTTGATATTGTTGGACAGTGGAGTCTTGCTCACCACTGTGATGGGATGCTCCTGGAAATAGTGCCTCGGCTTCCGAGAAGCAAGGAATACTCCATAAGCTATCTTTTGGTAGTGCGGGTAATGCCGCTTGGACTCCGTCAAGACCTTGCTTACATATTAAACTGGTCGTTGAACTCCGTGCTCATAGTCTGGTTCCTTCCGCTCTACCACGACGATGATGCGGATTACCCGGTTGGTGGCCGCCATGTAAATTAACATGGGCTCTCCAGGCTCGGGCGCTGCAAGGATAGGCGCTGAGGAAAGAATCTCCTTGCGATGCTTCAATGCTGCATCTGCTTTGTCCATCCACATGAATTTGTCCGCCTTCTTCAGCAACTTGTACAGCGGCAGAGCCTTCTCTCCAAGTCAGCTGACGAACCGACCAACTGCTGCAACACAACCTGTTAGTCGTTGTATGTCCTTTAGGCATGTCGGACGGTTTATGTTTAGGATGTCCTTGATTTTCTCCGGGTTGACCTTGATTCCGCGCTGGGAAACGATGAAGCCCAACAATTTGCCGGCTGGAACCCTGAAGATGCACTTCTTAGGGTTAAGCATCATGTTGTATTTCCGGAGATTATCAAAGGTTTCTTTTAAGTTGGAGATTAAGTCATTTGACTTTTTAGACATCACCGCTATATCGTCCACATAGGCGTGAACGTTCCGACCAATTTGATCATGCAGGCAACATTGCATTGCCCGCTGGTACGTAGCACCTGCGTTTTTTAGCCCAAAGGACATCGTGACATAGCAAAACGTGTCGTAGGGTGTAGTGAACAAAGTGGCCAATTGGTCCGACTTCCTCATCTTGATCTGGTGGTATCCTCAGTATGCGTCAAGAAAACACAAAAGTTCCGAGCCAGCCGTCGAGTCAATGACTTGGTCAATGCGAGGCAAAGCAAACGGATCTTTGGGACATGCTTTATTCAAGCCGGTGTAATCAACGCACATTCTTAATTCTTTGGTTCCCTTTTTGGGGACAAGTACAAGATTTGCCACCCATTGGGTGTGAAGGACTTCTCGGATAAAACTAGCCTTAAGTAACCTAGCTATCTCTTTGCCTATGGCGCGTCTCTTCTCATCTCCAAAGCATCGTAGAGGTTGTTTCATTGGTTTACAATTTGGATCAATATTCAGGCTCTCGGCAAGTTCCCTAGGTACACCTTTCATGTCGGTAGGTTGCCAGGAAAAGATGTCCCTATTCTCACGGAGGAACTCGACGAGCACGCTTTCCTATTTGGGATCCAGATTCGTCCCAATGGCGGTGGTCTTGGAGGCATCGCCTACCACAAGTTCCACCGGCTTGGTCTCGATGGTGACCTTGAATGCTGGAGCGGAGTCGGAAATCTGTTTTTTCGACGCGGGCATCTCCGAGGCATTGACCTTGCTCTAGATCTCCTTGAATTCTTCGCTATAGAGGACAGCTTCTGCATAGGCTGCTTCTCCAATTTCGCAGTCCCTTGCTTTGGTAAATCTTCCGGATACGGCGATGACACCGTTTGGTCCGGGTATCTTGAGTTTGTTGTAGACGAAGCATGGCTTGGCCATGAAGGTGTGGAATATGTCACGGCCAAATATGACGTGGCACACACTCTTGAAGGGGACCACCTCAAATGTCATGCGTTCTTGGCGGTAATTATTAACATCACCAAAAGCGACCTGAAGTGTGATGCACCCAAGGGACAAAGCCTCCCGACCAGGAACTGCCCCATGGAAGATGGTGTTGGTCCGCCTTAGGTTTGCTTCTGTCAAGTTCATCTTCTGCAGTGTATCCAGGTACATGATGTTGATGCTGCTTCCACTATCCACCATACATTTGGTGAACTCATTGACGTCAATCAAGATTCTCCGTAGGAATGAGGTCTGGGTGATCCTTCCTGTCCCAAGTAATTGGAATCTCCGACCAGCGCAGGAACTGGGGGCAGAGTGGCCATCAGTATCCTCATGGAGGTCTTCTATTGTCGGACGGTGGGGTGCCAAGGAAAGTGTGGAAAACTGCCGCCTTCTCGAAGGGGTTGTTGCCTTTGTCGTCGCTCTTGGCAGCATGCTTGGGGTCAACATCCTCGTCCATGTCACTTGAATCCTTGGACTCCTCTTCCTTCTTCTTCCCCTTGCCCTTGCCTCACGGTCTGTTCTTCTGACTTCGCTTGTAGCCGGACTCTGGGTCCTCCTTGAGGTCGTTGACGAACTTGCAGTGGCGATTGGTGTGGGTGGCCTTGCCTGTGGTGACCCAGCATACCACTACATGTGTAGTACACTATAGTCGTTGACATGACACCCACATAACACTGTTCCGTTAATATCACATCCCTCAGAGTGGTACAACAGAAACATTGCGGGTCCATATTACAAACATTCACACATTATTATTATTACAATACCAAAAGTTCAAGACTTCAAAATGTTTCAACTTACAAACCAAAATATAAGGTGTTTCAGCGGAATTTAAAAGTAGCAACTCCGACTAGGAGTTGAGCTCAACAGCTTATTCTATAGAGTTCATGCTGCTCGACTCCATTGGTTACTACTAACTAGGATACTTAATTGGACTCGTTATCGTCCACACCATAGCGGATTTCGTAATCCACTCCTTCAACACATGGTGACAGGTTAGGCTCCTCATAGAACACATCTTCTTGACATTCAACTGCATACATTGGCATGTCTTTGGGATCCTTAGAGTCTAAGCAAGGGATCATAGGAAAGGATGAGTAACAGAGTTACCCAACAAGTTCATTATATGAAAGGTGGGAAGTTTTATGCTCTAACTACCACCTCGGACTATAAGTCCTTGGTACTATGCAGTTTTCGTAAATCTTTCTTCAAAGATTGGTTTTATTATGAAAATCTATGACCATCAGCCTTCACAGGTTGACTAGAAATTTCATGGAGTTCCTTTCCTGACGCATTCGTAGCTCCTTCCCAGAACAGGGAGTAACAAGTTACAATTCTTACACTCTGCAGAGGTGCGTTACTTTACCCATGAGAGATCAACTCCTTGTTGCACAACCGGGCGTACTTTCCCGTCCACAATTCCATGATGTGGGGCCTAGTAGTTGGTCCAAGCCAATCACTGCCCCCTTCGTGACCTCGCATGCCTCCTCGGTATACACCATGCCCACATAATGAATTAAGGCAATGGTTTGTACAAACCGTTAGATGCCAGAACAATCGTGGGACGATGAGGGTTCCCACCCATATGCTGCATAGCCTCTACGAATTACCAATTAATATGCAAGCTACGAGGATAACAGCCACGGCCTGCACATCCGGCTTCATGCGAGAGGAAGAAGATACAGCTGACTTCTCTGTCCCATTCCAAATCTCATGGCTAACGCGTAATATACGGCGCTAGAATCATTGATGTCAGGGGTTATTAATTCCCTAATTAATCATCATTGTGGCAAATAGAACTATAAATTCTATTGCTCCATTATATCATCACTTAGGATGATATCTATGATTTCTTTATTTGTGAAAATAATATTTTCTTTCTTTGGAGTATATATGATCACACACAATTTGCAAATACTTTGATAAAGACTCTTCAAAGGATATGAGCAAGTGATGAACTTGCCTTGTGATGGCAAGGTAGTGAAGTCTAATGCTTGCACTGGACCTTGAGCTTCTATGTATACAAAAACATCATTATTGCCCGGTAAGGACAATAATTAAAGAAGTAAAATGATTATGCAAAGTAATGTAATGCATCATTAAGATTTATATGTATTATTTCCCATTTATTTAAATTATAAAAATTCTTTTAATGAGAAATTATAAATATTAATTTTTAATATTTATTGAATAATATATTCTTTTATTTTATTTTAATTTATTTGCTTCTTATTTAATTAATAATTCCTTTAAGAATTATCATTAAATACCAAAAATTGGCATTAAATATTTGTTTAGTATTTTACTAAAATACTACAATGTTAATATATGATGAAAGTGATTTTTATTTATTTTTATCATCTTTCAATAATTTTTGTAAAATTCCATAAAGAATATTTAAATTACAAAATTCTTAATAAAATTTATATGTTTAAAATTTTATTTCTTAACTTATTTGGATAGTTTAGATTATTGTGAATCCAAAAATATTTTATTTATAATTCTTGGACCTTTATATTAATTTCTATAATTTATTTAAGTTCAGGGGCATTTTTGTCTTTTCCAATTATTAAAACAGGCTCTAAAAGATTTGGGCTTTCAGCTTAGTTTTATTGGGCCCTTGTGGCCCATTAGGCAAAGTAAAAACAACCACCCCAAAGGGAACCTAGCCCAACCCAGCCCATCACTCTCTGTCTCTCTCTCGATCTCACCTCTCTCCTTCTCCTCCCCGACCCCATGGTCAGCGGTGTTGTCGCAGGCGATTCGCGCTGCCGTGGACCTTCCTGGTCACCGTGTGGTGTAGGATGAGGTTGTTGGCCCCACTCTACCCTCCTGTCCAATTGTATTTGGACTTGGAGCTCTCCTGTGGCCAGATCGATGACATCCCGAACCCTAGGGTTTGGGGTTAGCGTTGATCCTGACGCCACCGCTGCGGTCGTGCGCTGTGGTGATGTTCCTCGCCTCCAGGCATGGCTAAGGTCGCCGCCGTGGTGATGTGTGGGTTGCAGCGCCCCCCTGGGGGTGCTCCCCGTGCCGCCATGGTTGTCGGCCATCTCTGCTTCCTCTTCTAATCTACAGCGAGGACCTACTGTAATTTATTCCTCTCCCCTCGTGCTCTCTGTGCTAGGACATCCTATGCTAGCTGTTGGTAGTGACATTTCTGGTTACTGTCTTGTCCTGATTAAGATGATTTGTTCTACTTAGGGTTCATACCCTGCTGTTGATTAAATACTGGATGAATTGGGATCAAGTTTTGATGGTCCCTAAGCATGCTAAATGATTGTTAGTTGTGGGTTGCTGCTTATGATTAGCTGTGGTGATGCTAGTGGTTTATCAGATGATTCTATGGATTAATTTTGATATGGTCAGATGGAAAAGTTTCTCTAGAAGCAATACTTGGGAATCTAGTGGTTTAATAACACACCACTGTCATTTCTTGGTTAATGACAGTGGGTGTTGTGTGATGTAGTCACTGTATTAGCAGTGTTGGCATCAAGAATTCATATGTAGTTTGAGATCAAATGGTTTCAAATAGTGAAGATATACATAGGGATTTTCTGAATTATGATTCCTGTGATGACATGAAAATGATTTGTAGTTGGTTTGTTGAATCTGTGAAGATTGAATGCTTAACCTGATTAATGTAGAACTATTCTTGTGACACCATCTTTGTATGGCACACAAGATTAGATTCTATTTCTTGGTTTGATTTGGTTCAAGCTTAAGATGAGTTTGGCATTAAAGATAAGTAGAAACTCCTTTTCTTAAATCCCTAAGACCCATGATGTTGGTCTTAGGTTTAGGGATTAATCCTTTAACTTGTTGATTCACATGGATGGGTTTTGGTAGTGATACCAACTACTGTTTCTTGAATCAAAGTTTGGGAAAAATGATGGTAGGCTTGATCACTTGTATAGATCCATAATATTAAATTCTAAGGTGCTACTCTTGTCTTAGAGATGTGCCTGGAAGTTTAAATCTTAGCTATGTTCATTCTTGAATTGAAATATAGCTTGATAGCTAGGTCATTGATGTTTTCTGAGATCTAGTTGGATCCTTATACTTTTCTGATTGCTTTTGGTGTTTAAAGTTCAGTGATGGATTCACCCCACTTGGGTGCTTTCTGAGAGTCTGAGTAATAGAAAAATCATGTATGCTTGTCTAATCTTAGTCAGATAGATCATGTGATGGTCTATTTTACTCACCATTGTCACTTGATGTTGGGGTTTTCTATGGTTGATCTTGTGCTAACTTGATCTGATTCTCTCCTGGTATTTCAGCTCCTGGCTTGTCTTTGATCTAGCTCTTCACCTCCTGGTCCTCACAGCTTGATCTTGGTCTTGCTATCCACCTGATCTACCCCTCCTTATGTCACCATTTTGGTATTGTGATTCAGGGTTTTGGTTGGTGTGATCTAGCTTTGCTTTGGCTTCGTTGAGCTGGTGGCTGCTGTTCTTGGTGTGTATGAACAATGGAATGGTATGGGGATTGGTTTCCCATGGTTGTGTTGATGGTTTTGTTTGGTTGTGCTATTGTTGTGGTGCTGACAGCACACACCATGCAGTTTGGTGTGTGTGCTGCCTGTGTGCCTGCTGCACAGGTTATGGATATGTTCTGAATTTGGAAGTTACTTTCATCAGGTTACCTTTTACCTAGCTGGTGAAACTTGCCCCTCCTTGCTGTTTATTTGACTTATGGCTTAAAATTATGAAAGATACATTCTTTCATATTGGTGAAACTTGACCCTTAAATACCCAATGATGAAAAGTGAACAGTGCACTTCACTGTCAACTCTGAGAGTAAAAATAATTCTATTCCTAACCTTCTTTTTCTTTTAAGTTACTTCTTATTTTGCAGGTACCAGATTTGAAGATCAAGACTTTAGTTTAGGTTTTTATTTTTCTTTATAGATTAGTCACTTGTAATAACTCTCATATTCAATTGTAATCTTTAATTTATTCTTTTGTACTCTTTATTTTATTTTATTCTTTTGTAATAAAGATTGTACTATTATCAATAAAGAAATATTATTCTTTATTTATTTGCTATTGTAAATATTGTTGATGATTTTCATAAGTTACATTTTTTGTAACTTATTTATTGAATAAAATTATGAAATGTAGATTCATATTCTTACTCTCTATATAAAGTTTGAATTATTATTGGTTAACTCTTAATTAAATCAAATACTCAAACATTATTCAAAAATTCTTTTGGATTATAATTTAGACACTCAAGTTTTAAATTCAAATTTCATTTCCCAAAACACATAAGTCCACAAAGATCATATCAAAGTCTATAACAATCATCCTTCAAGACTATACCTAATCTCAAAGTATGAAATAAACCTTGATCACTTTAGGTTTTTATTTGGCGAAAAATTTACCCATATTTTCACAGATGGATGGATGCAACATTTCAAATTCCTAAATCTACCCTTCGTTAGTTCCTAAATGCTGGGATGTTACAGACTTCCCCCCTTAAATTAAACTTCGTCCCGAAGTTTGTTAAGATGTACCTGAATAGTTCTGGATAGGCTTTTCTTAAATCCTCTTCTTTCTCCCAAGTGGCTTCCCTTTCAGGGTGATGTTCCCACTGTACTTTGCAGTACTTGATTTCTCTATTCCTCAACCTTTTCCAGTTTTCTTCCAAAATTTTATAGGGCTTTTCAACATAGGTCAAGTCTATTTGTAGTTCTATCTCCTAATGTGTGATTGCATCATCCGGAACTTTCAAACATTTATGAAGTTGTGACATATGGAAAACATTATGCACTTGAGCTAATTTTGATGGTAACTCTAAAGCATAAGCTATAGTTCTGTTCTGACTCAATATCTTGAATGGTCCAATATATCTTGGACTCAATTTTCCTTTAACTCCGAACCTTTTCACCCCTTTCATTGGACTTACTTTCAAATATACCATATCTCCCACTTCTGGATGCCATGATCTTCGAATTTGATCAGCATAACTTTTCTGCCTACTCTGGGCTTTTTTCAGTCTATCCTTGATCTTATCAATGATATCTTATCTTTCCTTGATATAGTCTGGTGCAAACTCCTTGCTACTTCTAGGCTCATACCAACATATTGGTGATCCACACTTCCTTCCATATAGAACCTGATATGGAGCTGCCTTCAGACTACTCTAATAGCTATTATTATAAGAAAATTCTGCCAATGGTAGATGATCTTCCCATGTACCTCCAAAATCTAATGCACAAGCTCTTAACATGTCTTCTAGTATTTGATTTGTTCTTTCAGTTTGACTTCCTGTCTTAGGATGATAGGCTATGATAAAATCTAACTTGGAACCAAGTGCTTCATGCAATTGCTTCCAAAATGCTGAAGTAAACACTGATCCCCTATCAGTTACGATATTTTTGGGCACTCCATGCTTACTTACTATCTCTTTGATGTAAACTTCTACTAACTTCTTGGCATTATCTTTCTGATTTACCGGAATAAAATGTGCACTTTTAGTGAGTCTGTCCACAGTTACCCATATCATATACTTCCGTTTAGGTGTCATGGGCAATCCTGTGATGAAGTCCATACCTATTTCTTCCCACTTCCATTCGGGAATTTCCAAAGGTTGCAATGGTCCTGCTGGACTTTGATGTTCAGCCTTCACCCTTTGGCAAGTATGGCATTCTGATACATATTTAGCAATGTCCCTTTTCATGTTATTCCACCAGAATAGTTCTTTCAAATCCATATACATCTTAGTACTTCCTGGATGTATAAAATACGGTGTTTCATGTGCTTCTCTGAGTATGACATCACGAATCTCAGTCACATCTGGAACATAAAGACGGTCTTGAAACCATAAAGACTCATAATATCCAAGGCGAAAAAATGATTTTTGCCCTTGAGATATCCTCCGAATTTCCTCAGCAATAAAAGGATCTTCTGCTTGATGTTTCATGCTTAAGATCACTGTCCTGCTCTGCAACTACCTGCATAGTAGCTAATCCTCCAAGAACCTCTGTTCTAATGAATTGAAGCTCTAATCTTTCCAAGTCCATTTATAACTCTTTTGTTAGCTCCCTATCGCTAGGCTGAATATCTGCACTCTTTCTGCTTAAAGCATCAGCTACAACATTTGCTTTCCCTAGAGTGTAGTTGATTGTTAAATCATAATCTTTGATTAGTTCCAACCAACGCTTATGTCTCATATTCAATTCCTTTTGAGTGAAGAAATATTTGAGACTTTTATGATTAGTGTATAACTCACATCTGGCTCCATAAATAAAATGCCTCCATCCTTTTAGCGCAAAAACCACTGCTGCTAACTCTAAATCATGAGTTGGATAGTTGACTTCATGTGGTTTCAGTTGTCTTGAACCATAAGCAATGACTTTCCGATCTTGCCTTAATACACAACCCAAACCTTCTTTAGAGGCATCACAGTATACTATAGAGTCTTTCCCTGTTTCAGGAACTGCTAAGATTGGAGCTGTGGTTAACCTAGTCTTCAACTCCTGAAAACTTGCTTCACACTTCTCATCCCAATTGAATGGTGTATTCTTTCTTAACAATTTGGTCATTGGTCCAGCTATTTTGGAGAAACCTTCAATGAATCTCCGATAATAACCAACCATTCCTAAGAAACCTCGAATTTGCTTCACATTGGTTGGTGCAGTCCACTCTAATACTGACTGAACTTTAGATGGATTTACAGCAATTCCATCTTTACTGGTCACATGGCCGAGGAATTCTACCTCATCTAGCCAAAATTCACACTTACTGAACTTAGCATAAAGTTTATGTTCCCTTAGTGTCTGCAATGCTATTCTCAAATGATCAGCATGCTCTTCCTTATCCTTGGAATATATCATCAATAAAAACTATGACGAACTTATCCAGATATGGCATGAAGATTTTGTTCATCAGATTCATGAATATTTCTGGTGCATTGGTCAAATCGAATGGTACAACCAGGTATTCATGGCGTCCATATCTTGAGGCAAATGTTTTCTTTGGAACATCTTCTGGTTTGATTTTTATTTGATGGTATCCAGATCTTAAGTCGATCTTTGAAAATACTCTAGATCCTTTCACTTGATCAAACAAATCTTGAATCCTTGGTAAAGGATACTTATTCTTGATAGTAACGTTGTTCAGATTTCTATAATCACCACACATCCTTCTTCCACCATCCCTCTTATCCACAAAGATTACTGGTGTTCCCCATGGAGATACACTTTCCTGAATAAATCCTTTTCTGGCTAACTCATCAATTTTCTCTTTGAGTTCTTTTAACTCTTTGGGTCCCATCTTATATGGTGCTTGAGCTATTGGTGTTGTACCAGGAATTAGATCAATAGTGAACTCTATCTCCCGAACTAGTGGCATTCCCGGTAGCTCTGCTGGAAAAACATCTTGAAATTCATTTACTATAGGAATATCTTCCAATTTGACCTCTTTCATCGAGTTCAACTGCAGATCCACCATGATATGACTGTGCTTATCTGCTTGGTAAACTATCCTTGCTCCACTTGGAGTTTTGATTGAGACAGTTTTCTCCTCACAATTTATCTGAGCTCCATGCTCCATCATCTAGTCCATCTCCAGCACTACTGCAATTCCCTTCAAAGGAATCACATAAAGGTCTGCAAAGTATGTACAACCACAGATCGAGATAACTTGATCTTGTTTGATGTGGCGTACAATCACATTTCCCCCTGCCGTAACTACGGTCATAGGGTTTTCTAACGTTGCCCTTCTAATCCCGAATTTATCACAGAATTCTTCAGAAATGAATGAAGTAGTTGCACGAGTATGAAATATAACTTTGTCAGGATTGGTAAGGTTATTGAGCATACCTATCACTGCATGCTCCGAATTATCCACCTCCTCGAGGGTTGCGCAATTCAGTTTCTCGGTAGGTCTGTTCCTCTTGCCATTGTTGTTCTTGCCATTATTTCCGCCTTTATTCGGGTGTCCATTTCCTCCACTGGTTTGTCCTCCTCCCTTGGTAGGCCAACCTCCTGGTGGTTTGCTCGGACAATCGGGGTTGATATGCCCCTTCTGACCACAACCGTAACAGATCACTACAGGCTTCTTGCATTCCCTCTGGAAATGCTCTGGAATACCACAATTGTTACAAATAACATTCCTTCTAGGATTGGATTGATTTCCACCACTGCCCTTGTTATTGTTATTGTTATTTTTATTGTTGTTGTTACCATAGTTCTTGTTCCGAGGTTTGAACTCCAGATTGGGTTTAGGTTTACTTGCCTGAATTCTCTTGGTTTCCTTCTTGGCTCTCTTCCTCCTATCCTCTTGAACATTCTTATAATCATCTTCAAAAGTAATGGCTGCATCCATCAACTACTGATAAGTTTGCTTATTAGCTAACCTTAGCTGTATTTTCACAAATGGGTTTAACCCACACAGGAAACGTTTCTTACGCTTATCTTCCGTGTTAACATCCTCCTCAGCATAGCGAGATAGTTGACTAAACTCCCGGATATACTTCATAACACTCGTATATCCCTGCTGAAGCTCCTCAAATTCTCTCTTCTTCAAATCCATAACACTCTCCGTAACATGATATTCACGGAATCTCTGCTTAAACTCCTCCCAGGTGAACTCCCTTCCTGATTGTTGCATGGCCAACTGATTCTCCCACCATGATGCTGCAGGTCTAGTCAGAACATGAGTTGCATACCTCAATTTCTCCTCGTCATTGCATCCCGCAAAACCACTACTAGAAAATCGCGTTGTTTTTGTGCATTGCATTATCATGACCGCATGCTCATGTCATCATGCCACCTTGCATTTGAGCATGTTCATCATCTTGCATTTGCTTGCATAAAATTATTTGCGGAAAAACCTGTTTTTGTTTTCTAAACGCCCCATCTTTATTCAAATTCAAAACCCGGGTCTCCGGATTATTTTGTTTTGTCTGCTATCGGTTTGCAAAAGCCCTGTTGGAAATAAATAAAATATTTAATTATTTTAGTGGGGGCAGTCGAACGGGCCGACCCGACCCAGTCGACCACCCCCATAAATAAAATCGGTCCACCAGAATCCTAAAACTACCCAACCTAATCTACCCACCCCTCCGGCCACCTCACCTGGACCAATCCCTGGCTGCCACCTCACCCTCTCCCTCCCCTCTACCCAATCCCATGCCGCCACCTGGCCACCTCCTCCTCCACCCCCTCTCTCTCCTCTCTCTCCCTCCAGCCCACTCTCCACTCACCCCGCCCTGGGTCCCACCTGCAGACCCACCCGACGCGCCCATCTCCCCCGCCCCGGATCCCACCTCCCCCAGACCGACCTCTCCCTCTCTGTCCACAAACCGCCCCCGGGTCCCACCACCTGGCCCACACCCTAGCCCCGCGTGTCCCGCTCCCCACCTGTCCCACTCCTCTCTCTCTCCTTCCTCTCTCACCCGACGACCCCGCGCTGCCCTCCCTGCAACCCCGCCGTCGGCCCTCCCCTCCCTCTGTTCCGGTCGAGCGCCGCCCTTCCCGCCTGCCTTCCTCTCCCGAGCGCGCCTGCGCCGCCAGGCACCTCCGCCCTGTCGCCCCGGCCGCGCCTTCCGCTCACCTCCAAGCTCGCCTGCGCCCGCCGCCTTCAGTGCCGGCCCCGGCCGCGCCGACGCCCGCCTCGCCGGCCACGGCCCGTCTGCGCCGCCTCCACCCACCTTCGCGAGCTCCTCCGGCCGTTCCCCCCGAGACCGCGCCTGTGCCGCCCGAGCACCCCCGCCGGCCTCCTTCCTCGCCTCCGGCCTCCTCCGTTCCGTCCCCGCGGCCGAGCCCGCGCCTCCCGGTCCCCCAGCGCGTCAGCGACCCCCGCCGGCCTCGCGTCCCCGTCCGCCGCCAGGCCTCACCGCCTCCGCCAGGCTTCTCCGGCGCCCTCCGCAAGCTCCCGCCGCCTCCGCCTGCGAGCTCTGGCCGCCCGCCGCCATCGCCAGGAGGACCCCGCCGCCAGGAGCCGAGCGTCCCCGCCGCCTGGGCGACTTCGCCGACCCCGCCCTTCCCCTCCTCCGGCGAGCTACCGCAGCCAGCGGGCCCCGAGCCGCCTCCACCCGCCGAGCTTGGTCCCGCCCCCTCGCCAGCGACCACCGGCACGCGCCCCTGCTCGCCTCCGTCCCCGCGGTTCCGCCGGCCCGAGCCGCCCCTCCGTCGCCCCCGAGCACCTCCAGCCGCCTGCCGGCCTCCTCCACCGTCGTCTGCTCGCCCGCGTGTGAAGGCCTCGGTCGAGCCAGTACGGGTCCTGTGTGCCTCTGCCACGTTCTGCATGTCGGATGTTGTCAGTTGTTGCTGCTGCTACCCGTTGTCCAAGGCTCACCCTTCAACTCAAGAACACCTGGACGGAGTGTAGTATGAATTGCGCACATCTTCGTGGTACAGTATCTGTGTAACCGAGAGATGCCTCGATCTGTTACCTGGAACGCAAACGCCAAGCTCCCCCTCCTGGACCCCAAGACCGGCACGCCAAGATCACCCACACGGATCTGAAGCTCGATCCGAAGACCCCTGATTCGAAGATAGTTTCCGTCGAGACCGAACCTTGGCGCGCCAAGTTCTTCGACCGGAGACCGATCCATCGAATGCGACAAGACCTCCGTCTCAGAACCACCAAGCACTTCCTCTCAGATGCCAAGTCCCGTTCCCGACGCCCGAGACCGATCCCTCGTCGAATCCCGAAGCCCGAACCCCGTGGACCGACAGGATCTTCTTCACGGATCCGAAGACCCCGGTACCCGATCCGCTCAAGTTCGCCATCGACGACAAGATCGGCACCGACCAGGGCGGATCCGATGTGCCCCCGGCGCCAACAAAGTTCTCCATCTTGTATCTGATCTCGTCGAGCCGTTCTTCCGTCGAACCCTGAGCCCCTGTCGAACCCCGAACCCCCGGAACCCCAAGATCTGCCGAACCCTAATGTGTGACCCCTTTTCCTCGAGACCCTATTTTTATAAATGATATTAACTTGTTGCATATTAATTGTTCATGCATGCATATTTGTCATGTGGTTTGGGGGCCTTATGCCGATTCACCATATAATTAAATATGGGGCCCATATGCGGGCAAATCTAGCCTTATATCGGCCTCATTTAAATCTGTGTAGCGAACCGGTGATATATTTTGCCTTGTTAAAACAACATTTAAATTGGCGGGTAACTAAACAACTAGAACCATATATTTAATTGTCGGGACCCCGGTTCCACTTAATATTGCCCAATTGCATCGCATCTTTGCCATGTCATACATCATACATGCATCATGCCCGATCTTTTGCCGTAGTATTAAATATTGCATCCGGTGTTTATTCTAGTGTTTTGGTTCTTCGCGGATAAGGCCGTTGAGTTGATGTGAGCTTCACCCCGATCTTCGGATGAACCTTCGGCAATGTTTTCAGGCGAGCATCTCCCCCTTTCTACCTATCTTACTTTTCTAGTATTTATTCCCTCCTGTTGATCTATTGCTATCTGTGTTGCGATGCTCTAGTTTCGTACCCGTGATATCCCTTGCAGCCGTATATTACCTTGGACACATCCTATTACCTGTTGTTTGGTAGATAGTTGGACTTGCGTGCCGTAGTCGCTTGCTCCAGTGCTGTTGCGTGTTGTCAAGTACCACAGTTGTTGGAGTGATGCCGCCTGTTCAATGTTGGAGATGATACTGGCTTTATTTATTGTTCACTTTAATTATTGTTTAACAACTAAAATTGAAGTAGGTAAGCAGAGGCACAGGTGGGCAATAGATGTTATTTGGTTGTTAACCGTCCACTTGTGTCCCGTAGGACCCCGAGTACTTGATACCTGTTCCTTGATTTATCGCGCTATCCACATCCGGGAGGATTATGGGACCCCCTGAGCCAGAGCTTGATTCATTCTTATTTCTTGGGGCCACAAACTAGTTTGAGGTTTTATTTACGATCCTGTACTTATGCCATGCTTTACTGCTTTATTTACGATTGTGCGATGGATAGCACACTGTACTGTTTAGGTAAGCGGAGTGTTTTCACGGTATCGACACCCCGAGTTTTCGGGTTCCCAGTCGTTTACAGCCATTGACGCAAACCTTGAGTCCGTCTCGGAGCTAGCTTACTTCGTTGCGGGTGTACTCCAAGGGGTGGCCCCCTGAAATATTTCTGAATCCTGTGATTGCTTTGTCGTGAAAGCCTCGTTGGGTTTTGATTTGGTTTTTCCGAGGTTGATCGAGTGTGTGTTGCTATTTGTGCACCCCGGCCGGGTTAAAACTTTCTGAAAGCCGTGTCCGCGGTTATGGACGACTTGGAGCACAGTATCTCGATCATAGATAACTATAACTAAAGTAGTGCTATAAATTTGACATTATAATGACTAGTAATCAGCTTCACTATAATGGAATGGCTAAATAAAACTGCCAACAATTGTTTGCTTGGGTTGTCGCTTGCGACCATTGTACCTGACTAGTAAGTATTGCAACTATAACGGAATGGCTGAATAAAAGTACCAACAACTGCTGGGTTTTGGGTTATCTCATGCTAATTGTATCTGACTAGTAAGTGTCGCAACTACAACGGAATGGTTAACTAAAACGGCCCACTGCTTATTTTATCAGGATGAATATCTATACCCGACTAGTAATTGCAGCAACGATAACTGAATAAATAAAACTGCCAACTGTGTGAGTTCCTCGGTGGACTTCCTCGATTGGTCTCGAGGGGGAAATACCAGGATGGGACTGTTTGGTGTAAGATTCAGGTTGGATCCGAATAGGTCTTTCTTACCCCTCTCTGATAGCCGCCAGTTGTATCGAGTCTCTATAGGTTGTTTAGTGCATGCTGTCGCTGCCGCTTCAGTCCACCATACCTGTGTAGGCGAGGACCGCCGAATTCTAGCCTCGCCGTGTACTGGCCTCAGTACTGACGCTCCTCTTTTTCCTTTGCCCTTTGTCGGCACCCCTTTTGTTTAAGCAGGTTTTGAGATCGACGTCGTTAGCAGGGTTACCCTTCCGGCTTGGCCTGGGCAGGGTTATGGACGCCATTGGTTATTCTTCATGGGCTCTTAGCCCCATTTGCATCTTGTCCGTAGTCGGACGGTCTATCATTTTCAAGGTGATTTGGATCTTTGTATATTATATCTGTATTCTTGACTCATTGAGTCGCTGTTATATATATATATATATCTGTTCTGTGGGTCCCATCGAGTACTGTTGTGTAATGTTATTACTTCGTTTTCCACCCGCACGAAAGTGCCTGGTGGGCACCTTTGAATCGTTTCTATGTGGGTTTGGCGGGTTTCGCTAAAACTTGCATAGGTCCGATTCTGAGGGTGTTACACAGAACTAGTCACACAATGAAGATCCAAAGAAAATCCAAATATGCATTTCACATATTATACATAATATCATAATAATACAAAGTCATTACAACATATACCATATAGGTATAATCACAACACTACCTTATTTATCTAACTATCTTATTTCTTGGAGTACAATACACGGTACTTGATATCGCTAACTAGTTGCCTACTTCTAGTAGTAACTACGCTCATCATACATGCCTGATGTCCAACCATGATGATGTGTCATTCTTCGCACAGTTTGTGAAACAAATGGCCTTCCAGAAGGAATATACTGTAACACCCTCGCCTGATAAGGCTGAGTTCATGTGTATAGTGCCAATCCCTGGATCGGTTCACTGGCACACACAGTATAAAATGATACCAAATATAACTATGCATCACAAAAAAAACGAATATGATCTAGAATTTACATTATTTATTCTAGTACACAGCGGAAAACGAATACAAGGTAGATATCCATCCACCAAATGTGCCACAGGCGAACAATTGTTGAGTGGAGTCTCACGACCTATGAACGATCACTCAGATACGATACAACCTGCAACATGAAACGTTGCAGCCACGAATGGTCAATACATTGAATATATGGCAAGTATGCTAAAGTGGTTAACAACATATCTATCAACTACATGCTTATTTGGCCAAGTGGAGTTCAGGCTCATTTGCATAAAGCAACAGTTTTATTCTAACATTTGTAACAAAGTAGTTTTCCAATACAATAAATAGGACACTCTGGTTCACTCCCAGGTGCTCCTACCCAATTATGTTCACCCAACAAGTTTTAAGTAATTGAGAAATAAGGATGAGTGAGAAATATCATAGCATCAGTATCAGGTCGCTCAAATTGTCCATAACCGGAGACATGGCTAAGTACTTAGTTTATACACCTTGCAGGAGTTAGTACACTTTAACCATGTGACTTGGCCAGCCAAGCTCGTACCACCACTCTCATATTGGGTGATGATAGGGAGAAGTCCAAGAAGGAACCATTCGGGAAGTAGCTCTCCAAACCCGACACGCACCGATCCAACCTACACTATCTACATCTCTGGATACGTGGGTTCGAGTTACCACAACCTACTGAGTCCAACCAACCGCCCATTTCATTATTGGCACATGGTTGCACACGTAAGTTACCAAATAAAGAAACCAATGCTTTCTCAGTGTCCTGGGTGCCTTTCTGCAATGATACCACCAAAAATTATCAATCCCATCACACCCAGGAGATTCATTGATTAAGTTGTTTTAGTTTTCGCAAACCAACACATTTAGAATCAACATCAGTGATGTAACCCAGCCCTCGTTCATCATAGCATGGCTAAGCATTTTTTCATCTACCAACGGTGGCTCATAAACAAGGAATGCTAGGGAATAATATG
This sequence comes from Avena sativa, assembly GCA_916181665.1. Lineage (NCBI taxonomy): Eukaryota > Viridiplantae > Streptophyta > Magnoliopsida > Poales > Poaceae > Avena > Avena sativa. The sequence goes on from OV702283.1 coordinate 312,587,882, forward strand.
GGATATAGCATAGCATATACACATCAATTCCTACAGATGCAATTCTACAAAAGCATCTACAATGCATAGGAAAAAAAATAGGACATTTATGACCAAGATAGCACCACTTGCCTTTGTTGTAGATGTAGTCGATTAGATAATCCTCACAATTCTCATAGATATAATGGTTGCTCTCGTCATAACCACAATACTTGCAATCATAGTAGTTGCAATTACACACGTTGCACTCCTCGCAATCTATCCATCAAACAATTGCATACACATAAACAATAGCACATAGAGATCAAACAAATACAACAAATGCATGCATGACAATTTAATAAGTCACAATGGTTGTTATTTTTTCAGTTCTCTAAACAATACTGAAGTATATGATGCATGAAATAGAACAATTAATGCAGTGGAGTACTTGTTATTAATAATTACTTGCCAATATAGGGGTTTTTAATAGTTCTGTTGTAACACCTGTTCTAACTATCAAATTAAATTTGTTTCTTGGGTTCAATGAATAGAGGACGTTAATACGAACCAGTAGGCATTGGATTCACCCTAATCGGAGTTATAGATCTTTTTGTATGATTTAAATAGTGTTTAATGGGTTTTAAATGATTCATATATTTTCTGTTGTCTAAAAATCAAACTAAAATTATATCTGTAATCTCCACGGAATTGTGATTTCAGGAACATATTATTTGTAATTTTCTGAATCGTATTTATTTTCTTATGAATTTATTACTCTAAATAATCCATTAAACCATTTATTTAATTACTGCAAAACCTTACAATATTTGCCTGAACCATTTACATATTAATGATCTACATGGAACCAGCTTTCCATCGGTATATTATTTATATTTTTGTGATATGCAAATAATTTACTATGAATTTAATGATTTATAAAGCCATTAAAACTAATTAAATTGATACGGGTTAAATAATACGCAAAGGCTAGATCCAACCAGATATTTTTAATGTACATTACAGTAGCTTCAATTTGACATATTGTTCATATTTTTCGGAGTTACAGATAATTTCTTATGAATTTATTAACCTAAAAGACCATTAAAACTAATTAAATTACTGCAGTAACCACGTACAGTAAAAGTTGGATCTATTCTGATAAGATGATTCTACGTAAAATTATCTTCAATTTGATATATTATACGCAATTTTTGAACGTGGTATGAATTTTTAATGAATTTTACAAGTTAGATCTATAATATGCAATTTTAAATTCGAACGGAATACTCCAGAGAATATTCCGCTGACTGGACAGGTTGACTTTGCATGCTGACTGGGACTAGATGTTGATCTGACGTTGACGTGGCATTAATGAGGAAGCTGACCGGGATGACGACATGGCACGCACCGGGTTGATTGGATCTCGACCGTCTGGATAGGATCCGGTGGCTAGAAGAAGAGATTGACCCGATTTTGGCTCAGAATAGACAAGAAACAGATCTGTGTTAGAGAGACAAATCTGTAGGTCAAATTGAAAAACTTACAACATAAAAGTTGTGGGGAATCATTATTCCTACCTTCTCACCAAAGGAATTTGGATTTGAAGAAACGAGCGCGAGTACATCTTGGATTTACACTGTCAGATCTGAAATATTGCGATGCAAAATTCTCCGCCTGTGGTGGATGAAAAGAGGTGCGGTTTGTCGGGATTGAAAGATTTCGACGAGTTTTACAACTTTCGTTTTTTGGCCGAAGGCAAACAACAAAGTCTAGATGGGTTAAAAAGCGAAATAAGATTCGGACATGTGTAGATTCGGGATTTCGAGAAGAGAAACTCGTACAGCTGTGGCTCCACGAGTTTATATGGAGGTTTAGGATGGTGGAGAGATAGGTTTTGGAGTAGGAAACAAGTAGAAACAAACGGAAGTCGATTCGGAGTTGTAGATAAAAAGTTATAAGTGTTTGAATAGAGATAGGTATAGAAAATCAATTTTCGCACGCTTTTGAAAGCACTTCGGGACAACCGATCGTGCCCATGCTGTACGTGCGGTTGCTCTGGCTGGTTCGGTCCGGGTGGGTCGGCCCGCTTAGGTTTTTTTTCTTTTTCTATTTACTTGTTTCCCTCATATCTTTTGCATACGAACTCCAAATGACACGATTCTTGTTTCTAAATTTTTCTAAAATCAAATAGATTATTGTAGGATCATATTTGTAATCTTTTTACTAGTTTGAAAGTACTGGGTTTATAAATCCTTGTATATTCTATTTTATTTATATCTTTATTTGTTTGTATTTATTCCATAACTTTTTCATAATAGTTCCAAATGAGCTCAATTTTGTTTCTAAAATTTTGTAGTATTAATTGGATCTCTTTAGGGTATAATTATCAATAATTTATGCCTTAGCAATAGTGGGTTTTATAAAGTCAGTTTAATTACCTTTAGGAACATTTAGGCGATTCAACTATAGGATTTAGATACCAGGATTTGGATTCAGTTTGTGAGAACTTTGCATGGATGTAATGAAATGCTTATGAATGCTTCATGATTTTCATTTTGAAATCTTGCACACCAATTCTACGATCCAAAATCAATCCATGCCCTTTTTCCTATTTGGCTACTTAGGTCATCACAAAAGAATATAAGATTTTGAATTCAAGGTTGAGAGGATTTTCTATTCAAAAAGTTTCTTCTCTTTGAGAATTTTCAACATAGTCAAACAATCAATCAAACTTATTTATTTATTTCACATTCCAAAATTAGGAGAATTTTGGGATGTGACATATACTCAGTATCTGAAGTGTCAGGACTTGAGTCATTACTCAACCTGAGCGCATTGACTCCCTCTAGCTCAGCTGAAAAGTCTTCAGAAACATATTCAACATTATCTCCCGCTTGCATCTCCTGAGCTTCATTCCTTCAGTTGTCAACAGGATACGCAGATCTTGCTGCTTCCTAGGTGCTCCTTTGGGCAAGACAGTTAAACACTGGATAATGTATATTCTCTGGGTTTTGAGAAGATGTTGATGATTCAAACACTCTCTCCTCGGGATCTTCTTATTCATCCTGATTGTCTATCGACGTGGCATTTCTACTACTGTTACTAGTGTTAATTCTTGCACCCATCCAGCTAGATTGTCCAACATTTCTGTCAGAACCATCTATGGACATCTGGTGTTCATAAGATCCTTCATATGATCCCCTTCTCGAACCATCAGAGTTCTCAATAGGAAGTTCTGAATCAGAACCATCCTCTGAACCCTGTGGTATCGCATACCTTGTATCCATAGTAGGATCATGTATAAGTTCAGGACTTGGTGAATAAGGATATGGTATAAAAGATTCAGGATCTATAGGTATATCCTTAAAGATAGGTATTGCACTACTACTACTTGCTTCCTTTTCCAACTGGATTGCTAACTTCATCCTCCTTTCCGGATCAGTTAGAACCTCTAACATGTCATTTTTATCTTTGAAAATCACTTGATGTGTTTTATACAAAGACGCAACAAGTGTTCGGTAGCTATCCATAAACTTGGAAGCTAACTTAGGATGCTTCTTAACCAAAGTAAGATGATCCGGTATAGGCTCCGAGTCTATAGAATCATGAGGTATCATAGAAAATGTGCTACCTTCTAACTCCTTGGCTTTATACTCTCGGATATTGGCTATCGCCTCCACAACAGCAACATGATATGCTGCTAAGTGACTCCTACCTTCACCTATAGGTAGATCATGATATAACCCAAGCTCCTCTGGAAGTTGGATACTCACACGATACTTGGATAACATCCGGCCATCATAGTAGGTTATAGTGTTCACTGGAATTCTAGTTGGACAACTAAAATCTTTAAAAGTTGACGAAGTTGGTCTATAAATGATCCATGATAATCATCAAGAGTCTCCTCTTTCCTTACCAAAGTCTGTTTTGGAAACTTTGGTGCCATAGCTCTGTATATCAGAAAAATAGTTTTGATTAGTAACCAATAATATATTGCATCATAACAAATAATTATCGCACTAAAACATATAACAAAATATTCTCATTTGAATACCCATTATATTACTTTTAGAGAATTCTTTATCGTTGCTACACTCTCCTACAGGTAATACCCTTTACTAGGTTTCCAACCTAAGGTCAAAGCAATTTGCTCTGATACCAACTGCGGTGACCCAGAATACCACTGCATGTGTAGTACACTATAGTCGTTGACATGACACCCACAGAACAACATTCCGTAAATATCACATCTGTAACATCCCAAAAATACCAAACTTAGATCATCAAACACTAATCATCAAGATTAGGGTTAACAAAAACTTTTCTAAATAAACTCATGAATGCATGTATATGTGTATGCATGGATTTTGAATTTCTTTAAAAACCACCTTGTTTGTGTGATCCATTGCTTGTAAAATGTTTCTTAGGTGAAACGAACATCATCTAAAACATTTCCCACACTTTTCCTAAAGACAAGTAAATCAAAACAAATATATTAAGTGAATGGTCATTTTGACCAATTTAAATCCCATGCCTACTTTGGCTGTCTCAAACTTTCAAAACCTAACAGAAACTTTTCTGGATCTTTGCATCCCTTGAATGTACTCATAAAAAGTATCAAGGCCCACTTTGTGATCATCCAGAAACTTTCAAATGCATAGTTGAAATGACAATTCAAAATTGAATCTTCTTCATATGAGAAGATCCCACTTTTCCAAAACCCACTCAAACAAGCTCAACTTTCAAAACCCAAGCATCTGCAGACTCACCAGCACCAATCTAGCAAACCCATCAAAAATCATTTCAAAATTCAAAACTTGATTTCATGCGGCCATTTCATCAAACAGGTTGTAGACACAAATCAAACAAAACATCAAACACTATAGTGTGCAGTGATTCTTGCCTAACTTGTTCCCTAGTTAGCTCACACACAACTCAGTAGATCATCTAGAAAGTTTAGCCCAACACTAGCACCCCTATGAGCTTGCCATTGCCATTAATGGTGAACAACCGAGCACCTCAATGCCACCCCATAGTCGACAGCAGGCTAGAGGAAGAACTAGCCGTGACAACCTTTTCTGGGAGGCAGCCCACCGTCCACCGCCACTCCCTATCCCAGCCGCGAGCGTTGCCAAGCCCTGGACCACGCGCACAAGCCGCGCCCAGACCATGCCGAGTGTGCGCCAGAGCGTCACCCTCGACCAGCGTCCCCAGACCGCGCGCCGCCCTCACCGCGTGCACACACGATCACCACCGACCCAGGAGACCGCCAGACATCCCCGTTTGCCGCCCCGTGCCATACAGCCACCGCCCGCCGTTGAAGACGCCGCCTCTGCCGCGCAGAGCACCGGCCGTTCCAGACCAAACCACACCGCCCCATGCCTCGCGACCATGTCATTGAGCATCGCCAGGAGACACAGCACCGTCCCCTACCCTTGCCCATGCCTTTAGCCGCCTGTAACGTTGCCCCCGACGAGCTCACCGTGCGCCCCGACGGTCCCCTCACTCGACTATAAATAGAGGCCACCCCCGCACGATTTCTTCACACCATCTCACTCCCCTCTCCTCACTGATCGTGCCACACCATTCTCAGAGCAAGGCGAGCACCACCTCACCGGAATTTCACAAGAGCCTGCCGCTGCCGGAGAAGAAAGGAGCCAGCGATCGGAGCCGCCCCAGGAGAAGCCACCGGTACCAGGAGGTTCGCCGTCGTCGACTTCATCGTTCGCCCGCCTCGCCGACCCTCGCCCGTACCCCGGTGAGCCCCCAGCACCCCTCACTGGCCGCGCTAGGTTTCGTTCTCGCCGGAGTTGTCTCGCGTCGACGATGACCCACAGCCGTTGGATTAGAACTAGATCGAACGATCCACGTTGCCCCATACCGCTTCGCCCAGCCCCGTGTCACTGACGAGTGGGGACACCCACTTAAGCAGCCTGCGGGAGCACTGCGCTTAGCAGTCCGGCCCAGTAACTTTTCCCGCGCAGCCTAGTAATTCAAACTAAATCTTTTTCTATTTTCAATTCAAACACACTTCTGTACCCAACTTCAAAAATCAACCCAGATTGATTCAGTGCACCAAATTGAATGAAACCAATTTTGTTGGAAAGGTCTGTGAATGCTTAATCCAAGCCCGTTGGATTCAAGTCATTTGGATCTGTAGATCACCCATAGTAAAAATAACAAGGCAGAAGCTTTTCTGCATTCAAACATTTTTCAAATTTAAACCATAAAAGCTTTTGAGTTGATTCCAACTCTCAAAAATCACATTTAACCATACCTTTCAGAATATAAAAAATATATATAGGTTACTTGCAGAAATACTATTCAAGTAATAAAAGAATGCTTCATAAGCATTTCTAGCCACCTTAATTAATTAAAATAAAAGGGTAAAACCTTATTAAATTGTGACACCACTTTAAATCACATTCCCATGGACTACAATATGTGGTGATGACATGTGTCAACATGATCCCATATTTGGTTTGGAGAATATTAAATCTTAAGTAGTTTTTCAATGAGTAGAAATTACTTTTCTAAAAAAATAAAAAGATTTAAACCAAGCTTTAACCTTGTAATGTTAGAGATGATGCTAGATCATCTATAGGACCCTTGTGTGTGATGATTGCAAGTAGTTAAGTATTGTTTGGTGATTGTGTACCTCGTATTTATTCATAGACGCTAGTACCGACCAAGGATACGAGGAGGAAGGAGGATACTACGAAGAGAAAGCCGAGGAGAACTTCAACCACTGCTCTGCACAAGGCAAGCTAGTAACTATGCAAGCTTATACTGATATTGATGCAAGCTAACCCTTGTCAGATACCCTACTGATGCCACAAACCCATACTTGTGATATGACTACGATATGCCTTAAGCATATGTGATCATACCCACTTGATAAACCAAATCCTAGTTTTATGTGCAAGCTTCTTACTTTATTTCTTTATCAAAGCTTACTTAGAGTCTACCTAAGAGTTTGGTAGATACTAGACAGTTGTGCTGAAGGTTGCATAAACAGCATAAAATTTGGCCTAAGCTAGAAACCTTGATATCAGCCCAAGATATAAGGTTGGACTTAGTGAAACTCCACTAGTTACCACCCCTCATTAGTACTACCCCCACCTGTAGATGCTAGTGCTAAGCATAAAACTCGATCAAATTTTAGATGGGAATACTTGGTGGAAAAATGGTTATGAAAACCTTGGAATGATGGATCATTCTATTGAAATGTTTTGGACATGTGTTTCCAAACACTTGATGATTCTGGTGATAAAAATGTTGAGGCATGAGCCTTAGCCCTTTATAAAACTGATGGTTGTCTGGATGCGATACCATTCCAATTTTAGCGTACAACCACAATACCCGAATATTGGGTAGGGCTTGACTGGAAACTTATATACCTTAGTATTAGTTCCCTCACGGCCAAGGTCTGAGCTGAGGCTACCTTGTGAAGATTGTCCACGTGTGCAGTACCCAAGATGACAGTGGTCATGGTTGGGAGGCCAAACTCACAGGAGAGGTGCTTATACTCGGGCGTGTAATTGAAAGGTTAGGATTGATTATCCGCATACTGAGTATGGTGAATTCAGGATTTGTTCCTGACGGATGTATCGAATGTTGTGATGAAAGTGTACCATCTCTGCAGAGTGTCAAACTATTCGAATAGCCGCGTCCGTGGTTATGGACAGTTGGAGTGGCCATACTTTTCCCCCGTCAGACTTTTCGAAATGATTTGTGAAATGAATTGAGACTTTGACTTGACCACAACAAAGTTGTGACTTGAAATACAAGTTCCCGCTTATGATTTATAAAATTGTGACTAGCTTTGGAACTTAGTAGAGATAAACCTGGATTTTTGCAAAATAACCCTAGATCCTAGTGTCCTATTATCCAAAAACCCCTTACCTGTTAGTATTAGTTTGCGAGTACTTAAAGAGTACTCATGGCTTTGTCCCTGGCTATTCCCATGGCTAGACTATGAAGAGGAGTACCTGGAAGATGGACCCCAGGAAGGTTACGACAACTAGGATCATCTCCCATCGTCAGCATTGCCTGTGACACCGAAGATGGAGCTTCGCCTACGCTACCGTTATTATTACGTATTCCGCTGCTTGGTGTTGTATTAAGAACTGGATCATGAGATCCCCATTCGTGTAAGAACTTATGTATCGTTTGTAATGGATGAAGTACTATGGTATCTAATTCTGTTATGTCTCGCAAAAATGGTAATCCTGGTATTGCGATGTATGGCATGACAGGCATCTAGGATTGAAAAATCCGGGTGTTGACAAGTTGGTATCAGAGCCATCCTGACCATAGGAGACCCTAGTTAGATTGGACGTTGAACCAAAAACTTAGTTTCAAAAACCAAAGAACGCAAATATTTACGAAAACTTATTCTCATTCTTACCTCTTTAATTCTTTAATAAAACTTCATGTTCCTCAAAAACTCTTGCAAAATAGATAAAATGTTGACACACTTGATCACTCTGCTAATCTACTCATCCTATATTTTTATAGATGGACGTGAAGTACAGCAAGTTTTACCAACTTGGGAATGGAGGAGACCTTATCTTTGAGAGGGATCTGGATCAGCTTTCGGAACTTCTGGAGCGTCCGCATCCCGAGTTCTTCGGAGCTCAGCTCAATGATCAAGGAGGAGAAGATCTGTAGTGGCTAATTGTTGCAAGTCTCCGAGGAAAGATTGAACCTCCCACTGCGGAGGGAATTCAGTTTACCTTGAGGGAAAACAACTGGCTCGATGGACTTGCCAGAGCAATGCAGGAAGCTCTTTCCCGTCTGTGTGGGCAGAGCATCAATCAGATCAAGTGTACTTGCTTTGAGTTTTTCCCAAGGCGTGATGCAAATGGACAACCACTGGAAGCCCCATACCACCCCGAGCTGAAGACTCAATTGGACCACCTTAGCTTCATGATGTATGATCGTCAGTAGGAATTGGACAACTGCCGTGACTATTGCAACCACAAGTCTGCCATCATCAAGACGAAGGATCAGACCATCGCCATGCTAGCAAAGGATCGCAAGTCTCGCCGCCGTCAGCTCGACAAGAAGGAGCGCATTATTGCTCGTCTTCGCCATCGCATCTCATCTCTGGAAGAGACCATCCACGAGAGAGACATGCAGTTAGAGGAAAGGGAGAATGCAGGAGAGGATCTTCATGGAGACCCTTACTCTTATCTCAGCGATGACGATGATTTTCTGGAGGATCAGGCCATGGACTTCTTCACCGATGAGGATGATTTCGCCTTCATCGATGATGTTGAAGATGATGAAGCCAAAGACTTCGAGGAGTAGTAGCACTGAGCACTAGCGTAGTGAGTAGTAGTCGGTCCCACTATATCGTAGATTCCAGAATGGTTCTTAAAACCATCTGTTTTTCCTTGCTGTGGTGTGCGTTGTATCGAGTGAATGAATGAATGAAAAAGCAAGTTGCTAGAAAAACCTGAGTCAAACTCTAAAAACTTTTCAAAAACCCAAAACCTTAGAAATTTCCCTCTTTTCTCATGATCTATATCAATCTTCAGATGCCACGTGGAGGAAGTGGTTCAGCCCCGGACCCGATGTTGCAGATCCTGCAAATGTTGACTTCTGACCGCGAAGCTGAAAGAGCGGAACGTCAGTCCAACCTAGCCACTCTGCAGCAGATAGCCCAGCTAGCCCACAACAACCAAGGCCATGGAAATCAGGACAACCACGGATCTAAGCTCAAGAATTTTCAGAATACCAACCCACCCGTTTTCACCAAGTCAGAAGAGCCCCTAGACGTTGATGATTGGCTGCAAACCATGGAAAACAACCTAGAAGTCGCCGGAGTGGAAGCCAACGAGAAAGTCCTGTTCGCCACCCATTATCTAGCCGGAGATGCCAGAGCATGGTGGAACAGTTTTCGTGCAATGACCGGAGGCCAGATGATGACCTGGGAGGAATTCAAAGTCAAGTTTAGCAGAACCCATGTGCCCCCGGGTTTGATCAAGAGAATGAGAGACGAGTTCCGAGAATTGAAGCAAGGATGGATGACTGTAGTGGAATACCGTGACAAATTTTTGTCATTAGCTAGGTATGCCCCGGACGAGATAGACACCAAAGACAAGAAGAAAGAAAGATTCCTGAATGGTCTGCATGACGAGATGCAAACAGTGTTAGTCAATATCCCCTTTGTGGATATTGATGCCCTTGTCGACTCTGCTATCCAGATGGAAGGAAAGATCAACCAGGCCAATGAGAACCGCAAGCGTCGTATGATGCAGCAACCAGGAACCCATCAGACCCCAAAGTATCGCCCCAACCCATCTCCAGGATTTGCCCCAAGAACCAACAGACCCCCTATGACCCGTCCAACCTATCCCAACCATGGAAACCCTAGACCCGTAGGAAATCACAACAACCCCGGCAACTCTAGCAATTTCACCCGTGCCCCACCCAAGTTCAACACTAACAATGCTACCGCCAACCCTAACACTGCCCCGAGGAGTGGAAGCAATGTTGTGCCTGTCGCAGCCAAGGACAAGTCATAAGTGACCTGTTATGACTGTGGAAATAAAGGCCACTATTCCAACGAGTGCCCCAACAAGAAGAATGCTACAGCCCCCAACGCCAATGTCCCAGCTCAGCAGCAGCGTCGTGTCCAGCCAGGGAGAAGATTTGCCCCAGGGAATTCACTCAACCGCAATGGTCGTCTTTTTCTCATGCATGCTGAAGAAGCTCAGGAAGCGCTAGACGTCGTGCTGGGTATGTTTTCTGTTAATTCAGTACTTGCAAGAGTGTTGTTTGATTCTGGTGCATCGCATTCATTTGTCACCGAAGAATTTGCCTGCACTAGTAAAATTCAACCAACCAAATTGAAGCATGTGATGATTGTACAAATTCCCGGATCAACCACCAAGGCTAGGCAAATTTGCAAGGCCGTCCCTATCCGAATCCATGGCATAGATTTTTATGCTAACCTAATAGTACTCGGAACTAAAGGCTTGGAAGTAGTACTAGGAATGGATTGGATGTCCAAACATAAAGGATTGATTGACTGTGCCAAGAAAGCCATCACCATGACCAGTACCGCCGGAGTATCAGTCGAGCATATATCTGAAACCTTACCTCGCCAATTCAAGTGTAACAAGAGTCTAGCCCAACCTACCATTGACCAAGTTCGGATAGTCTGTGAATACCCCGATGTATTTCCAGATGTTTTGCCCGGTATGCCCCCAGATCAGGATATCGAGTTTATCATCGAACTAATCCCCGGAACAGGACCCATAGCCCAGAGACCCTATAGTATGAACCCGTCAGAACTAGAAGAACTGAAGAAGCAACTGGATTCCATGTTAGAAATCGGATTGGTTCAACCAAGTGCGTCCCCATGGAGATCACCTGTCTTGTTTGTGGACAAGAAGGATGGAGGTAACCGTTTGTGTACGGATTATCGGAAGTTGAATGATGTCACCATCAAGAACAAGTACCCCTTGCCTAAGATAGAAGATTTGTTTGATCAGTTGACCGGTGCCCAGGTGTTTTCTAAGATTGATCTTAGAACTGGCTATCATCAACTCAAGATTCGTGCAGAAGATATTCCAAAGACTGTCTTTACCACCAGATATGGATTGTACGAGTATACAGTCATGTCTTTTGGATTAACCAATGCCCCCGCTTATTTCATGAACCTCATGAATAAGATTTTTATGGAATTCCTGGATAAGTTTGTCGTTGTTTTCATCGATGACATTCTGATTTATTCCAAATCAGAAGAAGAACATGAGCTACACCTAAGGACCATTCTTGGAACCCTTAGAGAGCATCAGTTGTATGCCAAGTTTAGAAATGTGAATTCTGGTTACAGGAGGTAGGATTCCTCGATCACATTGTATCAGCCGGAGGAATTGCCGTTGACCCTGCCAAAGTGAAAGATGTAGAAGATTGGCAAGCCCCGACCACTCAAACCCAAGTTCGTGCATTTCTCGGATTGGCGGGATATTACCGCAAATTTGTAGAAGGATTCTCTAGTATCGCCCGACCCATGACCCAATTGCTGAAGAAGGACAAGAAGTTTGAATGGACAGATAAGTGTGAAGCTAGTTTTCAAGAACTCAAGAGGAGATTGATCTCAGCCCCAATCTTGATCATGCCGGATATCACGAAGCCCTTCGATGTGTATTGTGACGCATCCAAGATTGGTCTCGGATGTCTGCTAATGCAAGAAGGCAAAGTTATATCTTATCTATCGCGACAATTGAAGCAACATGAACAAAACTACCCAACCCATGACCTCGAACTCGCAGCCGTAGTTCTAGCCCTAAAGACATGGAGACATTACCTGATGGGAAATCGTTGTGATATTTATTCGGATCACAAGAGCCTAAAGTATATATTCACTCAGAAGGAGCTGAATATGAGGCAAAGAAGATGGATTGAGCTAATCAAGGATTACGACCTGGACATTCACTATCACCCTGGTAAAGCCAATGTGGTAGCCGACGCCCTTAGCAGATTGCCGTGCCGCTTGAACTCCATGATTTTGAAGGAGCAACCAAGTTTGCACAAAGAGATGGAAGATTTTCGAATGGAATTGGTAAGTGAAGGATTTTTCGCTAGCATAGAACTTCAGCCCACTTTGATCAGTCAGATTAAAGAGGCGCATAAGGGAAATGCCAGTATCGACGGAATCAAGCGTCGTATCGGTACAGGCAAAGTACCCAGATTCACCGAGGACGAAGAAGGAGTTTTGTGGTACAAAGGACGCCTTTGTGTACCATCAGATTCTGAGTTGAAAGAAGTTATCTTGAAGGAGGCTCATGATACTCTTTATTCTATCCATCCCGGAGGAACTAAGATGTATCAAGATTTGAAAGAGCGATTTTGGTGGCATAAGATGAAGAGAGAAATCGGAAGCTATATCGCCAAGTGTGATATATGTCAGCGAGTCAAGGCCGGACATCAAAGACCCGCTGGATTGTTGCAACCTTTGCAAATTCCGGAATGGAAATGGGATTCTGTAGGAATGGACTTTATCACTGGACTACCTACTTCTAGTAGGGGAAACGACTCTATTTGGGTCATAGTGGACAGATTGTCCAAAGTCGCCCATTTCTTGCCCGTTAAAACCACCTATCAGAGTTCGAAGCTAGCAGAGTTGTACATCGCTAGAATCGTTAGTTTGCATGGAGTCCCCAAGAACATAGTATCGGATCGAGGAACTCAGTTTACCTCGAGATTCTGGAAGAAAGTCCAAGAAGGTTTAGGAACCCGCCTAGATTTCAGTACCGCGTATCACCCTCAGACCGATGGACAAACGGAGCGAGTAAATCAAATACTCGAAGATATGCTTAGAGCATGTGTGCTGGAATATGGATCCAAGTGGGAAGACTATCTGCCGTTTGCAGAATTTTCATACAACAATAGTTACCAAGCCAGTTTGCAAATGGCCCCATTTGAATTTATGTACGGAAGAAAGTGCCGCACCCCTTTGAACTGGTCGGAAGTAGGAGAGAGTCAGATCTTCGGACCCGACATCCTACGAGAAGCAGAAGAGAAGGTTCACAATATTCGTGAGCACCTCAAGACAGCTCAATCCCGACAGAAGAGTTACACCGACAAGAGACGTCGAGACCTCGCCTTCAACATCGGAGATTTTGTTTATCTGAAAGTGTCGCCATTGAAGGGAATGCAGCGTTTCCAACTCAAAGGAAAGTTAGCCCCCAGATATATCGGACCTTTCAAAATTTTGAACCGTCGAGGAGAAGTATCTTATCAACTGGAACTACCTGAAGAGATGTCAGCTGTGCATAATGTGTTCCATATCTCACTACTTCGCAAATGTCTCGAAGTCCCCGAGAAGACCGAAGTGTTCAAGAATATCGATCATCGGACCATAGAGATCAACAATGACCTGACCTATCCCGAAGTACCCATCCGCATTTTGGAAGAAGCTTTTAGAACCACCCGAACCCGAAGCATCAAGTTTCTCAAGATTCAGTGGAGCAACCACACAGAAGAGGAAGCTACCTAGGAACGCGAAGATCACATCAGGACGGAGTTTCCCGATCTCTTCAAATCCTAGGTAATCTTTTCGTCCTTTTTCAAATCTCGGGATGAGATTTTGTTTAAGGGGGGAAGGTTTGTAACATCCCAAAAATACCAAACTTAGATCGTCAAACACTAATCATCAAGATTAGGCTTAACAAAAACTTTTCTAAATAAACTCATGAATGCATGTATATGTGTATGCATGGATTTTGAATTTCTTTAAAAACCACCTTGTTTGTGTGATCCATTGCTTGTAAAATGTTTCTTAGGTGAAATGAACATCATCTAAAACATTTCCCACACTTTTCCTAAAGACAAGTAAATCAAAACAAATATATTAAGTGAATGGTCATTTTGACCAATTTAACTCCCATGCCTACTTTGGATGTCTCAAACTTTCAAAACCTAACAGAAACTTTTCTGGATCTTTGCACCCCTTGAATGTACTCATAACAAAGTATCAAGGCCCACTTTGTGATCATCCAGAAACTTTCAAATGCATAGTTGAAATGATAATTCAAAATTGAATCTTCTTCATATGGGAAGATCCCACTTTTCCAAAACCCACTCAAACAAGCTCAACTTTCAAAACCCAAGCATCTGCAGACTCGCCAGCACCAATCTAGCAAACCCACCAAAAATCATTTCAAAATTCAAAACTTGATTTCATGCGGCCATTTCATCAAACAGGTTGCAGACACAAATCAAACAAAACATCAAACACTATAGTGTGCAGTGATTATTGCCTAACTTGTTCCCTAGTTAGCTCACACACAACTCAGTAGATCATCTAGAAAGTTTATCCCAACACTAGCACCCTGTGAGCTTGCCATTGCCATTAATGGTGAACAGCCGAGCACCTCAATGCCACCCCATAGTCGACAGCAGGCTAGAGGAAGAACTAGTCGTGACAACCTTGTCTGGGAGGCAGCCCACCGTCCACCGCCATTCCCTGTCCCAGCCACGAGCGTTGCCAAGCCCTGGACCACGCGCACAAGCCGCGCCCAGACCATGCCGAGCGTGCGCCAGAGCGCCACCCTCGACCAGCGTCCCCAGACCGCGCGCCGCCCTCACCGCGTGCACACACGATCACCACCGACCCAGGAGACTGCCAGACATCCTCGTTTGCCGCCCCGTGCCATAAAGCCACCGCCCGCCGTTGAAGACGCCGCCTCTGCCGCGCAGAGCACCGACCGTTCCAGACCAAACCACACCGCCCCATGCCTCGCGACCATGTCGTTGAGCATCGCCAGGAGACACAGCACCGTCCCCTACCCTTGCCCATGCCTTTAGCCACCTGTAACGTCGCCCCCGACGAGCTCACCGTGCGCCCCGACGGTCCCCTCGCTCGACTATAAATAGAGGCCACCCCCGCACGATTTCTTCACACCATCTCACTCCCCTCTCCTCACTGATCGTGCCACACCATTCTCAGAGCAAGTCGAGCACCACCTCGCCGGAATTTCACTGGAGCCTGCCGCTGCCGGAGAAGAAAGGAGCCAGCGATTGGAGCCGCCCCAGGAGAAGCCACCGGTACCAGGAGGTTCGTCGTCGTCGACTTCGTCGTTCGCCCGCCTCGCCGACCCTCGCCCGTACCCCGGTGAGCCCCCAGCACCCCTCACTGGCTGCGCTAGGTTTCGTTCTCGCCGGAGTTGTCTCGCGTCGACGATAACCCACAGCCGTTGGATTAGAACTAGATCGAACGATCCACGTTGCCCCATACCGCTTCGCCCAGCCCCGTGTCACTGACGAGTGGGGACACCCACTTAAGCAGCCCGCGGGAGCACTGCGCTTAGCAGGCCGGCCCAGTAACTTTTCCCGCGCAGCCCAGCAATTCAAACTAAATCTTTTTCTATTTTCAATTCAAACACACTTCTGTACCCAACTTCAAAAATCAACCCAGATCGATTCAGTGCACCAAATTGAATGAAACAAATTTTGTTGGAAAGGTCTGTGAATGCTTAATCCAAGCCCGTTGGATTCAAGTCATTTGGATCTGTAGATCACCCATAGTAAAAATAACAAGGCAGAAGCTTTTCTGCATTCAAACATTTTTCAAATTTAAACAATAAAAGCTTTTGAGTTGATTCCAACTCTAAAAAATCACATTTAACCATACCTTTCAGAATATAAAAAAAATATATATAGGTTACTTGCAGAAATACTATTCAAGTAATAAAAGAATGCTTCATAAGCATTTCTAGCCACCTTAATTAATTAAAATAAAAGGGTAAAACCTTATTAAATTGTGACACCACTTTAAATCACATTCCCATGGACTACAATATGTGGTGATGACATGTGTCAACATGATCCCATATTTGGTTTGGAGAATATTAAATCTTAAGTAGTTTTTCATTGAGTAGAAATTACTTTTCTAAAAAAATAAAAAGATTTAAACCAAGCTTTAACCTTGTAATGTTAGAGATGATGCTAGATCATCTATAGGACCCTTGTGTGTGATGATTGCAAGTAGTTAAGTATTGTTTGGTGATTGTGTACCTCGTATTTATTCATAGACGCTAGTACCGACCAAGGATACGAGGAGGAAGGAGGATACTACGAAGAGGAAGCCGAGGAGACCTTCAACCACTGCTCTGCACAAGGCAAGCTAGTAACTATGCAAGCTTATACTGATATTGATGCAAGCTAACCCTTGCCAGATACCCTAATGATGCCACAAACCCATACTTGTGATATGACTACGATATGCCTTAAGCATATGTGATCATACCCACTTGATAAACCAAATCCTAGTTTTATGTGCAAGCTTCTTACTTTATTTCTTTATCAAAGCTTACTTAGAGTCTACCTAAGAGTTTGGTAGATACTAGACAGTTGTGCTGAAGGTTGCATAAACAGCATAAAATTTGGCCTAAGCTAGAAACCTTGATATCAGCCCAAGATATAAGGTTGGACTTAGTGAAACTCCACTAGTTACCACCCCTCATTAGTACTACCCCCACCTGTAGATGCTAGTGCTAAGCATAAAACTCGATCAAATTTTAGATGGGAATACTTGGTGGAAAAATGGTTATGAAAACCTTCGAATGATGGATCATTCTATTGAAATGTTTTGGACATGTGTTTCCAAACACTTGATGATTCTGGTGATAAAAATGTTGAGGCATGAGCCTTAGCCCTTTATAAAACTGATGGTTGTCTGGATGCGATACCATTCCAATTTTAGCGTACAACCACAATACCCGAATATTGGGTAGGGCTTGACTGGAAACTTATATACCTTAGTATTAGTTCCCTCACGGCCAAGGTCTGAGTTGAGGCTACCTTGTGAAGATTGTCCACCTGTGCAGTACCCAAGATGACAGTGGTCATGGTTGGGAGGCCAAACTCACAGGAGAGGTGCTTATACTAGGGCGTGTAATTGAAAGGTTAGGATTGATTATCCGCATACTGAGTATGGTGAATTCAGGATTTGTTCCTGACGGATGTATCGAATGTTGTGGTGAAAGTGTACCATCTCTGCAGAGTGTCAAACTATTAGAATAGCCGCGTCCGCGGTTATGGACAGTTGGAGTGGCCATACTGTTCCCCCGTCATACTTTTCGAAATGATTTGTGAAATGAATTGAGACTTTGACTTGACCACAACAGAGTTGTGACTTGAAATACAAGTTCCCGCTTAGGATTTATAAAAATGTGACTAGCTTTGGAACTTAGTAGAGATAAACCTGGCGTTTTACAAAATAACCCTAGAGCCTAGTGTCCTATTATCCAAAAAAACCCTTACCTGTTAGTATTAGTTTGCGAGTACTTAAAGAGTACTCATGGCTTTGTCCCTGACTATTCCCATGGCCAGACTATGAAGAGAAGTACCTGGAAGATGGACCCCAGGAAGGTTACGACAACTAGGATCATCTCCCATCGTCAGCATTGCCTGTGACACTGAAGATGGAGCTTCGCCTACGCTACCGTTATTATTACGTATTCCGCTGCTTGGTGTTGTATTAAGAACTGGATCATGAGATCCCCATTCGTGTAAGAACTTATGTATCGTTTGTAATGGATGAAGTACTATGGTATCCAATTCTATTATGTCTCGCAAAAATGGTAATCCTGGGATTGCGATGTATGGCATGACAGGCATCTAGGATTGAAAAATCCGGGTGTTGACAACATCCCTCGGAGTGGTACAACAGAAACATTGCAAGTCCATATTACAAACGTTCACACATTATTATTATTACAATACCAGAAGTTCAAGACTTCAAAAGGTTTCAACTTACAAACCAAAATATAAGGTGTTTCCGTGGAATTTAAAAGTAGCAACTCCGACTAGGAGTTGAGCTCAGCGGCTTATTCTATAGAGTTCGTGCTGCTTGGCTCCATTGGTTACTACTAACTAGGATACTTAGTTGGACTCGTTATCGTCCACACCATAGCGGATTTTGTAATCCACTCCTTCAACACCTCCTGACAGATCAGGCTCCTCGTAGAACACATCTTCTTGACATTCAGCTGCATACATTGGCATGTCTTCGGGATCCTCAGAGTCTAACCAAGGGATCAAAGGAAAGGATGAGTAACAGCGTTACCCAACAAGTTCATTATATGAAAGGTGGGAAGTTTGATGCTCTAACTACCACCTCGGACTATAAGTCCTTGGTACTATGCAGTTTTCATAAATCTTTCTTCAAAGATTGGTTTTATTATGAAAATCTATGACCATCAGCCTTCACAGGTTGACCAGAACTTTCATGGAGTTCCTTTCTTGCCTCGTTCGTAGCTCCTTCCCGGAACAGGGAGTAACAAGTTACAATTCTTACACTCTGCAGAGGTGCGTTACTTTACCCATGAGATATCAACTCCTTGTTGCACAACCGGGCGTACTTTACCGTCCACAATTCCATGATGTGGGGCCCAGTAGTTCGTCCAAGCCAATCACTGCCCCCTTCGTGACCTCGCATGCCTCTTTGGTGTACACCATGCCCACATAATGAATTACGGCAATGGTTTGTACAAACCGTTAGATGCCAGAACTGTCGTGGGACGATGAGGGTTCCCACCCATATGCTGCATATCCTCTATGAATTACCAATTAATATGCATGCTACGAGGATAACAGCCACGACCTGCACATCCGGCTTCACGCGAGAGGAAGAAGATACAGCTGACTTCTCTGTCCCATTCCAAATCTCATGGCTAACGCGTAATATACGGCGCTAGAATCACTGATGTCAGGGGTTATTAATTCCCTAATTAATCATCAATGTGGCAAATAGAGCTGTAAGTTCTATTGTTCCATTATATCATCACTTAGGATGATATCTATGATTTCTTTATTTGTGAAAATAATATTTTCTTTATTTGGAGTATATATGATAACACAAAATTTGCAAATACTTTGATAAAGACTCTTCAAAGGATATGAGCAAGTGATGAACTTGCCTTGTGATGGCCAGGTAGTGAAGTCTGATGATTGCACTGGACCTTGAGCTTCTATGTCTACAAAAACATCATTATTGCCCGGTAAGGACAATATTTAAAGAAGCAAAATGATTATGCAAAGTAATGTAATGCATCATTTACCTTTATATGTATTCTTTCCCATTTATTTAAATTATAAAAATTCTTTTAATGAGAAAGAATTTCTAAATATTAATTTTTAATATTTATTGAATATTGTATTCTTTTATTTTATTTAATTTATTTGTTTTTTATTTAATTAATAATCCCTTTAAGAATTATCATTAAATACCAAAACTTGACATTAAATATTTTTTTAGTATTTTTCTAAAATATTACAAAATTAATATATAATGAAAGTGATTTTTATTTATTTTTATCATCTTTCAATATTTTCTGTAAAATTCCATAAGGAATATGTAAATTACAAGATTCTTAATAAAATTTATATGTTTAAAATTTTATTTCTTAATTTATTTGGATAGTTTAGATTATTGTGAATCCAAAAATATTTTATTTATAATTATTGGACTTTTATCTTAATTTCTAGAATTTATTTAAGTTTAGGGGCATTTTGGTCTTTTGCAATTATTAAAATAGGCTCTAAGAGATTTGGGCTTTCAGCTTAGTTTTATTGGGCCCTTGTGGCCCATTAGGCAAAGTAAAAACAACCACTCCAAAGGGTCCCTGGCCCAACCCAGCCCATCACTCTCTGTCTCTCTCTCGAGCTCACCTCTCTCCTTCTCCTCCCCCGACCCCGTGGTCAGCGGTGCTGTCGCCGGCGATTTGCGCCGCCGTGGACCTTCCTGGTCGCTGCCGTGGTGCAGGATGAGGTTATTGGCCCCGCTCTACCCTCCTGTCCAATTGGATTTCGACTTGGAGCTCTCCTGTGGCCAGATCGATGTCGTCCCGAACCCTAGGGTTTGGGGTTGGCATTGATCCTAACGCCGCCGCTGTTGTCGTGCGCCGTGGTGATGTTCCTCGCCTCTAGGCGTGGCTAAGGTCGCCGCTGTGGCGATGTGTGGGTTGCAGCGCCCCCTGGGGGTGCTCCCCGTGCCGCCATGGTCGTCGGCCATCTCTACTTCCTCTTCTAGTCTATAGCGAGGACCTACTATAAGTTATTCCTCTCCCCTCGTGCTCTCTGTGCTAGGACATCATATGTTAGCTGTTGGTAGTGACATTTCTGGTTACTGTCTTGTCCTGATTAAGATGACTTGTTCTACTTAGGGTTCATACCCTGCTGTTGATTAAATACTGGATGAATTGGGATCAAGTTTTGATGGTCCCTAAGCATGCTAAATGATTGTTAGTTGTGGGTTGCTGCTTATGATTAGCTGTGGTGCTGCTAGTGGTTTATCAGATGATTCTATGGATTAATTTTGATAAGGTCAGATGGTAAAGTTGCTCTAGAAGCAATACTTGGGAATCTAGTGGTTTAATAACACACCACTGTCATTTCTTGGTTAATGACAGTGAGTGTTGTGTGATGAAGTCACTGTATTAGCAGTGTTGGCATCAAGAATTCATATGTAGTTTGAGATCAAATGGTTTCAAATAGTGAAGATATACATAGGGATTTTCTGAATTATGATTCCTGTGATGACATGAAAATGATTTGTAGTTGGTTTGTTGAATCTGTGAAGATTGAATGCTTAACCTGATTAATGTAGAACTATTCTTGTGACACCATCTTTGTATGGCACACAAGATTAGATTCTATTTCTTGGTTTGATTTGGTTCAAGCTTAAGATGAGTTTGGCATTAAAGATAAGTAGAAACTCCTTTTCTTAAATCCCTAAGACCCATGATGTTGGTCTTAGGTTTAGGGATTAATCCTTTAACTTGTTTATTCACATGGATGGGTTTTGGTAGTGATACCAACTACTGTTTCTTGAATCAAAGTTTGGGAAAAATGATGGTAGGCTTGATCACTTGTATAGATCCATAAGATTAAATTCTAAGGTGCTACTCTTGTCTTAGAGATGTGCCTGGAAGTTTAAATCTTAGCTATGTTCATTCTTGAATTGAAATATAGCTTGATAGCTAGGTCATTGATGTTTTCTGAGATCTAGTTGGATCCTTATACTTTTCTGATTGCTTTTGGTGTTTAAAGTTCAGTGATGGATTCACCCCACTTGGGTGCTTTCTGAGAGTCTGAGTAATAGACAAATCATGTATGCTTGTCTAATCTTAGTTAGATAGATCATGTGATGGTCTATTTTACTCACCAGTGTCACTTGATGTTCGGGTTTCCTGTGGTTGATCTTGTGCTAACTTGATCTGATTCTCTCCTGGTATTTCAGCTCCTGGCTTGTCTTTGATCTAGCCCTTCACCTCCTGGTCCTGACAGATTGATCTTGGTCTTGATATCCACCTGATCTACCCCCTCCTTATGTCACCATTTTGGTAGTGTGATTCAGGGTTTTGGTTGGTGTGATCTAGCTTGGCTTTGGCTTCGTTGAGCTGGTGGCTGCTGTTCTTGGTGTGTATGAACAATGGAATGGTGTGGGGATTGGTTTCCCATGGATGTGTTGATGGTTTTGTTTGGTTGTGCTGTTGTTGTGGTGCTGACAGCACACACCATGCAGTTTGGTGTGTGTGCTGCACAGGTTGTGGATATGTTCCGAATTTGAAAGTTACTTTCATCAGGTTACCTTTTACCTAGCTGGTGAAACTTGCCCCTCCTTGCTGTTTATTTGACTTATGGCTTAAAATTATGAAAGATACATTCTTTCATATTGGTGAAACTTGACCCTTAAATACTCAATGATGAAAAGTGAACAGTGCACTTCACTGTCAACTCTGAGAGTAAAAATAATTATATTCCTAACCTTCTTTTTCTTTTAAGTTTCTTTTTATTTTGCAGGTACCAGATTTGAAGATCAAGCTTTAGTTTAGGTTTTTATTTTTCTTTATAGATTAGTCACTTGTAATAACTCTCATATTCAATTGTAATCTTTAATTTATTCTTTTGTACTCTTTATTTTATTCTTTTATAATAAAGATTGTACTATTATCAATAAAGAAATATTATTCTTTATTTATTTGCTATTGTAAATATTGTTGATGATTTTCATAAGTTACATTTTTTGTAACTTATTTATTGAATAAAATTATGAAATGGAGATTCATATTCTTAATTGCTCTCTCTATATAAAGTTTGAGTTACTATTGGTTAACTCTTAATTAAATCAAATACTCAAACATTATCAAAAATTCTTTTGAATTATAATTCAAACACTCAAGTTTTAAATTCAAATTTCATTTCCCAAAACACATAAGTCCACAAAGATCATATCAAAGTCTATAACAATCATCCTTCAAGACTATACGTAATCTCAAAGTATGAAAGAAACCTTGATCACTTTAGGTTTTTATTTGGCGAAAAATTTACCCACATTTTCACCGATGAATGCATGCAACATTTCAAATTCCTAAATCTACCCTTCGTTAGTTCCTATATGCTGGTATGTTACATTGACGTTGGCATCAAGGTGTATGAGGCACGGCATATCACGATACTCCTCGTAGGTTTGGGGAACACGGAGCGCTGCCGAGGTAGTTTCACTTCCTCGTTGCTACCCACGACCAGCTCCTCGTCCTCGGCCACGATGTTTGCCATCACCTCGTCCTGCGAAGGTCATAGCGACTATGTCGGGAGTTTGCTTTTCTTCCAGTGCGGTTTTCTGCTTTGTGCTGATGTTCCTCCGAGCTTGAGTTGGAACGGCCATTGCCGGGAGAGAGCCGCGAGCATCGTTGTCGGTAGCTGTGAACTCACTAGCCAACTGAATCATCTAGTTCAAGTCTAGCTGGTGATTGTCCTGCAAGCGCTTCAGCTTATGTCGGAGCAACGTACCCCTTTCCAACTCATCGATGAAGCCGGCCATGGCGGTCTGAGCGTGCACTCCTGCGCAGGAATTCTTCATATCCAGCCAGCGGGAGAGGTATGCGCGAGATGTCTCGTCTTTCTCTTGCACGCACCGTTGTAGATCGCCAACAGTAGAGGGATGCCTGTATGTACCCTCGAAGTTCTTGGTGAACGCTTCTTGCATGTCCAACCAATTGCAGATGGATCTCTCCAGCAAGTCATCAATCCATTGACGGGCCGTGCCCGCCAACATCCTAGTGGCCAAGGCGGTGAAACAACAGGAAAAGGCCACCTCTCAGAGGCTTGGCGACGGCGAGGTTGAGGAGAGGAGTGGGCATCACCTATCTGCCTTCACTGTCAATGTATGGTTTGGCCTGTGCCGGTTTGGGGGAGCCCATCCTAGGTTTCGCCACACACCAGGATCGTTGATGACGCGAGCTGGAGCTTTCTTGGCCTTCTGCTGCTGCAGCAGAGTCTTGTACTCGGCCTCCATTGCTCTAGCATTCTCAATGGACTTCTGCGCGTTGGCCAGATCTCGATCTAGCTTTGCGCCTTGCTCCGCGATGGCCTGCGCTTCCTCCAGCAGCTGCTGTCACTTCTCATCAAGCTGGGTTACATTCCGGATATGAGCTACGGTCAAGGGCTCGACGAGGAGGTTGCCGTACATCACTCTATCAGCTAGAGTAACTTGGGCAACAGCAGACGTGGATGCCGGAGGTGGCGAGTTTGCGGTGTTGTTGTTGCTCGGGCCGGTGCCGAGTTCCTGCAACTGTTGCACTGGGTTAGGCGGAGGGGGCATGTCCTTTGCGCGATCATTGTCGGCAGAACCAGGTGATCCCTTCCCCTTGTCCAATGCTGTAGGCAGAGCTCTTCCGGTTTGATCTTCATCCATCGCCGTCCAAATGGTGACGAACACCTCTCGGGACGTGACGGTGTTGTTAGCCTGCTCGTCACGCATGTACTCCTCCTCCATCTCCTGCATGACAGAGTCTAGCTCCTTAAGGCTGAAATCTATCTCCTCTGAATCTGCACTGAAGTCGGCGTAGAGCGCATCAATCATAGAGTCGGAGGGTGCCGGGGCTTCCTCGATGACGGGGGTGGAGGTGCAATGGCAGCGACGATGACTGGAGGTGGTGGCGCGGCTGCGGCGATGGCAGCGAGGGGCGGTGGTGGCGGTGGCTGAATCGGAGGGGCTCCGTCAATGAGCGCAAGAGCTGTCTGAGTTGCCTCTTCGGCCTCCGCGTAGTTTTTTACGGTGTTCACCATGCTTTCGAAGGTGAGACGTCCCGAAGCATGCCGCCGCCTTAGAGAATGCCGGAGAAGCGTACCTTGGTACAGTCCTTCCACAAAGTGATATATGGCATCATCATTGGGGTAATGCGCCAGATCGGCCCGTACACGGAGCCACCTGGCGAGGTAATCGCGGGGGTTTTCGCCCTCTCTCTAAACGCAACATGCCAGATCGAAGATGGTAACCACGCCGACGAACTTGGATCTCTGCTGTCCAGACGCGCGGACGAAGCAGGCGGACTTGCAGCAATCTTCCACTGTTATATCCTGCACAGGGGCGGTTTGGGTGGGCCTTGAATGTTTCCGATCTTTGACGGTAAACTCCGAAGAGAGATCCGACATCGATCCTTCCGCGAACGTATCCTGCCCATAGGCGGTCCGTGCGGGGATTGATGCTCCTCCGACTCCTGGGGAACTAGTGCCCGAGTCGGTTTCGCCGATGAAGAGATGGATATCTCCGATGGGAACGATCGAGCACCGCATAGGGTTCGTCTTCGCCGGGATCCAGAACTCATTGGGAGGGACGATCGGAACGTTGCCGTAGAAGAGAACACGACCGATGGCTACGGTTTTGCCGATTCCCGCGAAGATCTTGGTCCTCGCCCGCTGAAGAGCCTGAAGCGCCTCTTGCCCCACGGTGGGCGCCAACTGTCGTGCTATTTCCGACGAGTACGCCATGGAGAGGTACTCACAGTGCGTGTTTAGAGACGTGGGGGAAGGCGGATGGTTGACGGGTACGAGGTAACACAGCTTACCCAGGTTCAGATCCCACAATGGTGGCGGAATCCTACTCTTGCTATAAATCACTATAAGGGCAATACGCCGAGTTACAGGGATTGGTTCGCTGTGCGAGGTGCGTCATAGTCGACACTATATTGTCTGAGATTGACTTGTGTTGTGCCCTAAAGGCTCCCACAGGCCCGACTTATATAGTCGTCAGGTCCTAGGGTTACAGGCAAAGTCCTTGCCGGACAGGTTACAGAGTCCTACACTGCCTACAACTAGTTTAGCGTGTCTTGTACTCCAAGGCTCCGGGTATGTAGGTGACTCCTCCGTAGCCTTCCTTTATCCGGCATGGGCCTCCCTTCTGGATCCATCTAACTGGGCCGCCCAGCAGGCCATAGGCCATGCTACCAACTGTGGGTCACCCGGGTTATCCGGATAGAGGACATGCTATGAGGATACCCATATAGCATATCCCCAACAGAAGGATCTCAATGACGCGATGAATAAAGTTGATGATGGGATGTTCCTCTTACTTCCGGATCTGCAGAAGTGCCTGCGTCGCATATCTGCTTTGGAGGAAACAAACAAGAAACTTCGAGTTGCAATCTCCAGAAAGACTTCTGCAGACTAAAGGGCGTGCCATGGTACCAAGTAAAAGCAAGTTATTATTTGATCCACCTAGTTTGATTCCAAGCTTGGGGGATCTGTGAGAGCCTTGTAATCTATCTTACAGTTTTTAGCATGTTTATTTTCCGCATACATCTAGACTTTAATTCCGAGGTTTGCATTAGCTGCATTAACTTCAAGTTCCCCTTATTCGAGATATGATTTATATTCATTGAGTTTCGAGATTTTATGATATTTAAAGCATGTTATGATTCATGATTATGATATTAGATTATTGAACTAGGTTGAGTGTTATGATACTTGTACAGCTGTCATGATTTTTAGGGACTTTCACACAAAAGTATTTATTAGGTTATAAGAAGGAAAATTCTGGTAGCATATTATAATGAAGAGTTTTTCCTTGTAGCCATCAAAGTAGTGAGCATGATCAAATAGTTGTATAAAAATAAAAATAAAAAAGAGGGGGAAAGAAAACAAAAAGATATTTTCGCATGATTAGACAAAGTGCAAAGAAGCAAAAAGATAAAGCGGCTATATATATAAAAAATCAAAAGGAAAAGAAGAGTGATCATGAATATTCATTACAAAACTACATGCTCAATATTTCTGAAATCAATGATTATATGATATGTTAAATCACTAGAAGCTTCTTATGATCTCATTAATACTAGATAACGTGTGGAAGCCTCTAAGTCATGTAATGTGTAAGGGTATGGTAATAACCCCGATGTTTTTTTTACATCCGACGTTGTATTCATGTTTAATTTTTTTGCCTCATTTATTGTAAGGACTCGTGCCTCATGACCATGATGATCATTTCCATAAGCCACAATCTTGCACGGGATGAACAAGATCCTAACTTGGGGGAGTTGATGAGTCCAAAATTTAAGCATTTTACCTTTTGTTTTGCATAAATAGAGTAGGGATCTTTGTATTTCACTGTATTCACGCGCACCTTTTGTATTTATTTCAACAGGATCCCAAATCACTTAGGCTATTATGAACACATCAATTAAAGCTGTCATATTATACTATAATATGATATTTTTAAGTGATAAACATCATTTTGAGGAATTACCTTCGCACATGGGAAAATACCAAGCGAGGAGAGGCAACCAGTGCTCGTAACGACCTGCCGTATAGGCGAGGCCCACCCATACCGCCCGACCGTACCATGTGTTTCCAGGTCCGCCTCATCAAATACTTTCTCCTGACAAAGATGACAGGGGGACCTGACATTCACAGCCACTAGAAACCACGAAAAAACACATCTGAAAGAGATCTAAAGGAGGAACTTGGCTAGGGAGAAATCCCTGCTGATCCACGAATCATTGGAGGACAACACAGCATCCCCTTCATCATCAACCAATGCATCTACATCACCACCATTACTATCATCCTTTATCCATTAGATCTTGTTGTAATTCTAGATCCAATTGTGGTTTGCACTAGATCTATTTCATTACATTCATCCATCCATTTGATTATGATGTTGTTGTTGATTGCTTCCATGTGTGAGTAGTTCCTTTGTTCTTGGGGAGATGGAGAAACCCTAGAACTATTATGAATTTGTAATAAAGATGATATATTATTGTGTCTGTATGACATGCCAGTCTATGATAGATTTGTGATTTGTGTTTGATATATCTCTTTAGATGGTTTGTGAAAGTCGAACATATACCATTTGCCTTCAGGACTAAATGGAGGGAGAAATATTTTGGACGTGCTTTGGGATCGTACCTGGAATAGCCCCGTGACAGATTAGCGTTGACTCGTGAACTATGCGGTCAAAGGAGGAATAAAGAGGGACTCCCTAAGCTAATTACGATATCCACGGGGAAACCCTTAATTGCGGTTGTCTATATGGGTGACTGCTCTCAGGAATCACAGTGGTTATTTAGAGGTGACCTCACTCTTGGCTCAACAAAGTAGCTTTCTACGAGCCTTGTAGTGAACATCTTATTATGGAGCTATCTCCACACATCTCATGATACAAGAAGTATATTGTCTTAAATTATTAATAATGACAACACCATGATAGAGGAGTATCCTACATCCCCGAGAACGTTTTAACCCAATTGCATTCCACCATGCTTTT
This sequence comes from Avena sativa, assembly GCA_916181665.1. Lineage (NCBI taxonomy): Eukaryota > Viridiplantae > Streptophyta > Magnoliopsida > Poales > Poaceae > Avena > Avena sativa. The sequence goes on from OV702283.1 coordinate 312,615,912, forward strand.
ATATGTACTTGTTATTTATTTTATTTTTAATTGTTTTAATTACATTTCTGCACACAACCAAAAACCTTTCAAACACTCTTTACTTGAGATCAAAAGCAACTTACAAGTAGCCTTTGGTAGATAGTGACGAGGGGCATTATGACCTTTACCAATAGCTCTCTGTGGGCTTGATATCTTTACTTCGAAACTAGCTACAATTGATCTGCACTTGCAGTCATCACTACACGTATCCTACCTGACCCACGAGGTTTGGTAGTACTCTCTCTTGGAGTTTCATGAGGCAGGGTGGGTACCTTATTATCATTTCCTTCTTCCATTGGTGGAGTCAACACTGGAACATATTTCGGCGCTGCGCTACTCGCCATTTCTAGAATGGGAGGTTCAATAACCTCATCGAGTTCTACTTTCCTACTACTCACATATTTCAATAGAAACTCTTTTCTAGAAAGGATCCATTATTTGCGACAAACACTTTTCCTTCAGATCGGTGATAGAAGGTGTACCCAATTGTTTCTTTTGGGTATCCTATGAAGACGCATTTCTCCGCTTTGGTTTCCAGCTTATCAGGTTGAAGTTTCTTCACATAAGCATCGCATCACCAAACTTTTAGAAATGACAGCTTAGGTTTTTTGCCAAACCATAATGCATACACTGTCATTTCAACGGATTTTGACAGTGCCCTATTTAAAGTGAATGCAGCAGTCTCTAATGTATGACCCCAAAATGACAATGGCAAATCTATAAGGGACATCATAGATCGTACCATATCTAATAAGGTTCGATTATGATGTTCAGATATACCATTATGCTGAGGTGTTCCGGCAGGAGTGAGTTGTGGAACAATTCCACGTTGTCCCATGTTTGTGTTAAACTCGTAACTAAGATATTCTCCTCCACAATCGGATCGTAGAAACTTGATCTTTCGGTTCTGATGATTTTCTACTTCACTCTGAAATTATTTGAACTTTTCAAATGTTTCAGACTTGTGTTTCATTAAGTAAATATACCCATATCTACTTAAATAATCTGTGAAGGTTACAAAATAACATTATCCGCCATGTGCCGACACTCATTGGACAATATACATCGGTATGTATTATTTCCAACAAGTCGGTCGCACGCTCCATTGTTCCTGAGAACGGAGTTCTAGCCATCTTGCACATAAGGCATGGTTCACATGTTTCAAATGATTCATAATCAAGTGATTCAAGCAGTCCATCGGAATGGAGCTTCTTCATGCACTTTACACCAATATGACCTAAACGGCAATGCCACAAATATGTAGCAATATCATCATTCAACTTAATTATTTTGGCATTTACATTATGAATATGTGTACTACTAATATCAAGATTCAAGACAAATAAACCATTCAACAAAGGTGCGTGACCATAAAAGATATTATTCATATATAAGGAACAACCATTGTTCTCCGATACAAATGAATAACCATCTTGCATTAAACATGATCCAATTATTAAGGTTTATTGTCAATCCCGATGGCGGATGAAGTGGCAGCGTCCCGATAACGGTCACATCAACCTTCGATCCATTACCTACGCGCATCGTCACTTCATCCTTTGCTAGTGGTCGACTATTCCTTAGTCCCTGTTTCGAGTTTCATATATTAGCAACCAGACCAGTATCAAATACACAGGTACTACTTCGTATACTAGTAAGGTACACATCAATAACTATTATATCATATATACCTTCGTTCACTTTCTTGAACTTCTTATCTACCAAGTACTTTTGGCAGTTCCGCCTCCAGTGACCAACCTCCTTGCAGTAAAAGAACTCAGTATCGGGCTTTGGGACTCCCTTGGTCTTCTTCTCAGGCGCGACAACAGACTTTCCGTCCTTCTTCAAGTTACCCTTGAGCTTTCCCCTCCAACCCTTTTTCTTGAAACTGGTGGTTTTATTGACCATCAACACTTGATGTTCCTTTTTGATGTCTACCTCGACAGTCTTAAGCATAGTTGCGAGTTCGGTGAGCGACTTGTCGGCACCATTCATGTTATAGTTAATTACAAATGCTTTGTAACTCGGTGGCAGTGATTGCAGAACCCTGTCCATCGTGAGATCAGCTGGAATCTCACATCCCAGTGTCTCAAGACGTTGAGTGTAACCCGTCATATTTATGACATGCTCATTCGCAGAGTTGTGCTTCTCCATATTAGCGCTAAAGAACTTTTCCAAGATCTCATATCTCTCGGCACGAATTTGGTCCCCAAACATAGTTTTGAGTTCCTCCACCATGATATCAGCATAAATAAGTTCAAAACTCTTTTGGAGCTCGGGCTCCAACGATTGGAGTATCGCGCACCGCATAAGAGTGTAGTTATCAAACTTTGTGTCATACACAATATGTTCCTCCTGAGGAGGAGCATCTGCAGGAGCGTCTCCTAACGGACTATCAAGTACATAGGACCTTTTCATGCCCGCGAGGATAATCCTCAAGTTGTTGTGCCAGTTGGTGAAGTTAGACCCATTGCCTAGCAGCTTTTCTTTCTCAAGGAATGCATTGAAATTGAATAGAGAGGGTGCCATGATCTACAATGTATTTGCAAAGATTATTTAGACTAGGTTTATAACATATAGAGTTCAAGCTATTTTAGTGATTACAATGTACATTGAAATTACTTATATGAAATCACACTCAAAATGACATCCCCCTAGCCATTTTAGTGATTACACGAATCAAATTCACTACTACACGACCAATCATCACGAGTGGTGGCGTAGCTCCAATGGTGAGCATCGTATGGGTCCTCATATCTCCATATGACTTGTGCTTTACCTTTTGGTCATGTTTTGAGGCCATGTCTGTACATGCTAGGCTCATCAAGTAAGAACCTTAGTATTCACGTGTGTAAAATTGTCTTATAGCCGTTGTATGCGAACATAGAATATATCACACCCGATCATCATGTGGTGCTTCGAGACGATGAACATTGTTAATGGTGCATACTAAGGAAGAAAATAATATTATCTTGATATTTAGTGGGAGGGATCATATTATAGTGCTACCAAGGCAATCAAATACTACCTAGGAGATCAAATCAACGCAAAATAAGATGCATCAAAGGATAAACATCACATGCATATATAATGTGATATGATATGGTCCTTCTCGCATTCGAACTCCATCTCGTGCGTCATGGCATGATCTCCATCATTCCACTGGCGTGTCACCAAGGTCCATGGCGCCACCATCAAGGTTGTTCTCCACTAATCTAATTACATGGATTTCCATTTTCCGACACACAGGCCATAAAATAAAATAACAACCATATGGATCCTACCAGTTGTTTTACAATAAAACACATTACATACAATAATATTTGTATCACAGACCATATCACATCACATGCCCTGCAAAAACAAGTTAGACGCCTCTAATTTATTTTTGCATATTTTATGCGGCTGTGGGATTTCTAGGATAGAACCGTTCTACCTACGAACTTCAGCCACAACGGTGATAACCAAGTTATTAAGTAGACCGTTGTAAATCAGATATCAACTATAGTGGGAGAGACAGACACCCGATAGCCACTTATACAAAATGAGTTGCATGTCAAGCGTGGGACAGGTCTCATGTGCAAGGATATGTAGAGTTTGTCTGGGCCGCTTCATCCCACTATGCCACCAATATCCTAAATACAAGAGATTTGCAATAACAGGACTTATCAACACACACACACACACATCTCCATGTGTTCTAACCATACAAAGCATATACGCATAGACATAGCTCTGATACCATTGATGGGGTTCGTTGCATAGAAAACAAAAAAATCCTACGGTTTGCAACTATCAAGATCGAATCTAGGCAATACTTTGTAACGGTTATATATGGACTCATCCTCATAGACCGTAAGCGGGATAACATTCCCGCAAACAAACGTGGTTTATGTAAATGGTACACGACCGTCCTCAAGGACGTGCAGACGATCAACGCCACAGACAGGCAGCGCCTCCATAATCGGTCACACGTTTAGTGTGCCGACGACTCCTGATCCCTTGCTCTAGCCGGGCAGCCGAAGTAGCGGATCCCCGGGAACTCCAATAGCTCTACGTCATGGTAGTGGTGGTGGAGTGGAAGGTTTAGAGCAGGGATTTGCCAAGAACCTTTTCTAGTGGCAATGGTAAGGCAAGCAAGAGGGAGAAGATGCCAACCTTGGGGCATATGAGAGAGCTTGTGAGAGAGTGTGTGGAGAGGAGGCCACCTCCTTTTATAGGCTCCACGGGGCTGCCCCCTCCCCTCCTCTCATTCAATCTCCATTAGAGCACTTTAATTCCTTTAAAGGTCTATTAAAAGACTTTAATTCCCTTAAAGGTCTTTCCATTAAAGCATTTTAATTCCATTAAAGCACATTAATTTCCTTAAAGGTCTATCTATTAAAGCACTTTAATTCCATTTTAATGAACCTCAATTCAATGAACACTTCATTTAATGAGTACTTCATTTAATGAACACATTAACATTTTCATCCCTTGCTTTGTTTTGATACCCCGAAACTATTTTGGCAGATTCGGCAGAACAATTTTCTACAGCAGAACAATTTTTTGTGATGTCCATTGACTTCCCCTATGTTCCCTATCCACTCAAACGTGTCGGTTAGCCTTAAGTGTTTCTCCCTACATGGGTTCTGGAACTATGTAGACATGATCGAGACTTTCTCCAATCAATAATCATTAGTGGGACCTAAAGATCCATAATGACTCCCATTGTTCCTCGAAGATCTCATGATCATCCAAACCTCTTTCATTATAATCAAATTACCTTTGTCTCGCGATATATTACTTGTCTAAGATTCGATCACTCAGTATCATCTATACCTTGTTTAATCTCGTTCCTGACAAGTACTCTTTTTCTTGTTCCTATGATATGGCATTATAGTGATCAAATCACTTGCTTGCAAGGCTATGTCAATGTGATACCACTGAGAGGGCCCTGCGTATATATCTCTGTCATTCGGATGGACAAATCCCAATATTTATCCACGAGCCTCAACTTACACTTTCCAAATATCTGACAACATCTTTCTGATCACCCTGTTATGGTGTGACGTTTGATGTAATCAAAGTACTCTTCTGGTGAAAGTGATTGACGTGATCTCATGGTCTAAGGACATTGAGTTACTATGAATGTGACAACAATTTAAACTTGATTACATAATCGTATTGCTACATCTACTTAGGGTGACTGTTCATCATATCATTCTCCAATGATATGACCTTGTTATTAACAACATCCAATGTTATGATCAGGAAACCTTTGATCATTTGTTAATCAACGGGCTAGTATAAAGAGAGGCTTTACTAGGAACCATTTCTTTTTATAAATCACACATGTATTAATGTTTCCTTATTAATACAATTGTAGCATGAAAAATAAACATCTATTATAAACCTGGAATAGCATAATAACCACTTTATTATTGCCTCTCAGGCATATTCCTTTCATCTACGACTCGACTAAACACTCGGGGGCTACTCCTAACACGAGCGCTAGTTGCGCACCCGAAGTATTTCTAGGTCCAGTGTATAGCCCCACAACTACAAACGCTAAGGTACCATGCCTCGACTACTCCTTTGAATATGTGATTCGACTGCGAACTCAGGGGCTACTCCCATAGAGAGCTCTGAATGGGCATTCGACAAAGTGAGGCTGCCAACAGCATCCGCAAATTTTCTAACTACAAGCAGTCGACATGAATAAGTCATGTGGTCGAGTCTATGACTCGAACAAACACTCGGTGGCTACTCCCATATGGAGCACTGGTCGCGCACCCTATGACGATCGTTGCTATTATCCTTTGGATCCTCTGTGTTGACTGCATCCACAAAGCATGGTCTAAATAATGTCAATCGAACACTACGGCGACTTCGCGCACCAGACTTGTTTCTAAGTACAGGGAAAACGTCTATTTAGCCACCTAAATCATATCCGCGATGAGAAATATTCGGATGTTGTGTCTACGATTCAAAGATAAGACCTATAGATATAATCTGATGGCCTGGCAACGCACCTGCTACGCTATACATGCCGTGCCTATAGGTGCGGTGAAAAATCCCGACGGACGCGTTGGGTACATACTTAAAACATCGGAGTTCAGCTCTATAAGGCCTCCATGGCTTGAGTCGAATTACACCAGCAATTTTTCAGTTTCGAGTCCGGGGACTCGAGTTTGAGTAGATAGCGTTGTTTTTCCCAAAGGCAATTAACTAATCCAGATCCGTTGGATGAGTTAGGCGCGTATATCAACCATCCCTATGAGCCGAATAATATGAACTGATAAACATTTGGATGACAAACAAACATTTCTGACATTCGAAGACTTTAGAGTCTCCATCCGAATCTACGATTTGACTGGACACTCGGGGGCTACTAACATGGGTATGCCTTACGGGTACACAAGATTGCCCTATCTGGTCTGGCCCAATGGGAGACCACTTGACGATCTGCACTTGATGGTGAAGCCCAAGAAGATTCGGGTGGCCCGGGACCATAAATGACGCGACTCCTTGGAGGATACATCAAGCTTTAGATATAAATTTTAAAGGGAAAACCTTAATTTGTAACTGACTCGGCCTGTATCCTGACACCGGGCCTCCCCATATAAAGGCCAGGAGGGAACGACGAGGAGGATATCAAAAACCCTAGCGCATACACTCTCCAGATTACATATGCACATCATCGCCATCAAGGCACCCCCTGTAACCTTCGATTCATCAATAATCAAGAGCAGACAAGCAGAAGTAGGGTTTTCCCTCCGGGGGCCTAAACTTGGGTAAACCTTGTGTCACTGTGTTGTTTGCCTGTTAGCCAAACGAAGCCTCTAGTGCATCCCTCTTCCTTGAAACCCAAGTCCATCAAGATGGGAATTGACATGTTAAGCCCATATCATATCTGCTACCATACCAAGGTATTTGTGTGTGGAAATCCGACAAGTGTGTTGCTGAAGCTATAAAGAGACAGGGGCCATGGATGACGAAGAAGAGGATGAATAAACTACATGCCAAGGAGGCACCGGACTTCTTCATCCATGTCATGGTCGAGTAGCCCTTACTTCAATTCATGATCAGTCGTACCATTCTCCAACTAGGTTCCCTAGCGGGCAGCGACAGCCCTTTGGTTGACAATTTCCCTTGTGTTGTTTAGGTGATTATAGTCATAAGTTCTGGTGAGTTCGGTTTAGTTCTATCTAGTGCCATTTTGAATTATTAAGGTCATAATCTTTGGTATTGGTTGCTTTTTATGTTAGTGTTAACTAATTTGGGAAGGAAAAGTGAAATTTTGACTTTGTTCGAAAATGTTGATATGTTCTGTTTGCTAAGTGCTCACAGTTTTGAACGTGAGATTAACGACAACTACTTTTGTTAGTTTATTTGTCAAATGTGAAGGAGATATGCCCTTGAGTCCAATAATAAAGTTGTTGTTATATATCTCTAATATTCATAATAGTTTTGTATCATGTTATAACTGTATTAAGCGGAAAAATCAACATATGTGTGGTGTATAAACAACCAGGTTCCTAGTATCCTCAAGTACTAATTCGTTGGGCAGCTCATGATCGAGGTTTCCCGAGCATGTACTGACATAAATGTCAACTGACAATTAGGTCACTTAATGAAGTGGTGGACACACCTGACCATAGAATTGCAATGTGATCCAGTCACTAGGTCCGGGTTAAAAAATCAAACCCAAAGACTAAACCAAAAAAACCGGGACTGAACCCGAAAAAACCAAAATTTTGGTCTTTGGTTAGCACGTCGGTCTTGGTAATCAACTAACCAAAATCATATCGAGTTGTTCAGTCATCGCACGCAGAAGACCCATGTGATCGAAGAGACCGATGTTTCTTCCCCAGGACATCCATCCCTGCGCGCAAGCCCATCAAGGTCTCATCCTTGCTTATTTTCTCTATTTCCCTCCTCACTTATAATTTACCCGAGTCCTGACCTAGCTGAAAGCCATGGGAGAGGCACCATTCCCTAGCGCCGCCGCACCCAAGGTCAAGGTCGAGCCCGCCACATCTCCATCCTCGGTCATCATCTCGTCAGAACTGCAAGTGTCGCCGCCACACCACCTTGCTAGAATCCCACCACTCTCTCGGACTCAAGGTCGACCACATCTCCATGGGCGTCGACAACCACACCACCTCACTGTCTCACTGATGCCACACCACCAGGCCACGATCCCGCGGATATTGGCCGTCGGGAACCACCGCCACACCCCTGGCACACCACCACGCATACACACAGGTAAGAACTTTTCCCTGCCTCCTCTAATGTTCACCTCTGCTAGGATTCTCTTCTAGATTGCTACAAAAGAAGGGTGATTTGGTTGCTGAATATGATCTGGTAATTGTAGTTTGTAAACAAGGATGACTTGGCTGTTGGATTTGATCTGCTAGTTATAAATAAGGGTGATTTGGGTGCTATAATTTTCTGATCTACTATATTTATTTTCTAACGTTGAGATGTACTTGTCCACGGTGATGAATGGATAGTGAATAAAAGGTAGTAGAACAGAGTGTAGTTCCTTTGATTCAGTGCTTAGACCATAAGATCTAGTGTGTTGTGAGACAACTTATTTTTTCATACACGGCAAGGTTAAAGAGTTTGAAATAAGCCATGATGCATGTATTAGAGGACGTACAACCAACCTACCAACCTGAAACAAAAACTGTAGAGCAACAATGCTTCCTAGATCACATCAAGACATGATGTACACATATGAACAACTGCTATTATTATCCAAGTTCATGCAAAATAGCCTACTGAAAAATAATGTAGCATGGTATAAGAATTTTGAGAACATTCATAGTTATAGTCTTTCTTTGATGTTAACTTTTGCTTGGCTAGCTAAGACCAATATCAGAACAGCTTTAAATTGGATTTGTTTTGCAATGAATCATAACTAAATCTATTTTGGATCCTCACTATGATATTATAAATGTCGTACATGTAGGACAACAAAAAGAAAGGGCAACATATGTTGTATCTATATGCATGCTTCATGTGCAGAGCTGCTTGAAGAACTTGGCGAAAAGGGAAGCCCAAGCCTGAAAGTTCCGCTGCTGCTGCATCCTAGGACAAGACCAAGTCAAGCAAGTTGACCAAAAAAACGTCAACCATGCCCAAAGGAATGGATGTGTATCGTCAAGCAACTTTCTATCATATATTCATGTATTCGCACTTGTGCTTGTGATCTGTGAGTTGTTAGTTGTCAAATGGTGACTTGTAAGTGTGCGACTATGTGAAACTAAGATTATTACTGCGAGTCCATGACTGTGTGATCATGTAATAACTATTGTTTGCTTATTTGATTTTGAAGTATCAATTATGAAAATGCTGCCACGTTTTCTCTATTTGGGTAATATGGTCATGATCGAAGACCGGACCAAAAATACCGAAGACCGAACATAATTAGGGTACCATTTCTAGATGACCAAAATTTTCAATGATCAAAAAGACCAGACCGAGCAAACCGAACAGACCGAACGCCCCGGAAGACCAGTCACAATTCTCAACATTGCGATATCTAGCAAAGCGTAGTAGCTTAATCCTTCGATCGTGAGATCATGTTTAATCACTATCTCCCGTAGTTGCTATGATCATGAGTGAAACTGGGTGGCCATAAAGGTTTGTGTCAGGTATTCCAGAGGAATGGTTGAGGCGTATGTATCGAGATTGGGATTTTTCTATCCGACTAACGGATAGATACTCTGGGCCTACTCGGTGAGATTGCATCAATGAGCTTGAAAGCATGTGACTAGTTCATAGGGATGTAATATCACGGAAATGAGTAAACGTATTTATTAGTAACAAGATTGAACTATATATGATACATGATATTAGGTCTTGGACAAACCAGGTATCGATGTGCAAAAGGAATAAGACTCAACGAGAAGGTTCAAGCGAACAACCAATTTCGTGGAATGTGAAGGGGCCATCATGTATTTCCATATACCACTGTTTGTCATTGATAGGAGAGATGTCTTGATCATGTCTAAACATTCCTAAACCATAAGGGTGTCACTCTTAAGGGTAATAGAGGCTGCGGGTTGATCTACAACCGAAAGATAAAAACGAAGAGAGAGAACCGGAAGTGTTCCGGAGAGATACCAAGTGTTCGGAAGATATTCCAAAGGAGTTTTAAATAAGACAGATTAAATAAAGTGCATTTAATATTTAATTAATGAATTGATATTAAATATACATTTATTTTATAAAAGAATAAGGACCCCCCCCCCAACATGGGCCAACCCGGAAGGGAGAAGGCCTAAGAGGGGGAGGTTGCTAGGCCTAGAAGAGCCAAGCGGACAGGGTTGGGGCTCCTGTTGGAGATATGCCCTAGAGGCAATAAAAAAAGTGGTTGTTATTATATCTTTGTGTTTATGATAAATGTTTACATTCATGCTATAATAGTATTAATCGGAAACATTAATACTTGTGTGATTTGTAAACTAAATATAGAGTCCCTGGTAAAGCCTCTTTATAATACTAGCTTGTTGGTTAATGGATGATCGTGGTTTCTCGATCATGAACATTGAAATGTTATTAACACCAAGATCATATCATTAGGAGAATGGTATGATGGACATAGTCCTATAGATAAGCGTAGCATAAATATCAAGTCATTTCAATAGTTCGTTTGCTATAAGCTTTTTGATACATAGTAACCTAATTCCTTCGACCATGAGATCATGCTAATCACCATCACTGGAAGGATGCTTTGATGACATCAAACACCACACCGTAACTGGGTGGCTATAAAGGTGGCATTGAGTGTTCAGAAAGTATGTGTTGAGGCACATGGATCAAGAGTGGGATTTGTCCATCCATATGACAGATAGATATACTCTGGGCCCTCTCGGTGGAATGTCATTCAATTAGTGCAAGCATGTGACTGGCTACAAGGGATCACATATCACGAGAACGAGAAAAGAGTACTTATCGGTAACGAGGTTGAACTAGGTATGCAGAGATACCTATGATCAAACCTCGGATAAGTAAACTATCGCGAGACAAAGGAAAATTGGTATCGTATGTAAGTGGTTCATTCGATCGCAAAGTAATCGTAGAAATATGTGGGAGCCATATGAATTTCCAGATTCCTCTATTGGTTATTGATCGGAGAAGTATCTCGGCCATGTCCGCATAATTCACGAACCGCGGGGAGACACACTTAAGGATTTGATGTTGTTTAGTAGATATGGAATGTAAGTAGGGAATACGAATGTTGTTCGGAGTCTCAGATGGGATCTGGGATATCACGAGGAGATCTAGAATGGTCCGGAGAATAAGATTCATATAGGAAAGTCCGATTCCGGAGTTCGGGAATGATTTCGGTGTTTTCATCGGAGAGGTTCTAGAAGGGTCTAGAAGGTTCACCGGACTGGAAGGGGAATGGTCCATGAATGTGTCATGGTTAAGTGGAATGATTGGATCATATCCTAGGTCACTTTGGTTGGGAATTTGTGAGAAAGAAATAAAGCTCTAAATTGAAAGTCAAAAGGGAGGTTTGAAAAGTCAAACTGGAACAATAGTTTCCTAGTGGAAGAAGGAAAGAGTCCTTCCTTATATCCAACTTGGGTTTGGGTATGGATTGAAACTCCCCTCTCCCAAGCTGCCCTTCCTCTCATAAATAGAGGGGAAGGGCTGCCCGAAAGCACACAACACCAGCCCTCCCCACCCCGTGCACCGCCGCCGCCCAAGCCGCCGCCGCCCATCGCCATCGCCCTAGCCGCTGCCGACACCACCTCCTCCTCTTCGGCCTTCTAAACCTAGATCATCGGAAACCCTAGATCCACCATAACTCGCACCGGCTTAGGTGAAGCCCTGCGGGATCTTCCCTCTACTTCCGACACCACGCCGTCGTGCTGCCGGAATCGCGAGGGGAGAACTACAACCTCCGCTACCTGCTGGAACAAGGGAGAGGAAGGTCTTCATCGAGTACCGAACGTGTGACCGACTGCGGAAGCGCTGTCGGAATGCAGCGCCGGAAGGTTCGTCTACGAGATCTTGAGATTGGCAAGTGTACGACTACATCATCCACGAGAATCTGCTCTCGTTAACCGCTTTGGAATCTTCGAGGATGAGTACTCTAATCGACTCGTTGCTACAATCTAGTAGATAGATCTTGGCTTGTTTGTTTGCATGCGGTAGAAATTTTTTGTTTTCCATGCTACGAACCCCTACAGCTCCCACCTCACCGACCGGCCTAGGTGGACTTGGCGCATGGGTAGGGCCCGCCCCATTGTCGGCGGCCACCTTTCCCACCCCCTCCCAATGTTTAGTCCCACCTCGGGACTTGGATATGTGGGAGTGCCCAGTTTTTTCCTTTAAATAGGGGTGCATTCCTCCACCAAATCCCATCCCACAATTTTCCTTTGATAATTTATCTCTCCCTCTCTCCATCTCTAGCGTGTTCCCAAGGAACGTGCTCCACGAGGTAGATAATTCTTCATCCAGCGTATGCTATTATGCTGCGGAAATCGGTCTGGATCTTCTTCTTCCTCTACCTTGCTGAACCAAGGCCCAAAAGATGTCTTTTACACTGGATCGTGTGTAAAACTCGACGAGGCACTACCATTAGTGGTGTTGAATGCTTGAAGCTTTCTAGACCATGAGGTCTATTATGCTCGGCTTCATCACCAACATTTGTGCAATAACGTAATCCCGCGTTCATCCTTCAATGGTATGAATACCGTATCTCACTCATTATTGTACTTGTCCGTAGATAGATCTTGGGTTGGTGTGTTCTCGTAGTAGGAATTTTTTGTTTTGTGCCACGGAACCCCTTCAAAATATGCTTAATTGGACCATTTACATATGCTTATCACATTACACATTATGACAACTAAATATTAGTGTGCCTATGATTTATTTGCAGCCATCGTTTTCCATGTCAAAGCTTGATATTATTTTGTTTTTCTCTTTTATATTTATCTCCATACTCTCTTATTCGCTAATATTGTCTAGATTTCCTATTTTTGCAGGAGTTCGGAGATCAACGAGATGAATAACTTATCTAGTATCCAAAGGGATCATAGTTCCCGACCCCCCAGTTGCCCTCATGTTAGGTATACATGGAAGCATGTACAGAAGGATGGATGTAAAAGCATGTTTGCTTCGTTGTTTGCAGAATTATTAATATTTGTTTTGTTTGCTGTAATTATGAGGGGCGGGTAGAAAAACCTGATGGATAAGTACAAGCAGCTGGTGGCTAAGTGTGCCAAGGAGTGTGCACCAAGGTTTCATGGCTTAAATAGAAATACATGATAGAGTGTGCAGAGTGGCGTCATTTGTACAATGAGCTCATTGAGCTAGGGAAAAACATCAGGGTATTCTACTGGTTCCAATTAGATATCCTTTCGGTCAATGATTGAGGTCTCTCTGTTTGAGGAGATCGACCTTCAGTATGTTCCCACAGAAAAAGAGAGGAAGAGATTTAAATTTGATCCATTTTTGGACCGTTTGATGATAAGGGTATTTACTGTTACTACACTATCTTACATACCCTAACTTCAATTTCAAAATCGTTGTTCTGTGATATGAAATGGAGGATCCCGAGGAACCAAATATGTACTATTAAATTTATGGGATATATATTTTTGCGCCATTGGTTCATTAGTTGTACTTAGTTTTTCTCAGTCACTTAACTTTTCCTCACTTTTGCCCAGCTCCTCTAAAACTCATCAAAGAGCTCGAAAGGCAGCTACCATCAGGTCGACCGTTAGTTGATGTCTGGGGCCACGCGGTGTGGGACTATGTGGGGCCGGTGGTCGGGAACGCGTTATGTTGACGTGTCGGGCTATGACATGTGGGACCGCATGCGGCCGGTTGGTTGGGAGCATGTTATGCTGACATGAGGGACATAGTGTGGCACCATGTAAGACGCGTTCGGTAGTTACGTGCGGACCCCTCGCCTAAATTAGAAATTTTCTTTTTTTCTTGCTATAATTGACCTTTTTAAGAGCGTTTTTTCCCTCTATCTTGCTATAGTTATGCTTTTTTCCCAAATTGGTAGTGAATCTAGAGCAGCTTCTCTCTTCATTCATTGTTTCTTTTGACCCTCGTTTTTGCCTAATCTGGTTGCAAATCTAGAGCAGCAAATCTAATCAACATCATAAATACATTCAGTAAACAAACCGAGCTAGATAAAGTAGCTAATATAGGATAGATAGTATGGTACTTAATGAGGTTCGACAATTAGGCTGTTCAGCGATAGCAGCGCATAAGTTCAACATAGACAAAAAAAAGAAGTTGCTTTATAGCAGCAGCAACACACAAGATCAGTGACACATCTTGGCCTCCGCCTCCTCGCTCTAGCACTTCTACCACTTCTTGTTGCCCAGTCCCTTAAACTTGGATGCCTTGGGCTTGATCGGGGCATGCGACCCTCTTCGATGGCCACCTTTTGGGGGTTGCGGAGGTGAAAGCCGAGCGCCTTGTGCTTCGCTCTAAAGGCGTGGACATTCACGGTCTGGCCGAGGATGGAGTTGTAGGAGGTCATGTCCTCGGCATATGTCATGAGGTAGTTGAAGTCGGTGCGCCGAGTGTCCTCTTGCAGAAGGGGCACCCGTATATGTCACCGGCGAAGTAGGTGTTGTACTTGCCGGACATCAACCTCCTCAGCACCTGACGAGTCTTGGTGTGCTTGGACTCATCGTCGCTGCAGACATCGTTGCTATCCACCTGTTAGAAAAAACAGTAGCGTGCAATAAGGACATGATTGAGATATCTTAATTATGGGGATTGATTATTTGCATAAATTAACCGATTGATATCCCCTTATTATTTGCATAAATTAATCAAGTGGGTTAAATTCCTCAATTCTCAAATCTCAAACAAAATCAAATACTGATCCCAACTACAGATCGATGCTAGTATTAACTAGGGAATCCCTTAACTACACATTGAAGGACAAATAAAATAGGATTGAAATATGAACACGTGGATTCATAGAAACACGAGATCTAACACAAGAGTATTAGCTTTTGTAAAAATATCTAGCATCTAACGATTAAAAACCCTAATAACACACGATTTAGCATCCAACAATGGGAATGGGGGAAGAATAAGGAAACGGGAAAAAACCCTAGTTACCTCTAACCATGGGTCGACGATGCTGGTGTTGTAGGGGTTCTCCGGCCATATGTACTCCTTATATTAGGGGTCCCAGTCGAACAGGATCTGCCCGAGACCGGCGGGGTCCTCCTCGTTGGCGACTACAGTGAAATCGGGGACAAGGGCCTGGATGGGGACGACGGCTGCCTTCAATGACTCGACGGGGGACTGGACAGGGATGGGGACCTCCTTGCCGGCGGCCTTGGAGGCGACAATGGCCATTGCGCCATTCTTCTCCATCGCCAATGCGGTTGGGGTTTTCTTTGGTTTTTTTGGGGGTGGTTTGTAGAAGGTGATGGGACAGTGGAGATAGTTACATGCCTAAGCGAGTGAGTGAGAGTGAGGAGGAGGAGAGGGAGAGGGACTATATGAAGGTGAAGGAAAGGAATGTTTCGTTGCACCGCGTAACTGCATATGCAACTACACCATGCATGGCCACACGCTTCCGCTACCGCCTTGTGCACCACGACACACGTACCGTGTGTCACGTTTTTTCCAGCGTGCCTAACCCTGGCGACTTAGATGTACTCAGTTATACCCTCGAGTATAACACTGGCAATTTGGTTGAACTTAGTTTTGACCTCCAGTACTAACACTGCCATGTGAAATATACTCAGTTTTACCCTCTGGTGGCTGGTCAACAGAGAGTTGACGAATGAGTTTTAGCTAGATAAATGTGTCATTTTATGCACAACAAATTTTAAAAGATCAAAACATAGTGGCACCTGTCTAGGAAGTCTTCTTATGTGACTTGCCACCATAAGAAACATATAGAAATCAAGATTTAACCTAAATAACCATTTCTCAAATCACCTACTATCTATGAAGGTTCATGGCTTTCTACTCAAAACCCTTCCCAAAACATCCCTCCCCAAAACAGAAGGAATATTCCCGAGAGGAAATAATAAGGTGATTATTATATTATTCCTTGTTTATGATAAATGTTTATTTCTCATGCTATAATTGTATTAATTGGAAACGTTAATACATGTGTGTTTAATAAACAAATAAGAGTTCCTAGTTATGCCTCCCATATAAACTAGCTTGTTGATTAACAACATGATCAAGGTTTCCTGATCATGGACATTGGATGTTGTTAATAACAAGGTCACAACATTGGTGGAATGATGTGACGAACATTCATCCGAAGTATAGTAATACAATCAAAGTCATTTTGTTTAGATTACTATAACATCAATACAAAGTAACTTTAGTACTTAGACCATGAGATCATGTTAAACACTAACACCGGAAGAGTAACTTGATAACATCAAACGTCACACCGTAACATGATAACTATAAAGGTGGGTTTAGATACTCTGAAAGTGTTATGTAGAGGCTCATGGATCAAGAGTGGGATTTGTCTATCCTGATGATGGAGAGATATACTCTGGGCCCTCTCGGTCATATCAGATTGATATAGCTTGCAAGCAAGTGATGGGGATCACTAGAATGTTATATCACGGGAATAAGAAAAGAGCACATGTCGGTAACAAGATTAAACTTGGTATGGGGATACCGATGATCAAATCTCTGACATAAAAAATATCGCGAGACAAAAGGATTGAGTTACATGCGTAAAAGGTTCTCATAATCACAAAATTCATAATTGAATGTGTGGGAGTCAGTACGAATCTCCAGGTCCCGTTGTTGATTATTGATCGGAGAGGGGTCTTGATCATGTCTGCATTATTCGCGAACTGTAGAGTGACACACTTAAGGGGTACCGACACCATTTGGAACAAATAACTGATGACACACAAGTATAGGGGGTGTATCGTAGTACTTTCAATAAATAGGAGTGTCGATCCCAACGAGGAGCAGAAGGTGTTGAATAGTGGTATGGAGCAGCAAATCCCTGTGAATACTTAGCAAACGGATTTTTAGTGGTTTTATAATAAGGCAACAAAAAAAGAGCAAGTAACAGAAGTAACAAACAAACAGAGCAAGTGTCCCAATCCTTTCTTAGCAAAGGACAAGCTGGTGGAAATACTTATAAGGACCAAATGTTCTCGAGGACACATGGGAATTCTGTCAAGTGCTTTCACTTCAAATAGCTGAGTACTCTTCTCTAGTGTTGTAAGTGTTGTGTGGGTGAACCTGTGATAACATACCGCCCTTCCTAGGACTAATACATACTTGTGATTAAACCCCCTGCAAACATCCGTAACTATAGGAAAGTAATTAAGATATAAATCTAACCACAACCTTAAACTCTGAGATCCTACACTCCCTTGTGCAAAGGTTTCCTAACGGGGATTCAGGTTTCTATCACTCTGGCAATCCCACGATTAGTAGACAAATACACAATGCATTCCCCTAGGCCCATAAATGGTGAAGTGTCATGTAGTCGACGTTCACATGACACCACTAGAAGAATAGCACCACAACTTAAATACTAAACCATTGAATAATAACTCATCATAGATTCACTACTAACAACATGAATTCTCCCATGTCCTCAAGAACTAGATGAACTACTCACAAGACATCATATGGATCAAGATCAAAGATGATATGGTAATGGATAACAATCTGAACATAAACAATAATCCAATGTTTCCACTCACAAGCATCAACTACAATAGTAATTAACACCCGGAAAGTTTCCCCTAAGAACTAAAGCAATATCCAACACAATTGTTATAGCGGGACGGAGTGGTGGTGATGGTGCTGGTGGAGATGATGGTGTGGATGATGATGATCCCGTTGAAGCCTAGCTTGATCACGGTGTTGATGGCGATGGTCTCCCCTCTCCGGGAAGGAATTCCCCCTGGCAGAAATCTCTCTTCCGGAGAGATCTTTCTCTCTGTGTGTTTTCCGCACCCTAGAGGCGGCGGAAATCTATCTGTGGTCGCTCCCCGAGCCTTAGGGTTTCGAAGGGAATATATAGTCGAAGGGGCAGAGTCGGAGGCCGGGTAGGTGGGCCACACCTGCCCTAGGCGCGGGGTCAGGTGGGCCCGCGCCTAGGGGGTGTGGGCCCCCTGAGGCCCATCTCCGTCCCTCCTTCTGACTTCCTTCATATTCTGGTAAAATAATACGTTTCCATATTTTTTGGTATTTTCTGATCTTCATGAAATTGCACCGAAACGCCTTCTTTTCCATCAGAATCCAGACTCCAGCAGTCCATCCTCCAGGAATCATCCAACATGCATAAACAGATGAAAAGTCATAAGTAATACCTCATAATAAGACAGATATCAATGAATAGAGGTAAATTATGATATAGAATGGTGATGCAAATTGGGCATATCAATAAGATGCCAGGAAAAGATTATGAAAGTGCTGGAATTATTTCAATGGAAACCGGAATTGTTTCGGATGAAATTGCTGAAACTGGTTCTTCATGTGATATTGAAATCTTGCAAGGGGTTTTATTTGAATGTTTGTTAATTAATGTAATTAAAAAAATCTGAATAAAATAAATAAAAGAGTTTTATTAAATGAGATCTTGCATTAAATTTGAGGTGAGTGGAATTTTGAGTGGAGGCATGTTTATGTGAGTGGAGGCTTTTTATTTTGATTGGGAGATCCACCCACATGAATGTGGAAGTGGTGGGGGCAGCCACCATGGCTGCCACGCCATGCCCTTTGGGCTACCCCCTCTCCCTATAAAAGGTCCCCCTCTCCTCCTCTCATCTCACACCTCCTCATGAAGGATCTCTCTCCCCCTCTAGAATTTCCCCATGGTCTCGGATCAACGAGATACATGTTCCCGGTGGCTTTTTCTGGAAGGATTTTTTGCTTCCGCTGCTGGTTAATTACTCTGAATGGCATACTGAGAGATCTCCACATGGTAAGAAGGTTAATTCTGTTGAAGAAACCTCCTCTTTGAGTGATAAGATTGATGTTATTATGGCTATGATTGTTAATGGGAAAGCTCCTTTAGATCCAAACAATGCTCCCTTAGCCTCTTTGGTTGCTCAAGAAGATCAAGTTGATGTGAACTTCATTAGAAAGAGCAATTTCAACAATAATGCCTATAGGAATAATTTTGGTAGAAACAACAATTATAGGCCTTATCCTCCTAATAATGGCAATACCTATGGAAACTCCTACAACAATGCTAGAAGTGCCCCCTCTCAACTTGAAGTCATGCTCAAAGACTTTATTAGTAAACAAACTTCTTTCAACAAGACTGTGGAGGAGAAACTTTCAATTGTTAAGAAAAATATATCCTCTTTGTCTGAAGCACAGACCTCCTTGATTAATAAAATGGCTGCTAAACCTGAAACTATGGAAAGTACCTTTGCTACTACTCACGCCATACAAGTTACTATTGATGAAAATGTTAGGCTGTTAGCTCAACTTCATGCTAAGTGGGAAAGGGAAGCTAAAATTGATAGAAACAATAGTGTGTGCACCATCACTAAAATGGATACCACTAAACCACAAGAAGTCACTATTCATCCTCCTACAATGCCTAAGCCTAATGAGTCTACTACTAGTGATGCTAAATTGGATTTTGATATAGATG
Source organism: Avena sativa (assembly GCA_916181665.1). Lineage (NCBI taxonomy): Eukaryota > Viridiplantae > Streptophyta > Magnoliopsida > Poales > Poaceae > Avena > Avena sativa. Next base: position 312,635,533 of record OV702283.1, read on the forward strand.
GTTGCAATATTTCTAAAGTGATCATGTTTTTGCAAAAGCTTGCTAGAAGTCCTGATGCTAGTGATATGCATGTTGCTTTCACTAAACATATTACAGATGCTCTTGTTAAGATTAAGGAAGAGAAGCTAAAACACAAATCTTCTATTCCTAGGAAAGTAAAAGATAGTTGAGAACCCATTATTAATATGCAAGTGAATGACTTTGATCTCAAAGCTTCATGTGATCGTGGTTCTAGTGTCTCTATTATGCCTAGGAAGATTTATGAAATGCTTGATTTGCCACCTTTGCAAGATTGTTATTTGGATGTCCCACTCAATTATAATGCTAAAAAAACTAATGGGGAGTATTAATGATGTTCTCATCATGGTTAACAATGCTTATGTCCCTGTTGATTTCTATGTTTTGGATGTTGAATACAATGCTTCTTGTCCTATTACTTTGGGAAGACCTTTTATTAGAACTGTCGGTGCCATCATTGATATGAAAGAAGGCACCATTAAATATCATTTTTCATTCAAGAAAGGTATTGAACACTTCCCTATGAGGAGAGAGAAGTTGCTTTTTTCTCCTCCTTTGAAAGCAAGGTTTGATGTTAATGCTTCTTCATTTGAAAATACTTGATTATTCTTGCTTCTTGTGCCTAACTTAAAGGCGTTAAAGAAAAGTACTTGTTGGGAGATAACCCAAGAGTTTCCTTGAGTCTTGGAAGTCACTCCTTATCCTTTTTGTTTGCGTTTTGTGCCAAGAATGACCTCTAATGAGAGGAAAGTAAGATTTGGGGAGTTGCTGTCCCGAAACAGATTTCTGTCCTCCACCATAAAAATTAGTGAGGAGTCTCTGTAACTCGGATTGAGCTGACACTTTACGAATAAATCCTCCAGTATGTTAGCTAACTTTCGTTAGTGCAACACTTTTTGATTTGACCAACAGAAGAGTTTTGAAAAAATCGGTTTCTACCTGCTGGTCTGTTTTGAAAGATTTCTGCCATTATTTGCATTTGCTTCTTATTGATTCCTTTTTGAGTTCTCTTTAGGTGAATTAAGCTTTTTGAAGGAGTTGATACAGTAGCTTGTGTTTTTAGTGAAAATTATTGCTGTTCCAAAGCTTTGCCTAAAGGTCTATTATCTTTTAAATACACTAATGTTGCTAATGAAGATTGTGTGAAGTTTTGTATGAAGGAAAAAAATTCAGGTGTAGAGAGAGAATGATGTAATGAGATGAAGAATGGACAAAAGCTCAATCTTGGGGATTCCACCCGGTGTCACCCCAAGAAATATCCAAGAGGTACAAGCGTCAAAGCTCGGGGATGCCCAAGGCATCCCCTTCTTCATCAATAAAAAGCTCAGGTCTGTCTAGACACTTCGTTTTTATTGTTTCATGCACAAGTTCTGTTGTTCTTAGAGCATCTTAGTTTTCGTTTGGTTTGCTAAGTTGTTTAGTTTGCTTGAATAAAGTAGTTTAGACCCCCGTTCTCGCTGTGTTGTTTCAAATAAGTTGCTTGGTGTTGGAAAGGAGTAGGAAGTTCCTGCTTGAAAGTGCAAGAGGAGCTTGCATTGACTGTGACTTAGACTTTAGCATGACATTGATGGCTGACGTGGAGCCTGTAGGGAACCCCAAGAGCAGGGTGTGAAGGAGCACAACAGCAAGTTTTCCCTCAGTACGAAATCGAGGTTATCGAACCAGAAGGAGGAAGGAAACGGCACACAGGTATTGCAAGCAACTCGGAGACCTGCATAACACAAACTCAATACTTTGCCCCAACGAACAGTGAGGTTGTCAAGCTCACCGGTTTGCTGTAACAAAGGATTAAACGTATTATGTGGAAGGTAATGGTTTGCAACAAGTAACAGTGGAAGATTATCAATGGTAAATATTGGACCGGGTCCATAAATCACTAGAAGTGCTCTCCTTAGATTAAAAAACATGGCATGAAGGGTAAACAAGTTACAGCAGGGCAATTGATAGGAACTGAGCAAGGCATAACAATGCAATACCAGACAAAAAGATCCTATGAGATTCGATTGGGCAATACAACAATATACATAGACCGCCATCCAACTGCATTTATGACTAGAAGTCCACCTTCAGGTTATCATCCGAACCCCCTCCAGTATTAAGTTGCAAGCAACAGACAACAGCTTTAAGCAAAGTGTGTAAGGTAAACAATCCACTTGTTCCATGAACAAGAGACTGTTGTTTTCTCCCTAGTAGCAACATCACATCTACAACCGCAAAGATTTTTGTCGCTTCCCTTGGAAACTAGAGGCATGAAACCACTATCGAGCATAAATACCCCCTCTTGGAGTCACTAGCAACTACTTGGCCAAGATAGCTACTAACAACGAAGAGCATGCAAGATCACAAACAACACGGACATGATAGAATTATAAAGACAAAATCATTAATCAATCTAACATAGTAATCTCAATATCCATCGGATCCCTACAAACACAACATGCATGATTACAAATAGATTAGATCTTGATCATGAACGGAGCTCACAAGCTCTATACATGAAAGCACAAGGAGGAGATACAATCATCTAGCTACTACATGGACCCATAGTCCAAGGTGGAATTACTCATGCTTCATACCGGAGAGAAGGCCTCCGAGATGATCTCCCCTCCGGCAGGGTGCCGGGAAGAACTTCAGATCCCCCCGATCTAGGGACGATGGTGGCGGCGGCTACAGAAGGTTTCGTGGAATAATGATCGGGTACTTAGGGTTTCTGCATCGGGGGCTTCTTATAGGCGAAGAGGCGAGGATGGGAGGCGGCCAGGGGCCCTACACCCTACCCAGGCGCGGGGCAGGGCCCACCCGCGCCTAGGGGGGTCTGGCCGCCCTGGTTTGCGTCTCCGTCTCGTCTTCTGGATTCGTGTCCCCCACGGTAAAATATGGACTTTGGCTTTTGTCCCGTCCAATTGCATTAGGAATCACTATACCCAAGCTTTGAAGTTTGTTTGCGTGCCCAGACATCTTAAGCACATGCTCACTGACGGAGCTGCCCTCTTCCATCTTGCAGTTAAAGAACTTTTCAGAAGCCTCATAGCTTTCAGTTGCCGCATGAGTCTCAAAAATCAATTTGAGATCCTCGACAATATCATATGGGTCTGAATTCTCAAACCTTTTCTGAAGCTCCGATTCTAAACCATACAAGATAGCACACTGAACTATGGAGTACTGATTCTTTCGAGCGAGGTAGACATTCTTTACTTCATCGGTAGCATCAGCTGCAGGTGGGTCACCCAGCGGTGCATCCAGCACATAGGTAAAATTACCAGCTGTGAGGACAATCCTCAAATTGCGGAACCAATCCGCGAAGTTGCTTCCATTGTTTTTCAACTTTTCTTTCTCTAGGAACGCATTAAAATTGATGGTAGGGGCTGCCATTGATCTACAACATATTTGCAATAGTTTAGACTAAGTTTATGACAAATTGAGTTCAAATTAATAATAAAATTAATCTAGGTGAACTCCCACTCAAAACAATATCCCTCACATTGTTTTAGTGATCACACGAACCAAATCCACCACATCAACACCGATCATCACGAGAGTTGATATAGTTTCAATGCCGAACAATCGACATGTTCATCATATCTACTATATGATTCATGCTTTACCTTTCGGTGATCCGTGTTCCGAGACCATGTCTGTACATGCTAGGCTCGTCAAGATCAAACCTTAGTTTCCGCATGAGCAAATCTGGCTTGCTCACGTTGTATACACTTGCGGAATCTAACACACCCGATCATCACGTGGTGCTTCGAAACAACAAGCTTTAGCAATGGTGCTAACTAAGGGTGAACACTTTATGACTTGAAATTCATGTGCATGAGGGATCATCTTATAATGCTACCGTCGTCTACTAAGCAATACAAGATGCATAAAGGATTAACATCACATGCAATTCATAATATGTGATATGATATGGCCTTTCTTCTTTGTGCTTCCGATCTCCATCTTCTAGCACGAACATGATATCCATCATCACCGGCATTGCATCAAGGTCAATGACGCTTCTCCATGGTTGTTGTCCACCGGCTTCAACTATTACAACTACTTTGAATAGACACGCGGGTCTTAACATAAATTAAAAACAACCATATGGCTCCTGCCGGTTGCCAACTTACAATAAGGAACATTGCATACATCAAATATAATCACAATCATGGCCATATCACATCACAGCACACCCCTGCAAAACAAAGTTAGACGCCTCTACTTTCTTTGCATATTTTACGTGGTTTGGGGCTTTCAATAAGTGTCGATCTAACTTACGAACAAGAACCACAACATTGATACTAGTATTGTTAATCACCCGTTGTAAATTGGATCTTAACTATGCTAGGAGAAACAGGCACCCGCAAATCCACTTATGCAATACAAGTTGCATGTCAAGCGTGGAGCAAGTCTCATGAACGATGTCATGTAAGGTTAGCCCGGGCCGCTTCATCCCAACATACCGCAAGATGCAAAGTACACAAGAAGCAATCGACAATAAAAGCATCAACGCCCACAATGACCATTGTGTTCTACTCGTGCAACAGATCTACATATAGACACGGCTCTGATACCACTGTAGGGTTTCGTAGCATGGAAAACAAAAAATTTCTACCGCATACAAACAAACAAGCCAAGATCTACCTACTAGATTGTAGCAACGAGTCGATAGAATAACTCACCCTCGAAGATTCCAAAGTGTTTAACGAGAGCGGATTCTCGTGGGTGATGTAGTCGTACTCTTCCCGATCTCAAGATCGCGTAGACGATCCTTCCGGCGCTGCGTTCCGGCAGCGCTCCCGCAGTCGGTCACACGTTCGGTACTCGACGAAGACCTTCCTCTCCCTTGTTCCAGCAGGCAGCGGAGGTTGTAGCACTCTCCTCGCGATTCCGGCAGCACAACGGCGTGGTACCGGAAGTAGAGGGGAGATCTCGCAGGGCTTCGCCTTAAGCCGGAGCGAGTATGGTGGAGTATGAGAGAGTCCCTCGACGATCTAGGGTTTAGACACGCCGAGGAAGAGGTGCTAGATCCGGCGGCTAGGGCTTGGAGGTGCCCAAGTCGGCGGCTAGGGGAGAAACCCTAGGGGGCGGCGGCGGCTATGGTGGGCAGCAGCTGCTAGGGTTTGAGGCGTGGAAGTTGTGTGTCAAGGAGGGGAGCCCTGCCCCTCCTTATATAGGTGGAGGGGGACGGCCGGCCAAGGGGAGGGAGAGGAGTCCCTCCCCAACTCGGCTTGGGTGGGCGCCGCCGGTTGGAGGAGGGAACTCCTCCCCAACTCGGTTTCCCACTCCTCCTCCTCTTTCCAAAAACTGTCGTTTGACTTTCAAACTAGCCGTTTGACTTTTCAAACTAGGATTTGAATAAACCCTCTATTTTGATCAGCGATGACACCGAGTACATGATGCAACCATACCAACTTGATATAACACATTCATGTACCCTTCCCCCCCGGAGTGCCGGACATTCCGAAACCTTCTAGAACATTCCCGACGAAAACACCGGAACCATTCTCCAGTTCCGAAACGAGACTTTCCTTATATGAATCTTATTCTCCGGACCATTCCGGATCTCCTCGTGACATCCCGAATCCCATTCGATACTCCGAACAACATTCGGTCTCTTTCGCATCATTCCATAACTACTCAAACAACGTCGAATCCTTAAGTGTGTCTCCCTACGGTTCGTGAATTATGCGGACATGATCGAGACACTTCTCCGAACAATAACCAATAGAGGAATCTGGAAATTCATATGGCTCCCACATATTTCTACGATTACTTTGCGATCGAATGAACCACTTACATACGATATCAATTTCCCTTTGTCTCACGATAGTTTACTTATCCGAGGTTATGATCGTCGGTATCTCTGCATACCTAGTTCAACCTCGTTACCGATAAGTACTCTTTTCTCGTTCCCGTGATATGTGATCCCTTGTGAGCCAGTCACATGCTTGCAAGCTAATTGGATGACATTTCACCGAGAGGGCCCAGAGTATATCTATCCGTCATATGGATGTACAAATCCCACTCTTGATCCATGTGTTTCAACCAATACTTTCCGAACACTCAATGCCACCTTTATAGCCACCCAGTTACGGTGTGGTGTTTGATGTCATCAAAGCATCCATCCGGTAAAGGTGATATGCATGATCTCATGGTCGAAGGAATTAGATTACTATGTATCAGAAAGCATATAGCAATTGAACTATTAAAATGACTTGATCTTTATGCTACGCTTATCTATAGGAGTATGTCCACCATATCATTCTCCTAACGATATGATCTTGTTGTTAATAACATCTCAATGTTCATGATAGGGAAACCACAATCATTTATTAACCAAAAAGCTAGTATTATATAGAGGCTTTACTAGGGACTTCAAATTAAGTTTACAAATCACACAAGTATTAATGTTTCCTTGTTAATACTATTATAGCATGAATGTAAACATTTATCATAAACACAAAGATATAATAATAACTACATTTATTATTGCCTCTAGGGCATATCTCCAACACATAGATGACACAATGGTTCAAGTTTATTAGGGTAAAAAGAATATAAAGTGTGCTATCAAGTTTGTGAGAGCTTTAATCACTAAGTTTTCACATAACAAAGAGACTTTTTAACTAGAAGGTAGCTGAAAACAAGAATATACTTGGAATGGTGTAACACACCATGCATAGGAGTTTATAGTGGACACTTTGGAATAACTTGGTTTCTTGGGAATTGCAAGCATGAGTAGAACTTACTCATACAAGTGGAGGCTAGCAAAAGACTGGGAGCAACCAACTAAGAGAGCAGTAATGGCCATAATCATGCAGAGCAACAAAACATTACTAATCAAAGCATAGAGTGGTACTACAAGTCAAGTACTAAATGATCATAGAGGCTATAGTGACTTTTCATAGTCATAACATGGTGTGAGCATGTGCCAAGTCAACTCAAACAAAGCATCAAAGGAGAATTCCACAATACTATGCTTTTGTATGCTAAAACAACGCATAATTTTTTCAAGGCACACTAAGCAATCCCAATTGTTTGGAACAAGACATGCTACAGCAATAATCACTAAGCATAAGGTCAAAAAAACACATAGCATGCCATGTTAAAGTCTAAGTCACAGTCAATGCAAGCTCCTCTTGCACTTTCAAGCAGGAACTTCCTACTCCTTTCCAACACCAAGCAACTTATTTGAAACAACGCAGTGAGAACGGGGTCCAAACTAATTTATTCAAGCAAACTAAACAAACTAAGCAAAGCAAAGAAAACTAAGACGCTCCAGGAATAACACAATGTGCATAAAACAATAAAAACAAAGTGTCTAGACAGACCTGAGCTTTTTATTGATGAAGAAGGGGATGCCTTGGGCATCCCCAAGTTTTGACGCTTATACCTCTTGGATATTTCTTGCGGTGACACCGGGATGGCATCCCCAAGCTTGAGATTTTGTCCATTCTTCATCTCATTACATCATATTCTCTCTACACATGAAATTTTCCCCTCATACAAAACTTCACACAATCTTCATTAGCAACATTAGTGTATTCAAAAGATAATAGACCTTTAGGTAAAGATTTGGAACAGCAAGTATTTTCACTAAAAACACAAGCTACTGTAGCAACTCCTTCAAAAAGCTCAATTCCACAAAAGAGAACTCAAAAAGGAATCAATAAGAAGCAAATGCAAATAATGGCACAAATCTGTCAAAACAGACTAGCAGGTAGAAACCGATTTTTTCGAAAATCTTTTGTTGCTCAAATTAAAAAGTTTTAAGCTAACGAAAGTTATCTAACATAATGAGGGATTTATTCGTAAATTTACAGCTCAATCCGAGTTACGGAGACTCCTCACGAATTGTTTTGTTGGAGGACAAAAATCTGTTTCGGCATAGCAACTCCCCAAATCTTACTTCCCTCTCATTAGAGGTCATTCTTGGCACAAAAAGCAAACAAAAATAATAAGGAGAGGTTATTACAAAAGTAATAACTTCCAAGACTCAAGTAAACTCTTGGGTTATCTCCCAACAAGTACTTTTCTTTAACGCCTTTAAGTTAGGCACAAAAAGCAAGAAGAGTCAAGTATTTTCAAATGAAGAAGCATTAACATCAAACCTTGCTTTCAAAGGAGGAGCAAAAAACAACTTCTCTCTGCTCATAGGGAAGTGTTCAATACCTTTCTTGAATGGAAAATGATATTTAATGGTGTCTTCTTTCATATCAATGATGGCACCAACAGTTCCAAGAAAAGGTCTTCCCAAAGTAATAGGACAAGAAGCATTGTATTCAACATCCAAAACATAGAAATCCACAGGGACATAAGCATTGTTAACCATAATGTAAACATCATTAATACTCCCCATGAGTTTCTTTTTAGCATTATCATTGAGTGGAACATCCAAATAGCGATCTTCCAAAGGTGGCAAATCAAGCATTTCATAAATCTTCCTAGGCATAATAGAGACACTAGAACCAAGATCACATGAAGCTTTGAGATCAAAGTCATTCACTTGCATATTAATAATGGGTTCCCAACTATCTTCTACTTTCCTTGGAATATAAGCTTTGTGTTTTAACTTCTCTTCCTTGATCTTAACAAGAGCATCTGTAATGTGTTTGGTGAAAGCAACATGCATATCACTAGCATCAGGACTTCTAGCAAGCTTTTGCAGGAACATAATCACTTCGGAAATATTACAACCATCTATATCAAATTCAAACTTAGCATCAACTAGTAGCAGACTCAATAGGCTTAGGCACTGTAGGAGGAGGAATAGGGACTTCTTGTGGTTTAGTGGTATCCATTCTAGTGATGGTCCACACACTACTATTTTTATCAATTTCAGCTTCCCTTTCCCACTTAGCATGAAGTTGGGCTAACATCCTAACATTTTCATCAATAGTAACTTGTATGGCATGATTAGCAGCAAAGGTACTTTCCATGGTTTCAGGTTTAGCAGCCATTTTATAAATCAAGGAGGACTGTGCTTCAGACAGAGAGGATATATTTTTATCAATAGTTAAAAGTTTCTCCTCCACAGTCTTGTTGAAAGCAGTTTGTTTACTAATAAAGTCTTTGAGCATGACATCAAGTTCAGAGGGGGCACTTCTAGCATTGTTGTAGGAGTTTCCATAGGAATTTCCATTATTAGGAGGATAAGGCCTATAATTGTTGTTACCACCAAAATTATTCCTATAGGAATTGTTGTTGAAATTGTTGTTTCTGATGAAGTTCACATCAACTTGCTCTTCTCGAGCAACCAAAGAGGCCAAGGGAACACTATTAGGATCTAGAGGAGCTTTCCCATTAACAAGCATAGCCATAATAACATCAAGCTTATCACTCAAAGAGGAGGTTTCTTCAACAGAATTTACCTTCTTACCATGTGGAGCTATCTCAGTATGCCATTCGGAGTAATTAACCATCATATTGTCAAGGAGCTTTGTTGCAGCACCCAAAGTGAGGCCCATGAAGGTACCTCCAGCAGCTGAATCCAACAGGTTTCTTGGAGAGAAGTTCAAACCTGCATAAAAATTCTAGATAATCATCCAAGCAGTGAGTTCAGGAGTGGGACAATTCTTAACCATAGACTTCATTCTTTCCCAAGCTTGAGCAACATGTTCATTATCAAGTTGTTTAAATTTCATAATGTCACTTCTCATAGATATAATCTTAGTAGGAGGATAGTACTTTCCAATAAAAGCATCTTTGCACTTAGTCCAAGAATCAATACTATTTTTAGGCAAAGATAGCAACCATCCTTTAGCTTTTCCTCTCAAGGAGAAAGGAAATAGCTTGAGCTTAATAATATCTCCATCTACATCCTTATACTTTTGCATCTCACAAAGTTCAACAATGTTATTGAGATGGGCAACAGCATCATCAGAACTAGCACCGGAAAATTGCTCTCTCATTACAAGTTTCAACAAAGCAGGCTTAATTTCATAAAAGGTAGCATCAGGAGCAGGTGGAGCAATGGGAGTGCTAAGTAAATCATTGTTGTTTATGCTAGTTAAGTCACACAACTTGGTGTTCTCAGCAGAGTTCATTTTGGCAAAGGTGGGCAAGCCAAAAACAGCAGCAGCAGCTAGAGTAGGAACTAATATTTTTTGTGTTTTTGAATAAAGAAAGCAAACCAAACTAAACTAACTTTTTTTGGAGTTTTTGAAAAGAGTCAAACAAAACCAATCAAAGAAACTAAGCAAACTAAAAAACAAAGTAAAGAGAAAGGAAGTGAAGGACTCCCCTTGTGAAGACGTCCTTAGTCTCCCCGGCAACGGCGCCAGAGAAATTGATGGCTGACGTGGAGCCTATTGGGAACCCCAAGAGCAGGGTGTCAAGCAGCACAGCGGCAATTTTTCCCTCGATAAGAAACCGAGGTTATCGAACCAACAGGAGGAAGGAAACGTCATACAGGTGCTGCAAGCAACGCGGAAACCTACATAACACAAACTCAAGACTTTGCCCCAACGAATCAGTGAGGTTGTCAAGCTTACCGGTTTGCTGTAACAAAGGATTAAACGTATAGTGTGGAAGGTAATGGTTTGCAGCAAGTAAACAGGTAACAGTGTAAGATGTATCAATGGTAAAGATTGGACCGGGGTCCATAGTTCACTAGAGGTGATCTCCTTAGATAAACAACATGGCATGAAGGGTAAACAAATTACAGCAGGGCAATTGACAGGAACTGAGCAAGGCATAACAATGCAATACCAGACAAAAAGATCCTATGAGATTCGATTGGGCAATACAACAATATACATAGACCGCCATCCAACTACATCTATGACTAGAAGTCCACCTTCAGGTTATCATCCGAACCCCCCCTAGTATTAAGTTTCAAGCAACAACCAACTGCTTTAAGCAAAGTGTGTAAGGTAAACAATCCACTTGTTCCATGAACAAGAGACCGTTGTTTTCTCCCTGGTAGCAACAACACATCTACAACCGAAGAGATTTCTATCACTTCCCTAGTTTCCAAGGGAAGTGGCAGAAATCTCTTCGGTTGTAGATGTGTTGTTGCCACTAGGGAAAAAACAACGGTCTCTTGTTCATAGAACAAATGGATTGTTTACCTTACACACTTTGCTTAAAGCAGTTGTCTGTTGCTTGCAACTTAATACTGGAGGGGGTTCGGATGATAACCTAAAGGTGGACTTCTAGTCATAGATGCAGTTGGATGGCGGTCTATGTATATTGTTGTATTGCCCAATCGAATCTCATATGATATTTTTGTCTGGTATTGTATTGTTATGCCTTGTTCAGTTCCTATCAATTGCCCTGCTGTATTTTTTTACCCTTCATGCCATGTTGTTTATCTAAGGAGAGCACCTCTAGTGAATTATGGACCCCAGTCCAATGTTTACCATTGATACATCTTCCACTGTTACTTGTTTACTTGCTGCAAACCATTACCTTCCACACCATACGTTTAATCCTTTGTTACAGCAAACCGGTGAGCTTGACAACCTCACTGATTCGTTGGGGGCAAAGTCTTGAGTTTGTGTTATGCACGTATCCGCGTTGCTTGCAATACCTGTATGACGTTTCCTTCCTCCTAATGGTTCGATAACCTCGGTTTCTTACTGAGGGAAAAATTGCTGCTGTGCTGCATCACACCTTGATCTTGGGGTTTCCCAACAAAGCGCTCCGTGTTGACGCAGTGCCATCAGTCCATCCCGATGACGGATAGATATACTCTAGGCCCTCTCGGTGATATCACATTAATTAGCTTGCAAGCAAGTGATATGATCACTAGAATGTTATATCACGGGAACAAGAAAAGAGTACATGTCGGTAACGAGATCAAACTAGGTATGGAGATACCGATGATTGAATCTCAGACATGTAATATATCGCGATACAAAGGGACTGAGTTACATGCGTATAAGGTTCACACGATCACAAAAGTCATCGTTGAATGTGTGGGAGTCAATACAGATCTCCAGGTCCCGCTGCTGATTATTGATCTGGGAGGGGTCTCGATCATGTCTGCATTATTTGTGAACCGTAGGGTGACACACTTAAGGGATACCGACACCATTTGGAGCAAATAAGATGCCACAGAAAGAATTGCAAAGCGCGAGAATTTATTTCACTAGACACCGAAATTGTTTCAGGTGAAATTGTTCAAATTGTTTCTGCATGTGAAATTGAATACTAGCAAGGGGTTTTAGGTGAATCTTTGTTAATTAATGTAATTGACAAAATTCTGAATAAATAAATAAAAGGAGTTTTATTTAAAGAGAGATTATATTAAATTTGGTAAAAAATTAATGGGTTTTGAGTGGGATTTTGAGTGGAGGAAATGGAGGGTCATTTGTGTGAGTGGGAGCTCCACTCACATGAATGGAGGAAGAGGTGGGGGAACCACCTTGGCCGCTAGCCATGGCTTGTGGGCTGCCCCCTCCTCCTATAAAAGGAGCCCCTCCTCTCACTTCTCACTCACACCACCTCGCGGAGGATCTCTCCCCCCTTTAGAATTTCCCCATGGTCTCGAATCAGCGAGATACATGTTCCAGGTGGCTTTTTATGGAAGGATTTGTTGCTTCCTCTGCTTTGCTGGAGCGAGGGCACGGAGGTTGTCGGGGTACCCTAATGTGTGTGCGATCATGGATGCACCATTGTTTTGCGGTGTTCGACTTGATGGTGCTGGACCGGATGGACTTCTTCTCGATCTTGACATCGGCAAGCGTTCGACTAAATCATCCACGAGTACAACCTTGTTAAAGCTTTTCGGTCTTTGAGGGTATGTATTCTATGGGTGTATATCCACTCGTTGCTTGTATCTAGTAGATAGATGTTGGTACTTAGTTGTTCCCATCGTAGGAAATTTTTTGTTTTCTATGCTGCGAACCCTACAAAATGTTTACTACTCTAAAAGATTACTAAACAATGGTTTTTGAAAGAACGGCAAACATTTGATGATGGTGATCTACTTCAAAGTGCAAGTCCAAAGGTATTAGTATTTTACTATACACGCTTTGGACTATGTGTCATGTATATGGAGCCACTTTTGATGTTGATAGATTCTTTTAAAAGGGAAAGGGAGTGCTGAAAGAGAATCTCAGAAATATTTGGCAGAAAAAGAATAGACTAGAATTGTCCATCTTAGGTATATAGATGATATACATGTTATGGTTGTATTATTTGCTTGCTAAACAATGTGGTTCTTGGGTATCGGATACCGAATTGGTTGGTGTGAAATATCATACAGGACAACTCAATTCATGAAGGGCAATGGCCTAAGTAACCAGCAAGAGAATATGTATGTGATGATGTTCATCGAAAACAAGCAAAGTGTTGGCGTATTTCTTGTTGACATCAAAGCTTGCCTTCAAGATTTGTTATTTTTCAGGTATTATGACAACAAAAGGTTGTTCAAATAATTGTCGTATTCCATATAAGATGGATGATTTACATGTCTAGTTGGAGATATCACGTCCATAAAAGTAATTCCAAAAATGTCGCAAGACAAATGATTGAAAGATCACTCACAAAGTGACATCGTCGTTTAAATTATATTGGAAATAAAAATATTTAGAAACTCCATGTTGATAGAATTTTGGAGTCTTTTGATTTTGATCAAATGACACTTGTGATATTTTCCTAGATATAACTGGAATTTCGTTCAAAGGCCAAAGAAAACGAACGACTAAATTATTGGAATTTATACATATTAATGTATGTAGTCCATTATGTGTAGTCATGAGTGATGGATTTCAACTTTATATGCTTTATCTGGAAATTTGAGTGAATATTCACTTAATGAGGAAGAAGTGTGAAATATTTTAAAATGTTCAAAGACTTTCAAGATGAAGTGGAAAATCATTGTAACAAGAAAATTAAGAATTTATGATTTGATCATAAAGGAAGATATTTGAGTTAAAAGTTTAGCAAAACACCTAAAGATTTGCATTTCCTGAAACACCATAGGAATATGGAGTGTTCGAGATATGTAATAAAACCTTGTTTGACATGGTAAGATCAAAGGTGTTATTTATAAAACTGCCACTATATTTTAAAAGATTAAAGCTTTAGAGACTACCGCTTTTACGCTGAAAAGAGCTTGATCCGTTGAAATGACACCATATAAGTTATGGTTTGGGATAGAACCCAAGTTGTCCTTTCTTAAATTTTGGTATGCTAGACATAAGTAAGATGTTTACAACCAAAATCAGATGAGCATGTCTTTGTAGGTTATTTCAAATAACCATTGGGTATTCCTCCATAACACCGAAGACAAAAAGTGTTTATCGCTTAGAACACAAAGTTTCTCGAGAATGATTTTTCATGAAAGGTTAAGTGGGAGGAAAATAAAACTTTGATAAGGTTATTGAACCTTAGCTATATGTGCTGAGTTGCACAACGCTAGAAAATGTTCTGGAGGCAGCCACAATGCTCATGGCTCACGTGCCTCAAAGGTTGTGGTCATAGAGGTCTAAGTTCCTATTGAACCATATAGGTCAGGTAAACAATCAAATACTAAGATTTGAGAGTAAATCATTATTGTTTGACAATGATGAACCGACTACATGCAAAGAAGCGTTGATGGGCCCTGACTCCGTCAAATGGCTTGAAGCCATAAAATCCGTGATAATTCCATACACGAGAAATCAAGTTTTTGAACTTGGAAGACCCTCCGAAAAGGTGTAAAACCTATCGGTCATGTTTGGATTTATAAAGAAATAGACATGACGTAAAAGTTTTTATGACGGATATTTAGTCTGAACGGATTAATGTGGCAACCACTGCATATAATTTTGGTATATGATAGTTGAATAAACAAAACAAAGTTTTTCTAATAGAATGGTTACCTAGGGCGTGTACATGACACGATCCAAAGGGTTTTGTTAAATTCAAAGGATGCTAAAAAGGGATGCAAACTTCAATGTTTGAACTAAGCATCACGGAGTTGTAATCTTCACCGTGATGAAACTGTTAAAGGAGTTTAATTTCATTGGAGACGATGAAGATGCTTGCATTTGCAAGAAATTAAGTGGGAGCGCTAAGACATATTTCTAATATATTATGTGGAGGACATCTTGTTGATTGGAAATGATGTATCTTTTATTGACACAGGTTAAGAATTTCATTTTGATAAAATACTTAGGCAAAACCCAAATATTAGGCATAAATATCTATATGGATAGATTGAGACGCTAATATGGTTGTGCCAAATGTACATATAAGAGATATTGAATGAATTCAATATGGAAACGACAAGAAAGGTTCTTGTCGTATGGAAAGGGTTAAATCAAGATTCAAGTGTATTGACACTTGGTAAGTGAAACAAGATTCAAGTGCTTTGACACTTGGTGAGTGAAATCACAATAATATTTTGATCATACCGTGATATGTACACATCTAGATATGTCCTATGCTCTAAAAGTTATGAGCATATACTAGAATGACTCATAAGATAATCATTGGACAATAGTAAGGATATTATTATGATCTTTTGGAAGAACTAATAATATATTTATGTAGAGGTGAAAAACAGTTATAAATAGTTCATTGTAAAATGTTACATTGATACTAGCTTTGTCAGAAGATTAATTTTATCTCAATTTAAACCATGGGTGACACAGTGTAATGGAAATAAGGTTCCATGATGTATTTGGATGAATTCCAAAGATAAGACATTCTGACGGATACTACAACAAAAGGCTAAGTATATGACTGCTATTATAGCAACAAAGGAGGCATTTGTGTCAAGTAGTTTGTTATCAAACTAAGGTGTGGTTCACAACGGGCTAACACGATAAATGTATATTGTACGACAATAGTATCAACATGATTTAACCCCAGGTAACTAAAGGTCTCACTAAAAGACCAAATTTACACAATGCCATCTCATTGGAAAATGTGTGATGCATAGAGACGCAAAGACATGCAAATACACACGGATCTAAAAGTGTCAGATCCGGAGATTATATTTATCACTAGCAAATGCGTATATGCAACACCAGAAAGCCATAGGTGTCGAATGCGCAAGTTTTTCAAACTAGATTATTATTGACTCTAGTGCAAGTGGGAGACAGAAGGGAATATGCCCGAGATACAATAATAAGGTGGTTATTATCTTATTCCTTGTTTAAAATAAATGTTTATTTCTCATGCTATAATTGTATTAATTGGAAACGTTAATACATGTGTGTTTAATAAACAAATAAGAGTTCCTAGTTATGCCTCTCATATAAACTAGCTCGTTGATTAACAAGATGATCAACATTTTCTGATCATGGACATTGGATGTTGTTAATAACAAGATCACAACATTGGTGGAATGATGTGATGAACATTCATCCGAAGTATAGTAATATAATCAAATTCATTCTGTTTAGATTACTATAACATCAATACTTAGTAACTGTAGTCCTTAGACCATGAGATCATGTCAATCACTAACACCGGAAGAGCAACTTGATAACATCAAACGTCACACCGTAACAGGATGACTATAAAGGTGGATTCAGATACTCTAATAGTGTTATGTAGAGGCTCATGGATCAAGAGTGGGATTTGTCCATCCTAATGATGGAGAGATATACTCTGGGCCCTCTCGCTGATATCACATTGATATAGCTTGCAAGCAAGTGATGGGGATCACTAGAATGTTATATCACGGGAACGAGAAAAGAGTACACATCGATAACAAGATTAAACTAGGTATGGGGATATCGATGATCGAATCTTGGACATGTAAAATATCGCGAGACAAAAGGGTTGAGTTACATGCATAAAGGTTCTCACGATCACAGAAGTCATCGTTGAATGTGTGGGAGTCAGTACGGATCTTCAGGTTCCTCTACTGATTATTGATTGGAGAGGGGTCTTGATCATGGCTGCATTATTTGTAAACTGTAGGGTGACACGCTTAAGAGATACCGACACCATTTGGAACAAATAAGATGCCGGGAAGAGATTATGAAAGCGCTGGAATTATTTCAATGAAAACCGGAATTTTTTCGGGTGAAATGGCTGAAACTGGTTCTTCATGTGATATTGAAATGTTGCAAGGGGTTTTATGTAAATGTTTTTTAATTAATGTAATTAACAAAATTCTGAATAAAATAAACAAAAGAGTTTTATTAAATGAGAGCTTGCATTAAATTTGGTGAAAATTTAATAGAGGTGAGTGGAATTTTGAGTGGAGGCATGTTTATGTGAGTAGAGGCTTTTTATTTTAAATGGGAGCTCCACCCACATGAATGTGGAAGAGGTGGGGGCAGCCTCCATGGCTGCCATGCCATGCCCTTTGGGCTGCACCCTCTCCCTATAAAAGGCCCCCCTCTCCTCCTCTCATCTCACACCTCCTTGCGAAGGATCTCTCTCCCTCTCTAGAATTTCCCCATGGTCTCAGATCAGCGAGATACATGTTTCCGGTGGCTTTTTCTGGAAGGATTTGTTGCTTCTGCTGCTTCATTGGAGCGAGTGCTTGGAGGTTGTTGGGATACCCAAACGTGTGTGCGATCATGAATGCACCACTGCTTTGCAGTGCTGGACTTGATGGTGCTGGACCTGCTGGATCAGCTGAACTTCATCACGATCTTGAAATCGGCAAGAGGTCGACTATATCACCAATGAGTTCATACTTATAAAGCTTTTCGGTCTCCGAGGGTATGTATTCTATGGATGTATATCCACCCGTTGCTTGTATCTAGATAGATGAATCTTGGTGCATATAGTTCCCATCGCAGGAATTTTTTGTTTTTTATGTTGCGAACCCAACAAAAACATAGTTTGTCTAAATAAGGCAATAATTCGCACACTCGTGTATATTTGAATTGCAAATAATTTGATGTATGCCAAGATGTATTTGTATTGTATAAAATACGGATTTTCCATTTTTAAAATATGTTTCTATTTTCTAAATCTCTTTGCGAGTTTTGCCCTTGGTTTTTTAGTAATACTCAGTTTTCCCCTCTCTCTTAGTCACAAACTCTCACACATCTGCTCATTTTGGCTGCTATGCTCTGATTAGTCGAGACAGTTGTCACGCGGATCGTGCCCACCAACCGTTGATCCTCTCTGATCTAGCGGACAATATAGCCCCTATATTTGTCGGGGTTCACCCCTCTATCTATGCAAAATAACAAGTTTGCCATCGGTACTTTAACTCCATAAACAAATGAATTTGAATATAATTTAAAGGGAAAGTATTCAAAGGTGTATAATTTTTGTATATGCAAGTTTATGCATTACATTTTTGTATATGCAAGTATATGAAAATGATAAACTATCAAGATTTTTAGCACAACATTATCATGTCCTAAGTGTGATTTCAAAGTGTTCAAAGCTATATAATTTTCGTATATGCAAGTTTATGTATTACATTTCACTATATGAAAATGATAATCTCTCAAGATTTTCTTAGCACAACATTATCACGTATTAAGTGTGATTTCAAATAGTTCAAAGGTGTATAATTTTCGTATATACAAGTTTATGCATTACATTTCACTCTATGAAAATGATAATCTCTCAAGATTTTCTTTGCACAACATTATCACGTATTAAGTGCGATTTTAAAGAGTTTAAAGGTATATAATTTTTCGTATGCAAGTATATGTATTATATTTCACTCCATGGAAATGATAATCTCTCAAAATTTTCTCAGCACAACATTATCATGTCCTAAGTGCGATTTCAAAGTGTTTAAAGGTGTATAATTTTCATATATGCAAGTTTATGCATTATATTTCACTCTATGAAAATGATAATCTCCCTTTCGACAAAAATGATAATCTCTCAAGATTTTCTTAGCACGTTATTATCATGTCCTAAGTGCAATTTCATAGTGTTCAAAGGTGTATAATTTTCGTATATGCAAGTTTATGCATTATATTTTACTCTATGAAAATGATAAACTCTCAATATTTTCTTAGCACAACATTATCATGTCATAAGTGCGATTTCACGGTGTTCGAAGGTGTATACTTTTTGTATATGCATGAGACATAAAGATTTTAGTTTAGGAACCCCTTTAGTTTATGCATTACTTTTCACGCTCTAAAAATAGTAAACTCTCAAGATTTTCTTAGGACAACATCATCATGTAAAAATTGTAATTTGAAAGTGTTCAAAAGTTGTATAATTTTGGTATATGCACCAGACATAAAGATTTTAGTGAATGCATTACTTTTCACCCTCTAAAAATTATAAACTCTCTTTTACATTAAGAGTTGTATCATTTTTTTAATTTGAAAGTGTTCAAGAGTTGCGTCATTTTCTTATTTATTATACTTCCATCTCCCTAAATCTTAAACTTTGACTTTCACCTCATAGATTCACTTGATTGCAACCGAGACACTAACTCCATAAACAAACTAAATCATCCGAACAGCTCCTCTATCGGTCGCATTCTCCACAGCAAGCACACGCCCAATTAAGCTCCTGAGTTGCGCCAATTGATTTTCCACGGCAAGCGCCCCCTCTAATCGGACAAATTTGGTACGAGATCTAACCTTCCATGCGCACGGTTGCCATTGTCATCCTTCATACGGGTCCACGGGATGGTACCATACTGCGGCCAGGACAAACGGGAGGTCGAAGTGAAGCTAGACATAACTCGCCGGCCAGATAAAGGCCACCATCGTCGGAGAAGAAAAAGAAAGAGGAGGCAACGGCACGGGAATGGGCACAGGGCTGGCTCGGAGTCCCATCTTGCAACGCCAACCTGGATAAGTTGTGGGTTCAATGCTCACATAGATAAGCTATGGGTCCCACGCTGATCTGGATAAGTGCATAGAGATGTTCACTACGGGACCCGACTGAATGCGGCCCCACTTGTTAGCACGTAATGGCAGGGCTGACAGATAGCAAGTTTCAGACCGTGTGAGAGTTTCGGAGAAGGAGCTGGGAAAAGTGAGGAAAAGTTAGGCGGCTGGAAAAAAATAAGTACAACTAACGAAATAGTGGTATAAAAATAGAAATCCCTAAATTTATAATCCTACTATGCTAATTGCATATGCATTACTTTAGATATGATTGTATTGTTGAAGGATGTTGATCATAATGTCATATTCTAATTTTTTTATTTTTAGAGGCTGTATTTGTTGAGAGCTTGCCGGTCGAGAGGTCAGTGATGGATGGTTTCAATGGATACATCTTTGCGTATGGGAAAATGGAACAGGGAAACCTTCACTATGGAAGGTGTTCCGGATAATAAAGATGTTAATTATAGGGCTCTTGAAGAACTGTTTAGGGGTTCCGAGGAGAGAAGCTCATATGGTGCATACACATTTTGTATAAGTATATTGGAAGTCTATAATGAAAAGATTAAGGACCTTCATTACATCTCTAAACTAACGTAAAAAGGTACATCTTCTACATCTTCTCTATTTCTTGTTTAATCTGACATGATAGTAAATCATGGCGCATACTATCATGTTGCATTCGAAGGTTGGACATAAAATAAATTGTTGGCATGACACAAGCGTTAAGTTATTACTATACGTGACATTCCTATGAAATTATTTCAGCATTTGGATAACATTAGTCGGCTTTCTGTTATAGGTTGGTTGCATTTGGTTACTTCTATCAGTCAGATTATCCAATCAATTCGGAATTTTTGTAGGCATTATATGGTTAGGTTATTATTTCTTTTGCAGATTACATCTTAGATAAATCATTTTTGTTGTATACTACATATCAGGTATTCATTTTATTTCCTGAGATTGACGCCTCCAAAGTGTTCAGAGAAGTATATTAGCAGACCTTGCAACACAATGTCATAAAATGGATCTGATTATTATAAGTGAATAAGATGTGTTAATAATTTCATTCAACTCCTTTTTATCTATGGCTTTTGTCGGTTGTAACCTTAGAAAGCACTTGCCGCATATATGGATATAGGCAATACATTTGAGGATACATCCATGAAGCTATTTTCCTATTTTTCCCTTTGTCAATTCTTAGATCTGAGTATTGTGCCTTCATTCACTTTTTTGCGATATTTGTTTTTGCTCCAATAATAAGTATAAAAGTTGTACTCGTTCATTATAGCAATGGATTACTTTGTCATTAATTCCATTCAACCTGTGAAAGATAATATGTGGCTCGAGAAATTATATTGAAAAACTACCAACATAAGTTGGTACTTGGGAGTGAAAAACATACGAATGGTGTTTTTTGAAAGCGTTATGATGATTGTTGTAATTTTCTCTTAATTCACTATGATGATTTGCTAGTGTTAGAAAACACCGGCTTGCAAGAGCAAGTCATTATTGGATTAGAGTGTCTATGAAGTACAAATATGACATTGTTGGGATTGAGTGACTACAAAGCACATGAATTGTTGTTTGAAAGAGAGTAAGGTAGAGAGGGGGAGAAAAAGACCATCAATAACACATTGACTTCGCTCGACATTACCGCCTCCACCAACGTAGCAGCTACTGGACTGCCTTAGTCCGCTCAAGATTAACAGAATGATGTCCACATATCAAGCTACTCATTCCATAACCCAATTAAGAATGACATCCGTAGATCGAGCTACTCATTCCATAATGAGAATGACGGTCGCAAGAGAAAGAAGATGCTACTCAAGGAGACTGAGTAGGATGGACGACTACGAGAGGAAGAACAAAGACGACCTGATAATACCGTACCACGTGATGTGCATTAGGATTCTAGATATTACTAATGTTGAACCACTGAGATATGGACTCCCGCTGCAACGCACGAGCAATTAACTAGTTCCATAAAAAAGTGTTCGAGAACAATATAAGAAGCAGGTGCATCTCTAATATACTCCTAATTCTGATTTGCAAATATTGCGGTCAAGCAAGGATGCATCTCATCTGTTGTTTTGAATGTTTGTTCAAAGGGGTATTGCATGCATTTATATTCACAAAAAGGATGTCATAGATTTTTCTGGATTCGCACATATCTATATATTAAAATACGTAAAGATATATGCAAAACTATATAAGTCTATGATAACCTTTTTAGCACGTAGGGAGTACATGAAGACAATTTTTATTTACCAAATGGTTGAACTTATTTATTCATAAATAAATAATAGAGTCCGACAAAGTTCAACAAAGATCTTAAGCAAGACAAAAGATTATATCAAATATTTGTCAGGCTCCACCATTTTACATCTCATTTTTTGAAGGGCCTAGACCACACTTTATATTAGGATAAGGATAGTACATCTTACAGAAAGACCCAAAGGAAACATGAAAATACAATTTGGTTCCTATCTTTTGCAAAGAGGACCCCAGACACCTAATGGAGAAAGCAATCAGGTCCACAACTTCTTCCTCACAAGCATCTCATCGCTGTCGGAAAAAACATCACTTGGGATGACGAATACCAAGAAGCACTACCTCCCATCAAGCTCATTGGCCAAGAGGAAATAAGGTCGCCATTCGACTAAAAAGAGCAACTGCTGCCAGAAGACCGCCAATCGACCATTGCGGAGGGCGGCTTCGCCTCTAGAGAAGGACGCCCTTCGACCACCGCCATGGGCGGCGTAGCTTCCGAGAACAAGCAATTGCTGATGAGCTCTCCCGAGAGCAATCTCACGTACGCTAGGCCGGAAATCCTCCTTGAGACTTGATGTGGCTAAACAAGGAAGATGAAGTCCCACCTATTCTTCTTCAGATATGCCAACACTCCAAGGCAGGCCGATACCGGGGATGAATCCGCCCGTCCGCCATCTCCTCTCAATGCCACCACTACGAGCAGAGAAGAATTGCAGAGCCGCATCCACCATTTATGCCCAACTATCGACACTAGGCGAGCTTATTAAAGTAGTTGGTGGCATCGCTCGGACCAGTCGTTTGCGGCACCTCGCCACCACAACCAGCTTGAACACCACCACCAACCTGTTGGAGATATGCCCTAGAGGCAATAATAAATGTAGTTATTATTATATCTTTGTGTTTATGATAAATGTTTACATTCATGCTATAATAGTATTAACGAGGAAACATTGATACTTGTGTGATTTGTAAACTTAAATTGAAGTCCCTAGTAAAGCCTCTATACATCACTAGCTTGTTGGTTGATAAATAATTGTGGTTTCCCTATCATGAACATTGAGATGTTATCAACAATAAGATCATATCGTTAGGAGAATGATATGGTGGACATACTCCTATAGATAAGCGTAGCATAAAGATCAAGTCATTTTAATAGTTCAATTGCTATATGCTTTCTGATACATAGTAACCTAATTCCTTCGACCATGAGATCATGCATATCACCTTTACCGGATGGATGCTTTGATGACATCAAACACCACACCGTAACTGGGTGGCTATAAAGGTGGCATTGAGTGTTCGGAAATTATTGGTTGAGACACATGGATCAAGAGTGGGATTTGTCCATCCATATGACGGATAGATATACTCTGGGCCCTCTCAGTGAAATGTCATCCAATTAGCTTGCAAGCATGTGACTGGCTCACAAGGGATCACATATCACGGGAACGAGAAAAGAGTACTTATCGGTAACGAGGTTGAACTAGGTATGCAGAGATACCGACGATCATAACCTCGGATAAGTAAACTATCGTGAGACAAAGGGAAATTGGTATTGTATGTAAGTGGTTCATTCGATCGCAAAGTAATCGTAGAAATATGTGGGAGCCATATGAATTTCCAGATTTCTCTATTGGTTATTGTTCGGAGAAGTGTCTCGATCATGTCCGCATAATTCACGAACCGTAGGGAGACACACTTAAGGATTCGACGTTGTTTGAGTAGTTATGGTATGATGAGAAAGAGACCGAATGTTGTTCGGAGTCTCGGATGGGATCCGGGATATCACGAGGAGATCCGGAATGGTCCGGAGAATAAGATTCATATAAGGAAAGTCCCGTTTCGGAGTTGGAGAATGGTTCCGATGTTTTCATTGGGAATGTTCTAGAAGGTTCCGGAATGTCCGGCACTCCGGGGGGGAAGGGGTACATGAATGTGTTATACCAAGTTGGTATGATTGCATCATGTACTAAGTGTCTTCGCTGTCCAAAATAAAGGGTTTATTCAAATCCTAGTTTGAAAGTCAAACGGCAAGTTTTGGAAAGAGGAGGAGGAGTGGGAAACCGAGTTGGGGAGGGTTTCCCTCCTCCAACCGGCAGCGCACCACCCAAGCCGAGTTGGGGAGGGACTCCCCTCCCTCCCCTTGGCCGGCCGTCCCCTCCACCTATATAAGGAGGGGCAGGGCTCCCTCCTAGAGACACACAAGATCCTCTCCTCTAAACCCTAGCCGCTGGCGCCGCCACCTCCACTGCCGCCGCCGCCGACCTAGGTCAAGCCGCCGCCTAGCAACCCTAGCCGCCGGCCAAGCTTCCTCCTCGGCGTGTCTAAACCCTAGATCGTCGAGGGACTCTCTCATACTCCACCATACTCGCTACGGCTTAAGGCGAAGCCCTGCGAGATCTCCCCTCTACTTTCGGTACCACGCTGTTGTGCTGCCGGAATCGCGAGGAGAGTGCTACAACCTCCGCTGCCTGCTGGAACAAGGGAGAGGAAGGTCTTCGTCGAGTACCGAACGTGTGACCGACTACGGGAGCGCTGCCGGAACGCAGCGCCGAAAGGATCGTCTACGCGATCTTGAGATCAAAAAGAGTACGACTACATCACCCACGAGAATCTTCTCTCGTTAAACGCTTTGGAATCTTCGAGGATGAGTTATTCCATCGACTCGTTGCTACAATCTAGTAGATAGATCTTGGATTGTTTGTTTGTATGCGATAGAAATTTTTTGTTTTCCATGCTACGAAACCCTACAGTGGTATCAGAGCCGTGTCTATATGTAGATTTGTTGCACGAGTAGAACACAATGGTCATTGTGGGCGTTGATGCTTTTATTGTCGATTGCTTCTTGTGTACTTTGCATCTTGCGGTATGTTGGGATGAAGCGGCCCGGGCTAACCTTACATGACATCGTTCATGAGACTTGCTCCACGCTTGACATGCAACTTGTATTGCATAAGTGGCTTTGCGGGTGCCTGTTTCTCCTAGCATAGTTAAGATCCAATTTACAACGGGTGATTAACAATACTAGTATCAATGTTGTGGTTCCTGTTCGTAAGTTAGAACGACACTTATTGAAAGCCCCAAACCACGTAAAATATGCAAAGAAAGTAGAGGCGTCTAACTTTGTTTTGCAGGGGTGTGCTGTGATGTGATATGGCCATGATTGTGATTATATTTGATGTATGCAATGTTCCTTATTGTAAGTTGGCAACCGGCAGGAGCCATATGGTTGTCTTTAATTTATGTTAAGACCCGTGTGTCTATTCAAAGTAGTTGTAATAGTTGAAGCCGGTGGACGACAACCATGAAGAAGCGTCATTGACCTTGATGCAATGCCGATGATGATGGAGATCATGTTCGTGCTAGAAGATGGAGATCGGAAGCACAAAGAAGAAAGGTCATATCATATCACATATTATGAATTGCATGTGATGTTAATCCTTTATGCATCTTGTATTGCTTAGTAGACGACGGTAGCATTATAAGATGATCCCTCATGCACATGAATTTCAAGTCATAAAGTGTTCACCCTTAGTTAGCACCGTTGCTAAAGCTTGTTGTTTCGAAGCACCACGTGATGATCGGGTGTGTTAGATTCCGCAAGTGTATACAACGTGAGCAAGCCAGATTTGCTCATGCGGAAACTAAGGTTTGATCTTGACGAGCCTAGCATGTACAGACATGGTCTCGGAACACGGATCACCGAAAGGTAAAGCATGAATCATATAGTAGATATGATGAACATGTCGATTGTTCGGCATTGAAACTATATCAACTCTCGTGATGATCGGTGTTGATGTGGTGGATTTGGTTCGTGTGATCACTAAAACAATGTGAGGGATATTGTTTTGAGTGGGAGTTCACCTAGATTAATTTTATTATTAATTTGAACTCAATTTGTCATAAACTTAGTCTAAACTATTGCAAATATGTTGTAGATCAATGGCAGCCCCTACCATCAATTTTAATGCGTTCCTAGAGAAAGAAAAGTTGAAAAACAATGGAAGCAACTTCGCGGATTGGTTCCGCAATTTGAGGATTGTCCTCACAGCTGGTAATTTGATCTATGTGCTGGATGCACCGCTGGGTGACCCACCTGCAGCTGATGCTGCCGATGAAGTAAAGAACGTTTACCTCACTCGGAAGACTCAGTACTCCACAGTTCAGTGTGCTATCTTGTATGGTTTAGAATCGGAGCTTCAAAAAAGGTTTGAGAATTCAGACCCATATGATATTGTCGAGGATCTCAAATTGATTTTTGAGATCATGCGGCAATTTGAAAGCTATGAGGCTTCTGAAAAGTTCTTTAACTGCAAGATGGAAGAGGGCAGCTCTGTCAGTGAGCATGTGCTTAAGATGTCTGGGCACGCAAACAAACTTCAAAGCTTGGGTATAGTGATTCCTAATGCTTTGGGGATTTACCGTGTCCTCCAATCACTACCACCAAGTTACAAGAACTTTGTGATGAACTACAACATGCAAAACATGAACAAGACGTTGCCAGAACTCTTTGCCATGTTGAAATCTGCAGAAGTGGAGATCAACAAAGAGCACCAAGTGTTGTTGGTCAATAAGACCACCAAATTCAAGAAAGGCAAGTCTAAGCAGAAGGGACACTTCAAGAAGGGTGGTAAGAAAGTTACCACGCCGACGAAGAAGACCAAGGCTGGACCTAAGCCTGATATTGAGTGCTTTTACTGCAAGGGAGAAGGTCACTGGAAGCGGAATTGCCCAAAGTACTTGGCGGATTTGAAGAACGGCAACATCAAGAAGAAAGGTATATCTGATATACATGTTATTGATGTGTATCTCACTAGTACTCGTAGTAGTGCCTGGGTATTTGATACTGGTTCGGTTGCTCATATTTGTAACTCGAAGCAGGTGCTGCAGAATAAACGGAAGCTAGCGAAGAACGAGGTGACGATGCACGTTGGAAACGGATCAAAGGTTGATGTGATCGCGGTCGGCACGCTATCCCTTCATCTACCATCGGGATTAGTTTTATACTTAAATAATTGTTATTTGGTGCCTGCGTTGAGCATGAACATTATATCGGGATCTTGTTTATTGCGAGACGGTTACTTGTTTAAGTCCGAGAATAATGGTTGTTCGATTTATATGAGTAATATGTTTTATGCACATGCACCTTTGATAGATGGTCTATTCTTGTTGAATCTCGATAGTGGAAATACACATATCAATAACATTGAGGCTAAACGTTTGAAATCGAGCGATAACTCGACCTATATGTGGCACTATCGTCTTGGTCACATTGGAGTGAAGCGTATGAAGAAACTCCATTCCGATGGACTTCTTGAATCACTTGATTTCGAATCACTTGATAGATGCGAAGCATGTCTGATGGGTAAAATGACTAAGACTCCATTTTCTGGTATGATGGAGCGAGCTACGGACTTATTGGAAATCATACATACCGATGTGTGTGGTCCAATGAGTGTAGCATTGCGCGGTGGTTATCGTTATGTTCTTACCTTCACGGATGACTTGAGTAGATATGGGTATATCTATTTCATGAAACATAAGTCCGAAACTTTCGAGAAGTTTAAGGAATTTCAAAGTGAGGTAGAGAATCAACGTAACAAGAAGATTAAATTTCTACGTTCTGATCGTGGAGGTGAATATCTAAGTTACGAGTTTGGCGAGCATTTGAAGAAATGCGGAATACTTTCACAATTGACACCGCCGGGAACACCACAGCGTAATGGTGTGTCTGAACGTCGTAATCGAACTCTCTTAGATATGGTTCGTTATATGATGTCACTTACAGATTTACCGCTATCACTTTGGGGTTATGCATTAGAAACAGCCGCATTCACTTTAAATAGGGCACCATCTAAATCCGTTGAAACGACACCGTATGAATTATGGTTTGGGAAGAAACCTAGATTGTCGTTCCTTAAAGTTTGGGGTTGCGAAGCCTATGTAAAGAAGTTACAGCCGGACAAGCTTGAACCCAAAGCAGAAAAATGCGTCTTCATAGGATACCCGAAGGAAACTATTGGGTATACCTTCTATCATAGATCCGAAGGCAAAATCTTCGTTGCCAAGAATGGATCCTTTCTAGAGAAGGAATTTCTCTCGAAAGAAGTGACTGGAAGGAAAGTAGAAATCGACGAGGTTGTCGAACCTTCTCTCGAAATTGCGAGTAGCGCAGCACCGGAAGAAGTTCCAGTGGTGCCTGCACCAATTAGAGAGGAAGCTAATGATGATGATCATGAAACTTCGGTTGAAGTTGCTACAGAGCCTCGCAGGTCAACAGAACTCGTACCACTCTAGATTGGTATGATCCCGTTATGAGTGTCATGTTGGTGGATAACACCGATGACCCCGAGACATATGAGGAAGCAATGATGAGCCCAGATTCCAATAAATGGCAAGAAGCCATGAAATCCGAGATTGGATCCATGTACGAAAACCAAGTGTGGACTTTGGTGGACTTACCGGATGGCCGGAAGGCTGTCAAGAACAAATGGATTTTCAAGAAGAAAACAGATTCTGATGGTAATGTTACTGTCTATAAAGCTCGACTTGTCGCAAAAGGGTTTCGACAAATTCAAGGAGTTGACTACGATGAGACTTTCTCACCAGTAGCGAAGCTAAAGTCTGTGAGGATTATGTTAGCAATCGCTGCATATTATGATTATGAGATATGGTAGATGGATGTCAAAACATCATTCCTCAATGAAGACATTGATGAAGAGTTGTATATGATGCAACCCAAAGGTTTTGTCGATCCTAAAGATGCTAACAAGGTATGCAAACTTCAACGGTCCATCTATGGATTGAAGCAAGCATCCCGAAGTTGGAATCAATGTTTTGATAAGGTGATCAAAAGTTTTGGTTTTATACAAACTTATGGAGAAGCTTGTATTTACAAGAAAGTGAGTGGGAGCTCTGTAGCATTCTTAATACTATATGTAGATGACATATTGTTGATTGGGAATGATGTAGACCTTCTTAAAAGTGTCAAGGAATATTTGAATAATAGTTTTTCAATGAAGGATCTTGGCGAAGCAGCTTACATATTAGGCATAAAGATTTATAGAGATAGATCAAAACGCCAAATATCATTGTCACAAAGTACATATTTGGACAAAGTTCTAAAGAGGTTTGGAATGGAAGATAGCAAGAAAGGGTTCTTGCCCATGTTGCCCAATACGACCTTGAGTAAAACTCAAAGTCCGACATCGGCAGAAGATAGAGAAAGGATGAGTAAGACTCCCTATGCCTCAGCCATAGGATCTCTAATGTATGCCATGCTATGTACTAGACCCGACATTGCATATGCTGTTAGTTTAACTAGCAGATATCAAAGTGATCCAGGAGTGGATCATTGGACAGCGGTCAAAAACATCCTTAAGTACTTGAGAAGAACTAAGGATATGGTTCTTTCTTATGGAGGTGATGAACAGCTCGTTGTTAATGGTTACACCGATGCTAGTTGGAACACCGATCCGGATGATTCTAAATCACAATCTGGATACGTATTTATTTTGAATGGTGCAGCAGTTAGCTGGAGGAGTGCAAAGCAAAGCGTTGTGGCGAGATCTTCAACTGAATCGGAATACATGGCTGCTTCGGAAGCTTCACAAGAAGCGATATGGATGAAAGAGTTCATTACAGAGCTGGGTGTGGTTCCTACTGCGCTGGACCCAATGTCTATCTACTGTGATAACATGGGCGCCATAGCCAATGCGCAAGAACCAAGGTCACACAAGAAGCTGAAGCATATCAAGCTACGTTTTCACGCTATTCGAGAACATATCCAAGATGGGGATATAAAGATTTGCAAAGTACACACAGATCTGAATGTGGCGGATCCGTTGACTAAACCTCTCCCGAGGGCAAAACATGACCAACACCAAACTGCCATGGGTGTTCGGTATATTACCATGTAATCTAGATTAGATGACTCTAGTGCAAGTGGGAGACTGTTGGAGATATGCCCTAGAGGCAATAATAAATGTAGTTATTATTATATCTTTGTGTTTATGATAAATGTTTACATTCATGCTATAATAGTATTAACGAGGAAACATTGATACTTGTGTGATTTGTAAACTTAAATTGAAGTCCCTAGTAAAGCCTCTATACATCACTAGCTTGTTGGTTGATAAATGATTGTGGTTTCCCTATCATGAACATTGAGATGTTATCAACAACAAGATCATATAGTTAGGAGAATGATATGGTGGACATACTCCTATAGATAAGCGTAGCATAAAGATCAAGTCATTTTAATAGTTCAATTGCTATATGCTTTCTGATACATAGTAACCTAATTCCTTCGACCATGAGATCATGCATATCACCTTTACCGGATGGATGCTTTGATGACATCAAACACCACACCGTAACTGGGTGGCTATAAAGGTGGCATTGAGTGTTCGGAAATTATTGGTTGAGACACATGGATCAAGAGTGGGATTTGTCCATCCATATGACGGATAGATATACTCTGGGCCCTCTCGGTGAAATGTCATCCAATTAGCTTGCAAGCATGTGACTGGCTCACAAGGGATCACATATCACGGGAACGAGAAAAGAGTACTTATCGGTAACGAGGTTGAACTAGGTATGCAGAGATACCAACGATCATAACCTCGGATAAGTAAACTATCGTGAGACAAAGGGAAATTGGTATTGTATGTAAGTGGTTCATTCGATCGCAAAGTAATCGTAAAAATATGTGGGAGCCATATGAATTTCCATATTTCTCTATTGGTTATTGTTCGGAGAAGTGTCTCGATCATGTCCGCATAATTCACGAACCGTAGGGAGACACACTTAAGGATTCGACGTTGTTTGAGTAGTTATGGTATGATGAGAAAGAGACCGAATGTTGTTCGGAGTCTCGGATGGGATCCGGGATATCACGAGGAGATCCGGAATGGTCCGGAGAATAAGATTCATATAAGGAAAGTCCCGTTTCGGAGTTGGAGAATGGTTCCGATGTTTTCATCGGGAATGTTCTAGAAGGTTCCGGAATGTCCGGCACTCGGGGGGGAAGGGGTACATGAATGTGTTATACCAAGTTGGTATGATTGCATCATGTACTAAGTGTCTTCGCTGTCCAAAATAAAGGGTTTATTCAAATCCTAGTTTGAAAAGTCAAACGACTAGTTTGAAAGTCAAACGACAAGTTTTGGAAAGAGGAGGAGGAGTGGGAAACCGAGTTGGGGAGGGTTTCCCTCCTCCAACCGGCAGCGCACCACCCAAGCCGAGTTGGGGAGGGACTCCCCTCCCTCCCCTTGGCCGGCCGGCCCCTCCACCTATATAAGGAGGGGCAGGGCTCCCTCCTAGAGACACACAAGATCCTCTCCTCTAAACCCTAGCCGCTGGCGCCGCCACCTCCACTGCCGTCGCCGCCGCCGACCTAGGTCAAGCCGCCGCCGCCTAGCAACCCTAGCCGCCGGCCAAGCTTCCTCCTCGGCGTGTCTAAACCCTAGATCGTCGAGGTACTCTCTCATACTCCACCATACTCGCTACGGCTTAAGGCGAAGCCCTGCGAGATCTCCCCTCTACTTCCGGTACCACGCCGTTGTGCTGCCGGAATCGCGAGGAGAGTGCTACAACCTCTGCTGCCTGCTGGAACAAGGGAGAGGAAGGTCTTCGTCGAGTACCGAACGTGTGACCGACTGCGGGAGCGCTGCCGGAACGCAGCGCCGGAAGGATCGTCTACGCGATCTTGAGATCGGAAAGAGTACGACTACATCACCCACGAGAATCTGCTCTCGTTAAACGCTTTGGAATCTTCGAGGGTGTTATTCCATCGACTCGTTGCTACAATCTAGTAGATAGATCTTGGCTTGTTTGTTTGTATGTGATAGAAATTTTTTGTTTTCCATGCTACGAAACCCTACACAACCACCACACGCAGCTCGCGTGCGTGGATGACAGCCTCCAGAACGACATGAATTCGAGACCAGCATATAGCGAAACCAACAAAATCCACTTTTATTCCAAATAGTATCTACAAACCTAGATCCGACGCCTCTCCTAGACCATCTGCGATCGGCCTGGCTTTGCTTGGACGACTCTCAAGGAGGTGAAGAAAGGAGAGGTTTCGAGAAAGAAGGAGAGCAATATTTTGCATCTCATATGATCTCTAGACTTGGGTGAACATAGATGACCTATAACATAATAAAAGGGCTAACCACTCAAGTTTTCTAAAAGTCGCTCATAAGGTGCACACACACTTGTAAGGCAGGATGCCGAATCATTATTTCGTTGTTACTAATACATAACATGCTCAATGATGGTTCATGATTACTTAGTTGATCTAAATCGTTAGATGAGTAGATCAGACGGCTTAGGACGCCAAATCAATTCAAAGGCTCTCTCAAGTTTCTAAAAGCCGCTCGTAAGCCGCACATACACTTGCAAGGCATTATGCCAATTCATTACTTCGTTGTTACTAATACAGAGTGTGATCTAAGATGGTTCGGGGTTACTAAGTTGATGTAAACCGTTAGATAAGCAGATCAGACGGCCGAGGATGCCAAATCATCGTAAGGGTTCTTAGCTAGGTGAGTTTTACTGTTTCCTAATAACTAATAACTAATAATAATTGTAGAAGAAAAGAAAAATCAAGACAATTTAATCACCTACAAACTAAACTCGACACTACAATAAGCTTCATCAGACCTTCATCACCGTCAAGAAATGCACCAAATGACCGCATACTCCTCGTTATCTATATTGTTAGCCATAATAATCACATGGAAGGATAGATCTGTGACGACGTGCATTATAAATTTTTGTTCGTGCTTCACCAGCTTGTTGATAGTAAGTGTCACTGACTATGTGCAGATTGCAACATCTATAACTGCTGATCATGTGTTTTTTCTCTATGTGTCCTCTATTTCAAAGTACAAGACGTTTAAATTTTGTCAAAAGTTATAGTTTTATAAGTTTGATAAAAATATATAGAATAAATAGCAAATAAACTTCAAAAACATAGTTCCTAGTGAATCTACTACAGTATTACCCCCTCCGTTTCAAAATATAAGATGTTTTAGGTTTGTTAAGAAAATGTATCTAAACTTGTTTTAGTATATAGATTCACTCCAAACTTTAGTGAACTTATATACTAAAAGTAGTCTAGATACATTTGTTTCAGAAACCTAAAATACCTTATATTTTGAAACAGAGGGAGTAGTATATATTTTTACAAACTCAATCGAACTTTGATAACTTTAATAAAATTTACATAAACTTAGAACTCCGACCCACCGAACCCACCCAGTACCATAGAACATTCTACCCAACGTAAGCTCCAGCCGTCAGACTAGGCCCAACCCAGACTGACCCGGCCCGGCCCTTCCAAGCCGAAGCGCACGACACCTATTGACCCACCTGCCTTCTCGTCCTCGTCCTCCTCCACCTCGCTCCCCCCCCCGCCGCTGCCCGCCGCGCAAAACCCCGCCCTACTCATATTCACCTCGATCCCCATCTCCCTGAACCAGATCGAGCGGCCCCCAACTTCTGCTCCCAAGCCGGCAGGACCATCCCAGAGTCTTTCGCCGCTCAAACCCACCCCGGGTTCCTCGCTCCGCCGCCGCCTTCTCCCGCCGAAGCACGCATGTTACGGGGCTCCGTTGTCCCATGATCTTCCACCGCTGATCCCGTCTGCTGCTGCTGCTGGACTGGCGCAGGCATCCGGAAGGGACGCGATTCCTTTTGCTGGTAAGGAAGCCCTAGCTTCCTCGGATTATTGTGCGTTTTGCTCTTGGTCGTGGATAATCGAATCCAACCAGATCCCTTTTTTCGAGATCGGTCTCAGTTGACCCAATCCCATCGGTAGGACTGTCAAGGTGTGGGTGCATCCGCTAGCAAGCTTTGTATTCAGGTCGATGAACTAATTACTACTTTTGAGATCCTGAACAATACGCGAGTGAAATTTTATTTCCAGATAGTATATTTCACTGAACCCCCATGCCTCGTGTTAAATCCCCCATTGGATGGTGGTTTATCTGTGCTCCTAAAGGTGGATGCCTAGGTGCTTGGTGCACCATCCTGCCTGTGTGCTAAGTACCAGTGTGTCGCCCAACTAGCGTTGTGGTGAACAGCCGTATTTTGACCACGTGTTTCCCTAGATGTGGGATCATTAAGTTTTCAGTTGAAAACTTCTAGGATTTTGACAGAACATATTAGGGGTCAGAGTAATTTGCCTTGTTTTGATCGTGTTAATTTCGGGTAATATGTGAAGTAGCGCTTCGTGTTTTGGCATTATCTGTTTGACCCAGTAACCAAAAGAAACTCGATATGTCATTTGATTTTTATGTGGTAATTCAGTTAACTCAGTTGAGTAACTTTGAGGTTTTGCAACTCAATTTGAAATTTTCCTAGATGTTGTATCTTTTCTAGCTCCAAAATTGCCCAACGTGTTCCCATAGTTATGTCAACCTGCCCTATTGCGGAGCTTTATTAACATACTGGGAATTATACGATCCCAAATTCGTTATCAAATATCTGCATCTTGACTAGACCTATTCATCCATGTTTAACTTGAAATAATTTGTTGCTGGTTTGTATGTTAAGCTACTCCAGTTTTCGATACATATCCACCTCTCAATGCATCGTGTTGGGAGTGCTGGAAACGCAGCCGGTTCAAGTCGACCCAGAAAGGAGAAGCGTTTTACATACGTGCTCAATGATGCTGATAATAAAAAGGTCAGCACTGCTTTGTAACTAACTATTGTTGTCAGTTTAATTTGTTTGTAACTAGTTATTCTTAGGTACTTCAGTAAACTTGACACAATTCTTCTTCCACCAAAAAGGTCTTATGCATTCCCTTCTGTTTGTTTTTCAGCATTGTGCCGGGATCAACTGCTTGTCATACCTAAACGCATCTGCTTCTGGTACAAGCGATTATCTTTTTACCGGCAGTCGCGATGGTACCTTGAAACGATGGGAGTACCAAAATGGGGATGCAAACTTCTCAGCAACTTTTGAGTCACATGTTGATTGGGTATATTCTCCTTGATCCCTGTGCCAGCTGCTTTTGTATGTATTTTAAAGTAGTGGTGAAGTCTTTATTTGAATTGCTAATGAACCATCATGTTTCTAATTTTTATAGTTCAAAACTTCAACATGAGTCTTTTCGGTTATCACACCCTTTCTGTGAGTTTCAACATGGAGAGAGGGGGATATATGATTGATTATTAGTGTATTATACTCTTGTTAACATATTTTAGTATGACAGAATCAATTCGTTTCTGTTTGTTCTTTGTTATTTTCCTTTTTTGATGTGCATTTCTTAGTTGTGATGTTCAAGTACTGTTTTGTGTATCCTTAGTAAGTGGCGAGTCGGTGGCAGGTCACCAGGACAATAATTGGGAGCATGGGCCATTCCATGTAACCTTTGCCATACATGCTAATCTTTTTGTTACTTCTATTCGCATAAAACATGATAAGTTGACAGAAGATTCTCCTATGTTTTATGATTCTTCGTCAAAATATGAAAGTTAGGCGGGGATTCTGTCAGGCGGATGGATACATACATCCTTCATGGGCTTGGAACTGATACTTAATTTGTGCTTACATTTGTGGACTCTCTTGTATTCCTGACGGAGTAGTGCCTGTTGTTTAAGCAGTTACCTTTATTATGCAGGTTAATGATGCCATTATTGTTGGCCAAAATCTTGTTTCTTGTTCCTCAGATACCACTATAAAGGTTGGTTGTTTCAGCGGTCCTTGTTATTAAATATTCATTGTAGGACGTACATGCATTTTAATCTCTATTTTTCACAGGTGTGGAATTGCTTATCAGATGGGGCTTGTACCAAGACTCTCCGCCAGCATTCTGATTATGTGATCTGTCTTGCTGCAGCTCAAAAGAATGTATGTTGTCAGACCTATGTCTCTCCAAAACTATTAGTTTTTATGTGCTATATTTGACATGCTTCTTGTGCCTTCCTATTGTAGAGCAATATTGTAGCCTCTGGTGGCCTTGGTGGTGAGGTCTTCATATGGGATCTTGATGCTGCTCTTGCTCCTGTATCCAAGTCTGCAGATGCAAAAGAGGATGAGGTTCCTAATGGAAACTCCGGACCTGCTCTGTCAACTTTGTGCAATGTAAATTCTAGTGGTAACATTGCTTCCACCAACGGAAAATCACATGGGTCCAGTCCGATTGCTGCCAAAGGTCACAAGGATTCAGTTTATGCATTGGCTATGAATGATACAGGAACCTTGCTTGTCTCTGGTGGTACTGAAAAGGTATTACACTTCATTTCCAGGGACAAGTGTGGGGCCCGCTAACTGCCATTTTATTTTGGACGTTTTCTTATCGACTTCTACTGGTTTGATATAGGTTGTTCGTGTTTGGGATCCCAGGACAGGTTCAAAAAACATGAAATTGAGAGGGCACACTGACAATATCAGGGCTTTGCTTATTGATTCCACTGGAAGGTTTGTGTTTAGGCAACATCAAGTGCTCTCATAGATTCATACAAGCTATTCCTCTTCACCTTAACAAGATCGTGTAAAACTTGAATTGTCTTTCATATTGTTATGATACTTCACATTGGTCACCCAAATCTCTTGTAGCTTGTGCTTGTCTTCTGCCAGAATAATGTATAGCTGATGTTTTTAGTTTCCCGTAGCATACTTCTGTATGCTGTTGTAGTGTAAGTTGACATGCGTTCCTAATTGACAGCTTTACTTCATACGGAGCTTAGTTTACCAAGTTCAATGTAAAGTGTAGTTTGACCTTGTACATTTGTGGAAAATAAAAGAGCAGTGGGTAAGGCAGAATTGTTTTTTGGGACTTGCCCCAGTACACGATTTGATGTATTGAGTGCAATAAGTGGTTATCATGACATTAGATGTTTCAAAGGTTAATTGTATTTTGTATAGTACAATCCTGACAATATCATGGCCGTCTATGTGTTCCGAATATACTTATAAACCATAAATTTAACATTTATACATGTTCTTGGTCAAGCATTTAATTTGCTATAGTTGCAGTGAACAACAAGCCATTTATATTTTGGAGAAAGCTTTCCCTGAATCTTTTTTGTGTGTGTAAATAAGCATCCACTATCTGTTAAGCTGCAATATTGATGTTATCAGTAGTACAAATCAAAGCAGTACTTCGGCAATGAAATAGATTGAGTGTGTGAACGGACATAATTACCGGTGTCTTTTTCCTGCTTATCATCCTAGTCAGGCAACGGGCCATGTTTAGCCCCTTTCACGTGTTATAGTTGCTGACGTGGAAAGCACTCATATGGCACAATAACTCACTAGGATGTGCATGCTGTGGTTGTGGCAGCTGGCATGTCATATTTCGAAGGAATTCGTGGTTTCCAATGGTTAAATTACTGATTTTCACTATATTAATGAATTATGTTGATCAACACAAGAGATTGCTTTCAGGCTATAAGGAACTTTGCTGAATCCCATTTATTTTCGTTGGAAGTTTGAAGTATGTTAACCCTGCGTGTAACATGTTTTTACAGGTACTGTCTGTCAGGCTCATCTGATTCAATGATAAGGTAAATACACAGCTCATCTTTTCCGTATCTGGTCATGATGCTAGTTAGCATCACATAGATGTGAATAATCACACGTTATCATTCAACGAATAATTTTGGGCATCGTGTCTACATATGTTAATACTTTGCAGACTATGGGATCTAGGACAGCAACGTTGTGTGCATTCATATGCGGTTCATACTGATTCAGTTTGGGCGCTTGCAAGCACCCCTTCATTTGGTCATGTTTATAGTGGTGGAAGGGATCAGTCCGTGAGTAAAACAATCTCATTTTGTTAGAATAATGGTTTATAAGTTCTAAGTTCTTAACTTCTCTGTTTCCTGTTGTTACAGGTGTACTTGACAGATCTCTCCACACGAGAGAGTGTCTTACTATGCACAAATGAACATCCAATCCTGCAGTTATCCTTGCAAGAAGATACAATATGGGTTGCAACAACTGATTCTTCTGTTTATGGATGGCCAGCCGAAGGGCAAACACCACAAAAAGTTTTTCAAAAGGGTGGCTCATTCTTAGCTGGGAATTTGTCATTCTCAAGGGCAAGAGCTTCGTTAGAAGGATCAGCACCTGTAAGCATGACATATCTTCAGCCATTAGGTTACTTTATCAGATACACTGTGTTCTGACACTGAGCAATGCCTCACATTTCTTAGATGCTCCATAATAACTCGCTATTTGAAAGAGATGCAATCTGTGATGATAGTTTCACCTCCTGTAGTCGATGATCTAATTGTGTACATAGATACTAAC
The DNA here is from genome assembly GCA_916181665.1 of Avena sativa. Classification (NCBI taxonomy): domain Eukaryota; kingdom Viridiplantae; phylum Streptophyta; class Magnoliopsida; order Poales; family Poaceae; genus Avena; species Avena sativa. Next base: position 312,673,803 of record OV702283.1, read on the forward strand.
TTGTTACTAGTCTAAACTAACTTTGGAAGGCAAACAGTAAAAGTTAAATTCCGAAGACAAATTATAGAAGATCTACCGGATTGTGCATTGGAAAGTTCATTTTATTTCCTTAGAGTCTTCTGTACGTGCTCATGATTCACATTTAATTGATCTACTCGAACACTATTCACTCAGTTATCTTCTGCTAGTACATGTTACAAAATTTTATTTTCTAATTCACTTCAGGTACCTGTATACAAAGAACCATCTTTCACTATTCCTGGAGTTCCAGCAATAGTTCAACATGAGATCATGAATAATAGAAGGCATGTCCTGACAAAGGTGATTATAAGATAGTTTAGAATTGTCTCTGCTGTTATCAAATGCAACAAGTCGCATCATCCACGTTGATCCTATTTTACAGGATACTGTTGGTTCAGTCAAATTATGGGAGATTACTCGAGGAGCTGTTATTGAAGACTTCGGCAAGGTTCCTGTTCCCTCTCAGTGTCTTGATTGAACTTTTTCTCAAGGATGTGAAAATTTAACAACTAGCAGCATTGCTAGTTCGTATTCCAATTTGATTAGTTCACAGTTCGCACTTGATTGTTTTGAATAAACTGGGTGTTTGCTAGAATGTTAAGCCTCTTCATTTTGTTTGTGCAGATTTCTTTTGAGGATAAGAAAAAGGAGTTATTTGAGATGGTATTACTGATAAAATTATTATTTCTTTATTGTGTAAAAAAAAAGGTTCTGCATTAACTATGGAACATGCTTCTCCATTTTAGGTTAGCATACCTGCATGGTTCACCATGGACGCTCGATTGGGATGCTTGTCTGTCCACCTGGATACCCCACAATGCTTTTCTGCAGAAATATATGCAGTTGACTTGAATGTTTCTGGAGCACAGGAAGATCTAAAGGTTGGCACAAAAACATATCATTTAGCACACTCTGGTTGATTTTGTTTTAAGCTTACTCATTGTTTAGAAATTTGTTGCATCAATAGCTCAGCTATGTTCTTATGTTACAATAAAAAGGTTGATATATTTTTCCTTTTTACTGTAAACCATTCTTTATATCTCTTAAAGAATTCCGCTTTGCCAAAGTATGGCTGCCACTAGGAAGTTGTATTCTTGCTGCACCCAATATCATCTTCTGAAAATTGTCCAAAAATTTGTGCAGATTAATTTGGCTCATGAGACTCTTCGTGGCTTGTTAGTTCATTGGAGTAAACGAAGGCCAAAACCTGGCTCTCACAGCTTGTCAAATGGTGATGGTTCAACAGGGAAAGATGTATCTTTGAAAAATTTACCCCATCCAAGATCTGAGGTGGATGATGGACCTGAAAACCATGCAAACCATGTGCTTCCCTCGTTTGAGTTCTCTACGGTTTCACCTCCATCAATTATCACGGAAAGTTCCAGTGGAGGGCCTTGGAGAAAGAGAATTACTGATTTGGATGGAACTGAGGATGATCTCCCATGGTGGTGTGTGGATTGCACCGAGAACAATCGATTTCCAAAAGAGAATACAAAGTAAATTTTCATCTCAAACTCTTCTTTTTCGGGGATGTTATTTTTCTTTGATGTCTTTGAAATATGTTTGCTGTCCTGGATATAATCGACCTTTGTAAATAAGAATAGCAAAGCATTTTAGAAGGCAAAACACTTTGTTGCTAAGCCCAGATTTCTGCGATCACGCCTAACTTTTTAAATTATTGTAAGTTTGTTGTCAAGCCATTATCCTATAGCCTCAAACCATTCAGTTACGATGTGTTTTCGTACATGTACTTTTCCATGTAGCCATGATGACAAGTTTCTGTGACTCTAAAGATGGTATGCTTTTACTGCTGAGTCATTATTCATCCTTGAATTCAAAGTTGTTATGATTTTACTTTTGAGTATTTGTTCATACTTGATTTTTTGTGAACACATATTACCTTCAATTAATGTCCGACTAGTTTTATTCCTGCAATATACCCTAATAGGGAAGATCCCACTAGTAATTTGGAATTCATGTGACATGAACAGTTCGAAATTTTGCAATGAATGTTTTATATTTATTTCATTTCTTTGTTAGAGCAGATGTCGCCACGTACACCTATGCTACACACCTATATATGAATTATCATGAAGCTGTGTTGGTTTCACTTTGCATCATAGTGATCCTTTTCCTATCAAGTGTTGCTGAAAATCTGAACTGAAGGGAAATACAAGAGCAAATGGGAATCTAAATATGATGCTTTCTGCTTATATTATTGTGATAGAGAGTGCATTGGGGGTAAATTTGCTCCTGACGCGGCTTCCTTTTTGCAAATGTAGGTGTGGCTTTTATTTGCATCCGGCTGAAGGCTCACCTGCACCAAACATAACACAAGGGAAACTCAGTGCTCCACGGATACTGCGGGTTCTTAAAGTAAGATGTTCTTGAAGTAGGTTCTATAGAACAAATGAAAGATACTGAGTTGCATATGGTGAAATCATCTCGACTGGAAAATGTATGCGGTGACGAATGGAAGCAGCTTTCGGTGACTCATAGAAGGACCAGATGTGAATCAGCTACATACGTGGGGAGAAACATGGACATAGCTAACTAACCAGACCTTTTTGTCTAGGGAGCTTATTAATTAGGCTTTATTTATTTAGCTTTATTTTGCGTGAGCTAACTACTTACATAATAGGTGTCTAACTGACTAATTTTTTCAGCATTCTAGAGCTGAATCATACAAATATTCATAATAGGACTGGATAACATAGTTGCGTATTATGAGCACATTATTGCCATTGCTATGTCTCATTTTTCAGTACTAAATTTGCTTTTGTGTACAGGTTGCTAACTATGTGGTTGAGAAGCTTGTTCTTGAGAAACCGTTGGATGGAAGTCCTGACAGCACGTTTGCCATGGGTTTGAGCTCTGGTCAACCACAACTCTCGGCCCTAGATAGTTCTTCAAGGCTTGGACTAAAGCCATGGCACAAACTAAAACCTTCTGTTGAGATATTGTGCAACAACCAGGCAAGTATTTGTATCTATAATTTTGCTCTCTCTTTAGATGTACTTATACAGTTCTACCTGTGGTGGCAAAATGGAAACACAGCCCTGTTTCTGCATGAACTATATTACATCAAATGTTTACCAAGTGTCTATGTTGCAACAGATCAAATGCATCAATATTATCCAGAGAATTCCTCTTTTACCCAGCATCCTTCTCCAATAATTGCTCCTTGTTTCATACCCACTCTAAAGGAAGGGTGTAGCTTACAAACTAAATTTTGTTTTTATTACAAGCTTAATTCATAGCATCTGCAAGTCAAAAAGTTTATACTCCCTCCGATCCATATTACTTGTCGTTGAAATAGATGTATCTAGCACTAAAACATGTCTAGATACATCCATTTTAGTGACAAGTAATATGAATCAGAGGGAGTATTAACTTAATTTTTAAAATATGCCATTCCAGCATACATGAATAAATAATACTTCCTCCTGAAAATAAGTGACTTGGATATGTCTAGATATGCATGTATCTACACACTAAAATGCGTCTAGATACATGCGGATCTAGACAAATCCAAGTCACTTATTTCTGGACGGAGGGAGTATGAGATATTCTGGAATTTTAGCATTCGAGATCAATGTTACAAGTTACAAATTGTATTTTAGTCCTCAGAAGCATACAAATCTTGATGATGTTTCAAGTTTTCAACATCTTATTCTTGATTTGAATTTTATCATTTTGGCTATATTAAGACAGTGTAAAAAATGTGTGTTCCTGGACTAAAAGACGAGACTAATGTTAGTTGTGTATTTCACAAAAAGAAGTCCACTTTATGTTCTGTGGTTTGAGGGCAATTTGCTATGTAGTCTACGTTGCGCTGTTGTGCTAAAGCATACTTTATGCAGCAGGTTCTGTCGCCTGAGATGAGTTTGGCCACGGTGCGAACATATATTTGGAAGAAGCCAGAGGATTTGATTCTTAATTACAGAGTGGTGCAATCGAGATAATTGCACCTTAAAGTACATCTGCTCACTTGGTTCACCATAGATGGCATCATTGAAGATAACCATGACATAGAGTGAAAACCACCACGCCACAGGATACAAGTGATCCATCCTTGTGCTACCCCTTTGGTGCCGTTCCCAGAGCCACAAGAAACTTGATTCCTTTCTCCTCTTTGTAAAGTTTTTTTGTGAATCTTGTACCTCCAGGCTTCTAGTGAGATTTGTATCATAGCAAAGGTGTAATGTTCTGCTGGCTACCAGGCTTGTATATCTAGAGACTTGGTTTCTCAATAAAGCTTATAAATGGGATAAATGAAATTCATTCCCCCCCTCCCCTTGCAGAAAGTTCGTTGCTAAAAAAATACAGAAATACTTGTTTGTAAGAAAGCAATTTTTTTATAGCTTGGACTTTACACTGTTTCTGCATGCTGTTTTGGGATGTTCATGTGTTTGCCTTTGTCAAGTATAGTAAAGTTCAACGTGGTCGCACAATATTTTGCACACTTCTGTTTGTAGGTGTGAGTTGTCCACGCATTTGGATTAATTAAGTTGAGTATCTAAAGGCATGTATAATGACATCTCATTCTCTAAGACAAGTCCAGCTATACTTGTGCCGAGTTAGAAGAAAGTGAAATATAACTGTGTTATACTATTATTTAAGGAGAATGCGTTCTTCTACATTATATCTGATATGACTATTAGTTAGGCTGGTCATACATTATATCTGATATGATAGCTTATGTTATCACGTTTATACTGGATAATAAGTAATGTCTACTATCATGCAAAGTCTTATTTATTATATTATACTCATTTTGCATTGAGTTGTGTCAGATTATGATAACATAGCTAGTTACTACTAGCCTCTCTTTTATCATTAAATGGTCTGCCATGTCATCAAAATGCCTGGTTGGTACTGCATATAATTGCATGTTACTATCTATGTTCTCCCGCTATGACTAGCCTTTACAAGTAATAGAATAGTAATACACGCATAATTTTTGATGCAAATCACCAGAAAATAAGTTCTTATGGTCAACCGGAGGGGCGACATAGTAGACAATTCCCCCTTGCAACGTTGTTGACACCCGAGAGCTATGGTGGCGGTAGGTCGGTTCATCGGATGAAGGTGTCCTGCTAGCCTTGGCGGCTACTATCTCTCTTCTTTTCCTTGTCAGGCCAGAGTCCGGCGAGAAACCACAGGAGCGCTGCGTGCGTGTGATGGTTGTGCGGCAACCCGGCCGGGGTCTTGTTTCACTGATTCGTCCTTCCGTGCAAGCTCGTACCAACTAGCAAGGGCCATCTTGTGTGTGAGTGTGACGACCAGGCACATGACAGTATCAATGTTTTTTATTTGAGGGAAGCAGCAGCCACTGCTGCATCATCGTCAAACACAAACAGGCTTACAGCTTACATATCGTTTATGATTGCAGCTTCCCACTGAGATGCCAGGATACAAAATCCTCCATCGTACCAACCGCTAGAGAAATTTTAAGAATTCTTTCAGCCTCAAGTTGACAGTGTCAAGGGTTGATAGTGTAGAAAAATGTGCGTTGACAGTGAGTTTATGGCTATCTTTTTCCGATTGGATGAAGTAGTAGCTTCCTAGCTTTGTCCCTACATCGTGTCAGATGAGATAAACTAGTGTTCCACAAAACGAACCGTTGTTGTATATTTTTCGACAGAAAAAAGGAGGTCCAGGTTGTAGCACCGACCCAACTAACTACTACTAGAAAGCAAGTTAACGGTCCAGCGTCGCGTGCTCGGCGGGTTAAACCCTCTGCAGCTGAGTGCTGACCCAGCACCAAACAACAAGCGCAACCCAGCGATCCCTCCGTCCCGTACCCGTGGATGAACGCTCGCTATCCAGTATCCGCGCGCGCAGGAGTCAAGACACACACGCCAAGTCCAAATCTGGATCTAAAACGCCAGGCCTGTTTACTCCCATCCCATCTCGACCAAGCCACCACCCCTCTATAGCTATAGCTAGCCGTCGAACCAACTGTAGCTGTCGCTTGATTTGCTTCTTGTTCGGGAGTTGCCCGAGAGAGAGAGAGAGAGAGAGAGAGAGAGAGAGAGAGAGAGAGGGAGAGGGCGTGCATTATTTAGGACCAGTGTCGACTCGTACGCATCGGCATAAACCATGTTACGTCACATGTGGCTTGCTCTCGGTCGTTAGGAATAGATGACGATGCTCCACTGTCGGAGAACAGATGCTCCCAGACCAGAAACGGCGTGGATGATGGATGATGGACGGACGGATGGATTCCCTTTGTGGCATGGACCATGCTGTCGCCTCATGTGCCGCATGTGGCAGGGCAAGCGGTGCCATGCCAGAGCCGACACGCACCAACCTATAACAAGACCAGACCAGACGGGCGGGTCTCATCATGCCCTGCCTGCCTGCTTGCCTGTTGCTGGATACCCTTCCTCTCCCTCTTGCACCCTTGCCTTGTGTATCTGGCAGCTGTCTTCGCGAGTCTCAAGTGCTCCTTTTTCCCGCGTGCACGCCTCACGCCTGTGACCTGGTGGTTCCCTTTCTCTTCTCGAGGAGCTAGTAGGCTGATCAGCGAGGATCCTTGCTTGCATGAATCGGTGAAGATGTGCTCCGACCTTTTCTTGGTTTCTTCTTCCCCTTTGTCCAGACTTGACGGAGTAGACGGTGGAAGGAATTGTGCCAGAGTTCCAAGTAATCTCATCTTGTCTTGGCTCTATCCCGAGTTGTCGCACCGAAATTAAATTCCCGCTCTCACACTGTCAGTGTCAGCCTGGGACGGCTGTCTCTGGAGGCGAAGGCGGTTTCCGCGAAACCGCTTCCAAGATGAGAACCCCTTCTTTTAAGCCGTGTAAAATTAAAACACGATTTCCACCGAATGTCTCGTAGAAAATATGGAAGAAAAGGAAATTTCGTTTTCGAGGCCACTCCGTCATTGTTGATACGATGGTAAAAAAAATCATGGATGAAGCACGCTTGTGGTGCTTTGAAGGGGAAAAAGCACTTGGTGGTTTAATCTCTCGCGAGTAATTGTTTTGTTGTTGGTCTTGGCTTTATTGCCAATGCATGGTTTGTAAGCACTATCTAAAAATCCTCTCCTTAATCAATATCTTTATCTTGTTTTAAAAAAAGCCACGATTTCAACGACATCTTCACATCTTCTCGCTTTTAGTCGGTTCCGGGAATGGATTGCCGCGCTGCTGGCCACATCTTCTTCTCGGGTCCTTCTCAACGGCATCGCCGGTACCCCAATATCCCATGGCCATGGCCTTAGGCAAGGAGACCCGTTGTCACCCCTTATTTTCGTCATCACGATTGACCTTATAACGCAAATCTTAGAAAGGGAAACCTCCCATGGGATTCTCCATAAGCTTCGTGGGAGAGGAACAATTTTAAGAACCTCCCTATATATGGCCGACGTGGCGGTTTTTGAGGCTCCAATCAAACATGACATTATCAACTTAGCTGCTGTAACACCCTTAGAATCGACCATATGCAAGTCTTAGCGATTCCCACCAAAGCCCGCATAGAAACGATTCAAAGGTGCCCACCAGGCACTTGCGTGCGGGTGGAAAACAAAGTAATACCATTACACAATAGTCCACGATGGAACCCACAGAACAGATATATACAACAATGACTCAAAGAGTCAAGAATACAGATATACAATACAAAGATCCAAATCACCTTTAAAACGATACAGCGTCCGAGTACGAACAAGATGCAAATTGAGCTAAGAGCCCTGAAGAATAACCAATAGCGTCCATAACCCTGCCCAGGACGAGCTGGAAAGGTAACCCTGCTAATGACGTCGATCTCAAAACTTGCTTAAACAAAAGGGGTGCCGACAAAGGGCAAAGGAAAAAGGAGAGCGGTCAGTACTGAGGCCAGTACACTGCGAGACTAGAATTCGGCGGTCCTCGCCTACATAGGTATGGTGGACTGAAGCGGCAGCGCAGCATGCACTAAACAACCTATAGAGACTCAATACAACTGGCGGCTATCAGATAGGGATAAGAAAGACCTATTCAGATCCAACCTGAAACTATCACCAAGCATACCCATCCCGGTATTTCCCCCTCGAGACCAAACGAGGAAGTCAACCGAGGAACTCACACAGTTGGCAGTTTTATTCATTCCGTTATAGTTGCGGCAATTACTAGTCAGGTATAGATAGCATGAGTCATCCTGATATTATAAACAGTGGGCAGTTTTAGTTAACCATTCCGTTGTAGTTGTAGTACTTACTAGTCAGATACATATAGCATGAGGCATCCCAAAACCCAGCAGTTGTTGGTACTTTTATTTTGCCATTCCGTTGTAGTGAAGCTGATTACTAGTCATTATAAAGTCAAATTTATAGTACTACTTTAGTTATAGTTGTCTATGATCAAGATACTGTGCTTCAAGTCATCCATAACCGCGAACACGGCTTTCAGAAAGTTTTACCCTGCAGGGGGGCACAAATAGCAACACACGCACGATCAACCTCGGGAAAAACCAAATGAAAACCCAACGAGGCATCACGACAGAACATTCGCAAGATTCATATAAGATTTCAGGGGGGCACCCCACTAAGCTACCCGCGACAAAGTTGGCCGGCTCCGAAACGGACCCAGAGGTTTGTGACGACGGCTGTAAACGACTGGGAACCCGAAAGTGTGACTGGGCTTGTCGATACCGCGAAAACGTGGCACGGGGTTCCAAAACAGTACAGGCGCTCCACGCGCAATAGTAAATAAAGCATTAAAACATGGCATAAGTACGAGATAGTAATAAAGCCCCAAACTACTTTGTGGCCCCAAGAAATTAAATATAACTCAAGCTAGGGTTAGGGAAATTCATGGTCTCATATGCAGATAGTGCGAATATTCAAAGAACAAGTATCAAGTACTCGGGGTCCTACGGGACACAAGTGGACGGTTAAAAACCAAATAACATCTATTGTCTACCTGTGCATCTGCATTGTTTACCTACTTCAATTTTAGTTATTAAACGGTAATTAAAGCCATGATCATCTCCAACATTAAGCATATGGCGACGCTCCAACAACTGTGGTACTTGAAGACATCAAAACAACACCCGAGCAAGCAACTGCGACTCTCAATGCCAACTATCTATCAAACAATATGTAATAGGATGTGTCCAAGGCAATATAATGGCTACAAGGGATATCACGGGTATGAAAACTAGAGCATCGTAACACAGATAGCAATAGATCAACATGAAGAAATAAAGACTATGAAAGTAAAATAGGTAGAAAGGGAGAGAATGCTCGCCTGAAAAACATTGCCGAAGGTTCATCCGAAGATCGGGTCGACACTCTCATCAACTCATCGGTCTAATCCGTGAAGAAGAAAAACACTAGAAGAAACACCGGATGCACTATTTAATACTACGGCAGAAGATCGGGCATGATGCATGTATGATGTATGACATGGCAAAGATGCGATGCAATTAGTCGATATTAAGCGGAACCGGGGTCCCGACAATTATTAGGTTCATGTTGTTTAGATACCCCGCAATTTAAATGTTGTCTTAACATGGCAAAATATATCACCGGTTCACTACACAATTTAAATAGGGCTAATATTAGACTAGAAAAGCCCGTATATAGACTCCATATTTAATTATTAGGTGAATAGGCTAAAATCCCCCAAACCACAACATATGTATGTATGTGACATGAACAATTAAATGCAACAAGTATAAATATAGCATTTATAAAAATAGAGGTTCGGGGAGGTTCACACATTGGGGGTTCGGCGAACTTGGTTCCGAGGGTCTTGGGTTTGATAGGGTTCGAGCTCGATCTCGCCGGGATCGGTCTTCGGCTCTGTCGAGGGAAACATGTGTTCCATGGTGAAGACTGTGGCGTCCTTGATGAGGTTCTCGAGTGTCGGTGACGATCTTGGATCCTGACGTGACATCGATAGTCTACAAGTTCCTCCCGATCATCGATTTGCAGCGTCAGATTAGGTTCAGCAAAAAACTTGTTTGGCTCCGGTAAAACACAGAGAGCTGGGATTCAAGATGGATCTGCGGTACCGACAACAAGTTCGGGCAAGATGTGCAGGAACAGGGATGGTATGCACACATGGTCACAGAACACGGAAATCCCCGATCGTGCAAAAAAAAAATAGAACCTTGGTGGGCCATCTATCACCTGCAGCAGGGTCAAACAAAGATGCTCACATTGACGGACAAGGGGGCGAGCTTGGGGCCTGCAAGGCTAGAGGGGAGCTCGTACGCGCGGCACAGACGATGGGGGCCAGGACGTCGAGCGACGCGAGAAAGCAGAGAGAGGCAGCGCCTGCGGGAGAGGTAGGCCGGCCGTGGGCTCCCAGACATGGCGGAAGGGGCAGTGAGGAGGAGGCAGTACCCGGGGCGGCGATATCCTCGTGGCCAGCACATGGCGCAAGGGATAGGCGCCAGGACAAGGACGATGGCGAGGGGGCGTGTGTCGGCCTGACGGAGGAAGGCACGAGGCGAGGACACGGGCGCGGGCTGCAGGCTCGCCGCGGGACGGTTGCTGTCGACGCCGCTACAGAGGAGCCGCTCGAGCAGGCGGTTGCGGTTGCAGGCAACGGCGAGGCAGGCGCGATGCAGGAAAGGGCGCAGAGGATGGGGTCCCTGCGGTGGCGGACTGAGCTTGGAGAGGGGTGGCCAGACGGCGAGAGGCGGCGGGGAGGTCGTCCGCGACGCTCGAGGAGAAACTCCTGCAGGGGCGGCGCTACAGGAGGATACGAGGGAGGCGGCGGTTGTTGGGGATCGCGAGGGGAGACACGGGGTCGGGGTTGCGGGCGAGGAAGATGCGGGCGAGGCGGTCGCCTCGTGTCGAAGTGGTAGGCCAGGGAGGAGCAGGGTGGGACGGGGTGGTGTGCACGTGTGGGAGTGGGCCCAGGGGAAGGGGTGGGATGCGAGAGAGCACAGAGAGATGGGTGGTGGTTTTGACCAGATGAGTGTTGGGTATGGGTGGAGAGAGGGAGTATGGCGGCGGGGAGAGGGGTTGATGGGATTAGGGTTTGGTTTTGGGGAATTAGGGTTTGGTCTAGTGGGTTGTAGGTGGCCTGTTGGCTGGGCTTTTGGGCCTGGCCGACTGGGCTGCCACCCCGCAAAAATAGTTTTTATTATATATTTAGTTGTAAATATACTTTTGTAATTATTTTTTAGACAAAATAAAATATTCGGACATACCAGATTTTGCAGTTGAAATAAAGAGGGAGGTAAATAGAAAACAAATAGGTTATTGGAGAAATAGTTTTTAGGTTAAAAGATGCATGATGGAGTCATGATCATGCAAAAATAAAATAACAGACATTTTCTAATAGTGGTTTTTATCCGGGGTGCTACGGCTTCCATCCTTGAGGGTTTTGGGGGGGGGGGGTGACGGGGCTGCACACAAACTTCCACAAGAGCTCTGTTGTTCCCATCTGGTGTGATCAAATTAATCTAGATGATATCCTCCAAGACTTACCAGCGTCCGTACTACCTTTCCCTTGAGATATTTGGGCTTGCCTCTTTCGGTTTGGAAGCTCAAGAGGGCGGATTTCCAACATCTTGAGGACAAGTGCTTTGCCAAGCTCCCTACTTGGAATGGGAAATATATCATCACGACAGGACGGACTGCGTTAATAAAATCGGTCGTCACTTCTCAAGCAATATACCACTTGACGACATTGCCCATTCCTCCGGGCACTATTAAGTTCATGAATAAATTGGAATGAGCGTTCCTTTGGTCGGCCAAGGAAAAACTATCAGGGCTAAGTGCAAAATAATTGGGACACGGTTTGTCGCCCAAAGAAACTTGGGGGGCTTGAGATCCTTCACACGGACAAATTTGCGACAGCTTTGCTTTTGCGGTGGCCATGGTTAGATTGGAAAAATCCAAACAAGCTTTGGACTGGACATGGAAATCAATGAAGACATGAATATTTTCTACGCCGTCACGACCATCACGGTGGGTAATGGAGACAAGACTCCATTTTGGTATACGCCTTGGATTCTAGGGAAGAAGCTGATTGAGGTTGCCCCCTAATTTTTGCCTTATCTAAAAGGAAGAAGTGGACTGTCAAACAAGCCTTGCATGACAATGCTTGGATTAGGAACGTGAAGTTGGAGGATATTTTCACCATCGAGCATCTTAAACAATTCGTGGAGCTTTGGGTTCTTCTTCATGAGGTGGAGCTTGACCCTAATGTAGATGATGACATTTCTTGAAAGTTTATGGAGGATGGAGAATACTCGACGGCGTGGGCTTATGAGGTGCAATTTTCAGGGGCCACACTTTCCAACATGAATACAATGGTTTGGAAGGCTTGGACTCCCCCCAAAACGAAATATTTTGCTTAGCTTGCGTTGAGGAATAGAGTTTGGACGGCGGACTATTTGGAAAAGAGAGGATGGCCTAATTGTAGGTTATGTCCTCTATGCAAGCAAACCATGGAATCAAGTTCACATTTTCTTGTTGCTTGCCGATTCACCACGCGCATATGGAGTTATCTCAAAGTTTGGTTGGGCCTCTATACTGTACATCCGAGGCAATGGGCGGGGCTTTTCCTCAAAAATTGGTGGGCTATGATGGCGGAAGGGTGTAAGGCAATAGAGTTTCTAACCTTGCTCGTTTCTTGGAAATTTTGGAATGAAAAAAATACCCAGGTTTTCAACCATAAGCACGCGCCGCCTTTACTTGTTTTTGATAAATTAAGAAACAAACCCGGTTGTGGATCTTAGCGGGTGCTAAGCGTTTGGGTGGTGTAATATCGGGAGAGTAGACTTATTTTTATTGAACCCTTTTTATTTATGTAAAATCCTTGCTTAATTAATATAATGGGGCAAAGCTTTTGCCCTGTTTAAAAAAACACGATCTCAACATACCTTTTTTTTCACTATTATTATGTTATAGTCATCATATAGCAAACAACTGCAAATACTACAATCTATGGACTCGTGTGCATGTTAAATGTTTAATTAATCAACGCAGGAGGATGAGGTTTGGCTTCGACTTGGAATGTAAGTCAAAAATTCAACGATTCACTAAAAAAGGATACGTACTTTTCCCCGCAACCATGAAGACCGTTGTCTAGCTTGATTAATTAAAAAAAAAATACCTTTAGACCATTCCGTGGCGGATCCACAACCTTCTCGAACACTAGGCAATACTTAAGATGCCATTTTTTTGAACAAATCATTGTTGATAGTCATATATCACAAGCAGGGGCATCGCAGAAAGCCTAAACGACTGCCCAGGCAATATGGATGATAGATCATATTTTTTTTGAACAGGTCATATTTTTTTATTAAATTGTCATTACTAAGAAGAGTGACATGTCACAACCTCCCGTAAAGCAACGAGCCCCTTGGCTGGTTTCTTCACTTCGATTGAAAAATCGATCGTGCTCTATGAAAGATTTCTGGTGAACTCCCAACTTAAGAACTTAAGAGATGCAGTTTTTTTATCGCTCATGTTTATCACTCCTTGGTATTAGCAAACGGTCACTTGTCTGCTAAGGAAATAACATCAAACACTCTCCTCGTGCTCTCACCTCCATGTCATCAAAGGGTTGATTGCCACGAGGGACATTTTTTTTATCACAGTCTTTCGAGTAATAGGATTGCATTACATGAATTTCTCTCAACTCCACGTCTTAAACGGGTTTATTGTCAGAGGGGCGTCTTTTATCATGGTCGTTTGAGTAATAGGATCCGCATCACATGAATTTCATAGGATAATTATTTTTCAAGAAGATATGAAGGAGGACAAACATAAACCATAACCTCATGGAAGTTTCTTTAAGAAGTTTCGACCAATCTTCTCTCTTTATCTGGTCAAATACATACATTCTTTCTCCACAACATGCAAAAGCCCCTTTTTCAATACTTTATTTCTACCGTTTTCTACACGACTTTAGCATTCTAACACTATGTTTTTATTTATCATCGAGTTGCACGGAGTAACAAAAAAGAGTAGTCTAGACTAGACGCCAAGTTTGTGCACGGCCATTCCCACGTATTATTATAGAAAACAACAATATGGTCTTCCGTTGGACGCACTCATAGACAAGATCAGACTGTTTGGGTGTACGGTTTAATGGTCTTACTCCCTATATTTGAGGAGTAACATAGTAGAAGAATTGCCTAGACTAGACGCAAGTTTATGCACCGGTCCCGCATGTTATTATACAAAAACAACAATATGCAATGTAAATTAAAAGGGAGGGAGTAATTGGGGTTGAAATGTTTAAAGATGCTTTAGTGATCACGCAGCAGGGTCACTCACAAGTGGGACCCGCCCACCCTAACCCAACTACCTGCACCGGTACCCTGTACAGTTGCAGCCATAAAATCCCCACCACTCCTCCAACTCCACGTGCAGGCTACGCCACTGTTCCCCCCCCAAACCGGTCCAGCGAGCCACCCGTCGCCACGCTCACTTCCAACAAGGCCACCACATGTCAGTGAGACCAGCCAGCCATTAAGAATCCCCCTCCCACCTTTCTTCCTCTCTCTTTCTTTCCCACCAGCTCCCACCGCCGCCTCCACCACCCAAGCCACCGATCTCCGGCGACCGGGACCCACCAGCCGGCTCCTCTGCCGCCGCCCAAGGCCCACGTGCCACTCTCGCGGCGCCGCCATTAAGTTACCACCCATAATTCCTTCGTCCTCCCGATCTGCGAACTAGCGAAGCCCGCTGACCAGTGGGCCCCACTCCGCCGCCGCCGCCGCCGACGCCCTCCTCCACCAGCTACCGCGTTTGGCTTCGTGCGCCGGACGCCGGTAAACCGCTCTCCCCGCGCTCCCCTGCCCCGTACTCTAGAACCCTATAGTTGGAGGGCGAGGCTTGAGTTCGCTAGCCCGGGGATCGATGCGCGGATCGGGCCGTGCTGCGCGGCCATGTACGGCCGCATGAAGTGCCTCGTCGGCGGCGCCGTCGACCAGGGCAGCCCGCGGGGAGCGGCCAGGAGGGTCTCTCCGGCGTCCGGGCGCGTGCACAACGCCACCGCCGCCGCTGCCGCGGGGCCGGGGGCGAAGGGAGCGATCTGCTTCCGCCCGCCGGAAGTCATGGAGACGGTGCACGAGGTCGCCGTCTACATCCACCGCTTCCACAACCTCGATCTGTTCCAGCAAGGGTAAGGAGCTGTCTCGTGGAGATGTTCGCCTTTTGTCCCTTTTTGGGTTTCTTTTTTCGTTGATGGATGTTTTCTTGGGTTTAGTTTCTTTTTCTAACTGTAAAGTTCCAAGTGGTTTGAGTTAAAAAGTAGAGTTTTTTAGTGACGGGTAAAAAAAGGTATTAAAGGTGGGGTAAAATTACATTTCTCCTAGTATTACTTATTTATATTTTTAGCTAAATGTTTGGGTTGGTTGGAGCATTTCCTGTTATTTCGAGTTCTTAAGTGTTGAGTCGGACTTTTTTGTTTTCCGCCTCCGACCGGATGAATTTTTATTTTGCCCGTACACATTCTGGAATTCTGATTTTGCCCATATGGCCATATAGTTTTTTCCATTGCACTGCACTGCCAAAAAAAAGTCATGTGATAATTTTGTTTGAACATTTCGTATTCTCCGAACCTTTCGCTCTTGATTTTTACTAGGGAGTGTTTTTGTTTTGTTTTGTGAAACAAGTATTGGATTATGTGCAGATGGTACCAGATGAAGATTAGTGCAATGTGGGAGGAGGGTGCAAGTGGTGGCAAGACACCAGCTTCACCCGCTAGGGTGGTCCAATACGAAGGTGCGTCCATCTCTTCTGACGTAGGAGGATAGTAAGAGTTGATCGTCTGCTCCTATTATTCACATGATTCAAGATGTTTGCGTCGAGGAACATATGTTTGAATTGGTATTGGTATTTTTGTGATGTATGAGCTTTCTAGAGCCAAATTTCGGACCAACTGTTTGATTGTTGTAGGTACTAGTAGTTGATAAGAACCTACCTATATCAGTTGGGCTATTCATTATTGATTTTAAATTCTACCTTGCTTGCATAAAACTACCGTACCTACCTTGTCGCAATCTAGTTCTCCTTAGATAACATCAAGAGGCATCTTGTGTAGCTGGATATGGACCGTACAAGCATGTCAATGTCATGCACTCTTTGTTTCTGTATTTACTATGCGCCCCACAGAATAAATATGTTAATCTTTCTCGAGATGTTTGTATTCCTTATAGATGAACTAAGCAATCATATTACGCTAGTTAAGAAAATCCACCTTTCTCTGGTGACAAGTCATATAGACGGATTGGAAATTCTTATTGGTTCTGGTCTAATGGACCATCTGTTTAATACAGGTGATAATGGTGTGCCAAATATCTGTCCCCACTCACCTAAAATCACATATGTTCATGTCTATTTGTCTTCATTATAATCTAAAGATGTGTTCCAACTTCCAAGGGATTTCCAGCTGGTCTTGCTTGAAAAGATTCTTTTGTTTGAATAGTTGCCAATCATTAGCTAATAGGTAATGACGTGCTAGGTGGATTGTGCAGCTCCTGATGTCGGTGCGGATGATGCGTTAGGCATTTGGAGAATAGATGACGCAGATAATAGCTTCTACACACAGCCATTTCGAATCAAGTACGCTCGACAGGACATCTATCTATCGGTCATGGTGTCTTTCAACATACACAACACTGAAGTAGAGGTAGGGAATTTGAATATTAGTATTTTTTCCTTTTCGAATAAACTTATCGCAGCCTTATCAGAGCACTTGCTTTATTTATTCAAGGGTCCAGCAGCTTCTGCAGTGATATTGAAGTATGAGCTAATATATGCCCCAACACTGGAGAATGGGTGAGCGTACTTCTAATCCTATACATATTCTTTCTTCCAAGATTATTCACGATTTTCAATGCATGTGCATATATACCATTTGCCAGGACTGATGGTGATATTGCTTCTTCTGTTCTAGGTCTGATATTCAAGCTTCTAGTGTCACATCTTCAGCTGCTGTGCATGAATTCAGGATCCAGCGTAGAGCACTCCTGGGTTTACACTCATATTGCCCAGTTCACTTCGATGCATTCCACGCGGTGCTTGTTGATCTGACGTTACATATAGTGTACCTGAAAGCTGGTGCAAGTAAATTATCATTGAAGGTACACAGGTTTGTGAAGCTTTAGCTTTAATGTTTTTTGAAATGCTGCTCATGTGCAACTTGTACAAGGCTGTAACTAGATGCTCTGAATAACTTCTGAGTTAAGTTACAGAGCCATAAACTAGGTAACCAGAAACTGTATGGCTGGCAACCCCTGAGAGATTCATATTTCGTATTCTATTCCTTATCTACCACTTGAAATTTAAGTCCACCAATAAAGGAAATTTTATTCCATAATCCTGCACAATGCTAGGGAATCATCATCAGGAAACCGAACTAATAGCTTGGCTACAGTTGTGCTACATCAGCGATCATGTAATTGTTATCACCTTTCTATCCTTGGATAGCTAGTATAAGCTTGCTACATATTTGGCTCTGGCAACCTGAAGGATGGTGTCTTTTATTTGTTATTGTAATCCTTCTATCCTTTTGTTCAACATACATGTAAATATGCCATTTTAATATGCAGATACCAGACCAAGGTTTAAGCCCAGCATCACATCAAATTGTGAAGTCGTTATTGGCTTCGAGGGAAACGTTACTTGAGGAGCTGAAGAAAATGAGCGATGCTGTTGGTAAAACGATAGAAGATTTAGATGGTCTTGACTTAAACCTTGGTAAATACGAGTCACTTCAGCCTTCAAAATCGGTCCAGCCTGATTCTGGTAAAGTGTTCCCTGTAACTACCAAGGGTGTTGGGCAATTAGCCGGCATTTTACATGGCTTTCTAGAGGTATGTGTAATCATTCATTGTATAGTGACCTATCAATGTCTTCATTGATATGGAATTTGCTGATTCAAAATATTTATGCACAATTTTGTAGAGACCCAATGATGTTGTTGATGGCACCCGTGATCGTATGTTGTACGCTTTTTCCAGTGAAGAGCTGTTAGAATTGTTTCTAACTGTGAGCAGCCAACTTTCACTTCTATGGAACACGTTCTTGAAATTTCATAGGTAAAGTTAACTGATATCTCAATTTCACTTGTTATTGTACTGTATTTGCACAATCCCTAGAGGTGTGTAATTTCCACGGCCGTGATGGCTTTTTGATCATACCTGTTCTTTGAAGTTATCATTGTCCAACAATGTTTCCTTCTTTTACTGCAGGATAAATAAAACCAAGATACTGGATTACTTGCGGGATATTTGGGCTATCGACAGGAAATCAGAATGGTCAATATGGACTAATTACTCAAAAATCGAGATTCCACACCGCTATTTGCGGAGTATGAGTGAGGACTCATCTCATCGCCAGTCCCTTCTGAGAGTTTCTGGTTCTAGGAAGTTTCATGAAGATGTAATTATCGCCTGCTCATAAATAGTATATTTATCATTCTTCTAATTTATATTTACTAGCTTACATGTATGTGCAGCCTGTACAAAATTCTTCTTCACGGGCTGACCTACATAGGAAAAGCATAGCACAAATGAAGGTAGCGTAGTTTTTTGAATAGTATGTGCACGAGTATTTATGGAAAATAGTTAATGATGTGAGAAATCCTGCAGATCAACACAAGGTCTGTTCAAGATATGCATATATATGCTGATCCTTCACGTGTCCCTGTTGTCCTTATAGAACAACATCTCATGGTTGTTCCACAACATGGTTCGAGAAAAGAGTTGGCAACAAATTCTGCCGAACAAAAGGATACTATTGTACTACCTAAACTACAAGGAGAGTCTTCGACGCTGAAAAATACCACTGGTAAAAAAGGTGGACGTGTGTTGCGAGCCGTCATCTTTGTGCATGGATTTCAGGCAAGTCCTGTTCATCTGGTTTATCTTCCTAGCGTCACAGTATAATTGGGTGTAATTTAATTGTATTTACAAAAAGCAGGGACACCATTTGGATTTACGTCTTGTTAGGAATCAGTGGCTCCTATTGGATCCTGGGGCTGAATGCCTAATGTCTGAGGCTAATGAAGATAAAACTTCTGGAGATTTTAAAGAAATGGGTAGCAGGCTTGCTGGGGAGGCTGTTGCATTCGTAAAAAAGAAAGTGGATAAGCTTGCACGGTACGGAGGCTGCAAGGAATTGAAGCTTAGTTTTGTTGGCCATTCCATTGGAAACGTTATCATCAGAAGTGCCTTGGCAGGTATTTTCCAGCTTTCTTGCCAAATTCCTGTGAAGCAGCTCAATCTTTAGGAGACTAACTACATTTCTGCATTGAATAGACCCTACATTACAGCCATACTTGAAGAACCTCTACACATACATGTCGATATCAGGGCCTCACTTAGGTTACTGGTACAGTTCAAATTCTTTGTTCAATTCTGGTCTCTGGCTTCTGAAAAAGCTCAAGGGAACGCAATGCATCCATCAGCTAACTTTCAGTGACGATCAAGACCCCCAGAATACGTTTTTCTATAGGCTTTGCAAGGTACAATATCACCCCGCTTCATTCTGGGAATCCAACCTGTTCCCAACTTATAATTTTTAGCAAGAATTAACCATGAGCTGTTCTTTTTGTTTTTTTCTTCAGTCAAAGACATTGGAGAACTTCAAAAACATCATATTGTTATCATCACCACAGGTTAGTCCCTTTTCTCCTTTGTACTTAGTTGTGGTCTGAACTATTAGCTAGATGCTGTAAACATTTCAGCCTCTATGGTCTTTTCAACATCACTCACAAGTCATTATGTATTTTCTTTTATCTACCAGGATGGGTATGTACCATATCATTCGGCAAGAATCGAGCTCTGTCCAGCTGCATCAACCGATAATTCAAGGAAAGGCCAAGTCTTCACGGAAATGCTGAATAATTGCTTGGATCAGATCCGTGCACCATCTTCTGAAACCAGGGTATTCATGAGGTGCGATGTTAATTTTGACCAATCTGCCCAAGGGCGGAACCTCAATACCATGATTGGCAGAGCAGCCCACATAGAATTCCTGGAGACTGACATCTACGCCAAGTTCATCATGTGGTCCTTTCCTGAACTCTTCCGATGACAATGATGCTCTTATTTGGGGGACGGCATCGCACATTCCAAACCAAAACTGGATACTGCAATTACTGACCACCAGGAAAAGAAAGGTTGCTCTTGCTCTTACACAAAGGTTTATCTGCATTTCGTCGCCAAGATGAGTAGCACTGTAAAGTTCCCTAGCTGTAGCATTTTGCCAGCTTTGTTAGGTTTGATTTGTATAAATAGTCGATTTGTTCATTCCGATTTATAGCCATGTAGATGTTCGCCTGTGCTGCCAAAGTCTTCATAATCCAAATTCCATCTGGTGTATTTTAGCGCTGCCAGTTTAGGAGGGCTCAACAGCCAAATGAGCTTATGTCAAAATAAGCGTGATATGTGTTCGTTTTCTTAATCATAGTGCATCTGTGAACTCAGGCACAGATCAGTATCTGCTTCTTGTCATGTAATGTCATTGTTGACCTATAATGGATGTCCGACAAAGTGTGCAGTCAAAACTTGTATGACTTTGACTTTCGGTGTAGAAACACATTGTTTAAGATTGGTGGAATGGAAATAACTACTAGTATTTATTACCGTTACATTTCTTATGGAAGTTTTGCCATACTTGTCTATTTGTGATGTTTCTTTTTAAAATAAGAAATGACTAATGGTTAAAGTTGTGTCTCAGGTGGTGTGTCCACGTTCTAAAGTTATTAGATTATTATTACATATCCAAGAAAATTTTGCAGAGCCTACACTTTTCTTAGATTGCAAATCCAAGAAAATGTAGTGTAATGTCTGTGCTTAAGTGATTGGCTGTCATTCAGTCCATGTCTTCCTTTCCTGGTCGTTGCACAGGAATGTTTCTTGCGCGCAGGACATGACGACGTGTAGAAGAAGAATGCTGTAAGCAGCTTGGACTTTGAAAGTTGATGATTCCTGGCTCCCAGGTTGCTCTTGCATTCTGTGCAGCAGGCAGAGAAGTCAAGGCAAAACAGATGGAACAATGGTGCGACCGGACCGGGTCGTCCTGCGGTCTGCGGACCTCCGGTGATACGAGAGCACCGAGCGGGCCGGGAGGAGGGAGGCTCATCTCCGCTGCTGTGAATTCTTCTTCTTCAGCTCCACCGGTAGAGGAGCCCAGCCCACCACAGCAGCACATCACATGAAGGCTTCCCACTAACTTAGGTGTGTTCGGTTCCAGAACGAGAGGGGACGGAACGGAGTGAGTCTATTCCGAGGTCATGGGACGGTTTCGACACAGTGTTCGGTTCAGAAAAAAACGAGAACCAGAATGGTTCCATATTGTGTTTTTGGGAGAATTGAGACGGGATGAAATGACCATAATTATGCTTAAAAATTCTAATAATTTAAGCTTAAATTTAACAATTGTAATTAACGGCAGCAAATAATTTTTGTCTCAAAATTATAATTAATTATGACATATCGCTTGTTCCTAAAATCGGAATACATGTAGAACAAATCGGATGGATAAAGACAAAATAGGATAAATAGTTAGCAACAACCTCCGCCCAAATCAGATGGACAGCTAGCTGCCGCTGTCAAACCGAAGCCAAAATCGAAATAAACTACTAGACCAAATCTGATGGTTAGCAGCAGTTGCGCGTGCTTCGCGTCGCACTGCCGTCGCCAGCCAGCTTCGCGCCGCTCGTGTCGCGCCGCCGCGCCTGCTTACTCCCGCAACCCGCTTCCGCAGGCCTGCTTCGCGTCGCTAGCATGCTTTTCCCCGCCGCCGCGCGCTGGTCCCCGCCCCGCGCTGCGCTCGCGCCTCCGACGGCCTGCGCCGCCCACGTGTGCTGACGCCGCAGCTAGAGAGGAGTTAGCGAGCCGTTTTAATTTGTTAATAGCACTTGCATGCCTTTGTTAGCAGCCATTTCGCCAGGTCCGGCCGATTTGGAGTCCATTCCGCATCTTCGGGGTATATTCTGTTTCGAGGAATTACTTGGTTCCGTTCTTTTGCCCAACCGAACACGAGAATAGATGCTAGGTATGGAACCGTCCCATTCCGTTTCTCCTAATTTCAGAACTGAACACACCCTTACAATAATACAATAGATATAGAACTTGAGTCGACATGCAATTTTGAATTTATCAGGAGTAGGCATATCGGAACATCAGCTCATTGTCCTGTATGTAATCAAGGCCCAGAAGATGTAAAACACCTGCTGTTTCAGTGTCAAGATGCAGCCGCCCTATGGAAAGCTCTAGGTCTGAAGAACACGATCAATAATGCTTTGTTAGCTGACCTATCTGGCTCGGCAGTACTAGAAGAAATATTATGTTCTGCACCATGCCATGCTCCTGATTATTCCAGCTTCAATCTTCAAGAGCTAGTAGCAATAACCAGCTGGTATATCTGGTGGATCCGTAGAAGAAAGACCCATGGTGAAACTATTCCTTCAGTTTATAAATGTGCTACTTCTATTAGAGGCCTAGCTGCTAATTTTGCAAGAGCATCAACAGTTTAACCTGCTGCGGTCAAGAGGACCTGGGAGAAACCTAGAACAAACTTCCTGAAGCTAAATGTCAATGCTTCATTCTCCATGGAAGATAAAGCTGGAGCTGCTGGGGCAATCATACGTGATTGTAAGGGTGATTTTGTTGCCGCATCTTGTACATATATAACCCATGTGGCGTCGGCATTGATGGCTGAGGCTATAGCAATGAGACAGGGCCTGGAGTTGGCTGAGGCTATCGATGGGTGCTCATGCAATAGAAGCTTAGTCTGACTCCGTTGAGGTGATAGAATATTGTTCTGGAGAGGTGCAGATGTGGAATGACGCTACTGCAGTTTATGCTGATTGCCTGACTAATGCAGGTCTTATAGGAAATGTTGAATTCACTCACTGCTCGAGGGACTTGATATCTAGGTCTTGTTTTGATTCGAAAATGAGTTGTAATTGGGTCAATGAGCCTCCTAGATTTATTTTGCAATTCCTTGTAAAAGATGTAACGATTGTGTGATGGGCTGCAAGTTTCAGACGCACTCTTTTTTCTTACCAGTATACCTAAGGAGACTGAAAAGTTTTAATGAGGCGGCTTGCATGCTTAATATATGATATTTTACCTTAAAAAAGGTGGCGTTCCTTGCGGTTCCACCCAACAACCCTCATAGCAAGTCAGAAACAATAGAGTTTGGGCAAAGCCTTTCCATCCAAGCCAAGTTCCAACGGAGACAGAGACTGGATTATATAGCTATTACACATGCTCACTTGGCCCACTTTTGGCCTGCAAGCCGAGACGGTATCTTGTGCTCACGCATGGGCACCCATCTTTATTTTTTTGTGGGAAAATATCTAGATCTATTTCATGGGTTCAAAGGAAGTACAAAGCACCGTAAATATAATAAAAATTACATCGAGATCCTTGAACCATCAAACGACCACTACTGCCGCCAGAGCGAGCCGTCGACGCCACGATGTCGCTGCTCCCTTATCAGAGCCGGTCTGATGTTGTTGATGACAGTCGGAAAGTCTTCATGCACGTGCCCCTAAGGACGAGCGTCCCAGAGCTGAAGCTATCACCATTGAACCCTTGAACTGATCTGAAACTTGTAACACCAAACCTAGAACACACGTATACTGGACGAGATCCACCACTTCATGAAAGTGGCGACCAGAAGAATCCCCGCCATCCTCAACGCCAGCGGAAAAATCATCGCAGACGAGGTGGAAGAGGAGACGGGTATAACCTTATTCTTTTCCAGCTCAATGCCGCCATAGCCACCATAGCGTCGATGCCGGTTGACCAAACTCTAACTTTAAGGACCCTTCTACAGCGCCGAGCGCGGGTCCGAGGTCCCCTTTCCCTCTTGCCACCGGAGCGGCAAGCAGAGGAGGCATGGACCCGTCGATTCCTAGGTGTAGATGGTGAGGACAAAGCAGATTGCGGAGGCTGCTAGGGTTTTTACCCTGGCCGCCGCCTCTCTTTTTCTCACGGGAAGAGAGAGACGTACCGGCCCATCTTCCTTGACAGAGATAGCCGTTGGTTCTTGGTGGCTTGACACCCCTCCCTTTGTAACGGCTTGCCCCAAGCTGGTGCTCGCGAAAACGCTTGTCGAAGTGAATCAAGATCTTCCGAGGCTGTAGAAGAAGCATCAACACCACTCCACTGGACACATACCTGGGCAATGCTTTGGTTCTGTCCTTGCTTCCTAGACGCTGTAACACCGGGACAGATACTTGCAACGTAGGTTCATTAGCAGGCCAGGAAGGAAGAATCTGGTGTTTTGGGGAAATGCACTTCTTCAGTTGAGAAACATGGAAGGCCGGATAAATTTTGCTATGTTCAGGCAACTGCAACTCATAAGCGACCTCGCCCACTCGCCTAGTCACATGACATGGACCATAATACCAAAACGCCAGTTTATGGTTAGAATTAGGGATTGTTTGAATTCTCAGAATTTGTTATCCACTGTTTTCTTTCAGGATTGTTTATCGCCGGCCCGTTTATCGCCACATAATTTGGTATCCACTGTTTTCTTTCAGGATTGTTTGAATTCTCAGAGTTTGTTACAACTAACCAAAAATAAACGGCGGTATACGGGACGCCACTTACATCCCTAGTTAGAATGGTGTACCACAGAAGATTACATATACGGTTGCAACTTTTAAAATGGTGTAGCACAAAAAACTACACATACGATTGCAACTTCAGAAAAACCTTGTCACCAACTACAAACACATGCCCAGTTTTGTTTTTATCAGTAAGTCTTCTGTCGCAGCTGCGCACGCAACAAGTGCCGACGAACAAGGTCCGAAACCACCACTCGCTACTGTAACCACTGGTGCAGATCTGATGAAGCAACAGTGTCATCAACTGAAATGCCAAAGTATCAAGGAGAATGACCATACACCACTTTGAACGATGTCTTTCCTAGAGATGAATGCCATTTCGTATTACACCAAAACTCAAACAATGACAACCACTTAGACCACTTGGAAGGATTATCACTAATGAAACACTGAAGGTAGCACTCCACCTGTTTATTTATAATATGTCCAGTCTGACCGTCTGTTTTAGGACGGTAAGCAGAGCTTATTTTCAGTTGCGTGCCAGTCAACTTAGCTAGAGGTTGCCATAAATGACCAGTAAAAATAGGATCTCGATCATAATCAATTGGCTAGGGAATGTATACAACGTGAATACTCCCTCTATACCGGTTTATTGGACTAACACGGAGTCCAAGAAATATGTTTGACTACAAAGTTAACCAACGAATTATAAATTATATGTCACGAAAATTATATCAATGGAAAAACTTTTAAATATCAATCAAATGGTATAATTTTTGTGACATATAACTCATGTTTTACTAATAAATTTTATGGTCAATTTTTTTTAAACTCCGTCTTAGTCTAATAAACATGTTTTTTGGACTCCGGTTAGCCCAATAAACCGGTATGGAGGGAGTACAACCTTGTGAGCATTAAACGGGGTTCTCAGAGGAATAAAGTGGTCATACTTAGAAAACTTGTTAATAACCACCAAAATGCAATTGTACCGACCAGAAACCAGCAAACCACTAATAAAATCCAGTGTAACAATAGACCAGGCTCTGGCAGGTACAAGCAATGGAGATAGCTGTTAGAATATTTGACTGTATCGTGTTTGTATAAGTATACGGTTATATTGTGTATTTCTTTTGTATGTGCCCATGTTGTATGAGATTATGACTCCCCTTGTAATCCTTCTATATAATAAGCAATACAAGGCACCACTACATGTGGTTTTCCCTATCTTACATGGTATCAGACGCAAAACCCTAGCCTGACCGCGTTGCCCCCTGCTTCCGCCGCCGTCGCCGATCTGCAAACCACCCACCTCCCCCATTTTTGTCGTGCCGCCTCTCTTGGAGCCATGGGCGACGACGCTACACGGGCCGCGCATGCCGCCAAGGAGAAGGAAGATCGTGAGGCTCGCGAGGTTGCCGACGCCAAGGCCAAGCTGGCCCTCGCCACCGCCCCCTCCTCCAGTGCGGGGCCTTCTCGCTCACCTCCCTGCATGCCAAAACTGTCGGCCTCCACTCCATCAAGGGAACGTACTAGTCGAGCTAGCCCTCGACACCGGCGTTCATCGCCAATGGCGCTCTTCCGTGCCGCCCTCCGCAAGTACGCGCTGCTCGACCACGTCGACGCGCCCGCTCCGATTGATCCAACTCCGGAGTGGTCCTTGTTGGATGCCACGGTGGTCTCGTGGCTCTACAGATCCGTCTTCCTCAACCTCCTCGACATCGTCATGACGCCAGGTGAAGATACTCTTGTCATCGAACTGTGGACAAGCATCAACGGCCTCTTCAATGACCACAAGATCAATCGGTAGCTCCACCTATCCACCGAGCTCGACGAGATCAAGATGGGCGAACTTTCCATGACCGAGTACCTAAAGAAGATCAAGGCCCTCGCAGATGGTCTAGCAGATGTCGGAGCACCGGAAGAAGATGCCAAGTTGGTGATGCACTGCCTCAACAGCCTCTCCGAGCAGTACGAGCATGCCGCCGACTTGATCTCCCTCATGCCCGAGATCACCTTCAGAAAGTGCCATTCTCTCCCCGCGACCAAGATATGAAGCGCAAAAATCGCCGAGCCCACAACTTCGACACGGCTCTCGTCGTTGACGGCGCCAACCCTGGTAAAGGCAACGGCAACCGCCGCAAGAAGAAGGCTGCGGCTGA
Source organism: Avena sativa (assembly GCA_916181665.1). Classification (NCBI taxonomy): domain Eukaryota; kingdom Viridiplantae; phylum Streptophyta; class Magnoliopsida; order Poales; family Poaceae; genus Avena; species Avena sativa. The sequence goes on from OV702283.1 coordinate 312,700,480, forward strand.
GGCCGCCAAGGAGGGCGCTATCGTCTAGCACCAGGCCCCTGCTGCACCACCGGCCATCGCTTCGCGAACCTGTCCCATGCTGCAACTCCCATGGAACGCCGCGATCCAGATGTGGACCTACGGTCGGGCACACAGCTACGTGCCACGTCCTGCGCCCTCGCCACACGCCTTCTACGCGCAGGGGCCCTATAGCGTGTCACGTTCCTCGTATGGATACGGCTACCGCTACGCGCCCTGCCCCCTGTTTACAGCTACGACGCCGCTCCCTCGTCATCGGCACCTTCATCACCGGCTCCGTCAACCGCCTCGTGGGATCAGTCCGCGCTCATGCACCAATTCCAAACGATGGGCTTACAAGCACCCACTGAATGGGTAATGGACACTGGCGCCTCCTCCCACTTCGCGGCCAACCCCAGTATGCTCACCTCCATGTCTTCCTACCTCTTCTCCTCGTGTTGTTGTTGTTGTTGTTGTTGTTGTTGTTGTTGTTGTTGTTGTTGTTGTTGTTGTTGTTGTTGTTGTTGTTGTTGTTGTTGTTGTTGTTGTTGTTGTTGTTGTTGTTGTTGTTGTTGTTGTTGTTGTTGTTGTTGTTGTTGTTGTTGTTGTTGTTGTTGTTGTTGTTGTTGTTGTTGTTGTTGTTGTTGTTGTTGTTGTTGTTGTTGTTGTTGTCGGTAACGGATCCACTCTTCCGATCACCGCTATTGAACATGCACGTTTTCCTATTTCCACCTCTGAGCGTCCCCTTCATGTTCGTAATGTTTTAGTTGCTCCTAACATAGTTAAAAATATTTTGTCGGTTCGTCAGTTCACCATTGATAACTGTGTTTCCGTCAAATTTAACTCTCTTGGTTTTTCTATGACGGATCTTCAAACCAGGAACTAGATTCTCACATGCAATATCCTCGGAGCTCTCTATCCTGTCCACACCACCTCCACCAGTTGCCCACATGCCTTCCTTGTTGTCGATCCCACTCTATGGCACCGGCGGCTTGGACACCCTGTGTTAGGAATATTCCCTAGAGGCAATCATGTATGATGATATTTCCCATTGTATTCATAAAGATATTAAGTTGTCCTTGTATAAACATCTGATGTGTATCATTGAATATGTGATTCGGTTGTGGAACTATACATTCATGTTGTTTGTACTAAATATCCTTGGTCATCGAGGTTGTGCTGGATACATAACTTAGACCAATGTGAAAGTCGGCTGATGACTCGGTTCCACTTGTCATGGGCATGGAGATACTATTCTGACTTACACAGATTCGAATAAAGAGTTTAGCGAGTCGGATTGACCCGTATTGAGGTACAACAAACAAGTTGTCATTTGGATATCTCAATCAATGTAATCCTTAGACCTGAGGTTGTTGCACAGTCCGAGTTGAGGATCACCGACTTAGGTTCTGTCAAACGCTGATCCGTGACTGGGCAGTTATAAAGGCAGAGTTCGGCTCGACTGAGAATCAAGCTACGTGATGTGAATAACCAAGATGGGATTTTGCCCCTCCACTTGGAGAGAGATTCTCTAGGCCCTCTCGGATGATGTGATTCGGAAAGCATGGCCATGCACGACTCACTTAAGTGTTAACCGAGGCGATTGACTAAGAGTTAGTCGAATGAATCACTTATCTTGGATTGAGAAGAGAGTCGGACTATTTAACGGATGACAATTATTCGCCTATAGTCTGACAAGGTATATCGTGAGGCAAAAGGGACTCAGACGCAAGTCGCATTGGAAAGGCATGTCGTCATGACTCTTTGGTACTTGGGAGTCGGCATGTTCTGCTAGGAGCCACTGCCGACTGATCGATTGAGAGTCGGACTCCAATCGTGTCCAAGTAGCCATGAGCCTACGGGGTCACACACTTAAGAGCGGGAGCAAGTTCGAATTGGATCTAAACCGGAAATCTGGTTGGGTTGGACTCGAGCCGAATTTTGGACTGAGTCAGTGAGTTAGACACATGGTGACTAAATATGGGCTTTAGTGAATGGGCCACAAGTGAGTGGAACCCACTTTCACTCCCTATATATAGTGGGGCGCAGAAACCTAGAAGGTTGATCGGTTAGGTCATTCCATGTGTTGGAAACCCTAGCTCCACAGCAGTCCAGCCGTCATATCTGTGGCATCCCGCAAAACCACTACGAGAAAATCGCGTTGTTTTTGTGCATTGCATCGTCATGACCGCATGCTCATGTCATCATGCCACATTGCATTTGAGCATTGTCGTCATCTTGCATTTGCTTGCATAAAACTATTTGCAGAAAAACCTATTTTTGTGTTTTCTAAAACGCCCCATCTTTATTCAAACACCAAAACCGGGTCTCCGGATTATTTTGTTTTGTCTGCTATCGGTTTGCAGAGGCTTTGTTTTAATCAAATAAAATATTAAATTATTTTTAGTGGGGGCAGTCGAACGGGCCGATTCGACCCGAACGACCACCCCCAGAAGAAAACGGTTCAATCTAAATCCTATTCCTACCCAACCTATTCTACCCACACCCCCTCCACCTCACCCCAGCCACTCGCGGCTCGCCACCTCACCTCTCCTCTCTCCCTCACCCAATCCCCACCTGCCACCTAATCCTACCCCTCTCCCCACCTCTCCCTCTCACCCCACACGCCCGGCCCACACACACCAGCACACAGCACCCACGCACACACCCTGGCCACACACACCCAACCACACCCGATCCGATCCCACCCCTGACCCCACGTCCCTGCCCCGGTCCCACCTTCTCTCCCTCCCTTCCTCTCTCTCCCTCCCCACGAGCAGCCCAACCCGCGTCCTCCTCCTCCCGTCTGCCGCCACCGGTCCCCTCCAACCTCCTCCCGCCCGCTCCCTCCGGCGCCGCCGGCGACCGTTTCCTCCGCCGCCTTCCCCACGCGCCGCTCTCCTCCTTCCTCTCTCTCTCCCGCTCAACCGCTCCCCAGACCGCCCACCGTCCGCGCCCGCGCCCGCGCCTCCCGCCTCCTGCAGCCTTCCCTCCGGCTCACCTCCCCCGGCCCTCGGCCTCGCGCGCCGCTCCACCCCGGCGCTCACCTGCCCCGCGTGTCCTCTTCCTCTCCCTTCCACGCTCGCCCACCTCTCCCGCGACCGCTCCCGCCTCGCCGTCGCCTCACCCTCTCCTGGAGGCGCGCCGGCGTCCCGCCTCAGCGCGGCCCCTCCCCTCGCCGAGTTCCTTCTCCGGTCCCGACGCGAGCCTCCCTCCCCGAGCCCCTCGCGCCGACCCCGCCTCCTCCGGCTCCGCCCCGAGCCCGCCCACCTTCCTTCTTCCCTGTCCCTGCTCCCCTTCCCGCGTTGCCGGCCGTCCGCCTCCCCGCACCAGCAGAGCTCCGCCGCCCGCTCCCCTCTGCCTCGCTCCCGTCGGCCCCGCTCTCCCCGCCCTTGCTCCTGCTCCCTCTGCCCGGTTCTCCTCCGGCCCCGCCCGGCCTCCTCGCCCTCTGCCAGCCGCGGGATGCGACTCCAAGCCCTCCGGCCGCCTCCTTCCCCCTCGACGCCGGCCGCGCCCCTAGCCTCTCCGTCCCTCCGCCGCCTCGAGTCAACCCCGAGTGCGCCGCTGCCTGCGACCCCGGTGGTCCTCTGCTCCTTTTTACCTCGGTACCGTGCGCCTCCTGGGGTCGAACCAAGACCAGCTTGGGACGCGGTGCTCGCTCGAGGATACCTTGTTCAGGTTCTGGAACCGTAGTTCGGCTGCAACTGTCATCTTGCAGTGTGTTTTGTGGTGGCGTTGGTGACCAAACACAGATGTTGCGGTGCCAACGAGGTCTCACGTTCCTGTGCACACTTCGCCATCAAGTTCCACCTCCCCGAAGACCAAGACCCGATGACCGAGACCAAGTTTGGCATCGTTGATCAAGATGGGACCTCGAGGCCTTCTACATGGGACGCCAAGATCTCCATCACGGACTTCAAGCACCCCCTCGGATGCGACAGGATTCCCTCCCCGGACCCCAAGAACTCCTTCCCGGCTCCGCTAGCCAAAACCTCGAAGGCCGCGATGATGTGGAATCAAGATCGCCATCGTCAATGGAACCGGAACACCCAGACCTTCGTATAGGGATGCTCAACGACAAGACCGGCTCAATGCCAATGGGCTCGAGGGGTGTACATGGTGCCACTAGAAGACCGCCAAGATCGCCACCGGAACTACAAGCACTTCACCCCGGACACCGAGGCCCTGAACGACAAGTTCTCCTTCCCGGAAGAATCCGATGCGCCCCGACGCCACGCCAAGTTCGTCTACCCGAACGCCAAGATCTACTCTGCATCCGAGAACGATCCCGTCGAGACCGTTTCCGTCGAACCCTGAACCCTGAGACCGACCCCGAACCCCGGAACCCCAAGTTCGTCGAGACCCTCTAATGTGTGAACCCCTTCCCGAAACCCTATTTTATAATATAATACAAATTGTTGCATATTAAATTGTCATACTCGCATGCATCTTATCATGTGGTTTGGGGGCCTTATGCCGATTCACCTAATCATTAAATATGGGGCCCATATGCGGGCAAATCTAGCCTTATATTGGCCTCATTTAAATTTGTGTAGCGAACCCGGTTCTATCTTCTGCCATGTTAAGACAACATTTAAATTGCGGGGTAGCTAAACAACATGAACCACCTAATTAATTGTCGGGACCCCGGTTCCGCTTAATATGGCCTAATTGCATCGCACCTTTGCCATGTCATACATCATACATGCATCATGCCGATCTTCTGCCGTTGTATTAAATAGTGCATCCGGTGTTTCTTCTAGTGTTTTGCTTCTTCGCGGATAAGGCCGTTGAGTTGATGCGAGTGTCGACCCGATCTTCGGTTGAACCCTTCGACAATGTTTTCAGGCGAGCATCTCCCTCTTTCTACCTATCTTACTTTTCTAGTATTTATTCCCTCCTGTTGATCTATTGCTATCTGTGTCGTGATGCTCTAGTTTCCGTACCCGTGATATCCCTTGCAGCCCTATATTGCCTCGGACACACCCTATTACCTGTTGTTTGGTAGATAGTTGGACTTGCGCATCGTAGTCGCTTGCTCAAGAGTTGATGCGTGTCGTCAAGTACCACAGTTGTTGGAGAAGAGCCGCATGTTCTATGTTGGAGATGATCATGGCTTTAATTATTGTTCACTTTAATTACTGTTTAATAACTAAAATTGAAGTAAGTAAGCAGAGGCATCGGTGGGTGATAGGTAATATTTGGTTTCCCACCGCCCACTTGTGTCCCGTAGGACCCCGAGTTCTTGACACCTGTTCCGAGATCGAGCGCGCTAACCACAGGTGGGGAGATATGGGCCCCCCATTGATTATTACCTGATTTCAAAGTATTGTACTGGGGGCCACAAACTAGTTTGAGGTTTTATTTACGATCCTGTACTTATGCCATGCTTTACTGCTTTATTACGTTTGTGCGAGGAGCACACTGTACTGTTTAGGATCGGGACACGTTTTCGCGGTGTCGATAGTCCCAGTTTTGGGATTTGCTGTCGTTCACAGTCGTCTACCCAAACCCTAAGTCCGTCTCGGAGACCGGCCGACTTCGTTGCGGGTTCGACTTGGTGGGGTGGCCCCCATGTACTTGCTTTGGGTCTGGGAACGTCGTGACTTAGGCCCCGCCGACATACCGATGGGGGTATGTTAACTGATCTGGCAAAAAGGGTCGAAGTGCCTGTGGATACTTTGGTGCACCCCTGCAGGGTTAAATCTTTTCGAGAAGCCGTGTCCGCGGTTATGGACGACTTGGAGCACAGTGCTTGATCATAGACAACTATAACTAAAGTTTATTGTTATAAATTGACTTGCATCCGATATGACTAGTAATCAGCTTCACTACAACGGAATGGCTAAGCAAAAGAACCAACAACTGCTGGGTTTTGGGGTTATCTCATGCTAATTGTATCTGACTAGTAAGTGTTGCCACTATAACGGAATGGTTAACTAAAAGTACCCACTGCTTACTTTATCAGGATGATTATCTAAACCTGACTAGTAAAGTACCGCAACTATAACTGAATAAGTAAAACTGCCAACTGTGTGAGTTCCTCGGTTGACTTCCACGATTGGTCTCGAGGGGGAAATACCAGGATGGGATTGTTTGGTGTAGAATCAGTCTGATTCCGAATAGGTCTTTCTCACCCCTCTCTGATAGTCGCCAGTTGTATCGAGTCTTTATAGGTTGTTTAGTGCATGCTGCGCTGCCGCTCAGTCCACCATACCTTTGTAGGCGAGGACCGCCGAATTCTAGTCTCGCCGTGTACTGGCCTCAGTACTGACGCTCCTTCTTTTTCCTTTGCCCTTTGTCGGCACCCCTTTTGTTTTAAGCAGGTTTTGAGATCGACGTCGTTAGCAGGGTTACCCTTCCGGCTTGGCCTGGGCAGGGTTATGGACGCCATTGGTTATTCTTCAGGGCTCTTAGCCCATTTGCCTCTTGTCCGTAGCTGGACGCTCTATTATTTTCAAGGTGATTTGGATCTTTGTATATTATATCTGTATTCTTGACTCATTGAGTCGCTGTTGTATATATATATGTCCTGTGGGTCCCATCAAGGACTGTTGTGTAAAGTTATTACTTCGTTTTCCACCCGCACGAAAGTGCCTGGTGGGCACCTTCGAATCGTTTCTATGCGGGTTTGGCGGGTTTCGCTAAAACTTGCATAGGGCCGATTCTGAGGGTGTTACAGAGTGGTATCAGAGCTCAGCAGTTACGATACCCCACAAGTCCAGCCTGTAGGATAACCTAGCTAACGGCCGAAGTAGAGTGTCAAAACTATTTTTGAAAACTCGGTTGGATAGTTCTGATTAGGTCTGATTTTACTCCTTACCCCTATGCTATTCTCCTCTTACCTCTACGTGTTTTGAATCCGCTCTCTTCCCTCTCTTCGAGTCCAGGATTTCTCGTGGTTGGGTTCCGTCGTACCTTCAGGGTTTCGCTTCCTCCTTTGATAACGGTGTTCTACCATCCGGACTTCATGCTATCTGAGTGATCCTCTATCGGTGGTACCATTCTTTGTTCCTTGCTTGTGCCTTCCGGTGTTTTCCGATGCGACGACATCATCTACGCCAGATCCGATGCAGAGTCTGCATCACTCCTTTGTTTCCGAACCTCGCTTGTCGAGATCTTCAGTCTGAATCCTGAGGGTTGGTTGCATAACCTATCTGTTCGTGTACAGAGTAATGCTTTGAGTGCGGGATGGAGTCGCGACCATACCACTACTCTTATCATTTGCTTTGTATATTGAATGGTGGATCGATGCAATTTTACTCCGTCCACGGAAGTTAGTGGTGGCTTTATTTGTTGATGCCTCTACCTTCGCCTTTTTGTCCCGGAGTGTCCTCCCAACGATCACGGACAACGACCTCTTGTTAGTGGTGTCGCGAGGATCTACACGAAGCGAGAAGACGCAGATCGCCGACCTTCCTTCCGGTACCATGAGGCGGATCTCGAGGGCGAGATCCATTGTTAGTGGTGTCGAATTGTGGCATCCCGCAAAACCACTACGAGAAAATCGCGTTGTTTTTGTGCATTGCATCGTCATGACCGCATGCTCATGTCATCATGCCACATTGCATTTGAGCATTGTCGTCATCTTGCATTTGCTTGCATAAAACTATTTGCAGAAAAACCTATTTTTGTGTTTTCTAAAACGCCCCATCTTTATTCAAACACCAAAACCGGGTCTCCGGATTATTTTGTTTTGTCTGCTATCGGTTTGCAGAGGCTTTGTTTTAATCAAATAAAATATTAAATTATTTTTAGTGGGGGCAGTCGAACGGACCGATTCGACCCGAACGACCACCCCCAGAAGAAAACGGTTCAATCTAAATCCTATTCCTACCCAACCTATTCTACCCACACCCCCTCCACCTCACCCCAGCCACTCGCGGCTCGCCACCTCACCTCTCCTCTCTCCCTCACCCAATCCCCACCTGCCACCTAATCCTACCCCTCTCCCCACCTCTCCCTCTCACCCCACACGCCCGGCCCACACACACCAGCACACAGCACCCACGCACACACCCTGGCCACACACACCCAACCACACCCGATCCGATCCCACCCCTGACCCCACGTCCCTGCCCCGGTCCCACCTTCTCTCCCTCCCTTCCTCTCTCTCCCTCCCCACGAGCAGCCCAACCCGCGTCCTCCTCCTCCCGTCTGCCGCCACCGGTCCCCTCCAACCTCCTCCCGCCCGCTCCCTCCGGCGCCGCCGGCGACCGTTTCCTCCGCCGCCTTCCCCACGCGCCGCTCTCCTCCTTCCTCTCTCTCCCGCTCAACCGCTCCCCAGACCGCCCACCGTCCGCGTCCGCGCCCGCGCCTCCCGCCTCCTGCAGCCTTCCCTCCGGCTCACCTCCCCCGGCCCTCGGCCTCGCGCGCCGCTCCACCCCGGCGCTCACCTGCCCCGCGTGTCCTCTTCCTCTCCCTTCCGCGCTCGCCCACCTCTCCCGCGACCGCTCCCGCCTCGCCGCCGCCTCACCCTCTCCTGGAGGCGCGCCGGCGTCCCGCCTCAGCGCGGCCCCTCCCCTCGCCGAGTTCCTCCTCCGGTCCCGACGCGAGCCTCCCTCCCCGAGCCCCTCGCGCCGACCCCGCCTCCTCCGGCTCCGCCCCGAGCCCGCCCACCTTCCTTCTTCCCTGTCCCTGCTCCCCTTCCCGCGTCGCCGGCCGTCCGCCGCCCCGCACCAGCAGAGCTCCGCCGCCCGCTCCCCTCTGCCTCGCTCCCGTCGGCCCCGCTCTCCCCGCCCTTGCTCCTGCTCCCTCTGCCCGGTTCTCCTCCGGCCCCGCCCGGCCTCCTCGCCCTCTGCCGGCCGCGGGATGCGACCCCAAGCCCTCCGGCCGCCTCCTTCCCCCTTGATGCCGGCCGCGCCCCTAGCCTCTCCGTCCCTCCGCCGCCTCGAGTCAACCCCGAGTGCGCCGCTGCCTGCGACCCCGGTGGTCCTCTGCTCCTTTTTCCCTCGGTACCGTGCGCCTCCTGGGGTCGAACCAAGCCCAGCTTGGGACGCGGTGCTCGCTCGAGGATACCTTGTTCAGGTTCTGGAACCGTAGTTCGGCTGCAACTGTCATCTTGCAGTGTGTTTTGTGGTGGCGTTGGTGACCAAACACAGATGTTGCGGTGCCAACGAGGTCTCACGTTCCTGTGCACACTTCGCCATCAAGTTCCACCTCCCCGAAGACCAAGACCCGATGACCGAGACCAAGTTTGGCATCGTTGATCAAGATGGGACCTTGAGGCCTTCTACATGGGACGCCAAGATCTCCATCACGGACTTCAAGCACCCCCTCGGATGCGACAGGATTCCCTCCCCGGACCCCAAGAACTCCTTCCCGGCTCCGCTAGCCGAAACCTCGAAGGCCGCGATGATGTGGAATCAAGATCGCCATCGTCAATGGAACCGGAACACCCAGACCTTCGTACAGGGATGCTCAACGACAAGACCGGCTCAATGCCGATGGGCTCGAGGGGTGTACATGGTGCCACTAGAAGACCGCCAAGATCGCCACCGGAACTACAAGCACTTCACCCCGGACACCGAGGCCCTGAACGACAAGTTCTCCTTCCCGGAAGAATCCGATGCGCCCCGACGCCACGCCAAGTTCGTCTACCCGAACGCCAAGATCTACTCTGCATCCGAGAACGATCCCATCGAGACCGTTTCCGTCGAACCCGGAACCCTGAGACCGACCCCGAACCCCGGAACCCCAAGTTCGTCGAGACCCTCTAATGTGTGAACCCCTTCCCGAAACCCTATTTTATAATATAATACAAATTGTTGCATATTAAATTGTCATACTCGCATGCATCTTATCATGTGGTTTGGGGGCCTTATGCCGATTCACCTAATCATTAAATATGGGGCCCATATGCGGGCAAATCTAGCCTTATATTGGCCTCATTTAAATTTGTGTAGCGAACCCGGTTCTATCTTCTGCCATGTTAAGACAACATTTAAATTGCGGGGTAGCTAAACAACATGAACCACTTAATTAATTGTCGGGACCCCGGTTTCGCTTAATATGGCCTAATTGCATCGCACCTTTGCCATGTCATACATCATACATGCATCATGCCGATCTTCTGCCGTTGTATTAAATAGTGCATCCGGTGTTTCTTCTAGTGTTTTGCTTCTTCGCGGATAAGGCCGTTGAGTTGATGCGAGTGTCGACCCGATCTTCGGTTGAACCCTTCGACAATGTTTTCAGGCGAGCATCTCCCTCTTTCTACCTATCTTACTTTTCTAGTATTTATTCCCTCCTGTTGATCTATTGCTATCTGTGTCGCGATGCTCTAGTTTCCGTACCCGTGATATCCCTTGCAGCCCTATATTGCCTCGGACACACCCTATTACCTGTTGTTTGGTAGATAGTTGGACTTGCGCGTCGTAGTCGCTTGCTCAAGTGTTGATGCGTGTCGTCAAGTACCACAGTTGTTGGAGAAGAGCCGCATGTTCTATGTTGGAGATGATCATGGCTTTAATTATTGTTCACTTTAATTACTGTTTAATAACTAAAATTGAAGTAAGTAAGCAGAGGCATCGGTGGGTGATAGGTAATATTTGGTTTCCGACCGCCCACTTGTGTCCCGTAGGACCCCGAGTTCTTGACACCTGTTCCGAGATCGAGCGCGCTAACCACAGGTGGGGAGATATGGCCCCCCCATTGATTATTACCTGATTTCAAAGTATTGTACTGGGGGCCACAAACTAGTTTGAGGTTTTATTTACGATCCTGTACTTATGCCATGCTTTACTGCTTTATTACGTTTGTGCGAGGAGCACACTGTACTGTTTAGGATCGGGACACGTTTTCGCGGTGTCGACAGTCCCAGTTTTGGGATTTGCTGTCGTTCGCAGTCGTCTACCCAAACCCTAAGTCCGTCTCGGAGACCGGCCGACTTCGTTGCGGGTTCGACTTGGTGGGGTGGCCCCCATGTACTTGCTTTGGGTCTGGGAACGTCGTGACTTAGGCCCCGCCGACATACCGATGGGTGTATGTTAACTGATCTGACAAAAAGGGTCGAAGTGCCTGTGGATACTTTGGTGCACCCCTGCAGGGTTAAATCTTTTCGAGAAGCCGTGTCCGCGGTTATGGACGACTTGGAGCACAGTGCTTGATCATAGACAACTATAACTAAAGTTTATTGTTATAAATTGACTTGCATCCGATATGACTAGTAATCAGCTTCACTACAACGGAATGGCTAAGCAAAAGAACCAACAACTGCTGGGTTTTGGGGTTATCTCATGCTAATTGTATCTGACTAGTAAGTGTTGCCACTATAACGGAATGGTTAACTAAAAGTACCCACTGCTTACTTTATCAGGATGATTATCTAAACCTGACTAGTAAAGTGCCGCAACTATAACTGAATAAGTAAAACTGCCAACTGTGTGAGTTCCTCGGTTGACTTCCTCGATTGGTCTCGAGGGGGAAATACCAGGATGGGATTGTTTGGTGTAGAATCAGTCTGATTCCGAATAGGTCTTTCTCACCCCTCTCTGATAGTCGCCAGTTGTATCGAGTCTTTATAGGTTGTTTAGTGCATGCTGCGCTGCCGCTCAGTCCACCATACCTTTGTAGGCGAGGACCGCCGAATTCTAGTCTCGCCGTGTACTGGCCTCAGTACTGACGCTCCTTCTTTTTCCTTTGCCCTTTGTCGGCACCCCTTTTGTTTTAAGCAGGTTTTGAGATCGACGTCGTTAGCAGGGTTACCCTTCCGGCTTGGCCTGGGCAGGGTTATGGACGCCATTGGTTATTCTTCAGGGCTCTTAGCCCATTTGCCTCTTGTCCGTAGCTGGACGCTCTATTATTTTCAAGGTGATTTGGATCTTTGTATATTATATCTGTATTCTTGACTCATTGAGTCGCTGTTGTATATATATATGTCCTGTGGGTCCCATCGAGGACTGTTGTGTAAAGTTATTACTTCGTTTTCCACCCGCACGAAAGTGCCTGGTGGGCACCTTCGAATCGTTTCTATGCGGGTTTGGCGGGTTTCGCTAAAACTTGCATAGGGCCGATTCTGAGGGTGTTACAATATCGAACCTAGCTGTTCGTCACCGGTGTTCCTCCTTGTACGTGTGGAAACTAGCAGAGGTGATGTACGATCAGCACTAGGACGATCGTGATTGGATCAGATCTCGAGGACCGCACTACAATCAACTGACGCGCTTCATGAGTAATCCACAACTCTAGTGGTAATCTTTGTGGCCTTCTATCTCAGCTAGATCTTGGGATCACCACATTAGATGAAAAAGTTTTGTTTTATCTCTGTGTGGCCCAACAATGGTATCAGAGCGACAACTTCTGGTTTTAGGCTCGATATTGCGCATATGTGATATGCGGTCAGCTATAGATTGGATCTATATGCTGTTTTGATGGTCGATCTATGAGATGGATCGGTTTTGTACGAGGTTGATTGGATCAACTATACTCGGGGAATGGATGATCTGGTTTCCGTAATCATACTGCTGAGGTCGTGGAACGACATACCGCTACCGGTCGGTTTCCGCCATCGGGGTAGACTGTGACACGTAAATCCAGAAGCGATGATCGAAGATCAAAAGAGTTTGATAGAGTCGGAACTATGGTCAGAATCCATGTTCGGAATGTAGATGAGATCTATGTTTTCATACCGCTAGCTTCACCCTATCATAGAGCCTTAGATGTCGTTGCGAGTTTCACAACGCCGGTAGATAGCGTATCTATGCATAACTTGTTTTTGCAGGAAGTTGTGAATGGTATGGTTCATGTGCATGTGATGTATGTGTGTAATCCATACGTGATGTGTGAATCACGGTTTTGTCAGCCGACTGGAGCCTAAGTGCTGTCATTTTATTGTATAATGACCTGCGTGTCGGATTCTCTATGTAATTTACTTTACTAAGCTAGTGTGGTTGTTTGGAGAATCCGGATGGCATGCAAGTCGATGTACGTGTCTGAGACATGGTAAGACGGCAAGTGACAAGAGTTGGCACAAGTAGGATTACAGGCTTTGTGGAGATGGAGATCACCATGAAGAAAGCCATATAATTTCATATTATAACTACTTTATTTTGTGTTATTGATATGTCTCTAATTTACCTCTATTAGATAGTCGGTAAAAATTAATCCCTCAAAGAAGGTCTAGTTGTTTTTCCCACCAGTGTTTGCACCATCACAAGTCGGACATTTTTGGTAGTGGGCTCATAAAACTGAGATGTTGTCTATTCTTTCCGAATAGGTGGGTTCGAGTCGGACTCTTACAGCAGATACACTCGGTAAGCTAGACGAGCTTATCACAACGGTTGTGGGACTCGGGGAAAAGTCGTACGGGAGCCGGGGCATGTGATGCCACCCGACCAACATGACTAGTATGAGATACAATTGACAAAGAGTTGTCTACCTAGATCACTTGGCGGCTAGCGGTGATGCTAAAGCTCACTAGAATACTTGCTTATTTAGGATCCTGAATCACTAAGTGACCATCAGAGGGGTGTTGGTTCTAGTGGGAGCATAAAATACTAAAGTGTTTAATATGCTTGCTCTTTTATGAATACATGTCTTAAGTGTTTTGCATATTTCTGTTGTAGACCATGAGTAACAGACACTCTTAGATATCCGGTTTTGCTTTGAGAACCATCCTTGAGAAAGATAAACCGAACGACACTAATTTTACCAACTGGTATCGAAATCTGAGAATTATTCTCAAATAATAAAAAAGGACCATGTCCTAGACAACCCACTTCCAGATGAGCCGAATGAGAATGCGACTGTCGCTTCCACCAATGCCTACCGTAGGGCTAAGGATGAGTCCACATATATTAGCTGTCTTATGCTTGCTCACATGGAACCAGACTTGCAAAAGCAGTTCGAGAATGTTGAGGCCTACGATATGATCGAAAGCCTCAAAAGTATGTTCCAGGCTCAGGAGAAGACTGAGAGGTATCAAGTCTCCCAGGCTTTGCTGAGTTGCAAGCTTAAAGATGGTGATCCACTGAGTCCGCATGTGATCAAAATGTTTGGTTACGTGCAGTCTCTGGGGAGGCTTGTCTACCCCATTAGCGAATAGTTTGCTATAGACATAATTCAAAACTCTCTTCCTAGTGCATATGGTCAGTTCATATCGAACTAACACATGCACAGTGTGTATAATAAGCTCACTGAATTGCATGGGATGCTCAAGCAGGCAGAGGCGGATCTCAAGAAGGGCACCAGTCAAGTGTTGATGGTGCAGAATAAGGCTAAGTTCAAGAAGAGTTCTTGGACTAGGAAGAAGGCTAAGTCAGGAGGAAAGCAGGCTCAGGACCCAGTCCCAAGCACTTCCTCAGGTACTAAGCCATATCCTTCAGCCGGATCCACTTGCTTCTACTGCAAGTCAGATGGCCACTGGAAGAGGAACTGCAGCAAGTATTTGGCCGACAAAATCCAAGAGTGGAGGTATGACCTCCGACTTAGGTACACCCTTTTGCAATGTTATAGACATTTATCTTGCTGATGCACCTAATAGTTCTTGGGTATATGATACCAGATCAGTTATTCACATCTGCAACTCGTTGCAGGGACTGGTAAGAACTAGGAGCGTAGCAAGAGACGAGGTTGATATTCTAGTCGGCAACAAAGCGAGAGTCGCTGCGTTGGAAGTCGGCACGATACAGCTTCATTTACCTTCTGGATTCATTATGGAACTGAATAATTGTTATTATGTTCCAGTTCTCAGTCGAAACATTATTTCTGATTCATGTTTGATGAAGACAAGGCTATGAGTCGAATATCAAGAATAATGGTTGTTCTTTATATTTGAATGATATGTTTCACGGCTTTGCACCCGTCCAGGACGGGTTATTTATTTTGAATCTTGATGGTGAGTCAGTTTATAACATAAATGTTAAAAGATTGAAACCAAATGATCTAAATATGACTTACTCTTGGCACTGTCGGCTTGGTCATATAAGTTGGAAACGCATGATAAGCACCATGATGATGGACTCCTAACTTCGCTCGACTTGGAGTCTTCGAGACATGTGAATCTTGCCTACTCGGCAAAATGACCAAGACACCTTTTGCAAAGAGTTGAGAAAGGGCATCTGACTTGTTGGGACTAGTACATAGTGATGCATGTGGACCAATGAGCACGACAACCAGGGGAGGTTATGAGTACTTCATTACCTTCACTAATCATTTGAGTCAGTATGGATATATCTACTTGATGAAACATAAGTAGGAAGCCTTTGAAAAGTTCAAAGAATTCTAGAATGAAGTACATAATCAACTCGGCAATAACATAAAGTTTTTTTGGTTGGAACGAGGAGGCGAGTACATGAGCCATGAGTTTGATGACCATATGAAAAGTTGTGGAATAGTTCCTCAACTTACTCCACCGGGAACGCCGCAGAGAAACGGTCTCTCAGAAAGGCGGAATCGGACCTTGTTAGACATGGTACGGTCAATGATGAGTCGAATAGATCTACCTTTGTCATTTTGGGGTTATTGTCTAGAAACAGCGGTGTTCACACTAAACAAAGTACCATCAAAGTCGGTAGAGAAAACACCACATGAGATGTGGACAGGCAAAAAGCCGAGTTTGTCTTTTCTTAAGATTTGGGGTTGTGAAGCTTTTGTCAAGCGACTTCAGCCGGACAAGCTTACGGCCAAGTCGGATAAGTGTATTTTCGTGGGGTATCCAAGGGAAACCTTGGGTTACTACTTCTACAACCGAGAAGAGGGCAAAGTGTTTGTCACTCAGAATGGTGTCTTCCTAGAGAAAGAGTTTCTCAGTCGGGGAGTCAGTGGGAGCACGGTGCAGCTCGAAGAAATTCGAGAGGAACCGATTAGTAGAGAGTCGGCAAAAACCTTGGAGGTTGATCCGGTAGCGGCACATGTACTACGAAGATCGGCAAGATTACGAAGTGTTCGTGATGTATTACTGTTAGATAGTGATGAGCCGACAAATTATTCAGAAGCGATGGTGGGATCTAATTCCAAGTCATGGCTTGGAGCCATGAGATCCGAGTTAAAGTCCATGGATGAAAATCAAGTTTGGAACTTGGTTGACCTGCCAGACGGTGCAAGACCCATCGAGTGCAAATGGGTCTTTAAGAAGAAAACTGATATGGATGGAAATGTTTCTGTCTATAAAGCATGCCTTGTCGCAAAGGGGTTCCGACAAGTTCAAGGAGTTGATTACGACGAGACCTCGCCCGTAGCGATGCTTAAATCAGTTCGGATCATGTTAGCTATAGCAGCCTATTTCGACTATGAGATATGGCAGATGGATGTCAAAACGACTTTCCTTAATGGAAATTTAACCGAGGACGTGTATATGATACAGCCCGAGGGTTTTGTCCATCCGGAAAATGCTGACAAAGTGTGCAAACTTCAGAAATCCATTTATGGGTTGAAGCAAGCATCTTGGAGTTGGAATATTCGCTTTGATGAGGTAGTCAAATCGTTTGGCTTCATCAAGAGTGATCATGATTCTTGTTTATACAAGAAGTTTAGTGGGAGCAAAGTAAACTTTCTAATCTTATATGTGGATGACATATTATTGATTGGAAATGATATCCAGATGTTGCAAGAAACCAAGGAATCATTCGAAAGGAGTTTCTCAATGAAAGACTTGGGTGAGGCAACATATATTCTCGTAATGCGGATCTATAGAGATAGATCAAGGAGGCTCATTGGATTGAGTCAGATTACTTATTAGGACAAAGTGTTGAAGAATTTCAACATGGAATCGTCTAAGAAGGGGTTCTTACCAATGTCGTATGGTGTAAAACTTAGCAAGACTCAGTGTACTTCGACGACTGATGAGCGAAGTCGGATGAGTGCGATTTCATATGCTTCTATAGTCGGATCCATCATGTATGCCATGATTTGTACTAGGCCAGATGTTTCCTATGCTCTAAGTGTAGTGAGCAGATACCAGGATGATCCTGGAGAAATCCAATGGACAGTGGCTAAAAATATCCTAAAGTACTTGAGGAGGACTAAGGATATGTTTTTGATTTATGGAGGTGAAGATGAACTTAGTGTAAAGGGTTACACGAATACGCGTTATCTTACCGACTCTGATGATTCTCGTTCGCAATCTGGGTATGTGTTTGTGATAAACGGAGGGGCTGTGAGCTGGAAGAGTTCTGTAACATCCCAAAAATACTAAACTTGGATCATCAAACTCTAATCATCAAATTTAGGGTTAACAAAAACTTTTCTAAATAAAAATATGAATGCATGCATGAGAGTATGCATTTCATTTTGAATTCTTTTGAACCACCTTGTTTGTGTGTTTCTTTGCTTGTAAAATGTTTCTTAGGTGAAATAAACATCATATAAACTTTTCCCAAACTTTTCCCAAAGACAAATAAATCAAAACAAAGCTAAATGAGTGAATGGTCATTTTGACCAATTTAACTCCCATGCCTACTTTGGCTGTCTCAAACTTTCAAAACCTAACAGAAACTTTTCTGGATCTTTGCACCCCTTGATTGTACTCATAACAAAGTATCAAGGCCCACCTTGTGATCATCCAAAAACTTTCAAATGCATAGTTTAAATGACAATTCAAAATTGAATCTTTATCATATGGGAAGATCCCACTTTTTTCAAAAACCACTCAAACAAGCTCAACTTTCAAAACCCAAGCATCTGCAGACTCACCAGCATTAACCTAGCACACACACCAAAAATCTTTTCAAAATTCAAAACTTGAATTCATGCGGCCATTTCATCAAACACTTGGCAGACACAAATCAAACAAAATTAAAACACTATAGTGTGTAGTGTTTTGAGCCTAACTGGTTCCCTATCTAGCTCACAACCAGCTCAGTAGATCATCTAGCAAGATTAACCAAGCACTAGCACCACTGTGAGCTTGCCAAAACCATCAATGGTGAACAGCCGAAGCCACCCTTTCCACCCACATGTCGACAGCAAGCTAGGGAGGAAACTAGCTGTGCCAACCTTGTCTGGGAGATCACCCATGCTTCACCGCCCCCTCTCGACCAGCCCTGCCTCGAAGACGTCGAACACAGCACCCAGGAACGCCGCGCCCGTGCCTCTGCCAACCGTGCCGAGCCTGCGCCAGAGCGCCACGCTCGATCGAAGCCCATAGACCGCGCGCCGCCCTCGCCGCGTGCATACACGATCGCCACCATCCCAGGAACACGCCAGACATGCCCATTGCATCGCCCGTGCCCCGTAGCCACCGTTCGCCGTCGAAGACGTCGCCTCTGCCGCGCAGAGCGTCGCGTGTTCCAGACCAAACCGCACCGCCCCTACACGCGCATTAAAGCCATAGAGCATCGCCAGGAGACCACCAAGCGATCGCCACCGTCGGCCATGCCTCTAGCAGCCTGTAGCCATGTCGCCACCGTCGCCCGCCCATGCCGTTCGGTCTCACCGTCGCGACTATAAATAGAGGCCTCCCCCGCTCGAATTATTCACACCATTCCACTCCTCTCTCACCCAGAACCATCCCACCTTAGTCCCGGAGCAAGGCGAGCAGCGCATCACCGGAATTGCGCCGGAGCAGGCCGCCTCTGGAGAAGAAGGGCGCCGTCGATTTCGTCCACCCCAGGAGCTGCCGCGACCACCCCTGAGTTCGACTTCGTCGTTCGCCCGCCTCGCCGACCCTCGCCTGAACCCCGGTGATCCCCCCGCAACCCCCACTGGCCGCGCTAGGTTTCTGTCTCGCCGGTGTTTCTCAACGTCGACGATGACTCTCAGCCGTTGGATTAGAACCATATCGAACGTCCCATAGTGCCCCGTACCGCTTCACGTTTAAAGAGCCACTGACTGGTGGAACCCCCCTGTCAGCTGAGCCCCGCGCCACGGAGTGTCACTGGGCCGGCCCGTTAACCTTTCCCGCGCAGCCCAGTTATTTGAATTTAACCTTTTCCATTTTATTTCAAACACACTTCTGTACCCAATTTCAAAAATCAACCCAGGTCGATTCAGTGAACCAAATTTAATGAATTTTTTTTTGTTAGAAAGGTCTGGGAATGCTGAATCCAAGCCCGTTGGATTCAAGTCATTTGGATCTATAGATCATCCATGGTAAAAATAACAAGGCAGAATCTTTTCTGCATTCAAACATTTTTCAAATTAAAACCATCATAGCTTTTGAGTTGATTCCAACTCTCAAAAATCAAATTTAACCATACCTTTCAGAATATATAAAAATATATAGGTTTACTTACAGAAAGAATGTTCAAGTAATAAAAGAATGCCTCATAGGCATTTCTAGCCACTTTAATTAATTAAAATAAAAGGGTAAAACCTTATTAAATTGTGACACCACTTTAAAACACATTCCCATGGACTAAAATATGTGGTGATGACATGTGTCAACATGATCCCATGTTTTGGTTTGGAGAATATTAAATCTTAAGTAGTTTTTCAATGAGTAGAAATTACTCTTCTACAAATAAAAGGAATTAAACCAAACCTTAATCTTGTAATGTTAGTGATGATGTTAGATCATCTATAGGACCCTTTTGTGTGATGATTGCAAGTAGTTAAGTATTTTTTGGTGGTTGTGTACATCGTATGTATTTATAGACGCTAGTACCGACCAAGGATACGAGGAGGAAGGAGGATACTACAAAGAAGAAGCCGAGGAGAACTTCAACCACTTCTCTGCACAAGGCAAGCTTTATTAACTAAGTGGACCAATGCAAGCTAACCCTTGCAAGATACCCTACTGATGCCACAAACCACTACTTGTTACTATGCCCACTATATGCCTTAAGCATATGTGATCATATCCACTTGATAAACCAATCCTAGTTTTACTTACAAGCTTGATTACTTTATTTCTTTATCAAAGCTCTTACTTAGAATTACTGGAATAAAGGGTAGATACTAGAAGGATAATTGAAGGTTGCATAAAGAGCATAAAACTTGGCCTAAGCTAGATAAGCTTGATGTCATCCTAAGGCATAAGATTAAACTTAGTTAAACTCCACTAGTTTACCACCCCTCATTAGTGCTTACCCCCACTTGTAGATGCTAGTGCTAAGCATAAAACTTGATCAACTTTATATGGGAATACTTGGTGGAAAAATGGTTATGAAAACCTTGGAATGATGGATCATTCTATTGAAATGTTTTGGACATGTGTTTCCGAACACTTGATGATTTTGGTGATGAAAATGATGAGGCATGAGCCTTAGCCCTTTATAAAACTGATGGTTGTCTGGATGCGATACCATTCCAATTTTATCGTACAACCACAATACCCGAAGATTGGGTAGGGCTTGACTGGAAACTTATATACCTTAGTATTGGTTCCCTCACTTCCAAGGTCTGAGATGAGGCTACCTTGTGAAGATTGTCCACCTATGCAGTACCCAAGATGACAGTTGGTCATGGTTGGGAGGCCAAACTCACAGGAGAGGTGCTTATACTAGGGCGTGTAATTGAAAGGTTAGGATTGATTATCCGCATACTGAGTATGGTGAATTAAGGATTTGTTCCTGACGGATGTATCGAATGTTGTGGTGAAAGTGTACCATCTCTGGAGAGTGTCAAACTATTCAAATAGCCGCGTCCGCGGTTATGGACAGTTGGAGTGGCCATACTGTTCCCCCGTCAGATGTTTTCAAAAGACTTGTGAAATAAACTAAGACTTTGACTTGACCACAACAGGGTTGTGGCATGAGATACAAGTTCCCACTTAGGTGTTATAAACTTCAATTAGCTCTCTTACTTCTGAACTTAGTAGAGATAAATCTGGCTTTTTGCAAAACAACCCTAGAGCTTAGTGTCCTATTACAAAAACCCCCTTTCACTTGTTAGTATTAGTTTGAGAGTACTT
Source organism: Avena sativa (assembly GCA_916181665.1). NCBI lineage: Eukaryota > Viridiplantae > Streptophyta > Magnoliopsida > Poales > Poaceae > Avena > Avena sativa. Next base: position 312,721,268 of record OV702283.1, read on the forward strand.
AAAGAGTACTCGTGGCTTTGTCCCTGGCTATTCCCGTGGCCAGACTATGAAGAGGAGTACCTGGAGGATGGACCCCCAGAAGGTTACGACAACTAGGATCATCTCCCATCGTCAGCATTGCCTGTGAAACCCGAAGATGGAGCTTCGCCGATGCTACCGTTATTACTACGTATTCCGGTGCTTGAAGTTGTATTAAGAACTGGATCATGAGATCCCTATTTGTGTAAGAACTTATGTATGGTTTGTAATGGATGATGTACTGTGGTATCCAATTCTGTTATGTCTCGCAAAAATGGTAATCCTGGGATTGCGATGTATGGCATAACAGGCATCTGGGATTAAAAATCCGGGTGTTGACAAGTTCCAAGCAAGAGACTGTGTCTGCATCTACAACAGAGGCTGACTATATTGCCGCCTCGGAGGCAGCAAAGGAAGCTGTTTGGATGAGGAATTTCCTCATGGATCTTGGTGTGGTTCAGGGCTCGTCCAATCCGTTAGACGTGTATTGTGACAAAATGGTGCTATTGCACAAGCCAAGGAACCTAGACAACACCAGAAGAACAAGCACATACTCATGTGGTACCACCTGATTCGCTAGTTCGTGGATCAGGGTGATATCAAGTTATGCAAGGTACACACGGATGCAAATATTGTGGATCCGTTTTACGAAGCCGTTACCATAGCCGAAGCATGAGGCGCACCTAAGAGCTATGGGCATTAGATGCCTAGACATGTGATGTCGGAAGATTGACTCTAGTGTAAGTGGGAGACTATTGGGAATATGCCCTAAAGACAATCATGTATGATGATATTTCCCATTGTATTCATAAAGATATTAAGTTGTCCTTGTATAACCATCTGATGCGTATCATTGAATATGTGATTCGGTTGTAGAACTATACATTCATGTTGTTTGTACTAAATATCCTTGGTCATCGAGGTTGTGTTGGATACACAATTTAGACCAATGTGAAAGTCGGCTGATGACTCGGTTCCACTTGTCATGGGCATGGAGATGCTATTCCGACTTACACAGATTCGGCTAAAGAGTTCAGCGAGTCGGATTGACCCATATTAAGGTACAACGAACAAGTTGTCATTTGTATATCTCAATCAATGTAATCCTTAGACCTGATGTTGTTGCACAGTATGAGTTGAGGATCACCGACTTAGGTTCTGTCAAACGCCGATCCGTAACTGGGGTTATAAAGGCAGAGTTCGGGTCGACTGAGAATCAAGCTGCGTGATGTGAATAACCAAGATGGGATTTTGCCCCTCCACTTGGAGAGATATTCTCTGGGCCATCTCGGATGATATGATTCGGAAAGCATGGCCATGCACGACTCGGTTAAGTATTAACCGAGGCGATTGACTAAGAGTTAGGCAGATGAATAACTTATCTCAGATCGAGAAGAGAGTCGGACTATTTAAGGGATGACAATTATTCGCCTATAGTCTGACAAGGTATATCGTGAGGCAAAAGGGACTCGGACGCAAGTCACACTGGAAAGGCATGTCGTCATGACTCTTTGGTACTTGGGAGTCGGCACGTTCTGCTAGGAGCCGCTGCCGACTGATCGACTGAGAGTCAGACTCCAATCGTGTCCAAGTAGCCATGAGCCTGCGGGGTCACACACTTAAGAGCGGGATCAAGTTCAGATTGGATCTGAACCGTAAATCTGGTTATGTTGGACCCGAGCCGAATTTTGGACTGAGTCAGTGAGTCGGACTCACGGTGACTAATATGGGCTTTAGTGAATGAGCCACGAGTGAGTGGAGCCCACTTTCACTCTTTATATATAGTGGGGTGCAGAAACCCAAAAGGTTGATCGGTTAGGTCATTCCATGCGTTGGAAACTCTAGCTCCACAGCAGTCCAGCCGTCGTATCGAACCTAGCAGTTCGCCGACGGTGCTCCTCTTTGTACGTGTGGAAACCAACAGAGGTGTTGTACGATCAGCACCAGGACGATCTTAATCGGATCGGATCTTGAGGACTGCACTGCATTCAACTGACGCGCTTCATCAGTAATCCACAACTGCGCGTCTAGTGGTAATCCTCGTGGCCTTCTACCTCATCTAGATCTTGGGATCACCACGTTAGAGGAATTTTTTATCTCCGCGTGGCCCAACACCCTGGATGACTCGTCATGGTGTCTTTAGCTTGCTCTTCGGTTATTCCTAGGGATAAGAATTAATCTAGTTTGTGTCATGCTTGTCAATTAGGTCATCATGTTCGTCTTCCTTTTTCTTCTACCAATCGTGTAACACATTCTCCGTTTCAAATTATTCACTGTGATTTGTGGACATCACCGGTTGAGTTTTGGCTTTAAGTATTATCTTGTTTGCCTTGACGATTTCACTCAGTATGCCTGGGTTTATCCTCTACGTGATGAGTCAGAAGTTTTCTCGCACTTATCGTCCCTTCATGCCTTAGCCCGTACTCAGTTTCGTGCAAACTTGTAAGCTATTCAGTGTGACAATGGTCATGAGTTCAATAATTTCCTCCTCCACTCTTTTTCGCAACGACATGGAATAACACTCCGCTTTTCATGTCCATATACCTCGCAACAGAACGGTAAAGCCGAGAGGAGTATTCGCACCCTCAATGACATTACTCGCATGCTTCTAATTAAAGCAAGTATGCCGCCACGCTTTTGGGCCGAGGCTCTTCATACAACCGTATTATTGCATAATCGACTTCCTTCCAAGGAAATCTTGGATCGTGTGCCTTTTCGAGCTCTTCATGGCATCGACCCTGCGTATGCTGGTCTTAGGGGTCTTCGGATGTCTTTTCTACCCCAAAACCACTGTCGTTGAACTGCACAAGCTTGCGCCTTGCTCCGTGACCTGCGTGTTTTTAGGGTATCCATCCCAACATTACGGCCATCACTATCTTGATCGTTCCACCCAAAATATCATCATCTCTTGCCAGGTTGTATTCGACGAGTCTGTCTTTCCCTTCGCCAGCACCGCGTAACGTCTGCTACTCCTTCCCTGCACACTTATGATTTTTTGCAGGTTGAGAAGCAGATGTCGTCGACACCGTTCACCATGCCAGCCACAGGAAGCTCTGTCGTGGGCTCTGCCGCGGGCGTGCGGCACCCTACCACGAGTGCTCGGCAGCCTGCAGCGGGAATCGACAGCCTACCGCGATTTCTTCCCCTGATGCACCCGTCCGCTCTGCCGTGAGTTCGGACGCCTCTCCCGCTATGCCCCAATTGTCGCCTGCGACTGCCCTGTCGCCCGCCTCGTCACCCACCATGTCTGCTAAGAACGATTCCTTGCCACATGTGGCTGCTGCACCGACTTCGTCACCGCCACCGCCTCTGGTCCGTCGACCACGCCCTCTGCCTCCACCACCGCCACACCGCATGCTTACACGTGCGAAGACAGGCGTGGTGCAGCCGAAGACCATCTTTGATCTTCATGTTGAGGGGTTATTTCCTCTCCCGAATATGTACTGTAGAGCGCTCAAGGACCCTAATTGGCATACATCGATGGTTGATGAGTAAAGTACTCTTCTTCCAACAACACTTGGGACCTATTTGATCCACTTCGCAATGCAAATATTGTCACAGGCAAGTGGATCTTTCGTCACAAGTTAAAGTCTGATGGTTCTCCTGATCGGTACAAGGCACGGCGGGTCTTGTGAGGATTCACGCAACATGAAGGTATTGATTTTGATGAAACTTTTAGTCCGGTTGTTAAACCCGCCACGATATGGACAATTCTGTCACTTGCTCATTCCAGTGATTGGCTTATTCATCAGCTGGATGTAAAGAATGCTTTCCTCAATAGAAAACTTGATGAGACGGTTTATGCTCGACAACCCTAAGGTTTTATTGATCCCAATTCTCCTAAGAAGGTGTGATGCCTGAACAAATCCTTTTACGGGTTGAAGCAGGCTCCACAGGCATGGTTTTAGCAGTTTTCCTCCTATATAGCATCTCTTGGGTTTCTAAGTGCCAAGAATGACAACTCATTGTTCGTATCTCCTACTCTATGTGGATGACATAATTTTGACTGCGTCTTCCTCGACACTGCTACACAGTTTGATTGCTTCAGTCTGTTCTGAGTTCACCATGACGGACTGATGACCCACAAGTATAGGGGATCACAACAGTCTTCGAGGAAAGTAAAGCCCAATTTATTGATTCGACACAAGGGGAGCCAAAGGATATTTATAAGCCTTGACAGATGAGTTGTCAATTCAGCTGCACCTGGAAACAGTCTTGCTCGCAATAGTTTATTAGTAGCAACAGTTTTGTAGTAGCAATAGCAAAGTAACATCATTAGTAAAATTAGGACAGTGGTAACAATTGTAGTAAACAGCAAGATTTAAAGTGCGGTAGGCATAGGGATGGATGGATGGGCGTTGCATGGACAAGACAGTTCATGTAATAATCAAGAGAAGGGCATTTGCAGATAATGAATATAAAGCATCCAAGTACTAAGTAATCATAGGCATGTTCTCTATATATAGTCATACGTGCTCGCAATGAGAACTTACACAACATCTTTTGTCCTACCAGCCCGTAGTAGAGGGGCCTCTAGAGAATCTACTGGCAATTAAGGTACTCCTTTTAATAGATCACCGAGCAAAGCATTAACACTCCGTGAACATACATGATCCTCACATCACAACCATCCCCTCCGGTTATCCCGATTTTTATCACTTCAGAGCCTCGGGTTCTGGACAATGATATGTGTAAACAACTTGCAGGTAAGATCATAAACAATAATATCACCATGAATCAATAACATCTTCAGATCTGAGATCATGGCACTCGGGCCCTAGTGACAAGCATTAAGCATAACAAGTTGCAACAATGTCAAAAAGCACTAACAATAGATACTAGGCACCTTGCCCTAACAATCTCATGCAATTACATGAACGATCTCATCCAATCCCTACCATACCCATAGCCTACTGCGGGGGATTAATCACTCATGGATGGGGAATCATGGATGGTTGATGGAGAGGCGTTGATGATTATGATGGCGATGATCTCCTCCAATTCCCTGTCCCAGCAGGGTGCCAGAATGGAGTTTCTGGTTTCGAATCGCGGTTTCTGGTGGTGGAGGCGCAACAGAACTCTTCTCTAGAAATTGTCAAACCCCCCGGTGTTTTTAGATCAGAGTGTATATGTAGGCGAAAAGAGAGGTCGAGGCGGAGTCCAAGGCGTGGCCAGGTCTGGCCCGTGCCAAGGGGTGGTGTGGGCCCCTCTGGCCTCTTCTGGCTCCGTGAGTCTTCTGGAAAAATAGGATTTTCGGCATATTTTCTAGGATTTTTCCTGGAAGTTGATTTCCTGCACAAAAACGAGACACCAAAGCAATTCTGCTGAAAACAGCGTCAGTCCGTGTTAGTTATATCCAAATTACACAAATTAGAGGAGAAACAATAGAAAAAGTGTTTGGGAAAGTATACACATTTTGGACGTATCAACTCCCCCAAGCTTAGCTTATTGCTTGTCCTCAAGAAATTTAGTTGAAAACTGAGTGCGATAAAAGAAACTTTCACGAACACATTTTCTTCATAAGATGTATATATTATCAGCATATGATCAAATACTTAGGAAATTCATAATAAGGAGTATGCAAATAAGTTTACCCAATAGTCATGCAAGTTTATGAAGAGATTCCAACACAATAATAATAAGCAACGTGAAACATAAGCATATGCAAGACTGTAATGCTCATAAGAAGATATGATAAAGTGGTATCTCGCTTGCCTTTATTTTGGAGCAAAACATAAATGCCAAGGCACCTCTGAAGTTCAAGTAAAGACTAGAAATAAAAATATCAAAGATACAAGCGTCAAAGTTATATCACAATCAACCGTGTTCTGGGACAAGCACATTACACTAAGAATGGCAACTATGCTCTCAGGAAGGTGCTCTTAGAAAAGATGGTGACTCAACATAAAAGTGAAAGAAAAGATTTGAAAAGTTTGAAAGGCTTCCAAATGTTGAAAGTATGGTACTCATTAGCTTTGAGCTCTCATTGCCCCTATCATAAGAATCCTTAAATGGTTAAGGTTAAAGTGAGGTCAAATATGAGTTATATGCTTGACAGATCATAAGTTGAATATCTCATGCCCCTTGAGTACGATGGCCATTCCTCATGCTACTCAACTTTAGTCACAAGCAAGTTCTTGTCATTGTAAGTATATGTGTATCATAGAGAATCGCCAACGCGGTACCCCTTGCCCCATGACATAGGAGCTATCCCATATCAAAATGACAAGGCAACAGACAATGAGCATATCGGCGATCTTTTTATTTACCATGAGTGTGGTGCCCCTTTTTTATATTTTTTCTGAAGATGCTTCATATATTGCTCACTATGGTTATGCTGCAAGTTTCCACCATGATTAGGCATGGCTTAGGCTAGCTGCCCAGGCATTTCTCTAACACATATACAATAGTCCATGAACTTACAAGTTCCCCTTTTATTTCACACCGCCGACATCCATAAACAAAAGAACATGATATCAACTGGATAGATATGTACAAGTGTTGAAAGCGTTCCCCATGACAACATGGTTCTGCTAACTCCCAACTTTTAATTTGCAAGCATATAAGTACATAGATAGTCACAATGGTTTAGGTTTATTAAATGCAAGAAAATAAAGTGTGCCATCAAGTTCGTGAGATCTTTACTAACTAATTTTATCATAACAAGCAAACATTTTATTTGGAAGAAAACAAGGCATAATAAATATGCAAGGAATATCAATGATGCTAATAGGTAGATATGGTGGACACTTTTGACAACTTTGGTCTTGGGGAGTTGGATGCACAAGTGGAGCTCATACTCAGTGCAGGTGAATGCTAGCAATAGAAAGGGAGCGACAATCGAGAGAGCAGTAACTGTCATAATCATGCTTGTCACAAAACAAAATTAATAGTGGCATAAAAGTGACACAAGAACTCTAAGGCAAAATAAATCATCGAGGCTCAACTGACTTTCTGTTTATTCATATGCATGCGTGAGCATGTGCCAAGTCGATTCAAATAAACCATTCAGAGGAGGATACCACAGTGTCATACCATGTTATGAATAGAACAATGCAAGCAAACATTTATATGACATGCTACAAACTATTAGCAAATTGGAACTAATCATAAGAGATCAAGAACTACTAAGCATCCATTAAATAACATACACCTTACATGAACAGACTAAGAATGCCCACATTGAGGAGTATATGTACAAAAATGAAAACAAATAGAGTTCATACCAGCCTGTTACCACACCTCGAATTGTCGTAAATCATCATTGCCTTTCACTTGTGTGGCTTGAATAATAATATGAAAACCAAACTCCAAGGATTCATTGAGGACTGCTGAACCCTGCAACGAACTTCACAAAACCAGAGAAGAACAACAAATATTTTTGGTTTTTCGATTTTTAAAGAAAAAACTAAAGGCAAAAGCAATCAAATAAAAATCTTTTTTTTTCGAATAACAAACCAAAGCTAAAAAGGGTGAAGCAAACCAAGGCTAAAAGATAAAGAAGCAAACAAAGAGGAATAAAAAAAATATTTTTGGTCTTTTTGTGTTTTGGAAAGCAGAAACAAAACAAGAGCAAAAACTAAAAAGAAAGCAAAACATGGATATGAAAAGTACTGACAGAACATGATATGTAGATGAGTGTGATGTCGGTATACCTCCCCCAATCTTAGGCTTTTGGCCTAAGTGGAGATCAACCCCAAGCTGGCCAAGAAGGGGATCCTCCATAATATGACAAAGAAGTGCCTTCGTCTTGATAAGAACTCAAGGACGCCCCGGCGTAGTGCGCAGAGTAGTCATAAGAGGGCGCATCCCCCTGGTGCTTCCTGTGGAAACGAAGCAAGCGAAGCTGCTCGTCCATCTCCTCCTTAGAGCGCGACCATGGCCTCCTGCAAATACTGAACAAAGTAGACCGTGGCAAGGAAATTTCCCTCTCATCTCCGTCAGTAAACAACATCCTGTAAACTAAACTCTCTATACTAGAGTTAGCAGTAACAAAGTGATGTTCTTTTATAGCAGCTAGAGCAAACCTCTGTGGGGCCAGCACTGTATCATTAGGATCAACAGAAAGTTCCAAGGCAAAAACCATGCGTGCAACAATAATGCCCCCATAAATGGGTCCTCTAGCAGCTAGGCAGCGAGCAATGAGAGAAACAAGATTATACATGGTTTCATTATTAAGTGCAGCAGCAAGAAAAGATAAATGATAATTAGAAATATTACTAGTGTTCTCCCTACCAAGAATGCTAGTGGTAAGATAGTAAGAAAAATATCTAAGAGCTGGGAGTTGAATGTTTCTTATCTTCCCATGCTGGGCTGTGCGGTCATCATCATTTGTTACACCTCGGTAGAGCTCTAGCAAATCAGCGAGTCAACCTTGGATCTTCTTTGATGTCCTAGTCATGCCAATACCTATAATGCTGCAAAATCTTTCCAATGGCATGATAATAGGCATATCATAGATTTTAAATGAAATAGTTGACCTATAAGGGGTGTTAGTGAAAGTGAAGCTTTCAACAAAAGTTTTGGTGAGCAAATAATATTGCTCACTCTCATCCTGCATGTATGTGGTTAGACCAACCCTCTGAATAAGAAGTAAGAAATAATTGAGGATCCCTACAGCTTGCAAAAAGGCAAAACAAGGAAAGGTAGATGGGTACGCATCTCCATCATCTCCCTCATTGCTGAAACGTGGCGTAATAAGATCTTCATTATAAGATGGCCTAAATCGAGAAGCTGATCTCGAAGGCCTTGCCCTCCTGGGTGTCTCTCTCTCAAATACTTCTCCAAAAGTATGGTTGTCCATCTCTTTCTTTTTTTCTAAATTTTTTAGACAAACATCACAAAAAGTAATTTGCAAAGCGACTACATAATGAAGGGAACTACTATAGGGACTTGCAAGCGGGATGTCACATCCCAAGATTTTCCAAAACTTGTAATGTGAAAAATAAATGAATAAAATAAAACTTTGTTGATTTTTAGGGCCAGAAGAAACTTTTGAATTCCAATAGGAATCTTCAAACCTATTTTGAACAAAGAAATCCTAAAGGGATTAAAAAGATAAACATTTAATAAAGGAAAAATAAAAATATTTTACTACTACTTGAAATCTTTTTATAAAGGCTTTGGTTTTCCAATGAAAAAGAATGAATTTATAAATAAAGATTATTTTATAAAGCCAATTAAACCTTGGACAAACTTTTGAAAATAAAACATTTTGTTTTGATAAAAATAGCAAAGGTTTATTTAAAATAAAATAATAAGGATTTAATATCCAATTTTTTATTTAAATAAAAGGTTTTACCATTTCAATTAAAACCTCAAAACTTATTAAATTATTTTAAATAAGTTTTCCAAGTATTTTATATTCTCAAATAAAACCTACTAAAGTGTTTTGGTTTTATTTTTAATTTTCAAAATGAAGATTTCAATAGAACAAATCCTATTTGAATTAAAGGAATAAAGTCTATTCATTTAATTATTAATGGACCCTATAACAAAAATGTTATTTTATTTTAAAACAAGCTTCCAAGTATTCTTTACTTTCAAGTTAAAAACCTACTGATTTGGTTTTGAAAGTATTTGGGGTTCAAATGAAGATTTTATTAAATAAACCAAACCCTATTTTATTAATAAACCATGGTCCATTTTATTTAATTAATAAATGGAACCTAAAAAGATTTAAAATATTATTTTATTTTGGAAGTTGGTTTATGCTACTAAACAGAACCAAATTCTTAGTGCAAGGTTTGGTGATTATTTGATTTGATTTGGACATTGTTTGTTTGTTTGGAAATTCAAAACAGAAATTGGAAATGGAAAAAAGAAAAGAGTTCAGCGCAGGAAAAATATAAAGAATAGGACAACCCAACCCAGCAGCCCAACAGGCCCAGAAACAGCCCAGTATTCCCTCCCCGAAAGAAAACGATTCGCACGCAGTATCAAACCCACTGAGTGAATGACGGGTGGACCTCCCTCTCACTTCTTTTCCCACTGACGACTGGACCCCACTCCTACTGTTCTTCTTTCTCACCCGCGTGACCTTTTCTCCCTCCCTCGACACCGTTCCTGCCGGTGATCTCGCAGCCTTAATTCGCTTTAACTCGACCACCGTTACCAGCTTTGATCACGCAGGTTTAAACGCCCATGTCTCCTCTACATTTCCCCTCTGACACACCACGCTGGCACGCCCCAGACCTCCCCAATTTCCTCCCCGAGCACCCTCTATTCCGACGAGGTCCGGTGCCGATTCCGGCGACTCGACACCGCCCCGAGCCTCCCTGAGCCCCCTAGCAGCTTCCCCACTCCCAGACGCATCTCCCCGTACCCTCTGTTCGACCGCGCGCGCCTCAGAGCGTCGGCTACGACAAGCTCTGAACGCCGCCGCGACTGGTTCTTCTCCGATGACATCTCCCAGGTAAACCAGACCGACCCTCTTCTTCTCGTTCACGCACACAGCACCGCCATGATCTCCTGCGTCTAACCATAACCTCGGTTGTCCTTCTCGTGACCTATAGCGACATCTTCAACCACGACTGAGACCACCCGACGTTGTCCTCCACTCCGGCGAGTAATCCTGCTAAGACCAGAACGCCCCTCGCCCGACCAACGCCTCCTCGAGCTTCACCACGACCTCCTGCACCTGGTGAGCCTCTTCACTTCCCTCCTTGCATCCTGTATCGCTGGCACCGCCACTGCCTGGCCGTCGCTGCCGCGCGCAGCCGCCGAGCGCCGCCAAACTTTGGTCGAGTGCTGCAGACCGTAGGATCTTAATCCAACGCTTACGATAGATCATTTAAGTCGCGAAGAGGTACGCACTCTGGACCACACGATCGATTAGATCCAACGCACCGCAACGCTGATCCGCACGAAGCGGTACCGTCCAATGAAATCCTGCCGCGTGGCACTAGATCTGTTTAAAAGAATTTTTGAATCAGATTTATTTACAAACTTCAAACCCTTATAACTTTGGATCCACACGTCCAAAAATTACAAATTTTATGTCGTTGGATTCAGGAGAGCATGACCTAGCCAACCATGCCCTTGGTTTAGAAAATAGTATCTGTTTGTTTGCTTGTTTTTGCAGATTCATTTGTATGCTTATTTAGATTAGAAAAATTGTTTAAAAATGTTTTTAAGATTAAAACCTTTGCAAATTGGTTTGTTGTAAACTTACTGACCCTAGGAACCAACCCATGGTTTGGAAAATGAATTTGGAAAAGTTTAGAATGGATTAATTAGTTTAGTCCATTTCTAGCCAAATAAAACTATTGTTTTGTTATGAAAATGGTTTTGAGTAAAAACTTTGGAGGAAATGTTTTGGACCAAACCTACTGACCAAAAACACCAAGTTTTAAGAAACAACAACTTAATTGGTGAAACTACTTAAGGTTGTGGTATTGAGAAAAATGTTTTTCACCACATAAAATGATGAAAGGATTTGAAAATGGTTTATGGATAAAACCCATTTGCAAGTGACTTTGCCATTTTGGTAAATGACCAATTTGGAACTTACAAAGTTTAGAAGCCTAGTGGAGACCATCCTTGCAATAGAACCAACCTTTGCATGCTTATGCATGACTTAGATACCATTACTTTGTGTGTAAAAAATTGTTTGTTTGACTTTGGTTTGGAATATGAATTGAATTTGTGTTTGCTTGATTGACTTGTAGTAAAGTGTGAGACTAGCAAGATCAAGGAGTGAACCACCATTCCCTACCAAAAAGGCAAGTGATGCTTCATACTTTGTCCCATTATTTTTACTATGCATTAGTGATTTTCTCTAAGTAAAACTTGCATGGATTTTTCTAAGTATAGACCTTGCTATAGGAAAACCTAGTAGATGAATCCTTAGTAGGATTTTCCTAAAGTTAAAGATTCCTATTACTATCAAGCTTAGCCTAGCTAATAGAAAACATGGGTGGAATATATATTCACACTATGGAAAAATATTCTAAGTCTGAGGACTTAGGTTTTGTTTAATAAAACAACTAAGTTAATGAATCACCTGGGTGGAATGGTAATTGCTTGGTGGTTTTTGGTTGAGTGGTTCACAAGGCCCATGTTTATGGTTTACCTTGTGTATCTCACTTGTGGATGGCCACCCAGGAACAAAGGGATTTGAGATGTCAAATGTTGAGAAGCTTCAAGTGCAACCACTTGGCAATATGGGCTCTGCCATGATCATAAAGGTTGCAAGAACTTAGCCATATGGACAGTTGGTGGTTGTGTTTGATAGGTTGGAACGCGTCCATTTTGGTCTAAGGGAAAGCTTCTGAAAGATCTTGTCTTGGGAAACCAAGTCTTGTGGGGAAAGTGCACCACCTCTGCAGAGTGTAGAATCTAAGTACTTAGCCATGTCCCTGGTAAAGGACAATTTGAGCATCAAGACATGGAAGCAATCAAGAATCTCATCATTCAAATTTCTAAGTTAAAATCTTGTGGTTTGAACAAGGGTTGTTTGAAATCTTCAATCTTTGATTGAGAGATGCCTTGTTAAAGGATCTTCAATCTTTGATTGAGAAGAATGATTTTTGTTAAAGCAAAAACTTAGTATTTTCAAATGTTAAGGAAAAATCTATTTTGAGCAATGCAAGCCTCAACCCCACTTAGCCAAATGCATATAGATGATAGACTCCACTATATTACCATAGTATCACTTGCCAATACAATTCAAATGTATTGACCCTTTGTGGCTGTAACTTGTATGTTGCAGGTTTGATTGATTTTAGTGAAGATTGATTGATTAGGATTACAAAGTCTACAACCAACATCTGCCTGTGGCACTTTGAAGATGAAGGACCCCATGACTATAGATATTCCGCTGCAATGTAATGTAATAGCAAAATGAGCTATGTTGGATGTAATAAAATTATGTTATTCCTGGTTATAAAGTTATATTATGACCTTTGTTTCTTGATATTACATCTTAACTGTGGATGCTAGCTATTGATCCAGGGACTAGCATTGTAAACACAGGGGGCTCTATCTTATTAAAGGTTGGGACCTCTACAGATGGTATCAGAGAATTGTGTTGCCTGTAGGATTTGTAAACCTAGGATTGGACAAAAACCCTTAGAAAATAGGAGTTGTCTTATTCCAAAAACTTATTTACAAAAACACTTGTAAACTCTTTCCTCAACCATTTTGGTTTCAACTCTATATCTCTTCTACTTCAACTTGATGGAAAAACCTACCCATAGCCAAGAACTACACCATGTGCAAAGGACTTCTTCAACACTTTCAACTCTAATGACTTCAACTTCTTCAACTCCAATGACTTCAACATCTTTAGCATATTCACCAAGGACCTCCAAGTTGGATGACACTAAGGACTACAAGTGAGACAAGGAAATCTTGTTCAAGATTTAGAGACTGAGGGAATGCAAAAGTTAGAAGGAGCCTACATCATTTGAAGTATTGCAACCAAGAGTTTTTCTCAAGGAAACCATGATCTCATACAAGAAGAATCATGAAGGAAGGAAAAATCACAAGTGAACCATATAGATGGACCACCATATTTTAGTTAAGACAAACACACCAACCTAAGAGGTGTAACAAAAATATTTTGTTGCCTAAAAATGTGCTTGAACTTTGTTGTTTGAGTGAAATGTTTGTTTGTGATTGCTTGCACATTGCTTGTGTGAATTGTGATGTGTGTGATTAGAATTATTCCCTTAGAAATATCTTGCCTATTCTAATCTCCCTTCAACCCAAACAGTTGACTACTCCAAAAGACTCCAAGGTTGATGACATCAACACCAACCAAGAGGACAGCATGAAAGAGCTCATAGCAACCCAACACCAGCTGAACCAACTAACAACTCAGTTCATAGCCAGCACTAGTGATAAAGATCCAGCACTACAAAGGTTTTTGGAAGAACAGTCCCAACTGATGCTTAAGGTGACTAATCAAATGATCAGCATGGAAGAAAACTATCCCAAAAGAGTGTATGATAACAAGGATGACAAGAATGTTATTCTAGATGGAGCACCAGCTTGCATTATTTGTGGAGACAAGGATCATACTTCCAAGGAGCATGAAGGTCAATGTCCTAACTGTGAAGGAAATCATCCTGTTGGACAATGTCCCACCTCACAAGCTACTTGTTACCTTTGTGAAGGAAACGACCATGTCCCTATCCAATGCCCCATCTATGCCATTGTTGAACAAAGGAAACAAGAAGGATCCAAGTATGCCAAGAATGTTGATGGCAAAGGAAAAGGACCACATATACCTCCAAACAAGACAACCCAATTCAAAGGATCAAAGAAACCCAAGAAACCAAGACCAGACATGAACCTTGTGCAATGTCGTAAATGTAAGGAAATGGGACACTACTCCAGTGAGTGCCCAGAGAACAAGAAGAATAAAGAGATTGACCAAGTGTGGTGCAACAACTTCAAAGAGTTAGGCCACTATGTAGCAACTTGTCCACAAGAGCCACGTAAAGAACTCAAGGACATCCATTGTTTCAACTGCAAGAATCCAGGACATTATGCAAGCAATTGTCCAGAAAAGATGAAGAACAAGTTGAACAAGCCTATGGAGAAACTCAACCTTGGCCCATGAGTCAAGCATGGAAACAAAGGACTCAATGCAAATGTTTGCTTAGAGAAATTTTCCCCAGGATCCCAAGAAGGACAATATGTAATTTTTGTTTGAAAATTTTTAAGGGTGGTAGTACCCTAGTTGATTTGAACCTGCTTGTAACCCTAGCCTCCCCAAATCTCGGGACAAGATTTATTTTAAGGGTGGTAGCCTGTCACATCCCAAGATTTTCCAAATCTTGTAATGTGAAAAATAAATGAATAAAATAAAACTTTGTTGATTTTCAGGGCCAGAAGAAACTTTTGAATTCCAATAGGAATCTTCAAACCTATTTTGAACAAAGAAATCCTAAAGGGATTAAAAAGATAAACATTTAATAAAGGAAAAATAAAAATATTTTACTACTACTTGAAATCTTTTTATAAAGGCTTTGGTTTTCAAATGAAAAAGAATAAATTTATAAATAAAGATTATTTTATAAAGCCAATTAAACCTTGGACAAACTTTTGAAAATAAAACATTTTGTTTTGATAAAAATAGCAAAGGTTTATTTAAAATAAAATAATAAGGATTTAATATCCAATTTTTTTTATTTAAATAAAAGGTTTTACCATTTCAATTAAAACCTCAAAACTTATTAAATTATTTTAAATAAGTTTTCCAAGTATTTTATATTCTCAAATAAAACCTACTAAAGTGTTTTGGTTTTATTTTTAATTTTCAAAATAAAGATTTCAATAGAACAAATCCTATTTGAATTAAAGGAATAAAGTCTATTCATTTAATTATTAATGGACCCTATAACAAAAATGTTATTTTATTTTAAAACAAGCTTCCAAGTATTCTTTACTTTCAAGTTAAAAACCTACTGATTTGGTTTTGAAAGTATTTGGGGTTCAAATGAAGATTTTATTAAATAAACCAAACCCTATTTTATTAATAAACCATGGTCCATTTTATTTAATTAATAAATGGAACCTAAAAAGATTTAAAATATTATTTTATTTTGGAAGTTGGTTTATGCTACTAAACAGAACCAAATTCTTAGTGCAAGGTTTGGTGATTATTTGATTTGATTTGGACATTGTTTGTTTGTTTGAAAATTCAAAACAGAAATTGGAAATGGAAAAAAGAAAAGAGTTCAGCGCAGGAAAAATATAAAGAATAGGACAACCCAACCCAGCAGCCCAACAGGCCCAGAAACAGCCCAGTATTCCCTCCCCGAAAGAAAATGATTCGCACGCAGTATCAAACCCACTGAGTGAATGACGGGTGGACCTCCCTCTCACTTCTTTTCCCACTGATGTCTGGACCCCACTCCTACTGTTCTTCTTTCTCACCCGCTTGACCTTTTCTCCCTCCCTCGACACCGTTCCTGCCGATGATCTCGCAGCCTTAATTCGCTTTAACTCGACCACCGTTACCAGCTTTGATCACGCAGGTTTAAACGCCCATGTCTCCTCTACATTTCCCCTCTGACACACCACGCTGGCACGCCCCAGACCTCCCCAATTTCCTCCCCGAGCACCCTCTGTTCCGACGAGGTCCGGTGCCGATTCCGGCGACTCGACACCGCCCCGAGCCTCCCTGAGCCCCCTGGCAGCTTCCCCACTCCCAGACGCATCTCCCCGAACCCTCTGTTCGACCGCGGGCGCCTCAGAGCGTCGGCTACGACAAGCTCTGAACGCCGCCGCGACTGGTTCTTCTCCGACGACATCTCCCAGGTAAACCAGACCGACCCTCTTCTTCTCGTTCACGCACACAGCACCGCCATGATCTCCTGCGTCTAACCATAACCTCGGTTGTCCTTCTAGTGACCTGTAGCGACGTCTTCGACCACGACTGAGACCACCCGACGTTGTCCTCCACTCCGGCGAGCAATCCTGCTAAGACCAGAACGCCCCTCGCCCGACCAACGCCTCCTCAAGCTTAACCACGACCTCCTGCACCTGGTGAGCCTCTTCACTTCCCTCCTTGCGTCCTGTATCGCTGGCACCGCCACTGCCTGGCCGTCGCCGCCGCGCGCAGCCGCCGAGCGCCGCCAAACTTTGGTCGAGTGCTGCAGACCGTAGGATCTTAATCCAACGCTTACGATAGATCATTTAAGTCGCGAAGAGGTACGCACTCTGGACCACACGATCGATTAGATCCAACGCACCGCAACGCTGATCCGCGCGAAGCGGTACCGTCCAGTGAAATCCTGCCGCGTGGCACTAGATCTGTTTAAAAGAATTTTTGAATCAGATTTATTTGCAAACTTCAAACCCTTATAACTTTGGATCCACACATCCAAAAATTACAAATTTTATGTCATTGGATTCAGGAGAGCATGACCTAGCCAACCATGCCCTTGGTTTAACAAATATTATCTGTTTGTTTGCTTATTTTTGCAGATTCATTTGTATGCTTATTTAGATTAGAAAAATTGTTTAAAAATGTTTTTAAGGTTAAAACCTTTGCAAATTGGTTTGTTGTAAACTTACTGACCCTAGGAACCAACCCATGGTTTGGAAAATGAATTTGGAAAAGTTTAGAATGGATTAATTAGTTTAGTCCATTTCTAGCCAAATAAAACTATTGTTTTGTTATGAAAATGGTTTTGAGTAAAAACTTTGGAGGAAATGTTTTGGACCAAACCTACTGACCAAAAACACCAAGTTTTAAGAAACAACAACTTAATTGGTGAAACCACTTAAGGTTGTGGTATTGAGAAAAATGTTTTTCACCACATAAAATGATGAAAGGATTTGAAAATGGTTTATGGATAAAACCCATTTGCAAGTGACTTTGCCATTTTGGTAAATGACCAATTTGGAACTTACAAAGTTTAGAAGCCTAGTGGAGACCATCCTTGCAATAGAACCAACCTTTGCATGCTTATGCATGACTTAGATACCATTACTTTGTGTGTAAAAATTGTTTGTTTGACTTTGGTTTGGAATATGAATTGAATTTGTGTTTGCTTGATTGACTTGTAGTAAAGTGTGAGACTAGCAAGATCAAGGAGTGAACCACCATTCCCTACCAAAAAGGCAAGTGATGCTTCATACTTTGTCCCATTATTTTTACTATGCATTAGTGATTTTCTCTAAGTAAAACTTGCATGGATTTTTCTAAGTATAGACCTTGCTATAGGAAAACCTAGTAGATGAATCCTTAGTAGGATTTTCCTAAAGTTAAAGATTCCTATTACTATCAAGCTTAGCCTAGCTAATAGAAAACATGGGTGGAATATATATTCACACTATGGAAAAATATTCTAATTCTGAGGACTTAGGTTTTGTTTAATAAAACAACTAAGTTAATGAATCACCTGGGTGGAATGGTAATTGCTTGGTGGTTTTTGGTTGAGTGGTTCACAAGGCCCATGTTTATGGTTTACCTTGTGTATCTCACTTGTGGATGGCCACCCAGGAACAAAGGGATTTGAGATGTCAAATGTTGAGAAGCTTCAAGTGCAACCACTTGGCAATATGGGCTCTGCCATGATCATATAGGTTGCAAGAACTTAGCCATATGGACAGTTGGTGGTAGTGTTTGATAGGTTGGAATGCGTCCATTTTGGTCTAAGGGAAAGCTTCTGAAAGATCTTGTCTTGGGAAACCAAGTCTTGTGGGGAAAGTGCACCACCTCTGCAGAGTGTAGAATCTAAGTACTTAGCCATGTCCCTGGTAAAGGACAATTTGAGCATCAAGACATGGAAGCAATAAAGAATCTCATCATTCAAATTTCTAAGTTAAAATCTTGTGGTTTGAACAAGGTTTGTTTGAAATCTTCAATCTTTGATTGAGAGATGCCCTGTTAAAGGATCTTCAATCTTTGATTGAGAAGAATGATTTTTGTCAAAGCAAAAACTTAGTATTTTCAAATGTTAAGGAAAAATCTATTTTGAGCAATGCAATCCTCAACCCCACTTAGCCAAATGCATATAGATGATAGACTCCACTATACTACCATAGTATCACTTGCCAATACAATTCAAATGTATTGACCCTTTGTGGCTGTAACTTGTATGTTGCGGGTTTGATTGATTTTAGTGAAGATTGATTGATTAGGATTACAAAGTCTACAACCAACATCTGCCTGTGGCACTTTGAAGATGAAGGACCCCATGACTATAGATATTCCGCTGCAATGTAATGTAATAGCCAAATGAGCTGTGTTGGATGTAATAAAATTATGTTATTCCTGGTTATAAAGTTATATTATGACCTTTGTTTCTTGATATTACATCTTAACTGTGGATGCTAGCTATTGATCCAGGGACTAGCATTGTAAACACAGGGGGCTCTATCTTATTAAAGGTTGGGACCTCTACACGGGATAAACATGCGTCAAAATAATTTCTCTAAGCAAAGAACAAGCATGCAAGCTCACATAACCTGTCACCTATAGTAGCAAAATACTCAAGATATAATCCACTAATCACAAATCTACTTGGACAAGCGGAGGAGTCACATACCGAAGAACAAATGCTCCAAATCTTAGCAGCAAAGGTGGACCAAGCAAGGAGATCGAAAATCGTGAACAAGAACAACAAGAACGCGGGTTTGAGCAATGAAATGGTGTTTTCTCGGGAGAGAGAGAGAAGTGGCAGGAGGGAGAATAAGTGGAGGGCCAGGGGTGGCCCACACCATGACTAGACGCGCCCTTGGTGTGGCTGTGCCACCAGGTGGTCTGCCTGCCTGGTGGGTCCTCCTGGGTCACTCCAGGTGCCTCCCTGCCCCCTTTTTGGCGTAAAAATTTAGTATGAATTTTCTGGAATTTTTTGAGAAACTTTATTTTTGAGCAATGTTTAGGAATTGATAAATGATTTTCTTGTAGAAAGATGATTTTGGAGTGATGCAAAAACAAATCAAAAATAATACTTCAGAAGTTCTAAGGCACTCTAATATGCAAGTAACTAGCAATACAAAGATGAGCAAGGTGAAAGTAGGAATTGGAATAAAGAAAATAAGAGTAAACAAAAATAATCATGGTGAAAACATTGTTTTGTTCATCAAAATCCCTTTGTTATCAAGGTTGATCAGGTCTTGTTACCAAAACAATTTTATATAAAGCATAACTATGCATTTCACTAAATGATTATGTTACCTCAACCTTGATAGCAATAGTCCCAATCATAATAGTTTCATAATCTTCTTGTGGCATGGGACAATAAATTTCTCCAACTTTGATGCCCTCAATATTTTCAATTGAATTCAGGCCATAATTCTTATCAATCTTCTTGGGGAAATAGATAGTATGCTCCTTGTCATTAACATTAAAAGTTACTTTTCCTTGATTACAATTAATGACAGCACATGCAGTATTAAGAAAAGGTCTCCCAAGAATAATAGACATATTATCGTCTTCAGGCATTTCAAGCACAACAAAGTCAGTTCATATCAAACAATTATGAGCCACTTGAACAGGAACATCCTCACATATACCAACATGAATAGTAGTAGACTTATCAGCCATTTGCAAAGATATATCAATTGGTATCAATTTTTCCAGTTGAAGTCTCTTGTAGAGAGAAAAAGGCATAACACTAACTCCTGCTCCCAAATCACACAAATCAGTTCTAACATAATTATTTTTAATAGAACAAGGAATAGTTGGAATCACTGTGTCTCCAAGTTTCTTTGGAACCTTACCATTGAAGGAATAATTAGGAAGTAAAGTGGAAATTTCCTCATTAGGAATCTTCCTTTTATTAGAGACAATATCCTTCATATACTTTGAATAAGGAGGCAATTTAATAGCATCAGTCAAAGGTATTTGCAAAAACAAAGGTTTCATCCACTCACAAAACTTGTTATAGTGTTATTCTTCCTTTGACTTGTGTTTCTTATTAGTAAAAGGCATTGGTGTTTGCACCCAAGGCTCTCTTTCACTACCATGTTTATTAGCAACAAAATCTTCCTTGGTGTACTTAGTATTCCTAGTGTGCCTTTCAGGTTCTTCTTCAATTTCTTCCTTATCAGGAGCATCATTTTTATCATTACCACTTTCAGTTTTAGCATCAGATACAAATATACTATTAGGATCTTTAGCAGGTTCAGAAGATTCCACAACTGTTTTATGTTTCTTTTTCTTTCTTTTAGAAGAAGTACCACTATTTTTAGCTTGTTGAGAATCTTGCTCAATTATTTTAGGATGTCCCTCAGGATATAAGGGGTCCTAAGTGGAAACACCACTTCTAGTTCTAATTTCATAAGCATGTTTTTTCTCTAGAAGCATTAACTAGCAAATATTTTTGTATTTCAGTAGGATGATCAATTTGAGTTTGAACCATTTGGAAATGTTTAACAAGCATTTTAACATCATTAGAGGTTCTTTCCACAATATCTTGCAACTTATTAATAGCTCTAGAATTTTCCATTAGATGATTCTACACTCTCATATTAAAATTATATTGCTTAACAACATAAGTATCAAATTCTTCTAAGCATTGATCATGAGGTTTAGAGTAAGGAATATCACCATCATCAAAATGTTGGAGAGAGTGTACCTCAATAGTGGATGAGTGAGAGTTTGGCTTACATAGTTCTGCTATAGGAGGTAAATTCTTCACATCTTCAGATTTAATACCCTTCTCCTTCAGACATTTCTTAGCTTCCTTCATCACTGCATCATTTAATTCAATCATTCTTCTCTTCTTTGGTATTGGTGTTTGGGTTGGATCAGGCACAGTTGGCTCAGGTGTAGTTGGCTCAGGTGTAGTCCAATCATCATAATTCTTGCTTATTTTAGCCATTAATTCCTCAGCTTCATCGGGAGTTCTTTTCCTGAAAACACAACTAGCACAACTATCCAGGTATGTCCTATATTCATCAGTTAGTCCATTATAGTATATATCAAGAAGCTCATTTTTAGTTATTGAACATCCAGGCTGTGCTTTAATTAAAGCACAGAACCTTGCCCATGATTCAGACAGTTTCTCTTTTTATCCCTGTTTAAAATGAAAAAGTTCCTGCAAAATGGCATGTTGAGCACTAGGAGGGAAATATTTCTGAAAGAAAGTATTAATCAAGTCATCAGGACTTTCAATAGATCCAGGAGATAAATTATTTAACCAAGCTTTAGCTTCACCTTTTAATGAAAAAGGGAAAATTTTAGCAACAAAGTAGGTGTGTTTATTAATATCATCAGAAAATAAGCCACTCATAATAGAGAGCTCTTGTATATGTGCCACAACACTTTCATTTTCGGTCCCACAAAAAGGTTCTTTCTCAACAATGGTTATATAAGACAAATCAAGAGAGAAATCATAATCCTTATCTTTAATGTTTATGGGAGATGTAGCAAACTTAGCATCAGGAGATAATTTAGGTCTAATAGTGCATCTCTCAAGAAGACTTTTAATAGCACTTGAACCATGAGTGTTTTGACATTCTTCAATAAATTCATTAGTCATTTCAATATAACCGTCATCAAGATCATAGCTAAGATGCTCTCTAGACTCAGGTGAACTAACAGGTGTAGCACTATCTTCATTAGGAGTTTCAGTGTTTCCAATTATAGTTCTAGCAATTTTCGCATATAGGAAAGGACCTAATGAACCACTCTCATCAAGCATAGTAGAAGTAACATCATGAGTATCAGAAGGAATTTCAGATTCAGCAGAAGTAGCAGTATGTGTAACATGTGTATGTGGTGGTGGTGTAAGGAACTTACTCATCATAGATGGTGAATCAAGAGCAACAGAGGTGTTCAGAATTATACCTCTTCTTGTAGTGGATGGCAATATAGGAACTTTTCCATCACGAGTTTTACACATGACGAATGGATAGCAGCGAACAATAATAATTCCAAGTGAACTTATAAATAAAGCTATGCTCCTCGGCAACGGCGCCAGAAAATATTCTTGATGACCCAAAAGTATAGGGGATCACAACAGTCTTTGAGGGAAGTAAAGCCCAATTTATTGATTCGACACAAGGGGAGCCAAAGGATATTTATAATCCTTGACAGATGAGTTGTCAATTCAGCTACACCTGGAAACAGTCTTGCTCGCAATAGTTTATCAGTAGCAACAGTTTTGTGGTAGCAATAGCAAAGTAACAACATTAGTAAAATTAGGACAGTGGTAACAATTGTAGTAAACATCAAGATTTAAAGTGCGGTAGGCATAGGGATGGATGGACGGGCGTTGCATGGACGAGATAGTTCATGTAATAATCAAGACAAGGGCATTTGCAGATAATTAAGATAAAGCATCCAAGTACTAAGTAATCATAGGCATGTGTTCCATATATAGTCATACGTGCTCGCAATAAGAACTTGCACAACATCTTTTCTCCTGCCAGCCCGTTGTAGCGGGGCCACTAGGGAATCTACTGGCAATTAAGGTACTCCTTTTAATAGAGCACCGGCGCAAAGAATTAACACTCCATGAACACACGCGATCCTCACATCACAGCCATCCCCTTCGGTTATCCCGATTTCTGTCACTTCGGGGCCTCGGGTTTCGGACAATGATATGTGTAAACAACTTGCAGGTAAGATCATAAACAATAATATCATCATGAATCAATAACATCTTCAGATTTGAGATAAGGGCACTCGGTCCCTAGTGACAAGCATTAAGCATAACAAGTTGCAACAATGTCAAAAATCACTAACAATAGATACTAGGCACCTTGCCCTAACAATCTCATGCAATTACATGAACGATCTCATCTAATCCCTACCATCCGCCTACTGTGGGGGATTACTCACTCATGGATGGTTGATGGAGAGGCGTTGATGATGATGATGGCGATGATCTCCTCCAATTCCCCATCCCGGCAGGGTGCCAGAATGGAGTTTCTGGTTCCGAATCGTGGTTTCTGGTGGTGGCGGCGCAGCAGAACTCTTCTCTAGAAATTGTCGAACCCCCTGGTGTTTTTAGTTCAGAGGGTATATTTAGGAGAAAAGAGAGGTCGAGGCGGCCACACCATGCTCTGGCGTGGCTAGGCCTGGCCCGCGCCAGGGGGTGGTGTGGGACCCTCTGGCCTCTTCTCCCCTCTATCTTCTAGCTCCATGAGTCTTCTGGAAAGATAGGATTTTCAACATATTTTCTGGGATTTTCCTGGAAGTTGATTTCCTGCACAAAATGAGACACCAAAGCAATTCTGTTGAAAACGGTGCCAGTCTGTGTTAGTTATATCCAAATCACACAAATTAGAGGAGAAACAATAGCAAAAGTGTTCGGGAAAGTAGATACGTTTTGGACGTATCACGGACATGGGTGATTTATATTACTTTCCGGGCATCTCCGTCAAGCGTAGCAAGGACTGTCTCTTTCTCTCGCAGGATAAGTATGCCATGGAGATCCTTGACCACACTGGTATGTTACAGTTAAAGTATATCTCCACACCAATTTATACAGCTTCTAAGCTTGAAGATCAGTCTAGTGAATTGCAGGAGGTCTCCATTACCTTAGTTTTACTCAGCCTGATATCTCCTATGCAGTACAACAGATATGTATTCATATGCATGATCCACGGGCTAATCACTTGCTCCTTGTGAAGCGTGTTCACATCTGTGGCACCACCGACTGTGGTCTCACTTTGTATCAACGCACCTCGAACAAACTGATGGCCTACTCTGATGCTGATTGGACAGGTTGTCCAGACACTCAACGGTCTACTTCTGGTTATTGCGTGTTCTAGGTGCAAATCTGGTGTCTTGGTCGGCCAAGCGACAACACACTGTTTCACGCTCAAGTGCGGAGGCTGAGTATCGGGCAGTAGAAAATGTGGTGGTCGAACTATGTTGGCTACGACAACTACTTCAGGAGCTTCATCGATTGGTGACTGATGCTTCCGTCGCCTTCTGTGACAATGTGAGTTCAGTTTACATGACACATAATCCAGTGCATCATCAGCCCACCAAACATGTGGAGATTGATCTACACTTTGTCAGAGATCGTGTGACAACTGACGAGGTCAGGGTTCTACACGTTCCTAGTTCATCTTAGTTCGCGGACATCTTCACCAAAGGATTACTGTCGCCTCTCTTTTTAGTTTATTGGGACAGTCTTAATATTTGTTGGACGCCCATTTTCGACCGAGGGAGGGTGTTAGAATATGTGACCGTATCGTGTTTGTATAGGTATACGGTCATATTGTGTATTCTTTTTGTATGTGTCTGTGTTGTATGAGACTAGGACTCCCCTTTTAATCCTCCTATATAATAGGCAATACAAGGCACCACTATGTGTGGTTTCCCCTATCTTACAATAGCAAACCTAGATACTTAATTCTATGGTTTGGCTTGTTGACAAGTGAGTCAAGATTGAACACCATCAGAAGAAAATATTTCATACCAGTCCATCAAAACAAGGCATGAATTCCCTGATAGGTAAGGAAACCCAGAATGTCCACTCATAAGACTAATGTGGAAAGCCTGAAAGATTTTGTTATACAATTCAAGAACAACACCAATCCACAAACAATTCTTATAATGAATTAAACCATTTTGTAACTTATACCGTGGCTTGGAATCAGGAGCTACATAAAACTGTTTTAAAAATTCCCGAGCTTTTGGATCAGAAACAGAGCATCTCTAGCAGATACCGCATCCCGTGGTACTGCAAAACATGGATGCGGTGTACCTCAAATCGTGTATTAACCTCATAAACGTATTTGCAGATAAAATTAAGCAATGCTTGCATATTTAAATCATAAAATTGATCAATGTTATAGAATTACAAATCAACAATGTTCCATAGCTTACAACAATAGTTCAAGAATGAAGAATTCAAGAGCACAAATGAATGGGAGTTCTATATATAATACAAATGGAGACAAAGTACTCAATGGAAGCTCTTCCTAAGCAATCCAACGGTGGGCAATAAGATCTTGACGAAGATTGGAATGCTGAGTACTGTTTTCAATCTGTTGGTAGGTTTTAAGGAATGCTTGATGGGACCCACAGAACAGATATATATAACAGCGACTCCATGAGTCAAGAATACAGATATAATATACAAAGATCCAAATCACCTTGAAAATGATAGAGCGTCCGACTACGGACAAGATGCAAATGGGGCTAAGAGCCCTGAAGAATAACCAATGGCGTCCATAACCCTGCCCAGGCCAAGCCGGAAGGGTAACCCTGCTAACGGCGTCGATCTCAGAACCTGCTTAAACAAAAGGGGTGCCGACGAAGGGCAAAGGAAAAAGAAAGGAGCGTCAGTACTGAGGCCAGTACACGGCGAGACTAGAATTCGGCGGTCCTCGCCTACATAGGTATGGTGGACTGAAGCGGCAGCGGCATCATGCACTAAACACCCTATAGAGACTCGATGCAACTGGCGGCCCCGACAAGTTCGACACCGTCCAGGGTGAGACCGATGCGCCCCGACGCCACGCCAAGTTCATCTACCCGAACGCCAAGAACTACTTCCGACCGTCGAAGACCGATCCCGTCGAACCCTGAGACCGACCCCGAACCCCCGGACCAAGATCGTCGAGCCCCCCCAATGTGCGAACCCCTTTCCGAAACCCTATTTTATAACATAATACAACTTGTCGCATAATAATTGTTCATGCATGCATCCTTGATTGTGGTTTGGGGGCCTTATGCCGATTCACCTCATAATTAAAATGGGGCCCATATGCGGGCAAATCTAGTCTCATATTGGCCTCATTTAAATTGATGTAGCGAACCGGTGCTATATTTTGGCCATGTTAAACAACATTTAAATTGCGGGGATCTGAATAACATGAACCACCTAAATATTTGTCGGGACCCCGGTTCCGCTTAATATTGACCTAATTGCATCGCATCTTTGCCATGTCATGCATCATCCATGCATCATGCCGATCTTCTGCCGTTGTATTAAATATTGCATCCGGTGTTTCTTCTAGTGTTTTGCTTCTTCGCGGATAAGGCCATTGAGTTGATGTGAGCTTCGCCCCGATCATCGGTTGAACCTTCGACAATGTTTTTCAGACGAGCATCTCCCCCTTTCTACCTATCTTACTTTTATAGAATTTATTTCCCTCCTGTTGATCTATTGCTATCTGTGTTGCGATGCTCTAGTTTCCGTACCCGTGGTATCCCCCTTGCAGCCTTATATTGCCTTGGACACATCCTATTACCTGATGATTGGTAGAAAGTCGGACCTGCGCGTCGTAGTCGCTTGCTCAAGTGCTGTTGCGTGTTGTCAAGTGCCACAGTTGTTGGAGTAATGCCGCATGTTTGACGTTGGAGATGATCATAGTTTTACTTATCGTTCACTTTAATTCCTGTTTAACAACTAAAATTGAAGTAAGCAGAGGCATCGGTGGGTGATAGATAATATTTGGTTTCCGAACGCCCACTTGTGTCCCGTAGGACCCCGAGTACTTGATACCCGTTCCTTGATTTTATCGCGCTATCCACATCCGGGAGGTATATGGGACCCCCCTGAGCCAGAGCTTGATTCAGTCATATTTCTTGGGGCCACAAACTAGTTTGAGGTTTTATTTACGATCCTGTACTTATGCCATGCTACTGCTTTATTTACAATTGTGCGAGGAGCACACTGTACTGTTTAGGAATTGTGACCCGTTTTCGCGGTATCGACACCCCGAGTTTTCGGGTTCCCAGTCGTTTACAGCCGGCCCCACAAACCTCGGGTCCGTCTCGGAGCTAGCTTACTTCGTTGCGGGTGTACTCCAAGGGGTGGCCCCCTGAAATATTTCTGAATCCTGTGATTGCTTTGTCGTGAAAGCCTTGTTGGGTTTTGTTTTGGTTTTTCCGAGGTTGATCGAGTGTGTGTTGCTATTTGTGCACCCCGGCCGGGTTAAAACTTTCTGAAAGCCGTGTCCGCGGTTATGGACGACTTGGAGCACAGTATCTCGACCATAGACAAGCATAACTAAAGTAGTGCTATAAATTTGACTTTATAATGGCTAGTAATCAGCTTCACTACAACGGAATGGCTAAATAATACTGCCCACAATTGCTTGTTTGGAGTGTCGCTTGCGACCATTGTACCTGACTAGTAATTATGGCAACTACAACGGAATGGCTGAATAAAAGTACCAACAACTGCTGGGTTTTTGGGTTATCTCATGCTAATTGTATCTGATTAGTAATTGTTGCAACTACAACGGAATGATTAACTAAAAGTGCCCACTGCTTATTTTATCAGGATGATTATCCAAATCTGACTAGTAATTGCTGCAACGATAACTGAATAAATAAAACTGCCAACTGTGTGAGTTCCTCGGTTGACTTCCTCGTTTGGTATCGAGGGGGAAACACCAGGATGGGTTTGTTTGGTGTTAGTTTCAGGTTGGATCCGGATAGGTCATTCTTATCCCTCTCTGATAACCGCCAGTTGCATCGAGTCTCTATAGGGTGTTTAGTGCATGCTGCCGCTGCCGCTTCAGTCCACCATACCTATGTAGGCGAGGACCGCCGAATTCTAGTCTCGCCGTGTACTGGCCTCAGTACTGACGCTCCTTTCTTTTTCCTTTGCCCTTCGTCGGCACCCCTTTTGTTTAAGCAGGTTCTGAGATCGACGCCGTTAGCAGGGTTACCCTTCCGGCTTGGCCTGGGCAGGGTTATGGACGCCATTGGTTATTCTTCAGAGCTCTTAGCCCCATTTGCATCTTGTCCGTAGTCGGACGCTCTATCATTTTCAAGGTGATTTGGATCTTTGTATATTATATCTGTATTCTTGACTCATGGAGTCGCTGTTATATATATCTGTTCTGTGGGTCCCATCGAGGACTGTTGTGTAATGTTATTACTTCGTTTTCCACCCGCACGAAAGTGCCTGGTGGGCACCTTTGAATCGTTTCTATGCGGGTTTGGCGGGATTCGCTAAAACTTGCATAGGTCCGATTCTGAGGGTGTTACAGAGTGGTATCAGAGCTCAGCAGTTGCGATACCCCACAAGTCCAGCCTGTAGGATAACCTAGCTAACGGCCGAAGTAGAGTGTCAAAACTATTTTTGAAAATCGGTTGGATAGTTCTGATTAGGTCTGATTTTACTCCTTACCCCTCTGCTGTTCTCCTCTTACCTCTACGTGTTTTGGATCCACTCTCTTCTCTCTCTTAGAGTCCAGGAATTCTCGTGGTTGGGTTTCCGTCGTACCTTCAGGGTTCTTTTCCTCCTTTGGTAACGGTGATGCTACGCCCGATGTTCATGCTGCCCGAGGAATCCTTCGTCTGCGGTACCATCCTTTGTTCCTTCTCGTGCCTTCCGGTGTTTCCGACGCGACGACATCATCTACGCCAGATCCGATGCAGAGCCTGCATCACTCCTTTGTTTCGAACCTCGATTGTCGAGATCTTCAGTCTGATTCCGAGAATGGTTGCACGCTTTTCCACTGATTGTGCAGAGTAATAGTTTGGGTGCGTGATGGATTGGCCCCCATGCCGACTACCCCTTCTATTCGCTTGTGTACATTGAAGTGGATGAGAATGCATCGGTTCCCTCCTTCTATCGAAGCTAGAGGTGGCTTTATTTGTTGATACCTCTGCCTTCGACCTTTTGTTTCCGGAGTGTTCTCCCGAAGATCACGGACAACGACCTCTTGTTAGTGGTGTCGCGAGGATCTACGCAAAGCGAGAAGATTCAGATCGCCGACCTTCCTTTCCGGTACCATGAGGCGGATCTCGAGGGCGAGATCCTTTGTTAGTGGTGTCGAATTGTGGCATCCCGCAAAACCACTACTAGAAAATCGCGTTGAATTTGTGCATTGCATCGTCATCATCATGCATTGTTTGCTTAAAACTATTTTCGCAAAGTCTGTTTTGTTTTCTAAAACGCCCCGTCTTGTTTTCAAATTCAAACCTGGGTCGCCGGAATATTTTGTTGTCTACTATCGGTTTGCAAACGGTGCATTTAAAGTAAATAAAAGATTGAATTATTTTTAGTGGGGGCAGTCGAACGGGCCGATTCGACCCGAACGACCACCCCCAGTCCAAACAAAACGGTCCGCCTAAAATACCTAAGCTACCCAGTCCTAACCTACCCAACCCCCTCCACCTCACCCCCTCCTATCACGAGACGCCACGTCACCTCTCCCCTCCCCCTAGCCTATCAAACCATGCCACCTCACCCCCAAACCACCCTCTCCCCTCCACCTCACATGCACTCCCACCCACCGACACACGCTCCCTGGCCGCCTGGGACCCACCCGACCCAACACGCTACCCACACACGCACCCGCACGCCAGCCACACACGCACACACGCGCCAGCACTCCCCCTGCCCCACACCCAGTCGCCCTGGCCCACCCCCTGGCCACCTGCCGCACCCGCGCCCCTCCCCCCGTCCTCTTCCTCCCGCTCCACCCTCTCTCTCTCTCCTGCGCGCGCCCGACCCCACCTCGCCGGCGACCACCCCGCCGCCTGGTACCTCCCCGCGGCGCCTCGCCCGCCGCCGGCAGCGCCCTCCCGGCCTCCCCTCGTCGTCGCCTTCCTCCCCGCTTCCCCACCCTCGCCTCCAGCGACCGCCGCTTCCCGCCGCCTCCAAGCCCCGCATCCGCCGCCGCCAAGAGCCTCGCAGGCCGCCCGCGACCTCGCCTCCTCCCGGCTCCAGCCCGCGTCCGCCGTCTTCCCCGAGCACGCCGCCTCCACCACATCCTCACCGACCCTCCTCCCCGCCTCTGCCGTGTCCCCGTCGACCTCCTCCTCCGCCGGGCGCCCCTCCCTCGTCGCCGGTCCGTGTCCCTTCTCCGTCGCCGCCGCAGGCTCTCCACCAGCGACCCGCCTCGCCCCATCTCCACCGTGCGCGCCCTCTGCCCCGCAGCCCCTTCCCCCACCGCGTCGCCCACCTCTGCTCCGGCGCCGGCGCACGCCTCCTGGCCATGGCCTCGCCTCCGAGCCGTCACGTGGTCCCCTCTGCCCGGCCCCGATAGAAGCCGCTCCCAGCCGTGTCAACATCGCCCTGTCACCGAACCCCTGGGTGCGGTCCCCGTCCGCCCCTGACTCGCGCCCCGCGCGTGTGAGCTCGCGCTCACCGACGTCTGCAACCAGGGCGCCTCACGGCACCGCCGGCCTCTGCTCCGACCCCAAGCGCGTGTGGCCATGTCGCGGGTTCTGCCCAGCTGATGCGTTCCTGGGGCGATTCCTTCGGCTCCCTGGACTTGCGTTGGTGAGGTGAAGATGCAATATGGTGACCGTGGGAAGATAGTATGCTACCACCCGAAGACCGATCACGGATCGAAGGCTGATCGCGCCAAGCCCGAACGTCATCGGAACCCCGAATCAAGATCGCCTTCCCGGAACACCGAGTGCACCGTCACGGACCCCGAAGGCCGAACCCGACACGCCAAGTTCACCAAGAACCGTTTCCGGAGTCCGGTTGTCAAGCCGAACCCATGGAACCCCGAACCTCCCCAAGATCTACGCTACGGAACGACAAGATCGCCTCACGGACGCCATGACCTCTTTCTAGGATCCGATGGACGAGACCCTGAAGACCGATCTAGAGCGCCAAGGCCTTCGCATGGAGTCGGCAAGATCATCCGGTAACACCAAGAACAGCTGCGCGGCCCCGACAAGTTCGACACCATCCAGGGTGAGACCGATGCGCCCCGACGCCACGCCAAGTTCATCTACCCGAACGCCAAGAACTACTTCCGACCGTCGAAGACCGATCCCGTCGAACCCTGAGACCGACCCCGAACCCCCGGACCAAGATCGTCGAGCCCCCCCAATGTGCGAACCCCTTTCCGAAACCCTATTTTATAACATAATACAACTTGTCGCATAATAATTGTTCATGCATGCATCCTTGATTGTGGTTTGGGGGCCTTATGCCGATTCACCTCATAATTAAAATGGGGCCCATATGCGGGCAAATCTAGTCTCATATTGGCCTCATTTAAATTGATGTAGCGAACCGGTGCTATATTTTGGCCATGTTAAACAACATTTAAATTGCGGGGATCTGAATAACATGAACCACCTAAATATTTGTCGGGACCCCGGTTCCGCTTAATATTGACCTAATTGCATCGCATCTTTGCCATGTCATGCATCATCCATGCATCATGCCGATCTTCTGCCGTTGTATTAAATATTGCATCCGGTGTTTCTTCTAGTGTTTTGCTTCTTCGCGGATAAGGCCGTTGAGTTGATGTGAGCTTCGCCCCGATCATCGGTTGAACCTTCGACAATGTTTTTCAGACGAGCATCTCCCCCTTTCTACCTATCTTACTTTTATAGAATTTATTTCCCTCCTGTTGATCTATTGCTATCTGTGTTGCGATGCTCTAGTTTCCGTACCCGTGGTATCCCCCTTGCAGCCTTATATTGCCTTGGACACATCCTATTACCTGATGATTGGTAGAAAGTCGGACCTGCGCGTCGTAGTCGCTTGCTCAAGTGCTGTTGCGTGTTGTCAAGTGCCACAGTTGTTGGAGTAATGCCGCATGTTTGACGTTGGAGATGATCATAGTTTTACTTATCGTTCACTTTAATTCCTGTTTAACAACTAAAATTGAAGTAAGCAGAGGCATCGGTGGGTGATAGATAATATTTGGTTTCCGAACGCCCACTTGTGTCCCGTAGGACCCCGAGTACTTGATACCCGTTCCTTGATTTTATCGCGCTATCCACATCCGGGAGGTATATGGGACCCCCCTGAGCCAGAGCTTGATTCAGTCATATTTCTTGGGGCCACAAACTAGTTTGAGGTTTTATTTACGATCCTGTACTTATGCCATGCTACTGCTTTATTTACGATTGTGCGAGGAGCACACTGTACTGTTTAGGAATTGTGACCCGTTTTCGCGGTATCGACACCCCGAGTTTTCGGGTTCCCAGTCGTTTACAGCCGGCCCCACAAACCTCGGGTCCGTCTCGGAGCTAGCTTACTTCGTTGCGGGTGTACTCCAAGGGGTGGCCCCCTGGAATATTTCTGAATCCTGTGATTGCTTTGTCGTGAAAGCCTCGTTGGGTTTTGTTTTGGTTTTTCCGAGGTTGATCGAGTGTGTGTTGCTATTTGTGCACCCCGGCCGGGTTAAAACTTTCTGAAAGCCGTGTCCGCGGTTATGGACGACTTGGAGCACAGTATCTCGACCATAGACAAGCATAACTAAAGTAGTGCTATAAATTTGACTTTATAATGACTAGTAATCAGCTTCACTACAACGGAATGGCTAAATAATACTGCCCACAATTGCTTGTTTGGAGTGTCGCTTGCGACCATTGTACCTGACTAGTAATTATGGCAACTACAACGGAATGGCTGAATAAAAGTACCAACAACTGCTGGGTTTTTGGGTTATCTCATGCTAATTGTATCTGATTAGTAATTGTTGCAACTACAACGGAATGATTAACTAAAAGTGCCCACTGCTTATTTTATCAGGATGATTATCCAAATCTGACTAGTAATTGCTGCAATGATAACTGAATAAATAAAACTGCCAACTGTGTGAGTTCCTCGGTTGACTTCCTCGTTTGGTCTCGAGGGGGAAACACCAGGATGGGTTTGTTTGGTGTTAGTTTCAGGTTGGATCCGGATAGGTCATTCTTATCCCTCTCTGATAACCGCCAGTTGCATCGAGTCTCTATAGGGTGTTTAGTGCATGCTGCCGCTGCCGCTTCAGTCCACCATACCTATGTAGGCGAGGACCGCCGAATTCTAGTCTCGCCGTGTACTGGCCTCAGTACTGACGCTCCTTTCTTTTTCCTTTGCCCTTCGTCGGCACCCCTTTTGTTTAAGCAGGTTCTGAGATCGACGCCGTTAGCAGGGTTACCCTTCCGGCTTGGCCTGGGCAGGGTTATGGACGCCATTGGTTATTCTTCAGGGCTCTTAGCCCCATTTGCATCTTGTCCGTAGTCGGACGCTCTATCATTTTCAAGGTGATTTGGATCTTTGTATATTATATCTGTATTCTTGACTCATGGAGTCGCTGTTATATATATCTGTTCTGTGGGTCCCATCGAGGACTGTTGTGTAATGTTATTACTTCGTTTTCCACCCGCACGAAAGTGCCTGGTGGGCACCTTTGAATCGTTTCTATGCGGGTTTGGCGGGATTCGCTAAAACTTGCATAGGTCCGATTCTGAGGGTGTTACAAACACTTATGTTGAATCTTGCATAGTTCTTAGGGGAAACTTTGCTGGTGTTAATTACTATTGTAGTTGATGCTTGTGAGTGGAACCATTGAATTATTGTTTATGTTCAGATTGTTATTCATCATCATATCATCTCTGATCTTGATCCATATGATGTCTCATGAGTAGTTCGTTTCATTCTTGAGGAAATGGGAGAGGTCATGTTGTTAGTAGTGAAATTGTGTTGAGGTATTATTCAATGGTTTAAAATTTAAGTTGTGATGCTATTCTTCTAGTGGTGTCATGTGAACGTCGACTACATGATACAACACCATTTATGGGCCTAGGGGAATGCATTGTGTATTTGGCTACTAATTGTGGGGTTTCCGGAGTGACAGAAACCTGAACCCCCGCTAAGAAACCTTTGCACAAGGGAGTGTAGGATCTCAGAGTTTAAGGCCGTGGTTAGGTTTTTATCTTAATTACTTTCTTATAGTTGCGAATGCTTGCAAGGGGTTTAATCACAAGTATGTAATAGTCCAAGTAAGGTCGGTACATTAGCACAGGTTCACCCACACAACACTTATCAAACCAAAGAAGATTAATCAACTATATGAAACAAAAGCACTTGACAGAATTTCCATGTGTCCTCAAGAACATTTGGTCCTAATAAGTATTATCACTGGTTTGTCCTTTCCTAAGAAAGGATTGGGCCACTTGCTACAATTAGTTGCTATCTTTATTTACTTGCACTTTGTTTCCTTGCTTTATCAAAACCCCCTAAAAATCCGTTTGCTAAGTATTTATAGAGATTTCCTGCTCCAAACCACTAGTCAACACCTTCTGCTCCTCGTTGGGATCGATACTCCTATTTATCGAAAGT
This sequence comes from Avena sativa, assembly GCA_916181665.1. NCBI lineage: Eukaryota > Viridiplantae > Streptophyta > Magnoliopsida > Poales > Poaceae > Avena > Avena sativa. Next base: position 312,755,704 of record OV702283.1, read on the forward strand.
ACTATGATACACCCCTATACTTGTGGGTCATCATGCCCCTTCCAGAATTTGTCATAACCTGAGTGTTTAGCTATATCAGCAAGCATATGGGCAGCATTGTTACTCTCTCTTCCAACTTTTACTACTACAAAACAATGAAAACTATCTTGGAGCTTTTTTGTCATCATAGAGCTTCCACAGGTGCGATAGTCCCTGGTCCCTCAGCTTGATTGCTTGGACTATATCAGAATTGTCACACTCCGAGATTATCGATGCATTTTGTGCATCATTTACACACTAAAGACCAAGAAGACACGCTTTCGCTTCAGCTTTAGGCGCGTCCTAACATTTGATTTTGGTAGCATTGCAATCCCATAGAACCTTTCCGTCTTGTACCTTTGTTCATCTGAACAGAGGCATCAACATTTATTTTAATCCAACCCATAGATGGAGGTGACCAATTCCTAGGTTTGATTGGCTTCTGACTGTTGGCCGCTGAGTCCAGTTTTGCATCAGTATGACTTTTGTTACATATGATGGGTTCCTTACCTTTTCTAGTTGTACCCCCCCTACAATTTATATTTAGCTCCTGTAAGTAACAATTTAGAAAGTTAACTGGAGCACTTATACTGCATTCGCCTTTTTCATGTACTACATCGTTTCTTAGGTGCCAGCATCGCCATAGAGTCATAAGGACTAGGTATCTTCTACTTGCAAGCATTATAAGGATCCAGTTAGGACCTGAGAACTTGAAATAAGATCCATCTAGCTTTTGTGCAACCGACGGTAGCATGAAAGCTATTTTCAGATTCACGACCATAGATAGAACATATGCAATCGGTTTCTAGATTTCTACGGAACTTATTCCGCTTAGTTGCCATATCAGAGGTGTTCTCCACCCAAAGATTTCTACTTTATTCGGCACATGGCATTCCAAATTAGTTTTAACAATCATGTTGTGAAGAATAACACATGTTGTCATGATGTTGTTCAGATATTTTTTTCTAGTAACGAATAGACCCTCGAACAATTGCAAACCTAGCTTGGAGCATACCAAAATATCTTTCAATGCCTTAGAACGCAGTTGTGTGGGATGCACAATCGGCCAACAGGATCTCCTCCGCGTCATCATCGTCGACGACATTGTCTTCCTAGTCAGACTCGTCAGACGAGGAGTCGTCCATTAAAAAACGAATGGAAGAATTCGTCAAAGAACACCAGGACTCACTCCACGATGAACTCATCTACAAAATCGTCGGCGCACGGATCCTAAATCTAAGAAATTTCGAATTTTTAGCCAAAACAAAATAGGAGAAAAAGGGTTACCGGCACGGACAACGACGTCTGACGGGTTTCTTAGCATATCTTGCGCATGGGAGGTAGATTGGTAGGGAGAGATGGAGGCTACACACCAATTCCGCCGTAGATCGAGCGGCGATGACGCCCGCGACGGCGGCATGGTGCGGGAGCGCAAATACGGCGGCAGATGACACGGCGAGCACTCCAGATTGATGGCGGCGCGCAGCGGGCGTCAGCGCTGGGCGCCGCTGCCGCCTCCGCGCAATTTCCAGGAACATGGCGATTCGTACGGGCCGGTGACGGTGAGGAAAGCGGCGGAGGAAGAAACCCAGAAGGGAGTCATGAATCTTCAGTGCGCCTCCATTGGCCAGCGTTTGCAAGGAGCAGCAAAAGTGAGAAGAGAACCAAAAATATGTGGGATGCGGAGGTCGATATGCGGGAAGCCGGAATTTTTTACGGATACAGTACGATACGCAACATCTAGAGAACCACTTTTTCTATCTCGTATGCTGTTATTTTGGGCATGTTTGGTAGGCCGGATTGCCGTTTCTCGTACGGTGCGGGAAAAAATAAACCCGTTTGGAGAGCTGGGCGGCATGGAATTCTTGCATCGCACGATTCTCAAAGCAGCTCAAATCTTGGCCAGCTGGGAACACCGATTTTGGACGTTTCCGCGAGAACACCCGTTGTGTGCAAATTCTTTTCCCCGCGTGTAATCCAGGTACGTGAACTTTTCTACGTGGTTAACTTAATCTACTTTCATATACAAAACCATGCATCGATTTAAGATAAGTTGTACATGAAAAAGATGCGTATCGACGTTGCGAATCTATCTCGACGACCGATTCCTAGTTTCGTCATGTTCATGTTTATATATTTTCTAAATGAATTTTGCCAAATTATTTGTACATGGGCGACCATTTGAAATTTCCTTTTGGGTGTAGCTTCGCCTCACCAAATCACATAACTTTTTGTGAGTTTTTCGTTTTGGCATTCATAACTAGATAAATCTAAACTATCGTATTATACGTACGTATATGTAAATCTACCTGTATAGCAATGTCAAAACAGAAAACTTACAACATCAGGTCGTGTGAAATGATGAACTGAATCTTCACTCTAAAGTTAATTTCAAATGTTCAAATGTGTGTGAAGAATTTGACAAAATTCATTCAAAAAATCTCTAAAAGGGAAAACGGTGTAGCATTTCGAACACTCAACGAAATTATAAATTGTTCACCGGACTAGATTCATAACATCTGAGGGGCAGATTTTTTATGTACAACTTATTTTGAATGAAGACATAGTTAGATAGATTAGAAAGGATTAAGATGAAGTATGTTAGACTAGAGAGATAATATTCACTGCGCACTATGTGCATCCATGAAGCAAACGCTGGACCGATTTAGGGAAAACAAGAATACACGAGACCAAATGTTTCAGCGCTTCCCGCCAAACCCGCATAGAAACGATTCAAAGGTGTCCACCAGGCACTTGCGTGCGGGTGAAAAACGAAGTAATATCATTACACAATAGTCCTCGATGGAACCCACAAGACATATATACAACAGCGACTCAATGAGTCAAGAATACAGATATACAGTACAAAGATTCAAATCACCTTGAAAACGATACAGCGTCTGAGTACGGACAAGATGCAAATTGAAGCCCTCAAGAATAACCAATGGTGTCCATAACCTTGCCCAGGCCAAGCCGGAAGGGTAACCCTTCTAATGGCGTCGATCTCAAAACCTGCTTAAACAAAAGGGGTGCCGACAAAGGGCAGAGGAAAAAGAGAGCGGTCAGTACTGAGGCCAGTACACGACGAGACTAGAATTCGGCGGTCCTCGCCTACATAGGTATGGTGGACTGAGGCGGCAACGCAGCATGCACTAAACAACCTATAGAGACTCAACACAACTGGCGACTATCAGATAGGGATAAGAAAGACCTATTCGGATCCAACCTGAAACTATCACCAAGCATACCCATCCTGGTATTTCCCCCTCGAGACCAAACGAGGAAGTCTACCGAGGAACTCACACAGTTGGCAGTTTTATTCATTCCGTTATGGTTGCGGCAATTACTAGTCAGATATAGATAGCATGAGTGATCTTGATATAATAAGAAGTGGGCAGTTTTAGTTAACCATTCTGTTGTAGTTGTAGTACTTACTAGTCAGATACATATAGTATGAGGCATCCCAAAACCCAGCAGTTGTTGGCACTTTTATTTAGCCATTCCGTTGTAGTTGCAATACTTACTAGTCAGATACCATGGTAACAGGTGACAACCCAAACCAGCAATTGTTGGCACTTTTAATTGGCCATTCCGTTATAGTGAACTGATTACTAGTCATTATAAAGTCAAATTTATAGCACTACTTTAGTTATAGTTGTCTATGATCGAGATACTGTGCTCCAAGTCGTCCATAACCGTGGACACGGCTTTCAGAAAGTTTTACCCTGCAGGGGGCACAAATAGCAACACACGCACGATCAACCTCGAGAAAAACCAATAAAAACCCAACGAGGCATCACGACAGAGCAATTGCAAAATTCATATAAATTTCAGGGGGCCACCCCACCAAGCTACCCGCTACGAAGTTGGCCGGCTCCGAGACGGACCCAGAGGTTTGCGAGAACGGTTGTAAACGACTGGAAACCCAAAAGTGTGACTAGGCTTGTCGATACCGCGTAATCGTGCCGCGATCCAAAACAGTACAGACGCTCCACGCACAATCGTAAATAAAGCAGTAAAGCATGGCATAAGTACATGATAGTAATAAAGCCCCAAACTACTTTGTGGCCCCAAGAAATAAATATGACTCAAGCTCTGGCTAGGGGGATTCATGGTCCCACATGCGGATAGTGCGAATATTCAAAGAACAGGTATCAAGTACTCGGGATCCTACGGGACACAAGTGGACGGTTAAAAACCAAACAACATCTATTGCCCACCTGTGCCTCTGCATTATTTACTTACGTCAATTTTAGTTATTAAATGGTAATTAAAGTTATAATCATCTCCAACATAAAGCATATGGAAGTCTTCCAACAACTATGGTGCTTGACGACACGCAACAACACTTGAGCAAGCAACTACGACACACAAGTTCAACTATCTACCAAACAACAGGTAATAGGATGTGTCCAAGGCAATATAAGGCTGCAAAGGATATCGTGGGTACGAAAACTAGAGCATCGTAACACAGATAGCAATAGATCAACAGGAGGAAATAAAGACTAGAAATATAAAATAGGTAGAAAGGGGGAGAATGCTCGCCTGGAAACATTGCCGATGATACACCGAAGATCGGGTCGACTCTCGCATCAACTCATCGGCCTAATCCGTGAAGAAGCAAAACACTAGAAGAAATACTGGATGCACTATTTAATACTACGCCAAAAGATCGGGCATGATGCATGTATGATGTATGGCATGACAAGGATGCGATGCAATTAGGCAATATTAAGCGGAACCAGGGTCCCGACAAATATTAAGTGGTTCAAGTTGTTTACATACCCCACAATTTAAATGTTATATTAACATGTCAAATAATGGCACCGGTTCGCTACACAAATTTAAATGGGACCAATATTAGACTAGATTCGCCCGTATATGGCCTCCATATTTACTTTAGGTGAATCGACATAATGCCCCAAAACCACACAATATGCATGCGATATGCAACAGATAGATATTATATATATTATAAAAATAATGGTCTTGAAGAAGGGGTCACACATGGGTTCGGTGAACTTGGGTCTCGGGAGGTTCGACGGGGTTCATGATCCGTGATCGGTCTTCGGGGTTTCGGAGTTGGGGCCTTCGGATCCTTGAGGGCGATCTTGTTGTCGATGGAGAACTTGAATCTACCCCGGTGGTCACCGAAGATCTTGTCGACGACACCAATGACCTTGTCCAACTTTTCGTTCTCGTCCACCGGGATGTTCAGGTCGAAGCCAGGGTGATCTGTAACACCATCTTCTTAGCATCGTACCACACCACACCCATCACCTTCACATCCCACAACACTGAGCAACACCAACACATCAACACAGCGGGGGCTCACGGCATCGACAGGTTCAAACAGAGCAGAACTCGGCCGTGCCCGTAGAGCTGAACGGGGACACGGTCGACGATGGAGGGCCGGCGAGGCGGACAAGGCGAGCAGGGCGAGATGGCGACGGGGAGGAGGACGGCGGTGCCGAGGCGATCCGGCCAGGTGGTTGTGGTAGGAGCGGCAGAGACGACCGCGACGAGGAGCTTGGGGAGGCGGGGTGGCTCTCGACAGCGGGGAGGAGGAGCTCGGGTGAAGTGTCCCGGTGCAGCGTCAAGGAGGCAGAGCCTCGGCCGACGAGGCCCTAGAGGTGCAGACACGCTCGGGGCGGACCCGCGGGGTGACGGGGTGCTTGACGGGGATGCGCGACGAGGAGAGGACCCAGGCGGCACGGACGCGGACCCGCAACCGCGCGGGCGACGACGGAGGTGAAGGGCCACGACGGCGACGACCGGTGGAGTGCAGGGACTCGCGAGGTGGCGGAGGTCCTGGGCGGAGGCAGGGGTTCCGGTGAGGCGCGGCAAGGAGGAAGGATCAGGGAGAGGAGAGGTCCACCGACGAGCGAGCGGGGAGGGCTACCTCAGGCGGAGGAGCAGCGGAACTTCGTGGCCAGGGAGGAGAGGGCGCGGCGGCGGCGTCTCCCTCCTGTGAGGAAGGAGGACGCGAGGGGAAAGGGGTCGCGGGGAAGAGGTGGACGCGAGCAAGGTGGGGGTGGGTCCGCTAGGTGGGGCCAGGAGGTGGCCCAGGTGCGGTGTTGTGTGGTGTGCGTGCTGTGTGTGTAGTGTGTGTTGGTTAGCCAGCGCGCGCGGGTGGACTGGGTGGTGGCGAGTGGGGGAGTTGGGGTGCCTGGCGGCTAGGGTTAGGTCTGGGGAGGTTTGGGGATGGCCTAGTGTTAGGGTTAGGTCTGGATCTGGTAGGGTTTAGTTGGGCCGGGTCGTAGATGGTCTGGTCCGGTTGGGCCTCTGGCCTGACCGGCCGGACTGTCTCCCCGGACAAAATAGCTTTTAATAATTTTATTTGATAAACCTTTAAAAATAGTTTTTAGAAAAATATAAGATCTGGACAGACTGGACCTTATACTTTGAAATAAGGAGTAAGTAGAAAGCAAAAATAGGGTTTTTGGAAAATAGTTTTAGGCGAACAAATGCATGATGATATAATAATGATGCACGAACATAAACAACAAGCGATTTTCTAGTAGTGGTTTTATCCGGAGTGCTACACCAAACAAGAACCCAAAATTGGCCCAAGTCAAATCTCTCTCCATATAGCTTCCAACATGCCAAAAGCTACAAAGAAAAATTCGGCTCCAAATAACCAAACACGTCCTTTGTGGTTCGGGACGGAACACGCTATCCGCTCTCATATCTGTACACAATGTCATCCGACCAAACTGGCTGTGCCCTAGAAATAGACAACTCATCACCAGGTAAATGAGGTCTCCTGGATAAAGAATCAGCAGCAGCATGGTAATGGGGGTACTAGGCGTCCCCCGGATAATTTCTTAAAATCCCCCGGATCCACCTGCTGACACGTGTCACTAAAAAACCCTTCAAATCCCGCTTTTGTTACAAATATACCGCTCACTGGTAGAGAACGCCCCATGCGTCCCGGTTGGTAAGGGCCATTAGTCCCGGTTGCCCAACCGGGACGGGGCAATCGGGACTAAAGCTCTAACCTTTAGTCCCGGTTGCCCCACCAACCGGGACAAATGGGGGGCACACGTGGCGGCATCAGAGCGCGAGGGGGGGGTGGAGCATTTGTCCCGGTTCGTAACACGAACCGGGACTAATAACCTGCTGCCGCGGCAGAGATTTGGCCCATTTCTCTGCCGCGGCAGAGAATTCATTTTGGCACATTTTGTTGCCGCGGCAGCATTTTCGCCACTTTTTGTGCCGCGGCAGAGAATTCATTTAAGTTGTTTTATTGTTTATTTAGTGTTTTGCACTTATCAATGAAGGAACCTTATATTACACAAGATCATCATGACAACATTTTACATTTAATACACGGATCGAGTTCATGCACTACATACAAAAGTTGCTATTCGATGCTACCGGCCAATTCCTTGAAAGTTGCTATTTTTACAATCCCTATTGTCTATACACAGCCGAATAGTATTCTCCTTTTGGGTCTAGGACTTCTGCATCCAAGAATCCCGCCAATTCCTCCTGTATTGCTCGTATGCGATCCTTTGGCAGAAGACCGTCCCGTAGACGTTCGATCTGATTTAAAAAAGGAGTCAGCCTATATGAATATGAAACTAAACACAATTTGATTGTAATTAAAAACTATAGAAATTGTTTACATATGTGGAGTTGCTCTAAATTTCTGCCCTTCTCATCGCACGTCTGCCGGATGAACTCGCATACATAGTATCCACATAGATTGTTACCTGGTCCCTGCGTCAGGCACTTTACGACAACAGAGTTCAATCAAAATAATAATCAAGCATGATAATAACTGTATCAAAACTAGAATCAAAGAGATGCGCGGATATAGCTAGTGGTGCTTACATCTAGTGGTTGAAATGTAAGCTCCTCTTTCCAAACACCCCTAGCCTTCTTGGTGAACCGTTTCCAAGCGCTGCCCGGCGTAGAAAACGAATAAAATAAGTTATTAAGTACTTGATATCATAAAATTCACGAACGTTGCCGATATAGTGTCGTAATGATTAGAATTACCGCTGGAGAAGTATCTGCATGTCCTTCCACGTCTCAAGGGGTTTATGTTTCGAGTCCATGACTAGTACACGCCCTTTGTCAAGTTGAATGATTAACAGAATATAGTGGTACCTGCGAATGCAGAACTTATCAATTATATACTTAACATCGAGTAAGCGAAATAGAAAGTGTATACAAGACAATAACACTCACTGGAAGTTGTAAGGAAATAGTATTTCCCTTTTGGTTTCTTGAAACCTTAACGCATGTACTATATTATCCTCCGTATCCTGGGGGCTTATTTTGAGATTAGCTTCATGAACCCAATATGGGTCAATGAAGCCAATGTCATAGATTTGTCCTCTGCTGCATTCGAGAATCTTCATTCTGCATATTAAAGTATGATTACATACATGCAATAAACAAAATAATATAGATGGAGACTAAATTAATTACAGAATTAGTACTTACAGACAATAGGCACTCATGATCGATTTGTCCAAGGCGTCTTGATTGAATAATTGAAATAGTTCATCAAATTCAATGGATATCATGTCATCCTTATCTTTCCCATGATGCTTTTTTGTAACCCTCAGCACTATCCAGTTAGCCCCGGCACTTGTGGCATGCATGTACCAGTTATGCAATCTTCGCATTTTTGTTGAAAGATTGTTTACCTCCTCAGGTTTGACGAGAGGTTTTCCGTACTGGTATTGGTATGCTACTTCACTCACGGGGAAGAACTCTAACTGGGATAAGTACTGGGCAATACTCATACCTTGAGCAGCGGCAGCTTCTCCGTATTGTGCAACTACCTCTGGATCATACTGCTCTTCGGCCCCATATTTGCTCGACCCCACATTGGTTTGAGAAATCACCTTGAGAGGGGCGCAAGTCTGTTTTGCTTGTTCTCCGAGCTGGGCAACAGATTTCCCGCTTGCATCAGTACTGCTCTTCGAGGCTTTTTGTGCCGCATGTGACTTGAGAATAGAACGCTCATAGTCTGATGACAGCTTTGGCTCGGGTTGATGAAGAGTCTTTAGCATTTTCAACACTTTGGCTTTTTCTTCTTTGGTGCTGGGGAACTCTGGCTCTTTCGGCCGCCTCAGCTTAGCGAAAAACGCTGTCGTTTCCGCATCAACGATCGCCGCAGTCTCCTCTTCAGTACAGTCATAAGCTCTCTTGGGAGGAACCGTTGGTACTTTTGGAAGAGGCTCTTGTTTACATTTCGGCGATCGCTTACGACGCACAGTAGCGGTACGCTTACACTTTTTATCCTGAGGCGCCGGCGATGGCTCCCGCGGCGATGGCTGCACCGGAGACGGGTGAGGCGACGGAGCCGGGTGAGGCGTGTCTGCAGCTTTTTATCCTGAGCCAGGTGCTGTGACTGCAACTCTGCTCCCCAAAAGGATTCATGCCATCCGTACTTAGACCAAACCATAAGTTCCTTGCGTCACCTGCAAAGTCTGGGAAGTCTCTCTCGATTTTTCTCCACTGTGACCCATCAGCAGGGTGTCTCAACTCCCCGTCTTTCTTACGGTCTTCTTTGTGCCATCGCAACAACCTGGCATGCTCTTTGTTTCTGAACATGCGTTTCAACCTTGGTATTATAGGAGCATACCACATAACCTTAGCAGGAACCCTCTTCCGGAGGGGCTCTCCCTCAACATCACCAGGGTCATCTCGTCTGATCTTATACCGCAACGCGTTGCATACCGGGCATTTATCTAAATTCTCATACTCCTTACCGCGGTAGAGGATGCAGTCATTAATGCATGCATGTATCTTTTGCACATCTAATCCCAGAGGACAGAGAGTCTTCTTTGCTTCGTAGGTACTCTCGGGAAGTTCGTTATGTTTTGGAAACTTCGGCTTCATTATTTTCAGCATCTTTTCAAATGAGGAGTCAGTTAGACCACACTCTGCCTTCCATCGCAACAATTCCAGTGTGGTACCGAGCTTTGTGCTGCCATCTTCACAATTTGGGTACAACAATTTCTTGTGATCTTCTAACATGCCCTCTAACTTCAACTTCTCATTTTCTGTTTCACAGTCTCGCTTTGCATCAGAAATGACCCTACCAAGTTCATCAGCCGGCTCATCTGATGCCCGTTCTTCACCTTTTTCCTCTCCATTGTCTTCCATAGCAGTATCACCGTATTCAGGAAACATATGATGATAGTTGTTATCATCATCTTCTTCTTCACCATCTTCCATCATAACCCCTCTTTCCCCGTGCTTGGTCCAGCAATTATAGTTGGGCATGAAACCTTTCATAATCAGGTGGCCGCGAATGATTTTCGAGGAAGAGTACTCCTTGTTGTTCCGACATTGAACACATGGACAACGTATAAATCCATTCTCTTTGTTTGCCGTAGCCACATCGATAAATTTATCCACGCCTTTGATATACCCGGCTACCCGCCGGTCACCGTACATCCATTCCCGACCGTTCATCTGCATCATATAAGTAAGTTTATCAAAAAACAGGACATCATAAATAGTGAAATAACCAATTCACACCGACACATGAATTGTATCAATGACCTAGAAAAGATAGGATTGCTAACCTCGATCGAGGGAAATAAAGAGGAGAAAGCTCAAGTGCGTCTCGGACACCTTCTATATTTTTGTTCTATGAGAAATTCAACTGGATTTTTCACTCAAACATTTCAACAAACACCTTCAATGCATGCATGAGAAAAAACTAGCACACACCCTCACACCTTACACCATTCGAAAAAACAGAGTGGAGGCAGAGGGGGCTGGGGCGTTGCATTTATAGAGGGCAAGGGGTCTTTAGTCCCGGTTGGAGCCAGCAACCGGGACTAAAGGTGCGTGCCACGCCACGTGGCTGTGGCCAAACCTTTAGTCCCGGTTGGTGGCTCCAACCGGGACGCATGCCCCCTTACCAACCGGGACCCATGCCCCCTGGCCCCGTGCCCGCTCCAACCGGGACGCGTGCCAGCATTAGTCCCGGTTGGTGGCGCAACCGGGACTAATGCTCCCAGGGGTGGCGAACGGATGGCCCTTTTTCCTCTAGTGGCTTTTGCTATAAATAATCCCTTTTTGCTACTTATAGCAGAAAACGGCTTGTCCAGCAGACAAAATAAAAAAGACAGATCTCGTCGGAGACCTCGCCAGGTTTTCGCCGGAGACTATGTTGGAAAAGTTTTGTACTGATGTAGCAAATCCGACTTCGCCGGCCCAAGACTTTCATCGGAGAGACCTTACCGGAGACCTTGTAGCAAAAACTTTACGCTATTGTAGCAAAACTACGAAACGGTGATATAGTAAAAAAATATGCTAATGTAGAAAAAAAACGACCTCACCAAATACATCGTCGACAAATTGGTAGCAAAATAAAACTGAGCTGCCATAGCAAAATCGACTTTGCTGAGAACTCTCGGTAGCAAAGTCGTTAACCTAAGGTAGATCTACGACCGGTAGCAACGGTGGACACTCATGGTAGCAAAAAAGCCTGCCGCCGTATGTAGCAACGGTGTGCATCTAAGGTAGCAAAGCCTATAACCATTGGTTGCCATGGCGGCGCGCCGGGCATAAGCCTACCAGGGCAGCCGTGACGTGCTGCAACGGCGACGGTCCAAGGTGCGGCGACAAGCTGATGGCAGCGCACGGCAGTGCAGGACAAGGGGTAGGCGCTAGGAGCTGCAAACGGCGGTCTGCTGGCGACGACCTCGTCCATGGTTTGGTCCATGGTGGCGGGAGCTGCAGGGTGGGGTGGGGTGGAGTAGAGCGGAGCACCGCGGCCGCCGGGAAATCTTGTCGGTGCCCGACCCGGTGTCATCGAAGGAGGTTGGTGGCCTGCTGGAACGGCACGGCGGCGAGAGCTACAGGGGTGGGCGGCACGGCAACACGAGCTACAAGGCGCGTGTTGTGACGGCGCGAGCTGCAAGAAGGTGGCGGGCGAGCTACAGGGCCAGGCCATGGCGGGACGGGCTGCAGATGGGCGGCGCGCGAGCTGCGGCACGGCGGCGCGAGCTAGGCGAGGCGCGGGTATGGATCGATGCGTATATACGTATGTGCGTTGTAAAACAAAGGGGAGAGATAAGTTTTGGTGGGCCCCAGCGTGGACAGAGCGAGCGATCCAAGCGGGGGATCGTTTTCTTTCGATCCCCCGGGAGTCCTATCCTTTTCCATTGGTAATTCCTTTCTTATAAAATTAATCTGATAGAAGAGCCCCATCAACGGGCACACATGCCACCAGTTTAGGCTGCACGCCCTGAACCCTGTCGAATTCTGGGAGTAGGACTCCATCACATATTCGGATTTAGCGTCTTGCGCGGCAAACAAGACTATCCGATACTTTGTCGGTGGGGTGGGCGTACGACTCCAGCACGAACTGGGCTTCGCGCCTCTCGCCCTGGCCATACGCCCAGCATATATATAATCCTCGATCGGAAGAAAAAACCATCAGCGGACGTACAAGTACAACAGAAACAGCGCTTCGGTTTCAGTAGCGGCAGCGTCTGCTCGCCCCGGCCGGTCTCCCGACCGGGATGGCGCTACTGGAGATCAGCAAACCGTATCTCCCAGGAATCCTGGCCTCCACCAGTCCGGCGGTGGCGAGGATGCTGCGTCGGTGGAGCTACAAGGAGGGCTCAGGTCTCGGCGCGCGGGGCCAAGGGATGGTCGCCCCCCTACAGCCCGCGGTACAGCCGCGCCGCCGCCCCAAGGCGGGCATCGGGTACCGCAAGAAACCGTACGACAACGGCCTTCCGGACACCACGACGCTGCTGGCGGTCCAAGACGAGTGCCTCCGCCGTCAACTCCAGGAACTTTCACGAGACCTGGCACTCGAAGAGGAGTGCTGCGACAAGGCCATCGCGGTGCTGCGCGCCATGACGGAAGAAGGGGACGACAGCGCCGAGACGACGGACGCGCTGGCGGCGGTCGTCGAGTCCAGGAAGCTGTTCAAGCCGGCCGGGCAGCAGCGCACACCAGGGACGTGGAAAGCCACGCTGCCTCCTTCCACCACGCAGTACGTCGTCGAGCACGTGATCAAGCCGGGGATGGCCGCGGACGCGCAGGAGTGGCTGCCGTCGTGGGACCCGGACTGCCACAACTGGCTGCGCCCGTGGATGCCCCTCGTCGGCCACTTGCCGGAAACCCTCTACGGAACCGTGGAGGGCAAGATCCTCGGCCGCGCCGACGAGTTCGACTACCACGACGTCGTCGCCCCGTGGAAGGAGTACATGGACCCGGCGCGGTGGGACGCGTTCGCCCGGCGCCACGTCCTGCCGGTGCTCGCTCGTCTGGTGCGGGACCTGAGGATCACGCCGCCGAAGCAGATCGACCCCTCGTTCCGTGCGGCTATGCACTGGGCGCGTCTCCTGCCTGTGCAGGACGTGGTGTCGGTTCTTGAAGAGGAGCTGTTCTTCGACAGACACCAGGACGCGCTGCGCCACTGGCTGCAGTCCGCCGCGAAGCCGTCCCTGTCGGAGGCCGTCGCGTGGTGCGTCGGCTGGAAGAAGCTGTTCACGCCCGAGCTGCTCGCCCAAGAACGCGTGGTCGCGCGTCTGGATGCCGTCGTCGCCTTGGTCGACTGTGAAGCGTACCTAGGACCTTCGTTGCAGTCTTTGCTGGTAGACTGCATGCGTCGCCTGCAATTTGTCCTGTAAATTCGTGGGGTTAATTACTGCGTAGCTGTTTGTAATGTAATAATTGGTGACCATGCATTGCATTGTAATTAGTGACCTTCTAGCACAATTGCGTAACGTGTAGTAGTACTCTTCTAGCATGATTATTCTGCTCTTAACCTCCCCGTTAATAAACGTCCGAAAGTTGTGTTGTTTTTAATCAGAGCGTCCACATGATTGCGCAAGTCAAGTTTGTCATGGAGTGGATTATTACTTGATAGTGGTAAAAAACGACATTAGACTTTTTATAGTGCTAAATAACTTAGACTTCGTAGTGGGTAATAAATTATGTGTAGTGTCATCCAAAACTAATTAATTAGGTTGTAGACTCGTATAGTCTTGATATGTGTGATGTAATGGTAGGGTTTGCTGTGGCGATGGGCGAGTCCGTCCCTCCGCCGCCACATGCCCCGTACGAAAGTCCGTCTGAGCGTCAAAGACGTCTGCGTCAGGAGTCTGGGCGCCGTACGCGCCGTGGAGGAGAGGGCTCTGGCGGAGTCTAGGAAGGATACGTGGGAAAGGGGGGGGGGGGTCCAAGACCATAAAGGCTGAGAACCCCCAAACCCTAGATTACCAGATCGCCGGCGCAAACCGATCTAACCTTGCTCCAGGGCAGGATCCCGTTTGCATCCAAGATCTGGAGATGGCATCACGGAAGGAGAAGGGCAAGGGTGCAAGCATGTCAGATGATGGGGAGAGGAACCATATGGGAGGGAAGGACCATGAGGTGGAGCGGACGATGGTGCCGCTGGAACACGGGAGGATGAAGGAGGATAGCCTGAGACCAAACCAGCGGGGGCTGGGCCAGGCAGGTGATCTGATGGTCATGCAGGGCGGTGGGGGTGATCATGGGGGACTCGTTGAGAGGCCTGCCCACCCGAAGTCGGCCAGCGGACCAACAGTCACCCGAGTACACAGCCGTAGTGAGCATCAGCGCTATGCGGTACAGGAGGAGGAAGATGGTAATTGGGAGGATGACTGGCAGGAGGAGGAGGAACTAGGGTTTCAGCAGGGACCGGAGGAGAAGCTTGGAGGTGATGTTGAGATGGAGGATGATGCGTTCGTTGAATTTGATGAAGAAATACCTCAGGAACCGACGGATCTGGAGACGAAATTGTGGAGCCTCTTGGCGAGGTACCGGGAGAATTTCAAGCCCAACACAGTTAAGATGTTTGATCACCTTATGGATGAGGTCTGGAAGATCAGGGATGGCATTGAATACTCTGAGAGAGGCAAGAACTACTTCATGATTACCCTGTTTTCGCGTAAAGACTATGAATTTGTTAGTCGCGGAGGGCCCTGGATCTTCAATAGGCATGCATTGCTGGTACGAAAGCTTGACGATGCAGTCCGCCCGTCGGAGATGATCCTAGACACGGTGCCAGTTTGGGTGCATGTGTATGATGTGCCATGGGGCAAGCAGAATAAGGAGACAGGGATGGAGTTTGGCAAGTGCCTGGGGAAGGCGCTGGAGGTGGATGTTCCGAAAAGTGAACAGGAAAAGAATGAATTCTTGAGGGTGAGGGTAGAATTTCCATAAAATCAACGGCTTCAAACACAGATTAAAACAAGCGTTAAGGGCAAGAAGGGAGTGGTAGCGACCTACAAGCTCAAATATGAGCGTGTTTCGTATTATTGCTACCATTGCAGGTTCATGGGACATAGGGAGGAGGAGTGTGAGAAACGAAGGCGGGGTGTACCATCCCTGGAGTACAAGGCGTATGAGCTACATTGCAGTCTTTACAAGAAGTATATGCACTGCACACACTATGTCCCACCCATGGGCAATGCACCCACAAAGAGGGGACTGAATTTTGCAAGCTTTGGCAGTGCAGAGTCGCGCTCGTGAGCAAACCAGAGGCAGGGCCGACAACGCCAGCCAGATGAGGAAGGGGAGAAGGTCAATTCCTCCAGAGCCTCGTCAGATAACGAGATTCCTCCACTTGTTGATGCAACCCCGCCGCATGAGTACAACCCCGTGCTAGTGGACGCCCAGGATGATTTTGATAACCAACTCCAACCGTTTTAGGAGGTGGAGAAACAGCGGTCTGCTCAAATTGAGGCTATGCAAATGGACCAGGTAGTAGCCCAGGGTCGGGAGGACAGCAGTGTGGGGCCAGATCAGAGCCAACCAATCATCCAGTTCCCTGAAGAAGACGAGTATCAGGCCAAGAAGGAAGCACCGGTGGAGGTAGCTTGGGGGAAGTATAGGGTGTCTATACTGTTGGGAATATGCCCTAGAGGCAATCATGTATAATGATATTTCCCATTGTATTTATAAAGATATTAAGTTGTCCTTGTATAAACATCTTATGTGTATCATTGAATATGTGATTCGGTTGTGGAACTATACATTCATGTTGTTTGTGCTAAATATCCTTGGTCATTGAGGTTGTGCTGGACACACAACTTAGACCAATGTGAAAGTTGGCTTGATGACTCGGTTCCACTTGTCATGGGCATGGAGATGCTATTCCAACTTACACAGATTCGGCTAAAGAGTTTAGCGATTGGATTGACCCATATTGAGGTACAACGAACAAGTTGTAATTTGTATATCTCAATCAATGTAATCCTTAGACCTGAGGTTAATGCATAGTCCGAGTTGAGGATCACCGACTTAGGTTCTGTCAAACGCTGATCCGTAGCTGTGCAGTCATAAAGGCAGAGTTCGGGTCGACTGAGAATCAAGCTGCGTGATGTGAATAACCAAGACGGGATTTTGCCCCTCCACTCGGAGAGATATTCTCTGGGCCCTCTCGGAAGATATGATTCAGAAAGCATGGCGATGCACGACTCGGTTAAGTGTTAACCGAGGCGGTCGACTAAGAGTCAGTCGGGTGAATCACTTATCTCAGATCAAGAAGAGAGTCGGACTATTTAAGGGATGACGAATATTCGCCTATAGTCTGACAAAGTATATCGTGAGGAAAAAGGGACTCGGACGTAAGTCGCATTGGAAAGGCAAGTCGTCATGACTCATTGACACTTGGGAGTCGGCACGTTCTGCTAGGAGCCGCTGCCGACTGATCGATTGAGAGTCGGACTCCAATCGTGTCTGAGTATCCATGTGCCTGCCGGGTCACACACTTAAGAGCGGGAGCAAGTTCGGATTGGATCTGAATCGGAAATCTGGTCGGGTTGGACCCGAGACGGATTAGGACTGAGTTAGTGAGTCGGACTCACGGTGACTAGTGTTATATGGGTTTTAGTAAATGGGCCACGAGAGTGGATCCCACATTCACTCCCTATATATAGTGGAGCACAGTAACCCAGAAGGATTAATCGTTGATCGGTTAGGTCATTCCATGTGTTGGAAACCCTAGATCCACAACAGTCATGCCGTTGTTTTGAACCTAGCAGTTCGCCGCCGGTGCTCCTCCTTGTACGTGTGGATACCAGCAGAGGTGCTGTACGATCAGCACCAGGACGATCGGATCGCGAGGACTGCACTGCATCAACTGACGCGCTTCATCAGTAATCCGCAACTGCGCGTCTAGTGGTAAACCTCGTGGCCTTCTACCTCGGTTGGATCTTGGGATCACCACGTTAGAGGAAAAAGTTTTGTTTTATCTCTACGTGGCCCAACATATACCTGGGACATCCAAGGGCATAGAGGTGCACTCCAACCAAGGGGGTAGGAAGAATGCGGAGTCACTGGGCATGTCAGACATGATTCCCGCACTGTATGGGCTGAATGACTTGGATCCTTCATATGGTGACTCAGATACATACATGTCAACTGCTAACCAACTCCCACGCAAAAGAACAACGAAAGATGTGAAGAAGGTGTGGCTTTTCGGGAATGATCTGGCCCTGATTCCTTTTGAAAGACCGGACAGGGGTGGTGAACAGAAAAGGATCCGGGGGGTTGAGCCAGGACTGATGGAACCTGGGGCTAAAGGGGGAAGATCGAACGCAGAGAGTAGGCAAGGCCGTGGTGGAGGCAGAAGCAGACGCAGCCACAGATGGGTTCGGGAGGACAATGCTGATGAACCAACTAGGAGGATGGGTCCGACTGGGCACCGTAAGCCCAGCAACCTGACGAAACCGAATTCCTGGTTTCGTCAGGAGAAATGAATTGCCTTGCGTGGAACTGCCGGGGAGCCGAGAATGCCCCGACAGTTTGCGAGATCGTGAATCTTTCCCTTCGTTGGAGTCCTAAGTTAGTCTTTCTTTGTGAAACCAGACAAAATAAGAATAAAATGCGTCATCTTCGTCATAGGTTAGGTTTAAGGGGTTTTGCAGGCTTTAGTAGTGAAGGTTTTAGTGGTGGTCTTGCCCTCTATTGGCATGAGAGTCTGGTTGTAGAAGTGCAAGCTATTAATAACAATTTTATTGATGTGTATATCTGTGTTAAGTTGGGCGCACCTCAATGGCGTCTCACTTGTATCTATGGAGAACCTAAGGGTTGAGAATCGTTATCGCATGTGGGATGCTTTGTGTAATCTAAACAATGACTCAAACTTACCTTGGATCGCCCTTGGTGATTTTATGAAGTGATGTGGCCAGAGGAACATATGTCAGTTATGTACAGAGGGGCTAGTCAGATGAGGGATTTCTGTGAGCTTCTCCAAGATTGCAACCTCCATGATCTAGGCTTCTCAGGGGTCCCCTTTACTTATGATAACAAGAGAAGTGGTAATGCGAATGTGAAAGTGCGCCTCGACAGGGCTGTTGCATCACCAACATGGCATGACATATTCAGTGATTCTAAAGTAGAGCATTTAATTTCTCCATGTTCTGATCATTTACCTTTCTTGGTGAATATTGTGCAGGATGAGGCCCCAAGACCAAAACAGCCGAGAAGGCACTATGAAATCCTCTGGGAGCGGGCGCCTGAACTAACAAAAAGGATAAATGAGGCTTGGCACAATGCAGGAAGTAAAGAGGATCTTGGGGCAATCGTGAGATGCCTCGACAGAGTTATGACTGACTTGCAATCCTGGGGCAAAGCTAAATTTGGGAACACAGTGAAGGAATTATAAAAATCACGTTTAGCGCTAGAGGAGCTACATGCACATAACGGTGACCAACATGAAATTCGGCGTGTGACAGACCATATGAACGAGCTATTGTACCGGGAGGAAATGCTTTAGCTCCAGCTCTCAAGAATAAACTGGCTAAAAGAGGGGGACAGAAACACAAAATATTTCCATCAGAAGGCTCTCTGGCGTGCAAAGAAAAATAGGATAAAGAGGCTGAAGGACAGCTCGGGAGTGTGGCATGAGGACACAAAAGAAAAAGAGTCAATGGACACAATGTATTTTAAGGACATGTTTAACCGGGACCCAAGTTTGAATCATGAGACCCTTGTTTCCCTGTTTCAAGAAAAGGTCACCAACGAAATGAATGAAGGTCTTCTGAAAGATTTCACAGATGAGGAAATCGGTGATGCCCTTTTTCAAATTGGACCGCTGAAGGCACCAGGTGTTGATGGATTTCCAGCACACTTCTACCAACGGAACCGGGGTACGCTCAAAACAGAAGTGACTAATGCAGTTAAACTGTTCTTTGCGACGGGTAAGATGCCGGCTGGAGCCAATGATACAGCTATAGTCCTTATCTCGAAAGTGGATGAGACTGAAACGTTGAAGGATTTTAGGCCAATAAGTCTATGCACGGTCCTGTACAAAGTTGTGGCAAAATGTATGGTGAACCGACTAAGGCCAATATTGGGGGAGCTTATCTCTGCAAATCAAAGTGCGTTTGTTCCAGGTAGACTAATCACTAATAATGCCTTTGTGGCCTTTGAATGCCTGCACTTTATGGAACACAATATGAATCACGATAATAACTTCAGTGCTTATAAGCTGGATTTATCTAAAGCTTATGATAGGGTCGACTGGGAATTTCTAAAGGAAGCGATGAAAAGGTTAGGCTTCGTTCATAGATGGGTTGATTGGATAATGGAGTGCGTCACCACTGTGAGATATCAAGTTAAATTCAATGGAGCCCTCCTGGATTCGTTTTCGCCTTTCCATGGTCTACGGCAAGGTGATCCTCTGTCGCCCTTCCTGTTCTTGTTTATTGCAGATGGACTGTCATTTCTTCTCCAGAGGGAGGTTTCCCAGGAGGGCATTGCACCTGTACGCATTTGCCGCCGTGCTCCAGGGGTCTCTCATCTACTGTTTGCGGACGACACCCTGCTATTCTTCAAATCCTACCCCATGCATGCCGAGCGTATTAAACAGGTTCTCTCTGAATATGCCATAAGTACGGACAACCGCTCAACCCCAAAAAATGCTCTATATACTTTTGGAAGGCCTGTCCACCAGCCACGAAAGAAGGAGTCAAAGAAATTCTGGAGGTTAGCCAAGAAGCTTTCGATGCAAAGTACCTCGGACTGCCAACTCCAGAAGGACGCATGAGCAAAGAGAAATTACAAAGCCTCCATACAGCCATAGCAGGGAAACTAGTTGAGTGGAATGACAACTACCTCGCGGCTAAGGAAATTTTGATAAAAGCGATCGCCCAAGCCTTGCCAGTGTATGTCATGGGGTTTTTTAAGCTTCCATATGGGTTGTGTGATGAACTATCACAGATGATCCTGTTGGGAATATGCCCTAGAGGCAATCATGTATGATGACATTTCCCATTGTATTCATAAAGATATTAAGTAGTCCTTGTATAAACATCTGATGTGTATCATTGAATATGTGATTCGGTTGTGGAACTATACATTCATGTTGTTCGTACTAAATATCCTTGGTCATTGAGGTTGTGCTGGACACACAACTTAGACCAATGTGAAAGTTGGCTTTATGAATCGGTTCCACTTGTCATAGGCATGGAGATGCTATTCCAACTTACGAAGATTCGACTAAAGAGTTTAGCGAGTCGGATTGACCCATATTGAGGTACAACGAACAAGTTGTCATTTGTATATCTCAATCAATGTAATCTTTAGACCTGAGGTTGTTGCATAGTTCGAGTTGAGGATCACCGACTTAGGTTCTGTCGAACACTGATCCGTAACTGGGCAGAGTTCGTGTCGACTGAGAATCAAGCTGCGTGATGTGAATAACCAAGATAGGATTTTGCCCCTCCACTTGGAGAGATATTCTCTGGGCCCTCTCGGATGATATGATTCGGAAAGCATGGCCATGCACGACTCGGTTAAGTGTTAACCGAGGCGATCGACTAAGAGTTAGTCGGGTGAATCACTTATCTTGGATCGAGAAGAGAGTCGGACTATTTAAGGGATGATAATTATTCGCCTATAGTCTGACAAGGTATATCCTGAGGCAAAAGGGACTCGGACGTAATTCACATTGGAAAGGCAAGTCCTCATGACTCCTTGGTACTTGGGAGTTGGCACGTTCTGCTAGGAGCCGCTACCGACTGATCGATTGAGAGTAGGACTCTAATCGTGTCCAAGTAGCCATGAGCCTGCGGGGTCACACACTTAAGAGCGGGATCAAGTTCGGATTGGATCTGAACTGGAAATCTGGTTGGGTTGGACCCGAGCCTGATTTGGACTGAGTGAGCGAGTCGGACTCACATGGCTAATATTATATGGGCTTTAGTGAATGGGCCGCGCGAGTAGAGCCCACGTTCACTCCCTATATATAGTGGAGCACCGTAACCCAGAAAGGTTAATCGTTGATCGTTTAGGTCATTCCATGTGTTGGAAACCCTAGCTCCACAACAGTCCTGCCATCATACCGAACCTAGAAGTTCACCGCCGGTGCTCCTCCTTGCACGTGTGGATACCAGCAGAGGTGCTGTACGATCAGCACCAGGACGATCGGATCGCAAAGGACTGCACTGCATCAACTGACGCGCTTCATTAGTAATTTGCAACTGCACATCTAGTGGTAAACCTCGTGGCCTTCTACCTCAGCTGGATCTTGGGATCACCACGTTAGAGGAAAAAATTTGTTTTATCTCCGCGTGGCCCAACAGATCCACGACTATTGGTGGGGCAAAGAGGATGGGAAGCGGAAGATGCACTGGATCTCCTGGGATAGTTTGCTTAGACAGAAGAGCAGAGGGGGACTGGGGTTCCGCGGCCTCCGAATGTTTAACCAAGCCCTGCTTGCGCGCCAAGTGTGGAGCCTGCTCCGATTCCCTAACACACTCTACACCCAGATCCTTAAAGCAAGGTACTACCCAAACGGATCGCTTCTTGATACTATTTTTTCAGGTAAAAACCAGATACCTGGAGTGCTATCGAGCATGGACTAGAGCTGGTCAAAAAAGGTGTTATCTGGAGAGTCGGAACAGGGATAAATATCCGGGCATGGCGTGACCCTTGGATATCGAGAGCAACGTGTTACACAACTATCTCACGGCAAAGACGATGTCGATACAAATGGGTCTCTGACTTCATTGACCTGGATGGGTCCTGGAATATACCACGGTTCCAGGAATTCTTCTTACAAATTGATGTGGAAGCAATCAGAAAGATTAAACCGTCAAAACACAACAACCCTGACTTCATCGCATGGCAGCCGGATAAACAGGGAATCTTCTTAGTTCGGAGTGCCTACAACCTGGCGATGGAGGCTCATATGAATGAGAGCAATGTTGGTGCTTCCAGTTGTAGACCAGGAGGAGAACGTCCTATATGGAAAAGCATCTGGCAGTGTCCTGTCCCTCCCAAGGTACGTACGCTCGCTTGGCGGATCGCACGCAACGCCCTGGCCACTCAGCTAAACAAACGCCAACGTGGCATCGACACACCAGCATCATGCCTAATCTGTGGCACAGAATAGGAATCCACATTCCATGTTTTCCTCCGATGCCCCCATGCGATGTGTCTGTGACAAAGGCTAGCATCTGAATGGAGGTTGCCGGAGGTTGCAAGCATTTAGAACACCGGAACAAAGTGGTTACTGACCCTGCTGCAGGAGCTAAACAAGACTCAAAGGGCGTGGGTGCTAATTCTACTGTGGCGTATCTGGCATGCGCATAATGAAGTGACCCATGATAAAGGCCTGCCCTCCATCGAAGGTTTGGCCAGATTTTTGATAAGCTATCTTGACTCATTAACTCTTCTGAAGCAGCATCCAGGTTTCGACCCAGCGAAGGGCAAGGAAATCATCAACCATGAAGCTGGGATGTAGAAGCAAGCAAAGAACACAAGAGGAAGACAAAAGGAGCCGCCTGACAAATGGGAGAAGCCACCGCCGAGTCACGCAAAGCTCAACGTTGATGGCTCCTTCATGGATGATGGTTCTACAGGGGCTGCCATGGTTCTACGAGACAGTCAAGGCACAATAATCTTTGATGCATGTCAACAGCTGCTACATTGCACGGACGCCGTGGATGCAGAGTTGGCTGCTCTAGAGGAAGGAATCAATTTTGTGATCAACTGGACGGCGCTATCGATCCAGGTAGAAACTGATTGTGATGAAGCCTGCCTACTTCCTAGAGAGGGAACACCCAATATTTCAGTCTATGCGTCGTGAATCCATGCTATTAGAGAATTTCTAAAGGAGAGAGATATTATAATTGCTAGAATCAGTAGGAATATAAACACTGTAAGCCATGAACTAGCAAAGATAGGTAGGGCTGAACCTAGAACAGCTGTATGGTTGGGAAATTTCCTCCTAAAATTTGCGCCCGGGCAGCTGCTGATTGTAACCCTACCTTCGTTTAAATAAAATCTCTTTCCTGGCAAAAAAAGTGTGATGTAATGGTAACTAGCTAAGTTACCATTGTTCTTTTTTATTCGTTAATTATCATGGCATGTCACCAATTTACATTGCATGAACATACATGTTACTAAGCTTAGTGCCCTTGCATTAATTGATTGATGTGATCCTTAAATTAGTACACAGAAACAAAAAATGTAAGAAAGTAGAGATATATCTCTACCTCATGATTAGAGCATCTCTCCAGCCAGCCCACAAGAGCCCCCTCAAGACCCCTTTTTTGCGCCGATGAAGTGATTTTCTCCCAGTTGCCCCCTTAGAAGCCAAATTTTCGTCAAATTGGGCCGAACTTCCAGCAGCGAATTCAGGCTGGACCCAGTGTGTAAGGGGTCGCTTGGGGACACCGGACGAAGCGAAAAGGATTGTGGGCTAGCTCTGTCCGCAAAACAAATAATTTCCTCGCCGAGATTTGCCTTCTCTTCCCACCCTTCCTCTCTTCTTCCCCTTGCCGCCATGCCGTCGCCAGCATCACCCCTCCCCACTCCGCCCAAAGCTCGTCGCTAGCAAGGGAGCCCACCACCGCATCATCCTCCATCTTCCTATTCCCTGAGATTTCGCGGTGACTCCAAGCCGTTGGTTGCTTCTCGGGAAGCTCCTCGCTCAACACACCTGCAAAGTGCTCGACATTTTTCCCACTAGGCAATGGACTCTGAAGAGAAGATTTTAACCATCTTGATGGAGGGAGACCGCCGCAACCACTGATGATGAAGAACACTTGAAGATCCTAGCCTTCCTGGCCGGACTATATGCGTGGCGTGGTGGCTCGGCACCAGGCCGCTGCAAGAGAAAGCCGAGGCAGCGTCTAGAGGGGCACTGCATGGGACTATTTCACTGATGATCCGTTGCACATCGAGACGACATTTCAGTGTCGTTTTAGGATGGGATAGAAGCTCTTCCTCAAGATGGTGCATGCCAACCCAGAGTTCAACACTTACTTCAAATGCAAGAAGGACTGCATCGGCACAGTAGGATTTCCACAATCCAAAAGTGAACGGCTGCTTTAGGGATGCTTGCACATGGAGCTCCCGCTGATACACAAGATGAATATCTACGCATGGTCGAGTACACCTCTACTGAGTGCATGTACAAGTTCTGCAGGGTAGTGGTTGTAGTGTTTGGACCAGCATACTTGACATCACAAAATGTTGAGGACCCTGCTCGGATCCTAGTAATGAATGAAGCCACAATATTTCCCAGGATGCTTAGAAGCATCGAATTCATGCATTGGGCAGGGAAGAACTTCCCATTTGGTTGGGAGGGAATGTACAAATGCCAAATAGAAGCTTGCAGGGTGATACTTAAGGCGGTGGCTATAGAGGATCTCTGGATTTTACATTCCTTCTTCGAAATGACAGGAGCTCATAATGACATCAACGTACTACAATGCTCGAATATCTTTGCCAAGCTTGTTGAAGTCCATGCTCCCCCGATTGGACTATGTGATCAATGGGAACCACTATAACAAGGGTTACTACCCATCAGGTGGCATCTATCCAATATGGTCAATATTTGTGAAGACTATCTCAAATCGTGTTATGGGAAAGAATTCCAACTCTACCAAGGAGCAAGAAGCTTGCAAGAAGGATGTTAAGCGGGCATTTGGTGTGCTCCAAGCCCGATTTTCTGTTCTCCGGTACCCCTCTCTGACTTGGTCAAAAGATTAGATATGGGAGGTGATTAATACATGTTGATCTTGGACAACATGATCATTGAGAGTGAGCAGGAAGAGCCGGTGTTGATTGATAATGAACCATATTTTAGATAGGGTCCTTTTGCAGCTGTTGATCACGAGGTGTCAGCATCATGGGCTGCCTACGATGCTATGCCAAGAGATCTGAGTGTTGGGGGGATGACCCCGGGTAGGGTCAAGCTAAGGTAAAAGGGCAAAGCCCTCAAGGATCAGGACTAGGTCATAGAATGACCCAGCCGAGTTATATAGAGGCCGGCCGAATAAGACCCGGCTAAACCTGAGTCAGGCAACCAAGACCTGACTCGGCGGACATACAAGATATGTCGGCGTACAGTTATTACTCTTTGTATATGCAGGTTAGGACTTGACCGAGTCATACAAGGTAAGGCCGAGTCATGGAGAAGCTTGGTCGAGAAGGAGGGGGCAAACCCCGAAGTCAAGACTGCGTGCTGTCTCTCCTCAATCTGTACAGTGCCAAGCGCTACAGACAAGAGCTAGAGGGACAGAGAAGCAGAAGAGGGTCACGGATGTGATAGTACCCGAACCCGAGGCTCACATGTCATGGGATCTTGGTTATTGCCACCGATATAAGGGAGACACGGAAAGGCTCTCGCTGAGTTACTATTTTGGGACAAGCATATTCCACGAATATGCTGTCCACGTCAGCCCTAGCTGTAACCTAGCCACCCCTTTATAAGGTGAGCCAGAGCCTCCTAAGAGAGGGATCTATTCATTTTCTACTTAGAACTAGCTAAGAGCTTCTTCTTCCTCTCGCCCATACAGCTCGAGGAGCAATTGTAGCCTCTGTTGAGCTGAGTAAAGACTGAGTTCTTGTATTCCGTGTGTAGAAATCACTACGTCTTCCCTCCCTGAACCCCACTAGTATACATTGGCCCCAACTTAAGCCTACTCATGGCATCTGCCGTGCCACCACCACGAATGTTGGCGCCCACCGTGGGGCAGGCAGCGGTGCTAGCTAGATTCAAGATCCAAACGGGAAACTTCATCAACACCGGCGAGCGCATCATCTCTGGCTTAGTCTTGAGATTCAACCTCTAGGACTATGTTAGCGACAATGCGGGCAGCTTTGGAGCACGGCCACCCCCGCACAATGGCGTCTTCGTCAACCTTGGAGCCCACAAGATCTACGTCGGCGTCGACACATCGTGCGTCTGACCGTGGCGAGTCATGCTCGCGGGAGAGCCTCCCTTCAGCGTTGCTTGCGGTCCGCTTATCACTCGCCCCGCAGGCAGCGTTGAGGTGATGATGACCGCGCTCGCACCTACGGCAGGCGCAGTAGTCGGGCCAAGCAAGAACCCTACAATAGAAGATCCGGCGACAGGGACAATGCAGGCAATAGCATATCCAGCAGCAGCAGAGGCGCCCGAGGTTCGTGATATAACTCCAAAGGCGGCCCGAGTAAGGTGGCCACCTTTAGAGAGTCCAGAAAATATCTTGCAGGCAGCTATAGATAACTTCACAACACCTAAAGCTCCCATTGTGAACCCGGATAATGCATAGGCCAAGTTAGAGCAAACTCGGTTGAAAATGTTAGAGGAGACTAAGAAACTATCAGCACTGCAGGAGTCGTTTAACCGAACTTTGCGTGAATATGCAAGGGCAAACAAATTAGACACTAGCCCAACTTGGCTAGATGGTGTTAGGATAAGGGGGAAGAACCTCCTTAGTGATATCAACAAAGAACATGAGTCTTAGCAGGTGATTCGGCTAACCTGGGGCTGCCAAGGTATAGTACCGCGACAAAAATCCTCAGGGCGGCAAATGTCGCAATTTCTGAGTTAGATGGTTTGACTGGCAAAGCCCGGCAAAAGCAGCAGGAAAGAGTGATTGAGATAGTATGCATAGCAAACTAGAAAAATGAGGAAATACTCCGAAATAACTCGGCAAAGCCTGGGGGTTCATGTTTGGTTCATTCAGATGGAGCTGCCCTGGCACTGTCAGCTGCCGCGACATCTTCACCCGGAGGGGGATTTAGAAAAGATAAAGCAGTAACTTCGGGAAGAAGGGACAAACAGATGGTCCCATATGATCCGACAGTGGCTGTTAAAGCAAATTAAAACCAAGGCAATGGAAGCTGAGGTAATAGTGTGGAAAGAAACCCGGATCGCGGCCATAGAGATCTGGGAAATCATGGGCGTGAAAACACCGATGAAAATAACCCGGCAGGAGGGATGCAATACCTTCCGCAAGATCACCAGCCGAGGCATGAACCTCGACAAACAAAGTATGCTGGACCAGTTCCGCATAACCTGGCGCAAAACCGATATAATGATGGTTATTCAGAGGTGGAGAATGCCGGATTTGCTAGGCCTAATCACCATGGGGAGGAAGAAAGAGCGGCATACAGAGGCCTGCGGCCGGATGATGTGAGGTTGAAACTAGATAGGTTGTACATGTTCGAGTTATTGGAGGAACGAGGTCCTTCGGGTCCGGCATGTTTTGGACCTCGAATCATGAGGGAACCGCCCGTTCTGAACTTTCGGTTGCCTAGGGGCACAAAGACATACAACGGAAGTACCAAGCCACATGATTGGTTAATTGATTATGCTACTGCAGTAAAAATTGCCGAGAGAAACCTAAGATGGGCATTGAGATACGTACCCCAGATGTTGGAGGGGCCAGCGAGAGTATGGTTGAATAACTTGCCAGTAGGCAATATCAAGTGTTGACTGGACTTTGAAGAAATGTTTGTTAGTAACTTCACTAGCACGTATAAGAGGCCGAATAGACCTCA
Organism: Avena sativa; assembly: GCA_916181665.1. Lineage (NCBI taxonomy): Eukaryota > Viridiplantae > Streptophyta > Magnoliopsida > Poales > Poaceae > Avena > Avena sativa. The sequence continues at coordinate 312,783,475 of OV702283.1, forward strand.
ACAACTCGCAATGTGCAAGCAGAGAACAAGTGAGATCGACAGAGAATTTCTGACTCGGTGGTGAAACCTTAGAAATTCCTGCGAAGGGGTGATAGAGTCATACGCAATAGCTTGGTTTGCACAAGGTTGCAGATATGGGAGAGTGTTATGTCAGAGGCTGCAAAGAGACATGCCAACTACGTCGGCCGAGACAATCAGAGTAGCCGTCTCATATGCTCTGGGTGATCCGACTCGGCCTGAGATTATGTTAGTGGAACAACATGAGCAGCATGAACATTATGCCCGTGATGGGGCTGGGTCATCCAGGATAAATGAGTTCTGGGGTAGATGAAGGGAATACATGCCGAATTACAGGTACAATTCGAGTCAAGTAGTTGTAGTAACTCAAGATCAGCCAAACGCAGGGAGCAACCAACGTCAGAAGAATAGCTCCCAGCAGTGGACACCGAGGAATGATGGCAAGAAGCAGTGGACTCCAGAGCAAAAGAAGTAGTGGCAAGAAAGACCAAAGTATACGTATGAGTCAATGTTGGATGAGCCGTTCAAATTTCACACACCAAACCCGACAAAGCCGGCTAACCACATGACTCGTCAGTGTGCATGGATGAAACATGCAATGGGAAACGGAGGACCACCTCAAGCACCACAGCAGCCACAACAGCCGCCACAGCCACAGCTTACGGGGGGAATGCTTGTAGCACCCCCCGGGGTTAGGGTTAAACTAACCTCAGATCACCATCTAAGATAAGCTCAACTCCCAAACACGGAAGATCACACTATGATTCGGTAACATTACAGAACTCAGGGATTCAACAACATAAGTTTAAACTCTTAGCAGAGTAAGATATTAGAGTTATTACAAACCAGAGGTCATAGACCCAACATTACATCACACATCGAAAGCAAATATGTTGTTCTACACAACAACTTAGCAAAATACCTAAGAGGCCATAAAAAGAAGCGACGTCCATCCCATAGTCCTCAGGTGCTACCTGGGACCCCCAACTACTCGTCGATGTCAACGTAGAAGCCACCTTCAGTCGCAACTATATCATCTATAGAAAAACAACAATGGCACAAGGCTGAGTACGAGGATGTACTCTACAAGACTTAGATAACCTAGTATCTACATGGTCTGGCTAGAAAGGCTTTCTCTGGATTTATTTTGTGAAAATCAATCTTTATTTGTAAACAAGAGAGAGAGAAGAGGCTCGTCTATTCAGAATCTTTTAAAAGGGATAAGATAACGACTTCTTCATCTTGTTCATCATATCTTGATAACCACCAGCTTCATCAGAACCTCCTATCTAGGATCACCCCTCGACCCGGAGGAAGCATCCTTAAGCACACGTGGATCAACAAGTTTTATAATGGTTAAAGTTATCTATGATCTTAGAATCTGGTCACCAAGCGTTCATAACCGTGAACATGGCTTTTCGAAAAGATTTAACCCTAAACTTTACCCACACGTACCAAGCAACTCTTAATGCCAAATATTATTAGCCCTCTTCCTTGGAAGGCCAGCAGAGGGTGGTTGACCACGACCTTTACCTTGCTTTCACCGAGACCATGAGTCACGCAATAAGTATGGTTCCGCCGTAACGGGTCAAATCCCGAAGCCGGTACTTAAAGATGTGAGGCGAGGTTGGTTTACCAGGGGATCCATCCACCCCAAGCAACCGCGGCCACACTTCCCTACCTGTTATGATGCAACTCCTTCACCTCCTCTTTCAAAAATGTTTTCAATGTGTATGCCAAATGGAAAGCCCGAACTATGTGACTCATGGAATCTACTAGGCAAGTTAGTCAGTCGAGGGGTTGTCCAGGCCCCGTGTGGCTGTACGCTCGTCTCGGCTCCAAAGGCAAGAACTCAGTTCCTAGTGCTGGCGATCATGGGACTAAAAAAACAACACCCAACGTGGCCTCCCATACAAGCCTTAGCATGTTTAGTTAACTCCTTCGATGATGTCACCATCTCCTACCTTTCTAGATTCTTCGGCATCTCTGATTCATCATTCGGACAGATCAGACATTGTTACTATGCATGGCTAAGCTGTCGGTCACAGAAGCTCTAGCAACGCTCAAATGCCAGACCTAGGTATGCTAGGAGCAGTGGATCAGGAGTATAAGGCTACAAAAGGAAAACAATGCAGCAGCTAGGTAACACTAGCTACTGACAAAAGACCACATTGGAATCATGTGCATCATAGCGAGAAAGTAATATACTTTGTAAAAGTAGGTTCAGAATGAGAGTCTACGCTTGCCTTGTCCCTCAGTAAAAAGGTATGGATCTTCGGTGTTGTTGACTTCAGCCTCGGGCTCGGATCCTATCACGAAGAACCAATACTGGAAAGAAAGGCGACAATCAAGACATGGCATCGATGCAATGCTCAAGCATGGATGATGATATGACAAGTTAAATTGTATTGAAATGAAACCCTAAAGCATGCTTGACAGTTTGAACGGAGTTCCGAGGGTTGAAAACCCTAACTCGGGGAAACTCCGGAATCACCTATGAGGGGTTACTATGTTATTCTAATTAAACTTATCATGTAAGTTGCTTAACAATGCATGATTATGTTGCTATTGCATAGCTCTTATTTTTTTTGAACATTTTGGTATATTATTTGTATTTCTCTGATTTAAAATGAATTAGTTATGAATTTCTCAAATTTTAATTCATTTTAAATCATTTTGGAATATTTAAATTATTTTCCAACTTGGGCCCACATGTCAGACTTTTATTAATTTCAGAAATGATTTACAAAAAGATTAAAACCCTGACAGATAGGGCCCACCTGTCAGCATTTACTTATTACAGAAAATATTTACAAAAAACAATTAAATAAATAGAAAAGGATTTATTGCATCATGGTGACGTCACTGTGACATCATCAATGGCTGATCTTCTCAGATTGAGAGAGGGGCGAGCAATTGGTTGCATCTGGGGATGCATGGGTGGGCTTGCTGGAAAGAGGAGACCGCGGCGAGCAATATAGTGGTAGCGCTGCCTCGGTATGGTCACCGGAGCGACGACGGCGACAACGAACAGTGGCGGCGGCAGGTGCTCGTCGGGCAGCGCTACAGCACGAGAGGGAGGGAACAGAGAGGTCCAAGAGGTCCGCTAGCTCACCACGAGCACGACGGTGAGGTCGATGAAGCAAGGGGAGGCCAGACGGAGGGGAGTCGATGATTTGACTGCGACGGCCGGAGTTGGGGTCTGTAAGGTTCCCAACCTTTAATAAGGTAGAGATCCCTGTGTTTACAATGCTAGTCCCTGGATCAATAGCTAGCATCCACAGTTAAGATGTAATATCAAGAAACAAAGGTCATAATACAACTTTATAACCAGGAATAAAATATTTCATTACATAGCTCATTTGGCTATTACATTACATTGCAGCAGAATATCTATAAGCATGGGGTCCTTCATCTTCAAAGTGCCACAAGCAGTCATGTTGGTTGTAGACTTGTAATCCTAATCAATAAACTTCACTAACATCAAACAAACCTGGAACATAACAAGTTGCAGCCACAAGGGTCAATACATTTGAATTGTATTGGCAAGTTTCACTACTATGTAGAATATAAGTGGATCCTATCAATACATGCATATTTGGCTAAGTGCGGTTTAGGCTCATTTGCAGAAAGCAATATAGTTTTATCCTATCTTTTCAAAATAGTTTTGATCTTTTGTCAAATCTTTCTGAACTCCTTGGAATCCACCAAGTGTTTCAAAATCCCTTGTTGTCACCCTCAAGTTTTTAACTTTGAGAAATTGGAATATCGAGATCTTCCATAGCTTCAGGCCTTAGTTGCTCAGTATTGTCCATAACCGGGGACACGACTAAGTACTTAGAATTTTGATCTTCTGCAGAAGTTGTACACTTTACCCACATGACACAATCTCATCTTGATGCCACCAGTGGCCGCTGGATAAGTACTCACCAAGATGGAGTACTGGCAGATTGAGAATGTGACAAAGTCTTTCCATAGGAGTCCTCCCAATACACAATGCTAGCTTGTCATCCAGGCACCAATGTAGGGTTTCAAGTTCCCTCACACAATCCTAGTTAACCTGAAGATGCCAATGCATGGGACTTCCACTATGTAGTTGACTAAGCCAGAGCCCATTTAGCATGTGGCTGTACACGGAAGCCACTGTACGAGAAACATGTTCAATCTCTAAGTCCCTGGGTGGTTTTCTTCTAGTGCACAACAAAAAGAGATTGCCATATAAACATGGTTCCTTTTGTTGTCACCTTGTCCAAAAGCTTGAGTATCCTTGTCCACCCAGGTGGTTCATTGAGTACTTATTTTATTATATAAAACATAAGTCTTTTCAATACTTCATATAATCATAACATGTATCCCATCCCAATATATAGCTGGGCTAAGCATACTACAACTACATTGTTTTCACTAAGGAATATATAGGGGTATCCTATTAGGATTTAACATAGCATAAAGTATAGAAATCCTTCTCATGCATGTTTCAAAAATCCACTAAGTATAATGAAAATAGTAGGACTTGGATGATAGTGTCACTTGTCTTTTTGGTAGATGATGTTTGGTTCACTTCTTTATCTTGCTAATATCACACTCTTCTAACTTCACTACAAATCAATCAAGCAAACAAAGATTCAACTAGCATTCCAACCAATATTCAAACAATTTATCACACATAAAAATAATAGAAAGAAAGTCATGCATGCAAGCATGCAAAAGATTGTTCTATTTGCAAAGTTGGTTTCTAATAGGCTCTAATCATTATAAGGTTCAAAGTGGTCATTTCCTAAAGTGGTAAAGTCATTTGCAAAAGGGTTTTATCTATAGACCATTTTTAAATCAAATCATTATTTCATGTGGTGGAAAATGCTTTTAGCAAGGCTAAAATTTTATTTTGTTCACCAAACAAGTTGTTAATTCACAAAACTTGGTGTTTGGGGTCAGTAGGTTTGAACCAAAACATTTTCTAAATGTTTTATTCAAAAATCATTTCCATATCAAAATCAATATTTTTATTTGGCTAGAAATGAGTTAATTCAAGTATTCAATCCTAATCTTTACAAAATACATTTTTAAATCCATGGGTTGGTTCCTAGGGTCAGTAGGTTCACAACAAACCATTTTGCAAAGATTTCAACCCCAAAATCATTTTGGAATAATTTTTATAACCTAAACAAGCATACAAATGTTTCTGCAAAAACAAACAATTTAACAGAAGCTTTTTACTAAACAAATTGCATGGTTGGATAGGGTTTGTTCCACTGATTCCATTGATATAAAATTTGCAAATTTTGGACGTGTGGATCAAAAGTTATGAGGTTTACAAATTTGCATCTAAATCAGATTCTAAAATCTGTTTTAAATCATCTGGTGCCACACGTCTGTTTCTGGTTCGCTGATACCGGTTCGCGTGGATTGCGCAACTACCGCCGTTGGATCTAAGCGAGACGGTGCGGTTCAGATTAGCCCGTACCTCTTTGTTTAATGTTTCTTTCTAAGCCGCCAGATGGGGATCTAACGGTGTAAAATGGTTTGACCAAAACCGAGCGGCGCTGACGACGGCTGGCGGCGGCGGCGTGTCTGGCTACGGCGGAGCTGGTGCTAGAGGAAGCGAGGAAGAGGTTGGCGAGGCTTACCAGACTCGTAAGGTGGTAATGAAGCTCAACATGCTATTGGTTTGACGATGGGCGCTCTGTGTGGACGGCAATCGCTCGCCGGAGTTGTCGCAGCGTCAGGCACGTTCTGTTTGTCGTCGGAGGCGAGGATGGAGGGCACCCTAGGACAAAAGGGTGACACTGTTAGGTTCGCAAGGGCATGGTGATCATTATAGTGTCCACGGGGAAGAGAGGGGTGGTCGGGTTTACCGGGGAGATGTCGCCGTAGTTGGAGCAGACGGCGGCGCTGGCTCTGGGAAGACGTTGCCGAGCTCACGGTGCTCGCGAAGATGAACGGAAAGTATAGGAAGATGCGCCAGAGGCTGGGGATCACTCTCGCGTGAAGCAGAGCTTGCAGGGGTGAGGTGCTGGCCGGAATCGGAGGAAAACCTCGTCGGAGCAGTGGGGGCGCGGGCTCGAATTGGGGCAGCCTGGTGGCTCACTCGCAGTGGTTTCTGAGGGGAAATGGCGAGGAGAGGGAGGCGTTTAAGGGGGCGTGGTCGCAGCGAGATTAACGCCTCCATTGATGCAAATTTGATCGCTGCAATCAAGACAGAAATGGCGAGGAGTAATCGCCGCGGGTTTGAAGACGATGAACATGAGAGGTGGGGCCTTGCTGTTAGTGAGGGAGAGAGGTAGGGAGAGGGTCCACCAGTCAGTCGCTGAGTGGGTCTGTCTGTGGGTGAAAAACGGTTCGCGCGTGGGGGAAGAAGCTGGGCTGGAGTTGGGCTTCCTGGTCCAGGTGAGTTGGGTCAGGTCTGATTCTATTTTTTTCTTTCTAATTGCTTTATCTTTTTCTATTTGGATTTTCTGTTTTGAATTTCAATCAAACAATTCAAACATTCAAAACAATCAAATTTCCACCACACTTTGCATTTGAGTTTGGTTCTGTTTAACCACACAAATCCAAGTCCCAAAAATAAAATAATATTTTCATTTTAGGGTCCATTTATAATTAAATAAAATGGACCTTTGTTATTAAATCAAATGGGTTTTGAATTATTTAAAATCTCCATTTGAAATCTAAATATTATCAAAACCAAATCAGTAGGTTTTATTTGAGAATATAGAAAGCTTGTTTAAAATAAATAAATAAGTTTTGATGTTTAATTAAAATAGTAAAACCTTTATTTTTAATAAACTTGGATATTAAATCCTTATTATTTTATTTAAATAATCCTTTACTATTTTTATCAAATAGAAATACTTTATTTCAAAAGCTTGGCCAAGGTTTAATTTGGCTCTATAAAATAATCCTTATTTATATTTCTACCTTTTCATTTGAAAACCAAATCTTTTTATTAAAAGATCCAAAATAGTAATTCCAAATATTTTATACTTTATTATTTATTTATCTTTTTAAATCCCTTTAGGATTTTATTTGATCAAATAGGTTTGAAAGTTTCCAATTGGAATCAAAAAGTTTCTTCTCACCATGAAAATCAACAAAGTTTTATTTTATTCATTTATTTTTCACATAACAAGATTTGAAAAATCTTGGGATGTGACAGGGTCGTGCTTGATTCTGGACAGACGACGTCCTCCCAGCTTGTGTGGCTTGACAGAAACAACAACGACAACACGACGCTTCTCCTAGACCACTCCATGGTGCACGGGGCGGCCGGAGATAGCAAGGCTCGCCGGAGCCCGAACGGCTAGGGTTTGGGCAGAGAGGAGAAGAAGGCGCACGAGGGGGAGAATGAAGGGTAGGGTTCTCCTCTGCGGCGACGGACGTCATCGCCGGCGACAGCGAAGCAGAGCTTCGTCGTCGATGAAGACGACGCGTTGCGAAGCGATACGGGGCCGTATCTTTGGCCCCGGGTGGGCCAAGCTGGGCTGCTGGCTGCTGCTTGAGGTGTGGCAGGGAGAGAGAGGGAGATGGGCCATGGCTCATCGGCCGCTGCTGCATATTTTTTTAACTGAAACTGTTTTTCTTTTCTGATTTTTTTTCTTTCTTTGTAATTTTTATTTGAAATCTATTTTGCATGTTTCAAAAAAATACCAGGGACTTCGTAAAATATAGAAAATATTGCAGGGGCCCTTTTTAGTCCATTTGGGATCCAATGTTTTGGTACTTTTGAAAACTCAAACACCATTTGAATGTAGTTCATAAAGAGAGGGAAATTAGGGTTTAGGGTTTGCATTTCTTCAAATACTTGCTCACATGCAATTATTGTATTAATTTGAAACAGATGCATGCAATGCTTAAGTACTAATTACATATATTACAAACCTGGGCTGTTACAGCTCTACCCCCTTACAAGAATCTCGACCCGAGATTCCCAAGTTTTAGAAAAGAAGGCAGGGTACTCAGATCGGAGACTATCTTCTCGTTCCCAGGTTGCTTCCCCCTCAGAGTGATGAGACCACTGAACTTTCAGGAACTTGATGTTCTGACGACGAGTTTTGTGCTCGGTTTCATCAAGGATACGAATAGGATACCCACGGTAAGTCAGATCCTTCTGAAGATCAAGAGTTTGGTGATCAACACCACAGACAGGGTCTTTGAAGCAACGCTTGAGTTGAGACACATGAAAGATGTCATGCACCTCAGGAAAGTTGGCGGGCAGCTCCAATTGATATGCAAGCTCACCTTTCTTGGAAAGAACGCGAAAAGGACCAACATAACGAGGATCTAGTTTTCCTTTGATGCCGAAACGATGGACAACCTTCAAAGGAGTGACCCGAAGATAAGATTGATCACCAACTTCATATTCAACATGTTGATGGTGACGATCATGATAGCTTTTCTAGAGGGACTGAGCAGTTTTCAAACGATCTTAGATGATACAAACTTGATCTTCTTCTTCCTAGATCATATCCGGTCCAAATAACTTTCTTTCGCCGGTTTTTGACCAGTTCAAACGAGTACGACAGGTTCTTCCATATTAGAACTGGAATGGTGCCATACCTATACTGGACTGAAAACTGTTGTTGTAGGAGAATTCAGCAAAAGGAAGGCATTTCTCCCAGTTCTTGCCAAAAGATATGACACACGCTCTAAGCTTGTCTTCAAGGATTTGATTCACTCTTTCGGTCTAGCCACCGGTGCTAGGATGATAAGCTGTACTGAAGGACAGACAAGCTCCCATATCTTGTTGGAAACTTGCGCAGAACCTTGAGGTGAAAAAACTCCCTCGATCAGAGACGATTTTATTTGGTACCCCATGAAGGACAACTATTCGAGAAATATATAGATCTGCTAACTGACTAGCATTGATACTCTCGCGAACAGGTAAAAAGTGAGCAACCTTTGACAAATAGTCAACGATAACCCAGATGGCATCATTTCCCTTTTGAGTCTTAGGAAGACCAGTAATGAAATCCATACCAACTTCATCCCATTTCCACTCAGGGATTTATGTGGTTGTAGGAGACCAGCGGGTCTTTGGTGCTTAGCCTTGATGCAACAACAAACGTCACATTCAGCAACAAAACGAGCGATATCCTTTTTCATACCAGACCACCAGAATCTTTGACGAAGATCCTGGTACATCTTGGTACCTCCAGGATGGATAGAAAGAGGTGATTCATGAGCCTCTTGGAGAATTAGATCCCTCAATTTTGTTCTCTTTGGCACTACCAGACGGTTACCAAAGTAGACAACACCTTGATTATCAATAGAGAAACACTTAGCAACTCCGCTAGCAATGTTCCCTTTGATCTCAGCAATTTCAGAATTATATTTCTGAGCAAGCTTGATTTCATCCTCTATGGAAGATTTCACTTCAAGGGTAGAAAGGAATCCACGAGGAACTACGTCAAGATTCAATCGAGCAAATTCCTCATGAAGAGAAGGTTGAGATTGTTTGATCATCAGGGTGTTGCAATAAGACGTACGACTTAGCGCATCTGCAACAACATTGGCTTTTCCAGGTTGATAGCTGAGACCCAAATCATAGTCCTTGATGGGTTCCAACCATCTTCTTTGCCTGAGATTCATATCAGGTTGTGTGAAAAGATACTTCAGACTTTGATGATCTGAGTATAACTCACAACGACTACCGAGAAGGTAATGTCGCCATTGCTTAAGAGCATGAACAACAGCTGCAAGCTCAAGATCATGAGTTGGGTAGTTGTTCTCATGTGGTTTTAGCTGACCGGAGGCATAAGCCACCACATGCCCATCTTGCATTAACACACAACCGAGACCTTGGTGAGAAGCATCGCAGAAGACTACAAAGTCTTTGCTTGTGTTTGGAAGAACCAGCACCGGCGCAGTTGTTAACTTGGTTTTCAACATATGGAAGCTTTCTTCAGCCTTATCATACCATTCAAACTTATTATCCTTCTTAAGAAGATAAGTCATCGTCTTTGCAATTATGGAGAAGTTCTCGATGAATCAACGGTAATAACCAGCCATCCTGAGAAAACTTCGGACATCCTTGACGGATTTAGGAGACTCCTAGTCGAGGATGGTTTGGACCTTGTCGGGGATAGCAGCAACCCCTTTGGCGGAAACAACATGAACAAGGAATACGAGCTCTTGTAACCAAAACTCACATTTGGAAAACTTGGCGTAGAGACGATGTTGTCGAAGTTTTGTCAACACCAAACAGAGATGTTCAGCGTGCTCTTCTTCAGTCTTGGAATAGACCAGAATATCAATCGATGTAGACCACGACGAACTTGTCAAGATACTCCATGAAGACAAAGTTCATAAGCCGCATAAAAGTGGCTGGAGCATTGGTAAGACCAAAGGACATGACTGTATACTCGTAAAGACCATAACGAGTGGTGAAAGAAGTCTTTGGAATATCTTCCTTACGGATCTTTATTTGGTGATACCCTGACCATAAATCCATTTTGGAAAAGACAGTGGCACCACTTAACTGATCAAAGAGATCATTGATCCTAGGGAGGGGATACTTATTCTTGATAGTCACAACATTGAGTGGGCGATAATCCACAACCAGATGCGGTATATTGGTATCCCGCTTCTTAACAAAAAGGTAGGACATCCCCAAGAAGATGTGCTAGGCTGAATGTATTCTTTTCCTTCTAACTCCTCTAATTGCTTCTTCAACTCCACAAGCTCATGAGGAGGCATATGATAGGGTCTTTTAGAAATAGGAGCAGCTTCAGGAACTAACTCTATGACAAAGTCCACACTTCAATCAGGTGGCATGCCAGGCAACTCCTCAGGAAATACATCCGGGAATTCACATACCACAGAAACACTAGAGGAAAAAGAGCCATCCGTTCGCGACCTCTGGGAGCATTAGTCCCGGTTGCGCCACCAACCGGGACTAATGCTGGCACGCGTCCCGGTTGGAGCGGGCACGGGGCCAGGGGGCATGGGTCCCGGTTGGTAAGGGGGCATGCGTCCCGGTTGGAGCCACCAACCGGGACTAAAGGTTTGGCCACAGCCACGTGGCGTGGCACGCACCTTTAGTCCCGGTTGCTGGCTCCAACCGGGACTAAAGACCCCTTGCCCTCTATAAATGCAACGCCCCAGCCCCCTCTGCCTCCACTCTGTTTTTTCGAATGGTGTAAGGTGTGAGGGTGTGTGCTAGTTTTTTCTCATGCATGCATTGAAGGTGTTTGTTGAAATGTTTGAGTGAAAAATCCAGTTGAATTTCTCATAGAACAAAAATATAGAAGGTGTCCGAGACGCACTTGAGCTTTCTCCTCTTTATTTCCCTCGATCGAGGTTAGCAATCCTATCTTTTCTAGGTCATTGATACAATTCATGTGTCGGTGTGAATTGGTTATTTCACTATTTATGATGTCCTGTTTTTTGATAAACTTACTTATATGATGCAGATGAACGGTCGGGAATGGATGTACGGTGACCGGCGGGTAGCCGGGTATATCAAAGGCGTGGATAAATTTATCGATGTGGCTACGGCAAACAAAGAGAATGGATTTATACGTTGTCCATGTGTTCAATGTCGGAACAACAAGGAGTACTCTTCCTCGAAAATCATTCGCGGCCACCTGATTATGAAAGGTTTCATGCCCAACTATAATTGCTGGACCAAGCACGGGGAAAGAGGGGTTATGATGGAAGATGGTGAAGAAGAAGATGATGATAACAACTATCATCATATGTTTCCTGAATACGGTGATACTGCAATGGAAGACAATGGAGAGGAAAAAGGTGAAGAACGGGCATCAGATGAGCCGGCTGATGAACTTGGTAGGGTCATTTCTGATGCAAAGCGAGACTGTGAAACAGAAAATGAGAAGTTGAAGTTAGAGGGCATGTTAGAAGATCACAAGAAATTGTTGTACCCAAATTGTGAAGATGGCAGCACAAAGCTCGGTACCACACTGGAATTGTTGCGATGGAAGGCAGAGTGTGGTCTAACTGACTCCTCATTTGAAAAGATGCTGAAAATAATGAAGCCGAAGTTTCCAAAACATAACGAACTTCCCGAGAGTACCTACGAAGCAAAGAAGACTCTCTGTCCTCTGGGATTAGATGTGCAAAAGATACATGCATGCATTAATGACTGCATCCTCTACCGCGGTAAGGAGTATGAGAATTTAGATAAATGCCCGGTATGCAACGCGTTGCGGTATAAGATCAGACGAGATGACCCTGGTGATGTTGAGGGAGAGCCCCTCCGGAAGAGGGTTCCTGCTAAGGTTATGTGGTATGCTCCTATAATACCAAGGTTGAAACGCATGTTCAGAAACAAAGAGCATGCCAGGTTGTTGCGATGGCACAAAGAAGACCGTAAGAAAGACGGGGAGTTGAGACACCCTGCTGATGGGTCACAGTGGAGAAAAATCGAGAGAGACTTCCCAGACTTTGCAGGTGACGAAGGAACTTATGGTTTGGTCTAAGTACGGATGGCATGAATCCTTTTGGGGAGCAGAGCTGCAGTCACAGCACCTGGCCCGTGACTCTATGTATCTACAACCTGCCTCCTTGGTTGTGCATGAAGCGTAAGTTCATTATGATGCCAGTGCTCATCCAAGGCCCGAAGCAACCGGGCAACGACATTGATGTGTACCTTAGGCCATTAGTTGAAGAACTCTTACAGTTGTGGGGCAAACCAGGTGTACGTGCGTGGGATGAGAACAAACAGGAGCCATTTAATCTACGAGGGTTGTTATTCGTAACCATCAATGATTGGCCTGCTCTTAGTAACCTTTCAGGACAGACAAACAAAGGATATAAGGCATGCCCCTACTGTTTAGATAAGACCGAAGGTACATATTTGCATAAATGCAAGAAGGTTGTGTACCTAGCGAATCGACGATTTCTTCCGACCAATCATCCCGTAAGAAAGAAAGGCAAGCATTTTAAAGGTGAGGCAGATCACCGGAAGAAGCCTGAACTCCCTGCTGGTGATGATGTATTTGGTATGGTCAAGGACATAGAAGTAATCTTTGGAAAGGGTCCCGGCGGTCAATCAGTTCCGAACGACGTCGCTACAGGACACGCACCCATGTGGAAGAAGAAATCTATATTTTGGGAGCTGCCATATTGGAAAGTCCTGCGTGTCCGCTCTTCAATCGACGTGATGCACGTGACGAAGAATCTCTGCGTGAACCTGCTAGGATTCCTAGGCGTGTATGGTAAGACAAAAGATACACCTGAAGCACGGGAGGACCAACAAATTATGAAAGACCCAAAGAACATGCATACAGATAACAAGACGGATAAAGGGCGTCACTTAAGTCGTGCCAGCTATGCTCTTACCAAAGCAGAGAAGGAAATCTTTTTTGAAGTCCTTTACAGTATCAAGGTGCCGTCGGGCTTCTCATCTAATATAAAGGGGATAATAAATATGGCAGAGAAAAAGTTCCAAAACCTGAAGTCTCATGACTGTCACGTGATTATGACGCAGTTGCTTCCGATTGCATTGAGGGGGCTTCTACCGGAAAATGTTCGAGTACCCATTGTGAAGCTGTGTGCATTCCTCAATGCAATATCTCAGAAGGTAATCAATCCAGATATTCTGCCAAGGTTACAGAAGGATGTGGTACAATGTCTTGTTAGTTTTGAATTGGTGTTCCCACCATCCTTCTTCAATATTATGACGCATCTCCTGGTTCATCTAGTGGAAGAGATTGCCATTCTCGGTCCGGTATTTCTGCACAATATGTTCCCCTTTGAGAGGTTCATGGGAGTCTTAAAGAAATATGTTCATAACCGTGCTAGACCAGAAGGAAGCATCTCCAAGGGATATGGAACAGAGGAGGTCATTGAGTTTTGTGTTGACTTTATTCCTGACCTTAAGCCGATTGGTGTTTCTGACTCGCGGCATGAGGGAAGACTAAGTGGAAAAGGCACGCTGGGAAAGAAAGCAATGATATGTAGGGACGGGGATTCTTTCACTAAAGCACACTACACAGTTCTACATAATTCCACCTTGGCAGCTCCGTATATCGAGGAACACAAGAATATTGTACGCTCCAAAAACCCGGGGAAGCCCGAATCATGGATTACAGATGAACACATGAAGTCTTTCGGTGGTTGGATGCTGACACATCTCTTGAATGACACCACTGTTGGAGATCAGCTATACTTGTTGGCCGCGTCACCATCTTCTACTGTATTGAATTTCCAAGGGTACGAAATAAATGGGAATACATTCTACACGATCGCCCAAGATAAAAAGAGCACCAACCAAAATAGTGGTGTCCGCTTTGATGCAATAGATGAGAATGGACAAAAGGACACATATTATGGTTACATAGAGGAGATATGGGAACTAGACTATGGAGTCTCTTTTAAGGTCCCTTTGTTTCGCTGCAAATGGGTCAACCTGAATGGGGAAGGGGTAAAGATAGACCAGTTGTACGGAATGACAACAGTGGATCTCAACAATCTTGGTTATAGAGATGAACCATTCGTCCTAGCCAATGATGTGTCTCAGGTTTTCTATGTGAAGGACATGTCCTCCAGACCGAAAAAAAGAAAAAATATGCAAACGAATACATCATATGATGAGCCAAAGCGTCACATAGTTCTTTCAGGGAAAAGAAACATCGTGGGAATCGAGGACAAGACAGACATGTCAGAAGATTATAATAAGTTTGATGAAATTCTGCCCTTCACAGTGAAAACTGACCCAAGCATTCCGTTAAGTAAAGAAGATGCTCCATGGTTACGTCTGAAGCGGTCATAAGGAATGACATATGCCAAGAAGTTCATGCTCATATTATGTAACTCTAGTTCATGTCTTTCGCGGTTTGTGGCTTGACCGAAGGATATCTTTCGCGGTTTGTGGCCTTTAGTCCCGGTTTTGTAGTCTCAGTTTTTAATATTAATAAATGTCTTGAGTGTTAGTCCCATTTTGTGGCTGGACCGGGAGTGCCTCTATGACCGGTTTCTTGGAGATGCCGGAGGACTGGGCTCCGTCGGCATCTCCCTGAAACTGGTCGTAGTGGTGGCCCTGCTCTCGAAAACCATCTTGCAGCTTGTAACTTCACTAACTAGATCAATACGCCTCGGAGCTAACTAATTTCACATATTAGGGAGTGCCTCTATGACCAGTTTCTCGGAGATGCCGGAGGACTGGGCTCCATCGGCATCTCCCTGAAACTGGCCACAGTGGTGTCCCTGCT
The DNA here is from genome assembly GCA_916181665.1 of Avena sativa. NCBI lineage: Eukaryota > Viridiplantae > Streptophyta > Magnoliopsida > Poales > Poaceae > Avena > Avena sativa. Next base: position 312,798,666 of record OV702283.1, read on the forward strand.
CTCGAAAACCATCTTGCAGCTTGTAACTTCACTAACTAGATCAATACGCCTCGGAGCTAACTAATTTCACATATTAGGGAGTGCCTCTATGACCAGTTTCTCGGAGATGCCGGAGGACTGGGCTCCGTCGGCATCTCCCTGAAACTGGCCGCAGTGGTGTCCCTGCTCTCGAAAACCATCTTGCATCTTGTAACTTCACTAACTAGATCAATACGCCTCGGAGCTAACTAATTTCACATATTAGGGAGTGCCTCTATGACCAGTTTCTCGGAGATGCCGGAGGACTGGGCTCCGTCGGCATCTCCCTGAAACTGGCCGTAGTGGTGTCCCTGCTCTCTAAAACCATCTTGGAGATGCCTCAAACTGGCTGGAGGACTGGACTCACAAGGATGCATATTTATAGTACAAGCAGCTCGGCATAATGTCGACACTCACGATATAATGTCGACACTCACCCCTATTATTAGTGCTGACTCATCTTTAGTCCCGGTTGGTGTCTCCAACCGGGACTAAAGGTTCATCTTTAGTCCCGGTTGGTGACACCATCCTGGACAAGGTACAAGCCGCACGACATAATGTCGACACTCACCCCTATTATTAGTGTTGTCTGGCCCACTCTGCCGCAATCCCTTTAGTCCCGGTTTGTGACTACATCCAGGACTAAATGTGTGCCGAACAATGATCATGTTTCGAAAAAACCTTCACAAAATGACCTATCATGTTCGAGGTTTCATGGCTTTCGGTCCAAATGACCGATGTTATGTGCTGAATCACGGCATAGTTTGTGATGCTGTGCCCATATTATGCATGTGTGTGGACATTGGTATATAGAACAATGTTGCAGGAGGAAGTTTTCCTTTTTGTCGCACGGAAAATCCCTTTTCCATTTTCCGAGCGCAAAAAACGGGTCGTTTTGTGAAGTAACCACCAAAATGCCGTTTCAGAATGCTACCGTCCTATTTTCCTAAAATACTAGACCACCTTACATGGACTATATCCCAACCGGTACATCTCAAACCTTTTTGTCCATCCCGGGTAAAAAGGACAAATGTCTGCCGAATCGGTAGGAAGTGGGTCCGGTTTGTACTACAGGTACATGATCTATCGCCCGTGATTTTCTGAAAAAATCATTTTTAGACTCGCAATATGTGGTTTCTTCAGAGATCCAATGCAATTTCTAACGATGCCCGTCCCCTATCTTCATGCACACCGGTTCGACCATAGTTAGAAATTCAGATAATTCAAAACGGGCATAATAAATTCAAAAAAAATCCGAACAATGAAAATCCTTCGCGTGGTGTCATATTATGTTACATAGTTGAAAGGAAAAATACCAGACTTGGTATATTGATCATGTTTCGAAAAAACCTTCACAAAATGACCTATCATGTTCGAGGTTTCATGGCTTTCGGTCCAAATGACCGATGTTATGTGCTGAATCACGGCATAGTTTGTGATGTTGTGCCCATATTATGCATGTGTATGGAAATTGGTATGTAGAACAATGTTGCAGGAGGAAGTTTTCCTTTTTGTCGCACGGAAAATCCCTTTTCCATTTTCCGAGCGCAAAAAACGGGTCGTTTTGTGAAGTAACCACCAAAATGCCGTTTCAGAATGCTACCGTCCTATTTTCCTAAAAACTAGACCACCTTACATGTACTATATCCCAACCGGTACATCTCAAACCTTTTCGTCCATCCCGGGTAAAAAGGACAAATGTCTGCCGAATCGGTAGGAAGTGGGTCCGATTTGTACTACAGGTACATGATCTATCGCCCGTGATTTTTTGAAAAAATCATTTTTAGACTCGCAATATGTGGTTTCTTCAGAGATCCAATGCAAGTTCTAACGATGCCCGTCCCCTATCTTCATGCACACCGGTTCGACCATAGTTAGAAATTCAGATAATTCAAAACGGGCATAATAAATTCAAAAAAAATCCGAACAATGAAAATCCTTCACGTGGTGTCATATTATGTTACATAGTTGAAAGGAAAAATACCAGACTTGGTATATTGATCATGTTTCGAAAAAACCTTCACAAAATGACCTATCATGTTCGAGGTTTCATGGCTTTCGGTCCAAATGACCGATGTTATGTGCTGAATCACGGCATAGTTTGTGATGGTGTGCCCATATTATGCATGTGTGTGGACATTGGTATGTAGAACAATGTTGCAGGAGGAAGTTTTCCTTTTTGTCGCACGGAAAATCCCTTTTCCATTTTCCGAGCGCAAAAAACGGGTCGTTTTGTGAAGTAACCACCAAAATGCCGTTTCAGAATGCTACCGTCCTATTTTCCTAAAATACTAGACCACCTTACATGGACTATATCCCAACCGGTACATCTCAAACCTTTTTGTCCATCCCGGGTAAAAAGGACAAATGTCTGCCGAATCGGCAGGAAGTGGGTCCGGTTTGTACTACAGGTACATGATCTATCGCCCGTGATTTTTTGAAAAAATCATTTTTAGACTCGCAATATGTGGTTTCTTCAGAGATCCAATGCAAGTTCTAACGATGCCCGTCCCCTATCTTCATGCACACCGGTTCGACCATAGTTAGAAATTCAGATAATTCAAAACGGGCATAATAAATTCAAAAAAAATCCGAACAATGAAAATCCTTCGCGTGGTGTCATATTATGTTACATAGTTGAATGGAAAAATACCAGACTTGGTATATTGATCATGTTTCGAAAAAACCTTCACAAAATGACCTATCATGTTCGAGGTTTCATGGCTTTCGGTCCAAATGACCGATGTTATGTGCTGAAAAACGGGCATATAAGTTAATTCATTTTAAAAGGTTACATTAATTATTTTTTTAAAATAGAATATGTTTTTGAATTATTTATTCAAATCCATACACTTCTTATGTTTAAAGTTTTTCTAAATTTCAAATTGATATTAAAAAAATATAAGTTAATTCATTTTTAATTGTAAATGGTTCATATTTTAAATGGTTACATTAATTATTTTTTAAAACAGAAAATGTTTTTGAATTATTTATTTAAATCCAAACACTTTTTACGTTTAAATTTTTTCTAAATTCCAAATTAATATTCAAAAATATAAGTTAATTCATTTTAAAAGGTTACATTAATTATTTTTTAAAAATAGAATATGTTTTTGAATTATTTATTCAAATCCATACACTTCTTATGTTTAAAGTTTTTCTAAATTCCAAATTTATATTAAAAAAATATAAGTTAATTCATTTTTAATTGTAAATGGTTCATATTTTAAATGGTTACATTAATTATTTTTTAAAACAGAAAATGTTTTTGAATTATTTATTTAAATCCAAACACTTTTTATGTTTAAATTTTTTCTAAATTCCAAATTAATATTCAAAAATATAAGTTAATTCATTTTAAAAGGTTACATTAATTATTTTTTAAAAATAGAATATGTTTTTGAATTATTTATTCAAATCCATACACTTCTTATGTTTAAAGTTTTTCTAAATTCCAAATTGATATTAAAAAAATATAAGTTAATTCATTTTTAATTGTAAATGGTTCATATTTTAAATGGTTACATTAATTATTTTTTAAAACAGAAAATGGTTTTGAATTATTTATTCAAATCCAAACACTTTTTATGTTTAAAGTTTTTCTAAATTCCAAATTAATTATCATTTAAAAAACAATACAAATTTAAACCCCAAAATAAAAAATAAGGCGGGAACAGAGAGAAAATACCTGAATTTTTTTGAAAACAGGGGAATATGTCCCGGTTGGAGCCACCAACCGGGACTAAAGACCCCCTGCGCGCCAACCCTTGGTCTGCTGAAAATATTGGAGTATAGGTCCCGGTTGGTGGCTCCAACCGGGACGTATAACCCTTTAGTCCCGGTTGGAGCGACCAACCGGGACTAAAGGTCCTTTGGTTATAACTGGGTGCCCCTCCTCTTCTTCTTCCCCCATCTCACCTCCTCTTCTCTTCTCGCGCACGACGCCGTCAGGCTGCCCCGCCGCTGTGCACGCCCTACCGGCCGCCCCTCGCCCAGCCAAGCGTGCAGGAAGCTTTGCCTCGTCGCCCCGAGGCTTCTCCCTGAAGGAATCGGCCCCGCTCGCTCCCAATCGTCGCCAACGACCCTCGAGCCCGACGATCGCCGCCGTCGATTCGTCGGCTCCTGACCTCGCCTCGCCTCCCCGACACCACCACCGCACACCTGGTATGCTGCTGGTCCTCGTGGACCCTCTCTCTCGCCCCCTCTCGCTCTGGTTCATCCTCCCCGTCGACTCCCTGCCACCACCGCCGCTCACCGTCGTCGTGCTCTCTCTCCGGTGACCTTTTGGAGGCGGCGCCGCTACTCGTTGGCTCGCCTCAACCTCCTCTCTCTAACGCGCGCACGCACGCGCCCTAGATCGCACCCTAACGTCGTTCCCGATCACCGTCCTGCAAGCCACCACCGGCGTCGGGAGAGAAGAGGTCGATGGCGACGATTCGAAGAACGCGGGGCTGATTCCTCCGGTGGAGATGATCTTCGCGATGAGGCGGTTCCAACGGCGGCCTCGACTGGCCGTGAGGTGGCCAGAGACGGCGGGGCGACGCAACACCTACGCAGTTAGGGTTCGGGCAAAGGGGGGAAACGGGGAAGAAGAGAAGCTAGGGTTGTTGATGGCGGCGCTGGAGCTCTTATAGGCTCGCGGGGGCAGCGACGATGATCTTGGCATGCGGCGGCGCATCGGGTGGCCGGCGGCGAGCCACCGAGCTGCTTGCGTCGGGGAGGAAGAAGACAGAAACAGAAAGGCCGAAGGGGTACGGGCCTGGCTGGGCTGCTCTTGGGGCCCGGGTGGGCTTCCTGCTAGCGCCAGAGAGAGAAGGAGAGATGGGTTCGGCCCAGTAGCTAGGTTGGATACATTTTTTATTTCCAGAAATTTTTTTCTATTTCTATTTCTGATTTCCCTTTTGTAATTTGAATTTCAAATCTGTTTTGAATCTTTTCAACTTACAGAAACTTTTATAAAGTATATGAAATAGTGTGAGACCCTTTTATACACTTTGGGCTCAACTCATGTAGTTAGTTGTTTAAATACAAAACTCATTTGAATGGTTTTCAAATGGAGGGGGAAGTTAGGGTTTAGGGTTTGATTTGTTCTTTCTTTATTAAACCAAAATGCAAGTTCAACAATTTAAATGACAAGTATAATTAGAAGAACAAATGCACCCCTCTCATATGTTCCGGAGTTTCCCCGAGTTAGGGTTTTCACCCGTCGGAACCCCGATTAAATCGTCGAGCATGTCTTAGGGTTACATTCCAATGCAAATTAACTTGTCATATCATCATACTTGCTTGAGCATTGCATCGATGCCATGTGTTGATTGTTTCCCTTTCTTTTCGGTGTTTCGATTATTAGGTTTATTATTAGTTAGGTATTATTAGGTTTATTAATTAGTTTGGTATTATTGGTATTCGACCCCACTGGTCAGTCAATGTGGGTAGCCCCAGACCCGATTCACATTGTCAGTCACTGTGGTTAGATAAGGAATCATTAATACCCCTTAGGTGCATGTGGGTTCGACGATGTGCCTTTGCCAGGGCATTCTGAACCCTCTTAAATCGATTCCAATATGGTATTTTGTTAGTATCTAGTGTTACCTATCTGCTGGATAGTTTCCCTTTTGTAGCCTTATACTCATGTTCCCCTCTCATATGCATCGGAGGTTTCTCCGAACTAGGTTACACCCCTCGGAACTCCGGAATATTGATTTTAGTTGATTTTAGCTAGAGTTACCTATCTACTACACGGTTTCCTTTTTGTAGCTAGGTTTAGGGTTTCTCTTCATTTTTATTATTGTGTATGTATATATTAGGGTTTCTCCTTAACTTTCTCCTTTAGCCGCTTTGACTTATTCGTTTTTCCACCTATGCAGAAAATATGGACCCACACGTCAGAGACGAAGAAAAGGAAGAGTTGATCCAAGGTGTGATCCGTGGGGAAGATAATTTAGACGTATCAACGTTTCCGAACAACTCCGGTGAGGGTGATCCTCTTTTTACCGGAGTAGACAACTTGTTTGAGGTTGAAGGTGTTGCCTTCCGCGAGGGAGAAGGCGATGCCTTGTGTAATCGAGAAGATGACCGCTCCGGCGAGGTGCATGTAATATAAATCAATTCATTAATTAATCATCTGCTATCTATATAGAAATAGTAACGACGATCTTTCTTCTTTTAGCCCTCCGGATCGAAGGAATCTACTGAAAAGAGCAGACGAGGCCCAACCAAAAAGTTGCAAGACCATGAGAGGTTTAGGATCGAAGATGTCACTGAAGACGGCAGACCGACAGCTCCCGAAGTTGTAGCAACCAAATTTGTGGCACAATGCGGAGTAATCGTTAGGGACTTAATCCCGATCACCTTTAGAAATTGGAATAGGCCTGCTAAAGCGGATGAAGAGGGAACATGTTTATTTGTCCCTAACCACGCCAAAGATTTACTGTGGAAGAGGCTCATGGTTAATTTCAAACTACCGAAGATAGAGCTGGATCCAAATGCGGAGGATCCAGTTGAGGACGCCTTACAACATGGGAGAGCCATGGAGGCTAAGGTCAGGGAGTGGGCTTTGAAGAAGATGGCCCAGTGTTTCACCAACTGGAAGAAAAGATTGCACCTTGACTATGTCGTGAAAGAGAAGACTCCGGATTTCAAGAAGACTCAGTTTCAGAAGATAAAACCATTCTGGGCTGAGTTTGTGGAATACAAGACATTGGAAAAAGCTAAGGAAATGTCTGCAAAGAATAAGCTGAATGCTGCTAACAAGAAGTATCACCATACTATGGGGCAAGGTGGCTACAGGGCTGGCATTCCTAAGTGGGAGAAACTTGAGGAAGAACTGCGTGCTAAAAAGATCACCCCAGAGACAGACGATTGGGTAGAACGTGCAAGGAATTGGTTTTACGGTCATGGGGGCATGTTGGACTCGGAAGGGAGGTGTATATATAACATACGACATAAAGAAGACCCCTTGCCAATCGAGAGGATGAGAAAAGCAGTAAAGGCTGTTAAAGATGGGGACTTCATTCCCGATAGAGAGAATGATGAGCTCACACTCGCCCTTGGAAATAAGGAACATGATGGACGAACACGAGGCACAATAGGCTCCCAATCATGGAGGACTGGGTTTCCCGAAGAGAGGAAGAAATATCCTGATAGAAGCCGTCAGAGGAGTAAGGACAGGGCGACAGTTGAAGCAGAAAGTCAGAAAGAGCGAATGCGTTTAATTGAAGAACGATTAAAGCAACAACAAGATGAAATTAACTCACTTAAAGAGCAAAGTACTACCGGCCCATCTCAGCAGCACACTGCATTCGATGCTACCGGCCTATCGAATAATCGAAAAAGCAGTGTGGCTTCCACCGAGGTCCCGGGTGATGACAATGGCGATGCCGATGATGCACCGACGATGGCTCCTGTTGGCTACCCAGTGGATGATATCACAGAGATGACACACTGCGAGCTACATGTCAAAGTTGTGAACATATCAATGAAGGTGGCGGTCGGCTATGCCTTACCAATTGGACCCACACCAACTTACCACAGTCGTCCGGTTCCAGAGGGCTACGCTGTTGTCGGCGTGGATGAAATCATGCCCACCTTTGAGGTTTTGGATCTTCACTACCCTGCTGGTGAAGGGGATGTGACTGTGCTGGGTGACGCAAAAAATGTCACCATTCTATGGCCGAAGGATTGTATCGTGCTTCGAAATCACACGCCAAGGCCATCTTCGCCGCCGCCTCACCCGTCTCCAGCGAGGTCGTCGCCGCCGCGGTAGCCGTCTTCGTCGCCTCACCCGGCTCCGTTGCCTCACCCGTCTCCGGTGCAGCCATCGCCGCGGGAGCCATCGCCGGCGCCTCAGGATAAAAAGCGTAAGCGTACCGCTACTGTGCGTCGTAAGCGATCGCCGAAACGTAAACAAGAGCCTCTTCCAAAAGTACCAACGGTTCCTCCCAAGAGAGCTTATGACTGTACTGAAGAGGAGACTGCGGCGATCGTTGATGCGGAAACGACAGCGTTTTTCACTAAGCTGAGGCGGCCGAAAGAGCCAGAGTTCCCCAGCACCAAAGAAGAAAAAGCCAAAGTGTTGAAAATGCTAAAGACTCTTCATCAACCCGAGCCAAAGCTGTCATCAGACTATGAGCGTTCTATTCTCAAGTCACATGCAGCACAAAAAGCCTCGAAGAGCAGTACTGATGCAAGCGGGAAATCTGTTGCCCAGCTCGAAGAACAAGCAAAACAGACTTGCGCCCCTCCCAAGGTGATTTCTCAAACCAATGTGGGGTCGAGCAAATATGGGGCCGAAGAGCAGTATGATCCAGAGGTAGTTGCACAATACGGAGAAGCTGCCGCTGCTCAAGGTATGAGTATTGCCCAGTACTTATCCCAGTTAGAGTTCTTCCCCGTGAGTGAAGTAGCATACCAATACCAGTACGGAAAACCTCTCGTCAAACCTGAGGAGGTAAACAATCTTCCAACAAAAATGCGAAGATTGCATAACTGGTACTTGCATGCCACAAAGGCCGGGGCTAACTGGATAGTGCTGAGGGTTACAAAAAAGCATCATGGGAAAGAAAGGGATGACATGATATCCATTGAATTTGATGAACTATTTCAATTATTCAATCAAGACGCCTTGGACAAATCGATCATGAGTGCCTATTGTCTGTAAGTACTAATTCTGTAATTAATTTAGTCTCCATCTATATTATTTTGTTTATTGCATGTATATAATCATACTTTAATATGCAGAATGAAGATTCTCGAATGCAGCAGAGGACAAATCTATGACATTGGCTTCATTGACCCATATTGGGTTCATGAAGCTAATCTCAAAATAAGCCCCCAGGATACGGAGGATAATATAGTACACGCGTTAAGGTTTTAAGAAACCAAAAGGGAAATACTATTTCCTTACAACTTCCAGTGAGTGTTATTGTCTTGTATACACTTTCTATTTCGCTTACTCGATGTTAAGTATATAATTGATTAGTTCTGCATTCGCAGGTACCACTATATTCTGTTAATCATTCAACTTGACAAAGGGCGTGTACTAGTCATGGACTCGAAACATAAACCCCTTGAGACGTGGAAGGACATGCAGATACTTCTCCAGCGGTAATTCTAATCATTACGACACTATATCGGCAACGTTCGTGAATTTTATGATATCAAGTACTTAATAACTTATTTTATTCGTTTTCTACGCCGGGCAGCGCTTGGAAACGGTTCACCAAGAAGGCTAGGGGTGTTTGGAAAGAGGAGCTTACATTTCAACCACTAGATGTAAGCACCACTAGCTATATCCGCGCATCTCTTTGATTCTAGTTTTGATACAGTTATTATCATGCTTGATTATTATTTTGATTGAACTCTGTTGTCGTAAAGTGCCTGACGCAGGGACCAGGTAACAATCTATGTGGATACTATGTATGCGAGTTCATCCGGCAGACGTGCGATGAGAAGGGCAGAAATTTAGAGCAACTCCACGTACGTAAACAATTTCTATAGTTTTTAATTACAATCAAATTGTGTTTAGTTTCATATTCATATAGGCTGACTCCTTTTTTAAATCAGATCGAACGTCTACGGGACGGTCTTCTGCCAAAGGATCCCATACGAGCAATACAGGAGGAATTGGCGGGATTCTTGGATGCAGAAGTCCTAGACCCAAAAGGGGAATACTATTCGGCTGTGTATAGACAATAGGGATTGGCCGGTAGCATCGAATAGCAACTTTTGTATGTAGTGCATGAACTCGATCCGTGTATTGAATGTAAAATGTTGTCATGATGATCTTGTGTAATATAAGGTTCCTTCATTGATAAGTGCAAAACACTAAATAAACAATAAAACAACCTAAATGAATTCTCTGCCGCGGCACAAAAAGTGGCGAAAATGCTGCCGCGGCAACAAAATGTGCCAAAATGAATTCTCTGCCGCGGCAGAGAAATGGGCCAAATCTCTGCCGCGGCAGCAGGTTATTAGTCCCGGTTCGTGTTACGAACCGGGACTAAAGCTCCACCCCCCCTCGCGCTCTGATGCCGCCACGTGTGCCCCCATTTGTCCCGGTTCGTGTTACGAACCGGGACTAATGCTCCACCCCCCCTCACGCTCTGATGCCGCCACGTGTGCCCCCATTTGTCCCGGTTGGTGGGGCAACCGGGACTAAAGGTTAGAGCTTTAGTCCCGATTGCCCCGTCCCGGTTGGGCAACCGGGACTAATGGCCCTTACCAACCGGGACGCATGGGGCGTTCTCTACCAGTGAAACATCTTGAATCTCTAATGGAGGTATAAATTCAAGAGCATACAACTCCGCTTCAGGAATAGATATAGCTGAAGGAGATAGTGACCCTACGGTCCAATACTTGACTGTTATGCCAGCAGGACTAGTCAGAGTCATATACTTGGTTGTAGAATCGAGGATAGCTTGATAGCGGGTCAACCAGTCCATGCCCAGAATGATGTCAATGTCAGTTGACTTGAGGGCAATCAAAGAAGTGGGGAAAAGTTGAAATTCAACTTCGATTATATTCCCATGACTAACCATGGTGGAATGCCAACTAGAACCAGGAGACTGAACTAGCATAGGAACGGACAACCCCTCAAAACTTATCCCATGCATTTGAGCAAAATCTTGTGACAAGAATGAATGCGATGCTCCAGAATCAAACAAAACTTTAGCTGGAATTTGATTGATACGAAGCGTACCCATGATGACGCTTGGATCTTCCTGAGCCTCCTCGGCAGAGATATGGTTCAGGCGACCTCTTCCAGCACCTTGGTACTTATCATTCTTCTTTGCTGGTTGTGCCTTCTCAGCATCACTCTTTTGAGGACACTCTCTTGCATAGTGGCCAGGCTGGCGACAACTGAAGCAGATAGTACCTGATCCAGTACCAGCAGTAGGATAACTTGATCCACCAGCATTGTTTGGAGCAGCATTCGTACGGGGAGCATACCCAGAAGACCTTGAGGTGTAAGGAGCACATGGCACAACACTGTAAGGCACGAAGACACATCACTTCTTATTGCTAGAACCGGCCTTGTTGTACCCCTCCTGAGGATGCTTACGGGTTTCTTCATACTCCACCTTTCCACTCTCGGCCTTCATAGCCTTGTTGACAAGACCTTGGAAGTTACCAAAGTCCATGAGGTGGATATCACGGCGAACCTCAGGATCAAGTCCCTTGCGAAACAGAGCTTGCTTATTAACATCAGTGGAGAACTCTTCAGTAGCATAGCAGGCAAGACGATTGAAGTTACGCCGGTATTCACACACCGAATTAGTGCCCTGCTTCAGCTTAAGGAACTCCTCCTTCTTCTGATCCATTAGACCCCCCGGAATATGATAAGCTCAAAAGGCTTCAGTGAACTCTTGCCATGTAACAACATGTTGAGCTTCTTGCATAGCCAAGAAATTTTCCCACCAGGAATTAGTTGCTCCCTCTAGATGATAGGCAGCAAAAGTCACCCAATCATCTTGAGCAACATGACAAACCTGAAGTTTGCGCTCCATAGTGTGTGAAGTCCTTGATACCAACTTGATTGTTCTGGCGTTGAGCGGTGTTGCGCTCAATCCTTTCAAGGAGCCTCATGTTGTCAGCACGGTTGGTTTCGTACATGGCCATGAGTTGAACCATGGACGGTGGTGGAGGAAGGTTGGAAGATTCACCCTCATTTGCAGCACCATGTGCATGAGCACGGGTACGGGCACGAGAGGTGTCACCCATCCTGAAAGAACAAAGAAAAGGTTAGACAAGGGATTCAAAGGAACAAGGCGGAAAGATGAAGAAAGAGTACTCTATATAAACGTATCATCTTATCAAGCATGGTAGTATCAAAGCATACTAATGTATACACTAACCAGCTGACTTACAAACCATGACAATGGAATGCTAAGATGTTACACACCAAGCAAAACTGAGATATCTTGGAACTCTGAGAATAGCAACCAAGTACAGAGTACTTCTATAAAAACAACCCCAAAACTAGGATCCTAAAAGTTTTGAGATATGAGGTAAGGAATGAAAACCTTTTCAAACCAAATAGGGTAAGAGAAACTCCAGCATCAGAAACACACCAGAGAAGGAGTAAAAAGGATCCTAGTAAGAGTTTCTACAAATAGTTTTTAACTTTCAAATAGTTTTATCAACTTCTAGACTCAACATCGACCAGTAAAAGGGTTTCCTACAGGCAGTCCTGCTCTGGTACCAAAACCTGTAGCACCCTCGGGGTTAGGGTTAAACTAACCTCAGATCACCATCTAAGATAAGCTCAACTCCCAAACACGGAATATTAACATTACAGAACTCAGGGATTCAACAACATAAGTTTAAACTCTTAGCAGAGTAAGATATTAGAGTTATTACAAACCAGAGGTCATAGACCCAACATTACATCACACAGCGAAAGCAAATATGTTGTTCTACACAACAACTTAGCAAATGGCCTAAGAGGCCATAAACAGAAGAGGCGTCCATCCCATAGTCCTCAGGCTGCTACCTGGGACCCCCAACTACTCGTCGATGTCAACGTAGAAGCCACCTTCAGTCGCAACTAGATCATCTGTAGAAAAACAACAATGGCGCAAGGCTGAGTACGAGGATGTACTCCGCAAGTCTTATATAACCTAGTATCTACATGCTTTGGCTAGAAAGGCTTTCTCTGGATTTACTTTTGCGGAAAGCAATCTTTATTTGTAAACAAGATAGAGAGAAGAGGCTCGTCTATTCAGAATCTTTTAGAAGGGATAAGATAACGATTTCTTCATCTTGTTCATCATATCTTGATAACCACCAGCTTCATCAGAACCTCCTATCTAGGATCACCCCCTCGACCCGGAGGAAGCATCCTTAAGCACACGTGGATCAAAAAGTTTTATAATGGTTAAAGTTATCTATGATCTTAGAATCTGGTCACCAAGCTTTCATAACCGTGAACACAGCTTTTCAAAAAGATTTAACCCTGCAGGGGTGTCCAACTTTACCCACACATACCAACCGACTCTTAATGCCAAATATTATTAGCCCTCTTCCTTGGAAGGCCGGCAGAGGGTGGTTGACCATGACCTTTACCTTGCTTTCGCCGAGACCATGAGTCATGCAATAAGTATGGTTCCGCCGTAACGGGTGAAATCCCGAAGCCAGTACTTAAAGATGTGAGGCGAGGTTGGTTTACCAGGGGCTCCATCCACCCCAAGCAACCTTCGCCACGATTCCCTACCTGTTATGATGCACCTCCTTCACCCCCTATTTCGAAAACGTTTTCAATGCGTATGCCAAATGGAAAGCCCGAACTATGTGACTCATGGAATCTACTAGGCAAGTTAGTCAGTCGAGGGGTTGTCTAGGCCCCGTGTGGCTGTACGCTCGTCTCGGTTCCAAAGGCAAGAACTCAGTTACTCGTGATGGCGAGCATCGGACTACAAAAACCACACCCAACATGGCTCCCATACAAGCCTTAGCATGTTTAGTTAACTCCTTCGATGATGTCACCATATCCTACCTTTCTAGATTCTCCGGCATCTCTGATTCATCATTCGGACAGATCAAACGTTGTTACTATGCATGACTAAGCTGTCGGTCACAGAAGCTCTAGCAACGCTCAAATGCCAGACCTAGGTATGCTAGGAGCAGTGGATCAGGAGTATAAGGCTACAAAAGGGAAACAATGCAGTAGATAGGTAACACTAGCTACTGACAAAAGACCACATTGGAATCGTGTGCAGCATAGCGATAAAGTAATATACTTTGTAAAAGTAGGTTCAGAATGAGAGGCTACACTTTCCTTGTCCGTCAGTAGACAGGTATGGATCTTCAGTGTTGTTGACTTCAGCCTCGGGCTCGGATCCTATCACGAAGAACCAATACCGGAAAGAAAGGCGACAATCAAGACATGGCATCGATGCAATGCTCAAGCATGGATGATGATATGACAAGTTAAATTGCATTGAAATGAAACCCTAAAGCATGCTTGACAGTTTGAACGGGGTTCCGAGGGTTGAAAACCCTAACTCGGGGAAACTCCGGAATCACCTGTGAGGGGTTACTATGTTCTTCTAATTAAACTTATCATGTAAGTTGCTTAACAATGCATGATTATGTTGCTATTGCATAGATCTTATTTTTCTGGACATTTTGGTATATTATTTGTATTTTTTTGATTTAAAATGAATTAGTTATGAATTTCTCAAATTTTAATCCATTTTAAATCATTTTTGGAATATTTAAATTATTTTCCAACATGGGCCCACATGTCAGACTTTTATTAATTTCAGAAATGATTTACAAAAATATTAAAACCCTGACAGACAGGGCCCACCTGTCAGCATTTACTTATTACAGAAAATATTTACAGAAAACATTTAAATAAATAGAAAAGGATTTATTGCATCATGGTGACGTCACTATGACGTCATCAATGGCTGACCTTCTCATATGGAGAGAGGGGCGAGCGATTGGCTGCATCTAGGGATGCGTGTGTGGGCTTGCTAGAAATAGGAGACCGCGACGAGCAATATAGTGGTGGCGCCGCCTCGGTATGGTCACCGGAGCGACGTCGGCAACAACGAACAGTGGCGGCGACAGGTGCTTGTCGGGGCAGCGCTACATCACGAGAGAGAGGGAACGGAGAGGTCCAGGAGGTCTGCTAGCTCACCACGAGCACGACGGTGAGGTCGATGAAGGGAGGGGAGGCCGGACGGAGGGGAATCGATGATTTGACTGTGGCGGCCGGAGTTGGCGCCATGCTTGATTCCGGCCAGACAACATCCTCCCAGCTTGCGTGGCTTGACAGAGACGACGACATCGACATGACGCTTCTCCCAGGCCACTCCACGGTGCAGTGGGCGTACAGAGACAGCAAGGATCGCCGGAGCCCGAACGGCTAGGGTTTGGCCAGAGAGGAGAAGAAGGCACGCGAGGGGGAGACAGAAGGGTAGGGTTCTCCTCTGTGGCGGCGTGGGGTTCTTGTAGGCGCCGGCGTCGTCGGTGGAGCGAATCTTGGCACGCGGCACGACGACGGACGTCATCACCGGCGATAGCGAAGCAGAGCTTCGTCGTCGACGAAGACGACATGTTGCGAAGCGGTATGGGGCCGGCTCCTGGGCCCCGGGTGGGCCAAGATGGGCTGCTGGCTGCTGCTTGAGGTGCGGCAGGGAGAGAGAGGGAGATGGGCCGCTGCATATTTTTTAATTGAAACTGTTTTTCTTTTCTGATTTTTTTTCTCTCTTTGTAATTTTTATTTGAAATTTGTTTTGCATGTTTCAAAAAAATACCAGGGACTTTGTAAAATATAGAAAATATTGAGGGGGCCCTTTTTAGTCCATTTGGGCTCTAATGTTTTGGTACTTTTGAAAACTCAAACACCATTTGAATGTAGTTCATAAAGAGAGGGAAATTAGGGTTTAGGGTTTGCATTTATTCAAAGACTTGCTCACATGAAATTATTGTATTGATTTTAAACAGATGCATGCTATTCTTAAGTACTAATTACATATATTAAAAACTTGGGCTGTTACAATGCTCAGCAGCCGATGCTGCCTCCGCCTGCTCCGAGATATGAGAACCATGAACGAAGGGATGTTGTTCACCATGTAGTGAATCAAGATCAGGGAAACGGAGGAAACCCCAGCAATAATGGGCGCAACGATTATAGAGAGCACCGTCAGTCATACAACATGTTTAACACGGAGCAGCAGGATAAACAGAACATCCAGCGCCAGCATATGGAGGTGAATGTGGTTATGCCGGCAGTTTCGAGGTATATGGACTGGGCGGATCAAGAATTAACTTGGAGTATCATAGATCATCCCAAGTATATGCCAAACCCCGGGCCGTATTCTTTGGTACTTGATCCAACTTTTGTTGGGCCAAGCATCAATGTAAAGTTCTCGAAGGTGCTGATAGATAATGGCAGCATCATCAACATCATGTACAAGGACACAATGCACATACTCGACATTTCTCAGAACATGCTTCAGTTGACCAGAACAACTTTCCATGGCATTGTGCCAGGATTGTCTTGCGAGCCAATTGGGATAGTCCGAGTAGATGTATTATTCGGAACAAGGGAGAATTGCAGGGCTGAAAACTTAGAGTTTGAAGTAGTGGATCTAGAAAGTTGTTACCATGCATTACTCGGATGGCCCGCTTTGTCAAAGTTCATGACAAGTTGTCACATTAGCTACTTGAAGATGAAGATGCCCGGGGAATAATCACTGTTACAGGAGACTACATAAGATCAATGGAATGTTCCTTGGCCGGATTAAATCTGGCCTAGTCTTTGGTCATTTCAAGGGAGAAGAGGAGAATTCAGGAGGTCACAGCTCTAGCTCAGTCGGCACATCTCAATATGCCGACACTTTCTAACCCACATGGAAGTGTATTCTTCCAGCCGACTAAGGACACAAAGAAGATCCAAATTGATGATCAGTTCCCAGAGCGCACCATCACAATTGGTGTCGGCCCGAGTGACAAATAGGAAAACGTGCTCACCAGCTTCTTCCATGAGAATTGGGATATCTTTGCATGGTCTACACACGATCTGCAAGGTGGGCCGAGGGAGCTGGCTGAGCACTCTTTGCACGTAAGTACAGGTTCAAGGCCGGTGAAGAAACCTCTCCGCCGCTTCGTCGAAGACAGGAGAAAGATAATTGGAGATGAGATAGCTCGGCTCCTTGCAGTCGGGTTTATTATGGAAGTGCTTCACCCAGATTGGCCATATAATCCGGTGTTGGTTGAAAAGAAGAAGAATGATCCGAATGTAGCAGTCGTATGGCGCATGTGTATCGATTACACGAGCCTGAATAAGGCATGTCCTAAAGATCCTTTTCCTTTGCCGAAGATAGACCAGATTATTGATTCGACCGTGGGTTGTGAACTCTTATCATTTGTAGACGTGTATTCTGGTTTCCACCAGATATCGTTAAACCCGGAGTGATCAAATAAATATTGCGTTTATCACCCCGTATGGGGCTTATTGCTATTGTACCATACCATTCGGCTTACGTAATGCAGGGGCGACATATCAGGGGTGTATGAAAAAATGCCTACATGATCAAATTGGAAAAAATTGCAAGTGTATGTTGATGATGTGGTGATAAAAACCAAAGAGAGCCATACGCTCCTAGATGATATCCGGCAAATATTCGCGAATCTCAGAAGATTCCAAATGAATCTTAACCCGGAAAAATGTACCTTTGGTGTACCAGCTGGCAAATTACTCGGTTTCCTCGTATCTAGCCAAGGTATAGAAGCAAATCTGACTAAGATTCGGGCAGTGAAAAGAATGGAGCTGCCAAAGTGCCTCAATGATGTACAAAAATTTACCGGATTTCTGGTGTCCTTGAGTCGGTTCATAAGTCGACTGAGGGAAAAGGCATTGCCCTTATATCAATTGATGAAAAAGTTGGATAAATTTACCTGGACACCCCAGGCCGATAAATCTTTTCATGAGTTAAAAAGAATGCTAGCCTCTGCACCAATCTTAGCATCACCACTATCCAAAGAGCCTATGTTGCTCTACATAGCAGTGACTAACCGAGTCGTACGTGACGTAATAGTGATAGAGCATGATGAGAAAGGTACGTCGGTGCAGAGGCCTGTTTATTACCTAAGTGAGGTATTATCTACCTCGAAGCGAAATTATCCGCACTACCATAAAATGGCATATGGTGTATATATGTTGGCTAAAAAGCTAAAACATTATTTTGATGAACACCCTATCAAGGTGATTTGTGAGGCACCAATAGCCGAGATAATGAGCAATAAGGATGCCAGCGGCCGAATAGCAAAATGGGCAATTGAATTATCCCCTTATGCACCTCAATTTGATAGGCGAGATGCGATCAAATCTTAGGTAGTGGCCGACTTTTTTGTCGACTGGGCCGAAATGCAATATGAACCGCCTTTGCCCGATCCGAATTATTGGACGATGCATTTTGATGGATCCAAATTGAGAAATGGGTTAGGAGCCGGGATAGTGCTAACCTCACCAAAGAAATACCAATTGAAGTATGTGCTGCAAATACACTTTGCAGCATCAAACAATGGAGCAGAATATGAAGCACTTGTTCACAACCTAAAAATGGCAAAGTAAATTGGCATATGTAGAATTTTATGTTTCAGTGATTCGGACCTAGTAGTCCAACAAGTATCAGGTCACTGGGATGCACTGGATGCAAACATGGTCTTATATAGATTCCATGTGCAAAAGATTAATAGTCATTTTGATGGATGCGAATTTCATCATATACCCCGGGCAGAAAATGATGCCGCAGATACCTTGTCAAAACTTGGTTCGACCAGGAAATCGATTCCACCTGGTATTGCTTTAGATCATTTGAGAAAACCATCAACCACACCCTCACCAGAATCCGAGTCAATCCATCTCTCGACAGATCTAGGATCCGAAGTAGTCCCAATGGAGATAGATAATAGGAATAAACCGAGTAACCCAGGGACTGACTCGAAAAACCCGGGGACTGACTTGCAGAACTCTGGGACTGGTCAGAATAATTTGGCAAAGGTTATGTCGGGAGAAGCAATGGAAATTGATGAAACAGTTACCCCGGCAAACGAGGTACCAGAGTGGGCAAGGCCAATATTTATATTCCTTGGAGATGAGATCTTGCCAAGTGACGAGGTCCTCGCTAGGCAAATTGTGAGAAGGGCAAAGGGCTACACCATAATAAACAAAGAACTATATAAGAGAAGCGTCACAAGTGTGCTGCAGAGGTGTGTTACCCCGACCGAGGGGCAAGAAATCCTTTTAGATATACATCAAGGAGAATGCGGGCATCATGCGTCATCCAGAGCCTTAGTGGCCAAAGCATTCCGACATGGGTTTTATTGGCCCAGTGCACTAAATATGCACTAGAGTTGTTAAAAAATGCAATTGGTGCCAGAGGTATGCCAGCAAAATTCACATGCCTTCGTCTAAATTAAAAACAATACCCATCACTTGGCCATTTGCTATATGGTGCCTAGACATGGTCAGACCATTTAAGCCGGCTCGTGGGGGCATGAGTCATATCTTGGTCATGGTGGATAAATTCACAAAATGGATCGAGGTGAAGCCTATAAAAAAATGTGATGGACCCACAACTGTGAAATTCCTTAAGGATATCATCTTAAGATACGGATACCCACACAGTACCATTATAGATAACGACATGAATTTTGCCGAGGGAGCTTTTGCTCGTTTTTGCCGAGATAAACACATAAGACTCGATGTTGTATCGATCGCACATCCCGCATCGAACGGGAAGGTTGAAAGATCCAATGGAGTTGTATTTTCCAGGATAAAACCCCGGCTCATAGAACCACTGCAAAGGTCAGTGGGGTGTTGGATTGAGGAACTCTCGGCCGTGTTATGGAGCCCGAGGACAACTCCAAATAGATCAACAGGCTATACGCCATTCTTTCTTGTATATGGGGCAGAAGCTGTGTTACCAGCCGACATAGTGCATGATTTGTCTAGAGTCACCCAATACATAGACGCCGAAGTGAATTAAATATCTCGGCAAGACGATGTTGATTTATTGGAAGAGGCAAAAGAATTGGCATTGTCCAGATCAACCATATATCAACAAGATCTCAGACGCTATCATAGCAAGAAAGTGAATCCCCGAGTCTTTCGAGAGGGAGATCTAGTGCTTCGGCTTGTGCAGCGCACAGCCAGCATGCATAAATTGTCACTCCCGTGAGAGGGTCCATTCATTGTGAGCAAAGCACTGCATAATGATGCATACTATCTCATAGATTCTCAAGCACCTGAGAAGAATAAGGCGGACAAGTCAGGAGATGAGTCAAAAAGGCCATGGAATGTAGCTTTACTTCGTCCCTTTTACACTTAAAGGAAGTGTATTATATCTCGTATTATCATATGTCGGATTGTATGTCGGAAGTGAACTCATCAATGAAACTTCGTCACCTCGAGCTGTAACTCGAGGACTGCCTTGTCTTACTTGTTCTTGTCTTAGGCATCTTTTATATGTCGGCTGGCTTATATGTCCAATTTAAGCTGATTTAGCAGTGTGTTGGCAGCAAAGGCCCGACTCTTCGACTTACTGTTGTCTGAAAATGGTCTTCATGGTAAGAAAGATAAAATCCCGCAAAATCCAAAAACATGAAAAACGACTAAGGAAAGGATTGTACGCTAGCCGACTCATCTTTTACCATTTTCTAACCCCTATACTTGCTGTATTTTATTATTCTATGCATTCATCTTGAGCTAATGTTTATAATTTCTAAGCATGGTTAATTTGGTCCACTTATCTTGGACTCGTAAGTCGAACGCCGCAAATGGTAGACACGGGCCGAATAATTGACTTGGAATAACAAACAACATGAAATTAAGCACAACATCTGAAAATATCCAAGTTAGACAAACCACATGAGTAGAAGAAAAGCTGAAACTGTTTTATACACCATACACCTGGCATAGTAGGGACTTAGCAAATTTTGAAATCTTCAAATTCAGGCGATGATTGCTACCGGGTCATCGGTAGTCGGAGGAACAGTAACCTCGGGAGAAGGGGTCTCCGAAGTGGTTGCCTCGGCTACTGCCGGAGAAACCTCGGCTTCAATTGAAGCAACAACTTCAGGAGCAGGGATCTCTGAGGTCACCCAAGCTTCCGCTGAAGATACTTCGGCCTCGACAGGAGCAGGATCGACATCTTGAGCATCGTTTCCTTTGCGAGATACCTTGGCTTGAGCTTGATAAGCCTCGGTCCCCTTGGAGGAAGACCGGGCATCATCTTCTTGATCCGAGTCATCTCCTTGCTCCTCCGAACTTCTGGACTCTTCTTCGAATTCTTCTTCATCCTCGGAGTCTTCCCCAGATTCATCATCTTGCGTTGCCTCAACATTTTCATCGGCCTCGATTTGAAGGAAGCTCGGCCCTTCATTCCATTGATGCACATAATCATATTCGATAAGTTGGTAGGCTCGAGCTTGGCAACGAGCAATATGATCCGGGTCACTAATCCAATGGGAGCCGGTGCGCAGATTCATCAAGATGTCAAGAGAAATATTTTCATACCATGACAGTATGACTATAAGCGCCATGTCAGCCCCGGATCGTCCTGCGGATTACCACCAGAGACTCAGCTGAGTCTGGCAGTCCATCAATTTCTCTGCAAGCACATGGAGTAATCTTCGGCTCATTCGGCCAGAGCACATGGAGTACTCGGATAGCTGCGTCCACCAGATCTTTTGTTGAAGGTCTTCATGGGTTTGATGGCAGCAACGACACTGATCAGATAATCCTCCATGAAGTACTCTTGATCCAGGTTGTTGGGGACTCCTCGGCGAGCTCGGGCATCCACCACGGCTTTGCTACTCACATGCTTGGACTCCGGGAAATAATCTAAGGACAAAACAAAACATAGGTCAATACAAGCGAATGTCAAGTATGATTCGGCCACAAGTCACGAGATAAAAATAAAACTTACGGTGGATATATCGCAGCATTTTGTGAAGTTCGCCGGCCCAAAAAAACCCTCTTATTTTAAAACCGAGCGATGTCATATGTGAGGGACTTGTTTGATGCCTCGGCTGCGTCGAGGAGC
This sequence comes from Avena sativa, assembly GCA_916181665.1. Lineage (NCBI taxonomy): Eukaryota > Viridiplantae > Streptophyta > Magnoliopsida > Poales > Poaceae > Avena > Avena sativa. Next base: position 312,820,247 of record OV702283.1, read on the forward strand.
TTCTTATTTTTCTGGAGATGGAGAGTCAACTGATCCTTCTCCTCGGAGAAGTGCTAATCAATCTTCTCCAACTCGTGTTTTTGTGCCTGTTTCAAGGAGTCAACCTTGGCACGTAGACGATCTATTTCATCATCCTTCTCCTTCAGCTTTGCCGAGTGAGCTCATGCTTGTTCTAGAAAATGCAGCATCATATCATACATGGAAATGCACTCTTGATGCGATGCTGCAAGGCTTTGTAATTGGGCTAAGCCAAGTCAAAAAGATTATAAGATACTTCACAAAAGCACGGATGAGAGGAGGAAATGACTAGAAAAAACATCGTCGACTAACCTTCGAGTTTGGCAACCTTCCCCTTGAGCGCCGTATTCTAGTTCTCAATAGCGGCTGAACAAATACGAGTAAAAAATTAACTCGGAAATGAAAATCAGGACAAGAATTTCAAAGAATACAACAATTATCTCACCAGTTTTCTTCAAAATGGGCACCATCTTCTCATACTTCGTCAACAGTTTCCTATGAGAGAAGAGCAGTTTCTGGAACTCGGCCGTGCGCCGATTATGAGAAAACTAAAGACACAGAGCATTATACGTGGAAGAATATTAAAAGCTAAATCTCAAGATACGAATTAAGTAAACTTAACTCGGATCTAGATGGATGGATATTTAAAGCTAAATTTAAAGATCCAAGCCAAGTAGAACTTGACTCGAATCTAGATGGCCAGATATTCAAAGCTAAATATCAAGATCCGAATTAACTAAACTCAACTCGGATCTAGATGGCTGGATATTCAAAGCTAAAATCTAAAGATCCAAGCCAAGTAGAACTTGACTCGGATCTAGATAGCTGGATATTCAAAGCTAAATCTCAAGATCCGAAATAAGTAAACTTAACTCGGATCTAGATGGCTAGATATTCGAAGCTAAATCTAAAGATCCAAGCCAAGTAGAACTTGACTCGGATCTAGATGGTTGGATATTCAAAGCTACATCTCAAGATCTGAATTAAGTAAACTTAACTCGGATCTAGATGGCTAGATATTCGAAGCTAAATTTAAAGATCCAATCCAAGTAGAACATGACTCAGATCTAGATGGCTGGATATTCAAAGCTAAATCTCAATATCCGAATTAAGTAAACTTAACTCGGATCTAGATGGCTGGATATTCAAAGCTAAATCTAAATATCCAAGCCAAGTAGAACTTGACTCGGATCTAAATGGTTGGATATTAAAAGCTAAATCTCAAGATCTGAATTAAGTAAACTTAACTCGGATGTAGATGACTAGATATTCGAGGATAAATCTAGAGATCCAAGCCAAGTAGAACTTGACTCGGATCTAGATGGCTGGATATTCGAAGCTAAATCTAAAGATCCAAGCCAAGTAGAACTTGATGTCGTGGTATTGCCGACGAGTACGCCATGGAGGGGGTCCTCACAGAGCGGTTTAGAGACGTGGGGTAAGGCAGGAGGTTGGCGGGTACGAGGTAACACAGCTTACCCAGGTTCAGATCCCATGATGGTGGCGGAATCCTACTCCTGCTATAAATCACTATAATGGCAATACGCCGAGTTACAGGGATCGGTTCGCCGTGCGAGGTATGAGTTGTATCGTGCCCTAAAGGCTCCCGCAGGTCGGACTTATATAGTCGCCATATCCTAGGGTTACATGCAAAGTCCTAGCCGGACAGGTTACAGAGTCCTACACGGTACAAAACTAGTCTAACGTGTCTTGCACTCCAAGGCTCCGGGTACGCTGGTGACTCCTCTGTAGCCTTCCTTTATCCGGCATGGGCCTCCCTTCTGTATCCATCTAACTGGGCCGCCCAGCAGGCCATGAGCCTTTCTACCAACTGTGGGCCACCCGGGTTATCCGGATTAGAGACATGCAATGGTGATACCCATTTAGCATATCGCCAACAGTAGCCCCCAGAGAACTCCGAGATCTTGCGCCATCTTGCCTCTTCAGGTTGAATGCTCCGTCTAGATGAATGTCGGCAAATCGTCAAGCAATATCTTGTAGTCCTCCCAAGAAACCTGCAATGCTCTCCGTCTTCAACATGTAAGTCAGAGAACTGCTGAATCTTCCATCGTACTCTTCTCGTAGCCGGACTGGATCCGTCCATGCTGGAATCTTCAGATGGGATGGTTCACCTGCCTATGTCAGTAGAGCAACGTAGACCATAGGTTAGAGATTTCTCGTAACTCACACATGCAGAGAACACAATCATAGCCTTTTTTCCCGCGCGAAGGATGCGAAGCGTTGGCAGCGGCGGTGGGTAGGGCTGTCAAAAATATTCGGGCTCATCAAACTGTTTGAGCTTGATTCGGTAACGCTTCGGCTCGTGCTTGGCTCGAAGCATAAACAAACCAAACTCAAGCCTAAACTACAGCTCGCGATCTTTTTGTCTCGAGCTCGAGCAGTTTGATTGAGCTCGGCAGAAGCCGTAGTAAGCAGACCACGATTCACTTATCTCTATTTCTTGGGGGAAACGATTGAAATGTCCTACACGGTGAGTATCCCAGAGGGCCATATGCCTAACAAGTTGTGGCCCACTGTAATTTTCATCATAGTCCAAGATCTCTCGTAACGTCAAAATAAAGGAACGAAGAAGCCTATCTTTTTTTAGAGATGAAGCCTACCTTTTTGTTGTGTCTACACTCATAGGGCTGAATTCTGCAGCTCGGGAAGGCCCATTTGTATCGCCAGTAGTGCTGAGTGCTGAGAAAACATAACATAGTACCACCTCGCTTAGCTGGAGAAGAGTGAGGCTCAGCGATGTCTATAAAAGATGCCCCCAGAGTCAAGTATTCCCTCAACAAAAATAAAGGCACCGCCTTACGTCAACACCTATTCAGAAAGAAAATTTGTTCGAGCCTCCTACTCCCGAGCCTGCCGAGGCCTTGACGAATCGAGCTCGAGCCTTCTGCTAAGCTCGCGAATCGAGCTCGAGCTTAATATTATGCTCGAAGGGAAATTCAAACTCAAGCCGAGCCTATGTATATTCGCTCGAGTTCGGCTCGTTGACACCCCTGGCGGTGGGAACGTGGCGAAATTTCCGCGCACGCGCTGTCCACGCAGCAACCGTTTGATCAACTTGCACGAATCTTGATGCTGAGTACTATAAATTATAACCGTGGTGATTTTTATCTTTTCACTGCATTCTTCCTCGCATCGTGTTCTTCCTCCAGCAAACACCTCCTTGAGCTCTCCGCACGCACGAAGAAAAAAACCCTAGCTTTTTCCATCTCTCTTCCAGTCTTCCTACGCTCAAATGGCTAGCAGCAACACCACACCATCCATGGCGGCGACGAGAGAAACCACGGCCAAGGCGGCGAGCTACGTCCACATGCCTCCATAAGGCGTGGTGCCACGCACCACGGTGGTGGAAACCACTGGCGGTGACCATATTCCAGCAGGGCTGGAACTACTGGAAGAGGAGGGAGATTCCCATAAGGGAGAGTGGCGCGGCTCTGATATCACCGAGAGCGATCTCAAGGAGATTCTTGTCGAAGGGTATCTTCCCACGACGGAAGGGCTGGTCTTGCGGGCGGTGCCGGCCGGCGAGGTCATCCGTTCTCCTCAAGTCAGAGAAAAGGTGTACCTCAAAGCCCAACTGGTATGCAGCATCTCCCTCCCAATCTCCGACTTCTTCATAGAGGTCCTTAGCCACTACCGGGTTCAACCTCAGAACCTGTCTCCGAATAGCATCCTCGCGCTTATCAACTACGTGACGCTTTGTGAGGGCTACCTAGGAATTAGGCCTAGGTTAGATATGTTTATATATTTCTTCACCGTCAAGAGGGAAGCCGGAGTGAGCAAGGATGAGCTCAGAAATTGTGGAACTATTAGCTTCAAGATCCGGCCTGGCCGGCGGTTACCCGACATTGTAGGCCATGAGTCCTGTAAGAACTAGAAGAGGACGTACTTCTATAGCCCAGACATCCCTCTGGATGGCCGAGAAGGAACGTACCGAGACTTTGTCGATGGAGCTACCGCCGAAGCCCCGACATGGAGATCCCAAGCCCTCCTTCCCTCCAACAACGAAGCCTCCCGTGCTGTTAGGCGGATTGAGTGGCTCGTAGACACGGGTCTGACTGGGTTGGACCTAGCCATGTGCTGGTTCATCAGGTGATCCAGCCTCTGCAGCACCGCGTGAAGCTCATGCACCAGTATACCAAGGATAGGAAGGATAGCCCCCGCATCTCCGAGGACAACTTCTCGAGTGACTCCATCAACCTTGGCCTCAAAGACATTGTCAAGGTGAAGGATAGGAAGTGTGGCTTCACCATCACCTACGACATGTTCGAGGGCGCCACGTGCCCAGAGGTACTTGTTTATTTTCCGTGTATGACATATACTTCAGTTCTTCCGTCTAGCCTTAACAATTACATCTAACACTTTGGGATTCACTTAACAGCTAAAGAGTCTAGACGAACATAGCATGGTTGTCCAAGTCTACGACCCCAAGATTAAGGAAGTCATCGTCGTGTACGACAACAATGTCTCATTGGCGCGTAAGTGGAAGAGATCCACCTCTGACGCTGTCGACGAAGGCAAGAAGAAGACGGAGGGTGGAGCCTCCAAGAGATCCACCGCCTCCCTGGAGGCGGAGAAAAGAAGAACGATTGGTATTCCATTGACCAAGGCACCAACCATTGTGTAAGCTTCTTAACATCCGACATTGTCTTTTGCTTGTCTTGTTCCTGTACTTATACTTCTGCACGTTTTAGGAAAAAGGCCAGTATGAGTTTGAAGAATACCTCCAAAACATCGAGGGCTTCTAAAAACATCAAAGAAATGTTTCACCAAGCATCTCCCGCCATCGCCCCTCCAACTCCAAGCGTCCAGCCTGCTACCGCACCGACAAGCTCTCCAGCAAAGGTAATGTCTGAACCTTCCGCCATGGAAGTGGACACAGACATTGCCGTGGAACTTGCTGTTATCGGCGAACATGCAATACAAGAAAGCACCGCATCTAAAGTGGCTGAAGCTCTGGCTAAGGATGCCACTGGTAGCGGTAAAGAGACGATGGAAGGCAGAATTTCTACCGTAGGCGGCGCCACAGCACCCAAGATACCAGCAGAGTTTCCGAATATCGTCTACCCGGTGCTTATACCGAGTAGCTCAGCTCTGATTCCTGGTGCAACACCGACTTCTCCGACATGTGGTCTTGAGGAGCTGCTCAAGCAGGCGGATATCCTGCACGGAAATAGTCTTTCCTTTAGCAAGATATTTGCCGAGAGGGCCACCAACCTCAAGATTATTCCACTTGTAAGTTTTATATGCCTTTTGCATTTCATATGTAGTATCCCACTGTATCCCCTGAGGATTTAGACGGAAAACCATAAGTCTTTGTGTCTGAATGCTCTAAGAGAGATTAAGCTAGAAAACTTTGCACTGTAGCCCCCAACTATGTAGTTTGAATGAATTATTCCGACTAGATACTTTTAGAGTAGCATACGCAGTGTTTGTAAATTTCAATACTGTAGCCCCCAAGATTCTAGTTGAAACAAAATTAGTTCCGACTAGATGCTTAAAGAAAGATTAAGCATATTGGTGAGTTAAAAACTCTCACTGTATCCCCCAAGCCTCTAGGTGGATATTTATCCGGCTAGATGCTCCAAGTAGACTAAGTAACTTTGATCTTTTTTGCAGAATGATAATGCTCGGAGAGGCGTCGCCAACGAGAAATTCCACAAGATGCGTGCTGACCTTGAAGCTGAAAAGGGTAAAACCGCCTTCTTGAAGGATCAAATCACCAAGAGCAAGAGTCTGTTTTTCTTTTCAAATCGCACTCAATCTTGGTCTTGCGCAATTAATCTCCGACTACTCATCGTGCACTGTTATTTCTCCGACATGCAGAAACTATTGCCAAGGCGGGGGATATTGTCGAGCAATCCAAGCACATAGAACTGCTAGATAGCGAGGAAAAAATCCTCAAGCAGGAGAGGGCTGACACACTGAAGATGCATGAAGCGTCTATGAAGGCCGTGCAGGAGTCATCCAACACAGAGATCAACCGACTGAAGGAGGAAATTGTGATCCTCAAGGAGCAGAAGAAAGCTGCCGAAGAGCATAATAAACGCAACCTTGAGGCTTACAAAGTCCTCCGACAAGAACAGGACTCCATGGCGGAGACGCTCCAACAAGCCGAGGCGAGCATCTTTGGTAAGCAATCTCCGTCTTGTACTTATGTAAGCCAGGTACTCTAAACTTTTATGTTGTTGAACTCACGTATTCCATTGCTTGGCTGGAAATGCAGCTCCTATTGGTTTAACCAATACTCCTCCTCCGCCAAAGGAATGCATGGTCCTTGCCGGCAACTTCATCAGCACTGCCATCAAACAAGCAAAGGAAATTGCCAAGCCCCTGAACATCAACATCAAGGCGGTGGATTCCGTCATGAAGTACTCGGCGATTCTGCGCCAAGCCCCCGAGCGTATCGTAAGATGGAAAGCTTCATGTACCCGGGCTGGTGCAAGAATGTCGCTGGCTATGGTCAAGGCCCACTATGAAAATGCTGACATCAATACGGTGACCTCGGGCCTGCCCGACATAGACGATAACAGCTAGAAGATTGATCGCAAAGCTATCTGGTCATCGCTTGCCGGCTTCGACACCAGAGTCGCCGAGTTGGTGGATCCAAAAACCTTTGTGCCTCTCTAGAGTATTGATGGCGACCAGCCCAACTCCTCTGAGTCCCTCAAGACCAATGACTTTGTTGATGATCAGGATGACTCTCCTGCTGCCGATGACATTACCTCAAATCTCCTGCACCAGACGAATAAAAAACACTTATGTAATATTTATTTCCTCTGGATGTATGTATGCGGAAAAAACTACAGTTTTAATCTTAAGGCGGAAAACAATAGTTATATGTTTTCTGCTACTTAAGTACTAATTCTAGCATGTATATATTTTTTAAGCAAGTGCTAGATTATCCATTACTATGGTTTTTATGCTTGACTTTTCATGAGTCGGAAGACTCGTAGTCGGAACTATGCGTTCAGGTGATGATACCCAATGGCACCATCAAAAACCTAAGCACAAAATTGCCGACTTCGAGTGCCAAAAGTCACTACTCTAGAATCCACATAGAAACAACAAAGAACATGTAGACTAGAAAACTTAAGCTAACGCCCATAGGCGGAATTTTCACAAGTGCAAATGCAAAATTTGCGCATAAAGGTTATATATGATCCAAAAATGAACACGAGGTAAAAGACTCAAGCACATGAGTGAACCAGAGAGATTTATTTCATTGATCATATAAGAGGTACACAATAGATAAAAAGTATGCTAAGTGTAAAAAGGACGTAGCTGTGCTATGTTCCATGGCCGATCAAGCTCCGGGTAGTCATCATCCGGGTCACGTCGCTTATGCTTATGATCCTTGTTTGGTCTATCCTCAAGATCACGATTGTCAATGAGGTAGTAAGACTCATTGAGTAGCGCGTTGCTTATGATGAACGGTCCTTCCCATCATGGAAGACCATGATTGAGGCGGTTTGGGTGGGCCTGGAATTTTTTCGATCTATGTCGGCAAACTCCGACGAGAGATCTGACTTCGATCCTTCCGCGAATGTGTCCTTCCCGTAGGCGGTCCGTGTGAGCCTTGACGATCCTCCGACTTCCAGGGAACTAGTGCCCGAGTCGGTTTCGCTGATGAAAAGGTGGATTTCCCCGATTGGGACAATCGAGAAGAGAGTGGGGTTCGTCTTCGCCGGGATCTAGAACTCGCTGGGAGGGACGATCGGAACATTGTCGGAGAAGAGAACAAGGCCGATGGCTACGGTTTCGCCGATTCCCGCGAAGAGCTTGGACCTCGCCTGTTGTAGAGCCTGAAGCGCCTCTGGCCCCATGGTGGGCGCCAACTTGACTCGGATCTAGATGGCTGGATATTAAAAGCTAAATCTCAAGATCTGAATTAAGTAAACTTAACTCGGATCTAGATGGCTGGATATTCGAAGCTAAATCTAAAGATCCAAGCCAAGTAGAACTTGACTTGGATTTAGATGGTTGGATATTCAAAGCTGAATCTCAAGACCTGAATTAAGTAAATTTAAATCGGATCTAGATGGCTGGATGGTCAAAGCTAAATCTAAAGTTCCAAGCCAAGTAGAACTTGACTCGGATCTAGACGGCTGGATATTCGAAGATAAATCTAAAGATCCGAACTAAGTAAACTTATCTTGTATCTAGATGGCTGACTATCAAAGCAAAAGAAACATTTATCTAAGCTACTATGATTTACTACAAGATATAAACATAGAGTCCGACCGAGTGATAAATCATTCAGTCGAAAGCTCAGGGACTAGTAGGCAGACTCTACATTATGCGGAAAGGTTTAAGCATTGACCGAAGTGTTTACCTCATTCATAGAATCACTCTTGAGAATAACCTTGGCGGCCAGATGCAAGGGGTTGCTGACGTCAGGGAGATGGAAATGCTTGCTGCCCGGATTGGTCCCCGAGCTACCCTCGACCCGATCAGCTGCATTCCAATTATTGGCGTATTCCACCAAGGAACCAAGGCTTCCACCGCTCTGGGTGCATGTCAACACCTTGACCTTGGATTCTTGCACTTGTTGATCAGCTACCTCAACCGTCGGGCTCTTATGAAGCACCATTTGAGTGCCGGCGGCAGAGGCAGACCCGGATTTAGAGACAGGGGCACCCTTGTGAAGCATATAAGCTATACTCAGCTGGGAGGACCTCGACACTACTTTCCTTTGAGCAGGGTTGGGCTTGGTGGTTTCATCCCCCATGTCCTTGGAAGATGTCTTGGCAACTGGCCGCGATTTAGCTGGCTGAGCCGAACTTGGGGCAGCGGCCGTAGTCGTAGAAGGAGAAGCAGAGCGTGTTTTCTGCTGAGCAGAGCTTGGAGCAGTCATGAAATGGATGGAGCTGGATTCTCAGCAGGAGCCGAGGTAGTAGGAACCTCGGCAGGCATTGGTTCAGCGGGGGTATCTTTAGCGACATTGGTGGAAACTATCGGATCAGTCGGTTGATCCGGCATAGCAGTGTTGGCACCACCACCAGCTTCAACCTCAACCCCTTCTCGCCGAGTTGGACTGTTAGTCGGCGTGGGAAGAGGGTCGTCGCGAGCAGGGCTAGGGACCTGGACATCGCCTTGGGGTGGTGCCTACGGTGGACGAGTAATCTGAGCGGAGCACTGCAAGATAAAAAGAGAACAAAATCTACAAAGGAAAGAGAGAAACAAGAAATACAGATCTGGTTAGCTGACTTATGCAGAAACCCTGGACATGACCTTTCGCTTCGAAGGCTTTTGGGCAGATCTCTTGACTCATTTCTTGGGAGCCTCGTCAGAAGGATCTTTTGAAGCGGGCCTTTTATTCACCAAGACTTGGCCTCCAGTTGCGAGGGTGTCAACCTCATGCACATGACCAGCTGAGTTAGCTGGGGAAATATGAGCCGGATATGCGTAAGATATAGGCAACACTACAACTACCTCAAGAACATGGACTTTGTCCAAGTCACCTTCATTGGCGCAGGTGGAAGCCTTTCCACAAGGTCGGACATGAGCTGACTCAGGCTTCGGGATGAATTCATCCGAATTTGGCTCCCCATTGTCCGGAGTATCGCGATCTTCGCTCCAAGGAAGAGAAAGCACCTCAGCATCCTTTGAAGTTTGCTCCTCAAATTTCTATAGAAAGAGCGAGCAAAGATTAGCCAAGGGCTCAACAAAATGACAAGGAAAAATAATTTGGATAAAATGATTCGGGGTTAAGTTACCTTGGGAGGGGGATTATCATGAGTAAAGGGCGTCATGCCCCACCGCCAATCCTCATCCATGTCCGTTTTAAAAATAGCTCAGACGCACTTCCGAATCTGGTCGTCCTCAAGCTTGACTGTGGAGACTTGGTTCGGGTCAAGAGGACCGCTCATATAGCAGAGCTTATGGGATTGTTGTTGGAAGGGGTAGATTCGGCTGCTGACAAAAGCAGCCATCAAATCTTCACCATGAAGTCCCTCCCGAGTCAACTCCTTGAGTCGGTGTTCTAATGCCTCAACAAGGGCATCAGTTTATTTGGGTTGTAGTTCCAGTTCTACCTGGAAGGGGAACCGACTGAGAAGGCAGGTAGCCAGATCTTATCTTCCTCGCCACTGTTCTTCACATAGAAGAATGACTTGTGCCACTTCTTGCATGATTCGAGGCCTGTGACTCGGGGGAACACAGACCTTTTCTGGGTGCGATGGAGGCAACCCTGCATTGGGTCAATGATTTCTCGGAGGAAGGCAGAGTTTTATCTGGCACGACATTAGCTGGATCTGTAAGAATGTGGACCAAACGACTATGGAGGGCCAAAGGCCGAAGTATCCTTTGGAAGCCAAGATAAAATCCGACAAAGAGGCAATGGCGATAGCCGGCAAGTAATGAGGCTGGAGGCCAAAGAATTCTAGGAAACTTTTCGCAAAATCACTAAGTGGGAGGCCGAGTCCTCTAGCAAAGTGTGACATAAAAACTACATATTCGCCGGCCTCTACAATGGGGGCAGCCTTCGGGCCGGGTAATCGACACTTTACCTCGGTGGGGATACGGCGTGTCTTTCAAATCCACTCGATTTCTCGCCGAGCGACTGTAGAACCTTTCCACGAGCCGCGCTCTGGACCCGTGACTACATCCTCTTCCCCGACGATGGCGCCGCTATGCAAGCTTGACATGGGCTCGTCGGAAGAATAGACGGAGGAGGAAATGCTTGCAGTAAGAAGAGGTCTTGATGTACATGGATCCATCGTGGCAACTAAGAGCTTGGCAACGATTGAGAAGGAGGACCGAAGCAGAGGCTCAAGGAAAGCACATAACACGACGATGCAAGACCTAAAAGCAGTGTCGCTGTCGCATGGAGCAGGGCTCTGCGGCGGCGGTGTGAGGTGGAAGACAAAGGAGAGGGAAGTAGGGAAAGTGACCAAGGGTTTCCCCCCTCCCCCATTTATAACCACAAACCACAAGCGGTAGTGGGATCGCGGGTGTGTGGCGGTTGCCGCGTACATGCGTGTATCGTGCGCTGGCAACCGCAGAGTGGAGCCACATGGCGGGTTACACGACACAGGAGGTGATCCGGCCGACATAACCGTTGCGAAAACCTAAGAGGCACTACGCAGAAATGACTGCCTGCAGTGGTCACTGTTCATATGCCAGCGATCACTGTAGCGGCCCAAAATATGAGGCAAAGTGCAATGATTGAGACATGTAGGATGAAACTTACGCGGGAAGCTAAGGAAGTAACCCGGATGAGGAAAATTGACTTAGAAGAACAAGTCATACCTCGGAAAAGGTCAAAATAAGTCGGAAAAGCGACAGGTTATAAATTAAGGCGCCCCTCAAAGAAAGAGCCGACTGAAATATAAGTCGACATACATATGCATAGGTATCGAGTATCTTGAACCCGCTGTATCCTTGCCGACTAAAGTCGCCAAGACCGCACCAGTTTCGGGGACTAATGTTGGGGGGATGACACCGGGTAGGGTCAAGCTAAGGTAAAAGGGCAAAGCCCTCAAGGATTAGTACTAGGTCAAAGAATGACCCGGCCGAGTTATATAGAGGCCGACCGAATAAGGCCCGTCTAAACCCGAGTCAGGCAACCAAGACCTAACTCGGCCGACATACAAGATATGCTGGCATACAGTTATTACTCTTTGTATATGCAGGTTAGGACTTGAACGAGTCATACAAGGTGAGGCCAAGTCATAGAGAAGCTTGCTCGAGAAGGAGGGGGCGAACCCCAAAGTCAACACTGCACGTTGTCTCTCCTCAGGAATCTGTACAGTGCCAAGCGCTATGGACAAGAGCCAGAGGGACAGAGAAGCAGAAGAGGGTCACGGAGGTAACAGTCCCCGAGCCCGAGGCTCACATGTCATGGGCTCTGGGTTATTGCCACCGATAGAATGGAGACACGGAAAGGCTCCCGCCGAGTTACTATTTTGGGACAAGCATATTCCATGAATATGTTGTCCACGTCAGCCCTAGCTGTAACCTGGCCATCCTTTTATAAGGTGAGCTAGGGCCTCCTGAGAGAGGGATCGATTCATTTGCTACTTAGAACTATCTAAGAGCTTCTTCTTCCTCTCGCTCATATAGCTCGAGGAGCAATTGTAGCATCTGTTGAGATGAGTAAAGATCGAGTTCTTGTATTCCGTGTGTAGAAATCACTATATCTTCCCTCCCTGGATCCCACTAGTGCACATTGGCCCAAACTTAAGCCTACCCATGGCATCTGCCGTGCGACCACCACGACACTGAGACCCACATATGCATCAAAAATTGCAACAGGATCTGGTGGAGCACCTACGGAGGCGCAGGGGCAGAACCTAGTTTGATATGCTTTATTTTTTTGTTTCAAAGCTTGTTTAAATTCATGTTGAACTATGGTTTTTTTGTACTATTTACTAGCTTTGGTCGAATCTTTGACTAAATGTATCAGGAAGTGATGAATTTAAGGCGAATTCATACTATTTTTCCCATCAAAATCGTCGGCTAGGTGGCCGAATCGGATGCGCGAGTGGGAAATAACACCCCCATGCTGAAAATTTCTGCCGACACCCCCTAGGAGGCCCAATTTATCGCAGAAATTTGGCTGGAGGCACTATGGCTGGAGATGCTCTTACAACAGAGTTTAAGGGATCAATGAATTTACAAATGGAACGGGTTTTTCTAGTGGAGGAAAGAGAAAGGAAAAAAATAAATTGCCTAGCTGCGGAGAATCTGAGAGCATACCCAATGGTGCCCCCCAAAGCGCCTTTTGCTGTCCTCAACGCTATCTGCGGATAGCAAGGCCCAGAAACAAGCTCCCAACAAGGGGCGCAATCCGTTAGTAGGCCCCGGACTAGCGCATTCGCGGCCCAAATCGGGGGAGATTTTGCGCTCGCGCCTGTCCGCGCAGACAACAGAAGCGTCCTCCCTCCATCCTTCATGGACCACATGGTACCGGCTGTTCACCTAGTAGTTGACGGAGTTCGGCCAGGGAGGACACCAACGATGCTACTCTACCCCTAGCACTATAGGTTGGCCGAGTCGGGGATAGCGCTACCATGCAGGCAACTCACTCTTCTCTCCTGCAATAGTGGGTCTCCTACAGTCACTGCTGCCGTGGCTACCCTCCTCGCCTTCCTCCTCGTGAACCTACTAGCGCAGGCTGCACGGTATTCATCCTCCGTTGTGGTGCACTGCTAGCAGTAACGCTAGCAGTTCCGAACCACCACCACACCCCTCGCAAGCACGACCTGCACGAGATGGCCTTTGTAGCACGTGATCTCGCTGGTGTCCTCCCGCTCTACATCGTGCTCCTCCGTAGAGATCTCCTGATCGACATTGGCGGCTTCCCGCTCGACAAGATCTTGTGCCTGCCCCGCGGCCGCCGGCATGGCCGCTCGCTCACCCTCCTGCTCGCCCGCCTCCCGATCGACGCTACTTCACTTCATCCTCCCGCTCGACAATGATGAAACGGAGACCCCTATACTCCTGAGAGGCCGAGATGATGGGTCACGATGACTTGACCTTTTATGGCGGCACTGATAACATCGGCGGCATGCTCGTCCCGCGTCATGTGAAAGGACACACGGATTACCCTTTGGTCCACAGGGTCCTCTTCATGAGCATTGTCAAGGAAGTCTAGATCCTTGGTATCCTCCTCTGCTGGTGTGTCCTCTTTGGCATCCACGTCTTCGAGGAACTTGAGATCCTCCTTGACCAAGGTCTCCACCATCTGCTCCTCCTACGCTGGCGGGTTCTCTACTGGTGACTCGCCTTTGGCACCTTCGCTGGCCCTTGGAGGTAAGCTCGGCTAGCGAGCACGGGCGACGGAGGAAAGCTTTGCCCAGGTTGTAGGCAGGTGGCTTCCTGGTGGTCGACTGATGTTGCCCTCGCTGGCGCCCTATTTGTAGCACGGCTGCCAAAGGGGTGGGAAAGCCTAGCATGCGCATTGGAATACCAAAAGGCTAGTGCGGGAAGTAGTTCACACGTGGGGGGAACTCGGCCGTCGCATGGGAAATGCGGTCGTTGCACGCGGAAAGCCTGGATGCCGATGGGGGCCATGAAAGGGGATAGGAAGCTAGCGGTAGATGAAACGTAACAAAAGGAAATGCTCCCCCACTCCCTGTTGGGCGTGGGAGAGGACAGAGGATGAAAACCGGTTCGGGACGTGCTCCAAACGGACAAAATCACACAGTAGGTGTCCAATTTTCTCCCCACCATTGGGTATGCTTTGAGGTCTACAACGACCACCCGAAGGATAACAGAGCATGAGGTGTTTCTATTGTCGTCGCCTATTGTTCCGCTCTCTCCATTATCTTAGAGCATCTCTAAAAGATGTGCCAGAAACTAGATCTAGATATATCGGATCCGCAAAGATGCAAAAACGTGTTTACCGTTCGAAGTAAGACGCGTATTATAAAATTAAGCTACAAATTCAAAAAATTTATTAGCATCGAAAAATTTATCGAACAAGTTCTTGATTCACCAAACTAGTTCGTCATTCATTTGAGCATGTTCATCCAAACTGATCCATATACTTTTCTAGATCTAACCCTAGCCCTAACCTAGATCTACCCGGGGGCTCACCGGCATTTCTTGCCCGAAGGCAAGGTGGTCTCCTCCTTCTTGCAGCGGAACCCGTTCGCCTTCACCAGGGACACATGAATCGCCTTTTGGAGGTTGAACTCCTCTTGCGCCTCCTCGACCAAGCAACGCACGACAACATTGTCGGGGTGCCTCGCTGCCTTCTCCTACGGCTCCATGAGGTGGTCCTTGGTGTCATGCTCCTCTAGGACCACTGGGAGGAGCATAATCTTGAGGACACGCCAGCCGGGACTCCCCATGACGTTGCTCCACCGCTTCAGGAGAGGGCGTAGCGGTTGTGGGCCTAGATGGAGAACTAGTGCTCAACTCTCCCACAGCCGTCAGGTGACACCACGCTCGAGCTTACCGCCTCCGCACTATGTGCACGAGATGGTGCCCTGAGGCTTCCCCATAGACGTTGGTCGCCCTAGAGAAGCTCCCATTGTCGTTGGATTGTCGACAAGTACGCCATAGGGGGTCATGACGGCATTGAGAAGGTGGGGTGTGAGACGTTGGATGTTTCAGGAGCGGTGAACACAAGTTTACCCAGGTTCAGATCCGACTGCGGTGATCGGATCCTACTCCTGCTAGCAACCCAGTAATATATCAGCGAGAGCCGGGTGTTATAGCGGATTACAAGAGAGGTTCGCCTGTGCGAGTTGTAATTCTGGTTATTGCCATGGTTATGCCCTAAAGGCTCCCATAGGGACGGTTTATATAGTCACCGGGACCTAGGGTTACAAGAGAGACCTATCTGGCTACGTTACAAAGTCGGTAACTAGATACAGCTTGGACTACAAGTAATACTACGGGCCTAAGTCGGTAACTCTTCTGGGCCTTGTCGTAGCCGGAACTGGATCCTCCTATTTCTCTGACTGGGCCGCCCGTGAAGCAAATATCTAACCCGTTGGTGGGCCACCCTAGTTAGTGAATCTTGTGGGTATACCTGGAAAGTACATCCTCAACAGTAGCCCTGGAAGTCTCCAAGATCGACAGTCGGATAAATCGTCTAGCTTGATGGTTTGTTCGTCTTGATAATCTTGAAGGGTTCCCGTAAACTTCTTTCAATAGTGTAGGATCCCGAGTCATCTGAGTCGGATATATTTCATTCGAACCTTTAGTCTTTTCCTTGCTCAGTTTGAAACATGAGCCGGATTTCAAACATCGGCGTGCTGGCTGACAACTTTTCAGACCAGGTCCTGCCACTGACATGAGTCCCGTCAACACGACCGTTGGTGGGTCCGTTCCCTACGGAATAGAGCACCATTTTAATGTTCACGCGAGAATCAAGGGGGTGAAGGAGTCGCGGGGAAGCCACCTCCCTCTCTCCTATACGCGTGGAATAACTCGCACGGTTGGAGCATGAAGGCGCAGAGGTAAATAAAAGGGAGGAGAAACCCTTCTCTCCCAGATTCATCTCTCCGCCGTTCACTTATTGCCTCCTCATACTCCTCGAGCCCTCCGCAACCATTCTCATCTACACACCTCGAGAGAAAACCACAATGTCCATCAATCCCAGCGAGATGGAAGCACCATCTAGCTTAGGCGCAGCAGCGGCGGGAATCATGGCGGCGGACGAGAGGAAGCTGCAGCGCTTTGGGTTCCCAGCGCCATGGACAAAGCGAAGCTCCAAGTTATGGAGGACGAAGGCTACATCGTCGCTGGAGCATGGCGAAGCGGCGCTGGAGAGGCCGTCCCTGCACCACGCGAAGGCGAGCGCGTCCTTTTCGGGACGCACGTCGACCGTGGCCTCAGCCTGCCACCGTCGGATTTCTTCACCGAAGTCCTTCAATACTACTGTGTGCAGCTCCATAATCTCCCTCCCAACTCTCTACTAGAACTTAGCGCTCATGCAGCTTTGAGCGAGGGGTTTCTTGGCATTAGGCCAAGTCTCACCCTTTTCCGGTACTACTATGGTACTTGGAAGAATTCGATCAGTGTCAGTGTTCCTTGCACCACTGGCACTCTTAGCTTAGTCCTTAGGAGAAACCGAGTTTATCCTAGGATTAACGCTAGTGAATCTGTAAAGCATTGGGCTGGAACTTTCTTCTATCACAAGGATATTCCGGCTCCTGAAAAGGTGGAAGGTCTTCCGACCTTCGTCGACGGTGCCGCTCCCCACCAAGAGTCGTGGGACGCAGAAGTGCCGGAACTTTCCGAGGACTTGATCCTTGCCAAGAGGCGGATCGAGTACTTGATGAAGAACAAGGGGCTTCGTGGATCTAATTTGATCCACTGCTTGCTGGATCGCCGGATTCATCCACTACAATTCCACGGAGACCGCTTGATGCACACGGTCACCAGAGACAAGAACGACAGCCTGAGGGTCAGTTTGACTCGCATAGCTGCGAAGGACTACAAGACCCGGATGTAGTACCTCATCAAGGAGCGGGTGGAGAAGAAAATCCCCAAAGTCTCCATGAAGATGTATACATCCGAACCTCCTCTGACCCCAGTAAATATTTCGACTTATTTTAAGCTTATTCGCGTTTTCCACCTTGCAATCCAACTTCTCTTTTACTGATGTTTATTTATACTTATGAGCTCAAGGATCTCCCCGAGTCCGAGCTTGCCCCCATTGAGGGTTATGACTCAGAAGCGATGGAGGACGTAGAGGTGAAGGAAGTTCCTGCCTCCGCTTCCAAGAATCGCAAGGCCAAGGAGGTTGTTATCACTGCTGGCAGCCAAGTGTTGCTAGTAGTTAAAAAGTAAGTACCTTGTCAATACTTGCAGTACTTTTGATAAGTTTCTATCTTTCCAAAGCACACCTGATATTTGGATTTATGTGCTTCAGAGCAAAATCGTTTTTGAAGAGCAAGGTAAAGCTAGACAGCAAGCCGGGCAAGCAACTGCGTCAGCAGAAACTTGTCATCTCCCCAGCGATGCCACCGCCAACTCCAACTAGTGCCCCGTCATCAGCACCAGAGGTTTCCGCCTCTCCTGATGCCGATTGTATCGTCCCCGACGCCAACACCACCTCGAAAGCCCTAGTTACCATTGGTAGCCAGGCAACTAACAAGGGTGAATCTGTCAAGGGTAATGATCCCATGGTAATATCTACAGGTCAATTGGATAAAGTGGCTGGCTCTACTGTCTCCATCTTAAAACGGAAGAAGAAGGAGGAGATCCTCAAGCTGGCTCGTTCTAGTCTTGAGAAACACACCCTCACTCCAGAGGCAGCGAGCCAGGAGATGGAGGACATGAAGCTGGTCAGCCTCCTGGACCAGATTTTGGCAAACTCCCAGCAATGGACGTTCCCTCCCTCTCCCTTGCCGAGAAAGTGTTTCACAACACTAAACTCAGATTTGAGAAGTTGCACCTAGAACACATTGTAAGTTTCCGATTCTCATTTGCAGTATTATATTTATCATATCCTCTAGCTCCCAAGCATAAAGTTGGATAAACATCATGGTATTGAATACGAGTTGATGCTTATAGGATGCAAAAGAATGATGTAGTGTAGCCCCATGGCTTGTGCTGTATTTTTACTTAGTTAAATTTGCAGCCCGAGTCTTAGTAGCCATCTGACGGTATTTCGTCTTTAAACTTACAGAAAATTGCATCTTCCAACCAGGAATTGCTCAAGGATATATGTAATAAGTGCAAAGAGATTAAGGCCCTGCGCCTTGATAATTCAAAGCTGAAAGTTGAGAAAGATGAAGCAGAAGGTAAACTTTTCTGGCTTCCTCTTTGTCAAATATTATTGTCATAGTCAAACTTGTTCTGTCCGATTGATATTTTTACCTTTGCAGAATTGTTATGCGAATCCAGAAAGATGGTGGAGCAATCCGAGAACTTCAAGGTCTTGGAGTTGGAGAATGCTGAGCTCCGGGACGAGCTTGAAAAGCTTAAGACTGAATCGGAGAAATCCGTGAGCGCCATCCTGGAGTCAAGCAACATGGAGACCGTGAGGCTCGAGAAGCTGATAGCCCTCTCAGATAAACAACTAGATGATCTCAAGAAGGACTTCGACGGCCAGAGGGATCTAGCCCAGGCCACAGATAAGGAACTAAAAAGCCTCCAAGAGGAGCGCGCTCAGTAGAACCACTCCGTGCTAGGTAAGATTTCCGACTTTCTTTCTTTGATTGATTTTTTTCGACTTTCTTTCAAGTCAATTTTTGATATTTGGTTCTTTCCCAGACCCTCTGAACCTTTCCAACTCTCCTTCCTCTGAACCTCGCCTCGAGCGCATAAAGCTCGTCGGAGATATTCTTTTTGACTTCCGCCAGACTCTTGAAGAGGCCGACGAGTCGGTCAGACTTTCCGACTTGCATAAAATGCCAGTGCAAGAGGTGAGGGACAAGGCTAAGGAGATTCCGAAGCTTATTAAAGACTGGAAGATCTCCTACGCTCGGACTGCTGCACAGACTGACCTTACCATGTTGATGAGCCACCATAGCGATATGGAGATCTGGACGTCACCAAGGGTATCACCGATGAGCACGATGAGGGTAACCCACAGAACATCAAGGCCATCCAAGATTCCTGTGCAAGTTATGCTTGTCATGTGGCGGAGATGACCAATTACACGACTCTATTCTTCGAATCCATCGATGTGCCTCCCTCGCCTCAAGAGCCAGAAGACAGCCTCGCTGAAGCAGCTTCCGAGTCCGAGGTCCAGGGCAATGACGATGTCGACTCCAGCGCTCCACGCTCTTCATCACCACCACCTGATTTTGTAGCATAAACATTTATAATGCATTATTCTGAACTTGGGCATGTAATGGTGGAAACAATATTTTGTTTGTGCTGGTCTGTAAAAACTTAATGCTTTACTATTGTAGCACTTATGTTTGTATATATTTTACGCGTGTGCTTGAAAATTTCTTAATCACTATATTTTTTTGTTTACACTTGTCGTTTTATCTGGCTCTCTGCCTCGACCCTTTCATGAGCCGGCCAACCTTTAGCACGAACTTTGCCGAGCAACGGAGCTCAATTGCTAAACCAGTTTAAACTCGGAAACTAAGCCGGCTTCCAGTACCAACAATTCATTACTCGGAAGATACCCGCGTCTAAGCAATCAATAAAAAACCAAAGTATAGACAATAAGTTGAATTTTTTACCCTGAGGTAACAATTTTTAGATGTTCAAAAATCATAACCAGAACGAGCATGAACATAAAGTACTTTCAAGCATTCTGAGATTTCTGAAAACGACATGCTCATTGGAAATAAGATGGTAAAAAACTTCTCAAGAATAACATATGAGGAAACCAATACTTTATTTCACTTTAAACATGTGCATATATGATTATAAGAAAATATAACTAATAATAGAAGGGACGTAGCTGTGCAATATTCCATGGACGGTCTATCTCATCCGGATTTGTACTACCGCTAGCTCTCTTTCTCTTCCGAGTATCTAGTCTTTCATTGACTGATCTCATATCGGTTAAATAATATGACCCATTATGCAAAAATCTGCTGATCATAAAAGGTCCTTCCCAAATCAGGGAAAGTTTATGCTTTATTTTTTGCACAAGCCGGAGAACCAAATCGCTCTTCCTGAAAGAACGGTTCTGTACTCTCCGACTATGATACTTGCACAATTTTTGCTGATAGGCTATAGATCTCTGCTCAGCAACGACACGAACTTCTTCGATTATGTCGAGATCATCTTGTCGGGAAACTTCTGCATCTTCTTCAATATACGCTTTCACTCAAGGAGACTGATGAATTAGATCACTTAGAAGAACTGCTTCTGCACCATAGACCAAGAAGAAAGGAGTGTATCCGGTTGATCTGTTAGAAGTTGTACGTAAGCTCCATATCACAGACGGTAATTCTTCCGCCCAAGCCCCCGCAGCACGACGTAGTGGTGCCTCGAGTCGAGGTCAGAGTCCTTGTAAAATAAGATCGTTAGTTCTTTCGACATTTCCATTAGCTTGTGGATGTGCGACTGATGCAATATCAAGTCGGATCCCTTGATCCTCGCAGAATTCGGCAAGTCCCCCCATTGAAAAATTGCTCCCATTGTCAGTAATTATACTATGTGGATATCCGAATCGGATGATCACGTCCTCGATGAACTTTCTCGCAGTGGCTCTATCGCAACTTATTACGGGTTTAGCCTTAATCCACTTTGTAAATTTATCCACCATCACTAGTAGGTGAGTAAATCCATATTTTGCCGTGCGAAACGGCCCTACCATATCAAGCCCCCAGACCGCGAACGACCATGTAATAGGGATTGTTCGCAGCTGTTCAGCCGGAACATGTGCCTGATGAGGATACTTTTGACAGCCTCTGCACGTTTTGACCAGTTTATTGGCATCCGCCTTAGCTGTAAGCCAAAAGAATCTGGATCTAAAAGCTTTTACCACTAAGGATCTGGCTACAACATGGTGACCACACTCGTCTTCATGGATTTTTCGTAAGATTTTCACTCCTTTCAGAAAAATACATCACTGAAAAACCCCAGAAACACTCCGCTTATAGAGCTCACCATTTATTATTATGTAGGCTTTTGCTCGTCGGACGATCTGCCAGCTCAAGATTTCGTCTTCGGGTAATTTTCCGTCTATCAGGAAATCTAGATAGGATTTTGTCTAGCTAGGAATTACAGCCATAACTGCTATTAAAGGTGAGTTGGATTTCGATGGATAGTCCTCATCAACTTCGGTTATGGAGGGGACCCTTAAATGCTCTAAAAAAAGCGCCATCCGGTACTTGTTTTTGCGCAGAGCCTACCCGTGATAGAGCATCTGCTTCCTCATTTTCTGCGCGAGGGATGTGTTGAACCTCAAAATACTTGAATGATTTAGATAATTCATCTACGACAGCTTTGCAGGATGCCATGTGCTTGTTTGCATTGCAGATGTCAGATACTTGCTGAGCAACTAAATCCGAGTCTCTGTAACATTAGTCTTGTTACGCCAATATTTTTAGCCATGCGTATTTCATGTAACAATGCTTCATACTCAGCAATATTATTGATTGCCGTGAAGTGTATTTGTTACACATAGAACATCTTATCTCCTTGGGGTGAGTTGAGCACCACGCCAGCCCCCGACCCTCCTCATGCTTTTGATCCATAAAAATGAAGGGTCCAAAATTGCGAGTCTGGAGGACTTGTATTTTCTGCCGTCTCTGTCCAATCAACAACGAAATCGGCAAGTATTTGGGACTTGATTGCTGTACACAGCTTGTACTCAATGTCAAAAGCTGCAAGCTCTATTCCCCACTTTGCGACATGTCATGTGGTGTCGTGATTATTGATTATATCTCGCAGGGGATCAGTACTCACCACTGTGATCTTGTGCTCTTGAAAGTAGTATCGTAGCTTCCTAGATGCGAAGAACACTCCATAGGCTAGCTTTTGATAGTGTGGATACCGTTGTTTCGACTCTGTCAGAACCTCACTCAGGTAATAAGTTGGACGCTGCATCTTATGTTCGTGGCCTTCTTCCTCGCGCTCCACTACTGTTACCACAATTATGACCTTGTTGGTTGCTGCAGTGTAAAGGAACATAGGCTCCTGAGTCTCTGACGCTACAAGAAGTGGTGGATTTGAAAGTAGGTCTTTCAAACTTTGTAGGGCAGTATTAGCTTCCTATGTCCAGAAAAATTTGTCGGTTTTCTTCAAGAGTTTGTATAAAGGTGCGACTCTTTCTCCGAGCCGGCTGACGAACCGACTCACTATTGCGATACAACTAGTGAGACGTTGCACATCCTTCAGGCGAGTCGGCCTGGTAATGTTGAGTATATCCTTAATTTTGTCCCGGTTCACCTCTATGCCTCGCTCAGAGACGATGAAACCTAACAATTTTCCGGCTGGAATTCCAAAGAAACACTTCTTCGGATTTAGCATCATGTTGAATTTTCGTAGGCTAGCAAATATTTCCTCAAAGTCGGAAATTAAAGTTTCCTTCCTTTTCGACATAACTGCTATGTCATCTACGTATACATGGACGCTGCGTCCGATTTGATCGTTGAGACAACGTTGCATAATACGTTAATATGTTGCTCCTGCGTTCTTTAAGCCAAAAGGCATAGTTTATAGCAAAAGGTTCCGAAAGGAGTGACAAAAGACGTCTTGATTTGATCCGATTCTTTCATCGGTATTTGGTGATATCCAGAATATGCGTCGATAAAACTGAGTAATTCCGACCCTGCCGTTGAGTCGATAACTTGATCGATTCTTGGCAAAAGGAACGGGTCTTTTGGGCATGCCTTGTTCAAAGCGGTATAATCAACACACATCCTAAAATTAATAGTGTCCTTTTTAGGGACGAGTACAGGATTTGCCATCCAATCTGTATGGATGACCTCTGTGAATTCGGCTAACTCTAGTCGGGCTAATTCCTTGGCTATTGCTTTGCGCTTTTCATCACCAAACCGTCGTAAGGACTATTTGATGGGTTTAGCATCAGGGTACACATTAAGAGAGTGCTCGGCAAGTTCCCTAGGTACTCCGGTCATGTCAGAAGGCAGCCATGCGAAGATATCACTATTAGCTTTGAGTAACTCGACGAGGGCTCTTTCCTATGCGAGGTCTAAGCCTACCCCTATGTTCGTCATTTTGGAGGGATCATCTTCCTTCAGCAACGTTTTCTTCGTCTCTTCCGACGCCTTGAAATGTATGCTTGGCTTCAACACCTCGTTCTTCATAGCGGGCATCTCGGACGGGTTGATGGTCTTCTTGATCTCCTGGTACTCCTGGGCGTGTAGCATGGCTTCGGCAAAGGCAGCAGATCCTTCGTCGCACTCTCGCAGTTTCCTCGGATTTCCCCGGATGGTGATGACGCCTTTTGGACCTGGAAGTTTTATCATATTGTAAATGTAACAGGGACAAGCATGAACGCCCAGTAAGCCGGACGCCCGAAGATGGCGTGGTAAGCACTTTTGAAAGGTACCAGCTCAAAAGAGAATGGCTCGGTCCGGTAATTTTCTCGGGTTCCCTGCCTGTCTCCCTGGTACAATGCCATGGAAAGTTACACCGTTGTAACTCAACTGGCTCGCGTGGATCTTCATGTGGTGGAGCGTTTTGATATAGAGGATGTTAATGCTGCTGCCACCGTCCATGAGGGTTTTAGAGAACTCATAGCCATTATTAAGAGGATTGACGACCAGAGGGTATTCTCCCCGGCGATGTGTTTTCCTCGGGTGATCTCAGCGAAACCGAGGTAGATATCGGTCTCGCCGATGGACATGATCATGTAGGTTGTCACATGCTTGTTAGCTGGAATCCAAGTCTCGTCGAGAAGAACAAGAGGGACATCACTGGCGTAGACCACGCGACCCATGGTAATTGTTTTGCCGATTCCTGCACGCGCAGATTCCGCCTGGAACGAAGCTCCAAAAGTCACCCACCCCACGGTGGGCGCCAACTGTCGTCGGATTGTCGACAAGTATGCCATAGGGGGTCCTGACGGCATTGAGAAGATGGGGTGTGAGACGTCGGATGTTCCAGGAGCGGTGAACACAAGTTTACTCAGGCTCAGATCCGACTATGGTGATCGGATCCTACTCCTGCTTGCAATCCAGTAATATATCGGCGAGAGCCGGATGTTACAACGGATTACAAGAGAGGTTCACCTGTGCGAGTTGTGATTGTGGTTATTGCTATGGTTATGCCCGAAAGGCTCCCATATCGCCAGTATATATAGTCACCGAGACCTAGGGTTACAGGAGAGACCTATCCGGCTACGTTACAAAGTCGGTAACTAGATACAACTTGGACTACGAGTAATACTACGGGCCTAAGTCGGTAACTCTTCTAGGCTTTGTCGTAGCCGGAACTGGCTCCTCCTCTTTCTCTGACTAGGCCGCCCGTGAAGCAAAGCTCTAACCCGTTGGTAGGCCACCCTGGTCAGTGAGTCCCGTGGGTATACCAGGAAAGTATATCCCTGACACCCATGGCTTCTGATGTGTCCACCCGCCATGGATTTGGCAGTACTTGCTCGCTAGAGGGAGATGGGTGGTGCGGAGGAGGAGATCATGGAATGGAATCGGAAGTCCCCCTCTGACCCGGGTATATAGCAGCGGGGCGTGGATATCGGGTGCCCTCGATAAATATTTCTAGACTTGGTCATTTAGCAGATCTTTCTAGGACACCAAAAAGGCCAAAAACAAAAAGGTTGGAATTGCATGTTGTATATGCTAGAGATGCTTTTAGGAAATGGTATTCTACTGAGGTGCTCGTGCATGGTCCATCCTTTCTCTTTCCTATATATTTTATGGCCTATCCTCTCTTATCTACACTTTATGTTAGGTTGTGCTAAGTTACTCTCTCTCTATTTGCACAATTTAAAACTTTCATAGATTTTGAATCACAACTTGATTTAAAAAAATTTGAACATCTCAGTTTCTATTAAAGAGAGCTTCAAAATAAGACCAATACTGAATATATTTTGACAATATTTAAAATCTCATCTAGAATTTGATGAAACTTAGAATTATTTTTACAAAACCTGGTGAGATCTTATTTTAAAACAGCTTGTACTGTGTTTTAAACTTTGTTTGTTTTCCGGTTCACCGTACTTCAAACTTGTGCTAGACGCGTTTTGATAATTTTTTGAGATGACAAACCCTTTTATGTTGTTTCGTTGTGTTTCAAAATTCATGTTTTGAATTTTGTTAATTTTAGGTTTTTTCAAAAAATATGGTCGAAATAAAAACATAGGTTCAAACATTATAATTATATTTTGACCAACACAACTCTTTTATATTTAGGATTAAAAATGAAATAGATGGACTAATGGATGAGATAAGAGTGTCCGCAAATTGATCTAGCGTGGACCCTAGATTTGTCTTTCTCACATAAACGGGCCAAGATTTTGAGGCAGTGACCTCGCAGCTTTTATGCACGAATTCAGAGATGGAGTTTGTCTCAAGACCAAATTTCCTCCTTGCCCAACCGGACTATTCGCAATTAAGTGTGACAAATATGGTGTATGTATTCCAAAGCAGTGTTTTAGAAATCCAAGAAATAGTACCAGTACTAGTAGTGTAATGCGTGATTCGCTGTCATTCAGTCTATTTCTTTCTTTTCTTGTGGTTGCATACACATGAATGTGTGTTACGTACATGCCGGACATGTTGCCGTGTAGACCGCACGTCCGAACCCTGCAGAAGAAGAAAGCGCGGTAAGCAGCTTGGACTGTTGAAAGTTGACGATTCCTACCTCGTCACCTGGCTCCCAGGCTGTTGTTGCATTCTGGGTAGCAGGCCGAAAAGTAAGACAGATCAAGGAGATCCTGCCACCGGAGACCGGACCGGGTCATCCTGCCGACCTCCGGTGATGCGTGAGCACCGAGCAGAGCGGGTGGAGGCGCGCAGGTCTATCCCCACCGCGGCCACCGTCGGCGATGAGTTATTGGTACGACGAGGGCGGTCGCAGGGTACAGTTGACAGCAAATGGAGGCCTCCCACTCCCATCGTCACACTTTCAACGGGCAAGGCTAAGGATTGGGGACGGCGGTGCTGCGGCTTGCCCATTGCAGCAGTGCGGCTAGGGCCTTGCGGACCCGTATGGGTCTGGCCGGGCCTGTTTGGGCCTGGTGTGTCCTGGCAGCTCTGTCCGGTCGACGACTGCCTCTCGGCGGTGGAGGGGGGTTCCTCCCGCGGCTGCGAGACTGTTGTCCCTCGTTCCGGCGATGTCGTGTGTCTCTGCTTTTCAGGTCACATGCCAGTGTCCTCGAAGAGACGGTGATGATGACTTCAAGATCGTGGTGGTGCATGCTGGTGGGCGGTGAAGATGGGTGGTTGTGCTCTGATGTGTCAGGGTTTTTTTGTGGGCGGAGGTCGGGAGAAATCCATGTCGGCTCGTCCGACCCTGACGCGGTGCCGCCGTCGAGTGGCACCTTTCCTTCTTGGAGGGCGTCGTGGGAATCCTCTGTTTCCACTTTACTTTGAGTGCCAGGGGAAACCCTAGGACCATGGTCCGGGCAGCAATGCCGTGTCGACGGTGCTTCCCTTTGGGAAGGTGCTGCTTGGTACTCGGCACATCGGGGTGCTTGGAGCGTGGTGGGCCAAGTCGGAGGGCGCATCGGTTGCGAGTTATCATCACTTCGTCGATTCGCCATTGTCTCCATTTCTTTTCTTTTTGGGCATGTTTGTGCTGTTGTCCCAGCATTTTTTCTGTTTTCGAACTCATGTATCAGTGTGATTGCTATATTAATATAGCGGGGAGAAAGCCTATTTCGAGAACGCGACGCCGATAGATGCCTTTTGAGAGCAGCTCCTTCGTCACTCTCTTCCTTCCTTCGCTGTCATGCCATCCTTTTCGTTTTCCGGTCGTCGAATCAATGCCATGCTTAGGGACGATGTCTCGCATGGGCACGACATGCCGCCAGGTTAGGCTGCACGTCTGAACCCTGTCGACAGTACAGTATGTGCGTTTGAACGTTGATGATTCCCTCCCCCAAGCCCCAGGTGGCAGCGTCTTGGGGTCAACGAGGCGGCGCAGAGCCCCGCAACCGGACCGGGTCGGCGTCGTGCGTGCCGACCTCCGGTGACTCCACACCAGTGCACCGCCGGTGCCGTCACCGTCCATGGTAGCAGCTTGACAGCCAGGGGAAGGGAGCGGGAGCAGAGACAGGGACGGTTTGAGCATGGACCCAGCACGATCCGATGATCCATACAGCTCACTGCAGAGAAGGAGGTTAGTATTGCAGGAGGTAACGACACTGCGATGCAACTTGTGGGCACCGCTGCTGCCGCTGTCGCTGCCGGTGAATGACCAGCTGATCCATGCAACGCCCTCGAGATCACGAGATAGAAAACTTCTCCAATATCATTCTTCCCTACTTCTCCAAATCTTCAATCAGCCAATCTCATTCTTCCATAGCATATTCTTGCCAGCGTGTAGCTCTAGTATTTTTTTTAAAGTACCGTATATTTCATTAGACAATCTGTTTACAAACATTACACATATGGTCACCAAAACAGATAAAAATACATGTCACACAACTTTGCACAAAGTATCCCACGAATAGAAAAAATTATAATTCCACCCCTTGAGAAACTTGTGTGTCGCCGGAACGTCATCCACCGCCGTCTTTCGCCGCCAACATGTAGTAGCGCTGGAAAACGAGGCGAACAACCGTCATACCGAGATATGCGAGGCACCTTTGCTTACACCGATGATTTTCAAGCCGATGGAACTGGGTCATCGAGACCAAGAATTTGTGGCATGTCAGCCGGGGATTATCCCTGTGGTCACCAGATCCCGATATCGTCAACTTCATCTGATACAGTTGAAGAAGAAGAACAGTCGTCGCCTGTCGTCATTCACGCGTCCAACTATAAGACAACAAACACAACTATGGCAACCAACACAACCACCACCCACGAGAGAGCCAATCATCGACCATTAGACACAAATCTCGCCGGATCCGGAGATCGGTGAGACAACCAAGTCACTCTCCCGCGAAGCGACGTGTTAAAGTGATGCTGAGATGGAGTAAAAGAATATGCAAATTATTCCGACGGTAGTGTCATCTTCATAGAAGCAGGACCCCAAAGAAGCAATATGATAACCTCTAACTACATTGGTACGACCAGGGCAGTTTAAGGAGGACCTAAATAATCTGTCCATTGACGGCGGCCGCGTCCTAGTAATCACAGCAAATGGAGGCATCCCATCATCGCACTTACGAATTGTGAAGCGACGCCGATGGATGCATTTTGAGAGCAGCTCCTCCGTCACTCTTTTCCTTTTTTTTCTAATTGTTTTTTGCGAATCTTTTTTTTAAATTTTGCCTCCCAAAAGAAAAAGACGACGAACGATGTCTTTTCATTTTCCCGTCGAATCACTATCATGCTTAGGGCATCCCATCAGGCCGACCCATCCGGTTGATCAAACGGTCCGTCTTTTGTACATTTGGGTCGGTCCATGCCGCTTTTGGGTCAGGGTCCGGCCTGTCCAGCCGACCGCGCCCAGAGGCGGGATCCATCTGTCCGTCCTGACGTTCGTTGGCACCATTGCTGCGCTAGGGATTGCCAACCAGTTTAAAATGTTAAATTGACAAGAAAAAAACACAGATTAAGTATCAAACAACATGACATGTGTATGCCATTGTCCTTTGGGCATCGCCAACAAGTGGCCAGTGGATCTGAAATGTACAAAAGGGGACAATATCATACACAAATGTCCAAAAGATGGCAGCTTCTCTGCCCAAAAAGTTGCATCTGTCGTTGCCATTGCCCTTCAGGCATCGCGAGCCCTGATGGCCTACCGCCTCTTCGCGCTCCAAGCCCTGCGATCGGGGTGGGCGATGCTATCCAGGTCGGTGAGCATGAACGCGTTTTCCTCGGCCATGATCTTGGCTTCGGCCTCCTTGGCCTTCGCCTCGGCCTCCAGCACCCTAGAACTGGCCTCGGCCTCCTTGGCCTTGGCTCTGGCCTCTGTCGCCTTCGTCTTAGCCTCGATCTTCATTAGCCTAGCCTTGGCGTTGGCTTCCTCCACCTCGATGGACCTCGTCTGTAGCTTGATAAAGGTCTTGGCGGCTTCCTCTTTCTCTTTGCGCCACCTCCCCTTCCTCTCGGTGATGGCCTTTTTCTTCTTCTCCAGGATCTTCTTCAAGGTCTCCTGAAATGCCAAGGAACCAACCTGGCGGGGCGAGGTATGCCTTCGTGGCCTTGTGGCCACCAGGCCGGCGGGCACGGCCTGCAGTCCCATCGCTTGCAGAGGTGACGAACCTTTCGTCATTGTCGTCATCTAGGTCGATGACACCGCCCGTCGAAGCATTGCTCTTTCCCTTCTTGTTGTTCATTTCTCTCCAAAGGGCAAAGCTAGTCTCACATTTTTGGTGTCCTTGAGCAACGTCCAACAATGACCCAACGAGAAGGCCTTGTTATCATCCACCGTATTGAAGTGCTCCGTTGCTTTCAAGACCTACACATATGGATGCCAACAATGGCTCAATGCAAAGGCAAGACACCGACAAAGAGAGGAAGAGGTTTTACCATGTCAACCGGCTGCATGCCGCTTATTTTCCTCTTCGTCACCATCTCGTAGGAGCCTTGGAACTTGCTACACTCGGCATGGATTGTGCCCCACCGCTTGGAGAGGGAGAGATCGTTCCAATCGGTAAAGAAGGAGTCCTTCCCGAATTTCCTATGATCATGGAAGAACATGCCCACCTTTTTTCCATAGGCAAATCCCTTTTGCTCAGCGCCGCATAGTGGATCTTGTGAAATCTCCAGCCATGCCTTGCATAGCAGCTTGTCCTCAGCGGGGGTGTAGCCCCCGGTTCGTTGGCTCACCTTCTGGCCGTCGACAATTGAGGCCGCAAGTGAAGCGGCCAACGACGTGGCCATGACCCCATCAGCCATGGAAGTGCCATCGTTTTCAAACAATGCCTCGTCTGCAATGTTGCAGGCATCTGGCTGGGTCTCCTGCTGCGTCTCTTGCTCGGTCTTGCCGTCGTCGGCATATCCGCTTGCACCCTCGTTGATCATGTCGTGCAAGGTGTCCTCATCGTTGGCCACGAAATCCTACACCCAAGTTGGCCATGATAAAGCGACATGAGTAGTGTCTTGGCAATGGCGAAGAAATGTGGTGACCATACCGTGTCGTCGGCGGCCCACGCCTCGGCACGCATTTCACCGAACAGGTTGACTGGCATCGGCATGTTCGCGGCAGATATGGACCGCCACTTCGTCGATGCCTCCGGGGTTGCATACGTAGTGGTTGGAGTGAGGTTTAGGTCGATGGCGGGCTCCCCCCGCCTCCGACGACGCCATGCGGGAAAGGACGAACCGGGAGAGAAGGGTTGATGACCCATAAGTATAGGGGGTGTATCGTAGTACTTTCGATAAATAGGAATGTCGATCCCAACGAGGAGCAGAAGGTGCTGAATTGTGGTATGGAGCAGGAAATCCCTATGAATACTTAAGCAAACGGATTTTTAGTGGTTTTTTGACAAGGCAAAAAAACAAGGAGCAAGTAACAAAGGTAACGAACAAACGGAGCAAGTGGCCCAATCCTTTCTTAGCAAAGTACAAGCCGGTAGAAATACTTATAAGGACCAAACGTTCTCGAGGACACATGGGAATTCTGTCAACAGCTTTCGCTTCAAATAGCTGAGTAGTCTTCTTTGGTGTTTGTAAGTGTTGTGTGGGTGAATCTGTGCTAACATACCGCCCTTCCTAGGACTAATACATATTTATGATTAAACACCCTACAAACATCCGTAACTATAGGAAAGTAATTAAGATATAAATCTAACCACAGCCTTAAACTCTGAGATCCTACGCTCCCTTATGCAAAGGTGTCCTAACGGGGGTTCAGGTTTCTCTCACTCTGGTAACCCCACGATTAGTAGCCAAATACATAATGCATTTCCCTAGGCCCATAAATGGTGAAGTGTCATGTAGTCTACGCTCACATGACACCATACGTTCACATGACACCACTAGAAGAATAGTACCACAACTTAAATACTAAACCATTGAATAATAACTCATCACAGATTCACTACTGACAACATGACTTCTCCCATGTCCTCAAGAACTAGACGAACTACTCACAAGACATCATATGGGTCAAGATCAAAGATGATATGATAATGGATAACAATCTGAACATAAACAATAATCCAATGGTTCCACTCACAAGCATTAACTACAATAGTAATCAACACCGGGAAAGTTTCCCCTAAGAACTAAAGCAATATCCAACACAATTGCTACAGTAGGACGGAGTGGTGATGATGGTGCTGGTGAAGATGATGGTGTGGATGATGATGACGATCCCGATGAAGCCTAGCTTGATGACGGTGTTGATGGCGATGGTCTCCCCTCTCCGGGAAGGAATTCCCCCAGCAGAAATCTGTCTGCCAGAGAGATCTTTCTCTCTTGGTGTTTTCCGCCCCCAGAGGCGGCGGAAATCTATCTATGGTTGCTCTCCTGGTATTAGGGTTCCATCGGGAAGATATAGGCGAAGGGGCGGAGTCGGAGGCCGGGCAGGTGGGCCACACCTGCCCTAGGCGCGGGGTCAGGTGGGCCCGTGCCTAGGTGGTGTGGGCCCCCTGAGGCCCTTCTTCGCCCCTCCTTCTGACTTCCTTCGTCTTCTGGTAAAATAATATGTTTCCATATTTTTCTGGTATTTTTCTAATCTTTGCGAAATTGCACATAAACGCCTTCTTTTCCATCAGAATCCGGACTCCGGTAGTCCATCCTCCAAGAATCATCCAACATGCATAAACAGATGAAAAATCCATAAGTAATACCTCATAATAAGACAAACATCAATGAATAGAGGTAAATTATGATATAGAAAGGTGATGCAAATTGGGCGTATCAACTCCCCCAAGCTTAGACTTCGCTTGTCCCCAAGCGAATACTGAGCTCAGTAAACATGTACACATGTTTATGGAGTGAAGTGTCGATAAAAGAATATGAACAAGAAGCATCACACTTACCATTGCACAACTCATAGAAGAAAGCAACTCACCATTATATAACTTAGCTTGAAACAAAGTACAACAATCACAATAGAGATGCATAAAGATAAATCATAATTGGAATTGGCAAACTTGTTCTTGGTCAGAGAACACCTGGCAAACAGTTTCACAAAAGCTTTTTGTAGAAGTTTCAAAACAGGAGCACTCTTTGCTCAAAAAGATTTTTTCACAAGTGAAGGCTTTCAAAGTAACACTCAATAGATAAGAGTTTTGTGCAAACAAGGAAGATAAAGAACATGATTGAATAAATCACCATATGAATGCTTGAAACACAACAACTCAAATGCTTGCTGGAGATAGAGAGGAAGTAGGTTTACTGACTCAACTGGTAACTAGGAGAAAGGTCCCTTTATGGAGGGTAGCAGGGATTACAAGTCATAAAGAGCTTCCAAAAGATTATAGTACTTACTAGCTTTGAGCCCTCATTGCCCCTATCATAAGCATCTTGAGATGATTAAGGTTAAAGTGAACAAAGATGGAGTATATGCTTGACGAAATATAAGTTGGCAATCTCATGTCCCTTGAATATGAGGGCCACTCCTCATGCATACTCAACTTTGGGCCCAGGTAAGTCTTGTCATTATAAGTATTTGCATATCATTGAGAACCACCAACTGGGTACCCCTTGCACATGGTACATGAGCTTTCCCATAATCAAAATGACAAGGCAAGCAGACAATGAGCACCTCAGCAATCTTTTTATTTACCATATGCATAACTTTTTATTGAGGATGCTTCATAGATAGCTCACTATGGTGATGCTGCAAGTTTCCACCATGATTAAGCATGGCTTAGGCTAGCGGCCCAGGCGTTTCTCTAACACAGGATACAAACTCCATGGACTTACAAGTTCCCTCTTTATTTCACACCGTTGACATCCATAGACAAAAGAGCACGATATCAAATGTGTACAGAGTACAGATGCAATGTTGAAAACGTTCCCCGTGACATCACGGTTCTGCTAATTCGAACGTATAGATGCAAGCATATACAACTTCGATGTTCACAATGGTTCAAGTCTATTAGGGGCAAAGAAATAAAGTGTGCCATCAAGTTCGTGAGAGCTTTACTAACTAGTTTTCACATAACAAAATACTTTTTAATTCGAAAGGTAGATGAAGCTTGAGAATTTGCTTGGAATAGCAAAAGTGCTACTAGGTAGATATGGTGGACACAAGTGGCAAAAGTTTTGGTTCAAGGGGTTTTGGAAACATGAGAAGTATGCCTTCTCAAAACATGGTTTTTGGCTAGCAAGGCTGGGTAATAAGCAAGAGAGTTGAAATAAACAAGCAAACATACAAGTAATAAAGCCAAACATGCAATCTTCCTTGAAGACACAAAAGGATCTTAAATAAAGAATACTAAGCTTATGAGCCAACAAGAAAGAAAACAAATGATACAAAATACCTGTAAGCTTTTTATTTCTTTTTCTCTTTAATAGTAATGCTACTGACCAGAACTCGATTTGCCAAAACCAATTTAGATCCACTTGATGATGCCAAAGTGGTGCCAATACTAATCAACAAGATCCATCATATGATAGAGATTGCAAACTAAAATAAGAAGTGCAAAAAGTAATAGATGAGACTTCTCATTAATATTCCAATAAAGGCACTCACACCAAGGGATACATAGATAATCAACTAAAGGAGATATACTTCCACAAGCAAAACAAACTATAAGATAACCCCTCTACCATAGATATGAATCCACTAAAAAGGTAAAAGATAAAAGATAATGGTGGTGATACCGCGACACTCCCCCAAGCTTGGAACAAGCCAAGGGGATGCCAAACCTGATAATGAATTACTCCCTTGGTGGTGGTGGTGTTCTCTTGTCATCATCAAACTTCCAAGGCAATGGTTCCCCATCCAAAAAGGATGTCCTTGTCTCTGCAATCCTGAAACTAGCAGCAGAGCTTATGCGATTAAATCTAGCCTCATACTCATGGTTTTGGTTCTGTATGTCATAGAGTTGTGCTTGCAATTGGTTGGTGGTCGGACGGAGTGAAAAGATCTCCTCTCGGAGCTCAGCTACTTCTCCCTCGTGCTTGGTGATGAGTTCTGAACTTATCTTGTGAATAACATCCACTTTGCATTCTGCCATCTTCTTGTACCTGAAAACTTCCTGTTCCAATGCTTCCATCCTGTCTTCTAGACTGCCTTCTCCTTTGGGGCCTTGAGCTTCTTTCATCTGTACCTTCCCCTCCTTGAGGATCAACTCTTTGGGATGAATCCTCAACTCATACATGTACTGGTTGAGGACGTCTGCAGAGGAACCCTCCGTGGGTGGTCTAGAGGAAGACATTGAGGCTCCAAATCTGAGAATTTTCCTGAGAGAAACAGATCGAAACAAAAACATGACGAGAACACGGTGCACAAACCTCGGGGAACCCGGGCGGGGGGGGGGGGGGGGGGGTATATATTACGAAGTTTCAATACATAAGGAAGGTTTTGACATGGAAACGAGGCGGAGACGGAGTTCGAGGGGGGAACACCCCCCTCAGGCGCGACCTGGCTGGGCCCATGCCTGGGGTGGGTATGTCCACCCCGGGCTCCGTTTCCTCTTCAGTTTCGTCTCGTAACTTCCCTTATGTATTAAAAACATTAAAAATATAAAAAAATTGGAGTTTCATGAACCTTCTGTTTTCACCACTTTTACCTATTCAAAGACGAACTCTGCAGTTTCTGGTGTTTGGTTTCTGATAAATTCTTCTGGAGTCACCATTTGAATAACATCCACATCTTCATTATAAGAATCTCCAGAAATATAATGTTTTAGTCTTTGACCATTAACCACCTGTGTTGTGTCATCCTTCAGAGAAGAAATTTTGATGGCACCTGAACGGTACACTTCCTTGATAACAAAAGGTCCTTCCCATTTGGAGAGTAGTTTCCCTGCAAAAAATCTGAGATGAGACCTATACAAAAGAACTTTCTCACCAACATGGAACTCCCTTTTGAGAATTCTCCTATCATGCCATCTTTTTACTTTTTCCTTAAAGATCCTAGCATTTTCGTAAGCTTCCCCTCTCCACGCATCTAGATTACTTAACTCGAGCGGTCTTTTCTCACCAGCAAGTCTAAAATCTCTATTCAACTCTTTCACTGGCCAATAAGCTTTGTGTTCTAATTCTAAAGGCAAGTGACAAGCTTTCCCATAGACCATTTTGTAAGGAGACATCCCCATAGGATTTTTATAAGCAGTTCTATAAGCCCACAAAGCGTCATTTCAACTTTTTAGCCAAAACATTTCTGGATCTATTGCCAGTCTTATACAAGATAGATTTAATTTCCCTATTGGAAAGTTCTACTTGCCCACTAGTTTGGGGGTGATAAGATGAAGCAATTATGTGGTTTACATCATACTTAGCAAGAGTTTTTCTAAAACCCCCAAGAATAAAATGAGAGCCTCCATCAGTCATGAGATATCTAGGCACACCAAACCTAGGAAAAATGACATCTTTAAGCATTTTCAAAGAGGTCTTACCATCAGCACTGTTTGTAGGTATGGCTTCCACCCACTTTGTAACATAGTCAACAACAACGAGAATATGAGTATACCCCTTTGAAGGAGGAAAAGGCCCCATAAAGTAAAATCCCCAACAATCAAAAGGTTCAATAACAAAAGAATAATTCATAGGCATTTCATTGCGTCTAGAGATGTTACCTACTCGTTGGCATTCATCACATGATAAGACAAACTTTCTTGCATCTTTAAAAAGGGTAGGCCAATAAAATCCAGATTGTAAAACCTTTTGCGCGGTCCTATCCCCAGCATGATGTCCTCCATAAGCACTGCCATGACATTTTCTCAATATTTCTTATTGTTCAAATTCTGGAACACATCTTCGCATAATACCATCCACTCCTTCTTTATATAAGTGTGGGTCATCCCAAAAGTAATGCCTTAGATCATAAAATAATTTCCTTCTTTGTTGAGCTGTAAAGGTTGGAGGCAAATACTTGGAAACAATAAAGATAGCATAATCAGCATACCAAGGACTCTCATGCGGACTTACCCTTATTGCGGCTAACTGCTCATTTCGAAAACTATCATTAACAGGCAAAGGGTCAAAAGAAATGTTTTCCAAACGATATAAATTATCAGCAACAAGATTATCAGCACCTTTCCTATCCACAATATGCAGATCAAACTCTTGCAAAAGCAACACCCACCTTATAAGCCTAGGCTTAGCGTCCTTCTTTGTCATAAGGTACTTAATAACTGCATGATCAGTAACCTTAGAATCAACAATATAAGGTATAAACTTATCGCAAGCAAAGGTTACAGCTAAGAACTCTTTTTTAGTAGTAGCATAATTATTTTGAGAAGCATCCAGGGTCTTGCTAGCATAATGAATAACATTCAGCTTCTTGTCAACATGTTGTCCAAGGACAACACCCACATCAAAGTCACTAGCATCACACATGATTTCAAAAGGTAAACTCCAATCAAGTGGTTGGACAATAGGGGCAGTTGTCAAAGCTTTCTTCAAAGTTTCAAAAGCTTCCTTACAATCATCATCAAAAACAAAAGGTACATCTTTTTGAAGAAGATTAGTCAGGGGCTTTGAAATTTTGGAGAAATCTTTAATAAACCTCCTATAGAAACCAGCATGACCAAGAATACTACAAATACCTTTGATATCTCTAGGACAAGGCATCTTCACAATTTCTTCAATTTTGGCTCTGTCAACTTCAATGCCTCTTTCAGAGATCTTGTGTCCAAGAACAATCCCTTCATTAACCATGAAATGGCATTTCTCCCAGTTAAGAACAAGGTTGGTTTTTTCACATATCTGCAAAACTTTATCAAGGTTTTGCAAATAGGTATCAAAAGAAGTTCCATAGACGGAAAAATCGTCCATGAAAACCTCCACAATTTCTTCACAAAAACCATCAAAGATAGCAGACATACATCTCTAAAAGGTAGCAGGAGAATTACATAAATCAAGAGGCATACGCCTATAAGCATAAGTACCATAAGGACAAGTGAAAGTGGTTTTCTCTTGGTCCTGTGCTTTCACAGCAATTTGAGAAAACCCAGAATAACCATCAAGAAAACAAAAATGAGTCTTTTTGGACAACCTCTCAAGCATTTGATCAATAAAGGGCAAAGGATAATGATCTTTCTTAGTAACTTTATTAATCTTTCTAAAATCAATGCACATTCTATACCCAACCACTACTCTTTGGGGTATAAGCTCATTATCCTCATTAGGCACAACAGTTATTCCCCCTTTCTTGGGAACACAATGAACATGGCTAACCCATTGACTATCAGCAATAGGATAAATAATACCAGCATCAAGGAGTTTTAATACCTCATTTCTTACCACATCCTTCATCTTAGGATTTAGACGGCGTTGGTGCTCAACAACTGGTTTTGCATCAGGCTCAATATTAATAGCATGCTGACATATAGTAGGAGAAATTCCTTTTAAATCATCAAGAGTATAACCCATAGCTCCTCGGTGCTTCTTCAATACTTCGAACAACCTTTCTTCTTCCTTCCCTAAAATTTTAGAACTAATAATAACAGGATATATTTTCTTATCATCAAGATAAGCATATTTAAGATCATCAGGTAAAGGTTTTAATTCAAAAACAGGATCCCCTTTAGGTGGTAATGTGGTACCCAAATCTTCCACATGTAGATTATGCTTAAGCTATTCCGGCCGACGAAGGAAAACTTCGTCAATCTCATTTCTTTCATTCATGAAGACATCACTTTCATAGTCTTCCATGAACTGTTGCAAAGCATTGTTAGGAGCAAGAGAAATAGCATACAGTTGTTCAACTCTGAAATCCACATCAGGTAGTTCATTTTCATAAGGAGTTTTGGCAAATTTGGGAAAATTAAACTCATAAGATTCTCCAGCAAACTTAGTTAAAACTTTTTCCTTCCTACAATCTATGATAACCCCACAAGTATTAAGGAAGGGTTTACCAAAGATAATAGGATAGGTTTTACTAGCTTCTTTACCAAGTACTAGAAAATCAACAGGATATTTAATCTTACCACAAAGGACCTCCACATCTCTTACAATACCAATGGGGCAAACTTGCTCTCTATTAGCAAGGTGAATAACCACATCAATGTCCTCAAGCTCACAAGGACCAATCTCATGCATAATTTCCCTGTAAAGCTCATAAGGAATAGCACTAGAACTAGCACCAATATCACATAAACCATAGTAGCTATGACTACCAATTTTAACAGAAAGCATAGGGACACTAGCTTTTCTAACTTTCTTAGGATGAGAAACAATATTAGTAGCGTCTTCACAGAAGACAATATGCGCATCCTCTATATTTCTAGTGATAAGATCTTTCACAATAGCTACCACGGGCTCCATATCAATAAGCTCATCGGACCCTACAGTTTTCTTTGCGCTTTTGCTAACCACCTTAGCCATAATAGAATGCTCCCTTACCTTGGAAGGAAAAGGAGTTTTCTCAATATAAGGTTGAGGCAAAATAGGATCAATAGTACAAACCTCTGTACTAGCAGGAACATGGGTGACAGTGTCTTTATAAGGAGCGGGGTACTTGTCCCACTCTTTCTTAGGAAGTTCAATATAAGAGAAAAAGGCATTAAAACATTTTGCAAGAACTTGGGGATCAAGGACAAACTCATTGCTAATATAACAGAAGTTATCAATACCCATAAAAGATTTAATGCATTCATAATCATAGTTTATACCTGACTTCCTTCCTTTGTCATTCTACCAAGCCTCAGTGTTTGTAGGGGTTCGTAGCATGGAAAACAAAAAATTTCTACCGCATGCAAAGATCTCAAGATCGCGTAGACGATCCTTCAGGCGCTGCGTTCCGGCAGCGCTTCCACAGTCGATCACATGTTCGGTACTCGATGACGACCTTCCTCTCTCTTGTTCCAGCAGGCAGCGGAGGTTGTAGTTCTCCCCTCGCGATTCCGGCAGCACGACGGCATGGTGTGAGAAGTAGAGGAAGATCTCGCAGGGCTTCGCCTAAGCCGGTGCGAGTTATGGTGGATCTAGGGTTTTTCGGTGATCTAGGTTTAGAAGGCCGGAGTGGAGGAGGAGGAGTCGGCGGCGTGCGGCGGCGGCGGCAGCGGCGGCGCACGGGGTGGGGAGGGCTGGCTTGGTGTGTGTTTGGGGCAGCCCTCCCCCTATATTTATGAGAGGGGGAGGGGGCAGCCTTGGGAGGGGATAGTTTGAATCCAAACCCAAACCCAAGTTGGATTGAAGGAAGGACTCTTTCCTTCTTCCACTAGGAAAACGTTGTTCTAGTTTGACATTTCAAACCTCCCTTTTGACTTTCAATTTAGAGCTTTAATTCTCTCTCGCAAATGCCCAAACCAAGTGACCTAGGATATGATCCAATCATTTCACTTACCCATGACACATTCATGGACCATTCCCCTTCCGGTCCAGTGAACCTTCTAGACCCTTCTAGAACCTCTCCGATGAAAACATCGGAATCATTCCCGAACTCCGGAATCGGACTTTACTTATATGAATATTATTCTCCGGACCATTCTGGATCTCCTCGTGATATCCCGGATCCCATCCGAGACTCCAAACAACATTCGGTAGCCCTACTAACATTCCATATCTACTAAACAACATTGAATCCTTAAGTGTGTCTCCCTACGGTTCATGAATTATGCGGACATGACCAAGACACTTCTCCGATCAATAACCACTAGAGGAATCTGGAAATTCATATGGCTCCCACATATTTCTATGATTACTTTGCGATCGAATGAACCACTTACATACGATACCAATTTCCCTTTGTCTCGCGATAGTTTACTTATCTGAGGTTTGATCGTCGGTATCTCTGCATACCTAGTTCAACCTCGTTACCGATAAGTACTCTTTTCTCGTTCCCGTGATATGTGATCCCTTGTGAGCCAGTCACATGCTTGCAATCCAATTGGATGACATTCCACCGAGAGGGCCCAGAGTATATCTATCCGTCATATGGATGGACAAATCCCACTCTTGATCCATGTGGCTCAACACATACTTTCCGAACACTCGATGCCACCTTTATAGCCACCCAGTTATGGTGTGGTGTTTGATGTCATCAAAGCATCCTTCCGATGATGGTGATTAGCATGATCTCATGGTCGAAGGAATTAGGTTAGTATGTATCAGAAAGCTTATAGCAAACGAACTATTGAAATGACTTGATCTTAATGCTACGCTTATCTATAGGAGTATGTCCATCACACCATTCTCCTAATGATATGATCTTGTTGTCAATAACATCTCAATGTTCATGATCGGGAAACCACGATCATCTATCAACCAATAAGCTAGTATTACAAAGAGGCTTTACCAGGGACTCTAATTTAGTTTACAAATCATACAAGTATTAATGTTTCCGTTTAATACTATTATAGCATGAATGTAAACATTTATCATAAACACAAATATATAATAATAACGACTTTTATTATTGTCTCTAGGGCATATCTCCAACAGTCTCCCACTTGCACTAGAGTCAACTAATCTATATTACATGGTAATATACCGAACACCCATGGAAGTTTGGTGCTGGTCATGTTTTGCCCTCGGGAGAGGTTTAGTCAACGGATCCGCCACATTCAGATCCGTGTGTACTTTGCAAATCTTTATGGCACCATATTGGACATGATCTCGAATAGTGTGAAAACGTAGCTTGATGTGCTTCAGCTTCTTTTGTGACCTTGGTTCTTGCGCATTGGCTATGGCGCCCATGTTATCACAGTAGATAGACATTGGGTCCAGCACACTTGGAACCACACCGAGCTCTGTAATGAACTCCTTCATCCATATCGCCTCTTATGAAGCCTCCGAAGCAGCTACGTATTCCGATTCAGTTGAAGATCTCGCCATAATGCTTTGCTTTGCACTCCTCCAGCTAACTGCTGCACCATTCAAAGTAAATATGTATCCAGATTGAGATTTAGTATCATCCAGATCGGTGTTCCAACTAGCATCGGTGTAACCATTAACAACGAGTTGTTCATCACCTCCATAAGAAAGAACCATATCCTTAGTTCTTCTCAAGTACTTAAGGATGTTTTTGACCGCTGTCCAATGATCCACTCATGGATCACTTTGATATCTGCTAGTCAAAATAACATCATATGCAATGTCAAGTCTAGTACATAGCATGGCATACATAAGAGATCCTATGGCTGAGGCATAGGGATTCTTACTTATCCTTTCTCTATCTTCTGCCGTTGCAGGACTTTGAGTTTTACTCAAGGTCGTATTGGGCAACATGGGCAAGAACCCTTTCTTGCTATCTTCCATTCCAAACCTCTTTAGAACTTTGTCCAAATATGTACTTTGTGACAATGATATTAGGCGTCTTGATCTATCTCTATAAATCTTTATGCCTAATATGTAAGCTGCTTCGCCAAGATCTTTCATTGAAAAACTATTATTCAAATAAACCTTGACACTATTAAGATGTAACACCGCGGTTCTGAAAAGACCGAGGCTTCTATGTGACATGCCAATCCCTGGATCGGTTCATTGTCCCACAATAGAATAAGATGAATAACATAGCAAAATATCCGTGTATCATGAATAACGAAGATCCAGTGTACCATTATTACAATAAAAGCTTAGCCCAAAGCTAGCTCAAATTATTCAGGTAGCAACATAAATAAGTAAATCCTCCATTCTTCAAATTGCCCACAAGTGAACAAGTGTCGAGTGGAGTACCGTGGCCTATATCGATTACTCAGAATCGTAATAACCTGCAACACGAAACATAGCAGCCCCGAAGGGTCAATACATGGAATGTATGGCAAGTAGAGCTAGTAATGGAGACAATAGTACTAACAACTACATGCATATTTGGCAAGTGGAGCTGTGTCTGGCTAGTATTTGCAAATACCTTTGTCCTACTTTCATAAACAGTTTTTGATTTTCTTTGAACAGATCCCAATTAAGTTAACCCAACAATATTAAGACAATTATGAAATTGGAATGAGCGAGAAACATGTCATGGAATCAATATCAAGCAACTCAGATGTCCATAACCGGGGACACGGCTAATCGATTAGATTATATACCCTGCAGGGGTTAGTACACTTTACCCATATGACTTGGCCAGCCCAGCTCGTACCATCACTCTCATTTTGGGTGATGATAGGGAGAAGTCCAAGAAGAGACTGTTCGGGAAGTAGCTCCTCAATCCCGACGCGCACCGGTCCAACCTACCAAAATTCTACATCTCTGGATACGCGGGTTCGAGTTACCACAACCTACTAAGTCCAACCAACCGCCCATTTCATTATTGGCACATGGTTGTACACGTAAGCTACCAAATAAAGAAGCCAATCAATTTCTCTCGATACCTGGGTGCCTTTCCGCAATGAAACCACCAAAAATTATCAATACCATCACACCCAGGGGATTCATTGATTAAGTTGTTTTAGTTTTCACAAACCAATACTTTTAGAAACAAGTCTCAATGATGTAACCCAACCCTCGTTCAACATAGCATGGCTAAGCACATCTACCAACGGTGGTTCATCTACAAGGAAGGTCCTACCACATAATAGGACATAGCATAGCGATAATATCATCCTACACATGCATCTACAAAATACACGACAATGCATAGAAAATAGTAGGACGATATCATGAACAAAGTAGCATCTACTTGCCTTGGTTGTAGCGGTCGGAAGAACAATCCACACACGAGCAAGCGTTGCACTCGTCACAATCTACACGATACAATTGCAATCATAAACAAACAATGCACAAGCATATGCAACAAATATGATGCATGAAGGTATGCAAGGCGAGTGAATTGGTGCTACAGATGCACCACATAATCCTAATCAATAATACTACTGATTGCATGCATGGAAAATAGTTTTAGCGCAAGGAAAACTATTAAGCAAAAAGTAATGCTCAAAACTAGAGCTAGAACTCAAATAATTCGCTACCGGTAATATACTGTTTGTAAAATCTTGGGAAAATTCTACCGCATAGGCACCGCTGATTAGAAACAGTACCAATTGGAATTACTCAAAAAGGAATTATAAAACTCCCCGAGTAATTAAAACACTGCAGAAATCCACTATACAGTTTCTGCAGAAGTTTTCACTGTAAGCCTATCTTTTTAATTCACGATGAGATTCCCCTCGTTCCACTGAATCCAGGGACATATCATACGCGATTTTTGGAGCTACGGATCTTTTTCTACGAATTAATTACTCCGAAAAGGCCATTAACCTATTTGATTAAACTGTACTAAATCTTGCTGCAAAAGCCTGAACCAAAGGTACAGAAAGATTCTACACGACTTACTGAATCTACACATATTTTATTTGCAATTTTTGGCTTAGCGGTTTAATTTCTATGCAATTTACAAGTTTCTACCGAAATCTGCCAACTAAAACGATTAAAGTAATTACCCAGTCAACTGTGTCTGTTGACTGGTCAACGCGGCTGCTGACTGGGCGCTGACTGGGCGTCTGACCAGTCAACTCCTGGATACTGACCGGTCAACGCCGATCTGGACCGTTGATCTGAGATCTGACGACGGCTGCGGAATCACCGGGAACGAACGACGAAACGAACGGCGGCGAGTTCCGGACGGTGGCGGCGATCGGTTGTGGCGACGACTTTTTTCCCGCGCGGAGGGAGACGGTCAGCACGATGGATCAAAACGGTCATCGCGGCGGCGCGAGGCGGCGAGCGGCGCAGCGCGCGGGCGGCAGCAGCGGCGCGGCATGCAGCGGCAGCGCGCGAAGCGGCGAGCGAGCGCGCGCGCGGGGCGGCTCGGAGGCGGCGCAGCAGCGGCGGCTCGGAGGCGGGGCAGGCGCGCGGCTGTGGAGGGGCTCGGCGGCGGGGCGATGCAGCGCAGCGCGGCTGCGGGGGCGAGCGGCGCGACGGTGGCGGGGTGTGGCGCCGCCCGCGGGGAAGAGAGGAGAGAGGGGCGCGCG
The DNA here is from genome assembly GCA_916181665.1 of Avena sativa. NCBI lineage: Eukaryota > Viridiplantae > Streptophyta > Magnoliopsida > Poales > Poaceae > Avena > Avena sativa. Next base: position 312,864,186 of record OV702283.1, read on the forward strand.
GCGGCGGGGTACCTGGGCGGCGGCGCGGGCACGGAGGCCGAGGAGGAGAGGCGGCGGGGTGCGGGCCCAGGCGGCGATCGAGGAGGGAGGCGGCGCGCGGCTGGGTGGCGGTCGAGGCGGGACACGGGTCCCGAGGCGGTGCAGGCACGATCTTCAAGGCAGGGCGGCGGCGGCAGGTGGGGTCCGCCCCTTTTTGAGGGCCCCACGCGGGTCCTAGTCCGATGCGGGGCGTGGTTGGATACAGACTCGGAAAATCGGCCCGAAAATCGGCCCGTTTTTCTATCCTTTAATAAAACGGCCACAACTTTTCCGTACGAGCTCCGAATCGAGCGATTCTTGCTCCTACGGTTTTATAAATTCGAGGGAAACAATCTAGGGTCAAGGGTTGAGCGAAACCACTAGGCTACAAGGGTGGCAACACTAGTTCTTCTAATGCCTCCCACGGGAGCCTCGTAGAAGAATAGAACAGGGTTTTAAAAATAGCGTTTCGCCAATTCTTTTCAATCGATGGTTTTGCATGGAAAAGTATGATGCAATGATATGAATGATATGTAGCATTTCGCCGATTCTTTTCAATCGATGGTTTTGCATGGAAAAGTATGATGCAATGATATGAATGATATGCAGAACCAAATCTAAAATTTGGGATGTGACATAAGAAGGTCTACATCATTCCCAATCAACAATATGTCATCTACATATAGTATTAAGAATGCTACAGAGATGCCACTCACTTTCTTGTAAATACAAGCTTCTCCATAAGTTTGTATAAATCCAAAGCTTTTGATTACCTTATCAAAACATTGACTCCAACTTCGAGATGCTTGCTTCAATCCATAAATGGACCGTTGAAGTTTGCATACCTTGTTAGCATCTTTAGGATCGACAAAACCTTTGGGTTGCATCATATACAACTCTTCATCAATGTCTCCATTGAGAAATGCCGTTTTGACATCCATCTGCCGTATCTCATAATCATAATATGCAGCGATTGCTAACAAAATCCTCACGGACTTCAGCTTCGCTACTGGTGAGAAAGTCTCATCGTAGTCAAATCCTTGAATTTGTCAAAACCCTTTTGTGACAAGTTGATCTTTATAGACAGTTACATTACCATCAGCATCTGTTTTCTTCTTGAAAATCCATTTGTTCTCGACAGCCTTCCGGCCATCCGGTAAGTCCACCAAAGTCCATACTTAGTTTTCGTACATGGATCCAATCTCAGATTTCATGGCTTCTTGCCATATATTGGAATCTGGGCTCATCATCGCTTCCTCATATGTCGCAGGGTCATCGGTGTTGTCCACCAACATGACATTCATAACGGGATCATACCAATGAGGAGTGGTACGAGTTCTCGTTGGCCTGCGAGGTTCCGTAGTAACTTGAACCAAAGTTTCATGATCAACATCATTAGCTTCCTCTCTTATTGGTGTAGGCGCCACAAGAACTACTTCTGGTGCTGCGCTATTTGCAAGTTCGAGAGAAGGTTCAACAACCTCGTCGAGTTCTACTTTCCTTCCAGTCACTTCTTTCGAGAGAAACTCCTTCTCTAGAAAGGATCCATTCTTGGCAACGAAGATTTTGCCCTCGGATCTATGATAGAAGGTATACCCAATAGTTTCCTTCGGGTATCCTATGAAGACGCATTTTTCCGCTTTGGGTTCAAGCTTGTCGGGCTGTAACTTCTTTACATAAGCTTCGCAACCCCAAAATTTAAGGAAATACAATTTAGGTTTCTTCCCAAACCATAATTCATATGGTGTCATTTTAACGGATTTAGATGGTGCCCTATTTAAAGTGAATGCGGCTGTTTCTAACGCATAACCCCAAAACTGATAGCGGAAAATCTGTAAGTGACATCATAGAACGAACCATATCTAAGAGAGTTCGATTATGACGTTCGGACACACCATTACGTTGTGGCATTCCCGGCGGTGTCAATTGTGAAAGTATTCCGCATTTCTTCAAATTCTCGCCAAACTCGTAACTTAGATATTCACCTTCACGATTAGATCGTAGAAATTTAATCTTCTTGTTACGTTGATTCTCTACCTCACTTTGAAATTCCTTAAACTTCTCGAAAGTTTCGGACTTATGTTTCATGAAATAGATATACCCATATCTACTCAAGTCATCCGTGAAGGTAAGAACATAACGATAACCACCGCGCGATGCTACACTCATTGGGCCACACACATCGGTATGTATGATTTCTAATAAGTACGTAGCTCGCTCCATCATACCAGAAAATGGAGTCTTAGTCATTTTACCCATCAGACATGCTTCGCATCTTTCAAGTGATTCGAAATCAAGTGATTCAATAAGTCCATCGGAATGGAGTTTCTTCATACGCTTCACTCCCATGTGACCAAGACGACAGTGCCACATATAGGTCGAGTTATCGTTCGATTTCAAACGTTTAGCTTCAATGTTATTAATATGTGTATTACTACAATCGAGATTCAATAAGAATAGACCATCTATCAAAGGTGCATGTGCATAAAACATATTACTCGTATAAATCAAACAACCATTATTCTCGGACTTAAACAAGTAACCCTCTCGCAATAAACATGATCCGGATAGCAGGAACCAAATAACAATTATTTAAGTATAAAACTAATCCCGATGGTAGATGAAGAGGTAGCGTGCCGACCGCGATCACATCAACCTTTGATCCATTTCCAACGCGCATCGTCACCTTGTTCTTCGCTAGTTTCCGTCTATTCTGCAGCACCTGTTTCGAGTTACAAATGTGAGCAACTAAACAAGTATCAAATACCCAGGAACTACTACGAGTACTAGTGAGATACACATCAATAACATGTATATCGGATATACCTTTCTTCTTGCTGTTGCCGTTCTTCAAAACTGCCAAGTACTTAGGGCAATTCCGCTTCCACTGAACTTATCCCTTGCAGTAAAAGCACTCAGTATCAGCCTTAGGCTCAGCCTTGTTCTTCTTCGCCGGTGCGGTAACTTTCTTACCGCCCTTCTTGAAGTTTCCCTTTTTCTTAGACTTGCCTTGCTTCTTGAATTTGGTGGTCTTATTGACCAACAACACTTGGTGCTCTTTCTTGATCTCCACTTCCGCAGATTTTAACATGGAGAAGAGTTCGGGCAACGACTTGTCCATGTTTTGCATATTGTAGTTCATCACAAAGTTCTTGTAACTTGGTGGTAGTGATTGGAGGACACAGTGAATCCCCAAATAATTAGGAATCACTATACCCAAGCTTTGAAGCTTGCTTGCGTGCCCAGACATCTTAAGCACGTGCTCACTGACGGAGCTGCCCTCTTCCATCTTGCAGTTAAAGAACTTTTCAGAAGCCTCATAACTCTCAACTGCCGCGTGAGCCTCAAATATCATTTTGAGTTCACGGACAATATCATGTGGGTCATGGTTCTCAAACCTTTCTGAAGCTCCGATTCCAAACCATACAAGATAGCACACTGAACTGTGGAGTACTGATTCTTCCGAGCGAGGAAAACATTCTTTACCTCATCAGTAGCATCAGCTGCAGGTGGGTCACCCAGCGGTGCATCCAGCACATAGGTCAAATTACCAGCATTGAGGACGATCCTTAAATTGCGGAACCAATCCGTGAAGTTTCTTCCATTGTTTTTCAACTTTTATTTCTCTAGGAACGCATTAAAATTGATGGTAGGGGCCGCCATTGATCTACAACATATTTGCAATAGTTTATACTAAGTTTATGACAAACTGAGTTCGAATTAATAGTTAAATTAATCTAGGTGAACTCCCACTCAAAAACAATATCCCTCACATTGTTTGAGTGATCACATGAACCAAATCCACCATATCAAAACCGATCATCACGAGAGTTGATGTAGCTTCAATGGCGAACAATCAACATGTTCATCATATATACTATAGGACTCATGCTTTACCTTTCGGCGATCCGTGTTTCGAGACCATGTCTGTACATGCTAGGCTCGTCAAGATAAAACCTTAGCTTCCGCATGAGCAAACTGGCTTTCTCATGTTGTATACACTCGCAGAATCTAACACACCCGATCATCACGTGGTGCTTTGAAACAACGAGCTTTAGCAACGGTGCTTACTAAGGATGAACACTTTATAACTTGAAATTTTGTGAGAGGGATCATCTTATAATGCTACCGTCGCGAACTAAGCAATACAAGATGAATAAAAGGATTAACATCACATGCAATTCATAATATGTGATATTATATGGCCTTTATTCTTGTGCTTCCGATCTCCATCTTCAAGCACGAACATGATCTCCATCATCACCGGCATAGCGTCAAGGTAAATGGCGCCGCTTCATGGTTGTCGTCCACCAGCATCAACTATTACAACTACTTTGAATAATAGACACGCAGGTCTTAACGGAATTAAAAGACAACCATATGGCTCCTGCCGGTTGCCGACTTACAATAAGGAACATTGCATACATCATATATAATCACAATCATGGCCATATCACATCACAGCACACCCCTGCAAAACAAAGTTAGACGCCTCTAATTTTCTTTGCATGTTTTACGTGGTTTGGGGCTTTCAATAAGTGTCGTTCTAACTTACGAACAAGAACCACAATGTTGATACTAGTATTGTCAATCACCCGTTGTAAATTGAATCTTAACTATGTTGGGAGAAACAGGCACCCGCAAATCCACTTATGCAATACAAGTTGCATGTCAAGCGTGGATCAAGTCTCATGAACGATGTCATATAAGGTTAGCCCGGGCCGCTTCATCCCACCATCCCGCAAGATGCAAAGTACACAAGAAGCAATCGAAAACAAAAGCATCAACTCCCACAATGACCATTGTGTTCTACTCGTGCAACAGATCTACATATAGACATGGCTCTGATACCACTGTAGGGGTTCGTAGCATGGAAAACAAAAAATTTCTACTTCATGCAAACAAACAAGCCAAGATCTATCTACTAGATGGTAGCAACGAGTCGATTAGAGTACTCACCCTTGAAGATTCCAAAGCGGTTAATGAGAGCAGATTCTCGTGGGTGATGTAGTCGTACACTTTCCGATCTCAAGATCGCGTAGACGATCCTTCCGGCTGCGTTCCGGCAGCGCTTCCGCACTCGATGAAGACCTTCCTCTCCCTTGTTCCAGCAGGCAACAGAGGTTGTAGATCTCCCCTCGCGATTCCGACAGCACGACGGTGTGGTGTCAGAAGTAGAGGGAAGATCCCCCAGGGCTTCGCCTAAGCTTGTGCGAGTTATGGTGGATCTAGGGTTTTCTGGCGATCTAGGTTTAGAAGGCCGGAGTGGAGGAGGAGGAGTCGGCGGTGGCTAGGGCGATGGCGACGGGCCGGCGGCGGCAGCGGCGGCTAGGCCGCAGCGCATGGTGTTGGGGATATGCTATATGGGTATCCTCATAGCATGTCACTTATCCGGATAACCCGGGTGGCCCATAGTTGGTAGCATGGCCTATGGACTGCTGGGCGGCCCAGTTAGATGGATCCAGAAGGGAGGCCCATGCCGGATAAAGGAAGGCCACGGTGAAGTCACCAGCGTACCCGGAGCCTTGGAGTGCAAGATTCACAAGACTAGTAATAGACGGTGTAGGACTCTGTAACCTGTCCGGCTAGGACTTTTCCCTGTAACCCTAGCACCTGGCGACTATATAATTCGGGCCTATGGGAGCCTTTAGGGCACAACTTCACACAACCTCGCACAGGAAACCTATCTCTATAACTCGGCGTATTGCCCTTATAGTGATTTATAGCAGGAGTAGGATTCCGCCACCGTTGTGGGATCTGAACCTGGGTAAGCTGTGTTACCTCGTACCCGTCAACCGTCCGCCTTCCCCCACGTCTCTAAACACGCACTGTGAGGACCCCTCCATGGCGTACTCGTCGGCAATACGACGACAGTTGGCGCCCACCGTGGGGCAAGAGGCGCTTCAGGCTCTTCAGCGGGCGAGGACCAAGATCTTCGCCAGAATTGGCGAAACTGTAGCCATCGGTCGCGTTCTCTTCTCCGACAATGTTCCAATCGTCCCTCTTGAAGAGTTCTGGATCCCGGCGAAGACGAACCCTACACGGTGTTCGATCATTCCTATCGGAGACATCCACCTCTTAATCGGCGAAACCGACTCGGGCACTAGTTCCCTGGGAGTCGGAGGAGCATCAAGGCCCGCACGGACCGCCTACGGGCTGGATACGTTCGCGGAAGGATCGACGTCAGATCTCTCTTTGGAGTTTGCCGGCAAAGATCGGAAAGCATAAAGGCCCGCATGGACCGCCTACGGGCAGGATACGTTCACGAAAGGATCAACGTCGGATCTCTCCTCGGAGTTTGCCTGCCCAAACCGCCCCTGTGCAGGATATAAAGCTGGAAGATCACTGCAAATCCGCCGGCTTCGTCCGTATGTCTGGACAGCAGAGATCCAAGTTCGTCAGCGTGGTTACCATCTTCGATCTGGCGCGCTGCGTTCAGAGAGAAGGAGAAAACCCCCGCGATTACCTGGACAGGTGGCTCCGTATATGAGCCGATCTGGCCCACTACCCTGATGATAACGCTTTGTATCACTTCGTGGAAGGACTGGACCATGGCACGCTTCTCCGACATTCTTTAAGACGGCAGCAGGCAACAGGGCGTCTTACCCTCGAAGAGATGGTGAGCACCGTCAACAACTACGCGGAAGCTGACGCAGCAGCCCAGATGGCGCTTGCGCTCAGGGACAGAGAACCTCCGATTCAGCAACCGCCACCACCGCCTCCCGCCGCCATCGTCGCAGCAGCACAACCACCTCCAGTCATCCTCAAGGCCGTTGCACCTCCACCGCCTGTCATTGAGGAAGTCCTGGCACCCTCTGACTCTGTCATTAACGCGCTCTATGCCGATTTCAGTGCAGATTCAGAGGAGATAGATTTCAGTCCAGAAGAGCTAGACTACGCTATGCAGGAGATGGAGGAGGAGTACTCGCGCGACGAGCAAGCCAACAATGCCGTCACGTCTCGAGGGGTGTTCGTCACCATTGGGACGACGATGGATGAAGATCAACCCGGACGAGCTCCGCCTACAGCGCTGGAAAAGGGTAAGGGGCCACTCATTGCTGCTGACGAGGGCTTGACGGCAGGAGTGGCAGGGGCGATGGCGGGGGAGGCGTCGCGATGCAGCATGTCCTTGATATTTTGAGAAGCCCCCGATGTTTTTGAGGTCTTCTTAAGGCTGGTCGTGGCTTTCTTCCTGAAACGTGCAAAATGCATAAGTACAGGAGCAAGACAGATATATATAGACAATGTCGGAGAATGAGAAGCTTACACAAGTGGGGGTGATTTGGCAAAGAGGATCCCAGTAACTTTTCTCTTTTCCGCCTCCAGGGCGGCGGTAGTCTTCTTGGAGGCACCACCCTCCGTCTTCTTCTTCTTGGCTCCGTCGGCAACGTCAGAGGTGGAGCTCTTCCGCTTCCGTGCCAACGGAACATCGTCATCGGACACGACCGTGACTTCCTTCATCTTTGGATCGTAGATTTGAGCAGCCAGATTGCCTTCCTCTAGATCGCTAAGCTGTTAAGGAAGAAATCACCGTGTCCGATAAGATGGTATTTTCAAGACGGAAGAACTGGAGTATATGACGTACACGGAAAATAAGTACCTACCTTTGGGCACTTGCCGTCTACGAACATGTCGTAGGTGATGGTGAAGCCACACCTCTTATCCTTCACCTTGACGATGTTGTTTAGGCGGAGCTTGACGAAGTCGCTCGAGAAGTTATCCACGGAGATGCGGAGACTATCCCTTCTGTCGCTGGTATACTCGTGCATGAGCTTCACGCGGTGCTGCAGAGGTTGGATTCGCCTGATGAACCAGCACATGGCTAGGTCCAAGCCGGTCAGACCCTTTATCTACAAACCACTCGATCCGCCTTATGGCCCGAGAAGCGTCGAGGTCGGAGGGAAGGGAGGCTTGGGATCTCCATGACGAAGCTTCATCGGCAGCTTCGTCAACGAAGTCCGGGTACATAACTTGTCGGCCAGACAGAGGGATGTCTGGGCCGTAAAAGTACGTCTGTTGCCAATTTTTGCAGGACTCGTGGCCGACGATGTCGGGGAACCGCCAGCCAGGTCGAATCTTGAAGCTTATGGTGCCACAGTTCCTAAGCTCTTCCTTGCTATGTCCGGCTTCATGTTTTACGGTGAAGAAGTACACAAAAAGGTCTAGCCTAGGCCTTATCCCTAGATATCCCTCGCAAAGTGCCGCGTAGTTGCTAAGCACTAAGATACTATTGGGGGAAAGGTTCTGGGGCTGGACCCTATAATGGTTCAAGACGGAGAGGAAGAAGTTGGAGATGGGCAGGGAGACGCCGCATACCAGTTGAGCTTTTAGGTACACCTTTTCTCCGGCTTGGGGAGAAGGTGTCACCTCTCCGGCCGGCGCCGCCCACCAGGCAAGCCCCTCCGTCACGGCGAGGTAGCCTTTGGCGACCATCTCTTGGATATCATAGTCTGTGATATCCGAGCCGCGCCAGTCGCCCTTGTGCGAGTCTGGTTCCTCCTCTAGTGGCTCTAGCGCCGCCAAATTTAGGTCACTGCCGGTGGACTCGATCACCGCCGACACAGGGATGACCAAACCTTCTGGGGCACACCGACGGAGCTCGCCGGCTTCTCCGCGGCTTCGCTCGACGCCTCCATTGATGGAGAAGTGCTGCTGCTAGCCATGGAGTGAGGATTGGGTGCGACTAGTGCAGATTGGAGCTAGGGTTTTTTCGAGAGTTATCGCGGAGAGCTCGAGGAGACACGCGGCTGGAGGAAGAAGATGATACGAGGAGAATGAGGTAAAAAGTGGAAATTTCCCCACGATTACTATTTATCATCCTCGACATCAAGATTCGTGCAGCTTGATCGGATGGTTGACACGTAGATGATGTGTTCGCGAACGTGCGCAGAAATTTCGCCACCTCTCCAACCGTCGTCGCCAACGGTTCGTCTCGCTCGTGCGGGAAAATCGGACATGATTGCGTTCTCTGCATGTGTGAGTTACGAGGCGTCGCTGACCTAAGCCTACGTCGTCCTAGCTGACATGGGTAGATGAGCCGTCACATCGAAGATTCCGACATAGACGGATCTAATCCGACTACGAAGTGTACGATGGAAGATTCAGCATTTCTCTGGCTTACAAGTTGAAGATGGAGAAAGTTTTGCAGGGTTCTTTGGGAGGACTACAAGATATTGCTTGACGATTTGCCGACATCCGACTAGACGGAGCATTCATCTGAAAAGGCAAGACGGCGCAAGATCTCGGAGTTCTCCGGGGGCTACTGTTGGGGATATGCTATATGGGTATCCTCATAGCATGTCACTTATCCGGATAACCCGGGTGGCCCATAGTTGGTAGCATGGCCTATGGCCTGCTGGGCGTCCCAGTTAGATGGATCCAGAAGGAAGGCCCACGCCGGATAAAGGAAGGCTACGGTGAAGTCACCAGCGTACCCGGAGCCTTGGAGTGCAAGATACACAAGACTAGTAATAGACAGTGTAGGACTCTATAACCTGTCCGGCTAGGACTTTTCCCTGTAACCCTAGGACCTGGCGACTATATAAGTCGGGCCTATGGGAGCCTTCAGGGCACAACTTCACACAACCTCGCACAGCGAACCTATCTCTGTAACTCGGCATATTGCCCTTATAGTGATTTATAGCAGGAGTAGGATTCCGCCACCATTGTGGGATCTGAACCTGGGTAAGCTGTGTTACCTAGTACCCGTCAACCGTCCGCCTTCCCCCACGTCTCTAAACACGCACTGTGAGGACCCCTCCATGGCGTACTCGTCGGCAATACCACGACACATGGGGTGGGGAGGGCTGGCTTGGTGTGTGTTTGGGGCAGCCCTCCCCCTCTATTATGAGAGGGGGGGCAGCCTTGGGAGGGGAGAGTTTGAATCCAAACCCAAACCCAAGTTGGATTGAAGGAAGGACTCTTTCCTTTTTCCACTAGGAAACCATTGTTCCAGTTTGACTTTTCAAACCTCCCTTTTGACTTTCAATTTAGAGCTTTAATTCTCTCTCGCAAATGCCCAAACCAAGTGACCTACTATATGATCCAATCATTCCACTTACCCATGACACATTCATGGACCATTCCCCTTCCGGTCCGGTGAACCTTCTAGACCCTTCTAGAACCTCTCCGATGAAAACATCGAAATCATTCCCGAACTCCGGAATCGGACTTTCCTTATATGAATCTTATTCTCCGGACCATTCCAGATCTCCTCGTGATATCCCGGATCCCATCCGAGACTCCGAACAACATTCGGTATCCCTACTAACATTCCATATCTACTAAACAACATCAAATCCTTAAGTGTGTCTCCCTATGGTTCGTGAATTATGCGGACATGACCGAGAAACTTCTCTGATCAATAACCACTATAGGAATCTGGAAATTCATATGGCTCCCACATATTTCTACGATTACTTTGCGATCGACTACATACGATACCAATTTCCCTTTGTCTCGCGATAGTTTAATTATCCGAGGTTTGATCGTCGGTATCTCTGCATACCTAGTTCAACCTCGTTACCAATAAGTACTCTTTTCTCATTCCCGTGATATGTGATCCCTTGTGAGCCAGTGACATGCTTGCAAGCCAATTGGATGACATTCCCTGCGAGGGCCCAGAGTATATCTATCCGTCATATGGATGGACAAATCCCACTCTTGATCCATGTGCCTCAACACATACTTTCCGAACACTCAATGCAACCTTTATAGCCACCCAATTATGGTGTGGTGTTTGATGTCATCAAAGCATCCTTCCGGTGATGGTGATTAGCATGATCTCATGGTCGAAGGAATTAGGTTACTATGTATCACAAAGCTTATAGAAAACGAACTATTGAATTGACTTGATCTTATTTCTACGCTTATCTATAGGAGTATGTCCATCATACCATTCTCCTAATGATATGATCTTGTTTTCAATAACATCACAATGTTCATGATCGGGAAACCATGATCATCTATCAACTAACAAGCTAGTATTACAAAGAGGCTTTACTAGGGACTCTAATTTAGTTTACAAATCATACAAGTATTAATGTTTCCGTTTAATACTATTATAGCATGAATGTAAACATTTATCATAAACACAAAGATATAATAATAACGACTTTTATTATTGCCTCTAGGGCATATCTCCAACAATGTTATCTTGAATACGGTCTAAGAGATCCCATGTAGCTTCTTCCTTTATACGTGTGAATGATCCAGCGCAAGAAGCATCTAGTAAATCTTTATCATGAAGAGGAAGCCTAGCATAAAAGTTATTGAGAATAATATTGTTAGGGAGTTCATGAATAGGACATTTAAGCATTAGTAACTTCAATCTCCCCCAAGCTTGAGCTGTACTCTCTCCATCAAGAGGCCAAAAGTTATATATAGGATTTCTATCCTTATGAATTTCACTGGGAGGAAAAAATTTAGAATAAAAGAGAGATGCCATCTCCTCCCATTCCATGGATTGTCCATTCTTCAGAAGCTTATACCATTCTTCAGTTCTCCCTTTCAAGGATATGGAGAGTAACTTCATCTTTACCTGTTAAGTTGTGATACCTGCACACTTAAACAAACCGCATAATTCATGGATAAAAAGCAAGTGATCACCAGGATGGATAGTTCCATCCCCAAAACAATAATTATCCATAACACGATTAACAATACTTGTAGGTATCTTAAAATGATCTATCTCAACAGGAGGTGGTTCATCTACTACCCTAGCAGTGGTAGTAGTTTTCCCAAACAGAAAACCAAGTGGGTTATCCATATTGGAAACAAAGTAACAAGCAGTAACAAAAGCAATACTCATAGTAAAATTTTCCCTTACCGGTTCCACTCTTCAATAGAGCTTCACTCCCCGGCAACAGCGCCAGAAAATAGTCTTGATGACCCACAAGTATAGGGGGTGTATCGTAGTACTTTCGATAAATAGGAGTGTCAATCCCAACGAGTAGCAGAAGGTGCTGAACAGTGGTATGGAGCAGGAAATCCCTGTGATACTTAGCAAACGGATTTTTAGTGGTTTTTTGACAAGGCAACAAAACAAGGAGCAAGTAACAAAGGTAACGAACAAACGGAGCAAGTGGCCCAATCCTTTCTTAGCAAAGGACAAGCCGGTGGAAATACTTATAAGGACCAAACGTTCTCGAGGACACATGGCAATTTTGTCAAGTGCTTTCGCTTCAAATAGCTGAGTACTCTTCTTTGGTGTTTGTAAGTGTTTTGTGGGTGAACATATGCTAACATACCGCCCTTCCTAGGACTAATACATAATTGTGATTAAACCCCCTGCAAACATCCGTAACTACATGAAAGTAATTAAGATATAAATCTAACCACAGCCTTAAACTCTGAGATCCTACGCTCCCTTATGCAAAGGTGTCCTAACGGGGGTTCAGGTTTCTATCACTCCGGCAACCCCACAATTAGTAGCCAAATACACAATGCATTCCCCTAGGCCCATAAATGGTGAAGTGTCATATAGTCGACGTTCACATGAAACCACTAGAAGAATAGAACCACAACTTAAATACTAAACCATTGAATAATAACTCATCACAGATTCACTACTAACAACATGACTAATCCATGTCCTCAAGAACTAGACGAACTACTCACAAGACATTATATGGATCAAGATCAAAGATGATATGATAATGGATAACAATATGAACATAAACAATAATCCAATGGTTCCACTCACAAGCATCAACTACAATAGTAATCAACACCGGAAAATTTTCGCCTAAGAACTAAAGCAATATCCAACACAATTGTTACAGCGGGACGGAGTGGTGATGATGGTGCTGGTGGAGATGATGGTGTGGATGATGATGATGATCCCGATGAAGCCTATCTTGATGACGATGTTGATGGCGATGGTCTCCCCTCTCCGGGAAGGAATCCCCCTGGCAGAAATCTGTTTGCCGGAGAGATCTTTCTCTCTCGGTGTTTTCCGCCCCACAGAGGCGGCGAAAATCTATCTATGGTCACTCTCCTGGTATTAGGGTTCCATCGGGAAGATATAGGCGAAGGGGTGGAGTCGGAGGCCGGGCAGGTGGGCCACACCTTTCCTAGGCACGGGGTCAGGTGGGCCCGCGACTAGGGGGTGTGGGCCCCCTGAGGCCCTTCTCCGTCCCTCCTTCTGACTTCCTTCGTCTTCTGGTAAAATAATATGTTTCCATATTTTTATGGTATTTTTCTGATCTTTCGAAATTGCACCGAAACGCCTTCTTTTCCATCAGAATCCAGACTCCGGCAGTCCATCCTCCAAGAATCATCCAACATGCATAAAAAGATGAAAAAGCCATAAGTAATACCTCATAATAAGACAAACATCAATGAATAGAGGTAAATTATGATATAGAAAGGTGATGCAAATTGGGCGTATCAGGGGTGTTCCTACCTTGGCCTCCAAGCGAGGTCGTGTGTGGCCCTTGCGTCCTAGGCTGAGCTGGTGGTCGGCCGGTAGGCGTGGAAGTGACGGAACTGGTAAAGCACGTGCCGAGAAGAGCGACGGCGCCATCGAAACAAACGGCGCTGCCGAAAGCGGCATCCATCGCCTCCTTCTTGATCATGTCGACGGCGCACCTGGCGGCACTCACTGTCAGCTCGTTGGCGTTGACTATCTTCTGGTTCGCCTGGAAGCGCCCATTCTCATCCCGGCGCTCCTTCTCGGGCCTGGAAGTGATGGCTCGAGCTCTCGCCGCTACCCGCCGGTGAGCGCGCTTCCCTGACTCAACTTTCCGCTCCGCCGATGTCATCTCCTTGACGAGCTTCTTTGCCCGGCCGTGCTTCTTGGCGACGGGAACGCCGGAGAGCGTAGCATCGGCCATGGCGGCGGGATCCATCGCCTTCCTTGCCTCTCCCGCCAGTGAAAATTTGAAAGAGGTTTTTTGAAGGAGAAGTGGTGTGGTTTCTGTGCCATTGGCGGAAGGGACTACCAAAGGTAGAGGGGGACGCGCGAGGACAAGCACGATGTCCGGATCGATCCAACTGAAACCAGATTTGGTGCATGAATGGGTCGATCCACGCATGTTTGTCCAGATGGGTCGTCGCGTTGCCGCCGCGCACCTGGCCGCCAGTCCGTCAGATAAGTTCAGACACGCACGAAGCGGATGGGTCAGCCTGGGTGGAGATGCCAGCCACATCATAGGCAAAAGGCGATTCAAACTGTGCTATGAGTTGGTTCGATACACTGCGCAACATTCACTCAAGCAGTTCCAAACTTGGTTCGCTTCTTTCCTGACACAAGCATACCCAAGCAATAAAAAAAGAAAGTCACGTCTAGATGGCAAGAATATAGGTCAGAAAAAATGTTTTCTTACAGTAACTGGGTCTCAGGTTACAATACGAACCAATTGTGCAGCAAAACGGGATCGGTTTTCTCTTTTTCACGCGTAGCACCACCAGTGTGTGGCTGGAACGATGTCTCGCATGGACACGACATGCCGCCAGGTTAGGCTGCACGTCTGAACCCTGTCGACAGCACAGTACGTGCGTTTGAACATTGATGATTCCCTCCCTCGGTCCCAGGTGGCAGCGTCCTGGGGTCAACGAGGCGGAGCAGAGCCCCGCGCAACTGGACCGGGTCGGCGTCGTGCCTGCCGACCTCCGGTGGCTCCACATTAGTGCACCGCCGGTGCCGTCACCGTCCATGGTAGCAGCTTAACAGCCAGGGGAGTGGTGCGGGAGCAGAGACAGCGACGGTTTAAGCATGGACACTGCAGATTAGTATTACAGGTAACGACACTGCGATGCCACTTGTGGGCACCGCTGTGGCTGTCTTTGCCGGTGAATGACCAGCTGATCGATACAATGCCCTTGAGATCATGGGACAGAGAACTTCTCCAATATCGTCCTTCCCTGCTTCCCCAAATCTCCAATCAGCCAGTCTCTATTTTGCACAGCGTATACTCCCTTCATCTAGAAATATAAGACTTTTAGCATGTGAAATGAATGTATCAAGACTATTTTTGTGTATAGATTTAAAGTGAACCCATGCAATAGACATCTAAATATATTCGCTTCGTAAAATTAAAATATTTTATATTTCGAAATGCAGGAGGTAGTTGTCAGCGTGTAGCTTTAGTCAATAATAGGTGACATGAAAACAAGCAGCAATGCTTCTCTTTTGCTATATTACTAACGGTGCTTAGGTACTCCTCATCGGCCCCTCTCTCCCCTCCCCGCAACAGTAAAAGGAAAGCTTTCCACCGGACCGGGCCGAACCCGAGCCTCTCCGGCGGCTTTGCCGGCCGGAGATGGCGGAGGGGAGGCGCCGGAGTAGTTTGTAGGTTAGGTTTGGGCTCTATGCCCGTAGTTTTGGAGCTTGGTTCAGATCTCGGCGGCCCGATCTGGATCTTTGGTCCTCGCTGCCGCTACTTCTCCTCTGGCCGGAGGAGCTCGCGTCGGAGAGGGGCGTCGTCTCCGCTTGAATAAGGCTGCTGTTGGTCTCCCTTTGCTGTGGATCTGCGACCCGGCGCTTCTCCACATCTGGCCGGCCGTGGTGGCGAAGAGGTGTGGGGTGCTTGGTGGTGTGCGGTGGTCGTTGCCTCTCCTGGCCGGCCGTGGTGGCGAGGAGGTGAGGTTTCGGCCCTGTTTCTTTTCAGCGGAGTGAGGCGGTTCTTCGGCTTCTTCTTCTCGGGGCGTTCTTGGTGTCGTTCGCCTGTTGTCGAGCCATGGAGGCACTCCTCACTGGCGGTGGCTGCTGATGGCGTTCCTGAAGTCGAAGCTGCTTGGGAGCATCTCTCCGGCGGGCTTCTGCGGCCAGATCCGTAGCCCCGCCGGACCAATAGGCTGAAGGGCAGTCGCTCCCTGCTGCTGGCTCCGTCCTTGGCAAGTTTTCGGCGGTGCTCCGGCTTGCCGCAGTCGTGGGCGTCATCGGTGTTGGGCAGGTGCTCCGTTGGACTTGATCGCGTTTCCTGCGGTCTTTTCGGGGTTCTCTTTGTAAAATTGCAGGGCTGCTTTGTAATTTTATTTTTCTTTGGGGTTGCTCCTGTAATTTGTACCTACACCGTTGATTTCAATGCAGCTTATCGGGTGCGTTTGCACCCGTAACCGTTCAAAAAAAAAGTTAAAACTGTGTAAAAAATACAAATCAAGAAAAACGATACTTTTCATAGCACATAGCAAATAACTGAGTCGCTGGACAAGGCACAGAGCTGTAAACGCTGTCAGCACATTTGGAGACTTCCAGAGCTTTTTTACAGTGCAAAAACAAGAACGAATGTCAGACATGCAATTCCCAATACAGATTAGATTCCACGACTGTTTAGAATATCCTCACCGGGTCGACCCATTCGACCCATTCGACCATTGGCGGTCCGAATCAATCCGCGCGGATGCCTGGACAATAAAAACCTGATCCTGCGGTTCAACCCAAACACTACTCATGTTTCTAGTCCAAATATGAGCTGGAAATGCATCAGCCGGAACGCGACGCAGACAACGTGTGTCCTCAGAGAATGTCCGTGCAAGGGCCCGCCTAGCAGTGATCGGGCCCGCTATGACGCCGCCATGTGGGGCCGCAACCTCACCCATGACCGTCTCCCGACGACGGGAAAGGGTTTCGCCGCCACTGGTTCCGCCACCTTTTCACGCCTGTTCTTACTGGTTCCCGCTGTTTCTAGTAGGTTCCCGACGCTTCGCGCGGGATTTCCTGCTGGAGTGACTCGGCTATAAAAAGGGGGAGCCCCGTGGAGTAGCGGCGCAACACCGCACCTTCAAAAACAGGCATGCCTAATCGCCCTCTTCCTTCCAGCACCCCTCATAGCCCACCTGATGGCCGCCCTCTTCCTTCCAGCACCCCTCGCAACCCACCAGATGGCCGCCCTCTTCCTCCCATCACCCCTCACAACCCACACGCTGGCCGCCCTCTTCCTCCTTCCCACCTCGCAACCCACCTAATGACCACGCCATCGATGACAACATCTCCAACAATAAGGAGGATAACGACGGTGTGGCGCCACAACAGCGAAGGCCCTGCGGGCTGTCACCGCCATACTAAGGTTTGGTTAAGCGAACCACCGACGAACGCTTCAGTTTCAACATCCTCCACCACGTCTTCTATCCGCATCACATCCGGCGGCAAGAACTCCAGGACGTGCATGTTGACTGCTTGCGCGCCTTCCGTGCCAACCTCGGCGACCCGGCCCTACATGCCCACCTCAACCGAGCTCGGGAGGAGGTTGAGATAGAGAAGGCGATCTTCCTCTCTCTCGAAGATGAGTGGGGCCTCAATGAGCCATTGTCGATCCCTTCTAACGAGCGAACCTATAGGCGCCGCCTTGGCGCCCACCCGCGCCCATGACGCCGCTGCACCAGTAGGACCACCACCACCACCACTGCTATCTACCGGGGCCATGGTCGCTGCCAGTGTCTATCAACCTCTCCAACGAGCCAGATGACTAGGTGTCGCCACCGCCTCCGCCGCCAACGTCGTGTCAATCACCATATATCCTAAAACCGTAGATAGGGTTTATTTTAATTATGTTCTTTTATTTTCTTTATGTAAATTAAGACTATTTGTGTAATATATCTAAGTTTTTTAATGTTTGTATTTCACGGGAAAAAATGGGTTGTGTCCGCTGAGGGCACCCCAACCCAAATGGACAGATGCCAAAATGGCATGTTTTAATGTGCATGTGCCAACCCAAACAAATCGATCTAGGAAACTCTTGTGTGTCTGAAATAGGTCGGTCTGGTGGAGATGTTCCTAGACTTTCACCGTTCTCATAAAAAATGAACCATTCATTAGTACTTCATGAAGCAACAATAGATTCAATTGCATTTACTTGCTTCAGGTTCAGACTTTCATCCTTTGCAGCAAAACAACAACATTCAGCTATTCATGATACTAAAATAGAATCACAAAAAACATAATCTCCAATACTGAATCCATGGGTATTCACACTACACCCTGATGGCTCGCTAATTCATGAGGGGTTGGGGGACTAATATTGGTGCGGCTCTGTGAAGATAGAAGGCATCCATTCTGAGCGAGATTCAGACCCTAGACCACACAGCTAGCCGACAACCAGGGGATCTCTAATGAAGATTGTTGTGTGTCGCTACACCTTGGAATCTTCCTTGATGGAGATTTATAAAGGGGAAGAGAATTTTTGGCGCCAAAGAAGCCGAAAGAACTGTTTACTCGAGGGTGATGCTAACACGACCTATTTTTGTGTGATTGCCAATGGCAGACATAGGAAATGCTCTATCCCATGCCCGTGGGATAATGAGAGGCTCATTGAGGACCATGGGAAACTATCTGCCAATATATACTCCTTTTACAAGGATCTTTTCTCGGAAGGAACTTGCTCAGGGGGCGTGTTAGCAGACGACTTTTGGACAGGTGATGCCAGAGTCACTTCTAACAAGAATGTGGATCTCACTGCTAACGACTTTTGGAAGAGGTGGAGCGGGCGATTAGATTGATGAAAGCCAACTCGGACCCATACCTGGATGGCCTTCTCGTAGCTTTCTTCCAGACCTTCTGGGGATTTGTTTAGGAGGTCATCATTCCTATGTTCTAGGAGTTCTACTCCGAAACACTAGTTATGTCCCGCCTGAACTTTGGTGTGATTACCTTGATTCCCAAAGTAGTGGGAGCCATGGACATCCGCCAATTTAAACTGATCACAGTTCATTTTTTATTCAACTGACCGAGACTAGCAAATCAATCTTTTTGAAGAACTCAACTTTCAGACAATCCAACACATCTTCGCCAAGGTCTACACCTTATGAATTTTCCCGGTTAAGCAGCGCCTGACCCATGCATATAAGTTTGTAGGGTTCATTGCATGGAAAACAAAAAAATTCTATCGCAAGAACGCATAAAACCAAGATCCAATCTATGGAAAAGCCAAGATCTAATATACGAGATCGGTGAAATGAGATTGTAGAGAACTAACCCTTGTAGATCCAACGCATTTAACGAGATCGGATTCTCATGGTTGATGTAGTCGATCACTTGCCGGTCTCAAGATCGTATAGATGATCCTTTCGGCGTCGTGTTCCAGCAGCGCTTCCGCAGCCGATCAAATGTATGGTAGTCGATGAATACCTTCCTCTCTTGTTCCAGCAGGGCATTGGAGGTTGTAGATCTACTCGGAATCCCGATAGCACGACGGTGTGGTGGTGATGGAGGAGGAGGAGCAATTTTTGCAGGGCTTCGCCTAAGCCTGGAGAAGGACGGTGGACGAGAAAGAAGAGAGGGGGCGGCTAGGGTTAGGCGCCAATAGACAAGGGTTAAGCGCCAATGGACAAGGTTGTGGGGGGTGCGCCCCCACCCCTCATTATATAGGTGGGGGCGGCCTGCCAAGGGTTTCCAGCCCATGCCGTGTCCCCCCCAACTCGGCCACAAAGGGAAGAGCTTGAAACCTTTTCCACCAAGTCTTCCTTCTTACCAAAAACTAGATTTTGACTTTTCAAACTAGGATTTGACTATTCAAACTAGGGTTTGACCCTTTTACTAGTCTTGGCCAAATTGGCTCTTTAGGGTTTGGTGCGGCTGGCCCCTACAGCATGCTACTGTCCAAGTGACCTCCTCCCGGGGTGGTGGAACCACTGGTGGTCTCTCTAGAACATTCTATAAGTATTCGGTCAAAACACCGAAACTTTTTCCTAACCTAGGATAACCACTTTCCTTATATGAATCTTATTCTTCGGACCATTCTAGATCTCCTAGTGATGTCCTGGATCCAATCCGAGACTCCGAACAACATTCGGTCTCCAACTCATATTCCATATCTACCTAAACAACATCGAATCCTTAAGTGTGTCCCCCTACGGTTTGTGAACTATGTAGACATAATCGAGACACCTCTCCGATCAATAACCAATAGAGGTATCTGGAAATCCATATGGCACCCACATATTTCAACGATGACTTGGTGATTGAATGAACCATTTACATACGATACCAATTCCCTTTGTCACGCGATACTTTATTTATCCGATGTTTGATCATTGGTATCTCTTATACCTTGTTCAACCTCATTACTGATAAGTATTCTTTACTCGTACTGTGATGTGATATCCCTTGTGACCTAGTCACATTCTTGCAAGCCAATTGGATGACACTACACCGAGAGGGCCCAGAGTATATCTATCCATCATATGGATGGACAAACCCCACTCTTGATCCATGCGCTTCAACGCATACTTCCAGAATACCTAATGCCACCTTTATAACCATCCAGTTACGGAAGTGGCGTTTGATGTTATCAAAGCACTCATCCGGTGATGGTGATTAACATGATCTCATGGTCGAAGGATTAGGTTACTATATATATGAAAGCTTGTAGCAAACAAACTCTAAATGACTTGATCTTATGCTATGCTAACTATATAAGTGTGTCCATCAAATCATTCTCCTAATGATATGATCTTGTTATTAATAACATATAATGTCCATGATCAGGAAACCATGATCATCTATTAATCAGCAAGCTAGCTTAACAAGAGTCTTACTAGGGAGTCTTTTATGTTTACAACACACACAAGTATTAATGTTTCCTGTTAATACAGTTATAGAATGGGATGTAAAAATTTATCATAAACACAAAGATATAATAATAACCACTTTATTATTGCCTCCTGGGCATATCTACAACAGTCTCCCACTTGCACTAGAGTCAATAATCTAGTTTGGAAAAACGTGTGCATTCAACAACTATGGCTTTCTGGTGTTGTATATACACGATTGCTAGTGGTAAACTTAATCTTCGGATCTGACACTTCCAGGTCCATGTGTATTTGCATGTCTTTGCGTCTCTATGCATCACTCATTCTCTAATGAGATGGCATTGTATAAATTTGGTCATTTGGCGAGACCTTTTAGTTCCTTGGGGTTAAACCATGTCAGATACAATTGTCGTACAATATATCTTCATAGTACTAGCTCGCTGTGAACCACACCTAGTTTGATAACAAAGTACTTGACATAAATGCCCTCTTTTGCTGCTACAACAGCAGTCATATACTTAGCCTTTTGTTATAGTATCTGTCATAATGTCTTAACTTTGGAACTCATCCAAATCCGTTATGGAATATCCTTTCCATTACATTGTGCCACCCATAGTTTAAATTGAGATAAACTTAATTTGTACCTTGTGACAAGACTAGTATCAATGTAATAATTTACAATGAACTATTTTTCACCTCTACATAAATAACATATTCTTAGTTCTTCCAAAGATCATAAGGATATCCTTATTGTCATCCAATTATTATCTTATGAATCATTCTGGTATATGCTCATAACATTGAGAGCATAGGACATATCTGGATGTGTACATATCATAATATGATTGATCAAAATATTCTTGTGATTTCACTCACCAAGTGTCAAAACACTTGAATCTTGATTCAATCCTTCCTATGCGACAAGTACCTTTCTTGTCGTTTCTATATTGAATTCATTCAATATCTCATCTATGTACATTTGGCACAACCATATTAGCGTCTCAATCTATCCATATATACATTGATACCTAATATCCGAGTTTTGCCTATGTCTTTCATCGAAATGAAATTCTTAACCCGTGTCAATAAAAGATACATCATTTCCAATCAACAATATTTCTTTCACATAATGCACTAAAAATATGTATTAGCACTCCCACTTAATTTCTTGCAAATGCAAGCATCTTCATCGTCTCCGATGAAATTAAAACTCTTTTAACAGTTTCATCACGGTGAAGATTCCAACTCCGTGATGCTTACTTCAACCACTGAAGTTTGCATGCGACTTTAGCATCCTTTGAATTAACAAAACCCTTTCGATCGTGTCATGCACACGTCCTAGGTAACCATTCTATTAGAAGAACCTTGTTTTGTATATTCAACTACCATATACCAAAAGTATATGTAGTGGTTTCTACATAAATCCGTCCAGACTAAATATCGCTATGAAAGATTAAATCTTGTCATAATCAACTCCTTGAACATTGTCGTGAACTCTTTGCCGACATGTCGAATATTTCATAGATGTGAAACATCCATGTCTATTTCTTTATAGATCCAAATACGAATGTAAGGTCATACACCTTTCTAGAGGGTCTTCCAAGTTCAAAGCTTTATTTCTCGTGTATGGAACTATCACAGTTTTTATGGCTTCAAGCCATTTGATGGAGTCAGGGCCCATCATTGCTTCTTTTCATACCGTCAGTTCATCATTGTCAAACAACAATGATTTACTCTCAAATCCTAGTATTTGATTGTTTACCCGACCTAATTGGTTCAATAGGAACTGTAAGATCCCACCTTTATAATGGTAAAGATCCCTGTGATTGCAATGCTAGTCCCTGGATCAATGCTAGCATCCACAGTTTAAGATGAAGTACACCGATACAAAGGTCATTATTACATATCATTCCAGAGAGAAACATAGTCTTTTACAACTCCATGGCCACAAGCCTAATACAAGAGTTCAAATCTAGAATAATATAAATAAGTCTTCATCTTCATGTGCCATAGGCAAGCATGTTGAGTGTAGACTCATAACCCCTAATCATCATCAGAGTAACCTGCAACATCACAAGTTACAGCCACAGCGGGTCAATACATTGGAATAGTATTGGCAAGTGATACCTTAGTAGAATATTAGCATCTAGATACTACATGAATTTGGCTAAGTGTAGCTTAGGCTTACTTTGCTCAAAATAGGTTTTACCTATCAGTTGAAAACACTAAGTTTTTCTTTGACAAAACTTTCCCAAGGAACCACCAATAGAAATTGGTGAACCTTCACCCTTGTTCAACCACAATTTTTAACTTAGAAAATTGGGATGAGGAGATTATTGATAGATTCCATGTCTTGATGCTCAAGTTGTCCAATACCAGGGACATGGCTAAGTACTTAGATTCTTCCATCTGCAGAGGTTGTGCACTTTCCCCACAAGACTTGATTTTCACCAAGACAGGACCTTTCAGAAGCCTTCCCTTAGACCAAATGGATGCGTTCCAACCTATCATCCTACTACCACCAACTGTCCAAATGGATAAGTTATTGCAACCTATATGATCCAGGAAGAGCCCATAATGCCATGTGGCTGCACTAGAAGCTTCTTAACATTTGGCATCTCAAATCCCTTTGTTCCTGGGTGGCTTTCCACAAGTGAGATACACAAGGTAAACCATAGAAATGGGCCTTGTGTAACCACTCAACACAAACCATTCCTTCCATTCCACCCAGGTGTTTCATTCACTTATTTGTTTTATTAAGCAAAAAACAAGTCAATGACTTAGAAATATTTCACATAGCATGAATATATAATCCACCCTTGGTTGCTACTAGCTAGGCTAAGCATGGCAATAGTAAGCATCTTAACTTAGTGGAAATTCTAAAAATTCTACAACTAGGATTTCCCAAGCATAGCATATAGATACTTATCAAAATATTCATGCAGAGTCCTATTCAAAATATTTCTAATGCATAGGTGAAAATACAGGGATAAAAACATGAAGCACCACTTGCCTTCGTAGTTTGGGGAGTATAAACAATCTTCACAACCACAATCTCTATTAGCACCAAAATCTACACATAAAATAATGGCACCAAAATCACATAACAAAATATACAAACAAAAAATATATGAATGTATGCAAATGCCATGTGATGATTTTTTTCTACACCAAACAAGACAAGTATACAGTACTGAAACATAAACAAGACCAAGATACTCAAAATAAACTTTATTTGATCTTTAAAACATTTTTCAAATAATTTCCATACTCAAATTAAGCCTACAAATGTCTCTGCAAAAATAACCATTTTTATAGAGGCAAAACATTAAACACATTGCATAAAAAGATAGAATTCTTTCTCCTGATTGCAATGATATAAAATTTGTAAAATTTGAACGTGTGGATCAAAAGTTATGAATTTTACAAGTTTGAAACACTAATAGATCTAATTCAGATTTTAAAACAAAGAACTGGCCACGCGTCATGTCCTGATTGGTTGATACCGTTTCGCACCGGATCACACTCGCGGGCCGTTAGATCTAACTTAACACGCACGGTCCAGATCAACACATACCGCTTCGCTTCAGATCTAATCCTAAGCGCTGGATCTAGATCCTACGACTACTGATCAAACGACCATAGATGGGCGGCGCCAGCGGCGGCGGTGCGGCGGCGCGGCTCTGTCAGAGAGGTTGCCGGCGATTTAGATCGCGCGGGGAGGAGTGGAGATGCTTACCGTGCTCGTGGGACTACAGTGAAGCTCAAGGTGGGGTCAGATACTTGGGGGGCGCACGAACTTGGCTGCTATTGCTCGTCGGAGTGAAGCCTGACGTCGGGCACGGCTGTTCGTCATTGTTGCCGGTGTTGTAGATCATTTCAGAGACAAACAAGTGGAGCGTTAGATGCGGGGAGCAACACTGGTCATGTGAGTATCAGAGAGAGGGAAAGGCGTGCTCGGGACTAACCAGATTTACTCGCCGGAGTTGAGTGCCTCGTCGGGTTTGCTCAGTCGTCGACGTTGCCAACGCTCGGGGTCGTCCTAGCACACAGCAGTGGTGTCAATCGAAGCGCAAGGATGCAGTGGTTGTTCTGGAGAAGCTAGGAGTCAAGGGGAGCAGAGAGCTCACCGGAATCAGACGTCAGAGTTCATCGGGACAGCGGCGAGGTTTGGTGAAATTCGAGCAGCCTGGTGGCGGAGCGAGCGAGTGGTGTGAGGGGAAAGGTGCGGAGAGGGGAGGGGATTAAGTAGCCAGAGCAGGGGCGGATATTACGCACGCATTCATCGCCATTTAATCAAATTGAAATCGCGGCAGTGAAGAGGGAGGAAACGGGCGGCGACGGCGTCTGCGCGCGGAGTTTGGGGAAGAAGGTGCTGATGTGGAGAGGGTCCACCGATCAGTGACTGCAGGGTAAGTCTGCGTCGCGTGAGAGAGAGAGAGAGAGAAGAACCCCGGGTGGGCTTAGTGGGCTGGGTCTGCTGTTGGGCTGAAATGCTAGCGTAGGCCCTTTTCCATTTCTTTACTCTTTTTCTTTTTCGATTCGATTTTCAGGAAACAAATTCAAATGAAATCAAATGTGTTTGATTTCAAACTTGTTCTAGATTTTTGTAAAATGAAGTCTGCATCTTTTTGAGTATAAAACCATGTTGTCTCACTAGACTTGCTTGGTTCCTTTGAAATTTTAAAAATAAACAGTGCCTTAACACAAGATTTAATAAAGATATGAAAATGGTTTTAACCCATATTTTGTTTTGGAAAATTTGTCCAAGTCTTTGAACACAATCAAACCAACTCATGAACAAACAATCTTGGCTTGAAACAAATAATCTCTTACTAGAGAGTAGCATTGGATCAATGCATGTTTACATAAAATAATAAGCACCCAAATACTTTTGTTTTTGTAATGACTTTGAAATGATCCCTAAATGATTATGAATTCATGGATGATATGCAAAGCTTTGAAATCATGATTTTAGGGATGTTACAGGAACTTAGAACTCTGTGACCACAACCTTTGAGGCACGCGAGCTATGAGAATTGTTGCTGCCTCCGGGACACTTTCTAGCGCTGTGCAAATTAGCACATATTAGCTAAAGTTCAATAATTTTATCAAAGTTCTATTGTCCCTCCACTTAACTTTTCACGAAAAATTCCTTCTCAAGAAACATAACGTTCTAAGCGACAAACACTTTTGTCTTCGGTGTTATGGAGGAATACCCAACGGTTATTCTAAATAATATACAAAGACATGCTCATCCAACTTTGGTTGTAACTATCTTACTTATGCCTAGCATACCAAAGTTTGAGAAAGGACAACTTGGGTTTTATCCCAGACCATAACTTATACGGTGTCATTTCAACGGATCACAATGGTGCTCTTTTCAGTGTAAACGCAGTAGTCACTAAAGCTTTTAATCTTTAAAGTACAATGGCATTTTTATAACTAGCACCTTTGATCTCACCATGCCAAACAAGGTTTCATTACATATCTCGAACACTCCGTACTCCTATGGTTTATCGGGAAATGCAAATCCATGGAACGATTCCTCAAATATTAGGTGTTTTGCTAAACTTGTAATTCAAATATCTTCCTTTATGATCCAATCATAAATTCTTTATTTTCTTATTACAATGATTTTCCACTTCATCTTGAAAGTATTTGAACATTTTCAAATATTTCACACTTCTTCCCCATTAAGTAAATATGCACGTATATTCACTCAAATTTCTGGAGATAGCATATGAAGTTGAAATCCATCGCTCATGACTACACATAATGGACTACGTACATCAATATGTACAAATTCCAATAAGTTACTCATCCGTTCTAGGAAAGTCTCACAAGCATTGTTTGATCAAAAATCAAAAACTCCAAAATTCCATCAACATGGAGTTTCTACATGTTTTCTTTCCAATATAATTCAAATGGTGATGTCACTTCTTAAGTGATCTTCCAATCATTTGTCTTTATACATTTTTAGCATTAGTTTTATGGACGTGATTTCTCCAACCAGATTTGTAAATCATCCATCTTACATGGAATACCATAATTATTTGAACAACATATTGTTCTCATAATACCTGATCGAAATAAAAATTATTGAAACAAATCTTAAAGGTAAGATTTAATGTCAACGAGAAACACAACAACACCTTGTTTGTTTTTGATGAATACCATCACATATTCTCTTGCTGGTTACTTAGGCCATTGCAGTTCTTGAATTGCTTTGTCCTGTATGACATTTCACACCAACCAATTCGGTATCCAATACCCAAGAACCAGATTGTTTAACAAGCAAAGAATACAACCATAACATGTATACCTTCTATATACCTAAGTTGGACATTTCCAACCTTTTATCTTTCCACCAAATATTTCAAAGATCCTCTTTCAGCATTTCCTTTACCTCTTAAAAGAATCTATCAATATCAACAGTGGCATCATACATATGACACATAGTCCAAAATGTGTATAGTCAAATACTAATACCTTTGGACTTGCACTTTGAAGTAGATACTCAAATTTTTGGCGTTCTTTGTAAATCCATTCTTTAGTAATCTTTCAATGTAGTTGACGAGGTTCGATCCCATCAATGCCCATTATTATGGACTTGGGTTTTGGAGAAGATGGGGATGCTGGAAGTCATGGAACGGTTAACAGACAAGCAATACAGGGACACGAGATTTACCCAGGTTCAGGCCCCCGGAGGGAAAACCCCCAAAGGCCACACCTTTGTACAAACTCTTGAAGAAAACCGACAAATTTGTCTGGACTCAGGAAGCCGAAACTGCCCTACAAAGTTTGAAAGATCTACTTTCAAACCCACCAGTTCTCGCAGCGCCAGAACCTCAGGAACCTATGTTACTCTACATTGAAGCAACCAACAAGGTCATAAGTGTGGTAACAGTAGTCGGGCGCAAGGAAGAAGGCTGATGACGCCCAGCACTGTCGTGGGACGCTTCGTTGGAAACCCAAAGAGCAAGGTGTGATGAGCACAACGGCAATTTTCCCACTGTAAGAAACTGAGGTTATCGAACCAGTAGGAGGAAGGAAACGTCTCAAAGGTGTTGCAAGCAATGTGAAAATCTACACAACAAACTCAAGACTTTGCCCCAACGAATCAGTGAGGTTGTCAAGCTCACTGGTTTGTTGTAACAAAGGATTAAACGTATGGTGTGGAAGGTAATGGTTTGCAGCAAGTAAACAAGTAATAGTGGAGGACGTATCAATGGTAAAGATTGGACCGGGGTCCATAGTTCACTAGAGGTGCTCTCCTTAGATAAACAACATGTCATGAAGGGTAAACAAATTATAGCAGGGCAATTGACAGGAACTGAGCAAGGCATAACAATGCAATACCAGACAAAAAGATCCTATGAGATTCGATCGGGCAATACAACAATATACATAGACCGACATCCAACTGCATCTATGACTAGAAGTCCACCTTCAGGTTATCATCCGAACCCCCTCCAGTATTAAGTTGCAAGCAACAGAAAACTGCTTTAAGCAAAGTGTGTAAGGTAAACAATCCACTTGTTCTATGAACAAGAGACCGTTGTTTTCTCCCTAGTGGCAACATCACATCTAAAACCGAAGAGATTTCTGTCACTTCCCTTGGAAACTAGAGGCATGTACCCACTATCGAGCATAAATACCCCCTCTTGGAGTCACTAGCAACTATTTGGCCAAGATAGCTACTAACAATGGAGAGCATGCAAGATCACAAACAACAGACATGACAGAATCATAAATACAAAACCATTAATGAATCTGACATAGTAATCTCAATATCCATCGGATCCCTGCAAACACAACATGCATGATTACAAATAGATTAGATCTTAATCATGAACGGATCTCACAAGATCTATACATGAAAGCACAAGGAGGAGATACAACCCTCTAGCTACTACATGGACCCATAGTCCAAGGTGGAACTACTCACGCTTCATATTGGAGGCTGACATGATGAAGAAGAAGGCCTCCGGGATGATCTCCCCTCCAACAGGGTGCCAGGAAGAACTTCAGACCCCCCCAGATATAGGGACGACGGTGGCGGCGGCTACAGAAGGTTTCGTGGAGTTTTGATTGGGTGCCTAGGGTTTCTGTATCGGGGGCTTCTTATAGGCGAAGAGGCGAGGCTGGGAGGCTGCCAGGGCCCCACACTCTACCTAGGCGTGGGGTGGGCCCACCCGCGCCTAGGGGGGTCTGGCCGCCCTGGTTTGCGTCTCCGTCTCGTCTTCTGGATTCGTGTCCCCCACGGTAAAATATGGACTTTGGCTTTTGTCCCGTCCAATTGCGAGAATATTGATTTTCTGCCTTTTTGGAACCAAAAACAGAAGAAAACAGGCAACTGGCACTGTGGCAACTTTTTAATAGGTTAGTTCCAGAAAAGATATAAAAACACCTCAAAGTGTAGATAAAGCAAATCAAAGTAGATACTAAACAAGCATGGAGCATCAAAAATTATAGATACGTTTTCGACATATCAAGCATCCCCGAGCTTAACTCCTGCTCGTCCTCGAGTAGGTAAGTGATAAAAATAATAATTTTTGAGGTGACATGCATCGTCAAAACCAAGATCAAACCATTTGCAAGCATTGAAAGCTGGGAACAAAGAACTCTAAACATGTGCATGAAAGATGTAGTTCTAACAATAGGACATAGTAACTATGCATGAAACATGAAAGGCCACAAACAAAGATCATGACTAACATGCATTGCAAAACGTTTGTTTGTTTCACATACAGAAAACATGGCATAGTGGCATTCAGCTTTGAAAGAACATGTTGGGCCCCCATGTGTGGTTTTGGTAATTAATGACAATCTTTATGGACTAATGTGTGTATTAAGTTATACTTGTAGGATTTGTCCATTGGCATCGCTTGGAGCATGTGTTGGCTTCAAGGTCGATGAAATGCAAAGAAGATATGTTGGGAAAGCTCAATATGCGAGGTCGATGATGAGGAATTAAAATAGGCGTTCCATCTTGAGAAGGGCAAGACCGTCTACATCGAGCTCAAGTGGAATGCTCAAGGAAAAGGTATAATCTTGATAGGTTTTTCCCTTTTGCCGGCCTCTTGTTGTGTGTAGGAGATCGGGTTTAGGATAGATAACCGTATTATTAAGAGGGGCTCTCGTATGAGTAATTCGGTCATGTCGTTCGGAGAGAGCTCAAACCTTTGCATACTTGCATCATCGTATTTGGTTGTTATTTGGTCTTACCCATGTGAGGATATAGAGCTTGTGGTAATCTCCATAACAAGCTCTTGATCATCAAAATCGGATCTCCCATATATATCTTGTTGCGATTTTGATTTATGCGGCTTTTCGGTTTCTCACCAAGTGGGGTATATCACATTATTCTACTTGATACTTTCTCACTTGTGGAAAGCCCTTGTTGTCCTCTATCCAACGCAATTTGAATCGGGTCAATCGGAGCTACCGTTTAAAAGTTATGACCGTTTGAATATTGGTTGTTATTCGTTTTAAAAAGAAAAGGAAAAAGTTGTTTTCTGGGCCGTCCGGTACTACCGGGCCCAGTACCGGACGTGCCTGGCGCACGCGGCCCATTTTATGTCTGGCCTGGTACCTCTTTCCGGTCCTACCGGACCGGCCCGGTAGTACCGCCCAGGTGGGCCGGTACTACTGGTCGGCCCAGTTTTATTTGCCCGATTATTTTTTCCAGATCCAGATCTCACTGGGCCTTCTCGCTGCGCTCGCCTCGCTCGCTCGCGTGCATCCCGCAGTTGCCGCTCGCCCCGCGCCCGCCTCGCGTTGCGCGCTGCAGCGTTGACCGCATAGCTGCCGCACGTCCCGCGCGCTGCCTCTGCCGCCTGCGGGCCCCGCGTCCCTTGCGCTGCGCGAGCGCTGCCGCTGCGCGCGTGGCCTGCCGCTGCGCTGCTGCGCACTGCAGCCGCTGCGCTGCACTGCAGCTGCTGGCCGCTGGCTGCTTGCATGCGCGCGCGTCTGCCGAGCCGCTGCTGCATGCTTGGTGCTGCCGCGTGAGCTGGGGCCCGCCGCCCCTGCGCTGCTGCTGCACTTGCAGCTGCCCCCACTCCCCCACATGCGCTGTCACCATCTGCTGCTGCGCCACTTGCTGCTGCGCGCGTTTCTACTGCTCCGCTTTTCCTGGCGTTTTTTGTATTGGTTCCGGTAGTACCGGACAAATCCGGTACTACCGGTCCGTCCAGAAAAATAGCTCCAACGGCCATATTTTCTGGGCCCTCTATTTAAGCTTCGCCCGTTTTCAGTTTAGAAAACCCCTCTATTATCTATTAGGCTAAACTTTGTCCACACTTGCTCTAGATCTTGAAGCTTGCCTAATCTTTTCCCTCCGATGATTCTTTGCTCATATTTGAGTGGAAAAGAGAGGAGATCTAGCCCCACGTTTTGACCTAACCGATTCATCTCTTTGTGAGTGCATCTTTGGGGATCTAGATTTTGGGGGATTTTGTGTCTCTCTTTGATTCCTCATCTCTTGTTCCCCCAATAGCTTTAGTAGCTTTGTTGGAACTTGAGAGTGAGGGATTTGGGCATCTTTGTGGTGTTCTTGCCATTTGCATTTGGTGCATCGGTTTGAGTTCTCCTCGGAGAATTTGGTTTGATTTACTCATTGGATCTTGTCCCTCTTGGGTTCTTGGAACCCTAGACGGTTTGTGGCCTTGGTGGCATTGTGGCCTTTTGTGGCATTTGTTGGGAGCCTCCAATTAAGTTGTGGAGTTGTGCCCCAACCTTGTGAGAGGTTCCGGTTGCCACCGACAAGTGCACCGATAGTGGAAGCGTGGATCGATCCCATTGGGTTGAGATTCACCGGAGAATAAGGGAGGCCTTTTGTGGCGTTGGTGGTTTGATACCACCCCCTCTCCAAACGAGACGTACTCCGTGTTGGGAGGAACTCGGTAAAATATCGGTGTCCCCGCGTGCCTCGGTTATCTCTATACCCGAGCTCTTTACTTATGCACTTTACATTGTGATAGCCTTCGTGCTTGAAGTAATATATATCTTGCTATCACTTTGTTGCTTGTATTGCTTAGCATAAGTTGTTGGTGCACATAGGTAAACCTTAGTTGTTTCTAGGTTGTGCTTTACAAAGTAAACACTAGTTTTATTCCGCCTTTGTTGAGCCAGTCTAGGAAAAGTTTTAATCTCCTATTCACCCCCCTCTAGGCGACATCCGTATCCTTTCAAGCTTTTTCCTCATAGAGTAGCAAATAGATGCATAGGACACCTTCAATGTTCACAAGGGTGGCTAGAAACAAGTAATATCACAATATGCATCAATCAGTAAGTTTTGGGACACTACACAGAATGACAACTATGCTCTCTTAATGGTGCCTAAAAGTAGAAGGTGGAGACTCAAATAATGGTGAAAGAAAGGTCTTTTATAAAGGAAGCAGGGATTTCAAGTTTCAAAAAGAGCTTCCAAAAATTATGGTACTTGTTATCTTTCAGCCCTCATTGCCCCTATCATAAGCATCTTGAAGTGATTAAGGTTAAAGTGAACAAACTATGGAGTATATGCTTGACAAAGTATAAGTTGGCAATCTCAAGTCCCTTGAATACGAGAACCTGTAAGTACATGCTACTCAACTTCAGTCACATGTAAGTTCTTAGCATTGTAAGTACATGCATATCATAGAGAACCGCCAACGGGGTACCCCTTGCACATGGTACATGAGCTATCCCATAACCAAAATGACAAGGCAAGCAGACAATGAGCATCTCAGCAATATTTTTATTTACTATATGCATAGCTTTTTATTGAGGATGCTTCATAGATAGCTCACTATGGTGATGCTGCAAGTTTCCACCATGATTAGGCATGGCTTAGGCTAGCGGCCCAGGCATTTCTCTAACACAAAATACATACTCCATGGACTTACAAGTTCCCTCTTTATTTCACACTGGTGACATCCATAGACAAAAGAGCATGATATCAACTGAGTACAAAGTACAAGTGCAATGTTGAAAATGTTCCCCGTGACAGAACAGTTCGGCTAATTCCAACGTATAAGTGCAAGAATATACAACATAGATGACACAATGGTTCAAGTTTATTTGGGGAAAAGAATATAAAGTGTGTCATAAAGTTTGTGAGGGCTTTAATCACTAAGTTTTCACATAACAAAATAGTTTTTATTTGGAAGATAGTTGAAAACAAGAATATACTTGGAATAGTGCAACACACCATGCATAGGAGTTTATAGTGGACACTTTGGAATAACTTGGTTTCTTGGGAGTTGGAAGCATGAGTAGAACTTACTCATACAAGTGGAGGCTAGCAAAATACTGGGAGCAACCAACTAAGAGAGAAATAATGGCCATAATCATGAAGAGCAACAAAACATTACTAATCAAAGCATAGAGTGGTACTACAAGTCAAGAACTAAATGATCATAGAGGCTATGGTGACTTGTCAGAGTCATAACATGGTGTGAGCATGTGCCAAGTCAACCCAAACAAAGCATCAAAGTAGAATACCACAATACTATGCTTTTGCATGCTAAAACAACACATAATTATTTTCAAGGCACACTAAGCAATCCCAATTGTTTGGAACAAGACATGCTACAGCAATAATCACTAAGCATAAGGTCAAAACAACACCTAGCATGTCATGCTAAAGTCTAAGTCACAGTCAATGCAAGCTCCTCTTGTACTTTCAAGCAGGAACTTCCTACTCCTTCCAACACCAAGCAACTTATTTGCAACAACACAGCAAGAACAGGGGGTCCAAACTAATTTATTCAAGCAAAACAAACCAAACGAAAACTAAGATGCTCCAAGAACAACACAACTTGTGCATGAAACAATAAAAACAAAGTATCTAGACAGACCTGAGCTTTTTATTGATGAAGAAGGGGATGCCTTGGGCATCCCCAAGCTTTGATGC
The DNA here is from genome assembly GCA_916181665.1 of Avena sativa. NCBI lineage: Eukaryota > Viridiplantae > Streptophyta > Magnoliopsida > Poales > Poaceae > Avena > Avena sativa. The sequence continues at coordinate 312,897,574 of OV702283.1, forward strand.
TTGTACCTCTTGGATATTTCTTGGGGTGACACCGAGGTGGCATCCCAAGCTTGAGCTTTTGTCCATTCTTCATCTCATTACATCATTCTCTCTCTACACCTGAAAATTTTCCTTTATACAAAACTTCACACAATCTTTATTAGCAACATTAGTGTATTCAAAAGATAATAGACCTTTAGGTAAAGCTTTGGAACAGCAAGACTTTTCACTAAAAACACATGCTACTGTAGCAACTCCTTCAAAAATCTCAAGTCACCTAAAGAGAACTCAAAAAGGAATCAATAAGAAGCAAATGCAAATAATGGCAGAAATCTGTCAAAACAGACCAGCATGTAGAAACCGATTTTTTCGAAGATCTTCTATTGCTCAAATAAAAAAGTGTCAAACTAATGAACGTTAGCTAACATACTGGGGGATTTATTCGTAAATTTTCAGCTCAATCAATTCGAGTTACAGAGACTCCTCACAGATTTTTTTGGTGGAGGACAGAAATCTGTTTTGGGACAGCAACTCCCCAAATCTTACTTCCCTGTCATTAGAGATCATTCTTGGCACAAAAAGCAAACAAAAAGGATAAGGAGAGGTCATTAAAGAATTAATAACTTCTAAGACTCAAGTAAACTCTTGGGTTATCTTCCAACAAGTACTTTTCTTTAACGCCTTTAAGTTAGGCACAAGAAGTAAGAAGAATCAAGTATTTTCAAATGAAGAAGCATTAACATCAAACCTTGCTTTCAAAGGTGGAGCAAAAAGCAACTTCTCTCTCCTCATAGGGAATTGTTCAATACCTTTCTTGAATGGAAATTGATATTTAATAGTGCCTTCTTTCACAATGATGGCACCAACAGTTCTAAGAAAAGGTCTTCCCAAAGTAATAGGACAAGAAGCATTGTATTCAACATCCAAAACATAGAAATCCACAGGGACATAAGCATTGTTAACCATAATGTGAACATCATTAATACTCCCCATGAGTTTCTTTTTAGCATTACCATTTAGTGGGACATCCAAATAGCAATCTTCCAAAGGTGGCAAATCAAGCATTTCATAAATCTTCCTTGGCATAATAGAGACACTAGAACCAAGATCACATGAAGCTTTGAGATCAAAGTCATTTACTTGCATATTAATAATGGATTCCCAACTATCTTCTACTTTCCTAGGAATAGAAGCTTTGTGTTTTAACTTCTCTTCCTTAATTTTCACAAGAGCATTTGTAATGTGTTTGGTGAAAGCAACATGCATATCACTAGCATCAGGACTTCTAGGAAGCTTTTGCAAGAACATAATCACTTCAGAAACATTGCAACCATCTATATCAAAATCAAATTTATCATCACTAGTAGTAGACTCATTAGGCTTAGGAATTGTAGGAGGAGAAATAGGGACTTCTTGTGGTTTAGTGGTATCCATTCTAGTGATGGTGCACACACTATTGTTTCTATCAATTTCAGCTTCCCTTTCCCACTTAGCATGAAGTTGAGCCAACAGCCTAACATTTTCATCAATAGTAACTTGTATGGCATGAGCAGTAGCAAAGGTAGTTTCCATGGTTTCAGTTTTAGAAGCCATTTTATTAATCAAGGAGGACTGTGCTTCAGACAAAGAGGATATATTTTTCTCAGCACTCAAATTTTTTGAATGTAAACTAGGAATTTATCTATTCAGATTCTCAAGCGGATGACTAATGTTTTTCAAGATAATAGATTGTTCCTCCATAGTTTTAGTGAAAATCTTATTTTGCTCATATTGCATTTGCATAAAATTCTTGGTGGATCTCTCTACTTCTAGAATCCTTTCCTCACTAGGCATTCCAGATCTACCATGATAAACACTTCCACTAGGAGGATAAGGCCTATAATTACCATAAGTATTGTTGCCAAAATTATTGTTTCTAACGAAGTTCACATCAACTTGCTCTGCTTGAGCAACCAAAGAGGCTAAGCGAACACTATTAGGATCTAGAGGAGCTTTTCCATTAACAAGCATAGCCATAATAACATCAATCTTATCACTCAAAGAGGAGGTTTCTTCAACAGAATTTACCTTCTTACCATGTGGAGCTCTCTCAGTGTGCCATTCAGAATAGTTAACCATCATATTGTCAAGGATCTTTGTTGCAGCACCCAAAGTGAGGCCCATGAAGGTACCTCCAGCAGCTGAATCCAACAGGTTTCTTGAAGAGAAGTTCAAACCTGCATAAAAAGTATGGATAATCCTCCAAACAGTGAGTCCATGAGTGGGACAATTCTTAACCAAAGATTTCATTCTTTCCCAAGCTTGAGCAACATGTTCATTATCAAGTTGTTTAAATTTCATAATGTTACTTCTCATAGATATAATCTTAGCAGGAGGATAGTACTTTCCAATAAAAGCATCTTTGCACTTAGTCCAAGAATCAATACTATTTCTAGGCAAGGATAGCAACCATTCTTTAGCTTTCCCTCTCAAGGAGAAAGGAAACAGCTTGAGCTTAATAATATCTCCATCTACATCCTTATACTTTTGCATCTCACAAAGTTCAACAAAATTATTGAGCTGGGCAGCAGCAACATCAGAACTAGCACCAGAAAATTGCTCTCTCATCACAAGATTCAACAAAGCAGGCTTAATTTCATAAAAGGTAGCATTAGGAGCAGATGGAGCAATAGGAGTGCTAAGGAAATCATTGTTGTTTGTGCTTGTGAAGTCACACAACTTGGTGTTCTCGGAAGAGTTCATTTTGGCAAAGGTGGGCAAGCCAAAAACAGCAGCAGCAGCTAGAGCAGGAACTAATTTTTTTTGTGTTTTTGAATAAAGAAAGCAAACCAATCTAAACTAAATTTTTGGAGTTTTTGAAAATAGTCAAACAAAACCAATCAAAAGAAACTAAGAAAACTAAAAACAAAATAAAGAGAAATGAAGTGAAGGAATCCCCTTGTGAAGACGTCCTTAGCCTCCCCGGCAACGGTGCCAGAAAAGCTTGATGACGCCCAACACTGTCGTGGGACGCTTCGTAGGAAACCCCAAGAGCAAGGTGTGATGAGCACAGTAGCAAGTTTTCCCTCAGTAAGAAACCGAGGTTATCAAACCAGTAGGAGGAAGGAAACGTCTCAAAGGTGTTGCAAGCAACGTGGAAACCTGCACAACACAAACTCAAGACTTTGCCCCAACGAATCAGTGAGGTTGTCAAGCTCACCGGTTTGCTGTCACAAAGAATTAAACTTATGTGTGGAAGGTAATGGTTTGCAGCAAGTAAACAAGTAACAGTGGAGGATGTATCAATGGTAAAGATTGGACCGGGGTCCATAGTTCACTAGAGGTGCTCTCCTTAGATAAACAACATGGCATGAAGGGTAAAAAAATTACAGCAGGGCAATTGACAGGAACTGAGCAAGGCATAACAATGCAATACCAGACAAAAAGATCCTATGAGATTCGATTGGGCAATACAACAATATACATAGACCGCCATCCAACTGCATCTATGACTAGAAGTCCACCTTCAGGTTATCATCTGAACCCCCTCCAGTATTAAGTTGCAAGCAACAAACAACTGCTTTAAGCAAAGTGTGTAAGGTAAACAATCCACTTGTTCTATGAACAAGAGACTGTTGTTTTATCCCTGGTGGCAACAACACATCTACAACCGAAGAGATTTCTGTCACTTCCCTTGGAAACTAGAGGCATGAATTAGTATCGAACATAAATACCCCCTCTTGGAGTCACTAGCAACTACTTGGCCAAGATAGCTACTAACAACGGAGAGCATGCAAGATCACAAACAACACAGACATGATAGAATCATAAAGACAAAACCATTAATCAATCTGACATAGTAATCTCAATATCCATCGGATCCCCGCAAACACAACATGCATGATTACAAATAGATTAGATCTTGATCATGAACGGAGCTCATAAGATCTATACATGAAAGCATAAGGAGGAGATACAATCCTCTAGCTACTACATGGACCCATAGTCCAAGGTGGAACTACTCACGCTTCATGCTGGAGGCTGGCATGATGAAGAAGAAGGCCTCCGAGATGATCTCCCCTCCGACAGGGTACCCGGAAGAACTTTAGATCCCCCCGATCTAGGGACGACGGTGGCAGCGGCTATAGAAGGTTTCTTGGAGTTTTGATCGGGTGCCTAGGGTTTCTGTATCGGGGGCTTCTTTTAGGCGAATAGGCAAGGCTAGGAGGCAGCCAGGGGCCCCACACCCTACCCAGGCGCGGGGTGGGCCCACCCGTGCCTAGGGGGGTCTGGCCGCCCTGGTTCGCTTCTCCGTCTCTCCTCTGGACTTCGTGTCCCTCACGGTAAAATAAGGACTTTGGCTTTTGTCCCATCTAATTCCGAGAATATTGATTTTCTTCCTTTCTGGAATCAAAAACAGAAGAAAACAGGCACTGGCACTATGGCAACTTGTTAATAGGTTAGTTCCCGAAAAGATATAAAAACACCTCAAAGTGTAGACAAAGCAAAGAAAAGTAGATACTAAACAAGCATGGAGCATCAAAAATTATAGATACGTTTCCGACATATCAAAGTCCACGAGCATAAGGTGCAGCGGCCAACTTATTATCTGAGTGAGGTCCTGCCAGAATCAAAACAACGGTATCCACACCATCAAAAGCTAGCCTATGGAGTGTTTTTGCATCCATAAAGCTACGCCACTATTTTCAAGAGCACAAGATCACAGTGGTGAGCACCGCTCCCCTGCGAGATATAATAAATAACCGTGACGCCACATGACGTGTCGCAAAGTGGGGAATAGAGCTTGCAGCTTTCTACATTGAGTACAAACCACGTACAACAATCAAGTCCCAAATACTTGCCGACTTTGTTTTTGATTGGACAGAGATGGCAGAAAACACAGGTCCTCCAGAATCGGAATTTTGGACCCTTCACTTTGACGGATCAAAAACACGAGGAGTCTCGGGGGCTAGCGTGGTGCTCAAATCACCCCAAGGAGATAAGCTGTTCTATGTGTTGCAAATACACTTCATGGCAACCAATAATATTGCCGAGTATGAAGCACTGCTGCATGGAATACGCATGGCCAAAAACATTGGCATATCAAGACTTGTTATGGAGACTCGGATTTAGTTGCTCAGCAAGTATCCGATATCTGCAATGCAAACAAGCACATGGCAGCATACAAAGTTGTTGTGGATGAACTATCTAAATCGTTCGAGGGTTTTGAGGTTCAACACATCCCTCGAGCAGAAAATGAGGAAGCAGATGCTCTATCAAGGATAGGCTCTACGTGGAAACAAGTACCAGATGGCGCTTTCTTAGAGCATTTAAGGGTCCCCTCCATAGTCGGAGTTGATGAGGACTATCCGACAAAATCCGACTCACCTTTAATAGCTGTTCTGGCTGTAATTCCCAGGTGGACAAACCCTATCTGGATTTCCTGATAGACGGAAAACTACCCAAAGACGAAGTCTTGAGCCGGCAGGTTGTCCGACGAGCAAAAGACTACACTATAATAAATGGTGAGCTCTATAAACGGAGTGTTTCTGGCGTGTTTCAGCGATGTATTTCTTCGGAAGGAGTGGAAATCTTAAGAGAAATCCACGAATGCGAGTGTAATCATCATGCTATAGCCAGATCCTTAGTGGCAAAAGATTTTTGACACGGATTCTTTTAGCTTACAGCTAAGGCAGATGCCGATAAACTGGTCAAAACGTGCAGAGGCTGTCAAAAGTATCCTCATCAGGCACATGTTCCGGCTGAACAGCTGCGAACAATCCCTATTACATGGTCGTTCGCGGTCTGGGGGCTTAATATGGTAGGGACGTTTCGCACAGCAAAATATGGATTTACTCACCTACTAGTGATGGTGGATAAATTTAAAAAATGGATTTAGGCTAAACCCATAACAGGTTGCGATGGAGCCAAAGCCAAAAAGTTTGTCGAGGACATAATCATCCGATTCGGATATCCGCACAGTATAATTACTGACAATGGTAGCAACTTTTCCATTGGCGAACTTGCTGAATTCTGCGAAGAACAAGGGATCCGACTCGATATTGCATCAGTCGCACATACACAAGCTAATGGACAAGTAGAAAGAACTAATGGCCTTATTTTACAAGGAATCTGACCTCGCCTCGAGGCACCGCTTCGTCGGGCCGCTGGGTCTTGGGCAGAAGAATTGACGTCTGTGATATGGATCTTACGTACCACTCCTAACAGATCAACCGGCTATACTCCTTTCTTCTTAGTCTACGGTGTAGAAGCAGTTCTTCCAAGTGATCTAATTCATCAGTCTCCACGAGTCAAAGCGTATATCGAAGAAGATTTAGAAGTTTCTCGACAAGATCATCTCGATATAATCGAAGAAGTATGCGTCGTTGCTGAGTAGAGATCTACAACCTATCAGTAGAAGTTACGCAAGTATCATAGTCAGAGAGTGCAAAACCGTTCTTTCAGAAAAGGCGATTTGGTTCTCCGACTTGTGCAAAAGAGAAATCACAAACTTTTCCCGATTTGGGAAGGACCTTAATGGGTCATATTATTTAACCGATATGAGACCAGTGAAGGAAAGACCTGATACTCGGAAGAGAAAGAGAGCTGGTGGCAGCATAGACCCAGATGAAATAGACCGTCCATGGAATATTGCACAGCTACGTCCCTTCTATTATTATTTATATTTCCTTGTAATCATATATGTACATGTTCAAAGTGAAATAAAGTGTTGGTTTCCTCATATGTTATCTTTGAGAAGTTTTTACCATCTTATTTCCAAAAAGAGCATGTCAATTTTTCAAAAATCCTAGAATGTTTGAAAGTACTTTATGCTCATGTTCATTCTAGTTACAATTTTTGAATATCTAAAAGTGTTACCTTAGGGTACAAAATTTAATTTATTGTCTATATTTTGGTTTTTTTATCTGATTGCTTAGACGCAGGCATTTTCCGAGTAATGAGTTGTTGGTACTAGAAGCCAGCTTTGTTTCCGATTTTAAACTGGTTTAGCAATTGTGCTTCGTTGCTCGGCAAAGTTTCCATGCTAAAGGTTGGCCGGCCCATGAAAAGGACGAGGCAGAGAGCCAGATAAAACGACAAGTATAGGCATAAAAACACAAAGTGCTTCAGAAATTTTCAAGCACATGCATAAAAAATATATAAGCATAGAGTGCTACGATAGTAAAAGCATTAGTTTTTACAAGAACAACACAAAATAAAACATTGTTTCCATCATTACATTGCCATAAGTTCAGAATAATGCATAAAAACTGCTTATGCTACAGATTCAGGTGGTGATGAAGCAGGTGGAGCGCAGGAGTCGACAACATTGTCGCCCTCGATCTCAGTCTCGGAAGCAATGCTGGCTTCTGTCTCTTGGGGCAAGGGAGGCGCGGCGACGGATTCGAAGAACAACGTCGTATAGTTGGTCATCTCTGCCACACGATAAGCATAACCTACACAAGACTCTTGGATGGCCTTGATGTCCTGTGGGTTACCCTCATCATCCTCCTCGGCAATACCCTTGGTGACATGCCAGATTTCCATCTCACTGTGGTGGCCTATCACCATGATAAGAGAAGTTTGAGCAGCAGTCCAAGCGTAGGAGATCTTCTAGTCTTCGATAAGCTTCGGAATCTCCTTGACCTTGTCCCTCACCTCGTGCACTGACATTGTGTGCAAGTCGGAACGCTTGACGGACGCACCAGCCTCTTCAAGAGTTTGGCGGAAGTCGTACAAGATAGCTCCGATGAGCTTAATGCGCTCGAGGCGAGGTTCGGAGGTAGCAGAGTCAGAAAGATTCAGGGGGCTAGGAAAGAACCAAAAAGTCAAAATTCGACTGCAAATAAAGTCGAAAAATCAACAGAAAGAAAGATTCGAAAATCTTACCTAGCACAGAGTGATTCCATTGAGCATGCTCCTTGCGGAGTCTGTTTAGTTCACTGGCTGTGTCCTGGACAAGATCCCTCTGAATATTGAAGTCCTTCTTGAGATCAACTAGTTCTTTATCTCGGAGGGCTATGAGCTTCTCGAGCCTCATGGTCTCGTGATTGCTTGACTCCAGGACAGCAGCTACCGATTTCTCCGATTCTAAAGTTAGCTTCTCAAGTTTGTCCCGGAGCTCAGCATTCTCTATCTCCAAGACCTTGAAGTTCTTGGATTGCTCCACCATCTTGCTGGACTGGCACAACAGTTCTGTAGAGGAAAAAATATCAGTCGGACAGAGCAAGTTTTGACTATGACAAAAAGTTAACTGACAAAGAGGAAGTCGGAAAAGTTTACCTTCTTCTTCATCTTTCTCAATTTTCAACTTTGAATTCTCAAGGCGCAAAGATTTGATTACTTTGCGTTTATTGGAAATGTTCTTGAGCAATTTCTGGTTGGAAGATGCAATTTTCTGTAAGTTTAGAGATGGAATACCGTCAGACGGCTACTAAGACTCGAGCTGCAAATTTAACTAAGTAAAATTACAACACAAGCCTTGGGGGCTACACTACATCGTTCTTTTGCAACCTAAAAGCATCAACTCGGATCCAACGATGTTTATCCGGATTTATGCTTGGGGGCTAGAGGATATGATAATAAAAGCAAATAAGAATCGGAAACTTACAATGTGTTCCAGGTGCAACTTTTCAAATACGAGCTTGATGCTGTGAAACACCTTCTCGGTAAGGGTGAGGGAAGGAACATCCATCGCTGGAAGTTCGCCAGATTCGACTTTAGCGTCCCGGACCAAAATTTGGTCCAGGAGGCTAACCAGCTTGACGTCCTCCTCCTCTTGGCTCGCTGCCTCTCGTGTCAAGGTTTGCTTCTCAAGACTAGATTGAGCCAGTCTGAGGATATCTTCTTTCTATTTCCTTTTCAGGCCAGAGACAGCGGAGCCGGCCACTTCATCCATTGTTCCTATAGATATTCCCATGGGATCATTACCCTTGATGGGCTCACCCTTGTTAGTTGCCTGATCATCAATGGTGACCAGGGCTTTCGAGATGTTGCTAGCATCAGGAGAGGCAGAAGCTTCTTGTGCTGATGGAGTACTGGATGGAGTTGGTGGCGGCACGGCAGGGGAGATAACAAGCTTTTGCTGACGCATCTGCTTGCCCGGCTTGCTGTCCGGCTTGATCTTACTCTTCAAAGCTGATTTAGCTCTAGAACACGAAAATCCTAAGTATCAGGTGTGCTCTGGAAAGAAATAAAGGTACAAAAGTACTGAAAATAAAAGATAGGGTGCTTAATTTTTAACTACTGGCAGCACTTGGCTACCAGCAGTAACAACAACTTCTTTCGCCTTGCGCTTCTTGGAGGCGGGGGCGTGAACTTCTCGCACCTCATCATCCTCCGTTGCCTCCGGATCGTCTGAAGGCTAGCCCTGTAGTGGAGCTAGCTCAGACTCAGAGAGTTTGTTGAGCTAACAAAGTCAAAAAGCATTGATAAAAATAGAGTCAGAGAAAGAACAGAAAAGAACAACAAAACACAAAAGAAGAGTCGGAATATTTACCGGAGTCAGAGGATGGTTGGTCGTATACATCTTCGTGGAGACTTCTGGAACTTTTCGTTCCACTCTTTCCTTGATCAAATATTGCATGAGGGTCTTGTAGTCCTTCGCCGGAATCCGGCTCGAACTGACCCGCATCTTGTCCTTCTTGTCGCTCGTGATCTGGTGCATGAGGCGATCTCCATGGTGCTGGAGAGGCTGAATCCGGCGCTCCACCCAGCAGTGGATCAAGTCGGATCCACGGAGGCCCTCATGCTTCATCAGAAACTCAATCCGCCTCTTGGCGAGGATCAAGATATCTGACAGCTCCGACGCCTCCGTGTCCCATGAATTCTGGTGGGGAGCGACGCCGTCAGCAAACGCCGGAAGACCTTCCGCCTTTCCAGGAGCCGGAATATCCTTGTGATAAAAGAAAGTTCCGGCCCAACATTTTATGGACTCACTAGCATTAATCCTAGGATAGACTTAGACTAAGCTAAGAGTGTCGGTGATGTAAGGCACACCAGCTCTAATGGAATTCTTCCGAGTACCATAGTAGTACCGAAAAAGGGTGAGTTGGCCTAATGCCAAGAAACCCCTCACACAAAGTTGCATGAGTGATAACTCGAGCAGAGAGTTGGGAGGAAGATTATGAAGTTGCACACCGTAGTAGTTGAGGACCTCGATGAGGAAGTCCGATGGCAAGCTGAGGACGCGGTCGACGTGCGTGCCGAACAGCACCCTCTCACCGTCGCACGGGGCGGGAACGACATGCCCTGAGGCGCTCCGCCACGCACCGGCGATGATGAATCCTTCATCCTCCTTGACTTGGAGTTCCATGTTGTCCATGGCGCTAGGGATCCAAAGGCCCCGCATCTTCCTCTCCTCAGCCGCTGACGAGCCTGCCGCCGCTCCTGAGGTCGAGGCAGATGCCATGGATCTTGGAGGAAAAGGACTGGTGGGGGAGAGAGATTTTTTCTCACGGTGCGCAGATGGGAACTGGCGCGGAGTGCTCGAGGAGTACGGGGAGGCAATGAATGAATCGATGGAGAGATAAATCTGAGTGGAAGGGTTTTCTCCCCTCTTTTATTTTTCTCTGCGTCAAGATTCGTGCGTTAACACATGCGATTAGCGCCACGCGTATAGGAGAGGGGGAATTAGCTTCCTAGCGACTCTTCTGCCCCCTCGATTTTCGCGTAGGCATTGAAACGATGTTCTGTTTCGTAAGGAGCAGACCCACCAATGGTCATGCTGACAGGACTCCTGTCAGTGACAGGACCTGGTCTAAAAATTTGTCAGTCCGCACGCCGCTGAAAAATCCGGCTTATGTTTCAAACTAAGCAAGGAAAAGACTAAGGTCAAAGCAAAACATATACTACTCAATTAACTCGGAATACTACATTACTGACAGAAGTTTTTGGGAACACTTCAAGATTCCCAACGGGTTAGAGCTTTGCTTCACGGGCGGCCCAGTCAGAGAAAGAGGAGGAGCCAGTTCTGGCTACGACAAGGCCCAGAAGAGTTACCGACTTAGGCCTATACTATTACTTGTAGTCCAAGCTGTATCTAGTTACCGACTCTGTAACGTAGCCGGATAGGTCTCTCCTGTAACCCTAGGCCCCGGTGACTATATAAACCGGCCCTATGGGAGCCATTAGGACACACACAACCACAAACAACTCGCACAGGCGAACCTCTCTTGTAATCCACTATAACATCCGGCTTACGCCGATATTACTGGGTTGCTAGCAGGAGTAGGATCTGATCACCGCAGTCGGATCTGAACCTGGGTAAACTTGTGCTCACCACTCCTGGAACATCCGATGTCTCACGCCCCATCCTTCCAACGCCACTAGGACCCCCTATGGCATACTTTTCGACAATCCGATGACATGGGCCTTCCTTGGGATGGACTAGGTATACCAATGTTATGTACCTGTGGGTATATCCATGTCAGTAGCCCCCGAGTGTTTTTTCGAATTGTAGATTCGGCTGGAGACTCTTCAATCTTTCAGGTGCTATGTAGTTGAGCCTGCTTTTCGAGGAGAAATGTTTAGTTTATAGGGATTGTTGATGCGTGTGCCTGCCTCACCCGACGGATCAGGGCCAGTTAACTGTCATAGGACAAAACAACACGATCTTCGTCAAACTCGAGTCCCCGGACTCGAATTCGGAACGATTGCTGGTGTGATTCGACTCAGGCCATCGTGGTCTTACAGGAGTCGAATCCCAGTAATTTTCAAGTGATGTGCCCAACGCATCCGTCGGGATTTTCATCGTGCCTATTGACATGGAAGTTTACTGGCAGAGCGCAGTCAGGCGCATTACCAGGCCATCAAATGATATCTGTAGGGCTTATATTTGCGTCGTAGACACAACATCCAAAGTTTTATCACCACGGAGGTGTTTCAGGTGGCCAAGGAGACTGCTTCTCACTTAACGTTGGTTTGGGCAAATTGCCAAAAAGATTTTGTCGTATTTGATATAAAGGATCGCAGTCGAAGAGTTCATAGGGTGCGCGGCCAGCGCTCCCTATGGGAGTAGCCCCTGAGTGTCTGTTCGAGTCATAAACTCGAGCAAAGACTTTTGTTCAGTTGTTTTCAGCGTAAGTCCGAAGGGCACAATTTTTTCTGATACTAAACCCATGCTCCCTATGGGAGTAGCCCCTGAGTCCGTAGTGGAGTCGCACACTCGACGTAAGACTCGAAGATAATTGCGAGGTGTAGTCACCTTAGTCGTTTCTTAGGTGCACGGCCAGCGCTCCTGATAGGAGTAGCCCCCGAGTAGTTTATTGAATCGTAGATTCGGGAAGTACTTGTATGATCAGCCGAAATCTTCGAGCCGTTGTTGGCCTTGCCTTGATGACATCAGTGCTGACAATTGGTGATCTCAACCGTCTGCAGCAGCAGAGGTGATGCAAGAAGAAGATCGTGGGTCCCTCTGCCTGACTTGAAGTTGACCAGTCATGCATAGACATGGCGAAATTTACGGCATCTCCTCGGTTTCCATGCGTAGTGGACGGCGTGTTGGTGACGGTTCAGTGTGGTGCTAACACGTGTATGGTGGGATTTGAGTGGCACGCTAGGGCTTCTCGATCGACGGCTCGTGTGCATTGTCCTCCTCCTTTTATACCGCAGGGAAATGGTAGTTTCTATTTTACCCTTCGCCATTTGTTCATATTTGCCTCCATTTTCGCGAGCTTCGCTGCCCTCCGTTGCACACTAGACATTATGCACACCTTTCCCTCTTCATTCTTGCGCTCGCACCGCCGCCATCGCTGCTGCAAGATGGGAAAGCTAAAGAAGACATCTGGTTCGAGCGCCGCCAGCGGCGGCAATAAGGTTGCCGCCACGGCCCGCGCGACTAACGGTGGGTGGAAGCGCATGGACATGCGCAATGGGGATTTGCGCAAGCTGCGCGATGCTGGGTTGATCCCCAAGAACAAGGAGGACGCCATTTTCCCCAACGACGAGGTAATCCCACGCCCACCCGAAGGTTTTTGGTGACGTTCTATGCCTTTGTTGTCTGTAGTCTTTCTCTTCCTGTCCATGATTTCCTTCGTGGACTCCTCTTTTTCTACGGGATTCAGTTGCATCATCTGTCTCCCAATTCTCTACTCCATATTGCTTGTTTCATCAGGCTTTGCGAGTGCTGGCTCGGTATCGAGCCGCACTTTGGCCTCTTCCGGAAGCTCTATTCCGTGAAGAGGCAGTCCGGCACCGGCAGTGTTTATCCGCTCGGAGGCTGCATCATCTTCATTCGCACTTCTATCTTGTTCTTCTCCTTTTCCATGTGCAAGTTCGTACAATATTGGCAGAAGAAATGGTTCTATATCCGCGACGCCAATTTGGACGGACAAGAATATGGTCTCGTCCCTTTCGAAGAAGTCGTGGAAGAACCACATCTTGGAGGGGGAAACGGCGAAGGTGGAGGAGCTCTACCGTCCCGTGGAGGCACTCCAGCTGGTGGTCGACAAGGAGGTCAATGGTGTCGATATCATTCGCACCTTTCTCAAGCGTCGGGTGCAGCCGCTCCAAGCGAGAGCGCACCCGATGTTTCTATATGCTGGCCGCAGCGACCCGACGAGGGTCTCACCTGAGGAGCTGTCTTCGGGTGACCTTGATAGAGCTCTTCGGCCCCTGCTAAAGTTCAAGGCTGACGAGTACCTCCTGGGGAAATCCTTGACCCCTCCCCCCGATTCAGGGCCAAAAATGTAGTTCCGTAGGTGGAAACTTGTAGCTTGTGCGTTGCGGTTCTTCGAGTACTTTGCTTCTTGTTAGTATCACTAACCCTGATCTCTTCTATCTTTTGTTTGTAGGGCCTCAAGGTAGCTGGGATGATGCCCCCTCTACCTGAGAAATTTCTGGTTGCGTCAGGTAACGAAGTTGTGGATTCTGAGTCCGAGATTCCTCCGGTGCAATATCTTACCTTGGAAGCCCCGAGCCGAGCGAAGGGCGTACCCGGAAGCACTCTCAGAGCGAATCTTCGGATGGGTCTACGCCACCCACTACAAGGGGCCCGTCATTCCTTGAGCAGCACGGCGAGGAAGAAGGTGTGTCGTCTGCGCCTTACCCTGTCGTGCCCTTTCGTGCGGTGGCTCTACAGCCGCCGGCCAAGAAGAAGAAGGAGAAGGCAACTCCTGTCTTCAATTTGTCGGACATCGAGTCGTAACTCACTCTGCTTGAATATTTTTTCTATTGTTCGTCTGCGTAGTTATTGCTGATCTGATAGTTGCTTACAGCAATCCTTCGGAGGAGTACCTTGACGGGGACACTCAAGAAGTTATGGCGGAATCGAAGCCGACGGCTTCTATCCCCCAGGTGGTGGCCGACTCCGAGGACGATAACCCGAACCCCGTTAGGCGGGAGGCGAGGGAGTCGTAACTTGAAAGGCAACATGTGAACCTTCGGAGTCCACACCTGAACACGTAAGTATTTCCTGTTTTACTCCGTGGGGGGAGCCCCCGAGTCCTTTTTGTCTGTCATGTTGGCCTTTCGCTTTGCGGGGGAGCCCCCGAGCACTTTATTCATCAGCTTTGTTTTGTTTCTTCTATAGCCTTTTGTGCACAGCGCCAACCTCCTCATCCAGCAGCATCTGGCGCTAGACGGTCAGCTGAAGCAACTTCAAGGTGTGTAGCTGTCTTTTCGGTTGTTGTTCGAATTTTGCCAAGTGTGTTGTCTGTGTTCACCCGAAACTTCTTCATGATGTAGATGATAATAATGCTGGGCTCCGAAGGCTGAATGCTCTCGAAAAGAGTCTTTGTCAAGCGAAGAAGAAGTCTGTGGATGTTGCGGAGGCCAAGGAGCGCCTGTAGAAGGAGGCTGAAGATCACGAGCAGCAGCTCACGACCGTTGCAGCCAAGCGGGAGAAGGAAATGGCCGACAAGGTCATGGCTGCTGCCAAGGCTATTTTTGGTAAGTTGTTCTTTTACCCTTTGGGTGTTATGAGTGAGTTTTATCCTTTCTCATTTGAGTATTCTTGTCTTCGTCTTGTCAGATGCTTCTGGCATCACGTTTGATCATGGTGCGCTGGAGAACGGAGATGCTTTGGTTGATGTTGCTGCTGCGATCGAGGATCGCTGCTCCACTACTGCCGGCACCTTGGAGAAAGCTAAGAAAGTGCTCACACGCTTCGACAAGGAGGTCGTCCCCAAGGGAATTTCTCTCGATGACATCAACTCCCTTGTGGATGCTCTGTTAGAGGAAGCTCCGGCGGAGTACAAGCACAAGTAGAAGGGCATTGGCGCTTCTATGGGGCTGGCCATGGCAATAGCGTCCGGAGCCGAGTTGGAGCTGCCTCAGGTCACGTCTAGGATGCCGACGGCAGCGGATGGCTCTGAGGTAGCTTTTGCCCTCTTTTTTTCTCGTTGTAAGCGTTATGGGCCTAAGCTCATCGACCTCCAGGTTGATTATGCGGCGAAGCAGCAGCATGAGGCCAAGTGCAGGCAGTCTGGCTCCGAGGCTACTGCGGATGCGGATGCTTAGGCCTTTGTACTATAGCTAGTGTAGCTTTTTGTTTTGCTAATTTTTGTAATATCCTGCTGATGAACAAGTCCAACTTTGCCACGAGGTGGCTTTATCTATGTATATAAGTCTTATCTTTGAGCTGCTGCCAAAAGTACTTGTGATGTTTATACTTGCTTATTTTCCTTTAGGGTCCTTCGGGTGAGGCTCCAGGTGTCACTCCGACTGCTCCTGAGCCGCGACCATCTTTGGATGATGCGTCGCAATCGACGTTTCTGTGCGATCGCGTTTGCAACCTAGAAAAGGATATACTTAGCATTCGAGGCCACGCGGATGTGTGGAAGTCCAAGGCTGAGCGAGCCACTGCTAGGGAGGAGTTCTTACTTGGGGAATTGCGGCAGATGAGTGAGCAAGCAACTTCAATGTGATTCTTCGTGAACCGATGTTCTTTCGGGTGCAGTCTGTTTGTATGCTGGCTCTTCCCTGCTTTGTGCAGATGTGAATCTCATTCTGAGGGAAGAGAAAGAGTGCGTCGCAGTTCGGATGAACTGCCTGACGCAACCAGACCTAGAAGTTGGTGGCTTCTTTTGGATGGATCGTGATCGAGCCATCGTCCTTGCGACGGTGCAAGATCGCGTACACCAGATTCTTCGGTTTTTGAAGCAGACGAGGTCATCACTTGTGGCCATTTGGTCTGTCATGTTCCCTTTGGACACTACGCCTTCTACTTTTCTGGGTCTTCTTGGAAAATTTAGGAATGTAGGCCACGTCAAGGAGTTGGTGTGTCATCAGCTGATTGCTGGGGTCAAGGTAGCCTTGTGTCTCGTTCGATTGCATCATCATGATGTCAACCTTACAGAGGTTGCGATTGGGCCGCCTCTTCGACCAGATGGTAGTTAATGGGACATGCGCCTTCATTATGCAGCTATGGTGCAGCATGCCGAAGAGATTGTAGATTTGTTCGAGCAGCGGGCGAATGTTGTGCTCCTGAACAATTAGGTCCTGTAAATAAAATAAGATGATGTAAAATTTGTATTTATTCGAGTGTGATTGTAATGCCCTTTGTAAAGTTTATATGTATTGACACGTGGTTCTTTTGTAATGTGCATGTCCTTTTCGTTAGCCTGACGTGGTCAACTACTCATGTTGTATGCATTGTTTTCAGTCGACGAAGTCGTGAGGTGAGGTGTAGCCCCCGAGCGTATGTTGCAAGAAGTAATGTAAGGGAAAAAGATATTTGGGCCAATGAACTTAGCTTTTATTCATAGAAAATGAGGAGGTACATTGTTCGGCTGAGTAGCCTTGGCTGAATAGCCTTATTGAAAGTAAAAGGTAACTAGGGGTAGAAGCGTTGTAGTCGTGCGACATTCCAGTGGTTGGAGTATTCGACTCCTGATGCAACGTCCATGAGGTGGTAGGCGCCACCTGGGATGACTTTGGTGACGATGTAGGGTCCTTACCAGGGTGACTCGTGCTTCTTGTGCCCTTCTTGCTTGAGTCGCAGGACAAGGTCTCCTTCGACGAAGGACCTTGGGCGCAGCCGGCGGCTGTGGTAGTTGCGGAGGCTCTACTGATAGACCGTTTAGCGAGCCGCGGTGATGTCGCGTTCCTCGTAGAGTGTGTCGACAGCGTCTTCGAGTGCTGCCGATGATTCGTATTTGTTGTAAGAGACAACCCGTGGGGCCTTGTGGCGTACCTCGGTGCGTAGCACGGCTTCGACTCCGTGCACCATGAAGAAGGGCGTGTAGCCAGTTCAGCTGTTTGGCGTTGTGCGTAGGCTCCAGAGGACAGAGGTTAGCTCGTCTGCCCAGGCTCCCACAAGCCTTTCGAGTGGGCATAGCAGTCGTTTCTTGATGCCACTGCCTATGAGGCCGTTGGCCATTTCACCTGTCCGTTGGTATGCATGTGTTTCACAGAGGCGTAGGATATGTTGATGCCGAGGTTCGCGCAGAAAGCTCGAAATTCCTTCGAGATGAAGTTCGAGCCGTTGTCCATTATGATGTTGTGAGGCACGCCGAAACTGTAGACGATGGACTCGAAAAACTTGATGGCAGTTTTGCCGCTTTGGTTGGTGACGGGCATGGCCTCGATCCACTTGGTGAACTTGTCGACTGTGACCAGGAGGAAGACGTGGCCTCCTGGCGAGGATTTTTGGTAGTTTGCCGATCATGTCGAGGCCCCACTAGGTGAAGGGCTAGACCAGCGGTATGGGCCTCAGCTCGGATCCTGGAACGTGTGGCTTTTCCGCGTATCTCTGACAGGCGTTGCACCTCTGGACGATGTCTTTGGCGTCGTTCATGGCGGTTGGCCAATATAACCCAGCTCGTAGAGCTTTGGTGACTAGGGCACAGCTGCCTGCGTGATGGCCGCAGATACCCTCATGGATGTCTTGGAGGATGCTTTTGCCATCACCTATGGTGACGCACCGTTGGAGCACACCCGAAATGCTGTGCTTGTACAACTCGCCATTGATTATGGTGAAGGCTTTTGACCGGGAGATATGCGCCGGGCATCTGTCGGGTCATCGGGCAGTTGATTGTTTATCGGGTACCGAAGGTACGGCTGCGTCCATGTCTCTTCAACCACCATGACCTGCATTAGGCTGACCAGCTCGGCCTCGTTGTTGAGCTTTTCGGGTCCTTCCTGTCCTCCGGGTAGCGCAGCCCCCGAGTGCTTTGCTTCTTTGGATGAGCCTTTTTTGGAATTTCCTCTTGATAGAGGGTACGCAGATTTGTTCGAGGAACACTCCTGGTGGCACCCGTGCATAGGTGGAGCCAATGTTGGCGAGCCTATCAGCTTCTTCGTTGCTTTTCCCTTCCAACGTGTTGAAGTTTGCAGCCATCAAAGTCTCCTTCGAGTGAGTTGTAGAGCATGCGGTATGTGATCATGTTGGCGTTGTGAGCGTCGCATTCGTTCATCATCTGCTGGACAACAAGGTTCGAATCACCGTAGATGATGAGGCATGTTGCACCGCAGACTTTGGCCATCCTCATGCCGTGGATGAGGGCCTCGTATTCGGCCTCGTTGTTGGAGGCATGAAATTTCATATGAAGGATGTACTTCATCTTGTCGCCTTGAGGGGATGTCAGTATGACGCCGGCCCCTGCTCTAGCCTCACGCTTGGAGCCGTCGAAGTGCATCGTCCAGGACTGCGACATGTCCGGAGTATCCGGCAGCTGGAGTTCCATCCAGTGGACAAGGAAGTCAGGGAGGACCTGAGACTTGATAGCGGTAAGCCGCTCGTAGATTATGTCGAGGGGGGACAATTCGATGCCCCATAAGGCTATGCGACCTGTGGCTTCGGGGTTGTTCAGGATGTTTGATAATGGGGAGTCGTTGACGACCATGATCTAATGCTCCTGGAAGTAGTGGCTCAGCCGACGCGCCGTCATCAATACACCGTAGGCGAGCTTCTGGTAGTGAGGATACATCTGCTTTGTCGGGGTCAGTACCTCGCTGATGTAGTAGATTGGGCGTTGGACCCCGTGGGTCTTGCCATCTTCGGGTCGCTCGACCATGTGTATGGTGCTTAACACCTGATTTGTAGCTGCAATGTATAGCAGCAGAGTCTCTCGATCCTTTGGCGTGTCCAGGATAGGTGAGGTTGAGAGCAGCCGCTTGAGGTCCTCGAACGTGTTGTCTGCTTTGGGTGTCCACTCGAACTTGTCCGCCTTGCGCAGTAGCTAATAAATGGGTAGGGCCTTCTCGCCTATGGGGCTGATGAATCTGCTCAGCACCGCAATCCGCCCAGCTAGCTGCTGGACGCCCTTAAGGTTTTTTCGCTTCTCCATGGCCAGTATGGCCCTGATTTTCTTCGGATTCGCCTCAATCCCCCATTGGGAGATGAAGTAGCCGACTAACTATCCAGACGGGACGCCGAAGGCGCACTTGTCTGGGTTTAGCTTGATCTTGTAGCGATCAAGGTTATCAAACATCTCACGGAGATCGTCGATAAGCGTCTTGGCCTCCCTGGTCTTGATTACTATGTCGTCGACATAGACTTGGATGTTGCGACCGATCTGGTTTTTCAGGCACGCCTGCATGCACCTCTGGTTTGTGGCACCTGCGTTCTTCAGCCTAAAGGGCATGGTGTTGTATAAGAACACTCCGAACGGCGTGATGAACGCTGTTTTCTCCTGATCTTCGACCTTCAGCCGAATCTGGTTGTAGCCTGAGTAGGCATCGACGAAGGAGAGTTTCTCGCATCCTGCAGTCGAATCGATGATTTGATAGATTCGCGGTGGAGGGAAGTGGTCCTTGTGACAGTGCTTGTTGAGTGATGTGAAGTCCACACACATCCGCAGGATGTCCGTGTCCTTTTTGGGGACCAGCATGGTGTTGGCCAGCCACTCGCTCTCCTTGATTTCCCTGACAAAGTTGGCATCGAGCAGTCTGTTGACTTCTATTCCAATGGCTTTGGCTCTTGGTTCGAACAATCGTCGGAACAACTGCTTGACTGGATTCGCGTTCGGAAACACATTGAGTGTGTGCTCGGCGAATTCCCTGGGAACTCCTGGCATGTCCGCGGGACACCAGGCGAAAATTTTCCAGCTCTCATGGAGGAATTCGACGAGCGTGCTTTTCTATGCGGGACTCAGGTCGTTTACGATCAACGCCGTCTTGGAGGCCTCTGTCGGGTGTACATGCACCTTCTTTGTGTTGACCATGGAGTCGAACGACATATTAGGTGCGTTTTGTCTGGCGACTGGGGGTGCCCCGTTGTCTGTCACCTCTCTGAGCCTCGTGAGCTCCTCCTGCATGCCGAACGACTGGGAGATTCTGTTGAAGTCTCTGACATTGTGATTGGACCTGGTGAAGCTTCCTTGGATGGTGATGACGCCCTAGGTATTGGCATCTTCAGTGGCAGGTACGCGTAGTGTGGTACTGCCAGGAATCTTGTGAATACCACGCGCCCGAGGATGGCGTGGTATTGTGATGGCCAGTCCACCACTTCGAACTCTAGCCACTCGCGCCTGAAGTTTTTGGGCTGTCCGAAGATGACATCGAGCCATATCTTGCTCAGGGGTATATGCCCTTCCCTGGGACTATGCCGTGGAACGTCGTGTCCGATTGCTCCAGGCTGCACATCGAGATCCGCATCGCTGCGAGAGTGCTGGCAAACATCAGGTTGATGCCGCTGCCGCCGTCCATGAATACATGGCTCATCTCAAATCCCCGATCTAGGCCTCGAGCACCAGGGCAGCATGACCTGGGCGAGGGATCTGGCATGGGTGATCCGAACGATCGAACATGATGTAGGACTCCGAGCCGTTGAGGTACTCAGGTATGGATGGCGGAGAGGTCACAGCCAGGCTGACTTGGCGGGTGATCTTCTTTTGCACCATGTTTGTTGGACGCCCCTTCTATATCATTAGGGCCCTTTTGGTGGTGGGTACCCTCTTGCACCGTTATTTGGCGCTGGTGCGACCGGCGGCTACGATGGTCCAACGGGTGGTGGTGGAGGAGCTCTGTGGGCGATGTCACCCGGTGCAGGTGCGGGTCCGAATCCAGGGTTCACGGTCTGGCGCCGCATTTGGGTGAAGCCCTCGTTGAGCTTCTAGAACTCTCGACAGTCCTTGAGCATGTGGTTGGCCTTCTTCTTACCATCTTGTTTGTCGATGTAGAAGTGGATGGTGCAAGGACCAGACAGCTTTCCATATGCCGAAGGCTCGTCATCGCAGTTGTGACATTGCCACGTTTGCGTGGGTCGCCCGCCGTCGCGGTAGTTGTTGTCGTGGTGTCCGCTGTTGCAGTTGCCGTCATCGCATCGATCGGCGTATCCAACCGCAACTATGTCGACTCTGTCGCGATTGTCGTAGACGCGCGATCTTCTCTTGCTGCGGCGCTCGTGCCTGCGGTCGTAGTCGTCTTCATCATCCGAATGCGCTCATTGACGGAATCCTCACCACCTGCCCATCGGTTGGCAATGTCCATGAGGTGGTCGAGTGTCTTGGGCTTGACGCGCCCAAGTTCCTCCTTGAAATCCGGGCGCCTGGCACCATCCTTGAAGGCGTCGATTGCCCTTTCTTCGGAGATGTGTGCAGCGGAGTTCTTGATGTGGTACCAACGCAGTATGTACAAGAGGATGGACTCGTTGGTCCGTTGGGTGCACGCCCCCAGATCCTCGATTGATGCTGGCCTCTTGCTAGTGCCCTTGAAGTTGCGGATGAAGCTGTACACCAGCTCTTCCCAGCTTCGGATGGAGCCAGAGGATAGGCTGCTGAGCCAAACCCTAGTCGCGCCTGTCAGCTTCAGCTAAAGGCATTGTAAGGCGGTGTTCTTGTTTCCACCGTGGAGCTTGGCCGACGATAGGTGATCGTCGAACCAAGCCTTTGGCTCCTGCATGTCGTCGAACTTTGGGTTGTCCGAAGGGATCTTGAAATATTTCGGCATCCGCATTCGCCGAACGGATATGCTGAAGCATCTAGCTCCGCACAGCTCTCTGTCGTCTTCTTCTTCAGACTCAGTCGAGCACGCGCGTTTAGCACGTGCCTTGTCGATGTTGTGTTGGGTGAGCTCGCTATGAGCGCCATAGTTGCTGCTACGGCGTCGTCGACTCTTGCGGCGCCAGGGAAGGTCATGCTCGTCTTCCTCAGATGAGGGTGTAGGGCTTCGGTTGAACTTGACCGTAGCTTTTTTCTTCGGCTCCGTAGGAGCATCGTCATGGAGCGCACCTCCAACGAGTCTGAGGCCTACTAGCGCGGACTTGTGCATGGCACTCTTCGGGTCGCCCACCGGGGGTGGATGGGACGCGAGATAGGTAGTGCCCGCCATGATCGTAGCCTACGGCGTTTTCGTCATGACATTGCCGTGCGATTCCATCGTCATGAAGGACGTGTTGAGGGCCCTAGTAACCTCGCGTCGTGCGGCTGGGTCCATGCGCTCCGTGCAGGAACGATACTTGTTGGCGTTGTTGCCATGCGAAGTGGAACCGCCAGCGGCGGAGAGCGCAGCTTGTCGCGTGCTAGATTCCGCAGCTGCCTTCTTGCGCTTGTCGAGCTCCTCCATTAGCTTCACCTGCAGGGTGTGCTCATCGATGAGGAGGAGGTGGTAGGCCATCAGTAGATCTCGGGAGGCATTCACAGGCAGGATTATGTTGCCTGCCACGGTCTCATGTGCTTGACGCCAGCCTTCCTCGTTGAGGTTGATCTGGTTGTAGGCGTGAGCGTCGCCTTCGTTGGGCCTGTTAGGCAGATCTCCCCCGTTTCCTTCGTTCCTAGTTTGCGGGTTGGGAGGGGGATTGGTTGTTTGCTGCGCACTCGAACCTGACGGCAGGTCCATAACTTTGTTGATGATGACGGCGCATAGATAGCATCCGCGGAGTGCGTCGCTGCTGCCGCAGCTTTCGGATCCGGAACCGTAGGTTCCTTCATCCGAAGGGGGCCGCACAGATTGGAGTTGCAGTTGTTGTTGTCATCCGAGTCATCTATCAGCGCTGATGCGTGCAATGCGCTGATGGGTGGGACCCACTGAAAGTACAAAGGAAGTCGCCTAGAGGGGGGTGAATAGGCTTTTAAAAATATTACGGTTTAGGCCATGTAAATGCGGAATAAAACTAACGTTTAATTTATTGAGCACAAAACCTAGCCACTAAGTTTACCTAAGTGCACCAACAACCTATGCTAAGCAATACAAGCAACAAGGTGATAGCAAGAAATAAATACTTCAAGCACGATGGCTAGCACAATGTAAAGTGCATAAGTAAAGGGCTCGGTTGAGAGATAACCGATGGACGCGGAGACGAAGATTTGTTTCCCAAAGTTCACTTCCAAAGAAGCTACGTCTCCGTTGGAGAGGTGTGATGGCGCAATGCTCTCCGAACGCCGCAAATGGCTCACTTCGAGGTGTGGTGGCTCGATGCTCACCCAACGCCACACAAGGCCTCACCCCGGATGCGGAAGCACGCAACTCACCGACGCCACAAAAGGCTCACCCTATTCTCCCAAGTGCGCACCACAAAAGGCGGGCACTTGCTCCACTATGGGACGCTTGAGGGCGGTCATCGAACCCGTACAAGATTGGGGCTAACTCCACAACTCAATTGGAGGCTCCCAACAACAAAGCCACACAAGGCTACAATGCCACAAAAGGCCAACAAAGCCACAATAGGCTACAAGACCACAAAAGGTCAACAAGACCACAAAAGGTCAACAATACAACCACACAACCGTCTAGGGTTCCAAGAACCCAAGAGTAACAAGCCCACAAGCTTGTACTCGCCGAATCTCCGAGGAGAACTCAAACCTATGCACCAAATGCAAGGGCAAGTCCTTCTCTCCCAAATTCCAACAAAGCTACAAAAGATATTGGAGGAATAAGGGAGGAAGACCACAAGAGGAGAACTCAAACCTATGCACCAAATGCAAGGGCTAGTCCTTCTCTCCCAAATTCCAACAAAGCTACAAAAGCTATTGGGGGAATAAGGGAGGAAGAACACAAGAGGAGAACACAAAACTCTCCAAGATCTAGATCCCAATGATTCCTTCACAAAGAAGGGATTTGACTTGGTGTGATTGTAGATCTAGATCTCCTCTCACTTTTCCCTCAAAAAGATGTAAGAATCATGGGAGGGAGAGGGAGTAAGAGATCTCAAATAGGTCAACAATGGTGGGCAAAACGAGCTCAAAAGATAGGGAACCATTGGGGAAGAATCCCCCCTTAAATAGGACAAGGAAAAACTGACCGTTGGGCCAGATTCGCGCCCCCACCGGAACTTCCGGCCTCCCACCGGAACTTCCGGCAAATAGAAACACAAGTTACTGAACCTGACCGGAACTTGGGTCGGAACTTGGGCCGGAACTTGGGTCGGAACTTGGGCCGGAACTTCCGCTCAAGCAAAAACACAGGACAACATTGCACGAAAACTTCAATAACTTTTGATCCCGGACTCCATTTTTGATGATCTTGGGCTCGTTTTGAAGGGAACGAAAAGTTTTACAAGATTATGCAAAGAAACATAATAATACAGCATGGAAGTATAAAACCAAATTGATAAAGATATGACCTCTCTACAAGCGATGAACCGGTAAAACCTCCAAAACCCAAAACACAAGAAGTTGAGCTTGGAAACTGTAACACCCCGGTTCTGAAAAGACCGTGGCTTCTATGTGACATGCCAATCCCTGGATCACTTCATTGGCCCACATAGAATAAGATGAATAACATAGAAAAATATCCGTGTATCATAGATAACGAAGATCCAGAGTACCATTATTACAATAAAAGCTTAGCTCAAAGCTAGCTCAAATTATTCAGGTAGCAACATAAATAAAGTAAATCATCCATTCTTCAAATTGCCCACAAGTGAACAAGTGCCGAGTGGAGTACCGTGGCCTATATCGATTACTCAGAATCGGAATAACCTGCAACATGAAACGTAGTAGCCCCGAAGGGTCAATACATGGAATGTATGGCAAGTAGAGCTACTAATGGAGACAATAGTACTAACAACTACATGCATATTTGGCAAGTGGAGCTGTGTCTGGCTTGCATTTGCAAATACATTTGTCCTACTTTCATAAACAGTTTTTGATTTTCTTTGAAAAGATCCCAATTAAGTTAACCCAAAAACATTAAAACAATTATGAAATTAGAATGAGCGAGAAACATGTCATGGAATCAATATCAAGCAACTCAGATGTCCATAACCGGGGACACGGCTAATCGATTAGATTATACACCCTGCAGAGGTTTGTACACTTTACCCATGTGACTTGGTCAGCCCAGCTCGTACCATCACTCTCATTTTGGGTGAGGATAGGGAGACGTCCAAGAAGAGACTGTTCGGGAAGTAGCTCCTCAATCCCGACGCGCACCGGTCCAACCTACCAAAATTCTACATCTCTGGATACGCGGGTTCGAGTTACCACAACCTACTAAGTCCAACCAACCGCCCATTCCATTATTGGCATATGGTTGTACACGTAAGCTACACAATAAAGAAGCCAATCAATTTCTCTCGATACCTGGGTGCCTTTCCGCAATAAACCACCAAAATTATCAATCCCATCACACCCAGGAGATTCATTGATTAAGTTGATTTAGTTTTCAAAAACCAATACTTTTAGAAACAAGTCTCAATGATGTAACCCAGCCCTCGTACATCATAGCATGGCTAAGCACATCTACCAACGGTGGCTCATCTACAAGGAGGGTCCTACCACATAATAGGACATAGCATAGCGATAGTATCATCCTACACATGCATCTACAAAATACACGACAATGCATTGAAAATAGTAGGACGATATCATGAACAAAGTAGCATCTACTTGCCTTGGTTGTAGCGGTCGGAAGAACAATCCACACACGAGCAAGCGTTGCACTCGTCAATATCTACACGATACAATTGCAATCATAAACAAACAATCCACAAGCATATGCAACAAAGATGATGCATGAAGGTATGCAAGGCAAGTGAATTGGTGCTACAGCTGCACCACATAATCCTAATCAATAATACTACTGATTGCATGCATGGAAAATAGTTTTAGCGCAAGGAAAACTATTAAGCAAAAAGTAATGCTCAAAACTAGAGCTAGAACTCAAATAATTCACTACCGGTAGTATACTGTTTGTAAAATCTTGGGAAAATTCTACCGCATAGGCATCGCTGATTAGAAACAGTACCAACTAGAATTACTCAAAAAGGAATTATAAAACTCCCCGAGTAATTAAAACACTGCAGAAAGCCACTAGACAGTTTCTGCAGAAGTTTTTACTGTAAGCCTATCTTTTTAATTCATGATGAGATTCCCCTCGTTCCACTGAATCCAGGGACATATCATACGCCTATCTTTTTAAACTGTACTAAACCTTGCTGCAAAAGTCTGAACCAAAGGTACAACGAGATTCTACACGACTCACTGAATCTACACATATTTTATTTGCAATTTTTGGTCAAGCGGTTTAATTTCTACGCAATTTACAAGTTTCTACCGAAATCTGTCAACTAAAAGGATTAACGAAATTAACCAGTCAACTGTGTCTGTTGACTGGTCAACACGTCTGCTGACTGGGCGTCTGACTAGTCAACGC
Source organism: Avena sativa (assembly GCA_916181665.1). Classification (NCBI taxonomy): domain Eukaryota; kingdom Viridiplantae; phylum Streptophyta; class Magnoliopsida; order Poales; family Poaceae; genus Avena; species Avena sativa. Next base: position 312,924,007 of record OV702283.1, read on the forward strand.
CCGAGTCTGACCGGTCAACAACTGATCTGAACCGCTGATCTGAGATCTAACGGTGGCTGCAGGCTTACCGGAAACGAACGGCGAAACGGACGGCGGCGAGTTCCGGACGGTGCGACAATCGACTCCGGCGACGGTGTTACCTGCGCGGTAGGGGAAACGTTCAGCGCGGTTCGAGATCGTCAACGCGGAGCGTAAGACGACGCGCGTGCGTGCATGCGCAACGCAGCGCTGCAGCAGCGGCAGTGCGCAGCGCAGCTGTAGGCGCGCAGCAGCGCGTGCAGGGCAGCAGCGCAGGCGGCGCACGCGGGCAGCGGGTGCGCGCAGCGCGCGCAGCGTGCATCGAGCGGGCGGCGCAAGCGAGGCACGCAGGCGAGCGGCGGCGGGGCGCGCGGCAGGCGCTGGCGGCGGGGCGAGTGCGGGTGCTGCGGGGCGGCGGCCGAGGCGGGACGCGCGGAGGCGGGGCGGCGCGGTGGAGAGGAGAGGCGCGGGCGGCGCGTACCTGCTGGCGGCGGGGATCGGCGGCTAGGCGGGGCCCAGGCGGTGGCGGCTCGCGGCCAGGAGGCGGCGGGGTGGCGGGGCGACCGAGGCAGGTGGCGGCGGCCTCGGGAATCGAGCGGGGCGGGCGATCGCGGGCAGGGGCAGTTGTGGCGGCTCGGGCCAGGTGGGGTCCGCCTTTAAGTGGGGCCCTCTCGCGGTCCTACGCGGATTCGGCGCGGAGTTGGTTTCGGACTCGGAAATCGGTCCGAAATTCGGACCGTTTTTCGATCTATTAAACAAACGGCCGTAAATTCTCTGTACGAGCTCCGAATCGAGCGATTCTTGCTCCTACGGTTTTGTAAAGTCGAGGGGAACAATCTAGGGTCAAGGGTGAGCGAAACTACTAGGCTACAAGGGCGGACAATGCTAGTCCTACTAAAGCCTCCCGCAGGAGCCTCGTAGCAAAATAGAATAGGGTTTCGAAAATAGCGTTTCGCCGATTCACTTCGATCGGCGGTTCTGTATGGAAAAGCATGATGCAATGCTATGAATGATATGCAAGACCAAATCTAAAATTTGGGATGTGACAGAAACTCCGATGGGATGAAACCAATTTTGTTGGAAAGATAAAACCAAGTAGATTCGGGATTCGGCGCGGCTAGCAAATAGGTGTGGGTAGTCCTCTCGGATGTCATCCTCATGCTCCCAAGTGGCTTCCTCTTCGGTGTGGTGGCTCCACTGTACCTTGCAAAACCTGATCGTCTTGGTACGGGTAATCCTCTCTGCTGTCTCCAGAATCTTGACCGGTTTCTCCTCATAGGTCAGATCATTCTCAAGCTGAACCTCCTCTAGCGGTACAGTATCTCTCAATGGTGTATCCACCATCTCCGGATGGCACTTCTTCAGCTGGGATACGTGGAACACGTTGTGAACAGCGGACAGAGCCTCTGGCAATTCCAACTGATAAGCAACTTCTCCTTTGCGTGCTAGGACCCGATACGGCCCAATAAACCGAGGTGCCAGCTTACCCTTAATTCCAAATCTCTTGATCCCACGAAGTGGCGACACTCTGAGGTATGCTCTATCACCAATCTCATACACCACTTCCTTGCGCTTGGCGTCAGCGTAGCTCTTCTGCCTTGATTGTGCTACCTTTAGCCTGTCCCTAATCAAGGCGACCTTCTCCTCAGCATCCTTGATCAAATCAGGCCCAAACAACTGACGTTCTCCTACTCCATCCCATAGCAATGGTGTCCGGCACCGTTTCCCATACAGTACATCAAACGGTGACGTCTTGATGCTAGTTTGATAGCCGTTGTTGTAGGAAAACTCCGCATACGGCAAATTCTTATCCCAACTAGAGCCATGAGCCAAGGCGCAAGCTCTCAGCATGTCCTCCAAAATCTGATTCACCCTCTCGGTCTGTCCATCGGTCTGTGGGTGAAACGCTGTGCTAAACTCCAATCTAGTACCAAGTGACTCGTGCAGCTGGCGCCAGAAGTGTGAGGTTAATTGGGTGCCTCTATCAGATACGATACTCTTGGGAACTCCGTGTAGGCACACAATCCTGTCCATGTAAATCTTGGCCAACTTTGCACTTGTGTAAGTCGTCTTTACCGGTATAAAGTGGGCTACCTTGGTCAAATGGTCGACCACTACCCAAATAGAGTCATATCCTGACCTGGTCCTGGGCAATCCTGTGATAAAGTCCATTCCCACTCTATCCCACTTCCAGTCCGGCACAGGCAATGGCTGTAGCAGTCCTGCTGGCTTCTGGTGTTCTGCCTTCACTCGGCTACATAAATCACATAGGGCAATATGCTTGGCGATATCTCCCTTCATGTTGTTCCACCAAAATCTGCTCTTTAAATCCATATACATCTTTGTGTTGCCTGGATGTATGGAGTATGGCGAGTTATGAGCCTCCTGTAGAATCAACTCCCTTATCTCCGGGTCGCTGGGCACACACAAACGATCTCCATACCACAAGGTACCGTGCTCATCCTCGCGAATATCCTTTTCCCGATTCTACTTCATCTTTTCCTTTATCTCTTCTATTTCCTTGTCTCCTACCTGAGCCTTTACGATCCTGTCCTGTAGCGTCGGTTGAACTTCCATTGTTGCCAAGTATCCTTCCGACACTACTTCCAGTCTAAGGTCCTTGAATTGCTTGCACAAATCCTCAGGCAATTCCCCAATTGTCAATCCATTGGCATAAACCTTCCGGCTCAGAGCATCTGCTACTACATTGGCCTTTCCTGGGTGGTATTGTAGATTCATATCATAGTCCTTGATAAGCTCCAACCATCTCCTTTGCCTCATGTTCAGTTCCTTCTGCGTGAATATGTACTTCAGGCTCTTGTGGTCGGTGTACACATCACAGTGTTTTCCCATTAAATAATGCCTCCATACCTTGAGCGCATGAACCACTGACGCTAACTCCAAGTCGTGTGTGGGGTAATTCCGCTCATGGTGCTTGAGTTGTCGCGAGGCATATGACACCACTCTCCCATCTTGCATCAGCACACTCCCAAGTCCCTGTCGAGAAGCGTCGCAGTACACTTGGAAATCCTTCTGAAGATCTGGTAAACACAGAACAGGCGCGGTCACTAGTCGACGCTTCAGTTCCTGAAAGCTGGCTTCACATACGTCTGACCACTCAAACTTCCTCTCCTTCTTCAGAAGTTCAGCCATCGGCTTAGCAATCTTGGAAAAGTTTTCAATGAACCTCCTGTAGTATCCAGCAATTCCCAGAAAGCTTCGAATCTCTCCCGCATTCTTGGGTGCTTCCCACTCAGTTACTGCAGTCACTTTGCTTGGATCAACAGCGACTCATTCTCCTAACACTACGTGTCCAAGAAACCCAACAGTGTTAAGCCAGAATTCACACTTGCTGAATTTGGCATACAGCTTGTGTTCCCTCAGCTTCTCCATAATCAGTCGCAGGTGTTTCTCATGCTCGGCATCATCCTTGGAATATATCAGTATGTCGTCAATAAACACCACCACGAACTTGTCCAAGTACTCCATAAATACCTTGTTCATCATAGTCATGAAGTATGCCGGGGCATTCGTTAGTCCAAAAGACATAACCGTATACTCATATAAACCATACCTAGTGGTGAAGGCGGTTTTTGGTACGTCCTGCTCCCGGATCTTCAATTGAAAATAGCTAGATCGCAAATCAATCTTGCTGAACACCTTTGCTCCTTCCAGTTGATCAAACAAATCATTTATGTTCGGCAGAGGGTACTTGTTCTTGATGGTTACTTCATTCAGCGAACGATAGTCCACCACTAATATCTTGCTGCTGTCTTTCTTCTCCACAAACAGAACAGGTGCACCCGATGACGACGAACTAGGCTGAATGAATCCCTTTTCCAGCTGCTCTTTCAACTGCTTCTTCAATTCCTTCAGCTCATCCACATCCATCTTATATGGTTTCTTTGCAATAGGTCCTGTTCCCGGCATCAGGTCGATAAGAAACTCTACTTCCCTGTCAGGTGGAATCCCTGGCAGTTCTTCCGGAAACACGTCGGGGTAATCTCTAATCACTTGCACAGTATCCATGCTAACCCCCTTAAGAGAATTCAACTTACACCTTCTCGGTCGTGCAGCCGACTTGAATCTAATCCTCTTACCATCCGGGGTTTTGAGTGAAACAGCTCGCTGTGCACAATCTATGTGTCCCCCATGCATAGACATCCAATCCATACCCAGAATAACATCTAATCCCTGTGATTCCAACACTACCAAATGTGCAAGGAAGTTGTGTGTTCCAATCCTCACAGTCAAATCGCGGCATCCCGCGCTAGCTATCATATCTCCTCCAGGTTAACTCACTCTAATAGACCTTTTCATAGACTCAGTAGGTAACTTATACTTATCCACAAATGCCCTTGATATGAATGAATGCGATGCACCAGTATCGAAAAGTATAAGTGCAGGGTAAGTGTTGATTGGGAACTTACCAATCACAAGGTCAGGCTCATCTGGAATCTCCTCCACATTCATGTGGTTCACTGTGGCCTTCTCGCTGTTGGTTGGCTTCAGTACTTTCCTCTCCGGACAGTTGTCAGCATAGTGTCCCTTCTGTTTACACTTGAAGCATGTCACCTCACTCAGATCCTTCTTCACAAAGCTGCGATCACGGTTGCGTTCATGTCCACCGTGTCCTCCAGAGTGGTGAGAGTGTCCTCCCTTGTGGCTGTGGTGGCTGCTCCTATGGTTGTCATGACGATGTCCATCGCCTCCATGGTGTGGCGATCATGGCTCCCATGGTCACTCCCTCCATGCTTGGAGTATCCATCATATGAAGTGCGAGAGTTGTGATGTGAACCAGAGTGGTGATTGTTGTTCTTTCTCTTGCGGCTTTCTACCTGCTTGTGCTTCCCTTCCAAGATCCTGGCCTTGTCCATAAGCTCCTGGAAAGTGGGGCAGTAAACCACTAGTAGTTGCACTGAAAGCTCATCACTGAGGCCATCCAGGAATCTCTCCCTCCTTTTTGCATCAGTGTCAACATCCTCAGGTGCATAACGGGACAAGTTGTTGAACTCCTCAATGTACTCGGCCACGGTGCGATTGGTTTGGCGCAAATTGCGGAACTCCTTCCTCTTCAGGCTCAGAACTCCTGAAGACACGTGGTTGGTCCTAAAACCTTCCTCAAACATAGCCCAAGTCACGGTATCCAGCGGGTGGGTGATCTGAAAAGTGTCCCACCAAGAAGCGGCTGGTCCCTCCAGTAGGTGAACGACAAACCTCACCTTCTCAGCATCAGTGCATCCAACGGTTACCAGATCCTTGTTGACTGAACGCAACCAGTCGAGAGCAACCATTGGTTCCGTTGCAGTAGAGAACTTAGCTGGCCTTAACCTCAGAAATCTGGTGAGAGCATCTCCCTGAGGCTGATTGTTTCCATTGTTGTTGTTCTGATTTGCCATGAACTGAGTCATCACTTGGGTCAGCTGTGCCTGAGATGCTATGAGCTGCTCCAACTCAGTGGGGTGACAGCGGGGAGGCATCTGCGGTTCAGCACAGGTGAGTTTAGAAAGAATCAACTACGATAATAGGATTCTACCCATGCATATGATCAAACAACAACAAACAATAGCAGACAATCACAAGCAAGCAACACATCAACAAACAAGCGATCCAGCAACATCCCAGGGGTTATCCTAGCAGTATATACCTACTGAAATAGTTTTACAAGAGTTGGCAATGGTTAACTAAACAGTTGATCAACTAAACAGCAAAAACAGCAATCTGCCAGAACAGTCCAGCAGCGTTCGCGAATTTTTCCGCCTGACTTAAACTCGTCAGAAAATTTAGCTGATTTTTTCACATATAGTACAGAGAGTTTCGCATTAGCCCAATTTTTTTTCAGATTTTTTCCGAGTTACCAGAAAAATATGAAAAATCGTGCAGTACTGCTGTATCAGCAGAAAACTGCAGCGAAAATAACACAGATAGTAACCAAAATTGCCATAACTCTTTCATAAAATTCGCACAAATAATTCCTAAGATATAGGAGTACACAAATAAGCAACTAAACACTCTTAAACTAACATGAACTAAGTTTCACATCGATCGAGACTAATCCTAATGAATTCGCCTAACGAGGACTAATTGGTGGACTTCTATCTACTTCTTGAAGAGGTTGAGGTAGGTCCTTGCTGTCATGCGTTGGCGCTTCGGTTCGCGGTACAACCATGGCGGCGGAGTGTACACTTCTCCTGAATCATCACTTGAGATCTCAAACTCCACCTCTTCTGGATCCTCCTCTTCTTCTTCACTCTCAGCTGCAACTGCAACAGCTTCATCTCCTCCACCATCATCGTCTCCATCATCATCATCCTCGTCCTCATCATCATCATCGTTCCCACTGTCATCATCATCCCTATTGTTGCCATCATCTCCATTGTCATCATCAGAGGGTGGATTCAGCTGTGCTTGGAGAGCGGCAATCTGGGCTGTCATAGCTTCAATAGTTTGATCCCTTTCCTGGACGGTCCCTTGCAACTGTTGTATGTTCTGGGTGTTCTCCTGCACAGTACCATGAAGATGAGCTATGGTTGCATCTCTGGCTATCAGGGCATTCTCCAGAACTCCCACAGCTTCATGCAAAGTGTCAATCTCCTGTCCTTGGACCACCATACCATTGCTAGCAAAGTCTGCAATCTCCTTTATCATCATCACCTTCTCAGCTAGAGCTCCATTCTCCTTTTCCATGTCCTCTATGTGCCTCCGACGGGGCGACATGTTGTTCCTGTCGCCCGGGGTAACCACAACATGCCCATCTTCATCACGCCTCCCATAGTCACGGTAGGGTGAATCTGCTGGCAGTAGGTGTCGGACATTATGGCACTAGCGAGACAGGGCTTCATGTATGGCCAAGTTGATTCCAAGTCCCCAGTTGCAGTATGTCTTGGTGTAGATCAAGTGCACGGGGTTTGGCAAGGTGGCATCTCTGAATATGAAGGTAGTGATCTCCCATGCATCCTCTCCATATCCATAGGTGTACAGCCTTCTTCCCTTGAACATGGGCAGTGGAAATCCCAATGACTGCGAGAGCTGAGCTAACTGCCTTGCAAAGGGCCTTGGTGACTCCATGGTGGCATACTCAGTCCTGACTTCTCCCATCTATCAAGTAAAAGAGGAAAGTGTGAGAATAGCATATGGTAAGAATTTATGAGGGTGAAAGGCATAAGATGAAAGACAGAGTTAATATAGGCTTTAGTAAATCTATGGCTTCCTAATCCAATCCTAGGTCACGATCCTACAGTCGACACACGGGCTCTGATACCATCCTGTAACACCCCGGTTCTGAAAACACCGTGGCTTCTATGTGACATGCCAATCCCTGGATCGGTTCATTGGCCCACATAGAATAAGATGAATAACATAGCAAAATATCCGTGTATCATAGATAACGAAGATCCAGAGTACCATTATTACAATAAAAGCTTAGCTCAAAGCTAGCTCAAATTATTCAGGTAGCAACATAAATAAAGTAAATCCTCCATTCTTCAAATTGCCCACAAGTGAACAAGTGCCGAGTGGAGTACCGTGGCCTATATCGATTACTCAGAATCGGAATAACCTGCAACATGAAACGTAGCAGCCCCGAAGGGTCAATACATGGAATGTATGGCAAGTAGAGCTAGTAATGGAGACAATAGTACTAACAACTACATGCATATTTGGCAAGTGGAGCTTTGTCTGGCTTGCATTTGCAAATACATTTGTCCTACTTTCATAAACAGTTTTTGATTTTCTTTGAAAAGATCCCAATTAAGTTAACCCAACAACATTAAAACAATTATGAAATTAGAATGAGCGAGAAACATGTCATGGAATCAATATCAAGCAACTCAGATGTCCATAACCGGGGACACGGCCAATCGATTAGATTATACACCCTGCAGAGGTTTGTACACTTTACCCATGTGACTTGGTCAGCCCAGCTCGTACTATCACTCTCATTTTGGGTGAGGATAGGGAGAAGTCCAAGAAGAGACTGTTCGGGAAGTAGCTCCTCAATCCCGACGCGCACTGGTCCAACCTACCAAAATTCTACATCTCTGGATACGCGGGTTCGAGTTACCACAACCTACTAAGTCCAACCAACCGCCCATTCCATTATTGGCACATGGTTGTACACGTAAGCTACACAATAAAGAAGCCAATCAATTTCTCTCGATACCTGGGTGCCTTTCCGCAATAAACCACCAAAAATTATCAATCCCATCACACCCAGGAGATTCATTGATTAAGTTGTTTTAGTTTTCACAAACCAATACTTTTAGAAACAAGTCTCAATGATGTAACCCAGCCCTCGTACATCATAGCATGGCTAAGCACATCTACCAACGGTGGCTCATCTACAAGGAGGGTCCTACCACATAATAGGACATAGCATAGCGATAGTATCATCCTACACATGCATCTACAAAATACACGACAATGCATTGAAAATAGTAGGACGATATCATGAACAAAGTAGCATCTACTTGCCTTGGTTGTAGCGGTCAGAAGAACAATCCACACACGAGCAAGCGTTGCACTCGTCACAATCCACACGATACAATTGCAATCATAAACAAACAATCCACAAGCATATGCAACAAAGATGATGCATGAAGGTATGCAAGGCAAGTGAATTGGTGCTACAGCTGCACCACATAATCCTAATCAATAATACTACTGATTGCATGCATGGAAAATAGTTTTAGCGCAAGGAAAACTATTAAGCAAAAAATAATCCTCAAAACTAGAGGTAGAACTCAAATAATTCACTACCGGTAGTATACTGTTTGTAAAATCTTGGGAAAATTCTACCGCATAGGCATCGCTGATTAGAAACAGTACCAACTGGAATTACTCAAAAAGGAATTATAAAACTCCCCGAGTAATTAAAACACTACAGAAAGCCACTAGACAGTTTCTGCAGAAGTTTTTACTGTATGCCTATCTTTTTAATTCACGATGAGATTCCCCTCGTTCCACTGAATCCAGGGACATATCATACGTGATTTTTGGAGCTACGGATCTTTTTCTATGAATTTATTACTCCAAAAAGTCCACTAATTAGTTTGATTAAACTGTACTAAACCTTGCTGCAAAAGTCTGAACCAAAGGTACAGCAAGATTCTACACGACTCACTGAATCTACACATATTTTATTTGCAATTTTTGGCCAAGCGGTTAATTTCTACGCAATTTACAAGTTTCTACCGAAATCTGTCAACTAAAAGGATTAACGAAATTAACCAGTCAACTGTGTCTGTTGACCGGTCAACGCGTCTGCTGACTGGGCGCTGACTGGGCGTCTGACTAGTCAACGCCTGTAACACCCTCAGAATCGGCCCTATGCAAGTTTTAGCGCTTCTCGCCAAACCCGCATAGAAACGATTCAAAGGTGCCCACCAGGCACTTTCGTGCGGGTGGAAAACGAAGTAATATCATTACACAATAGCCCTCGACGGAACCCACAAAACATATATACAACAACGACTCAAAGAGTCAAGAAGACAGATGTACAATACAAGGATCCAAATCACCTTTAAAATGATATAGCGTCCGAGTACGGACAAGATGCAAATTGAGCTAAGAGCCATGAAGAATAACCAATGGCGTCCATAACCCTGCCCAGGCCAAGCCGGAAGGGTAACCCTGCTAACGACGTCGATCTCAAAACCTGCTTAAACAAAAGGGGTGCCGACAAAGGGCAAAGGAAAAAGAGAGAGCGGTCAGTACTGAGGCCAGTACACGGCGAGACTAGAATTCGGCGGTCCTCGCCTACATAGGTATGGTGGACTGAAGCGGCAGCGGCAGCATGCACTAAACAACCTATAGAGACTCGATACAACTAGCGGCTATCAGAGAGGGATAAGAAAGACCTATTCGGAACCAACCGGATACTACCACCAAACATACCCATCCTGGTATTTCCCCCTCGAGACCAAACGAGGAAGTCAACCGAGGAACTCACACAGTTGGCAGTTTTATTTATACAGTTATCGTTGTAGCAATTACTAGTCAGGTATAGATAGTCATCCTGATATAATAAGCAGTGGGCAATTTTAGTTAACCATTCCGTTGTAGTTGCAACACTTGCTAGTCAGATACAATAAGTATGAGATATCCCAAACCCAGCAGTTGTTGGTACTTTTATTTAGCCATTCCGTGGTAGTGGAGCTGATTACTAGTCATATCGGATACAAGTCAAATTATAACAGTAAACTTTAGTTATAGTTGTCTATGATCAAGAACTGTGCTCCAAGTCGTCCATAACCGCGGACACGGCTTTTCGAAAAGATTTAACCCTGCAGGGGTGCACCAAAGTATCCACACGCACTTCGACCCTTTTTGCCAGATCAGTTAACATACACCCATCGGTATGTCGGCGGGGCCTAAGTCATGATGTTTCCCAGACCCAAAGCAAGTACTTGGGGGCCACCCCACTAAGCTACCCGCAACGAATTCGGCCGGTTTCCGAGACGGACTCAGGGTTTGTGGAGACGGCTGTAAACGACTGGGAACCCGAAAAGATGACTGGGCTTGTCGATACAGCGAAAACATGTCACGATCCTAAACAGTACAGGTGCAGTACCTCGCACAATTTAAATAAAGCAGTAAAGCATGGCATAAGTACAGAATAGTAATAAAGCCCTAAACTACTTGTGGCCCCCGGTACAATACTTTGAAATCAGGTACTAATCGATGGGGGTGCCCATACACCCCACCTGTGGTTAGCGCGCTCGATCTCGGAACAGGTGTCAAGAACTCAGGGTCCTACGGGACACAAGTGGACGGTTAACAACCAAATAACATCTATTGCCCACCGGTGCCTCTGCATTACCTACTTCAATTTTAGTTATTAAGCGATAATTAAATTAAACGATAATTAAAGCCATGATCATCTCCAACATTAAACATACGGCAATACTCCAACAACTGTGGTACTGGACGACACGCAACAGCACTTGAGCAAGCGACTACGACGCGCAAGTCCCACTATCTACCAAACAACAGGTAATAGGATGTGTCCAAGGCCATATGAGGCTGCAAGGGATATCACGGGTACAAAAACTAGAGCAACGCAACACAGATAGCAATAGATCAACAGGAGGGAATAAATACTATAAAAATAAGATAGGTAGAAAGGGGGAGATGCTCGCCTGAAAACATTGCCGAAGGTTCATCCGAAGATCGGGGCGAAGCTCACATCAACTCAACGGCCTTATCCGCGAAGAAGCAAAACACTAGCAGAAACACCGGATGCACTATTTAATACTACGACAAAAGATCGGGCATGATGCATGTATGGTGTTTGACATGGCAAGGTGCGATGCAATTAGGCAATATTAAGCGGAACCGGGGTCCCGACATTTAATTAGACGGTTCAAGTTATTTATCTACCCCGCAAATTAAATGTTGGATTAGCAAGACAAAACATGGCTTCGGTTCGCTATGCCAATTTAAATGGAGTCCGGAATAAGACAAAGATATCCCGCATATCGACTCCATATTTAATTATGAGATGAATTGGCATAATGCCCCAAACCACATGGTATGCATGCAATCATGAACAATTTAATATACAACAACTTGATATTACATTTATAAAATAGGGCTCGAGAAAGGGGTCACACATCTGGGTTTGGAAGATCTTGGGGTTCCGGGGGTGCGGGGTTCGGTCTCAGGGTTCAGGGTTCGACGGGATCGGTCTCCGAAGGTCGGTTGCAAGATGAAGAGCTTGGCATTCCGGGAAGAAGGACTTGGTGTGGCGTCGGGGGCGCATCGGACTCGCCCTGGTCGGTGCCGATCTTGTCGTCACGAAGGTCTTGTCGGGTCGTCGTATCGGGTCGGTCTTGGCGTTCGGGAATAAGAACTTGGCGTGCGACGTCGTCGGCATCGATGCGGGAAGGAGGTCTTGCCGTTCCGTGTCGGTGACCTTGGCATCCGGGTTCTCGGCGAGCTCGGCGTCTGGGAAGGAGTACTTGTCACACCGGGGTCTCGGTGTCCTCGGATCCGATTGAAGATCTTGGCGTTCGGGTTCGGGATCGGTCTCCGAATACAGGGACTTGGCATCCGCGAAGGGAACCTCGACGATCTAGATCGGTCTTCGAGTCTAGAAGGGTCTTGTGGTTGGTGCCGATGTCGATCTTGTCGGCACACAGGGTCGTTGGCAAACTCGGATGGATGCCCGTGCATCGGGTCTACCCGGTCGATGTCGATTTTGGAGGTTACTGTGCTCTTGACAGAACTCATGGAACAGGCAGCCTTAGCCGTCGGGATCTTGTACTGGCATCCCACCAACTCCACCAGTAACCATACAACAACGAAACAAAAGGCAGGCATCTGGCATGAGTACGAAGGGCAAAGGCGAGCGGCACGGTCGCGGCCATGCTGGAGAGGCGGGGACACACGGCAGGAGGCGGCGGTGGGACCTGAGGACGACGAGGAAGCAGGGCCGTGGCTCGCTGGTGGCTTGCGGCCGACGGTTCAAGGGCGTGGGGCGCGAGGATGGCGGTGATGGCATGTTGCAGAAGCGACGCCCGGCGCTGGCGAAAAGGCGACGACGGTTCGGGCGAGCGGGCTGAGGTGAGGAAGCCGGCGGCGGTTGGGCGAGCTCGACCCTGGCGTCGACCGGAGGATGGGGAGACGCCGGGACGAGCGGAGGAGGGAGGGCGTCTGGCGGCAAGAGGAAACGCGCGGCCTGCAGCGAGGTGCCTGGCAGCCTCGGGTACTGCAGGGTGGAGGGGGAGCCCGTGAGGGGGCGGCCGACGTGCTGGCGGTAGGGCACGCGGCGAGGAGGCGCAGGGAGGATGCCAAGGCGGCTCGTGCTGGGGCGGCCCGCAGAGGATACGGCGGGGCGGTCGCGGGCAAGGGAAGGCCGGCGACGGTCGATGCCTGTAGGCGGGCCCGTGCGGGAGGAGGCCGGGGCGCTGGGAGGAAGCGGTGGTGGCGGCGGCGCAGATGCGGCCCAGGCGAGGCGGCGGCCGGAGCGAGGTGGGCGCTGCGGGCGACGGCGGACGGGAGGCCGGCGGAGGTGGGGCCACGCGCGGAGAGGAGAGCCGAGAGAGGCGAGAGGAAGGCGCGGCGAAGGACGGCGGGGCGAGCCCGAGCGGCGGAAGGAGGAGGCCGGTGGAGGTGCATCAGGGGAAGGTGAGGATCGAGGAGAGAGGAGCGGTTGCTGGCGACGATGAGCAGGGTCGGGGGACGAGGAAGAAAAGCAGGGGAGGGGATCGTGAGGGAGGCGAGGGAGCGGGGACAGGTGGGCCAGGGGTGGGGTTGGCGTCGGTGGGTGGTTGGGCAGGGGGGAAAAGTAGGGAGAGGGCCTGGCAGGTGGGGCCCAGGGAGGTTTGTTGACCAGGGGGTGGTGCATGGTGTGGAACGGGTCCAGACGGGGGAGAGAGAGAGGGGGGGGGGGTTGGGGCAGGTGGCAGCGGGTGATTGGGTGGGGTTTGGGCCAGGGGTGATGTGGCGTGATAGGATAGGTTGGGGTGAGGTGGAGGGAACTGGGTAGGATAGGGTGGGGTAGGAAAAGGTCTGGGTAGGCTGGTTTTTGTACTGGGGGTGGCCGACTGGGTCGGATCGGCCCGGTACGGCTGCCCCCTAAAAAAATAATTAAACATTTTATTTATTTAAAACGGGGCTTTTGCAAACCGTTGGTAGACAAAGCAAAATATTCCGGAGACCCGGGTTTGGATTTGAAATAAAGACGGGAATATTGGAAAACAAAACTAGGCGTTTTCAAAATAGTTTTAGACAAACAAATGCACAATGACATGACGATGCTCAAATGCAAGGGGGCATGATGACATGAGCATGCGGTCATGATGATGCAATGCACAAAAATAACGCGATTTTCTAGTAGTGGTTTTTGCGGGATGCCACAATTCGACACCGCTAACAATGGATCTCGCCCTCGAGATCTGCCTCATGGTACCGGGAAGAAGGGCGGTGATCTGCATCTTCTCGCATCGTGTAGATCCTCGCGACACCACTAACAAGAGGTCGTTGTCCGTGATCGTCGAGGGAACACTCCGGGAACAAAAGGTCGAAGGTAGAGGTATCAACAAATAAAGCCACCTCTAACTCCGATAGAAAGGGAGAACCGATGCATTCTCATCCACTTCAATGTACACAAGCGAATAGAGTGAGTAGTCGGCATGGGGGCCAATCCATCACGCACCCAAACTATTACTCTGCACAATCAGTAGAAAAGCGTGCAACCATTCTCAGAATCAGACTGAAGGTCTTGACAATCGAGGTTCGGAACAGAGGGGTGATGCGGCCTCTACATCGGATCTGGCGTAGATGATGTCGTCGCGTCAGAAAGCACCGGAAGGCACAAGAAGGAACAAAGAGAAGTCCACCAGACGAAGGATTCCTCGGATAGCATGAAGACCAGATGTAGCAACACCGTTACCAAAGGAGGAAGCGAAACCCTGAAGGTACGATGGAACCCAACCACGAGAAATCCTGGACTCGGAGAGGGAGAAGAGAGCGGATTCAAAACACGCAGAGGTGAGAGGAGAGCAGCAGAGGGGTAAGGAGTAAAATCAGACCTAATCAGAACTATCCAACCGATTTTGCAAAAATAGTTTTGACACTCTACTTCGGCCGTTAGCTAGGTTATCCTACAGGCTGGACTTGTGGGGTATCGCAACTGCTGAGCTCTGATACCACTCTGTAACACCCTCAGAATCGGCCCTATGCAAGTTTTAGCGCTTCCCGCCAAACCCGCATAGAAACGATTCAAAGGTGCCCACCAGGCACTTTCGTGCGGGTGGAAAACGAAGTAATATCATTACACAATAGCCCTCGACGGAACCCACAAAACATATATACAACAACGACTCAAAGAGTCAAGAATACAGATGTACAATACAAAGATCCAAATCACCTTTAAAACGATATAGCATCCGAGTACGGACAAGATGCAAATTGAGCTAAGAGCCCTGAAGAATAACCAATGGCGTCCATAACCCTGCCCAGGCCAAGCCGGAAGGGTAACCCTGCTAACGACGTCGATCTCAAAACCTGCTTAAACAAAAGGGGTGCCGACAAAGGGCAAAGGAAAAAGAGAGAGCGGTCAGTACTGAGGCCAGTACACGGCGAGACTAGAATTCGGCGGTCCTCGCCTACATAGGTATGGTGGACTGAAGCGGCAGCGGCAGCATGCACTAAACAACCTATAGGGACTCGATACAACTAGCGGCTATCAGAGAGGGATAAGAAAGACCTATTCGGAACCAACCGGATACTACCACCAAACATACCCATCCTGGTATTTCCCCCTCGAGACCAAACGAGGAAGTCAACCGAGGAACTCACACAGTTGGCAGTTTTATTTATACAGTTATCATTGCAGCAATTACTAGTCAGGTATAGATAGTCATCCTGATATAATAAGCAGTGGGCAATTTTAGTTAACCATTCTGTTGTAGTTGCAACACTTGCTAGTCAGATACAATAAGTATGAGATATCCCAAACCCAACAGTTGTTGGTACTTTTATTTAGCCATTCCGTGGTAGTGGAGCTGATTACTAGTCATATCGGATACAAGTCAAATTATAATAGTAAACTTTAGTTATAGTTGTCTATGATCGAGAACTGTGCTCCAAGTCGTCCATAACCGCGGACACGACTTTTCGAAAAGATTTAACCCTGCAGGGGTGCACCAAAGTATCCACACGCACTTCGACCCTTTTTGCCAGATCAGTTAACGTACACCCATCGGTATGTCGGCGGGGCCTAAGTCATGACGTTTCCCAGACCCAAAGCAAGTACTTGGGGGCCACCCCACTAAGCTACCCGCAACGAAGTCGGCCGGTCTCCGAGACGGACTCAGGGTTTGCGGAGACGGCTGTAAACGACTGGGAACCCGAAAAGATGACTGGGCTTGTCGATACAGCGAAAACGTGTCACGATCCTAAACAGTACAGGTGCAGTACCTCGCACAATTTAAATAAAGCAGTAAAGCATGGCATAAGTACAGAATAGTAATAAAGCCCCAAACTACTTGTGGCCCCCGGTACAATACTTTGAAATCAGGTACTAATCGATGGGGGTGCCCATACACCCCACCTGTGGTTAGCGCGCTCGATCTCGGAACAGGTGTCAAGAACTCGGGGTCCTACGGGACACAAGTGGACGGTTAACAACCAAATAACATCTATTGCCCACCGGTGCCATTGCATTACCTACTTCAATTTTAGTTATTAAGCGATAATTAAATTAAACAATAATTAAAGCCATGATCATCTCCAACATTAAACATACGGCAATACTCCAACAACTGTGGTACTGGACGACACGCAACAGCACTTGAGCAAGCGACTACGACGCGCAAGTCCCACTATCTACCAAACAACAGGTAATAGGATGTGTCCAAGGCCATATGAGGCTGCAAGGGATATCACGGGTACGAAAACTAGAGCAACGCAACACAGATAGCAATAGATCAACAGGAGGGAATAAATACTATAAAAATAAGATAGGTAGAAAGGGGGAGATGCTCGCCTGAAAACATTGCCGAAGGTTCATCCGAAGATCGGGGCGAAGCTCACATCAACTCAACGGCCTTATCCGCGAAGAAGCAAAACACTAGCAGAAACACCGGATGCACAGAAACGATCTTTATGGTTATTGTCCGCTCCCGGTTCCCTGTTTAGCTTCGATGCGTTTCCCAGTGAATCTGCTGCAGCGATGTGGTGTGTTGACGATGTACTACCCCTGCTAATTGGTGAAGAATCTTCTCAGGGAAGTGAAAAGGAGTGTCACTATAGTTTTGGTGATGCTTTGTGTTGTGGAGGTAGAAGTGTCGTGAAGAGGAACCGATGCAATTTTAGGGGCGACAAAATCATCTCGTCGACAAGACCGATCCGATGCCGCAACCCCGATGATCATGCTGCCAAGATCCCCACCGACCATAGAACCCGGAACGACAAGACCTCCTTCCCGCACCGATGTCGACGACGTCGCACGCCAAGTTCTTCTTCCCGAACGCCAAGACCAACCCGATACGACGACCCGACAAGATCTTCGCAACGACAAGATCGACACCGACCAGGACGAATCCGATGCGCCCCGACGTCGAACCAAGTCCTTCTTCGCGGAACGCCAAGATCTACTCTGTTATCCGAGAACGATCCTGCCGAGACCGAACCCCAGATCCGGACCCTGAGACCGACCCCGAACCCCTCGGAGCCCAAGTTCGCCGAACCCTAATGTGATTCCCTATCCGAGACCCCATTATTTTATAATATGACATTATCAACTGATGCATATTAAATTGTTCATGCATGCATACTTGTCTGTGGTTTGGGGGCATTATGCCAATTCATCTCATAATTAAATATGGAGTCGATATGCGGGATATCTTTGTCTTATTCCGGACTCCATTTAACTTGGCATAGCGAACCGAAGCCATGTTTTGTCTTGCTAATCCAACATTTAATTTGAGGGGTAGATAAATAACTTGAACCGTCTAATTAAATGTCGGGACCCCGGTTCCGCTTAATATGATCTAATTGCATTGCACCTTTGCCATGTCATACCTCATACATGCATCATGCCCGATCTTCTGTCTTAGTATTAAATAGTCCATCCGGTGTTTCTTCTAGTGCTTTGCTTCTTCACGGATTAGGCCGATGAGTTGATGCGAGTGTCGACCCGATCTTCGGATGAACCTTCAGCAATGTTTTTCAGGCGAGCACCTCCCCCCTTTCTACCTATCTTACTTTTATAGTATTTATTCCCTCCTGTTGATCTATTGCTATCTGTGTTGCGTTGCTCTAGTTTTCGTACCCGTGATATCCCTTGCAGCCTTATATTGCCTTGGACACATCCTATTACCTGTTGTTTGGTAGATAGTTGGACTTGCGCGTCGTAGTCGCTTGCTCAAGTGCTGTTGCGTGTCGTCCATTACCACAGTTGTTGGAGTATTGCCGCATGTTTAATGTTGGAGATGATCATGACTTTAATTACTGTTTAATAACTAAAATTGAAGTAGGTAAATGCAGAGGCACCGGTGGGCAATAGACAATATTTGGATTTTAACCGCTCACTAGTGTCCCGTAGGACCCCGAGTTCTTGACACCTGTTCCGAGATCGAGCGCGCTAACCACAGGTGGGGTGTATGGGCACCTCCATCGATTTAGTACCTGATTCCAAGTACTGTACTGGGGGCCACAAGTAGTTTGGAGCTTTATTACTATTCTGTACTTATGCCATGCTTTACTGCTTTATTTAAGATTGTGCGAGGAGCACCTGTACTGTTTAGGGCCGTGACACGTTTTCGCTGTATCGACAAGCCCAGTCACACTTTCGGGTTCCCAGTCGTTTACAGCCGTCTACACAAACCCTGAGTCTGTCTCGGAGACCGGCCGACTTCGTTGCGGGTAGCTTAGTGGGGTGGCCCCCCGTGCTTGCTTGGGTCTGGGAAACGTCGTGTCCGAAACCCCGTCGACATACTGTTGGGTGTATGTTTTGTGATCTTGTACCTACCTGATCTGACAACAAGGGTGTAGGTGCGTGTGGAAACTTTGGTGCACCCCTGCAGGGTTAAATCTTTTCGAGAAGCCGTGTCCGCGGTTATGGACGACTTGGAGCACAGGTCTTGATCATAGACAACTATAACTAAAGTTTACTGTTATAATTTGACTTGTATCCGATATGACTAGTAATCAGCATCACTACAACGGAATGGCTAAATAAAAGTACCAACAACTGCTGGGTTTGGGGATATATCATGCTAATTGTATCTGACTAGTAAGTGTTGCAACTACAATGGAATGGTTAACTAAAATTGCCCACTGCTTATTATTTCAGGATGACTATCTATACCTGACTAGTAATTGCTGCAACGATAACTGAATGAATAAAACTGCCAACAGTGTGAGTTCCTCGGTTGACTTCCTCGTTTGGTCTCGAGGGGGGAAACACCAGGATGGGTATGTTTGGTGGTAGTATCAGGTTGGTTCCGAATAGGTCTTTCTTACCCCTCTCTGATAGCCGCCAGTTGTATTGAGTCTCTATAGGTTGTTTAGTGCATGCTGCGCTGCCGCTTCAGTCCACCATACCTATGTAGGCGAGGACCGCCGAATTCTAGTCTCGCCGTGTACTGGCCTAAGTACTGACCGCTCTCTTTTTCCTTTGCCCTTTGTCGGCACCCCTTTTGTGTAAGCAGGTTTCGAGATCGACGTCGTTAGCAGGGTTACCCTTCCGGCTTGGCCTGGGCAGGGTTATGGACGCCATTGGTTATTCTTCAGGGCTCTTAGCTCAATTTGCATCTTGTCCGTACTTGGACGCTGTATTGTTTTCAAGGTGATCTGGATCTTTGTACCGTAAATCTGTATTCTTGACTCTTTGAGTCGCTGTTGTATATATATGTTTTGTGGGTTCCATCGAGGGCTATTGTGTTATGGTATTACTTCGTTTTCCACCCGCACGCAAGTGCCTGGTGGGCACCTTTGAATCGTTTCTATGCGGGTTTTGGCGGGAAGCGCTGAAACTTGCATAGGGCCGATTCTGAGGGTGTTACAGAGTGGTATCAGAGCTTAGCAGTTGCGATACCCCACAAGTCCAGCCTGTAGGATAACCTAGCTAACGGCCGAAGTAGAGTGTCAAAACTATTTTTGAAAAATCGGTTGGATAGTTCTGATTAGGTCTGATTTTACTCCTTACCCCTCTGCTGCTCTCCTCTCACCTCTGCGTGTTTTGAATCCGCTCTCTTCTCTCTCTTCGAGTCCAGGATTTCTCGTGGTTGGGTTCCATCGTACCTTCAGGGTTTCGCTTCCTCCTTTGGTAACGGTGTTGCTACATCTGGTCTTCATGCTATCCGAGGAATCCTTCGTCTGGTGGACTTCTCTTTGTTCCTTCTTGTGCCTTCCGGTGCTTTCTGACGCGACGACATCATCTACGCCAGATCCGATGCAGAGTCTGCATCACTCCTTTGTTCCTGAACCTCGATTGTCGAGATCTTCAGTCTGATTCCGAGAATGGTTGCACGCCTTTCTACTGATTGTGCAGAGTAATAGTTTGGGTGCGTGATGGATTGGCCCCCATGCCGACTACTCACTCTATTCGCTTGTGTACATTGAAGTGGATGAGAATGCATCGGTTCTCTTTTTCTATCGAAGCTAGAGGTGGCTTTATTTGTTGATACCTCTACCTGCGACCTTTTGTTCCCGGAGTGTTCTCTCGACGATCACGGACGGCGACCTCTTGTTAGTGGTGTCGAATTGTGGCGCCCCGCAAAAACCACTACTAGAAAATCGCGTTGTTTTTGTGCATTGCATCGTCATGACCGCATGCTCATGTCATCATGCCACATTGCATTTGAGCATCGTCATCATCTTGCATTTTGTTTGTCTGAAACTATTTTCGAAAAACATATTTTGTTTTCTAAACGCCCCGTCTTTATTCAAACACAAAACCTGGGTCTTCGGAATATTTTGTTTTGTCTACCCACGGTTTGCAAAAGCCCCGTTTTAAATAAATAAAATTTTAAATTATTTTTAGGAGGCAGCCAGCCAGGCCCGACAGCCTGACCGGTCACCTCCAAACCCTAGTCTAAAAATATCTAGTCCTAAACTTTTCCTACCTAACCCTTACCTACCCAGCCCCCTCCACCTCACTTCAGCCAACCACCACCCTCCACATCACATGGCCCAATCCCCCCACCCAACCACCATCTGCCACCTCACCACTCCCTCTCCCCATCCCAGCCGCCACCTAATCAGAGGATGGGGACCTAATCAGAGTCATCCCGCCCTTCAGGGTCTCAGCCAAATGGTCGTTGTCAGTCTAGCAAATATTTTTGGTAGCTATGTATACTAGGGAAAAACAAAACGCGAGAGTAGGACTGCTTCCACTTTTCTTCTTACCCACCCACCCACCCTTTTCTGGTAAGGAAGTGTAACGTTTTCAATCCTCTTCTTAAAAGTTCAAACTAGGATTCACGTGTTCTGGGTTTCCGTAGTACCATAGGTTGTGTGTGTGTGTGCGTGTGTGTAATTCATTGTCTATCTGTTGCATCCAAGTTGTTATCACAATCGGCCTTTTGGTTATCAACTGTTGGTACATTCCATACCGACAGGCTTTTGCAAACCGACGCGATCTATCTGATTTGTTGTATACCGCCGCGATCTGTCTTACTTTTTGTTATCCGACGTTATCTTGTTTGGGGTGTTCGTTTCCGTAGTTACTAATCTTTAGGTTCATCGTGAGAAAAAGGGGTTGGGATATGTGTTCTACTTAATCATGTACAGAGTAATGATTTGAGTGCGGGATGGAGTCGCGACCATACCACTACTTTTATCATTCGCTCTTGTATATTGATTTGGTAGAGTCACTAATCTTGACTCGTTAAGTGATTTTTTGTGCACCTATTGGTATTTTAATGCCGAAATTTGCGGAAAAATTTTCTTTGATAGTTGTGTACCACACTCCTTTTCAGTCGGGTGCGATATGCTTAATATCTTCTAGGTGCTTTGAACTTTGCTGATATTTTAATATCATCTTAGTAAATTGTATCCTTTAATATTGGTTAATTCCATCTTGGTACTATTTTGGATTATTATTATTATCCATTATAGTACTGACTTGTGTTTTATATCAATCACAGGATGGCACCACCACGCCGTTCTGATGAGGACATACAACCTGAACTGGGGGCCGCGTTGTCAAGCATCGCCAATGCCTTGGCAGCAATGCAGCAGAACCAGCAGCGTTTTGAAGAAAGTGTCAGGAGGAATGAGTTTGCTCCGCTACCTCCACCTCCCAAGCGAGGAGACATCAAAAGCTTCCTGAAGTTCAACCCACGCCAATTTGATGTGTCCGATCAACCACTTGATGCTGATGATTGGTTGCGTGAGATGTCAAGGCTACTGACGACTGCTGATGTTCCTGAGCAAGAATGGGTAAACTGTGCCACTCACCTTCTGAAGGGAGATGCAGCTCTCTGGTGGGAGAATTACCTGAAGTCAAACTGCATTGGTTTTCAGCCTACTTGGGGACAGTTCACTGGAGCCTTCAAAGAGCAGTACCTGTCAGAAATTGTCATGGAGAGGATGAAGGAAGTGTTTCTCAACCTCAAGCAGGGCAATGATAATGTCAATACCTACATCAGGAACTTCATGAACCTTTCTCGTTATGGTGGCGATGAGATCTCTGATGACAAGAAGAAGCAAAAGAGGTTCCGACAAGGGCTCAATGCATCGATTAAATATGCAATCACACATGCAAGGCCGACGTCTTTTCTGGAACTTCAGCATACAGCTCTGCAGGAAGAAGCAAGTAGGCAAGTGTTTGAGGAGTCAAAGAAACACAACCGCGATGCAGCAAGCTCTTCAGCTATGTCAACTCCTTCTAAGCCTCGTGTCTGGGTTCCTAACACCCCACCGTCGCTCCCGGCTCCACCAAGACCTTCAAGCTACGCGGCAAGGCCACCAAACTTCCTCACTGCTGCTCCCAGGGGCTACAACCACCACTACCCTGGAGCGCCTGGCGGAGTCCCTGGCTACGTTGCTCCACGTCCACCTGGTCCCTGTTACACTTGCGGAGACACTGGGCATCAACACTGGAACTGCCCGATGAAAAACAAAGCTCTTCCTCCACCACCTCCAAGATCTGCGGCAAGCTCTCCTATGGTTCATGCACCACCACCTCGGGCTCTCAACATCAACACCAAGCCCGGGTCTACTGTTGCTCGTGCCAACTGTGTCAACGCTGCTCAAGCTGAGCATGCACCTGGAGTTGTGATGGGTATGCTTCCCGTTAAGTCAGTCCCTGCACGAGTTTTGTTTGATTCTGGTGCTTCGCATTCTTTTGTTTCGCAAAAGTTTGCGCAAGAGCATGATCTGGATAAGGTTCCCTTATCACATCGTCTGGTGGTGCAATCTCCTGGTTCAAACATGAGGGCTGCTCATATCAGCCATGGAAATCAAATTGAGATTGGTGGCTCTTCGTTCTCGGCGTCCTTAATTTTTCTGGGCAATTCTGACATTGATGTCATCTTGGGCATGGATTGGTTGACAGCAAATGCAGCTGTGATTGATTGTGCTGAACGCTCGGTTTCTCTGAAGATTCCTGAAGGCCATATAGTCTATTCTCCAAGTCTGACTCCTGCTATCCAGCTTTTCTCTTTGGCGGCTCTGAATGATGATGCTATGGAAGCTATTCAGAGTGTTCCAGTGGTTTGTGAGTTCCCATATGTCTTTCCTGAAGAGTTGCCAGGTATGCCTCCGGATCGTGAGGTTGAGTTTGTAATTGAGCTTGAACCTGGAACCGCTCCTATCTCCAAGCGGCCTTATAAAATGGGTCCTGCTGAGTTGGCTAAACTCAAACGACAGCTTGATGAACAAGAGAAGTTGGGTTTCATTCAACACAGTACCTCTTCTTGGGGTAGCCCAACCCTCTTTGTGAAGAAGCGAGACATGACTGATAGACTTTGTGTTGACTATCGGGCTCTCAATGCTAAAACCATCAAGAATAAGTATCCCCTTCCGCGGATTAATGATCTCTTCGATCAGCTAGCTGGAGCTGTGGTATTCTCTAAGCTTGACTTGAGAAGTGGTTATCATCAAATCAAGATTCGCAAGGAAGATGTTCCTAAAACAGCTTTCACCACCCGCTATGGCCTGTATGAGTACACGGTCATGTCTTTCGGTCTCACCAACGCACCTGCCACCTTCTCGAGGCTCATGAATTCGGTTTTCATGGAGTATCTTGATAAGTTCGTTGTGGTCTATCTGGATGACATCCTAGTCTATTCTAAGTCAAAGGAAGAACATGAAGAACACCTTCGGTGTGTCCTAAACAAGCTTCGTGAGAACCGCCTGTATGCAAAGTTCTCCAAGTGTGAGTTTTGGCTGCCTCAAGTAACCTATCTTGGTCACGTCATCTCTGCCAAGGGCATTGCAGTCAACCCGGAAACTGTAAAGACAATTGTTGAATGGCTTCCTCCTGTTAATGTCAAAGAAGTGCGGAGTTTCCTTGGTTTGGCTAGTTATTGCCGTCGCTTCGTTCAGAACTTTTCGAAGATAGCGAAGCCTCTTACCGATCTCCTCAAGAAAGGCAAGAAATACCTTTGGACTTCTGCATGTCAAGCAAGCTTTGAGACACTCAAAGAGAAGCTCACTTCCACACCAGTCTTGGTTCCTCCGGATACATCTAAGCCTTTCCAGATATTCTGTGACGCCTCTTTGCAAGGATTGGGTGTGGTACTTATGCAAGAAAAACAAGTTGTTGCTTATGCCTCTCGACAGTTGAAGACGCATGAGATCAACTATCCTACACATGACCTCGAACTCGCAGCAGTTGTTTTTGCTTTGAAATTATGGAGGCATTACTTGCTGGGCAACCGTTGTGAAATCTTTTCTGATCACAAGAGTCTGAAGTATATCTTCACTCAGCCTGATCTCAACCTTCGGCAGAGGAGGTGGATTGAAGCAATCAATGACTTCGATTTGACAATCAACTACACTCCGGGCAAAGCTAATGTCATGGCCGATGCTCTCAGCCGCAAAGCTTATGTCAGCAACCTCATGATGGAAGAACAACAGCCTCTCTTGTGCGAGGAATTCCGTCAGCTCAACCTTGAAATTGTGGAACAAGGGTATCTCCTGAACCTTCTGGCTACTCCTCTCTTGGAAGAAAAGGTTCGCTCCTTTCAGCTTGGTGATCCGCACACCAAAAAGATCATCTCCAGACTTCAGCTTCCGAAGTATAAGTCCTTCCACGTCGATGACCAAGGCACGCTTTTCTTTGAACACCGGATGTTTGTTCCGAACTACCCGGGTTTGAGAGAGCAAGTTCTCAAGGAGGCGCATGATTCTGTTCTTTCTATCCACCCTGGCAGCACAAAGATGTACATGGACTTGAAAACACAATATTGGTGGCCGGGTTTGAAACGATATTGTGCCAAGTATGTCTCGGAGTGTGATGTCTGCCGCAGAGTTAAAGCTGTCCATCAGAAACCTTCCGGTCTTCTACAGCCATTGAAACCCCCGGAATGGAAATGGGAGAAAGTAGAGATGGACTTCATCACTGGTTTTCCAAGGTCGCAGAAGGGCAACAATTCAATCTTTGTTGTCATTGACAGGCTTTCTAAAGTGGCTCACTTCTTCCCCGTAAAGGAAACAATTTCTGCAATTCAGTTGGCTGAGCTCTATATCAACAGAATTGTCTCTCTGTATGGGGTTCCGCTTGAGATCAGTTCAGACCGTGGGAGCATCTTCACTTCCAAGTTCTGGGAAAGTTTCCAAAATGCTTTGGGAACAAAATTGAACTTCAGCACAGCTTACCACCCTCAGTCGCAAGGACAAGTTGAAAGGATCAATCAGATTCTGGAGGATATGCTTCGTGCTTGCGTCATCTCTTTTGGCATGAAGTGGGAAGAATGTCTTCCTTATGCTGAATTCTCTTACAACAACAGATTCCAGAAAAACCTAAAGATGGCACCATTTGAGGCTCTCTATGGCCGCAAATGCAGAACTCCGATTGGTTGGTCGGGTGCAGGAGAAAGAATATTGTTTGGCCCTGACATTGTAACTCAAGCGGAGGAGAAGGTGCACATCATTCTTGAAAATCTGAAGATTGCTCAAAGTCGCCAGAAGAGCAATTATGACAGAAAGCACACGGACATGGAGTATGTCCCTGGTGATCTCGTTTACCTTCGTGTCACTCCCATGAGAGGCACGCACCGTTTTGGTATCAAAGGAAAGCTGGCTCCTAGATACATCGGTCCATTCAAAATTCGTGGAAGAAGAGGAGAAGTTGCTTATGCTCTTGAGCTCCCGGAAAAACTCAAGGTCCATGATGTTTTCCACATCTCTCAACTCAAGAAGTGCTTCAAGGATCCCGGCAGGACCGTGGATCATGAGCTTATCAATCTCCAAGAAGACCTGTCTTATCAAGAACACCCCACAAAAATCCTGGAAGTCGCAGAAAGAAGGACTCGCAACAAGTCCATCAAGTTCTGCAAGGTGCAGTGGTCGCACCATTCTGTTGATGAAGCCACTTGGGAACGTGAAGATGAGCTCCGTGCCAAGTATCCTACCCTCTTTGTGTCTTCTTCTTCTTCCTAGAATCTCGGGGCGAGATTCCTGTTTAGTGGGGGAGAGTTGTAGCATCCCAATTGTCTAACAATTGTAATGCTACTTGGTCTAGTAATATAAATGCTACTTCCTACATATAATTGTTGCATCATAATTATATCATGCTCATGTCATCATGCCACCTTGCATTTGAGCATCATATAAAACCCTTTTGATTTGGTTCTTCTCTCATATGCATTGTAAATTGTATTTGCCTCTTGATATTGTATTTGGTTCTTGATATATTGTTTAAATGCCCAAGTTGAGTTGGGGGCATATCTTTTATTCCACTCCACCACCCTTTCTTTCACCACCTTATAATTCCACCATTCCATTATCCATGAGCTTGTATTCTATTTTCTTTTGGTATTTAATCTAGCTCATGGGAGATAGGATGGATCTACTTCTACAAATTCTTTTGCTTGGCTTTTATTCCACTCCTTGGGAATGCATAAGAATAATGCCATATCATTATTATTGTTTTCACAAGAATAAACATGGCATTAATTATTTTGCATGGGCCATGCAAGCACCACCACATTCTAGTCCTTTGAGATTTCATATGAATTTTTGAGTGGTGTATATCTCTTGGATGCTCCCCCTTCTCTCTCAAATCTTTCACCTTGTTTGGTTTATTTCTTTTTGCCTAGGGTTCATCAAGCTTTTCTCACATGTGTATGCCATGCATGGTCATGTAAAATCCTTTCCATCTCCATCTCTCCTCCACACTTGATCTAGTCATGACCATGCATCCTTTAGTCCACACACTCCCTCACCCCTTCATCTTGGCTTCTTCTTTAAGCATGTATTAAAACCTAAAAATCCTACATGAAACCCTAAACCTAGCTTCCTCTCTTTCTAACCATAAACCTATCTACCATACCACACCCTCTCTCTCGGCCTCTCTCCCTTCCTCTATGCCATGCAGGCCCCACCTAGCTACCTTCCACCCCAACCCTACCCAAAAGCCCTAACCCGAGCCTCTCCATCCTAACCTAGCTATCTACCCTCTCCCTCTAACCCTAGCTCCAACCCGAGCCTCTCTCTCTCTCTCTCTCTACCTGCCAGGCCTACCCCACACCAAGCCTGGACCCTCCTGCAGCCACACCCTAGGCCAAGCCTGCCTAGCACGTGAAGGAGGAGATAAAGAAAGTGGCCGACGCCACCTTTTCCCTCCACCACGCCTCCCACGACACCCCCTCTCCCCGTTCCTATCCACTCCCCCTCTCTGCCTGTCGACGCCAGATCCACCAGGGCCTAGCCCTTCTACTCCTTCTTCCCCACCTTCCCCTGCAGCCACCTCTCCACCACCGATCACCAACCCCACCGTCGGCATCCACCTCTTACGCCAGTTCGAGGAGGCGGGCGGTCGTTGAGGCGTTGAGGAAGGCCGTGGAGAACCCCTGCATCGCCCCTGTCCACGTCGCCGAGGAGGAGAAGCCCCAGACCTGCCACCGATCCGCGACGCCGATGAGCAAACCCGAATCGCCGGCCGTCTGCATCGTCGCTGATCCCCTGCGTCCCAAGCCGTTCCGCCACCATCGACCCACTCTCGGTGAGCGCCCGACCCTCCCAGACACCTCCGCTAGCCGATCTGCTGCCTGTTCGTGTTGTGCGTTTCGTTGAGCGCTCTCGGCGCGGCGAGCTCACGTCGTCGAGGACCGTCCTCTCGTCGCGAGAACCTTACCTAGCCGCGCCACAGCAACCTACCAACAACCCCTTCGATCCGCAGCGGTAACCGCCGCCGCGCGCGCACGCGAGGTCGCGGGTTCGAACCCTGCACCGAGCCCCGCCCTGTCGAGCACCAACTTGTCGACAGAGTCAGAGAAGAAGTAAAGTAGCAGCTGCTACTTTGCACTTCCGTCCCCACCTTTTTGATTCCTTAGCCCGCGCTCCGCTCGGTCCCACCTGTCTGCCTCCGCGGGAGTTTTGCATAAAAGCACCCCTGTTTCCAGGACCTTAACCCGCGCTCCTGCTTTGGCCCACCTGTCAGCCTCCGCGCGTTCCGCCGCTGTCACGTGGGCTTCAGCCGGTTGGTCCCACCTCGCAGTCGCACGGGCTAGGCAGAGCCCCAGTGTGAAAAGCTTTTCCACGCGCTTGTAACCCCACCAGTAGCTGGCCCACCCGTCAGCGACTGGGGCTGGGTTCGTCTGGGTACTAAACGTTTCTGTTTTTCTGATATAAAATTAAACCTTTTCAAATTTGTTTTAAATTCAATTTCAAATCTGTTTTCAAATAACTTTTGAAATATAAATCCAAATTAAACATGTAATATATGTTTTGAAATCAGAAAAATGTGAGGAATTCAAATATGCCCTTCAAAATACTGTTTGAACACTTTAAATTTCAAGTTGATTAAAATTACAATAAAATGCCCTTTTGCCTTAATTAATTAATAACTTTTGTTTTATAACTCCAAATTTGACAAATAATATGTCTAAAATGATCAGCTCGACGAGACCTTTCTGTTTATGCATTCCATGTTCTGTTTTGCAGCATGCATCATATAAATATAAAGATTACAGCAACTTATTTGAGTATAAAATGTGACTAAAACTCAATAAAATGCTTTATTCTTGTATACCACACCTCACCCATGCCATGCTACTTTATTGCCATGCAAATTGTGCATCATTCATCATGGCATGATTGTTTGCTTGTCGCATTTTATTCATATGCTTGTGCACTTTATTTATGTTGGCCCTTGTTTGTTTGGTTCTTCTTCGAATAGACGCTGAGCAGGGAATATATCAAGAAACCCAGAAGCACTACCCAGATCCTTCTCTCGCTTCAACTGAGCTGCCAGGCAAGCACTACCACATGCTTGCATACATATAGTACCTATTGCCTCTATCTTATTCTTGCATCATTGAGTCGCGATTGCATTAAACTGAATCCCAAGTATTGCATAGCCTTTACTTTTAAACCCCACCGAAGCTTGTTCCTCCATCCCATGAGCCATTACTACAGGAGTTGTTTGAGCCATGCGAGTCGTAGAACAACATGTGTAGGGTATGTGAGTGTCTGATGGATAACGAGGTACCTATACAACTTAACCTGAGTAGTAATGGGATAACTAATGAAAGTGGCACCGGTGAGCAATATCTGCTATTTGGTTTTTCATGCTCGCTTGTGTCCCGTAGGACCCCGAGTACTTGATTCCTGTTCCTCGAATATTTGCGCTATCCACATCCAGGAGGCTTATGGGACCCCCTGAGCCAGAGCTTGATTCATTCTTATTTCTTGGGGCCACAAACTAGTTTGAGGTTTTATTTACTATCCTATACTTATGCCATGATTTACTGCTTTATTTAAATTGTGCGAGGTCCTGCACCTATATTGTTTAGGGCCGTGACACGTTTTCGCTGTATCGACAAGCCCAGTCACACTTTCGGGTTCCCAGTCGTTTACAGCCGTCCCCACAAACCTTGAGTCCGTCTCGTAGACGGCCAGCTTCGTTGCGGGTAGCTTAATGGGGTGGCCCCCTGAAATATTTCTGAATCCTGTGATCGCTTTGTCGTGACTGCCTCGTTGGGTTTTGATTTGGTTTTTCCGAGGTTGATCGAGTGTGTGTTGCTATTTGTGCACCCCTGCAGGGTAAAACTTTCTGAAATCCGTGTCCGTGGTTATTGTTCTGCTATTTTACTGGGTTTTGGGTCTGGGAAACATCGTGTCCGAAACCCCGTCGACATACCGTTGGGTGTATGTTTTGTGATCTTGTACCTACCTGATCCGACAACAAGGGTGTAGGTGCGTGTGGGAACTTTGGTGCACCCCTGCAGGGTTAAATCTTTTCGAGAAGCCGTGTCCGCGGTTATGGACGACTTGGAGCACAGGTCTCGATCATAGACAACTATAACTAAAGTTTACTGTTATAATTTGACTTGTATCCGATATGACTAGTAATCAGCTCCACTTCAACGGAATGGCTAAATAAAAGTGCCAACAACTGCTGGGTTTGGGATATCTCATGCTAATTATATCTGACTAGTAAGTGTTGCCACTACAACGGAATGGTTAACTAAAACTGCCCACTGCTTATTATATCAGGATGACTCATGCCATCGTTATTTGACCAGTAATTGCCGCAACTATAACGGAATGAATAAAACTGCCAACTGTGTGAGTTCCTCGGTTGACTTCCTCGTTTGGTCTCGAGGGGGAAACACCAGGATGGGTATGTTTAGTGGTAGTATCAGGTTGGATCCGAATAGGTCTTTCTTACCCCTCTCTGATAGCCGCTAGTTGTATCGAGTCTCTATAGGTTGTTTAGTGCATGCCGCGCTGCCGCTTCAGTCCACCATACCTATGTAGGCGAGGACCGCCGAATTCTAGCCTCGCCGTGTACTGCCCTCAGTACTGACCGCTCTCTCTTTTTCCTTTGCCCTTTGTCGGCACCCCTTTTGTTTAAGCAGGTTTGAGATCGACGTCGTTAGCAGGGTTACCCTTCCGGCTTGGCCTGGGCAGGGTTATGGACACCTTTGGTTATTCTTCAGGGCTCTTAGCTCAATTTGCATCTTGTCCGTACTCGGACGCTGTATCGTTTTCAAGGTGATTTGGATCTTTGTACTGTATATCTGTATTCTTGACTCATTGAGTTGCCGTTGTATATATATGTTTTTTTGTGGGTTCCATCGAGGACTATTGTGTAATGATATTACTTCGTTTTCCACCCGCACGCAAGTGCCTGGTGGGCACCTTTGAATCGTTTCTATGCGGGTTTGGCGGGAAGCGCTAAAACTTGCATAGGGCCGATTCTGAGGGTGTTACAGAGTGGTATCAGAGCTCAGCAGTTGCGATACCCCACAAGTCCAGCATGTAGGATAACCTAGCTAACGGCCGAAGTAGAGTGTCAAAACTATTTTTGAAAAATCGGTTGGATAGTTCTGATTAGGTCTGATTTTACTCCTTACCCCTCTGCTGCTCTCCTCTCACCTCTGCGTGTTTTGAATCCGCTCTCTTCTCTCTCTTCGAGTCCAGGATTTCTCGTGGTTGGGTTCCATCGTACCTTCAGGGTTTCGCTTCCTCCTTTGGTAACGGTGTTGCCACATCTGTTCTTCATGCTATCCGAGGAACCCTTCATCTGGTGGACTTCTCTTTGTTCCTTCTCGTGCCTTCCGGTGTTTTCCGACGCGACGACATCATCTACGCTAGATCCGATGCAGAGTCTGCATCACTCCTTTGTTTCTGAACCTCGATTGTCGAGATCTTCAGTCTGATTCCGAGAATGGTTGCACGCTTTTCTACTGATTGTGCAGAGTAATAGTTTGGGTGCGTGATGGATTGGCCCCCATGCCGACTACTCACTCTATTCGCTTGTGTACATTGAAGTGGATGAGAATGCATCGATTCTCTCTTTCTATCGAAGTTAGAGGTGGATTGATTGGTTGATACCTCTACCTTCGCCTTTGTTTCCCGGAGTGTTCTCTCGTCGATCACGGATAACGACCTCTTGTTAGTGGTGTCGCGAGGATCTACACGATGCGAGAAGATTCAGATCGCCGCCCTTCTTTTCGGTACCATGAGGCGGATCTCGAGGGCGAGATCCATTGTTAGTGGTGTCGAATTGTGGCATCCCGCAAAAACCACTACTAGAAAATCGCGGCGTTTTTGTGCATTGCATCATCATGACCGCATGCTCATGTCATCATGCCACATTGCATTTGAGCATCGTCATCATCATGCATTTGTTTGTCTAAAACTATTTTGAAAACGCCTAGTTTTGTTTTCCAATATTCCCGTCTTTATTTCAAATCCAAAACCGGGTCTCCGAAATGTTTTGTTTTGTCTGCCAACGGTTTACAAACGCCTCATTTTTAATAAATAAAATATTTAAATTATTTTAGGAGGCAGCCAGCCAGGCCCGAAAGCCCAGCCGGCCACCTCCAGAACACCCAGAACACCCAGAACACCCAAAACCTAAGCTACCAAATAACCTACCCAGCCTATCTACCCACCCTTCAGCCACCTCACTCCCTCCAATCTCATGCCGCCACCTCACCACCCCCACCCTTTTTCCCTCCACCTCACCCTACACACCACACACACAGCTGACCACTCCCCACACCACTCCCTGCCACGCACGTAACACACGTCGCGCGCGCGCCAGCCAACTCCCTCCACACCCACCTGGCCCGCCTGGGACCCACCTTCCCCACCTACCCCGCGCCCACCGACAGCCTGGCCCCGCTCCTGGCCCACCTCGACGTGCCCCCGTCCTCTCTCTCGCTCACGCCCGTTCCCCCCTCGTCTTCGTTCTCGCCAACCACCGCCACCAGGCCACCGATCCCCGCCGCCAGGATCCCCTCGCCCTCGTCTCCTTCCCCAACCCAACACAGCCGCCGCCGCCTCTCTCCCCCGCCTCGCCTCCCTCCCTTCCTCGCAGAGCTCCTCCGTCGCCGCCAGGAGCCCGTGCCCCCACCGGAGCGCCGCCTCTCTCCCTGGCCGCTACCGCCATCTCCCCTTCACCCTCACCTCTGCAAGTTTTCCGCCGCTGCTCCCTGGCGTCCTCCCTCGAGCCGGCCTCTATCCCGGCCTGCACAAGCCCGACGCCGCCCTCCTCTTCCGCAGAGCCCGTCCTCGAGCGCCTCGCCGGACCCAGCGTCAGCTCGCGTCGCCCTCTGCTGCCTCTCTCCTGCGCCACAGAGGCCGCGCCCGCCCGCGTCTGCCTCCCCGCCAGCGAGCTCGCGCCAGGCGAGCCTGTCGTTGTCAGGTCCCTCGCGGGGGCGCTGCCGCGTGCTTCCCCTCGTCGTCTGCCTCGCCTCCCTCGCCACCGGTGCTCCCCCGTGTCACCCTGCACACGTCCCCGGCCGCGTGCGTCGCCTCCTTGTCGCGGCCCTCTGCTCGGCCTCGCCGGGTACCTCCTCCATGTCTGCTAGTCGCCGCTTTGGCTCAGTCCACCGCAGACGGTGCCCTCCGCCTTGCTCTCATCCCGCGCGGCACAGGTGTCCGCGTCCTCTGCCTCCGTACAAACAAAGGACCGCATCAGGTTGGCCTGAACAATCTTGCATGTCCGCGTGCACAGTATTCAAGGATACCTGCATTTATGTTTGTTTGGAGATATGATGTTGTCCCGATCCTTAGTGAGGAGACATGGTGATGCGGTGAAAATGCTTGCTGGCCAAGGCCGGAACAAGGACTATATCCCGCGCGAGGTTAATATGCCAAGGCCGTCTCATCGACAAGATCTCCACCGGTTCGATGTCGTGCCATGGATGACGACAAGATCTCCTCCGCGGACCCTTGAAGACCGATCACGGCGTCCTCCTCCCTCTCGGATCCGAAGACCGAACCCGAACCCCGACCCCTCCACACCGCCAAGATCGCCGATATCCCAATGTGTGACCCTAAGCCCATATTTTTATAAATGATATTACTTGTTGCATATAAAATTGCCATGTTTGCATACATATTGTCATGTGGGTTGGGGGCATTATGTCGATTCACCTTATAATTAAATATTGAGACCATATGAGGCTTTTCTAGTCTTATATTGGTCCCATTTAAATTTGTGTAGCGAACCGGTGCTATCTTTTGCCTTGTTAATACAACATTTAAATTGCGGGGTATCTAAACAATATGAACTTAGTAATTAAATGTCGGGACCCCGGTTCCGCTTAATATGATCTAATTGCATTGCACCTTTGCCATGTCATACATCATACATGCATCATGCCCGATCTTCTGTCATAGTATTAAATAGTGCATCCGGTGTTTCTTCTAGTGCTTTGCTTCTTCACGGATTAGGCCGATGAGTTGATGCGAGTGTCGACCCGATCTTCAGATGAACCTTAGGCAATGTTTTCAGGCGAGCAGCTCCCCCTTTCTACCTATCTTATTTTTATAGTATTTATTCCCTCCTGTTGATCTATTTCTATCCGTGTTGCGGTGCTCTAGTTTTCGTACCCGTGATATCCCTTGCAGCCTTATATTGCCTTGGACACATCCTATTACCTGTTGTTTGGTAGATAGTTGGACCTGCGCGTCATAGTCGCTTGCTCAAGTGCTGTTGCGTGTCGTCAAGTACCACAGTTGTTGGAGTATTGCCGCATGTTTAATGTTGGAGATGAACAAGACTTCCATTATTGTTTAATAACTAAAATTGAAGTAGGTAAATGCAGAGGCACAGGTGGGCAATAGATGTTATTTGGTTGTTAACCGTCCACTTGTTTCCCGTAGGACCCCGAGTTCTTGACACCTGTTCCGAGATCGAGCGCGCTAACCACAGGTGGGGTGTATGGGCACCCCCATCGATTAGTACCTGATTTCAAAGTATTGTACCGGGGGCCGCAAGTAGTTTGGGGCTTTATTACTATTCTGTACTTATGCCATGCTTTACTGCTTAATTTAAATTGTGCGAAGTACTGCACCTGTACTGTTTAGGTAAGCGGAGTGTTTAAGCGGTATCGACAAGCCCGAGAGTTTCGGGTTCCCCGTCGTTTACAGCCACTGACGCAAACCCTGGGTCCGTTCTTGAGCCGGCCAACTTCGTTGCGGGTAGCTTAGTGGGGTGGCCCCTCGTGCTTGCTTTGGGTCTGGGAAACGTCGTGTCCGAAACCCCGTCGACATACCGTTGGGTGTATGTTTTGTGATCTTGTACCTACCTGATCCGACAACAAGGGTGTAGGTGCGTGTGGGAACTTTGGTGCACCCCTGCAGGGTTAAATCTTTTCGAGAAGCCGTGTCCGCGGTTATGGACGACTTGGAGCACAGGTCTCGATCATAGACAACTATAACTAAAGTTTACTGTTATAATTTGACTTGTATCCGATATGACTAGTAATCAGCTCAACTTCAACGGAATGGCTAAATAAATGTGCCAACAACTGCTGGGTTTGGGATATCTCATGCTAATTATATCTGACTAGTAAGTGTTGCAACTACAACGGAATGGTTAACTAAAACTGCCCACTGCTTATTATATCAGGATGACTCATGCCATCGTTATTTGACTAGTAATTGCCGCAACTATAACGGAATGAATAAAACTGCCAACTGTGTGAGTTCCTCGGTTGACTTCCTCGTTTGGTCTCGAGGGGGAAAACACCAGGATGGGTATGTTTGGTGGTAGTATCTGGTTGGATCCGAATAGGTCTTTCTTACCCCTCTCTGATAGCCGCTAGTTGTATCGAGTCTCTATAGGTTGTTTAGTGCATGCCGCGCTGCCGCTTCAGTCCACCATACCTATGTAGGCGAGGACCGCCGAATTCTAGCCTCGCCGTGTACTGGCCTCAGTACTGACCGCTCTCTCTTTTTCCTTTGCCCTTTGCCGGCACCCCTTTTGTTTAAGCAGGTTTGAGATCGACGTCATTAGCAGGGTTACCCTTCCGGCTTGGCCTGGGCAGGGTTATGGACGCCTTTGGTTATTCTTCAGGGCTCTTAGCTCAATTTGCATCTTGTCCGTACTCGGACGCTGTATCGTTTTCAAGGTGATTTGGATCTTTGTACTGTATATCTGTATTCTTGACTCATTGAGTCGCCGTTGTATATATATGTTTTTTTGTGGGTTCCATCGAGGACTATTGTGTAATGATATTACTTCGTTTTCCACCCGCACGCAAGTGCCTGGTGGGCACCTTTGAATCGTTTCTATGCGGGTTTGGCGGGAAGCGCTAAAACTTGCATAGGGCCGATTCTGAGGGTGTTACAGAGACATACCCATCCTGGTGTTTCCCCCTCGAGACCAAACGAGGAAGTCAACCGAGGAACTCACACAGTTGGCAGTTTTATTTATACAGTTATCGTTGCAGCAATTACTAGTCAGGTATAGATAGTCATCCTGATATAATAAGCAGTGGGCAATTTTAGTTAACCATTCCGTTGTAGTTGCAACACTTGCTAGTCAGATACAATAAGTATGAGATATCCCAAACCCAGCAGTTGTTGGTACTTTTATTTAGCCATTCCGTGGTAGTGGAGCTGATTACTAGTCATATCGGATACAAGTCAAATTATAACAGTAAACTTTAGTTATAGTTGTCTATGATCGAGAACTGTGCTCCAAGTCGTCCATAACCGCGGACACGGCTTTTCGAAAAGATTTAACCCTGCAGGGGTGCACCAAAGTATCCACACGCACTTCGACCTTTTTGCCAGATCAATTAACATACACCCATCGGTATGTCGGCGGGGCCTAAGTCATGACGTTTCCCAGACCCAAAGCAAGTACTTGGGGGCCACCCCACTAAGATACCCGCAACAAAGTCGGCCGGTCTCCGAGACGGACTCAGGGTTTGTGGAGACGGCTGTAAACGACTGGGAACCCGAAAAGATGACTGGGCTTGTCGATACAGCGAAAACGTGTCACGATCCTAAACAGTACAGGTGCAGTACCTCGCACAATTTAAATAAAGCAGTAAAGCATGGCATAAGTACAGAATAGTAATAAAGCCCCAAACTACTTGTGGCCCCTGGTACAATACTTTGAAATCAGGTACTAATCGATGGGGGTGCCCATACACCCCACCTGTGGTTAGCACGCTCCATCTCGGAACAGGTGTCAAGAACTCGGGGTCCTACGGGACACAAGTGGACGGTTAACAACCAAATAACATCTATTGCCCACCGGTGCCTCTGCATTACCTACTTCAATTTTAGTTATTAAGCGATAATTAAATTAAACGATAATTAAAGCCATGATCATCTCCAACATTAAACATACGGCAATACTCCAACAACTGTGGTACTGGACGACACGCAACAACACTTGAGCAAGCGACTACGACGCGCAAGTCCCACTATCTACCAAACAACAGGTAATAGGATGTGTCCAAGGCCATATGAGGCTGCAAGGGATATCACGGGTACGAAAACTAGAGCAACGCAACACAGATAGCAATAGATCAACAGGAGGGAATAAATACTATAAAAATAAGATAGGTAGAAAGGGGGAGATGCTCGCCTGAAAACATTGCCGAAGGTTCATCCGAAGATCGGGGCGAAGCTCACATCAACTCAACGGCCTTATCCGCGAAGAAGCAAAACACTAGCAGAAACACCGGATGCACTATTTAATACTACGGCAAAAGATCGGGCATGATGCATGTATGGTGTATGACATGGCAAGGTGCGATGCAATTAGGCAATATTAAGCGGAACCGGGGTCCCGACATTTAATTAGACGGTTCAAGTTATTTATCTACCCCGCAAATTAAATGTTGGATTAGCAAGACAAAACATGGCTTCGGTTCGCTATGCCAATTTAAATGGAGTCCGGAATAAGACAAAGATATCCCACATATCGACTCCATATTAAATTATGAGATGAATTGGCATAATGCCCCAAACCATATGGTATGCATGCAATCGTGAACAATTTAATATACAACAACTTGATATTACATTTATAAAATAGGGCTCGATAAAGGGGTCACACATCTGGGTTCGGAAGATCTTGGGGTTCCGGGGGTGCGGGGTTCGGTCTCAGGGTTCGGGGTTCGACGGGATCGGTCTCCGAAGGTCGGTTGCAAGATGAAGAGCTTGGCGTTCCGGGAAGAAGGACTTGGTGTGGCGTCGGGGGCGCATCGGACTCGCCCTGGTCGGTGCCGATCTTGTCGTCACGAAGGTCTTGTCGGGTCGTCGTATCGGGTCGGTCTTGGCGTTCGGGAAGAAGAACTTGGCGTGCGACGTCGTCGGCATCGGTGCGGGAAGGAGGTCTTGCCATTCCGTGTCGGTGACCTTGGCATCCGGGTTCTCGGCGAGCTCGGCGTCCGGGAAGGAGTACTTGTCGCACCGGGGTCTCGGTGTCCTCGGATCCGATTGAAGATCTTGGCGTTCGGGTTCGGGATCGGTCTTCGAATCCAGGGACTTGGCATCCGCGAAGGGAACCTCCACGATCTAGATCGGTCTTCGAGTCTAGAAGGGTCTTGTGGCTGGTGCCGATGTCGATCTTGTCGGCACACAGGGTCGTTGGCAAACTCGGATGGATGCCCGTGCATCGGGTCTACCCGGTCGATGTCGATTTTGGAGGTTACTGTGCTCTTGACAGAACTCATGGAACGGGAAGCCTTGGCCGTCGGGATCTTGTACTGGCATCCCACCAACTCCACCAGTAACCATACAACAACGAAACAAAAGGCAGGCATCTGGCATGAGTACGAAGGGAAAAGGCGAGCGGCACGGTCGCGGCCATGCTGGAGAGGCGGGGACACACGGCAGGAGGCGGCGGTGGGACCTGAGGACGACGAGGAAGCAGGGCCGTGGCTCGCTGGTGGCTTGCGGCCGACGGTTCAAGGGCGTGGGGCGCGAGGATGGCGGTGATGGCATGTTGCAGAAGCGACGCCCGGCGCTGGCGAAAAGGCGACGACGGTTCGGGCGAGCGGGCTGAGGTGAGGAAGCCGGCGGCGGTTGGGCGAGCTCG
This sequence comes from Avena sativa, assembly GCA_916181665.1. Lineage (NCBI taxonomy): Eukaryota > Viridiplantae > Streptophyta > Magnoliopsida > Poales > Poaceae > Avena > Avena sativa. Next base: position 312,962,453 of record OV702283.1, read on the forward strand.
ACCCTGGCGTCGACCGGAGGACGGGGAGACGCCGGGACGAGCAGAGGAGGGAGGGCATCTGGCGGCAGGAGGAAACGCGCGGCCTGCAGCAAGGTGCCTGGCAGCCTCAGGTACTGCAGGGTGGAGGGGGAGCCCGTGAGGGGGCGGCCGACGTGCTGGCGGCAGGGCACGCGGCGAGGAGGCGTAGGGAGGATGCCGAGGCGGCTCGTGCTGGGGCGGCCCGCAGAGGATACGGCGGGGCGGTCGCGGGCGAGGGAAGGCCGGCGACGGTCGACGCCTGCAGGCGGGCCCGCGCGGGAGGAGGCCGGGGCGCTGGGAGGAAGCGGTGGTGGCGGCGGCGCTGATGCGGCCCAGGCGAGGCGGTGGCCGGAGCGAGGCGGGCGCTGCGGGCGACGGCGGATGGGAGGCCGGCGGAGGTGGGGCCACGCGCGGAGAGGAGAGCCGAGAGAGGCGAGAGGAAGGCGCGGCGAAGGACGGCGGGGCGAGCCCGAGCGGCGGAAGGAGGAGGCCGGCGGAGGTGCATCAGGGGAAGGTGAGGATCGAGGAGAGAGGAGCGGTTGCTGGAGGCGATGAGCAGGGTCGGGGGACGAGGAAGAAAAGCAGGGGAGGGGATCGTGAGGGAGGCGAGGGAGCGGGGACAGGTGGGCCAGGGGTGGGGCTGGCGTCGGTGGGTGGTTGGGCAGGGGGAAAAAGTGGGGAGAGGGCCTGGCAGGTGGGGCCCAGGGAGGTTTGTTGACCAGGGGGTGGTGCGTGGTGTGGAACGGGTCCAGACGGGGGGGAGAGAGAGAGGGGGGTTGGGGCAGGTGGCAGTGGGTGATTTGGTGGGGTTTGGGCCAGGGGTGATGTGGCGTGATAGGATAGGTTGGGGTGAGGTGGAGGGAACTGGGTAGGATAGGGTGGGGTAGGAAAAGGTCTGGGTAGGCTGGTTTTTGTACTGGGGGTGGCCGACTGGGTCGGATCGGCCCGGTACGGCTGCCCCCTAAAAAAATAATTAAACTTTTTATTTATTTAAAACGGGGCTTTTGCAAACCGTTGGTAGACAAAACAAAATATTCCGGAGACCCGGGTTTGGATTTGAAATAAAGACGGGAATATTGAAAAACAAAACTAGGCGTTTTCAAAATAGTTTTAGACAAACAAATGCACAATGACATGACGATGCTCAAATGCAAGGGGGCATGATGACATGAGCATGCGGTCATGATGATGCAATGCACAAAAATAACGCGATTTTCTAGTAGTGGTTTTTGCGGGATGCCACAACGCCCGAGTCTGACCGGTCAACAACTGATCTGAACCGCAGATCTGAGATCTGATGGTGGCTGCAGGCTTACCGGAAACGAACGGCGAAACGGACGGCGGCGAGTTCCGGATGGTGCGACGATCGACTCCGGCGACGGTGTTACCTGCGCGGTAGAGGAAACGTTCAGCGCGGTTCGAGATCGTCAACGCGGCGCGTAAGACGGCGCGCGTGCGTGCGTGCGCAACGCGCGCGTGTGTGTGCGCGCGAGGGCGCGCGACGGCGCAGCAGCAGCGGGCGGCGCGCGGCGCAGCGCTGCAGCAGCGCGCAGCGCAGCAGTAGGCGCGCAGCAGCGCGCGCAGGGCAGCAGCGCAGGCGGCGCGCGCAGCGCGCGCAGCGTGCAGCGAGCGGGCGACGCAAGCGAGGCGCGCGGCAGGCGCTGGCGGCGGGGCGAGTGCGGGTGCTGCGGGGCGGCGGCCGAGGCGGGACGCGCGGAGGCGGGGCGGGGCGGTGGAGAGGAGAGGCGCGGCCGACGCGTACCTGCTGGCGGCGGGGATCGGCGGCGAGGCGGGTCCCAGGCGGTGGCGGCTCGCGGCCAGGACGCGGCGGGGCGGCGGGGCGATCGAGGCAGGTGGCGGCGGCCTCGGGAATCGAGCGGGGCGGGCGATCGCGGGCAGGGGCGGTTGTGGCGGCTCGGGCCAGGTGGGGTCCGCCTTTAAGTGGGGCCCTCTCGCGGTCCTAACGGATTCGGCGTGGAGTTGGTTTCGGACTCGGAAATCGGTCCGAAATTCGGACCGTTTTCCGATCTATTAAACAAACGGCCGTAACTTCTCCGTACGAGTTCCGAATCGAGCGATTCTTGCTCCTACGGTTTTGTAAAGTCGAGGGGAACAATCTAGGGTCAAGGGTGAGCGAAACTACTAGGCTACAAGGGCGGACAATGCTAGTCCTACTAAAGCCTCCCGCAAGAGCCTCGTAGCAAAATAGAATAGGGTTTCGAAAATAGCGTTTCGCCGATTCACTTCGATCGACGGTTTTGTATGGAAAAGCATGATGCAATGCTATGAATGATATGCAAGACCAAATCTAAAATTTGGGATGTGACAGAAACTCCGATGGGATGAAACCAATTTTGTTGGAAAGATAAAACCAAGTAGAGCCCAACAAAATGTGAAATATTGGATACCACCAAGGGAGAAAATATCAAGTATATATATGTGATGTATCTCCCAAGGTGTGGAGCCGGAAAACTCGCAAGATCAAAAACCGCAATAAGATATGCAAGTGAAATCCTTATTTGATGAACTAGAGATTGTTATGATGATGACCACAAGCTCTAGATCCTCTCATGGACAAGAACCAAATAACAACCAAGAAAGATGATGCTATGAATGCAAAGGTTTGAGCTCTCTCTGAGCGATGCGATCGAGACACCCGCTTGAGAGCCCCTCTTGATAGAACGTCTATCTATCCTAAACCTGGGCTCCCAACTAACAACACGAGACCGACAAAAGAGAAGCCCTATCAAGATCATACCTTTTCCTTGAGCATTCCACTTGAACTTGATGTAGACCGTCTTGTTCTTCTCAAGTGGGAACACCTTTCTTGTTTGCTCTTGCTCGCTCTTGCTTGATGAAGACTTGCAAATTGCTCCCCCATACTCCATGGGGAAACCTCTTCTTGAACTTGTCTTCATCACTCGATGATCACGAGGATGGCAAGCTTCAAGCATGAGATCTACTAGAGATGGCGCATCTTGATCTTGCCCTTCTTCATCCCTTCTTGAGGTTGATCCATCTTGATGAAACTCTTTGCACTTGTCTTTATCAACCTTCAAGCTCCTTCTTTCTTCATGAATCCAATGGCACAAAGCCCTTGGACATTTCTTCATCTTTCAACCTTGAGACCAACACATGGCCCAAGTGATGCCAATGGACAAACCTACAAGTGAAACTCAATTTACACATTAGTCCATAGATATTGTCATTAATTACCAAAACCACACATGGGGACATACATGCCCTTTCAATCTCCCCCATTTTGGTAATTGATGACAATCCCTTAGCGAGGGTTTAAATATGACAATTAACGACCAAAGCGGTTGCCCCAACATCAAATACTACATAAATATGTGATGTTGGTACAACCACAATATATAGAGCAAACTCCCCCACAATCTATGCATGTGTGATGAACTTGAATTTCATTGCATAGATTGCCAACCGTTACCGTTGGTTGATTTTCCTCGATATATTCAACATGCAAAGCAACCACAAAGATGCAAGAGAATGAGAGGCAAATGCTTAAGAACACACCCAAATCAAAGGCCGACTTCCCTTAAACCCTCCTAAACTTCTCCCCCATTGGCATCGATTGCCAAAATGGGTGAAAAGTTCTAGACGGCCAATATAGTGAGAATTCCTCCAAAGGTGTGCATATGCACAAGTCAAATGATGAGAACTTGGGAGGAAGTAAAACTATATTGAGGACCCAAAGAAAGCAAAAAAGAAAAGAAAAAGGAATAAGCTTCAACAAATGAAGCGAGCAATCAAAAGATCCAAATGAAGCAATTGAAACACCAACAAATGATGTCAAATGGAAGCAACAACCAAGAGTGTTTAAATGAGAATAGAGAAGCTCCCCAAAAATTTGTGCAAAGTTTGGAATATTTGTATTGAATACAATATGCGCAAATATGGAATCCTTGCTCCCCCATAAGCATTTAATCCACAAGAAATGAGAAAGAAGGAAATTATGCACTATTAAATGAATTAGAGAAGCTCCCCAAAGATTGTGCACAAATTATAGTAATTGTATTTGGAAACAACATGCACGACCATGGAATCCTCACTTCTCCAAACTCATTTAATGCAATCAAAGGTTAAAAAATTGGAAGCCACCAAAGAATCAAAAATAAATAAGAGGTGGTTTCCAAGAAATGCAAAAAGCAACCAAAGAATGATCTACTCTTGTGTGTATAAATTTCTAGGTGGAAAATATCACAAAGACAAGTGCCCACAAAGAAACATGCACACACAAAATAGATACTCAAGAAAGCACATGAAAACCAAAAAGAAGTCATAGAATACCAATAAGATGTTTTGCTTGAAAGCATGCCCAAGGGCTTAAATATATCTTATTGTACATCAATGAGCTTCAAACACCAACATACCCCATACAATACAACTATTCACAAGGGAAGAAGGGGATAGACGGAATATATGGAGAAAGGCAACAAGTACCATAAGATAGGAATAAACTTTGAAAAAAATACTCACTATTGCACATGAGAGATATTGAGGAAATGATATGCAGCAAAATTGCTAGATTGACATATTTGGGATAGGTGAATCATGAGCATGATTTAGTATAGTACCCAATATATGCACTCATATCAACATACACACATTTGCAATAGAGAGAACTTCTTCAAAACCAAAGCAAGAAATCCAACATATGCAAGTACACAAATTCATGCCAACAAGCAACCTACAAAAGGTCGGGAACAAGATAAGTAGCATGAGAGAGATACTTGTTACCGAGATATAATTGGTAGGATGAATAAGATGTGAATTCGTTGATCATCCTAGATTGCATCCAATTTACATGTAGACGCCACTCCTTCCTTTTTCAAGATACAAGCACCCAATATATATCTCCAATGTACCTAAAACACAATTAAGTACACTATGGTCCCCAAACAAATTGGGTACAAAGTAGTTAGTGCAACTACAATACATAGGAGAACCTCCACACAAACATGTGCATATTGATATGAAACGGAATTTCATGTACATCTTAGCCCTTTAGGATTTGATGGAGTTTCCCTTATATATTGGATCAAAGAAAGCAAGCATGCCATAATATATACAAGAAGTAAACATGCATGCATAGACTTTCTAGAACCAAAAGGAGATACAATTTGAACAAAAACACCAAGTAAACCAATAAGACACACACAAAGGTGTGACTCAATAAAAAGTGTCTAAATTGTATCAAAGAACCAAATCAACACATGAAAGGTCACAAGTTCAAAAAATGAACTAGAAAGAGTCAAAGAAGAAGGATAAGAAAAATACCAAGGCTCAAGGATTTATCTCATCCTAAAAAAAACAAAACAAGTGAAAAGGAATGAGATAAAACCAACTCCCAACGAGAGCAAGGAAGCAACAACTAAAACAAACTCTTCACACTTTTCATGATGGCACACAAAGTACCAACACAAAAAAGGATTGAGCTTCCAAGCAAAAATGGATCAAATAAAGAAGCATAAAACAATGTTCTAGATAATATAGGAGAGCTCCCCCATAAGTAGAGCATTATATATAATTTTTCCTTTGAATGCAAAATGCCCACAAATGAGATCATCACTACTACCTACACTAAATAAAACACAAGGGGATACAATTAAAATAAGAATATCCACAAGAGGCAAGTAAAGGTTGGGAGCAAATAGAAAAACATTTTCTTGTCCAAATATAAGGCAAATAAGAAAATGCAAAAGTGAATATGATCAATAAAATCTACCATATATGGAGTACCAATTTTCCAAAGACAATAAATATAAGGGAAATTTTCCCTAGGTATTTTGCAAGGATATCACGATCATATTCACCAAGAAGCATATAACAAGATATAAGAATTAGGCTTGATGCTTCGAAAGAGATTCTTGATAGCTTCAAATAGTCACACAATCACTAGTTATTAGATTAAATAGAAGCAAGTGGTTCCCATGAGGATATATAGATCCAAATATGAGGAAACACATACCAAGAATAACTCTCACAAACAAGATCCAAAATATGAGAAATAAAAGCATACAAGCAAATTGGAACTTGTATGAGCCATTGTGCCACATAGGAGCTAGATAATTTTCAATATCAATTCTAAGTGGAACTACCTCAAATGTTCACCTTTTCTAGGTTTGTAATATGCACAAAGCATATGACTCCCCCATAATGTGGTAAACCAAGAAATCTCAATAAGAGGCAAAAATATCAAGCTAGAAGTATTAATGGACATTATTGAAAAGATTTTATCATGAGAAAGACATACCACAAAGAGACTTAATAACCAAACAATATAACTACTAAGTGGTTTTCCTCATGTACACAAATTTTAGGATTGTGGAATGCCCAAGCATGAAACTCCCCCAAAACGGAATAGTCCATTAATCCCTCATAAGAGCCAACTAGGATATCAACTAGAATCAATAAAGGCTCAAAACCAAGAAACACAAATACATGGTGTGACAACCAACAAACACAAATATAACTCATAGAACGATATAAGTAAGTGGGAAGCACAACATGTACACACATATGCAAGGTAGAAAACCAACATATGCACAAGGGAGCAAGTAACTATAATGTAAAGGAGTTTAGCACAAGTTACCGGAAGGAGGAACATTGGATAAGGGATAGAAGCATGATAACCAATGACTTTACTTTGATAACAAGAAAATGATGAAGATCCCTCAATTCTTCATAATGTAGCCAAGTCACCAATGCCCTCCAAAAACACCTATTGAACAAGTTTTAGCTTGTTGGTCCCCAACCAAGTTTGGTCCTAAGAAGTTAGTCACAATAGGTTTGGCCACCCAAATGGTTCTTCTCTTGACACCACTTTGGGAACCAACAAATTTGGCAAACACATTGCCCATCTCATCCTTACGAAGAAAATAATCATCATCAATCAAGATAGGATGAGATGAGGAGATACCCATGGTGCATGAGGAAGAAAGGTGCCCCTTTTCACGGCATATGTAGCAAGTTCTTCTCTTTCCATCTTTCTTCTTGAGAGGAGCTGCGCCATGAAGAAGAGCTTGAGGCTTCTTGGGAAGTGGCCCATCTTGAGCTTGTGGAGGAGCTTGAGGCTGCTTCCCTCGTTGCTTCTCACTAGGAGGCTTATTCTTAAATGGGCAATCCCTCACAGCCCTTCTTCCTTGCACATGAATCACACAATGTTGGCCGGATTCTTCACTTGTCCTTGGCCCTTATTCTTGTTGCCCTTGTGCTTCAACGAGTTAGTGCGCTTGCTCTTGGTGTTGGAGTTGAATCCAAGCCCACTCTTGTCACTTGGGGGTCGTCGCACACTCAACATCTTATTGAGTGTGGTCTTCCCTTCATGACACATTTTCAAGTCATTCTTCAAAGAAGTGACTTGAGCCTTGAGCTCTTTGACTTCCTCTACATGGTTAGTATCAACAACAATACTAGAGGAAGTATAAGCTTCATTGTTAGAGCAACAAGGCAAGGAATGCAATTCATCACTAGATATAACATGGTTATGAGTGTATGAATTACAAGGACTAGCACATGGCAATATAACATTAGGAGTAGATGTAGTGCTAATGTCCACATGAGGCCCACTAGATGATACCTTTGACACAATGGCCTCATGAGATAACCTTAGACTACCATGGGAGACTAGAAGATCCTCATGCGATCTTGAAAGCTTGGCATGACTTTCTTCTAATTTCCCATAGTTGCTTGTTAGCAAAGAAAGTTGAGCCTTTAGCTCAACATTCTCCTTCAAGATAGATGCTTCACAAGAAATAGAGTTAGTAGCACAAGCATCATCATTTAAAGCAAGAGGTGAGGCCAACTTGGAAAGCTCTTTGGAATAAGAAGCTTTAAGTTTCTCATGTAACTTGATGACTTTGATGAGCTCACCCTTGATGACCCTAGAGCCATTGTTGAGGTGCTCAAAATCCTCAAGGAGTTTGGCATAAGCAACTTCAAGTTCATCATTTTTAATTTGAAGGGAACGTGCCACTTCAAGATCTCTATCATGAGATTTCTTCACTCTAGATAGCTCTAGAGAAAATGTCTCCTCAAGGGATTCCTTAGTGGTTTGTTCCTCTTCAAGAGCTTCATTTAGGTTGGCAATGTCATTAGCATACTCACGCTCAAGAAAACCCATTTTCTTAATAGTATCCTCGTGCTCATCAATAGCAAAGGTTAATATTTCAATCAAAGTAGAGCAAGCATTTTTATTTGGATGAAGAGCACGAAGAACTAGCCCCCCTTCTCTTTTAAAGAAGCTACATCATCATCTACTTCTACATGATCAACATTCACATCATCATGAGATATATTGGAGTCCAAAGGAGAGGTTACCTTTGAACCCTTAGCCATGAGGCACAAGTGATCATTGGAAGAAGATGATGATGGGGGAACACATGAAGCTCCAATCGCAACCTTGCCTTGGCCCACAATATCTCAGATTTCCTCTACATGGTTAGAAATACAAGTACTAGAGGAAATGGAAGCAGATTTATCATGGCAACAAGGCAAAGCAAGCATATCATCATGAGATATATTCAATTCATTTCTACAAGATATGCAAGGTCAATCAACACTAGGATGTAAATCACATATGGTCCTACAAGTGTTCATGCCAAAATATACAACATTGCAATGAGATAGAGACAAAGAATCATGAATGGAAATCTCACTATCTACATTGCAAGTTCTATCACCACTCACCATATCATTACCTTGTGACAACTCACATGTTGGTGTAGTGGAAGAAGATTGGAACTCATCACGGCCGGAGGTGGACGGAACACAATCATCCTCATTAAGCTTGGACACATCATATTTTGCTTGAAGCTTGGTCCATATATCATGAGCGTTCCGGAAAGGCATGATTGAGGAAAGAACTACAAAGCTCACAACATTAACAAGCACATTAGATGCTTGAGCTTCGAGATAAGAGTTTGTCTTCTCCTCCAAAGATAGATTTTGGGGATCCTTAGGAGGAGACAAGCCCATATCTAGAATTCGCTCAATGTTTGGGTCAATGGCCCGGAAATGACTAAGCATGCGGATACGCCAAACATCATAATTTGTGCCATCAAATGTAAATGTGTGAGAATGCACTAAACCCCTAGGAGACATCTTTACTCTCGAGGCGGTGAAGCCTAAAAGCGAGAGACCTCGCTCTGATACCAATTGAAAGTACAAAGGAAGTCGCCTAGAGGGGGTGAATAGGCTTTTAAAACTATTACGGTTTAGGCTCAAGTAAATGCAGAATAAAACTAACGTTTAATTTATAGAGCACAAAACCTAGCCACTAAGTTTACCTAAGTGCACCAACAACCTATGCTAAGAAATACAAGCAACAAGGTGATAGCAAGAAATAAATACTTCAAGCACGATGGCTATCACAATGTAAAGTGCATAAGTAAAGGGCTCGGTTGAGAGATAACCGATGGACGCGGAGACGAAGATTTGTTTCCCGAAGTTCACTTCCAAAGAAACTACGTCTCTGTTGGAGAGGTGTGATGGCGCAATGCTCTCCGAACGCCACAAATGGCTCACCTCAAGGTGTGGTGGCTCGATGCTCACCCAACGCCACACAAGGCCTCACCCCGGATGCGGAAGCACGCAACTCACCGACGCCACAAAAGGCTCACCCTATTCTCCCAAGTGCGCACCACAAAAGGCGGGCACTTGCTCCACTATGGGACGCTTGAGGGCGGTCACCGAACCCGTACAATATTGGGGATAACTCCACAACTCAATTGGAGGCTCCCAACAACAAAGCCACAAAAGGCTACAATGCCACAAAAGACCAACAAAGCCACAAGAGGCTACAAGACCACAAAAGGTCAACAAGACCACAAAAGGTCAACAATCCAACCACACAACCGTCTAGGGTTCCAAGAACCCAAGAGTAACAAGCCCACAAGCTTGTACTCGCCGAATCTCCGAGGAGAACTCAAACCTATGCACCAAATGCAAGGGCAAGTCCTTCTCTCCCAAATTCCAACAAAGCTACAAAAGCTATTGGAGGAATAAGGGAGGAAGAACACAAGAGGAGAACTCAAATCTATGCACCAAATGCAAGGGCGAGTCCTTCTCTCCCAAATTCCAATAAAGCTACAAAATCTATTGGGGGAATAAGGGAGGAAGAACACAAGAGGAGAACACAAAACTCTCCAAGATCTAGATCCCAATGATTCCTTCACAGAGAAGGGATTTGACTTGGTGGGATTGTAGATCTAGATCTCCTCTCACTTTTCCCTCAAAAAGATGTAAGAATCATGGGAGGGAGAGGGAGTAAGAGAGCTCAAATAGGTCAACAATGGTGGGCAAAAACGAGATCAAAAGATAGGGAACCATTGGGGAAGAAGCCCCCCTTAAATAGGACAAGGAAAAACTAACCGTTTTGGCCAGATTCGCGCCCCCACCGGAACTTCCGGCAAATAGAAACACAAGTTACTGAACCTGAACGGAACTTGGGTCGGAACTTGGGCCGGAACTTGGGTCGGAACTTGGGCCGGAACTTTCGCTCAACAAAAGCACAGGACAACATTGCACGAAAACTTCAATAACTTTTGATCCCGGACTCCGTTTTTGATGATCTTGGGCTCGTTTTGAAGGGAAAAAAAAGTTTTACAACATTATGCAAAGAAACATAATAGTACAGCATGGAAGTATAAAACCAAATTGAGAAAGATATGACCTCTCTAGAAGCGAACCGGTAAAACCTCCAAAACCCAAAACATAAGAAGTTGAGCTTGGAAACTCCGATTGGGATGAAACCAATTTTGTTGGAAAGATAAAACCAAGTAGAACCAAACAACATGTGAAATATTGGATACCACAAAGGTAGAAAATATCAAGTATATATATGTGATGTATCTCCCAAGGTGTGGAGCCGGAAAACTCGCAAGATCAAAAACCGCAATAAGATATGCAAGTGAAATCCTTATTTGATGAACTAGAGCTTGTTATGATGATGACCACAAGCTCTAGATCCTCTCATGGACAAGAACCAAATAACAACCAAGAAAGATGATGTTATGAATAAAAAGGTTTGAGCTCTCTCTGAGCGATGCGATCGAGACACCCGCTTGAGAGCCCCTCTTGATAGAACGACTATCTATCCTAAACCTGGTCTCCCAACTAACAACACGAGACTGACAAAAGATAATCCCTATCAAGATCATACCTTTGCCTTGAGCATTCCACTTGAAATTGATGTAGACCGTCTTGTTCTTCTCAAGTGGGAACACCTTTCTTGTTTGCTCTTGCTCGCTCTTGCTTGATGAAGACTTGCAAATTGCTCCCCCATACTCCATGGGGAAACCTCTTCTTGAACTTGTCTTCATCACTCGATGATCACGAGGATGGCAAGCTTCAAGCTTGAGATCTACTAGAGATGGCGCATCTTGAGCTTGCCCTTCTTCATCCCTTCTTGAGGTTGATTCATCTTGATGCAACTCTTTGCACTTGTCTTGATCAACCTTAAAGCTCCTTCTTTCTTCATGAATCCAATGGCACAAAGCCCTTGGACATTTCTTCATCTTTCAACCTTGAGACCAACACATGGCCCAAGTGATGACAATGGACAAACCTACAAGTGAAACTCAATTTACACATTAGTCCATAGAGATTGTCATTAATTACCAAAACCACACATGGGGTAATACATGCCCTTTCACCCATGAAGCGGGCCTAATGGATGGTGGTGGCACCTGCTCTGGTAGGCGGAGGGTGCCAGTCTGCCCCACCTGGAAGCAGAAGCTCCCAAACAGCATCTCCAGTCCATTGCCGACGGACTCGAAATCCTTCAGGGTGGCCGACGAGTGGGCGGTGAAGTCGAAGGCGCCGAAGAGGAGATGACTCTCCATTGTCGATGAGTTGTAGATCGCTCCGGATGGAACCATCACGACCGCACGATCATCGTCCCCGCTTCCCAGAGATGGCACTAATTGACGAGGTTCGATCTCATTAATGCCCATTGTTATGGACTTGGGTTTTGGAGAAGATGGGGATGCTGGAAGTTGCGGAACGGTTAACATACAAGCAATACGGGGACATGAGATTTACCCAGTTTCAGGCGCCCGGAGGGAAAACCCTACTCCTGCTTGTCTGCTCTTGATTACGACGGAACCGAAGGTTACAGGGGTGCGCAGATGCAATCTGGCGTGAGGTGCGTATGTGGTGGTTGAGAGAGATCCTTCTCTCCCTACCCTCCTAGTCTTTATATAGATAGGCAAGTCCCAGGTTAGGTCAAGTCGGTTACAAATTAGGGTTGGTACCCTTTGAAATTCTATCTAATCTAGACTTGTCCTCCAAGGAGTCGAAAACGCCATGGGCTTGGGCCACCCGAAGTCTTCATGGGTTGTGTGTCCTGACGTGGGCCTTCCTTGGGCTGGACCAGGTATACCAATGTTATGTACCCGTGGGGTATATCCATGTCAGTAGTAAACATTTTACCTACATCGTCTATTCATCCTTATCATAAAAACTTTCATGATCTAGCTACTAAAGCTTATGAAGGTGAAACGTGAGTATAAAGTTTCTTTCCAAAAACTTTTGGAGGATTAGGATGTCAAGCATGTCCAACCTTCACAAATTCTCATGAAATATGAGAACATAAAATTTTCCATATTATACTCTATCATCTTGCAACCAAAACATTGTCTTAGATATCATAATATTTTACACACATGATGGTTTCTGAAACAATTCTTTCAGCTCCTAGATAACCTTGATATTAAAACAAACTTTTGAATATCGAGAATCATGGAGGCAAACATGATACTTTAGATACTAACACTGGAATTGTTACTCTTGATTTAAAACTAATTATTAAACTTCATGGAGTAAACAGAGTTTGCTGAAGTTTGCAATATGACTTTTGATTTTTAGATTGACATTCAGAACAAAACAATACCAGTTCATAAAGTAACAATCCAGAATTCTATAGTTCTATTATCTCAATTATAACTAAGCGTAAGGTGGTGAATGGATGCCAATGACTACAACAATTATGCAAATGCACTTTCATTAAATTTATGATAAATTGTGTTCAACTTTAATCATATTAATATTTGAAATCCCACTCAAAACAACATCCCTCGAGTCATTTTGGTGATTACATGAACCAAATCCACTACACCAAGTCCGATCATCACGAGAGATGATGTAGCTTCAAAGGCGAACAATCAACATGTTCACCATATCATCCATATGACTCATGCTTTACCTTTCGGTATTCCGTGTTTCGAGGCCATGTTTTTACATGCTAGGCTCGTTAAGATTAATCTTAGTATTTGCATGTTCAAATTTGGATTGCACCCGTTGTATGAACACGTAGAATCTATCACACCCGATCATCACGTGATGCTTTGAAACGACGAGTCTTAGCAACGGTGCCTACCAAGGATGAACACTTTATTACTTGATATTTAGTGAGAGGGATCATCTTATAATTCTACCATCGCGATCTAAGCAATACAAGATGCATAAAAATGATTAACATCACATGCAATTCATAATATGTGATATGATATTGCCTTTATTCTTGTGCCTTTGATCTCCATCTCCAAATGACGAACATGATCTCCATCATCACCAGCATGACGTCAAGGTCAATGGCGTCGCTTCATGGTTGTCCATCACCAATAGCAACTATTACAACTACTTGGAATAAAGATATTACATGGTGAATAGACACGCGGGTCTTAACGAATTTAAAGAAAACATAAGGCTCATGTCGGTTGCCTACTTACAATAAGGATCATTGCATACATCAAATATAATCACAATCACATCATGGACATATCACATCACATCACATGCCCTGCAAAAACAAGTTAGATTCCTTTAATTTTCTTTGCATGTTTTACGTGGCTTGGGGCTTTCGAATAAGAACCGCTCTTACCTACGAACAAGAACCACAACGCTGATACAAGTATTGTCAAGTTCCCGTTGTAAACTGAATCTTAACTATGGTGGTAGAGACAGACACCCGCAAAGCCACTTGTGCAATGCAAGTTGCACGTTGAGCGTGGAGCAAGTCTCATGTGCGACTACATGTAAGGTTATCCCGAGCCGCTTCATCCCACCATACCGCAAGATGCAAAGTACACGAAAATCAAGCGACAACAAAAGCATCAATGCCCACAAAACCATTGTGTTCTACTCGTGCAACAGATCTACGCATAGAGTCGGCTTTGATACCACTGTAGGGTTTGTTGCATGGAAAACAAAAAAATTCTATCACAAGAACACATAAAACCAAGATCCAATCTACGGAAAAGCCAAGATCTAATCTATGAGAGCGGTGCAACGAGATTGTATAGAACTAAACCTCATAGATCCAAAGCGTTTAACGAGATCAGATTCTCATGGTTGATGTAGTCGATCACTTGCCGATCTCAAGATCGTGTAGAGGATCCTTCCGGCGCCGCATTCCGACAGCACTTCCGCAGTCGGTCACACGTACGGTAGTCGATGAAGACCTTCCTCTCCCTTATTCCAGCAGGGCAGCGGAGGTTGTAGATCTCCTCGGAATCCCAACAACACGACAGTGTTGAAAGGATCGTATGGGCACCTAGAGGGGGGGTGAATAGGTGCTACTTCAAATTTTACTCTTTTTCAAATTAGGGTTTGACACAAGAGGTAAATTCTCTAGATTATGCAACTAAGGTAAATTTACCTATATGTCAATCTAGCACATACACTAAGCAAGAACAACATAAATAAAGTGCGGTAAAGGATAGATGTAACCAAAGTGGAGCACACGGAGACACAAGGTTTTTTTTCGTAGTTCCTTCCTTTTGAGGGGAAGTACGTGTATGTTTGGAGAGGGGGTAGTTTCAAACCATCAATGCCACGAGAGGCCTCCCTTGTTCTCTGATGAACCTCACCCCAAAGGGTTCGATTCACCTCGTCCACTATAATGGCAAGCTTCGAGGTGGAAGCTGGCACCTTTACAAAAAGTTCGAGGCACATATCCACAACCTAATTGGAGGCTCCCGAATACAAGCAAGCTTTCAAACAATCAAAGACAAGCTTGTAAGAACCAAATCAAAAGATAGGGTTTCCAAAGAAACACTAGAGCAAGGGGCCCTCAAGTGAATGAGAGGGAAATGAAGATCTCTCTTGGTGAAGCTATAGATCAAGGCCTCCTCCTTCGATTCTCCAAATATCAATGACTTTGGATGGTTGGATGAAGAGATCTTATTGATTTGGTAGCTCAAATGGTGGTGGAGTTCATGAGTGGGCCGAGCAGCTGGAGGAAGGGGATAAGGTCCCCTATTTATAGGCCACCACTCACTGAACCGTTTTCTGACCGTTGGGTGACTTTTCAGACCGGAGACTCCGGACCGCAGACCAGAGACTTCGATCTACACCGGAGACTCCGGCCAATCTCCGGGCTGAGCTCCGGACCACCATACAGACTGTCCCAGCAGTCCTGGGAAAATCTCCTCCGGAGACTCTTCAAATATTCCGGTCCCTGTGCACCGGAGACTCCGGTCTGAGTACTTGGACCCGAGACTCCGGACTGTCTTTGGTTGATCTCCGGACCCCCTTGTAGTACGTCCTGGGATGATTTAGGGAGCCCCCTCCGGAGATTTCTAGGGAAACTCTGGACCACACCGGAGACTCCGGTCCAGTCAGACTGGAGACTCTGGTCTGGAGTTCCCAGAAACCTGCATATTTTGCAGGGACAATTCTACAGGACAAGGTCCTTTTTCACTTTTCATTATATCAACATGTAGACATTAGAATATTATAAAATGATCTATGAGTTGTTAACGAACAACAAAACAGATTAAGACAGTAAATGTCCTTTCAATCTCCCCCTTTTTGGTGTTCGATGACAACAAGTGATTTTTCATGGAAATATTTGCAATGAGATATAATAGTGTATAACAATATAATAATGCTCCCCATGACTATGTGCACTAGGATAAACAAGTAAATCATGCACGGCAGGTAATAGATGCTAAACATAGTTCTCACACAGGTTACAATAGCATAGGAGCAAACATGTCCTCACACACATAGTATATCACAAACCAAGGCAACACAAAGAATATAAAAGTTCGAGGTTCAAACAACAAGCATAAAATAAACCAAATCCAAGAGCCCATGCAAATCCCGATGGCAATGTCTTCTCCCTCTTTGGCATCGAAACATCGAAAAGGGAAAAGACCTAAGCTAGTGCCCCAAAGGATCACTCGGAGTCCTCGTTGTCATCATCCTCATCCATGTCCTGATCATCCTCATCCTCCTCCTCATAGTCATCATCACCATCTGTAGCTGCAGGCCCTTTGCCGTGAGGGAAAGAAGATGACGTACCCTGGTACCCAAAACCTGAGGTGACATCAGAAAAGGTCTGCCAATCCACCAAGATGTCCTGTTGGGCATTCCATCCACCAAAGGAGAGTGTATAGTCAGACTCTATGCAAGGGTGAGCTCCATGCTCATCGGTGTACTCATCCTCCACTTCTCCTTGAGCCTTGATTTCCTTAAGTAGTTTCTCCATGCGACGGTTGCTCTTGTAGGAGGCATGTTGTTCCTTGCATATTTCCACATTCATGCAATAGAGGGTCCTCTCCCAGAATTACGTCTTCTTGACCTTCTCCTATACATACTCGCGTGCCATGGGAGGCATAGGTGCATTGGAGGCATTCTTCCTCCGAGCCCTAGGAGGAGAGGGGGGCCTCTCGGCCTCAAAAATCTCATCCTCCTCTCCTGAGCCAGTGAGTGTCTAGGGGTTGGCCCCATGTGTCCTTTCTTCTACAGTGATACAAGAGTATTCTCTATAAGATTGGGAGGCATAGCAAGCGGAGAACCATGAGCCTGGGTGTTGATGGGCCTCATGGAAAGTGGTTCATAGGGAGGGGACTTCTTGTACAATATGGCATGATACATCTCCTCAAATATGAAATCCATGATGTCAATAGGAGCCTCGTATGCCTCGGGGCCAGCTAGGTGAATCTTTTGGGTATGGTATAGTAGGCTGACCAACCCACATTTGATGGCATCATCATTTCCAGCACTGAGGTAAATGGTATGGTGGAAGATCCTCAACATCAGATTGTAAAGGGGCTTGCGACCCTTGGACCCGCCCACAACTCCCGTGCTTCCATACAAAGGTGCAAGCTTGTTCTTGTTCTCCCCAAGGGATGCAGAGTGCATATGGTGCCCAATATGAGTGGACACACCCTGAAAAGTCTCGGAGATAGCCTCAACAAAGTCAAAGAAGGTTGCAGTACATCGGTGATCTCCAGTCATCCAAGTTATTGTCCTTGCTTGGTCAGTCCCAAACACCATAGTGGCATAGAACTGCTGCACAAGAGTGATGTTGTTATCATGTGGAGCTCTATCAGAGCGAACAACCCTAGCTTCTGAGAAATGCACAGTGCATCAGTGAAGTATGTGTTGTTCCGCATCTGCTCAATACTCATATACTTCTGGGGGCACACAGGTGACTTGGTGAGATTGTTGTAAATGTCCTTCATGAACACTGCTTGCTCCTTCCTCCAATAACATGGATCATCACTAGTCCGTGGCAAGTCATAGAACGGTGTCTTGTGCAACTCACGGTACTCCTTCTTTTCCATGTGAGCAAAAGATTGTAGATTGTCGTAATTTGCCCTCTTGGCATGGTTCTCTTCCTCAATACGGTCATGCTCCCACTTCATATATGCCGCATCACGGGATTGCTGCTTCCGGTTGGACGGGGGCACAATAAACTGACCCTCTGTCTCATCATATCGCGGATCTGCCTTCTTTTACTTGGCCTTGGTGCGAGGAGGACGACGAGAACTAGAGCCACCTATGAAAAGCAATGAGTGAGAGAGCATGGAGGTTAGCATATATGTCCTAGAAATGTAAAACAAGACCCTCGAGTCTTTGCTGGATGTGCCAGAGTCACTCCACACCGGAGTCTCCGTAGGGCACACGGGAGTCTCCGGCCTGGACCGGAGTCTCCGGTCGGGAGAGTCGGGCATGCACAGTGAGGCTTCAAGAGGTCGTGATTCTAATAGACCGGGCAAGGAAATGAGACTAATGTCATACTGTGCATGCATACAAGTGATTCCAGTGTGCAAAATTAGTATAAATCCTCAAAACATATCAAGGGATGAACCCTAAGTGCAATAAGAGGAGGAAAGGTACCAGATCTGTCCATTGGAGCGATTCCACTAGTGGGAAGGGCCCAATGGTGGAGGGGAAGATGTTGGTTGGCGGCATGGCGGATCTCGGGGGCTTCATGACCTTCGGGGAGGTGATTTGGAAGGGGAGGCGACATGTTTGAGTGGAGAGGTCAGGGTGGAATAATGAAACTGTTCGTTTCAGTTCACCCCGGCCTCTCTAAAGTGGAGCCCGAAAAACGTCTGGACCGGAGACTCCGGTCCTCCTCGACCAAAAACACCATGTTTGATTGTTTGGGGACATATATGAGAGATAGAAGGTTTAAGACAAGGGATAGGTTTGGGTTATTATGTCACTCTGTGAAGAATCAAGAAAAACCATAGAAATCCACTAAAATGTTCAACATAGCTCCAAATAAACAGGAACCAAGGACCAACTCTTCAATAAGAAGAGGGCTATGGCTGAGGCCACCATGTATGAGTTTGTGGCATGACACCGTGATGAATTATTCTTGGGTTCATAGCCACTACTCATCAATGAAGCTCACATATCACAAAATGATATTAAGAGAATTGAATTTCTTTTAGTGTTGGCATTATGGGGGGAGGGATAGTCCAATGTATTAGGACCGCACTCCCCCTATCTCCATGCCTATACCTAAACCAAATAAAGGTCAAGACATAGGTGAGTATGCAAGGTGATCAAGTCAAGCTCCTTGAATCTATGATATTTATTTCATTCCTCAAATGGGAAAATCTTACTTCATCAAGTGGCTTCGTGAAAATGTCGGCAAGTTGGTCTTTGGTTTACACATAAGATATCTCAATATCACCTCGAGCAACATGGTCTCTAATGAAGTGATGACGAATCTCAATATTCTTTGTCCTTGTGTGATCCACCGGGTTGTAGGCGATCTTGATAGCACTTCATTGTCACACAGCAGAGGCACTTTGTCACAATGGACACCATATTCCTTTAAAGTTTGACTCATCCATAGAAATTGCGTACAAGCACTAGCAGCTGCAACATACTCGGCTTCGGCGGTGGAGAGAGATACAAAATTTTGCTTCTTAAAAGACCAACACACCAAGGACCTACCAAGGAATTGGCAAGCCCCGGAGGTTGATTTTCTATCATCCTTATCACCAGCTCAATCCGAGTCCGTGTATCCACAAAGTGATAATGTTGAGCCCCAAGGATACCAAATACCATAGTTTGGGGTATGAACCAAATATCGAAAGATTCTCTTGACTGCCATCAAATGTCTTTCTTTAGGAGCCGCTTGATATCTTACACACACTCCTACACTCAACACAATATCGGGTCTAGATGCACAAAGGTAAAGCAAAGAACCAATCATAGACCGGTAAACCTTTTGATCCACATCTTTACCATTTGGATTTAGTTCAAGATGAGTCTTTGTTGCCATGGGAGTAGGATCTCCATTTAAATCTTTCATGTTGAATCTCTTGAGCATTTCTTGAGTATACTTGTCTTGGTTGAAAAATGTTCCTCCTCTTACTTGCTTGATCTCAAAACCAAGAAATACTCTTAATTCCCCCATCATAGACATCCGGAACCTATTAGTCATAAGCTTTGAGAATTCATCATTAAAAGCTTTGTTGGATGAGCCAAATATAATATCATCAACATATATTTGGCATACAAAAAGCTCCCCATTGACCTTCTTACTAAAAAGAGTGGGATCAATTTTCCCAACCTCAAACCCACGGTCTAACAACAACTCTCTAAGGTGCTCATACCACGTGCGTGGAGCTTGTTTGAGCCCATAGAGCGCCTTATCAAGTTTGTAGACATGGTTTGGGAAGTTAGGATCCTCGAACCCTGGGGGTTGCTTCACATATACCAACTCATGCAATGGACCATTAATAAATGCACTTTCTACATCCATTTGTTGCAATTTAAAGTTTTGATGTGCCGCAAAAGAAAGAAGGATACTGATGGACTCAAGGCGAGCCATGGGTGCATATGTCTCTCCATAATCAATCCCTTCAATTTGAGAGAACCCTTGTGCAATCAATCTTGCCTTGTTCCTTACAACAATTCCATGCTCATCTTGCTTGTTCTTGAATATCCACTTAGTGACTATAATATTGCGGAAATCTTTTGGCTTTTCAACTAACTTCCATACTTTGTTTCTCTCAAAGTAGTTGAACCCTTTATGCATTGCTTCCAACCAATCCGAATCTTCAAGAGATTCCCATACTTTCTTTGGTTCTATCATGGAAATGTGTGCTTGGTGTTCACTAAACCTCTTCAATTGATCTCTAGTGGACATCCCTCTTCTTAGATCCCCAACCACATTCTCTAGAGTGTGGTCTCTTAATTCCAACATTCTATCCACTCTAGCTTGGCGACGAGTTTCGATCTCCTTGTTGTTTCTTGTGGGGATCTCTTCATCATTTTGGTCCTCGTCTTGACAATTAACTTGACCTTGATCATCATCGGAATCATTCTCTTCATCAAGAGGCAAATATTGACCTTTTTCTTGATCAGGCACACTTCTAGATAGGCATTGAGCTGATCTTATGGCAGATTGTACAGATCTTCCTTGTGTAATAGACCGAGCAGCACTAGACATTCTAGAGAATGGAGACTCAAGCTCCTCCTGGCTAGAGGTTTCTCCCTGATCAACTTGTTGAGGGTCCACGGCTTGTATTTGTCTTGGGTCATTGTCCTCCTCGACAGAAGGAGCTTGTTGATATTGTGAAGATGAGGGCTCCACTTGAGTAGAGCATAGTTATTCTCGATCCGCCATAAGGGTTTCCTCAACGGGGCGGATGAATCCCGCACCCATTCTTCCTATGGCATCCTAAGGCATTTCATAATCTACATCACAAACATCAACACGCCCCCTTGGGGACCATCATATTCTTCGAAAACCACACTACAAGATTCTATGACAGTTCCGGAGAGCTTATCATAGATTCTATAAGTGTGGGATTTGAGACCATAGCCAACAAAAATACCCGCTAATGCTTTGGAATCAAATTTGGACAACCGAACACCCTTTATGCGATTGAAACACTTACAACCGAACACCCGGAAGTATGAAACGTTGGGCTTGTTACCGGTAAGAATTTCATATGGAGTCTTGATCAATTCTTTGCGGAGGCAGAGCCAGTTTGATGCTCGGCATGCGGTGGAGATTGATTTGGCCCAAAAATTGCATGGAGATTTAAACTCCACCAACATGGTCCTTGCCATATCAATAAGAGTCCGATTCTTCCTCAGCTACATGATACGTCAGACACGTATCTATAATTTTTGATGTTCCATGCTTGTTTAGTATCTACTTTGCTTTGATTTGTCCACACTTTGAGGTGCTTTTCATATGTTTTCTGGTACTAACCTATTAACAAGTTGCCACAGTGCCAGTTGCTTGTTTTTTGTTGTTTTTGGTTCCAGAAAAGCTAGTAAGGAAATATTCTCGGAATTGGACGGGACAAAATCCAAAGTCGATGTTTCACTTAGGAGAACATGGAGTCGAGAGGAGAGACGGAGGGGTGCCACAGGGCGGCTTCACCCCCCCCCCCCTGGCATAGCCTAGGGTGGGCCCGCGCCTGGGCAGGGTGTAGGCCCCCTGGCCGTTCCCTGCTTTGCCTCTTTGCCTATAAGAAGCCCCTGATGCCTAAACCCTAAGCACCCAATCAATATCCCACGAAACCGTTTGTAGCCACCGCCACCATCGTCCCTAGATCGGAGGGATCTGAAGCTCTTCCCGGCACCCTGCCGGAGAGGAGATCATCCCGGAGGCCTTCTTCTTCATCATGCCAGCCTCCGGTATGAAGCGTAAGTAGTTACACCTTGGACTACGAGTCCATGTAGTAGCTAGACGGTTGTATCTCCTCCTTGTGCTTTCATGTCTAGATCTTGTGAGCTCCGTTCATGATCAAGATCTCATCTATTTGTAATCATGAATGTTGTGTTTGCGAGGATCCGATGGATATTGAGATTACTATGTCAGATTGATTAATGGTTTTCTCTTATTGATTCTATCATGTCTGTGTTGCTTGTGATCTTGCATGCTCTCCGTTGTTATTAGCTATTTTGGCCAAGTAGTTGCTAGTGACTCTAAGAGGGGGTATTTATGCTCGATAGTGGGTTCATGCCTCTATTTAATCAACGGAAGTGATAGAAATCTCTAAGGTTGTAGATGTGCTATTGCCACTAGGGAGAAAACAACGGTCTCTTGTTCATGGAACAAGTGGATTGTTTACCTTACACACTTTGCTTAAAGCAGTTGTATGTTGCTTGCAACTTAATGCTGGAGGGGGTTCAGATGATAACCCAAAGGTTGACTTCTAGTCATAGATGCAGTTGGATGGAGGTCTATGTATATTGTTGTATTTCCCAATCAATTCTCATAGGATCTTTTTGTCTAGTATTGCATTGTTATGCGTTGCTCAGTCCTGTCAATTGCCCTGATGTAATTTGTTTACCCAGCATGCCATGTTTGTTTATCTAAGGAGAACACCTCTAGTGAACTATGGAGCCCGGTCCAATCTTTACCATTGATACATCTTCCACTGTTACTTTTTGTTTGCTGCAAACCATCATCACCTTCCACACCATGTAGTTAATCCTTTGTTGAAGCAACCGGTGAGATTGACAACCTCACTGCTAGTTGGGGCAAAGTCTTGAGTTTGTGTTGTGTAGGTTTCCACGCTGCTTGCAACACCTTTGAGACGTTTCCTTCCTCCTACTGGTTCGATAAACTCGGTTTCTTACTGAGGGAAAACTTGTTGTTGTGCTGCATCATACCTTATTCTTGGGGTTTCCCGATGAGGCGTCAACACGCATTAAGACTTTCTAGCACCGTTGCCGGGGAGGCTAAGTACATCATCACAAGGGGAGTCCTTCTACACCTTTCTCTTTACTTTGTTTTTGGTTTGCTTAGTTTCTTTTGCTTGGTTTTGTTTGCCTCTTTTTATCAAAAACTCCAAAAAATTATTTTAGTTTGGTTTGCTTTCTCTTATCAAAAACACAAAAAAAAATAGTTCCTACTCTAGTTGCCACCTTGCTCTAGCTCACCATGTTGTTCCCCAAGTTCGCACCGAAGGACCTTTTGATAGGTAGTGGCTCTATAATTGGGAAATAAAATATTGAAGAATTCTTTAATCATGTTAGCAAGCATGAGGATATTGAGGATAGATCTATAGCAGAACTTGCTCCTAATTATGAAATTGCTGTAGCTTTTTTAGTTCATATGTTGGAGGCTAGGTTTGTTAGCCTTAAACCCATGATGCAAATTCTGTACCTAAAACTAAAAGAAGAAAAGAATGCTGAAAAGAGAGAATTTATTCTTAAAACTTTACTAAAAGAGTTCCATGATGTTGCAAAGGACGCCAAAAAGGTCTTTGAGCGTTTTAATATGCTAGGATCATGTGTATATGTTGTGGGTACTTCAGATAAAACCAAACCTAGAGAGAAATTTAAGATACCCATACCCTTTAAGCTTGTTGGGATGCATGAAGCCTTTGAAAAGAATTTTGATTGGATTGTTCCTGAAAATCCATTTGATAAAAGTAGTGAACCAAAGAGAGACGAGAAGGGATCCTCCAAAACTCATTTGGATGAGATACCTTTCATAGTTGAAGACTTTGTAAGTATTGATGTTAATGCTTCTTCATTTGAAAATACTTGATTTCTTGCTTCTTGTGCCTAACTTAAAGGCGTTAAAGAAAAGTACTTGTTGGGAGATAATCCAAGAGTTTCCTTGAGTCTTGAAAGTTATTACTTCAGTAATGACCTCTCCTTATCCTTTTTGTTTGCTTTTTTGTGCCAAGAATGACCTCTAATGAGAGGTAACTAAGATTTGGGGAGTTGCTATCCCGAAATAGATTTCTGTCCTCCACCATAAATATTCGTGAGGAGTCTCTGTAAGTTGGATTGAGCTGAAAATTTACAAATATATCCCCCAGTATGTTAGCTCACTTTAGTTAGTTCAACACCTTTTGATTTGAGCAACAAAAGGTCTTCAAAAAAAATCAGTTTCTACCTGTTGGTCTGTTTTGACATATTTCTGCCATTATTTGCATTTGCTTCTTATTGATTCCTTTTTGGGTTCTTTTTGGGAAATTGAGCTTTTTGAAGGATTTGATACAGTAGCTTGTGTTTTTAGTGAAAGTTTGGCTGTTCTAAACCTAAACCCAAGGGTCTATTATCTTTTGAATACACTAATGTTGCTAATGAAGATTGTGTGCAGTTTTGTATGAAAGAAAATTCAGGTGTAGAGAAAGAATGATATAATGAGATGAAGAATGGACAAAAGCACAAGATTGGGGATGCCACCCCGGTGTCACCCCAAGAAATATCCAAGAAGTACAAGCGTCAAAGCTTGGGGATGCCCAAAGCATCCTCTTCTTCATCAATAAAAAGCTCAGGTCTTTCTAGACACTTCTTTTTTATTGTTTCATGCACTGTTGTGTTGTTCTTGGAGTGTCTTAGTTTACGTTTTCTTTGCTTAGTTTGTTTAGTTTGCTTGAATAAAGTAGTTTGGACCCCCATTCTCGCTGTGTTATTTCAAATAAGTTGATTGGTGTTGGAAAGGAGTAGAAAGTTCTTGCTTGAAAGTGCAAGAGGAGCTTGCATTGACTGTGACTTAGACTTTAGCATGTCATTCTAGGTGTCGTTTTTACCTTATGCTTAGTGATTATTGTTGTAGCATGACTTGTTCCAAACAATTGGGATTGCTTAGTGTGCCTTGAAGGAATCATGCGTTGTTTTAGCATGCAAAAGCATAGTATTATGGTATTCTCCTTTGATGCTTTGTTTGGGTTGACTTGGCACATGCTCACACCATGCTATGACTATGAAAAATTGGCCATAGCCTCTATGATCATTTAGTCCTTGACTTGTAGTACCACTCTATGCTTTGTTTGTAATGTTTTGTCGCTCTGCATGATTATGGCCATTATTGCTCTCTTAGTTGGTTGCTCCCAGTCTTTTGTTAGCCTCCACTTGTATGAGTAAGCTCTACTCATCCTTCCACCTCCCAAGAAACCAAGTTATTCCAAAGTTTCCACTATAAATTCCTATGCATGGTGTGTTACACCATTCCAAGTATATTCTTCTTTTTAGCTATCTTCCAATTAAAAAGTATTTTGTTGTGTGAAAACTTAGTGATTAAAGCTCTCACGAACTTGATGGAACACTTTATATTCCTTCCCCCTAATAAACTTGAACCATTGTGTCATCTATGTTGTATATGCTTGCACTTATACGTTGGAATTAGTAGAACCATGTTTTCATGGGTAACATTTTCAACATTGCACTTGTACTTTGTACACAGTTGATATCATGCTCTTTTGTCTATGGATGTCGCCGATGTGAAATAAAAAGGAAGCTTTTAAGTCCATGGAGTTATGTATTTTGTGTTAGAGAAACGCCTGGGCCGCTAGCCTAAGCCATGCCTAATCATGGTGGAAACTTGCAGTATCACCATAATGAGCAATCTATGAAGCATCCTCAATAAAAATCTATGCAAATAGAAAATAAAAAGATCGTTGAGATGCTCATTTTATGCTTGCCTTGTCATTTTGGTTATGGGATAACTCATGTACCATGTGCAAGGGGTACCCCATTGGCGGTTCTCTATGATACACATATACTTACTATGACAGGAACTTACAGGTGACCAAAGTTGTGTAGCATGAGGTGCGTCCCTCTTATTCAAGGGACATGAGATTGCCAACTTATACTTTGTCAAGAATATACTCCATAGTTTGTTCACTTTAACCTTAATCACTTCAAGATGCTTATGATAGGGGCAATGAGAGCTGAAAGCTAACCAGTACCATAATTTTTGGAAGATCTTTTTGAAACTTGGAATCCCTGCTTCCCTTTATGAAGGGCCTTTCTTCCACTATTATATTGAGTCTCCACCTTCTACCTTTAGGCACCAGTTAAGAGAGCATAGTTGCCATTCTTAGTTCTATGTGTAGTGTCCCTAAACTTATTGATTGATGCATATTGTTGATATTGCTTGTTCTTGTGCTATTTGTATGTAGTCACTCTTATGAACTTTGAAGGTGTCCTATGCATCTATTTGCTACTCTATGAGGGACAAGCTGATTGCCACTATGCCATGTTTTCTCTATGTGAAACTAACAAACGTTTTTCAATGCATGTTATTCATGATCTTTGTTTGTAGCCTTTCATGTTGCATGCATAGTTACTTTGTCTTACTATTAGAACCCCAGCTTTCAATGCTTGCAAATGGTTTGATCTTGGTTTTGATGGTGCATGTCACCTCAAAAATTATTCTTTTATCACTTACCTACTCGAGGACGAGCAGGAGTTAAGATTGGGGATGCTTGATACGTCGGAAACGTATCTATAATTTTTGATGTTCCATGCTTGTTTAGTATCTACTTTGCTTTGCTTTGTCCACACATTGAGGTGGTTTTCATATGTTTTCTAGTACTAACCTAATAACAAGTTGCCATAGTGCCACTTGCATGTTTTCTGTTGTTTTTGGTTCCAGAAAAGCTAGTAAGGAAATATTCTCGGAATTGGACGGGAAAAAAGCCAAAGTCAATATTTCACCGAGGAGAACATGGAGTCCAGAGGAGAGACGGAGGGGCGCCATAGGGCGGTTGCACCCCCTAGGCGCGGCCTAGGGTGGGCCCATGCCTGGGCAGGGTGTGGGCCCCCTGGCCGCCCCCCCTGCCTGGCCTCTTCGCCTATAAGAATCCCTCGATGCCTAAACCCTAAGCATCCGATCAATATCCCACGAAACCGTCTGTAGCCGCCGCCATCATTGTCCCTAGATCGGGGGGATCTGAAGCTCTTCTCGTCACCCTGTCAGAGGGGAGATCATCCCGGAGGCCTTCTTCTTCATCATGCCAGCCTCCAGTATGAAGAGTGAGTAGTTCCACCTTGGACTACGGGTCCATGTAGTAGCTAGATGGTTGTATCTCCTCCTTGTGCTTTAATGTCTAGATATTGTGAGCTCCGTTCAAGATCAAGGTATCATCTATTTGTAATCTTGCATGTTGTGTTTGCGGGGATCCGATGGATAATGAGATTACTATGTCAGATTGATTAATGGTTTTGTCTTATTGATTCTATCATGTCGTATTGTTTGTGATCTTGCATGCTCTTCGTTGTTAGTAGCTATCTTGGCCAAGTAGTTTCTAGTGACTCCAAGAGGGGGTATTTATGCTCGATAGTGGGTTCATGCTTCTATTTAATCAAGGGAAGTGACAGAAATCTCTAAGGTTGTTGATGTGCTATTGCCACTAGGGATAAAACAACGGTCTCTTATTCATGGAACAAGTATATTATTTACCTTGCACACTTTGCTTAAAGCAGTTGTCTGTTGCTTGCAACTTAATACTGGAGGGGGTTCGGATGATAACCCAAAGGTGGAGTTCTACTCATAGATGCAGTTGGATGGCTGTCTATGTATATTGTTGTATTGCCCAATCGAATCTCATAGGATCTTTTTGTCTAGTATTGCATTGTTATGCTGTCGTGGTGGTGGCACGGCAGATGCCATGGGTAGGCTTAAGTTGGGGGCCGAATGGGTGCTTGTGGTCACCGGGGAGGGAGTGCACGGTCGAGCCATGCACGAAGAACAAGAAGAACTCTGCAGACTTGGCAATTTGATTGATCCCCCAAAGATTACAAGTGCTCCTTGAGCAGTATAGGCTTGAGTACGCAGCACTAGTTCCCTACTTGGTCCAACCTCCTTCTACTACTGCTATGCCCTTCCTTATATAGGTAGTGCTAGCTAGCTAATACCCCTTTGCGTTCTAGGGTTTACTGTTTGGATCATTGTCCCTACAATATGGGTCGGGTCATGGGCTTTCCCTAAGACCAGAGGCCCGGTCCACAAAGCTTGACGGCTAACGGTCTTTTGGTACGCTGCTTCTTGTTCTTTTTGGCGTCACGCTGTTACTTTGTACGTCAGCGCGTGCTTTGGGCGTCACCCAGCTCCATTTTGTGTCACCCAGTGTCGCCCTTCTCTTTTGACCATGCTTTACCATGGTCCCTCCTGAAACTTACTCGGAAAGGTGCCACGTGTCCTCCTTGACTCGGCCCTTCATCGGTTGACTCGGCTTGTTGGTTCCTGCAAGGGTTACAACTTTGTCCTATGCGGTCCGACATAGTTTGTATGTCGGCTTTCATGCTTATTTTACCCGGCCGTTCTTACCCGGCCTGGTTCGTTCTTTACTCGGAGCCAACCCAGCTGCGCTATGTTTCCCCTCTCGTGACCCTACCGGGGGTTATCCCTCCGACATTAGTCCCTGAAGCTGGTGAAATCTAGCAATTCAAGCTGTTAGGCGTCTCCAGGTTCCTTTTGTGTGAATGGAACTTAGTTTTTGTCTTTATCTATCTCAATTTCGCACCTTGCCGGGTTAGTCTAACAATTTTGGGTCAATTCTTTGACTTCTTAGCTCATTCTTGCCTCGAGCCGAGTTAGTTTGGCCAATTCCGGGTCATTTTTGGTGCCCTTCAGTCACTGACAGCTGGTAATCATGATTACTTGCCTCAATTTTTGTTCCAAGCTCTGGCGGCACAGTGATGGCTGCGCAGTTATTCCCCGTCACTGTGGCAGTCCCATCAACCTACGCCTCTTGTCCTTCTAGCCATGACGTGGCACGTGATTTTTCGTGTATCCTTGCCTACGTGGATCTCGCTGACTGGCTTTCCCGGCCTGGTACACGGCCACACGCTGGCCGCACGGCACAGTTAGATCCCACGACCGGGGTTTTTACTGCCCTTAAGTAGGGGTTGGGGGTTTCCACTTCCCCCACGCCCGTTCAGTTTTCTCTTGGCCTTTCTTCTTCCTTGCGCCCGCAAAATCGAACTGCCCCCTTTGCGGTTCCTTCTTCCTCTTGCTCTTGTGTTGCAATTGCCCCTGTCTTCTTTCCATTCCAGCACAGGTCCTCGCTGTTCCAAGCCTCTCCTTACCGTGGAGGAGACAGACTCTGCCGATCTCATGGACACTCGCGACGGCGCTGATGGTGCTGAGGAGCAGGAGATTCCTGCCGGCAAGCGCGGTGGCTGGGAAGGCTCGGAGGACTTCACCAAAGAGGTGGAGTGGCTTCGCTCCACCAGACGCATTCCACTGCAAGTGGATTGCCGTCTCCCCTCCGGTGAGATCCCCCCCAAACCTCAAGCCGGCGAGCGGGTGGTTTTCCTTTCCCACTTTGAACGCGGTTTTGCTCTTCCTATGAGCACCTTCTTTTCCTCGTTTCTTTATACCTTCCATCTGTAGACCCACCATCTTCCTGCCAATGCGATTGGCTCTCTTTCTTGCTTCATCTCTGCTTGTG
This sequence comes from Avena sativa, assembly GCA_916181665.1. Classification (NCBI taxonomy): domain Eukaryota; kingdom Viridiplantae; phylum Streptophyta; class Magnoliopsida; order Poales; family Poaceae; genus Avena; species Avena sativa. Next base: position 312,991,912 of record OV702283.1, read on the forward strand.
AAGCCTACCTTGGGATTTGGCCTACAGTTCTTCTATGGGCCAAGTATTTTCGCTTTAAAGTTCAGGTTGTTCCCCAGCCTGAAGTTCCCCGTGTCGAGAAGAAGCCAACTTGGTGCGGTGCTGCCAGCATCACGCCAAGGAGGGATTCCATCTTTCCTCGGGTTGCTGGTATTGATTCTTGCAAGAAGTGGCATAGAACGTTTTTCTATGTCAAAAACAGCGGGTCCACTGATAACATCCGGCTTCCCCCTTTCTCGGATGAGGTCCCCCATAAGAAGCACTGGCAGCTTGACCTGCGCGACCAAGATGCTGCGGTGAACGAAGCCAACGCTATCCTGGAAAGGTTGCTGTCGTCGGATGAAAACTTTCATTTCGCTGATTCTGACCTCATGTGCACCTTCATCTCACGCCGGGTAAGCCCCATCCAAGCGAGGAGCCACAAGATGTGCTTCATGAGCGGGTCCCATGATCCCACTCAGCATTCCACTAAGGATCTCACCCATGACTCCATTGCCCGCCGAGTAAGCTCAATCTTTAAATTGAACTTGGCGGATGATTGGGCTTGGAGTTGCCCACCGTTTAGCCGGGTCAGGCGTGTCCCCTGGGTAAGTTTTCCGGATTACTTTCTCGCCGAGTAGGCTTTAGCTCTTTTGCCACTCTTTAGTTTAGTTTTTTAGTTTCTCATTCTGTTTGTCCTTCGCAGAATCTCCTTCACCAGGTTGATGACAGTACTATCCCTCCTGCTGGCTATAACGGGGATCGCTCTGACTCGGATGAGTTCGAGTATGACCTGGAGTGCTTCATGCCCATCCCGCACACTGCAGCTACTTCAGCTTCGGGTAAGAGTCAATATCGCAATCCCTTACAAGATTGGTCTGACGATGATGAGGATGATGATTGTACGCTTTTGGAGGTATATGCCTTGTGAGGTTAATCTCTTTGCTTATCCGAGTAAGCCCGTTATTTACTAATGCAGCTGGCCAGGTACATGACATTTCTCCTCTCGCCGTGGGTGGATTCGGCAAGATCCCCGTCGCTAAGCCGAAGCGACGCGGAGCCTCCTCTAGCACTCAGTCGGCCAAGAAGAACAAGCCCACTCCAGCAGCTCCTGCTGCCTCTGCTGCTGCCAGCCTGGGTGAGACTCGTCAAGCTGCTGGGCGCTGAGTCACACGCCGAGTCGCCCGTGACCCGGTTGCCACTGGGTAAGTTTTTGTACTTTGCCTTCTCTGTTCTTTTCTTTTTCATCACTGCTGTTCTCTTATATATGTCTTGTTGTTTTCAGTGTTGCACCTTTGACGGTGAATCAGGCTGCTTCTAGCATTGCCTCGCCGCTTAGGCCTGCACCTCCTCCAGCTGACTCGGCGGCGCCGAGTCCCGTCCGGGTTGAGGCTCGCACTGTTGAGGCTCACGCTTCTCAGTGTCAGTTAGACCCGGTGGCTCATTCAGCTGACGCCCCTGGCATGTCATGCTAAAGTCAAAGTCACAGTCAATGCAAGCTCCTCTTGTACTTTCAAGCAGGAACTTCCTACTCCTTCCAACACCAAGCAACTCATTTGCAACAACACAGCAAGAACGGGGGGTCCAAACTAATTTATTCAAGCAAACTAAACAAACCAAACGAAAACTAAGACGCTCCAAGAACAACACAACTTGTGCATGAAACAATAAAAACAAAGTATCTAGACAGACCTGAGCTTTTTATTGATGAAGAAGGGGATGCCTTGGGCATCTCCAAGCTTTGATGCTTGTACCTCTTGGATATTTCTTGGCGTGACACCAAGGTGGCATCCCCAAGCTTGAGATTTTGTCCATTATTCATCTCATTACATCATTCTCTCTCTACACCTGAAAATTTTCCTTTATACCAAACTTCACACAATTTTTATTAGAAACATTAGTGTATTCAAAAGATAATAGACCTTTAGGTAAAGCTTTGGAACAACAAGAGTTTTCACTAAAAACACATGCTACTGTAGCAACTCCTTCAAAAATCTCAAGTCACCTAAAGAGAACTCAAAAAGAAATCAATAAGAAGCAAATGCAAATAATGGAAGAAATCTGTCAAAACAGACCAGCATGTAGAAACCGATTATTTCGAATATCTTCTATTTCTCAAATAAAAAGTGTCGAACTAATGAACGTTCGCTAACATACTGGGGGATTTATTCGTAAATTTTTAGCTCAATCCGAGTTACAGAGACTCCTCACGAATTTTTTTGGTGGAGGACAGAAATCTGTTTCAGGACAGCAACTCCCCAAATCTTACTTCCCTATCATTAGAGGTCATTCTTGGCACAAAAAGCAAACAAAAAGGATAAGGAGAGGTCATTACAAAATTAATAACTTCCAAGACTCAAGTAAACTCTTGGGTTATCTTCCAACAAGTACTTTTCTTTAACGCCTTTAAGTTAGGCACAAGAAGTAAGAAGAATCAAGTATTTTCAAATGAAGAAGCATTAACATCAAACCTTGCTTTCAAAGGAGGATAAAAAAGCAACTTCTCTCTCCTCATAGGGAAGTGTTCAATACCTTTCTTGAATGGAAATTGATATTTAATAGTGCCTTCTTTCACAATGATGGCGCCAACAGTTCTAAGAAAAGGTCTTCCCAAAGTAATAGGACAAGAAGCATTGTATTCAACATCCAAAACATAGAAATCCACAGGGACATAAGCATTGTTAACCATAATGTGAACATCATTAATACTCCCCATGAGTTTATTTTTAGCATTACCATTCAGTGGGACATCCAAATAGCAACTTCCAAAGGTGGCAAATCAAGCATTTCATAAATCTTCCTTGGCATAATAGAGACACTAGAACCAAGATCACATGAAGCTTTGAGATCAAAATCATTTACTTGCATATTAATAATGGGTTCCCAACTATCTTCTACTTTCCTAGGAATAGAAGATTTGTGTTTTAACTTCTCTTCCTTAATTTTCACAAGAGCATTTGTAATGTGTTTGGTGAAAGCAACATGCATATCACTAGCATCAGGACTTCTAGCAAGCTTTTGCAAGAACAGAATCACTTCAGAAACATTGCAACCATCTATATCAAAATCAAATTTATCATCACTAGTAGTAGACTCATTAGGCTTAGGCATTGTAGGAGGAGAAATAGGGACTTCTTATGGTTTAGTGGTATCCATTCTAGTGATGGTGCACACACTATTGTTTCTATCAATTTCAGCTTCCCTTTCCCACTTAGCATGAAGTTGAGCCAACAGCCTAACATTTTCATCAATAGTAACTTATATGGCATGAGCAGTAGCAAAGGTAGTTTCCATGGTTTCAGTTTTAGCAGCCATTTTATTAATCAAGGAGGACTGTGCTTCAGACAAAGAGGATATATTTTTCTCAGCACTCAAATTTTTTGACTGTAAACTAGGAATTTATCTATTCAGATTCTCAAGCTGATGACTAATGTTTTTCAATATAATAGATTGTTCCTCCATAGTTTTAGTGAAAATCTTATTTTGCTCATATTACATTTGCATAAAATTCTTGGTGGATCTCTCTACTTCTAGAATCCTTTCCTCACTAGGCATTCCAGATCTACCATGATAAACACTTCCACTAGGAGGATAAGGCCTATAATTACCATAAGTATTGTTGCCAAAATTATTGTTTCTAACGAAGTTCACATCAACTTGCTCTGCTTGAGCAACCAAAGAGGCTAAGGAAACACTATTAGGATCTAGAGGAGCTTTTCCATTAACAAGCATAGCCATAATAACATCAATCTTATCACTCAAGGAGGAGGTTTGAAGCAGCACAAAGGTTGTGGAGGAACAACTCCACCTTGCTGCTATAATAAAAACAGCACAAATGTTGAAGGAACCACTCCAACGTGCTGCGCTAGATATCGCTCTAGGGGCGTGAGCTAGATATCGCTCTAGAGGCGGGGCCGTCAAGAGTTTAATCCAAAACTCTTAACACACAAGATCTAGTCCAAGATCTTAAACAGGAACACAAAGTTCTTTATTGATAGGTGAAGGTTACATAGTCTGGTCCCTAGATAGAGGAGTGCTCCTCTATTTATAGGCTGCATAAGCCTTCACTACTTAGTTCTACTTGTAGCTGGAACATTCTAGAGAACACTACTTAAAGCTAATAAATAATACAAGAAACATGACTACAACACATGGCTAGAACACTCTGGAAACTGCTACAACACATATGACTAAAGTACCAAATTATGTAGAATAGAGTAGAACTCTGTAGAAGTCAGTATTGTACTTGACTTATTATTTTTTTTATTTTTTTTATTTTCCCTGCTGTTCTCCATCATCCTCCCCTGGTTGTTTAGAACTCGACCTCGAGTTATCCTCATAAAGTGCTTCTTCGGGGTGATAGAGAGTCAGGTCTGCCACATTGAATGTGTTGGATATTCCTATCTCGGCTGGAAGATCTATCATATAAGCATTATCATTTATCCTTCTTAGAATAGATAAGGGTCCGTATTTCCGCTGTCTAAGCTTCCCTTTAATGTCTAATGGCAGCCTTTCTTTTCGGAGATATACCATCACCTTATCTCCAACTTGGAATGATTTCGGCCTCCGTTTGCAGTCAGCTAGTTGTTTATACTTCTGATTTTGTGCCTCCAGCGCTTTACGAATTTCTTCAAATAATTCAGTGTAGTTTTCAGCAAAGGATAATGCTGACTTTGAGCTCCCCTTTGATGGTAGCTTCACCAGATCCACCACATGTGTTGGAACTTTTGTGTAGACAATAGAAAAAGGACTCCTCCCTGTTGATCTATGCTTGGAGTTGTTGTAGGAGAATTCAGCAAGAGATAAGGCCAAATCCCATTGTCCCTTTTTGTCTCCACAAATGCAACGGACTAGACTGCCCAAAAACTTGTTCACCACTTCCGTTTGGCCATCGGTTTGTGGGTGAGCAGTACTCGAAAATTTTAATTCGGTATTGAATTGCTTCCACAAAGTTAGCCAAAATGCAGCAAGAAACTTGCTATCACGGTCTGAGACGATGGACCTTGGGACCCCATGAAGTCTGACCACTTCTCGAAAGAATAGATTTGCAACATGATGAGCATCCGTTGTCTTGGGCACGGAATGAAATGTGCCATTTTAGAGAATCTGTCCACAACCACAAATACTGCATCATTCCCACGTCTTGTTCTTGGCAAACCCAAGACGAAATCCATAGAGATATCCTCCCATGGAGCATCAGGAACAGGCAAAGGCATGTATAACCCTGTGTTCTGGACTTGACCCTTGCATGTTTGACATACAGGGCACCGCTGAACAAACTTTCCCGCATCCCTCTTTAGTTGTGGCCAAAAGTAACGAGCCTCCAAGTTTGCGATAGTTTTGTCACGTCCAACATGTCCACTAAGATCACTTGAATGAAGCTCCCTAATCAATTTGTCACGTAGAGAACTTCTTGGGATACATAAACGATCATTCTTGAAGAGATAACCATCTTGCACCAAATAGTCGTTACCTAATGGTTGATCTCTCAAGTGCTTCACCCAAACATGGCCAAACTCTTCATCCTCTTCGTACAACTCCTTTATTTGATCCATACCTGGGAGTTCAGCCTCGAAGGAAGTCAAGAGGCATGCACGCCGACTCAAAGCATCTGCTACCTTGTTGGTTACTCCAGACTTGTGCACCATAAGGTAGTTAAACCTCTCTAGGTATGCTGCCCATCTTGCTAACATGCAATCCACATGCTTTTGATTTCTAAAATGCTTTAAAGATTGATGGTCAGTGTAAACAATGAATTCCTTAGGTAGCAAATAGACTTCCCAAGTCTTCAAAGCCCTGAAAACAACATACAATTCTTGCTGATAGGTACTCCACTTTTGTCTTGCTTCGCTTAGCTTCTCACTAAAGAAAGTGATGGGTTTTTGTTCTTGTGATAGAACAGCCCCAATGCCTACTCCACTTGCATCGCATTCCAGCTCAAATGTCTTAGTAAAATCAGGTAGTACCAAGACGGGAGCTTGCGAGAGCCTTTCCTTTATCTCCTTGAAACTAGCTTCAGCGGATTCATTCCATTGAAATTTTCCTTTCTTCAAGCATTCAGTGATTGGTGCCATAATGGTACTGAAATTTTTCACAAACCGCCTATAGAAAGTTGCAAGACCATGAAAACTTCTCACTTCTGAAATAGTTTTTGGAGTCGGCCATTTCCTTATTGCTTCAACTTTAGAGTCATCAACATGGATGCCCTTACTTGTGATGACAAACCCCAAGAAAAGAAGTCGTGTTTGAAGGAAAACACATTTCTTCAAGTTGACATAAAGTTCGTTTTCCTTTAGTACCCGTAGAACCTCACGAATGTGACCCAAGTGTTCATCTTCGTCCTTGCTATATATCAGGATGTCATCAAAATAGACCACAACAAAGTGGGATAAGAAGGGTCTAAGTACCTGGTTCATCAAGTGCATAAAGGTACTTGGCGCATTTGAGAGTCCAAATGGCATGACCAACCATTCAAACAACCCTTCCTTTGTCTTGAAAGCTGTTTTCCATTCATCCCCAGGTCTGATGCGAATTTGATGATATCCGCTTTTTAAATCTAGCTTTGTGAACACCCTAGCACCACTGAGCTGATCTAACATATCATCTAGACGGGGAATAGGGAATCTGTACCTTATGGTGATCTTGTTGATAGCTCTACTATCCGTACACATGCACCAAGATCCATCTTTCTTTGGCGTGATCAAAGCTGGTACAGCACATGGACTAATACTTTCTTGTATGTGTCCTTTCTGCAATAACTCCTCCACCTTTTCCTTTAGTATATCATGCTCTTTTGGGCTCATTCGATAGTGTGGGAGATTAGGAAGACTTGCTCCTGGGATCAAGTCAATTCGATGTTGTATTCCCCTCATTGGCGGTAGGCCTTGTGGTTCTCCAAGAATGCTTTGAAATTCAGCTAGTAGGCCATGTACCTTTGCTGGAATTTCAACCGCCGGTTCCTCTTCACCTTTAACAATGAGTGCAGCACACATATCTGCCTCCTTCAAGTCTGCCATAAACTCCTTAGAGGTGTGGGAGATAGTTAACATGTTTTTCCCCTCCTCCTTAGAGGCATCACCATTTGATTGGTTTGGTAGGATGATGATCTTTCTCTTGTTCCAAGTGAAGGAGTAAGAATTTTCTTTTCCTCTGTGTGTTGTATCCACATCAAACTGCCAAGGTCTTCCAAGAAGAACATGGCTTGCATCCATATCAACAACATCACACATCACATTTGAGCGGTAGTACTTACCCAAAGAGAGTGGCAAGTTGCATTGTTTGGTGACCCTCATATTCACCCCTTTCTTGATCCACCCAATAGTGTAGGGACTTGGATGGTCATGTGTCTCAAGCTTTAAATGGTTCACCAAATTCTGAGAGATAAGGTTCTCACAGCTGCAACTGTCAATCACTAATTTACATACCTCGCCATTCACCGTGCATTTGCTCTCAAATATCCTGCTGATGAACAAGTCCAACTTTGCCACGAGGTGGCTTTATCTATGTATATAAGTCTATCTTTGAGCTGCTGCCAAAAGTACTTGTGATGTTTATACTTGCTTATTTTCCTTTAGGGTCCTTTGGGTGAGGCTCCAGGTGTCACTCCGACTGCTCCTGAGCCGCGACCATCTTTGGATGATGCGTCGCAATTGACCTTTCTGTGTGATCGCGTCCGCAGCCTAGAAAAGGATATCCTTAGCATTCGAGGCCACGCGGATGTGTGGAAGTCCAAGGCTAAGCGAGCCACTGCTAGGGAGGAGTTCTTGCTTGGGGAATTGCGGCAGATGAGTGAGCAACTTCAATGTGATTCTTCGTGAACCGATGTTCTTTCGGGTGCAGTCTATTTGGATGCTGGCTCTTCCCTGCTTTGTGCAGATGTGAATCTCATTCTGAGGGAAGAGAAAGAGCGCATCGCAGTTCGGATGAACTGCCTGACGCAACCAGACCTAGAAGTTGGTGGCTTCTTTTGGATGGATCGTGATCGAGCCATCGTCCTTGCGACGGTGCAAGATCGCGTACACCAGATTCTTCGGGTTTTGAAGCAGGCAAGGTCATCACTTGTGGCCATTTGGTCTGTCATGTTCCCTTTGGACACTACGCCTTCTACTTTTCTGGGTCTTCTTGGAAAATTTAGGAATGTAGGCCACGTCAAGGAGTTGGTGCGTCATCAGCTGATTGCTGGGGTCAAGGCAGCCTTGTCTCTCGTTCGATTGCATCATCATGATGTCAACCTTGCAGAGGTTGCGATTGGGCCGCCTCTTCGACCAGATGGTAGTTTATGGGACATGCGCCCTCATTATGCAGCTATGGTGCAGCACGCCGAAGAGATTGTAGATTTGTTCGAGTAGAGGGCGAATGTTGTGCTCGTGAACAATTAGGTCCTGTAAATAAAATAAGATGATGTAAAATTTGTATTTATTCGAGTGGGCTTGTAATGCCCTTTGTAAAGTTTATATGTATTGACACGTGGTGCTTTTGTAATGTGCATGTCCTTTTCGTTAGCCTAACATGGTCAACTACTCATGTTGTATGTATTGTTTTCAGTCGACGAAGTCGTGAGGTGAGGCGTAGCCCCCGAGCATATGTTGCAAGAAGTAATGTAAGGGAAAAAAGATATTTGGGCCAAGGAACTTAGCTTTTAGTCATAGCAAATGAGGAGGTACATTGTTCGGCTGAGTAGCCTTGGTTGAATAGCCTTATTGAAAGTAAAAGGTAACTAGGGGTAGAAGCGTCGCAGTCGTGCGACATTCCAGGGGTTGGAGTATTCGACTCCTGATGCAACGTCCATGAGGCGGTAGGCGTCACCTGGGATGACTTCGGTGACGATGTAGGGTCCTTCCCAGGGTGACTCGAGCTTCTTGTGCCCTTCTTGCTTGAGTCGCAGGACAAGGTCTCCTTCGACGAAGGACCTTGGGCGCAGCCGGCGGCTGTGGTAGTTTTGGAGGCTCTGCTGATAGACCGTTGAGTGAGCCGCGGTGATGTCGTGTGCCTCGTCGAGTGTGTCGACAGCGTCTTCGAGTGTTGCCGATGATTCGTCTTTGTTGTAAGAGACAACCCGTGGGGCCTTGTGGCGTACCTCGATGGGTAGCACGGCTTCGACTCCGTGCACCATGAAGAAGGGCGTGTAGCCAGTTGAGCTGTTTGGCGTTGTGCGTAGGCTCCAGAGGACGGAGGTTAGCTCGTCTGCCCAGGCTCCCACAAGCCTTTCGAGTGGGCATAGCAGTCGTTTCTTGATGCCACTGCCTATGAGGCCGTTGGCCATTTCACCTATCCGTTGATATGCGGTTGTGTCACAGAGGCGTAGGATATGTTGATGCCGAGGTTCGCGCAGAAAGCTCGAAATTCCTTCGAGATGAAGTTCGAGCTGTTGTCCATTATGATGTTGTGAGGCACGCCGAACCTGTAGACGATGGACTCGAAAAACTTGATGGCAGTTTTGCCGCTTTGGTTGGTGACGGGCATGGCCTCGATCCACTTGGTGAACTTGTCGACTATGACCAGGAGGAAGACGTGGCCTCCTGGCGAGGATTTTTGGTAGTTTGCCGATCATGTCGAGGCCCCACTAGGTGAAGGGCTAGACCAGCGGTATGGGCCTCAGCTCGGATCCTGGAACGTGTGGCTTTTCCGCGTATCTCTGACAGGCGTTGCACCTCTCGACGATGTCTTTGGCGTCGTTCATGGCGGTTGGCCAATATAACCCAGCTCGTAGAGCTTTGGTGACTAGGGCGCGGCCGCCTGCGTGATGGCCGCAGATACCCTCATGGATGTCTTGGAGGATGCTTTTGCCATCACCTATGGTGACGCACCGTTTGAGCACACCCGAAATGTTGTGCTTGTACAACTCGCCATTGATTATGGTGAAGGCTTTTGACCGGGAGATATGCGTCGGGCATCTGTCCGGTCATCGGGCAGTTGATTTTTTATCGGGTACCGAAGGTACGCCTGCGTCCATGTCTCTTCAAACACCATGACCTGCATTAGGCTGACCAGCTCGGCCTCGGTGTCGAGCTTTTTGGGTCCTTCCTGTCCTCCGGATAGCGCAGCCCCCGAGTGCTTTGCTTCTTCGGCTGAGCCTTTTTGGGAATTTCCTCTTGATAGAGGGTACGCAGATTTGTTCGAGGAACACTCCTGGTGGCACCCGTGCACAGGTGGAGCCAATGTTGGCGAGCCTATCAGCTTCTTCGTTGCTTTTCCCTTCCGATGTGTCAAAGTTCACAGCCATCAAAGTCTCCTTCGAGTGAGTTGTAGAGCATGCGGTATGTGATCATGTTGGCGTTGTGAGCATCGCACTCGTTCATCATCTGCTGGACAACAAGGTTCGAGTCACCGTAGATGATGAGGTGTGTTGCACCGCAGACTTTGGCCATCCTCATGCCGTGGATGAGGGCCTCGTATTTGGCCTCGTTGTTGGAGGCATGAAATTTCATATGAAGGACGTACTTCATCTTGTCGCCTTGAGGGGATGTCAGTATGACGTCGTCCCCTGCTCTAGCCTCACGCTTGGAGCCGTCGAAGTGCATCGTCCAGGACTGCGACATGTCCGGAGTATCCGGCAGCTGGAGTTCCATCCAGTGGACAAGGAAGTCAGGGAGGACCTAAGACTTGATAGCGGTAAGCCGCTCGTAGATTATGTCGAGGGGGGACAATTCGATGCCCCATAAGGCTACGCGACCTGTGGCTTCAGGGTTGTTCAGGATGTTTGATAATGGGGAGTCGTTGACGACCATGATCTAATGCTCCTGGAAGTAGTGGCTCAGCCGACGCGCCGTCATCAATACGCCGTAGGCGAGCTTCTGGTAGTGAGGATACATTTGCTTTGTCGGGGTCAGTACCTCGTTGATGTAGTAGATTGGGCGTTGGACCCCGTGGGTCTTGCCATCTTCGGGTCGCTCGACCATGAGTATGGTGCTTAACACCTGATGTGTAGCTGCAATGTATAGCAGCAGAGGCTCTCGTTCCTTTGGCGTGTCCAAGATAGGTGAGGTTGAGAGCAGCCGCTTGAGGTCCTCGAATGCGTTGTCTGCTTTAGGTGTCCACTCGAACTTGTCCGCCTTGCGCAGTAGCTAATAAAAGGGTAGGGCCTTCTCGCCCATGGGCCTGATGAATCTGCTCAGCACCGCAATCCGCCCAGCTAGCTGCTAGACGCCCTTAAGGTTTTTTGGCTTCTCCATGGCCAGTATGGCCCTGATTTTCTTCGGATTCGCCTCAATCCCCCATTGGGAGATGAAGTAGCCGAGTAACTGTCCAGACGGGACGCCGAAGGCGCACTTGTATGGGTTTAGCTTGATCTTGTAGCGATCAAGGTTATCAAACGTCTCGCGGAGATCGTCGATAAGCGTCTTGTCCTCCCTGGTCTTGATTACTATGTCGTCGACATAGACTTGGATGTTGCGACCGATCTGGTTTTTCAGGCACACCTGCATGCACCTCTGGTTTGTGGCACCTGCGTTCTTCAGCCTGAAGGGCATGGTGCTGTAGAAGAACACTCCGAACGGCGTGATGAACGTTGTTTTCTCCTGATCTTCGACCTTCAGCCGAACCTGGTTGTAGCCTGAGTAGGCATCGAGGAAGGAGAGTTTCTCGCATCCTGCAGTCGAATCGATGATTTGATCGATTCGCGGTAGAGGGAAGTGGTCCTTGTGATAGTGCTTGTTGAGTGATGTGAAGTCCACACACATCCGCAGGATGTCCGTGTCCTTTTTGGGGACCAGCATGGTGTTGGCCAGCCACTCGCTCTCCTTGATTTCCCTGACGAAGTTGGCATCGAGCAGTCTGTTGACTTCGATTCCAATGGCTTTGGATCTTGGTTCGAACAATCGTCGGAACAACTGCTTGACTAGATTCGCGTCCGAGAACATATTGAGTGTGTGCTTGGCGAATTCCCTGGGAACTCCTGGCATGTCCGCGGGACACCAGGCGAAAATTTTCCAGCTCTCACGGAGGAATTCGACGAGCGTGCTTTCCTATGCGGGACTCAGGTCATTGGCGATCAACGCCGTCTTGGAGGCGTCTGTCGGGTGTACATGCACCTTCTTCGTGTTGACCATGGAGTCGAACGACATATTAGGTGCGTTTTGTCTGGTGACTGGGGGTGCCCCGTTGTCTGTCACCTCTCTGAGCCTCGTGAGCTCCTCCTGCATGCCGAACGACTGGGAGATTTTGTTGAAGTCTCTGTCATAGTGATTGGACCTGGTGAAGCTTCCTTGGATGGTGATGACACCCCTAGGTATTGGCATCTTCAGTGGCAGGTACGAGTAGTGTGGTACTGCCAGGAATCTTGTGAATGCCAGGCGCCCGAGGATGGCGTGGTATTGTGATGGCCAGTCCACCACTTCGAACTCTAGCCACTCGCGCCTGAAGTTTTTGGGCTGTCCGAAGATGACATCGAGCCATATCTTGCCCAGGGGTATATGCCCTTCCCTGGGACTATGCCGTGGAACGTCGTGTCCGATTGCTCCAGGCTGCACAGCGAGTTCCGCATCGCTGCGAGAGTGCTGGCAAACATCAGGTTGATGCTGCTGCCGCCGTCCATGAAGACATGGCTCATCTCAAATCCCCCGATCTGGGCCTCGACACCAGGGTAGCATGACCTGGGCGAGGGATCTGGCATGGGTGATCCGAACGATCGAACATGATGTAGGACTCCGAGCCGTTGAGGTACTCAGGTATGGCTGGCAGAGAGGTCACGGCCAGGCTGACTTGGCGGGTGATCTTCTTTTGTACCCTATTTGTTGGACGCCCCTTCTATATCATTAGGTCCCTTTTGGTGGTGGGTACCCTCTTGCACCATTATTTGGCACTGGTGCGACCGGCGGCTACGATGGTCTAACGGGTGGTGGAGGAGGAGCTCTGTGGGCGATGTCACCCGGTGCGGGTGCGGGCCCGAATCCAGGGTTCACGGTCTGGCGCCGCATTTGGGTGAAGCCCTCGTTGAGCTTCTAGAACTCTCGACAGTTTTTGAGCATGTGGTTTGCCTTCTTCTTACCATCTTGTTTGTCGATGTAGAAGTGGATGGTGCAAGGACCAGACAGCTTTCCGTATGCCGAAGGCTCGTCATCGTAGTTGTGACATTGCCACGTTTGCGTGGGTCGCCCGCCGTCGCGGTAGTTGTTGTTGCGGTGTCCGCTGTTGCAGTTGCCATCATCGCGTCGATCGGCGTATCCAACCGCAACTATGTCGACTCCGTCGCGATTGTCGTAGACGCGCGATCTTCTCTTGCTACGGCGCTCGTGCCTGCGGCCATAGTCATCTTCGTCATCCGAATGCGCTCAGTTGACGGAATCCTCACCACCTGCCCATCGGTTGGCGATGTCAATGAGGTGGTCGAGTGTCTTGGGCTTGACGCGCCCAAGTTCCTCCTTGAAATCCGGGCGCCTGGCACCATCCTTGAAGGCGTCGATTTCCCTTTCTTCGGAGATGTGTGCGGCGGAGTTCTTGATGTGGGACCAACGGAGTATGTACAAGAGGATGGACTCGTTGGTCCGTTGGGTGCACGCCCCCAGGTCCTCGATTGATGCTGGCCTCTTGCTGGTGCCCTTGAAGTTGCGGATGAAGCTGTACGCCAGCTCTTCCCAGCTTCGTATGGAGCCAGAGGATAGGCTGCTGAGCCAAACCCTGGTCGCGTCTGTCAGCTTCAGCTAAAGGCATTGTAAGGCGGTGTTCTTGTTTCCACCGTGGGGCTTGGCCGACGATAGGTGATCGTCGAACCAAGCATTTGGCTCCTGCATGTCGTCGAACTTTGGGTTGTCCAAAGGGATCTTGAAATATTTCAGAATCCGCATTCGCCGAACGGATCTGCTGAAGCATCTGGCTCCGCACAGCTCTCCGTCGTCTTATTCTTCGGACTCAGTTGAGCATGCGCGTTTAGCACGTGCCTTGTCGATCTTGTGTTGGGTGAGCTCGCTATGAGCACCATAGTTGCTGCTACGACGTCGTGGACTCTTGCGGCGCCAGGGCAGGTCGTGCTCGTCTTCCTAAGATGAGGGTGTAGGGCTTCGGTTGAACTTGACCGTAGCTTTTTTCTTCGGCTCCGTAGGAGCATCATCGTGGAGCGCAGCTCCAACGAGTCTGAGGCCTACTAGCGCGGACTTGTGCATGGCACTCTTCGGGTCGCCCACCGGGGGTGGATGGGACGCGAGATAGGTAGTGGCCGCCATGATCGTAGCCTACGGCATTTTCGGCATGACATTGTCGTGCGATTCCATCGTCATGAAGGACGTGTTGAGGGCCCTAGTAACCTCCCGTCGTGCGGCTGGGTCCATGCGCTCCGTGCAGGAACGATACTTGTTGGCACTGTTGCCATGCGAAGTGGAACCGTCAGCGGCGGAGAGCGCAGCTTGTCACGTGCTAGATTCCGCAGCTGCCTTCTTGCGCTTGTCAAGCTCCTCCATTAGCTTCACCTGCAGGTTGTGCTCATCGATGAGTAGGAGGTGGTAGGCCATCAGTAGATCTCGGGAGGCATTCACAGGCAGGATTATGTTGCCTGCCACGGCCTCATGTGCTTGGCGCCAGCCTTCCTCGTTGAGGTTGATCTGGTTGTAGGAGTGAGCGTCGCCTTCGTTGGGCCTGTTAGGCAGATCTCCCTCGTTTCCTTCGTTCCTAGTTTGCGGGTTGGGAGGGGGATTGGTTGTTTAATGCGCACTCGAACCTGACGGCAGGTCCATGACTTTGTTGATGATGACGGCGGATAGATAGCATCCGCGGAGTGCGTCGTTGCTGCCGCAGCTTTCGGATCCGGAACCGTAGGTTCCTTCATCCAAAGGGGGCCGCACAGATTGGAGTTGCAGTTGTTGTTGTCATCCGAGTCATCTGTCAGCGTCGACGCGTGCAATGCGCTAATGGGTGGGACCCACTGAAAGTACAAAGGAAGTCGCCTAGAGGGGGGGTGAATAGGCTTTTAAAAATATTACGGTTTAGGCTCAAGTAAATGCGGAATAAAACTAACGTTTAATTTATTGAGCACAAAACCTAGCCACTAAGTTTACTAAGTGCACCAACAACCTATGCTAAGCAATACAAGCAACAAGGTGATAGCAAGAAATAAATACTTCAAGCACGATGGCTATCACAATGTAAAGTGCATAAGTAAAGGGCTCGGTTGAGAGATAACCGATGGACGCGGAGACGAAGATTTGTTTCCCGAAGTTCACTTCCAAAGAAGCTACGTCTCTGTTGGAGAGGTGGGATGGCGCAATGCTCACCTAACGCCACAAAAGGCCTCACCCCGGATGCAGAAGCACGCAACTCACCGACGCCACAAAAGGCTCACCCTATTCTCCCAAGTGCGCACCATAAAAGGCGAGCACTTACTCCACTATGGGACGCTTGAGGGCGGTCACCGAACCCGTACAAGATTGGGGCTAACTCCACAACTCAATTGGAGGCTCCCAACAACAAAGACACAAAAGGCTACAATGCCACAAAAGGCCAACAAAGCCACAAGAGGTTATAAGACCATAAAATGTCAACAAGACCACAAAAGGTCAACAATCCAACCACACAACCGTCTAGGGTTCCAAGAACCCAAGAGTAACAAGCCCACAAGCTTGTACTCGCCGAATCTCCGAGGAGAACTCAAACCTATGCATCAAATGCAAGGGCAAGTCCTTCTCTTCCAAATTCCAACAAAGCTACAAAAGCTATTGGAGGAATAAGGGAGGAAGAACACAAGAGGAGAACTCAAACATATGCACCAAATGCAAGGGCAAGTCCTTCTCTCCCAAATTCCAACATAGATACAAACGCTATTGGGGGAATAAGGGAGGAAGAACACAAGAGGAGAACACAAAACTCTCCAACATCTAGATCCCAATGATTCCTTCACAAAAAAGGGATTTGACTTGGTGGGATTGTAGATCTAGATCTCCTCTCACTTTTCCCTCAAAAAGATGTAATAATCATGGGAGGGAGAGGGAGTAAGAGAGCTCAAATAGGTCAACAATGGTGGGCAAAAACGAGCTCAAAAGATAGGGAACCATTGGGGAAGAAGCCCCCCTTAAATAGGACAAGGAAAAACTGACCGTTTGGGCCAGATTCGCGCCCCCACGGAACTTCCGGCCTCCCACCGGAACTTCCGGCAAATAGAAACACAAGTTACTAAACCTGACCGGAACTTGGGTTGGAACTTGGGCCGGAACTTGGGTTGGAACTTGGGCCGGAACTTCCGCTCAAGCAAAAACACAGGACAACATTGCACGAAAACTTCAATAATTTTTGATCCCGGACTCCGTTTTTGATGATCTTGGGCTCGTTTTGAAGGGAACGAAAAGTTTTACAAGATTATGCAAAGAAAAATAATAGTATAGCATGGAAGTATAAAACCAAATTGAGAAAGATATGACCTCTCTAGAAGCGATGAACTGGTAAAACCTCCAAAACCCAAAACGCAAGAAGTTGAGCTTGGAAACTCCGATTGGGATGAAACCAATTTTGTTGGAAAGATAAAACCAAGTAGAACCCAACAAAATGTGAAATATTGGATACCACCAAGGGAGAAAATATCAAGTATATATATGTGATGTATATCCCAAGGTGTGGAGCCGGAAAACTCGCAAGATCAAAAACCGCAATAAGATATGCAAGTGAAATCCTTATTTGATGAACTAGAGCTTGTTATGATGATGACCACAAGCTCTAGATCCTCACATGTACAAGAACCAAATAACAACCAAGAAAGATGATGTTATGAATAAAAAGGTTTGAGCTCTCTCTGAGCGATGCGATCGAGACACCCGCTTGAGAGCCCCTCTTGATAGAACAGCTATCTATCCTAAACCTGGTCTCGCAACTAACAACACGAGACCGACAAAAGAGAAGCCCTATCAAGATCATACCTTTGCCTGGAGCATTCCACTTGAACTTGATGTAGACCGTCTTGTTCTTCTCAAGTGGGAACACCTTTCTTGTTTGCTCTTGCTCGCTCTTGCTTGATGAAGACTTGCAAATTGCTCCCCCATACTCCATGGGTAAACCTCTTCTTGAACTTGTCTTCATCACTCGATGATCACGAGGATGGCAAGCTTCAAGCATGAGATCTACTAGAGATGGCGCATCTTGAGCTTGCCCTTCTTCATCCCTTCTTGAGGTTGATCCATCTTGATGCAACTATTTGCACTTGTCTTGATCAACCTTCAAGCTCCTTCTTTCTTCATGAATCCAATGGCACAAAGCCCTTGGACATTTCTTCATCTTTCAACCTTGAGACCAACACATGGCCCAAGTGATGCCAATGGACAAACCTACAAGTGAAACTCAATTTACACATTAGTCCATAGAGATTGTCATTAATTACCAAAACCACATATGGGGGCATACATGCCCTTTCAATCTCCCCCATTTTGGTAATTGATGACAATCCCTTAGTGAGGGTTTAAATATGACAATTAACGACCAAAGCGGTTGCCCCAACATCAAATACTACATAATTATGTGATGTTGGTACAACCACAATATATAGAGCAAACTCCCCCACAATCTATGCATGTGTGATGAACTTGAATTTCATTGCATAGATTGCCAACCGTTACCGTTGGTTGAGTTTCCTCTATATATTCAACATGCAAAGCAACCACAAAGATGCAAGAGCATGAGAGGCAAATGCTTAAGAACACACCCAAATCAAAGGCCGACTTCCCTTAAACCCTCCTAAACTTCTCCCCCATTGGCATCGATTGCCAAAATGGGTGAAAATTTCTAGACGGACAATATAGTGAGAATTCCTCCAAAGGTGTGCATATGCACAAGTAAAATGATGAGAACTTGGGAGGAAGTAAAACTATATTGAGGACCCAAAGAAAGCAAAAAGAAAATAAAAAGAAATAAGCTTCAACAAATGAAGCGAGCAATCAAAAGATCCAAATGAAGAAATTGAAACACCAACAAATGATGTCAAATGGAAGCAACAACCAAGAGTGTTTAAATGAGAATAGAGAAGCTCCCCAAAAATTTGTGCAAAGTTTGGAATATTTGTATTGAATACAATATGTGCAAATATGGAATCCTTGCTCCCCCATAAGCATTTAATCCACAAAAAATGAGAAAGAAGGAAATTGTGCACTATTAAATGAATTAGATAAGCTCCCCAAATATTGTGCACCAATTATAGTAATTGTATTTGGAAACAACATGCATGACCATGGACTCCTCACTTCTCCAAACTCATTTAATGAAATCAAAGGTCAAAAAATGGAAGCCACCGAAGAATCAAAAATAAATAAGAGGTGGTTTCCAAGAAATGCAAAAAGCAACCAAAGAATGATCTACTCTTGTGTGTATAAATTTCTAGGTGGAAAATATCACAAAGACAAGTGCCCACAAAGAAACATGCACACACAAAATAGATACTCAAGAAAGCACATGAAAACCAAAAAGAAGTCATAGAATACCAATAAGATGTTTTGCTTGAAAGCATGCCCAAGGGCTTAAATATATCTTATTGTAGATCAATGAGCTTCAAACACCAACATACCCCATACAATACAACTATTCACAAGGGAAGAAGGGGATATACGGAATATATGGAGAAAGGCAACAAGTACCATAAGATAGGAATCAACTTTGAAAAAAAAACTCACTATTGCACATGAGAGATATTGAGGAAATGATATGCAACAAAATTGCTAGATTGACATATTTGGGATAGGTGAATCATGAGCATGATTTAGTATAGTACCCAATATATGCACTCATATCAACATACACACATTTGCAATAGAGAGAACTTCTTCAAAACCAAAGCAAGAAATCCAACATATGCAAGTACACAAATTCATGCCAACAAGCAACCTACAAAAGGTTGGGAACAAGATAAGTAGCATGAGAGATATACTTGTTACCGAGATATAAATGGTAGGATGAAAAAGATGTGAATTCGTTGATCATCCTAGATTGCATCCAATTGACATGTAGACGCCACTCCTTCCTTTTTCAAGATACAAGCACCCAATATATATCTCCAATGTACCTAAAACACAACTAAGTACACTATGGTCCCCAAACAAATTGGGTACAAAGTAGTTAGTGCAACTACAATACATAGGAGAACCTCCACACAAACATGTGCATATTGATATGAAATGGAATTTCATGTACATCTTAGACCTTTAAGATTTGATGGAGTTGTAGGGGTTCGTAGCATGGAAAACAAAAATTTTCTATCGCATACAAACAAACAAACCAAGATCTATCTACTAGATTGTAGCAACGAGTCGCTGGTATAACTTACCCTCGAAGATTCCAAAGCGTTTAACGAGAGCGGATTCTCGTGGGTGATGTAGTCGTACTCTTTCCGATCTCAAGATCGTGTAGACGATCCTTCCGGCGCCACGTTCCGGCAGCGCTCCCGCAGTCGGTCACACGTTCGGTACTTGACGAATACCTTCCTCTCCCTTGTTCCAGCAGGCAGCGGAGGTTGTAGCACTCTCCTCGCGATTCCGGCAGCACAACGGCGTGGTACCGGAAGTAGAGGGGAAATCCCGCAGGGCTTCGCCTTAAGCCGGTGCGAGTATGGTGGAGCTTATGAGAGAGGCTATTAGTGGTCTAGTAATTAGACACACCAATTTAGAAGGCTCTAAACCAATTAGAAGGCTCTAAACCGCTGGCTAAAGCAATTAGAAGCTCTAAACCAAAACGGCTCTAAACCGGAGGTAGAAGATAGGAACTTCTGTGTTCTAGGAGGGGAGCCCTGCCCCTCCTTTTATGGGTGGGGAGGCGCGGCCAGGGGAGGGGAGTCCCTTCCCAAGTCGGCCTTGGGCTGGGCGCCGGCTTGGAGGAGTGGGACTCCTCCAAGTTGGTTCCAACTCCTCTTGCTTGTTTCCCACAGTTTCCTGTTTCCCACAGTTTCCTGTTTTAGCCGTTTGACTTTCAAACTGGCAATTTGACTTTCATGTTTTTGGAACAGCAAGAACACTTAGTACATGATGCAATCATTCAATGACACACTCATGTACCCTCCCCCCCGGAGTGCCGGACAATCCGGAACCTTCTAGAACATTCCCGATGAAAACACCGGAATCATTCCCGAACTCCGAAACGGGACTTTCCTTATATGAATCTTATTCTCCGGACCATTCCGGATCACCTCGTGATATCCCAGATCCCATCCGAGACTCCGAACAACATTCGGTCTCTTTCTCATAATACCATAACTACTCAAACAACGTCGAATCCTTAAGTGTGTCTCCCTACGGTTCGTGAATTATGCGGACATGATCGAGACACTTCTCCGAACAATAACCAATAGAGGAATCTGGAAATTCATATGGCTCCCACATATTTCTACGATTACTTTGCGATCGAATGAACCACTTACATACGATACCAATTTCCCTTTGTCTCACGATATGTTACTTATCCGAGGTTATGATCGTCGGTATCTCTGCATACCTAGTTCAACCTCGTTACTGATAAGTACTCTTTTCTCGTTCCCGTGATATGTGATCCCTTGTGACCAAGTCACATGCTTGCAAGCTAATTGGATGACATTCCACCGAGAGGGCCCAGAGTATATCTATCCGTCATGTGGATGGACAAATCCCACTCTTGATCCATGTGTTTCAACCAATACTTTTCGAACACTTAATGCCACCTTTATAGCCACCCAGTTACGGTGTGGTGTTTGATGTCATCAAAGCATCCATCCGGTAAAGGTGATATGCATGATCTCATGGTCGAAGGAATTAGGTTACTATGTATCAGAAAGCATATAGCAATTGAACTATTGAAATGACTTTGATCTTTATGCTACGCTTATCTATAGGAGTATGTCCATCACATCATTCTCCTAATGATATGATCCTGTTGTTAATAACATCTCTATGTTCATGATCAGGAAACCATGATCATATATTAACCAACAAGCTAGTTTAACAAGAGGCTTTACTAGGGACTCTTATTTTAGTTTACAAATCACACAAGTATTAATGTTTCCGGTTAATACAATTATAGCATGGTATGTAAACATTTATCATAAGTGTGAAGATATGATAATAACCACTTTATTATTGCCTCTTGTGCATATCTCCAACAGTCTCCCACTTGCACTAGAGTCAATAATGTAGTTTCAAACCTTTGTGTATTCAACACCTATGGCTTTCCGGTGTTGTATGTACGCGATTGCTAGTGGTCAACTGATCTCCGGATCTGACACTTCCAGGTCCGTGTGTAATTGCATGTCTTTGCGTCTATACGCATCACTCATTCTCTAATGAGATGGCTTTGTATAAATTTGGTATTTCGGTGTGACCTTTAGCTCTTTGGGGTTAAAACATGTTGACAATATTGTCGCACAATATATCTTCATAGTATTATCCCACTGTGAACTACACCTAGTTTGATAACAAACTACTTGACACAAATGCCCTCTTTTGATGCTAAAATAGCAGTCATATACTTAGCCTTTTGTTGTAGTATCTGTCACAATGTCTTAACTTTGGAACTCATCCAAATCCATTATGGAACTCACTTTCCATTATATTGTGCCACCCTTAGTTTAGATTGAGATAAACTTAATTTGTACTTTGTGACAAAACTAGTATCAATGTAGTACTTTTACAATGAACTAACCATCTATTTGTCACTTCTACAAATATTATACTCTTAGTTCTTCCAAAAGATCATAAGAATATCCTTACTATTGTCCAATGATCATCTTACGAATCATTCTGGTATATGCTCACAATATTTAGAGCATAGGACATATCTGGATTTGTACATATCACAGTATGATTGATATAAATACTCTTTGTGATTTCATACATCAAGTATCAATCTATACTTGATTATTTGTTTCACTTTACCAAATGTCAATACACTTGAATATATATCATCAACATTGAACTCATTCAATCTCTTGTCTATGCACTTCTGGCATAACCATATTAGCGTCTATTGATGCCAAATATTTGGGTTTCGCCTAAGTCTTTCATCGGGATGAAATTCTTAATATGTGTTAATAAAAGATACATCTTTTCTAATCAACAATATGTCCTCCACATAATGTATTAGAAATATGTCTTAGCGCTCCCACTTAATTTCTTGCAAATGCAAGAATCTTCATTGTCTCTGATGAAATTAAACCCTTTTAACAATTTCATCATAGTGAAGATTCCAACTCCACTATGCTTACTTCAACCATTGAAGTTTGCATATGCTTTTAGCATCCTTTGAATTAACAAAACCCTATGGACCGTGTTATGCACTTGTCCTAGGTAACAATTCTATTAGAAGAACTTGTTTTGTTTATTCAACTACCATATAACAAAATTATATGTAGTGGTTGCTACATTAATCCGTCTAGACTAAATATCGCTTATGAAAGATCAAATCTTGTCATAGTCAACTCTTTTGATTATTGTCGTGAACTCTTTCCCGACATGTCGATAACTTCATAGATGTGAAACATCCATGTCTATTTCTTTATAGATCCAAACACAACTGTAAGGTCTTACACCTTTCTCGAGGGTCCTTCAAGTTCAAAACTTGATTTCTCGTGTATGGAACTATCACGGATTTTATGGCTTCAAGCCATTTGACGGAGTCAGGGCCCATCATCGCTTCTTTGCATGTAGTCGGATCATTATTATCAAATAATGATTTAACTCTCAAATCTTGGTATTTGATTGTTCATCCGACCTACTTGTTTCAATAAGAACTTAGATCTCCGTGACCACAACTTTTGAAGTACACGAGCCATGAGCATAGTTTGCTAACTCCGAAACACTTTTCGGCGCTGCGCAACTTTGCACATATAGCTAAGGTTCTTTTAACCTTATCAAAGTTCTATTGTCCTCCCACTTAACTTTTCACGAAAAATTCCTTCCCAAAGAAACTTGACGTTCTAAGCAACAAACACTTTTGTCTCCTGTGTTTATGGAGGAATACTTAACAGTTTATACAAAGACAGGTTCATCCGACTTTGGTTGCACACATCTTTCTTATGCATAGCATACCAATGTTTAAGAAAGGACAACTTGGGTTTTATCCCAAACCATAACTATATATGGTGTCATTTCAACGGATTATGATGGAGCTCTTTTCAGTGGAAAAACGGTAATCTCTAAAGCTTTTAATCTTTAAAATATAATGGCAGTTTTATGAATTATACCTTTGATCTAACCATGTCAAACAAGGTTTAATTACATATCTCGAACGTTCCATACTCTTATGGTGTTTCGGAAATGCAAATCTGCGGAACGATTCCTTAAATCTTAGGTATTATGCTAAACTTGTAACTTAAATATCTTCCTTTATGATCTTATCATAAACTATTTATATTCTTGTTACAATGATTTTGCACTTCATCTTGAAAGTCTTTGAACTTTTCCAAATATTTCACACTTCATCCTTATTAAGTAAATATTCATATATTCACTCAAATTTTCGGAGAAGGCATATGAAGTTGAAATCCACCGCTCTTGACTACACATAATGGACTTCGTACAACAATATGTACAAATTCCAATAAGCTAGTCTTTCGTTCCTTTTTGGCCTATGAACGAAGTTTCAATTATCTCTAGGAAAGTTTCACAAGTGTCATTTGATCAAAAATCAAAAGACTCCAAAATTCCATCCACATGGAGTTTCTTCATGTTTTCTTTCCAGTATAATTTAAACTGCGATGTCACTTCCTAAGTGATCTTTCAATCAATTTGTCTTTCGACATTTTTAGCACTAGTTTTATGGATGTGATTTCTCCAACGAGATTTGTGAATCATCCATCTTTTATGGATTACGGCAATTATTTTAACAACCCTTTTGTTCTCATAATACCTGATAAAACAAATCTTGAAGGCAAGCTTTGATGTTTAACGAGCAACACAATAACCCTTTATTTGTTCTCAATGAACATCATCACATATTCTTTTGCTAGTTACTTAGGCCATTGTAGTTCATGAATTGTGTTGTTTCGTATGACGATTCACACCAACAAATTCAGTATCAAATACTTAAGAACCACATTGTTTAATAAGAAAAGAATATAGCCATAACATGTATATCATCTATATACTTAAACTGAACAATTCTAGTCTTTTCTTTTCTGCCATATATTTATGAGATTCTCTTTCAACATTTCCTTTTCTGTTTGAAAGAATCTATCAACATCAATTAGTGGAGTCAATCATATGACACATAGTCCAAAGCGTGTATAGTTAAATACCAATGTCTTTGGACTTGCACTTTGAAGTAGATCACCATCATCAAATGTTTGGTGTTCTTTCAAATTCCTTTCTTTAGTAATCTCTTGGTGTAGCAAATATTTTACCTACATCAAATATTCACCCTTATCATGGAATTATCCATGATCAAGCTACTATTAGCTTGTAACGGTGAATCGTGAGTATAATGTTGCTCTCCAAAAAAAAAACTTTTGGAAGTTTAGGACAACTAGTGTCTCCAACCTTTTGCAAATTCTCATCAAATATGAGAACATGACTTTAGCCATATTATACTCTATCATGTTGCAACCAAAACTTCGTTTCAGATATCACAATATCTTCCACAAATCATGGTTTCTGAAACAACTCTTTCAGATCCTTAGATAACCTTGATATTAGGAGAATCCTTTGAATATCAAGAATCATGGAGACAAACATGATACTTATATACTAACACTTGGAATTGTTACTCTTGATTTAATACTAATTATTAAACATCATGGAGTAACCGGAACTTACTGAAAGTTTGCAATAGGACTTTTAAACTTTAGATTAACACTTCAAAACAATACGATACCAGTTCGTAAAGTAACTAACCAGAATTCTATAGTTCTATCATCTCAATTATAACTAAGCGCAAGGTGGTAAACGGATGCCAATGACTACAACAACTATGCAAATTCACTTTGATTTAGTTTATGATAAATTGAGTTCTAATTAATAATTAAATTAATCTAGGTGAACTCCCACTCAAAACAATATCCCTCACATTGTTTTAGTGATCACACGAACCAAATCCACCACATCAAAACCGATCATCACGAGAGTTGATATAGCTTCAATGGTGAACAATCAACATGTTCATCATATCTACTATATGACTCATGCTCTACCTTTCGGTAATCCGTGTTCCTGAGGCCATGTCTGTACATGCTAGGCTCGTCAAGATCAAACCTTAGTTTCCGCATGAGCAAATCTGGCTTGCTCACGTTGTATACACTTGTAGAATCTAACACACCCGATCATCACGTGGTGCTTCGAAACAACAAGCTTTAGCAACGGTGCTAACTAAGGGTGAACACTCTATGACTTGAAATTCATGTGCATGAGGGATCATCTTATAATGCTACCGTCGTCTACTAAGCAATACAAGATGCATAAAGGATTAACATCACATGCAATTCATAATATGTGATATGATATGGCCTTTCTTCTTTGTGCTTCCGATCTCCATCTTCAAGCACGAACATGATCTCCATCATCACCGACATTGCATCAAGGTCAATGATGCTTCTCCATGATTGTCGTCCACCGGCTTCAACTATTACAACTACCTTGAATAGACACGCGGGTCTTAACATAAATTAAAGACAACCATATGGCTCCTGCCGGTTGCCAACTTACAATAAGGAACATTGCATACATCAAATATAATCACAATCATGGCCATATCACATCACATCACACCCCTGCAAAACAAAGTTAGACGCCTCTACTTTCTTTGCATGTTTTACGTGGTTTGGGGCTTTCAATAAGTGTCGTTCTAACTTACGAACAAGAACCACAACATTGATACTAGTATTGTTAATCACCCGTTGTAAATTGGATCTTAACTATGCTAGGAGAAACAGGCACCCGCAAAGCCACTTATGCAATACAAGTTGCATGTCAAGCGTGGAGCAAGTCTCATGATCGATGTCATGTAAGGTTAGCCCGGGCCGCTTCATCCCAACATACCGCAAGATGCAAAGTACACAAGAAGCAATCAACAATAAAAGCATCAACGCCCACAATGACCATTGTGTTCTACTCGTGCAACAGATCTACATATAGACACGGCTCTGATACCACTGTAGGGGTTCGTAGCATGGAAAACAAAAATTTTCTATCGCATACAAACAAACAAGCCAAGATCTATCTACTAGATTGTAGCAACGAGTCGATGGTATAACTTACCCTCGAAGATTCCAAAGCGTTTAACGAGAGCGGATTCTCGTGGGTGATGTAGTCGTACTCTTTCCGATCTCAAGATCGTGTAGACGATCCTTCCGGCGCCACGTTCCGGCAGCGCTCCCGCAGTCGGTCACACGTTCGGTACTCGACGAATACCTTCCTCTCCCTTGTTCCAGCAGGCAGCGGAGGTTGTAGCACTCTCCTCGCGATTCCGGCAGCACAACGGCGTGGTACCGGAAGTAGAGGGGAAATCCCGCAGGGCTTCGCCTTAAGCCGGTGCGAGTGTGGTGGAGCTTATGAGAGAGGCTATTAGTGGTCTAGTAATTAGACACACCAATTTAGAAGGCTCTAAGCCAATTAGAAGGCTCTAAACCGCTGGCTAAAGCAATTAGAAGCTCTAAACCAAAACGGCTCTAAACCGGAGGTAGAAGATAGGAACTTGTGTGTTCTAGGAGGGGAGCCCTGCCCCTCCTTTTATGGGTGGGGAGGCGCGGCCAGGGGAGGGGAGTCCCTTCCCAAGTCGGCCTTGGGCTGGGCGCCGGCTTGGAGGAGTGGGACTCCTCCTCCAAGTTGGTTCCAACTCCTCTTGCTTGTTTCCCATAGTTTCCTGTTTCCCACAGTTTCCTGTTTTAGCCGTTTGACTTTCAAACTGGCAATTTGACTTTCATGTTTTTGGAACAGCAAGAACACTTAGTACATGATGAAATCATTCAATGACACACTCATGTACCCTCCCCCCCCCCCGGAGTGCCGGACAATCCGGAACCTTCTAGAACATTCCCGATGAAAACACCGGAATCATTCCCGAACTCCGAAACGGGACTTTCCTTATATGAATCTTATTCTCCGGACCATTCCGGATCACCTCGTGATATCCCGGATCCCATCCGAGACTCCGAACAACATTCGGTCTCTTTCTCATAATACCATAACTACTCAAACAACGTCGAATCCTTAAGTGTGTCTCCCTACGGTTCGTGAATTATGCGGACATGATCGAGACACTTCTCCGAACAATAACCAATAGAGGAATCTGGAAATTCATATGGCTCCCACATATTTCTACGATTACTTTGCGATCGAATGAACCACTTACATACGATACCAATTTCCCTTTGTCTCACGATATGTTACTTATCCGAGGTTATGATCGTCGGTATCTCTGCATACCTAGTTCAACCTCGTTACTGATAAGTACTCTTTTCTCGTTCCCGTGATATGTGATCCCTTGTGACCAAGTCACATGCTTGCAAGCTAATTGGATGACATTCCATCGAGAGGGCCCAGAGTATATATATCCGTCATGTGGATGGACAAATCCCACTCTTGATCCATGTGTTTCAACCAATACTTTCCGAACACTTAATGCCACCTTTATAGCCACCCAGTTACGGTGTGGTGTTTGATGTCATCAAAGCATCCATCCGGTAAAGGTGATATGCATGATCTCATGGTCGAAGGAATTAGGTTACTATGTATCAGAAAGCATATAGCAATTGAACTATTGAAATGACTTTGATCTTTATGCTACGCTTATCTATAGGAGTATGTCCATCACATCATTCTCCTAATGATATGATCCTGTTGTTAATAACATCTCTATGTTCATGATCAGGAAACCATGATCATATATTAACCAACAAGCTAGTTTAACAAGAGGCTTTACTAGGGACTCTTATTTTAGTTTACAAATCACACAAGTATTAATGTTTCCGGTTAATACAATTATAGCATGGTATGTAAACATTTATCATAAGTGTGAAGATATGATAATAACCACTTTATTATTGCCTCTTGTGCATATCTCCAACAGGAGTTTCCCTTATATATTGGATCAAAGAAAGCAAGCATGCCATAATATATACAGGAAGTAAACATGCATGCATAGACTTTCAAGAACCAAAAGGAGATACAATTTGAACAAAAACACCAAGTAAACCAATAAGACACACACAAAGGTGTGACTCAATAAAAAGTGTCTAAATTGTATCAAAGAACCAAATCAACACATGAAAGGTCACAAGTTCAACAAATGAACTAGAAAGAGTCAAAGAAGAAGGATAAGAAAAATACCAAGGCTCAAGGATTTATCTCATCCTAAAAAACAAAACAAGTGAAAAGGAATGAGATAAAACCAACTCCCAACAAGAGCAAGGAAGCAACAACTAAAACAAACTCTTCACACTTTTCATGATGGCACACAAAGTACCAACACAAAAAAAGGATTGAGCTTCCAAGAAAAATGGATCAAATCAAGAAGCATAAAACAATGTTCTAGATAATATAGGAGAGCTCGCCCATAAGTAGAGCATTATATATAATTTTGCCTTTGAATGCAAAATGCCCACAAATGAGATCATCACTACTACCTACACTAAATAAAACACAAGGGGATACAATCAAAATAAGAAGATCCACAAGAGGCAAGGAAAGGTTGGGAGCAAATAGAAAAACATTTTATTGTCCAAATATAAGGCAAATAAGAAAATGAAAAAGTGAGTATGATCAATAAAATCTACCATATATGGAGTACCAATTGTCCAAAGACAATAAATATAAGGGAAATTTTCCCTAGGTATTTTGCAAGGATATCACGATCATATTCACCAAGAAGCATATAACAAGATATAAGAATTAGGCTTGATGCTTCGAAAGAGATTCTTGATAGCTTCAAATAGTCACACAATCACTAGTTATTAGATTAAATAGAAGCAAGTGGTTCCCATGAGGATATATAGATCCAAATATGAGGAAACACATACCGAGAATAACTCTCACAAACAATATCCAAAATATGAGAAATAAAATCATACAAGCAAATAGGAACTTGTATGAGCCATTGTGCCACATAGGAGCTAGATAATTTTCAATATCAATTCTAAGTGGCACTACCTCAAATGTTCACATTTTCTAGGTTTGTAATATGCCCAAAGCATATGACTCCCCCATAATGTGATAAACCAAGAAATCTCAATAAGAGGCAAAAAGATCAAGCTAGAAGTATTAATGGACATTATTGAAAAGATTTTATCATGAGAAAGACATACCACAAAGAGACTTAATAACCAAACAATATAACTACTAAGTGGTTTTCCTCATGTACACACATTTTAGGATTGTGGAATGCCCAAGCATGACACTCCCCCAAAATGGAATAGTCCATTAATCCCTCATAAGAGCCAACTAGGATATCAACTAGAATCAATAAAGGCTCAAAACCAAGAAACACAAATACATGGTGTGACAACCAACAAACACAAATATAACTCATAGAACGATATAAGTAAGTGGGAAGCACAACATGTACACACATATGCAAGGTAGAAAACCAACATATGCACAAGGGAGCAAGTAACTATAATGTAAAGGAGTTTAGCAAAAGTTACCGGAAGGATGAACATTGGATAAGGGATAGAAGCATGATAACCAATGACTTGACTTTGATAACAAGAAAATGATGAAGATCCCTCAATTCTTCATAATGTAGCCAAGTCACCAATGCCCTCCAAAGACACCTATTGATCAAGTTTTAGCTTGTTGGTACCCAACCAAGTTGGGTCCTAAGAAGTTAGTCACAATAGGTTTGGCCACCCAAATGGTTCTTCTCTTGACACCACTTTGGGAACCAACAAATTTGGCAAACACATTGCCCATATCATCCTTACGAAGAAAATAAGCAACATCAATCAAGATAGGATGAGATGAGGAGATACCCATGGTGCATGAGGAAGAAAGGTGCCCCTTTTCACGGCATATGTAGGAAGTTCTTCTCTTGCCATCTTTCTTCTTGAGAGGAGCTGCGCCATGAAGAAGAGCTTGAGGCTTCTTGGGAAGTGGCCCATCTTGAGCTTGTGGAGGAGCTTGAGGCCGCTTCCCTCGTTGCTTCTCACTAGGAGGCTTATTCTTAAATGGGCAATCCCTCACATGATTCCCTTCTTCCTTGCACACGAAGCACACAATGTTGGTCGGATTCTTCACTTGTCCTTGGCCCTTCTTCTTGTTGTCCTTGTACTTCAACAAGTTAGTGGGCTTTCTCTTGGTGTTGGAGTTGAATCCAAGCCCACTCTTGTCACTTGGGGGTCGTCGCACACTCAACATCTTATTGAGTGTGGTCTTCCCTTCATGCCCTTTTCAAGTCATTCTTCAAAGAAGTGACTTGAGCCTTGTGCTCTTTGACTTCCTCTACATGGTTAGTATCAACAACAATACTAGAGGAAGTAGAAGCTTCATTGTTAGAGCAACAAGGCAAGGAATGCAATTCATCACTAGATATAACATGGTTATGAGTGGATGAATTACAAGGACTAACACATGGCAATATAACATTAGGAGTAGATGTAGTGCTAATGTCCACATGAGGCCCACTAGATGATACCTTTGACACATTGGCCTCATGAGCTAACCTTAGCCTACCATGGGAGACTAGAAGATCCTCATGCGAGCTTGAAAGCTTGGCATGACTTTCTTCTAATTTCCCATAGTTGCTTGTTAGCAAAGCAAGTTGAGCCTTTAGCTCAACATTCTCCTTCAAGATAGATGCTTCACAAGAAATAGAGTTAGTAGCACAAGCATCATCATTTAAAGCAAGAGGTGAGGCCAACTTGGAAAGCTCTTTGGAATAAGAAGCTTTAAGTTGCTCATGTAACTCGGTGAGTTTGATGAGCTCACCCTTGATGACCCTAGAGCCATTGTTGAGGTGCTCAAAATCCTCAAGGAGTTTGGCATAAGCAACTTCAAGTTCATCATTTTTAATTTGAAGGGAACGTGCCACTTCAAGATCTCTATCATGAGATTTCTTCACTCTAGATAGCTCTAGAGCAAATGTCTCCTCAAGGGATTCCTTAGTGGTTTGTTCCTCTTCAAGAGCTTCATTTAGGTTGGCAATGTCATTAGCATACTCACGCTCAAGAAAACCCATTTTCTCAATAGTATCCTTGTGCTCATCAATACTTTGCCTACTTTCTATTGCAAAGGTTAATATTTCAATCAAAGTAGAGCAAGAATTTTTATTTGGATGAAGAGCATGAAGAACTAGCCCCCCCTTCTCTTTTAAAGAAGCTACATCATCATCTACTTCTACATGATCAACATTCACATCATCATGAGATATATTGGAGTCCAAAGGAGAGGTTACCTTTGAACCCTTAGCCATGAGGCACAAGTGATCATTGGAAGAAGATGATGATGGGGGAACACATGAAGCTCCAATCGCAACCTTGCCTTGGCCCACAATATCTCCGATTTACTCTACATGGTTAGAAATACAAGTACTAGAGGAAATGGAAGCACATTTATCATGGCAACAAGGCAAAGCAAGCATATCATCATGAGATATATTCAATTCATTTCTACAAGATATGCAAGGGCAATCAACACTAGGATGTAAATCACATATGGTCCTACAAGTGTTCATGCCCAAAGATACAACATTGCAATGAGATAGAGACAAAGAATCATGAATGGAAATCTCACTATCTACATTGCAAGTTCTATCACCACTCACCATATCATTACCTTGTGACAACTCACATGTTGGTGTAGTGGAAGAAGATGAGAACTCATCGCGGCCGGAGGTGGATGGAACACAATCATCCTCATTAAGCTTGGACACATCATATTTTTCTTGAATCTTGGACCATATATCATGAGCATTCCAGAAAGGCATGATTGAGGAAAGAACTACAAAGCTCACAACATTAACAAGCACATTAGATGCTTAAGCTTCGAGATAAGAGTTTGTATCCTCCTCCAAAGATAGATTTTGGGGATCCTTAGGAGGAGACAAGCCCATATCTAGAATTCGCTCAATGTTTGGGTCAATGGCCCGGAAATGACTAAGCATGCGGATACGCCAAACATCATAATTTGTTTCATCAAATGTAAATGTGTGAGAGTGCACTAAATCCCTAGGAGACATCTTTACTCTCGAGGCGGTGAAGCCTAAAAGCGAGAGACCTCACTCTGATACCAATTGAAAGTACAAAGGAAGTCGCCTAGAGGGCGGGTGAATAGGCTTTTAAAACTATTACGGTTTAGGCTCAAGTAAATGCGGAATAAAACTAACGTTTAATTTATTGAGCACAAAACCTAGCCACTAAGTTTACCTAAGTGCACCAACAACCTATGCTAAGCAATACAAGCAACAAGGTGATAGCAAGAAATAAATACTTCAAGCACGGTGTCTATCACAATGTAAAGTGCATAAGTAAAGGGCTCGGTTGAGAGATAACCGATGGACGCGGAGACGAATATTTGTTTCCCGAAGTTCACTTCCAAAGAAGCTACGTCTCCGTTGGAGAGGTGTGATGGAGCAATGCTCTCCGAACGCCACAAATGGCTCACCTCGAGGTGTGGTGGCTCGATGCTCACCCAACGCCACACAAGGCCTCACCCCGGATGCGGAAGCACGCAACTCACCGACGCCACAAAAGGCTCACCCTATTCTCCCAAGTGCGCACCACAAAAGGCGAGCACTTACTCCACTATGGGACGCTTGAGGGCGGTCACCGAACCCGTACAAGATTGGGGCTAACTCCACAACTCAATTGGAGGCTCCCAACAACAAAGCCACAAAAGGCTACAATGCCACAAAAGGCCAACAAAGCCACAAGAGGCTACAAGACCACAAAAGGTCAACCAGACCAAAAAAGGTCAACAATCCAACCACACAACCGTCTAGGGTTCCAAGAACCCAAGAGTAACAAGCCCACAAGCTTGTACTCGCCGAATCTCTGAGGAGAACTCAAACCTATGCACCAAATGCAAGGGCAAGTCCTTCTCTCCCAAATTCCAACAAAGCTACAAAAGCTATTGGAGGAATAAGGGAGGAAGAACACAAGAGGAGAACTCAAACCTATGCACCAAACGCAAGGGCAAGTCCTTCTCTCCCAAATTCCAACAAAGCTACAAAATCTATTGGGGGAATAAGGGAGGAAGAACACAAGAGGAGAACACAAAACTCTCCAAGATCTAGATCCCAATGATTCCTTCACAAAGAAGGGATTTGACTTGGTGCGATTGTAGATCTAGATCTCCTCTCACTTTTCCCTCAAAAAGATGTAAGAATCATGGGAGGGAGAGGGAGTAAGAGAGCTCAAATAGGTCAACAATGGTGGGCAAAAACGAGCTCAAAAGATAGGGAACCATTGGGGAAGAAGCCCCCCTTAAATATGACAAGGAAAAACTGACCGTTTGGGCCAGATTCGCGCCCCCACCGGAACTTCCGGCCTCCCACCGGAACTTCCAGCAAATAGAAACACAAGTTACTGAACCTGACCGGAACTTGGGTCGGAACTTGGGCCGGAACTTGGGTCGGAACTTGGGCCGGAACTTCCGCTCAAGCAAAAACACAGGACAACATTGCACGAAAACTTCAATAACTTTTGATCCCGGACTCCGTTTTTGATGATCTTGGGCTCGTTTTGAAGGGAACGAAAAGTTTTACAAGATTATGCAAAGAAAAATAATAGTACATCATGGAAGTATAAAACCAAATTGAGAAAGATATGACCTCTATAGAAGCGATGAACCGGTAAAACCTCCAAAACCCAAAACGCAAGAAGTTGAGGTTGGAAACTCCGATTGGGATGAAACCAATTTTGTTGGAAAGATAAAACCAAGTAAAACCCAACAAAATGTGAAATATTGGATACCACCAAGGGAGAAAATATCAAGTATATATATGTGATGTATCTCCCAAGGTGTGGAGCCAGAAAACTCGCAAGATCAAAAACCTCAATAATATATGCAAGTGAAATCCTTATTTGATGAACTAGAGCTTGTTATGATGATGACCACAAGCTCTAGATACTCTCATGGACAAGAACCAAATAAAAACCAAGAAAGATGATGCTATGAATGCAAAGGTTTGAGCTCTCTCTGAGCGATGTGATCGAGACACCCGCTTGAGAGCCCCTCTTGATAGAACGACTATCTATCCTAAACCTGGTCTCCCAACTAACAACACGAGACCGGAAAAAGAGAAGCCTTATCAAGATCATACCTTTGCCTTGAGCATTCCACTTGAACTTGATGTAGACCGTCTTGTTCTTCTCAAGTGGGAACACCTTTCTTGTTTGCTCTTGCTCGCTCTTGCTTGATGAAGACTTGCAAATTGCTCCCCCATACTCCATGGGGAAACCTCTTCTTGAACTTGTCTTCATCACTCGATGATCACGAGGATGGCAAGCTTCAAGCATGAGATCTACTAGAGATGGCGCATCTTAAGCTTGCCCTTCTTCATCCCTTCTTGAGGTTGATCCATCTTGATGCAACTCTTTGCTCTTGTCTTGATCAACCTTCAAGCTCCTTCTTTCTTCATGAATCAAATGGCACAAAGCCCTTGGACATTTCTTCATCTTTCAACCTTGAGACCAACACATGGCCCAAGTGATGCCAATGGACAAACCTACAAGTGAAACTCAATTTACACATTAGTCCATAGAGATTGTCATTAATTACCAAAACCACACATGGGGGCATACATGCCCTTTCACCCACGAAGCGGACCTGATGGATGGTGGTGGCACCTGCTCTGGTAGGTGAAGGGTGCCAGTCTGCCCCACCTGGAAGCAGAAGCTCCCGAACAGCATCTCCAGTCCATCGCCGACGGACTCGAAATCCTTCAGGGTGGCCGACGAGTGGGCGGTGAAGTCGAAGGCGCCAAAGAGGAGATGACTCTCCATTGCCGATGAGTTGTAGATCGCTCCGGATGGAACCATCACGACCGCATGATCAGCGTCCCCGCTTCCCACAGATGGCACAAATTGACGAGGTTCGATCTCATTATTGCCCATTGTTATGGACTTGGGTTTTGGAGAAGATGGGGATGCTGGAAGTTGCGGAACGGTTAATAGAAAAGCAATACGGGGACATGAGATTTACCCAGTTTCAGGACCCCGGAGGTAAAACCCTACTCCTGCTTGTCTGCTCTTGATTACGACGGAACCGAAGGTTACATGGGTGCGTAGATGCAATCTGGCGTGAGGTGCGTATGTGCTGGTTGAGAGAGATCCTTCTCGCCGTACCCTCCTAGTCTTTATATAGATAGGCAAGTCCCAGGTTTGGTCGAGTCGGTTACAAATTAGGAGTCAAAAACGCCATGGGCTTGGGCCACCCGAAGTCTTCATGGGCTGTGTGTCCTGACGTGGGCCTTCCTTGGGCTGGACCAGGTATACCAATGTTATGTACCCGTGGGGTATATCCATGTCAGTAGTAAACATTTTACCTACATCGTCTATTCATCCTTATCATAAAAACTTTCATGATCTAGCTACTAAAGCTTATAAAGGTGAAACGTGAGTATAAAGTTTCTTTCTAAAACCTTTTGGAGGATTAGGATGTCAAGAATGTCCAACCTTCGCAAATTCTCATGAAATATGAGAACATAATTTTTTCCAAATTATACTCTTTCATCTTGCAACCAAAACATTGTCTTAGATATCATAATATTTTACACACATGATGGTTTCTGAAACAATTCTTTTAGCTCCTAGATAACCTTGATATTAAAACAAACTTTTGAATATCAAGAATCATGGAGGCAAATATGATACTTTAGATACTAACACTGGAATTGTTACTCTTGATTTAAAACTAATTATTAAACTTCATGGAGTAAACAGAGTTTGCTGAAGTTTGCAATATGACTTTTGATTTTTAGATTGACATTCAGAACAAAACAATACCAGTTCATAAAGTAACAATCCAGAATTCTATAGTTCTATTATCTCAATTATAACTAAGCGTAAGGTGGTGAATGGATGCCAATGACTACAACAATTATGCAAATGCACTTTGATTAAATTTATGATAAATTGTGTTCAACTTTAATCATATTAATATTTGAAATCCCACTCAAAACAACATCCCTCGAGTAGTTTTGGTGATTACATGAACCAAATCCACTACACCAAGTCCGATCATCACGAGAGATGATGTAGCTTCAAAGGTGAACAATCAACATGTTCATCATATCATCCATATGAATCATGCTTTACCTTTCGTTATTCCGTGTTTCGAGGCCATGTTTGTACATGCTAGGCTCGTTAAGATTAATCTTAGTATTTGCATGTTCAAATTTGGATTGCACCCGTTGTATGCACACGTAGAATCTATCACACCCGATCATCACGTGATGCTTTGAAACGACGAGTCTTAGCAACGGTGCCTACCAAGGACGGACACTTTATTACTTGATATTTAGTGAGAGGGATCATCTTATAATGCTACCCGTCACGATATAAGCAATACAAGATGCATAAAAATGATTAATATCACATGCAATTCATAATATGTGATATGATATTGCCTTTATTCTTGTGCCTTTGATCTCCATCTCCAAAGCACGAACATGATCTCCATCATCACCAGCATGACGTCAAGGTCAATGGCGTCGCTTCATGGTTGTCCATCACCAATAGAAACTATTACAACTACTTGGAATAAACATATTACATGATGAATAGACACGCGGGTCTTAACGAATTGAAAGAAAACATAAGGCTCATGTCGGTTGCCAACTTACAATAAGGATCATTGCATACATCAAATATAATCACAATCACATCATGGACATATCAAATCACATCACATGCCCTGCAAAAACAAGTTAGATGCCTCTAATTTTATTTGCATGTTTTACGTGGCTTGGGGCTTTCGAATAAGAACCGCTCTTACCTACGAACAAGAACCACAACGCGGATACAAGTATTGTCAAGTTCCCGTTGTAAACTGAATCTTAACTATGGTGGTACAGACAGACACCCGCAAAGCCACTTGTGCAATGCAAGTTGCACGTTGAGCGTGGAGCAAGTCTCATGTGCGACTACATGTAAGGTTATCCCGAGCCGCTTCATCCCACCATATCGCAAGATGCAAAGTACACGAAAATCAAGCGACAACAAAAGCATCAATGCCCACAAAACCATTGTGTTCTACTCGTGCAACAGATCTACGCATAGAGTCGGCTTTGATACCACTGTAGGGTTTGTTGCATGGAAAACAAAAAAATTCTATCGCAAGAACACATAAAACCAAGATCCAATCTACGGAAAAGCCAAGATCTAATCTATGAGATCGGTGCAAGGAGATTGTATAGAACTAACCCTCGTAGATCCAAAGCATTTAACGAGATCAGATTCTCATGGTTGATGTAGTCGATCACTTGCCGATCTCAAGATCGTGTAGAGGATCCTTCCGGCGCCGCGTTCTGGCAGCACTTCCGCAGTCGGTCACACGTA
This sequence comes from Avena sativa, assembly GCA_916181665.1. Classification (NCBI taxonomy): domain Eukaryota; kingdom Viridiplantae; phylum Streptophyta; class Magnoliopsida; order Poales; family Poaceae; genus Avena; species Avena sativa. Next base: position 313,029,254 of record OV702283.1, read on the forward strand.
CGGTAGTCGATGAAGACCTTCATCTCCCTTATTCCAGCAGGGCAGCGGAGGTTGTAGATCTCCTCGGAATCCCAATAGCACGACAGTGTTGAAAGGATCGTATGGGCACCTAGAGGGGGGTGAATAGGTGCTACTTCAAATTTTACTGTTTTTCAAATTAGGGTTTGACACAAGAGGTAAATTCTCTAGATTATGCAACTAAGGTAAATTTACCTATATGTCAATCTAGCACATACACTAAGCAAGAACAACATAAATAAAGTGCGGTAAAGGATAGAAGTAACCAAAGTGGATCACACGGAGACACAAGGTTTTTTTTTCGCAGTTCCTTCCTTTTGAGGGGAAGTACGTCTACGTTTGGAGAGGGGTAGTTTCAAACCACCAATGCCACGAGAGGCCTCCCTTGTTCTCCGATGAACCTCACCCCAAAGGGTTCGATTCACCTCGTCCACTATAATGGCAAGCTTCGAGGTGGAAGCTGGCACCTTTACAACAAGTTCGAGGCACATATCCACAACCTAATTGGAGGCTCCCGAATACAAGCAAGCTTTCAAACAATAAAAGACAAGCTTGTAAGAACCAAATCAAAAGATAGGGTTTCCAAAGAAACACTAGAGCAAGGGGCCCTCAAGTGAATGAGAGGGAAATGAAGATCTCTCTTGGTGAAGCTATAGATCAAGGCCTCCTCCTTCGATTCTCCAAATATCAATGACTTTGGATGGTTGGATGAAGAGATCTTATTGATTTGGTGGCTCAAATGGTGGTGGAGTTCATGAGTGGGCCGAGCAGCTGGAGGAAGGGGATAAGGTCCCCTATTTATAGGCCACCACTCATTGAACTGTTTTCTGACCGTTGGGTGACTTGTCAGACCGGAGACTCTGGACCGCAGACCGGAGACTTCAGTCTACATCGGAGACTCCGACCAATCTCCGGGCTGAGCTCCGGACCACCATATAGACTGTCCCAGCGGTCCTAGGAAAATCTCCTCCGGAGACTCTTCAAATATTCCGGTCCCTGTGCACCGGAGACTCCGGTCTGAGTACTTGGACCGGGGACTCCGGACTGTCTTTGGTTGATCTCCGGACCCCTTGTAGTACGTCCTGGGATGATTTGTGGAGCCCCCTCCGGAGATTCCTAGGGAAACTCTGGACCACACCGGAGATTCCGGTCCAGTCAGACTGGAGACTCTGGTCTGGAGTTCCCAGAAACCTGCATATTTTGCAGGGACAATTCTGCAGGACAAGGTCCTTTTTCACTTTTCATTATATCAACATGTAGACATTAGAATATTATAAAATGATCTATGAGTTGTTAACGAACACCAAAACAGATTAAGATAGTAAATGTCCTTTCAATCTCCCCCTTTTTGGTGTTCGATGACAACAAGTGATTTTTCATGGAAATATTTGCAATGAGATATAATTGTGTATAACAATATAATAATGCTCCCCATGACTATGTGCACTAGGATAACCAAGTAAATCATGCACGGCAGGTAATAGATGCTAAACATAGTTCTCACACAGGTTACAATAGCATAGGAGCAAACATGTCCTCACACACATAGTATCTCACAAACCAAGGCAACACAAAGAATATAAAAGTTCGAGGTTAAAACAACAAGCATAAAATAAACCAAATCCAAGAGCCCATGCAAATCTCGATGGCAATGTCTTCTCCCCCTTTGGCATCAAAACATCAAAAAGGTAAAATACCTAAGCTAGTGCCCCAAAGGATCACTCGGAGTCCTCGTCGTCACCATCCTCATCCATGTCCTGATCATCGTCATCCTCATCCTCATAGTCATCATCACCATCTGTAGCTGCATGCCCTTTGCCATGAGGGAAAGAAGATGACGTACCCTGGTACCCAAAACCTGAGGTGACATCAGAAAAGGTCTGCCAATCCACCAAGATGTCCTGTTGGGCATTCCATGCGCCAAAGGAGAGTGTATAGTCAGACTCTATGCAAGGGTGAGCTCCATGCTCATCGGTGTACTCATCCTCCACTTCTCCTTGAGCCTTGATTTCCTTAAGTAGTTTCTCCATGCGACGATTGCTCTTGTAGGAGGCATGTTGTTCCTTGCATATTTCCACATTCATGCAATAGAGGGTCCTCTCCCAGAATGACGTCTTCTTGACCTTCTCTTGTACATACTCGCGTGCCATGGGAGGCATAGGTGCATTGGAGGCATTCTTCCTCCGAGCCTAGGAGGCGAGGGGGGCCTCTCGGCCTCAAAAATCTCATCCTCCTCTTCCTGAGCCAATGAGTGTCTAGGGGTTGGACCCATGTGTCCTTTCTTCTACAGTGATACAAGAGTATGCTCTGTAAGATTGGGAGGCATAGCAAGCGGAGAACCATGAGCCTGGGTGTTGATGGGCCTCATGGTAAGTGGTGCATAGGGAGGGGACTTCTTGTACAATATGGCATGATACATCTCCTCAAATATGAAATCCATGATGTCAATAGGAGCCTCGTATGCCTCGGGGCCAGCTAGGTGAATCTTGTGGGTATGGTATAGTCGGCTGACCAACCCACATTTGATGGCATCATCATTTCCAGCACTGGGGGAAATGGTATGGCGGAAGATCCTCAACATCAGATTGTAAAGGGGCTTGTGGCCCTTGGACCCGCCCACAACTCTCGTGCTTCCATACAAAGGTGCAAGCTTATTCTTGTTCTCCCCAAGGGATGCAGAGTGCATACGGTGCCCAATATGAGTGGACACACCTTGAAAAGTCTCGGAGATAGCCTCAGCAAAGTCAAAGAAGGTTGCAGTACATCGGTGATCTCCAGTCACCCAAGTCATTGTCCTTGCTTGGTCAGTCCCAAACACCACAGTTGCATAGAACTGCTGCACAAGAGTGATGTTGTTATCATGTGGAGCTCCATCAGACCGAACAACCCTAGCTTCTCAGAAATCCACAGTGCATCAGTGAAGTATGTGTTGTTCCGCATCTTCTCAATACTCATATACTTCTGGGGGCACACAGGTGACTTGGTGAGCTTGCTGTAAATTTCCTTCATGAACACTGCTTGCTCCTTCCTCCAATAACACGGATCATCACTGGTCTGTGGCAAGTCATAGAACGGTGTCTTGTGCAACTCACGGTACTCCTTCTTTGCCATGTGAGCAAAATATTGTAGATTGTCGTAATTTGCCCTCTTGGCATGGTTCTCTTCCTCAATACGGTCATGCTCCCACCTCATATATGCCGCATCACGGGATTGATGCTTCCGGTTGGACGGGGGCACAATAAACTGACCCTCTGTCTCATCATATCGCAGATCTGCCTTCTTTTACTTGGCCTTGGTGCGAGGAGGACGACGAGAACTAGAGCCACCTATGAAAAGCAATGAGCGAGATAGCATGGAGGTTAGCATATATGTCCTAGAAATGTAAAACAAGACCCTCGAGTCTTTGCTGGATGTGCCAGAGTCACTCCACACCGGAGTCTTCGTAGGGCACACCGGAGTCTCCGGCCTGGACCGGAGTCTCCGGTCGGGAGAGTCGGGCATGCACAGTGAGGCTTCAGGAGGTCGTGATTCTAATAGATCGGGCAAGGAAACAATACTAATGTCATAGTGTGCATGCATACAAGTGATTCCAGTGCGCAAAATCAGTATAAATCCTCAAAACATATCAAGGGATGAACCCTAAGTGCAATAAGAGGAGGAAAGGTACCAGATCTGTCCATTGGATCGATTCCACTAGTGGGAAGGGCCCAATGGTGGAGGGGAAGATGTTGGCTGGCGGCATGGCGGATCTCGGGGGCTTCGTGACCTCCAGGGAGGTGATTTGGAAGGGGAGGCGACAGGGTTGAGTGGAGAGGTCAGGGTGGAATAATGAAACTGTTCGTTTCAGTTCACCCTGGCCTCTCTTAAGTGGAGCCCGAAAATTGTCTGGACCGGAGACTCCGGTCCTCCTCGACCAAAAACACCATGTTTCATTGTTTGGGGACATATATGAGAGATAGAAGGTTTAAGACAAGGGATAGGTTTGGGTTATTATGTCACTCTGTGAAGAATCAAGAAAAACCATAGAAATCCACTAAAATGTTCAACATAGCTCCAAATAAACAGGAACCAAGGACCAACTCTTCAATAAGAAGAGGGCTATGGCCGAGGCCACCATGTATGAGTTTGTGGCATGACACCGTGATGAATTATCCTTGGGTTCATAGCCACTACTCATCAATGAAGCTCATATATCACAAAATGATATTAAGAGATTGAATTTCTTTTAGTGTTGGCATTATGGGGGGAGGGATAGTCCAATGTATTAGGACCGCACTCCCCCTATCTCCATGCCTATACCTAAACCAAATAAAGGTCAAGACATAGGTGAGTATGCAAGGTGATCAAGTCAAGCTCCTTGAATCTATGATATTTAGTTCATTCCTCAAATGGCAAAATCTTACTTCATCAAGTGGCTTCGTGAAAATGTCGGCAAGTTGGTCTTTGGTTTACACATAAGATATCTCAATATCACCTCGAGCAACATGGTCTCTAATGAAGTGATGACGAATCTCAATATTCTTTGTCCTTGTGTGATCCACCGGGTTGTAGGCGATCTTGATAGCACTTTCATTGTCACATAGCAGAGGCACTTTGTCACAATGGACACCATATTACTTTAAAGTTTGCCTCATCCATAGCAATTGCGTACAAGCACAAGCAGATGCAACATACTCGGCTTCGGCGATGGAGAGAGATATAAAATTTTGCTTCTTAAAAGACCAACACACCAAGGACCTACCAAGGAATTGGCAAGCCCCGGAGGTTGATTTTCTAGCATCCTTATCACCAGCCCAATCCGAGTCCGTGTATCCACAAAGTGATAATGTTGAGCCCCAAGGATACCAAATACCATAGTTTGGGGTATGAACCAAATATCGAAAGATTCTCTTGACCGCCATCAAATGGCTTTCTTTAAGAGCCGCTTGATATCTTGCACACACTCCTACACTCAACACAATATCGGGTCTAGATGCACAAAGGTAAAGAAAAGAACCAATCATAGAACGGTAAACCTTTTGATCCACATCTTTACCATTTGGATTTAGTTCAAGATGAGTCTTTGTTGCCATGGGAGTAGGATCTCCATTTAAATCTTTCATGTTGAATCTCTTGAGCATATCTTGAGTATACTTGTCTTGGTTGAAAAATGTTCTCCTCTTACTTGCTTGATCTCAAAACCAAGAAATACTCTTAATTCCCCCATCATAGACATCCGGAACCTATTAGTCATAAGCTTTGAGAATTCATCATTAAAAGCTTTGTTGGATGAGCCAAATATAATATCGTCAACATATATTTGGCATACAAAAAGCTCCCCATTGACCTTCTTACTAAAAAGAGTGGGATCGATTTTCCCAACCTCAAACCCACAGTCTAACAACAACTATCTAAGGTGCTCATACCACGTGCGTGGGGCTTGTTTGAGCCCATAGAGCGCCTTATCAAGTTTGTAGACATGGTTTGGGAAGTTAGGATCCTCGAACCCTGGGGGTTGCTTCACATATACCAACTCATGCAATGGACCATTAATAAATGCACTTTCTACATCCATTTATTGCAATTTAAAGTTGTGATGTGCCGCAAAAGCAAGCAGGATACGGATGGACTCAAGGCGAGCCATAGGTGCATATGTCTCTCCATAATCAATCCCTTCAATTTGAGAGAACCCTTGTGCAATCAATCTTGCCTTGTTCCTTACAACAATTCCATGCTCATCTTGCTTGTTCTTGAATATCCACTTGGTGACTATAATATTGTGGAAATATTTTGGCTTTTCAACTAACTTCCATACTTTGTTTCTCTCAAAGTTGTTGAACCCTTCATGCATTGCTTCCAACCAATCCGAATCTTCAAGAGCTTCCCATACTTTCTTTGGTTCTATCATGGAAATGTGTGCTTGGTGTTCACTAAACCTCTTCAATTGATCTCTAGTGGACATCCCTCTTCTTAGATCCCCAACCACATTCTCTAGAGTGTGGTCTCTTAATTCCAACATTCTATCCACTCTAGCTTGGCGACGAGTTTCGATCTCCTTGTTGTTTCTTGTGGGGATCTCTTCATCATTTTGGTCCTCGTCTTGACAATTAACTTGACCTTGATCATCATCGGAATCATTCTCTTCATCAAGAGGCAAATATTGACCTTTGTCTTGATCAGGCACACTTCTAGATAGGCATTGAGTTGATCTTATGGCAGATTGTACAGATCTTCCTTGTGTAATAGACCGAGCAGCACTACACATTCTAGAGAATGGAGACTCAAGCTCCTCCTGGCTAGAGGTTTCTCCCTGATCAACTTGTTGAGGGTCCACAGCTTGTATTTGGCTTGGGTCATTGTCCTCCTCGACAGAAGGAGCTTGTTGATATTGTGAAGATGAGGGCTCCACTTGAGTAGAGCATAGTTCTTCTCGATCCGCCATAAGGGTTTCCTCAATGGGGCGGATGAATCCCGCACCCATTCTTCCTATGGCATCCTAAGGAATTTCATAATCTACATCACAAACATCAATACGCCCCCTTGGGGACCATCATATTCTTCGAAAACCACACTACAAGATTCTATGACAGTTCCGGAGAGCTTATCATAGATTCTATAAGTGTGGGATTTGAGACCATAGCCAACAAAAATACCCGCTAATGCTTTGGAATCAAATTTGGACAACCGAACACCCTTTATGCGATTGAAATACTTACAACCGAACACCCGGAAGTATGAAACGTTGGGCTTGTTACCGGTAAGAATTTCATATGGAGTCTTGATCAATTCTTTGCGGAGGCAGAGCCAGTTTGATGCTCGGCATGCGGTGGAGATTGATTTGGCCCAAAAAATGCATGGAGATTTAAACTCCACCAACATGGTCCTTGCCATATCAATAAGAGTCCGATTCTTCCTCAGCTACATGATACGTCAGACACGTATCTATAATTTTTGATGTTCCATGCTTGTTTAGTATCTACTTTGCTTTGATTTGTCCACACTTTGAGGTGCTTTTCATATGTTTTCTGGTACTAACCTATTAACAAGTTGCCACAGTGCCAGTTGCTTGTTTTTTGTTGTTTTTGGTTCCAGAAAAGCTAGTAAGGAAATATTCTCGGAATTGGACGGGACAAAATCCAAAGTCGATGTTTCACTTAGGAGAACATGGAGTCGAGAGGAGAGACGGAGGGGTGCCACAGGGCGGCTTCACCCCCCCCCCCCCTGGCATAGCCTAGGGTGGGCCCGCGCCTGGGCAGGGTGTAGGCCCCCTGGCCGTTCCCTGCTTTGCCTCTTTGCCTATAAGAAGCCCCTGATGCCTAAACCCTAAGCACCCAATCAATATCCCACGAAACCGTTTGTAGCCACCGCCACCATCGTCCCTAGATCGGAGGGATCTGAAGCTCTTCCCGGCACCCTGCCGGAGAGGAGATCATCCCGGAGGCCTTCTTCTTCATCATGCCAGCCTCCGGTATGAAGCGTAAGTAGTTACACCTTGGACTACGAGTCCATGTAGTATCTAGATGGTTGTATCTCCTCCTTGTGCTTTCATGTCTAGATCTTGTGAGCTCCGTTCATGATCAAGATCTCATCTATTTGTAATCATGAATGTTTTGTTTGCGAGGATCCGATGGATATTGAGATTACTATGTCAGATTGATTAATGGTTTTGTCTTATTGATTCTATCATGTCTGTGTTGCTTGTGATCTTGCATGCTCTCCGTTGTTATTAGCTATTTTGGCCAAGTAGTTGCTAGTGACTCTAAGAGGGGGTATTTATGCTCGATAGTGGGTTCATGCCTCTATTTAATCAAAGGAAGTGATAGAAATCTCTAAGGTTGTAGATGTGCTATTGCCACTAGGGAGAAAACAACGGTCTCTTGTTCATGGAACAAGTGGATTGTTTACCTTACACACTTTGCTTAAAGCAGTTGTATGTTGCTTGCAACTTAATGCTGGAGGGGGTTCAGATGATAACCCAAAGGTTGACTTCTAGTCATAGATGCAGTTGGATGGAGGTCTATGTATATTGTTGTATTGCCCAATCAATTCTCATAGGATCTTTTTGTCTAGTATTGCATTGTTATGCGTTGCTCAGTCCTGTCAATTGCCCTGATGTAATTTGTTTACCCAGCATGCCATGTTTGTTTATCTAAGGAGAACACCTCTAGTGAACTATGGACCCCGGTCCAATCTTTACCATTGATACATCTTCCACTGTTACTTTTTTTTGCTGCAAACCATCATCACCTTCCACACCATGTAGTTAATCCTTTGTTGAAGCAACCGGTGAGATTGACAACCTCACTGCTAGTTGGGGCAAAGTCTTGAGTTTGTGTTGTGTAGGTTTCCACGCTGCTTGCAACACCTTTGAGACGTTTCCTTCCTCCTACTGGTTCGATAAACTCGGTTTCTTACTGAGGGAAAACTTGTTGTTGTGCTGCATCATACCTTATTCTTGGGGTTTCCCGATGAGGCGTCAACACGCATTAAGACTTTCTAGCGCCGTTGCCGGGGAGGCTAAGTACATCATCACAAGGGGAGTCCTGCTCAACCTTTCTCTTTACTTTGTTTTTGGTTTGCTTAGTTTCTTTTGCTTGGTTTTGTTTGCCTCTTTTTATCAAAAACTCCAAAAAATTATTTTAGTTTGGTTTGCTTTCTCTTATCAAAAACACACAAAAAATAGTTCCTACTCTAGTTGCCACCTTGCTCTAGCTCACCATGTTGTTCCCCAAGTTCGCACCGAAGGACCTTTCGATAGGTAGTGGCTCTATAATTGGGAAATAAAATATTGAAGAATTCTTTAATCATGTTAGCAAGCATGAGGATATTGAGGATAGATCTATAGCAGAACTTGCTCCTAATTATGAAATTGCTGTAGCTTTTTTAGTTCATATGTTGGAGGCTAGGTTTGTTAGCCTTAACCCCATGATGCAAATTCTGTACCTAAAACTAAAAGAAGAAAAGAATGCTGAAAAGAGAGAATTTATTCTTAAAACTTTACTAAAAGAGTTCCATGATGTTGCAAAGGACGCCAAAAAGGTCTTTGAGCGTTTTAATATGCTAGGATCATGTGTATATGTTGTGGGTACTTCAGATAAAACCAAACCTAGAGAGAAATTTAAGATACCCATACCCTTTAAGCTTGTTGGGATGCATGAAGCCTTTGAAAAGAATTTTGATTGGATTGTTCCTGAAAATCCATTTGATAAAAGTAGTGAACCAAAGAGAGACGAGAAGGGATCCTCCAAAACTCATTTGGATGAGATACCTTTCATAGTTGAAGACTTTGTAAGTATTGATGTTAATGCTTCTTCATTTGAAAATACTTGATTTCTTGCTTCTTGTGCCTAACTTAAAGGCGTTAAAGAAAAGTACTTGTTGGGAGATAATCCAAGAGTTTCCTTGAGTCTTGAAAGTTATTACTTCAGTAATGACCTCTCCTTATCCTTTTTGTTTGCTTTTTTGTGCCAAGAATGACCTCTAATGAGAGGTAAGTAAGATTTGGGGAGTTGCTGTCCCGAAATAGATTTCTGTCCTCCACCATAAATATTCGTGAGGAGTCTCTGTAAGTTGGATTGAGCTGAAAATTTACAAATATATCCCCCAGTATGTTAGCTCACTTTAGTTAGTTCAACACCTTTTGATTTGAGCAACAAAAGGTCTTAAAAAAATCAGTTTCTACCTGTTGGTCTGTTTTGACATATTTCTGCCATTATTTGCATTTGCTTCTTATTGATTCCTTTTTGGGTTCTTTTTGGGAAATTGAGCTTTTTGAAGGATTTGATACAGTAGCTTGTGTTTTTAGTGAAAGTTTGGCTGTTCTAAACCTAAACCCAAGGGTCTATTATCTTTTGAATACACTAATGTTGCTAATGAAGATTGTGTGCAGTTTTGTATGAAAGAAAATTCAGGTGTAGAGAAAGAATGATATAATGAGATGAAGAATGGACAAAAGCAAAAGATTGGGGATGCCACCCCGGTGTCACCCCAAGAAATATCCAAGAAGTACAAGCGTCAAAGCTTGGGGATGCCCAAAGCATCCTCTTCTTCATCAATAAAAAGCTCAGGTCTTTCTAGACACTTCTTTTTTATTGTTTCATGCACTGTTGTGTTGTTCTTGGAGTGTCTTAGTTTACGTTTTCTTTGCTTAGTTTGTTTAGTTTGCTTGAATAAAGTAGTTTGGACCCCCATTCTCGCTGTGTTATTTCAAATAAGTTGATTGGTGTTGGAAAGGAGTAGAAAGTTCTTGCTTGAAAGTGCAAGAGGAGCTTGCATTGACTGTGACTTAGACTTTAGCATGTCATTCTAGGTGTCGTTTTTACCTTATGCTTAGTGATTATTGTTGTAGCATGACTTGTTCCAAACAATTGGGATTGCTTAGTGTGCCTTGAAGGAATCATGCGTTGTTTTAGCATGCAAAAGCATAGTATTGTGGTATTCTCCTTTGATGCTTTCTTTGGGTTGACTTGGCACATGCTCACACCATGCTATGACTATGAAAAATTGGCCATAGCCTCTATGATCATTTAGTCCTTGACTTGTTGTACCACTCTATGCTTTGTTTGTAATGTTTTGTCGCTCTGCATGATTATGGCCATTATTGCTCTCTTAGTTGGTTGCTCCCAGTCTTTTGTTAGCCTCCACTTGTATGAGTAAGCTCTACTCATCCTTCCACCTCCCAAGAAACCAAGTTATTCCAAAGTGTCCACTATAAATTCCTATGCATGGTGTGTTACACCATTCCAAGTATATTCTTCTTTTTAGCTATCTTCCAATTAAAAAGTATTTTTTTGTGTGAAAACTTAGTGATTAAAGCTCTCACGAACTTGATGGAACACTTTATATTCCTTCCCCCTAATAAACTTGAACCATTGTGTCATCTATGTTGTATATGCTTGCACTTATACGTTGGAATTAGCAGAACCATGTTTTCATGGGTAACATTTTCAACATTGCACTTGTACTTTGTACACAGTTGATATCATGCTCTTTTGTCTATGGATGTCGCCGATGTGAACTAAAAAGGAAGCTTTTAAGTCCATGGAGTTATGTATTTTGTGTTAGAGAAACGCCTGGGCCGCTAGCCTAAGCCATGCCTAATCATGGTGGAAACTTGCAGTATCACCATAATGAGCAATCTATGAAGCATCCTCAATAAAAACCTATGCAAATAGAAAATAAAAAGATCGTTGAGATGCTCATTTTATGCTTGCCTTGTCATTTTGGTTATGGGATAGCTCCTGTACCATGTGCAAGGGGTACCCCATTGGCGGTTCTCTATGATACACATATACTTACTATGACAGGAACTTACAGGTGACCAAAGTTGTGTAGCATGAGGTGCGTCCCTCTTATTCAAGGGAAATGAGATTGCCAACTTATACTTTGTCAAGAATATACTCCATAGTTTGTTCACTTTAACCTTAATCACTTCAAGATGCTTATGATAGGGGCAATGAGAGCTGAAAGCTAACCAGTACCATAATTTTTGGAAGATCTTTTTGAAACTTGGAATCCCTGCTTCCCTTTATGAAGGGCCTTTCTTCCACTATTATATTGAGTCTCCAACTTCTACCTTTAGGCACCAGTTAACAGAGCATAGTTGCCATTTTTAGTTCTATGTGCAGTGTCCCTAAACTTATTGATTGATGCATATTGTTGATATTGCTTGTTCTTGTGCTATTTGTATTTAGTCACTCTTATGAACTTTGAAGGTGTCATATGCATCTATTTGCTAATCTATGAGGGACAAGCTGATTGCCACTATGCCATGTTTTCTCTATGTGAAACAAACAAGCATTTTTCAATGCATGTTATTCATGATCTTTGTTTGTATCCTTTCATGTTGCATGCATAGTTACTTTATCTTACTATTAGAACTCCAACTTTCATGCACATTTTTAGAGTTCTTTGATCCCAGCTTTCAATGCTTGCAAATGGTTTGATCTTGGTTTTGATGGTGCATGTCACCTCAAAAATTATTCTTTTATCACTTACCTACTCGAGGACGAGCATGAGTTAAGATTGGGGATGCTTGATACGTCGGAAATGTATCTATAATTTTTTATGTTCCATGCTTGTTTAGTATCTACTTTGCTTTGCTTTGTCCACACTTTGAGCTGCTTTTCATATGTTTTCTAGTACTAACCTAATAACAAGTTTCCATAATGCCACTTGCCTGTTTTCTGTTGTTTTTGGTTCCAGAAAAGCTACTAAGGAAATATTCTCGGAATTGGACGGAAAAAAAGCCAAAGTCAATATTTCACCGAGGAGAACATGGAGTCCAGAGGAGAGACGGAGGGGCGCCATAGGGCGGTTACACCCCCTAGGCGCGGCCTAGGGTGAGCCCGCACCTGGGCAGGGTGTGGGCCCCCTGGCCGCCCCCTGCCTCGCCTCTTCGCCTATAAGAATCCCCCGATGCCTAAACCCTAAGCATTCGATCAATATCCCATGAAACCGTCTGTAGCCGCCGCCACCATTGTCCCTAGATCGGGGGGATCTGAAGCTCTTCTCGGCACCCTGTTAGAGGGGAGATCATCCCGGAGGCCTTCTTCTTCATCATGCCAGCCTCTAGTATGAAGAGTGAGTAGTTCCACCTTGGACTACGGGTCCATGTAGTAGCTAGATGGTTGTATCTCCTCCTTGTGCTTTCATGTCTAGATATTGTGAGCTCCGTTCAAGATCAAGGTATCATCTATTTGTAATCTTGCATGTTATGTTTGCGGGGATCCGATGGATAATGAGATTACTATGTCAGATTGATTAATGGTTTTGTCTTATTGATTCTATCATGTCGTATTTTTTGTGATCTTGCATGCTCTCCGTTGTTAGTAGCTGTCTTGGCCAAGTAGTTTCTAGTGACTCCAAGAGGGGGTATTTATGCTCGATAGTGGGTTCATGCCTCTATTTAATCAAGGGAAGTGATAGAAATCTCTAAGGTTGTAGATGTGCTATTGCCACTAGGCATAAAACAACGGTCTCTTGTTCATGGAACAAGTATATTATTTACCTTGCACACTTTGCTTAAAGCAGTTGACTGTTGCTTGCAACTTAATACTGGAGGGGGTTCGGATGATAACCCAAAGGTGGACTTCTAGTCATAGATGCAGTTGGATGGCGGTCTATGTATATTGTTGTATTGCCCAATCGAATCTCATAGGATCTTTTTGTCTAGTATTGCATTGTTATGTTGTCGTGGTGGTGGCACGGCAGATGCCATGGGTAGGCTTAAGTTGGGGGCCGAATGGGTGCTTGTGGTCACCGGGGATAGAGTGCACGGTCGAGCCATGCACGAAGAACAAGAAGAACTCTCCAGACTTGGCAATTTGATTGATCCCCCAAATATTACAAGTGCTCCTTGAGCTGTATAGGCTTGAGTACGCAGCACTAGTTCCCTACTTCGTCCAACCTCCTTCTACTACTGCTATGCCATTTCTTATATAGGCAGTGCTAGCTAGCTAATACCCCTTTGCGTTCTAGGGTTTACTGTTTGGATCATGGTCCCTACAATATGGGTCGGGCCATGGGCTTGCCCTAAGCCCAGAAGCCCGATCCACAAAGCTTGACGGCTAACGGTCTTCGGGTACGCTGCTTCTTGTTCTTTTTGGCGTCACGCTGTTACTTTGTACGTCAGCGCGTGCTTTGGGCGTCACCCGGATCCATTTTGTGTCACCCGGTGTCGCCCTTCTCTTTTGACCATGCTTTACCATGGTCCCTCGTGAACCTTACTCGGAAAGGTGCCACGTGTCCTCCTTGACTCAGCCCTTCATCGGTTGACTCGGCTTGTTGGTTCCTGCAAGGGTTACAACTTTGTCCTATGCGGGCCGACATAGTTTGTATGTCGTCTTTCATGCTTATCTTACCCGGCTGTTCTTACCCGTCCTGGTTCGTTCTTTACTCGGAGCAAACCCAGCTGCGCTATGTTTCCCCTCTCATGACCCTACCGGGGATTATCCCCCCGACATCAGTCCCCGAAGCTGGTGAGGTCTAGCAATTCAAGCTGTTAGGCGTCTCCAGGTTCCTTTTGTGTGAATGGAACTTAGTTTTTGTCTTTATCTATCTCAATTTCGCACCTTGCCGGGTTAGTCTGACAATTCCGGGTCAATTCTTTGACTTCTTAGCTCATTCTTGCCTCGAGCCGAGTTAGTTTGGCCAATTCCGAGTCATTTTCGGTGCCCTTCAGTCACTGACAACTGGTAATCATGATTACTTGCCTTAATTTTTGTTCCAAGCTCTGGCGGCATAGTGATGGCTGCGCAGTTATTCCCCGTCACTGTGGCAGTCCCATCAACCTACGCCTCTTGTCCTTCTAGCCATGACGTGGCACGGAATTTTTCGTGTATCCTTGGCTACGTGGCGCTCGCTGACTGGCTTTCCCAGCCTGGTACACGGCCACACGCTGGCCGCACGGCACAGTTAGATCCCACGACGGGGGTTTTTACTGCCCTTAAGTAGGGGTTGAGGGTTTCTACTTCCCCCACGCCCGTTCAGTTTTCTCTTGGCCTTTCTTCTTCCTTGCGCCCGCAAAATCGAACTGCCCCCTTTGCGGTTCCTTCTTCCTCTTGCTCTTGTGTTGCAATTGCCCCTGTCTTCTTTCCATTCCAGCACGGGTCCTCGTTGTTCCAAGCCTCTCCTTACCGTGGAGGAGACAGACTCTGCCGATCTCATGGACGCTCGCGACGGCGCTGATGGTGCTGAGGAGCAGGAGATTCCTGCCGGCGAGCGCGGTGGCTGGGAAGGTTCGGAGGTCTCCACCGAAGAGGTGGAGTGGCTTCTCTCCACCAGACGCATTCCACTGCAAGTGGATTGCCGTCTCCCCTTCGGTGAGATCCCCCCAAACCTCAAGCCGGCGAGCGGGTGGTTTTCCTTTCCCACTTTGAACGCGGTTTTGCTCTTCCTATGAGCACCTTCTTTTCCTTGTTTCTTTCTACCTTACATCTGCAGACCCGCCATCTTCATCTCTGCTTGTGAAGCCTACCTTGGGATTTGGCCTACAGTTCTTCTGTGGGCCAAGTATTTTCGCTTTAAAGTTCAGGTTGTTCCCCAGCCTGAAGTTCCCCGTGCCGAGAAGAAGCCAACTTGGTGCGGTGCTGCCAGCATCACGCCCAGGAGGGATTCCATCTTTCCTCGGGTTGCTGGTATTGATTCTTGCAAGAAGTGGCATAGAACGTTTTTCTATGTCAAAAACAGCGGGTCCACTGATAACATCCGGCTTCCCCCTTTCTCGGATGAGGTCCCCCATAAGAAGCGCTGGCAGCTTGACCCGCGCGACCAAGATGCTGCGGTGAACGAAGCCAACGCTATCCTGGAAAGGTTGCTGTCGCCGGATGAAAACTTTCATTTCGCTGATTCTGACCTCATGTGCACCTTCATCTCACGCCGGGTAAGCCCCATCCAAGCGAGGAGCCACAAGATGTGCTTCATGAGCGGGTTCCATGATCCCACTCGGCATTCCACTAAGGATCTCACCCATGACTCCATTGCCCGCCGAGTAACCTCAATCTTTAAATTGAACTTGGCGGATGATTGGGCTTGGAGTTGCCCACCGTTTAGCCGGGTCAGGCGTGTCCCCTGGGTAAGTTTTCCGGATTACTTTCTCGCCGAGTAGGCTTTAGCTCTTTTTCCACTCTTTAGTTTAGTTTTTTAGTTTCTCATTCTGTTTGTCCTTCGCAAAATCTCCTTCACCAGGTTGATGACAGTACTGTCCCTCCTGCTGGCTATAACGGGGATCGCTCTGACTCGGATGAGTTCGAGTATGACCTGGAGTGCTTCATGCCCATCCTGCACACTGCGGCTGCTTCATCTTCGGGTAAGAGTCAATCTCGCAATCCCTTACAAGATTGGTCTGACGATGATGAGGATGATGATTGTACGCTTTTGGAGGTATATGCCTTGTGAGCTTAATCTCTTTGCTTATCCAAGTAAGCCCGTTATTTACTTATGCAGCTGGCCAGGTACATGACATTCCTCCTCTCGTTGTGGGTGGATTCGGAAAGATCCCCGTCGCTAAGCCGAAGCGATGCGGAGCCTCCTCCAGCACTCAGTCGGCCAAGAAGAACAAGCCCACTCCGGCAGCTCCTGCTGCCTCTGCTGCTGCCAGCCTGGGTGAGACTCGTCAAGCTGCTGGGCGCCGAGTCACACGCCGAGTCGCCCGTGACCCGGTTGTCACCGGATAAGTTTTTGTACTTTGCCTTCTCTGTTCTTTTCTTTTTCATCACTGCTATTCTCTTATATATGTCTTGTTGTTTTCAGTGTTGCACCTTTGACGGCGAATCAGACTGCTTCTAGCATTGCCTCGCCGCTTAGGACTGCACCTCCTCCAGCTGACTCGGCGGCGCCGAGTCCCGTCCGGGTTGAGGCTCGCACTGTTGAGGCTCACGCTTCTCAGTGTCAGTTAGACCCGGTGGCTCATTCGGCTGACACCCCTGGCGCTGGCTAGGAAAAACTTCTTGATCTTGGTGCTCGTGACTCTGGCGCCAAGAAAGCTTCTGCCACCATTTCCTCTGGCATCAGCCCTCAAGCTGATGTGAATGAACAACTTCCTGATCTTGGAGCCAGCAAAACTGCTGAGCCCAGTCAGGGGGCTCCAAGTTCTTCTCCAAATCCTTCTGCTCGCTCTCCAATTCTGTCAAAGGGCCAGACCCAGCCCAAGGCTTCTGGCTCTACTCGCCCCTCATCTGGCAAATCCACCTCTTCCAAGCAAACAACTCTAGTCTGCGCTCTGGGTTCTGCTCCTCGGATCCGGCCTCCGACGTCGGCGACAAAGTTCGCTTCAATGGGTAAGGGGGACGAATCCGCGGCTGCTGGGTCAAGTGATGACTCCAGGGCTGTTACCCTCCATACTTCTGCTGCTGCGACCCGTGCCACTGTGGGAACCGCCCTGAAAATGGGTCGAGTTCTCAATCGGACGCTTAGTGGCAAGAGCCTTGGTTCGGCTAAGCCTTACGCCGTGGCATGGAATGAAGCAGGCGAGCAGGAGGTCAGCACTCGTGCTGGCAAGAAGCTGAAGCTGGGCCCCAAGGCTGTCTCCGACATGACCCAGCAGGCCATTGCTCTGATGGCCCACGCCGACGAAGTAAACGAGGTAAAGCAACTTCTTAATCTTTTTGCACTGTTGAGTATTTCCTTTATACATATCACCTAGTCCCCGAGGTTGCAGTCGAGTAAGAAACTTACTCGGTTGTAAGCTCTTCAATAGTCACTTAGTCTTTAAATCCTTTACTCCAAGCTTGTATGTTAGAACTTCGATCCCTAGCCCTCGAGGTTACTGCCGAGTAAGGAATTTACTCGGCTGTAAGCTCTTAAGCTCTTTGATTCCTTTATGCCAAACTCATGTTAGAGCTTCAATCCCTAGCCCTCGAGGTTACTGTCGAGTAAGGAACTTACTCGGCTATAAACTCTTGAGCTTTTTAATTCGGCAGGTTGCCTGACCTGACTCTTCCTTATTGTTTGTCTTCTTCGATTAGCTCACGCATAACGAGCGCACCAAAGTGCATCAAGCTCTCTCCTGGCGCATCGCAAGCTCGAACTTGCGTACGAGAAGCTACAGACTGACACCCACGGCCAAGATAATATCTTTGCTCTTCCTTTTTTCTATTCAGTATAATCTTCCCTGGTTCATCTTTTCATTTTTCCTCTCGCTCTTGTTCCACAGCCACTGCTCAGTCTACCATCAATGATCTTCACTCGCAAATCAGCGAGGCCGAAAGTAAATTTCTTGCCTCCCTAAGCCAATAGCTGAAAGATTTATGTTGGTACTGACAAATATTTGTTCCGAATAAGCAGAGAAGCACCAAGCTGAACTCCAGAAGGAGCGAGATGAGGTGACTCGGCTGAAGAAGCTGATGGCCGAGACGGAGCAGAAACACTTGGCCGAGGTGAAGGGGCTGAGGGAGGAGCTTGCCGAGAAGAGCGAGCAACAGGATGCCAACGCCGAGAAGACCAAGAGGTTGTGCGACGAGGCCGAGTCATCGGTTGAGTCGGCAAACCTGAACTTTCACGCCCTTCAAGCCAAGACCAAGACTTGGCATAGCAAACTCGCCGCCATCAACTTCTTCCTCGGTAGTGAGTTCTTACTCTTTTTGCACTGTATAAGTCACTCTAGACTTCTTCCATCTGCCCTTGTTATTTGCTAACTTTCTCTTTTGCTTGCAGAGAATTTTCCCGAGGTCAACATGTTTGCCATCCGAGCCATGAAGAAAGTGAGAGTCGAAGATGGTGCTGCTGCTGACGGCGAGGTGTCCATGGAGGAGCTTCTCGCAGCGGTGTCTAAACGGGTCAAGACCCTCAGGTCTTGCGGTGTGGACTTTATCAAATCGGCTATCCATGTGTTTCGCATGCTCTGGCTGGATGAAGACCCACCCGAACTCATCGAGCCACTTGCCGACAGATTGCTCCTTACTGAAGACCGGCTGGATCAATGGCATGATTCGGATGGCCGAGCTGCAGCGGACAAGGCTCTCTCCTTCGGGCTTTCATGGTACGAGGACATTAACCTCGAAGTTCTTGCTCGCATAAGGGGGGATGGCAAATGGCTGAATCACCCGGAGCTGATCAAGAAGCGGCAGGAGCGAGCTTATGCCATGATCGAGTACACCATGGTGCACGCTTGGTGTGAAGGGCCTAGCTTCCTCGACCTTGGCGACCCCTCGTCGAAGTTGCTGATGAAGAGGGTGGCGACAGCAAAGCAACCGAGTCAGATGATCCGGATGACCCAGCCCCAGATGCCCCTCACTCGGCCGATGCTCCAAGTACTACTCCTGGCTCCGAGAATGCTCCTCCGAATTCTTCTGCTCCTTAGGCCAACAAATACTCGAACTTTTATTAGATCCCCGGTATGCCAGGTACAGATGTAACATACATTACACTTTAAGTTTGGTTTTGCGCCTGTTAATGGGCTTTATATATTTGCGTTATGATCTGAGTGCGAATCACTCAAGGACAAGTCCCCGAGTTTCATTTTGCTGTGTCACCTTTCCTTGCCTTTGGCCCTTGTCTACCTTTTTCGGTGTTCGACATTAGGATCTCAAAGTACGAAGGATATAGTTAGCGGGTATGAAACTTGGATAACTTGGCCGAGATTACTCGACACGTAGTATAACACGACCTGTAGAGAGTTAGGCAAAAACTAAAGCCGACTCGCATTTCTCCCTTGTACTTATCCGGCGTTCATGTTTACCCATCTTACATCTTTTTCTCTTGCTTGCCATGAAGCCGTGTTTTCGGACAACAACATAGTCGAAGAGTTGATTTCTTTCGAGTAAACACTACTTATTCTGAGATAAATTTCGGGTATCACGCCAGCCGACATAAAATAATTGAAATGGAAAACCCAATGGGTAGTCCCCGAGTCAGTTTTTCGAATCATACCATTTTATTATTAGCACATAGCCGGCAAACACGTCCGACCTATGAGAGTTCGAGTGATACATGCACTTCTTCTCCTAAGTATAGAAGGGACGAAGCAGTGCCACATTCCATGGCCTTTTGGTTTCATCTCCTGACATGTCCGCCTTGTTCTTTTGCGCTTCACGAGCGTCTATGAGATAGTAGGAATCATTGTGCAATGCTTTGCTTACAATGAATGGACCTTCCCATGGAGGTGATCATTTATGGATTCCTGCTGTGCGCTGCACCAGCCTTACATGAGGTTGCACTTTTCGGCTATGGTAGCGTCGGAGATTTTGTTGATATATAGCGGATCTGGAGAATGCAAGTTCCCTTGCTTCTTTGAGTAAATCTACTCCATCTTCTCGGGCCTCTTTTACCTCGGGTTCCGAGTATTGCCTTATCCTTGGCGAGTCATATTCTATGTCGGCAGGCAAAACTGCTTCAGCCCCATATACAAGGAAAAATGGCGTATAACCAGTTGATCGATTCGGAGTTGTTCTTAGGCTCCACAGTACTGAGGGTAGTTCCTCTATCCAACAACCAGGTGATCTCTGGAGTGGTTCCATTAAGCGGGGTTTTATCCCGGACAGAACTAAGCCATTAGCCCGTTCAACTTGTCCATTTGATTCTGGATGGGCGACTGATGCTACATCGAGCCTTATTCGGTGTTTCCCACAGAAGCGAGCAAAAGCTCCTTCGGCAAAGTTCGTGCCATTGTCCGTGATCACACTGTGTGGGTAACCGTATCTGAGGATTATATCTCTTAAGAATGTAACAGCTGTTTTACCATCCAATTTCTTGATTGGTTTCATTTCTATCCGCTTAGTGAACTTATCAATCATGACCAAGATATGGTGCGCCTTGCTGGTTTGAATGGTCCTACCATATCTAAGCACCATACTGCAAACGGCCAAGTGATTGGTATAGTCTTTAATTCAGACGCTGGTAAATGCGACTTGGACGCATAGTGTTGACAACCACTGCATCTTCCGACTAACTCTTGCGCTTGTGCCAATGCGCTTGGCTGGTAGAATCCATGTCGGAATGCCTTGGCTATCAATGCTCTTGATGACGCATGGTGCCCGCACTCTCCTTGATGGATATCCAATAAGATCTCCTGGCCTTTCTCTGAGCTGATACAACACTGCAGTACACTTGTCACACTTCGCTTGTAGAGTTCCTTGTTGATTATGGTGTACGCTTTTGCCCTTCGTGCTGTTTGCCTCGCCAATGTTTCATCACTCGGCAGGGTCCCATCCTTCAAATAGCTAAATATTGGTTGTGCCCATGTTGGTATTAGTGGTTCCGGGTCTGCTTCAACATCAATGTCCATTGGTTCCGCTGACATGCTCTACCGACATAACCTGAGGAGTCCCCGAGTGTGATTCGGCGATCCCTGAATTGAACGGATCAGTCCCCGAGTGACTCGAACCTACCCCTGAGTCGATGTCCATTAGCACTGCCTCTGATTCCTGACTCGCCGGGATGACCCTGATTGATTTGGACTCTGGTGACGGCTTGATCGATGGCTTCCTGAGATGCTCCAACGCTACCCCTAGTGGTATTGCTTGCCTAGATGATCCTAGTTTGGATAGTACGTCTGCTGCCTCATTTTCTGCTCTAGGAATGTGATGAAATTCACAACCGTCAAAATATCCCGAAATTTGTTGTACGTGAAAACGATATAATGCCATGTTTGCGTCCAGCGCATCCCAATGTCCAGACACTTGCTGAATCACCAAATCCAAATCACCAAAACACATGATCCTTTTGATACCAATTTCCTTGGCTACTTTAATGCCATGGACAAGTGCTTCATACTCGGCAACGTTGTTAGAAGCGGCAAAATGAATCTGCAACACATACCTCAGTTGATCTCTCTTTGGAGATGCGAGCACTATCCCGGCGCCCAGACCCATTTTCATCTTAGACCCGTCAAAATGCATTTTCTAGTAATTCGGATCTGGCAGTGGTGGTTCGTACTGCATTTCCATCCATTCGACAAAGAAATCTGTAACAACTTGAGATTTTATTGCATCTCGCCTATCATATTGTAGAGTGTATGGTGCCAGTTCGATGGCCCATTTGGCGACTCGGCCGCTGGCATCTTTGCTGCCCAATATATCCGAGATTGCCTCGCATATTACCCGGATTGGGTGTTCTTGAAAATAATGTTTCAGCTTCTTTGCTGCCATATATACCCCATATATCATCTTCTGATAATGCAGGTAATTCTGTTTCGAGACAGAGAGCACTTCGCTCAAGTAATACACTGGTCTTTGGACTGATTTGTCCCCTTCTTCACGTTCAACCACTATTACTGCACTTACAACTCTGTTGGTAGCGGCGACATAGAGCAACATTGGCTCCTTGGATAGTGGTGATGCTAATATTGGTGCAGTTGCCAACATTTTCTTTAATTCATGGAAAGCGCTATCAGCTTGCTGTGTCCATGTGAATTTGTCTGATTTCTTCATCAGCCGATATAGTGGTAGGGCTTTTTCGCCTAGCCGACTAATAAACCTGCTCAACGAGGCCAGGCATCCAGTAAACTTCTGGACATCATTGAGGGTTTTTGGCAATTCCATTCTTTCGATGGCCCTGATATTTGTCGGGTTAGCTTTGATTCCTCGGCTGGATACAAGGAATCCGAGTAACTTGCCAGTCGAGACACCAAATGTACATTTTTCCGGGTTAAGCTTCATCCGGAATCTTCTCAAGTTTGCGAATGTTTGACGCAAGCCCTCAATTAGAGTATAACTTTGTTTGGTTTTTATTACCACGTCATCGACGTATACTTGAACATTTTAGTCCAATTGATCTTGCAAGCATTTTTGCATGCATCTTTGATATGTTGCGCCTGCATTCCTCAATCTGAATGGCATGGTGCGATAGCAATAAGCCCCGTACGGGGTGATGAAAGCTGTCTTTATTTGATCATTTGGATTTAGTGGAATCTGATGGAATCCTGAATACGCATCCACAAACGACAACAACTCACACCCAGCAGTAGAATCTGTGACTTGATCGATCCGAGGCAGAGGAAATGGATCTTTTGGACACGCCTTATTAAGGTTCGTGTAATCAATACACATGCGCCATACCACTGCCATGTTCGGGTCATCTTTTTTCTTCTCGACGAAGACTGGGTTTGACAACCAGTCCGGGTGCAGTACTTCCATGATGAATCCAGCAGCTAAAAGTCTTGCAATCTCGGAAGCTATTACTTTCCTCCTATCTTCGGCGAAGCGGTGGAGGGGTTGCTTCACCGGATTTGCATCTGGCCTTACATGAAGAGAGTGCTCAGCCAGCTCCCTCGGAACTTCTTGGAGATCTTGAGTGGACCATGCAAATATGTCCCAATTCTCACGGAGGAAGCTGGTGAGCTCGTTTTCCTATTTTTCTGTAAGGCTAGCCCCAATGGTAACTGTGCGCTCTGGGAAAGTTTCATCCACTTGCACCTTCTTGGTTTCCTTGGTAGCTTGAAATGACACACTGCCATGCGGGTTGGTGAGTGCCGGCATGGACATTTGTGCTGCTTTGGCCAATGCTGCCACTTCCAACATCTGACTTTTCTCTTGTGCTATGACGAGTGACTCGGCTAGTGAAGATCCGGCTGAGGCACAAGCAATAGATCTTTTGTAATCTCCTTCAACTGTGATCACCCCACATGGGCCTGGCAGCTTCATCTTTAAGTAAGCCATATGGGTAGTAGCCATGAATCTTGCCATAGCCGGCCTACCGAGTAAGGCATGGTATGAGCTGACCAAATCTACCACCTTGAACTCTATAGCTTCAGTGTGACAGTTCTCTCTGTTTCCGAATAACACGTCGACCCAGATCTTACCAATTGGCTCATAGGACAATTGTAACACCCTCAGAATCGGCCCTATGCAAGTTTCAGCGCTTCCCGCCAAACCCGCATAGAAACGATTCAAAGGTGCCCACTAGGCACTTGCGTGCGGGTGGAAAACGAAGTAATATCATTACACAATAGTCCTCGATGGAACCCACAAAACACATATATACAACAGCGACTCAAAGAGTCAAGAATACAGATTTACAGTACAAAGATCCAAATCACCTTGAAAACAATACAGCGTCCGAGTACGGACAAGATGCAAATTGAGCTAAGAGCCCTGAAGAATAACCAATGGCGTCCATAACCCTGCACAGGCCAAGCCGGAAGGTTAACCCTGCTAACGACGTCGATCTCAGAACCTGCTAAAAACAAAAGGGGTGCCGACAAAGGGCAAAGGAAAAAGAGAGCGGTCAGTACTAAGGCCAGTACACGGCGAGACTAGAATTCGGCGGTCCTCGCCTACATAGGTATGGTGGACTGAAGCGGCAGCACGGCATGCACTAAACAACCTATAGAGACTCGATACAACTAGCGGCTATCAGAGAGGGGTAAGAAAGACCTATTCGGAACCAACCTGATACTACCACCAAACATACCCATCCTGGTGTTTCCCCCTCGAGACCAAACGAGGAAGTCAACCGAGGAACTCACACTGTTGGCAGTTTTATTTATTCAGTTATCGTTGCAGCAATTACTAGTCAGGTAAAGATAGTCATCCTGATATAATAAGCAGTGGGCACTTTTAGTTAACCATTCCGTTGTAGTTGCGACACTTACTAGTCAGACTCAATTAGCATGAGATATCCCAAACCCAGCAGTTGTTGGTACTTTTGTTTAGCCATTCCGTTGTAGTGAATCTGATTACTAGTCATATCGGATACAAGTCAAATTATAACAGTAAACTTTAGTTATAGTTGTCTATGATCGTGAACTGTGCTCCAAGTCGTCCATAACCGCGGACACGGCTTCTCGAAAAGATTTAACCCTGCAGGGGTGCACCAAAGTTTCCACACGCACCTACACCCTTGTTGTCAGATCAGGTAGGTACAAGATCACAAAACATACACCCAACGGTATGTCGACGGGGTTTCGGACACGACGTTTCCTAGACCCAAAGCAAGCACGGGGGGCCACCCCACTAAGCTACCCATAACGAAGTCGGCCGGTCTCCGAGACGGACCCAGGGTTTGTGTCGACGGCTGTAAACGAATGGGAACCCGAAAGTGTGACTAGGCTTGTCGATACAGCGAAAACGTATCACGGGGTTCCTAAACAGTACAGGCGCTCCACGCGCAATCGTAAATAAAGCAGTAAAGCATGGCATAAGTACAGGATAGTAATAAAGCCCCAAACTACTTGTGGCCCCCGGTACAGTACTTTGAAATCAGGTACTAATCGATGGGGGTGCCCACACACCCCACCTGTGGTTAGCGCGCTCGATCTCGGAACAGGTGTCAAGAACTCGGGGTCCTACGGGACACCAGTGAGCGGTTAAAAACCAAATATTGTCTATTACCCACCGGTGCCTCTTCATTTACCTACTTTCAATTTTAGTGATTAAGCAATAATTAAAGTTATGATCCTCTCCACCATAAAGTATAAGGCATTCTCCAACAACTGTGGTACTTGACAACACACAACAGCACTTGAGCAAGCGACTTCGACATGCAAGTCCAACTATCTACCAAACAACAGGTAATAGGATGTGTCCAAGGCAATATAAGGCTGCAAGGGATACCACGGGTACGAAAACTAGAGCATCGCAACACAGATAGCAATAGATCAACAAGAGGAAATAAAGACTAGAAATGTAAAATAGGTAGAAAGGGGGAGAATGCTCGCCTGAAAAACATTGTCGAAGGTTTATCCGAAGATCAGGTCGACTCTCGCATCAACTCCTCGGCCTAATCCGTGAAGAAGCAAAGCACTAGAAGAAACACCGGATGCACTATTTCATACTACGGTAGAGGATCGGGCATGATGCATGTATGATGTATGACATGGCAATGGTGCAATGCAATTTGGCCATATTAAGCGGAACCGGGTCCCGACAATTAATTATATGGTTCAAGTTACTTAGCTACCCACAATTTAAATGTTATCTTAACTTGGCAAAATATATCACCGGTTTGATGCACAAATTTAAATGAAACCAATATTAGACTAGATTCGCCCACCTATGGTCTCCATATTTAATTATGAGGTGAACCGGTATAAGCCTCCAAACCACACAAATATGTATGCGACATGAATGATTTAATGCAACAAGTTTATATCATATATCATAAAAATACGGGGCTTGGAAAGGGCATCACACATTGGTTCGAAGATCCTGGGTTCCAAGGTTCAACGGGGTTCGGGTTCGGGCGCCGGGATCGGTCTTCGAAGAGGAAGGAGAACGCGCCAGGGCTCGATCTTCGTCGATCTTGTCGATTCAGCGTCATCGCCCCTGGTTTCCATGACGAAGCAATTGGGGTTCCACTCGATTGTCGGTGTCGAGCTTGATGTCACAAATATCTTGAAGGGTTCATGGCCTCATGCGTTCGGCTAACTTGTGGCGAAACAAAACAAAAGAGGGGAGCCACACGGCTGATCTTGGAGTCGGTGAGGACACAGGAATGGGACGGCTTTGGAAGATCTTGTCGGTGTTGCTGACTTGGTGTCCCACGAATCCAACAGATAGAAACTTTGACGGACACGGTCACGACCACGCGGCGATGCATACACCAGGTACAACAAGGATTCACCGGGAGTGTTATGGACGCATGCGTGCTCTTAGGAAGGAGATGGTGTCGACGAGGCGGGTCGGGGCAGAGGTGACGGCGCGGGAAGGGGACCGCGGCGGCTGCACGACGTGGGTCGACACCGCGACGCGTTTCCAGGGCGGTGGAGGGCGGCCTCCGGCGAGCGGGGACAGGAAGGCCCGCGTGACGCGGAAGGTGAGCAGAGGCTGGCGGCCGAACCTGGAACGGCGGTGGAGGGATTCCGGGGAACGAGCGAGGAGGCGGAAGGCGGCCGGAGGGGGCAGGGCGTCCCGGGCGAGCGGCCAGGAAGAGGACGAGGGAGGCGCGCGGTGCCTGCTCGCAGGCCAGAGGCGGGCCAGCAAGGCCGAGCTGTAGGGGCGGTTGGCCCGCAGCAGAGGAGACGCGGGATGGAGGCGCCGGCGGCGGCTGGTAGAGAGGGGTGACGAGGCCGGCGGCTCGTGGGCTGGGGAGAGGAAGCTAGCGGCGAGCGGACAACGGAGGGAGAGGCGGCGATGCCTGGGAGGAGGAGGCGGCGCGAGGTTGAGGAGAGAGGGTGGCCGGGACGAAGTGGTGTTGGCGGTGGAGCGGAAGGACAGGAGGATGGCGGAGGGGTGGCGTCGGCTCGCAAGGCCGGTGGCGAGGAGAGGGCGCGTGACAGCGCGGTCCAGGAGGAGGCGGTCGGGGACGGAACCGACGAGGCAAGGCAGGGGCGACGGCGCCATGGGAAGCTTGGCGTCCGGCGGAGAGGAGGACCCGAGGTGGCGCAGGTGGTGGCGGCGCCTGGTGTTGCGGGGAGAGGAGCGGGGTCAGGTAAGGTTGCGTCGCGAGGTTGGTGAGCGGGCGAGAGGACGCTGGGCGATGGGTAAAACGGGGTGGGGCCAGGCTGGGAGCGGCCAGGGAGACGTGACGGGGTTGGGGATCGAGTCTGGGGCATATGCATCGTGTGCGTGCGATGGTGAGGGTCGGGTTGGGTTTGGTTGTGTGTGTGGTTCTGGGTGTGGTGTGCGTGGGTGGCGGCGGCTGCTGGGGAAGTGGGGAGGGTAGGTTAGGTGGGATTCTAGGGTTTGGCTAGGGTTAGGATTAGGGTTTGGTTGGAGGTGGCCGGCTGGGCTTTTGGGCCTGGCTGGCTGCCTCCCAAAAATAATATAAACTTTTTATTTAATATTTAAAAGACATTTGTAATTAGTTTTTAGACAAATAAAATATCCAGGTAGACCCAGGGTTTGTATTTGAAATATAGAGGATAGATGTAGAAAGCAAAACTAGGCTTTTAGCAAAATAGTTTTAGGCAAATCGATGCATGCCGATGTCATGACGATGCAACAAACAAAAACACAGCGATTTCTAGTAGTTGATTTACCCGGGTTGCTACAACAATCCTGGCACAATACCGTGGAAAGTGGTCTTAGTCGGCTCCAGCATGTTCATGGTAATGCCTAACTTGAGCATTGTATCCTTATACATGATGTTGATGCTACTGCCACCGTCAATCAATACTTTAGAAAACTTCACGTTGATATCTGGGCCTATGAATGTTGGGTCCAAAACCAGAGTGTATCCTCCAGGGGTTGGCATAATCTTGGGGTGATCTTTTATACTCCAAGTTATTTCTTGCTCAGACCAATGCATGTACTTGGGAATTGCCAGCATCGTGGCATTCACTTCCATCATTTGTCGCTGCTGGCTCTTCTTGTCATTTGGATCTGTGATAAAGACTACATAACTCTGGTGATGTTCTATGTACTCATTTCTGGTTCCGTGGCCGACGTGAGCGTCGTCACCTCTTGTATTGTGCACCTGATGCACAGCTTCACTTCTTTCTTGATTCTGATACCTCGGCTGCCTGTTTTCATATCTGTTATCTGCCCCTACTGCTTGAGCATTTCCTCCTGTAAGTGGTGGAGGGGGAGGTGGTGGGAGCTGCTTATTTGGCGAGTCCACTCTATCTCCTTTCTGAAACTAAGTGCATTGCCTTGTTGTATGATTTTCCGGCTTACTCGGACTAGGCGTGTGAAACTTACACGGCTGATCCAGCATCATATCATAGGTGTATTTTTGTCGGTCCTGATACTACTTCCTCTGATCGTATGGCCTTTTGCCGTCATTCTTTGGCACCCATTGTTGTTGTCCATTTGTCCTTTGACGCTGACTTCTTCCAGCATCTGGATGATCCTGACTCACAGCCGCAACCTGAGTCGAACCATATCTGTAATCCGGCCTCTCGTCTCTTCTCTTGCTTCTGTATTCGGATCTTTCCTGGCGCCTTTGCGACCCGGCAGCGTCATAGATTTGAGTCTTAGTCATGCCGTCTGCCGACATGAGCAGCAGCTGAGTCGGATATGCTAACACATACGAGTCGGCGATTCTTATCGTCTCTGCCAGGCTTGCCGGCATATCTCTTTGTAACCTTTGCCACAACACACTTCCATCTCTACATCCTTGTGAAACCATGTGATTGCTTGTGACTCGATTACCCCTTCACAAGAGTTACGCATCGTACACCACCTTGTGAGGAATTCCTTGTCCGTCTCATTCGGTCTTTGCTTGCACATTGCTAGTTGTTGTGGGTGATTCAGCCTCTTGTAAGTGCTCATAAAATTGCTCACGAAAGCGTCGTGAAAATCGATCCAACTGTTGATGCTTCTGGGTGGCAAATTATTCAACCATACCCGAGCTGGTCCTTCCAGCATCTGCGGCACGTAACGTACTGCCCATCTCAAGTTTCCCTGCGCGATCTTCACAGCGGTTCCATAATCTATGAGCCAGTCTTCTGGCTTTGTGCTTCCATCATACGTTTTTGTCCCTCTGGCCAGCTGGAAATTTGGCACCGGTGGCTCCTTCATGATCCTTGGGCCAAAACACGGTGGACCCTGCGGACCCTGCGATTCAATTATCTCTGCCATTTTTATGCGGTCAAGCTTCAGCCTGGCATCATCGGGCTGAAGGTTCCTGCCTCCAAATCTTTCTCCCATTGCTTGATATGCATGATCCGGCAGTTCATACCCGTCATTTACCATAGCCGAGTAACCGTCATTATACTTATTCGCGTTCGGGTCAGCAAGCTGTTGAACTGCTTTTCTCGCGCTTTGCTGTCTTCTTTCCGACTGAGCTGGTGCGTTATTCGGAGCTAGATTTCCTCCTCCTGTCGAGTGAGTTCCGCGCCTAGCATGAGGCGCAAATTTTTTCCCTCCGTTGTCATTTCTCTGCCCAATTTTTTCCTGGTTTTTATTTTCCCGGGGATTATTTCTTTTTGCCCCTTGCGCATGCGCCGGGTTTCCTTGAACCACTGCCAGATCATAGGAGACCATCTGCTTGTTTCTTCCAGAATCCACACTTTTTTCTTTTCTCGGCCTGGGCGCCGCTCCGGGTGAGGATGCTGTGTGCCCAGCCGATCTTGCCGGGACAGGAGTCGCCGAGTGAACCAGCTGTGACCTCCCTGCCATACCCGGATTTGCTCTGTAATACGCCTCATTCAGCATGCTGGCTGCTTTTACTAACTCATTGACTCGCTCTTGCTGCCTTTTCTTTGCTTCCCCCTCCAAGTGGGGTAATTCTGCCATTGCTACTTTTGCTGCTCGCAGATTAGCTGCTGCTGTGTTATACGTTGGACGCATGGCCATCTCATTGCTGTTCTCCGGTGTTATCTTGGATGTCGCATCTGCCAGCTCTTCGTTGAGGTTCCTTCCTCTCAATCTCGTTGCATCAAGCCGGGTCTTTGCGCCCTTGACTCGATTTGCCGAGTTAAGATCTCGGATGGTGATATCCACGTCCTGTTGTAACTGTGCTAGCTCTTCGGCTTTCTCTAGGAATTTTATCCTGGCTTCCTCCAACTCAGCTTGCACACGTGTCGGGTCAGTTGCATGTGCCAATGGCTCTGCCAACTTGTCTATCGCTTTCTGCAGCTCCTTAGCCCTCTTGCTCCTAGCTATGTTCTCTGGTTTTTCCAGCGGCGCCTTTGCTGTTCTTGCAGCTCTTGGAGTTTCCTCTTTATTTCCTCCCTCCGTGTTCTCATTCACCACTGGAACTACTGGAGGATCTGTGGGGTTCGGGGCTGTCATCATTACCTCCATGGAGACGAGTTGGTGAGGTTTCATAGCGACAAGAGCCGTCGGGGGATCTGGCGCCAGGACGACGTGCTCAGGATATGCGCGCTCCACGCGCACCGCGACGCAGACCTGGTGCTCGCCGAACTTGATGAAGCGACCACCCCTAGGAACGGCTTGGTCCCGAAGCAGCCCGCGTTGTCGCTGACGAAGTTGAGCACTCCAATCCTCTGGATGAGGCCGGAGTAGACGCGCTCGTCGGTCTTGGCGATGATGTTGCCCGTCTGGATGAAGACTCCATCAAGCACCTGCTTCTGCCCCACGGTGGGCGCCAGTTGTCATGGTGGTGGCACGGCAGATGCCATGGGTAGGCTAAGTTGGGGGCCGAATGGGTGCTTGTGGTCACCGGGGAGGGAGTGCACAGTCGAGCCATGCACGAAGAACAAGAAGAACTCTCCAGACTTGGCAATTTGATTAATTCCCCAAAGATTACAAGTGCTCCTTGAGCTGTATAGGCTTGAGTACACAGCACTAGTTCCCTACTTGGTCCAACCTCCTTCTACTACTGCTATGCCCTCCCTTATATAGGCAATGCTAGCTAGCTAATACCCCTTTGGGTTCTAGGGTTTACTGTTTGGATCATGGTCCCTACAATATGGGCCGGGTCATGGGATTTCCCTAAGCCCAGAGGCCCGGTCCACAAAGCTTGACAACTAACGGTCTTCTGGTACGCTGCTTCTTGTTCTTTTTGGCATCACGTTGTTACTTTGTACGTCAGCGCGTGCTTTGGGCGTCACCCGTCTCCTTTTGTGTCACCCGGCGTCGCCCTTCTCTTTTGACCATGCTTTACCATGGTCCCTCCTGAACCTTACTCGGGAAGGTGCCACGTGTCCTCCTTGACTCGGCCCTCCATCGTTTGACTCAGCTTGTTGGTTCCTGCAAGGGTTACAACTTTGTCCTATGCGGGCCAACATAGTTTGTATGTCGTCTTTCATGCTTATCTTACCCGGCCGCTCTTACCCGACCTGGTTTGTTCTTTACTCGGAGCCAACCCAGCTGCGCTATGTTTCCCCTCTCGTGACCCTACCGGGGGTTATCCCCCAGACATATGCCTTGCTCAGTCCTATCAATTGCCATGTTCTAATTTGTTTACCAGCATGCCATGTTTGTTTATCTAAGGAGAACACCTCTAGTGAACTATGGACCCCGGTCCAATCTTTACCATTGATACATCTTCCACTGTTACCGTTTACTTGCTGCAAACCATCATCACCTTCCACACCATACAGTTAATCCTTTGTAACACCAACCGGTGAGATTGACAACCTCACTGTTAGTTGGGGCAAAGTCTTGAGTTTGTGTTGGGCAGGTTTTCACGTTGCTTGCAACACCTTTGAGACATTTCCTTCCTCCTACTGGATCGATAAACTCGGTTGAAAACTTGCTAGTGTGCTGCATCATACCTTGCTCTTGGGGTTTCCCAACGAGGCGTCAACACGCATCACTACACCATTTTTTTGAGGGGTAAATACAGCGGAATATTGATGTTTTATCCCCTCATCACTAAGAAATCCAATTAAGGTGTAGTTCTTGAACTCGGTGTCGTTGTCACTCCTTATTATCATCACGGGGACATTGTTTTGACGTTGAGCCATGTTGATGAAGTCAATGAAGTTTTATTGGGTCTCACTTTTCAACTTGAAAAAATATACCCATGTGTATCTTGAGTAGACATCAACAATCACCAAACAATATTTCTTCCCACCAAGACTAGCATGAGATGGAGGAACAAAGAGATCCACATGAAGGAGCTCTAAGATCCTCTTGGACTTGATGTAGTTCTTAGGCTTGTGGGGAGAATCATGCATCTTTCCTTCAACACAAGCCCTGCAAACACGATCTTTGGCAAAGCAAACATTTTTTTTTAGTCCAACAATATGGCCATCCTTGTCGAGACTTTGTAAAGTTCTCATGTTGACATGGGCTAGACGGCGATGCCATAACCAACCCACATCAGCCTTTCCGAATAATCACATCGCACTTGTAGTGGTTTTCCCCGAAAAGTCCACCACATACAAGTCATTTTCGACGTAACCAACAAAAGCGACCTTTAGAGACTTGCTTCATATGAGGACCACTATATCATTATCAATAAAGACGACAAAGCCCCATCTTCCCAAGAGCATGGACTGAAAGTAAATTATAGCCAAGGGTCTCAACAAGCATGACATCCATGTGAGTAATATCGTGGGCAAAAACAACCTTTCTGAAACCCATTACCTTAGACTTTGACTTGTCGGCATATGTCACGGATATTTGATCATCATTTGGTCTTAACTCCTTGACAATAGATGTGCTTCCGGTCATATGACTTGTGCGTCCACTATCAAGCACCCATTTTGACCCTCCGGAAGCATAGGTCTACAAAAGATCAAACTAGTTCTTAGGTACCCATTTTTCAATGGGTCTTCTTTTGTTAGCAACAAGGGTCTTGGGCACCCAAATAGACCAAGCAATATAACCATCAAATGGGCCAATACATATTGTGCATACACATCACCATAATAGTCATGCATTAAAACATAGTGAGGGTTAGCACTTCCCGCAAAGTCATCATGAGACATAGTTTTGCCACTTGTGGTCTTACTACCCACAATGGACTTGTCTTTTTCTTGTGCGGGCTTGGCCTTCTTCTTATTGTTGTTCTTCTTTTTGGCTTTGCAGACATAGCCAATTCCCCCTTTCTCACCATTTGGCCTCTACTTACTCAATAGGTCATTAATGGGCTTTTTTCCTTTGGGAAAGGTGGCCTTAGCTAGCTCCCCCTTCAACCTAGCATTTTCTTCAAGTATATTTGTACAACTAGAAGGAATGAAAGTACTAGGTGAAGAAGTATTGTTCAATTGAGTTTGAAGATTTTCACGAGACTTTCTGAGTGACAAGAGTTCACTCTCCAAGGCCTTGTGAGCCTTGTCAAGCATCCTAAAGTACTCGACAAGTTTTTCCTGAACAACACCAAACTCAATCTTGTCCTTTTTAGCCTTTTTATATTTATCAATAGCATGTTTGTAACACCCTCAGGATCAGCCCTATGCAAGTCTTAGCGTCTCCCGCCAAACCCGCATAGAAACGATTCAAAGGTGCCCACCAAGCACTTTCGTGCGGGTGGAAAACGAAGTAATACCATTACACAATAGTCCACTATGGAACCCACAGAACAGATTTATACAACAATGACTTAAGGAGTCAAGAATACAGATATACAATGCAAAGATCCAAATCACCTTTAAAACGGTACATCGTTCGAGTACAGACAAGATGCAAATTGAGCTAAGAGCCCTGAAGAATAACCAATGGCGTCCATAACCCTGCCCAGGCCAAGCCGGAAGGGTAACCCTGCTAACGACGTCGATCTCAAAACCTGATTAAACAAAAGGGGTGCTGACAAAGGGCAGAGGAAAAATAGAGCGGTCAGTACTGAGGCCAATACACGGCGAGACTAGAATTCGGCGGTCCTCGCCTACATAGGTATGGTGGACTGAGGCGGTAGCTCAGCATGCACTGAACTCCCTATAGAGACTCAATACAACTGGCGACTATCAGATAGGGATAAGAAAGACCTATTCGGATCCAACCTGAAACTATCACCAAGCATACCCTTCCTAGTATTTCCCCCTCGAGACCAAATGAGGAAGTCAACCGAGGAACTCACACAGTTGGTAGTTTTATTCATTCCGTTATAGTTGCGGCAATTACTAGTCAGATATAGATAGCATGAGTCATCTTGATATTATAAACAGTGGGCAGTTTTAGCTAACCATTCCGTTGTAGTTGCAATACTTACTAGTCAGATACAATGGTAACAGGTGACAACCCAAATCCAGCAGTTGTTGGCACTTTTATTTAGCCATTCCATTATAGTAAAGTTGATTACTAGTCATTATAAAGTCAAATTTATAGCACTACTTTAGTTATAGTTGTCTATGATCGAGATACTGTGCTCCAAGTCGTCCATAACCGCGGACACGGCTTTCAGAAAGTTTTACCCTGCAGGGGGCACAAATAGCAACACACGCACGATCAACCTCGAGAAAAAACAAATGAAAACCCAATGAGGCATCACGATAGAACATTCGCAAGATTCATATTTGATTTCAGGGGGCCACCCCACCAAGCTACCCGTGATGAAGTTGGCCGGCTCCGAGACGGACCCAGAGGTTTGTGCCAATGGCTGTAAACGACTGGGAACCCGAAAGTGTGACTGGACATGTCAATACCGTGAAAACATTCCACATTTGTTCCTAAACAGTACAGGCGCTCCACGCGCAATCGTAAATAAAGCAGTAAAGCATGGCATAAGTACAGGATAGTAATAAAGCCCCAAACTACTTTGTGGACCCAAGGAATTAAATATGACTCAAGCTAGGGTTAGGGGGATTCATGGTCCCACATGCGGATAGTGCGAATATTCAAAGAACATGTATCAAGTACTCGGGGTCCTACGGGACACAAGTGGACAGTTAAAAGCCAAATAACATCTATTGCCCACCTGTGCCTCTGCATTATTTACCTACTTCAATTTTAGTTAATAAACGGTAATTAAATCCATGATCATCTCCAACATTAAATATGCGGCATTACTCCAACAACTGTGGAAGACCGACGACGCGACACATCACCTGCGCAAGCAACTACGACTCGCAAGGCCGACTATCTACCAAACAACGGGTAATAGGATGTGTCCATGGCAATATAAGGGCTACAGGGAAGTATAACAGGATACGGAATCTATAGCATCGCAACACAGATAGCAATAGATCAACAGGAGGGAATAAATACTATAAAAGTAAGATAGGTAGAAAGGGGAGAATGCTCGCCTAGAAAACACTGCCAAAGATTCATCCGAAGATCGGGTCGACACTCGCGTCAACTCATCGGCCTAATCCGTGAAGAAGCAAAGCACTAGAAGAAACACCGGATGCACTATTTAATACTACGGCAGAAGATCGGACATGATGCATGTATAATGGATGACATGGCAAGGATACGATGCAATTAGGCAATATTAAGCGGAACCTGTTGGGAATATGCCCTAGAGGCAATCACGTATGATGATATTTCCCATTGTATTCATAAAGATATTAGTCCTTGTATAAACATCTGATGTGTATCATTGAATATGTGATTCGGTTGTGGAACTATGCATTCATGTTGTTTGTACTAAATATCCTTGGTCATTGAGGTTGTGCTGGACACACAACTTAGACCAATGTGAAAGTTGGCTTGATGACTCGGTTCCACTTATCATGGGCATGGAGATGCTATTTCAACTTACACAGACTCGGCTAAAGAGTTTAGCGAGTCGGATTGACCCATATTGAGGTACAACGAACTAGCTGTCATTTGTATATCTCAATCAATGTAATCCTTAGACCTGAGGTTGTTGCATAGTCCGAGTTGAGGAACACCGACTTAGGTTCTGTCAAACGCGGATCCGTAACTGGTCAGTTATAAAGGCAGAGTTCGGGTCGACTGAGAATCAAGCTGTGTGATGTGAATAACCAAGATGGGATTTTGCCCCTCCACTCGGAGAGATATTCTCTGGGCCCTCTCGTGAGATATGATTCGGAAAGCATGGCCATGCACGACTCGGTTAAGTGTTAACCGAGGCGATCGACTAAGAGTTAGTTGGGTGAATCACTTATCTCGGATCGAGAAGAGAGTCGGACTATTTAAGGGATGACATATATTCGCCTATAGTCTGACAAGGTATATCGTGAGGCAAAAGGGACTCGGACGTAAGTCGCATTGGAAAGGCAAGTCGTCATGACTCTTTGGTACTTGGGAGTCGGCACGTTCTGCTAGGAGCCGCTACCGACTGATCGATTGTGAGTCGGACTCCAATCGTGTCCAAGTAGCCATGAGCCTGCGGGGTCACACACTTAAGAGCGGGAGCAAGTTCGGATTGGATCTGAACATGTAATCTGGTTGGGTTGGACCTAAACCTGATTAGGACTGAGTTAGTGAGTTGGACTCACGGTGACTAGTGTTATATGGGCTTTAGTGAATGGGTCGCATGAGCAGAGCCCACGTTCACTCCCTATATATAGTGGAGCACCTTAACCCAAAAAGGTTAATCGTTGTTCGGTTAGGTCATTCCATGTGTTGGAAACCCTAGCTCCACAGCAGTCCAGCCGTCGTTACGAACCTACCAGTTCGCCGCCGGCGCTCCTCCTTGTACGTGTGGATACCAGCAGAGGTGCTATGCGATCAGCACCAGGACGATCGGATCGTGAGGACTGCACTGCATCAACTGATGCGCTTCATCAGTAATCCGCAACTGCGCGTCTAGTGGTAAACCTCGTGGCCTTCTACCTCAGCTAGATCTTGGGATCACCACGTTAGAGGAAAAAGTTTTGTTTTATCTCTGCGTGGCCCAACAGTGGTATCAGAGCGATCTGGTTTTAGGCTCGAGATCTCGCATATGTGATATGCGGTAGGATGTAGATGAGATCTATGTGCTGTTTGGTGGTCAATCTATGAGATAGATCAGTTTTGTACGAGGTTGATTGGATCAACTGTACTCGGGGAATGGTAGATCTGATTTCCGTGATCATACTGCTGAGGTCGTGGAACGACATACCCCTACCGGTCGGCTTGCGCCATCGGGGTAGACTGTGACACGTAAATCCAGAAGCGGTGATCGAAGATCAAAGAGTTTAATCGAATCGAAATGATGGTCGGAATCCATGTTCGGATCGTAGATGAGATCTACGTTTTCGGAAAAATCGTCGGGCGCTGCCCCTTCGATCCCCGCCCGCTATCCGGCTAGAGGGACCGCCGGCTTCGCCCTGTCGTAGCGCCTTAGATGTCGTTGCGAGTTTCACAACACCGGTAGATATTGTATTTATGCATAACTTGTTTTTGCAGGAAGTTGTGAATGGTATGGTTCATGTGCATGCGATGTATGTGTGTAATCCATACGTGATCTGCGAATCACGGGTTTTTGTCAGCCGGCTGGAGCCTAGGTGCTGTCATTTTATTGTATAACAACATGCGTGTCAGATTCTCTATGTAATTTACTTTACTAAGCTAGTGTAGCTGTTTGGAGAACCCGGAAGGCATGCAAGGCGTTGTACATGTCGGCGACATGTAGTAAGACGGCAAGTGACAAGAGTTGGCATGGGTCGGATTACAGGCTTTGTGGAGATGGAGATCGCCATGAAGAGAGCCATACCATTTCACATTATAATTGCTCTATTTTGTGTTATTGTTATGTCTCAGTTTTACCTCTATTAGATAGTCGGTAAAATTTAATCCCTCAAAGAAGGTCTAGTCGGTTTTCCCGCCAGTGTTTGCACCATCACAAGTCGGACATTTTTGGTAGTGGGCTCATAAAATTGAGGTGCTTCCAATTCTTTCCGACTAGGTGGGTTCGAGTCGGACTCTTACTGCAGAAACACTCGGTAAGCTAGACGGGTCTATCACAACGGTTGTGGGACTCGGGGAAAAGTCGGATGGGAGCCGGGGCATGTGATGCCACCCGTCCAACAGGAGTCGCATGAGATGCGATTGACAAGGAGTTCTCAACCTAGATCACTTGGCGGCTAGCGGTGATGCTAAAGCTCACTAGCCGACTTGCTTATTTAGGATCCTGAATCACTAAGCAACCATCGGAGGGGTGTTGGTTCTAGTGGGAGCATAAAATATTAAAATGTTTAATATGCTTGCTCTTTTATGAATACATGTCTTAAGTGTTTTGCATATTTTCTATTGTAGATCATGGCACCAAGTAGCAGTCACTCTCAGATATCCAGTTTTGCGTTGAGAACCATTCTTGAGAAAGATAAACTGAACGACACTAATTTTACCAACTGGTATCGAAATCTGAGAATTGTTCTCAAACAAGAAAAGAAGGACCATGTACTAGACAACCCACTTCCAGATGAGCCGAATGAGAATGCGACTGTCGCAGCCACCAATGCCTACCGTCGGGCTAAGGATGAGTCCACGGATATTAGCTGTCTTATGCTTGCTCACATGGAACCGGACTTGCAAAAGCAGTTCGAGCATGTTGAGGCCTACGATATGATTGAAAGCCTCAAAAGTATGTTCCAGGCTCAGGCGAAGACTGAGAGGTATCAAGTCTCTCAGGCTTTGCTGAGTTGCAACCTTAAGGATGGTGATCCACTGAGTCCGCATGTGATCAAAATGGTTGGTTACGTACAGTCTTTGGAGAGGCTTGGCTACCCCATTAGCGAAGAGTTCGCTACGGATATAATTCTGAACTCTCTTCCTAGTGCATATGGGCAGTTCATTTCGAACTACCACATGCATGGTATGGATAAGAAGCTCACTGAATTGCATGGGATGCTCAAGCAGGCAGAGGCGGATCTCAAGAAGGGCACCAGTCAAGTGTTGATGGTGCAGAATAAGGCTAAGTTCAAGAAGAGTTCTTGGACTAAGAAGAAGGCTAAGTCAGGAGGAAAGCAGGCTCAGGACCCGGTCCCAAGCGCTTCCTCAGGGACTAAACCATCTCCTTCAGCCGGATCCACTTGCTTCTACTGCAAGGCGGATGGCCACTGGAAGAGGAACTGCAGCAAGTACTTGGCCGACAAAGCCAAGAGTGGAGGTATGAATTCCGACTTAGGTACACTTGTTTGCAATGTTATAGACATATATCTTGTTGATGCCCCTAATAGTTCTTGGGTATATGATACCGGATCAGTTATTCACATCTACAACTCGTTGCAGGGACTGGTAAGAACTAGGAGCATAGCAAGAGGCGAGGTTGATATTTGAGTCGGCAACAAATCAAGAGTTGCTGCGTTGGAAGTCGGCACGATGCAACTTCATTTACCTTCTGGATTCATTATGGAACTGAATAATTGTTATTATGTTCCAGTGCTCAGTCGAAACATTATTTCTGCTTCATGTTTGATGAGGCAAGGCTATGAGTCGAATATCAAGAATAATGGTTGTTCTTTGTATTTGAATGATATGTTTCACGGCTTTGCACCCGTCCAAGACAAGTTATTTATTTTGAATCTTGATGGTGAGTCAGTTTATAACATAAATGTTAAAAGGTTGAAACCAAATGATCTGAATATGACTTACTTTTGGCACTGTCGGCTTGGTCATATAAGTTGGAAACGCATGAAGAAGCTCCATGATGATGGACTACTAACTTCGTTCGACTTGGAGTCGTTCGAGACATGCGAATCTTGCCTACTCGGCAAAATGACCAAGACACCTTTTGCAAAGAGTTGCGAAAGGGCGTCCGACTTGTTGGGACTAGTACATAGTGATGTATGTGGACCAATGAGCACGACAGCCAGGGGTGGTTATGAGTACTTCATTACCTTCACTGATGATTTGAGTAGGTATGGATATATCTACTTGATGAAACATAAGTCGGAAGCCTTTGAAAAGTTCAAAGAATTCTAGAATGAAGCACAGAATCAACTCGGCAAGAAAATAAAGTTTCTTCGGTCGGACCGAGGAGGCGAGTACATGAGCCATGAGTTTGATGACCATCTGAAAAGTTGTGGAATAGTTCCTCAACTTACTCCGCCAAGAACGCCACAAAGGAATGGTGTTTCGGAAAGGCAGAATCGGACCTTGTTGGACATGGTATGATCAATGATGAGTCGGACAGATCTGCCTTTATCATTTTGGGGTTATTATCTAGAAAGAGTGTTCACACTAAACAGAGTACCATCAAAATCGGTAGAGAAGACACCGCATGAGATGTGGACAGGCGAAAAGCCAAGTTTTTCTTTTCTTAAGATTTGGGGTTGTGAAGCTTTTGTCAAGCGACTCCAGTCGGACAAGCTTACAGCCAAGTCGGATAAGTGTATTTTCGTGGGGTATCTGAGGGAAACCTTGGGTTACTACTTCTACAACCGAGAAGAGGGCAAAGTGTTTGTCGCTCGGAACGGTGTCTTCCTTGAGAAAGAGTTTCTCAGTCGGGGAGTAAGTGGGAGCACGGTGCAGCTCGAAGAAATTCGAGAGGAACCGGCTAGTAGCAAGTTGGCAAAAACCTTGGAGGTTGAGCCAGTCGTGGCAGCTGAGCCGGCAGCAGCACCTGTACTACGAAGATCGGCAAGATTACGAAGTGTTCGTGATGTGTTAATGTTAGACAGTGATGAGCCGGCAAATTATTCGGAAGCGATGGTGGGATCTGATTCTGAGTCATGGCTTGGAGCCATGAGATCCGAGTTAAAGTCCATGGATGAAAATCAATTTTGGAACTTGGTTGATCTGCCAGACGGTGCAAGACCCGTCGAGTGCAAATGGGTCTTTAAGAAGAAAACTGATATGGATGGAAATGTTTCAATCTATAAAGCACGCCTTGTCGCGAAGGGGTTCCGAAAAGTTCAAGGAGTTGATTACGACGAGACTTTCTCGCCCGTAGCGATGCTTAAATCAGTTCGGATCATGTTAGCTATAGCAGCCTATTTCGACTATGAGATATGGCAGATGGATGTCAAAACGGCTTTCCTTAACGGAAATTTAACCGAGGACGTGTATATGATACAGCCCGAGGGTTTTGTCGATCCAGCTAATGCTGACAAGGTGTGCAAACTTCAGAAATCCATTTATGGGTTGAAGCAAGCATCTCGGAGTTGGAATATTCGCTTTGATGAGGTAGTCAAATCGTTTGGCTTCATCAAGAGTGATCATGATTCTTGTTTGTACAAGAAATTTAGTGGGAACAAAGTAAATTTTCTAATCTTATATGTGGATGACATATTACTGATTGGAAATGATGTCCAGATGTTGCAAGAAACCAAGGAATCATTGGAAAGGAGTTTCTCAATGAAAGACTTGGGTGAGGCAACATACATCCTCGGAATCCGGATCTATAGAGATAGATCAAGGAGGCTCATTGGATTGAGTCAGAGTACTTATTTGGACAAAGTGTTAAAGAAGTTCAAGATGGAATCGTCTAAGAAGGGGTTCTTACCGATGTCCCATGGTGTAAAACTTAGCAAGACTCAGTGTCCTTCGACAACTGATGAGCGAAGTCGAATGAGTGCGATTCCATATGCTTCTGCGGTCGGATCCATCATGTATGCCATGATTTGTACTAGGCCGGATGTTTCCTATGCTCTAAGTATTGTGAGCAGATACCAGGCTGATCCTGGAGAGATCCACTGGACAGCGGCTAAAAATATCCTGAAGTACTTGAGAAGGACTAAGGATATGTTCTTGGTTTATGGTGGTGAAGATGAACTCAGTGTAAAGGGTTACACGGATGCGAGTTATCTTACCGACTCTGATGATTCTCGTTCACAATCCGGATACGTGTTTATTATAAACGGAGGTGCTGTGAGCTGGAAGAGTTCCAAGCAAGAGACTATGTCTGCGTCTACAACAGAGGCCGAGTATATTGCCGCCTCGGAGGCAGCAAAGGAAGCTATTTGGATGAGGAATTTCCTCATGGATCTTGGTGTGGTTCAGGGCTCGTCCAATCTGTTAGACGTGTATTGTGATAACAATGGTGCTATTGCACAAGCCAAGGAACCTAGACAACACAAGAAAAACAAGCACATACTCCTGCGGTACCACCTGATTCGCCAGTTCGTGGATCAGGGTGATATCAAGTTATGCAAGGTACACACGGATGCAAATATTGCGGATCCGTTGACAAAGTCGTTACCACAGCCGAAGCATGAGGCGCACCTGAGAGCCATGGGCATTTGATGCTTAGACATGTGATGTCGGAAGATTGACTCTAGTGCAAGTGGGAGACTGTTGAGAATATGCCCTAGAGGCAATCATGTATGATGATATTTCCCATTGTATTCATAAAGATATTAGTCCTTGTATAAACATCTGATGTGTATCATTGAATATGTGATTCGGTTGTGGAACTATGCATTCATGTTGTTTGTACTAAATATCCTTGGTCATTGAGGTTGTGCTGGACACACAACTTAGACCAATGTGAAAGTTGGCTTGATGACTCGGTTCCACTTGTCATGGGCATGGATATGCTATTCCAACTTACACAGACTTGGCTAAAGAGTTTAGCGAGTCGGATTGACCCATATTGAGGTACAACGAACTAGCTGTCATTTGTATATCTCAATCAATGTAATCCTTAGACCTGAGGTTGTTGCATAGTCCGAGTTGAGGATCACCGACTTAGGTTAGTCAAACGCTGATCCGTAACTGGTCAGTTATAATGGCAGATTTCGGGTCGACTGAGAATCAAGCTGTGTGATGTGAATAACCAAGATGGGATTTTTCCCCTCCACTCGGAGAGATATTCTCTGGGCCCTCTCGTGAGATATGATTCGGAAAGCATGGCCATGCACGACTCGGTTAAGTGTTAACCGAGGCGATCGACTAAGAGTTAGTTGGGTGAATCACTTATCTCGGATCGAGAAGAGAGTCGGACTATTTAAGGGATGACATATATTCGCCTATAGTCTGACAAGGTATATCGTGAGGCAAAAGGGACTCGGACGTAAGTCGCATTGGAAAGGCAAGTCATCATGACTCTTTGGTACTTGGGAGTCGGCACGTTCTGCTAGGAGCCGCTAGCGACTGATCGATTGTGAGTCGGACTCCAATCGTGTCCAAGTAGCCATGAGCCTGCGGGGTCACACACTTAAGAGCGGGAGCAAGTTCGGATTGGATATGAACATGTAATCTGGTTGGGTTGGACCTAAACCTGATTAGGGCTGAGTTAGTGAGTTGGACTCACGGTGACTAGTGTTATATGGGCTTTAGTGAATGGGTCGCGCGAGCAGAGCCCACGTTCACTCCCTATATATAGTGGAGCACCTTAACCCAAAAAGGTTAATCGTTGTTCGGTTAGGTCATTCCATGTGTTGGAAACCCTAGCTCCACAGCAGTCCAGCCATCGTTATGAACCTAGCAGTTCGCCGCCGGCGCTCCTCCTTGTACGTGTGGATACCAGCAGAGGTGTTGTGCGATCAGCACCAGGACGATCGGATCGTGAGGACTGCACTGCATCAACTGACGCGCTTCATCAGTAATCCGCAACTGCGCGTCTAGTGGTAAACCTTGTGGCCTTCTACCTCAGCTAGATCTTGGGATCACCACGTTAGAGGAAAAAGTTTTGTTTTATCTCTGCGTGGCCCAACAGAACCGGGGCTCCGACAATTATTTATAAGGTTCATATTGTTTAGCTACCCCGCAATTTAAATGTTGTCTTAACAAGGAAAAGCATGGCATCGGTTCACTACGCAAATTTAAATGGGTCCAATATAAGACTAGAAAAGCCCGTATATGGTCCACATATTTAATTATGAGGTGAATCGGCATAAGGCCCCCAAACCAATATGTATGCGACATGGACAATTTAATATGCACAAGTATATGTCATTTATAAAAATAAGGGCTCGAAAAAGGGTCACACATTAAGGAGTTCGAACGATCCTGGGGCTCGGGGAGGCTCGGGGGATCGGGAAGGCGACCTTGGAGCTCGGGTTCGGCGGTATCGGT
Source organism: Avena sativa (assembly GCA_916181665.1). Taxonomy (NCBI): domain Eukaryota; kingdom Viridiplantae; phylum Streptophyta; class Magnoliopsida; order Poales; family Poaceae; genus Avena; species Avena sativa. The sequence goes on from OV702283.1 coordinate 313,072,771, forward strand.
CTTCGGACCCCGTGAGCGGGGCATCGGATTCGCATCTGTGAAGAAGATCTTGGCGACGGCTCCAATGAGCTTAGTCAACTCCTTGTTCTTGTCCGCTCCGAGGAGGTAGCCGAGATTGTCCCATCTTATTTGTCGGTGATAAACATGGACGACGTCGGTTCCGCGAGTTCCGTGTAGGAGACCTTGAATTCGCAAGGGTTACTTCGAGTGGCATCTCGGTGGTTCCTGTAACTTGCCGTCGGGGACAAGCCGACAACAGAACACGTTGACGGCCTACTAGCTTCACTGAACTCCAGGGAGGTGTCAACTCTTCCAGACCAAAACACAAACACCTATGAGGCACAGTGCGACCGAAGAAAGGCGATGGCGTGGGTGAGGAGGGTGCTGGCGGTAAGAGCCACGAGGCAACCGTTGGCTGCCATACGAGGTGGCACGGCACAACATGGACGCTGCAGGTCGAGGACGAACACCAGCGAGGAGGAAGGCCGTGGTAGGACGTGCAGGGTCCAAGGACGAGGCCACTGGAAGCAGAGGTCCTGGTCAGGGGACCCAGGGTCGACGACAAGAAGGGGACGGGCCCTTGGCGACAGGCCGACTAGAGAGGGCGCCGATCTTGTGGTGGTGAGCAGAGGTGGCGGCCAGGCGACGCGGTCATGGGCGGTGTAGGCAAGGACGGCAAGCCACACGAGCAGGGGAGGAGGTGGTAGAGGGAGGCGGCGCACTTCGCCAAGTGGTCGAGGCCGGCATGGGCCTCTAGTGGCAGAGGAAGGGGCCGTGCGCGGAGAGGAGAGCCGGTAGGAGGCGGGGGAGACATGGGCGAGGGGAGGGCCCGGTCGGCGGCAGCATTGGAAGAAGCAGAGGTCCACGGGGCCAGAGGTGGAGGGGGTCACGAGCGAAGGCAGCAGAGGGTGGTCGCGAGAGCGTCGGGGAGGGGAACCAGCAACGACGGTGCTCTAGGGTTGCTGGCTAGGGAGAGGGGAACGAACTGGAGGTGGGAGTGGTTTGCGTGGAGGAGACGCGGAGGTAGGGCTGGGTGCGAGAGAAACGTGGGGAGGCCGGGTCGGGGCAGGAAATCGCGAACGGGGTCCCTTGAGAGGATGTTGGGCGTGTGGGTGTTTGGTGGGTGGCGGCTGAGAGGATGTAGGGGGAGCGTGCGAGTGGGTCCCGGGGTGGGACCTGGGATGCATACGGCTTGCGGGGTGGCAGTTGCGGGTGCGTCGATCACGATGGGGTGGTTTCGCGTAGGCTGGTTGGTGCCTGGCGGCGGTAGGGAGGGAAGTGGAGTGAGGTTAGGGTTAGGGTTTGAGAAGGGTAGTTCTAGGGTTTGACTAGGGTTAGGTTAGGGTAGTAGGTGGTCTGGCCGGTTGGGCTTTTGGGCCGGCCGGCTGGACCGCCTCCCCATAAAAAATAGTTTTGTTATTTCTTTTGTTTTAAAATAAACTTTTGTAAACAGTAGATAAATAAAAGATCCGGCTGGACCAACGGTTCTGGTTTGAACAAGGAGGGGAGGATATTAATATAGAAAACAAAGTAGGTCTTTTAGCAAAATAGTTTTAGTCGATTAGATGCATGCTGATGTCATGATGATGCATAGAGACAAGACATGCGATTTTCTAGTAGTGGTTTTAGCCGGGGTGCTACAATTCGACACCATTAACAATGGATCTCGCCCTCGAGATCCGCCTCATGGTACGGGGAAGAAGGCCGACAATCTGAATCTTCTCGCTTAGTGTAGATCCTCGCGACACCACTAACAAGGGTTCTTTCTCCATCTTGAAATCAACGACACCACCAACAAAGGTCGTTGCTCACGTTCGTCGAGGGAACACTCCGGATAAACAATAGAGGAGTTAAAGGTAAGGCCATCTCTAACTTCCATGGAAGGAGTAAGAATTGCATCAATCCACCATTCAGTGTACAAAAGCGAATGATAAGAGTAGTGGTATGGTCGTGACTCCATCCCGCACTCGAAGCATTACATTGTACACGAATAGAACAATCATGCAACCAACTCTCGGATTTCAGATTAAAGATCTCGACAAGCGAGGTTCGGAAAACTTCAGATACAAAAGAGTGATGTAGGCTCTTCATCGGATCGGATTGTAGATGATGTCGTCGTGTTGGAAAACACCGGAAGATATAAAGAAAAAATTTAGTGAATTTTGGCCCACTGAAAGGTACAACAGATGAAAGATTCATTAGATAGCATGAAGGCCGCATGTTGAAGCACCGTTACAAGAGGATGGAAGCGAAACCCTGAAGGTACGACGAAAATCCAACCACGAGAAATCCTGGACTTGAAGAAAAGATAAGAGAGCAGATTCAAAACACGCCTAGATAAGGGGAGAATAACAGAGGGGTAAGAAGTAAAAGCAGACCTAATCAGATCTATCCAACCAATTTTTCCAAAATAGTTTTGACACTCTACGACGTCCGTTAGCTAGGTTATCCTACAGGCTGGACCAGTGAGGTATCGTAACTGCTGAGCTCTGATACCACTCTGTAACACCCTCGGGATCGGCCCTATGCAAGTCTTAGCGTCTTCCACCAAACCCGCATAGAAACGATTCAAAGGTGCCCACCAAGCACTTTTGTGCGGGTGGAAAACGAAGTAATACCATTACACAATAGTCCACAATGGAACCCACAGAACAGATATATACAACAATGACTTAAGGAGTCAAGAATACAGATATACAATGCAAAGATCCAAATCGCCTTTAAAACGGTACAGCGTCCGAGTACAGACAAGATGCAAATTGAGCTAAGAGCCCTGAAGAATAACCAATGGCGTCCACAACCCTGCCCAGGCCAAGCCGAAAGGGTAACCCTGCTAACGACGTCGATATCAAAACCTTCTTAAACAAAAGGGGTGCCGACAAAGGGCAAAGGAAAAAGAGAGCGGTCAGTACTGAGGCCAGTACACAATGAGACTAGAATTCGGCGGTCCTCGCCTACATAGGTATGGTGGACTGAGGCGGCAACGCAGCATGCACTGAACACCCTATAGAGACTCAATACAACTGGCGACTATCAGATAGGGGTAAGAAAGACCTATTCGGATCCAACCTGAAACTATCACCAAGCATACCCTTCCTGGTATTTCCCCCTCGATACCAAACAAGGAAGTCAACCGAGGAACTCACACAGTTGGTAGTTTTATTCATTTCATTATAGTTGCGGCAATTACTAGTCATATATAGATAGCATGAGTCATCCTGATATTATAAACAGTGGGCAGTTTTAGTTAACCATTCCGTTGTAGTTGCAATACTTACTAGTCAGATACAATGGTAACAGGTGACAACCCAAATCCAGCAGTTGTTGGCACTTTTATTTAGCCATTCCATTATAGTGAAGTTGATTACTAGTCATTATAAAGTCAAATTTATAGCACTACTTTAGTTATAGTTGTCTATGATCGAGATATTGTGCTCCAAGTCGTCCATAACCGCGGACACGGCTTTCAGAAATTTTTACCCTGCAGGGGGGCACAAATAGCAACACACGCACGATCAACCTCGAGAAAAACCAAATGAAAACCCACGAGGCATCACGACAGAACATTCGCAAGATTCATATTTGATTTCAGGGGGCCACCCCACCAAGCTACCCACGACGAAGTTGGCCGGCTCCGAGACGAACCCAGAGGTTTGTGCCAATGGCTGTAAACGACTGGGAACCCGAAAGTGTGACTGGACATGTCAATACCGTGAAAACATTCCACAATTGTTCCTAAACAGTACAGGCGCTCCACGCGTAATCGTAAATAAACCAGTAAAGCATGGCATAAGTACAGGATAGTAATAAAGCCCCAAACTACTTTGTGGCCCCAAGGAATTAAATATGACTCAAGCTAGGGTTAGGGGGATTCATGGTCCCACATGCGGATAGTGCGAATATTCAAATAACAGGTATCAAGTACTCGGGGTCCTACGGGACACAAGTGGACGGTTAAAAACCAAATAACATCTATTGCCCACCTGTGCCTCTGCATTATTTACCTACTTCAATTTTAGTTATTAAACGGTAATTAAAGCCATGATCATCTCCAACATTAAATATGCGGTATTACTCCAACAACTGTGGAAGACCGACAACACGACACATCACCTGCGCAAGCAACTACGACTCGCAAGGCCGACTATCTACCAAACAACGGGTAATAGGATGTGTCCATGGCAATATAAGGGCTGCAGGGAAGTATAACGGGGTACGGAATCTATAGCATCGCAACATAGATAGCAATAGATCAACAGGAGGGAATAAATACTATAAAATTAAGATAGGTAGAAAGAGGGAGAATGCTCGCCTATAAAACATTGCCGAAGATTCATCCAAAGATCGGGTCGACACTCGCATCAACTCATCGGCCTAATCCGTGAAGAAGCAAAGCACTAGAAGAAACACCGGATGCACTATTTAATACTACGGCAGAAGATCGGACATGATGCATGTATAATGGATGACATGGCAAGGATGCGATGCAATTAGGCAATATTAAGCGGAACCGGGGCCCCAACAATTATTTAGAAGGTTCATATTTTTCAGCTACCCTACAATTTAAATGTTGTCTTAACAATGAGAAGCATGGCATCGGTTCACTATGCAAATTTAAATGGGGCCAATATAAGGCTAGAAAAGCCCGTATATGGTCCACATATTTAATTATGAGGTGAATCGGCATAAGGCCCCCAAACCAATATGTATGCGACATGGACAATTTAATATGCACTAGTATATGTCATTTATAGAAAAGGGTCACACATTAAGGATTACGGACGATCTTGGGGCTCGGGGAGGCTCGGGGGATCGGGAAGGCGACCTTGGAGCTCGGGTTCGGCGGTATCGGTCTTCGGACCCCATGAACGGGGCATCGGATCCGCATCTGTGAAGAAGATCTTGGCGACGGCTCCAATGAGCTTGGTCAACTCCTTGTTCTTGTCCGCTCCGAGGAGGTAGCCGATATTGTCCCATATTATTTGTCGGTGATAAACATGGACGACGTCGGTTCCGCGAGTTCCGTGTAGGAGACCTTGAATTGGCAAGGGTTACTTCGAGTGGCATCTCGGTGGTTCCTGTAACTTGCCGTCGGGGACAAGCCGACAACGGAACACGTTGACGGCCTACTAGCTTCACTGAACTCCAGGGAGGTGTCAACTCTTCCAGACCAAGACACAAACATCCGCGAGGCACAACGCGACCGAAGAAAGGCGATGGCGTGCGTGAGGCGGGTGCTGGCGGTAAGAGCCACGAGGCAACAGTTGGCTGCCATACGAGGTGGCACGGCACAACATGGGACGCTGCAGGTCGAGGACGGACACCAGGGAGGAGGAAGGCCGGGGCAAGACGTGCAGGGTCCAGGGACAAGTCCACTGGCGGTAGAGGTCCTGGCCAGGGGACCCAGGGTCGACGACGAGAAGGGGATGGGCCCTTGGCAACGAGCCGACTAGAGAGGGCGACGATCTTGCGGTGGTGAGCAGAGGTGGTGGCCAGGCGACGCGGTCACGGGCGGTGCAGGAGAGGACGGCAAGCCACACGAGCAGGGGAGGAGGTGGTAGAGGGAGGCGGCGCACGTCGCCGAGAGGTCGAGGCCGGCATGGGCCTCTAGCGGCAGAGGAAGGGGCCGCACGCGGAGAGGAGATCCGGTAGGAGGAGGGGGAGACACGGGCGAGGGGAGGGCCTGGTCAGCGGCAGCGTTGGAAGAAGCAGAGGGCCACAGGGCCAGAGGTGGAGGGGGTCATGAGCGAAGGCAGCAGAGGATGGTCGCGAGAGCGTCGGGGAGGGGAACCAGCGACGGCGGTGCTCTGGGGTTGCTGGCGAGGGAGAGGGGAACGAACGGGAGGTGGGGTGGTTTGCGTGGAGGAGACGCGGAGGTGGGGCCGGGTGCGAGAGAAACATGGGGAGACCGGGTCGGGGCAGGAAATCGCGAACGGGGTCCCTTGCGAGGATGTTGGGCGTGTGGGTGTTTGGTGGGTGGCGGCTGAGAGGATGTGGGGGAGCGTGCGAGTGGGTCCCGGGGTGGGACCTGGGATGTAGACGACTTGCGGGGTGGCAGTTGTGGGCGCGTCGATCACGATGGGGTGGTTCCGCGCAGGCTGGTTGGTGCCTAGCGGCGGCAGGGAGGGAAGTGGGGCGAGGTTAGGGTTAGGGTTTGAGAAGGGTAGGTCTAGGTTTTGACTAGGGTTAGGTTTGGGTAGTAGGTGGTCTGGCCGGTTGGGCTTTTGGGCCGGCCGGCTGGACTGCCTCCCCAAAAAAATAGTTTTGTTATTTCTTTTGTTTTAAAATAAACTTTTGTAAACAGTTTTAGATAAATAAAAGATCCGGCTGGACCGACGATTTTGGTTTGAACAAGGAGGGGAGGATATTAATATAGAAAACAAAGTAGGTCTTTTAGCAAAATAGTTTTAGTCAATTAGATGCATGCTGATGTCATGATGATGCATAGAGACAAGACATGCGATTTTCTAGTAGTGGTTTTAGCCGGGGTGCTACAATGTTCACGTTCCTTGACGAGTCTATTAAAAATTAGGTCATTTGCCCCATCAAGCCCTTCAAGTTTTAGTTCAAGAGACATCCTAGTCTCTTGTTCTTCTTCTAGAGCATTATTTAGAGCTTCTACCTTAATCATATGCTCTCTCCCTAGTTTGCATCTCTCATCAAGAAGAACTTGTGTGTGAGCAAGTTGATCTAGGAGGTCCACAAAATGTCTCGTGTGTTCCCCTTGCAAGTTATTCATGAACTCATCAAAAGCAACTAATTCCTTTTTAACCTCAAGAGATATCTCATCATCAAATTCATCAACAACCAAGGAGGAGGGGTGTGATGATGATAATACCTCCGTTCCTCTTGCCATAAGGCAAGTGACATTCTTGTTGGAGATATTCTCATTTGGGGAGTCGAAGAGGGAGAATGTGGGGGTAGAAGTAGTGGCAAGATCAGCCACACCACTTGATGTTTCCTCTTCATCATCTTCATTGTCGGAGGAGAATTCTTCATGAGTGATCAAGACAATTTCACCCAACTTCTTGTTGGTGGGATTCTTCTTGATGAAGGGTTTCTTGAAAGGGGCTTTGGAGGTTTTCTTCAACACAAATTTACCTCATGATCTTCTCTTTTCTCATAGGGACAACCCGCCACAAAGTGATAGCGGTCACCACAATTGAAGCAAGTTCTCAATTTAGTGACATTGTCTCTTCTCCCATTTGGGTTGCTTCTTCGTTGCATTTCCATCTTGGCCTTGGCGGGATCTTTCCAAAAAAAAATAGCATAGAAGGCCATATATTCACCATGAGCAAACTTGATATCATCGGGATGGCTCATAGATAAGCCTTCATAACTTTCATCTTCATCCACATACTCCACAACTTTGTCCTTTAAGGCAAGGTTGACACAATTGCTCATTCCAAGGGCTCGAGCAGGGGAATCTTTGGCATTCTTGGCGGCAACCTTGAAAGAGGTCATCTCTTGCATAACTTCATTGGAGGTCATAAGATGGTAATTGTGTCTTCCTTGTAGGCTCTTCAAGTCAGTGGGCTCAAAGGGCAAAAGTGCACTCACATATTTCCTTTTTATCCAAGCATCATCCACATGTGAGGCACTCACATTCCTAAAGGTAGTGGCAGTGGACTTGAACCTTCGATACATGTCTTCATGATCTTCACCATCCTTCATATAGAAGCCTTCGGCTTCATTGCTTAGTGCATCATACCGGTTCCTTCTCATGCTCTCATTTCCAACATATAACTCTGTGAGAGCATCCCAATCTTCCTTGGCGATGTTGAGGTGTTCAATGTGAGGGTAATCATTTGTACCCAATCCTTGTTGAATCATGTGCAAAGCGGTGACATTGAGTCGACTATTGACAACTTCTCTTATTGTCAAGTTGGCTGGATCCACAATACAGAGTCCTTCTTCAATGATATTCCATAACTCAATACAAGAGTTGTGCACATGAGATTTCATTAGTGATTGCCATAGAGCAAAAGTAGATGCATGAAGCTTAGGTGGGTCTCCTCTATTGTTTATATGAGGGTGAGGAATTGGAGGGTCGGGAGAGTACCATCCTTGAGCCTCATGGTGCTCTCCCTTTCCACCATCCTTTTTGGTGGAGGGATTAGCGTTTTCATTTTCCTCCACCAACACACAACTGCGAGTGATGATGAGGCATTCACCTTTGCGGGTGGTGGTAGTCCCTCTTGAGGTGAGGGAGGAGATGAGGCTTTAACAAATTGCTCGAACAGATCATGCAATTATTTGATCTTGTTGCCCAAGGTGGAGCTCAAGTTTGTTTCCAAATTCTTGAGTTCCGCCATGAACACCGTGGTACTAGCATCATCCCCTACCTCATCCCCTTTGCTACCCATTTACTCTTAGGCGGTAAAGCCCGAATAAAGATCCGAGGCTCTGATACCAATTGAAAGGATCATATGGGCACCTATAGGGAGGTGAATAGGTTCTACTTCAAATTTTACTCTTTTTCAAATTAGGGTTTGACACAAGAGGTAAATTCTCTATATTATGCAAATAAGGTGAATTTACCTATATGTCAATCTAGCACATACACTAAGCAAGAACAAGATAAGTAAAGTGCGGTAAAGGATAGAAGTAACCAAAGTTAAGCACACGGAGACACAAGGGTTTGTTTCTCGTAGTTCCTTCCTTTTAATGGGAAGTACGTCTACATTTGGAGAGGGGGTGGTTTCAAACCACCAACGCCACGAGAGGCCTCCCTTGTTCTCCGATGAACCTCACCCCAAAGGGTTCGATTCACCTCTTCCACTATAACGGCAACCTTCGAGGTGGAAGCCGGCACCTTTACAACAAGTTCGAGGCACACATCCACAATGTAATTCGAGGCTCCCAAATACAAACAAGCTATCAAACAATCAAAGACAATCTTGTAAGAACCAAATTAAAATCTAGGGTTTCCAAAGAAACACTAAAGCAAGGGGCCCTCAAGTGAATGAGGGGGAAATGAAGATCTCTCTTGGTGAAGCTATAGATCAAGGCCTCCTCCTTCGATTATCCAAAGATCAATGACTTTGGATGGTTGGAAGAAGAGATCTTGTTGATTTGGTGGCTCAAATGGTGCTGGAGTTCATGAGTGGGTCGATCAGCTGGAGGAAGGGGATAAGGTACCCTATTTATAGGCCACCACTCACTGAACCGTTTTCTGACCATTGGGTGACTTATCAGACCGAAGACTCCGGACCGCAGACCAGAGACTCCGGTCTACACCGGAGACTCCGGCCAATCTCCGGACCAAGCTCCGGACCACCATACAGACTGTCCCAGTGGTCCTAGGAAAATCTCCTCCGGATACTCTTCAAAGATACCGGTCCCTGTGCACTAGAGACTCCAATCTAGCCACACCGGAGACTCCGGTCTAAGTACTTGGACCGGAGACTCCGGACTGTCTCTGGTTGATCTCTGGACCCTCATGCAGTATGACCTGTGCTGATTTCTGGAGCCCCCTCCGGAGATTCCTAGGGAAACTCCGGTCCAGTCAGACCAGAGACTCCGGTCTGGAGTTCCTAGAAACCTGCATATTTTGCAGGGACAATTCCGCAGGCCAAGGTCCTTTTCACTTTTCATTATATCAACCTTTATACATTAGCATACTGTAAAATGATCTATGAGTTGTTAAGGAACACCAAAATGGATTAAGACAGTAAATGTCCTTTCAGGTGTGGTGGTGGTGCAGGAGGAGGAGGGATTTCCGTAGGGCTTCGCCTAAGCCTGGAGAAGGACGATGGACGAGAGAGAAGAGAGGGGCGGCTAGGGTTAGGCGCCAATGTACAAGGGTTAGGCGCCAATGGAAAAGGGTGTGTGTGGGGGGGGTGCGCCCCACCCCTCATTATATAGGTGGGGCCAGTCGGCCAAGGGTTCCCAGCCCAGGTCGTGTCCCTCTCCCCCAACTCGGCCACCAAGGGAAGAGCTTGAAAACTTTTCCACCAAGTCTTACTTCTTACCAAAAACTAGAGTTTGACTTTTCGAACTAGAATTTGACTATTCAAACTAGGGTTTGACCCTTTTACTAGTCTTGGCCGAATTGGCTCTTTCGGTTTGGTGCGACTGGACCATAGGGAATGCCACTGCCCAAGTGACCCCCTCCCGGGGTGGTGGAACCACTGGTTGTCCCTCTAGAACATTCTAGACATATCCGGTCAAAACACCAAAACTTTTTCTGAACCCCGGAAAACCAATTTCCTTGTATGAATCCTATTCTTCGGACCATTCTGGATCTCCTCGGGATGTCCTGGATCCAATCCGAGACTCCGAACAACATTCGGTCTTCAACTCATATTCCATATCTACTTAAACAACATCGAATCCTTAAGTGTGTCTCCCTACGGTTTCTGAACTATTTAGACATGATCGAGACACCTCTCCGATCAATAACCAATAGAGGGATCTGTCAATCCATATGGCTCCCACATATTTCAACGGTGAATTCGTGATTGAATGAACCATTTACATACGATACCAATTCCATTTGTTGCGTGATACTTTATTTATCCGAGGTTCGATCGTCGGTATCTCTTATACCCAGTTTAACCTTGTTACTGATAAGTACTCTTTACTTGTATTGTGATGTGACATCCCCTGCGACCTAGTCACATGCTTGCAAGCCAATTGGATGACACTCCACCGAGAGGGCCCAGAGTATATCTATCTGTCATATGGATGGACAAATCCCACTCTTGATCCATGCGCTTCAACGCATACTTTCATAATACCTAATGCCACCTTTATAACCACCCAGTTATGGAAGTGGCGTTTGATGTCATCAAAACACTCATCTGGTGATGGTGATTAACATGATATCATGGTCAAAGGATTAGATTACTATGTATCTGAAACCTTGTAGCAAACAAACTCTAAATGACTTGATCTTATGCTATGCTAACTATAGGAGTGTGTCCATCACATCATTATCCTAATGATATGATCTTGTTTTTAATAACATCTAATGTCCATGATCAGGAAACCATGATCATCTATTAATCAACAAGCTAGCTTAACAATAGGCTTACTAGGGACTCTTTTATGTTTATAAAACACACAAGTATTAATGTTTCCTGTTAATACAATTATAGCATGGGATGTAAACATTTATCATAAACACAAAGATATAATAATAACCACTTTATTATTGCCTTTTGGGCATATCTCCAACAAAGTTTTCCTTCCTCAAGGGCTGACTGATTCATGATGGGATCATGATCCTCCATGATATCATTCACGAGGTGAAAACCAAGAGGACGGCGAGGGTCTTCCTGAAATTAGATTTTCAGAAGGCATATGACCACATGGACTGGCGATTCCTGAGACAGGTACTAATCGGGAGGGGCTTTGATGACCATTATTTGTTATGAGCGGCAACACTGCGATCAACATATGGGTCCCTACTTTTGCCCCACCCGTGGAGTGAGACAAGGGGAACCCATCCCCCTGCTGTTTAACTCAGCGGTAGATGCCCTTGCAGAGATCTTAGAGAAAGCTAAGATCGCCGCCACATCACTAGAGTGGTAGGACACCTTATCCCAAGTAGGGGGTAACACATCTACAATATGTTGACGACACAATGATCATGATAGAAGTTTAGGACCGATACATTGCTAATCTGAAGTTCTTACTTCTCTGCTTCCAAGAGATGTTGGGACCAAGGATTAAATTTGACAAGAGCGAGGTGATTGCGGTGGGTTTTCTCCAAAGGATAGCCGACAATCTGAATTGTCGGCTAACATCATTCCCCATCACTTATCTAGGGATGTCGGTTAGGGCTACCAGTATCCTCATTAGGGACCTAGAGCCGCTAGTGGGTTGTGTGAGAGAGAAAGAAGAACCCTGGTGTGGGAAGTTTACCTTGAAAGGTAGCAAGACGATCCTCATCGACTCACGCCTCTTTAGCTTACCTATGTAAATTATGGGGTTGTACTTGCTGCCAGAAGGGGTTCATGATTCCTTCGATAAGGAACTGTCTCGCTTCTTCTGGTAGGACCCCAATGACCACCAAAAATATCATATGGTGAAATGGACAGACATTTGCGCCCCCAAGGAGGTTGGGGGCATAGGTATCTTAGCCTCACACCAATTTAATATGGTGTTGATGCTAAGCTGGGTTTGGCAGATTCTAAAGGGAGAGGGAGGATTATGGATTCAACTCGTAGAAGCTAAATACCTCAGGGGATGGACACTCCTGGAATGTGACGCCGAGACGGCTCACAGTTTTGGCGGTCGGTCCAGGAGATCAAACATGAGATATGACGGGGAGTGAACTTCACCATTGGCAATTGTGAAGGTACACACTTCTGGCTAGATCCATGGCTTGACGGACGTCCGCTGCGAGAATCCTAGGCTCTCCTCTTTGTGATCTATGCAAAATCGACGGCGTCTGTTGCCGAGGTGGCCCGGGAAGGGATGTCGCTCATACCCTTCCCTTGGATCTTTAACCCAGGAGAAGCGGATGTGTGGCAGGATTTGTGAGCTATCTTGCCAACATCTCTCTTCGCGGAGGTGGACTCAGTGTCCTGGAGACTGTCTCATTAGGGACCTTCTCTGTTAGCTCGACATATAGGTCAGTATTTAGAAGGGCCACCTTATCATGGGCCAAACACCTGTGGAAAGCCCCTCTACCACTAAAGATATAGATCTTTGTGTGGCAACTGCTCCACGATCGCCTTCCTTCGAGGGTAGAGCTTCAACTGCGACATGGGCCGAGGGACGGGTTATCTCCATTATGTGCAGTCCCGGAGACCGGATCACACATAATGTTCACATGTCCCGTGGCCCGGTTTCTATGAAACTTGTCTCTTCTGGCTTGTGTTTGCTGCGATGTCCTAAACCATGTGACATTGCAAAATAAAATGATCATCGAAAAAGTCTTTCTTTGGCGTGCTACTGACTAAGTATTCAAATTTTTTGTTTTTTTGCAGTAGTGACACCCGCTTTGTAGGCGCCGGGACAGGGAGAGGCTTGGTGGCATGCTCGCTCGCCTGATCGAGGAGGCTCGTCGCATCTCTCCCCCGTCCACCTGATCCCAAGCCCTAGCTAGGCTGTGGGATCCTCGTTGGTCACACCGTTGTCGTCGAGTGTGTGTTGTACCTCTGATGTTTGGGCTGATGTGTGATGTGGCCCCAGCGTTTATTGTTTCGTGCTGACATACAAGTTCTCCATTTCACAGTAACATAAGTACAACAGTTTACATATCCACTGAATAGTTGAACACATTTTAACGACTTCCACTTAAAATGTCAGCATCCTGCTTCGAGCTCATCAGTCCCAGCCTCCCAGGAACTGATAAAAATCACCTGTATCAAACAATGCCATACTACAATGTGCAGGTGCAATTACAGATGAAGAAAATTTCTTCATTTCATAACTATGACAGAGATCAAAGTGACCTTAGTGAGCTCTGGAACATACATAAATCGAACCACAAATAAGCCACGGACCCATACAACTAACAACATTTTGACAACATTATATACCATAACACATCATAAAAAAAACACGGGAGAACCAAGCAGCCATCGCATCATGATGGCTCCTTCCTAATCCCCTTCCTTTACACAAAGGAGTAGTATATACTTAATACGATTTGGAACACAGACAAGCAAACAAAGAAAAGAAAGCTACCTATGACCACCGTGTTGCCCGATGGAAGGAGAGACTTGAATTGATGAGATCAATCGGCATTGTGCATGGACGAATCAAGGCCCTCGACGCGGCTGCGCACGATGCGGTGGAATACCTCGCGCACCTGCTTCTCCAGTGGCTCGAGTCCTTCCCTCATGGCTGCACATATGGCGGAAAGCTCGGCCGCAGCCTCCCGTAGATCGACCTCCCTGTCCCCGAAGAGAGGAATGGGGGCCGCGTCGATCGCGTCGGCAAGCTTCTGTGTGGCTTTCTCGAGCACATGGATTTCCTTGAGCAGGCCGCAGGAAGAGCGCCTGTCCTTACGCTTCCCTTCCTCGGTTAAGCGTTCTTGCAAGGTAAGGAGAGGCGGCGCCCAGGGGAATGCAGCGCGCGCCGGCGCCACGGGCAGGTGGTGCGCTAGGAGCGCGCTGGACCGGTCCGGGCACGGGACGGCCGTGACGAGAGCCCACGACGCGAAGTGGAGTATGCAGCCCATTGCGTACACCGGCGCCGCAAGCCCTCCTTCGTGCGCGCGCGGTGCGGTCAGGCCGGTCCCGATGGCCTGTAGCTGCCGCGACGCCGACCACGTGCGGGACACGCTCCAGGAGAGGGACCGGAAATGGGATGCGGAAGCGGAGGAGCCGACGACCGCGGCGCCGGCGCGGGAAGGGGACGCGCGCGCTCGGCTGAAGGAGCGGTTTCGGTGGGAGGCGAGGAAGGAGGCGACGCCGCCGCTCGCGGCCGCGGTGGTGTCGTCGACGAGGAGGATGGATAGGTCGGAGATTGCCTTCCGAGAGCGGCGGAGCTGCCCTTCGTGGATCTCCCCGGGTGCGAGAAGCACCGAGGCCGCGATATCTGCCAGGCGCTCGAAGCGGCGCACCTGGTCGACGCCGTCGCGCGCCGCGTTGCAGATGTCGAGCGCCTTCACCGCCCTGTCGTGGAACTCGGAGACAAGCTTCTCCGCGGCAGCCGGAAGCGCCCCACGGCGGCGCGCTTGGGCCACCACCACCCGGAACTCCTCCTGGCAGAGGATGAAGGCGTCCAGGAGCCGGCGGATCCACGCGACGGAGAGGATCTCCTCCACGGATCCCTCGCCCCCCTCCCCGGGCAGCAGGTCGCTGAGGTTGGCCGCCAGGTGGCGCTGGAACTGCTCGAGGTCGGCCTCCTCGCCCGTCGGCATGGTCGCGTGGTCCCGCCGAAGCGAGAGGAGCGAGCCGAAGGAGAAGGGCGACGGGGACGCGGACGTCCCCTGGTAGTCCGTCACCGGCATGGCCTCCGGCGGGGTCGCCGGCCGGAGGCGAAGCGGATCTCGCGCGCGCGGGCGGGTTTAGCGGGCTAGCGGGTGCGGGGCCCGGCGCATCTGTCGCGGTGGATGGAGAAGGAATGTGGGTGACGGGGAGGAGGTGGTGGAGTTTTATACGAAGGCGTGAGATTAGGAGGTTCCCTAGTTAAATTAGGATTGATAATAATTAGTTTATTTTTGGGAGGTAGGGATAGCAGGAGTGCGCTAATCATGAAAGGAGAGAAATTGTTTAGATGATACTACTATACCGTAGTATACTAGTATTTATTTTGAGAATTCTTTTGTGCTTGGAATGTCTTCCGGCGACTCTCACGTTTTTTTGGGTTGCTTTACTTTCAAGTCCTTCATGATGTTGATATTCTTTTACGGTTAGCCTTTGCTTTTTATAGTTTACATGTGTTCTTGCATGGTTTTGTTGTGGTTGTTGCATTTCCTTTCTTAGAAAAATAACTCAACTCTAGGATGACAATGTAAGGGTTCTTCACGCTATTATAGTTTTAGAGGCAATTCAACAAAACTCGTGAAATGCGTAGAGCTTTAGAAATTTCAGATTCACAAATCTCTCAAGATAGAAAGGTTGACGAATGACTATGGTAGAGACAATCGACTAGCGTTCGGTAAGAGAACGCCACATTATAATAAAAGTTGGGAGAAATAGGGAGAAGAGCTTTTTTTGGCCATCACACCTACTTGATGGAAATGTAAAGGGACATAAGTGGAGCACGACGACGGCAAGAAGTAAATGCAAATAGAGAAAAAAAGATAAGTACGCCCTCTTTTTCAAACAAATTAGTCGACAAACTATTTATATTACTCTTCCATAAGTATTCTCTTGTAATCTTAGAGTGCACATAATTAAAAAGAACATATATCTGGTGAGCCTATGTTAAGTGTTAGATCAGATTGTCAGAATATAAGAATTAAGAAACACAACCGAACGACACATATAGGGTGTGTTTGGTAGGGTGCATCACTGTTTCTCGCACTTGACCAGAAGAATAATGGGATGTTTGGTTGCTCAGACAAAAAAGATTCCTTGCATAGCACGAGTTTTAAAGCAGAAAAAAGTTGGCTCTAGAGAAACGCCGATTTTGGGCGTTTTCACGGAGCCAGACTCGCATCCATAAAAAGGGAACGCTGCTTCTCGCCGGGTACAAGTCCGTGGACCTCCACGAGCAGGCATATTCCTTAATCGCTACTACTAATCGTGTTCATTTTCTGTGCTATCACCACCTCTGCTGATTAGGATCGGCGGCCCAGCGCGCGGTGAGCTGGAATGCCTCGGTGACGACGGAGAGGCTGAAGTTTGAGACCTTGAGATTGCTGGCCTCGTCGATGAGGAGGTTCTCTATCTTGAGGTACCGGCAGAGGACCCCGCGGGCGTGAAAGAAGCCGAAGGAGGATATGAGGTGTTGGAAGTATCGGCGCACAGTGTCCTCCTTGAGGCGACGCTTGGAGACGCGGGAGAAGAGCTCGCCGCCACGGACGAGCTCCATGATGATCTCGCGCTTGATGTGCAAGACGAGCCCGCTCCTGGCGGAGCACGGTGATCTCGCGCTTGATGTGCGAGACGAGGCCGCTCCGCACGGCCTTCTCCTGTCGAGCACCTTGATGGCCACGCTCTTGCCCTTCTGCAGGTGTCGCTCGTGGTACACCTTGGTGAAGGTGTCATGGCCTAGGACGCAACCCAGCTCGTACTGCCCCATGAGCACACCGCGGGAGCCGCCTGTCGTGCCTCGCTTGGACGCTTCCACCACGGCTGAGGAGGGGTACAGGATCTGTGCGGCCTGCGGGGACTGGTCAGGCGGCATCGGCTTGACGGCCGCCATCGACTGGTGGTGGTGGATGGGTAGGCAAAGCGGAGGTGATTAGGTGGATCAGCTAGCGAGATGATGGAGGAGCATACGGCGAGGATCGAGACCCTAGGTGGGTTTTCTCCTTCGGCGTGTCCGCATGGATTGATTTGGACAGCCCGTGGTCGAATGGGTCAATCCGGTGGAGATGTCCTTAGAGCAACTCCAACGAACCCTCGCAAACGGACCGAGCAGGTCCAAATCTGTCCTTCCGGACCAATACCATGGCCCAACAGCCACCCGCAAACGGAGTTGGACCCACAGGGCGGTTCATTTCAGCATATCCACGACCCAAACTTGGGCCGCGTTTCCAGGGATCCTCCACCGCCACCGCCAGCAGGACCTAAAGGCGGCATCATTGCCGTTGTCGGCGCTACGAGGGTGAAATGGGAGCTCACGACTAAGTAGCGATCGGAGGAGTCGAGAAAGAGGGGCATACACCAAGACAAGCAAAGGGCTCGCGTAGTTGCGGCTGCCCTCGCCGAAGAAAGAGCCAAGCACCTCGACGTCACCTCGACCATTCATGCCAAGGCCAATGCCGAGGCCCTCGCCACGCAAGCTGCCCAGCAGGTCACGGCATGCGCAGCGGCAGCGAGTTCCCACTCATCAGCCAACAAGTCGTCGGTGCCCCGC
The DNA here is from genome assembly GCA_916181665.1 of Avena sativa. Classification (NCBI taxonomy): domain Eukaryota; kingdom Viridiplantae; phylum Streptophyta; class Magnoliopsida; order Poales; family Poaceae; genus Avena; species Avena sativa. The sequence goes on from OV702283.1 coordinate 313,090,204, forward strand.
ATGGACGTGGGCGATGCGGTCCCGTCCCTGGTCTGCAACTCGCAGGAATCCTCATCGAAGATGGGCGAGTCCTTCCCTACGCCACCGGTCATTGATATGAACGTGACGCCAGTGGGCAGCGATGGGTCCTCGACAAGCATCAAAACCCCAAGGACCATTCCCGTCAGCAGCATGCCAGCATGCCCGCTCCCCACGCACTGTTCGACGAAACGCCAACCCCAACTCCTGTTCAGGTATGATTCTAGTCCCTTTGTATGATGCAGTCCCTGCACCTATAGTTTGTCAATCAACACAACGGGCTTGGTTCGAAAGGAGGAGGAAGTTGATCCTTGATTGAGATGCATGATTTTTGATCTTTTATTTCGTGCATGTATAAACTAAGTATGCGATCCTTTTGGGTTTGCGAGACAAAGGACAAATACTGGTAATGGGTGGTCCTTATTTCGAGTGTTTAATTGTGCCATGGTATTTTTAGACATGTAAAAAGGAAAAATGGCCAATGGACCGAACCGATGCGGGTCACCGTTGAAGAGAGTGACATCGTCAGCGCGAACTTAGAATGGACATCTGTCCTAAATCCTAAACTCTAAACTCCAATCCTCCCGTCTTGTAAATGGATCAAAACAGTCAAAAGGACTCTACGGAATACAGAGTGTAGTTGGAGTTGCCCTTAGACTAGCTCCAATAGGGGTATCATAGGTGGTATCATGCACCACATACATGCAAAATGCTTATGTGCCATAGCAATAAGATATTTTGTCGGTATCATAGATAGATACGGTATCATAGCACATAAAACTAGAAAAACTAATTCTAAACAAATCTTGTTTATAATTTATTAAGATTCTACAAAACAAAAAAGATATACTAAAATTATGATATTACTATATGATACTATGCATTATAAAGATAATATCATATACTAATAGCATATAATAATACTCCCTTCGATTCAAATTAATTGACTCGAATTTGTCTAAATTCGAATGTATTTAAACATGTTTTAGAATTATTAGATCATTTGAATCTAGACAAATTAAAATCAATTAATTTGGAGTAATATTATACGATATTTTCCATTCTGACTAGTCTTACTCGTCACTACGATAGTATTCCTCAACGTGATCGTTGGTCCAGGCTTTGACCAATGGGTCCCATGGCAAGGCAAGGTAGGACAGTTATGTCAGTTGCAATTGTCAGCTTGCGGCTGCATGTGCTGCTTACAGGTACTGCCAGGGCCCATACACCGGTGAGGCGACAATCTTTTCCGGCGAGCTGAGCTGGCAGAGAAGCCGTATTCTAACGATTTCTTTCAATGCTGCTCGTTTGTACAAGTGGCAGCACAAAAACAAGTTGCCTCGCTTTGGATTTGCCGACTGGCTGTTGAAAGTTGTACTACTTATGTGGCAGTTGCTTCTGTTGAGATACGTGTTGTAGTATGTATGGTCTTCTTATAATCTAAGGATTGTATCCTATAATTATCTATATATACATAACAGCCGATTCTATTGTAACTAGTTCTAATATCATGTAGAAGGATTACATGAAATTGCACAGCTTCAATATAGCCGTCTGTCATGCATGCATATATATATATATATATATATATATATATATATATATATATATATATATATATATATATATATATATATATATATATATATATATATATATATATATATATATTCTTAGGTCATAAGGAGACCAAACAGACTACAATACCGGCTTCTATCTGGAAAATGTGGCCTGCCGAACCAGCTTCACCCTCCTTATTTTGCATCACAAAAGAATTTACATTTTAGCTGCGTCGCACCTTCCAAATTATAGCGTCTGCTGTGGCTGAAAATTTTAAACTGTAGGCAACGGACGCCAGGAAATGGTCAACGTTACCTGGCCCAACTCGCAGGATATGCCTCGCCTTCGCACTCCACGTTCAACCTACGATTATATAGCATGGTGGGCTTGTGGCATGGTCAAGGTTTCACTCGTGCCACCAACAAGTAACATTTCGTTCTCATCATTGTCGTATCTCCAATTTGTTTATCTGCTAAGAGCATCTCTATTCATGACCCACGCCCAATAAAAACGTCGGATTGGTCGTTTAGACACGATGCTCGGCCGTGCCACGTTTGGGGCACGACTGTTGCCAGTCGCGTGTCCTAAATGGTGTTCCAAACAAAAAATATTTTATTTAAGTTGAATTTTGCAAAGTTTGGTACATGGAAGAAATAGAAATGCGACTAGAAACAACAACCAATGAGACCTAAAGTAGAGGCTTCTTACTAGTGATACGTCGTAAACGTATCTATAGTTTTTGATGCTACATGCTTGTTTTATATCATTTATCTTATGTTTTGTCTACACTTTGAGATATTTTTATACACTTTCTAGAACTAACCTATTGACAAGATGCCGCAGTGCCAGTTGCCTGTTTTCTGCTGTTTTTGGTTTCAGAAAAGCTAAAAAATAAATATTCTCAGAATTGGACGGGACAAAAGCCAATCTGCCTATTTTTTCCGGAGCAATACGAAAACGCGAAGCAGAGACGGGGGGACACCGGGGTGGGCACACCCTAGGGTGGCGCATGCCCACCCTGGCCACCCCACCACCAGGTGTGGGCCACCCTGGCGGCCACAGACGTCCCCCTTTCGCCTATAAAAGCCTCCCGACTCAGAACCCTAAAACATCGGGGAGAAATCCACGAAAACTTCCACAGCGCCCCCTCCACCGAAGGGGAGATTCGGGGGACAAAAGTCTTTGTTCCGGCACCCTGCCGAGACGGGGAATTTCCCCCGGAGCCATCTACATCGACTCCACCACCATCTCCATCTCCATCGCCGTTGTTGACTCCCATGATGAGGAGGGAGTAGTTCTTCCTCGAGGCTAAGGGCTCTACCGGTAGCTATGTGTTCATCTGTCTCTCTCTATGCGTGATCTTATTGTGGTCATGAGCTTTGTAATCAAGTAGATCTACTCTGCTACTCAAGTGCTTTAATAGATCTCCGGCTATCCCCACGTGTGTGAAAGTGACAGCGTGCACACCGTGTGGCACTTAGGCTAAAGATTACATAAATACTTATCATGAGTATATTTTGAGTTGGTTGTCTCTATGAAATTGTGGTGTTTGTTGGAACCATCTAGCGCTCAAGGTGATAGTGTGGGGTTATCTAGATGGGGAAAGCGGACTTTGAGGTGTGCTGTTATAGCCCTAGCGTGGATTAGAGTTGTCCAACCAGAGAGTAGTTCAGAGTAGTATCATGAAGAGAAGATATTTATTTGAGAGTGTCCACTAGTAAAAGTATGATCCCTAGGCCTTGTTTCTAAGCATTGAAACACCGTTTACAACTAGATCTGTTGCATGTTTCCTTGCTTCCATCTTTGTTTCAGATTGCCTTTAGTCTCTTCCATGCCATCAAAGTCTTTTCTGGCACCATTACCACTTATAATCATCCATACCACTTGTATTTCACTATCTCTTCACTGAACTAGTGCAACTATACACCTGACAAGTGTATTGGGTGTGTTGGGGACACAAGAGACTTCTTGTATCTTGATTGCAGGGTTGCTTGAGAGACTTGTTTTGCGCACACAACCTCCCTAGAACTTTCTGACCTGGATCCAACCAATGAAGGAAGATGTATGGCCTCCCTCAAACAAAAGAAGGGAGTATGGGAGTTTACCGGTAGGCAATGACCACTGCCGAAGTCAAGTGCTCAGCTCAAAGAAAGAAGAAGTTGGTCTATAAGATTCACCTCCGACCTGTGCTATCCATTCTAGTGCACCGCTTTTCCCAACTCCATGGTTCCTCTCATCTTTCTTGTCGGAGAAAGCCAGTCATCCCCGAAAAATACGCTCTTCCTCAAGAAAATCACATTTCTCTTAAAAACTTGATTCCTTGTTGGTTCGACAAACCTTGGGTAATCCACTTAAGGGAAACTTGCTGCTGTTCTACAAACCTCTGCACTTGGAGGCCCAACAACTGTCTACAAGAATAGAAGTGCGTAGACATTAGCCAGCAGTGTTGCTCTCGTTAATGTCATCATTGTCGTCGATGTCCATGTGATAGTGCCAACAGGAAATCATCTATCAAACATCTTCATGTCAAGCACGCCATCGTCTTCATGCGTGAAGTTCAGAATGCAGTCGAGCTGCACATTATGCGCACGGGCGAACTGCTCCTAGCCGTTGTGAGGTACATGCGGTCTTGCCCATCAAACAACACTACCACGCGTCAGAGGGAAGCACCGCGGCCTGCTCGTAGCTTCACCTCGGTGGGATCTTGCATGTCAAGAAGTTGTGTGAACTTGCCTTGGAGCCTCTTCTTGCTCAAAGGTTCTTCATAGATGGTGACATGGATATGCCCTACGGGTACCTGACTTTGGCCTTCCCGGTCTGGCCTAGCGGAGGCCCACACAGAGACTTGCTGCAAATGTAAATCCCAAAGAGATTCCGGATGGCCCAAGCCCGGGGAAAGTTTGACTCCTTGGAGAACATGACTAAGCTGTAGATAGAATCTTAAAGGGTCAAACCCTAATTTGTAACCGACTCGACCTACCCGAGACCTGGCCTCCCCATATAAATACTAGGAGGGAACGACAATCAGGCTCTCTCCCAACTCTCATACACACACCTCATGCCAGATTGCATTTGCGCACCCTTGTAACCTTCGGTTCCGCCATCAATCAAGAACAGACACATGTGCGCGGCCATCCACTATGGCAACATCGATGACGGAGCCGATCCATCGAATCCCCTCTCAACCCGCAGGCTTCCAATGCCACAAACGGAGGAAACATACCACCCCAAGCCAATCCTAATGGGAACAGGGCACCTAACAACGCTGAGGGTATCAATCGCGTACATCACGAGATCAACCTCAATGATGATCAATGGGCGAGGGTGCGAGAAGCTGTACGAGGTACCAATCCTCTGCCGATCAACGCACCCCACGACATACTGGTAGGCTACCACTAGCTCCTCATAGAGGAGCACAATCGATAAATCAAGCAGCAACATGAGCTCGAGCAGCGCGGGAGAGTGGCTGACGAATCAAGCATGCGGCAAGCTATGCTCTCCTCCGCTGGCGGCTCTTCCTAGAAAGGCTACGACGGCCGCAAGTACCTCTCCCGCATGGAGCGCATGGATCCCGCTGCACGACGTGAGGCCACCAAGGCACTCGACCTGTCCTTCATGTTGATGGACTCGCATTGAAATATCATGCCCAAAACTCCGCATGTCGCGGTCATGGCGACCACCACCTACTTGGCAGCAAACCCACCACCGACGGGAGATCCGCGATACACAATCCAAAAATCCGTGATTGCAGGTCTCAGACTTGTCGGAGCCGCGCTGCACGACGAGCTGACACCGAAGCCAAAGGAAAAGGCCGCGGTAAAATTCACCAGAACCCGCACACCCTCATCCAATGAGGAGGATCATGACCTACTATGGCATCGCCGCAACCCATGGCATAGGATCCGCAACTACGATGCCCGTGACGAGCTCACACAGCGCAAGATTAACAAATTGCGTGCAAAACGCGCGTGCTCCACGAAGTCCGAAGAGCAAGACATGGAGCTATGCGGCGCCAGGTGCTTCAGCAGGGCCGTACGGCGATCGTGGATGCCTAAGGGATTCAAGCTTCCTTCAGACAACCCGAAGTTCGACGGCATGCAGGAGACGAAGATCTGTCTCAACGACCATCTGTCGTTAGTCAAACTCCATGGCGGGAGTAAAAACATAGCCACGCAATGCCTTCAGTTGCAGCTGACAGGCGTGGCCAGAGCCTGGCTCAACAGCCTTCCTTCCGGATCCATCCGCAGCTGGAAAGAGCTGGAATACTGCTTCATCCGCAACTTCAAAGGCACCAGCAAGAGATCGGCTTCAATCGAGGAGCTACGAGCCTATTACCAGTAGTCCAATGAGTCCATCTGCTCGTACATACAGCGTTGGTCTGTCATCAAGAATTCCGCTGAGAACATCTTGGAGAAAAGGACAATCGACGCCTTTAACGGTGGCGTAAGGCGCCGCGAATTCAGAGAGGAGATCGGGCGCGTCAAGCCCAAAACTATCGATCACTTGATGGACATCGCCAATCATTGGGCCGATGGCGAGGATGTCGTCAACCAAACATGTTCAGATGACGAAGACAACTTCGACCGCAGACGCGATCGCCGAGGGAAAAGAAGAAAATGCGTCTATAACGAGCGCCACAGAGGTCGATATGGTCACGGATGGCTACGCCGATCGCCGCGAGGACGGAAACCACAACAGCGGGTATCGTAGTGGCAACTACCATGAAGGTGGGAGGCCAACACAAACATGGCAGCGCCGCAACCGCGATGACGAGCCATCCACCCTCGACAAACTATCGGGTCCCTGCACCATCCACTTCTACATCGACAAGCGGGATGGCAAAAGGAAGGCCAGCCACATGCTCAAGTACTATAGGGAGTTCCAGACACTCCATGAGGGCTACACCCAGATGCGCCGCCAGGCGGTGAATCTAGGATTTTCCCCCACCCTAGGAGTCGTTGCACATGGGGCTCCGCCGCCCGGAGCACCCGCACAGCCTGCCGCTGCACCGGCCCAGAATAACAGAGCAGATCCATACCCGCCACCATTGGGGGCGATGATGATAAAAAGGGGCATCCAACCAATAGGGTGCAGAAAACGATCACTCGCCAGGTCAACCTGGCAGTCACCTCTCCGCCAGCCATACCTGAGTACCTCAGTGGCTCGGAGTCATGCATCACATTCGATTGTTCGGATCACCCACGCCAGATACCTCGCCCGGGTCATTTTGCCCTGGTGCTCGAGGCACATATTGGGGGATTCGAGATGAGTTGCATCTTCATGGACGGCGGCAGCGGCATCAACCTAATGTTCGCCAGCACACTCGCGGCTATGCGGATTCCGCTATGCAGCTTGGAGGCGTCAGACACGACATTCCACGGCATCGTCGCAGGGAAGGGAATATACCTCCTGGGCAAAATATGGCTCGACATCATATTCGGCACCCCCAGCAACTTCAGGCGCGAGCGACTCGAGTTCGAGGTGGTGGACTGGCCCTCACAGTACCACGCCATCCTCGGGAGGGTGGCATTCATAAGATTCCAGGAAGTGTTGCATTACGTGTACCTTCTGCTAAAGATGCTAGGGCCCAACGGCGTCATCATCATCTCAGGAAGCTTCACCAAGTCAGACAGCTGCGACAGGGAATTCAACAAAATCTCCTAGTCCTTCGGCATGCAGGAGGAGCTCACAAGGCTAAAGGAGTCAACAAACAACAACCTACCCCAGTCACCAGGCAAAATGCACCTGACATGTCGTTCAACTCCACATTCAACACCAAAAAGTTCCAGGTCCACCCAACGGACCCTACCAAGATGGCCTTGGTCGCCAACGACCCGAGTCCTGCATAGGAACTTGCGCTCGTCAAATTCCTCCATGAGCTCTGGGAAATATTCGCCTGGTGTCCTGCGGACATGCCAGGAGTTCCCAGGGAATCCGCCGAGCACGCACTCAATGTGTTTCCGGATGCAAAGCCGGTGAAGCAGTCAATGCGTCGGATGTTCGAGAAAAAGGCTGAAGTGGCCAACATCAAAGTCAACAGACTCCTCAACGCCAACTTCATAAGGGAGATAAAATAAGCCATTTGGGTAGATAACCCCGTGATGGTCTCTAAGAAGGACACGGACATCATGCGGATGTGTGTGGACTTCACGGCGCTTAACAAGCATTGTCCTAAGGACCACTTCCCCTACCACGGATCGATCAAATCACCGACTCCACTACAGGATGCAAGAGACTCTCCTTCCTTGACGCCTACTCAGGCTACAATCAAATTCGACTGAAGGTCAAAGATCAAGAGAGGACGGTGTTCATCACACCGTTCGGGGTGTTCTACTACAACACAATGCATGTCAGTCTCAAGAACACAGGCGCCACCTACCAAAGGTGCATGCAGGCATGCCTGAATATCCGGATTGGTCGCAACATCCAGGTCTATGTCGACGACATAGTAATCAAGACAAAGGAGGCTCGAACACTGATCGACGACCTCTGCGAGACATTCGATAACCTTGATCGCTACAAGATCGAGCTAAACCCAGAAAAGTGCGCCTTCAGCATCCCGTCCGGGCAACTACTAGGGTACTTCATCTCTCAAAGAGGCATCAAGGCTAACCCGAAGAAAATCAGGGCTATACTAGCCATGGAGAAGGCAAAGAACGTCAAAGGAATCTAGCAGCTAGCTGGGCGAATCACGGCGCCCAGTAGATTCATCAGCCGCATGGGCGAAAAGGCTCTCCTGTTCCACCAGCTGCTGCGCAAGGCCGAGAAATTTGAGTGGACGGCTGAAGCCAATGAGGCATTCGAAGACCTCAAGGGATTACTCTCTACATCTCCAGTACTGGTAACGCCAAAGGAGAGGGAGCCCATGATGATATACATCGCAGCCACACACCAGGTGGTCCACACTGCCCTTGTGGTCGAACAACCCAAAGACGGCAAAACCCATGGGGTACAACGTCCAGTCTGCTACCTTAGTGAGGTACAAACGCCTACAAAGCAAAGGTATCCCCACTATCAAAAACTCGCCTACGGCATGTTCATGACGGCGCGTCGATTGTGCCACTACTTTCAGGAGCATCAGATCGTGGTCGTCAATGACACACCACTGTCAAACATCCTGAACAACCCCTAAGCTACAGGGCGAGTAGCCTTATGGGGCATCGAGCTATCCCCTTGGGACATCATCTACGAGCATCGCACAACTATGAAGTCTTAGGTTCTCCCTGACTTCTTCGTCCACTGGATGGAGCTCCATCTACCGGACACTCCGGACATATCCCGGTCCTAGACAATGCACTTAGACGGCTCCAAGCGCGAAGCCGGAGCAGGAGCTGGAGTGATCTTGACGTCCCCTCAAGGGGATAAGATGAGATACATGCTGCGGATGAAGTTCCCTGCATCCAATAACGAGGCTAAGTACGAGGCACTCCTGCACGGCATGCGGATGGACAAAGTGTGTAGCGCCACGCGCCTCGTCATCTATGGTGACTCCAACCTTGTCGTCCAACAGACGATAAATGAATGCGACGCCCATAGCGCCAAAATGATCACATACCGTGCGCTCTACAACTCACTCGAAGGAGACTTTGACGGTTGCAAACTCTAGCACGTCGGCAGGGAAAGCAATGAAGAGGCTGACAAGCTCGCCAACATCGGCTCCACCCGCGCCCCAGTGCCACCAGGTGTGTTCCTCGAGCAAATCTGCATGCCCTCCATCAAGCAAAAACTCCCGAAGGACACAACCTACGCCACGGGATACACAGGGGCTACGCCACCCAAGAAAGCCGAAGCACCCAAAAACTAGACACGGAAGTCGAACTGGTGAGACTAATGTAGGTCCTGGCAGTCGAGCAAACATGGACTCAGTCGTACGTCAAGTACCTGGTGAGCAAACAACTGCCCGAGGACCCGATGGACGCCCGGCACATCGCTCGGCGATCAAAGGCCTTCACCATCATCAACAGCGGGTTGTACAAGCGCAGCATTTCGGGTGTGCTCCAGCGATGCGTCACCAACAGTGATGGGAAGAGCATCCTCCTTGACATCCATGAAGGCATCTGTGGCCACCATGCAGGCAACCGCACCCTCATCGACAAGGCTCTGCGAGCTGGCTTCTACTGGCCAACCGCGATGTGTGATGCCAAGGACATCGTCAAGAAGTGCAATGGCTACCAAAGGTTCACGGACAAGCCGCACGCGCTAGTCTCAGAGCTACGGCCCATACCACTGGCATGGCCCTTCGCCCAATGGGGACTCGACACGGTCGGCAAGCTGCAGAAGTCCTCACCCGAAGGGCATGTATTCCTCCTGGTGGCAGTCGACAAATTCACGAAGTGGATTGAGGCCATGCCCGTCACTAACCAAACCGGTGCTTCCGCCGTTAAGTTCTTTCAATCCATCTTCTACAGGCTCGGAGTGCCTCACAACATTGATGACCCACAATTATAGGGGGTGTATCGTAGTACTTTTGATAAATAGGAGTGTTGATCCCAACGAGGAGCAGAAGGTGTTGACTAGTCGTATGGAGCAGGAAATCTCTGTAAATACTTAGCAACCGGATTTTTAGGGGTTTTCTGACAAAGCAAAGAAATAAAGTGCAAGTAGTAAAGACAGCGAACAATTGCAGCACGTGGCCCAATCCTTTCTTAGCAAAGGACAAGCCGATGGGAATACTAATGAGGACCAAACGTTCTCGAGAACACATGGGAATACTGTCAAGTGCTTTCACTTCATATAGTTAAGTAGTCTTCTTTAGTTTTATAAGTGTTGTGTGGGTGAACCTGTGCTAATGTACCAACCTTACTTGGACTAATACATACTCGTGATTAAGCCCCTTGCAAGCATCTGCAACTACAAGAAAGAAATTAAGGTAAAAACCTAACCATAGCCTTAAACTCTGAGATCCTACACTCCCTTGTGCAATGGTTTCCTAACGAGTGTTCAGGTTTCTGTCACTCCGGCAACCCCACAATTAGTAGTCAAATACACAATGCATTCCCCTAGGCCCATAAATGGTGAAGTATCATGTAGTCGACATTCACATGACACCACTAGAAGAATAGCACCACAACTTAAATACTAAACCATTGAATAATAACTCAACACAAATCCACTACTAACAACATGACTTCTCCCATGTCCTCAAGAACTAAACGAACTATTCACGAGACATCATATGGATCAAGATCAAAGATGATATGGTGATGAATAACCATCTGAACATAAACAATAATCTAATGGTTCCACTCACAAGCATCAACTACAATAGTAATCAACACCGAGAAAGTTTCCCCTAAGAACTATGCAAGTATTCAACACGATTGTTACATCGGGATGTAGTGGTGATGATGGTGCTGGTGGAGATGATGGTGTGGATGATGATGATGATCCCGATGAAGTCTAGCTTGATGACGGTTGATACGTCGGAAACGTATCTATAATTTTTGATGTTCCAAGCTTGTTTAGTATCAACTTTGCTTTGCTTTGTCTACACTTTGAGGTGTTTTTATATGTTTTCTTGTACTAACCTATTAACAAGATGCCACAGTGCCAGTTGCCTGTTTTCTTCTGTTTTTGGTTCCAGAAAGGCAGAAAATCAATATTCTTGGAATTGGACGGGACAAAAGCCAAAGTCAATATTTTACCGTGGGCAACACGAAGCCAGAATACGAGAAGGAGGAGGCTCACCAGGGGGCCACACCCCCTGGCCGCGCGGGTGGGCCCACCCCGCGCCTGGGGGGGTGCAGCCGCCCTGGTGGCCACCCCGTCTCGCCTCTTTGCCTATAAAGTCCCCCGATGTCGAAACCCTAAGCACCCAACCAAAATTCCACGAAACCATCTGTAGCCGCCGCCACCATCGTCCCTAGATCGGGGGATCTGAAGCTCTTCCCGGCACCCTGCCGGAGGGGAGATCATCCCGGAGGCCTTCTTCTTCATCATGCCAGCCTCCAGTATGAAGCATGAGTAGTTCCACCTTGGACTACGGGTCCATGTAGTAGCTAGATGGTTGTATATCCTCCTTGTGATTTCATGTATAGATCTTGTGAGCTCCGTTCATGATCAAGATCTAATCTATTTGTAATCATGCATGTTGTGTTTGCGGGGATCCGATGGATATTGAGATTACTATGTTAGATTGATTAATGGTTTTGTCTTATTGATTCTATCATGTCTGTGTTGTTTGTGATCTTACATGCTCTCCGTTGTTAGTTGCTATCTTGGCCAAGTAGTTGCTAGTGACTCCAAGAGGGGGTATTTATGCTCGATAGTGGGTTCATGCCTCTATTTACCAAGGGAAGTGACAGAAATCTCTTTGGTGGTAGATGTGTTGTTGCCACTAGGGAGAAAACAACGGTCTCTTGTTCATGGAACAAGTGGATTGTTTACCTTACACACTTTGCTTAAAGCAGTTGTCTGTTGCTTGCAACTTAATACTGGAGGGGGGTCGGATGATAACCTGAAGGTGGACTTCTAGTCATAGATGCAGTTGGATGGAGGTCTATGTATATTGTTGTATTGCCCAATCGAATCTCATAGGATCTTTTTGTCTAGTATTGCATTGTTATGCCTTGCTCAGTCGTGTCAATTGCCCTGCTGTAATTTGTTTACCCTGCATGCCATGTTTGTTTATCTAAGGATAGCACCTCTAGTGAACTATGGATCCCGGTCCAATCTTTACCATTGATACATCTTCCACTATTACTGTTTACTTGATGCAAATCATCATCACCTTCCACACCATACATTTAATCCTTTGTTATAGCAAACCGGTGAGCTTGACAACCTCACTGTTCGTTGGGGCAAGGTCTTGAGTTTGTGTTGTGCAGGTTTCCACGTTGCTTGCAACACCTTTGAGACGTTTCCTTCCTCCTAGTACTGGTTCGATAACCTCGGTTTCTTACTGAGGGAAGACTTGCTGTTGTGCTCTTCACACCTTGCTCTTGGGGTTTCCAATGAAGAGCTCCCACGTCAACACCGGGCGCCATCAAGTTTTTCTGGCGCCGTTGCCGGGGAGGCTAAGGACGTCTTCACAAGGGGAGTCCTCCTCAACCTTTCTCTTTAATTTGTTTTTAGTTTGCTTAGTTTCTTTTGCTTGGTTTTTTTGGTCCCTTTTTATCAAAAACTCCAAAAAAATTAGTCTAGTTTGGTTTTATTTTTCTTATAAAAAACACAAAAAAATTTAGTTCCTGCTCTAGCTGTTGCTGCTGTTTTTGGCTTGCTCCACTTTTGCCAAAATGTATTTTGCTAAGAACACCAAGTTGTGTGACTTCACTAGCACAAACAACAATGATTTCCTTAGCACTCCTATTGCTCCACCTGCTCCTGATGCTACCTTTTATGAAATTAAGCCTGCTTTGTTGAATCTTGTGATGAGAGAGCAATTTTCTGGTGCTAGTTCTGATGCTGCTGATGCCCATCTCAATAGCTTTGTTGAACTTTGTGAGATGCAACAGTATAAGGATGTATATGGAGATATTATTAATCTCAAGCTGTTTCCTTTTTCCTTGAGAGTAAAAGCTAAAGAATAGTTGCTATCCTTGCCTAGAAATAGTATTGATTCTTGGATTAAGTGCAAAGATGCTTTTATTGGAAAGTACTACCCTCCTGCTAAGATTATATCTATGAGAAGTGATATTATGAAATTTAAACAACTTGATAATGAACATGTTGCTAAAGCTTGGGAAAGAATGAAATCTTTGGTTAAGAATTGTCCCACTCATGGACTCACTGCTTGGATGATTATCCAGACTTTTTATGCAGGTTTGAATTTCTCCTCAAGAAACCTGTTGGATTCAGCTGCTGGAGGTACCTTTATGAGCATCACTTTGGGTGCTGCAACTAGACTCCTTGATAATATGATGGTTAACTACTCTGAATGGCACACTGAGAGAGCTCCACATGGTAAGAAGGTAAATTCTGTTGAAGAAACCTCCTCTTTGAGTGATAAGATTGATGTTATTATGGCTATGCTTGTTAATGGGAAAGCTCCTTTAGATTCAAATAATGTTCCCTTAGCTTCTTGGCTTGCTCAAGAAGAGCAAGTTGATGTGAACTTCATTAGAAACAACAATTTTGGCAACAATACTTATGGTAACAACTATAGGCCTTATCCTCCTAATGGAAATACTTATCATGGTAGATCTGGAATGCCTAGTGAAGAGAGGATTATAGAAGTTGAAATATCCACTAAGAACTTTATGCAGATGCAATATGAGCAAAACAAGATATTCACAAAAACTATGGAAGAACAATCTGTTATCTTGAAAAATATTAGTCATCAGCTTGAGAATTTGAATAGAGAAATTCCTAGTTTACAGTCAAAAAATTTGAGTGCTGAGAAAAATATTTCCTCTTTGTCTGAAGCACAATCCTCTTTGATTAATAAAATGGCTGCTAAACCTAAAACCATGGAAAGTACCTTTGCTGCCACTCATGCCATACAAGTTACTATTGATGAAAATGTTAGACTGTTAGCCCAACTTCATGCTAAGTGGGAAAGGGAAGCTGAAATTGATAGAAACAATAGTGTGTGCACCATCACTAGAATGGATACCACTAAACCACAAGAAGTCCATATTCCTCCTCCTACAATGCCTAAGCCTAATGAGTCTACTACTAGTGATGCTAAGTTTGATTTTGATATAGATGGTTGCAATATTTTTGAAGTGATTATGTTCCTGCAAAAGCTTGCTAGAAGTCCTGATGCTAGTGATATGCATGTTGCTTTCACCAAACACATTACAGATGCTCTTGTTAAGATCAAGGAAGAGAAGTTAAAACACAAAGCTTCTATTCCAAGGAAAGTAGAAGATAGTTGGGAACCCATTATTAATGTGCAAGTGAATGACTATGATCTCAAAGCTTCATGTGATCTTGGTTCTAGTGTCTCTATTATGCCTAGGAAGATTTATGAAATGCTTGATTTGCCACCTTTGGAAGATTGTTATTTGGATGTCCCACTTGATGATAATGCTAAGAAAAAACTCATGAGGAGTATTAATGATGTTCTCATTATGGTTAATAATGCTTATGTCCCTATTGATTTCTATGTTTTGGATGTCGAATACAATGCTTCTTGTCCTATTACTTTGGGAAGACCTTTTCTTAGAACTATTGGTGCCATCATTGATATGAAAGAAGGCACCATTAAATATCAATTTCCATTCAAGAAAGGTATTGAACACTTCCCTATGAGGAGAGAGAAGTTTCTTTTTGCTCCTCCTTTGAAAGCAAGGTTTGATGTTAATGCTTCTTCATTTGAAAATACTTGATTTCTTGCTTCTTGTGCCTAACTTAAAGGCATTAAAGAAAAGTACTTGTTGGGAGATAACCCAAGAGTTTTCTTGAGTCTGGGAAGTTATTACTTCAGTAATGACCTCTCCTTATCCTTTTTGTTTGCTTTTTGTGCCAAGAATGACCTCTAATGAGAGGGAAGTAAGATTTGGGGAGTTGTTGTCCCGAAACAGATTTCTGTCCTCCACCATAAAAATTCGTGAGGAGTCTCTGTAAGTCAGATTGAGCCGAAAACAACGGTCTCTTGTTCATGGAACAAGTGGATTGTTTACCTTACACACTTTTCTTAAAGCAGTTGTCTGTTGCTTGCAACTTAATACTGAAGGGGGTTCGGATGATAACCTGAAGATGGACTTCTAGCCATAGATGAGGTTGGATGGCGTTCTATGTATCTTGTTGTATATCCCAATCGAATCTCAAAGGATCATGAGTGTCTAGTATTACATTGTTATGCCTTGCTTAGTCTTGTCAATTGCCCTGCTGTAATTTGTTTACCCAGCATGCCATGTTTCTTTATCGAAGGAGAGAACCTCTAGTGAACTATGGACCCCGGTCCAATCTTTACCATTGATACATCTTCCACTGTTATTGTTTACTTGCTGGAAACCATCATCACCTTCCACACCATACATTTAATCCTTTGTTACAGCAAACCGGTGAACTTGAAAACCTCACTGTTCATTGGGACAAAGTATTGAGTTTGTGTTGTGCAGGTTTCCACATTGCTTGCAACACCTTTGAGACGTTTCCTTCCTCCTAGTACTGGTTCGATAACCTCGGTTTCTTACCGAGGGAAGACTTGCTGTTGTGCTCTTCACACCTTGCTCTTGGGGTTTCCAACGAAGCGCTCCCACATCAACACCGGGCGCCATCAATGGTGTTGATGGCGACGAACTCCCCTCTCCGGGAAGGAATTTCCCTGGGAGAAATCTATCTACCAGAGAGCTCTTTCTCTCTCGGTGTTTTCTTCCCCACAGAGGCGGAGAAATCTTACTATGGTTGCTCCCCGTGTATTAGGGTTTTGAGGAAAAGATATAGGCGAGAGGGCGGAGCCAGAGATGGTCCAGGTAGGCCACACCCCCTATAGGTGCGGCCTAGGGTGGCCCACGCCTGGGGGGTGTGGGCCCCCTGTGGCCCATCTCCGCCTCCCCTTCTAGCTTCCTTCGTCTTCTGGGAAAATAGGATTTTCCGTAGTTTTTCTGGTATTTTTCTGATCTTCGCAAAATTGCATCAAAACACCTCTTCTTCCATCAGAATCTTGACTCCGACAGTTCATCCTCCAAAAATCATCCAACATGCAAAAACAGATGAAAAGGCATAAGTATCACCTCTTAATAAGAAATATATCAATGAATAGAGGCAAATTATGATATAGAATGGTGATGCAAATTGGACGTATCAACTCCCCCAAGCTTAGACCTTCGCTTGTCCCCAAGAGAAAACTGAGGTCGCTAAACATGTCGACAGGTTTATGGACTTAAGTGTCGATAAAAAGAATATGGACAAGAAGCATCACACTTACCAATACATAACTCATAGAAGAAAGCAACTCACCATTATATAACTTAGCTTGCAACAATTATAGGAGCCACAATAGAGATGCATAAATATAAATCATAATTGGAATTGGCAAACTTTGTTCTTGGTCAGAGAACACTTGGCAAACAGTTTTCAAGCAAAGCTTTTGTAAAGAACTTTACAACAGGAATTTTTTTCTAAAACATAAAAGGTTTTTCATAATGATAGCTTTCAAAGTAATACTCATTAAATAAGAGTCTTGTGCAAACAAGGAATATGAAGAACATGATTGAATAAATCATCATATGAATGCTTGAAACACAACAACTCAAATGCTTGCTGGAGATGGAGAGGAAGTAGGTTTACTGACTCAACTTAAAAGTAGGAGAAAGGGACCTTCATAGAGGGAAGCAGGGATTTCAAGTTCATAAAGAGCTTTCAAAATATTATGGTACTTACTAGCTTTTATCTCTCATTGCCCCTATCATAAGCATCTTGAGGTGACTAAGGTTAAAGTGCACAAAGATGGAGTATATGCTTGACGAAATATAAGTTGGCAATCTCATGTCCCTTGAGTACGAGGACCACTCCTCATGCTACTCAACTTTAGTTACCGGTAAGTTCTTGTCATAGTAAGTACATGTGTATCATAAAGAACCGCCAACGGGGTACCCCTTGCACATGATACAAGAGCTATCCCATAATCAAAATGACAAGGCAAGCAAACAGTGAGGATCTCAGCGATCTTTTTATTTGCTATTTGCATAGGTTTTTATAGAGTATGCTTCACAGATTGCTCACTATGGTTATGTTGCAAGTCTCCACATTGATTAGCCATGGCTTAGGCTAGCGGCCCAGGCGTTTCTCTAAAACACATACATAACTCCATGGACTTACAAGCTCCCCTTTTATTTCACACCGACGACATCCGCAAACAAAAGAGCATGATATCAACTGTGTACAATGTATAGGTGCAATGTTGAAAGCGTTCCCCATGACAACACAGTTCTGCTAATTCCAACGTATAGGTGCAAGCATATCCAACTTCGATGACACAATGGTTCAAGTTTATTAGGGGCAAGAAAATAAGGTGTGCCATCATGTTCTTGAGAGCTTTACTAACTAGTTTTCACGTAAAAAAATAATTTTTAATTCAAAAGATAGATGAAGCTTGAGAATTTACTTGGAATAGAAATAATGCTAATAGGTAGATATGGTGGACACAAATGGCACGGGTTTTGGTTTAAGGGATTGGAATGCATGAGAAGTATGCCTTATCAAAACAGGTTTTTGGCTAGCAAGGCTGGGTAGCAAGCAAAAGAGTTGAAGGAAACAAGTAAACCTACAAGTGATAAAGCCAAACATGCAATCTTCCTTGAAGACACAAAAGATATTAAATAAAGAATACCAAGCTTATGGCCAATCAAGAAAATAAATGATACAAAATACATGTAAGCTTTTTCTCTTTTCCTTTCAAACCTCAAAAGGTGTTGCTACTGACCAGAGATCGGTTTGCCAAAACCAATTTAGATTTACTTGATGCACACAAACAAGCCAAGATCTATCTACTAGATTGTAGCATCGAGTCGATAGAAGCACTCACCCTTGAAGATTCCAAAGTGGTTAACGAGAGCAGATTCTCGTGGGTGATGTAGCCGTACACTTGCCGATCTCAAGATCACGTAGACGATCCTTCCGGCGCTGTGTTCCGGCAGCGCTTCCACAGTCGGTCACACGTTCGGTACTCGATGAAGACCTTCCTCTCCCTTGTTCCAGCAGGCAACAGAGGTTGTAGTTCCCCCCTCGTGATTCCGGCAGCACGACGGCGTGGTGTCGGAAGTAGAGGGAAGATCCTGTAGGGCTTCGCCTAAGCCGGTGCGAGTTATGGTGGATTAGGGTTTCCCGGAGATCTAGGGTTTAGAAGTCCGGGAAGAGGAGGAGGTGTCGGTAGCGGCTAGGACGGCGGCGACGGACCAGCGGCGGCGCAAGACGGCGCGGGGAGGCGGCGCAAGACGGGGTTGCGGTGGCGGCGACTCGAGTGCGGGGAGAGGGGTTAGGGCTTGTGTGCTTTGGGGCAGCACTCCCCCTCTATTTATGAGAGGGGGGTCATCCTTGGGAGGGGTGGGTTTGAATCCAAACCCAAACCCAAGTTGGATTGAGAGAAGGACTTGTTTCTTCTCCCACTAGGAAACCATTGTTCCAGTTTGACTTTTTAAACTCCCGTTTGACTTTCAATTTAGAGCTTTAATTATCTCTTACAAATGCACACAACATATGACCTAGGATATGATCCAATCATTGCACTTACCCATGACACATTCATGGACCATTCTCCTTCCGGACCGGTGAACCTTCTAGACCTTTCTAGAACCTCTCCGATGAAAACATCGGAAACTTTTCCGAACTCCGAAATAGGACTTTCCTTATATAAATCTTATTCTCCGGACCATTCTGGATCTCCTCATGATATCCCAGATCCCATCCGAGACTCCGAACAACATTCGGTATCCCTACTAACATTCCATATCTACTAAACAACATCGAATCCTTAAGTGTGTCTCCCTACGGTTCATGAATTATGTGGACATGACCGAGACACTTCTCCGATCAATAACCAATAGAGGAATCTGGAAATTCATATGGCTCCCACATATTTCTATGATTACTTTGCGATCGAATGAACCACTTACATACGATACCAATTTTCCTTTCTCTCACGATAGTTTACTTATCCGAGGTTTTGATCGTCGGTATATCTGCATACCTAGTTCAACCTCGTTACCGATAAGTACTCTTTTCTCGTTCCCGTGATATGTGATCCTTTGAGTCACATGCTTGCAAGCCAATTGGATGACATTCCACCGAGAGGGCCCAGAGTATATCTATCCGTCATATGGATGGACAAATCCCACTCTTGATCCATGTGCTTCAACACATACTTTCCGAACACTCAATGCCACCTTTATAGCCACCCAGTTACGGTGTGGTGTTTGATGTCATCAAAGCATCCTTCCGGTGATGGTGATTTGCATGATCTCATGGTCGAAAGAATTAGGTTACTATGTATTAGAAAGCTTATAGCAAACGAACTATTAAAATGACTTGATCTTTATGCTACGCTTATCTATAGGACTATGTCCATCACACCATTCTCCTAATGATATGATCTTGTTGTTAATAACATCTCAATGTTCATGATCGAGAAACCACGATCATCTATTAACCAACAAGCTAGTATTATAAAGAGGCTTTACTAGGGACTCTAATTTAGTTTACAAATCACACAAGTATTAATGTTTCCGTTTAATACTATTATAGCATGAATGTAAACATTTATCATAAATACAAAGATATAATAATAACCACTTTTATTATGGCCTCTAGGGCATATCTCCAACAGTCTCCCATGTGCACTAGAGTCAACTAATCTAGATTACATGGTAATATACCGAACACCCCTGGCGGTTTGGTGCTGGTCATGTTTTGCCCTCGGGAGAGGTTTAGTCAACGGATCTGCCACATTCAGATCTATGTGTACTTTGCAAATATTTATGTCACCATCTTGGACATGCTCTCGAATAGCGTGAAAACATAGCTTGATGTGCTTTAGCTTCTTGTGTGACCTTGGTTCTTGCGCATTAGCTATGGCGCCCATGTTATCACGGTAGATAGACATTGGGTCCAGCGCACTTGGAACCACACCGAGCTCTGTAATGAACTCCTTCATCCATATCGCCTCTTGTGAAGCCTCCGAAGCAGCTATGTATTCCGATTCAGTTGAAGATCTCGCCACAACGCTTTGCTTTGCACTCCTCCAGCTAACTGCTGCACCATTCATAGTAAATACGTATCCAGATTGAGATTTGGAATCATCCGGATCGGTGTTCCAACTAGCATCGGTGTAACCATTAACAACGAGTTGTTCAGCACCTCCATAAGAAAGAACCATATCCTTAGTTCTTCTCAAGTACTTAAGGATGTTTTTGACCGCTATCCAATGATCCACTCCTGGATCACTTTGATACCTGCTAGTCAAACTAACATCATATGCAATGTCGGGTCTAGTACATAGCATGTCATACATAAGAGATCCTATGGCTGAGGCATAGGGAGTCTTACTCATTCTTTCTCTATCTTCTGCCGTTACAGGACTTTGGGTTTTACTCAAGGTCGTATTGGGCAACATGGGCAAGAACCCTTTCTTGCTATCTTCCATTCCAAACCTCTTTAGAACTTTGTCCAAATATGTACTCTATGACAATGATATTAGGCGTCTCGATCTATCTCTATAAATCTTTATGCCTAATATATAAGTTGTTTCGCCAAGATCTTTCATTGAAAAACTATTATTCAAATAATCCTTGACACTATTAAGAAGGTCTACATCATTCCCAATCAATAATATGTCATCTACATATAGTATTAATAATGCTACAGAGCTCCCACTCACTTTCTTGTAAATACAAGCTTCTCCATAAGTTTGTATAAAACCAAAACTTTTGATTACCTTATCAAAACATTGATTCCAACTTCGGGATGCTTGCTTCAATCCATATATGGACCATTGAAGTTTGCATACCTTGTTAGCATCTTTAGGATCGACAAAACCTTTGGGTTGCATCACATACAACTCTTCATCAATGTCTCCATTGAGGAACGCCGTTTTGACATCCATCTGCCATATCTCATAATCATAATATGCAGTGATTGCTAACATAATCCTCACAGACTTTAGCTTTGCTACTGGTGAGAAAGTCTCATCGTAGTCAACTCCTTGAATTTTTCGAAACCCTTTTGCGACAAGTCGAGCTTTATAGACAGTAACATTACCATCAACATCTGTTTTCTTCTTGAAAATCCATTTGTTCTCAACAGCCTTCTGGCCATCCGGTAAGTCCACCAAAGTCCATACTTGGTTTTCGTACATGGATCCAATCTCGGATTTCATGGCTTCTTGCCATTTATTGGAATCTGGGCTCATCATCGCTTCCTCATATGTCGCAGGGTCATCGGTGTTGTCCACCAACATGACACTCATAACGGGATCGTACCAATCAGGAGTGGTACGAGTTCTCATCGACATGCGAGGTTCTGTAGAAAATTCAACCAAAGTTTCATGATCAACATCATTAGCTTCCTCTCTTATTGGTGTAGGCGTCACAGGAACTACTTCCGGTGCTGCGCTACTCGCAAGTTCGAGAGAAGGTTCAACAACCTCGTCGAGTTCTACTTTCCTTCCAGTCACTTCTTTCGAGAGAAACTCCTTCTCTAGAAAGGATCCATTCTTGGCAACGAAGATCTTGCCCTCGGATCTATGATAGAAGGTATACCCAATAGTTTCCTTCGGGTATCCTATGAAGACGCATATTTCCGCTTTGGGTTCAAGCTTGTCCGGCTATAACTTCTTTACATAAGCTTCGCAACCCTAAACTTTAAGGAACGACAATTTAGGTTTCTTCCCAAACCATAATTCATACGGTGTCGTCTCAACGGATTTAGATGGTGCCCTATTTAAAGTGAATGCGGCTGTTTCTAATGTATAACCCCAAAACGATAGCGGTAAATCTGTAAGTGACATCATAGAACGAACCATCTCTAAGAGAGTTCGATTACGACGCTCGGCCACACCATTACGCCGTGGTGTTCCCGGCGGTGTCAATTGTGAAAGTATTCCGCATTTCTTCAAATGCTCGCCAAACTCGTAACTTATATATTCACCTCCACGATTAGATCGTAGAATTTTAATCTTCTTGTTATGTTGATTCTCTACCTCACTTTGAAATTCCTTAAACTTCTCGAAAGTTTCGGACTTATGTTCATGAAATAGATATACCCATATCTACTCAAGTCATCCATGAAGGTAAGAACATAACGATAACCACCGCGCGATGCTACACTCATTGGGCCACACACATCGGTATGTATGATTTCCAACAAGTCCGTAGCTCGCTCCATCATACCAGAAAATGGAGTCTTAGTCATTTTACCCATCAGACATGCTTCGCATCTCTCAAATGATTCAAGAAGTCCATCGAAATGGAGTTTCTTCATACGCTTCACTCCAATATTACCAAGACGATAGTGCCACATATAGGTCGAGTTATCGCTCAATTTCAAACGTTTAGCTTCAATGTTATTAATGTGTGTATTTCCACAATCGAGATTCAATAAGAATAGACCATCTATTAAAGGTGCATGTGCATAAAACATATTACTCGTATAAATCGAACAACCATTATTCTCGGACTTAAACAAGTAACCATCTCGCAATAAACATGATCCAGATATAATGTTCATGCTCAACGCAGGCACCAAATAACAATTATTTAAGTATAAAACTAATCCCGATGGTAGATGAAGAGGTAGCATGCCGACCGCGATCACATCAACCTTTGATCCATTTCCTATGCGCATCGTCACCTCGTTCTTCGCTAGCTTCCATTTATTCTGCAGTACCTGTATCGAGTTACAAATATGAGCAACCGAACTAGTATCAAATACCCAGGCACTACTACGAGTACTAGTGAGATACACATCAATAACATGTATATCGGATATACCTTTCATCTTGATGTTTCCGTTCTTCAAATCCGCCAAGTACTTTGGGCAATTCCGCTTCCAGTGACCTTCTCCCTTGCAGTAAAAGCACTCAGTATCAGGCTTAGGACCAGCCTTGGTGTTCTTTGCCGGCGCGGTAACTTTCTTACCGCCCTTCTTGAAGTTTCCCTTTTTCTTAGACTTGCCTTGCTTCTTGAATTTGGTGGTCTTATTGACCAACAACACTTGGTGCTCTTTCTTGATCTCCACTTCTGCAGATTTCAACATGGAGAAGAGTTCTGGCAACGACTTGTCCATGTTTTGCATATTGTAGTTCATCACAAAGTTCTTGTAACTTGGTGGTAGTGATTGGAGGACACGGTGAATCCCCAAAGCATTAGGAATCACTATTCCCAAGCTTTGAAGCTTTCTTGCGTGCCCAGACATCTTAAGCACATGCTCACTGACGGAGCTGCCCTCTTCCATCTTGCAGTTAAAGAACTTTTCAGAAGCCTCATAACTCTCAACTGCTGCGTGAGCCTCAAATATCATTTTGAGTTCACGGACAATATCATGTGGGTCATGGTTCTCAAACCTTTTCTGAAGCTCCGATTCCAAACCATACAAGATAGCACACTAAAATGTGGAGTACTGATTCTTCCGAGCGAGGAAAACATTCTTTACCTCATCGGTAGTAGTAGCTGCAGGCGGGTGACCTAGCGGTGCATCCAGCACATAGGTCAAATTTCCAGCATTGAGGACAATCCTCAAATTGCGGAACCAATCCACGAAGTTGCTTCCATTGTTTTTCAACTTTTCTTTCTCTAGGAACGCATTAAAATTGATGGTAGGGGCCGCCATTGATCTACAACATATTTGCAATAGTTTAGACTAAGTTTATGACAAATTGAGTTCTAATTAATAGTTAAATTAATCTAGGTGAACTCCCACTCAAAAAAATATCCCTCAAATTGTTTTAGTGATCACACGAACCAAATCCACCATATCAAAACCGATCATCACGAGAGTTGATGTAGTTTCAATGGCGAACAATCAACATGTTCATCATATATACTATATGACTCATGCTTTACCTTTCGGTGATCCGTGTTCCGAGACCATTTCTGTACATGATAGGCTCGTCAAGATCAAACCTTAGCTTCCGCATGAGCAAATCTGGCTTGGTCACGTTGTATACACTCGCAGAATCTAACACACCCGATCATCACATGGTGCTTCGAAACAACGAGCTTTAGCAACGGTGCTTACTAAGGATGAACACTTTAAAACTATAAATTGTGTGCATGAGGGATCATCTTATAATGCTACCGTCGCAAACTAAGCAATACAAGATGCATAAAGGATTAACATCACATGCAATTCATAATATGTGATATGATATGGCCTTTCTTCTTGTGCTTCCGATCTCCATCTTCAAGCACGAACATGATCTCCATCATCACCGGTATGGCGTCAAGGTCAATGGCACCGTTTCATGGTCGTCGTCCACCAGCTTCAACTATTACAACTTCTTTGAATAGACACGCAGGTCTTAACGTAATTCAAAAGACAACCATATGGCTCCTGCCGGTTGCCAACTTACAATAAGGAACATTGCATACATCATATATAATCACAATCATGGCCATATCACATCACAACACACCCCTGCAAAACAAAGTTAGACGCCTCTAATTTTCTTTGCATATTTTACGTGGTTTGGGGCTTTCAATAAGTGTCGTTCTAACTTACGAACAAGAAACACAAATGTTGATGCTTGAACTATCAAGTGCCCGTTGTAAATTAAATCTATACTATGATAGGAGAGAGACACACTCACAAAGCCACTTATGCAATACAAGTTGCATGTTAAGCATGGATCAAGTCTCATGAACGATGTCATGTAAGGTTAGCCCGGGCCGCTTCATCCCATCATACTGTTGAAGGGTTTCGCAGCATAGTAAATAAAAAAAAATTCTACGGATGCGAACGGGAAAGCCAAGATCTAATCTAGGAGATGCAAACAACGAGGGAGGATAGATGAGATCTTCATACCCTTGAAGATTCGCACAGCGGAACGTTCAACGGAACGCGGTTGATGTAGTCGTATTAGCTTCTCCTCCTCGAGATCCGATCCGATCCAACACCGCAAGTGGCGATGCCTCCGAGAGATGCACATGTACGGCACCACGACGTCTCCTCCTTCCTCGGTCCAGCAAGTGGGGTGGAGAGATATATTGGATCTACAACACGACGGTGTGGTGCAAAGGTGGAGAGTTTCTGCGGCAGGGCTTCGCCTACGCGTAGTCGGGAGAGAGAGAGAGAGAGAGAGAGAGAGAGAGAGAGAGAGAGAGAGAGAGAGAGAGAGAGAGAGAGAGAGAGAGAGAGAGAGAGAGAGAGAGAGATCTGGAGGGCAGCAGTATGGCGGCTAGGGTTGAAGGAGTGGGGGAGGAGGGCTGCGCCCCTGCCCTCTATATATAGGGGGCTGGCCGGCCCCCTTGGCCCCTCCTCCAAGCCCTAGGGCGGCGGCCCCAAGGGTTGGAGTGGGGGGCAAGTTTTCCCCCTTCTTCTAGAAGGTTTCCCTAGGGTTTTGGCCGGCTGGGCCTATGGGGCCTTGTGACCCTGGCCCAAAGCGGCCAGGGCACTCCCTCATAGGCCCACGCCCCCTCCCGACAAGTGGTGCCACGTTGGTCCCACTCCGGAAGGTTCTAGAAGCTTCCGGTACAATACCGAACAATCCGAAACAATTCCGAAGTCCAAAAACTGCTTTCCCTTATATGAATCTTATTCTCCGAACCATTCCGGAACCTCTCGTGACATCCTGGATCTCATCCGAGACTCCGAACAAAAACTCATAAACCAATTTCCATTCTATCCTAGCGTCGAGGCACGTTAAGTGTGTGACCCTACGGGTTCGAGAATATGTAGACATGATCTTCTATCAATAATCAACAGCAGGGTCTGGAAACCCATATTGACTCCCACATACTCATCGATGATCATATCGGATGAACCACGATGCCAAGATTCAATTAATCCCATATATATATTCCCTTCGTCACGCGATATTTTACTTGCCCGAGATTCCATCGTCGGTATCGGCATACCTAGTTCAATCTCGTTCATAGCAAATACTTTACTCGTTCCGTAATCCGATATCACTTTGTGATTAACTCCTTAACCACGTGCTTGCAAGCGGTGTTGATATTGATTACCGAGTGGGCCCGAAGTATATCTCTCCTACTTGGGAGGGACAAATCCCATCTCGATACATACAACCCAACAAGTACTTTCCGATCACCTGAGAGACACCTTTATGATCACCCTCTCATAGGATGACGTTTGATGACCTCAAAGCTTTCTTCCGATACCAGGGACTTGCATTATCTCATGGTCTAAGGAATACAATATTTGACATAAGAAAAAGCTTCGCAAAGATGAACACGATGACACGATCTAATTGCTCTGCTTGATTTGGGTCTGTCCATCATATCATTCTCCCAATGACATGATCTCATTATTAATTGACAACTCATGTCTATGGTTAGGAAACCTTAACCATCATTAATCAATGAGCTAGTCCATAGAGGCATACTAGGGACACGGCTTTGTTCACAAACCACACAAGTATCAAAGTTTCCGCTTAATACAATTCTAGCATGGAATATAAACTTTATCATTTAACAATAATTATAATAATAACATCTTTATTATTGCCTCTAAGGCATAATTCCAACAACTGCAAGATGCAAAGTACACAAAAAAGCAATTGATAATAAAAGCACCACTGCCCACAATAACCATTGTGTTCTACTCATGCAACAGATCTACATATAGACACGGCTCTGATACCACTATAGGGGTTCGTAGCATGGAAAACAAAAAAATTCTACTGCATGCACACAAACAAGCCAAGATCTATCTACTAGATTTTAGCAACAAGTCGATAGAAGCACTCACCCTTGAAGATTCCAAAGCGGTTAACGAGAACAGATTCTCGTGGGTGATGTAGTCGTACACTTGCCGATCTCAAGATCGCATAGACGATCCTTCCGGCGCTGCATTCCGGCAGCTCTTCCGCAGTCGGTCACACGTTCGGTACTCGATGAAGACCTTCCTCTCCCTTGTTCCAGCAGGCAGCGGAGGTTGTAGTTCTCCCCTCGTGATTCCGGCAGCACGACGGCGTGGTGTCAGAAGTAGAGGGAAGATCCCGCAGGGCTTCGCCTAAGCCGGTGCGAGTTATGGTGGATTAGGGTTTCCCAGAGATCTAGGGTTTAGAAGTCCGGGAAGACGAGGAGGTGTCGGTAGCGGCGACGGACCGGCGGCGGCGACACGGCGGCGTAGGGAGGCGGCGTGGCGACGGGGCTGCGGTGGCGGTGGCTCGAGTGCGGGGAGAGGGGCTAGGGCTTGTGTGCTTTGGGGAAGCCCTCCCCCTCTATTTATGAGAGGGGGGCAGCCTTGGGAGGGGTGGGTTTGAATCCAAACCCAAACCCAAGTTGGAATGAGAGAAGGACTTGTTTCTTCTCCCACTAGGAAACCATTGTTCTAGTTTGACTTTTCAAACTCCTGTTTGACTTTCAATTTAGAGCTTTAATTATCTCTTACAAATGCACACACCATATGACCTAAGATATGATCCAATCATTCCACTTACCCATGACACATTCATGGACCATTCTCCTTCTGGACCGGTGAACCTTCTAGACCCTTCTAGAACCTCTCCGATGAAAACATCGGAAACTTTCCCGAACTCCGAAATAGGACTTTCCTTATATGAATCTTATTCTCTGGACCATTCCGGATCTCCTCGTGATATCCTGGATCCCATCCGAGACTCTGAACAACATTCGGTATCCCTACTAACATTCCATATCTACTAAACAACATCGAATCCTTAAGTGTGTCTCCCTACGGTTCGTGAATTATGCGGACATGATCGAGACACTTCTCCGATCAATAACCAATAGAGGAATCTGGAAATTCATATGGCTCCCACATATTTCTACGATTACTTTGCGATCGAATGAAGCACTTACATACGATACCAATTTCCCTTTGTCTCTCGATACTTTACTTATCCGAGGTTTTGATCGTCGGTATATCTGCATACCTAGTTCAACCTCGTTACCAATAAGTACTCTTTTCTCGTTCCCGTGATATGTGATCCTTTGTGAGCCAGTCACATGCTTGCAAGCCAATTGGATGACATTCCACCAAGAGGGCCCAGAGTATATTTATCCGTCATATGGATGGACAGATCCCACTCTTGATCCATGTGCTTCAACACATACTTTCTGAACACTCAATGCCACCTTTTAGCCACCCAGTTACGGTGTGGTGTTTGATGTCATCAAAGCATCCTTCTGGTGATGGTGATTTGCATGATCTCATGGTCGAAGGAATTAGGTTACTATGTATCAGAAAGCTTATAGCAAACGAACTATTAAAATGACTTGATATTTATGCTACGCTTATCTATAGGAGTATGTCCATCACACCATTCTCCTAATGATATGATCTTGTTGTTAATAACATCTCAATGTCCATGATCGAGAAACCACGATCATCTATTAACCAACAAGCTAGTATTATAAAGAGGCTTTACTAGGGACTCTAATTTAGTTTACAAATCACACAAGTATTAATGTTTTCGTTTAATACTATTATAGCATGAATGTAAACATTTATCATAAACACAAAGATATAATAATAACCACTTTTATTATTGCCTCTAGGGCATATCTCCAACAATCGCTAGGCCTAGGGTCGCACCCACACCCTTATGGGCCTTCTTGTAGTCCGCATGGGCATCGCCCACCAAGGCCTTCGCCAGGGAGTCAACGTCGTCAAGAGCGACGCCCTTCGGGGTGATCTCCCGATAGAAGCGGGCGAGGATCTCCTTGGCCTTGCCTAGCGTCTCGACGGTCGAGATGCAGCAGTCTTCGACCGCCGCAACAGCGTCCGCCATGGGATCCCCATGCTCCAGGGCACCGCGATCAAACACGACGCCTGTAGCATCTTCAAATTGTGACAAAGAAAATTCGGATGAGCCAAAGAAAACACACCAGAAGAAATGCTCAAGCGGGGGAACATATGGTAACTCACCGGACAGCGCTTTGGCAGCGGCCATAAGCTGCTCCGCCATGGCCTTCTCCCGAGACGTCGCGGCAGCCGCAAGCTGCTGCTCACGATCCTGGGCCTCCTGCCGGTAACGTTGAAGGGCCTCCACGACATCCTTTGCCTTGGTCTCCGCTTGGCCGTGACTCTTTTTGAGTGCGTCCAGCTTGCGGAGAGCCTCATTGTTCTCTGCTACGGCAATCAACAAGAAAAGGATCAGTAAAAATAGTACACACGGACAAATAGAAGAAGTACACGCACCTCGGAGCTGCTGAAAGTCGTCCTCCAAGGCGAGGTATTGATGTCCAAGGCGATTGATGTCACGGATGAAGGGATACAAAGAAGAAATAGGCAAAGTCATTCAAACAAAAGGGCTCGAGGGCTCGCACGTGTCAATTGAAAAAGCACTTACGTGGCCACCCGAAGACTCCGAAGGAGTAGCTTGCGTCTTCCGGGTGAAGACCATTCGAGTTCTCGGCTTCGAGGAGCTCGATGCGGCATCACCGGAGTTGTCCGGTATCTTTGGGAAGGCAGTTGCAGGATCCTCCTGCAGCAAATTCGACTCCACAACAACCTCTTTAGTCTCATCCTTTACAGATTCGGCTGAGGAAGACTTCCTGGTATGACAGGAACGACCAAGTAAATCTAAACGTCAACAACATAAAGCATAATCAAACCATATAAGTCATCAAATAATGACGACGGGATGTCAGAGAGGTTGAAGACCAGCGTCTCCTTTTTATTCTTGGCCGACGACTGAGGAGCCACGGCCTAGAGGGGAACAGCGGGAATGGGGGAGGTAGCACCTTCATCCCCAGTGTGTCGCTCGAGGAAGACGGGTCCCCCTCGGCGTCAGCAGCGTCGCCTCATCCAAACTTTAGCTTCGGGTCCTCTTGCAAGATATCCCTTCCCTACGCTCGGGGGCTTCCATCGTTGGCGACTACGAGGGGGAAGCGTGGAATCAGACTCCGCGTCCCCGCCATATGGTGCAACCATATATTTTTTAGGAAGGGGAGGCATCAATCTCTCCACCTTAAGCTCCTGCGGAGCAAAGGATACACATCTTAAGGTCAAAAAAAAAGACACAAACAATCTAAAACGCACAACGTGGAAGCAAGAGATTCACCTGAGGAACTTCCTGCCAGAAAAGGGGCAGTCAGAGATTTCCCTGGTAGCTCCTCGTCCGCCTTATGCTTCAGCACGGGACGGAGTGCTCGGTCGAGGTCGGCTGAGGACATCTCCTCATCCAACACTCTCGTCGGGTCGATGGCACCGTAGTATAAAAACATTGGGTATTCCCTCGCTTGGAGAGTCTTCACATGACGCTTGAGAAACGTCTGGATGATGTCGACACCACATACTTCATTCCCTCGCACCAGTGGGAGCTCCTTCACTCGCTGGTATAGCTTCTCCACCACCTCGGTCTCACCCTCCATGATGTCGTTCGACCAGGAGCGCTTTCGGGTGACCACCTTGCTGGCGTCGAAGGGGGCTAGCCCATAATGCTGGCCAGCGAGCTTGGAATCAAGAATGTAGAACCACTTGTTCCTCCATCCTTGGACGGATTCGTAGAGGTGGAAGGAGAAAAATTGGACGGTAGGGCGGATGGAGACCCCGCACCCACCCAACGCGTAAACTCCGTTGGTACCAGATTGCCTCTTTAAGAAATAGAGCTTCCAGAATAGGCCGAAGTGTGGCTCAATACCGAGCCAACACTCACAAAGCATGATAAAACACGAGATGTGCAAAATGGAATTGGGCGACAGCTAGTGGAGTTGTAGCCCATAGAGAAAGATAAGCTAACGAAGAAATTCGTGGGAAGGAAGAGAAAGCCCTCAGACGACCAAAGCATAAAACATAACCCTAAAACCTTCGGGTGGGTCCGGGGTTACCTCCTTGCCGAGAATGATGATGTCACCTTTCTCCTTCGAGATGAGGCTGGACTCGTGTAGGCGGTGCAGGTCCGCCTCCCTGATCGCAGATCACTGCCAATCACCGTCGGTGACGCGGTCGGCGGTGGAGGTCTTCTTGGTAGCGCCAGCGGCGCTCGTTCCTGCTGAAGTGGAAGCGGACTTCTTTTACTTGACCATCTTGACGACGCGGCGCGCGATGCGATGGGCAGGAGGAAAGATGATGGAAAAACATGAAGAATGTCTAGTGTGCAGTATGAGCGAATTCTGGAAATGGCGAAGGCAGAAAGATGAAAGCAAATGGCAAGGGGAAAATTACCCTGGTCCCTCTGCAGTATAAAAAGACGAAGACGATGAAGCAGAACCTTCGATTCACATGCCCTAATGCATGTCCTCCATTGCACGGTACACATGGCGAGCATCTACCAAACCGTCGCGAGCACGCCGTCCATTATGCACGGAAATCGAGGAGACGTAGAAATTATCGCGTAAACTAAGCATGACTAGTCAAATCCAAGTCAGAATGTGGGACCAATGATCGTCTCGTCATGTTGCCTCTGCTACCATAGATGGTTGAGCTCACCAAGCGTTAGCAATGACGTCATCAAAGCAAAGGCTAGCAACGGCTAAAAACTTTCGACTACACATAAAAGTACTTACTCGAGTCTATGACTCAACCAACTACTCAGGGGCTACTCCTATTAGGAGCGCTGGCCGCGCACCTAAGAAATTGACATGGTTCCTGTGTCAGTTGGAACACTTCTTCAAAAGCTTCGAGTCCTTCGTCGAGTCTGCGACTCCACTACGGACTCGGGAGCTACTCCCATAGGGAGCACTGATCGCGCATTCGAAAAAGCATTGGCGTTGATGGCATCCACAAAATTAAAGTCTCAGCTCGAGTCTACAACTTGAACAGACACTCGGGGGCTACCCCCATAGGGAGCGCTGGTCATGCACCCTATGAACCATTCGGATGAGATCCTTCAGATCACATATGACAAAAAAAATTACCTTGGCAACTTTGCCCAAATTAATGCTAAGTGAGATACCGTCTCCTTGGTCACCCGAAACACCTCCGCGGTGATAAATTTTTGGATGTTGTGTCTACGACGCAAAGATAAGACCTACAGATATCATGTGATGGCCTGGTATCGCACCTGACTGTGCTCTTCCAGTAACATACTATGTGAGCGGGCACGATGAAAAATCCTGACGGACGCGTTGGGTACATAACTTATAACACTGGGATTTGACTCATGTAAGACCCCTATGGCCTGAGTCGAATTACGCCGGGATTTTTCCGGATTCAAGTTCGGGGACTCGAGTCTGAAGTAGATCGTGTTGTTTTGTCCAAAGACAGTTAACTGACCCTGATCCGTCGGGTGAGTCAGGCACACGTATCAACAATCCCTATGAACCAATGTATCCACCCGAAAACTTGTTCGAATGAGAGCACTCGAAAGACTATAGAGTCTCTAGTCAAATCTATGATTTGACTGAACACTCGGGGGCTACTGAAATGGATATGCCCTATGGGTACCTGTTTGTCCTACCCGGTCTAGCCTAGAGGAGGCCCACACAAAGACTTGCTGCAAACGTAAAGCCCAAAGAGATTCCGGATGGCCCAAGCCCAGGGAAAGTTTAACTCCTTGGAGAACATGGCTAAGTTGTAGATAGAATCTTAAAGGGTCAAACCCTAATTTGTAACCGACTCGACCTACCCGAGACCTGGCCTCCCCATATAAAGACCAGGAGGGCATGGCGACAAGGCTCTCTCCCAACTCTCATACACACACCTCATGCCAGATTGCATCTGCGCACCCTTGTAACCTTCGGTTCCGCCATCAATCAAGAACATATAAGCAGGAGTAGGGTTTTCCCTCTATGGGCCTAAACCTGGGTAAACACCATGTCCCCTTGTTGTGTGTCTATTAACCGTCTCGCGATCTCCAGCCTCCCCATATTCTCTAAACCCAAGTCCATAATAATGGGCATTGACAAGTTGAACCCTCGTCATATGGGATGAAGAACTTGAAGTCCGAGGTGTCCTCCATCGGCGATGTCAAGCATGAATGTGTCGCTGATCGACCATGACCGCATCCATGACCATAACCACAGTCCACAACCACGGCCCCTGCCTCAGCCACGATCATGGCCGCGGCCCCTTCCCCTAGAACATGCAGTCGTAGAGCGCAGGTGAAGCTAAATACAATCGGCAATGGAGCTCTTGTGAGGAAAGGCGGCTTGCGCGACCTTCTTATAGAACATGTAGCCATAGAACGCAGGGCTCAAGCGACTGGCATTTAATCGGTGCTGGAGAAACCAAACCGTCTCGTACATCAATGACAATGCATGATGCACTGGCCATGTGCCACTGCGGCGATGGGTCGACTCCCTACGCCTACCACGCACTACTTCAGCGACTAGACGACTACCAGTGTCAGCTAGATGAATCGACACCGCCATTATGTAGTCGCACGAAGATTGGCGGCGACATAATAAATGGTACTGTTGCTGACGAGGGGTAACCTCGGCAATGCCCTTTGTTATAGACTTAGGGTTTTGTGGAGAAGAGAGCGTTGGAGATTTCGTCTGCTGATCAGACAAACAAGTAAGTCGATGTAGTCTAATTATTGAGAAAGCTCGGTTACAAATTCGTCGGTTTGCTAGTTGCGATCTAGCTTACGGCGGATTGCTGAAAAACTAAGGTGCCCTCTCCATCAGGTCCTCCTAGCCTTTATATGAGAGGCTGGGTCCTGGATCCGTAGACGAAGAGGTTACAAGTTAATGTTTACAATGCGAACTCTATGTTGGCTCCTTAATATTCTTTAATGAACAAGGAAAATCTTTATTCTGTGAGGTGCTTCTTGGACTTCGTTGGGCCTTCGTGGGCCATAAGCTTTAATGCACCTAGGGTAACTAATCATAGGGACCCGATAGGCCATACCCATGTCAGTAGCCCCCGACACTCTATCTGAATCGTAGATTCAGATCGAGTCTCAATTTTCTGTTTAACTGTTTTAGCCATAGTTTTTTGTTGTAAGCAGATGTTTTATTTAAGATCTGTAGGGATTTGGTACAACGATTCTGGTGCATCCGACGGATCGAGAACCAGTTAATTGCACTTGGGAAAAACAACGTGAACCTTCATCAAATTCAAGTCCCTCTGAGAAAAAATTATCGACTACTTTGTTTGGCTGTTGGAATAGCTGAAGTTATCAACTTCTTTAGTATTTTATCGGGTGCTCCCGATGGGAGTAGCCGTATGAGGATACAAGGTTATAATACTCATAGGTTTGCTTCAGAATATCTATCGGGTGCGTACAGTGCTACTGATGGGAGTAGCCCCCGAGGCTACAGACGAATACTTGGATTCGTATAGGCTCAAATTTTATACTTTTCTCATGCTAAAAAATATTGAATCCGTAGGAGTATTTGTTTTATCGGGTGCGCGACATCTCTCTCGATGGGAGTAGCCCTCGAGGATATGTTGCGGTACTTGCATCAGACCATAGGCTCAAAATAAATCCTTTATCTGAGGAATGTACTAAGTAGAATTTTTATTGGGTGCGCAACAACGTTTTCGATGGGAGTAGCCCTGAGTCTATGTTCGGGTGCATGTATCAGAGCATAGACTCCATGTTTTTTATTCGGATGAACTTTGCTTCTTTAACCGATCGTGATGTCATATATGACGAAGATGGCATGCCGGAGTTCTGTCGATAGGACGTATCCTTTTGTCGGCCCTATTTTTCAGTGCATGCTCATGCGTGGGCGGCATAGCGGTGCTACTGTTACCGTGTTACCCCACATCTAGCATATAAATCGAGGTGTCGTGCAGCCTCCAGCGAATTTACCGTGATATTTTTTAACTGCACAAGATTTTCCCTTTCCCATTGCTGCCACGTGTCTGCATCTTGTTTCCTCTGGTGTTTCATAACTCTTAATCGACGGTGCATAATGTCGCTACACTTCTTTATATTGACTGAGTTAGGGATTTACTGCCCTTCTTCCTAGTTTTCCATCATCTTACTCCTCTTTTCCGTTGTTCAGAGCATCGTCCGATGTTAATGCCACCGCGAAGAAAACGCGGGTTGTTGGGTGAATGCCATCGAAGTGCACGACTTGCGATCTGCGCGAGGCCCACAACTTTCACCTGCTGGAGGAGGGATCCTGCAAGCTGCCCGACGACGAGAGTGCGCCCGCGCTGGAAGCGGGATGGCATGTAATGTTCCTGTCCTTCCTCTTCCGTTGTCTCTCTCTTCCTGCCCACGAGTTCCTTCGTGGGCTTATCTTTGTCTATGACTTACAGCTCTATCAGCTTACGCCTAACTCTATCCTCCACATAGCCTTTTTCATCACCTTGTGCAAATGTTTTCTCGGGATCCACCCCCACTGGGGCATGTGGAAGCATTTCTATTTCGTTCATCCCAATGCCACTGATACTGTTGTCCATGACGTCGGAGGTGCAATAATTTCCATGCGCTCAGTCGTAGAGTACTTTGATTTAAAAACTGCAGATTCTGTCCAAGGTTGGAAGACAAAGTGGTTTTATATCAAGGACCAGTAAGTCGAGGGTCAGAAGTTCGGGTTGGCCCCCTTCGACCCGACAAAAACTTGCCGGAGGCTTGCTTTGTGGCATCCCGCAAAACCACTACTAGAAAATCGCGTTGTTTTGTGCATTGCATCGTCATCATCATGCATTTGTTTGTCTGAAACTATTTCAATAAGCCTATTTTTGTTTTCTAAAAATACCTCTTCTCTTATTTCAAAACAAGTCTTATAATTATCTGTTAAATTAATTGCCTAAAAATTATTTTTGCTAAAAAGATTTAAAACAAGACAACACCATAAATATTTTACAAACTAATAAAAACCCAAACCCTAATCTATTCCTACCCAAACCTAGTCTACCCACCAACCACAGCTTGCCACCTCACCGTCCCTCCACCTCATCACACCCACCGCCACCTCACCAATCCCTTTCTTTTCCCCTCTCCCTTACACCCCGGCCCCACCTGCTGCATCCGGTCCCACCCCGCAGCCCTCACTCCCTCTCTCCTCTGCCCACACCCTCACACAGCCCCCACCTACCCTCTCTCTCTCTCTCTCCCCGACAGCCTGGCCCCACCCCATCTCTCTCTGCCCCACACGCACACAGCCCCCCACGCGGTGCCCGGCCCCACCACCTGACCCGACCACTCCCCCCGTGGCCCCGACCCCCTGCCCTGGACCCACCCCGCTCACCCTGCGTGGCCTGCCCCCCACCAACCGCGTCTCCCTCTTCCTCCCTCAACCTCCGCCGCCTCTCTCTTCTCCCCCGAGCGCCACTGCCGCCCTGCGGCCCCCTCGACCTCGGCCTCTTCCGCTCTCCCCAGCAGCCGCCGACCCCGTCCGCTCTCGGAGCACCCCCCCCCCCCCCCCCGCGCTGGCCTCCTCCCTCCGGCCTACCCCCCCCCCCCCCCCGCTGCCGCTGCTGCGCCCCTCCGGCGAGCTGCCAGCCGTCTCCCCAACCTCGAGCTCGCCTCCGTCGCGCGCCCGTGTCCGTCGCCATCGCTCGCCCCGCCTCCGTGCCGCCGTCCTCCGGCCTCTGCAGACCCTGCCTCCGTCCACCTCGTCCGCGCGCCGACGTCGTCGCCTGGCCTCCGACCGCCGCTGTCGTCTCCGGCGAGCCCCGTCCCCAACCTCCACCGTGGAGCTCGCCCTGCCGGTGCTCGTCCCCGGCCAGCAACCGCCGTCCGCGTCCGGCCGCCCGCCCTCGCTGGGCCCTGGGAGCCGCCGCTCGCCCAGAGCGCCGCCCGCGCGTCCACAGGCCACCGCCACCCCTCCGGCTCGCCGTCCCCGCAAGCGTGCCTCTGCCTGCCTCGCCTCTTCCCGGCCCGCCTGCGGCCGAGCTCACCCCTATCGCCGAGCCGCCTCACCCAGCGCCCCAACCACCCCTCTGTGATTCGTCCTGTCCGCACGCCATGTGTTTGGTAGTGTGCACATATGTGTTATGGTGGTGATGTTTGTGGTGGTTCAGTGATGTAATGGTAAAGACCGTGTGAAGATGGACCCATGGTGATGCTTCGCTCCCGACAACCCTCCTTCATACGAGTTAGACGAGCACCTCACCAAGATCGACAAGACCATCGCGACGCCAAAACCAAGTCCGCCGATGATCATCAAGACGAATGACAAGTTCTTCATCACGGAACACTGAACCTCGTCAAACACCAAGACCCTCAGAATCGCCAAGTTTTTTCCTCTCGGATCCGAAGACGCCGAGACCTGGGACACCAAGACCTCCGCCATGATACGACAAGACCGACGCTAGGACCCGAACCTGAAGAACGCCAAGATCGCCGATGCGAATACGCCAAGTTCGTCTACCCCGGACACCGTGCGACGAGACCTACTTCACGGATCTGAAGACCCCGGTACCCGATCCACTCAAGTTCGCCATCGACGACAGATCGGCACCGACCAGGGCGAGTCCGATGCGCCCCGACGCCACACCAAGTCCTTCCCCCCGGAACGCCAAGCTCTTCATCTTGCAACCGACCTTCGAAGACCGATCCCGTCGAACCCTGAACCCCGAGACCGACCCCGAACCCCTCGGAGCCCAAGTTCGCCGAACCCCTAATGTGTGAACCTTTTCTCGAGCCCTATTTTATAAATGTAATATCAAATTGTTGCATATTAAATTGTTCATGCATGCATACTTGTCTGTGGTTTGGGGGCCTTATGCCGATTCACCATATAATTAAATATGGGGCCCATATGCGGGCAAATCTAGTCTTATATTGGTCCCATATAAATTTGTGTAGCGAACCGATGATATATTTGGCCATGTTAAGACAACATTTAAATTGTGGGGTATCTAAACAACTCGAACCTATTAAGTAACTGTCGGGACCCCGGTTCCGCTTAATATGGCCTAATTGCATCGCATCTTTGCCATGTCATGCATCATACATGCATCATGCCCGATCTTCTGCCGTTGTATTAAATAGTGCATCCGGTGTTATTCTAGTGTTTTGGTTCTTCGCGGATAAGGCCGTTGAGTTGATGCGAGTATCGACCCGATCTTTGGTTGAACCTTCGGCAATGTTTTTCAGGCGAGCATCTTCCCCTTTCTACCTATCTTACTTTTATAGTATTTATTTCCTCCTGTTGATCTATTGCTATCTGTGTTGCGTTGCTCTAGCTTTCGTACCCGTGATATCCCTTGCAGCCTTATATTGCCTTGGACACCTCCTATTACCGTTGTTTGGTAGATAGTTGGACCTGCGCGTCGTAGCCGCTTGCTCAAGTGCTGTTACGTGTCGTCGAGTACCACAGTTGTTGGAGCATTGCCGCATGTTTAATGTTGGAGATGGTCATGGCTTTAATTATCGTTCACTTTAATTATTGTTTAATAACTAAAATTGAAGTAGGTAAGCAGAGGCACAGGTGGGCAATAGATGTTATTTGGTTGTTAACCGTCCACTTGTGTCTCGTAGGACCCCGAGTACTTGATACCTGTTCCTTGAATATTCGCGCTATCCACATACGGGGGAATTATGGGACCCCCCTGAGCCAGAGCTTGATTCATTCTTATTTCTTGGGGCCACAAACTAGTTTGAGGTTTTATTTACTATCTTGTACCTATGCCATGCTTTACTGCTTTATTACGATTGTGCGAGGAGCACCTGTACTGTTTAGGATCGGGACACGTTTTCGCGGTATCGACAAGCCCGAGTTTTCGGGTTCCCAGTCGTTTACAGCCGTCCACCCAAACCTCGGGTCCGTCTCGGAGTCAGCTAACTTCGTTGCGGGTGTACTCCAAGGGGTGGCCCCCTGAAATATTTCTGAATCCTGTGATTGCTTTGTCGTGAAAGCCTCGTTGGGTTTTGATTTGGTTTTTCCGAGGTTGCTCGAGTGTGTGTTGCTATTTGTGCACCCCTGCAGGGTAAAACTTTCTGAAAGCCGTGTCCGCGGTTATGGACGACTTGGAGCACAGTATCTCGATCATAGACAACTATAACTAAAGTAGTGCTATAAATTTGACTTTATAATGACTAGTAATCAGCTTCACTATAATGGAATGGCTAAATAAAACTGCCAACAATTGCTTGTTTGGGTTGTCACTTGCGACCATTGTACCTGACTAGTAAGTATTGCAACTACAACGGAATGGCTAAATAAAAGTACCAACAACTGCTGGGTTTTGGGATATCTCATGCTAATTGTATTTGACTAGTAAGTGTCGCAACTACAACGGAATGGTTAACTAAAAGTGCCCACTGCTTATTTTATCAGGATGATTATCTATACCTGACTAGTAATTGCTGCAACGATAACTGAATAACTAAAACTGCCAACAGTGTGAGTGCCTCGGTTGACTTCCTCGTTTGGTCTCGAGGGGGAAACACCAGGATGGGTTTGTCTGATGGTAGAATCAGGTTGGTTCCGAATAGGTCTTTCTTATCCCCCTCTGACAGCCGCCAGTTGTATCAAGTCTCTATAGGTTGTTCAGTGCATGCTGCCGCTGCCGCTTCAGTCCACCATACCTATGTAGGCGAGGACCGCCGAATTCTAGTCTCGCCGTGTACTGGCCTCAGTACTGACCGCTCTCTCTCTTTTTCCTTTGCCCCTTTGTCGGCACCCCTTTTGTTTAAGCAGGTTCTGAGATCGACGTCGTTAGCAGGGTTACCCTTCCGGCTTGGCCTGGGCAGGGTTATGGACGCCATTGGTTATTCTTCAGGGCTCTTAGCCCCATTTGTATCTTGTCCGTAGTCGGACGCTCTATCATTTTCAAGGTGATTTGGATCTTTGTATATTATATCTGTATTCTTGACTCATGGAGTCGTGTTGTATATATATCTGTTCTGTGGGTCCCATCGAGGACTGTTGTGTAATGTTATTACTTTGTTTTCCACCCGCACGCAAGTGCCTGGTGGGCACCTTTGAATCGTTTCTATGCGGGTTTTGGCGGGAAGCGCTGAAACTTGCATAGGGCCGATTCTGAGGGTGTTACATGCTTCCTGGGAGGAGCGCCCGTCAGCCAAAGAAATGAAAGAGATCAAGCCTCTGTTGGGAGCTATGCTGGCAGAAAAGATCCAATGAGAATTACACCCAAGGATCTTACACTTAAGGTTCTGTAGAAAAGGGTGAGCTTGTTCACAACACTAACAAATAAAAGCTATGTTCCCACTGATTGTCGGGTGAAGCCCTTTACCAAAAAGCATTCTTTTCCTGAGGCAAAGCCTTTGTTGCGTTTATATATATTTGTTTTGTCATATCTCAAGTTGCACTTTCTCAACTTAAATTTATGCTTTTGCACTTTGCTCTTGCTAATGGTCAACATTACCTGGCCCAACTCGTAGGATATGCGGTGCCTTCGCACTCCACGTAAAACCTAGGAGTATATAGCATGGTGGCATGGTCAAGGTTCCACTCGTACCACCGACAAGTAACATTCCGTCTCATCATCTGCTGTCGTATCTCCGATTTGTTTATCCGCTAAGAGCATCTCCACTCGTGACCCACACCCGATAAAAACGTCGGACCGATCATTTAGGCACGACGCTCGGCCGTGCCATGTTTGGGGCATGTCTGTTGCCAGTCGCGTGCCCCAAATGGTGTTCCAAACAAAAAATATTTCATTTAAATTGAATTTTTCAAAGTTTGGTACATGGAAGAAATAGAAACGCGACTAAAAATAACAACCAATGAAACCTAAAGTAGAGGCTTCTCGCCAGCAGTTGTAACATCCCAAAAATACTAAGCTTGGATCATCAAATTCTAATCATCAAAATTAGGGTTAACAAAAACTTTTCTAAATGAAATCATGAATGCATGCATATGTGTATGCATGGATTTTGAAATCCTTTAAAACCACCTTGTTTGTTTGTTTCATTGCTTGTAAAATGTTTCTTAGGTGAAATAAAAATCATCTAAAACATTTCCCACACCTTTCCTAAAGACAAGTAAATCAAAACACATATATGAAATGAATGGTCATTTTGGCCAATTTAACTCCCATGCCTACTTTGGCTGTCTCAAACTTTCAGAACCTAACAGAAACTTTTCTGGATCTTTGCACCCCTTGAATGTACTCATAACAAGGTATCAAGGCCCACTTTGTGATCATCCAGAAACTTTCAAATGCATAGTGTAAATGACAATTCAAAATTGAATCTTTATCATATGGGAAGATCCCACTTTTTCAAAAACCACTCAAACAAGCTCAACTTTCAAAACCCAAGCATCTGCAGACTCACCAGCACCAATCTAGCAAACCCACCAAAAATCTTTTCAAAATTCAAAACTTGATTTCATGCGGCCATTTCATCAAACAGGTTGCAGACACAAATCAAACAAACATCAAACACTACAGTATGCAGTAAAATTGGCCTAACTTGTTCCCTAGTTAGCTCACACACAGCTCAGTAGATCATCTAGGAAGTTTAACTAAGGACTAGCACCCCTGTGAGCTTGCCATTGCCATCAATGGTGAACAGCCGAGCACCCCCTTGTCACCCCATTGTGGACAGCAGTCTAGAGGAAGAACTAGCCTTGCCAACCTTGTCTGGGAGGCAGCCCACCGTCCATCGCCACTACCTGTCCCAGCCGCGAGCGTTGCCAAGCCCTGGACCACGCGCACAAGCCGCGCCCAGACCGCCAGAGGCCATGCCTAGCATGCGCCAGAGCACGACCCTCGACCGAAGCCCACAGACCGCGCGCCGCCCTCGCCGCGTGCATACAAAATCCCCACCGAACCAGGAGACCGTCAGACATCCCCGTTTGCCGCCCCGTGCCGCACAGCCACCACCCGCCGTCAAAGACGCCGCCTCTGCCGCGCATAGCACCGCCCGTTGCAGACGAAACCACACCGCCCCATGCCTCGAGACCATGTCGTTGAGCATCGCCAGGAGACACCGCACCGTCCCCTACCCTTGCCCATGCCATTAGCCACATATAACCTCGCCCCCGACGAGCTCACTGTGCGCCCCGACGGTCCCCTCGCTCGACTATAAATAGAGTCCACCCCCGCATGATTTATTCACACCATCTCACTTCCCTCTCATCACTGATCGTGCCACACCGTTATCAGAGCAAGGCAAGCACCACCCCGCCAGAATTTCACCGGAGCCCGCCGCCTCTGGAGAAGAAGGGAGCCAGCGATTGGAGCCGCTCCAGGAGAAGCCACCGGTACCAGGAGATTCGCCGTCATCAACTTCGTCGTTCGCCCGCCTCGCCGACCCTCGCCAGTACCCCGGTGAGCCCCCAGCAACCCTCACTGGCCGCGCTAGGTTTCGTTCTCACCGGCGTTGTCTCGCGTCGACGATGACTCCCAGCCGTTAGATTAGAACTAGATCGAACGATCCACGTCGCCCCATACCGCTTCGCCCAGCCCCGTGTCACTGACGAGTGGGGACACCCACTTAAGCAGCCCGTGGGAGCACTGCGCTTAGCAGGCCGGCCCAGTAACTTTTCCCGCGCAGCCCAGTTATTCAAATTAAACCTTTTTCTATTTCAATTCAAACACACTTTTGTACCCAACTTCAAAAATCAACCCAGATCGATTCAGTGCACCAAATTGAATGAAACTAATTTTGTTGGAAAGTCCTGTGAATGCTGAATCCAAGCCCATTGGATTCAAGTCATTTGGATCTATAGATCACCCATGGTAAAAATAACAACGCAGAAGATTTTCTGCATTCAAACATTTTTCAAATTTAAACCATAATGGATTTTGAGTTGATTCCAACTCTCAAAAATCACATTTAACCATACCTTTCAGAATATATAAAAATATATAGGTTTACTTGCAGAAATAATGTTCAAGTAATAAAAGAATGCTACATAAGCATTTCTAGCCACTTTAATTAATTAAAATAAAAGGGTAAAACCTTATTAAATTGTGACACCACTTTAAATCACATTCCCATGGACTACAATATGTGGTGATGACATGTGTCAACATGATCCCATGTTGGGTTTGGAGAATATTAAATCTTAAGTAGTTTTTCAATGAGTAGAAATTACTTTTCTAAAAATAAAAGGATTTAAATCAAGCCCTAACCTTGTAATATTAGGGATGATGCTAGACCATCCATAGGACCCTTGTGTGTGATGATTGCAAGTAGTTAAGTATTGTTTGGTGATTGTGTACCTCGTATTTATTCATAGACGCTAGTACCGACCAAGGATACGAGGAGGAAGGAGGATACTACGAAGAAGAAGCCGAGGAGAACTTCAACCACTGCTCTGCACAAGGCAAGCCTAATACTACTAGTGAATGTGCAAGCTTATACTGATATTGATGCAAGCTGATACAATACCTATGCAAGCCTTACTAATCATGTGACCTATGCAAGCTAAACCTTGCAAGATACCCTACTGATGCAACAAACCCATACTTGTTCTATGACTACTATATGCCTTAAGCATATGTGATCATACCCACTTGATAAATCAATCCTAGTTTTATGTGCAAGCTTCTTACTCTATTTCTTTATCAAAGCTTACTTAGAGTTTACTTAAGTGACTGGTAGATATTGGAAAGATGCTGAAGGTTGCATAAAGAGCATAAAATTTGGCCTAAGTTAGAAACCTTGACATCAGCCTGAGACATGAGGTTGTACTTAGTTGAAACTCCACTAGTTACCACCCCTCATTAGTACTACCCCCACCTGTAGATGTTAGTGCTAAGCATAAAACTTGATCAACTTTTAGATGGGAATACTTGGTGGAAAAATGGTTATGAAAACCTTGGAATGATGGATCATTCTATTGAAATGTTTTGGACATGTGTTTCCAAACACTTGAGAATTTTGGTGATATAAATGTTGAGGCATGAGCCTTAGCCCCTTTATAAAACTGATGGTTGTCTGGATGCGATACCATTCCAATTTTATCGTACAACCACAATACCCGAATATTGGGTAGGGCTTGACTGGAAACTTATATTCCTTAGTATTAGTTCCCTCACAGCCAAGGTCTGAGCTGAGGCTACCTTATGAAGATTGTCCACCTGTGCAGTACCCAAGATGACAGTTGGTCATGGTTGGGAGGCCAAACTCACAGGAGAGGTGCTTATACTAGGGAGTGTAATCGAAAGGTTAGGATTGATTATCCGCATACTGAGTATGGTGAATTCAGGATTTGTTCCTGACGGATGTATCGAATGTTGTGGTGAAAGTGTACAATCTCTGCAGAGTGTCAAACTATTCGAATAGCCGCGACCGCGGTTATGGACAGTTGGATTGGCCATACTGTTCCCCCGTCAGACTTTTCAAAATGACCTGTGA
Organism: Avena sativa; assembly: GCA_916181665.1. Lineage (NCBI taxonomy): Eukaryota > Viridiplantae > Streptophyta > Magnoliopsida > Poales > Poaceae > Avena > Avena sativa. Next base: position 313,134,437 of record OV702283.1, read on the forward strand.
AATGAGCTAAGACTTTGACTTGACCACAACAGAGTTGTGATATGAAATACAAGTTCCCAATTAGGAGTTATAAAATTGTGACCAGCTTTAGAACTTGGTAGAGATAAATCTGGCTTTTGCAAAACAACCCTAGAGTCTAGTGTCCTATTATCCAAAAAAAAAACCTTTTCCTATTAGTATTAGTTTGCGAGTACTTAAAGAGTACTCATGGCTTTGTCCCTGGCTATTCCCATGGCCAGACTATGAAGAGAAGTACCTGAAAGATGGACCCCAGGAAGGTTACGACAACTAGGATCATCTCCCATCGTCAGCATTGCCTGTGATCCCGAAGATGGAGCTTCGCCTACGCTGCCATTATTATTACGTATTCCGCTGCTTGATGTTGTATTAAGAACTGGATCATGAGATCCCTATTTGTGTAAGAACTTATGTATTTTTTTTAATGGATGATGTACTATGGTATCCAATCCTGTTATGCCTCGCAAAAATGGTAATCCTGGGATTGCGATGTATGGCATAACAGGCATCTAGGATTGAAAAATCCGGGTGTTGACAGCAGTGTTTCTCCCGTCGATGTCGTCATCATCGTCGATGTCCATGTGATAGTGCCTACGACAAATCATCTGTCAAACATCTTCACGTCAAGAACACCATCGTCTTCAGATTTGAAGTTCAGGATGCAGCCGAGCTGCACATCGTGCGCCCAGGCGAATTGCTCCTAGCCGCTATGAGGTACATGCGGCCTTGCCTGTCGAACAACACCTCCATGCGCTAGTAAGGATGGCAATTTTACCCATGGATATAGGTACCCGCGGGTACCGTACCCGTATGGGTAGGGTATGGGCACACTTTTATACCCATAGGTAATACCCATACCCTATCCATTAAGCTACGGGTACGGGTATGGGTATAGACTTGTACTCATGGGTATATCCCCCATTTAAACTGACATGGCAAACTTACCTGTAGAGTGTCAACCTATGCAACCAAGAAGCCTAGAGGCAAGTATGTGATTGCGGATTCTAAACTTAGATACTTTCATGTAGTCGTCAACCTATTATTAAGTAATGATAATTGTATTTTTTTGAAATATATGTTATTGATCAACGTAAAATTGTGAATAACTTGTGTACTATTGGATCTATCCATCGGGTATCCAATGGGTATGGGTACCTGACGAGTATGGGTATGGGTATGGATAAAATTTTATACCCTCGGATACGGGTATGGGTAAACTTTTGTATCCATTGACTACACGGGTATGGATATGGTATTGCTCTACCCTGCCCATACCCTGCCCATTGCCCATTGCGTTAGAGGGAAGCACTGCGGCCTGCCCACAGCTTCACCTCGGCGGGCTCTTGCCTGTCGAGAAGTTGCGCGAACTTGCCTTGGAGTCTCTTCTTGCTCAAAGGTTCTTCATAGATGGGATGAAGAACTTGAAGTCCGAGGTGTCCTCCTCCATCAGCGATGTCAAGTGTGAAGGCTTCGTTGATTGACCACGACCGCATCAACGACCACGGCCCCTTCCCCTAGAACATGTAGCCGTAGAGCGCAAGTGAAATACAATCGGCAATGGAGTGCCTGTGAGGAAATGCGGCTCGCGCGACGTGCTTATATAAAGACAGAGTAGACGAGCAGTCATTCCATTGATCCAAGCGCAGGACTCGAGCGACCAGCATTTAATCGACGCTAGAGAAACCAAATCGTCTTGTACATCAATAACGACGCATGCTGCACTGGCCATGTGCCAATGCGGTAACCGGTCGACTCCCTGGGCCGACCACGTGCTACTGCGGCGACCGGATGACTCCCTGCATCGGTCAGATCAATTGACACCGCCATTATGCAATCGCACAAAGATTAGCGATGACATAATAAATTATATTGTTGTCAATAGACCTGGAATTCAAGTCGAGCCAAGCCAGTTCGGCTCACTAAAGCTCGTTCAACCAGCCGAGTTAGCTCGACTCGACTTGTTTAACAATAAGTCCACAAATGAAACTTGGCTTTGACTCGCAAAACCCGCGCATGTCGCCTGCTGTTGTGTCCGGCACACTTACAGCGAGCGTGTGTCCTTATCCAGCGCACTCCAAGGTCGTCGGGGGACAGGACTGGAGATACTCTAAGCCATGTCCAACGCGGACACTAGGCGCTAGGGAATAAAATCCCAGCCGTTACGAGCCCCGTGAGCTCTAATCCTGGTGATTTGGCTAGCGTCGACACTTTGTTTTGGGACGGACGCTTGATGTATCCGCGGTACGGACGAAATATTCTACGGACGGGTTACGCGCTGAGGTGGTGAGGGACGTGGAGCCCAGCGTGGAAATTTTAGCAAAGCTGGAAAGAAAAAATGAATGGAGAAAAAATCCCCACCTCGGCCTGGCGACGGAAGAAGCGGAGCTACCCTCTTCGGCGGCGCAGTGGCGACCTGCCCCTCCTCGAGGGCGCGACGTCCTGCCTCTCTTTGGCGGCGCCCCAGCGACCTGCCCCTCCTCAACGGCGCGATGACCTGCCTCTCTTTGGCAGCGCCCCGGCGACCTGCCCGGCTGCTCCTCTTCGACACCGCCGCCGCGACCTGCTGCTCTTCGGCCGCTGGGCAACGACTTGGTATTCTTCGCCCGTTGGGAAGAGAGTTCCTCCTCTTTTGCGTCTAGGCGACGAGCCAACAACCTTCTCCTCCTCTGCGGCCGAGAAGCTCTTCATCTTCGGCCACTGAACGGCGAGGTCCTGCGTCGGCAAGCTGCACTGCAAGCTCCATCACCGTCGGAAGGTGGACGATAAGCTCCTCCTCCTTGGATAGGCGGTGACCTGGACTGAGCACAAGCACTTGAGGTCATCGGGGCTTTGGTCCAGGGCAAGCAATTGCAGGAGCTGTACCTCCGGGGATGCTCTTGGGACCGGGGTTGTTGGGAACAATATGCCTCCAGCTCTAGGTATTGTATATTGCCAAGATTCCATAATTAACAGGACCAAGAAAAAGATTTGGATTGTTTCCAAGACTAGATGTTACATGTTCTGGAGCGACAAAGAAGATGTGAAAATCAGATTGGGCGTGGATGCTTATTTACATTGGCATTAGTCAAAAAACATATGGGTGCCTTGCTACTGATCTAATCTGATGGGGATTGCCAAGAGGACTGAGAGGTTCCATGAGTTCGATTTTGAGGCACTGGATAACAAAGTGCGTTATATTGGCAACCTGAAAAAGAGTGTTTTTGGCGACCATGCTCTTCAGCATCAAGTAGGAAACATGAAGCCGTAGACAATCAGCAAATGCTGCAGCCGAGTAGCTTTGTTTTGCTGAACAATGGTAGTTTATGTTTTGGTTACTTTGTTCTGAAGCAAAATTGTGATATAATGTATGATTTGACTATGATCATGAATAAGAATTGTGTTTGATGAAAGTTCAGTATGTTGTCTTCATATTTGTGGTCGAGCTGTCATTTAAACATTGCATGTGCACGCAAGCTTATCAATCAAACTTCTATAGTGTTATGTTTGCATCATTTGAGCTGAAACGCATGGTAGAGAATTGTTCTTCTGATAATTGAATTTAACTAAGTTCAGCTGCATATACTTATTTAATTAGACATAAAAAACAATAATTTTCAGAAGCACCAAGGGCATATGCACGACAGGCGTGTACATGTAAAATTGCAATTGCATATAACTCTATAATCAGTTCCAAGGGAAATCCAGATTCTAAAATATAATCTGTGTCTATTAACTATTACATTAAAATTGCCTATTGCATATAACTTTGTAATCAATTCCAAGGGAAATCTAGATTCTAAAATAAGTTCTGCATCATCCTTAAACTACACAAATCATGTCTAACTCTGATACATGGTATCGCTGGGCTCTCCGATTCCATTGAAGTGTAATTGTGGGGAACTGGATAGAGCATACTCTCTGATCCATGGTAATCGTAGGCTCTCTGATCCATGGTGAAATGCTTCAATGTTGTCTTGGCGTTAACATACCCATTAAAAAAGGCGTGCATACTCTCACTACGTTGTGTAGTGGACATGCCCGCCCAAATATCATCTTTCACAAATTTTGTGTCGTGGTGGTATCACGGCAGATGCCATGGGTAGGCTAAAGTATGGGGCCAATAGATGCTAGAGGGATCTGGGGAGGGAAGATGTAGTTGATTCTACACACAGAAGACTAAGGCAAAGATCTTTATTTCTTCTTCCTTGGGCTACAAGTGCTTCTTGAGCTGTATACAGGGAGAAGAGAAGAACTTTACCAGCCTAACGGCTCTAACTTTAGTCGATCCCCCCTTCTGAGTCCAAGCCTCTCCTTATAAAGGAGAGCCCTGGGTTTCTCTAGGGCTGACGTGGCAAGCATATTCGAGGAATATGCTTGTCCCAATATAGTAGTTCGGCGCCCCCCTTTCCCTGTCGCCCCTCTAACGACGGCAAGGTTCCAGAGGGCCCCTCCTGTGCGCCTCGGTCTTCTGGACTATCACCTCCGTGACCTCCTCCTGCCTCTCTGTCGCTCTGCGCCTTTGTCCGTAGCGCTTGGCTCCGCTCAGATTCTCCCTAGCTTGCAGCTAGGGTTTGACTTTAGGCTTCTCCTTCTCCTGCAAGCTTCATATCACTCGGTCCTTCCTCGCATAGCTCGGATCGTCCTTCACCTGCATCAAGATCACTCAGGCTAACCCGGCCGACTTACGTAATATCTCGGCCGGGTAATGTCTTAATATACATATACGGGTCTCTCGCCTCCATATGTCGGCCGACTTCTACAGGATTCGGCTGACTTAGACTGTAACTCGGAAACCAGATGGGGATCGTACCCTCATCTTTCCCCGTCTTTAACCTATCCGGGGTCACCCCCCCCAACATTAGTCCCCGAAGCTGGTGTGGCCCTGCCGATAACTTCGGCCGGGTCGTATCAGCTTCATCACATTTTTCTGTATTGTTTCCGAGTTATCTTTTTCTCGTTCGAGGTACCCATGTTCCTTCTCTCGTACGCCTTGTCCTACGTGTCACCCCCATCATTGTTCTTCTAGTTTTTTGTTCCTCTACAGTATTTACTGACATGCTATAGTTAACACTGTACCTGTCGCGCCGGCGCTGCGACGCCTCGTGTACCGTTTCCCTTGGGGATCGCAACCTTCTTCGCTGCTGTGTGGTCGTTGGTGCGGTTCCACTTAACGTCGTGTGTTTGTGCCGCACCCACGATCTACACGTTCAACTGCTGCACCCACGATCCCATTACCTCGCTTGTGGCTCGACTATAAAGAGGGGCGCGGCGTCTGGGAATTCACTTTTCCCCTTCTCGTTCGTCTGTGCCCTTCTTCTTCCTCTTGCTTCCGTGCCCTCTTGCAGCTCCGCCGCCGCGCGCTCATCAGAACTTCCGACGGCGAGGACTCCGCCGTGTTGTTCCGTCCGCCTCGCCTGCGCTCGCCAGCTCCGGCACCGTCGCCGGTGAGTTCTTTCCGGCCGCGTTGCCTAGGTTTTATCCTAGATTTCTCTGTTTCGATCTTGTATTTGTGTGGCGGTTCCTCTGCTCCTCCGCCGCCGCTCCCGTGCAAAATCACGACGGGGCCTCGTAGCTCTAAACTTCCCTCCGCCGCCAGCTCTTCTTCCGTCGATCTTTCCGGCGAACCCATGTCTAGCTCCTTTAGTGGTGCTCTGGCAGAGGATGATGACGCTGGCTCTGGGCCCGAGCGAGGCTCGTGGCAAGGCTCTTCTGTTACACGCCGCGAGATTGAGTGGCTTATCCGAACTCGGAGGATTCCCGCCGAGGTCTCCTGTCGCTTACCCGGCAGCGAGTCCTCTCCGGATGTTAGGGAGGGCGAGTATGTAGTTTTTATGTCGCACTTCGCGCGTGGCTTTGGTCTCCCTCTTAGCGATTTTGCTAGAGAGTTTCTCGACTACTTCGGCCTTCAGCCGCATCATCTTCCTGCGAATGCCATCGCTTCTCTTTCTGCTTTTATCTCCGCCTCGGAGGGATACTTCGGCCTATGGCCGTCCGTGCACGTCTGGTCGAAGTTCTTCCAGATTCGTTCTAACGTAGTCCCTGACAAGTCTCTGCACCCTTCCAAGAAATTGCTTACTCAATGTGGGGCAGCGTCCATTACACCTCGGAGGAAATCCGTATTTCCTCGCGTCACCGGGTTAGAGTCGTGCAAGAAGTGGCACAAATCCTTCTTTTACGTCAAGAACAGAGGGACTAAGGACAATATTCGGCTTCCTGCCTTCTCAATTGGTCCGCCTTCTAAGGTGAATTGGACTTACAATCCGAGGAAGAGTCATGCCTTGGCCGAGGCTTTTGAGATTCGGCTTAAAGAGCTGATCCGCGCCGGGTTATGCGGTGAAGACCTGATGGCTACCTTTATCAGTAGCCGAATCTGCCCATTCCAGAAGCGGACTCACAAACTGTGCTACATGAGCGGTCCTCTTGACCCTAACCGAGTCTCGACCGTGGAGCTAGACAATTACCTTATCTATAAGCGTGTCCGAGCTATCTTTAAGACGGAGATGCCTGAGGATTGGGCTTGGGGATTGAAACCGTTCACCCGCGATCGTCCGCCTCCCGAAGTAAGCTTGATTAATAACGCTCTGCTATTCCATTGTTTTCGTAACGGATTCCGCTAACTTTCTTTTTCCTCGTCTTGCAGAGGTTCGCAGAGCAGAAGAATGAGGATGCCGAAGTTTTGTTGCTTCCGTGGCCTGCGGACCGGAGCACCCCGGATACTGGTGAGCCGGACTCGGAAGAGTTCGTCCCTAAGTCGGATCCTGCCCCGGCTCGAGCTCGTGGCAAGACCTCGGCGCACGAGGAGGAAGGTGATTCGGACGAGGTCCAAGTTCTTGAGGTAGTTGCCGCAATGCCTATTTCTTATGCATTTCCGGCTTCTACTTTCCCAGCTAATCCGGCCGGTCAGGTTCACGACGCCGAGCCTATTGCTTCTCGACCCCCCGTTACCTCGGGGAAACGCGGGGCTCCTGATAGTGCCTCAGAGGCGGTCCCCAAGAAACGAATGAAGAAATCCGCTCCGAATCCTCCCAGGCGCAAGACTATGCCTGGGGTCGCCGGGTAAGTTCCTTTTGCTCGTATTTCTTGTTTCTCTCTTTCTGTTTTTCATACTGACACTCTTTTTTTTTCTTTCTTATTTTTGCAGTGCTCCGCTTTCTGTTAAGCCCGGCGGTCCTAGCATGACTAGCCGCCCGATTCGGCAGCCGTCTCCTCCGCCCGTCGATGATACTAGGATTCCCAGTCCTGCTCGTGCTGCCTCTCCTCCAGCTCCGAATCCATCGCCTCCTTGTCGCGACGTGCCTGAAACTCCTTTTGTCGACATTGATTCCAATCGGCCCTCCGAGATTTTCATCGAACCCGTTGCCCCTTCTGTGGGTCCCAGCGCCGCTACTGAGCCTCTATCTGCCCCAGCAGTTTCTACAGCCACTCCAGCCCCGGCCGAAGAGGTCGTTATCTCGGCGCCTTCTGCGACCGTGACTCTTGCTGCTCCTGAAGACACCGTCCCCATTACCGAGGTATCGCTTCCTGCTGATGCCTCTTCTAAGGCGAGAAAAGCTATTGCCACCAAGGCTTCCTCTTCCCAGAAAGGTCTTGTCGGCTCTTCTCAGCCGAGTATTGCTGACATGCTGCGCAAGGGAACTGCGCCTACCAAAGCCTCCGTTGCCTCGGCTGCCAGCACCCAGCTTGCTCTTCATAAGAGCCCTGCGGCTGCAGTGGTTACACAACATGTCCGGGGTAAGGTCTTAACTCGGACAGCTAGTGGGAACAGCCTCGGCTCGCTGGTGGAGTATGCCAATAATTGGAATGTTGCTGATCAGTTTGAGGGTAATCCCATCAATCAGCCCTTTCAGCTTTCCGACATCAGCGGCCGTTTCGATCAAGCCGCCCAGTTCATCCTTGACACTAACAAGATGAATGAGGTAATTGCTGTTTTGCGGAGTTTAGATTAGTTCCCCAGATGTTACTATATGCTCTAGTCCCCGAAACTTGCAAGGAAATAACTTGTTATATGCTTGGAAGTTTAATGATGTTTTACTTAATTTAACTTTATTTCTAGGGTTCGAATATCCGGCCACCTAGATCCGAGTTAAGTTTTGCTTGACTCGGATCTGATTTAGCTTCGAATATCCAGCCACCTAGATCCGAGTTAAGTTTTGCTTGACTCGGATCTGATTTAGCTTCGAATATCCAGCCACCTAAATCCGAGTTAAGTTTTGCTTGACTCAGATCTTATTTAGCTTCGAATATCCAGCCACCTAGATCTGAGTTAAGTTTTGCTTGACTCGGATCTGATTTAGCTTCGAATATCCAGCCACCTAGATCCTAGTTAAGTTTTGCTTGACTCGGATCTGATTTAGCTTCGAATATCCATTTATCGTTTTGCTCTATTGCTCAGGTTGCACATGACCGGCGGACTGCCGAATTTCAGAGGTTGCTTTTTTCGCACCGCAAACTGGAAGAAAAGTATGAGAAAATCCTTCCTGTGGTAAAAAAGGCTGGTAAGTCGATAGTTCCTTTTCGTTATTCTCGGCGGTCTTATTGATTTGTCCGCGAGATGCCGGCTCACTTTTTTGATGAACAGGTAATATCAATAACCTTAACATTCGTCTTGAGAAGAAAGTTAAGAGCTTGGAAGGTTAGTCTCCCTTTTACCTTACCTCTTTTCGCGCTTTAGAATACGTGCTAAATTTTTTTTTTCGTTCGGCTGTGGTAAAGCCGAGTTGCAAACCTTCGCAGTATCTCATCAAGACTGCACGCCCATGCCTGACGTGATGCTGCATTTTTTAGAATAAAGCGCTACTCATTTGGCGCAGCTAAAAGAAAAAGACGATGAAATAGCTCGCCTACGGGCCGAGGTGGAGACCCTTAAGCTTTCTCAGAAATCCGAACTAGAAAAGGTTGATCAAGAATTCTCCGAAGAGAAGAATCGGCTGGCTTTGGAGCTGCAGAAGAATAAAGAACTCCTCGACGCTGCCGAACTGAAAACTCAGGGAATGAGCGAGGAAATCGCTCGCTTTGAGAAGAGCAAGATTGATTGGGCCAAAGACCTCCAGATCATGATGAGTTACATTCATCATAAGCTTCTTGGCACGGCCGAATTATATTTTTCTCTTTGTCCTCGCTGCCACCTGACACGTTCGTGTTTTGCGCAGATCATTTTCCCGAAGCTAAACCTGTGAGTTCTAAAGCAGTTCTTGCGGCTCGTGTACGCCGAGGTGTCCCTGTTGCCGCTGATTCGGAGTATTTGATGGAGGATTTTCTGGTTGCTGTTGGCGCTGCGGTTGGTCCAATGAAGATTATGGGCCGGGATTTGGTGAAGGCAGCTATTCGAGCTTACCATGTTCTCTGGCCGAAAACCTCTGGGACCCCTGATATCAATGAGGTTGAATTACTGGTGAAGAGACTGATGGCATCCGAGAAGCAACTAAGTCTCTGGAGGGAATCAGCCGGGCGAGCTGGCGCTGATATGGCTCTCACTGTTATTATGTCATGGTACGAAGACATCTCTCTTGATATCCTGAGAAATCTGCGCACTGGTTCTCGTTGGGTTGAAGACCCCACTTTCGTCGCTCTTCGGCAAGCTCGCGCCTTCCAACTCGTCGAGTATGCCGACGTGCATACCTGGAATGAAGGGCCGAGTTTTCTTCCAAACTCGGATGAGGAGGTCGTAGTTGAGGATGCCTCGGATAACAATTCGGCTGAGCAAGGGGAGGGTGAGGATGACTCGGCCACATCTGGCAGCTCCAGTTCAAGATCGGACAGCGACGGCGATGCGCGGTCCTCCTCCAAAGGTACTGGGCATTCAACTGCACAGACTGATGCTCCTGAGCAGCCTCGGGCTTCCGCTGAAGTTGCACCTGGGTCTATGGAGGGCGAGGCAACCTCGATCGAAGTTCCTCCTACGTCGGAGTGCCCAGCGCCTGACCAAGTTGCTGCCTCTCCAGCGAACAACGCTTAAGTTATTTCTTATCCCTGGCATGTCGGGCGTATGATGTACGCGAAACATTTGTCCGCTCTCTGTATGATTTGAATTTCTTTTGCCATGTACTGCTGTGACATATACGCTTGTAGTTGTTATCATTTTGTTTAAGTGGGTGTTCGTCCGAATTCTTGCTTTGATGCCCCGCAATTTCCTGATTTTAGGATGTATCCTTGCCTTTGTTTTTTCGTCGTTTAGCCGAGTAGTCTAGGCGTGAGCTCTAAATATCATATAATATTGATTTGTTCTGAACAGAGGTTGACTACTACTTTGGAACAATATATGGCAATCCCTGAATCACTGTTTATCGCGCCGAATACCGAGGCGCTGCTCAGGGTAGTGCTCAACATAAAACTGGGGCAGCATATGGCAGTCCCCGAGTCGCTGCTTTGGATGCCGAGGTTCAAATATTTAGTATGAAATGGAAATAATATATGGCAGTCCCCGAGTCACTGCTCTGGGTGCCGAGATTTAGTACATAAGATGACATTGAAATAATAGACGGCAGTCCCCGAGTCACTGCTCTGGGTGCCGAGGTTCAAATATATAACATGATATTGAAATAACACACGGCAGTCCCCGAGTCACTGCTCTGGGCGCCGAGGTTCAAATACATAACATGAAATTGAGATAGCATATGGCAGTCCCCGAGTCACTGCTCTGGGTGCCGAGGTTCAAATACATAACATGAAATTGAAATAACATATGGCAGTCCCCAAGTCACTGCTCTGGGTGCCGAGGTTCAAATACATAACATGAAATTGAAATAACATATGGCAGTCCCCGAGTCACTGCTCTGGGTGCCGAGGTTCAATACATCATTGGTTCTTGACTTTGAGATACAATGCTACGAGTAAAATGGTCGAAGCAAAGCTACATTCCATGGACGCTTCGTTTCTTCGCCAGCTTTGTCTGCCTTGTTCCCTCCGGGGGGCTGAGCGTCGATTAGATAATAGGCATCGTTATGCAATGCTTTGCTCACAATGAATGGTCCCTCCCATGGAGGTGACAACTTGTGCATGCCGGCCGTGCGTTGCACCAGTCGGAGGACTAAATCTCCTTATTTGAACACCCTTGGATTCACCTTCTTGCTGTGATATCGTCGCAGGTTCTGCTGATAAATAGCTGATCGTGATAGTGTCAGTTCTCTGGCTTCTTCTAGCAGGTCTACAGTATCTTGCCGAGCTACCTCGTTTATCTCCGAGGTTGTATACTGAGTAACTCTTGGCGAGTCATATATTATGTCGGATGGAAGTACAGCCTCTGCCCCGTATACCAGAAAGAATGGTGTATAACCTGTTGATCTATTCGGAGTAGTCTTGAGGCTCCATAGTACGGCTGGGAGTTCCTCAATCCAACATCCTGCCGACCTTTGCAACGGTTCGACAAGTCGTGGTTTTATTCCCGATAGCACCAGTCCATTAGACCTTTCCACTTGCCCATTAGATGTTGGGTGAGCCACAGAGGCAATATCTAGTCTTATGTGTTTCTCTCTGCAAAATCTGGCGAAGGCTCCTTCTGCAAAGTTTGTGCCATTATCTGTAATAATATTGTGCGGATACCCATATCTTAAGATAATATCTTTGAGAAATTTCACTGCTGTGGACCCATCGCATTTTTTTATTGGTTTCACTTCAATCCATTTTGTGAACTTGTCCACCATAACCAATATGTGGGTCATTCCTCCTCGTGCCGGTTTAAATGGTCCCACCATATCTAAACCCCATACAGAAAATGGCCAAGTGATGGGTATTGTTTTTAACTCGGCCGATGGCATGTGTATTTTGGTTGCGTATCTCTGACACCCATTGCATTTTTCAACTAATTCTTTTGCTTCTTTCAATGCCGTCGGCCAATAAAATTCATGCCTGAATGCTTTGGCTACCAAGGCACGAGATGAGGCATGGTGCCCACATTCTCCTTGGTGTATATCTAGGAGAATTTCCTGACCTTCTGCTGAACTCACACACTTCTGCAACACGCTTGTGACGCTTCTTTTATATAGCTCATTGTTTATGATTATATAAGCTTTTGCTCTCCTTACAATTTGTCTGGCTAATACCTCATTACTCGGCAACATCGAGTCTTTTAGGTAAGAGAATATGGGTTGCGCCCATAGCGGTGTGACTTTTTCTGGTGTGATCTCACTGTCTATTTCCATGTTTTCTGCCGACATACCTATCTCGGCTTTCCCCATGATTGTGCTTACTTCGGCTGTCCTCCTCTTGGGGGGTTCCGAGTTATATTGCTGATCTACTTCCATTGGCGCGTTATCTTCTGCTGAATTTGCCGGGATAAAGATAGATTCGGATTCTGGTGATGGGATTATTGATGGTTTCCTGAGGTGTTCCAGGGCAATACCCGGAGGAATTGATTGCCGGGTTGATCCTAGTTTTGACAACGTGTCTGCGGCATCATTTTCTGCCCGAGGTATGTGGTGAAATTCACATCCTTCAAAGTATCCACTGATCTTTTGCACGTGAAATCTATATAAAGCCATATTAGCATCTAATGCGTCCCAACTGCCTGAGACTTGCTGTACTACCAGATCCGAGTCGCCATAGCACAAGATTCGGCGTATGCCAATTTCTTTTGCTACTTTCAATCCATGGACCAGTGCTTCATATTCGGTTACGTTGTTGGATGCAGCAAAATGTATTTGTAGCACATACTTCAGTTGGTCTCTTTTAGGCGAGGTTAACACTATTCCTGCCCCCAAACCATTTCTTAGTTTGGAACCATCAAAATGCATAGTCCAATAATTTGGGTCTGGCAATGGTGGCTCATACAGCACCTTGGCCCAGTCTACGAAAAAGTCGGCGACCGCCTGAGATTTGATTGCATCTCTCCTATCAAATTGTGGAGCGTATGGTGACAACTCGATTGCCCATTTTGCTATTCGGCCACTTGCGTGTTTGTTGCTCAATATGTCGGCTATGGGCGCCTCACAGATCACTTTGATGGGATGCTCTTCGAAGTAATGTTTAAGCTTTTTCGCCGACATATATACCCCATAAGCCATCTTCTGATAATGTGGGTAATTCTGCTTTGAAGTGGATAACACCTCACTTAAATAATACACCGGCCTCTGAACCGACTTACCATCTTCAAGTCGTTCCGCTACGACCACAGCACTCACTACTCTGTTGGTAGCCGCTACATAGAGTAACATAGGCTCTTTTGATAATGGAGAAGCCAAAATGGGTGCTGTGACCAACATCTTTTTCAACTCATGAAATGCGATGTCCGCTTGTGGAGTCCAAATGAATTTATATGATTTCTTCATCATCTGATAGAGTGGTAGTGCCTTCTCTCCTAGCCGACATACAAACCGGCTAAGCGAGGCCAGACAACCCGTGAATTTTTGTACATCATTTAAACATCTTGGCAATTCCATTCTTTCTACTGCCTTTATCTTTGTTGGGTTGGCCTCTATACCTCGGCTGGATACAAGAAAACCGAGTAATTTTCCTGCCGGCACGCCAAACGTGCATTTTTCTGGATTAAGCTTCATTCGGAACCTTCTCAGGTTCGCGAAAGTCTGCCGTATATCTTCCAGTAACGTTTTGCTTTCCTTGGTTTTGATGACCACGTCATCTATATATACTTGTACATTTTTTCCTATCTGATCGTGTAGACATTTTTGCATGCATCTCTGATATGTTCCTCCTGCGTTTCGCAGGCCGAATGGCATTGTGCGATAGCAATAAGCCCCGTACGGGGTAATAAACGCGGTCTTTATTTGATCAGCCGGATTTAACGGTATCTGGTGGAAACCAGAATACGCGTCTACAAATGACAATAACTCACAACCAGCGGTCGAATCAATGACTTGGTCTATTCTAGGCAATGGAAAAGGATCTTTTGGACACGCCTTGTTCAGGTTGGTGTAATCGATACACATTCGCCATACAATGGCTACATTGGGATCATCTTTCTTCTTTTCTACTAGCACCGGTTTCGACAACCAATCCGGATACAGCACCTCCATGATGAACCCGGCCGCGAGGAGCCGAGCTATTTCATCTCCTATTATTTTTCTCCTGTCTTCGGCGAAGCGGCGGAGAGGTTGCTTCACCGGCCTTGCTCCTGGCCTTACGTTCAAAGAGTGCTCAGCCAACTCCCTCGGAACATGTAACTACCTCGGTGAATTACGCTCCTAGTTACAAGCCTGGATGAGCGGAAATGGTTGAAATAGTACAGTGGGGCCCAAATGCCACTCACAGGTAGACCTTTCGGCCGTCCCAACCATTTCCAAACGTCGGGACAAGAACGGGCGGCGTAATCGGCAGGCGAAGGGATCAACTACATACACAAATGAGTATGTATGCAAGCCACCATACAACAGTACATCAGAGCCATTCCATCTAAAAGAAATAGAAATATAGCAACGCCATACGACAAGATCCAAATATCCTAGATAGATATAATAGTTTAGGATATCTCCTCATACATCAAACATGAGAGTATCAGGCGGAAGCGGCAAACAAGATCCAAGTACGGATAAGAAGCAAATCGGCATAAGATGCCCCATAAATAAACACGTCCCACCCACAGATCTCACGGATCCCCGTTCCCAGAATCTCTACATCGAATGATCGTTGTCCACATCGTCCGTCTCCTCCACCCAGTATCCATCTCGTGAGTGTACCTGTTCATCTGAACCAAATAATTTATCGTGTGAGACCCTAGGGGTACTCAGCAAGTCTTTATGCCTCTAAAGGGGACACAACCTAGGGTGACGCAATTGCAGCAAAAGATAAACCCTAACAATTCTATAGATACTCGCTAACCATCCGCCTAACCAAAGATAGACGGATGTCCGTGAATTAATAACAACAGTTATAACAGTAATATTAACAGATCCATCCTCCTCCTCGCTTACCAACGAGGAAGCGGACGAACAACCCCCCATCCGTTGGCAGTTTTATTATCCATTCCATGAGTGTTGCACTATTTACTAGTCAGTTACTTAGTCAAATTAGAAGCGGTACTTTAGTTATACTTGTCTATGATCGAGAAACTGTGGTCCAAGTCGTCCATAACCGCGGACACGGCTTTCAGAAAGTTTTACCCTGCAGGGGTGCACAAATAGCAACACACACTCGATCAACCTCGGAAAAACCAAATCAAAACCCAACGAGGCCTTCACGACAAAGCAATCACAAGATTCAGAAATATTTCAGGGGGCCACCCCATTGAGTACACCTGCAACGAATTTAGCCGACTCCGAGACGGACTCAAGGTTTGCGCCAGTGGCTGTAAACGACTGGGAACCCGAAAATGTGACTGGGCTTGTCGATACCGCGAAAACACTCCACTGACCTAAACAGTACAGGTGCAGTACCTCGCACAATTTTAAATAAAGCAGTAAAGCATGGCATAAGTACAGGATAGTAAATAAAACCTCAAACTAGTTTGTGGCCCCAAGAAATAAGAATGAATCAATCTCTGGCTCAGGGGGGTCCCATAATCCTCCCGGATGTGGATAGCGCGAATATTCAAGGAACAGGAATCAAGTACTCGGGGTCCTACGGGACACAAGTGAGCATGAAAAACCAAATAGCAGATATTGCTCACCGGTGCCACTTTCATTAGTTATCCCATACTACTCAGGTTAAGTTGTTTAGGTACCTCGTTATCCATCAGACACTCACATACCCTACACATGCTGTTCTACGACTCGCATGGCTCAAACAACTCCTGTAGTAACGGCTCATGGGATGGAGGAACAAGCTTCGGTGGGGTTTTAAAAGTAAAGGCTATGCAATACTTGGGATTCAATTTAATGCAATCGCGAATCAATGATGCAAGAATAAGATAGAGGCAATAGGTACTATATGTATGCAAGCATGTGGTAGTGCTTGCCTGGCAGCTCAGTTGAAGCGGGAGAAGGATCTGGGTAGTGCTCCTGGGTTCCTTGATATATCCCCTGCTCAGCGTCTATTCGAAGAAGAACCAAACAAACAAGGGCCAACATAAATAAAGTGCACAAGCATAAGAATAAAATGCGACAAGAAAACAATCATGCCATGATGAATGATGCACAATTTTCATGGCAATAAAGTAGCATGGCATGGGTGAGGTGTAGATTACAAGAAATAAACATTTTATTGAGTTTTGGTCACATTTCATACCCAAATAAGTTGCTGTACTCTTTATATTTATATTATGCATGCTGCAAAACAGAACATGGAATGCATAAACAGAAAGGTCTCGTCGAGCTAATCATTTTAGACATATCATTTGTTAAATTTGGAGTTATAAATCAAAAGTTATTAATTAATTAAGAAAAGGGCATTTTATTGTAAGTTTAATCAACTTGAAATTTAAAGTGTGAAAAATAAATTTTGGATGGCATATTTGAATTCCTCACATTTTTCTGATTTGAAAACATATATTATTTGTATTATTTGGATTTGTATTTTAAAAGTTATTTAAATACTGATTTGAATTTGAATTTAAATTAAATTTGAAAAGATTTGAGTTAAAACAGAATTACAGAAAAGCTTTTGTTACTCAGCCAGATTCTAGCCATAGACACTGACCAGTGGGGTCAGTGCTGACTGGGACACAACGTGCGGATAAAAGCTTTTTACACCGCAGCTAACCTAGTCCCTGTGAATGACAGGTGGGGCCACGGCACACGCGGACCCGCACGCCAGTAGGCGAGAGGGGGCGTGCCACGCGGCACAGAGAGGGAGCGCGGGTTACGGTCTGAGAAAGCAGAGGGACCTCTCTGTAAAAAGGCTAGTGCGGCTGACAGTGGGTCCACGAGGTATCGCGGGTTGAGGAAAAAAGGTTTGGGGGGGTATGCGCAAAAGGGCGCCCGTGCACTGTTTCTCTTCTCGTTCTCTCTGACGAAACTGACGGGAACGCATGACGCGGTGGGGCTCGATCCCGCGACGCGGTGCGTACGCGCAGGCGGCGGAGACCACTGCGGTGGGGTGGGGTTGCTGACAGGGAGTGGCTAGGCGGCTAGATGAGCTTCTGCGACGCCACGGCGAGAGGAACCGAACACGACGCCGGCGCACCGAGGGCGTTCGACGGAGTGACCGGTGCGATCAGAGGGTATGAGCGAGGGAGGGGATGTCAGGGAGGCTCAGCAGCTCACCAGGAGGATGTTGGTGCGGTTGGTTCGGGCAGGAGAGCGGTCGATCGGCGACGAGGCAGACGCCGGGCGGAGCTAGGGTTTCGCTTCGGCGACACTGGTTCCGGTGGCCTGGTTCGCCTCCTCCTCGTTGCCGTGTACAGGGCGACGCAGAAGACGGCCGTGGTCTTCCCCGACACCCGCATTTGCACGCCCGCCTCCTTGTTCTGTAGCTGGACGGCGGCACCGAGAGCGGCGGCCGGGTAGACGGTGGTGGGGTAGATGGGGAGGAAGAAGAAGATGGGCACGACCCTAGGGAGATCTGGGAGAGGCCAGAGGGAGTAGATAAGGACGGGAGAGAGGGGTAGATGGCGTGGGGGCTCGGGGTGGAAAAGGTGGTCGGGTGGCCACCTTTTTCCCTTTCTCTCCACCCTCACGTGCATGACCGGCTCGGCAGGGGTGTAGGGCTGCAGGGTGGGGACGGCAAGGACGGTGGGGAGGCTCGGGCTGGTGGGGTCACACGGCAGAGATAGAACAGAGAGGGAGAGAGAGAGAGCTAGGGTAGGAGGGAGGCTCGGGCTAGGGTTTTGGTAGCTTCGGGTGTGGGCCAGGGAGAGAGGGCCAGGTGGGTCCAGCATGGGGAGGCTCGGCATAGGTGAGAGGTAAGGGTGAGGTGGGTATAACTAGGGTTAGACGAGGGATTAAGCTTAGGGTTAGAGAGAGGGGTGAGGTTTAGGGTAGGGCTTAGCTATGATCACCCTTGATCATGCATGGAAGGAGGTGGAAAAGAGAGGAAGGTGAGGAAGGTGAGGTCAAAAGCAAAAGACTAGGGCCAACATGAATAAACTCTCAAAGATCCATGTTCCACTTGCAAAAATACATGAAAAACCCAAAGGAGGGAAAGATGGTGAGATTTGCATGGCCCATGCATAAACATTAATGCTAGGTTTTATCTTGTGAAAACAAAATAAATATCCATGGCATTTAGACATATGCATTCCAAAAATATGGAATAAACCAAGCTAAAAGAATTAAAAGGATGCCCCATGTGGAGTAGATGGAGATGACCATATTTGAATAAAAATGGGACATGCTAGTGTGTATGTGCCACTAGGTATTTAGTAAGCCCAAAAATATCCCAACATGATAATGAATCCATGATAATCCATATGAAAGCTAGGAAAAAGGAGCACTACTCATAATGCATGCAAAGGTGGCTCCACATATCAATAATGTGAAAACACATGATGCAAAGATGAGAGCATGTGGAAATAGAATTGGATCCATCCAAACTCCCATGAGCTAGAGGTAAAACCCAATAAGGTGCAAAGCTCATATTTAGTCGGATGGTGGAATTATAAGGTGGTGACAGAGAAAGGTGATGGAGTTGAATAAAAGATATGCCCCCAACTCAACTTGGGCATTTAAACAATATATCAAGAACCAAATACAATATCAAGAGGCAAATACAATTTACAATGCATATGAGAGAAGAACCAACACAAAAAGGGTTTTATATGATGCTCAAATGCAAGGTGGCATGATGACATGAGCATGATATAATGATGATGCAACAATTATATATATGAAGTAGCATTTATATAGACTAGACTAGTAGCATTACAATTGTTAGACAATTGGGATGCTACAGAACGCCTTGCAGATCCTGAGTTGACCATGCAAATATGTCCCGATTCTCACGGAGGAAGTTGGTGAGCTCGCTTTCCTATTTAGCGTCCAGGCCTGCACCAATAGTAACAGTACGCTCCGGGAATTGCCCATCGATCTGAAATTTCTTCGTTTCTTTAGTCGGCTGAAAAGAGACACTGCCATGCGGGTTGGCTAGAGCCGGCATGTTCAGCTGTGCCGACTGAGCGAGGGCTGCTACCCCTTGAATCCTTCTTTTTTCTCTTGCTATAACCAATGATTCGGCCAAATTTGACCCGGCCGAAGCACACTCCATTGACTTCTTGTAATCCCCTGCAACTGTTATTACTCCTTGTGGTCCGGGTAGCTTCATTTTCAGATAACTTACATGACAACTGCCCATGAATTTGGCCAATGCTGGCCGTCCGAGTAAAGCATGATAGCAACTTTCTAGATCCACCACCTCAAACTCTAAGTTTTCTGCTCTGCAGTTATCCCTTGTGCCGAATAACACATCCACTCGGACCTTACCAATGGGTTCACATGAAAGCCCTGGCACTATCCCATGGAAAGTGGTCCTCGTGGATTGCAACATGTTCTGCGATATTCCAAGTTTATGCATGGTATCTTTGTACATGATGTTGATACTGCTTCCGTTGTCAATGAGTACTTTTGAGAACTTCACATTGATGCTCGGTCCAACAAATGTTGGGTCTAATACAAGTGCATATGATCCAGGATTCGGCATTATCTTGGGATGATCCTTTATGCTCCAAGTTACTTCTTGATCTGACCAAGGCATATATCTTGGTACTGCCGGCATAACTGCATTTACTTCCATATGCCGGCGCTGCACACTCTGCTTGTCTTGTTGTTCCGTTGTGAACACGCAATAAGACTGATGATGTTCTCTGTAATCATTGCGTCCAGTATTCGCCGGATTCGTCCTTCCATCCTGGACTTGGTTCATCACTTGATGTACCGCGTCTCTCCGATCCGAGTTATCGTACCTCGGGGGAGGGGGCGGTAACATCAGTTGCTGTGCATTTGCTCCAGTCAACTGTGGTTGATGCTGCTGATGTACTTGATGGGGTGCCTGAACTCCTGCGGGGTTCCCCATTGCATTTTTCATCCATGCATATTGGCGGGTCGTACGGTTGGCTGGCCTGGATGGGTTTGACGTGTGAAATTTGCATGGCTGATCTAACATGGATTCGAACGTGTATTTCGGCCTCTCCTGCCACTGTTTCTTTTGTTCTGGGGTCCATTGCCTTTTTCCTTCATTCTTTGGTGTCCACTGCTGAGGTCCATTCTTCTGCCGTTGAGTTGCTCCGTGACTCGGCTGATCTTGTGCTATTGTCGCCACTTGGGCCGAACTATATCTATAATCCGGCCTTTCCTCTCTTCTTCTTCCTCTGAAATCACTGCGCCTAGATGACCCGGCCAAATCTCTTGCATAATGGTCCCGTTGCTCGCGATGATCCGCCGACATTAATTCTGGTTGCGTTGGGTCTCCTAATGCATAGGAGTCTGCTATTCTGATAGTTTCTGCCAGTGTGGTTGGCATATCTCTTTGCAGACGTTGCCACAATACGCTGCCATAGCGGCATCCTTGCGCGAACCAAGCTATTGCTTGCGATTCTATAACCCCTTCACATGAGTTTCTCAGGTTGCACCACCGAGTTAAAAATTCTCTATCTGTTTCATTCGGCCTCTGCTTGCACATGGCTAACTGTTGTGGCCTGTTTGGCCTCTTGTATGTGCTGGTAAAGTTGCTGACAAACATTTCCTCAAAATCCAGCCAACAGTTGATACTGCCCGCTGGTAGATTATCAGCCACACCCTGGCTGGTCCTTCCAGCATTTGTGGTACGTACCGTACTGCCCATCGTAAATTTCCACCTACTATTTTCACAGCAGTGGCATAATCAATCAACCAGTCCTGCGGTTTGGTGCTCCCATTATACGTTTTCGTGCCCCTTGCTAGCTGAAAATTTGGCACAGGCGGTTCGCCCATGATCCGTGGTCCAAAGCATGTCGGCCCTGGTGGACCCTGTTCTTCCAACAGTTCGGACCGGTATAGCCGATCCAGCTTTACTCTCGCATCATTTGATGGCAAATCCCTGTACAGAATTCTATCTTGTACCCCATATTGGTTGTTTCCGCCATGGATCGCATACTCCATCTCGGAATAACCATCATTGTATCTCTCATTAATTTGATTGTGGCGAGCTGGCCTTGTTTCTCTTTCCTGCCGGGGTTCATGCCTTGGTTGCGGGTTGAGCGGCAGCTCTCTCCTTACTTCGACCGGGGTATTGTTCTCATGATTGCCTCTTGCGGGTTCTCTTCTGCCGAGATCTCCATTGCCTCGGTGGGTTGCATTGCCTCGGCTTGCATTGCCTCTGTTCTCATTTGCCTTTCCAGCCATTGCCGGATCATATGGAACAATTTGCTTGTTCCTCTTTCCTGAGGTTACTGCTTTGTCCCTTCGTGCATTATTTCCGGGTGAAGATGCTGCTGCCACGGATAAGGCAGGTGCCGCCCCTGCCGAGTGAACCATTCGCGAGGCCCCTGGCCTCGCCGGGTTTGTTCTGAGCATTTCTTCGTTTTGCTGGTTCGCGATGCGCACCAGCTCATTCACTCTTTCCTGCTGTTTCTGCCGGGCCTCGCCGGTCAACCCCTCTAATTCTAATGCTGCGGCATTTGCCGCTCTTAGGTTCTTTGCCGGGGTACTGTACCTCGGCAAGCCCAAATCCACCGATTCTGCTTTATGAGCATCATGCTCTTTGTTGATATCATCCATGAGGTTTTTCCCTCTCAATCTTAATTCGTCTACCCGTTCGGGTGCGACGTCCAGCTTATTAGCTTTGGCATATTCTCGCAGGGTCCTGTTTAAGGACTCCCGCAAGGCCGACACCTTTTTGGCCTCTACCAGCACCTTTTGCCTGGTTTCCTCCAACTCTGCCTGAGCATTTGCCGGATCAAGTATCGGCGCTACAGGCGTAGTCAGGTTTTCTATGGTCGCCTGAAGAATGTTCTCTGGCTTCTCCAGAGGTGGCCCTCTTACTCTTGGTGCTTTTGGGGTGGTGTCCTGCACCTCGGTCGGGTTGGTCACTGGCGGGATTACCTCGGTGGGTTGTGGTGCGGTCTGCCTGGGTGCGCCTTGTACACCTGTGGCGGGTTCTCTGCTTGACCCGGCTGCTGCTTCTCCAGTTTGCACCCCGGCAGCGACCATCACCTCGACGCTGCCTGCAGGATGTGCTCTGGGCGGACGGCTTGCTGCGTTAAGAGGTCGCTCTCCTGCGACAACAAGTCGGTGAGGATAAACGCCGGAGATATCGACGCCGACGTAAACCTTGTGCCCGCCCAGGCTGATGAAGACACCATTACGCGGGAGAGTTTTCCCCCTGAAGCTCCCTGCATTGTCGCTGACATAGTCACAGAGACCAAATCTCTGGACCAAGCCAGAAACAACGCGCTCGCCCGTGTTGATGAAGTTTCCCGTCCGGATCATAACTCCAGCTAGCACCGCTGCTGGCCCCACGGTGGGCACCAACTGTCGTGGTGGTATCACGGCAGATGCCATGGGTAGGCTAAAGTATGGGGCCAATAGATGCTAGAGGTATCTGGGAAGGAAAGATGTAGTTGATTCTACACACAGAAGACTAAGGCAAAGATCTTTATTTCTTCTTCCTTGGGCTACAAGTGCTCCTTGAGCTGTATACAGGGAGAAGAGAAGAACTTTACCAGCCTAACGGCTCTAACTTTAGTCGATCCCCCCTTCTGAGTCCAAGCCTCTCCTTATAAAGGAGAGCCCTGGGTTTCTCTAGGGCTGACATGGCAAGCATATTCGAGGAATATGCTTGTCCCAATATAGTAGTTCGGCGCCCCCCTTTCCCTGTCGCCCCTCTAACGACGGCAAGGTTCCAGAGGGCCCCTCCTGTGCGCCTCGGTCTTCTGGACTGTCACCTCCGTGACCTCCTCCTGCCTCTCTGTCGCTCTGCGCCTTTGTCCGTAGCGTTTGGCTCCGCTCAGATTCTCCCTAGCTTGCAGCTAGGATTTGACTTTAGGCTTCTCCTTCTCCTGCAAGCTTCATATCACTCGGTCCTTCCTCGCATAGCTCGGATCGTCCTTCACCTGCATCAAGATCACTCAGGCTAACCCGGCCGACTTACGTAATATCTCGGCCGGGTAATGTCTTAATATACATATACGGGTCTCTCGCCTCCATATGTCGGCCGACTTCTACAGGATTCGGCCGACTTAGACTGTAACTCGGAAACCAGACGGGGATCGTACCCTCGTCTTTCCCCGTCTTTAACCTATCCGGGGTCACCCCCCCAACATTTTGGAACCCAACAATATGTGAGCCATGCTTGAAATAACCAAACAAATGTTAGAGTATCCTCATTTGATAATAAAGCACATCCTAGCAACACAGATTGTCCATAGTGATTCACTCCAACAAAAGAAGCAAAAGGCATATCATATTTGTTCACCAAGTATGTGGTGTCGAAAGTTATGACGTCATCAAAGAAGTCATACTCTGCTCTGCTTCTTGCATCAGCCCAAAAGATATTCCTAAGTTGAGATTCATCATCAACATCCATGACACTAAATAAGTTTGGATTGTCTGATTGCATTTCCATAAAATAGTCACGAACGGCCTCGTCATCTCCACTTCCTAGTTTCAATCTTCTTGTTTTCTTTAGATAAATGCGACATTCTTTTTCACCAAAGGTCAGATTGTCACGACCATCCGCTGCCACAACAAAAGAACTGAAATTCTTGTTCACTCGAATTTCAGCTTGGTCATTTAACTCAAGTCTTCTCTTAACATGGAAGTCCAACTTTTTGTTGCATCTGAATAACCAAGATTTATGTGGACACAATGTATGATTATGATCCAAAATGGCCGTCGAAATATGAAACTTTACATCAGGAGCACGGACAATATCTTTACTTCTCCCTTATCATATCTATTTGAGCTTCTTCTCGTCACACCAAACCCTTTTGCCTTGGCGTAATATTTGTAGTACTCTTTCACATCATTCTCACTATCAAAGGTCATCCCAATTTCAGGATCTTCAAGTAACACATCTGCTTGACCATCACCATGGCCCTCTTCAAGTTCCATGTTGATTTTATTTTGTTGCTCGATGCAATCTTCATCGCTTGAAATAGACATGTCACTTGATTTTTGAACACTACCAGTTCGATCATTCATTCCTATAAATCATAAAGCATTTATTTATCAGGTTTCTGCTCTATCAATATGTAATAAGATCACAAAAAGAATAAGAAGGATTTCACATGAAGTACTCTTTTAGGGCTACATACAATTAAGTTCTGAACCATATGATTGATGTGTACGCCTAGAGCACTATAACACCTTTCCTGTCTGGCATATGCTATATACGAAATTTTCAGATGTTCATAATTTGATCATTTGCTTTAGTTGTACTGCACCCTCGGCTAGCTAGGATCGCTGCGAGACTTAATCTTAGGCTGTAGCAAAAATCAAGAAGGGTTAACTGGCTTAATCTAAACGAGGGCAAACCTGTGTGTACTCGAGCAGCTCAGCCTTCCGTCAGTCTGGGTACTTGTGCACGGGTCCGTCCACGGCGAGCCGATCGGCCGGCGACACGACGGTGAGGCTTAGCTGCGTGTTGAGGAAGACGGCGCGCGGCCTGGCCGTTCACGACGGAGCGATGGCTGCAGCTCGGCCTGGAGCCCTGATCGGTCTCAGCGAATGGCAGTTCCAGCTTTTGTTGCATAATTAGCGGGATTGTTAGCGCGGGACTTTTTTTTTCTTTCGTTCTCAGCACCCACGCGCCCATGCACACGTCGGATTGAGTCCTTATCAGCGCGTAAAACGTCCGTAAGTATCCGTAGCATTATTCATGTATCCGCATGTTCTACTTGGTGCTCTTTCCTACAGTTTTAAATTGGTCTTAAGCCTCTGTGGGTTGGAAGCTGCATCAATTCGACGAGAGCTTCATTAGTTTTTCTTTTCCAAGCGTCTATGTAAAGCGTCTCTGATTGAACATGCCCTAAGCAACAGTCGCCAACTCGTGTCTTTACTACTACGTACTTGATGTGATAATCCAAGAGAATCTGGATCCGTATGTTAAATCCAACAAGAACGATATCTCTGATGCGAACATGGACCAGTCCACACTTACATCGTGCAGCATAAGACTAGTCATAGTGAGAGTAACTAAGGTGGTAACATACATCCACATGCAATGCCAACTAGACATTTTGATAATGTGTCATGTCATTAAATGATGAAAAAGAGGCTTGGAATAACTAGCTATGTTACCATAACATCACACACTCCAAGACAAGATAAGTCTATAAGCTAATAAATAAGCCTTGCATGTTACTAGACACAAGTTACTATCCACTATAAAGGTATAAAGGTGTTAACTTAGACTAGTGTCATTTGCATGACACTAGATCAAATTACTCACCACTATGACCAGCCTAAGAGTCCACAAGTAATGCAACCCAGGTCCAAGGGCGAGCCACAAAGAACCAGTACCACAGAAAACCCGTGATATTGTTAAACAAAATAAAATATATATACTACAGTACTACATTAAGCTTTCACGCATCAGGGTGCAACAGTGGTATGTGAAGAACAATCAACCGTGCGTGTAGCAAATGTAAGAATCAACAACAGGCATTGCATCAAAGAATTCAGAAGCTAATTATTTTTTCTCTCGCCTGATGTAGCAGAAACTCACCTTATCAAGTCAACTAGGAAGCTAACTGCTGTGCTCCTCGATAGTAGTTAACCCTCACCAAAATAAACTTAATGACCGTAAAATCATAAAAATACCCTCTTCAAACTAAAATGTATAGCTCACTAACATAACCTATTGCTTTGAGGAGCTGATGATGAACATAACCAGAGCAAGGAGCATGTCAGCTTTCACTACGGTAACGGGCCAGCTGCTGCAGTTTTTTTTTGCCAAAAGAAAAGAAGAAATGAAAGCTGCAATTACCAGCTCATCAATTAGGCAACTTCACACCCCGTGCTTTCTGCAGGCTGCCCAAGACGCTCTCCACAAGCTTATCCTTGTTCCCGCCTTCACCCTCCGAGTCGGAAGAAACAAAACTGTACTGATTCTGCGGAAGCCTTGCAGCAGCCTTCAGAGTGTCGAGGTAGCCTGGACTGTTCCTGGAACAATCCACGAGCCCGTCCATCTCTTGAGGTTTCCTGCTAGAGCCATCGTCCTTGCTGCTGCTGTTCCAGGAATCGATGATTGAAAGGAGTGAGCTCTGCTTGGTTCTGACCCGTTGGTCTGCCTGCTTGTCATTATCATCAGAGAATTCATCTTCTGAACCATTTGGAGCCTGGTAGCATGTTTCCTCACCAACCCCTTCAGCAGCTTTGGCAGTGCCAGAGACGGGA
Organism: Avena sativa; assembly: GCA_916181665.1. Classification (NCBI taxonomy): domain Eukaryota; kingdom Viridiplantae; phylum Streptophyta; class Magnoliopsida; order Poales; family Poaceae; genus Avena; species Avena sativa. The sequence goes on from OV702283.1 coordinate 313,160,569, forward strand.
CCGAGTTCCTCCCAGATGAAATCGTCACCATTACGTTGATTCCCACCGCCCTTGCTGCCACCCTGACCGTTCCCGTTCTCTGCGGGTACAACCCTTGGAAACTTCACTGTTACACCAGGCATAATCTGCAACAGTGACTCGATGTCTGAGTAACCAAGCTTCTTGTGGTCAAGCTCGTACCCATGCCTCTGAGAAAACTGACGCTTGAAGATGCTTATGTTAAAACCATGTTTGTATTCCACAAGAAGCTCCTTTAAAAGCTTGTGGCAATCAGACAATACTTCCTCCCTCGTGAGACTTCTGTTTCTCCTGCCTTTGTCACCGGCATCTTTACCAGGCTCCAAGGGCTTCCCCTTGGAAAAGAGAGAACTCAGATCAAACTTGCTAGAATTTGATGGAACACATGTTCTCTTTCGAGGGAGTGTAAGACGAAAAGGAAAATTGCTGGAAGGAGTTTCCTCGATCCATTTCTTTTCTGAAACCAACAACTCTACCAGCTGATTGAGATCTTTCTCGACAAGGCCATTGAGAGGCCAGCAATCTAACTTCTGCAATCCATGGACCAATTCCTCCCTGCCGATAACCAGTAACCATGTAAGAAATATCATCTCTTCAACTGATCAAGCCAAACATGATTTGTCATATTATCTCATATGAATCTGGGTGGGATCCATTTGTTTGCCCGTAATTAGTTCTGGAGTAGACAAAACACGCTCACGATAGACATAGGTGTTCCAGCTACTAAACTAACCGTGTGAGCAACAATATATACTGCAACATTATGATGGCACATTCAGACAATACAGATATAATCAAAGTTTTTCAAGCAGCAAGGCGAAACTGCAGAGCTATGGCTTATCAGGCTACAAGATATCATGCAAGCAAACCTAAAGAAGGGCACATTTATTGGCAATACCAGATATATATCTGTTGGCAACGAATAATATTTTCTTCTTATTAGTTGATACTGGGCGAGTCTACATACTGTCGTAGTACTTCGGACATGCAAACAGAACCCTAGAAATCTACACAAAAACGTCAGATCCAAGGCTTGACTTCATATTGCACAATTTTTAGTTGCTAGTGAAATCTTCAACAGTTTCTATTTATCCTTTATAATAAGTAACATAGAGAGATAACCAGAAGGCATAGAATAAAATCATCAGGATTAACAATTTTACCTCGTCTTGGCTTTTGAAACAAGTTCAGATGCAAGGGGCTTCGATAGGTGTTTTCCTAAAACATCCCAAAAGTAAAATTTGGTGAATATTTTATTAACCACCTGCTGCTCACTTCCACAAGTTGAAGCCTTCAAAGAATCGGATTCATCAGTCATGTCTGTATTTGCTTCATCAGTGACACTTTTATTGGTTATACTGTTATCTGCATCTGATTTTTCAGTTTTCCACCACCCCGTTAGCCAGCTAAATAAGCCCTTGCTCATCTTTGAGGTATCATCTCCAGCTTTACACAATGGAACAGATGCAGGTCCACTACATGGTTTTGAGTTCTGGAGAATTGATGGAGCACTCTTTAACGTTTCAATCTCTTCTGCGTGTTTTTCAGAATGGTCATGGTCAGACAAAGTTGAAACATTATCAGGCATCACCGCAGAGCTATTGGTTCCATCTGAGCTTCTGTTAAGGGAAGAGGTCTTACAGATCCCATTCAGAAGCATGCTATGTTGATCAGTACTGTGATCTTGATGAGGAGTTCGCAAATCAACCACTTCAGCCAAAGTGCCTTCATGACATGAAGAAACCTCAAGCTTAGCACTCTCAGGGCCGTTCCATAGTACCCAGATCCTTTTCAATAGCCCATCGCTGTTAACAGTGTTTTCCACCCCTAAAGAAGAGGGAGTTCTTGAGGCATCAAATTCCATGTGGTTGGCGGGTGATTCTGTCCGCTCAGCTGCTGGGGACTTCTTTTGAGCCTCAGACAACACATCTTGTGGGGAAGATGAGACAGCAGAAGCAGCTGGGTTCTCATATACGGTCTGCTTGAAGCTTCTGTCCCCAGCAATACTTTCAGAACTTAAGGTTTCACAATTTTGTTCAGAAAAAGAAGTTGACACAAAGGGTGGAGGTTGCTTGTCATTGTGTGCTGCTCGATCAAGGTTATTGTTCTTGACATCAATTTCAGCAGAACTCGGGGGCTTCAAACTTTGTTCAGCAGGCTTCAGTAACCTTTTCTTGACCATTAATGTATGTGACTCTCCAAAAAGTTCCACAATATCTGGCATCGTATGGAGAAGACAAGAAAACTTTTTGTGGCCATAGAAATCAGAATCAATAGAAACATTGTTCTTTTTGAGTTTTTCCATGAGAACTGAAAGCATCACCCCATTAGGATATGAATCTAGCGCCTCTTGTATCCCATTAAACACATATTGAGGGATCCCATTTGAATTAACTGCAGTTTGGGGCTTTTGGCACAATTTTAGGTCAGATGGCACTGGTGTTGCAATTTTTTCTTCTGATTCAGCCTCCACGAAGGGGTCATCAAGGGCTCCTTTGTAGTGACCATACCAAGATCCAGATAAACCATCTGGTGGGTGGTTAAAACGTTTTGGTGAGAATTTTTCTCCTTTCACTAAAGCTTCCCAAGGCCACATAATTGTCGCTGCATTGCAGAGTACACTGGTGGTCTTACTACCAGGACAAGCAAGCAATATGTTATAGTTGCTCATTCGCAAACGATACAAAATGTTTGCGAAATCTCTATCCCCAGATATGAGGAAAAAATGAGCTGGTGGGGGATTCTGAGCAACCCAGTAAACAAGATCAGCCAGAAATGACCGGTCAGAACTATTCTTTCCACCTACATTATCGAAATAGCATTATTAGTAGAGCGAGAGAAACTACAACAAATACAAACAAGAATAAAAGATAATACAGAACGCCTAATTTGAATATTACGAGGAGCATCAATGAGGAATGCAACTGATATGACCGAAATATTAGCCGACATGCACGATATTGCCGCAATATGACCGCTAAATCAGTCAATTACTTTGTATCCGCAGACAGCTGTAGCTGCAAAAGTCCCTATTTAGAACGATGCTCCAATGTCGTCCATGCAGTAAACCAGCAACCTAATCACCCGACACCGCAGTTTCATATACTCTATAAAAATTGGGGCAACACTGCTTACAGTACTACCTAATTTTTATTAATCCAAAATATGTATAAGAGAAATAATGTTTTTTTAATAAAATACAGATTACAAAACCAATGATAACATCCATCCAGAAAATGCTTCTAAAAGATCATCAGACCGTGAAGATGTTATCCAACGAGTCAACATAAATCAAATAATTATTTCTCATAATCTCCAGATGTTGCTCTACTATGAGAATGAAGCACATTTCCCACAAATCTGAAGCCATGTCTAAATAAAGTTCTAACCTTTCTCGTAACTACTACACAAAAGGAACACACATGTTTTTAATTGTTCCGGTCCAATTTATATCCTTTATCTGTCTCTAAATATGCTTGACTATTGAGAAGGCAACATAAACTCCAGAGCAGACAAGTGAAAAAAACAAGTAGCATGCTAGCTATGATGTACCATGCCAAAATTACCCCAAATTTCACAGGGAGAAAGCCACACTGTTTGAAGAGCAGCAAAAAAAAAAAACTTGTGATGTACTACTATCAGTGATACCAAAACTCAAAAATAAAAATCACATGCAATTGCATTCTAACCAACCCAAAGTGTAACTTCCATCCTGTCAAGGCCGCTCATTTGTGCTAGTATTCAATTATGCGAAATAGTACAAATAAACAAAACTATCAACTGATCAAGCACACTAAAAGAATGCAGAACCTGGCAATGCATCGCAAATCACCAGCACAAGAAGAAAAATGCACACGAAATGCCTAATAATCTACACAGATTGTTTGCATCCAGATCCTTCCCCACTACATACATCTACACCAAAATGGTAAAACAATTTCCTAGGATATGAGACGGATATCAGAAATTCGCACAGAACGGAATGGAAGAGATGTTTGGGAAAGGTGGGAGGGGGGATGACGCAACTGCTTGGGACGTGGGAGATGGCAACGCCAGTGGCAGCGAGCGCCTCCTGCGTCCCGCGGGAGAGCTGGATGACGTCCCCGAAGGCGGTGATGGAGAGCGGGCCGCGGACGCCGGCGGCGCGGAGCGCGGCGGAGACGCGCTGGGCGACGCGGCAGACGTTGACGTTCTGGGGGATTTGGCAGTTCTCGAAGTCCCACCACACCGACACCTTCACCGCCTTGCTCTCGTCGTCGTGCAGCGGGACCCGCCGCATCTCGCCGCCGTAGTTCCCCGCTCCCGACGCCGAGCTGAGGCGGCGGAAGTGTCCGTGTACCTGGCGGTGGGCGCCGACGACGCGGCGGAGGAGGAGCTGCGGCGACATGGCTGGAGTTGAGCTGAGCTGGGGTTCGGATCGGCGCCGCCTCTCCCTCTCGGCCGGGGTGGGCTTGCGGTTCGTTCCAGGGTTTTGTTTAAACCCTTTTAACCTTGGCCGAAAAACGTCCACCGTCCGATGCGCTCCGGACGGTTTTGATCTGGCGGAATGGTCACAACTCCGCTCACCTTGGTGGACAAATGTTCACCGTCCACTGGTCTCCAAGCCTCCAACGGCCTTGATCTAGCGAAATGGTCACGACTCCGCTCGCCGTCACCGGAGCCGAACTTCCACTGGCGGCATTTCCCTACTGGAGGAGGTCAGGAAACCAATGGGGAAATCAGCTCGCAACCCGCCGCTGGTTAGAGCAAGTTCAATAATATAGTCGGCGTTAGTTAGAAAGTGTCGTCTATAATCAGTTTTATAATTTATTTATATACTACTTAATTAATACTCCCTCCGTTTTAAAATATAAGATGTTTTAGGTTTGTGAAGAAAATGAATCTAGACTTTTTTTAGTGTGTAGATTCACCCCAAAATTGAGTGAACCTACATACTAAAACAAGTCTAGATTTATTTTCTTCACAAACCTAAAACATCTTATATTTTGGAACAGAGGGAGTATGATGGTCCATATTTTATTCACATGTTTAAGAGCATGTGCTACAGCCGCTTGTTAAATTACAGCCCACTTAGAGCAAGTACAATAATAATAGGCTATAAGACATGGCATTTTGGTCTATGTGGAAGAAATGGATAAAAAAAAGGAAGTGGACTCTTATGCAAGAGTTAGCTCTACACGTGCACCTAGGTAGAAACATTAAATGGGATGGAAAAGAAAGAGTGAAAATGACAAGTAGTACTAATCTAATAGCCAACCTTAGAATTAACACTAAAGCTAACTTTTGGTGACATAGCAATTTTTATAGCCAACTGCTAGCTATACTATTGTTCTTGCTCTTATTTCTCTCTCATCTTATCTCTCCTCCATATTATCACTTATAGTTCCTCCATATTATCACTTATAGTCAGCTGACTGTATCTTATTATACTTGCTCTTATTTGTTACCGAAGCCGAACTGGCGTGGTCTGCTTCTCAAGGCAAAAAAAAAATCCACTAGTCACCACCAGAGGCGGGAAATCTTTTTTTTTTTAAGTAAATTTTATTTTGAAGTAACAGAGGCAAGAAATCTGAACCTTAGCAACAGATGAATACAAACTCTTCTAAGTTAACACGGTGCAAAGTATCAACAACCCGATTAAAGTTTGCTAGTTATTACAGGAAGACAAAGATGCTAGAAAAGCAAGCTGCAAAAAGCAAAATAAATGGGGGATACAACAGCTCAACAGCAGTGGCAGCAGCTAAACAAAATCAGGAGAAACCGGCTAATCCACGGTTTTTCTAGCAACAGCTACAAGTTAATAGAGCATCAACAACAACAGACAACACTGTGGTGGCCCCAGATAGGGGGCCACCGGTCTATTACAAAATCGACGGACCAAGCTGCGGCAGCCGACGATCTCATTCGCAGGCCAGCTTGGTGTCGAAGCTGCTCAGGCAGATGGCGAACGCCTGGAAGGCTGAGAGCGGGTAACGGTAGTCCATCGTGAACATGTCCTTCGCAACCTTCCCAAACTGCAGTATCACCTTGTCATGCTCAGATGGGGGTGGCGGGGCAGGCTGTGACGGGGTCGGTGCTCCAGCAGAAGGAGGCTGTGTCGCAGCAACAAGTTGGAAATTCTTGACAGACGCAACGGTCACCCTGCCCTTAAAGTTGAGACACCAGCACTGCAACTGCTCGTGCCATCGTGGGGCCTTGTTGCGCAGAATCAATGGCAAATCCTTGCACTCATCGGTATCACCCAATGACTGTCCTCCGTTCCTGGAGCTACCAGTTGAGATGTCAGAGAATCGAGTGCTGCTGAACCGAATGGAACGGTCCCGTATTGATGACTTCAAGAAGGAGATGCTGCCAAATGACTCATCAACGGAGCGCGCAAGGGCACTGTCCGTCTGGGATGGGACAGTGCCACCAGCCTCAATGGACGAGGCAGGTATGGAGTGCATCACACAGTTCATCCGCCTAGGGCCCCGAGTCCCCAAAACGTTCAGCTCATATGAAACCTGCGCTATACTGTAGGTGTTGGATGGGGCCTTTGGTGACACCTTCCTAGAGTAGAATCTACGGCTTGTTTTCCCTGACTGTGAAACATTGGGTACGTTGCATGGAGGCTGGGTATCATATATTACAAACTTTGTGCCGAGGAGATTTGACCTATAAGTCCAACGTTAGCACAACCAGATAAAAATGAAGATGATGTAATATTTCAAAACAAAGCTGCAACTATTTGAGTTAGTACCTCAATTTTCCAATATACATGTTGCTTGACCTAGATGTATTGTCAGCATTCATAAATATTGTATATTCTGTACAGGTTGGACGGGAGTATCTTTTCGCCAATAGAAGAAACTTGCCACTTTCGACGAGCACAGCTGTACAAAATATGTTATGCCATGTTAAATAGCAGCTGATATTAATGAATACTAAAAAATGTGTTATGATTTGTTAAATAGCAGCTGATATTAATGAATACTAACAAGTACACTGGCACAAGGAATATGTGATCTTCCTCTAAGGGATGAGTTGAGGACAGAAGAATAGTTGACAACTGAAAGAAGTATGCCAGCACTAGTTACCGTAGATGCTGGAATACCAGCCAAGCTAATGCAGATGCTGTAGTGCATTCGATTCTAGCAAATTCATATTTACAGAGTTGGCTTCATGAAGAGACATGCTTGACCTCAGATGAATGGCATTCCTTTAGCAATGTTAGTCAACCAACAACAACTGTCATTTGTATTTGGGTTCTGCAGTGTATCTTCTTAAAGCAAACTGAGAGTATACTCTACAACAGTACTACGGAGGAACTGATTCTCTAGATTTGTGGGATAGGAGCCAAGGATACACCAGCCATGTATACTAAGAAAATAAGGAGCAAAATGAGTACACATTAGGCATAAATAACTGGCACCACTGGAGCACAACAGTTTAATCATACAACACCTAAACTAACACAAACTATAACTGAATACAACGATCAGTATGGTCAATTAAATTCCTGCAATATTTCATAGATTTGTTATAATGCGGCAACTGCACCCCACTTTGGTTTTTATTTTAAACTAAACATGGTTCTTGATCGTGCATTCTTTTGAATATAACTCTATATATAAACTTCCGAGAGAAATTGATGACTGTTAAGATGCAGTGAAAGGAATTGCAGTAAACACAAGGAAACAAAATAGTTGGAACAAGCTTACCTGAGCTAAGACACAGATACAGGTAGTAAGTTTGGGTAGATTTATCCCTTTTAATGAAGCACTGGATGGTTCCATCTCGAGGTCCAGGCTGAAGACCGGCCAACAAAAAGCATATCAGTGAGTAGATGAACGTGTTTCTACTGTGCTATTTATTTCACAGAGCATATAAGATAAAATTATGTTAACTATGATCTACAATGATTATGAAACATGAAAATAAAGACTAAGAGGGCATCATCACCTGCTTCAAGGAAACAGGAAAAGTAAATTTTCCACAGAACTCTGGGTTCTTAACAATCTCTTTACACATCTCTCTCCAGGTTCGACAGACACCTGCACAAGCGACTACATGCTTCCTGGAAGGCCATGCAGCCTCACTGGCCTCCAATCTCTCAATCACATCACGAAGCAATTCTGGAGGCAAGTTAGCCCAGCAACTGCTCTGGATCACTGGGGCTGGGTCATGCAACTCATGGACAGCACTATGAGATTTCCCTCTGCGATGGCCAAGAAGCCTCACCTCAAACCCTCTTCGAGATAAGCTCCCAAAGCCATCCCTTACGTCCCGCACAATGCTACGAAACGACATCTACTCCAAAAGCCAATAGAAGTAAACACAATCGTGCTGAAATACCAAAAATTCCTCCTATGGTTGTACAAATAGCATCTCAACTCCGAAATACTGTCAACATAAACGGAACACAAAGAGCCTGCAAAATAAAATTACTTAGCTGATGTTAGCCTGTGAAAGTTCTTTCCAGAAAATAATATAGATTTGTGCTGATTGCCTAGTAACATAGTTATCAAATTTCCTCCATTCTGATTTCTAGCAATCTCCACACAAGAACTTTCCATCTACGCAACACCGAAACATGCCTGCGTAGTTTCAGAAAATGCAATATGTGGCCAACTGCCCATATTGGCTTTACTGCTTTAGTAGCTACTCTAGAGTGCATCAAGGACTTCGTTGGAGCCTTTGGACTTTGGAGGTGTTTTGATGTGCTTAGGAAAATAGAAAACAACGTAATCACAATCCCTAACGTCATTAAAGATGCATTTTGAACTCACTATCGTTAAAGATGCATTTCCCCACATTGGCAGCCGACTAACTAATGTTGTAATCTTATCAGCCTAAAATCGATGAAACTGTGGTAAACTAATTTGGTTAGCAAGGTTAGCAAGTCGCAACACATGACTCTAGGCAATATCCACGAGCTACGCAAGCATGTAAAAGAATGGCACATCGAATTACAGAGGGGAAACTTTAAGAAAGGATTACATGTGCATCCACAAGCAATGATTACCGGTTGCATTGCATTGCCCAATCCAACAAAGGTTCGCCCCCGGGACAATCACCGACGAAAGCCACCCCCAAATCCGACGGATTTCAATCCCAAAAAACAGCTAAATTCGCCGCATTCCCACCAAATCCCAGGAAATCAAGCTAGAAACAAGTGTATATCACCTCCTTGAAGCTAAATTTCCCTTCGTTCCGCCTCTAGCAGACCCAATCCCTTATCCAGCAACGCGGAGATCCCGATAATCACCCAGACGCGGTCGAGGGAGAGAGAGAGAGAGAGCACGGATCCGGGCGGCACGCACCTAGAACTGAAGCGAACCGCGCAGCCGATGCGGGGGGCGGGGGACGAGCCGAGGCTAGGGGAGGCCGCCGGGAGCGGATTGCGGAGGCTCCATTTGGATCGGAGGAGAGGAATGGAGGGAGGGAAGGAATGGAGGGGAGGTGAGGCGGAGAAGGAAAGAACAAGTGGTGGTGCCGAGGCGAGTGTAGGGGCACGCGAGCTCACGTGCCCGCTGAAAGATAGGTAAGTCATCCACAAGACAATTAACTAATTGGTAAAATATTTATTTATTCATCGTTTCAAAATTTCCACACAGCCCATACGAATGACTAGATGTTTGTTTGATTTCTGTGCATAAGAATCTCGTTGCAATTTGATTACTACAGTGTTTCACCCTTTTTAAATATAATAATATTTGATTTAAACTATCAAAATGTACTCGCCCGGTTTAAGATGTTTTAACTTTTTCTAAAGAAAATCGTGTCCTCCCGGAGACGCATCCTCTGGTTCGCTCGACTCGCTAGGAACGACACGATGTGTATTGGGCCCACCTTATCACGTTATCGTCTTCGTCTGCTTAGGCTTTGTTGATCGTCCCGTCCAACCCCGTCGTCGCGCGCAGCCCTGCTAGCCGCCGCGTCCAACCCCGCCGTCTCCCGGTGAGCTGTTGTTGTGCCCCAAACCCTCTGCTGCCGCCTCCCATCCCCTACTATGGTCGGTGCCCCGCGGACGAGCCCGCCTGGTTCCTGTCGCCTCATGCTTTTTTTCGGCCACGGCCCTAGCGTCTGCATCATTGCGAGCTCCACCAAGGTCCCTGCGTTTCTCGGCTCGACCCTGATGCTACAAGGAGCAGCGGCTATCTGCTACAGCGGCGGTCACGCTTGCCATAGCGGTGGTGGTGCTCTGCTACATCGGTGTTGCGCTCTGCTACAAGCGTCTGCGAGCTTGCTATAGCGGTGGCGGGGTTTGCTACAAGCGACCTGGTGCTTGCTATAGCGGTGGCGCCGCTCTGCTACACGCGGTGGTGCTCTTCTACAAGCGATTGAGACCCTTGCTATAGTGGCGGTAGGGGTCTGCTACAAGCGACCGTGGTGCTTTCTACAGCGGCGACAACGCTCTACTACAAGCGACCTTGCTACATGGGCACAACGGTCTTGCCAACGGCATGACAGCCTTTTGCTACCCAGGCACGGTGGCCTTGCTGCAAACTCACTTCACAGTTGGTACAAGCCCACCAAAGTTTCGGCATCACCGGAGCTACAAGCACGCCGTCGGTAGCATCGCCGCTGCAAGTCGTCGCTCATCTCTACTTGCGTGTGCGGTGGATTTTTTCTATGTTTTCTTTGTCGCGCGTCACTGCTGGCGCCGTGCGCCGTCACGCGTCGCTGATGTGTCGAGTGCCTTCGTTGTGTTGACCATCGTGCGGTCGGGAAGCATTGAATCGGATGGCTCCGGACCAAGGGGATCGGGGCGTCGAATCTCCCGGAGGACGCTCAGCACAGCCCTTTTCTGAAACACATATTTAGACTCTTTTTAATGGATAGATTCGGAGTAAAATTGGTCTAACATAAAAGACACATATGTTTTAGAAAAACTAAAATATTTTATATTTTGAAACAAAAATATTATTAATTAAGAAACTAGGTTTTGAAATTTTATCCTGCCAACTCCTTTTTTAGGATGCATGCCTTCATCTATCAAACAATGTTGGCTCGTTGTTGAGTTGCACACCTCTAAGAATCTACTCGCTAAAAGATATTTTAATCCATGTGTTTCAAAAAAATAGAATAATTTATATTTTGTAACGGATGAAGTATTTATTAATATACACTAAGCTAATAACATAGATTTTGACATTTCACATGCCAATTCTTTTGTAGGATGAATACCTTCATTTATCAAATAGTGTTGGCTCCTTGTCTACACCCGCTATCTCATGGAGTGAGGGCATCTCCACTAGCGTGAAAACGGTCCAATCAGGCTAATTTTTTAAAATAATGTGCTTTTAATTATTTCAGAATTTTGCAATTCTAGCACATGGTTCAGTTGGGCAAAGCGTCACTATGTGTGGGCCACGTCGACTCACCCTTGGTAGCGGGCCTCACAGGCCAATGGTGACACCAACCTACGTGTATACCAACTCGTTGGGACCTCAAGTGCAGAATAATATAACAATTGTATATTCTCTACAAGGGTGATTCGGGTTTAAATCGAACTTTCAAGATCTACTTGTAGTAGTTCTTCTTATCCTCTTCAACCAATTTATAAAGCAAAATACAAAAGTTTTGTGTTCCTAACTCACCATGTAGTTGTCAAGCACAAGGTTTAGTGTAAGTAAAATAAAACTAGAATTAAATAAGCAAAAAAAGTAATACAAATAAGAAAAGTAAATCTAATTATGGAAAGCAATCTAAAATAAAAATAAAGGTAAAAACAATTAAAGGAAAGATGTTTGGGGTTTTTTGGTACGATTTGCAAGAATTGCATACTTTTGTATTTTTGAAATTAATTAAGACAAAAATTGTGAAGACAAATAAAAGGTGTTTCTTATGATTAAAAAGGACAGGTGTTCATAGTTTCACTTGTCTACTCTCTCGATATGGTGGACATAAAACAGCTCACATATATAATGATATAGATGTCATTGTAAATTTATAGAGTGTTTGATTTGCATTCATATGGGCATCACGTCCTAATTTAAATATGATGCAACACATCTCACTTATACTCCTCTAGAAAGGGAAAACTCCATGCTATCTAGATTTAGTTCCAATACTATAGCTTTAGGTACTTTGATATGGTATTTAGATATCAAATATGCTACCTTAAACAAACAAGAATCATTTATTGCTGTTACTATATGGTTGTAGCACATACATCTACTTTCTCCCTAGTGAAATAACAAAAGAAAGTAAAAAAACCATAATGGATCTCAGATTTGTTGTCACTACTCAATAACCACTACCATGTTACTCCATCTAGTACACACGTTCTCCCACACACGCTCTCGCATACAAGTATAATAAGACAAGTAATTAATAACGGGATAGTAATAAGCATTTATTCATACATCACTCGTAATAAGAATTGCAATCTCAAATATCATATCATAAGATCAAGATACACCACATAGAAATTAGACATATATGTCCATGATCATGGTATGCAGCTCACATGGATCTAATACAATCATAGCACGAGAGAGAGAGATTTAGATCAAGCTACTCCCATAAAATTGTGGTCCAGGGTGGACTACTCCCTTCTCATCATGGAGGCGCCGGTGGAGATGTTGGAGAGGATGGAGATGCAAGTGGAGATTGGATCCGGTGATGTTGCCTCTCCAATCCTCGTCGGTTCTGGCTCTCTTTCACGCTTTTTGTGTTTTCGCCGCCTCTTTTTTCGAGAATGCCTCGGGGGGTCTTTTTATAGGCAGTTTTAGGTCAAGACGAAGATCCTGAGATGAAGACGGATGTCTGCGGAGGCTCGAGGCCCCAGATGGACCAGGTGGCGCGTCCAGGGGTGGGGCCACGCCAGTTGGGCCAACCTGGCCCTCGTATCTCCCTCTGCTGCTCCAAAATGTCATGCCCTTCTCCTCCGATAAAAAATGCTTCAGAAAAAATCCTAGTCCAATTTGACTCTGTATCTGGCCATGAAACATAAAAATACGAAAAACACGGTTTTCTGCCTATGCAATGTTATAAACCAAATAAAGGGGGAAATAAGTAATTCCCCATAAATCAATGCAATACATGTTTATAACAGTAGATAACATGATAATATGTTGGAATATGTGATAATAAACTACAAATTTCATGTATATATTTTACATGCATTAGCTGACAGCCTCGAACAGTTGGCATGGACATAACAACTCAGTGTTGTCGACACCGTCTGAGCCACTTGGCCACACGGCGATCGGAAGGCATAGTCTTCGTCGCAAACACCGACTGAGGCCTAGGAAATATTGCGTCGTCATTCGACGCACCCGCTCCTCTCTTCTTCCTCCTCCCGTTTTCCTCTTCTTTCCCCCACCCCATGGACAACCTCCACTTTTGCTCCATTTAGCCAAGTTTTTCTCCAAATTTTCACATAATAGTTAGTACGTGAAAGTGCAAAGGACGTCGCCTAGAGGGGGGTGAATAGGCTTTTTAAAAATATTACGGTTTAGGCTCAAATAAATGCGGAATAAAACTAAATTTTAATTTATTGAGCACAAAACCTAACTACTAGGTTCACCTAAGTGCACAAACAACCTATGCTAAGCAATACAAGCAACAAGGTGATAGCAAGATAAATACTTCAAGCACGATGGCTATCACAAAGTAAAGTGCATAAGTAAAGGGATCGGTTGAGAGATAACCTATGGACGTGGAGACGAAGATTTGTTTCCCGAAGTTCATTTCCAAAGAAGCTACGTCTCTGTTGGAGAGGTGTGATGACGCAATGCGCTCCGAACGCCACAAGTGGCTCACCTCGAGGTGTGGTGGCTCGATGCTCACCCAACGCCACACAAGGCCTCACCCCGGATGCGGAAGCACGCAAATCACCGACGCCACAAAAGGGTCACCCTATTCTCCCGAGTGCGCACCACAACAGGCGGGCACTCGCTCCACTATGGGACTCTTGAGGGCGGTCACCGAACCCGTACAAGATTTGGGTTATCTCCACAACTCAATTGGAGGCACCCAACAACAAAACCACAAAAGGCTACAACGCCACAAAAGGCCAATAAAGCCACAAAAGGTTACAAGACCACAAAAGGTCAACAACCCAACCACACAACCGTCTAGGGTTCCAAGAACCCAAGAGAAACAAGCCCACAAGCTTGAACTCACCGAATCTCTGGGGAGAACTCAAACCTATGCACCAAATGCAAGGGCAAGTCCTTCTCTCCCAAATTCCAACTGAAGGGTTTCGTGGCATAGTAAATCAAAATTTTCTACGGATGCGAACAGAGGGGAAGCCAAGATCTAATCTAGGAGATGCAAACAATGAGAGAGATTGGATTAGATCTTCATACCCTTGAAGATTCGTACAGCGGAACGTTCGTCGAAACGTGGGTGATGTAGTCGTACTCGCTTCTCCTCCTCGCGATCCGATCTAGCACCACAAGTGGCGGTGCCTCCGTGAGATGCACACGTGCAGCACCTCGACGTATCCTCCTTCCTTGGTCCAGCAAGTATGGTGGAGAGATGGGTTGGATCTACAACGCGACGGCGCGGTGCAATTGGTGGAGAATTTCTACAGCAGGGCTTCGCCTACAAGCAGTCGGGAGGGAGAGAGGAGGGCAGCAGGGCGGCTAGGGTTGGAGGGGAAGGTGTGGGGGGGTTGGTGCGCCCCCAGCCCTCTATATATAGAGGGGTGGGTGCAGCCCTAGCCCCTCCCCGAAGCCAAGGCCGGCGGCCCCAAGGAGGAAGAGTGGGGGGCAAGGAAACCCCCCCTTCTAGAAGCTCTATCTAGAGTTTAAACCTCTCTTGGCCGGCTGGGCCCTATGGGTCCTTGTGCCCCTGGCCCAATGCGGCCAGGGCACTCCCTCATAGGCCCATGCCCCCTCCCGGAAGGTGGGGCCACGTTGGTCCTCTTCCGGAAGGTTCTAGAAGCTTCCGGTACAATACCGATTAACCCAGAACAATTCCGAACTCCAAAAACTGCACTGCCTTATATGAATCTTATTCTCCGGACCACTCCGGATCCTCTCGTGATGTCCCGGATCCCATCCGAGACTCCGAACAAAAACTTATAAACCAACTATCCAATCTATCCTAGCGTCGAGACACGTTAAGTGTGTGACCCTGCGGGTTCGAGAATATGCAGACATGATCTTCTATCAATAATCAACAGCGGGGTCTGGAAACCCATATTGACTCCCACACATTCATCGATGATCATATCGGATGAACCACGATGCCAGGATTCAATCAATCCCATATATATATTCCCTTCGTCTCGCGATATTTTACTTGCCCGAGATTTGATCGTCGGTACCGTCATACCTAGTTCAATCTCGTTCACAGCAAGTACTTTACTCGTTCCGTAATCCGATATCACTTTGTGATTAACTCCTTAACCACATGCTTGCAAGCGGTGTTGATATCGATTACCGAGTGGGCCCGAAGTATATCTCTCCGACTTGGGAAGGACAAATCCCATCTCGATACATACAACCCAACAGATACTTTCCCATCACCTGAGAGACACCTTTATGATCACCCTCTCATAGGATGACGTTTGATGACCTCAAAGCTTTCTTCCGATACCAGGGAGTTGTATTATCTCATGGTCTAAGGAATACAATATTTGACATAAGAAAAGCTTTGCAAAGACGAACACGATGACACGATCTAATTGCTTCGCTTAGTTTGGGTCTGTCCACCATATCATTCTCCCAATGATATGATCTCATTATCAATTGACAACTCATGTCTATGGTTAGGAAACCTTAACCATCATTGATCAATGAGCTAGTCCATAGAAGCGTACTAGGGACACGGTGTTGTTCACAAACCACACAAGTATTAAAGTTTCCGTTTAATACAATTCTAGCATGGAATATAAACTTTATAATGAACAAGAATTATAATAATAACATCTTTATTATTGCCTCTAGGGCATAATCCCAACAGTCTCCCACTTGCACTAGAGTCAATAATCTAGTTTACATTCGGCAACAATCTCACACCCATGGCACTGAGGTGCTGATCATGTTTTACACGTGGAAGAGGTTTAGTCAATGGATCTGCGACATTCAGATCTGTATGTACTTTGCTAATCTTCAGATCTCCATCTGCTATATAATCTCGGATTATATGAAACTTGCGGTTGATATGCTTGGTCTTTGGATGATATCTTGGTTCCTTAGCGAGTGCTATGGCGCCAGTGTTGTCACACAATATCTCCAGTGGGTCCAATGCACTTGGAACCACGCCAAGCTCAGTGATGAAGTTCCTGATCCAAACTCCTTCACTTGACGCTTCTGCAGCAGCCATGTATTCCGCTTCTACTGTAGATTCCGCGATCACGCTTTGCTTGCAGCTTCTCCAGCTCACAGCTCCTCCATTCAAAATATACACGTATCCTGTCTGAGATTTAGAATCATCCTTGTCGGTGTCAAAACTAGCATCGACGTAACCTTTTACGACAAGCTGTTCATCACCCCCATAGACTAAGAACATTTCTTTAGTCCTATTTAGGTACTTTAGGATGTTCTTCACGGCTGTCCAATGTTCCACTCCTGGATCACTTTGATATCTGCTCGTCAAACTAAGAGCATTGGACACATCCGGTCTAGTACACAGCATGGCATACATGATAGAACCTATGGCCGAGGCATAAGGCACTTTGCTCATAGCTTCCCTATCATTTACCGTAGCTGGACACTGAGCCTTGCTCAATATCTTACCTGACAACATAGGCACCGAACCTTTCTTTGCCTTATCCATTCTGAACCTTTTCAGAACTTTGTCTAGGTATGTACTCTGGCTTAAAGCTATCAGGCGTCTTGTAACACCCTCAGAATCGGCCCTATGCAAGTTTTAGCGAAATTCGCCAAACCCGCATAGAAACGATTCAAAGGTGCCCACCAGGCACTTTCGTGCGGGTGGAAAACGAAGTAATAACATTACACAACAGTCCTCGATGGGACCCACAGAACAGATATATATATAACAGCGACTCCATGAGTCAAGAATACAAATATAATATACAAAGATCCAAATCACCTTGAAAATGATAGAGCGTCCGACTACGGACAAGATGCAAATGGGGCTAAGAGCCCTGAAGAATAACCAATGGCGTCCATAACCCTGCCCAGGCCAAGCCGGAAGGGTAACCCTGCTAACGACGTCGGTCGCAAAACCTGCTTAAACAAAAGGGGTGCCGACAAAGGGCAAAGAGAAAAAGAGGAGCGTCAGTACTGAGGCCAGTACACGGCGAGACTAGAATTCGGCGGTCCTCGCCTACATAGGTATGGTGGACTGAAGCGGCAGCGGCAGCATGCACTAAACAACCTATAGAGACTCGATACAACTGGCGGTTATCAGAGAGGGATAAGAATGACCTATCCGGATCCAACCTGAAACTAACACCAAACAAACCCATCCTGGTGTTTCCCCCTCGAGACCAAACGAGGAAGTCAACCGAGGAACTCACACAGTTGGCAGTTTTATTTATTCGGTTATCGTTGCAGCAATTACTAGTCAGATTTGGATAATCATCCTGATAAAATAAGCAGTGGGCACTTTTAGTTAATCATTCCGTTGTAGTTGCAACAATTACTAATCCGATACAATTAGCATGAGACAACCCAAAAACCCAGCAGTTGTTGATACTTTCATTTAGCCATTCCGTTGTAGTCGCAATACTTACTAGTCAGGTACAATGGTCGCAAGCGACAATCCAAACAAGCAACTGTGGGCAGTATTATTTAGCCATTCCATTATAGTGAAGCTGATTACTAGTCATTATAAAGTCAAATTTATAGCGATAAACTTTAGTTATGCTTGTCTATGGTCGAGATACTGTGCTCCAAGTCGTCCATAACCGCGGACACGGCTTTCAGAAAGTTTTACCCGGCCGGGGTGCACCAATAGCAACACACACTCGATCAACCTCGGAAAAACCAAATCAAAACCCAACGAGGCTTTCACGACAAAGCAATCACAGGATTCAGAGATATTTCAGGGGGCCACCCCTTGGAGTCTTACCCGCAACGAAGTAAGCTAGCTTCGAGACGGACCCGAGGTTTGTGGGGCCGGCTGTAAGCGACTGGGAACCCAAAACTGGGCTTGTCGATACCGCGTAAACGGGTCACAATTCCTAAACAGTACAGTGTGCTCCTCGCACAATCGTAAATAAAGCAGTAGCATGGCATAAGTACAGGATCGTAAATAAAACCTCAAACTAGTTTGTGGCCCCAAGAAATAAGACTGAATCAAGCTCTGGCTCAGGGGGGTCCCATATACCTCCCGGATGTGGATAGCGCGATAAATCAAGGAACAGGTATCAAGTACTCGGGGTCCTACGGGACACAAGTGGGCGTTCGGAAACCAAATATTATCTATCACCCACCGATGCCTCTGCTTATTTCAATTTTAGTTGTTAAACAGGAATTAAAGTGAGCGATAAGTAAAACTATGATCATCTCCAACAACAACATGCGGCAATACATCAACAACTGTGGCACTGGACGACACGCAACAGCACTTGAGCAAGCGACTACGACGCGCAAGTCCAACTATCTAACAAACAACAGGTAATAGGGTGTGTCCAAGGCAATATATGGCTGCAAGGGATATCACGGGTACGAAAACTAGAGCATCGCAACACAGATAGCAATAGATCAACAGGAGGGAATAAATACTATAAAAGTAAGATAGGTAGAAAGGGGGGAGATGCTCGCCTGAAAACATTGTCGAAGGTTCACCCGAAGATCGGGGCGAAGCTCACATCAACTCAACGGCCTTATCCGCGAAGAAGCAAATCACTAGCAGAAACACCGGATGCACTATTTAATACAACGGCAGAAGATCGGCATGATGCATGCATGATGTATGGCATGGCAAAGGTGCGATGCAATTAGGCCAATATTAAGCGGAACCGGGGTCCCGACAATTTATTAAACGGTTCAAGTTATTTAGAAACCCCCCGCAATTTACATGTTGTTTTAACATGGCAAAATAAGTAACCGGTTCGCTACACAAATTTAAATGAGGCCAATATGGGACTGGATTTGCCCGCATATGGACCCCATATTTAATTATTAGGTGAATCGGCGGAAGGCCCCCAACCACAGACAAGTATGCATGCATGAACAATTTCTATGCAACAGTTATATAGGTGACATTTATAAAATAGGGTTCTCGGATAAGAGGTTCACACTTTAGGGGTCTCGACGAACTTGGGTTTCCGGGGTTCGGGGTTCGACAGAGTCCAGGGTCCGGTCTCGGGGTCCAGGGTTCGACGGGATCGTTCTCGGATAGCGGAGTAGATCTTGGCGTCCGGGGGAAGCACTTGGTCTGGCGTCGGGGCATCGGACTCGCCCGGGTCGGTGTCGTGCTTGTCGTGGCGAAGCTCTTGTCGCTCCAGATCGGTCTTCAGGGTCTCGACCATCGGACCCTCGAAGGAGGTCATGGCGTCCGGGAAGGAGTACTTGTCGCATCTACCGTCTTCGGGTCATGTCGACGGCCGTGGCGTTCGGGATGAAGTACTAGTCGCACCGGGGTCTCGGGTCGAAGAACTTAGCGCGCCCGGCGTCTTCGGGTCCGGGAACCGCTTCGGAAACCAAGAGGCGATCTTGGCGCTCGATGTCCGGGAGGCAGATCTTGGGGTCCAGGACAGAGGTCTTGTCGGTGGTCTTCGGGCCCGTCCTGGTCATCAATCGGACCGATCCGCACATCTCATCACCAGGTCACATACCAGCACCAGCACGTACATACTCGAACCGTTGTGGCCACGCAGTGTCGATAGCAGAGAGCGAACAGGGAGGGCTCGGGCGGCGCCGGTACCGGTCTCTGAGCTCGACGAGGGGTGGGGCGGCGCGGCCCACCGCCGTAGGCGCGGCGACCGGAAGACTGGGGGGGTCCGGGGAAGCGTGGCGAACTGGCGCTGCCTCGGGCAGCTGCTGAAGGCCGGAGGGCGCAGGAGAGGAGAGGGTCGAGGGCGGCTCGACGGCGGGCCGCTGGTTCTCTCCGAACGGCGGCGGCCTCGACGGCAGGGGCGGCGCCAGGGACGCCGACGCCAGCGAGGTTAGCGGCCGTGCCGGGGAGGAGGCTTGGCGGGGCGGCGGGGCAGGGGGAAAGGGGCGAGCGGGAGGCGAAGAGCAGAGGGGAGAGGAGGTGCGGGGAGCGGACGCGGTGGCGGGCCGGAGCTGAGGGAGGGTGGCGCACGGCGGCCGGAGGAGGGAGAGGGAGCAGCGCCGGCGGGGGCCTGGGAGGTTGTCGGGTCGAGCGGGGAGGAAGGAAAGAGGAGAAGGAGGAGCCAGGGGGAGGTAGAGCGGTGGGCCAGGGCGTGGGACCCGCGGGGGTGAGGGAGGGAGGCTGGTGCGCCAGGTGGGGTTGGGGCCACGGGGTCAGGGAGTGGGTGGACCGGTTGGGCAGGCGGGTGGTGAGGGAGTGGCTGGGGAGAGAGGTTGTGTGGTGTTGGGGACGTGGCAAGGGTAGGGCAGGTGGCGGGCTAGGAGAGGTTGAGGGGGAGGGAGAGGGTGAGGTGGCGTTCAGGGATAGGAGGGGGTGAGGTGGAGGAGGGGTGGGTAGAATAGGTTGGGTGAACTTAGGATTTAAAAGGGCGGGTTAGGTGGACCGATTTAGGTTCTGGGGGTGGTCGTTCGGGTCGGGTCGGCCCGTTCGACTGCCCCCACTAAAATAATTTAACATTTTAATTGTTTAACACGGGGCTTTTACAACCCGATATCAACAAAACAAAATAATTCGGGGACCCGGGTTTTGCGTGTTTGAATGAAGATGGGGCGTTTAGAAAGCTAATTAGGTTTTCCGAAAGTAATTTGATGCAAGCATATGCAAGACGATGACGATGCTCAGATGCAATGTGGCATGATGACATGAGCATGCAGTCATGACGATGCAGTGCACAAAAATCAACGCGATTTTCTAGTAGTGGTTTTGCGGGATGCCACAATTCGACACCACTAACAATGGATCTCGCCCTCGAGATCCGCCTCATGGTACCGGAAGGAAAAGTCGGCGATCTGCGTCTTCTCGCTTCGTGCAGATCTTCGCGACACCACTAACAAGACGTCGTTGATCCCGTTCGTCAAGAAAACACTCCGGATAAACAACGAACGAAGTTAAAGGTAGGGCCACCTCTAGCTTCCATGGAAGGAGTAGAATTGCATCGATCCACCGTTCAATATACAAAGCAAATGATAAGAGTAGTGGTATGGTCGCGACTCCATCCCGCACTCAAAGCATTACTCTGTACACGAACAGATAGATTATGCAACCAACCCTCAAGATTCAGACTGAAGATCTCGACAAGCGAGGTTCGGAAACAAAGGAGTGATGCAGACTCTGCATCGGATCTGGCGTAGATGATGTCGTCGCGTCGGAAAACACCGGAAGGCACAAACAAGGAACAAAGAAGCGTAACACCGTAGACGGGTTCATCAGGCAGCTTGAACACCGGATGGTAGAACACCGTTAACAGAGGAGGAAGCGAAACCCTGAAGGTACGACGGAAAACCCCACCACGAGAATTCCTGGACTCGAAGAGAAAGAAGAGAGCGGATTCAAAACACGTAGAGGTAAGAGGAGAATAGCAGAGGGGTAAGGAGTAAAATCAGACCTAATCAGAACTATCCAACCGATTTTGCAAAATAGTTTTGACACTCTACTTCGGCCGTTAGCTAGGTTATCCTACAGGCTGGACTTGTGGGGTATCGCAACTGCTGAGCTCTGATACCACTCTGTAACACCCTCAGAATCGGCCCTATGCAAGTTTTAGCGAAATTCGCCAAACCCGCATAGAAACGATTCAAAGGTGCCCACCAGGCACTTTCGTGCGGGTGGAAAACGAAGTAATAACATTACACAACAGTCCTCGATGGGACCCACATAACAGATATATATATAACAGCGACTCCATGAGTCAAGAATACAAATATAATATACAAAGATCCAAATCACCTTGAAAATGATAGAGCGTCCGACTACGGACAAGATGCAAATGGGGCTAAGAGCCCTGAAGAATAACCAATGGCGTCCATAACCCTGCCCAGGCCAAGCCGGAAGGGTAACCCTGCTAACGACGTCGGTCGCAAAACCTGCTTAAACAAAAGGGGTGCCGACAAAGGGCAAAGGGAAAAAGAGGAGCGTCAGTACTGAGGCCAGTACACGGCGAGACTAGAATTTGGCGGTCCTCGCCTACATAGGTATGGTGGACTGAAGCGGCAGCGGCAACATGCACTAAACAACCTATAGAGACTCGATACAACTGGCGGTTATCAGAGAGGGATAAGAATGACCTATCCGGATCCAACCTGAAACTAACACCAAACAAACCCATCCTGGTGTTTCCCCCTCGAGACCAAACGAGGAAGTCAACCAAGGAACTCACACAGTTGGCAGTTTTATTTATTCGGTTATCGTTGCAGCAATTACTAGTCAGATTTGGATAATCATCCTGATAAAATAAGCAGTGGGCACTTTTAGTTAATCATTCCGTTGTAGTTGCAACAATTACTAATCCGATACAATTAGCATGAGACAACACAAAAACCCAGCAGTTGTTGATACTTTCATTTAGCCATTCCGTTGTAGTCGCAATACTTACTAGTCAGGTACAATGGTCGCAAGCGACAATCCAAACAAGCAACTGTGGGCAGTATTATTTAGCCATTCCATTATAGTGAAGCTGATTACTAGTCATTATAAAGTCAAATTTATAGCGATAAACTTTAGTTATGCTTGTCTATGGTCGAGATACTGTGCTCCAAGTCGTCCATAACCGCGGACACGGCTTTCAGAAAGTTTTACCCGGCCGGGGTGCACCAATAGCAACACACACTCGATCAACCTCGGAAAAACCAAATCAAAACCCAACGAGGCTTTCACGACAAAGCAATCACAGGATTCAGAGATATTTCAGGGGGCCACCCCTTGGAGTCTTACCCGCAACGAAGTAAGCTAGCTTCGAGACAGACCCGAGGTTTGTGGGGCCGGCTGTAAGCGACTGGGAACCCAAAACTGGGCTTGTCGATACCACGTAAACGGGTCACAATTCCTAAACAGTACAGTGTGCTCCTCGCACAATCGTAAATAAAGCAGTAGCATGGCATAAGTACAGGATCGTAAATAAAACCTCAAACTAGTTTGTGGCCCCAAGAAATAAGACTGAATCAAGCTCTGGCTCAGGGGGGTCCCATATACCTCCCGGATGTGGATAGCGCGATAAATCAAGGAACAGGTATCAAGTACTCGGGGTCCTACGGGACACAAGTGGGCGTTCGGAAACCAAATATTATCTATCACCCACCGATGCCTCTGCTTATTTCAATTTTAGTTGTTAAACAGGAATTAAAGTGAGCGATAAGTAAAACTATGATCATCTCCAACAACAACATGCGGCAATACATCAACAACTGTGGCACTGGACGACACGCAACAGCACTTTGAGCAAGCGACTACGACGCGCAAGTCCAACTATCTAACAAACAACAGGTAATAGGGTGTGTCCAAGGCAATATATGGCTGCAAGGGATATCACGGGTACGAAAACTAGAGCATCGCAACACAGATAGCAATAGATCAACAGGAGGGAATAAATACTATAAAAGTAAGATAGGTAGAAAGGGGGGAGATGCTCGCCTGAAAACATTGTCGAAGGTTCACCCGAAGATCGGGGCGAAGCTCACATCAACTCAACGGCCTTATCCGCGAAGAAGCAAATCACTAGCAGAAACACCGGATGCACTATTTAATACAACGGCAGAAGATCGGCATGATGCATGCATGATGTATGGCATGGCAAAGGTGCGATGCAATTAGGCCAATATTAAGCGGAACCGGGGTCCCGACAATTTATTAAACGGTTCAAGTTATTTAGAAACCCCCCGCAATTTACATGTTGTTTTAACATGGCAAAATAAGTAACCGGTTCGCTACACAAATTTAAATGAGGCCAATATGGGACTGGATTTGCCCGCATATGGACCCCATATTTAATTATTAGGTGAATCGGCGGAAGGCCCCCAACCACAGACAAGTATGCATGCATGAACAATTTCTATGCAACAGTTATATAGGTGACATTTATAAAATAGGGTTCTCGGATAAGAGGTTCACACTTTAGGGGTCTCGACGAACTTGGGTTTCCGGGGTTCGGGGTTCGACAGAGTCCAGGGTCCGGTCTCGGGGTCCAGGGTTCGACGGGATCGTTCTCGGATAGCGGAGTAGATCTTGGCGTCCGGGGGAAGCACTTGGTCTGGCGTCGGGGCATCGGACTCGCCCGGGTCGGTGTCGTGCTTGTCGTGGCGAAGCTCTTGTCGCTCCAGATCGGTCTTCAGGGTCTCGACCATCGGACCCTCGAAGGAGGTCATGGCGTCCGGGAAGGAGTACTTGTCGCATCTACCGTCTTCGGGTCATGTCGACGGCCGTGGAGTTCGGGATGAAGTACTAGTCGCACCGGGGTCTCGGGTCGAAGAACTTAGCGCGCCCGGCGTCTTCGGGTCCGGGAACCGCTTCGGAAACCAAGAGGCGATCTTGGCGCTCGATGTCCGGGAGGCAGATCTTGGGGTCCAGGACGGAGGTCTTGTCGGTGGTCTTCGGGCCCGTCCTGGTCATCAATCGGACCGATCCGCACATCTCATCACCAGGTCACATACCAGCACCAGCACGTACATACTCGAACCGTTGTGGCCACGCGGTGTCGATAGCAGAGAGCGAACAGGGAGGGCTCGGGCGGCGCCGGTACCGGTCTCTGAGCTCAACGAGGGGTGGGGCGGCGCGGCCCACCGCCGTAGGCGCGGCGACCGGAAGACTGGGGGGGTCCGGGGAAGCGTGGCGAACTGGCGCTGCCTCGGGCAGCTGCTGAAGGCCGGAGGGCGCAGGAGAGGAGAGGGTCGAGGGCGGCTCGACGGCGGGCCGCTGGTTCTCTCCGAACGGCGGCGGCCTCGACGGCAGGGGCGGCGCCAGGGACGCCGACGCCAGCGAGGTTAGCGGCCGCGCCGGGGAGGAGGCTTGGCGGGGCGGCGGGGCAGGGGGAAAGGGGCGAGCGGGAGGCGAAGAGCAGAGGGGAGAGGAGGTGCGGGGAGCGGACGCGGTGGCGGGCCGGAGCTGAGGGAGGGTGGCGCACGGCGGCCGGAGGAGGGAGAGGGAGCAGCGCCGGCGGGGGCCTGGGAGGTTGTCGGGTCGAGCGGGGAGGAAGGAAAGAGGAGAAGGAGGAGCCAGGGGGAGGTAGAGCGGTGGGCCAGGGCGTGGGACCCGCGGGGGTGAGGGAGGGAGGCTGGTGCGCCAGGTGGGGTTGGGGCCACGGGGTCAGGGAGTGGGTGGACCGGTTGGGCAGGCGGGTGGTGAGGGAGTGGCTGGGGAGAGAGGTTGTGTGGTGTTGGGGACGTGGCAAGGGTAGGGCAGGTGGCGGGCTAGGAGAGGTTGAGGGGGAGGGAGAGGGTGAGGTGGCGTTCAGGGATAGGAGGGGGTGAGGTGGAGGAGGGGTGGGTAGAATAGGTTGGGTGAACTTAGGATTTAAAAGGGCGGGTTAGGTGGACCGATTTAGGTTCTGGGGGTGGTCGTTCGGGTCGGGTCGGCCCGTTCGACTGCCCCCACTAAAATAATTTAACATTTTAATTATTTAACACGAGGCTTTTACAACCCGATATCAACAAAACAAAATAATCCGGGGACCCGGATTTTGCGTGTTTGAATGAAGATGGGGCGTTTAGAAAGCTAATTAGGTTTTCCGAAAGTAATTTGATGCAAGCATATGCAAGACGATGACGATGCTCAGATGCAATGTGGCATGATGACATGAGCATGCGGTCATGACGATCCAGTGCACAAAAATCAACGCGATTTTCTAGTAGTGGTTTTGCGGGATGCCACACGTCTTTGTCTATCTCTATAGATTTTGATGCTCAATATATAAGCAGCTTCACCTAGGTCTTTCATTGAAAAACACTTGTTCAAATAACTCTTCACATTGTTAAGCATGTTGATGTCATTTCCGATAATCAATATGTCATCCACATATAGTACCAGAAACGTCACCGAGCTCCCACTCACTTTCTTGTAGATGCAAGCTTCGTAGAAATTTGGAACAAATCCAAAGCTCTTTATCACTTGATCAAAACGAAGGTTCCAACTCCGAGATGCTTGCTTTAGTCCATAAATGGAACGCTCAAGCTTGCATACTTTATCAGCATCCTTAGGATCGACAAAACCTTCGGGTTGCATCATATACAACTCTTCATCAATGTTGCCATTGAGGAACGCAGTCTTGACATCCATCTGCCATATTTCATAATCATGAAACGCAGCAATTGCTAATAAAATCCGAATGGACTTAAACATCGCTACGGGAGAGAAAGTCTCATCGTAGTCAACACCTTGAACTTGTCAAAAACCTTTCGCGACAAGCCGTGCTTTATAGACGGTAACATTACCATCCGCGTCCGTTTTCTTCTTGAAGATCCATTTGCACTCAACGGCCTTTCGGTCGCTAGGAGGGTCCACCAAAGTCCATACTTGGTTTTCGCTCATGGATCCCAATTCGGATTTCATGGCCTCTAGCCATTTCTCAGAGTCTGGGCTCATCATCGCTTCCTCATAGTTCGAAGGCTCACTGTCATCTACTAACAAGACAGTAAGACAGGGTTGCCGTACCACTCAGGAGGGGCACGCGACCTTGTCGACCTGCGACGTTCAGTAGCAGCATCGTCTGAAGCTTCATGATCCTTATCATTAGCTTCCTCTATTGTTGGTGCAGGCGGCACTGGAACAATTTCAGGTGCTGCGCTACTCTCCAACTCAAGAGAAGGTTCAACAACCTCGTCTAGCTCTACTTTCCTCCCACTCACTTCTTTCGAGAGAAACTCCTTCTCAAGAAAGGAACCGTTCTTTGCAACAAACAATTTGCCTTCGGTTCTGTGATAGAAGGTATACCCAATAGTTTCCTTAGGGTATCCTATGAAGCATTTCTCCGCTTTGGGTTCGAGCTTGTCCGGCATCAACTTCTTGACGTAAGCTTCGCATCCCCAAACTTTAAGAAATGACAACTTAGGTTTAACACCAAACCACAGTTCATACGGTGTCCTCTCAACGGATTTAGATGGAGCCCTATTTAAAGTGAATGCAGCGGTTTCTAATGCATAACCCCAAAATGATAACGGCAAATCAGTAAGAGACATCATCGATCGGACCATATCTAATAGGGTTCGATTCCGGCGTTCAGACACACCATTGCGCTGTGGTGTTCCGGGTGGCGTGAGTTGCGAAACAATTCCGCTTGCTTTAAGATGCGTGAGAAAATCATAACTCAAATATTCACCTCCACGATCGGATCGTAGAAACTTAATATTTCTGTTACGATGGTTCTTCACTTCATTCTGAAATTCTTTGAACCTTTCAAATGTTTTAGATTTATGTTTCATTAAATAGATATACCCATATCTACTTAAGTCATCGGTAAAAGTGAGAAAATAGCGATATCCACCGTGCGTCGAAACACTCATCGGTCCGCATACATCGGTATGTATGATTTCCAACAAGTCCGTTGCTCGCTCCATCATACCAGAGAACGGGGTTTTGATCATCTTGCCCATGAGGCATGGTTCACATGTGTCAAATGATTCAAAATCAAGAGACTCCAAAAGTCCATCAGAATGGAGTTTCTTCATGCGCTTTACACCAATATGACCTAGACGAAAGTGCCACAAATAAGTAGTATTATGACTATCTACTTTGCATCTCTTAGCCTCAATGTTATGGATGTGTGTTTCATCCCTTTCGAGATTTAGAAGAAATAAACCATTCACAATAGGTGCATGACCATAAAAGATGTTACTCATATAAATAGAACAACCATTATTCTCCGATTTAAATGAATAACCGTCTTGCAATAAACACGATCCAGAAATAATGTTCATGCTCAACGTAGGCACATAATAACACTTAATAAGGTTTAAAACTAATCCCGAAGGTAAAACTAAGGAGAGCGTGCCGACGGACATCACATCAACTCTTGATCCGTTGCCAACGCGCATCGTCACCTCATCCCTCGCAAGCCGCCGTCTATTCCGTAGCTCCTGTTTCGAGTTACAAATATTGGCAACTGAACCGGTATCAAATACCCAGGCACTACAACGAGGGCTAGTAAGGAAAACATCAATAACATGTATATCAAATATACCTTTGATGGTGCCAGCCTTCTTGTCCGCTAAGTACTTCGGACAGTTGCGCTTCCAGTGACCCTTGTCCTTGCAATAGAAGCACTCAGTGTCAGGCTTAGGACCAGACCTGAGCTTCTTCTCAGCAGGGGCAACGCGCTTGCCGCCGCCTTTCTTGAAGGGCTTCTTTGCACCCTTACCTTTCTTGAAGGTGGGGGGCTTGTTGACCATCAACATATGATTATTCTTTTTGATGTCCACCTCCGCTACTTTCATCTTAGCGAAGAGCTCAGTGATCATATCAGTGGAACCAATTTGATTGTGAGCAACTACAAAACTTTTGTAGCTAGGAGTCTCAATCTTGAGCTCCTCTGGAATCTTGCAGTCCAGTTGCTCAAGGCGTTGAGTGTAGCCCGACATCTTAATGGCGTGCTCAATAACGGAACTCCCTTCCTCCATCTTGTAGTTAAAGAATTTCTTAGAGATCTCATATCTCTCAGAACGGGCTTGAGTCTGAAACATGTTTTTCAGCTCCTCGAGAATCTCAAAGGGCCCGGCGAACTCCTCAAAACGATTTTGAAGATCCGATTCCATAGCATACAACATGGCGATCTTAATCAAATCATAATCATCCTTGCGCGACTGATAAACAGCTTTTTCATCAGCCGGCGCATCTACAGCAGGGGCGTCACCTAGCGCTTTCTCAAGGACATAGTCCTTTTGTCCGCCAGCAAGAATGATTCTCAAAATGCGGAACCATTTGGTGAAGTTAGACCCATTGTTTCTAAGCTTTTCTATCTCAGCAAAAACGTTGAAGTTGAAGTTGGACTTGGCCATGTGATCTACAGTATTTGCAAGTACAATTTAGACTATGTTCATGATAAATAGTTCAACTTAATCAAATTACTAGATGAACTCCCACTAAATTCAACATCCCTCAAGTTGTTTAGTGAACACGATCCAAATTCACCACACCTAATCCGATCATCACGAGAAGAGATGTGGTTTCAATGGTGGACAACGAAGTGTCGATCATATCATTCATATGACTCATGCTTAACCTTTCGGTTCTTGTGTTCCGAGGCCATGTCTGTACATGCTAGGCTCGTCAAGTTAGACCCAAGTATTTCCGCGTGTGCAAAACTGGCTTGCACCCGTTGTATGTGAGCGTAGAGTCTATAGCACCCGATCATCACGTGATGCTTGGACACGACGAACTTTCGCAACAGTGCATACTTGGGGAGAACACAGTTTTTATCTTGATCTTTAAGTGAGGAATCATCTTATAATGCTACCGTCGCGATCTAAGCATAATAAGATACATAAAAGGATAAACATCACATACATATAACTTTATGTGACATGGTATAGCCAATCTTCGCGCAATGATCTCCATCTTGTGCGTTCCGGCATGATCTCCATCACTCCACCATGATTGCCTCCACCACGAATAGCAACTACAACTATTGCTAACTACTTAGCGATAAAGTGAAACTATTACATGGCGTATAAGAAGTTGACACACAGGTCATACCCAATTATAAAGACAACCATATGGCTCCTGCCGGTTCTGTACTCATCGACATGCAAGTCGTGAAACATTACAAAACATGATCATCGCATACATTATACACATCACATCTTGGGCCATACCATATCACAGAAAACACTCCCTGCAAAAACAAGTTAGACGCCTCTACTTTGTTGTTGCATGTTTTACGTGGCTTATGGGAGTAAATGCTAAGAACGATTCTTACCTACGGAAAGCCACAACGGTGATATTATGGTTGCCAAACTCCGGTGTTAATCCCATGACAACTATAGTGAGAGAAACTGACATCCACCAGCCGCATGTGTGGAACAAGCCACACGTCAAGTGCGGAGCCGGTCTCGCGAACGACGTCACGTAAGGTTGGCCTGGACCGCTTCAATCTCACTATCCCGCGTCATAAGAAGAACACAAACAAGAGGCTTGAAACAGAAAACATCAACGCCCGCAACAACCATGTTGCGTTCTACTCGTGAAACACATCTACGCATAGATCTAGCTCTGATACCACTGAAGGGTTTCGCGGCATAGTAAATCAAAATTTTCTACGGATGCGAACAGAGGGGAAGCCAAGATCTAATCTAGGAGATGCAAACAACGAGAGAGATTGGATTAGATCTTCATACCCTTGAATATTCGCACAGCAGAACGTTCGTCGGAACGTGGGTGATGTAGTCGTACTCGCTTCTCCTCCTCGCGATCCGATCCGATCTAGCACCACAAGTGGTGGTGCCTCCGTGAGATGCACACGTGCAGCACCTCGACGTCTCCTCCTTCCTTGGTCCAGCAAGTATGGTGGAGAGATGGGTTGGATCTACAACGCGACGGCGCGGTGCAATTGGTGGAGAATTTCTGCAGCAGGGCTTCGCCTACAAGCAGTCGGGAGGGAGAGAGGAGGGCAGCAGGGCGGCTAGGGTTGGAGGGGAAGGTGTGGGGGGTTGGTGCGCCCCCAGCCCTCTATATATAGAGGGGTGGGCGCAGCCCTAGCCCCTCCCCGAAGCCAAGGCCGGCGGCCCCAAGGAGGAAGAGTGGGGGGGGCAAGGAAAACCCCCTTCTAGAAGCTCTATCTAGAGTTTAAACCTCTCTTGGCCGGCTGGGCCCTATGGGGCCTTGTGCCCCTGGCCCAATGCGGCCAGGGCACTCCCTCATAGGCCCATGCCCCCTCCCGGAAGGTGGGGCCACGTTGGTCCCCTTCCGGAAGGTTCTAGAAGCTTCCGGTACAATACCGATTAACCCGGAACAATTCCGAACTCCAAAAACTGCACTGCCTTATATGAATGTTATTCTCCGGACCACTCCGGAACCTCTCGTGATGTCCCGGATCCCATCCGAGACTCCGAACAAAAACTCATAAACCAATTATCCAATCTATCCTAGCGTCGAGACACGTTAAGTGTGTGACCCTGCGGGTTCGAGAATATGCAGACATGATCTTCTATCAATAATCAACAGCGGGGTCTGGAAACCCATATTGACTCCCACACATTCATCGATGATCATATCGGATGAACCACGATGCCAGGATTCAATCAATCCCATATATATTCCCTTCGTCTCGCGATATTTTACTTGCCCGAGATTTGATCGTCGGTACCGTCATACCTAGTTCAATCTCGTTCACAGCAAGTACTTTACTCGTTCCGTAATCCGATATCACTTTGTGATTAACTCCTTAACCACATGCTTGCAAGCGGTGTTGATATCGATTACCGAGTGGGCCCGAAGTATATCTCTCCGACTTGGGAAGGACAAATCCCATCTCGATACATACAACCCAACAGATACTTTCCGATCACCTGAGAGACACCTTTATGATCACCCTCTCATAGGATGACGTTTGATGACCTCAAAGCTTTCTTCCGATACCAGGAAGTTGTATTATCTCATGGTCTAAGAAATACAATATTTGACATAAGAAAAGCTTCGCAAAGACGAACACGATGACACGATCTAATTGCTTCGCTTAGTTTGGGTCTGTCCACCATATCATTCTCCCAATGATATGATCTCATTATCAATTGACAACTCATGTCTATGGTTAGGAAACCTTAACCATCATTGATCAATGAGCTAGTCCATAGAGGCGTACTAGGGACACGGTGTTGTTCACAAACCACACAAGTATTAAAGTTTCCGTTTAATACAATTCTAGCATGGAATATAAACTTTATCATGAACAAGAATTATAATAATAACATCTTTATTATTGCCTCTAGGGCATAATTCCAACACCAACAAAGCTACAAAAGCTATTGGGGGAATAAGAGAGGAAGAAGACAAAACTCTCCAAGATCTAGATCCCAATGATTCCTTCACAAAGAAGGGATTTGACTTGGGGGGATCGTAGATCTAGATCTCCTCTCACTTTCCCTCAAAAAGATGTAAGAATAATGGGAGGGAGAGGGAGTAAGAAAGCTCAAATAGGTCAACAATGGTGGGCAAAAAACGAGCTCAAAAGATGGGGAACCATTGGGGAAGAAGCCCCCCTTAAATAGGACAAGGAAAAACTGACTGTTTGGGCCAGATTCGCGCACCACCGGAACTTCCGGTAAATAGGAACGCAAGATACAGAAGAAAACAGACGTTCACCAGAACTTGGGTCGGAACTTGGGCCGAAACTTCCGCTCAAGCAAAAACGCAGGATATCATTGCACGAAAACTTCAATAACTTTTGATTCCAGACTCCGTTTTTGATGATCTTGGGCTCGTTTTGAAGAGAACAAAAATCTCTTGAATATTATGCAAATAAACATCATAGTCCAGCATGGAATTATAAAACCAAATTGAGAAAGGTATGACCTCTCTAGAAGCGATGAACCGGTAAAACCTCCCAAACCCAAAACACAAGAAGTTGAGCTTGGAAACTCCGATTGGGATGAAACCAATTTTGTTGGGAAGATACAACCAAGTAGAACCCAACAAAATGTTAAATATTGGATACCACCAAGGGAGAAAATATCAAGTATATATATGTGAGATATCTCCTAAGGTGTGGAGCCAGAAAAACCAACACGATCAAGAATGCAATAAGATATGCAAGAAAAATCCTTATTTGATGAACTAGAGATTGTTATGATGATAACCACAATCTCTAGATCCTCTCATGGATAAGAACCAAATAACAACCAAGAAATATGATGCTATGAATGCAAAGGTTTAAGCTCTCTCCGAACGATGTGATCGAGACACCCGCTTGAGAACCCCTCTTGATAGTACGGCTATATATCCTAAACCCGGTCTCCCAACAACACGAGATTGGCAAAATAGAAGCCCCATCAAGATCATACCTTTGCCTAGAGAAATCCACTTGAACTTGATGTAGACCGTCTCGTTCTTCTCAAGTGGGAACACCTTTCTTGATTGCTCTTGCTTGATGAAGATGAGGACTTGCAAATTGCTCCCCATACTCCACGTGGAAACTTCTTCTTTGAACTTGTCTTCATCACTCCATGATCGCGAGGATGGAAAGCTTCAAGCATGAGGTCTTCTAGGGATGGTGCATCTTGAGCTTTCCCTTCTTCATCCCTTCTTGAGGTTGATCCATCTTGATGCAACTCTTTGCACTTATCTTGATCAACCTTCAAGCTCATTCTTTCTTCATGATTCCAATGGCATAAAGCCCTTGGACATTTCTTCATCTTTCAACCTTGAGACCAACACATGACCCAAGCGATGCCAATGGACAAACCTACAAGTGAAACTCAATTTACACATTAGTCCATATATATTGTCATCAATTACCAAAACCACACATGGGGGCATACATGTCCTTTCAGTACGGCTATAGTGTAACCCCTGCTTTGTGTATGGGTTAGATAGGGAGGCAATTTGGCGGTGTTTTTTTGGAGGAATGGTGGCGGTGGTGGTCTTGTGGAGCAATGGCAATGATGGAGGCTGGTGTTGGAGTAATGTGAGCTGTGTGGTGGTGCTGACCCGGTGACTTAAAACCACCGGACGGAAGGGCTTCGCATGCTTCAAGGGTAAACCACTAATCTATTTCTAATTACTATTTTTATACAAGCTTATGCGATGCAGGTGGATATCGTTAGTTAGTTGTACAAATATTGGTCCGAGCAGATTAGTAATTGTCTTACAGTATTATTTATGTAGATAACCGTGGAGTCTTTTTTTACACTATATTATGTCATGCTACTTATTTTTTGATGAGTATCAGTATTTTTTAGGTTGGCAGATATTTCAGATATAGTGAAGTTTGTTTTTTACTACGGTCATGGTCATGTCAGAAAAAATTAGCAGGGAGTTGATCTGAGTGAGTTTCAGGATATAGAGTTGGAATTGACGACCCCTCTAACATGGAAGTTTAGGACTGCCTAATGCATATACCATTGGTGTGCATGCATTTTGGGCTGATGGCAACAACTCTGTGTGTACCAACTCGTTGGGACTCCAAGTGCAGAGTGTTATAGCAAGCATTTCCCCATAAGGGTGTCTCGAGGGTTTATATCGAACTTCTCGAGGAATTGGCTCAAAGGTTATTCTTCATCTCCTCTTCAAGCAACCTACAAAGCAAAGTTTTATCTTGTGTCCCCAACTCTGCCGTGTGGTTGTCAAGCATAGGTTTCGTATTAGTAATATGAAATAACAATAATAAATAAAGTAAAACGAAACAAATAAAAACTAGGCAAGCAAGATAAAAGCAATAAAGATAGTTGTTTTTGGGTTTTGTGTGTGTTTGCAAGTGAAGAAAGTATTTTGGTATTTTCGAAATAATAAATTGCAGAAAGTATAAAGTGTGATAGTGGTGTTGGAAAGGTGTTTCTTATGGTTTAAAATGGACAGTTCACTTGTCTACTCTCTTTTTGGGTTGTGATGGACGCAAACAATTCATCGAAGGCATAATATTGGTGCAACTTTGACATGTGTTTGATAATCATTCATATGGGCATCACGTCCTAACACAGAGATGATGTAACACATATCTCTTATACTCCTCGAGAAAGGAAAAACTCCAAGCAATCTTGAATTAAGAATCAATAGAGTATAGCCTTAAGTAATTTGACATGATGTTTGGATCACAAATATACTACCTTGACCAAAAAAGATTATCAAGCTATCACAAGATAATTATAGCACATGGATTCACTTTATCCTAGTGACGTAGAAAAATAAAGGTAAATACCATAGTAGATCTCGAATTTGTTGTCACTATTCAATCACTACCACCATGCTACTCCATCTAATACACACTTATCTCCACACATGCTCTTGCATACAAGTTGGATCAGAACAAGTACTTAGGAATAGGGTACATGATATGCATCTATAAATGCATCTTACACATAATAGGTTCCAATCTCATATATCAAATCATAGAATAAAGATCCACCACATAGGAATTACAAATATGACCATAATCATGTTGGGCGGCTCATATGGTATTAGATCTATGAAAAAAGAGAAATAGATCAATCTACTACCACAAACCCATAGTATAGAGGAGGAATACTCCCTCTTCATCATGGTGATGATGGTGGATATGTTGGATAAGGTAGAGATCCCTCCGACGGCGGCTCCGGTGGAGTCTTCCCCTCCAATCTTTGTTGGTTCTGGCTCTGTTTTGGTGTTTTGGTGTTTCTGCAGGCCTCCTTCCAGGAACTCTCGAGGGACCCTTTATACAATGGTTTTTAGGTTAAATAGAGGCGGTGGGCGAAAGATCAAAGAAAATCGACGGTCGAGGAGGAAAATAACATGGGTGGCGTGACCACCCTTACTAGACACGCCACCTGGTCTATTTTGGGCCTCCTAGCTCATTTGGTGAGGTACAAGTGCTCCAGGTGCTTCTCTTGATGAAATATTAATGCCCCCGAAAGCCCAGCTCCAATTGACTTCGTTTAGGCCCCTGAAAGGTAAAAATACACAAAACAGGGTTTTTCTGTCTTGGAGAGTTATAACCAAAATAAAGTGAATTATTGGTAAATCTCCATAAATCAATGTAAAACATGGATATAACATCATATATGTAGCAAATATATGAGAATTCATATCGATAAACTACAAAGTTCATGTATGCATTTTACATGCATCAACATCCCCAAGCTTAACCTATGCTCGTCCTCGAGCATGAAGGTGATAAAACTAATATGGGCTTTGGAGTTTGGTGCTTCTTTTCACTAGAAAGTATCACAAAAAGTTAAACAATTCATTGGTTTTAGAGAATAACAACAATCAAGCATACCATAAAGTGATACTTCTTATAACATCATACTTGATAACACAATGTTTATAATGACCAACACAAATTCATATAGTATTATGAGGAAATAGTGCATTCTTCGCATAGAGAAAAGTATATATATATATATATATATAGTGGCGGTCCTATGGTTAGAGTATTTGGCAAAGGAGGTTGGAAAGAGTGTATGGCTGGCGAGCACGAAATATCATATGTGAGACACAAGCTATCTTCCAAACACTATCCATTAAGTTGATGGTTGAAGTGTAGTTCATCATTAGTGTTTGGTTCCATTCCCCCTCATTACCTAATTCTTTTTGGCACTATTTTTTTGGCACTTTTTTGCTTATTTCCTCTTTTTTTTATTTCTATGTCACTTTTTGCTTCTTTTGATTTTTGGGAAGGCCTAGCCTCTGCATACTCGCTATTTTCACCTTTTTATATCATATAAATACTTGGAGGGTTTTTGCCCTCATATTAGCGGTGGTACCCCTTCTATGGAGGGTTTTTATCCTCGTCTTTAAGTGTATGCATCCTATTCTTTCTTTTTGGGAAGGGTATTCTACGCCCAATGAGTTCATGGTCACCCCACAACTTACTTCTCCATGTCACTCATACCCATAATAATAGTATTTGGAAGCTAAATAATGACTCACACATAATAGTATACTTAGGGATATAGCTTTAGCTATTTGGGTAGGTATTTCCTATATAAATACTAAGTTTCTTTTGCTAAAGGAGGTTGTGTCTTTTGCATGACTGCATGGTGGTGGTGGTGGAGGAGAGAATCCTGCAAGGCTTCGCGTAAGCCGGAGCAGGAAGACAGAGGAGGAGGAAGACAGATAGAGGGGGGTGCAACTAGGATTCCCCCCTTGGACGCCTCCTCCTAGGTACGGCGCAAGAGGGAGGGGGAGGGAAACTTGCCCCCAAGTTTCTCCCCCAAAACCCTAGGCTGGCCGGTTTGGACCCTTGGGCTTGGTGCGGCTAGCCCATGAGCCCCCGCAGCATTGCCTCAGCCCATGTGGCCCCTACCGGGGTGGTGGACCCACTAGTGTCCCCTCTAGAACATTCTAGAAGCTTCGGTCAAAACACCGAAAACTTTTCCGAACCCCGAAAGATGACTTCCTTTATATGAATCTTATTCTCCGAATCATTCCGGATCTCCTCATTATGTCCTGGATCCAATCCAAGACTCCGGACAACATTCAGTCTCATCCTCACATTCCATATCTACTTAAAACAACATCGAACCTTAAGTGTGTCACCGTATAGTTCGTGAACTATGCAGATATGATCGAGACACCTATCCGATCAATAACCAAAGCGGGACCTGGAAATTCATAATGGCTCCCACATATTCAACGATGACTTCGTGATCGAATGAACCATTAACATACGATACTGATTCCCTTTGTCGCGCGATACTTTACTTATCTAAGATTCGATCATCGGTACCTCCATACCTAGTTCAACCTCATTACCGATAAGTACTCTTTACTCGTACCGTGATATGACATCCCTTATGACCTAGTCACATGCTTGCAAGCCAATTGGATGACATTCCACCAAGAGGGCCCAGAGTATATATATCCGTCATTTGGATCGATAAATCCCACGCTTGATCCATGCGCTTCAACACATACTTTCAGAATACTCAATGCCACCTTTATAACCACCCAGTTACGAAGTGGAGTTTTATGTCATCAAAGCACTCATCCGGTGATGGTGATTAACATGATCTCATGGTCGAAGGATTAGGTTACTATGTATTTGAAATCTTGTAGCAAAACAAACTTAATGACTTGATCTTATGCTATGCTTACTATGGGTGTGTGTTCATCACATCATTCTCCTAATGATATGATCTTGTTATTAATAACATCCAATGTCTATGATCAGGAAACCATGATCATCTATTAATCAACAAGCTAGTTTAACAAGAGGCTTACTAGGTACTCTTTTATGTTTACAAAACACACAAGAATTAATGTTTCCTATTAACACAATTATAGCATGGGATGCAAACATTTATCATAAACACAAATATATAATAATAACCACTTTATTATTGTCTCTTGGGCATACCTCCAACAGTCTCCCACTTGCACTAGAGTCAATAATCTAGATTACATGGTAATATACCTAACACCCATGGCGTTCTGGTGTTGGTCATGTTTTGCTCTAGGGAGAGGTTTAGTCAACGGATCTGCCACATTCAGATCTGTGTGTACTTTGCAAATCTTTATGTCACCATCTTGGACATACTCGTGAATTGAATGAAAATGTAGCTTGATGTGCTTCAGCTTCTTGTGTGACCTTGGCTCCTGTGCATTAGCTATGGCACCCATGCTGTCACAATAGATGACCATCGGGTCCAATGCACTAGTAACCACACCAAGCTCAGTAATGAACTCCTTCATCCATATCGCTTCTTGTGAAGCCTCCAAAGCAGCTATGTATTTTGATTCAGTTGAAGATTTCGCCACAACACTTTGCTTGACACTCCTCCAGCTCACTGCTGCACCATTCAAAATAAATACGTATCCAGACCATGATTGAGAGTCATCCAGATCGGTGTTCCAACTAGCATAGGTGTAACCTAATGAGTGCAGCAGCACTTCGTTGGGTGACCCCAAGCGGAAGGTATGATGCAGTACATCAGGCAATTTTCCCTTAGTAAGAAACCGAGGTTATCAAACCAGTAGGATGAAGGAAACGTCCCAAAGGTGCTGCAAGCAACATGGAGACCTGCACAACACAAACTCAAGACTTTGCCCCAACTAACAGTCAGGTTGTCAATCTCACCGGTTGCTGTAACAAAGGATTAACTGTATGGTGTGGAAGGTGATGATGGTTTGCAGCAAGTAAACAATAACAGTGGAAGATGTATCAATGGTAAAGATTGGACCGGGGTCCATAGTTCACTAGAGGTGCTCTCCTTAGATAAACGACATGACATGAAGGGTAAACAAATTACAGCAGGGCAATTGACACGAACTGAGCAAGGCATAACAATGCAATACTAGACAAAAAGATCCTATGAGATTCGATTGGGCAATACAACAATATACATAGACCGCCATCCAACTACATCTATGACTAGAAATCCACCTTCAGGTTATCATCTGAACCCCCGCCGGTATTAAGTTGCAAGGAATAGACAACTGCTTTAAGCAAAGTGTGTAAGGTAAACAATCCACTTGTTCCATGATCAAGAGACCGTTGTTTTCTCCCTAGTGGAAACAACACATCTACAATCGAAGAGATTTCTGTCACTTCCCTTGGAAACTAGAGGCATGAACCCACTATCGAGCATAAATACCCCCTTTTGGAGTCACTGGCAACTACTTGGCCAAGATAGCTACTAACAACGAAGAGCATGCAAGATCACAAACAACATAGACATGATAGAATAAAATAGACAAAACCAT
Organism: Avena sativa; assembly: GCA_916181665.1. Lineage (NCBI taxonomy): Eukaryota > Viridiplantae > Streptophyta > Magnoliopsida > Poales > Poaceae > Avena > Avena sativa. The sequence goes on from OV702283.1 coordinate 313,199,872, forward strand.
TAATCAATATGATATAGTAATCTCAATATCCACCGAATCCCGCAAACACAACATGCATGATTACAAATAGATTAGATCTTGATCATGAACGGATCTCACAAGATCTATACATGAAAGCATAAAGGAGGAGATACAACCAGCTACTACATGGACCCGTAGTTCAAGGTGGAACTACTCACGCTTCATACCGGAGGAAGGCATGATGAAGAAGAAGGCCTCCGGGATGATCTCCCCTCCAGCAGGGTGTGCCAGGAAGAACTTCAGATCCCCCTCGATCTAGGGACGATGGTGGCGGCGGCTATAGACGGTTTCATGGAGTTTTGATCGGGTTCCTAGGGTTTCTGCATCGGGGGCTTCTTATAGGCGAAGGGGCGAGTTAGGGGGGCCACCAGGGCGGCTGCACCCCCCAGGCGCGGAGTGGGCCCACCCGCGCGGCCAGGGGGTGTGGTCCCCTGGTGAGCCTTCTCCGTCTCGTCTTCAGGCTTTATGTTGCTTACGGCAAAAAATTGACTTTGGCTTTTGTCCCATCCAATTCCGAAAATATTGATTTTTTGCCTTTCTGGAACCAAAAACAGAAGAAAACAGGCAACTGGCACTATGGCAACTTGTTAATAGGTTAGTTCCAGAAAACATATAAAAACACCTCAAAGTGTAGACAAAGCAAAGTAGAGTAGATACTAAGCAAGCATGGATCATCAAAAATTATAGATACGTTTTCGACGTATCAAGCATCCCCAAGCTTAACTCCTGCTCGTCCTCGGGTAGGTAAGTGATAAAAAGAATAATTTTTGAGGTGACATGCACCATCAAAACCAAGATCAAAGCATTTGCATGCATTGAAAGCTGGGAAGAACTCTAAACATGTGCATGAAAGATGGAGTTCTAACAATAAGACAAAGTAACTATGCATGCAACATGAAATGCTACAAACAAAGATCATGAATAACATGCATTGAAAAATGTTTGTTTGTTTCACATACAGAAAACATGGCATAGTGGCATTCAACTTGTCCCTCATAGAGTAGCAAATAGATGCATAGGACACCTTCAAAGTTTATAAGAGTGACTAGATACAAGTAGCACTAGAACAAGTAATATCACAATATGCATCAATCAATAAGTTTTGGGACACTGCACATAGAACTAAGAATGGCAACTATGTCTCTTAATGGTTCCTAAAGGTAGAAGGTCGAGACTCAACATAATAGTGGAAGAAAGGGACCTTCATAAAGGGAAGCAGGGATTTCAAATTTCAAAAAGAGCTTCCAAAAATTATGGTACCTGTTAGCTTTCAGCCCTCATTGCCCCTATCATAAGCATCTTGAAGTGATTAAGGTTAAAGTGAACAAACTATGGAGTATATTCTTGACAAAGTATAAGTTGGAAATCTCATGTCCCTTGAATACGAGGGCCACACCTCATGCTACTCAACTTCAGTCACCTGTAAGTTCTTGCCATAGTAAGTACATGCGTATCATAGAGAACCGCCAACGGGGTACCCCTTGCACATGGTACAGGAGCTATCCCATAACCAAAATGACAAGGCAAGCAGACAATGAGCATCTCAGCGATCTTTTTATTTACTATGTGCATAGCTTTTTATTGAGGATGCTTCACAGATAGCTCATTATGGTGATGCTGCAAGTTTCCACTATGATTAGGCATAGCTTAGGCTAGCGGCCCAGGCGTTTCTCTAACACAAAATAAATAACTCCATGGACTTACAAGCTCCCTCTTTATTTCACACCGGTGACATCCATAGAAAAAAGAGCATGATATCAACTGTGTACAAAGTACAAGTGCAATGTTGAAAACGTTCCCCATGACAGCATGGTTCTGCTAATTCCAACGTATAAGTGCAAGCATATACAACATAGATGACACATGGTTCAAGTTTATTAGGGGCAAAGAATATAAAGTGTGCCATCAAGTTTGTGAGGGCTTTAATCACTAAGTTTTCACATAACAAAATACTTTTTAATTGGAAGATAGCTGAAAACAAGAATATACTTGGAATGGTGTAACACACCATGCATAGGAGTTTATAGTGGACACTTTGGAATAACTTGGTTTCTTGGGAGTTTGAAGCATGAGTAGAACTTACTCATACAACTGGAGGCTAGCAAAAGACTGGGAGCAACCAACTAAGAGAGCAATAATGGCCATAATCATGCAGAGCGAAAAAACATTACTAATCAAATCATAGAGTGGTACTACAAGTCAAGGACTAAATGATCATAGAGGCTATGGTGACTTGTTCATAGTCACAACATGGTGTAAGAATGTGCCAAGTCAACCCAAACAAAGCATCAAAGGAGAATACCACAATACTATGCTTTTGTATGCTAAAACAACACATAATTCTTTCAAGGCACACCGAGCAATCCCAATTGTTTGGAACAAGACATGCTACAGCAATAATCACTAAGCATATGGTCAAAACAACACCTAATATGTCATGCTAAAGTCTAAGTCACAGTCAATGCAATCTCCTCTTGCACTTCCAAGCAAGAACTTTCTACTCCTTTCCAACACCAGTCGACTTATTTGAAACAACACATCGAGAACAGGGGTCCAAAATACTTTATTCAAGCAAACTAAACAGACTAAGCATCGCAAACAAAAACAAAGACGCTCCAAGAACAACACAACAGTGCATGAAACAATAAAAACAAAGTGTCTAGACAGACCTGAGCTTTTTATTGATGAAGAAGGGGATGCCTTGGGCATCCCCAAGCTTTGATGGTTGTACCTCTTGGATATTTCTTGGGGTGACACCGGGGAGGAATCCTCAAGCTTGATCTTTTGTCCATTCTTCATCTCATTACATCATTCTCTCTCTACACCTGAATTTTTTCCTTCATACAAAACTTCACACAATCTTCATTAGCAACATTGGTGTATTCAAAAGATAATAGACCTTTGGGTTTTGCTTTGGAATAGAACTGTTTTTACTAAAAACACAATATACTGTAGCAACTCCTTCAAAAATCTCAATTCTCCAAAAGACAACTCAAAAAGGAATCAATAAGAAGCAAATGCAAATAATGACAGAAATCTGTCAAAACAGACCAGTAGGTACAAACCGATTTTTTCGAAAATCTTCGGTTGCTCAAATCAAAAAGTTTTGAACTAAGGAAAGTTATCTAACATATTGGGGGATGTATTCGTAAATTTTCAGCTCAATCCGACTTATAGAGACTCCTCACGAATTGTTATGGTGGAGGACATAAATCTATTTCGGGACAGCAACTCCCCAAATCTTACTTCCCTCTCATTAGAGGTCATTCTTGGCACAAAAGGCAAACAAAAAGGATAAGTAGAGGTCATTAATGAATTAATAAATTCCAAGACTCAAGAAAACTCTTGGGTTATCTCCCAACAAGTACTTTTCTTTAACGCCTTTAAGTTAGGCATGATAATTTGAGAAGATGCTCTCATAAGAAATATGAATTGAAGTAAAAGAGAGCATCAAGAAGCAAATGCAAAACACATTTAAATCTAACCCTCTTCCTATGCATAGGAATCTTGTATGCAAATAAATTCATAAAAAACAAAGTGACAGGCATATGAAGATAAAACAAGAGTAACTTCAAAACTTTCAGCACATAGAGAGGTGTTTCAGTACCATGAAAACTTCTACAACCATATTTTACTCTCTCATAATAATTTTCAGTAGCCTCATGAATAAACTCAACAATATATCTATCACATAAAGCATGCTTTTCATGATCTACAAACACATAATTTCTATCAAGCTCAAAAATAGTGGGATTAAAACCTTCACATGTTTTACCCAAAGTAGATATTACAAAAGGATCCACATGAACATAACATTCATCCTCCTTTGGTAAGCATGGGGGACAATCTAATAATGTAAGGGATAAATAGTTACTCTGATTAGAAATTAGACATGGGTAGATAATCCATTCTTCCTCCTTTTGTTCATCACTCTCCTCCTCTTTTTCATCTAATGAGCTTCCAGTTTCAACAATTTCTTCTTCCATAGGCTCCTGCAAGGCATTAGTCTCTTCCATTTGTGGAAAGCATCAATTAAAATATTCAAGAATATAGCCATTTTATTCCTTGTAATTATCAAAGCAAAATTTAAGTATCTCATAAACCTCATATTCATAAGGTGCATCATCAGTATTTTCAATCAAACTGGCAAGTTCAAATGCACCCTTGAAGGCAATAAATTCTTCAATTTGTTCCATATCATAAAAGTCATAATTTCCTTTAACATAAGAAGATATGGTAACATTATCATTATACTCACATTGAAAAGGGAGGTGTTTATACCTCCTACAACAACAAGCTTTATCAAAGCAATAAGTAACATTATAAGTAGAGCACACCTCTCTAGCAATAGTATTCAATTTATCAATTTGTTCCCATAGGTGTTTCCCTTTTTGTGACAAACGGTGCTCCTTATAATAATTCTTTTGTTCTTCTGTGAACCCACCTTGCCAATAAGAACTAGTTTCAAAGAAACCATCCATTGATAGAAAGCATGACCAAGCAAGGCAATAACAGACCAACAACTAGAGCAGGAACTATTTTTTTGTGTTTTTGATAAGGGAAATCAAACCAAACTAAACTATTTTTTTTGAGTTTTTGATAAAAAGAGGCAAACAAAACCAAGCAAAAGAAACTAAGTAAACCAAAAACAAAGTAAATAGAAAGGTTGAGGAGGACTCCCTTGTGAAGACGTCCTTAGCCTCCCTGGCAACGGCGCCAGAAAAAGCCTTGATGTGCAGCAACACTTTGTTGGGAGACCCCAAGCGGAAGGTATGATGCAGTACAGCAGGAAAGTTTCCCTTAGTAAGAAACCGAGGTTATCGAACCAGTAGGAGGAAGGAAACGTCCCAAAGGTGCTTAGGGATGCAAGTGGCTCGTCCGACGGACAGAGCGGACGTCCGCTATCACCTCAGACAAGTACATGGTGTTGTATACGGCAGGGAATACGCAGGACGTGGTATATGCTAGGGAAACGGTGGCGGTCAAGTGCAGGGACGTAGGCGGACGTCCACTTGCATGCCTAAAGGTGCTACAAGCAACGTGGAGACCTACACAACAAAACTCAAGACTTTGCCCCAACTAACAGTGAGGTTGTCAATCTCACCAATTGCTGTAACAAAGGATTAACTATATGGCGTGGAAGGTGATGATGGTTTGCAGCAAGTAAACAGTAACAGTGGAAGATGTATCAATGGTAAAGATTGGACCTGGGTCCATAGTTCACTAGAGGTGCTCTCCTTAGATAAACAACATGGCATGAAGGGTAAAAAAATTACAACAGGTCATTTGACAGGAACTGAGCAAGGCATAACAATGCAATACTAGACAAAAATATCCTATGAGATTCGATTGGACAATACAACAATATACATAGACCGTCATCCAACTTCATCTATGACTAGAAGTCCACCTTCAGGTTATCATACGAACCCCCTCCGGTATTAAGTTGCAAGAAATAGACAACTACTTTAAGCAAAGTGTGTAAGGTAAACAATCCACTTATTCCATGAACAAGAGACCGTTGTTTTCTCCCTAGTGGCAACAACACATCTACAACCGAAGAGATTTCTGTCACTTCCCTTGGAAACTAGAGGCATGAATCCACTATCGAGCATAAATACCCCCTCTCGAGTCACTAGCAACAACTTGGCCAAGATAGCTACTAACAACGGAGAGCATGCAAGATCATAAACAACACATACATGATAGAATCAAATAGACAAAACCATTAATCAATCTGACATAGTAATCTCAATATCCATCGGATCCCCGCAAACACAATATGCATGATTACAAATAGATTAAATCTTGATCATGAACGAAGCTCACAAGATCCATACATGAAAGCACAAAGGAGGAGATACAACCATCTAGCTACTACATGGACCCGTAGTCCAAGGTGGAACTACTCACGCTTCATACTGGAGGCTGGAATGATGAAGAAGAAGGCCTCCAGGATGATCTCCCCTCCGGCAGGGTGCCGGGAAGATCTTCAGATGCCCCGATCTAGGGACGATAGTGGCGGCGGCTATAGACGGTTTCGTGGAGTTTTGATCGGGTTCCTAGGGTTTCTGCATCAGGGGCTTCTTATAGGCGAAGGGGCGATCCAGGGAGGCCACCAGGGCGTCTGCACCCCCCTAGGCATGGGGTGGTCCCACCCGCACGGCCAGGGGGTGTGGCCCCTGGAGAGCCTTCTCCATCTCGTCTTCTGGCTTCGTTTTGCCCACGGGAAAATTTTGACTTTGGATTTTGTCCCGTCCAATTCCGAGAATATTGATTTTCTGCCTTTCTGGAACCAGAAACTGAAGAAAACAGGCAACTGGCACTATGGCAACTTGTTAATAGGTTAGTTCCAGAAAACATATAAAAACACCTCAAAGTGTAGACAAAGTAAAGCAAAGTAGATACTAAACAAGCATGGAGCATAAAAAATTATAGATACGTTTCTGACGTATCATAACCATTTAGAACGAGATCTTTTTCACCTCCATAAGAAAGAACCATATCCTTAGTCCTCTTCAGGTACTTTAGGATATTTTTGACCGATGTCCAGTGTTCCACTCCTGGATCAGTTTGATATATACTGGTCAAACTAACAGCATGTGCGATATCCGGTCTTGTACACAGCATGACATACATGATAAAATCTATGGCCGAGGCATAGGGGATTTTGCTCATCCTTTCTATATCTTCTGCTGTAGTTGGACTTTGAGTCTTACTCAAGGTCTTACCTGGCAACATGGGCAAGAACCCTTTCTTACTTTCTTCCATTCTAAACCTCTTTAGAACCTTGTCCAGTTATGTACTTTGTGAAATCTCTATTAAGTGTCTTGATCATCTCTATAAATCTTGATGCCTGAAATGTATGTTGCTTTGCCAAGATCCTTCATTAAAAACTATTATTCAAATAGCCTTTGACACTTTCAAGAAGTTATATATCATTCCCAATCAACAATATGCCATCCACATATAGTACTAGGAATGCTAGAGAGCTCCCACTCGCTTTCTTTTAAATACAAGCTTCTCCAAAAGTTTGTATAAATTAGTAGTTTTTGACCACCTTATCAAAGCATTGATTCCAGCTCCGGGATGCTTGATTTGGTCCATAAATGGAGCGCTGAAGTTTGCATACCTTCTTAGCATCTTTAGGATCGACAAAACCCTTGGGTTGTACCATATAAAACTCTTCCTCAATGTCACCATTAAGGAATGTCGTTTTGACATCCATCTGCCAAATCTCATAATCGAAAAATGCAGCGATTGCTAACAAAATCCTCATAGACTTTAGCTTTGCTACCGGTGAGAAACTCTCATCGTAGTCAACTCCTTGAATTTGTCGGAACCCTTTCGCGATAAGTCGAGCTTTATAGACAGTAACATTACCATCAACGTCTGTTTTCTTTTTAACATCCATTTGTTCTCGATAGCCTTGCGGCCTTCAGGTAGGTTCACCAAAGTCCACACTTGGTTTTCATACATGGATCCAATTTCGGATTTCATGGCTTCTTGCCATTTGTTGGAATCTGGGCTCATCAGTGCTTCCTCATACGTCGTAGGGTCATCAGTGTTGTCCACCAACATGACATTCAAGATAGGGTCATAGCAATCAGGAGTGGTACGAACCCTCGTCGACCTGCGAGGTTTAGCTGCAACTTCGTTCGAAGTTTCATGATCACCATCATTAGCTTCCTCTCTTATTAGTGCAGGCGGTGTAGGAACATCTTCTGGTGCCGCGCTACTCTCAAATCTGAGAGAAGGTTCAACAACCTCATCGAGTTCTACTTTCCTTCCAGTCACTTCTTTTGAGAGAAACTCGTTTTCAAGAAAGGATACATTCTTGGCAACGAAAACTTTGCCTTAGGATCTATGATAGAAGGTATACCCAATTGTTTCTTCAGGGTATCCTATGAAGACACATTTTTTCGCTTTGGGTTCAAGCTTGTCGGGTTGTAACTTCTTTACATAAGCTTCACAACCCCAACTTTAAGGAACGACAACTTAGGTTTCTTACCAAAACATAATTCATATGGTGTCGTTTCAACGAATTTATATGGTACCCTATTTAAAAGTGAATCCAACTATCTCTAATGCATAACCCCAAAACGATAAAGGTAAATCTGTAAGAGACATCATAGAATGAACCATACCTAAGAGAGTTTGATTATGACGTCCGGACACACCATTACGCTGTGGTGTTCCTGGCGGTATCAATCACGAAAGTATTCCGCATTTCTTTAAATGCTTGCCAAACTCGTAACTTAGATATTCACCTCCGTGGCCAGAACACAGAAACTTAATATTCTTGTTACGTTTATTTTCTAATTCAATTTGGAATTCCTTAAACTTCTCAAAAGTTTTGGATTTATGCTTAATAAAGTATATATATCCATATCTACTCAAGTCATCCGTGAAAGTAAGAACATAACAATATCCACCGTGCGATGCTACACTCATTGGACCGCACACATCGGTATGTATTATTTCCAATAAGTCTGTAGTTCGCTCCATTATCCTAGAGAATGGAGTCTTAGTCATTTTTCCCATTAGACATGATTCGCATCTTTAGTGATTCAAAATCAAGTGATTCAAGAAGTCCATCGGAATGGAGTTTCTTCATGCACTTCACTCCAATGTGACCAAGATGACAGTGCCACATGTATGTGGAATTATCATTCAATCTCATTCATTTAGCATCTATGTTATGAACATGCGTATCACTAATATCGAGATTCAATAAGAATAAACCATTTATCTCAGGTGTATGATCATAAAATATATTACTCAACCATTATTCTCAGACTTAAACGAGTAACCGTCTTGCAATAAACAAGATCCAGATATAATGTTCATGCTTAACGCATGCACCAAATAACAATTATTCAAATTTAAAACTAATCCTGAAGGTAGATGAAGAGGGAGCGTGCCGACGGTGATCACATCAACCTTCGAGCCATTTCCAACATGCATCGTCACCTCATCTCTCGCTAGTCTTCATTTATCCCGTAGTTCCTATTTTGAGTTAAAAATATGAGCAACCGAACCAGTATCAAACACCCAGGCACTACTACGATTTCTAGTAAGATACACATCAATAACATGTATATCAAATATACCTTTCTTCTTGATGTTGCCGTTCTTTAGATCTGCTAGGTACTTGGGGCAATTCCGCTTCCAGTTCCCATCACCCTTGAAGTAAAAGCACTCAATATCAGGCTGAGGGCCAGCCTTGGGCTTCTTAGGCGCGACAGCTTTATTTTCTCCCTTCTTGAAGTTGCCCTTATTCTTAGGCTTACCCCGCCTCTTGAATTTGGTGGTCTTATTAACCATCAACACTGGGTGCTCTTTCTTAATCTCCACTTTAGCAGTTTTCAGCATGGAGAAGAGTTCATGCAATGTCTTATTCATCCACTTCATGTTGTAGTTCATCACAAAATTCTTATAACTAGGTGGTAGTGATTGGAGGACAAGATGAATCCCCAGCGCATTAGGAATCATTATTCCCAAATCTTGGAGTTTGTTTGCATGCCCAGACATTTTGAGCGCGTGCTCTCTAACGGAGTTGCCCTCTTCCATATTACAGTTAAAGAAGTCCTCGAAAGCTTCATAGCTTTCCACGACCGCATGGGTCTCAAATATAATTTTGGGATCATTGATTATATCATGAGGGTAGCGGTTCTCAAAGCGCTTCTGGAGCTCCGATTCTAAACCGTACAGGATGGCACACTGAACTGTGGAGTAGTGATTCTTTCGAGTGAGGTAAACATTTTTTACCTCATCGGTAACATCTTGTGTAAATGGGTCACCTAGCGGTGGATCAAGCACATAGGTCATGTGACCAGCATTGAGGACATTCCTCATGTTATGGAACCAGACAGTGAAGTTGCTTCCATTAATTTTCAAGTTTTCTTTCTCTAGGAACGCATTAAAGTTGATGGTAGGGGCCGCCATGATCTACAACATATTTGCAAAGAATTTAGACTAAGTTTATGATAAATTGATTTCAAATTTAATTCTTAAATTAACTAGGTGAACTCCCACTCAAAACCACATCCCTCATGTTGTATTAGTGATTACACAAAACAGATCCATTACACCAAGTCCTATCTTCACGAGAGAAGATGTAGCTTCAAAGGCGAACAATCAACATGTTTATCATATCATTTATATGACTCATGCTTTACCTTTCGGTATTCTGTGTTCTGCGGCCATGACTGTACATGCTAGGCTCGTCAAGGTTAACCTTAGTATCCGCATGTGCAAATTTGTCTTGCACCCGTTGTATGCACACATAGAATCTATAACAGATAATCATCATGATATGCTTCGAAACGATGAGTCTTAGCAACGGTGCCAACTAAGGACGAACATATTATTACTTGAATTTTAGTGAGAGGGATCATCTTATAGTGCTACCATCGCGATCTAAGCAATATAAGATGCATAAATGATTAACATCACATGTGATTCATAATATGTGATATGATATGGCATTTCTTCTTTTGCCTTTGATCTCCATCTCCAAAGCACGAACATGATCTCCATCATCACCAGCATGGCGTCAAGGTTAGTGGCGTCGCTTCATGTTTGTCCATCACTAATAGCAACTACTACAACTACTTGGAATAAAGCTATTACATGATTAATAGACACGTGGGTATTAACAAATTTAAAGACAACCATTAGGCTCCTGTCGGTTGCCATATTACAATAAGGATCATATCATACATTAAATATAATCACAATCACATCATGGACATATTACATCACATGCCCCTGCAAAAACAAGTTAGACGCCTCTAATTTTCTTTGCATGTTTTACGTGTCTTGGGGCTTTCGAATAAGAACCGTTCTTACCTACAAAAAAGAACCACAATGCTGATACAAGTGTTGTAAAGTGTAGATTGTAAGTTAGATCTTAATTATGGTGGGAGAGACAAACACCCGCAAAGCCACTTGTGCAATGCAAGTTGCACGTTGAGCATGGAGAAAGTCTCATGTGCAACGATATGTAAGGTTAGCCCGGGCCGCTTTATCCCACCATCCCGCAAGATGCACAGTACATGAGAAGCAAACGACAACAAGAGAATCAACGCCCACAAAACCATTGTGTTCTACTCGTGCAATAGATCTACAGATAGATTCAACTCTGATATCACTGTAGGGTACGTTGCATGAAAAAAAAATTCTATCGCAAGAACGAACAAAACAAAGATCCAATCTATAGCAAAGCCAAGATCTAATCTACGATATAGGTGCAACGAGATAGAAGAGAACTAACCCTCGAAGATCCAAAGCGTTAACAAGATCTAATCTCGTGGTTGATGTAGTCGATCACTTCTCGATCTCAAGATCGAGATGACGATCCTTCCGGCGCCGCGTTCCGGCAGCGCTTCCGCAATCGATCACACATACGGAGTCAGTGAAGAACTTCCTCTCCCTGTTCTAGTCGGCAACAGAGGTAGTAGATCCCCTCGGAATCCTAGTAGAACGACGGCGTGGTGGTGGTGGACAAGAGAATCCTGCAGGGCTTCGCCTAATCCGGAGCAGGAAGATAGAGGAGGAGGAGAGGTGGTGGCTAGGGTTAGGAAGAAGGGGCAGGGGTGCGCCCTCCCCTCCCCTCTTATATAGAGGGGGTGTGGCTAACCGGGGTGCCAAGGTATCTTGGAGGTGGTCAAGGAAGCACCTAGAGGTGGCAATGAAGAGGGCACCTGGGGGCGACATCAAGGTAGATCACTGATGCGTCTAGGGGTGTCGAGGTGGCCCAAGAGTTACTAGGAGACTAGCCGAGACCAACCGAAGTCGGCCCAGGCATAAGGTGTAAAGGGGACTAGCTGGGGTGAACCGAACTCGTCCTAGGAAGAAAGCATAAGGGAGCTCATCCGGGGTCAACAATGACGCGGGGTGAGGTGGCGAGGAGAAGCTAACCGGGACAAGGAAGTGGCATCAAGGTGGAGGTGATCCCGGCCTGTCCGGGACCGGGGTGAAGTCGGCCCAGGGGGAGTGGCGTTGAGGTGACAAGGTAAGCCGTCGCAGTGGTAACTGCCCAGCAGTGAGCGCGATGGTGCGGGGATGCTTCCGGGGTGACGAGGTGGTGTGGCGAGAAAATGGCCAGGGTTGCGTTGTGTTGGCCCTAGGAAGGGTCGATGCAGTACCGGCCTCTGGCCCAGCCGGATAGAATGTATGCCAACCTAGCCGGGGTTTAGTTATCTGGTGGTTTTAAGTCGGCCTGGGAGGATTTGGAACAGGCCTAGTTTTATATATGTCGGCCCAGCTGGGTTTTTCTCTCTTCTTTTTACTTAATTATTTTTATACTTCATTTCATACCTTCTATGTATATGTGTCTTCTATCGAATCACTTATACTTCCAACTATGTGGTATCCTAGGTCATATCCCCAACACGGTGTGATGTTGGAATCAAAGTACTCTTCCGGTGTTAGTGATTAATGTGATCTCATGGTCCGAGGATTAGTGTTACTTCGAGTGATATAACAATATAAACTTAAAGACATGATTGTATTGCTAAAACTACTATGGGTGAATTTTCATCACATCATTATACAATGACATGACCTTGTTATTAACAACATCCAATGTTCATGATCAGGAAACCTTGATCATATGTTAATCAACAAGCTAGTATAATGAGAGGCATTACTAGGAACCATTTTCTTTGTTTATTAATCACACATGTATTAATGTTTCCAATTATAGCATGAGAAATAAACATCTATTATAAACTTGTAATAAAAAACCACTTATTATTTCCTCTTGAGAATATTCCTTTCACCAATCTCATATATCAAATCATAGAATAAATATCCATCACATAGGAATTACAAATATGACCATAATCATGTTGGGCAACTCATATGGTACTGCCACAAACCCATAGTCTAGAGATGTACTACTCCCTCTTCATGATGGTGATAATGGTGGAGACATTGGAGAAGGTAGAGATCCCTCCGGCGGCGCCTCTGACGGAGTTTCCCCTATAATCTTTGTTGGTTCTGGGTCTATTTTGGTGTTTCGATGTTTCTGAGGCGCCTCCTTCCAGGAAGTCCCGATGGACCCTTTATATAGTGTTTTTTAGGAAAAATGGAGGCGATGGGCGAAAGATCAAAGCGAATCGACAACCAAGGAGTAAAATACCATGGGTGGCATGCCTACCCTTACTGGGCGTGCCACTTGTCTCTTTTGGGCCTTCTGGCTCATCTAGTGAGGTCCAAGTGCTCCAGGGGATTCTCTTGATGAAATATTAATGCTCCCGAAAGCCCATCTCCATTTGACTTCTTTTAGGTACCTAAAAGGTAAAAAATACACAAAACATGGTTTTCCTATCCTGTAGAGTTATAACTCAAATAAAGCTGATCATTGGGTAAATCCCCATAAATCAATGTAAAACTTGGATATAACATCATATATGTAGCAAATATGTGGGAATTCATATCAACAAACTACAAGGTTCATGTATTGCATTTTACATGCATCATGGACAAATTCAAGGTAAAACATTTTATTTTCTTTGAGGCCGATAGATCAGAACTCTAAGTGAGTGGGATTGTTAAAAGGTTTTGGGCCAGGGAGTTAACCATGTCGCCTTAGTGCTTCATGTGGCGAAGTAGGTTAGTTTGCCTAGAACCAGAGGTGGATATGCTCATGGACAGAGCAGCCAGGCACAAGCTGGAGGTGGTGGTTATGAATCAGGGCAGAGTAGCCATGCACACACTGGAGCTGGTGGTTATGATTCAGAGCAGAGCAATAAGTCAACAAGAGGAAATCTTTGGCGTGGGAAGGCAGACTCGAACGAGAGAGATGGTCATCTGCAAGAGCAAATGGAAGAGGAAGATACATACGATGATATTGATATTGCATATGATTCTGATAAGTCAGATGAGGTACCGATTCTTGCATCGTGGAATCAGGACTTCTCGACAACAATGACTGTGAACGATGGACATGATTCTGCCTGGCAGTATCACAAGAACACCATCGCCTTGGGTGCCTAGTGTCCGAGTAAGAAACATCACAGGAAGCAACCGTAGCATGGGCAATGTCCATGCAAAGGGTTTTTAGAACTAAGGTGTCATCTAAAAAATGCTTGACAATGAAATGCGACAAGGACGGCTGTCCCACAGGGGATACATGGCCATTGCCCTAAATATGACACAAATTGGAAGGTGAGCGACTTTGTGCCACACACATGTCAACTTCATAGTATCCTTCAAGATCATCGAAACCTAACGTCTATGCTCCTAGCTCGATTTTTATACATGGAGATTTTGGAGACCAAATCAATGGAAGTTAAAGCTATCATTAATAAAGTTAGGGTCAGATTTGACTACAACATCTCTTATGGCAATGTTTGGAGGGCTAAGCAGAAGGCACTCGAGGAAAGATTTGGTTCATTTCTAGATGAATATGACTACATTGTTCGGATTCTCCACACGTTGTAGGAGAGGAATCCAGGAACCTATGTCGACATCCCGCACTTCGTGTTGCCAGAGTACCCAACTTGAGTGTGCTGCTGAAGGGAATATGCCCGAGAGGCAATAATAAAGTGGTTATTATCTTATTCCTTGTTTATGATAAATGTTTATTTCTCATGCTATAATTGTGTGAATTTGAAAGATCAATACATGTGTGTTTAATAAATAGATAAGAGTTCCTAGTTATGCCTCTCATATAAACTAGCCCGTTGATTAACAAGATGATCAAGGTTTCCTGATCATGGACATTGGATGTTGTTAATAATGGGGTCACGACATTGGTGGAATGATGTGATGAACACTCACCCAAAGTATAGCAATACGATCAAATTCATTATGTTTACATTGCTACAATAAGTCCTACGAAGTAACCCTAATCCTTAGACCATGAGATCATGTTAATTCCTAACACCGGAAGAGTACTTTGATAACATCAAACGTCACACCGTAACAGGGTGACTATAAAGGTGGGTTTGGGTAATATGGAAGTGTTATGTTGAGGCACATGGATCAAGAGTGGGATTTTTCCATCTCGATGATACATAGAGATATAATCTAGGCCCTCTCGGTGATATCACATTGACATAGCTTGCAAGCAAGTGATAAGATCACTAAAATGTTATATCACGGGAACGAGAAAAGAGTACTTATCGGTAACGAGATTAAACTAGGTATGGGGATACCGATGATCGAATCTCAGACATGTAATATATCGCGAGACAAAGGGATTTAGTTACGACGTTAAAGGTTCACAGGATGACAAGAGTCATCGTTGAATGTGTGGGAGTCAGTACGGATCTCCATGTCCTGCTGCTGATTATTGACCGGAGAGGGGTCTCGATCATGTCTGCATTATTCGCAAACCGTAGGGTGACACACTTAAGATATGCCGACACCATTTGGAGCAAATAAGATGCCAGAGAAATAAAATGAAAGCGCTGGAATTATTTCAATGGACACCAGAATTGTTTCGGGTGAAATTGCTAAAATTGGTTCTACATGTGACATTGAAATTTTGCAAGGGTTTTTATGTGAATGTTTGTTAATTAAAGTAATTAAAAAATATGAATAAATTTAATAAAATGGTTTTATTAATTTAGAGATACATTAATTTTGGTGGAAAATTAATGCATGTGAGTGGAATTTTGAGTGGAGGTGTGTTTATGTGAGTGGGTGCTCCACCCACATGAATGAGGAAGATATGGGGGCACCCACAATGGCCACCACACCACGACCTTGGGGCTGTCCCTCTCCCTCCATCTCATTGACACCTCCTAGCGAAGGATATCTCTCCCCCCCTCTAGAATATTCCCCATGGCCTCGGACTAGCGAAGTACATGTTCCCGGTGGCTTTTTCTGGAAGGATTTGCTGCTTCGCTGAAGTGAGGACTCGGAGGTTATAGGGGTACCAGACGTGTGTGCGATCATGGATGCACCACTGTTTTGTGGTGCTGGACTTGCTGCTATTGGACTTGCTGGACGTCATCATGATCTTTAGATCGGCAAGTGAACGGCTACATCATCCACGAGAACTGATCTCATAACTATTTATCAATCTTCGAGGGTAAGTTCTTTATGGATGTATATCCACTTGTTTCTTGTATCTAGATAGATAGATCTTGGTGCTTAGTTGTTCATATCGTAGGAATTTTTTTGTTTTCTATGGTGCAAACCCAACAGTGGTATCAGAGCTGGATCTATGCGTAGATACTTGTACGAGTAGAACACATATGAGTATGTGGATGCTGATGATCATATTATTGCATCCTCTTGTGTACTTTGGATATTAGTGGCATAGTGGGATGAAGCGTCTCAGACTAACTTTACATGTCCTTGCACATGAGACATATTCCATGCTTGACATGCAACTAGTTTTGCATAAGTGGCTAGCGGGTGTCTGTCTCTCCCACTATAGTTAATATATGATTTACAATGGGTTGCTAATAATTTGATTATCATTGTTGTGGTACCAGGTTCGTAGGTAAGAATGGTTCTATCTCCGAAAGCCCAATACCACATAAAATATGCAAAAGATAAAATAGAGGCGTCTAGTTTTATTTTTGCTAGGCAACTGTCATGATATGGTAATGTTATAATTTAAAGTATGGTTGATACTCCTGGAAATTATAACTTACCAAAGTGTAAACACCATAGACCTTAGTACTACACAAATGGAATGATAGAGATCATGCCATGATGCTCAAGATAGAGATCAAGTGCAAGATCCATATCATATCACTTTTTGCATATGATGTTTGTTTGCATCTTATTTTGCTTGTATGGCGCTTTAGTAGCATTATAACATGATCCCTCATTTAAAATATCAAGACAAAAATGTGTTCTTCCTTTAGTATGCACCGTTAAGAAAGTTCGTCATTTCGAGACACCACGTGGTGATCGGGTGTGATAGACTGTATGTTCACATACAACGGGTCTAAGATAGCTTTACACATGTAGGTACTAAGGTTCTTACTTGGCGAGCCTAGCATGTATAGACATGGCCTCGGAACACGAACCGAAAGGTAAAGCATGATTCATATAGTTGATATGATGCCCATATTGATGCTCTCCTTTGAAGATACACCAATTCACGTGATGATCGGTCTTCATGTAGTGGATCTGGTTCATGTTGAGAGATGTTGCATAATTTACGTATTTAGTTTCAAAGCCCTACGTGCTCTACGTCTGGAGGATCTACGAATTCCCCCTGCTTATACAAAAACTTTCCAAGGTCCGCCTCATGGTATCCAAGTTGAAAGAGATAAGTTGAACAAGTATGGTCGTCCTTTATTGGGATGTACTATTAAACCAAAATTGGGAATATCCGCAAAAAATTACGGTAGAGCGTGTTATGAGTGTCTACATGCAAAGACAGCCAGGAGGTTTGCCTAGAAGCAGCCACCCTTTAAAGAGTGCGTAATAGCTCACTGATCGAGCATCCTTGCGCTGAAGATGAACGGGGCTAAGCGATCTGCCGAAGCTGTGGGATGTCAAAATGCATCGGTAGGGGAGCGTTCCGCCTTAGAGGGAAGCAACCGCGAAAGCGGGGGTCGACGAAGCGGAAGCGAGAATGTCGGCTTGATATTATTTCTAGTTAATACGTGTGCTTGGGAGTCCTTGCAATTTGAATAAACCAAGACCTTACCATGACTGAAATTTTAGAGAGACGCGAAAGTACAAGCCTGTGGGGTCGCTTCTGCAACTGGATAACTAGCACTGAAAATCGTCTTTACATCGGATGGTTCGGTGTTTTGATGATCCCTACTTTATTGACCGCAACTTCTGTATTTATTATCGCCTTCATCGCTGCCCCTCCAGTAGATATTGATGGTAAGACGGAAAAAATTCATTGGCTTATCAAATTCTCTATCGAGCCGTGAAAAAGATTCAACAAAAGACAGAAACGAGATGTTGCATAATCACCAAAACGACTTGAGATATGTTGGTTTTGAGTGGGAGTTCAAGTAGTAATATGATTAAAGTTGAACTCAATTTATCATGAATTAAATCAAAGTGAATTTGCATAATTTGTTGTAGTCATTGGCATTCGCTTACTACCTTGTGCTTAGTTATAATTGAGATAATAGAACTATAGAATTCTAGATATTTACTTTACGAACTGGTATCATATTGTTTTTGAGTATCAATCTAAAGTTTAATAGTCATATTGCAAAATTTCAGAAAACTCCATTTACTCCATGAAATTTAATAAGTAGTATTAAATCAAGAGTAACAATTTCAGTGTTAGTATCTAAATATCATGTTTGCCTCCATGATACATGATATTAAAAAGTTGATTTAGTATCAAGGTTATCTAGGATCTGAAAGGATTATTTAGGAAACCATCATGTGTGAAATATATTGTGATATCTGAAACAATGTTTTGGCTGCGACATGATAGATTATAATTTAGCAAAACACATGTTCTCATATTGTATGAGAATTTTCGAAGGTTGGAGACGCTAGGCATCCTAATCCTCCAAAAGGGTTTTGGGAAGTAACATTATACTCGCGATTCACCTTTATAAGCTATAGTATCTTGATCATGAAAGTTGTCATGATAAGGATGAGTAGAAGATGTAGGTAAAATGTTTACTACACTAAAAGATTACTAAAGAATGGATTTTTGAAAGAACGTCAAACATTTGATGATGGTGATCCACTTCAAAGTGCAAGTCCAAAGGTATTAGTATTTTACTATAAACGCTTTGGACTATGTGTCATGTGTATGATGCTACTATTGATGTTCATAGATTCTTCTAAATGGAAAGGAAATGCTGAAAGAGAATCTATAAATTGTTTGGCAAAAAGAAAAGGCTAGAAATATCTAGCTTAGGTATATAGATGATATACATGTTATGGTTGTCTTCTTTTCTTGTTAAACAATGTTGTTCTTGGGTATCAGATACCGAATTTTTTGGTATGAAGTGTCATACAAAACAACACAATTCATCAACTGCAATAGCCTAAGTAACTAGTAAGAGAATATGTGATGATGTTCATAAAATACAAATAAAGTGTTGTTGTGTTTCTCGTTGACATCAAAGATGGCCTTCAATGTTTGTTTTAATAATTGTTATTTTGATCAGGTATTATGAGAACAAAGGTTGTTCAAATAATTAATGTATTCCATAGAATATGGATGATTTACATGTATAGTTGGAGAAATCACATCCATAAAAACTAATGCTAAAAATGTCGACAAAAAATTGAAAGATCATTTACGAAGTGACATCGCCGTTTAAATTATATTGAAAAGAAAAACATGAAGAAACTCCATGTTGATGGATTTTTGGAGTCTTTGTTTTTTTGATCAAATGATGCTTGTGAGGCTTTTGTCCTAGAGATAATTAAAACACCGTTCATAGGCCAACGAAGAACAAATGACTAACTTATTGGATATTGTACATGTGGATGTATGTAGTCCATTATGTGTAGTCGTGAGCGATGGATTTCAACTTCATATACTTTCTTCAGAAATTTGAGTGAATATATGTGTATATTTACTTAATAAGGAAGAAGTGTGAAATATTTGAAAATGTTCAAAGACTTTCAAGATGAAGTGGAAAATCATTGTAATAAGAAAATAAAGAATTTATGATTGGATCATAAAGGAAGATATTTGAATTACAAGTTTAGCAAAACACCTAAGATTTGAGGAATTGTTCCATGGATTTGCATTTTCCGATAAACCATAGGAGTATGGGGTGTTCGAGATATGTAATGAAACCTTGTTTGACATGGTAAGACCAAAGGTGTCATTTATAAAACTGCCATTATATTTTAAAGATTAAAGCATTGGAGACTATCACTTTTACACTGAAAAGAGCGCCATCATGATTCGTTGAAATGACACCATATGAGGTATGGTTTGGGATAAAAACCGGGTTGTCTTTTCTTAAATTTTGGTATGCTAGGCATAAGTAAAATGTTTACAAACAATGTCGGATAAACACGTCTTTGTAGGTTATCCCAAAGAATTTGTTGGGAATTGCTCCATAACAACGAGGACACAAGAGTTTGACGCTTGGAATGTCAAGTTTCTTGAGAAGGAATTTTTTGTGAAAGTTAAGTGGGAGGACAATAGAACTTTCATTAGGTTGATGAACCTAAGCAACATGTGCTAAGTAGCAAAACACCAAAAAGTGTCCCAGAGGTGGCCACAACACTCATGGTTCTCTTGGTTACAAAGGTTGCGATCTCGGATATTTGAGTTTCTATTGAACCGTGTAGGTCGGGTGACAATCATATAGTATGATTTGAAGAACAAGTCATTATTGTTTAGATAATGATGAACTGACTACATGCAAAGAAGCGATGATGGGCCCTGACTCCATCGAATGACTAGAAGTCATAAAGAATCCGTGATAGTTTCCATACACGAGAATTCAAGTTTTTTAAAACTTGGAAGACCCTCCAAAAAGGTGTAAGGACTATTGGTCATATTTGGATCTATAAAAAAATAGACAGGGATGTTTCACATCTATGAAATAGTCGACATGTCGGAAAAGAGTTTACGACAATGTTCAAGGAGTTTACTATGACAAGATTTGATCTTTCACAGCGATATTTAGTCTGGACGGATTATTATAGCAACCACTATATATAATTTTGGTATATGGTAGTTGAACAAACAAAACAAAGTTCTTATAATATAATGGTTACCTAGGACGTGCACATGACACAGTCCAAAGGGTTCTTTTAATTCAAAGGATGCTAAAAGGGCATGCAACCTTCAATGGTTGAAGTAAGCATAGCGGAGTTGGAATCTTCACCATGATGAAACTATTAAAAGAGTTTAATTTCATTGGAGACAATGAAGATGCTTGCATTTGCAAGATATTAAGTGGGAGCGTTGAGACATATTTCTAATACATTATGTGAAAGACATATTGTTGATTGGAAATGATGTATCTTTTATTGACACATGTTAAGAATTTTATTAAAATTTTATTTCTATAAAAGACTTAGGCAACACCCGAATATTAGGAATCAATGCCTATATGGATAGATTGATGCGCTAATATGGTTGTGCCAGAAGTACATAAATGAGATATTGAAAGAGTTCAATATGGAAACGACAAGAAAGGTTCTTGCCACATGGAAAAGGTTGAATAATATTCAAGTGTATTGGCACTTGGTGAAGTGAAACGAGATTCGGGTGTTTTGACACTTGGTGAGTAAAATCACATGAATATTTTGATCAATCATATATACCGTGATATGTACACATCTAGATATGTCCTATGCTCTAAATGTTATGAGCATATACCAGGGTGACTCATAAGATGATCATTGGACAATAGTAAGGATATTCTTATGATCTTTGGAAGAACTAAGAATATATTTATGTAGAGGTGAAAATACTTACAAATAGTTCATTATAAAGGGTTACATTGATACTAGTTTTGTCACAAACTTCAAGTTAAGTTTATCTCAATTTAAACTATGGGTGGCACAATGTAATGGAAAGGAGATTTCATAATGGATTTGGATGAGTTCAAAAGTTAATACACTATGAAGGATACTACAACAAAATACTAAGTATATGACTGCTATTGTAGCAGCAAAAGAGGGCATTTGTGTCAAGTAGTTTGTTATCAAACTAGGTGTGGTTCATAGTGGGCTAACACTATCAAGATATATTGTACGACAATAGTATCAACATGATTTAAACCCAAGGAACTAAAGGTCTCACAAAAGGACTAAATTATACAATGCCATCTCATTAGAGAATGAGTGATGCGTAGAGACGCAAATACACACAGACCTGAAAGTGTCAGATCTAGAGATTATATTTACCACTCGAAAACGCATATATACAACACCAGAAAGCCATAGGTGTTGAATGCGCAAGTTTTTTAAACTATATTATTGACTCTAGTGCAAGTGGGAGACTGAAGGGAATATGCCCGAGAGGCAATAATAAAGTGGTTATTATCCTATTCCTTGTTTATGATAAATGTTTATTTATCATGCTATAATTGTGTTAATTGGAAACATTAATACATGCGTGTTTAATAAGAGATAAGAATTCCTAGTTATGCCTCTCATATAAACTAGCTCGGTGATTAACAAGATGATCAAGGTTTCCTGATCATGGACATTGGATGTTGTGAATAACGGGGTCACTGTTTGGGATATGCTAAATGAATCACCATTGCATGTCTCTAATCCGGATAACCCGGGTGGCCCACAGTTGGTAGCAGAGCCTATGGCCTGCTGGGCGGCCCAGTTAGATGGATCCATAAGGGAGTCCCATGCCGGATGAAGGAAGGGTACGGTGGAGTCACCAGCGTACCCGAAGCCTTGGAGTGCAAGACACGTTAGGCTAGTTGTATACCGTGTAGGACTCTATAACTTGTCCAGCTAAGACTTTCCCTGTAACCCTAGGATCTAGTGTCTTTATAAGCCGGACCTAGAGGAGCCTTTAGGGCAATAATCAGATAACTTAACTCATATCGCGCACATCGAACCAATCTCTGTAACTCGGCGTATTGCCATTATAGTGATTTATAGCAGGAGTAGGATTCTGCCACCATCGTGGGATCTGAACTTGGGTAAGCTGTGTTACCTCGTACCCTCCAACCTTCCGCCTTACCCCACGTCTCTAAACACGCACTATGAGGACCCCTCCATGGCGTACTCGTCGGCAATACCACGACAGTTGGTACCCACCGTGGGGCAAGAGGCGCTTTAGGCTCTACAACGGGCGAGGTCAAAGCTCTTCCCGGGAATCGGCAAAACCATAGCCATCGGCCGTGTTCTCTTCTCTGGAAACATTCCGATCGTCCCTCCCGACGAGTTCTGGATCCTGGCGAAGATGAACCCCACCCGCTTCTCGATCGTCCCAATCGGGGACATCCACATCTTCATCGGCGAAACCGACTCGGGCACTAGTTCTCTGGGAGTCGGAGGATCGTCGCACGGACCGCCTACGGGCAGGATACGTGTGCGGAAGGATCGAAGTTAGGTCTCTCTTTGAAGTTTTCCGGCTTAGATCGGAAAAATTCAAGGCCCACCCAAACCGCCCCTGTGCAGGATATAACGGTGGAAGATCGCTGCAAATCCGCCGGCTTTGCCCATGCGTCTGGAAAGCATAGATCACAGTTTGTTGGCATGGTGACTATCTTCGATCTGGCGCATTGCATTCAGAGAGAAGGGGAAAACCCCCACGACTACCTAGCCAGATGGCTCCGTATATGGGCCGATCTGGAGCACTAGCCCAGTGATGATGCTATCTATCACTTTGTGGAAGGGCTGGACCGCGATGCACTTCTCCGGCATACGCTAAGGCGGCAACATGCTGCGGGTCTCCTCACCTTCGAGAGCATGATCAGCATCATCAACAACTATGCGGCCGCTAATGCAGCTTCTCAGGCCGAGATCGCTGCCATACCCGGGCCACCGCCGCCACCGCCTCCAGTCAACGTCCCAGCGGCCTCAGCATCTTCTTCCGTCATCGAGGAAGCCCCCGCACCCTCCGACTCTATTTTGGATGCGCTCTACACCGACATCAGCGTGGACTCGAAGGAGATGGATATCAACCCGAAGGAACTTGACTCTGCTATGCAAGAGATGGAAGAGGATATCAAGCACAAGGAGCAGGCCGACAAGGCCATCACATCCCGAGAGGTGTTTGTCGCCATTGGGTGTGTGATGGAATAAGACAAACCCAGACAAGCTCTGCCTAAGACGCTGGACAAGGGGAAGGGACCAACTGATGCTGCCGACAATGATTGCGCAAAGGCCATGCCCCCTCCGCCTAACCCTGCGCAGCAGCCGCAAGAATTCAACATCGGTCCGAGTAACCCCAACACCGCAAATCCGTCGCCTCCAGCATCTACATCTGTGGCCACCCAAGTCACCCCAGCTGATAGAGTGATGTACGGCAATTTGCTTGACGAGCCCATGACTGTGGTTCATATACGGTACGTAGTCTAGCTTGATGAGAAGCGCCAGCAGCTACTGGAGGAAGCGCAGGCCATCGCGGAGCAGGGCGCAAAGCTAGATCGAGATTTGGCCAAGGCGCAAAAATCAATCGAGGCAGCTAGAGCCATGGAGGCCGAGTACAATACTTTGCTCAAGCAGCAGAAGGCTAGGAAAGCTCCGTCTCGCGTTATCAACGACCCTGGTGTACGACGCAACCTAGGATGGGCTCCCTCGAAGCCGCCACAAGCCAAGCCATACATTTACAATGAAGGCAGGCAGGTCATGCCCACTCCTATCCTCAACTTGGCTGTCGCCAAGACCCTACTAGAGAAGGATAGATCACCCGCAGCTGTGGAATAGGTCTATGACCTTGTAGCAAAGGCTGTCAAACAGCAGGAAAAGGCCACCTCTCAGAGGCTTGAGTCCTACCGAGCATATTGCCAGTCTAGCAACCCTAAGACACCAAGGGAGAGATCTCCTCACGATGTCGGGTCCCAGACGGGTTCCTCAGAACGAAGACGGAGTGATGTGCGCAACAGGAAGGACGCTATCCCCATATCCTCCAACCACGGAGGCAAGGCTCATCCTCGTTGCCCATCTCCTCCGCCCCGGTCCCCCCGACATCTCGAAGACCCAAGATCTCACCAACATATGAGCATGCCTCCGCCAAGAGACACCCAGGGTGGCGTCGTCATCTGCGAAAACACGGAGCAGCCCCGTCACGGTGGGGAGCACAGTGGCAACCAAGGACACAAGAGTATATCATGCCATGACCCCCCGCATCTGACAAACAACCACGACAGACGCGAGGAGTCGCAGGAGGGACACAATAAGAAAGCTAACCCACCGCCACCTCCGCCTCTGTTGCCACCTAGCAGCCACCATGGAGGAGGGGGGACGCGTCGCTCACGTAGCCCCTCCCCTGATGGAAAGAAGAAGAAAGCAAGCCCGGAGCCATATGATGCATGCTCTGGACAAGATTCACGAGGCTTGGGAAGGACAGTACCTGGGACCATGTTGCTTTGGACCTGTAATACAGACCGCAACTTACCCCAAGGGTTTACGGATAGACAAGACGATGAAGCCCTATGACGGTACCGCCAAACCAGCTACGTGGTTGCAGGATTACGGCAACACGGTGGAGATCGCTGGGGGAAACACCAGCATTTCCATCAAGTACCTCCCACTGATGTTGATGGGCATGGCCCGCCAATGGATTGATGACTTGCCGGAAAAGTCCATATGAAACTAGCTGGACATGCAAGAAGCATTCACCAAAAACTTTGAGGGCACGTACAAACGACCCCTACACTGTTGGCGATCTATAGCGGTGCATGCAAGAGAAAGACGAGACATCTCGAGCCTACCTCTCCTGCTGGCTCAATATGAAAAATTCCTGCGCAGGAGTGCACGATCAGACCGCTATGGCAGCCTACATTGACGGCTTGGAAAAGGGTACATTGCTCTGACATAAGTTGAAGTGCCTGCAGGATAATCATAGGCTAGATCTCAATCAGATGATCTTGCTCGCTAGTGAGTTCACGGCTGCCGATGATGATGCTCGCGGCTCCTTGCCAGAAATTGCCATCCCAACCCAAGCCAAGAGGTATAACAACACCAAGCGGAAGAGTCCGCCAAAAGAAAAGCCAGCCTCCGACATGGCCACGATGATGTCTGCTGGAAGGGGTGATGGCGGACAGCGTGGCCGATGATGGGGGGCTGATCGTGGACAACAGTGAGGCAGTGAAACTACCCCGGCAGTGCCCCGCATTCCCCAAAAGTACGAGGAGTACCGTGATATTCCATGCCATGTACAACTCGACACCAATGGCAAAGCCACCCACACCAATCGCCATTGCAAGTTTGTCAGCGACCTCAAGGAATACACGGAGTCCGGCTACAAACGAAGCCAGAGAATCGACCGCGAGGCAAGGGCAAAGGGAAGAAGAAGGAAGAGGAGTCCAAGGATCAAGTGACATAGACGAGGACATTGACCCCAAGCACGCCGACAAGGGAGATGGCAAAGGCAAGAACCCCTTCGAGAAGAAGGCCCCCGTCTACCACACTTTCCTTGGCATCCCAATTGTCCGGGCACAGAAAACCTTGCTGAGGACACTGATGGCCACCCTACCCCCAGTTCCCCAATACCTGCGCTGGTCGGAAGTTCCAATAACTTGGGACAAGAAGGATCACCCAGACCTCGTTCCAATGGAGAACCAATATGCCATGGTCATCAACCCTTTGATTGATGGCAACGAGTTCACTAAATGCATGGTGGATAGTGGAAGCAGCATCAATATCTTGTACATGGATACACTGCACAAGATGAACTTGACGGAGACCAACCTAAGGTGGATCAGCACCATGTTCCACGACGTAGTTCCTGGCCGGGAGGCTTGGTCCCTTGGGTGCATCACGCTTCTGGTCGCTTTTGGTGATGTTAACAATTACCGCCAAGAACGCATGACCTTTGAAGTGGTTCGCTTCAAGAGCGTGTACCACATCATATTCGGACGCGAAATCTTCCACGCCTTCATGGCCAAGCCATGCTTCGTCTACAACAAGCACAAGATACCCGGACCAAATGGTGTCATCACCGTATCTGGAAGCTTTACAAAGGCAAGGGACTGCAAGATTGGAGAAGCAGCCTTTGCATAAGCTGTCCTCTATAGCGAAGAATTCAAGGAGATCCAGAGCAAGGTCGACGTCTCGGAGATGCCGGCATCGAAGAAGCAGAGTTCTAACTCCGATCCCGCCTTCACGGCCGCCATCGATACCAAGTCGGTGGAACTTGTGGTAGGCGATGCCTCCAAGGTCACCGCCATTGGGACGAACCTGGACCCTAAATAGGAAAGCGCGCTCGTCGAGTTCCTCAGTGAGAATAGGGACATCTTTGCTTGGCAACCTGCCGACATGAAAGGTGTACCTAGGGAACTTGTTGATCATAGCTTGAATATTGATCCAAAATGCAAACCGGTGAAACAACCTCTATGATGCTTCGGAGACGAGAAGAGACGCGCCATAGGCAAAGAGATAGCTAGGTTACTTAAGGCTAGTTTTATCCGAGAAGTCCTTCACACCGATGCGTGGACAATCCTGTACTCGTCCCCAAAAAGGGAACCAAAGAATTAAGAATGTGCATTGGTTACATCGGCTTGAACAAAGAGTGTCTGAAGGATCCGTTTGCTTTGCCTCGCATTGACCAAGTCATTGAATCGATGGCTGGCTCGGAACTTCTGTGTTTTCTAGATGCATACTCAGGATACCACCAGATAAAGATGAGGAAGTCAGACCAATTGGCCACTTCGTTCACCACACCTTACCACACGTTTTGCTACGTCACGATGCCCTTTGGGTTGAAAAACGCAGGTGCTACGTACCAGCAGGCTGTTGCCTACACAACCAAATTGGTCAGAACATTCACGCCTATGTGGAAGATATCGCGGTGATGTCAAAAAAATCAAATGACTTAATCTTCGACTTAAAGGAAACCTTTGATAATCTCCGAAAATACAATATGATGCTTAACCCAAAGAAGTGCGTCTTCGGGGTTCCAGCCGGCAAATTGTTGGGCTTCATCATTTCCCAGCGTAGAATCGAGGTAAACCCAGAGAAGATCAAGGCCATCCTAAACATAAACCGTCCGACATGCCTAAAGGACATCCAACGGCTCACAGGTTGTGTTGCAGCGGTAAGCCGGTTCATCAGCCGACTTGGAGAGAAGGCTCTGCTGCTGTACAAGTTGCTGAAGAAGGCGGAAAAGTTTGTATGGACGGACGAGGAAGATGCTGCGCTTAAAGATCTAAAGGGGATACTCTCCTCGGCGCATGTACTCGCAGCTCCCGAGCCTATGGAGCCTATGTTGATTTACATGGCGGCCACCAACCGGGTAATCAGCATCGTCGTCATGGTGGAGCAGAAAGAACCAACGCATGAGTATGGAGTGCAAAGACCAGTTTACTATGTAATCAAGGTCTTGATGGAGTCCAAGCAACGTTACCGCACTATCGGAAGCTAGATTATGGAGTGTTCCTTGCTTCTCGGAAGGTAAGGCACTACTTCCAGGAGCACCCTATCATAGTTGTGAGCAAGACTCCATTGTTCGACATCATCAATAATAGTGACGCTACGGGAAGGGTCGTGAAGCGGGGCATTGAACTTGCCGCCTTCAAGATCACCTACAAGATACGCGACACTATCAAATCACAAGTCTTGGTGGATTTTATTGCAGATTGGATAGAGATGCCGGATGCTACCCATGTACTAGAGCCAGAATATTGGGTGATGCACTTTGACGGATCAAAGCTACTCAACGGCTCGGGGGCTGGTGTACTGCTACAGTCACCAATAGCGGAAAAACTGCACTATGTTCTGCAGATCCACTTTGAGGCTACAAATAACATGGCGAAATATGAAGCACTCATTCACGGACTTCGCGTAGCCAAGGATATTGGCATCAAGCGCATAATTTGCTGTGGAGATTCTGACTTCGTTGCCCAGCAGGTGGCTGGCACCTCTAACGCGTGGAACCCTATGATGGTGGCATATCGAGACGAAGTAGACGAGATAGCCAAGTGCTTCGAGGGCTACGAAGTCAAGTATGTCAAAAGGGAGGAAAATGAGGCGGCTGATCTACTGTCAAAGCTTGGATCAGGGCGCAAACCAATTCCGACTGGCGTGTTTCTGGAGCATCTACAAACACCATCCTGAAGGGAGCGCACCCCGAGAACCCAGATAGAGTTCACTCTTTTGTTCATACAGTAACAAAGGTCCCTCCGGCTTGGACAACCGTTCGTGGAATATCTCATACATGGAACTTTGCCCATCTAGAAAGTCGAAAGTCGGCAAATAGTACGTCGATCAAAGGGCTATACCATAATCAACGGACAGCTCTATAAAAGAAGCACGACTGGTGTATACCTGAAGTGTGTCTCCTAGCAAGAAGGTATTGAAATCCTTCGTGAGATCCATCTCGGATATTGCGGGCATCACGCCGCTCCTCGATCATTGGTCTCCAAAGACTTCCGGCAAGGATTCTACTAGTTGACCGCGAAGGTGGACGCCGACAAGTTGGTTGAGACATGCATGGGATGCCAGTACTATGCCCGACAACCACATGTACCATCTCAAGAATTGTGAACAATCCCAATAACTTGGCCATTTGCAGTCTGGGGGCTGGACAGGGTTGGTCCATTACATATGGCACCTTGTGGGTTTACGCATCGGCTAGTAGCAGTTGATAAATTCACAAAATGTATAGAAGCTAAAGCCATTAGAGAGCTTGATGGGGCAACTGCCCTTAGGTTTGTCCGGGATCTAGTGGTGAGATTTGGTCTCCCACATAGCATTATCACCGACAATGGTAGCAAATTGTCACTCGGAGAAGTGGAAGCTTATTGTTGGGAGAAGGGCGTCTGACTTGATTTGGCTTCTATGGCACATCCACAGTCCAATGGGCAAGTTGGGCGAGCCAATGGATTAATTCTACAGGAAATCAAGCCACGTTTAGAGGCACTGCTACATAGAGCAGCTGGAGCCTGGGCAGAGGAATTACCATCTATTTTGTGGAGTTTTACAAACTACTCCTAACAGATCCACCGGCTACACCTCTTATTTCATGGTATAGGGAGCAGAAGCCATCCTGCCTTCCGACATGCTTCATGATTCACCAAGAGTTGCGCCTACGACGAGGATGACACTGAAAAATCCAGACGCCTAGATGTGGACCTTCTCAAGGAAGAGCGTGTATTGGCATGCCAAAGATATGCCATCTACCAGCAGAAGCTACATAGCTACCATAGTCGCCACGTTCGACATTGCTCGTTTAAAGAGGGGGATCTGGTGCTCCGACTTAAGCTGAAGAAGTCACACAAATTATCCCCACCATGGGAAGGACCGTTCATCATAAGCAAGGCGCTACTCAGTTAGTACTTAAGTAGCAAGAAACATATAGCTATTGTTTTCCGCCTTAAGGTTAACCCATTGTTTTCCAAATACATACAAAACAACCAAAGGAAACAAATATTACATAGTGTTTTCATTCCTCTGGTGCAGGAGACTTCGAGGTAACGTCATCGACCGCAGGAGAGCCATCTGGCCCATTAGTGAAGTCGGCAGTCTTGAGGGACTCGAAGGAGCTAGCTTGGTCAGCGTCAATTACCTCAAGGGGCACAAACGTGTTTGCATCCACCAACTGGGCGACCCTGGTGTCATAGCCGGCGAGCGATGCCCAGATAGCTTCATGATCGATCTTCTGGCCGTCATCGTCTATGTCGGGCAAGCCGGAGGTCACCTTGTCGATGTCGGCATCATCATAGTGGGCCTTGACCATGGCTAGCGCCATCCTTGCACCAACCTGGATACAGTAAGCTTTCCATCTTACGATACGCTTGGGGGTGTGGCGCAGGATCTCTGGGTACTTCATTGCGGATTCCACTGTTTTGATATTAATGACTATGATGCGGATATGCCAAGTGGAGTATACCCAGCAGGACAATTCCCATTGGCCCATGATGCCAGCGAGTGGGCCTGCAAGATGGCGACTGGATCAAGACCCAACAAGGAGCCAGGCGACTGGAAGCTGAAGGCCCAGAAGCGTAGCTAGGCCCAGTCGGATTAGGTTAAACACCCTCCGAGTCCTTATCCAACTCGGTTGTAGATTTGTAAACCCTAGCGAGGCGACTCTATATAAACCTCCCTAGGGTACGCATAGAGGACACGTTCCATCATACACCCCCTGCGACTCACCGCCTAGTCATCGAGCTTGCCCTTGTACTCTCTCATCAATACAATCTAGCAGGAGTAGGTCTTTACCCTCCGGGGGCCAAACCTGGGTAAAACCCTGTGTCTCCGCCCTCATCTCGCACCGCAGATGGATGGCCGCCCTTGCCCCTTGTTCTACTACTCGTCGTCGATTGCAGCATCTGCCGTGGCCATTCCCACGACAGTGGCGCCCACCATGGGGCCTGGCCGGTCAGGCCTGTGTTCTGCAGCGAGATACAATCTACCAATCAACGAGACGATCGCCACCAGCCGCATGATCGCCATTGGCGAGATCCTCCAGATCTTGCCGAGTAGCTACGTCCCGGCGGCATGCCCCGTCACGCACAACGTGATCATGCCGGTCGGCACGATCGGCCTCTTCATCGGCTTCACCAACGTCATCGTCTCGGAGGACTCGGCTCGCATCCGCGAGTCACCACCGCGCGATCGGCTCTCTGAGAGTCAGGTCCGCACAATCCACCGCGTCGCCTCCGAGTACGGCTCGGCCAACAGCAACATGGCCGAGACCAGCATGGCCCCGTACGACGCGACGCTCAATGACGATGCCGACTCGGCGACCCCGGCGTCAGCCGCCGGATCCATCGTCGCCGCGTCACCCGCGGGGACTTCAAGGATCCTTCCATCCTTGGGATCTTCGACTGCGACTCCGGGTCGGAGAGCTCCGGCGACCTACACGCCGGATCGGGTCGCTTTGTCGTGACCTACATGACGAGCGGCATGGGCGCCCCGCAAGACCCCTTCTCTACG
This sequence comes from Avena sativa, assembly GCA_916181665.1. Taxonomy (NCBI): domain Eukaryota; kingdom Viridiplantae; phylum Streptophyta; class Magnoliopsida; order Poales; family Poaceae; genus Avena; species Avena sativa. Next base: position 313,231,342 of record OV702283.1, read on the forward strand.
CCGATCCCGACGATCGCGATGGCGATGGAGGTCGAGGAACTCCGCTTGCGACTGGAGGAGGCAGTCCGCAAGTAATATGTCGAGCGCGAAAAATTTCGCCTCGAGCAAGCAACATCGCAGGAACTCTCGCTCTACCACCAGCACTGCATCAGGTCGCGCCTGAACCCCACCGTTCAGGGCCGCGCCCTGAACTTCAACGACGAGAACGACCCGACCCGCATGGCCGACCTCGTGGCCTACAAGAACCCGCCACCAGGAGGAAGTGCCCGGCCACCACCAGGCACGACGGTGAACGGAGCCCCACCACCCCCGCACGGTCGCACGTCCCCCGGACTAGCCAAGGATCATGATCTCCCCGCAAGAGCGGGACGTGAACGGCCTCCCATTGTTCTCCACTCCAATGGACAACGTCATCGCGAGTCGAGCCGCGGTCGCTAGACTCAATGTGACGGAGGAAGGCGTGCTGCAGATCCATTACGCCAAGTCCCTACTCGCCAAGGCCGTCGAGTAGCAAACCGCAGGCGCCGATTCGCGGGGATGCATGTACTCCCGTTCTTCAGGAACCAGGGAGGCCTCGAGCGGCCGCCCAACTACGGAAAATACTCTCAACTGCCCACCCCCCAAGCCCCTGGAGCTACAGCCACGACCCGCGAACGCGTCACTCTCCACCAACGACCTGCGACCGATGAACAACATGGTCGCTGCCAACGGGCAGCCCATCGATGCACGGACTGATGACCCACAAGTGTAGGGGATCACAACAGTCTTCGAGTTTTACCCAATTTATTGATTCGACACAAGGGGAGCCAAAGAATACTTACAAGCCTAAACAACTGAGTTGTCAGTTCAATTGCACCTGGAAATAGTTCTTGCTCACAGAAGTTTATCAGTAGCAACAGTTTGGTAGTAGCAACAGCAAAGCAACAACAACAGTGAAACATGAGCAATAGTAACAGTAACGGTAATAGTGGGATTCGAGTGCGGTAGGCATAGGGATGGATGGACGGGCGTTGCATGGACGAGTCTAAACATGTAACTTCAAGATCTAGGGCATTGCAGATAAATAATAACAAGCATCCAAGTAATAAATAATCCTAGGCATGTTCTCCAAATATAGTCATACGTGCTCGCAATGAGAACTTGCACAACATCTTCTGTCCAGCCAGCCGTTGGCAGCGGGACCTCTAGGGAACTACTGGCAATTAAGGTGCTCCTTTTAATAGAGAACTGGAGCAAAGCAGTAACACTCCGTGAACACATGTGATCCTCACACCACAGCCATCCCCTCCAGTTGTCCCAATTATTGTCACTTTGGGGCCTTTGGATCCGGACAATGATATGTGTACACAACTTGCAGATAAGACCACAAACAATACTATCATAATGATTCAATAATAAGTTCAGATATGAGATCATGGCACTCATGCCCTAGTGACAAGCATTAAGCACAACAAGTTGCAACAAAGTCAAATATCACTAATAGAGATACTAGGCACTATGCCCTAACAATCTTATTCGATTACATGATAGAACTCATCCAATCCCTACCATCCCCAAGCCTACAGCGGGGGATTACTCACTCATGGATGAGGGAAACATCGATGGTTGATGGAGATGCGTTGGTGATGCTGATGGCGATGATCCTCTCCAAATTCCCCGTCCCGGCAGGGTGCCAGAACGGAGTTTCTGGATCCGAATCTTGGTTTCTGGTGGCGGCGGCGGAGCGGAACTCTTTCTGGAAAACTATCAAACCCCCCTCGGTTTTTAGGTTGATAGGCAACTTATAGGCGCAGAGGGAGGCCGAGAGGGTGCCTAGGGTGGCTACACCCCCTAGGTGCGGCTAGAGGTGGGCCCGCACCTGGCAGGGGTGTGGCCCCCCCAGGCCCCTTCTCCGTCTCGTCTTCTGGCTCCGTGGATCTTCTGGTGAAATATAATTTTTGGCATATTTTCCGGGATTTTTCCTGATAGTTGATTTTTATGCACAAAAACTAGACACCAAGGTAATTCTGCTGAAAACAACGTCAGTCCGTGTTAGTTGTATCCAAATCACACAGGTTTAGAGGAAAAACAATAGCAAAAGTGTTCGGGAAAGTAGATACGTTTTGGACGTATCAAATCCCCCAAGCTTAGCTTATTGCTTGTCCTCAAGCAATTCAGTTGAAAACTGAGTGCGATAAAAGAACTTTCATGAACACATTTGCTTCATATAATGTATATATTCTCAGCACATGAGTAGATGCTTAAACCATTCATAATAAAGAGTATGCAACTAAGTCTACTCAGTAGTCATTGCAAGCTATGAAGAGAAACCAACTCAATAATAATAAGTAGCATGAAGCATAAACATAAGCAACATTGCAATGCTCATAGTAAGGTATGATAGAGTGGTATCTCGCTTGCCTTTGTTTGTAGAGCACAATATAAATGCCAAGGCACCTCTGGAGTTAAAAGGAAGACTAAAAGTAAAGATAGCAGAGATACAAGCATCAAAGTCATGACATAATTAACCAAGTTTTGGAACAAACACAAGAATGACAACTATGCTCTCAAGAAGGTTCTCATAGAATAAGTGGTGACTCAACAAGGGAGTGAAAATGGTTTTGAAAAGTTTGAAAGGCTTCCCAATGCTGAAAGGAAGGTACTCATTAGCTTTGAGCTCTCATTTCCCCTATCACAGGCATCTTCATGTGGCTAAGGTGAAAGTGAGGTCCAATCTGAGTTATATGCTTGACAGACCATAGACTGGAAATCCCAAGTCCCTTGAGTATGAGGGCCGCTCCGCATGCTACTCAACTTTGGTTACCTGCAAGTTCTTGTCATTGTAAATACATGCATATCATAGAGAACTGCCAATGGGGTACCCCTTGCACATGATACAGGAGCTATCTCGTGATCAAAATGACAAGGCAAGCAGACAATGAGCATCTCAGCGATATTTTTATTTACTATATGCATAGTTTTTTTATTGAGGATGCTTCACAGAATGCTCATTATGGTGATGTTGCATGTTTCCAGGCATGGCTTAGGCTAGCGGCCCAGGCGTTTCTATAACACAATGTATAGACTCCATGAACTCACAAGATCCCCTTTTATTTCACATCATCGGCATCCGTAAACAAAAGAGCAAAGTATCAACTAGATAGGATATCCAAAAAGTGTTGAAAGCGTTCCCCGTGACAGCACGGTTCTGCTGACTCCCAACATATAATTTGCAAGAATATAAATTTCATGGACAAGTCACAATGGTTCAGGATTATTAAGTGCAAGGAATAAAGAGTGCCATCAAGTTCATGAGATCTTTACTAACTAACTTTCTCAAAACAGACAAACATTTTATTTGGAAGAAAACAAGGCATATTGAATGTGCACTGAAATAACAAACGATGCTAATAGGTAGGTATGGTGGACACAGTTGGCGATATTGGTTTTGGGGAGTTGGAAGTACAGGCAGAGCTCATACTCAGTGCAAGTGAAGGCTAGCAAAAGAGAGGGAGCGACAAACTAGAGAGCAATAATTGTCATAACCATGCTTGCAACAAAACATGACTAATTATGGCATGAAGTGATACTAGAACTCTGAGGCAAAATAAATCATCGAGGCTTACTGACTATTGTTTAGTCATATGCATGCGTGAGCATGTGCCAAGTCGATTCACATGAAACTTTTAGAGGAGAATACCACAATATCATACCAAAATATGAATAAAACAATGCAAGCAAACATTCATATGACATGCTACAAACAATTAGCAAGCTGGAGCTAATCATAGACAAGTAAGAACTACTAAGCATCCATTAGTAGCATATGCCTTACAATGAACAGACTAAGCATGCTCACAATGAAGAGTATATGTACAAAAATGAAAACAAATAGAGTTCGTTACCAACCTCTTACCACACCTCAAGTTGTCTTAATCTTCATTATTGCCCTTCACTTGTGTGACTTGAATAATAACATGAAACCAAAATCCACCGAGGACGGCTGAACCCTGAAAAGAACTCAAAAAACCAAAGAAGAACAACAAATATTTTTGGTGTTTTCGAATTTTTTAAAGAAAGCAAACAAAGGCAAAAACAAACAAAGCAAAATCTTTTTGTATTTTTCTTTGAGGCAAACCAAAACCAAAAAGCAAAGAAACAAACCAAGAGAAACAACGAAAATATTTTTGGTATTTTTGTGTTTTAAGAAAGCAACAACAAAAACCAAAAAGAAAGCCAAACGATGGATATACAAAGAACCGACGAAACATGATATATATATGAGTGTGATGTCGGTATACCTCCCCCAAGCTTAGGCTTTTGGCCTAAGTGGGGCTCAATCCCATGGTGTCCAAGTAGGTGCACCTTCATAGTATGACGAGGAGGCTCCCTCGTCGTGATATGAGCTCGAGACCTCCCCTATGTAATACATAGAGGGGTCGTATGATGGTGCTTCCTCCTGATAGTGCCCATGGAAGTTAAGAGAGCGCAACTTGTCATCCATCTCCTCCTTTGAGCGTGACAAAGGTCCCTGAGAAATACTGAACAAAGTGGTTTGGGGTAGAGGGATCTCTCTCTCTTCCCCGTCAATAAACATCATTCTATAAACCAAGTTCCCAAGGGTAGAGACATTAGTGACAGAGTGGTGCAACTTCATGGCAGCAAGATCAAGCCTCTGAGGAGCCAAAACTATATCATTTGGATCAACAATAATGTCCAAGGCAGTAGCAACACACATAGCAATAATTCTCCCATAAATGGGTCCCTTAGCAGTTAAGCGACGAGCAATGAGAGAACCAAGATTATACTTAGTTTCATTGTTGAGCGCAGCAACTAAGAAAGCCAAATGATAGCTGGAAATATTACTAGTGTTCTCCCTACCAAGAACACTAGTGGCAAGATAGTAAGTGAAGTACCTGATGGCTAGAAGCTGAATGTTTCTTATCTTTCCCCGTTGAGCTCTACGGTTATCATCATTGGTTATTCCGCGGTAGAGCTCCAACAAATCAGCGGGTTGAGCTGGAATTTTCTTTGCTGAGCCAGTTGTACCAAGTCCTAGAGCTTCATAAAATTTCTTCAATGACATATGGTAAGACCTGCCATAAACTTTGAAAGAAACATTAGGATTGAACATGCTGTTAGTGAAGGATAAACTCTCCACAAATGTTTTAGTGAGCATAGCATATTGCACGTTCTCATCCTGCATAAGACTTGTTAGACCAGCCCTCCGAACCAAGGTCATAAAATCATCAAGAATCCCAACAGCCCGCAAGAAGGTTTGGCAAGTAAAGGCGGAGGGATGCGCATCCCCCTCATCTCCCTCGTCACCAAATCGTGGAGTAATGAGATCCTAATTGTATGAGGGCCTGACACTGTGGATGATCTTGGAATCCTTGCCCTTCTAGGTGCATAACCCTCAAATATTTCACCAAATGTGTGGTGGTCCATGATCTCTCTTTTCTAAAAATTTTAGACAAGCATCAAACCAAGTGATTTCCAAGCCGATAAATGATGAGCAACTACTATAGGAACTTGCTAGAGGACTACACATGCATCAAAATAAAGTTTCTAAGCATAGAACAAGCATGCAAGCTCAAACAACCTGTCACCTATAGCAGAAAAATACTCAAGATACAATCTACCAATCATAAATCTAATTGGACAAGTGGAGGAGGCACATACCAAGGAGCAATCCCTCCAAAAATCGGCAGCAAAGATGGGATGAGCAAGGATATCAAAAATCGCAAGCAAGAACAGCAAGAACTCGAGCTTGAGCAAGTTTTCCGGTGTTTTTCAGGAGAGAGAAAGAAGATGGCTGTGCAGGGGCACCTTGAAGGGGCCCAGGTGGGCCAGACCCCCCTAGGCACCACCCATAGGTAGGTCGTGCCTACCATGGGTGTGGTGGCCTAGGGTGGCCCCCTGGGTCACTTCAGGTGTTCCTCTGCCCCTTTTTTCGAGGAAAAATTTATTTTGAATTTTCTGGGATTTTTTGGGAAACTTTATTTTTGGCCAATTTTCAGGGTATGAAAATTGATTTTCTCACAGAAACAGTTTTTTTTAGAAGAAGAAAGAGAAAACCAAAAGCCAAACTACCAAGCTTCTAAGACAAACTAACAAGCAAACAACTCACAAAACCAAAGCTAGCAAAAGAAAAGAAAATACTAGGAAGGAGAAAAAGTAAAAGGAAGCGAGTATAACCATAGTGAAAACATTATTTTGTTCATTAAAATCCTTTTGTTAAAAAGGTTGATCAAGTCTTGTTACCTAAACAATCTTATATGAAACAAAACTTTGCATTTCACAAGGTGATTATGTTACCTCATAATTGATAGCAATGGTCCCAATCATAATAGTTTCAAAATTTTCTTGTGGAACGGGAAAATATATTTCTCCAACCTTGATGCTCTCAATATTTTCAATGGAATTCATGCAATAGCTTTTAGCAACCTTCTTGGGGAAATAGATAGTATGCTCTTTGTCATTAATATTGAATGTTGGTTTTCCTTGATTACAATTAATGACAGCACCTTCAGTATTAATAAAAGGTCTCCCAAGAATAATAGACATATTATCATCTTCAGGCATTTCAAGCACAACAAAATCAGTTAAAACCAAGCAATTATGAACCACTTGAACAGGAGCATCCTCACGTATACCAACAGGAATAGTAGTTGACTTATCAGCCATTTGCAAAAATATATCAGTGGGTATCAACTTTTCTAGCTGGAGTCTCTTGTAGAGAGAAAAAGGCATAACACTAACTCCAGCTCCCAAATCACATAAAGCAGTTCTAACATAATTATTCTTAATAGAGCAAGGAATAGTTGGTATACTTGGATCACCAAGTTTCTTTGGAACCTTAGCATTGAAGGAGTAATTAACAAGCAAAGTAGAAATCTCCTCATTAGGAATCTTCCTTTTATTAGAGACAATATCCTTCATATACTTTGAATAAGGAGGCAATTTAATAGCATCAGTCAAAGGAATTTGCAAAAATAAAGGTTTCATCCACTCACAAAACTTGTTGTAGTGTTCTTCCTCCTTTGACTTGTGTTTCTTACCTGGAAAAGGCATAGGTTTCTACACCCAAGGTTCTCTCTCTTTACCATGTTTATTAGCAATAAAATCTTCCTTTGTGTACTTAGTGTTCTTAGTGTGCTTCTCAGGTTCTTATTCACCTTCCTCATTATCAGGAGCATCATTTTTATCATTACCACTCTTAGTTTCAGCATCAGAGACAGATATACTATTAGGATCTACAACAGGTTCAAGGGGTTCCTCAACTATTTTGTGTTTCTTTTTCTTTCTCTTACAAGGACTACCACTACTCTCACCTTGCTGAGAATCCTTCTCAATTCTTTTAGGGTGTCTTTCAGGATATAAAGGATCTTGAGTAGCTATACCACTCTTAGTTCTAATTCCATAAGCATGTTTATCTCCTGAGGCATTGACTAGCATATCTTTTTGTACCTTAGCAAGTTGATCAAGTTGGGTTTGAACCATTTGAAATTGTTTACAAAGCATTTTAATATCATTTGAAGTTCTTTCCACAATATCTTTCAACTCATTGATAGCTCTAGAGTTTTCCAATAAATGATTCTGAACTTGTTTATTAAGATGACCTTGTTTAACAATAAAAACATCAAGTTCCTCCAAACATTGATCAGGAGGCTTACCATAAGGAATATCACCTTCATCAAAGTGTTGGAGAGAGTGTACCTCAATAGTAGATGAGTGTAAGATCCCTCCTTTGTAAAGGAAAAGGATCTCTGTGATTGCAATGCTAGTCCCTGTATCATTTCTAGCATCCACTGTTTAAGATGAAGTACACAGATACAAAGGTCATTTATTACATCCATTCCAGAGATAAACATAGTCTTTACAACTCAAGGCCACAGGCCTAATACAAGAGTTTTAATAAGTAAATAAATATAAGTCTTCATCTTCATGTGCCACAGGCAAACATGTTGAGTGTAGACTCATGACACCTAATCCTCATCAGAGTAACCTGCAACATCACAAGTTACAACCACAATGGGTCAATACTTTGGAATAGTATTGGCAAGTGATACCTTAGTAAAATTTAGGTGGACTATATTACTATATGCAATTTGGCTAAGTGTAGCTTGGCTTGCTTTGCTCAAAATAGGTTTTTCCTATTAGTTGAAAACTCTAAGTTTTTCTTTGTCAAAACTTTTCCCAAGGAACCATCAATAGACATTGAGGTCCTTCACCCTTGTTCACCCACAAGTTTTTACTTAGAAGTTGGAGTGATGAGATTCTTGATAGCTTCCATGTCTTGATGCTCAAGTTGTCCATTGCCATGGACTTGGCTAAGTACTTAGATTTTCCATCTGCAGAGGTTGTGCACTTTCCCCACAAAACTTGGTTTCACCAAGACAAGACCTTTCAGAAGCCTTCCCTTAGCCAAATGGACGTGTTCCAACCTATCATCCCACTACCACCAACTGTCCAAATGACTAAGTTCTAGCAACCTATGTGATCCAGGCAGAGCCCATATTGCTAAGTGGCTGCACTAGAAGCTTCTCAACACTTGGCCTCTAAAATCCCTTTGTTCCTGGGTGGCTTTCCACAAGTGAGATACACAAGGTAAACCATAGCCATGGGCCTTGTGTAACCACTCAACCAAAAACCACCAATCAAGTCCCATTCCACCCACGTGATTCATTGACTTAGTTGTTTTATTAAGAAAACATAAGTCCGAAGACTTAGAAATATTTTCATCATAGCATGTATATTTTACCAACCCTTGTTTGCTACTAGCTAGGCTAAGCATGGCATAGATAGTAACTTAACTTAGAAATTTCCTAGCAATTCTACAACTACTTAGGATTTCCCAACATGGCATTTGGCAAAAATAGTAACATGCAAGACTTGGCAAAATATTTCTATTGCTTAGTATAAAATATAGGGATGGAATTATTCATGAAGTACCACTTGCCTTGGTAGTTGGGAGAGTAGCACTCTTCACAATCACAATCACTAGCACCAAAGTCTACACAAAGAATGGTAGCAACAAATTACACACAACATATACAAACAAACAAAAATACATATGCATGCATGCAAAATGCTAAGTGATGATTTTTTAAAACTCAACCAAGCAAGTGCATAGTACTGAATCATAAACAAGTCAAAAACTTGCTAAACCAAGTTTATTTGACACTAAAACAATTCCTAAACAATTTATATACTCAAAATAGTCCTAAACAAGTTTCTGCAAATAAAATCATTTTAACAGAAGCTAAACATTAAACACATTGCATAAACAGAAAGAGCTTGTTCTCCTGATTCCAACGGTATAAAATTTGTCAAATTCTAACGTGTGGATCAAAAGTTATACCTAAATCAAATTTGGATATAAATCTAATTTCAAATTCTGTTTTTAAACAAACCCTAGCCACGCGTCTGTTTCCTATTGGCCCGTACCGGTTCGGCGGATCGATCGACGCAGATCGTTGGATTTAATTGAACGTGCACGGCTCAGATCTAACGTACCGCTTCGTTTAAGTGATTCTATTACACGCGTTGGATCTAGATCCAACGGCGCTTGATCAAACGACCAAGTTCTGGCGGCGCGCGGCGATGGCGAGCGGCGGAGCACTCTGCCAGTGGCGGTGCCGGCGTTCTAGGTTGCCCGGGGAGGGGAGAGGATCTCAATGTGGCGGTGGCTTGGCAAGGGGCGCTCGGAGTCGTCGGGGATTCCTCGCCGGAGTTCGTGGACGCGTCGGGTACGGCTGCTGGTCGACGTTGGCGAGGTTCTGCGTCGCGCTAAGTCAAAAGGAGAGCACCATTAGATGCGCAAGACGATGGGGATCCTAGGCGTATCAGACAGAGGGCAAGGGGCGGCTGGTACTTACGGGGAGAGGTCGCCGGAGTTCGTGCAGAGAGCGGTGGCGCTCGGTTGAGGTTGCTGCCGAGGCTACAGACCATGCGAGAACAAACGGGGTGTGTCAGTAGATGCGCAAGGAGCTGCTGAACTTGATAGCATGAACCATGGATCGAGGGGGACACGGTGCTCACCGGAATTCGTCGGCGAGGTCGTCGGAACAGCGGCAGCGTCGAGCGAGTTGCGAGCAGCCTGGTGGCGTGGAGAGGAAATTGGGTGAGGGGAAATGGCCGCGAGAGGGAGGGGATTAAGTAGGCAGAGGCTCGACAAGAAACGCTCAGTGATTCAATGCCAATTACACCGCGGAATCAACGCAGCAACGGCCAGCGGCGGTGTTCGTGCGCGGAAATTTGGGGAAGACGATGACGACGTGGACGGGGCCTGCTTGTCAGCGAATAGAGCAGAGAGGGAGTGGGGTCCGAGCGTCAGTGACTGCGTGGGTGCGTCTGTGCGTGCGAGAGAGAGAGAGAGAGGGGACCCGTATGGGCTAGCTGGGCTGGTTTCGCTGTTGGGCCAGAATAGGAGCGCCGACCTTTTTCCTTTTCTTTAATCCTTTTCTTTTTCTAATTTGATTTTCTGGAATGGTTTTCAAATGAATTCAAACTCTATTTGAATTCAAATCTTTTCAGGATTTTTGCAATGTGCAACAGTCACAAATCTAGGCATAAAACCATGTGGTCACCTTGAGTGGGCTTGGTCATTTTTGGAAAGACAAAATAACAATGACATTGCACTAGGTTTGCAAATGTTTGAAAATGGTTTTGAAACCATTTTTATTTTGTAAAATTTTGTTCAAATTCCAAACTCAAACCAATCAACAAGGAAGCAAACAAACTTGGTTTTAAAACACTAAGATCTCAAATGAGGATGGTCATTTGATTTAAGTTTGCTCACATAAAATGATAGCACTATGTGCTTCTATTTTCTTGAAATTGGTTTGAAATTGATCTCAAAATATATGCATGCATGAATGATATGCAATCTTTGAAATCATGATTTTAGGGATGTTACAAATCTAACCCCCTTAAGGTGAATCTCGCCCTCGAGATTCGGATTGGCTAGCAAATAGGTGAGGGTAGTCTTTCCGAAGATCATCTTCTCTTTCCCATGTTGCTTCCTCTTCGGAATGATGACTCCACTGCACTTTGCAAAACTTGATAGTCTTAGTCCTTGTGACTCTTTCTGCAGTTTCAAGAATCTTGATAGGTTTCTCTTCGTAAGTGAGATCACTTTCTAGTTGAACTTCCTCTAGAGGTATAGTATCCTTCAAAGAAGTTTCTTCCATTTCTGGATGACATTTCTTAAGCTGACTCACATGAAACACATTATGGACGGCTGACAAAGATTCTGGCAGTTCAATTTCATAGGCAACTTCTCCTTTGCGACTCAAAATCTTGAATGGCCCAATATATCTTGGTGCCAATTTTCCTTTGACTCCGAACCTTTTCACTCCACGAAGTGGTGACACTCTAAGATAAGCTCTATCACCGACTTCGTAGGTGACTTCTCTACGCTTAGGATCTGCGTAGCTTTTCTGTCAGGACTATGCTATCTTCAACCTATCCTTAACCAATTTTACCTTCTCTTCGGCTTCTTTGATAAGATCTGGTCCGAATAAACTTCTTTCTCCCACACCATTCCATAACAATGGGGTGGTACACTTTCTTCCATAGAGAAACTCAAATGGTGCCATCTCAATACTGGTTTGATAGCTATTGTTATAAGAAAACTCTGCGTAAGGCAGACTTTCATCCCAACTGGCTCCATAGTCTAGGGCACATGCCCTCAACATGTCTTCGAGAATCTGATTAGTCCTTTCTGTTTGTCCATCAGTTTGAGGATGAAAAGCAGTACTGAATTCCAATCTCGTTCTCAATGACTCATGTAACTGTCTCCAAAAATGGGAAGTGAATTGAGTTCCCCTATCAGACACAATACTCTTGGGCACTCCATGTAGACACACAATTTTACTCATGTATATTTTGGCTAACTTAGCACTTGTGTAGGTTGTCTTCACGGGTATGAAATGAGCCACTTTAGTTAGGCGATCTACTACTACCCAAATAGAATCGTATCCTGACCGGGTCCTTGGTAATCCGGTAACGAAATCCATACCAATATTGTCCCACTTCCAATCAGGAATAGGTAGAGGTTGAAGCAACCCTGCTGGCTTCTGATGCTCCGCTTTCACTCTACTACACACATCACACAAAGCAATATGTTCGGCGATGTCCTTCTTGAGATTATTCCACCAAAATCTTTCTTTCATGTCCATGTACATTTTGGTGTTACCCGGATGAATGGAATACGGAGAGTTGTGTGCTTCTTGCAAAATCAGTTTCCGCAACTCCGGGTCTTGTGGAACACAGATACGTTTCCCATGCCATAAAGTACTATGTTCATCTTCATGGAACCCTTTGGCTTTTCCTTTGCCAATCTTTTCTTTAATCTCTTTGATTTCTTTATCAATCTTCTGGGCTTCTTTGATCTTGTCCAACAAAGTGGTTTGAACATCCAAAGACATGAGATGTCCTTCAGGCACAATCTCCAATCTGAGTTTCCTAAATTGGGTACACAGATCATCTGGCAATTCTCCTTTGGTAAGGCCATTCACAAATACCTTACGACTTAGAGCATCTGCTACAACATTCGCTTTACCGGGGTGGTATTGCAAACTTAAGTCATAGTCCTTGATAAGTTCTAGCCATCTCCTTTGTCTCATATTAATTTCCTTCTGAGTGAAGATAGACTTCAAACTTTTGTGATCTGTGAACACTTCACATCGCTTTCCCAAAAGATAGTGCCTCCATGTTTTGAGTGCATGGACGATAGAGGCTAACTCTAAATCATGAGTAGGATAGTTCACTTCATGAGTTTTGAGTTGTCTCGAGGCATAAGCTACAACTTTACCGTCTTGCATAAGTATTGCTCCCAAACCTTGATGGGATGCATCACAATATACTTGGAAATCTTTTTCCAAATCTGGCAGACACAAGACTGGTGCTGTCACAAGTCTCTTCTTCAACTCCTGGAAGATGAGTTCACAACCTTCAGACCAAGCAAACTTCTTGTCTTTCTTTAACAATTCAGTCATGGGCTTAGCTACCTTAGAGAAATTCTCAATGAACCTTCTGTAGTAACCTGCTAAGCCAAGGAAACTACGAACTTCTTTCACAGACTTGGGAGATTCCCACTCAGTCACAGCTAAAACCTTAGCAGGATCAACTGCTACACCATCCTTTGTCATAACATGACCAAGAAATCCAACTTCCTCCAACCAGAACTCACACTTGCTGAATTTGGCATAAAGTTTATGCTCCCGTAACTTCTCAAGTATCAAACACAAATGTCCTTCATGCTCTTCTTTGCTCTTGGAGTAGACTAAGATGTCATCGATGAAAACGACAACAAACTTGTCAAGAAATTCCATGAACACCTTGTTCATCATATTCATGAAGTATGCTGGAGCATTGGTCAAGCCAAAAGGCATTACGATATACTCATACAATCCATACCTTGTAGTGAAAGCTGTTTTAGGTATGTCTTGTTCCCTTATCTTGAGTTGAAAATAGCCTGACCTTAGATAAATCTTCGAGAACACACATGCTCCTTCAAGTTGATCAAACAAGTCATTGATTCTAGGCAAAGGATATTTGTTCTTGATAGTTACCTCGTTGAGTGAACGGTAATCTATGCATAACCTTTGACTTCTATCTTTCTTCTCCACAAACAAGACTGGGGCTCCCCAAGATGAAGAACTTGGTTGAATAAATCCTTTCTGCAACTGTTCTCCAAGTTGCTTCTTGAGTTCTTTCAGTTCATCAACTAACATTTTATACGGTCTCTTTGCTATTGGTCCAGACCCTGGTACCAAATCTATCAGAAATTCCACATCTCTATCTGGTGGCATTCCCGACAATTCTTCCGGAAACACATCTGGATATTCACTCACAATTGGCACACTGTCCATGCTAACCCCCTTAAGAGAATTAAGCATACTCCTTTTTGCTTCAAAATTGGTCTTGAATCTGATCCTTTTATTTTCTGGAGTTGTAAGTGAGACAGTATGGTTGGCACAATCTATCACTCCTTTGTACTTAGTCATCCAGTCCATTCCCAGAATGACATCCAATCCTTGGGAGTTTAGAATTATCAAGTTAACGGGAAACTTATACTTCCCAAATTCTATGACTAGATCATGACATCCTGAATTCACTATCATTTCTCCACCAGGAGAACTTACCTTTATAGGACACCCAATAGTTTCTACCGGTAGTTCATTTCTTTCAACAAATGCTCTTGATATGAATGAATGAGATGCACTAGTATCAAAGAGTACAAATGCTGGAATAGAATTGAGTCTGAACTTACCAGCAACAGCATCAGGCTCCTCATAGACCTCCTCCACATTGATGTGGTTTACCTGTCCCTTCTGAAAAGGATTGGGCTTGATAGGTCCTTCAACTTTCTTTTCAGGGCACTCATTTGCATAATGCCCCATCTTCTTGCATTTGAAGCATTCAACCTGACTGATGTCTCTCTTAACAGGCTGACTTCCACTTCCACTTCCATTACCACTGTGGTGGCTCTTATGTCCACTCTTGTGGTTCTTGTACTTGTCATTGTCATGACTACGGTGATGCTTGTTGTCATGAAGGTTGTGGTTGTGGTGCTTGTTGAATTTCCCATGCTTGTGGGATCCTGAGCTTCCGCTGTCATCATAATGAGATCGTTTGTGAGACGATCCCGAGCTGTGCTTATCGGAGTGCTTTCTCTTTCTGCTTTCCACTTGCTTTATTTTGTTCTCCAAAATAGCAGCCTTGTCACAGAGAGACTGATAAGTGGGAAGATAGGCCACAGCCAATTGCAGATTTAGCTCATCATTCAAGCCTTCCAGAAATTTTTCCTTTCTCTTGGCATCGGTGTCAACTTCATCCGGTGCATAACGCGCCAGATTGTTGAACTCCTCAATGTATTCAGCCACGCTGTGGTGGCGCTGCTTCAGATTGTGGAATTCCTTATTTTTCAGACTCATCACTCCTAATGAGATATGAGCAGTGCGAAAGCCATCCTCAAAGATAGCCCATGTCACTTCATCTATGGGAGTGGTGATCTGGAAGTTGTCCCACCAAGTGGCGGCTGGTCCTTCCAGCAGATGTGCTGCAAATCTGACCTTTTCAGCATCCGTACAGCCCACGGTTACCAAGTCCTTGTTTACTGAGTGTAGCCAATCATTGGCCACCATGGGATCAGTCGTCCCTGAGAACTTAGCTGGCCTCAATCTCAAGAACCTGGTGAGCATATCAAAACCCGGTGGGTTGTTGTTGTTGTTATTGTTGTTATTGTTGTTTTTATTGTTGTTGTTGTTGTTGTTTTGGTTCTGGATGAAAGTTGTCATCATCTACATCAGTTGTGTTTGAGCAGTCATCATTTGCTGCATTTCTGGAGTGATGTTGTTGTTGTTGTTGGGGTTGGGGTTTGCACGACGAGGAGGCATCTATGGTTTGTTCAAATAGAGATAAGAATGAGATACCCATAGATGTTTTCATGCACATTACATCACATAAGCAAACACATAGCATGCAACACAAAGGTAAAAGTTCAACAACAAGATAACAAGTTCACAAAGTAAAACACACAAGTAGCAAGCCATCCACATGTCGGATGGTCCAATAACAAGTTCTCAAATAACAAGTATGATAATAAAAGATAAACGAGTAGTCAAGTCTACTCATCGGCATCAATCTCCTCCTCGACAAAGGTAAGACCTGCGTTCTCCATCGCGGTCTTGTTCTCCTCAATGCTAGTGGTCAAGGTCTCTATCTTGGCCTTGAGAGCCCTCTTCTGGGAGCGAAGCCTCTCAATCACCGCCTGCTGCTGCTCTAGCTCGAAGTCCTTGGACTGCAGTTCTTCAGTCATATCCCGGATCTTCTTGTTCCTATCCTGGACACGCTTCTCCTGACTCTTGAACTTCCTGTCGTGGGTCTCGAACTTCGCCTCCATTTCCTTGACTATCTCGTCTTGCTGCGCGAAGAGCTTGTCCTTCTCGTGAAGCTGCACCTGGAGCTCATCGTTGCTGAGCATGACATTGGTCCTGTCTGTGTCCACGTGCCTAATGAGAGACTCTAAGTCCTGGAGATACAGGCGTATCGGCTCTACTGCGTCCCTCGAATCGTCCTCGAAGTCAATGGACTCTCCATCCTCATCACGTCTTCCGAGGACGTGGAAGTGGGTACCTCTAACCTGTTGGGAGTGTCGCCCTAGCAGACGTCCTATCAGATCCTGCATCACTACCTCAAGACCTCTCTCCCTGTCATCGTGCATAAGCTTGAAGACGATGGCCTCCGTAGTAGGCTCTGTCTGGCGTCCGGGCTGGTTCACCTTGAAGCCCCAGAGGTCCTTCCTCTCAAACTTGGTGAGGGGATGCACCATGATGGTGGGAAGAGGAAGATTGAGCAAAGTGGTAAGCTCAATGATACGAGGACCAAAGCGGGTAACCTGGAACTCCTCAACAGTGCTGATGGTAATAGGCATATATTTATAAGATAGAAAAGTTAGAACAATACAAATCAAGATAAAACAAAAGTCATAACATCACATACACATCCTTGGGAAGCAAAACACACAAGTCATGCATACATTAAACCATTACAACAACCAAGGTTCAATCTTATTTTAAGCAACATTTTGCAAAATAGGGTGATAGGTGGTGGTCCAACTAACGAAGTACGTTTACAATCCTATCTCATTGGATCCGTTGGCTAACACAATGTTTCTAGAAGCAATCAGCCTACATTGCTCACATGATTCCATCACTAAGTCTATAATGTCTCCTCTTAAGGTTTGGTTGGTAGCTTCCAACTCTTGGGTATGTTCCTTCTCTTTCCTTAGATCATCTTGGAGGTTGAGCATTCTGCACTTTACTCTATCACCAAGTTCTTTGATGGTCTTCCAAGCTGCATCCCTTGCTGATTCAAAGAATGTAGGGTGCACCACTGAATTGGTGAACATGCAGAATCCTTTTTCCTGATGGTTGTCTCCCTTGTTTTTATACAAGTGAAGTTGCACCCACCAGTATTCCACTCCTTCATCCATCACTGGAAAACCCTTGTACACAGCTGCACCTTGTATCTCTAATGCAACCATGAGGTCCTTGAGAGCCTTGGGGAATTCTATCTCACACTCCAAAGTCATTGTCATGAGTGGTCCTTTCCTTACGGCTTCGTTGATGGAGTTCATCTACAAATAGAGATGAGAGAGAAGATTAGAAAAGTTTACGAGAAGAATAGACAAGTATAGAAGTTGAAAATTTTCCTTAGTGGTTTCCAATCATAGGGTCATAATCCTACAGACAACACAGTGCTCTGATACCATCTGTAAGATCCCTCCTTTGTAAAGGAAAATGATCCCTGTGATTGCAATGCTAGTCCCTGGATCATTGCTAGCATCCACAGTTTAAGATGAAGTACACAGATACAAAGGTCATTTATTACATCCATTCCAGAGATAAACATAGTCTTTACAACTCAAGGCCACAGGCCTAATACAAGAGTTTGAATAAGTAAATAAATATAAGTCTTCATCTTCATGTGCCACAGGCAAACATGTTGAGTGTAGACTCATGACACCTAATCCTCATCAGAGTAACCTGCAACATCACAAGTTACAGCCACAATGGTTCAATACTTTGGAATAGTATTGGCAAGTGATACCTTAGTAAAATATAGGTGGACTATATTACTATATGCAATTTGGCTAAGTGTAGCTTGGCTTGCTTTGCTCAAAATAGGTTTTTCCTATTAGTTGAAAACTCTAAGTTTTTCTTTGTCAAAACTTTTCCCAAGGAACCATCAATAGACATTGAGGTCCTTCACCCTTGTTCACCCACAAGTTTTTACTTAGAAGTTGGAGTGATGAGATTCTTGATAGCTTCCATGTCTTGATGCTCAAGTTGTCCATTGCCATGGACTTGGCTAAGTACTTAGATTTTCCATCTGCAGAGGTTGTGCACTTTCCCCACCAGACTTGGTTTCACCAAGACAGGACCTTTCAGAAGCCTTCCCTTAGCCAAATGGACGCGTTCCAACCTATCGTCGCACTACCACCAACTGTCCAAATGACTAAGTTCTAGCAACCTATGTGATCCAGGCAGAGCCCATATTGCCAAGTGGCTGCACTAGAAGCTTCTCAACACTTGGCCTCTAAAATCCCTTTGTTCCTGGATAGCTTTCCACAAGTTAGATACACAAGGTAAACCATAGCCATGGGCCTTGTGTAACCACTCAACCAAAAACCACCAATCAAGTCCCATTCCACCCAGGTGATTCATTGACTTAGTTGTTTTATTAAGAAAACATAAGTCCAAAGACTTAGAAATATTTTCATCATAGCATGTATATTTTACCAACCCTTGTTTGCTACTAGCTAGGCTAAGCATGGCATAGATAGTAACTTAACTTAGAAATTTCCTAGCAATTCTACAACTACTTAGGATTTCCCAACATGGCATTTGGCAAAAATAGTAACATGCAAGACTTAGCAAAATATTTCTATTGCTTAGTATAAAATATAGGGATGGAATTATTCATGAAGTACCACTTGCCTTGGTAGTTGGGAGAGTAGCACTCTTCACAATCACAATCACTAGCACCAAAGTCTACACAAAGAATGGTAGCAACAAATTACGCACAACATATACAAACAAACAAAAATACATATGCATGCATGCAAAATGCTAAGTGATGATTTTTTAAAACTCAACCAAGCAAGTGCATAGTACTGAATCATAAACAATTCAAAAACTTGCTAAACCAAGTTTATTTGACACTAAAACAATTCCTAAACAATTTATATACTCAAAATAGTCCTAAACAAGTTTCTGCAAATAAAATCATTTTAACAGAAGCTAAACATTAAACACATTGCATAAACAGAAAGGGCTTGTTCTCCTGATTCCAACGGTATAAAATTTGTCAAATTCTAACGTGTGGATCAAAAGTTATAGCTAAATCAAATTTGGATATAAATCTGATTTCAAATTCTGTTTTTAAACAAACCCTAGCCACGCGTCTGTTTCCTATTGGCCCGTACCGGTTCGGCGGATCGATCGACGCAGATCGTTGGATTTAATTGAACGTGCACGGCTCAGATCTAACGTACCGCTTCGTTTAAGTGATTCTATTACACGCGGCGCTTGATCAAACGACCAAGTTCTGGCGGCGCGCAGCGACGGCGAGCGGCGGAGCGCTCTGCCAGTGGCGGTGCCGGCGTTCTAGGTCGCCCGGGGAGGGGAGAGGATACTTACCAGAACCGTAGCGACGAGGTGAAGCTCAACGTGGCGGTGGCTTGGCAAGGGGCGCTCGGAGTCGTCGGGGATTCCTCGCCGGAGTTCGTGGACGCGTCGGGTACGGCTGCTGGTCGACGTTGGCGAGGTTCTGCGTCGCGCTAAGTCAAAAGGAGAGCACCGTTAGATGCACACGACGATGGGGATCCTAGGCGTATCAGACAGAGGGCAAGGGGCGGCTGGTACTTACGGGGAGAGGTCGCCGTAGTTCGTGCAGAGAGCGGTGGCGCTCGGTTGAGGTTGCTGCCGAGGCTACAGACCATGCGAGAACAAACGGGGTGTGTCAGTAGATGCGCAAGGAGTTGCTGAACTTGATAGCATGAACCATGGACCGAGGGGGACACGGTGCTCACCGGAATTCGTCGGCGAGGTCGTCGGAACAGCGGCAGCGTCGAGCGAGTTGCGAGCAGCCTGGTGGCGTGGAGAGGAAATTGGGTGAGGGGAAATGGTCGCGAGAGGGAGGGGCTTAAGTAGGCAGAGGCTCGACAAGAAACGCTCAGTGATTCAATGCCAATTACACCGCGGAATCAACGCAGCAACGGCCAGCGGCAGTGTTCGTGCGCGGATATTTGGGGAAGACGATGACGACGTGGACGGGGCCGCTTGTCAGCGAATAGAGCAGAGAGGGAGTGGGGTCCGAGCGTCAGTGACTGCGTGGGTTCGTCAACGCATGCGAGAGAGAGAGAGGGGACCCGGGTGGGCTAGCTGGGCTGGTTTCGCTGTTGGGCCAGAATAGGAGCGCCGGCCTTTTTCCTTTTCTTTAATCCTTTTCTTTTTCTAATTTGATTTTCTGGAATGGTTTTCAAATGAATTCAAACTCTATTTGAATTCAAATCTTTTCAGGATTTTTGCAATGTGCAACAGTCACAAATCTAGGCATAAAACCATGTGGTCACCTTGAGTGGGCTTGGTCATTTTTGGAAAGACAAAATAACAGTGACATTGCACTAGGTTTGCAAATGTTTGAAAATGGTTTTGAAACCATTTTTATTTTGTAAATTTTTTTTCAAATTCCACACTCAAACCAATCAACAAGGAAGCAAACAAACTTGGTTTTAAAACACTAAGCTCTCAAATGAGGATGGTCATTTGATTTAAGTTTGCTCACATAAAATGATAGCACTATGTGCTTCTGTTTTCTTGAAATTGGTTTGAAATTGATCTCAAACTATATGCATGCATGAATGATATGCAATCTTTGAAATCATGATTTTAGGGATGTTACAATGAGTAGGGAATTGGCTTACATAATTCTTCTATAGGAGGTAGATTCTTCACATCTTCAGCTCTAATACCTTTCTCCTTTAGACATTTCTTAGCTTCTTTCATCACTTCATCATTTAATGCAATAACTCCGCTCTTCTTTGGTGTTGGTGTTGGAACTGGTTCAGGCACAACTGGTTCAGGAGTAATAGGCTCAAGTGCATTCAGCTCAGTTGAAGTCCAATCATCATAATTCTTGCTTATCTTAGCCATTAATGCTTCAGCATCTGTAGGAGTTCTTTTCCTGAAAACACAATCGACAAAGCTATCTAGGTATGTCCTAGAAGCATCAGTTAGTCCATTATAATAAATATCAAGAAGCTCATTCTTAGGTAATGGACATCCAGGATTTGCATGAATCAAGGCACAGAACCTTGTCCATGACTTAGGCAATTTCTCTTCTTCTCCCTGTTTAAAATAAAAAAGTCTCTGCAAAGTAGCATGTCTAGCATTGGGAGGAAAATATTTCTGGAAGAAAGAAGCAATCAAGCAATCAGGGCTATCAATGGAACCAGGAGGTAATCTATTAAACCAAGCCCTAGCTTCTCCTTTTAGTGAAAAAGGGAAGATCTTTGTAACAAAGTACTTGCGCATCTTAAAATCATCAGAGAATAAAGCACTCATAGTAGAAAGCTCATACATATGAGCCACAACACTCTCATTTTCAGTCCCACGGAAAGGTTCTTTCTCAACAATATCTAAATAGGACAAATCAAGAGAGAAATCATAATCTTCATCTTTAATATCTATGGGAGAGGTGGCAAACTTTGGATCAGAGGACAATTTAGGCATAATAGTATGTCTAGCAAGGAGACTCTTAATAGCACTAGTACCATGTGTGTTTCGGCACTGTTCAACAAATTCATTAGTGAACTCAATGTAACCATCATTAATATCATAACTCTCACTAAACTCAGGTGAGCTAACAGGTGTAACAGTGTCTTCACTAGGAGTTTCGGTATTTCCTAGACTAGCCATAGTAGCATCTAGGAAAGGAACTAATGAACCACTCGCATCAAGCACAATAGAAGTAACATCATGAGCATCAAAAGCAGTTTCAGACTCAACAGTAGTAGCAGTGTGCGTAGCATGAGTATGTGGTGTTGGTGTGACAAGCTTACTTATAACAGACGGTGAATCAAGAGCAACATAGGTGTTTAGGACTGTACCTCTTCTTGTAATGGATGGTAAAATAGGAAACTTTCCATCACGAGACTTCCCCATGATGAAAGGAGTAGCAGTGAACAATAATAGATCCAAGTGAACTTACAAATAAAGCTATGCTCCCCGGCAACGGTGCCAGAAAATAGTCTTGATGACCCACAAGTGTAGGGGATCGCAACAGTCTTCGTGGGTAGTATTACCCAATTTATTGATTCGACACAAGGGGAGCCAAAGAATACTTGCAAGCCTTAACAACTGAGTTGTCAGTTTAGCTGCACCTAGAAATAGTTCTTGCTCACAGAAGTTTATCAGTAGCAACAGTTTGGTAGTAGCAACATCAAAGCAACAACAATAGTGAAACAGGAGCAATAGTAATAGTAACGACAAAAGTGGGATTTGAGTGCGGTAGGCATAGGTATGGATAGACGGGCATTGCATGGACGAGTCTAAACATGTAACTTCAAGATCTAGGGCATTGCAGATAAATAATAACAAGCATCCAAGTACTAAACAATCCTAGGCATGTGCTCCAAATATAGTCATACGTGCTCGCAATGAGAACTTGCACAACATCTTCTGTCCAGCCAGCCCGTGGCAGCGGGGCCTCTAGGAAACTACTGGCAATTAAGGTGCTCCTTTTAATAGAGCACCGAAGCAAAACATTAACACTCTGTGAACACATGTGATCCTCACACCACAGCCATCCCCTCCGGTTGTCCCAATTATTGTCACTTTGGGGCCTTTGGATCTGGACAATGATATGTGTACACAATTTGCAGATAAGACCACAAACAATACTATCATAATGATTCAATAATAAATTCAGATCTGAGATCATGGCACTCGAGCCCAAGTGACAAGCATTAAGCACAACAAGTTGCAACAAAGTCAAATAGCACTAATAGAGATACTAGGCACTATGCCCTAACAATCTTATTTGATTACATGATAGAACTCATCCAATCCCTACCATCCCCAAGCCTATAGCGGGGGATTACTCACTCATGGATGAGGGAAACATCGATGGTTGATGGAGATGCGTTGGTGATGACGATGGCGATGATCCTCTCCAAATTCCCCATCCCGACAGGGTGCCAGAACGGAGTTTCTGGTGGCGGCAGCAGAGCGGAACTCTTTCTGGAAAACTATCAAACCCCCCTCGGTTTTTAGGTTGAGAGGCAACTTATAGGCACAGAGGGAAGCCTAGGGCGTGCCTGGGGTGGCTTCACTCCCTAGGCGCGGCCAGAGGTGGGCCCACGCTTGGAAGGGGTGTGGGCCCCCAGGCCCCTTCTCCGTCTCGTCTTCTGGCTCCGTGGATCTTCTGGTGAAATATAATTTTTGGCATATTTTTCGGGATTTTTCCTGATAGTTGATTTTCTGCACAAAAACTAGACACCAAGGTAATTCTGCTGAAAACAGCTTCAGTCCATGTTAGTTGTATCCAAATCACATAGGTTTAGAGGAAAAACAATAGCAAAAGTGTTCGGGAAAGTAGATACGATTTGGATGTATCACGGACCCACATCGTCAACAACCAGAGTTGGCGCGCATGACGGCCCGACGACCTGAGGCACACCCTCACGAACCACCACGACGGCGAGCCAAGGGGCTCGCTCAGCCGAGTCGGCCCCCAGTGCTTCGGACCAATGATCCGAGGCGAAAAATACCTTGCGAACTTCAAAGCGCCAAAGGAGATCGAGAAGTATGATCTCTCATACGACCCGTCCGTGTGGCTGGACACGTATGTCATGGCGATGAGAATCGCCGGCCACACCGACCTACTTGCCGCTCGCTACCTCCCCCTGATGATGGAGGGAGCGAGCCGGCAATGGATCAACACCCTCCCCGCGGACAACATCGACTTCTGGGAGGATATGCGCAACACCTTCGCCAGGCATTTCGAGGGTTCCTACACCCGCGCCACCACCATCGAGTACCTAGAGCGATGCGTCTAGGGACCCCGCGAGTCAACCCGCAACTGGGTCCAGCGATGGCAGGACCTCTGGTTCAATGCGGACGGCATCCACCCGGACAAAGTGATACACTGCTTCAAGACCTCGTGCTGCTACGAGCCCTTGGTCACCAAGCTCAATCGGGTGCACAAAACACTCGACAACATCCCAGACCTCCTTGAGATCGCCAAGCGGTACGCGGAGGAGGACCCAAACCAAGAAACCGACGATGAGTTGGGTGGAAACCGCCGCCCAAGCGGCCACGACAACGGGAGGCGACCCGAGCTACGCTATAGCAATACTCGCCTCACCGGCAAGCGCCGTGGTGACGGGCGAGTCGACTTCGTCGCCAACGCCGGCTACGCGCCACGCGAGTCCAAGAGCTTCCGCCGCGATGGAGGCCAACGCCGTGACAACGGAAACTACAAGGCGAGGCTGAAATTCGACCCCGCGGCTCTCCTCAACCAGCCTTGTGTGTTCCACAGCAGGGAGGGGAAGCCCGCCACGCACACGACCTCCGATTGCGACTCCCTGAAGGAGATCGAGACGGCATGGCGTGCACGGGAGGACCCCAAAAACCACCCGCTAAACGGTGGGGCATTCGGAAACTACGTGGGATCGCTCCACACCTTCACCGGGTTCAGCACCAAGCGTGAGAAAAAGGTCATCGCCCGCGTCGACGCCGTCAACGCGGTATCCCAAGTCGACGTCCCTCGCTTCCTCAACTGGTCTATGCAGCGGATCACCTAGAGCCGCGAAGACCACTCGCCACGGATCGAATATCCGGGGAGAGTCGCCTTGGTGGTCAAGCCCAAGGTGGGCGACTACTGGCTTCCCAAGACGCTGATAGACGGCGGGAGCTCCATCAACATCCTCTACCTAGACACGTTCAGGCGACTGTGGCTCCCGCAGTTGATGATCGGGACAACCTACACCACCTTCCACGGCATCTTCCCCGGTCGGAAGGCATACCTGATCAGAAAGGTGACGCTGCCAGTCACCTTCGGCACACCAGTGAACTTCCGCACTGAGCGGATCGTCTTCGAGCTAGTGCCCTTCAACAGCCCTACCATTGCGTCTTGGGGCGGCAAGCGTTCGCCAAGTTCATGGCAGCGCCACATTGCGCGTACAACACGATGAAACTCCCAGGGCCGTGCGGTATCATCACCTTCCACGGCGACCCCGACATGGCCGCAGAGTGCGAGGCCAAAGGCGCCAAGCTCTCCGACGCCGTCATCGCCGTAGAATCCAACCATGCAGATGAGCTCACCAAGTACACGAGCGGGGTCAACAACGACGACCCCATAATACTCAAGAAGCCCAACTCGGAGAACGGCGGCTCGACCGCGTTCGAGGCAACCACGCACACGCGCTTGGTCGAGCTTGTCCAAGGCGACTCCAGCCAGACTGTGATGATCGGGACAGGCATGATCCTAGCATAGGAAGATGCGCTCATCGAGTTCCCACGTGAGAATCGGGACATCTTCGCATGGAAGCCATCCGACATGCTTGGTGTCCCGAGGGAA
This sequence comes from Avena sativa, assembly GCA_916181665.1. Classification (NCBI taxonomy): domain Eukaryota; kingdom Viridiplantae; phylum Streptophyta; class Magnoliopsida; order Poales; family Poaceae; genus Avena; species Avena sativa. The sequence goes on from OV702283.1 coordinate 313,256,479, forward strand.
CTCACTGAGCACAAAATCAACACCGACCCCAAAGCGTGACACATCAAGCAGTCATTGCGGCCTTCAATGAAGAGCGCCGGTGAGCAATCACCGAGGAGGTGTAGCGCCTACTCACTGCAGGCTTCATACGTCCTATCAAATACTCCAAGTGGCTGGCAAACCCAGTCCTGGTCGATAAGAAGAACGGGACCTGGAGAATGTGGATCGATTACACAAACCTCAATAGCGCCTGCCGAAAGGAGCAGTTTGTCCTCCCGCGGATCGATCAAATCATCAACTCTACCGCGGGCTCGGAGTCTCTGTGTTTCCTTGACGCCTACTTTGGCTACAACCAGATCAAAATGGCAGTCGAGGACGAGGAGAAGACGGCGTTCATCATGCCATTCAGAGCATGCTGCTACACCGTCATGACATTCAGCCTCAAGAACGCTGGAGCGACCTACCAGAGGTGCATGCCGGAGTGCCTTGCGAGCCAAATTGGCCGCAACATCCACGTCTACATCAATGACGTGGTGGTGAAGTCTACTCGCCGACCTGGCTAAAACCTTCGCAAATCTTTGCAGGTACAAGATCAAACTAAACCCAGGAAAGTGCACCTTCGGTGTACCTATTGGATAGCTGCTGGGGTACGTAGTCTCCAAATGATGCATCGAGGCGAACCCCACCAAGATCAACACGATCGCCTGGCAAACCCGAGTGCCTGCGCGACATCCATAAGTTGGCAGGGCGAGTCGCGCCTCTTAGTCGCTTCATCCCTCCACTAGGAGAGAAGGCAATGCCCCTCTACCTCCTGATGCGCAAAAACCCCACGTTCCAGTGGGACAAGGAGCAGACGACGCACTCCACGCGCTCAAGGAAGTGCTACTCACGGCCCCGCTACTCGCCGCCCCCGTCGACAAAGAGCCCATGCTCGTCTATGTCGCGGCTTCCGAGCGAGTCGTCAGTGCTGTCATGGTCGTCGAGCGACCAAAAGAGGGCAAGGAGCGCCCTGTGCAGCGACCTGTCTACACATCAGCGAAGTCCTAACCGAGTCGCGCCAGCGCTACCCGCAGTACCGGAAGCTGGTATATGCGGTCTTCCGAGCCCAGCGGCGACTACCGCAATACTTCCAGGAGCACCCAATCACAGTCGTCTCCTCAGCGCCGTTGCAGGACATCATCCGCAACCGCGAGGAGAATAGGCGAGTCCCCAAGTGGGCCGTCGAGATCGGTGTGCACAACATCAGGTACGAGCCCCGCAAGGGAATCAAGTCGCAGGCCCTGGCGGACTTCCTCGTCGATTGAGAGGAAGCGCAGCAGCCGGAGAAGCTGCCATACCTCCACTACTGGTCTCTACACTTCGACGGGTCCAAGAACAGGATGGCACAGGGGCAGGGATCGTCCTCACGTCTCCCAAGGGCAACAAGCTGCGCTACGTCATGTACCTCGACTTCACCCCCTGCACCAACAACATGGCCGAGTACAAGGCCCTCCTTCACGGCATGTGAGCGGCCAAGGAGATGAACATTAATCGTGTGCACTGCTATGGCGACTCCAACCTGGTCGCCGCACAAGTCGCCGGTACCTGCGACGTCGTATCCCCCACCATGGCGGCATACCGGCAAGCAGTGGACTAGATAGGGGCCACTTCGCCGGCTTCTTCGTCGAGTGGATCGACCGACGCAAGAACGAGGAGGCCTATGCCCTCTCTCCCATTGGGTCGGCTCGCCTCACGCCACCCGATGGCGTCTTCCTCGACACCATCACCAAGCCGTCCGTCTCTCCCCTGAGGGAGATCGACATCGGGATACCACTGCAACCAGAACCAGCCCTGGTCGCAATGGTCGCGGAGCCAAGCGACTGGACCACGCCAAACGTTGCCTACCTGGAGGAACGGACCCTACCCGCAGACGAGACGGAGGCCCGGATGATAGTACGCCGCTGCAAGTCCTTCATCATCATCAACGGCGAGCTCCACAAGCGCAGCATGACTGGCGTGTTCCAACGTTGCGTACAACCTGCCGAAGGTCGCAAAATCCTCCAAGACAACTGTAACAGCCCAAGTTTGTCACATATGTAATTAGTACCTAAGCATTGCATGCATCTGTTTAAATCAATAAAATGTATGCATAAGTTCAAGTGTGTGGTTTAAGAAATGCAAATTCAAAACCCTAAAACCCTATGTTCCCTCCCTCTTTGAAATTTATTCAAACTAGTTTTGAATTTTGAAATGACAAAAATATTTGGAGCCCAACTTGGTTAAAAGGGCCCCACAAATGTTATATATTTCACAAAACCTCTCTGGTAATTTTGAATGATTCAAAACAGATTTGGAATTCAAAACTTAAAACAGAAATCAAAATCAGAAAAAGAAAAGGGTTTCTAAAGAAAAAAATAGAGTTAGAGCCTTATCAGGCCGCAACCCAGGAACCTTCTCCCCTCTCTCCCTCTCCCGCGGCCCAGCACCCGGACCACGCCAGCCCGCTAGCAGCCCGGTACCGCTTCGCCCGCTCCCCTGTTGTCTTCCCCGCTGACGGCAGGCAGCTCGCTGTCGCCGCCGCGGCCGCCCGATGCCGCCTCGTCGTTGTGATGCGCGCCACCGACACTCGCAAGGATAAGACCCACCGGCGCTGTGCTCCGTTTTCCCTGGACCTCACTTTCCCCTCTCTCTCTCTCCCTCTATTCACAGCGACATCCCGAACCCTAGCCGCCATCTAGCCGCCGTTCCCGGCCTCCCCGAGCCCATCCGACACTGCCACGAGCTTCGCCTCGCTCTGCTTCGTCCTCGTGCAGAAGGAATCGACAAGGGGCGCCGGGATTCGTCGCCATCGACCACTTCCTCTCCGACTCCATCGTGCTCAGTCACATGCCTCGCTGCCGTTCCGGTCACCGCCTCGCCTCCGCTCCGGTCACCGCCTCGCCTCGCCGTCGACACCAAACGCCTTGGGGTGAGCTCCTGGTGCTCAAGGCACCCTCCTTTCCCCCTCTATCCCTCTGTGTCGCACGCCGTAGTTCGCCCTCTTCCGCCGTCTGGCCCGTTGGCCGGCGAGACAATGTGGCCCCTGCGTGGCGCTCGCGTGGCTTGCTTGCGTGGACCAACCCCACCCGTCAGCCTCTCTGGCTAGAACCACCCCTGTGAAAAATGTCTCTGAATCCACCTGGCCAACGTGGTTGCTGAGGTGGCCAGACGCCCACCTGTCTGTGACTGTGGCTAGCCCACCCTGCGGTGTAAAAAGTTTTCAGTTTCTTTTATTTCCAGAAAAATGTAATAAAAGGGTTTAATAATTTCAGAAAATGTTTTGAATATTGTGAATTCAATAACTTTTAATCTATAATTCAGAAAAATACAAATAATATATCAAAATGTTTAGAAAAATTAGAACTATCTAACTAACCTATAATCATGCATTGTTCAACAACTTTAATGACAAATTTAATTATAACAACATAGTAACCCCTCTCACATGTTTCCGGAGTTTTCCGAGTTAGGGTTTTCAACCCTCGGAACCCCATTTAAGTTGTCAAGCATGCCATAGGGTTTCATTTCAACGCAAGTTAACTTGTCATATCATCCATATTGATTGAGCATTGCACATGCCATGTATTGAATGTTGCTTCTCCCTTTTCGGTATTTGGTTCTTCGCGATAGGATTCGAACCCGAAGTTGAAGTCAACAACACCGAAGATCCGTACCTGTCTATTGACGGACAAGGCAAGTGTAGCCTCTTATTCTAAACCTACTTTTATAAATTATATTACTTTCGCGCTATGATGCACACGATTCCAAATGTGGTCTTTTGTCAGCAGTTAGTGTTACCTATCTTCTGCATAAGTTTCACTATTGTAGCCTTATACTCCTGATCCACTGCTCCTAGCATACCTAGGTCTGGCATCTGAGCGTTGCTAGAGCTTCTAAGACCGACATCTTAGCCAAGCATAGAAACAACGTCTGATCTATTCAATGGCGGATCAGAGGTGCCAAACAAGGTAGTGAGGTAGGATATGGTGACATCATCGAAGGAGTTAACTAAACATGATAAGGCTTGTATGGGAGGCCACGTTGGGTGTGGTTTTTGTAGTCCCATGCTTGCTACCACTAGGAACTGGGTTCTTACCTTTGGAACCAAGACGAGCGTACAACCACACGGGGCCTGGACAACCCCTCGACTAACTAACTTGCCTAGTAGATTCCACGAGTCACATAGTTCAGGCTTTCCATTTGGCATACGCATTGAAAATGTTTTCAAAAGAGGAGGTGATGGAGGTGGATCATAACAGGTAGGGAAGCGTGGACCGGGTTGCTTGGGGTAGATAGCGCCCCTGATAAACCAACCTCGCCTCACATATTTAATTACCGGCTTCGGTATTTGACCCGTTACGGCGGAATCATACTTATAGCGTGACTCATGGTCTCAGCGAAAGCAAGGTAAAGGTCGTGGTCAACCACCCTCTGCCGGCCTTCCAAGGAAGAGGGCTAATAATTTGGCATTAAGAGTCGGTTGGTGCGTGTGGGTAAAGTTGTACACCCCTGCAGGGTTAAATCTTTTCGAAAAGCCGTGTTCACGGTTATGAACGACTTGGTGACCGGACTTAAGATCATAGATAATATTAACCACTATAAAACTTGCTGATCCACGTGTGCTTAAGGATGCTTCCTCCGGGTCGAGGGGGTGATCCTAGATAGGAGGTTCTGATGAAGCTGGTGGTTACCGAGATGTGATGAACAAGATGAAGAAGTCGCTATCTTATCCCTTTTAAAAGATTCTGAGTAGACGATCCTCTTCTCTCTCTTGTTTACAAACAAAGATTGCTTTCCTCAAAAGAAAATCCAGAGAAAGCCTTTCTAGCCAGAGCATGTAGATACTAGGTTATCTAAGTCTTGCGGAGTACATTCTCGTACTCAGCCTTGCGCCATTGTTGTTTTTTCTACAGAGGATCTGGTTCCAACTGAAGGTGGCTTCTATGTTGACATCGACGAGTAGTTGGGGGTCCCAGGTAGCAGCCTGAGGACTATGGGATGGACGTCACTTTTGTTAATGGCCTCTTAGGCCTTTTGCTAAGTTGTTGTGTAGAACAACATAATTTGCTTTCGCTGTGTGATGTAATGTTGGGTCTATGACCTCTAGTTTGTAATAACTCTAATATCTCACTCAGCTAAGAGTTTGAACTTATGCTATTGAATCCCTATGTTCTGTAATGTTACCGAATCATACTATGATCTTCCGTGTTTGGAGTTGAACTTATCTTAGATCGTGATCTGAAGTTAGTTTAACCCTAACCCCGGGGGGGTGCTACAACAACCACGCCGGCGACTGCGGCCACCACGCTGGCGCTCGGTCCCTAGTTGCCAAGGCCATGGGACATGGCTTCTGCTGGCTCACCACACACACCGACACGGTCGACATCGTCCAATGCTGCGTCGGGTGCCAGAAGTACGCCAATCAGACCCACGTGCCAAGCTCGGGGCTCAAGACCATCCCCATCACCTGGCCATTTGCCGTGTGGGGCATGGACATGGTGGGCCCCTTCAAGAAGGCCCCCTCCAGCTACACCCACCTCCTAGTCACAGTCGACAAATTCACTAAGTGGGTGGAGGCCAAGCCAGTTCGCAAGTGCGACGGGAAGACCGCCACCAAGTTCCTACGCGAGATCATCTATCGCTACGGGTTCCCGCAAGCATCATCACGGAAAATGGCACCAACTTCGCCAAGGGGCCATGGCCGAATTCTGCGAGGAGCACATCATACGACTCGACCTCGCCTCAGTCGCCCACCTCAAGTCCAACGGCCAGGCAGAACGCGCTAACCAGAGCATCCTCCACGGCCTGAAGCCACGACTACAAGTTCCCCTTGAGAGAACACTGGGGTGCTGGGTCAAAGAGCTCCCCTTCGTCATCTAGGGCATTCGCACCTCCATCAACGGGTTGACTGGGTTCACCCTCTTCTTCATGGTGTATGGTGCTGAGGCCGTCATGCCGACCGACCTCGAGCACGACTCACCTCGGATCGTCAACTACGCGGTGGTCGACAACGAGATCGAACGCCAGGATGGAGTGGACCAGCTCGACAAATCACGCGACCTAGCTCGCTCCCGCACTGCCATCTACCAGCAAGGACTCCGCCGTTACCATAGCCACCGAGTCTGAACTCGCACTTTCCAGGAAGGCGACCTGGTCCTACAGCTGATCCAGGACAAGAAGGGAATGTACAAGCTCTCTCCCCCGTGGGAGGGACCATTCGCCATAGGGCGAGTCCTGGGCAACACGCCTACTACCTCATCGACATCCGAGGAGACGGACAACTCGACGTCAAGCAGCCGTGGAATGTAAACCTCCTAAGGAAGTTTTACACCTAGAACTCCAGACATGTACTCCCTCCCCGCTATGAAATAAAAAAGACCGGTTCGCACAAATTGTGTCCACTCTCCATACCTTGTGCCTCCGGATGGCACCCGCCGGGTTCGGGTCCGGGTTTGGCCCCCCATACCCTCACCCGACCCTCCGCCCCGCCCCCGCGACCGGCGACCCGCCCCCGAACCCGTCAACGGGTCAGAATCTCGACTAGACCCGGCCCCCGCCGGGTACCCGTCTTGCTCCATGCCTTTTGTGTCTGCTGGGCGTTGGCCATCGACAGAGAGAGAGGCAGCACCAGATGGGAGGCAGCGGCGGCGCCAGATGGGAATAGGAGGCGGCGGCGCCAGATTGGCGAGCAACCGTGCTTAGCGGCGACGCCAGATAGGTAGGCGGCGACGAGCGGCCCATGCTTGGAAGGACTAGATCGATGAGAGATGGGGCAGCATGACACGGCGGCGCGTGGCGATGACTGGCTGCAGTAGACGGGGTGCAAGGGTAGGAGGAACAGAGAGCGACCGGGAGGAATAGGGCGTCGAGGGTTGGTGGCGATTGGGGAACTGGTGATGGGTTGGGGATTGGTTCATGTGTGGTGCGATGCGTGCGGCGTGCGTATGTGTGGGGTATGTTGTGCATGTCCATGTGCTGTGCGTGCCTAGTGTGCCGTGTGCGTATTAGTCTAGGAAATATAGATTAGTGTAATTAGTCTAGGAAATATAGGTTAGTGTGATTTGTCGGGTCTGCGGGTATATGGGTACGGGTTTGGCACCCCCATACCCGCCTCCGTTAGACCCGATGGGTCTAGTTTTTTCCTGCTAAGAAGCCCCACGAGTTTTTTCTTTACCAAACCCTACCCATGTAACGCAGGAACCCGTCGGGTTATCGGGTTTCGGGTTCCCATTGCCATCCGTACTTGTGCCACTCGCACTCGTAAGAACAGCATTACGCTAACCGCGGGGGTCAACCCTTGGTCACGCGACCGGCATGACTAAGTAGTGCGATATGAGGGTATCGATAATTTCAGGCCTTGTATCGTCCATGAAAACGCCAACCCAGAGCCCCATCGGAGTCGCCTCGCTCGACTGGCTTTTCGAGCCAAGAAGACCGCATTCGCTTCCCACAGCGACTCAGTCCTCCACATCCTTGGCGCAGCGACTCGAACGGTCAAGTACCACGCTCGGGGACTGACGCTAGCCCACACCCAAGTGGCTAGGGAAAACACCAAGTATGAGAGCGCGTCCTGGACTTGCCATGCGACTGATTCTCCGAGTCAGGTGGAGAGACGTGCCAAACACAACGCGCTTCGTCCTCACCTACCTTGGGCATGCGACTAGAACGTCTAAGTACCACGCTCGGGGACTCGTCCAGACGACTCTGTTCGCGTCTGGGAAAACAGCTAAGTATAGAGCACCCCTTGGGGTCGCCATGCGACTGGCTTTCCAAGCCACGGCGAGTCGACCTAAATTAACTAACAATACAACAACAAACATACACAATGAAACAAGGTAAACCCCACAAAAGGGCAGACGCGCTCGGGGACTCGCACAACCAAACAATCCAAAATCAAAACATTAACAAAAGCATCCATGCATTCCTTATGGCCCAAAAACTTGTTCACTTACAAGGGCAGGCACATAGTTTTTACAACTAATGCCAATCGGCAAACTGATTTACTCCGCAGGCTTTAATGACGACGTTCCACCACCTCCACGGACACGGATGAAGGGCACCCACGGGTTCAACGGATATGTCGTCAAGGTGCCCGCCATCACCGACCGGAACGGCTGCTCCCCCTTGAAGTCACGGTTCACCAGCTCGGGGTTGTTCGGGGCGACGATCGTCTCCTGATACAGCAAGAATTCGCCAATCGCCAGCACCTGATTGGAGTAGACCACGGCCCGGTCGGTCAGCTTCAGCACGTCGGAGATCGCAACCGCGCCCGTCGACGAAGGATATCCGCTGGTGACATCGTCAAGGTCGAAATCGTTGGGGAAGTGTGCGAGCCCAAGGTTCGGCGCAGTCGCTGCCCCATGGCGTAACGCCGACTGCGACATGAACTCCACAACCACCGGAGCCTTATCCAGATAGCGCCAGACCTCAGTTAGCTCGCTGGGGATCACCTCTGTCAGCGACATCTCCTGAAGATACGCGCGAATGCAAGTTGTCGACAGAGCCGCAGAGTCCACTAACTTGGTGACACACTGCCGCGCCTCGTACGACTGCACCTCGGACTCGTCGTCAAGGATCTTCCCAGAGAAGCACAAGATTACAATCAGAAAGGCAAAAAAAAACATAAAGGCAATCCACGCGCTCGGGGACTCGCCAGTCACACGAAGGTCAAAGGAGCTCACCAATCAAGGGACGGCAGATCCCCGTCATGAAATCCTGCAGACCCGAGTAGTTAGTCAGCAGCCCGGAAACGAGTGCATTTGACACCTTCCGCTCCTCGGCAGTAGCAGCAACGGCCGCCTTAGCTCTTTCATCTGCCGATCTCGCCTCCTCCTTCGCGGCTTTGCGCTCTCACTCCAGTTCAGCGACCCGCTTCTCCACGGCGCTGAAGGACGACTGGGCAGCCGTCAGGTTGTTCGCAGGGACCAAACCCTCATGAGCCTTGTCCACCGCGGCCGCATGACTCTCTGCATCATCACAACTATAAGCACGACATAAAAGGACATCACTGACCAAGGGCACCTCAAGCTCTTACCAGCAGTCGCCCGAAGCTGCTCGTTCACTTCCCGGATGGAGTGACATTCCTCTTCTAGATGCTCCTTGGTGGCCAACCGCTCCGCCGACTCACGCTGAAGGCCCTGCAAAACCATGGCAAACATCAGCGAAAACTCAAGAAGAACTTCCTAAGTGCCTAGTCGCTAAAATTCAGCGACTAGCCACTCAGGGACTGGACAAAGAAAAAATAAGGATCTACCCGCTGAAATTCAGCGACTAGATCCTCGGAGACTGGACATACCTGAATGGCCGCACCTAGCATACTGTGGAGTTCAACCGCGTCCACCAACGGGAGCACAAGAGGTGTGCGCCCGCAATGTTGCTCGACCTCTGCCGATTGCACTGAAGCACTCGCCGCGGAGCTCGCCACCAAGCGAGGGAAGGTCGCCACTGCCGCCCCCGCAGCACTCGCCGTCGGGCCCGTTGCCCCAACCGGCACCGCAGGCTCTATCCACTATGACTCCGCATCCACTACAGCCTTCGTGGCCGCGCCCCCTCTAGTCGGATCATTGCTTGGGGCAACAACTGGTTCGTCCGAGATCATGACAACCTCGTCGGCCTTCGCCTTATTCACGCCCTCAGCAGGCGCTTCGACTTCATCGCTCTTACTCTTCTTCGAGGGATCAACTTGTGCCCCCCGTGGTACCCAATGGGACCTTAGACACCGAGGGGTGACCTATTTTCTTCACACCAGTCCTGTAATACGACGTCGTTAGCGAGTTCACCAGATAAATACAAAACAGTCGCTCGAAGAAATACACCAGAGATACTTACTTGGCGACTGGGATGAAGCGAAGGCTGGTGCGAATATGCGCCGGCTTCTCCAACTCTGGCCCCAGCTTCCGGCTGAGGCCCGTCTCAAGCACGCTCTGAGCCCAATACATAGAGGGCTTCTTCGAGGATGAGGCCGCGGCAGGAGGATCCGCGGCGATCGACGTAGGCGCTCCCCTCGGTGGCGAGGCCCCCGCGGATGGAGCGGCCCCGAGCTCGGTGACTGCGGCGAAGGGTGGTGGAAGAGAAGCCAATGGCACTTCATCTTCTACCACGACCGCATCAGCTGCCGCAGTCGCCCGTGCGGCACGCTGGCCCCAGCCTCGTCGGCCATGCTGGTAGCTTCGGAGCTACTCGCGGACCGAGGCGGCGACACCGCTTTGGCCGGCCCCTTCTTCTTCTGCGACGACTTCCTTTTTGAAGGAGTGGCCACGCGCCGCAAAGTGTGTTCGGGGACCTCGTCTTCACCCCCGTCGTTAGCCTCAAGGCTCTTGCTGGCCTCAAGTTCATGCTGTCGTTGCCCGTGGGTCTTCCGAGCCGTGGGCGCGACGACCTCCACGGCCTCGTCATCGTCATCGTCGCCTCCAACATTGTCCTTGTCAGAGGAAGACTCGCTCTCGTCCTCAATGGACTCGTTCGAGCTCTCATCATCAATAGGCGGAAGCCAACCATCCACCACTTGGAACAACTACACAGACAAACACAATTAGCAAAACCACGACTACATATATGCGACTGCGAAATGGACAAGGAAGTGATAACTTACTGGTGGAGCCTTGCGCTTTGCGATCTATGGGGGAATCCCGGCCTTCGCGTCAAGATATTCTGCGTCGATGATTTTCTTCGGGATGGAGGCGTAGTCGTCGAGTTTCCACTCGGCGGTGCAGGACTTGGTCGCGTCGTCCTTGCCCGTGTACTCGTACATCCAATGGGCGCGGTTGGCCAAAGGCACCAACCGCCGCCCGAGCCAGCAGTTGTATATGTTGATGGTCTGGAGGCCGTCTTACTTTAACTGACGAATCTTCTTCAACATTTCGTCGACCACCATCCGCTGATCGAGCGGAAGCTTGGCGACCTGAAGCCAACGCGGCTCTGGCTGGTCGGCAGAGTACATCGGCAGTGCCACTTCATCGGCCGGGGTCGATTCGTTGATGTAGAACTAGTGCTTCTTCCACTCGTTCACCGCCTTCTTCAGTAGCATGAGGTCGAGGAAGCAAGCCTTGGACTTCAGTTGGAAGGTGAGGCCACACGCTGCCAGCATCGGGCTGCCTGCCCCTTCACGTCCGACCCACCCGTGGAATAGCTCTTGCCACAGGGGGAAGTACGGGCGGCAGCCCAGATAACACTCGCAAAACGCCACAAAAATGGAGAGTTGCTCGATGCTGTGCGGCCCTAGATCCGACGGCTGGATGCCGTAGTAAGAGCAGAAGCGGCGAAAGAAGAGCGAGGTGGGGAAGCCGATCCCCCTCTCTAGGTGACTAGTGAAGCAGATGAATTCCCCGGCACGCGGATCCGGCACCACCTCTCCTACCGCGGGGATTCGCCATCTACCGGCGCGAAAAATTCCCGCATCTTCAAAGGATTTCAACAGCACTTTCGTGCACTTGGATCTCCCCCACGGATCTGTTGGCGGGGCCATCAATCGGAGGATCTAGGGTTGCAAGATCGCTCTGGATTGCTCTGGTCGCTACGAAGGAATGGAAGACTGGGAGGTGCACAAGGTCGGAGGAAGTATGGGGAATGATCGTTCCACGCCTGTCACTCTCCTTATATAGCAGTCGCTACCCGCCATTTTGGGGAGCTGTTACCGCGCGGTGATTACGGCGATATTACCGTTGGATTACCCAACGGCTAGTTTGACCAAGAATTGACGGTCCAACTTCGTCTACTCGACTCGCCGGCTACAGCGACCCGACTACTCGCTGACCCAATCGCCTTAGCTGCAATTCGACTACTCGCCGATCCAATCGCCTTAGCTGCGATTCGACTACTCGCCGACCCATTCACCATGCTGCGATTCGACTGATCTCCTTTATTGCGACTAAGATGACATGCTCCCTCTTTCATTGAAGGAGTCCATCGCCGATTCGACTGGGCATCCAAATTGGACCCGAATACTCCAACTGCCAAAGAACACCTGCGACGAATCAACGATGGCCTTGGGGACTATTGATGGGGATATGCCGAGTGGGTATACCCAGCAGGACGATTCCCATTGGCCCATGCTACCAGCGAGTGGGCCTGCAAGACGGCGAATGGATCAAGACCCAACAAGGAGCCAGGCGACTCGAAGCTGAAGGCCCAAAAGCGTAGCTAGGCCCAGTCGGATTAGGTCAAACACCCTCCGAGTCCTTGTCCAACTCAGTTGTAGATTTGTAAACCCTAGCGAGGTGACTCTATATAAACCTCCCTAGGGTATGCATAGAGGACATGTTCCATCATACACCCCTGTGACTCGCCGCCTAGTCGTCGAGCTCACCCTTGTACTCTCTCATTAATACAATCTAGCAGGAGTAGGTCTTTACCCTCCGGGGGCTGAACCTGGGTAAAACACCGTGTCTCCGCCCTCATCTCGCACCGTAGATGGCTGGCCACCCTTGCCCCTCGTTCTACTACTCGCTGCCGATTGCAGCATCTGCCGTGGCCGTTCCCACGACAAACTAAGGGCTTGGCAATTTCCTTTGCTTGGGTGATTGCGGTGCTGATGAAGTTGTCGGTAAGAACCATGCATTCCTTTGGCGGAGGAGGATTATTGGTCAAACCAATAGGAGCTGCATTTATGGCCAAATGATTGAGTACATGGGTTCAACACAACATAATTTCAGAGCACCTGGTTTACAGAAGTACAAGACGGAGATTGCTTACCAAAGATGCTATCGACGGCTTGGAAAAGGGTACATTGCTCTGACATAAGTTGAAGCGCCTGCAGGACAATCACATGCTAGATCTCAATCAGATGATCTTGCTCGCTAGTGAGTTCACGGCTGTCGATGATGATGCTCACGGCTCCTTGCCGGAAATTGCCATCCCAACCCAAGCCAAGAGGTATAACAACACCAAGCGGAAGAGTCTGCCAGAAGAAAAGCCAGCCTCCGACATGGTCACGATGATGTCTGCTGGAAGGGGTGATGGCGGACAGCGTGGCCGATGATGGGGGGCTGGTCGTGGACAACAGTGAGGCAGTGAAACTACCCCGGAAGTGCCCCGCGTTCCCCAAACGTACGAGAAGTACCGTTATATGCCATGCCTTGTACAGCTCGACACCAATGGCAAAGACACCCACACCAATCGCCATTGCAAGTTTGTCAACGACCTCAAGGAAGACACGGAGTCCGGCTACAAACGAAGCCAGAAGAATCGACCACGAGGCAAGGGAAAAGGGAAGAAGAAGGAAGAGGAGTCCAATGATTCAAGTGACATAGACGAGGACGTTGACCCCAAGCACGCCTTCAAGGGAGATGGCAAAGGCAAGAACCCCTTCGAGAAGAAGGCCCCCATCTACCACACTTTCCTTGGCATACCAATTGTCCGGGCACAGAAAATCTTGCTGAGGACACTGATGGCCACCCTACCCCCAGTTCCCCAATACCAGCGCTCGTCGGAAGTTCCAATAACTTGGGACAGGAAGGATCACCCAGACCTCGTTCCAACGGAGAACCAATATGCCATGGTCATCAACCCTTTGATTGATGGCAACGAGTTCACTAAATGCATGGTGGATAGTGGAAGCAGCATCAATATCTTGTACCTGGATACACTGCACAAGATGAACTTGACGGAGACCAACCTAAGGTGGACCAGCACCGTGTTCCACGACGTAGTTCCTGGCCGGGAGGCTCGGTCCCTTGGGTGCATCACCCTTCTGGTCGCTTTTGGTGATGTTAACAATTACCGCCAAGAACGCATGACCTTTGAAGTGTTCCACTTCAAGAGCGTGTACCACATCATATTTAGACGCGAAATCTTCCACGCCTTCATGGCCAAGCCATGCTTCGTCTACAACAAGCACAAGATACCCGGACCAAATGGTGTCATCACCGTATTTGGAAGCTTTACAATGGCAATGGACTGGGAGATTGGAGAAGCAGCCTTTGCAGAAGTTGTCCTCTACAGCGAAGAATTCAAGGAGATCGAGAGCAAGGTCGACGTCTCGGAGATGCCGGCATCAAAGAAGCAGATTTCTAACTCCGATCCCGCCTTCACGGCCGCCATCGATACCAAGTCGGTGGAACTTGTGGTAGGCGATGCCTCCAAGGTCACCGCCATTGGGACGAACCTGGACCCTAAATAGGAAAGCGCGCTCGTCGAGTTCCTCCGTGAGAATAGGGACATCTTTTCTTGGCAACCTGCCAACATGAAAGGTGTACCTAGGGAACTTGCTGATCATAGCTTGAATATTGATCCAAAATGCAAACCGGTGAAACAACCTCTATGACGCTTCGGAGACGAGAAGAGACGCGCCATAGGCAAAGAGATAGCTAGGTTACTTAAGGCTAGTGTTATCCGAGAAGTCCTTCACACCGATGGGTGGACAATCCTGTACTCGTCCCCAAAAAGGGAACCAAAGAATTAAGAATGTGCATTGGTTACACCGGCTTGAACAAAGAGTGTCTGAAGGATCCGTTTGCTTTGCCTCGCATTGACCAAGTCATTGAATCGACGGCTGGCTCGGAACTTCTGTGTTTTCTAGATGCATACTTAGGATACCACCAGATAAAGATGAGAAAGTCAGACCAATTGGCCACTTCGTTCACCACACCTTACCACACGTTTTGCTACGTCACGATGCCCTTTGGGTTGAAAAACGCAGGTGCTACGTACCAGCAGACTATGCAGTGTTGCCTACGCAACCAAATTGGTCAGAACATTCACGCATATGTGGAAGATATCGCGGTGACATCTAAAAAATCAAATGACTTAATCTTCGACTTAAAGGAAACCTTTGATAATCTCCGAAAATACAATATGATGCTTAACCCAAAGAAGTGCATCTTCGGGGTTCCAGCCGGCAAATTGTTGGGCTTCATCGTTTCCCAGCATGGAATCGAGGTAAACCCGGATAAGATCAAGGCCATCCTAAACATAAACCGCCCGACATGCCTGAAGGACATCCAACGGCTCACAGGTTGTGTTGCAGCGGTAAGCGGGTTCATCAGCCGACTTGGAGAGAAGGCTCTGCTACTGTACAAGTTGCTGAAGAAGGCAGACAAGTTTGTATGGACGGACGAGGAAGATGCCGCGCTTAAAGATCTAAAGGGGATACTCTCCTCAGCGCATGTACTCGCAGCTCCCGAGCCTATGGAGCCTATGTTGATTTACATGGCGGCCACCAACCGGGTAATCAGCATCATCGTCATGGTGGAGCGGAAAGAACCAACACATGAGTATGGAGTGCAAAGACCAGTTTACTATGTAATCAAGGTCTTGATGGAGTCCAAGAAAATTTACCGCACTACCGGAAGCTATATTATGGAGTGTTCCTTGCTTCTCGGAAGGCAAGGCACTACTTCCAGGAGCACCCTATAACAGTTGTGAGCAAGACTCCATTGTTCGACATCATCAATAATAGTGACGCTACAGGAAGGGTCGTGAAGTGGGGCATTGAACTTGCCACCTTCAAGATCACCTACAAGAGATGCGACACTGTCAAATCACAGGTCTTGGTGGATTTTATTGCAGATTGGATAGAGATGACGGATGCTACCCCTGTACTAGAGCCAGAATATTGGTTGATGCACTTTGACGGATCAAAGCTACTTAACGGCTCGGGGGCTGGTGTACTGCTATAGTTACCAATAGGGGAAAAACTGCACTACGTTCTGCAGATCCACTTTGAGGCTACAAATAACATGGCGGAATATGAAGCACTCATTCACGAACTTCGCGTAGCCAAGGATATTGGCATCAAGCGCATAATTTGTTGTGGAGATTCTGACTTGGTTGCCCAGCAGGTGGCTGGCACCTCTAACGCGTGGAACCCTATGATGGTGGCATATCGAGACGAAGTAGACGAGATAGCCAAGTGCTTCGAGGGCTACGAAGTCAAGTATGTCAAAAGGGAGGAAAATGAGGCGGCTGATCTACTGTCAAATCTTGGATCAGGGCGCAAACCAATTCCGACTGGCGTGTTACTGGAGCATCTACAGACACCATCCGTGAAGGGAGCGCACCCCGAGAACCCAGATAGAGTTGACTCTTTTGTTCATATAGTAACAAAGGTCCCTCTGGCTTGGACAAAACCGTTCATGGAATATCTCGTACACGGAACTTTGCCCATCTACAAAGTCGAAAGTCGGCAAATAGTACGTCGAGCAAAGGGCTATACCATAATCAATGGACATCTCTATAAAAGAAGCACTACTGGTGTATACCTGAAGTGTGTCTCCTAGCAAGAAGGTATTGAAATCCTTCGTGAGATCCATCTCGGAGATTGCGGGCATCACGCCGCTCCTCAATCATTGGTCTCCAAAGCCTTCCGGCAAGGATTCTACTGGTTGACCGTGAAGGTGGACGCCGACAAGTTGGTTGAGACATGCATGGGATGCCAGTACTATGCCCGACAACCACATGTACCATCTCAAGAATTGTGAACAATCCCAATAACTTGGTCGTTTGCAGTTTGGGGGCTGGACAGGGTTGGTCCATTACAGATGGCACCTTGTGGGTTTATGCATCTGCTAGTAGTAGTTGATAAATTCACAAAATGTATAGAAGCTAAACCCATTAGAAAGCTTGATGGGGCAATTGCCCTTAGGTTTGCCCGGGATCTAGTGGTGAGATTTGGTGTCCCACATAGCATTATCACTGACAATTCTCGGAGAAGTGGAAGCTTATTGTTGGGAGAAGGGCATCTGACTTGATTTGGCTTCTGTGGCACATCCACAGTCCAATGGGCAAGTTGAGCGAGCCAGTGGATTAATTCTACAGGAAATCAAGCCACGTTTAGAGGCACTGCTACATAGAGCAGCTGGAGCCTGGGCAGAGGAATTACCATCTATTTTGTGGAGTTTTAAAAACTACTCCTAACAGAAGCCATCCTGCCTTTCGACATGCTTCATGATTCACCAAGAGTTGCCGCCTACGACGAGGATGACGCTAAAAAATCCAGACGCCTAGATGTGGACCTTCTCATGGAAGAGCGTGTATTGGCATGCCAAAGATACACCATCTACCAGCAGAAGCTACATAGCTACCATAGTCGCCACGTTCGGCATTGCTCGTTTAAAGAGGGGGATCTGGTGCTCCGACTTAAGCTGAATAAGTCACACAAATTATCCCCACCATGGGAAGGACCGTTCATCATAAGCAAGGCGCTACTCAATTAGTACTTAAGTAGCAAGAAACATATAGCTATTGTTTTCCGCCTTAAGGTTAACCCATTGTTTTCCGAATACATAAAAACAACCAAAGGAAACAAATATTACATAGTGTTTTCATTCCTCTGGTGTAGGAGACTTCGACGTAACGTCATCGGCCGCAGGAGAGCCATCTGGCCCATCAGTGAAGTCGGCAGTCTTGAGGGACTCGAAGGAGCTGGCTTGGTCGGCGTCAATTACCTCAAGGGGCACAAACGTGTTTGCATCCACCAACTGGGCGACCCTGGTGTCGTAGCCGGCGAGCGATGCCCAGATAGCTCCGCGATCGATCTTCTGGCCGTCATCGTCTATGTCGGGCAAGCCGGAGGTCACCTTGTCGATGTCGGCATCATCATAGTGGGCCTTGACCATGGCCAGCGCCATCCTTGCACCAGCCCGGGTACAGTAAGCTTTCCATCTTACGATACGCCTGGGGGTGTGGCGCAGGATCTCCGGTACTTCATGACGGAGTCCACTGCTTTGATATTAATGACTATGATGCGGATATGCCGAGTGGAGTATACCCAGCATGACAATTCCCATTGGCCCATGATGCCAGCGAGTGGGCCTGCAAGACGGCGACTGGATCAAGACCCAACAAGGAGCCAGGTGACTAGAAGCTGAAGGCCCAGAAGCGTAGCTAAGCCCAGTCGGATTAGGTTAAACACCCTCTGAGTCCTTATCCAACTCGGTTGTAGATTTGTAAACCCTAGCGAGGCGACTCTATATAAACCTCCCTAGGGTACGCATAGAGGAAACGTTCCATCATACACCCCCTGCGACTCGCCGCCTAGTCGTCGAGCTCGCCCTTGTACTCTCTCATCAATACAGTCTAGCAGGAGTAGGTCTTTACCCTCCGGGGGCCAAACCTGGGTAAAACTCTTTGTCTCCGCCCTCATCTCGCACCGCAGATGGCTGGCCGCCCTTGCCCCTCGTTCTACTACTCGTCGTCGATTGCAGCATCTGCCGTGGCCATTCCCACGACAGTGGCGCCCACCATGGGGCCTGGCCGGTCAGGCCTGTGTTCTGCGGCGAGATCCAATCTACCAATCAACAAGACGATCGCCACCGGCCGCATGATCGCCATCGGCAAGATCCTGCAGATCTTGCCGAGCAGCTACGTCCCAGCGGCATGCCCCATCACGCACAGCGTGATCATGCTGGTCGGCACGATCAGCCTCTTCATCGGCTTCACCGACGTCATCGTCTCGGAGGACACGGCTCGCATCCGCGAGTCGCCACCGCGCGATCGGCTCTCTGAGAGTCAGGTCCGCACAATCCACCGCGTCGCCTCCGAGTACGGCTCGGCCAACAGCAATGTGGCCGAGACCAGCATGGCCCCGGACGACGCGGCGCTCAATGACGATGCCGACTCGGCGACCCCAGCGTCATCCGCCGGATCCATCGTTGCCGCGTCACCCGCGGGGACTTCAAGGATCCTTCCATCCTTGGGATCTTCGACTCCGACTCCGGGTCGGAGAGCTCCGGCGACCTCCACGCCGGATCGGGTCGCTTCGTCGTGACCTACATGGCGAGCGGCACGAGCGCCCCGCAAGACCCCTTCTCTACGCCGATCCCGCCGATCGCGACGGCGACGGATGTCGAGGAACTCCACTTGCGACTTTAGGAGGCGGTCCGCAAGGAATATGTCGAGCGCGAAAATTTTTGCCTCGAGCAAGCAACAACGCAGGAACTCTCGCTCTACCACCAACACTGCATCAGGTCGCGCCTGAACCCCACCGTTCAGGGTCGCGCCCTGAACTTCAACGACGAGAACGACCCGGCCCGCATTGCCGACCGCGTAGCCTACGAGAACGCGCCACCAGGAGGAAGTGCCCGGCCACCACCAGGCACGACGGCGAACGGAGCCCCACCACCCCCGCCCGGTCGCATGCCCCTCGGACTAGCCAAGGATCATGATCTCCCCACAAGAGCGGGACGCGAACGGCCTCCCGTTGTTCTCCACTCCAATGGACAACGTCATCGCGAGTCGAGCCACGGTCGCTAGCCTCAATGTGACGGAGGAAGGCGCGCTGCAGATCCATTACGCCAAGGCCCTAGTCGCCAAGGCCGTCGAGTAGCAAACCGCAGGTGCCGATTCGCGGGGACGCGTGTACTCCCGTTCTTCAGGAACCAGGGCAGCCTCGAGCGGCTTCCCAACTACGAAAAATACTCTCAACTTCCCACCCCCGAGCCCCTGCAGCTCCAGCCACGACCCGCGAACGCGTCACTTTCGACCAACGACCTGCGACTGACGAACAACATGGTCGCTACCAACGGGCAGCCCATCGATGCACGGACTGATGACCCACAAGTGTAGGGGATCACAACAGTCTTCGCGGGTAGTATTAACCAATTTATTGATTCGACACAAGGGGAGCCAAAGAATACTTGCAAGCCTAAACAACTGAGTTGTCAGTTCAGCTGCACCTGGAAATAGTTCTTGCTCACAGAAGTTTATCAGTAGCAACAGTTTGGTAGTAGAAATAGCAAAGCAACAACAACAGTGAAACAGGAGCAATAGTAACAGTAACGGTAATAGTGGGATTCGAGTGCGGTAGGCATAGGGATGGATGGACGGGCATTGCATGAACGAGTCTAAACATGTAACTTCAAGATCTAGGGCATTGCAGATAAATAATAACAAGCATCCAAGTAATAAACAATCCTAGGCATGTGCTCCAAATATAGTCATACGTGCTCGCAATGAGAACTTGCACAACATCTTCTGTCCAGCCAGCCGTTGGCAGCGGGGCCTCTAGGGAACTATTGGCAATTAAGGTGCTCCTTCTAATAGAGAACTGGAGCAAAGCAGTAACACTCCGTGAACACATGTGATTCTCACACCACAACCATCCCCTCCAGTTGTCCCAATTATTGTCACTTTGGGGCCTTTGGATCCGGACAATGATATGTGTACACAACTTGCAGATAAGACCACAAACAATACTATCATAATGATTCAATAATAAGTTCAGTTATGAGATCATGGCACTCATGCCCTAGTGACAAGCATTAAGCACAACAAGTTGCAACAAAGTCAAATAGCACTAATAGAGATACTAGGCACTATGCCCTAACAATCTTATTTGATTACATGATAGAACTCATCCAATCCCTACCATCGCCAAGCCTACAACGGGGGATTACTCACTCATGGATGAGGGAAACATCGATGGTTGATGGAGATGCGTTGGTGATGACGATGGAGATGATCCTCTCCAAATTCCCCGTCCCGGCAGGGTGCCAGAACGGAGTTTCTGGATCCAAATCTTGGTTTCTGATGGCGGCAGCAGAGCGGAACTCTTTCTGGAAAACTATCAAACCCCCCTCGGTTTTTAGGTCGAGAGGCAACTTATAGGCGTAGAGGGAAGCCTAGGGCGTGCCTGGGGTGGCTGCACCCTGTAATACCTCGGAAACTACGCTCTAAGTAACAAGCCTGGAATGAACCCAAAATGCATGTCCTACCGAGGAGGCCGGGGCCACCCACGGGTAGGTCCCGTCTGAGCGGAACAGGGCACGGTACCGGCCAACACCCTATCCACTTTGCAAGAACATCGGGACAAGTACGAGTGGCGTAGTCGATAGGCATGCGAGAACATAACATACACAATTGTGTATGTTAGCGACATACAAGAGTACATCAGAGCCAGACCATCTAAAAGAAATAGAAATATGCAACGCCATACGACAAGATTCAAATTACTAGATAGTTCCAATAGTTTAGGATACATCCTTAAATAGCATACATCAGAGTATCAAGCGGAAGCGGAAGACAAGATCCGAGTACGGATAAGAAGCAAATCGGCGTAAGGCGCCCTAAAAGTAAGCACACCCCACCCACATGATCTCATGATCTCGAAACCCCGGAAACTCTACACCTGACGGTCGTTGCCTCCATCATCGGTCTCCTCAACCCAGTAGCCTTCCTGTGGGTAAACCTGTCCATCTGATCCAAATATTTATCGTGTGAGACCCTAGGGGTCTTAGCAAGTCTTTATGCATCTAAAGGGAACAACCTGGGGTGACGCAATTGCAGCAAAACTTAAAGCCTAGCAATTCTATAGAGACACGCTATAACATCCGCCTAACCAATGATAGACGGACGCTCTTTAAGTAAACAACAGTTAATTTCCCGTCAGATATATTTCAACATAAATAAACATCGCTCTTTCATCTGTTGGCAGTTTTATTAACCATTCCATGAATATTGTACTATTACTGGACAAGTTTTAGTCAAGTTAAAAAAATGGCACTTTAGTTATGCTTGTCTATGATCGAGAAACGGTGCTCCAAGTCGTCCATAACCACGGACACGGCTTTCAGAAAGATTTACCCTACAGGGGCGCAAAAATAGCAACACACGCATGATCAACCTCGAAAAAACCAAATGAACACCCAACGAGGCATCACGACAAAGCATTCGCAAGATTCATATTTGATTTCAGGGGGCCACCCCGCTAAGCTACCCGCTACGAAGTTGGCCGGCTCCGCGACGGACCGAGGGGTTTGCGAGAATGACTGTAAACGACTGGGAACCCGAAAGTGTGACTGGGCTTGTCGATACCGCGAAATCGTGCTGCGATCCAAAACAGTACAGGCGCTCCACGCGCAATAGTAAATAAAGCAGTAAAGCATGGCATAAGTACAGGATAGTAATAAAACCCCAAACTACTTTGTGGCCCCAAGAAATTAAGTATGACTCAAGCTAGGATTAAGGGGATTCATGGTCCCACGTGCGGATAGCGCGATAGTCAAGGAACAAGAATCAAGTACTCGGGGTCCTACGGGACACAAGTGGGCGGATAAAAACCAAATCTCAGCTATTTCCCACCGGTGCCTCTTTCTTTAGTTATCCCATTACTACTCAATTCAGTTGTTTAGGTACCTCATTCTTCAAAGACACTCACAAACCCTACACATGCAATTCTATGACCCGCATGGCTCAACCAACTCCTGTATTAATGGCTCATAGGATTGAGGGAACAAGTTTCGGTGGGGTTTAAAAGTAAAGGCTATGCAATACTTGGGATTCAATTTTAATTCGGATTGTGACACATGATGCAAGAATAAGATAGCTGCAATAGGTACTATATGTAGTGCAAACATGGGGAAATGCTTGCCTGGCAGTTCAGTTGGAGAATAAGATGGCTCTGGGTAAAACTCCTGGGTCTCCTGGTAAGATCCTTGCTCGGCGTCTATCCGGATAAAAACCAAACACACAAGGGGCCGAAATAAATACATTGTGCAATCATATAAATCATATGCAACAAGCAAACAAGGTATGCCATCATGATATGATGCACAGTTTACATGGTATAACAAAGCATGGCATTGGTAAGGTGAGAAAACAATAAGAAAGCACTTTTTTAATTTATTTAGGCATGTTTTACTCCCATAAGCAATTCTGATTATTCAATAAAGATATGATGCATGCTTCAATTCATATCATGGGATGCATAGTTAGAACGGCTCGTCGAGCTAATCAAGTTAGACATATCATTTTTATAATTTGGATTTAGAAATCAAAAGATACAAATTATTCAATTAATTATAAAAAGACAATATTGTTTGTTGGCATAATTTACTTACCCAAAACAGTAATCGCTTGGAAAATTCTTGATGTACATAGTTTTCTGATACACTTTTCCAATAGAGCTACGGGTTAACATATTTACAAAATTAAAAAAGTTAGAAAATAATCTTGCATAAGTCGTTGACTGTTCACCACAAACAATGATTGGATGGATAAATTTTAGAGTGCTTAAAACTTTTACATAACTGAACTCCTCCTTTTGTTCTTATTTCAGACTCATAACATTTATTAAAAGTTGGAATTGTCTGCTCAAATTTCAGCTTATTTCCTAAGTAGAACTAGTATATGTTCCTGAACTTTTAAACAGTCAACAGGCCACAGATCGGACAGATGACAAGAAATAGCCACGATATATAGCTAAGCTAACAACCAAGCAGCTGAATCAAAAGATCTAGTGCAAAACATGCCAGCTAATTGAATCCGGAATGTGCAGTGTGGCGATTGCAAACAAATAAAAGAAGCTAGAGCTTGCAATGTGCGTGCGTCTCCGTTATGCACAACAGATCAACCGAGACATTTGATAGGCTGCTGGATCAATCGATCCAGGCGAAGCAAAATTAGCTAGCTAAAGTGAGCTAGCATCCAGGCAGGGAAACAAAACGCAAACCAACAAACCAGCTAGGTGTTCTGAACGGACATACGCGCAAGTGGCCGCCGGCTGACGAGACATCCTCATGCAGGTGCAGATAGCCGATGAGCAGAACGTGCAGATCAGGGACATATCGTCCGCTGGCATGGTTATGGTGCCGTAAAACAACAGGGAAGAGAGGGTTATGAGGCGGCGCTCACCCTTGACAACGTTAGCGGAGAAGCAGAACTCGACAAAGACTGAGGACGCCGGGAGTCGTAGGAGATCTCCGCGATGAACTCCAGGACGGCGCTCGGGAGGTGGAGAAGACAAAGGGGGAGAGAGATCTGTGGAGTTAGGGTTCGAGCGGGGCTCACAGGAGGGGGATAAGGAGGCGGGCTGGCGCAGAGCAGGTGCGGGTCGGAGGCGCCCCGGTCGGAATAAAGTAGGGGTGTGGCTCGGTCAATGTACGGAGCAAGAAGAAGACATAGGAGGCGCCGATGCTTCTGCTCTCACTACTGAAGGAGGCAAAAACTGAACCTGACAAGGCTATTGTGCTAAGCTGACAAAACACTACTGTTGTTGCTATATTTTTCCTGAACTGGACTGAATGAAAACTTGCTGCTGGCGCTGGTCCCTCTGCTCCCTGTAGCTTTTTTTTGAACTCCTCGCAGATTTTGGATCCAATCAAACCTCAGCTATTCCCAGAATTTGGAACAAGTAATTTTGAACAGGGACAAGGAACTATAATTTAATAGGATGTAAGAAGAGTATAGCATCAACAAAAATAGTACCTAGGATCCCTCTTGGGCATGATACAAGATTTAAAGGAATAGGTGAATATATATATATATATATATATATATATATATATATATATATATGGGAGGAAAAATGTAGATGGAACAATATTCAACACATATTTAAAATATTGTCTCGTCCATATAACAAGAAGGTTGCCAAGTTGGCCAAACAAGAATAGGCATGAGGATAGAGGGGAGTAGAACAACACGTGAGCACAGATACACATTAAACCAAAGTTTAAATAGGACAGGAGAGGGAATTAGCAATTAAGCAAAGGCGATGCACACATATGGAAGATATGGTAGAGATATATGGTATCCAAAGAAAGTTGGCATTATCAAGTTAGTAAGTGGAAGGATTTTAAAAGAGATGCCCTCAACTCAAATTGGGCATGTAACAATAATCAACAACCAAATGCAACATATATCAAGAGGCAACTATATTAATAACGATACTAGTGCATATGAAAGAAGAACCAAATAAAGGGTTTATATGATGCTCAAATGCAATGTTGCATGATGACATGAGCATGATATAATGATGATGCAGTGCAAAATAATATGTAGGAAGTAGCTTTTATTATGATTTATGTACCATTACGGATGTTAGACAGATGGGATGGTACACACCCCCTAGGCGCGACCAGAGGTGGGCTCGCGCTTGGCAGGGTTGTGGGCCCCCCCAGGCCCCTTCTCCGTCTCGTCTTCTGGCTCCGTGGATCTTCTGGTGAAATATAATTTTTGGCATATTTTCCGGGATTTTTCCTAATAGTTGATTTTCTGCACAAAAACTAGACACCAAGGTAATTCTACTAAAAACAGCGTCAGTCCGTGTTAGTTGTATCCAAATCACACAGGTTTAGAGGAAAAACAATAGCAAAAGTGTTCGGGAAAGTAGATACGTTTTGGACGTATCACGGACCCACATCATCAACAACCAGAGCTGGCGCGCATGCCAGCCCGACGACCTGAGGCACACCGTCACGAACCACCGCGACGGCGAGCCAAGGGGCTCGCTCAGCCGAGTCGGCCCCCAGTGCTTCAGACCAATGATCCGAGGCGAAAAATACCTTGCGAACTTCAAAGCGCCAAAGGAGATCGAGAAGTATGATCCCTCATACGACCCGTCCGTGTGGCTGGACACGTACCTCATGGCGATGGGAATCGCCGGCCACACCGACCTACTTGCCGCTCGCTACCCCCCTGATGATGGAGGGAGCGAGCCGGCAATGGATTAACACCCTCCCCGAGGACAACATCGACTCCTGGGAGGATATGCGCAACACCTTCGCCAGGCTTTTCGAGGGTTCCTACACCCGCGCCACCACCATCGAGGACCTAGAGCAATGCGTCTAGGGACCCCGCGAGTCAACTCGCAGCTGGGTCCAGCGATGGCAGGACCTGTGGTTCAATGCGGACGACATCCACCTAGACATAGTGATACACTACTTCAAGACCTTGTGCTGGTACGAGCCCTTGGTCACCAAGCTCAAGCGGGTGCACAAAACACTCGACAACATCCCAGACCTCCTCGAGATCGCCAAGCGGTATGCGGAGGAGGACCCAAACCAGGAAACCGACGATGAGTCAGGTGGAAACCACCGCCCAAGCGGCCACGGCAACGGGAGGCGACCAGAGCTACGCTATAGCAACACTCGCCTCACCGGCAAGCGCCGTGGTGACGGACGAGTCGACTTCGTCGCCAACGCCAGCTACACGCCACACGAGTCCAAGAGCTTCCGCCGCGACGAAGGCCAGCGCCGTGACAACGGAAACTACAAGGCGAGGCCGAAATTCGACCCCGCGGCTCTCCTCAACCAGCCCTGTGTGTTCCAGAGCAGGGAGGGGAAGCCCGCCACGCACACGACCTCCGACTGCGACTCCCTGAAGGAGATCGAGAAGGCACAGCGTGCACGGGAGGACCCCAACAACCACCCGCTAAACGGTGGGGCATTCGGAAACGACGTGGGATTGCTCCACACCTTCACCGGGTTCAGCACCAAGCGTGAGAAAAAAGGTCATCGCCCGCGTCGTCGCCTTCAACGCGGTATCCCAAGTCGACGTCCCTCGCTTCCTCAA
Organism: Avena sativa; assembly: GCA_916181665.1. Taxonomy (NCBI): domain Eukaryota; kingdom Viridiplantae; phylum Streptophyta; class Magnoliopsida; order Poales; family Poaceae; genus Avena; species Avena sativa. The sequence goes on from OV702283.1 coordinate 313,282,702, forward strand.
CTGGTCTGAGCAGCGGATCACCTAGAGCCGTGAAGACCACTCGCCACGGATCGAATATCCCGGGAGAGTCGCCTTGGTGGTCAAGCCCAAGGTGGGCGACTATTGGCTCCCCAAGACGCTGATGGACGGTGGGAGCTCCATCAACATCCTCTACCTGGACACGTTCAAGAGACTGTGGCTCCCGCAGTTGATGATCGGGACAACCTACACCACCTTCCACGGCATCTTCCCCGGTCGGAAGGCATACCCGATCAGAAAGGTGACGCTGCCAGTCACCTTCAGCACACCAGCGAACTTCCACACCGATCGGATCGTCTTCGAGCTAGTGCCCTTCAACAACCCTACCATTGCGTCTTGGGGCGGCAAGCGTTTGCCAAGTTCATGGCAGCGCCACATTACACGTACAACACGATGAAACTCCTAGGGCTGTGCGGTATCATCACCGTTCACGGCGACCCCGACATGGCCGCAGAGTGCGAGGCCAAAGGCGCCAAGCTCTCCGACGCCGTCATCGCCGTAGAATCCAACCATGCGGATGAGGTCGCCAAGTACACGAGCGGGATCAACAATGACGACCCCATAATACTCAAGAAGCCCAACTCGGAGAACGGCGGCTCGACTGCATTCGAGGAAACCATGCACACGCGCTCGGTCGAGCTTGTCCCAGGCGACTCCAGCCAGACTGTGATGATCGGGACAGGCATGAGCCCAGCATAGGAAGACGCGCTCATCGAGTTCCCACGTGAGAATCGGGACATCTTCGCATGGAAGCCATCTTACATGCTTGGTGTCCCGAGGGAACTCACTGAGCACAAACTCAACACCGACCCCAAAGCGTGACAAATCAAGCAGTCACTGCGGCCCTTCAATGAAGAGTGCCGGTGAGAAATAGCCGAGGAGGTGTAGGGCCTACTCGCTGCAGGCTTCATACGGCGTATCAAATACTCCAAGTGGCTGGCAAACCCAGTCCTGGTCGATAAGAAGAACGGGACCTGGAGAATGTGTATTGATTACACAAACCTCAATAGCGCCTGCAGAAAGGATCAGTTTGTCCTCCCGCGGATCGATCAAATCATCGACTCTACCGCGGGCTTGGTGTCGCTGTGTTTCCTTGACGCCTACTCTAGCTACAACCAGATCAAAATGGCAGTCGAGGACGAGGAGAAGACGGCGTTCATCACGCCATTCGGAGCATGCTGCTACACCGCCATGACATTCAGCCTCAAGAACACTGGAGCGACCTACCAGAGGTGCATGTCGGAGTGCCTTGCGAGCCAAATTGGCCGCAACATCCACGTCTACATCGACGACGTGGTGGTGATGTCTACTCGCCGACCTGGCTAAAACCTTTGCAAATCTTTGGAGGTACAAGATCAAACTAAACCCGAGAAAGTGCACCTTCGGTGTACCTACTGGATAGCTTCTCGGGTACGTAGTCTCCTAATGATGCATCGAGGCGAACCCCACCAAGATCAACACGATCGCCTGGCTCGGCAAACCCGAGTGCCTGCGCGACGTCCAGAAGTTGGCAGGGTGAGTCGCGGCTCTTAGTCGCTTTATCCCTCGACTAGGCGAGAAGGCAATGCCCCTCTAACGCCTGATACGCAAGAACCCCATGTTCCAGTGGTACAAGGAGGCAGACGACGCACTCCACGCGCCCAAGGAAGTGCTACTCACGGCCCCACTACTCGCCCGCCCCCGTCGACAAAGAGCCCATGCTCGTCTATGTCGTGGCTTCCGAGCGAGTCGTCAGCACTGTCATGGTCGTCGATGGACCAAAAGAGGGCAAGGAGCGCCCGGTGCAGCGACCTGTCTACTACATCAGCGAAGTCCTAACCGAGTCGCGCCAGCGCTACCCGTAGTACCAGAAGCTGGTATATGCGGTCTTCCGAGCCCAGCGACGACTACCGCACTACTTCCAGGAGCACCCAATCGCAGTCTTCTCCTCAGCGCCGTTGCAGGACATCATCCGCAACCGTGAGGCGAATAGGCGAGTCGCCAAGTGGGCCGTCGAGATCGGTGTCCACAACATCAGGTACGAGCCCCGCAAGGCAATCAAGTCGTAGGCCCTGGCGGACTTCCTCGTCGATTGGGAGGAAGCGCAGCAGCCGGAGAAGCTGCCATACCTCCACTACTGGTCGCTACACTTCGACGGGTCCAAGAACACGGACGACACAGGGGTAGGGATCGTCCTCACGTCTCCCAAGGGCGACAAGATGCGCTACGTCATGTACCTCGACTTCACCCCCTGCACCAACAACATGGCCGTGTACAAGGCCCTCCTTCACGGCATGTGAGCGGCCAAGGAGATGAACATTAATCGTCTGCGCTGCTACGGCGACTCCAACCTGGTCGCCGTACAAGTCGCCGGTACCTGCGACGTCGTCTCCCCCACCATGGCGGCATACCGGCAAGCAGTGGACCAGCTAGGAGCCACTTCGCCGGCTACTCCATCGAGTGGATCGACCGTCGCAAGAACGAGGAGGCCTATTCCCTCTCTCGTATTGGGTCAGCTCGCCTCACGCCACCCGCTGGCGTCTTCCTCGACACCATCACCAAGCCGTCCGTCTCTCCCCTGAGCGAGATCGACATCGGGATACCACTGCAACCAGAACCAGCCCTGGTCGCAATGGTCGCGGAGCCAAGCGACTGGACCACGCCATACGTTGCCTACCTGGAGGAAGGGACCCTACCCGCAGACGAGACAGAGGCCCGGATGATAGTACGCCGCTGCAAGTCCTTCATCATCATCAACGGCGAGCTCCACAAGCGCAGCGTGACCGGCGTGTTCCAACGCTGCGTACAACCTGCGGAAGGTCGCAAAATCCTCCAAGACAACTGTAACAACCCAAGTTTGTAACATATGTAATTAGTACCTAAGGATTGCATGCATCTGTTTAAATCAATAAAATGTATGCATAAGTTCAAGTGTGTGGTTTAAGAAATGCAAATTCAAAACCCTAAAACCCTATGTTCCCTCCCTCTTTGAAATTTATTCAAACTAGTTTTGAATTTTGAAATGACAAAAATATTTGGAGCCCAACTTGATTAAAAGGGCCCCACAAATGTTATATATTTCACAAAACCTCTCTGGTAATTTGGAATGATTCAAAACAGATTTGGAATTCAAAACTTAAAACAGAAATCAAAATCAGAAAAATAAAATGGTTTCTAAAGAAAACAAATAGAGTCAGAGCCTTATCAGGCCGCAGCCCAGCAACCTTCTCCCCTCTCCCCCTCTCCCGCGGCCCAGCACTCGGCCCACGCCAGCCTGCTAGCAGCCCGGTACCGCTTCGCCCGCTCCCCTGTCGTCTTCCCCGCTGACGGCAGGCTGCTTTCTATCGCCGCCGCAGCCGCCCGATGTCACCTTGTCGTTGCGAGACGCGCCGCCGACAGTCGCAAGGATAAGACCCGCCGGCGCTGTGCTCCGTTTTCCCTGGACCTCACTTTCCCCTCTCTCTCCCTCTATGCACAGCGACAGCCCGAACCCTAGCCGCCATGGCCGCCGGCTAGCCGCCGTTGCCGGCCTCCCCGAGCCCATCCGACACCGCCACGAGCTTCGCCTCACTCCGCTTCGTCCTTGTGCAGAAGGAATCAACAAGGGGCGCTGGGATTCGTCGCCATCGACCGCTTCCTCTCCGACTCCGACGTGCTCAGTCACATGCCTCGCCGCCGCTCCGATCACCGCCTCGCCTCGCCGCCGCTCCGGTCATCGCCTCGCCTCGCCGTCGACACCAATCGCCTTGGGGTGAGCTCCTGGTGCTCAAGGCACCCTCCTTTCCCCCTCTATTCCTCTGTGTCACGCCCGTGCCGGAGAGCAGAGAACACCGCCGACGTTCGTCGCCATTGACCAAGGTCCGGTGACCAATAAACGGAGGCGCCGCCGCTATTAGGTTCGTCTCGTAGTGCTGGTTCGAGCATCCCTAGTCGCACACCGTAGTTCGCCCTCCTCTAGCGTCTGCCACCGTCGTTTGGCCCGTTGGCCGGCGAGCCAATGTGGCCCCTGCGTGGCGCTCGTGTGGCTTGCTTGCGTGGACCGGCCCCACCCGTCAGCCTCTCTGGCTAGAACCACCCCGGTGAAAAATGTCTCTCACCCTGCCTGGCCAACGTGGTTGCTGAGGTGGACAGAGGCGCACCTGTCTTTGACTGTGGCTAGCCCACCCTGCGGTGTAAAAAGTTTTCAGTTTCTTTTATTTCCAGAAAAATGTAATAAAAGGGTTTAATAATTCCAGAAATTGTTTTGAATATTGTAAATTCAATAACTTTTAATCTATAATTCAGAAAAATACAAATAATATATCAAAATGTTCAGAAAAATGAGAACTATCTAACTAACCTATAATCATGCATTGTTCAACAACTTTAACGACAAGTTTAATAGAACAACATAGTAACCCCTCTCATGTGTTTCCAGAGTTTTCCGAGTTAGGGTTTTCAACCCTCGGAACCCCGTTTAAGCTGTCAAGCATGCCTTAGGGTTTCATTTCAATGCAAGTTAACTTGTCATATCATCCATATTGATTGAGCATTGCACATGCATGTATTGAATGTTGCTTCTCCCTTTCTGGTATTTGGTTCTTCGCGATAGGATCCGAACCCGAAGTTGAAGTCAACAACACCGAAGATCCGTCTCTGTCTACTGACGAACAAGGCAAGCGTAGCCTCTCATTCTGAACCTACTTTTATAAAGTATATTACTTTCTCGCTATGATGCACACGATTCCAAATGTGTTCTTTTGTCAGTAGTTGGTTGTAGAGGTCCCAACCTTTAATAAGGTAGAGATCCCTGTGTTTACAATGCTAGTCCCTGGATCAATAGCTAGCGTCCACAGTTAATATGTAATATCAAGAAACAAAGGTCATAATACAATTTTATAACCAGGAATAACATAAATTTTATTACATCTTACATAGCTCTTTTGGCTGTTACATTACATTGCAGCAGAATATCTATAATCATGGGGTCCTTCATCTTTAAAGTGCCACAGGTAAACATGTTGGTTGTAGACTTGTAATCCTAATCAATCAACTTCACTAATATCAATCAAACCTGCAACATAACAAGTTACAGCCACAAGGGTCAATACATTTTGAATTGTATTGGCAAGTTTCACTACTATGTAGAAATAAGTGGATCCTAACATTACATGCATATTTGGCTAAGTAGGGTTTTAGGCTCATTTGCAGAAAGCAATAATATTTTTCCTATCTTTTTCAAAACACTTTTGATCTTTTGTCAAAATCTTCCTGAGCTCCTTGGTACACCCCAAGTGCTTCTTTGTCAAAATCTTTTGAGCTCCTTGGTACACCCCAAGTGCTTCAAGTCTTTGTCAAAATCTTTTGAGCTCCTTGGTACACCCCAAGTGCTTCAAGTCTTTGTCAAAATCTTTTGAGCTCCTTGGTACACCCCAAGTGCTTCTTTGTCAAAATCTTTTGAGCTCCTTGGTACACCCCAAGTGCTTCAAGTCTTTGTCAAAATCTTTTGAGCTCCTTGGTACACCCCAAGTGCTTCAAGTCTTTGTCAAAATCTTTTGAGCTCCTTGGTACACCCCAAGTGCTTCAAGTCTTTTGTTGTCACTTTCAAGTTTTACTTTTAGAAATTGGAATGTCGAGATTTCCCATATCTTCAGGCCTTAGTTGCTCAGTATTGTCCATAACCGGGGACACGACTAAGTACTTAGATTTTTATCTTCTGCAGAAGTTGTACACTTTACCCACATGACACAACCTCATCTTGTTGCCACCAGTGGCCACTGGATAAGTACTCACCAAGATGGAGTACTGGCAGATTGAGAATGTGACAAAGTCTTTCCATAGGGTCCTCCCATACACAATGCTAGCTTGTCTTCAGGCACCAATGTAGGGTTCCAAGTTCCCTCATTCCAGTAACCTGAAGGGCCAATGCATGGGTCTTCCACAATGTAATTGACTAAGCCAGTGCCCATTTAGCATGTGGCTGTACACGGAAGCCATTGTACGAGAAACATGTTCAATCTCTAAGTCCCTGGGTGGTTTTCATCTGGTGCACAACAAAAAGAGATTGCCATATAAACATGGTTCCTCTTGTTGCCACCTTGTTCAAAACTTGAGTATCCTTGTCCACCCAGGTGGTTCATTGAGTACTTGTTTTATTATATAAAACATAAGTCTTTTCCCAACTTCATATAATCTCAACATGTATCCTTTCTCAAAAAATATGGCAGGGCTAAGCATATTGCAACTACATTGTTTTCACTAAGGAATGTATAAGGGTATCCTATTAGGATTTAGCATAGCATATAGTATAGAAATCCTTTTCATGCATGTTTCCAAAAATCCACTAAGTATAATGAAAATAGTAGGACAGGGATGATAGTGTCACTTGCCTTTTTGGTAGAGGATGTTGGTTCACTTCTTGATCTTGCTAATATCACACTCTTCTAACTACAAGTCAATCAAGCAAACATAGATTCAACTAGCATTCCAAACAATATTCAAACAATCTAACACACATGAAATAATGGAAACAAAGTCATGCATGCAAGCATGCAAAAGTTAGTTTTATTTGCAAAAGTGGTTTCTACTAGGCTCTATACATTGGAAGGTTCAAAGTGGTCATTTTCCAAAGTGTCAAACCCATTTTCAAAAGGGTTTTATATATAAACCATTTTTAAATCCAATCATTATTTTATGTGGTGGAAAATGTTTTTAGCAAAGCAACAATTTTTATATTGTTCACCAAATAAGTTGCTAATACACAAAACTTGGTGTTTAGGGTCAGTAGGTTTGATTCAAGTCATTTTCCAAAAGGTTTTACTCCAAAAATCATTTCCATATCAAAATCAATGTTTTTATTTGACTAGAAATGAGTTAATTCAATTATTCAATCCTAATCTTCACAAAATACATTTTAAAATCAATGAGTTGGTTCCTAGGGTTAGTAGGTTCACAACAAACCATTTTGCAAAGATTTCAGCCCAAAAATCATTTTGGAATAAATTTTATATCCTAAACAAGCATACATATGTTTCTGCAAAAACAAACATTTTAACAGAAGCTTTTTACTAAACAAATGGCATGGTTGGCTAGGGCTTGATCCACTGAATCCATTGATATAAAATTTGCAAATTTTGGACGTGTGGATCAAAAGTTATGAGGTTTACAAATTTGCATATCAATCTGATTCAAAAATCTGTTTTAAATCATCTAGTGCCATGCGGCGGCTTGCTATTGGCTGATACCGGTTCGCACGGGTTGGCCTCTGTGAGGCGTTGGATCTAAAAAGATCGTGCGGCTCAGACTTCTTCTTACCATTTCGTTTAAGTTCTAATTCTAGCCACAGGATCAAGATCTAACGGTGTAAATCTAATTGACCATACTCGAGCGGCGCTGACGGCGGCTGGCGGCGGCGGCGTGTCGGGCTACGGCGGAGCTGGTGCTAGAGGAAGCAGGGAGGGTAACGGAGATGCTCACCGTGTTCGCAGGGTACTGGTGAAGCTCAAGGTGGTGCCGGCTTGGCGGGGGGCGCGCTGGAGCGGAGGGGATTGCTCAACGGAGTTCTTGTCCGCGTCGGGTGCGCTCAGTCGATGTTGGAGGCGAGGCTACAGGTCACTAGGAAACAAACGGGAAGCACGGTTAGACGCACAAGGTCATGGAGATGATGCGTGCGTGAAGGAGGAGGAGAGGGGCGGTCAGGTGCTTACCAGAAGCTTCGCCGGAGAGGAAGCAGACGGTGGCGACGGTGGTCGTCGTTGTTGCCGAGTGTTCTGGGCGCGCGGGGACGAGTACGAGACACTGGCAGATGCGCCTGGGGGTGGAGATCACGGATGTGTGTTCGAGGAGGCAAGGGGCGGCAGTGGTTCGCCGGAATTGGCTGGAGAGGCTCGCCGGAGCAGCGGCGGTGCAAAATCGATTCAGGGCAGCCTGGTGGCTCTCGTGCAGTGGTTTGTGAGGGGAAATGGCGCGGAGTGTTAGGTGATTAAGAGGGCATAGACATTGGAGAGATTAACGCCTCCATTGATGCGAATTTGATCGCCGCAATCAAGACAGAAACAGCGAGGAGTAATCGCCACGGGTTTGAAGACGATGCACAGTGATGTGGGGTCCTGGCGTCAGTGAGTGAGAGAGATAGGGAGAGGGTCCACTTGTCTGTGACTGCGCGGGAGCGTTTCTGAGTGGAAAACGATTCGCGCTTGGGGAAAGAAGTTGGGCTGGAGCTGGGCTTGCTAGGCCAGGTGGGTTGGGTCAGGTCTGATTCTATTTTTTTTTCTTTCTGAATGCTTTATCTTTTTCTATTTCGATTTTCTGTTTTGAAATTTCAAACAACAAACCGAACACTCAAATCAAATCAAACTTCCACCAAACTTTGTATTGTGTTTAGTTCTGTTAAACAACACAAATTCAAAGTTCAAAACAAAATAATATTTTTATTCTTTTTAGGATCCATTTATTTATTAAATAAAATAGTCCTTAGTTATTAAATTAAATAGGATTTTTTTATTAAAATATTGATTTTGAAATCTAAAAATAAAACCAAAAACACTTCAGTAGGTTTTATTTGAGAATATAAAATACTTGGAAAACTTATTTAAGATAAGTTTTAGTGTTTATTCAAAATGGAAAAGTCTTGGTTTTAATAAAATGGGATATTAATAAATCCTCATTATTTCATTTAAATAAACTTTTACTCTCTTTATTAAATAGAAATATTTTTATTTCAAAAGATTTGGCCAAGATTTAATTTGGCTCTATAAAATAATCTTTATTCATAATTCTATCCTTTTCTTTGAAACCAAATCTTTTTATTAAAAGACCCAAAAATAGTAATTTCAAATATTTTTAACTTTATTGTTTATTTATCTTTTTAAATCCCTTTAGGATTTTATTTGATCCAAATAGGTTTGAAAGTTTCCAATTGGATTCAAAAAGTTTCTTCTCACCCTGAAAATCAATAAAGTTTTATTTTATTCATTTATTTTTCACATAACAAGATTGGAAAATCTTGGGATGTGACAGGCTACCACCCTTAAAATAAATCTCGTCCCGAGATTTGGGAAGGCTAGGGTTACAAGTTGGCTCAAAGCATCTAGGGTACTACCACCCTTAAAAAGTTTCCAACTAAATTACATATTGGCTTGCTTGGGATCTTGGGGAAACTTCTCTGGGCAAACATCTGCATAGTGTCCTTTGTTTCCACACTTGAAACATGTGACAAGGCTGAGATCCTTCATAGGCTTGTTTATCTTGTGCTTCATCTTTTCTGGACAGTTGCTTGCATAATGCCCTTGGTTACCACAATTGTAACAGGTGATAAGTTTGAGTTCTTCACGTATCTCTTGTGGACAGGTTGCTGCATAATGGCCTAGCTCTTTGCAGTTGTTGCACCATACTTGGCCAATCTCCTTATATTTCTGTTTCTCTGGACATTCACTGGAATAGTGTCCCATTTCTTTACAATGATTACATTGTACATGGCTTTTGTCCTTTTTCTTGGGTTTCTCCAAAGCTAGGAGTGCTTCTAGTTCATGTTCTTCATATGTTATCTCATAGGCAGGAATGTCTACTGGTTTCTTTGACCTTCTATTGCTCTTTGGATAGTTCATATGTCTCTTCCTTGGTCCTTTAAATTGGGTTGTATTGCATGGAGGTATAAGTGGAGATTTTCCTTTGTCCTCATCCTTCTTGGTAGACTTGGATCCCTCTTGATAGTTTGCAATAAGTTGTTGCACTCCACCTTGTTTCCTTTGTTCAACTATGGAATAGATGGGGCATTGGATAGGGACATGATTATTTCCTTCACAAGTAGCTTGAGATGTGGGACATTGGCCAACTGGGTGTTTATCTTCACAGTTGGGGCATTGATCTCCATGCTCCTTGGAATTGTGATCCTTGTCTCCACAAATATTGCAAGCTTTGGTTCCTTCTAGAATAACATCTTTGTCATCTTTGTTGTCACAAACTCCTTTGGAAGAGTTGCCTTCCATGTTGATCATTTGATCTGTCACCTTATGCAACATTTGGGCTTGGTTTTCCAAAAATCCTTGCAGGGTTGGATCTTCTCCACTGGTGTTGGCTATGAATTGAGCTGTCATTTGGTTCAACTGGTTTTGGGTTGCTATGAGTTCTCTCATGTTGTCCTCTTGGTTGCTGTTGGTGTCATCAACCTTGATGTTGGAGTCTCTTGGAGTAGTCATCTGTTTGGGTTGAATTTGGGTTAGAATAGGCAAGATATTTCTAAGGAATCAATTCTAATCACACACATCACAATTCACACAAGCAATGTGCAAGCAATCACAACCAAACACTCCTTTCAAACACAAGTTTCCAAGCATATTCTTAGGCAATCCAAAAATATTTTTGTTACACCACATAAGTTGGTGGGTTTGGCTTAAACTAAATATGGTGGTCCATCTATATGGTTCACTTGTGATCTTTCCATCCTTCTTGGTTGATTATTTTTGCATGAGATCATGGTTTCCTTGGGAAAATTCTTGGTCACAAACTTCAAGGTGATGATGGCTCCTTCTAGGTTGTGTTTCCTTAGTCTCCAAATCTTGAGCAAGATTTCTTGTCTCACTTGTAGTCCTTAGTGATATCCAAGGTTGAGGTCCTTGGTGAAAAATGCTGAAGATGTTGAAGTCTTTAGAGTTGAAGATGTTGAAGTCATTAGAGTTGAAGAAGTTGAAGTCATTAGAGTTGAAGATGTCCTTTGCACATGGTGAAGTCTTTGGCCATGGGGTAGGCTTTATCCATCAAGTTGAAATAGAAGAGAGGTAGAATCAAAACCAAAAATGGTTGAGGCAAAGAGTTTACAAGATTGTTTGTAATTAAGTTTTGGAACAAATACAACTCCTATTTTTCTAAGGGGTTTTGTCCAATCCTAGGTTTACAAATCCTACAGGCAACACAATGCTCTGATACCATCTGTAGAGGTCCCAACCTTTAATAAGGTAGAGATCCCTGTGTTTACAATGCTAGTCCCTGGATCAATAGCTAGAATCCACAGTTAAGATGTAATATCAAGAAACAAAGGTCATAATACAATTTTATAACCAGGAATAACATAAATTTTATTACATCTTACATAGCTCTTTTGGCTGTTACATTACATTGCAGCAGAATATCTATAAGCATGGGGTCCTTCATCTTTAAAGTGCCACAGGCAAACATGTTGGTTGTAGACTTGTAATCCTAATCAATCAACTTCACTAATATCAATCAAACCTGCAACATAACAAGTTACAGCCACAAGGGTCAATACATTTTGAATTGTATTGGCAAGTTTCACTACTATGTAGAAATAAGTGGATCCTAACATTACATGCATATTTGGCTAAGTAGGGTTTTAGGCTCATTTGCAGAAAGCAATAATATTTTTCCTATCTTTATCAAAACACTTTTGATCTTTTGTCAAAATCTTCCTGAGCTCCTTGGTACACCCCAAGTGCTTCTTTGTCAAAATCTTTTGAGCTCCTTGGTACACCCCAAGTGCTTCAAGTCTTTGTCAAAATCTTTTGAGCTCCTTGGTACACCCCAAGTGCTTCAAGTCTTTGTCAAAATCTTTTGAGCTCCTTGGTACACCCCAAGTGCTTCTTTGTCAAAATCTTTTGAGCTCCTTGGTACACCCCAAGTGCTTCAAGTCTTTGTCAAAATCTTTTGAGCTCCTTGGTACACCCCAAGTGCTTCAAGTCTTTGTCAAAATCTTTTGAGCTCCTTGGTACACCCCAAGTGCTTCAAGTCTTTTGTTGTCACTTTCAAGTTTTACTTTTAGAAATTGGAATGTCGAGATTTCCCATAGCTTCAGGCCTTAGTTGCTCAGTATTGTCCATAACCGGGGACACGACTAAGTACTTAGATTTTTATCTTCTGCAGAAGTTGTACACTTTACCCACATGACACAACCTCATCTTGTTGCCACCAGTGGCCACTGTATAAGTACTCACCAAGATGGAGTACTGGCAGATTGAGAATGTGACAAAGTCTTTCCATAGGGTCCTCCCATACACAATGCTAGCTTGTCTTCAGGCACCAATGTAGGGTTCCAAGTTCCCTCATTCCAGTAACCTGAAGGGCCAATGCATGGGTCTTCCACAATGTAATTGACTAAGCCAGTGCCCATTTAGCATGTGGCTGGACACGGAAGCCATTGTACGAGAAACATGTTCAATCTCTAAGTCCCTGGGTGGTTTTCATCTGGTGCACAACAAAAAGAGATTGCCATATAAACATGGTTCCTCTTGTTGCCACCTTGTTCAAAACTTGAGTATCCTTGTCCACCCAGGTGGTTCATTGAGTACTTGTTTTATTATATAAAACATAAGTCTTTTCCCAACTTCATATAATCTCAACATGTATCCTTTCTCAAAAAATATGGCAGGGCTAAGCATATTGCAACTACATTGTTTTCACTAAGGAATGTATAAGGGTATCCTATTAGGATTTAGCATAGCATATAGTATAGAAATCCTTTTCATGCATGTTTCCAAAAATCCACTAAGTATAATGAAAATAGTAGGACAGGGATGATAGTGTCACTTGCCTTTTTGGTAGAGGATGTTGGTTCACTTCTTGATCTTGCTAATATCACACTCTTCTAACTACAAGTCAATCAAGCAAACATAGATTCAACTAGCATTCCAAACAATATTCAAACAATCTAACACACATGAAATAATGGAAACAAAGTCATGCATGCAAGCATGCAAAAGTTAGTTTTATTTGCAAAAGTGGTTTCTACTAGGCTCTATACATTGGAAGGTTCAAAGTGGTCATTTTCCAAAGTGTCAAACCCATTTTCAAAAGGGTTTTATATATAAACCATTTTTAAATCCAATCATTATTTTATGTGGTGGAAAATGTTTTTAGCAAAGCAACAATTTTTATATTGTTCACCAAATAAGTTGCTAATACACAAAACTTGGTGTTTAGGGTCAGTAGGTTTGATTCAAATCATTTTCCAAAAGGTTTTACTCCAAAAATCATTTCCATATCAAAATCAATGTTTTTATTTGACTAGAAATGAGTTAATTCAATTATTCAATCCTAATCTTCACAAAATACACTTTTAAATCAATGAGTTGGTTCCTAGGGTTAGTAGGTTCACAACAAACCATTTTGCAAAGATTTCAGCCCAAAAATCATTTTGGAATAAATTTTATATCCTAAACAAGCATACATATGTTTCTGCAAAAACAAACATTTTAACAGAAGCTTTTTACTAAACAAATGGCATGGTTGGCTAGGGCTTGATCCACTGAATCCATTGATATAAAATTTGCAAATTTTGGACGTGTGGATCAAAAGTTATGAGGTTTACAAATTTGCATATCAATCTGATTCAAAAATCTGTTTTAAATCATCTAGTGCCACGCGGCGGCTTGCTATTGGCTGATACCGGTTCGCACGGATCGGCCTCTGTGAGGAGTTGGATCTAAACAGATCATGCGTCTCAGACTTCTTCTTACCATTTCGTTTAAGTTCTAATTCTAGCCACAGGATCAAGATCTAACGGTGTAAATCTAATTGACCATACTCGAGCGGCGCTGACGGCGGCTGGCGGCGGCGGCGTGTCGGGCTACGGCGGAGCTGGTGCTAGAGGAAGCAGGGAGGGTAACGGAGATGCTCACCGTGTTCGCAGGGTACTGGTGAAGCTCAAGGTGGTGCTGGCTTGGCGGGGGGCGCGCTGGAGCGGAGGGGATTGCTCGACGGAGTTCTTGTCCGCGTCGGGTGCGCTCAGTCGACGTTGGAGGCGAGGCTACGGGTCACTAGGAAACAAACGGGAAGCGCGGTTAGACGCGCAAGGTCATGGAGATGATGCGTGCGTGAAGGAGGAGGAGAGGGGCGGTCAGGTGCTTACCAGAAGCTTCGCCGGAGAGGAAGCAGACGGTGGCGACGGTGGTCGTCGATGTTGCCGAGTGTTCTGGGCGTGCGGGGACGAGTCCGAGACACTGGCAGATGCGCCTGGGGGTGGAGATCACGGCTGTGTGCTCGAGGAGGCAAGGGGCGGCAGTGGTTCGCTGGAATTGGCTGGAGAGGCTCGCCGGAGCAGCGGCGGTGCAAAATCGATTCAGGGCAGCCTGGTGGCTCTCGTGCAGTGGTTCCTGAGGGGAAATGGCGAGGAGTGTCAGGTGATTAAGAGGGCATAGACATTGGAGAGATTAACGCCTCCATTGATGCGAATCTGATCGCCGCAATCAAGACAGAAACAGCGAGGAGTAATCGCCGCGGGTTTGAAGACGATGCACAGTGATGTGGGGTCCTGGCGTCAGTGAGTGAGAGAGATAGGGAGAGGGTCCACTTGTCTGTGACTGCGCGGGTGCTTTCTGAGTGGAAAACGATTCGCGCGTGGGGAAAGAAGTTGGGCTGGAGCTGGGCTTGCTGGGCCAGGTGGGTTGGGTCAGGTCTGATTCTATTTTTTTTCTTTCTGAATGCTTTATCTTTTTCTATTTCGATTTTCTGTTTTGAAATTTCAAACAACAAACCAAACACTCAAATCAAATCAAACTTCCACCAACCTTTGTATTGTGTTTAGTTCTGTTAAACAACACAAATTCAAAGTTCAAAACAAAATAATATTTTTATTCTTTTTAGGATCCATTTATTTATTAAATAAAATAGTCCTTAGTTATTAAATCAAATAGGATTTTTTTATTAAAATATTGATTTTGAAATCTAAAAATAAAACCAAAAACACTTCAGTAGGTTTTATTTGAGAATATAAAATACTTGGAAAACTTATTTAAGATAAGTTTTAGTGTTTATTCAAAATGGAAAAGTCTTGGTTTTAATAAAATGGGATATTAATAAATCCTCATTATTTCATTTAAATAAACTTTTACTCTCTTTATTAAATAGAAATATTTTTATTTCAAAAGCTTTGGCCAAGATTTAATTTGGCTCTATAAAATAATCTTTATTCATAATTCTATCCTTTTCTTTGAAACCAAATCTTTTTATTAAAAGACCCAAAAATAGTAATTTCAAATATTTTTAACTTTATTGTTTATTTATCTTTTTAAATCCCTTTAGGATTTTATTTGATCCAAATAGGTTTGAAAGTTTCCAATTGGATTCAAAAAGTTTCTTCTCACCCTGAAAATCAATAAAGTTTTATTTTATTCATTTATTTTTCACATAACAAGATTGGAAAATCTTGGGATGTGACAGGCTACCACCCTTAAAATAAATCTCGTCCCGAGATTTGGGAAGGCTAGGGTTACAAGTTGGCTCAAAGCATCTAGGGTACTACCACCCTTAAAAAGTTTCCAACTAAATTACATATTGGCTTGCTTGGGATCTTGGGGAAACTTCTCTGGGCAAACATCTGCATAGTGTCCTTTGTTTCCACACTTGAAACATGTGACAAGGCTGAGATCCTTCATAGGCTTGTTTATCTTGTGCTTCATCTTTTCTGGACAGTTGCTTGCATAATGCCCTTGGTTACCACAATTGTAACAGGTGATAAGTTTGAGTTCTTCACGTATCTCTTGTGGACAGGTTGCTGCATAATGGCCTAGCTCTTTGCAGTTGTTGCACCATACTTGGCCAATCTCCTTATATTTCTGTTTCTCTGGACATTCACTAGAATAGTGTCCCATTTCTTTACAATGATTACATTGTACATGGCTTTTGTCCTTCTTTTTCTTGGGTTTCTCCAAAGCTAGGAGTGCTTCTAGTTCATGTTCTTCATATGTTATCTCATAGGTAGGAATGTCTACTTGTTTCTTTGACCTTCTATTGCTCTTTGGATAGTTCATATGTCTCTTCCTTGGTCCTTTAAATTGGGTTGTATTGCATGGAGGTATAAGTGGAGATTTTCCTTTGTCCTCATCCTTCTTGGTAGACTTGGATCCCTCTTGATAGTTTGCAATAAGTTGTTGCACTCCACCTTGTTTCCTTTGTTCAACTATGGAATATATGGGGCATTGGATAGGGACATGATTATTTCCTTCACAAGTAGCTTGAGATGTGGGACATTGGCCAACTAGGTGTTTCTCTTCACAGTTGGGGCATTGATCTCCATGCTCCTTGGAAGTGTGATCCTTGTCTCCACAAATATTGCAAGCTTTGGTTCCTTCTAGAATAACATCTTTGTCATCTTTGTTGTCACAAACTCCTTTGGAAGATTTTCCTTCCATGTTGATCATTAGATCTGTCACCTTATGCAACATTTGGGCTTGGTTTTCCAAAAATCCTTGCAGGGTTGGATCTTCCCCACTGGTGTTGGCTATGAATTGAGCTGTCATTTGGTTCAACTGGTTTTGGGTTGCTATGAGTTCTCTCATGTTGTCCTCTTGGTTGCTGTTGGTGTCATCAACCTTGATGTTGGAGTCTCTTGGAGTAGTCATCTGTTTGGGTTGAATTTGGGTTAGAATAGGCAAGATATTTCTAAGGAATCAATTCTAATCACACACATCACAATTCACACAAGCAATGTGCAAGCA
Source organism: Avena sativa (assembly GCA_916181665.1). Classification (NCBI taxonomy): domain Eukaryota; kingdom Viridiplantae; phylum Streptophyta; class Magnoliopsida; order Poales; family Poaceae; genus Avena; species Avena sativa. Next base: position 313,299,123 of record OV702283.1, read on the forward strand.
ATCACAACCAAACACTCCTTTCAAACACAAGTTTCCAAGCATATTCTTAGGCAATCAAAAAATATTTTTGTTACACCACATAAGTTGGTGGGTTTGGCTTAAACTAAATATGGTGGTCCATCTATATGGTTCACTTGTGATCTTTCCATCCTTCTTGGTTGATTCTTTTTGCATGAGATCATGGTTTCCTTGGGAAAATTCTTGGTCACAAACTTCAAGGTGATGATGGCTCCTTCTAGGTTGTGTTTCCTTAGTCTCCAAATCTTGAGCAAGATTTCTTGTCTCACTTGTAGTCCTTAGTGATATCCAAGGTTGAGGTCCTTGGTGAAAAATGCTGAAGATGTTGAAGTCTTTAGAGTTGAAGATGTTGAAGTCATTAGAGTTGAAGATGTTGAAGTCATTAGAGTTGAAGATGTTGAAGTCATTAGAGTTGAAGATGTCCTTTGCACATGGTGAAGTCTTTGGCCATGGGGTAGGCTTTATCCATCAAGTTGAAATAGAACAGAGGTAGAATCAAAACCAAAAATGGTTGAGGGAAAGAGTTTACAAGATTGTTTGTAATTAAGTTTTGGAACAAATACAACTCCTATTTTTATAAGGGGTTTTGTCCAATCCTAGGTTTACAAATCCTACAGGAAACACAATGCTCTGATACCATCTGTAGAGGTCCCAACCTTTAATAAGGTAGAGATCCTTGTGTTTACAATGCTAGTCCCTGGATCAATAGCTAGCATCCACAGTTAAGATGTAATATCAAGAAACAAAGGTCATAATACAATTTTATAACCAGGAATAACATAAATTTTATTACATCTTACATAGCTCTTTTGGCTGTTACATTACATTGCAGCAGACTATCTATAAGCATGGGGTCCTTCATCTTTAAAGTGCCACAGGCAAAGATGTTGGTTGTAGACTTGTAATCCTAATCAATCAACTTCACTAATATCAATCAAACCTGCAACATAACAAGTTACAGCCACAAGGGTCAATACATTTTGAATTGTATTGGCAAGTTTCACTACTATGTAGAAATAAGTGGATCCTAACATTACATGCATATTTGGCTAAGTAGGGTTTTAGGCTCATTTGTAGAAAGCAATAATATTTTTCCTATCTTTTTCAAAACACTTTTGATCTTTTGTCAAAATCTTCCTGAGCTCCTTGGTACACCCCAAGTGCTTCTTTGTCAAAATCTTTTGAGCTCCTTGGTACACCCCAAGTGCTTCAAGTCTTTGTCAAAATCTTTTGAGCTCCTTGGTACACCCCAAGTGCTTCTTTGTCAAAATCTTTTGAGCTCCTTGGTACACCCCAAGTTCTTCAAGTCTTTGTCAAAATCTTTTGAGCTCCTTGGTACACCCCAAGTGCTTCAAGTCTTTGTCAAAATCTTTTGAGCTCCTTGGTACACCCAAGTGCTTCAAGTCTTTTGTTGTCACTTTCAAGTTTTACTTTTAGAAATTGGAATGTCGAGATTTCCCATAGCTTCAGGCCTTAGTTGCTCAGTATTATTCATAACCGGGGACACGGCTAAGTACTTAGATTTTTATCTTCTGCAGAAGTTGTACACTTTACCCACATGACACAATCTCATTTTGTTGCCACCAGTGGCTGCTGGATAAGTACTCACCAAGATGGAGTACTGGCAGATTGAGAATGTGACGAAGTCTTTCCATAGGGTCCTCCCATACACAATGCTAGCTTGTCTTCAGGCACCAATGTAGGGTTCCAAGTTCCCTCATTCCAGTAACCTGAAGGGCCAATGCATGGGTCTTCCACAATGTAATTGACTAAGCCAGTGCCCATTTAGCATGTGGCTGTACACGGAAGCCATTATACGAGAAACATGTTCAATCTCTAAGTCCCTAGGTGGTTTTCATCTGGTGCACAACAAAAAGAGATTGCCATATAAACATGGTTCCTCTTGTTGCCACCTTGTTCAAAACTTGAGTATCCTTGTCCACCCAGGTGGTTCATTGAGTACTTGTTTTATTATATAAAACATAAGTCTTTTCCCAACTTCATATAATCTCAACATGTATCCTTTCTCAAAAAATATGGCAGGGCTAAGCATATTGCAACTACATTGTTTTCACTAAGGAATGTATAAGGGTATCCTATTAGGATTTAGCATAGCACATAGTATAGAAATCCTTTTCATGCATGTTTCCAAAAATCCACTAAGTATAATGAAAATAGTAGGACAGGGATGATAGTGTCACTTGCCTTTTTAGTAGAGGATGTTGGTTCACTTCTTGATCTTGCTAATATCACACTCTTCTAACTACAAGTCAATCAAGCAAACATAGATTCAACTAGCATTCCAAACAATATTCAAACAATCTAACACACATGAAATAATGGAAACAAAGTCATGCATGCAAGCATGCAAAAGTTAGTTTTATTTGCAAAAGTGGTTTCTACTAGGCTCTATACATTGTAAGGTTCAAAGTGGTCATTTTCCAAAGTGTCAAACCCATTTTCAAAAGGGTTTTATCTATAAACCATTTTTAAATTCAATCATTATTTTATGTGGTGGAGAATGTTTTTAGCAAAGCAACAATTTTTATATTGTTCACCAAATAAGTTGTTAATACACAAAACTTGGTGTTTAGGGTCAGGAGGTTTGATTCAAATCATTTTCCCAAAGGTTTTACTCCAAAAATCATTTCCATATCAAAATCAATGTTTTTATTTGACTAGAAATGAGTTAATTCAATTATTCAATCCTAATCTTCACAAAATACATTTTTTAATCCATGAGTTGGTTCCTAGGGTCAGTAGGTTCACAACAAACCATTTTGCAAAGATTTCATCCCAAAAATCATTTTGGAATAAATTTTATATCCTAAACAAGCATACATATGTTTATGCAAAAACAAACATTTTAACAGAAGCTTTTTACTAAACCAATGGCATGGTTGTCTAGGGCTTGATCCACTGAATCCATTGATATAAAATTTGCAAATTTTGGACGTGTGGATCAAAAGTTATGAGGTTTACAAATTTGCATATCAATCTGATTCAAAAATCTGTTTTAAATCATCTAGTGCCACGCGGCGGCTTGCTATTGGCTGATACCGGTTCACACGGATCGGCCTCTGTGAGGCGTTGGATCTAAACAGATCGCGCGGCTCAGAATTCTTCTTACCCTTTCGTTTAAGTTCTAATTCTAGCCACAGGATCAAGATCTAACGGTGTAAATCTAATTGACCATACTCGAGCGACGCTGACGGTGGCTGGCGGCGGCGGAGTGTCGGGCTACGGCGGAGCTGGTGCTAGAGGAAGCAGGGAGGGTAACGGAGATGCTCACCGTGTTCGCAGGGTACTGGTGAAGCTCAAGGTGGTGCTGGCTTGGCGGGGGGCGCGCTGGAGCGGAGGGGATTGCTCGCCGGAGTTCTTGTCCGCGTCGGGTGCGCTCAGTCGATGTTGGAGGCGAGGCTATGGGTCACTAGGAAACAAACGGGAAGCACGGTTAGACGCGCAAGGTCATGGCGATGATGCGTGCGTGAAGGAGGAGGATAGGGGCGGTCAGGTGCTTACCAGAAGCTTCGTCGGAGAGGAAGCAGACGGTGGCGACGGTGGTCGTCGTTGTTGCCGAGTGTTCTGGGCGCGCGGGGACGAGTCTGAGACACTGGCAGATGCGCCTGGGGGTGGAGATCACGGCTGTGTGCTCGAGGAGGCAAGGGGCGGAAGTGGTTCACCGTAATTGGCTGGAGAGGCTCGCCGGAGCAGCGGCGGTGCAAAATCGATTCAGGGCAGCCTGGTGTCTCTCGTGCAGTGGTTTCTGAGGGGAAATGGCGAGGAGTGTCAGGTGATTAAGAGGGCGTAGACGTTGGAGAGATTAACGCCTCCATTGATGCGAATTTGATCGCCGCAATCAAGATAGAAACGGCGAGGAGTAATCGCCACGGGTTTGAAGACGATGCACAGTGATGTGGGGTCCTGGCGTCATTGAGTGAGAGAGATAGGGAGAGGGTCCACTTGTCTGTGACTGCGCGGGTGCGTTTCTGAGTGGAAAACAATTCGCGCGTGGGGAAAGAAGTTGGGCTGGAGCTGGGCTTGCTGGGCCAGGTGGGTTGGGTCAGGTCTGATTCTATTTTTTTTTCTTTCTGAATGCTTTATCTTTTTCTATTTCGATTTTCTGTTTTGAAATTTCAAACAACAAAACAAACATTCAAATCAAATCAAACTTCCACCAAACTTTGTATTGTGTTTAGTTCTGTTTAACAACACAAATTCAAAGTTCAAAACAAAATAATATTTTTATTCTTTTTAGGATCCATTTATTTATTAAATAAAATAGTTCTTAGTTATTAAATCAAATAGGATTTGTTTTATTAAAATCTTGATTTTGAAATCTAAAAATAAAACCAAAAACACTTCAGTAGGTTTTATTTGAGAATATAAAATACTTGGAAAACTTATTTAAGATAAGTTTTAGTGTTTATTCAAAATGGAAAAGTCTTGGTTTTAATAAAATGGGATATTAATAAATCCTCATTATTTCATTTAAATAAACTTTTACTCTCTTTATTAAATAGAAATATTTTTATTTCAAAAGCTTTGGCCAAGATTTAATTTGGCTCTATAAAATAATCTTTATTCATAATTCTATCCTTTTCTTTGAAACCAAATCATTTTATTAAAAGACCCAAAAATAGTAATTTCAAATATTTTTAACTTTATTGTTTATTTATCTTTTAAAATCCCTTTAGGATTTTATTTGATCCAAATAGGTTTGAAAGTTTCCAATTGGATTCAAAAAGTTTCTTCTCACCCTGAAAATCAACAAATTTTTATTTTATTCATTTATTTTTCACATAACAAGATTGGAAAATCTTGGGATGTGACATTAGTGTTACCTATCTGCTGCATAAGTTTTACTATTGTAGCCTTATACTCCTGATCCACTGCTCCTACCATACCTAGGTCTGGCATCTGAGCGTTGATAGAGCTTCAAAGACCGACAGCTTAGCCAAGCATAGAAACAACGTCTGATCTATTCAATGGCGGATCAGAGGTGCCAAAGAAGGTAGTGAGGTAGGAGATGGTGACATCTTCGAAGGAGTTAACTAAACATGATAAGGCTTGTATGGGAGGCCACGTTGGGTGTGGTTTTTGTAGTCCCATGCTCGCCACCACTAGGAACTGAGTTCTTACCTTTGGAACCAAGACGAGCGTACAACCACACGGGGCCTGGACAACCCCTCGACTAACTAACTTGCCTAGTAGATTCCATGAGTCACATATTTCGGGATTTCCATTTGGCATACGCATTGAAAACATTTTCAAAAGAGGAGGTGATGGAGGTGCATCATAACAGGTAGGGAAGAATGGACCGGGTTGCTTGGGGTAGATAGCTCCCCTGGTAAACCAACCTCGCCTCACATCTTAAATACCGGCTTCAGGATTTGACCAGTTATGGTGGAATCATACTTATAGCGTGACTCATGGTCTCGGCGAAAGCAAGGTAAAGGTCATGGTCAACCACCCTCTGCCGGCCTTCCAAGGAAGAGGGCTAATAATTTGGCATTATGAGTCGGTTGGTGCGTGTGGGTAAAGTTGTACACCCCTGCAGGGTTAAATCTTTTCGAAAAGCCGTGTTCACAGTTATGAACGACTTGGTGACCGGACTTAAGATCATAGATAACATTAACCACTATAAAACATGCTGATCCACGTGTGCTTAAGGATGCTTCCTCCGGGTCGAGGGGGTGATCCTAGATAGGATGTTCTGATGAAGGTGGTGGTTACCGAGATGTGATGAACAAGATGAAGAAGTCATTATCTTATCCCTTTTAAAAGATTCTGAGTAGACGAGCCTCTTCTCTCTCTTGTTTACAAACAAATATTGCTTTCCGCAAAATAAAATCCAGAGAAATCCTTTCTAGCCAGAGCATGTAGATACTAGGTTATCTAAGTCTTGCGGAGTACATTCTCGTACTCAGCCTTGCGCCATTGTTGTTTTTTCTACAGAGGATCTGTTTGCAACTGAAGGTGGCTTCTATGTTGACATCGACGAGTAGTTGGGGGTCCCAGGTAGCAGCCTGATGACTATGGTATGGACGTCACCTTTGTTAATGGCCTCTTAGGCCTTTTGCTAAGTTGTTGTGTAGAACAACATAATTTTCTTTTGTTGTGTGATGTAATGTTGGGTATATGACCTCTGGTTTATAATAACTCTAATATCTCACTCTGCTAAGAGTTTAAACTTATGTTATTGAATCCCCGTGTTCTGTAATGTTACCGAATCATACTGTGATCTTCCGTGTTTGGAGTTGAACTTATCTTAGATCGTGATCTGAGGTTAGTTTAACCCTAACCCCAGGGGGTGCTATAGGTTTTGGTATCAGAGCCGGACTGCCTGTAGGAAACCCTTTTATTGGTCGATGTTGAGTCTAGAAGTTGACAAAACTATTTGAAAGTTAAAAACTATTTGCAGAAACTCTTACTAGGATTCTTTTTACTCCTTCTCTGGTGTGTTTCTGATGCTGGAGTTTCTCTTACCTTATTTGGTTTGAAAAGGTTTTCATTCCTTACCTTATATCTCAAAACTTTTAGGGTCGTGGTTTTGGGGTTGTTTTTCTATAGTACTCCGTACTTGGTTGCTACTCTCAGAGTTCTAAGACATCTCAGTTTTGCTTGGTGTGTAACATCTTAGCATTCCATTGTCATGGTTTGTAAGTCAGCTGGTTAGTGTATACATTAGTGTTCTTTAATACTACCATGCTTGATAAGATGATACTTTTAAATCAAGTACTCTTTGTTCATATTTTCGTCTTGCTCCTTTGAATCCTTTGTCTAATCTCCTTTTGTTCTTTCAAGATGGGTGATACCTCTCGTGCCCATACCCGTGCTCATGCTCAGGGTGCCGCAAATGAGGGTGAATCTTCCAACCTTCCTCTGCCACTGTCCATGGTTCAACTCATGGCCATGTACGAAACCAACCGTGCTGACAACATGAGGCTCCTTGAAAGGATTGAGCGCAACACTGCTCAACGCCAGAACAATCAAGTTGGAATCAAGGACTTCACACATCTCACTCTGCCAGTTTTCAGCTATTCCACTGAGCCACTTGATGCGGACTACTTGCTCCACATCATGGAGCGCAAACTTCAGGTTGGTCATGTTGCTCAAGCTGATTGGGTGACTTTTGCTGCCTATCATCTGGAGGGAGCAGCCAACTCCTGGTGGGAAAATTTCTTGGCTATGCAAGAAGCTCAACATGTTGTTACATGGCAAGAGTTCACTGAAGCCTTCCGAGCTTACCATATTCTGGAGGGCCTGATAGATCAAAAGAGGGAGGATTTCCTCAAGCTTAAGAAGGGCACTGGTTCCGTGTGTGATTACCAGCACAACTTCAATCGTCTTTCCTGCTATGCTACTGAAGTGGTCTCCACTGATGTTAAGAAGCAAGCTCTGTTCCGCAAGGGACTAGATCCTCAGGTTCGCCGTGATATCCATCTCATGGACTTTGTTAACTTCCAAGGTCTTGTCAACAAGGCTATAAAGGCCGAGAGTGGAAAGGTGGAGTATGAAGAAACTCGTAAGCGTCCTCAGGAGGGGTACAACAAGGCTGGTTCTGGTAATAAGAAGCGTCGTGTCTTCGTGCCTTATAGTGTTCTGCCACGTGCTCCTTATAATCCAAGGACTTCTGGATATGCACCTCGTCCGAATGCTACTCCAAACAATGCTGGTGGATCAAATTATCCTACTGGTGGTACTGGATCAGGCCTCATATGTTTCAACTGTCGCCAGCCTGGCCACTATGCAAGAGACTGTCCTCAAAAGAGTGCTGCTGAGAAGACACAACCATCAAAGAAGAATGATAAGTACCAAGGTTCTAGAAAAGGATGCCTGAACCATATCTCTGCTGAGGAGGCTCAGGAAGATCCAAGCGTCATCATGGGTACGCTTCGTATCAATCAAATTCCAGCTAAAGTTTTGTTTGATTCTGGAGCATTGCATTCATTCCTGTCACAAGCTTTTGCTCAAATGCATGGGATAAGTTTTGAGGGGTTATCTGTTCCTCTGCTAGTTCAGTCTCCTGGTTCTAGGTGGGGTTCCACCATGGTTAGTCATGGGAATCTAATCGAAGTTGCATTTCAACGTTTCCCCACTTCTTTGATCGCCCTCAAGTCAACTGATATTGACATCATTTTGGGCATGGACTGGTTGACCCGTTATCAAGCTATTCTCGATTGTACAACCAAGTTTGTGACTCTGACTAGTCCTGCTGGCATAACAGTCAAGTACTGGACCGTAGGGTCACTATCTCCTTTAGCTGTTTCTATTCCTAAAGAAGAGTTGTATGCCCTTGAAGTTTTACCTCCGCTAGAGATCCAAGATGTTTCCGTGGTCTATGAATTCCTGGATGTCTTTCACGAGGAGTTGCCTGGCATGCCACCTGATCGAAGTGTGGAGTTTGTCATAGAGCTAGTTCCTAGAACTGCTCCTATTTCTAAAAGACCCTATCGTATGCCTCCTCATGAGCTTGTGGAGTTGAAGAAGCAATTAGAGGAGTTAGAAGGAAAAGGATACATTCAGCCCAGCACATCTTCTTGGGGATGTCCTACCATCTTTGTCAAGAAGCGGGATACCAATATACCGCGTCTGGTTGTGGATTATCGCCCACTCAATGATGTGACTATCAAGAACAAGTATCCTCTCCCTAGGATCAACGATCTCTTTGATCAGTTAAGTGGTGCCACTGTCTTTTCCAAAATGGATCTAAGGTCAGGGTATCACCAGATAAAGATCCGTAAGGAAGATATTCCAAAGACTGCTTTCACCACTCGTTATGGTCTTTACGAGTATACAGTCATGTCCTTTGGTCTTACCAATGCTCCAGCCACTTTTATGCGGCTTATGAACTCTGTCTTCATGGAGTACCTTGACAAGTTCGTCGTGGTCTACATCGATGATATTCTGGTTTATTCCAAGACTGAAGAAGAGCACGCTGAACATCTTCGTTTGGTGTTGACAAAACTTCGAGAACATCGTCTCTATGCCAAGTTTTCCAAATGTGATTTTTGGTTACAAGAGCTCGTTTTTCTTGGTCATGTTGTTTCCGCTCAAGGGGTTGCTGTTATCCCCGATAAGGTTCAAACTATCCTCGACTGGGAGTCTCCTAAATCTGTGAAGGATGTCCGAAGTTTTCTCGGGATGGCTGGTTATTACCGTCGGTTCATTGAGAACTTCTCTAGGATTGCAAAGCCAATGACCGATCTTCTTAAGATGGATAAGAAGTTTGAATGGTCTGATAAGGCTGAAGAAAGCTTCTAGATGTTGAAAACTAAGTTAACAACTGCTCTGGTGCTGGTTCTCCCAGACACTAGCAAAGACTTTGTCGTCTTCTGTGATGCTTCCCACCAAGGTCTCGGATGTGTGTTGATGCAAGATGGGCATGTGGTGGCTTATGCTTCCCGTCATCTAAAACCACATGAGAACAACTAACCAACTCATGATCTTGAGCTTGCAGCTATTGTTCATGCTCTTAAGCAATGGCGACATTACCTTCTTGGTAGTCGTTGCGAGTTATACTCGGATCATCAGAGTCTGAAGTACCTTTTCACACAACCTGATCTGAATCTTAGGCAAAGAAGATGGTTGGAACTCATCAAGGACTATGATTTGGGTCTCAACTATCAACCTGGGAAAGCCAATGTCGTTGCTGATGCGTTAAGTCGTAAGTCTTATTGCAACAATTTGATGATCAAACAATCTCAACCTTCTCTTCATGAGGAATTTGCTCGATTGAATCTTGAAGTAGTTCCTCGTGGATTCCTTTCTACTCTTGAAGTGAAGTCTTCTATAGAGGGTGACATCAAGCTTGCTCAGAAACATGATTCTGAAATTGCTGAGATCAAAGGGAACATTGCTAGCGGAGTTGCTAAGTGTTTCTCTGTTGATAATCAAGGTATTGTTTACTTTGGTAACCGTCTGGTAGTGCCGAAGAGAACAAAATTGAGGGATTTAATTCTCCAAGAGGCTCATGAATCACCTCTTTCTATCCACCCTGGAGGTACCAAGATGTATCGGGATCTTCGTCAAAGATTCTGGTGGTCTGGTATGAAGAAGGACATCGCTCGTTTTGTAGCTGAATGTGACGTTTGCCATCACGTCAAAGCTAAGCACCAAAGACCCGCTGGTGTACTGCAACCACATAAAATACCTGAGTGGAAATGGGATGAAGTTGGTATGGATTTCATCACTGGTCTCCTGAAGACTCAGAAAGGAAATGATGCCATCTCGGTAATCGTTGACTATCTGTCCAAGGTTGCTCACTTTCTACCTGTTCGCGAGAGTATCAATGCTAGTCAGCTAGCAGATCTTTATATCTCTCGAATAGTTGTTCTTCATGGGATTCTGAAGAAAATTGTCTCTGATCGTGGAAGTTTGTTCACCTCCAAGTTCTGGGAAAGTTTCCAAACTGCTATGGGAACTCGCCTTTCCTTCAGCACAACCTATCATCCTAGTACCGGTGGCCAGACCGAAAGAGTGAATCAAATCCTTGAAGACATGTTTAGAGCGTGTGTCATATCTTTTGGCAAGAACTGGGAGAAATGCCTTCCTTTTGTTGAATTCTCCTACAACAACAGTTATCAGTCCAGTATAGAAATGGCACCTTTCCAGTTCTTATATGGAAGAACCTGTCGTACTCCTTTGAACTGGTCAGAAACCGGCAAAAGAAAGTTCTTTGGTCCGGATATGATCCAGGAAGCAGAAGATCAAGTTTGTATCATTCGAGATCGTTTGAAAACTGCTCAGTCTCGCTAGAAAAGCTATCATGATCGTCACCATCAACATATTGAATATGAAGTCGGTGATCAAGCCTATCTCCGGGTCACTCCTCTGAAGGGTGTCCATCGTTTCGGCATCAAAGGCAAACTAGCTCCTCGCTATGTTGGTCCTTTTTGTGTTCTATCCAGGCAAGGTAACCTGCATACAAGTTGGAGTTGCCTGCAAACTTTCTCGAGGTGCATGACGTATTTCATGTGTCACAACTTAAGCGTTGCTTCAAAGACCCTGTCCGTGGTGTTGATCACCAAACTCTTGATCTCCAGAAGGATCTGACTTATCGTGAGTATCCTGTTTGTATCCTTGATGAAGCCGAGCGCAAAACTCGTCGTAAAAACATCAAGTTCCTGAAAGTTTAGTGGTCTCATCACTCTGAGGATGAAGCAACATGGGAACGAGAAGATCGTCTTAGATCTGAGTACCCTACCTTCTTTTCTGAAACTTAGGAATCTCGGGTCGAGATTCTTGTAAGGGGGGTAGAGATGTAACAGCCCAAGTTTGCAACATATGTAATTAGTACCTAAGCATTGCATGCATCTGTTTAAATCAATAAATTTATGCATAAGTTCAAGTGTGTGGTTTAAGAAATGCAAATTCAAAACCCTAAAACCCTATGTTCCCTCCCTCTTTGAAAATTATTCAAACTAGTTTTGAATTTTTAAATGACAAAAATATTTGGAGCCCAACTTGATTAAAAGGGCCCCACAATTTTTATATATTTCACAAAACCTCTCTGGTAATTTTGAATGATTCAAAACAGATTTGGAATTCAAAACTTAAAACAGAAATGAAAATCAGAAAATGAAAAGGGTTTCTAAAGAAAAAAATAGAGTTAGAGCCTTATCAGGCCGCAGCCCAGCAACCTTCTCCCCTCTCTCCCTCTCCCGCGGTCCAGCACCCGGCCCATGTCAGCCCGCTAGCAGCCCGGTACCGCTTCGCCCGCTCCCCTGTTGTCTTCCCCGCTGACGGCAGGCAGCTCGCTGTCGCCGCCGCGGCCGCCCGATGCCGCCTCGTTGTTCCGATGCGCTCCGCCGATGCTCGCAAGGATAAGACCCGCCGGCGTCGTGCTCCGTTTTCCCTGGACTTCACTTTCCCCTCTCTCTCCCTCTCTGCACAGCGACAGCCCGAACCCTAGCCGCCATGGCCGCCGGCTAGCCGCCATTTCTGGCCTGCCCGAGCCCATCCGACACCGCCACGAGCTTCGCCTCACTCTGCTTTGTCCTCCTGCAGAAGGAATCGACAAGGGGCGCCGGGATTCGTCGCCATCGACCGCTTCCTCTCCGACTCCGACGTGCTCAGTCACATGCCTCGCCGCCGCTCCGGTCACCGCCTCGCCTCGTCGTCGACACCAATCTCCTTGGGGTGAGCTCCTGGTGCTCAAGGCACCTTCCTTGCCCCCTCTAGTCCTCTGTGTCACGCCCGCGCCGGAGAGCAGAGAACACCGCCGCCATTCGTCGCCATTGACCAAGCTCCGGTGACCAATAAACGGAGGCGCCGCCGCTATTAGGTTCGTCTCGCAGAGCTGGTTCGAGCAGCCCTAGTCGCACGCCATAGTTCGCCCTCCTCCATCGTCTGCCACCGTCGTCTGGCCCATTGGCCGGCGAGCCAATGTGGCCCCTGCGTGGCGCTCGCGTGGCTTGCTTGCGTGGACAAACCCTACCCATTAGCCTCTCTGGCTAGAACCACCCCGTTGAAAAATGTCTCTGACCCCGCCTGGCCAACGTGGTTGCTGAGGTGGCCAGAGGCCCACCTGTCTGTGACTGTGGCTAGCCCACCCTGCGGTGTAAAAAGTTTTTAGTTTCTTTTATTTCCAAAAAAAGTAATAAAAGGGTTTAATAATTTCAGAAATTGTTTTGAATATTGTAAATTCAATAACTTTTAATCTATAATTCAAAAAAATACAAATAATATATCAAAATGTTCAGAAAAATGAGAACTATCTAACTAACCTATAATAGGAATTGTTCAACAACTTTAATGACAAGTTTAATTAGAACAACATAGTAACCCCTCTCATGTGTTTCCGGAGTTTTCCGAGTTAGGGTTTTCAACCATCGGAACCCCGTTTAAGTTGTCAAGCATGCCTTAGGGTTTCATTTCAACGCAAGTTAACTTGTCATATCATCCATATTGATTGAGCATTGCACATGCCATGTATTGAATGTTGCTTCTCCCTTTCCGGTATTTGGTTCTTCGCGATAGGATGCGAACCCGAAGTTGAAGTCAACAACACCGAAGATCCGTACCTGTCTACTGACCGACAAGGCAAGAGTAGCCTCTCATTATGAACCTACTTTTATAAAGTATATTACTTTCACGCTATGATGCACATGATTCCAAATGTGGTCTTTTGTCAGCAGTTAGTGTTACCTATCTGCTGCATAAGTTTCACTATTGTAGCCTTATACTCCTGATCCACTGCTCCTAGCATACCTAGGTCTGGCATCTGAGCGTTGCTAGAGCTTCTAAGACTGACAACTTAGCCAAGCATAGAAACAACGTCTGATCTATTCAATGGCGGATCAGAGGTGCCAAATAAGGTAGTGAGGTAGGATATCGTGACATCATCGAATGAGTTAACTAAACATGATAAGGCTTGTATGGGAGGCCATGTTGGGTGTGGTTTTTGTAGTCCCATGCTCGCCACCACTAGGAACTAAGTTCTTACCTTTGGAACCAAGACGAGCGTACAACCACACGGGGCCTAGACAACCCCTCTACTAACTAACTTGCCTAGTAGATTCCATGAGTCACATAGTTCGGGCTTTCCATTTGGCATACGCATTGAAAACATTTTCAAAAGAGGAGGTGATGGAGGTGCATCATAACAGGTAGGGAAGCATGGACCGGGTTGCTTGGGGTAGATATCTCCCCTGGTTAACCAACCTCGCCTCACATCTTTAAGTACCGGCTTCGGGATTTGACCCGTTACGGCGGAATCATACTTATAGCGTGACTTATGGTCTCGGCGAAAGCAAGGTAAAGGTCATGGTCAACCACCCTCTGCCAGCCTTCCAAGGAAGAGGGCTAATAATTTGGCATTAAGAGTCGGTTGGTGCGTGTGGGTAAAGTTGTACACCCCTGCAGGGTTAAATCTTTTCGAAAAGCCGTGTTCACGGTTATGAACAACTTGGCGACCAGACTTAAGATCATAGATAACATTAACCACTATAAAACTTGCTGATCCACGTGTTCTTAAGGATGCTTCCTCCGGGTCGAGGGGGTGATCCTAGATAGGAGGTTCTGATGAAGCTGGTGGTTACCGAGATGTGATGAACAAGATGAAGAAGTCTCTATCTTATCCCTTTTAAAAGATTCTGAGTAGACGAGCCTCTTCTCTCTCTTGTTTATAAACAAAGATTGCTTTCCGCAAAAGAAAATCCAGAGAAAGCCTTTCTAGCCAGAGCATGTAGATACTAGGTTATCTAAGTCTTGCGGAGTACATTCTCGTACTCAGCCTTGCGCCATTGTTGTTTTTTCTACAGAGGATCTGGTTGCAACTGAAGGTGGCTTCTACGTTGACATCGACGAGTAGTTGGGGGTCCCAGGTAGCAGCCTGAGGACTATGGGATGGACGTCACTTTTGTTAATGGCCTCTTAGGCATTTTGCTAAGTTGTTGTGTAGAACAACATAATTTGCTTTCGCTGTGTGATGTAATGTTGGGTCTATGACCTCTGGTTTGTAATAACTCTAATATCTCACTCTGCTAAGAGTTTAAACTTATGCTGTTGAATCCCTGTGTTCTTTAATGTTACCGAATCATACTGTCGTCTTCCGTGTTTAGAGTTGAACTTATCTTAGATCGTGATCTGAGGTTAGTTTAACCCTAACCCTGGGGGGGTGCTACAACAACCATGCCGGCGACTGCGGCCACCACGCTGGCGCTCGGTCCCTGGTTGCCAAGGCCATGCGACATGGATTCTACTGGCTCACCACACACGCCGACACGGTCGACATCGTCCAACGCTGCGTCGGGTGCCAGAAGTACGCCAATCAGACCCACGTGCCAAGCTCGGCGCTCAAGACCATCCCCATCACCTGGCCATTCGCCGTGTGGGGCATGTACATGGTAGGCCCCTTCAAGAAGGCCCCCTCCAGCTACACCCACCTCCTAGTCACAGTCGACAAATTCACAAAGTGGGTGGAGGCCAAGCCAGTTCGCAAGTGCGACGGGAAGACCGCCACCAAGTTCCTACGTGAGCTCATCTATCGCTACGGGTTCCTGCAAGCATCATCATGGAAAACAGCACAAACTTCACCAAGGGGGCCATGGAAGAATTCTGCGAGGAGCACAACATACGACTCGACCTCGCCTCAGCCGCCCACCTCGAGTCCAACAGCCAGGCGGAACACGCTAACCAGAGCATCCTCCACGGCCTGAAGCCACGACTACAAGTTCCCCTTGAGCGAACACCGGGGTGCTGGGTCAAAGAGCTCCCCTTCGTCATCTAGGGCATTCGCACCTCCATCAATAGGTCGACTGGGTTCACCCCCTTCTTCATGGTGTACGGTGCTGAGGCCGTCATGCCGACCGACCTCGAGCACGACTCACCTCGGATCGTCAACTACGCGGAGGCCGACAACGAGATCGCACGCCAGAATGGAGTGGACCAGCTCGACAAAGCACGCGACCTAGTTCGCTCCCGCACTTCCATCTACCAGCAAGGACTCCGCCGTTACCATAGCCGCCGAGTCCGAACTCGCACTTTCCAGGAAGGCGATCTGGTCCTACAGCTGATCCAGGACAAGAAGGGCATGTACAAGCTCTCTCCCCCGTGGGAGGGACCATTCGCCATAGGGCGAGACCTGGGCAACGCGCCTACTACCTCATCGACATCCGAGGAGACGGACAACTCGACGTCAAGCGGCCATGGAATGTAAACCTCCTAAGGAAGTTTTACACCTAGAACTCCAGACATGTACTCCCTCCCTGCTATGAAATATAAAAGACCAGTTCGCACAAATTGTGTCCACTCTCCATACCTTGTGCCTCCGGATGGCACTCTCCATACCATGCGCCGCCGAGTCCGGGTTTGGCGCCCCATACCCGACCCGACCCTCCGTCCCACCCCCGCGACCGGCGACCCGCCCCCGAACCCGTCAACGGGTCAGAATCTCCACCAGACCCGGCCCCCGCCGGGTACCCGGGACCCGACGGGTACCCGTCTTGCTCCATGCCTTTTTCGTCTGCTGGGCGTTGGCCGTCGACAGAGAGAGAGGCGGCACCAGATGGGAGGCAGCTGCGGCGCCAGATGGGAATAGGAGGCGGCGGCGCCAGATCGGCGAGCAACCGTGCTTGGCGGCAGCGCCAGATAGGCAGGCGGCGACGAGCGGCCCATGCTTGGAAGGACCAGATCGAGGAGAGATGGGGCAGCATGACACGGCGGCGCATGGCGATGACTGGCTGCAGTAGACGGGGTGCAAGGCTAGGAGGAACAGAGAGCGGCCGGGAGGAAGAGGGCGTCGAGGGTTGGTGGCGATTGGGGAACTGGTGATGGGTTGGGGATTGGTTCATGTGTGGTGCGATGCGTGCGGCGTGCGTATGTGTGGGGTATGTTGTGCGTGTCCATGTGTTGTGCGTGCCTAGTGTGCTGTGTGCGTATTAGTCTAGGTAATATAGATTAGTGTAATTAGTCTAGGAAATATTAGTTAGTGTGATTTGTCGGGTCTACGGGTATACGGGTACGGGTTTGGCACCCCCATACCCGCCTCCGCTAGACCCGATGGGTCTAGTTTTTTCCTGCTAAGAAGCCCCACGGGTTTTTTCTTTACCAAACCCTACCCATTTAACGCGGGTACCCGTCGGGTTATCGGGTTTCGGGTACCCATTTCCATCCGTACTTGTGCCACTCGCACTCGTAAGAACAGCATTACGCTAACCGCGGGAGTCAACCCTTGGTCACGCGACCGACATGACTAAGTAGTGCGATATGAGGGTACCGATAATTTCAGGCCTTGTATCGTCCATGAAAACGCCAACCCAGAGCCCCATCGGAGTCGCCTCGCTCGACTGGCTTTCCGAGCCAAGAAGACCGGATTCGCTTCCCACAACGACTCAAACGATCAAGTACCATGCTCGGGGACTAACGCTAGCCCACACCCAAGCGGCTAGGGAAAACACCAAGTATGAGAGCGCGTCCTGGACTTGCCATGCGACTGATCCTCCGAGTCAGGTGGAGCGACGTGCCAAACACAACGCGCTTCGTCCTCACCTACCTTGGGCATGCGACTAGAACGGCTAAGTACCACGCTCGGGGACTCGTCTAGACGACTCTGTTCGCGTCCGGGAAAACAGGTAAGTATAGAGCACCCCTTGGGGTCGCCATGAGACTGGCTTTCCAAGCCACGGCGAGTCGACCTAAATTAACTAACAGTACAACAGCAAACATACACAATGAAACAAGGTAAACCCCACAAAATGGCGGACGCGCTCGGGGACTCGCAGAACCAAACAATCCAAAATCAAAACATTAACAAAAGCATCCATGCATTCCTTATGGCCCAAAAACTTGTCCTCTTACAAGGGCAGGCACATAGTTTTTACAAATAATGCCAATCGGCAAACTGATTTACTCCGCAGGCTTCAATGACGACGCGCCACCACCTCCACAGACACAGATGAAGGGCACCCACGGATTCGACGGATATGTCGTCAAGGTGCCTGCCATCACCGACCGGAACGGCTGCTCCACCTTGAAGTCGCGGTTCGTCGGCTCGGGGTCGTTCGGGGCAACGACCGTCTCCTTATACGGCAAGAAGTCGCCCATCGACAGCACCCGATCGGAGTAGACCACGGCCCGGTCGGTCAGCTTCAGCACGTCGGAGATCTCAACCGCGCCCGTCGACGAAGGATATCCGCTAGTGACATTGTCAAGGTCGAAATCGTTGGGGAAGTGTGTGAGCCCAAGGTTCGGCATAGTTGCTGCCCCATGGCGTAATGCCGACCGTGAAATGAACTCCAGAACCACCAGAGCCTTATCCAGATAGCTCCAGACCTCGGTGAGCTCGCTGCGGATCACCTCTGTCAGCGACATCTCCTGAAGATACGCGCGAATGCAAGTCGTCGACAGAGCGGCAGACTCCACCAACTTGGTGACACACTGCCGCGCCTCGTACGACTGCACCTCGGCCTCGTCGTCAAGGATCTTCCCTGAGAAGGACAAGATTACAATCAGAAAGGCAAAAAACATAAAGGCAATCCGCGCGCTCGGGGACTCGCCAGTCACACGAAGGTCAAAGGAGCTCACCAATCAAGGGACGGCAGATCCCCGTAATGAAATCCTGCAGACCCGAGTAGTCAGTCTGCAGCCCGGAAACGAGTGCATTTGACACCTTGCGCTCCTCGGCAGCAGCAGCAACGGCCGCCTTAGCTCTTTCATCTGCCGATCGCGCCTTCGCCTTCGCGGCCTTGATCTCTCACTCCTATTCGGAGACCCGCTTCTCCGCGGCGCTCAAGGACGACTAGGAAGCCGTCAGGTTGTTCGCAGGGACCAAACCCTCACGAGCCTTGTCCACCACGGCCGTATGACTCTCTGCATCATCACAACAATAAGCATGACATAAAAGGACGTCACTGACCAAGGGAACCTCAAGCTCTTACCAGCAGTCGCTCGAAGCTGCTCGTTCACTTCCCGGATGGAGTGACATTCCTCTTCTAGATGCTCCTTGGCGGCCAACCGCTCCGCCAACTCGCGCTGAAGGCCCTGCAAAACCATTGCAAACATCAGCGAAAACTCAAGAAGAACTTCCTAAGTTCCTAGTCGCTAAAATTCAGCGACTAGCCACTCAGGGACTGGACAAAGAAAAAATAAGGATCTACCCACTGAAATTCAGCGACTAGATCCTCGGAGATTGGACATACCTGAATGGCTGCACCCAGCATACTGTGGAGTTCAACCGCGTCCACCAATGGGAGCACAAGAAATGTGCGCCCGCGATGTTGCTCGACCTCTGCCGATTGCACTGAAGCACTCGCCGCGGAGCTCGCCACAAAGCGAGGGAAGGTCGCCACCGCCGCCCCCGTAGCACTCGCCGTCGGGCCGGTTGCCCCAACCGGCACCCCAGTCTCTATCCACTACGACTCTGCATCCACTACAGCCTTCGTGGCCGCGCCCCCTCCAGTCGGATCCTTGCTTGGGGCAACAACTGGTTCGTCCGAGATCGTGACAACCTCGTCGGCCTTCGCCTTCTTCACGCCCTCAACAGGCGCTTCGACTTCGTCGCTCTTCCTCTTCTTCGAGGGATCAACTTGTGCCCCCTGTGGTACCCAATGGGACCTTAGACACCGAGGGGTGACCTATTTTCTTCACACCAGTCCTGTAATACGACGTCATTAGCAAGTTCACCAGATAAATACAAAACAGTCGCTGGAAGAAATACACCAGAGATACTTACTTGGCGACTGGGATGAAGCGAAGGTTGGTGCGAATATGCGCCGGCTTCTCCAACTCTGGCCCCAGCTTCCGGCTGAGGCCCGTCTCAAGCACGCTCTGAGCCCAATACATAGAGGGCTTCTTCGAGGATGAGGCAGCGGCAGGAGGATCCGCGGCGATCGACGTAGGCGCTCCCCTCGGTGGCGAGGCCCCCGCGGATGGAGCGGCCCCGAGCTCGGTGACTGCGGCGAAGGGTGGTGGAAGCGAAGCCAATGGCACTTCATCTTCTACCACGACCGCATCAGCTGCCGCAGTCGCCCGTGCGGCACGCTGGCCCCAGCCTCATCGGCCATGCTGGTAGCTTCGGAGCTACTCACGGACCGAGGCGGCGACACCGCTTTGGCCGGCCCCTTCTTCTTCTGCGACGACTTCCTTTTCGAAGGCGTGGCCACGCGCCGCAAAGTGTGTTCGGGGACCTCGTCGTCACCCCCGTCGTGAGTCTCAAGGCTCTTGCTGGCATCGAGTTCATGCTGTCGTTGCCGCAGGTCTTCCGAGCCATGGGCGCGACGACCTCCACGGCCTCGTCTTCGTCGTCATCGTCATCGTCGCCTCCAACATTGTCCTTGTCAGAGGAAGACTCGCTCTCGTCCTCAATGGACTCGTTCGAGCTCTCATCATCCGTAGGCGGAAGCCAACATCCACCACTTAGAACCACTACACAGACAAACGTAATTAGCAAAACCACGACTACATATATGCGACTGCGAAATGGACAAGGAAGTGAGAACTTACTGGCGGAGCCTTGCGCTTCGCGGTCTATGGGGGAATCCCGGCCTTCGCGTCAAGATATTCTGCGTCGGTGATTTTCTTCGGGGCGGAGGCGTAGTCGTCGATTTTCCACTCAGCGGTGCAGGACTTGGTCGCGTCGTCCTTTCCCGTGTACTCATACATCCAATGGGCGCGGTTGGCTAAAGGCACCAACCGCCGCTCGAGCCAGCAGTTGTATATGTTGATGGTCTAGAGGCCGTCTTTCTTTAACTGACGAATCTTCGTCAACATTTCCTCGACCACCATCTGCTGATCGAGCGGAAGCTTGGCGACCTGAAGCCGACGCGGCTCTGGTCGGCGGAGTATATCGGCAACGCCACTTCGTCGGTCAGGGTCGATTCGTTGACGTAGAACTAGTGCTTCTTCCACTCGTTCGCCGCCTTCTTCAGCAGAATGAGGTCGAGGAAGCAAGCCTTGGACTTCAGTTGGAAGTCGAGGCCACCCGCTGCCAGCATCGGGCTGCCTGCCCCTTCACATCTGACCCACCCGTGGAATAGCTCTTGCCACAGGGGGAAGTACGGGCGGCAGCCCAGATAACACTCGCAAAACGGCACAAAAATGGCGAGTTGCTCGATGCTGTGCGGCCCTAGATCTGACGGCTGGATGCCATAGTAAGAGCAGAACCGGCGAAAGAAGAGCGAGGTGGGGAAGCCGAGCCCCCTCTCTAGGTGACTGGTGAAGCAGATGAATTCCCCGGCACGCGGATCCGGCACCACCTCTCCGACCGCGGGGATTCTCCATCTACCGGCACGAAGAATTCCCGCATCTTCAAAGGATTTCAACAGCACTTTCGTGCACTTGGATCTCCCACACGGATCTGTGGGCGGCGCCATCGATCGGAGGATCTAGGGATGCAAGATCGCTCTGGATTGCTCTGGTCGCTACGAAGGAATGGAAGACTGGGAGGTGCACAAGGTCGGAGGAAGTATGGGGAATGATCGTTCCACGCCCGTCACTCTCCTTATATAGCGGTTGCTACCCGCTATTTTTGGGGATCCATTACCGCGCGGTGATTACGGAGATATTAACGTTGGATTACCCAACGGCTAGTTTGACCAAGAATTGACGGTCCAACTTCGTCTACTCGACTCGCCGGCTACAGCGACCCGACTACTCGCTGACCCAATCGCCTTAGCTGCAATTTGACTACTCGCCGACCCAATCGCCTTAGCTGCGATTAGACTACTCGCCGACCCATTCACCATGCTGCGATTCGACTGGTCGCCGTTATTGCGACTAAGATGACATGTTCCCTCTTTCATTGAAGGAGTCCACCGCCGATTCGACTGGGCGTCCAAATTGGACCCGAATACTACAACTGCCAAAGAACACCTGCGACGAATCAACGATGGCCTTGTGGACTACTGATGGGGATATGCCGAGTGGGGTATACCCAGCAGGACGATTCCCATTGGCCCATGCTTCCAGCGAGTGGGCCTGCAAGACGACGAATGGATCAAGACCCAACAAGGAGCCAGGTGACTCGAAGCTGATGGCCCAGAAGCGTAGCTAGGCCCAGTCAGGTTAGGTCAAACACCCTCGAGTCCTTATCCAACTCAGTTCTATATTTGTAAACCCTAGCGAGGTGACTCTATATAAACCTCCCTAGGGTACGCATAGAGGACATGTTCCATCATACACCCCCTATGACTCGCCGCCTAGTCGTCGAGCTCGCCCTTGTACTCTCTCATCAATACAATCTAGCAGGAGTAGGTCTTTACCCTCCGGGGGCCGAACCTGGGTAAAACGTCGTGTCTCCGCCCTCATCTCGCACCACAGATGGCTGGCCGCCCTTGCCCCTCGTTCTACTACTCGCTGCCGATTGCAGCATCTGCCATGGTCGTTCCCACGACGGACTAAGGGCTTGGCAATTTCCTTTGCTTGGGTGATGGCGGTGCTGATGAAGTTGTCGGCAAGAACCATGCATTCATTTGGCGAAGGAGGATTATTGGTCAAACCAATAGGAGCTGTATTTATGGCCAAATGATTGAGTGCATGGGCAACACAACATAAGTTCAGAGTACCTGGTTTACAGAAGTACAAGACGGAGATTGCTTACCAAAGATGCTATCCTCGGCTTGCTGGAGAGTCCCGTTCTTGTCGGAGGGCCTTATAAGCCTCAAGGTTCCAAGTATTCTGCTCGGCGTCAGCTTTGTTCTGTTCCTTGAGGATTGCAATTTCCTCCTTTAGACGGTTGATCTCCGTGTTTGCGAATTCTTGCACGGCGGCCAGGGCGTCTTCATGCATTTTTATCGAATCGGCTCTTGCCTGCTTAAGGATTTTGTTTTTGCTATCCAGCATTTGTATGTTCTTGGATTGCTCGAGAATGTCCTTGGCCTTGGCGATGGCTTCTGCAAGTCGAAAAAATGACAAAGCACAATGAGTAGTCGGAAGTTAATGGTGCAAGACCAAGATTGAGTGCGAAATTGAGAAGAAAAACAGACTCTTGCTCTTGGTGATTTGATCCTTCAAGAAGGCAGTTTTACCCTTTTTCAGCTTCAAGGTCTGCAATTCTGCACGCATCTTCTGGAACTTGTCATTGGAGACGTTCCTCCGAGCATTCTCATTCTGCAACAAAAGAGCAAAGTTACTTAGTCTACTTGGAGCATCTAGCCGGATAAGTATCCACCTAGAGGCTTGGGGGTTACAGTACGAGTTTTTAACTCAGAATATGCTTGGTCCTCCTTTAAGCATCTAGTCGGAATTATTTCGGTTTCAACTAGAGGCTTGGGGGCTACAATATTGAAAACTACTACTGCATATGCTACTCTAAAAGTATCTAGATGGAATAATTCATTCAAACTACATACTTGGGGCTACAGTGCAAAGTTTCTAGCTTAGTCACTCTTAGAGCATTTAGACCCAAAGACCTATGTTTTTTTGTCTAAATCCTCTGGGGCTACAGTGGGATATTACATATGAAATGCAAAAGGCATATAAAACTTACTAGTGCAATGAGCTTGGGGTTGCTGGCGCTCTCGGAGAATATCTTGCTAAAAGCAAGACTGTTTACACGCAGGATCTCCGCTTGCTTGAGCAGCTCCTCAAGACCACATGTGGGAGAAGTCGGCGCTGCACCAGGATCCAGATGTGAGCTACTTGGTGTAAGCACCGGGTAGACGATCTTTGGGAGCTCTGTTGGCATCTTGGGTGCAACGGCTCCGCCTACGGCAGAAGTTCTGCCTTCTACCATCGCCTTACCGCTACCAGTGGCATCCTTAGCCAGAGCTTCAGCCACTTTAGAGGACATGCTCTACTGCATCGCCTGCTCACCGATAATGTGGGGATCTGCGGCAACATCTAGGACCTCCTGAGAAGGAGTAGGGTCCACTTCCATGGCGGAAGGTTCAGACATTACCTTTGCCTGAAAACTTGTCGGTTGTAACATCCCAACATTTAGGAACCAACGAAGGGTAGAACTAGGATTTTGTGCATAAGCATGCATTCATCTGTAAAATGCGGGTAAATTTTTCGCCAAAATAAAAACCTAAAGTGATCAGAGTTTCTTTCACTCTCTGTGTGTAGGAATAGCTATTGAGAGTGATCGTTATAAATTCTGACATTATCTTTTTGAGTCTATGTATTTTGGGGGGAATAATTTGAATTCAAATTTGAAATTTGAACTTACATTTAAAAAGTTAAGATTTGGTATTTTGAAATGATTTAGTAATATCATTTGTTATAATAATGAGATAATAAATAATAATAGAATTCAATATAAAGTAATTCAAATAAGAAATGACTCTTTATTACTTATCATTATTCCATACACATTTTTACAATGATGAACTCATTCAACTAAGGAAGGGGTTCATAACAGTAAAGGGATTACAATATATGGAATTCAAATAATAAACTATTACAAGATTGTTACAAAAAGAGTAAAATAAAAGTACAATATAAATGTATCTATCTATCTGATCGTATTCTAAATCTTGCATATCCTAAATCTTGTACCTGCAACAAAATTCAAAACAAACAAAATGAAAATAAAAGATTAGTTGTTAGGATTACTCCCAGTGGAGAGCAGTGAAGTGCACTGCTCATGTTACATCATTGAGTAATTGTAAAATTCACCACAAGTCAGATATTAGTAGCAAGTAAAAGGGGCAAGTTTCACTAGGTAAGTGAAATGTAAAAGGTCAAAAGGTAAAACACATCATCGATCTGATACAAACCATGCACCAAGCAGCCAGAGCAACACAATCACCTAACTACATGGTGTGTGTTGTCAACACAGCAGCAACAGCTACACAAGCAAAAGGGAAAGAGCTCAGCCGTGGCAAAGCTTCTAGCAAGCTCATTCTCACTTTCAAACACCAAACCAGGAACACAACAAGCTTATCAGAGCCAAGCAAACCATCAACCCAACCATACACCAGATCATCCAAGTACTCACCAGATGGTGACATGAGGAGGGGGTGGATAGCAAGGTCAAGGCCAAGCTTATAGGAAACAGAAGGTGAAGGGCAAGGTCAAGGCCAAGCTTATAGGAACCAGAAGGTGAAGGACAAGATCAAGCCAGCAGCACCATCAGCAAGATCTAGCCATCCAAATGAATTAGCCACAACAACAGTGATGGGGATATGCCTACCGGGGTATACCCAGTAGGACGTTTCCTACTGGCCCAAGCATCAGCGAGTGGGCCTGCAAGACGGCGACTGGATCAAGACTTGGCGTGGACTCAAGTGACTGGAAGCTGAAGGCCCAGAAGCGTAGCTAGGCCCAGTCGGACTAGGTCATAGAATCTCTGAATCCTTAACTAATTCGGTTGAGATCTGTAAACCCTAGGGAGGTGAGTCTATATAAACCTCCCTGGAGGACCCATAGAGGATACGTTCCATCATACACCTTAGCGACTCGCCGCCTAGCCGCCGAGCTCGCCCCATTGTACTCTCACCATAATACAATCTAGCAGGAGTAGGTCTTTACCCTCCGGGGGCCGAACCTGGGTAAACCCTTGTGTCTCAGCCCTGGTCTTGCACCGCAGATGGCTAGCCGCCCTTGCCCCATGTTCTATTACTCGCTGCCGATTGCAGCATCTGTCGTGGTCATTCCCACGATAGTGGCGCCCACCGTGGGGCCTGGCCGATCAGGCCGGTGTTCTGCGGCGAGATCTAATCTGCCCATCAATGAGTCGATCGCCACCGGCCGCATGATCGCGATCGGCGAGATGCTCCAGATCTTGCCGAGCAGCTATGTCCCGGCGGCGCGACCCGTCACGCATAGCATGATCCTTCTGGTCGGCACGATCAGCCTGTTTGTCGGCCTCACCGACGTCATCATCTCAGAGGACTCGGCTCGCATCCGCGAGTCGCCTCCACGCGACCGGCTCTCTGAGAGCCAGGTCCGCATGATCCACCGCGTCGCCTCCGAGTACGACTCGTCCCACAGCAACGTGGCCGAAACCACCGTAGCCGCGAAAGACGCGGCCCTCAACGACGATGCCGATTCGGTGACCCCGGCGTCACTCGCCGGATCCATTGTCGCCGCGTCACCCGCGGGCTCCATCACCCAGGTCTCCAACGTTGGAGACTTCGAGGATCCCTCTATCCTCGGGGTCTTCGACTTCGATTCCGGGTCGGAGAACTCCGCCGACCTCCGCGACGGAACCGGTCGCCACGCCGCGACCTACATGGCAACCGGCGCTGACCCGCCGGAAGATCCATTCTCCACGCCGATCCCTCCAAACGCGACGGCGACGGAGGTCGAAGAACTCCGCCTAAAGCTGGCGGAGGCAGTCCGCAAGGAACAAGCCGAGCGCGATTTTTTTTGCCTTGAGCAGGTGACAGCGCAGGAGCTGTCACGCTACCACCAACTCCGAATCAGGTCGCGCCTGAACCCCACCGTCCAGGGGCGCGCCCTGAATTTTGACAACGAGAACGACCCGGCCCGCGCGGCCGAGCGCGCGATCTGCGAGAACGCGCCGCCAGGAGGAAGCACTCGGCCCCCACCAGGAGCAACGGCCGATGGCGCCCCGCCACCACCCAACCGCGCACCCCCCAGGGACCAGCCAAGGATCGTGGTCTCCTCACGGGAGCGAGACGCGAACGGCATCCCGTTGTTCTCCACCCCAATGGACAACCTCGTCGCGGGCCGAGCAGCAGTCGACAACATCGCAGCCACTAGTGAAGGCGTTGCAGATCCAATACGCCAAGGCTCTACTCGCCAAAGCGGTCGAGCAACAAAACGCAGGCGTCGACTCACAGGGTCAGATGTACTCGCGTTCATCGGGCAGCAGAGCAGCCTCAAGCGGCCGCCCCATGGCAGCGAAAACTCTCAACTGCCCGCCACCCGAACCCCTACAGCTCCAACACCGACCCGCGAATGCGGTACTCTCCACCAACGACCCCAGGCCGACGACCAACTTCGTCGCTGCCAACGGACAACCCGTCGACGCCCGCACCCACATCATCAACAACCTGAGCTGGCGCGCACGCCAGCCTGACGACCTGCGGCACACCCTCACCAACCGCCGTGACGGTGAACCGAGGGGGTCGCTGAGCCGCATCGGGCCCCAGTGCTTCAGACCGATGATCCGAGGCGAAAGATACCCAGCGAACTTCAAAGCGCCGAAGGAAATAGAGAAGTACGACCCCTCGTACGACCCCTCCGTGTGGCTGGATACCTACCTCATGGCGATGGGGATCGCAGGCCACACCGACCTACTAGCCGCCCGCTACCTCCCCCTGATGATGGAGGGGGCGTGCAGGCAGTGGATTAACACCCTTCCTGCGGATAGCATCGACTCCTGGGAGGAGATGCGAGAGGCTTTCGTCAGGCACTTCGAGGGTTCATACACCCGCGGCACCACCATCGAGGACCTAAAATGGTGCGTCCAGGGACCCCGCGAGTCGACCCGCAGCTGGGTCCAACGGTGGCAAGATCTGTGGTACAACGCGGTCGGAATCCACCCAGACACCGCGATCCACTGCTTCAAGACCTCGTGCCGCTACGAGCCCCTGGTCGTCAAGCTCAAACGAGCGTATCGCACACTCGACAACATACCGGGACTCCTGGAGATCGCAAAAAGGTACACGGAGGAGGACCCAAACCAAGAAACCGACGACGAGTCGGGAGGACACCGCCGCACGAGCGGCCATGACAATGGGAGACGACCTGACTTACGCTACAGCAACACTCGCCTCACCGGCAAGCGCCGCAGTGACGGGCGAGTCGACTTCGTCGCCAACGCCGGATACGCGCAGCGCGAGCCCAAGAGCTTCCGCCGCGACGGGGGACAACGCCGCGACGGCGGCAACTACAAGGCGAAGCCGAGGTTCGACCCCGCGGCCCTTCTTAACCAACCTTGTGTATTTCACAGCAGGGAAGGAAAGCCTGCCACGCACACGACCGCCGAGTGCCACTCTCTCAAGGAGATCGAGAAAGCACGGTGCGCGCGGGAAGACCCCGACAACAACCCGCCAAACGGCGGAAAATTTGGCAGCATCGCCGGCTCGCTCCACACCTTCACAGGCTTCAACACGAAGCGCGATAAGAAGGTCATCGCCCACGTCGTTGCTGTCAATGCGGTGGCCCAGATAGATATCCCCCAGTTCCTCAACTGGTCTGAGCAACCAATCACTTGGAGCCGCGCGGACCACTCGCCACAGATCGAGTATCCGGGCCGAGTCGCCCTGGTGGTCAAGCCCAAGGTGGGAGACTACTGGCTCCCCAAAACATTGATGGACGGCGGCAGCTCCATCAACATCCTGTACCTGGACACCTTCAGGCGACTGCGGCTCCCGCAGTCGATTATCGAGACGACCTACACCACGTTCCACGGCATCTTCCCCGGGCGGAAGGCGTACCCGATCGGCAAGGTGACGCTGCCAGTCACCTTCGGCACACCGGCAAACTTCCGCACCGAGCGGATCTCTTCGAGCTGGTGCCCTTCGACAGCCCCTACCACTACGTCCTGGGGCGCCAGGCGTTCGCCAAGTTCATGGAAGCACCCCACTACGCGTATAACGCGATGAAGCTACCTGGGCCGTGCAGCGTCATCACCATCCACGGCGACCCCGGCATGGCCGCCAAGTGCGAGGCCAAAGGAGCCGAACTCGCCGACGCCGTCATCGCGGCAGAGGCCAACCACGCTGAGGAACTCGCTAAGTACGCGAGCAGGGTCAACAACGATGACCCCACCATACTCAAGTATCCCAACTCGGAGGGTGGCAACCCCACCGCCTTCGAGGCAACGATGCATACCCGCACCGTCGAGCTGGTCCCAGGCGACTCCAGCCAGACGGTGACAATCGGGACGGGCATGAGCCCAGCATAGTAAGGCGCGCTCATCGAGTTCCTCCGTGAGAACATGGACATCTTCACGTGGAAGCCCTCTGACATGCCTGGTGTCCTGAGGGAACTCGCTGAGCACAAACTCAACGCCGACCCCAAAGTGCGACCTGTCAAGCAGTCGCTGCGGCCCTTCAATGAAGAGCGCCGCCGAGCCATCGCCGAGGAGGTGCAGTGTCTACTCGCTGCAGGCTTCATCCGTCCAATCAAGTACTCCAAGTGGCTGGCAAACCCAGTCCTGGTCGAGAAGAAAAACGGGACCTGGAGGATGTGTATCGATTACACAAACTTAAATAGCGCCTTCCCGAAGGAGCAATTCGTCCTCCCGCGGATCGACCAAATCATCGATTCCACCGCGGGCTCGGAGTCGCTATGATTCCTCGACGCCTACTCTGGGTACAACCAGATCAAAATGGCCGTCAAGGACGAAGAGAAGACGGCGTTCATCACGCCATTCAGAGCCTTCTACTACACTGCCATGACCTTCGGCCTCAAGAACGCCGGGGCGACCTACCAGCGGTGCATGCAGGAGTGCCTTGCGAGCCAAATTGGCCACAATATCCACGTCTACATCGATGACGTGGTGGTGAAGTCCGCTCGCCAGAACGACCTACTCGCTGACCTGGCGGAAACATTCGCCAACCTGCAGAAGTACAAGATAAAGCTAAACCCAGGCAAATGCACCTTCGGTGTGCCAGCTGGACATCTACTGGGATACGTTGTCTCCAAGCGTGGGATCAAAGCAAACCCCACCAAGATCGACATGATCGCTCGACTCGACAAACCCGAGTGCCTGCGTGACGTCCAGAAGCTGGTCGGGCGAGTCGCAGCTCTCAGTCGCTTCATCCCCCGGTTGGGCGAAAAGGCGATGCCCCTCTACCGCCTAATGCGCAAAAACCCCACCTTCCAGTGGGACAAGGAGGCAGATGACGCGCTCCGCGACCTCAAGAAGGTGCTACTCGCAGCACCGCTACTCGCCGCCCCCGTCGACAAGGAACCCATGCTGGTCTACGTCGCGGCTTCCGAACGCGTCGTCAGCGTCGTCATGGTCGTCGAACAACCAGAGGAAGGAAAGGAGCGCCCGATGCAGCGACCAGTGTACTACATCAGCGAAGTCCTCACTGAGTCGCCCCAGCGCTACCCGCAATAGCAGAAATTGGTATACGTGGTCTTCAGAGCACAGCGGCGATTGCCGCACTACTTCCAGGAGCACCCAATAACGGTCGTTTCCTCAGCACCGTTGCAAGACATCATCCGCAACCGTGAGGCAACCGGGCGAGTCACCAAGTGGGCTGTCGAGATCGGCGTCCACAACATCAAGTACGAGCCGCGCAAGGCGATCAAGTCACAGGCTCTTGCAGACTTCATCGCCGACTGGGAGGAGGCCTAGCAGCCAGAGAAGCTGCCATACCTCCATTACTGGAGCTTACACTTCAACGGCTCCAAGAACACGGACGGTGCAGGAGCAGGGATCGTGTTAACATCTCCGAAGGGCGACAAGCTCCGCTATGTCCTCTACCTCGACTTCACACCCTGCACCAACAACATGGCCGAGTATGAGGCGCTACTCCACGGCATGCGAGCTGCCAAAGAGATGAATGTCAATCGACTGCGCTGCTATGGAGACTCCGACCTCGTCGCCGGGCAAGTCGCTGGCACCTACGATGCCGTCTCCCCACCATGGCGGCATACTGCCAAGTAGTGGACAAGCTGGGTGGATACTTTGCAGGCTACTCCGTCGAGTGGATTGATAGGCGGAAGAACGAGGAGGCCGACGCCCTCTCTCGCATCGGTTCGGCTCCACTCGCACCACCCGCCGGTGTCTTCCTCAACACCATCACCAAGCCTTCCGTCTCTCCCCCAGGGAGATCGACATCGGAATCCCGCTGCAACCAGAAGCAGCCCTGGTCGCACTGATCGCCGAGCCAGATGACTGGACCGCGCCATACGTCACCTACTTGGAGGGAGGCACCCTGCCAGCGGATGAAACGGACGCCCAGATGATAGCACGCCGCTGCAAATCCTTCGTCATCATCAACGGCAAGCTCCACAAGCGCAGCGTGACCGGCGTGTCCCAACGCTGCGTTCAGCCCGCTGAAGCATGAAAAATCCTCCAAGACATTCACTCCGGCGACTGCGGCCACCACGCCGGCGCCCGTTCTCTGGTCGCAAAGGCTATGCGGCACGGCTTCTACTGGCTCACCGCACATGCAGACGCTGCCGACAATGTCCAGCGGTGCGTCGGATGCCAGAAATACACCAATCAAACCCACGTGCCAAGCTCGGCGCTCAAGACAATCCCCATCACCTGGACGTTCGCCGTATGGGGCATGGACATGGTAGGCCCCTTCAAGAAGGCCCCCTCCGGCTTCACGCACCTCCTAGTCGCAGTCGACAAGTTTACAAAATGGGTGGAGGCCAAGCCAGTCCGCAAATGCGATGGGAAGACCGCCACCAAGTTCCTACGCGAGCTCATCTATCGCTATGGGTTCCCAAACAGCATCATCACAGACAACGGCACCAACTTCGCCAAAGGAGCCATGGCCGAGTTCTGCGAGGAACACCACATTCGACTCGACCTCGCCTCAGTCGCCCACACGGAGTCCAACGTCCAGGCGGAACGCGCCAATCAGAGCATCCTCCATGGCCTGAAGCCACGGCTCCAAGTACCACTCGAGCGCACCGCCGGGTGTTGGGTCGAGGAGCTACCCTCCGTCATTTGGGGTATCCGCACCTCCGTCAACAGGTCGACAGGGTTTACCCCCTTCTTCATGGTGTACGGTGCCGAGGCAGTCATGCCCACCGACCTCGATCATGACTCGCCAAGGATGGTCAACTACACGGAGGCTGCAAACGAACTCGCACGCCAAGACGGAGTCGACCAGCTCGACGAGGCACGTGACCTAGCTTGCTCCCGCCCTGCCATCTACCAGCAAGGGCTCCGCCGCTACCACAGCCGCTGAGTAAGGACCCGCACCTTCCAGGAAGGTGACCTGGTACTGCGTCTAATCCAGGACAAGAAGGGCATGCCCAAGCTCTCCCCCCCCTTGGGAGGGACCATTCGCCATCGGGAGAGTCCTAGGCAACGACGCCTACTACCTCACTGACATCCGAGGCGATGGAAAACTCGACGTCAAGCGACCGTGGACTATAAACCTCCTACAAAAGTTCTATTCCTAGAACTCCATACATGTACTCCCCACCCGCTATGAAATAAAACAGTGGTTACCGAAAGTTGTGTCTACTCTCCGTGTCTTGTGCCACTCGCGCTCGTAATGACAGCGCTATGCTATTCGCAGAAGTCAACCTTTGGTAAAGCGACCGGCACGGCCAAGTAGTGCGGTACGAGGGCACTTGGAAACCCCAGGCCTTGTAACGTCCACGAAAAACGCCAACCCGGAGCCCCATTGGAGTCGCCTAGCTCGACTGGCTTACCGAGCCAAGACAACTGCCCTCGCTTCTCACAGCGACCAAGGTCCTCCACATCCTTGGCACAGCGACTCGAACGACCAAATACCACGCTCGGGGACTGACTTCCACTCAAATACGAGCGACTAGGGAAAAACGCCCAGTATGAGAGCGTGCCCAGGACTCGCCATGCGACTGATCCTTCGGGTCAGGCAGGAGTGACGCGCATACTTTAACGCGCTTAGTCCTCACCTACCTTGGAGCTGCGACTAGAACCACCAAGTACCACGCTCGGGGACTCGGCTACCCGACCTCGTTCGCGCACGGGAAAACGGTCAAGTAAAGATCACCCATGGGAGTCGCCCTGCGAATGGCTCTCCGAGCCCTGGCGAGTCGACCTTAATCCATTAAAAATTCAAAAACACATAACAAACGAGGTAAACCCCATAAAAAGGGCAGACGCGCTCGGGGACTCATTCAATCAAAATCCAAAATCGCAAAGCAAATGACAAAACAACACGAATTTCCTTTATAGCAGCACAAAGTTGTTCCAAAATACAAGGAAAATTCAATAGCTATTTTGTACTAACGCCCAAGGGCACAACGCTTCTACTCTGCAGGTTTTGACGCTGACTCGCCGCCACCCCTGCGGTTACGGATGAAGGGCACGTATGGGTTCGACGGGTACGTCGTCAACTTGCCTGCCATCGCTTCCCAGAACGGCTGCTCAACCTTGAAGTCCTGATGCTTCGGCACAGGATTGTTGGGTGCAACAACCGTCTCCTGATAGGGGATGAGGTCACCCATCGCCCAAACATGGTCGGAGTACACCGCGGCCCGGTCCGTCAGCTTCAGCACCTCGGCAATCTCCACCGAACCCGTTGACGAGGGGTAGCCGCTCGTGACATCATCGAGGTCGAAGTCTTCCGGGAAGTGGCCAAGCCCAAGGCTGAGCGCCGTCGCTGCCCCACGCCGGAAGGCCGACCGCGTCATGAACTCGACCACCAACGGAGCCTTCTCCAGATAGCGCCATACCTCGACAAGGTCACTGGTGATCACCTCCGTGGGCGATATCTCCTGAATATATGCTCGAAGGCAAGTTGCCGACAACGCGGCCGAGTCGACTAGAGTGGCCACGCACTGCCGCACGTCATACGACTGCGCTTCTTCCACGTTGTCAGTAATCTGGCCTGCAGCACATCAATAAACAGTAAGCGACTCGTCGACATCACAGTAAAGTTAGTACCACCGAGAATTGGGTGAAGGAGAATTTACCAATCAGCGGGCGGCAGAGGTCCGTGATGAAACGTTGAAGAGAAGAAAGGTCATCCTGCAGCCCAGCAACGAGCGTGTCAGATAATTTCCGCTCTTCAGCGGCAGAAGTGACAGCCGCTTTCGCACGCCCCTTCGCTGAACTCGCTTCCGCCCTCGCTTCCTTGAGCTCACGCTCCAGGTCAGCGACCCGCTTTTCGGCCACGCTCAAAGCAGATTGAGCCGCTGTCAAGTCACCCACCCGGACAAGGCCCCGGTGGACCTCCTCCGCCTTGGCTGCAATTGCTTGAAGCCCCTTGTTCGTCTCCTGGAGGAAATGAGTTCCTTCTCCAAGCGACACTTTGCAGCAAGCCGATCGGCCGATTCGCACTGCAGGCCCTGCGCACAAACTGCAACGTCAACAACAACGAAATTCCTAAGTGCCCACCCGCTGAAATTCAGCGACTAGGCACCCGGGGACTGGACATTGAAAATCCTAAGTGCCCACCCGCTGAAATTCAGCGACTAGGCACTCGGGGACTGGACATTGAAAATCCTAAGTGCCCACCCGCTGAAATTCAGCGACTAGACACTCGGGGACTGGACGATATAAAAACATTAAGAATCCGACCACTGAAATTTAGTGGCCCGATCCTCGGGGACTGGACATACCTGGATGGCAGCGCCTAGCATGTCATGAAGCTCCAGCGCGTCCACAGATGCAAGCACGACCGGAGTGTGGCCGCGACGCTGTTCGACCTCCACCTCGGAGACCCCAGGCATCCGACTCGTTGGCGCCGAGCCACTCGCTGCGGCCGCCTTCGCCATGAAGCGAGGGAAGGTCGCTGCAGATGTCGCGGCGCCACTCGGAGCCGGCTCGGCCACGTCGGGTGAGGCAACAGCCTCCTTGGTCTTCGAGGCCACTTCCGCCGCAGTCGGAGGTTTGCTCGGAGCAACCGCCGGGTCATCAGAGACCGTGACAACGTCGTCGCCTTTCACCCTCTTGACACCTTCGGCGAGAGCAACGACTTCTTCGGTCTTCCTCTTCTGCGAGGAGTCCACCTCGGTGACGACTGGCGGAACCTTGGCCACGGAAGGATGGCCGATCTTTTTAACACCAGTCCTGTGAAGCAACGATATGAATAAGACTGTCCGACTACAACGAAAAACAGGCAGATGAACAACACTCACTTGGCGACTGGTATGAACCGCAGTCCGGTGCGGATGCTAGCCGGCTTTTCCAACTCGGGCCCCAACCTCCGAGTGAGGCCTGTCTCGAACACATCGTGTGCCCAAGACACTGACGGCCTCTTTGAAGACTAAGCCGCGGCAGGAGCCTCCGCGATAATTGCCGCGAGAGCCTCCCTTGGAGGCGAGGCCCCTGCGGCTGGAGCATCGCCCAAACCAGCGATTGTGGTGAATGGAGGGGCGCCTCGTCCCTAGGGGCGGTAGCGTCCGGCGCCACGTTCGCGTGCGCCTCCGCGTCCCTAGCCGAGCTGGTGGCATCAGAACTGGTCGCAGATCAGGGCGGAGATATCCGCTTTGCCGGTTTTGCCTTCTTCTTCGGCGGAGCCGTCTTCTTCTTCTTCGACGGCGTGGCCTCACGATGTGAGGTGTGCTCGGGAAGATCATCGTCGTCATCTTCGTGAGGCTCGAGGCTTTTACTCGCTTCGAGCTCGCGCTGGTGTTGCCCGTGGGTCTTGCGAACTGTGGGGGCAGCGACTTCCACGGGTTCGTCTTTGTCGTCGTCGTCATCATCACCCTCATCGCTCTTGGCGTCGCCTTTGATGGGTGACTACTCGCTCCCGTCTTGGATGGACGAGCTCGAGTTCTCGTCGTCTGCGGGTGGAAGCCACCCTTCTACCACTTGGAACAACTGCAATAAAAAGAAAACAACGTCAGCACAACCGCGAATGCATCATCTGCGACTGCGAGTGGTGACGAAATGACGGCTTACCGTCGGAGCTGGGCGCCTTGCAGTGTAGGGGGCGACCCCGGCCTTCGCGTCAAGATACACTGCCTGGGTGATCTTCTTCAAGGCCAGGGTGTAGTCTTCAAGTTTCCACTCAGCGAGGGAGGACTTCATCGGATCGTCCTTACCCGTATACTCGTACATGTAGTGGTTGCGGCAGGCCAAGGGCACAAGCCGCCGCCCGAACCAGCAGTTGTAGAGGTTGATGGTCTGGAGGCCCTTCTTCTTCAGGCCGCGGATGGTCTGCAGCATTTCATCGACAACCATCCGTTGATCCAGCGGGAGCTTGACGACCTAGAGCCGACGCGGTTCGGGCCGATCGGCGGAGTACCTTGGAAGCGCCACTTCGCCGTCTGGATTCGACTCGGTGACGTAGAACCAGGACTTCTTCCATTTGTTCGCCGCCTTGGAGGGCAGCATCAGGTCAAAGAACGACGCCTTCGACTTCAGTTGGAATGTCAGGCCACCCGCACCTAGCATCGGGCCGCCTGACTCTTCGCGGCTGATTCTCCCATGGAACAGATCTTGCCACAGGGGGAAGTAGGGCCTGCAGCCCATATAGCACTCGCAGAACGCCACGAAGATGGCGAGCTGCTCGATACTATGCGGACCTAGGTCCGATGGCTGGACCCCGTAGTAGGCGCAGAAACGCCGGAAGAACAGGGAAGTAGGAAATCCCAGCCCCCGCTCCAGGTGGCTGGTGAAGCAGATAAACTCTCCCTCGTGCGGGTCCGGAGTCACTTCTCCGGCCGCGGGGATGCGCCATCTGCCGGCGTGGAGGATCCCGGCCTCCTCGAAGGATGCTAGTAGCGCCTTGGTGCATTTGGATCTGCCCCATGGCTCGGTGGAGGGGGCCATCGGTTGGAGATTCATGGGGGTCAGAGCTCTCTGGATTGTTCAGATCGCTGTGCGGAATGGGGAAACGGAGACGAGCGAGATCGGAGGAAGAAAGAAGAATCGTTTCCCTACTCGCCTATCATTCTCCTTATATAGAGGTTGCTACCCGCCAGTTTCGGGAGTCGTTACTACGCGGTAATTACGCCAAAGTTACCGTTGGATTACCCAACAGCTAGTTTGATCCCGATTGGCGGTCCAACTTCATCCATTCGACTCGTCGCTCCCAGCGACTCGACGAATCGCCCACCCGATCACTATGACGGTGACTAAGTATTCGCCGACCCGCTCGCCGAGCTGCGACACGATTGGTCGCCGTTATTGTGACTGAAATGACTAGTTCTTCCCTTTGTTCAGGAGGCCGCCGCCGATTCGACTGGACGTCCGTTGGACCCGCATACTCCGACTGCCAGCAAACGCCTGCGACAAATCGACGACGGCCTCGGGGACTACTGATGGGGATATGCCTACCGGGGTATACCCAGTAGGACGTTTCCTACTGGCCCAAGCGTTAGCGAGTGGGCCTGCAAGACAGCGACTAGATCAAGACTTGGCCTGGACTCAAGTGACTGGAAGCTGAAGGCCCAGAAGCGTAGCTAGGCCCAGTCGGACTAGGTCATAGAATCTCCGAATCCTTAACTAATTCGGTTGAGATCTGTAAACCCTAGGGAGGTGAGCCTATATAAACCTCCCTGGAGGACGCATAGAGGATACGTTCCATCATACACCTTAGCGACTCGCCGCCTAGCCGCCGAGCTTGCCCCATTGTACTCTCACCGTAATACAATCTAGCAGGAGTAGGTCTTTACCCTCCGAGGGGCCGAACCTGGGTAAACCCTTGTGTCTTAGCCCTCATCTCGCACCGCAGATGGCTGGCCGCCCTTGCCCCATGTTCTACTACTCGCTGTCGATTGCAGCATCTGTCGTGGTCATTCCCACGACAACCAGCAAACTAACAGTTGTGGTGAGTAAGATAAAACCCTCACATGATCTAATCATCTCCTCTAGACTAAGATTCATGTGTTATTTTATATCTAGATCTCTCATAAATCACCCAAGTGGGGTGAATCCATCACAGATGATCTTTTAAATAAAGAGTATGCTAAAATTTTACAAATCAAACCAGGATCTAAGACCAGCATCATAGATCCTGGAATGATAGCCAAATCTTATATTCCAACATGTCCATAGCTTAGCTTATGAATTCTGGGCACATCTCCTAGCGGAGTAGCACCTCAGAATTCCTAAATCTTATGAACCCATATAAAACCATGAGCACCCCAACCATCTTAGCCAAAAGGATTCAAGATCCAGTAACTAATGATAATACCAGAACATATCGGTGGGGGACAACATGAAAGGAATCTACTTCCTAAGCCTCAGACCAACATCATAGGCTATCCGGTTTAAAAAGGAAGCTTTCAACTCATCTTTTGCATTAGTGCAATCTTGAACACCATTAGAATAAAGCCAGTAGTAGAACCTAGACTTGTGTGCCATTTTAAGATGGTGTCACAAGAATAGATTCTAAATCAAGCAGATCCATTACTTAGCTTGCATAAATAAACTTGTAAGACACTAAATATCATCTTCCTGGAATCAAACCAGGAATCATTACCAAGTCTATATCCATCCACATAATCAGAGTATCACTATACTCACATTATTAACCTAATTCTGAATATAATCTCACAAGTGAGAGCTCAAAAATTCAGTGGGTAATTGCTGACAATACTACTGCCATTACTAATATTTTGACAGTGGTGAACTCACAAATCACCAACACCACCAGTAAAACTCCAAAGTAGCATTACCATTTTGGCCATGCTCAATTATCAATTGGAATCGGTACTATAAGGCCACTAGAATCATATAAATCAAATGAAAACAGTGATCAATTTAGTGTATTTGATCACCATCCTCACTAATTATCACCATTAGTTCCAATTCATCATATATAACCAAATCAGAGGGAGGAACCCTAAAACAGGACATGAACCCTAAATAGGGATGCACACGTGAGTCACATAGATAAGATTGAGGTACATAGAAGACAACAGACACAAGGCGAGATCAGGATTAGAATCACTTAGGGTCCTCGTTGCAGTTTAGAAGAGGAAGTAGAGGGATCGACGAGCACACAGCGGCACGGGGAGCACCCAAGGGGTGCTGAAACCCGCACCGAGCCGAGGCGGCGGCCACAGTAGTGCTTGAGGTGAGCAACACCACTAGAGCAACGGTGGTCACATCACCGGCATCACCCCAAACCCTAGGGTTCGGGATGGAGCGAGCCTGGCCGTAGGAGAGCCCCAGAACCAAATCAAAATGGAACAGATGAAGGAGCGGAGTCCACAACCTTGCCATGCGCTACGGCGGCAGCCAAGGAGGATCAGGGCAGCGAGAATCGCACGACAACGGTGTCGGCAACCCAGTGGACGAGGAAGAAGAAGAAGAGGTGAGAATGAGAGAGAGAGAGGAGATAGTGTACTGGGCCGATAGGTCCAGTACCACTTCAGGAAGATATTTTGACCAGACCAATTGGGCCAAGAGTGGCCCAAAGAGCTCATAGGGTAGGCCCAAATGTTAATGAAATTTTTAATAATTTAAGAAAAAGACCAAAATACCCCTGGGATTCAATAAATCCTAGAAAATAAAATAAAATCCTTAAAAATGCAAACAATATATATTTAGACTCATAATAAAATAACCTATTAAATTAAATTAAGAAACCTATTTTTAATAAATAAATTTTAGGTTAAAGATTTTATAATATATATTCCTTATGGAGTTTTATAAAAATAAAGAAAATACAAAAAAATAAATAAAAATAACTTTTATCATATTTAGTTATCATAGTATTTTAGAAAAATACTAATTTAATATTTAAGATACCAAAATAAAATCTTCTTAATTAAAATGCTTATTCTTAAAAAGAATTATTAAGAAAATAATTATAAGAGTTAAAATTAAATAAAAATTAGTTTTTAACTCCATTAATAATTATAAAAATAGTGAATATAATATTTATAAAATATTTACGTTATTCTTTAAAATGAATTTCTTAATTACCTAAAGAAATTCCAGAAAAACTAAAATATTGGGTAAAACACATAAAGAAACTAAATAACAAATGATGCATTACATTACTATGCATGTTCATTTTTGCTTCTTTAAATATTGTCCTTACCGGGATATAATGGTGTTTTGTAGACATAGAAGCTCAAGGTCCAGTGCAAGCATCTGACTTCACTACCTTGCAATCCGTTCATCACTTGCTCATGTCCTTTGAAGAGTCTTTATCAAAGTATTTATAAATTGTGTGATATCATCTATGTTTCAGAGAAAGAAATTATTATTTTCTCAAAACAAATAGATGTGATATCATACTAAGTGATGATGATATGGAGCAATGGCACCTAGGTTTCCATTTGCAATAAGATTAATCACCTAGGACTTAATAACCCATGCCATCATTGATTCTAGCGCCGTATATTACACGTTAACCATGAGATTTGGAATGGGACGGAGAAGTCAGTTGTATATTATTCATCTCGCATATAGCTAGATGTGCAGGTCATGTCTGATATCCTCATAGCATGCATTAATTCGTAATTCGTAGAGGATATGCAGCATATGGGTAGGAACCCTCAACGTCCCATGATAGTTCTAGCATCTAACGGTCTGTACTAACCATTGCCATAATTCAATGGGTGGGCATGGTGTACACCAAGGAGACATGCGGGGTCGTGAAGGGGGCAGTGATTGGCTTGAATCACCTACTGGGCCCCAAATCATGGAATTGTGGACGGGAAAGTACGCCCTGTTGTGCAACAAGGAGGTGATCTCTCATGGGTAAAGTAACACACCTCTGCAGAGTGTAAGAATTGTAACTTGTTACTCCCTGTTCCGGGAAGGAGCTACGAATGCGGCAGGAAAGGAACTCCATGAAAGTTCTGGTCAACCTGTGAAGGCTGATGGGCATAGTTTTTTAACAATAAAATCAATCTTTGAAGAAAGATTTACGAAAACTACATAGTGCCAAGGAATAATAATCTGAGGTGGTAGATAGAGCATCAAACTTCCCACCTTGCATATAATGAACTTGTTGGGTAACTCTCTTACTCACCCTTTCCTTTGATCTCCTGCTTAGACTCTGAGGATCCAGAAGAAACCCCTATGTACGCAGCAGAATGTCAAGATGATGTCTTCTACGAAGAGCCTGGCCTGTCGGATGGTGTGGAAGGGGTGGACTACGAGATCAGATATGGTATGGGCGGCAGCGAGTCAGACTAGTTGCATTAGTTATTAATAACCAATTGAGCCGAACATCATGAACCATATATTATAAGTTGTTGAGCTCAATTAGAGTTGAAGTTCCATCTTTAAAACTTCCGCTGAAATAGTTTATATTTGGTTTGTAAGTTGAATCTTTTGAAGTCTCGAACTTATGGTATTGTAATAATAATAATCATGTGTGTATGTTTGTAATTTGGACACGCAATGTTTCTGTTGTAAGACTCTAAGGGATGTGATATTTACGAAACGGTGTTTTGTGGATGGCATGTCAATGGCTATAGTGTACTACACATGTGGTGGTATGCTGGGTCACCACTGTTGGTATCAGAGCAATTTCTTTTACCTTAGGTTCGAAAACTAGTAAAGGGTATTACCTGTAGGAGTTTATAGCAACGATAAAGAATTCTCCAAAATGGTATAATAGGTACTCAAATGAGAATATTCCGTTATATATTTTAGTGCGATAATTCTTTGTTATGATGCAATATTTATTGATTACTAATAAAAATATTTTTGTTATACAAAATTATGGCACCAAAGTTTCCAAAACAAACTTTGGTAAGGAAAGAGGAGACTCTCGATGATTATCAAGGATCATTCACTGATCAGCTTCGTCAACTCTTAAGGATTTTTAGGTGTCCAACTAAGATCCCAGTGAATACCATAACCTATTATGATGGTCGTATCTTATCCAAGTATCGTGTGAGTATCCAACTTCCAGAGGAGCTTGGATTATATCACGATCTACCTATAGGTGAAGGTAGGAGTCATTTAGCAGCATACCATGTTGCTGTTTTGGAGGTGGTAACCAATATCCGGGAGCACAAAGCCTAGGAGTTAGAAGGCAGCACATTTTCTATGATTCCTCATGATTCTATAGACTCGGAGCCAGTACCGGATCATCTTACTTTAGTAAAGAAGCATCCTAATTTAGCTTCCAAGTTTATGGATCGATATCCACTGATTATTGGGTCTTTGTATAAGACACATCAAGTCATAGTAGAGGATAAAAATGACATGTTAGAGGATTTAACTGATCTAGAACAAAGGAACCAGTTAGCATCTCAGTTAGAGAATGAAGCAAGGAGTAGTGCGAGACCAATCTTTAAGGATATACCTATAGATCCCGAATCATTTACACCATATACTTATTCACCCAGACCAGAACCTACCTATGATCCTAATTTAGATATGAGGTATTCTGTATCACAGGCTTCTGAGGAAAGATCCGATTCAGAACTTCCTATTGAGAATTCTGATGGATGGAGGATAGGGTCACCTGAGGGATCCCAAGGAAATCAAATGTCAGTGGATGGGTCTGCCAGAGATGTTGGACAATCCAGCTGGATGGGTGCGAGAACCAATCCTAATGATAGTAGTAGAAATACCATATTTGTAGGAAGTTAAGATGAGGAAGAAGATCCTGAGGAGAGGGTGTTCGAGTCACCAATATCTTATCAAAACCCAGGTAATGTACATTATCCAGTGTTTAACTATCTTGCCCAACATAGCACCTGGGGGGCAGCGGAATCTGGGTATTCTGTTGACAACTCTAGGAATGAAGCTCAGGAGATGCAAGTGGGTAATAGTGTTGAACAGGTTTCTGAAGACCTTTCAGCTGAGTGATACGTCCAAAACATATCTACTTTCTCGAACACTTTGCTATTGTTTCTTCTCTAAACTTGTGTGATTTGGATACAACTAACACGGACTGACGCTGTTTTCAGCAGAATTACCTTGGTGTCTTGTTTTTGTGCAGAAAATGAACTATCAGGAAAAATCCCAGAAATTATGCCAAAAATTATATTTCACCAGAAGATCCACGGAGCCAGAAGATGAGACGGAGAGGAGGCCTGGGGGGCCCACACCCACCCCAGGCACGGTCCCACCACTA
Organism: Avena sativa; assembly: GCA_916181665.1. Lineage (NCBI taxonomy): Eukaryota > Viridiplantae > Streptophyta > Magnoliopsida > Poales > Poaceae > Avena > Avena sativa. Next base: position 313,341,134 of record OV702283.1, read on the forward strand.
GCCGTGCCTGGAGGGGGTGCAGCCACCCCAGGCACCCCCTCGGCCTCCCTCTGCGCCTATATGTTGCCTTTCAACCTAAAAACCGAGGGGGGTTTGATAGTTTTCCAGAAAGAGTTCCGCTCCACCGCTGCCACCAGAAACCAAGATTCAGATCCAGAAACTCCGTTCTGGCACCCTGCCGGGACGGGGAAATTTTGAGAGGATCATCGCCATCGTCATCACCAACGCATCTCCATCAACCACCGATGTTTCCCTCATCCATGAGTGAGTAATCCCCCGTTGTAGGCTTGGGGATGGTAGGGATTTGATGAGTTCTATCATGTAATCGAATAATATCTGTTAGGGCATAGTGCCTAGTATCTCTATTAGTGCTATTTGACTTTGTTGCAACTTGTTGTGCTTAATGCTTGTCACTAGGGCCCGAGTGCCATGATCTCAGATCTGAACTTATTATTGAATCATTATGATATTATTGTTTGTGATCTTATCTGCAAGTTGTGTACACATATCATCGTCCGGATCCAAAGGCCCCAAAGTGACAATAATTGGGACAACCGGAGGGGATGGCTATGGTGTGAGGATCACATGTGTTCACAGAGTGTTAATGCTTTGCTCCGGTGCTCTATTAAAAGGAGTGCCAGTAGTTCCCTAGAGGCCCCGCTGCCATGGGCTGGCTGGACAGAAGATGTTGTGCAAGTTCTCATTGCGAGCAAGTATGACTATATTTGGAGCACATGCCTAGGATTGTTTAGTACTTGGATGCTTGTTATCATTTATCTGCATTGCCCTAGATCTTGAAGTTACATGTTTAGACTCATCCATGCAACGTCCGTCCATCCATCCCTATGTCTACCGTACTCGAATCCTACTGTTACTGTTACTATTACTATTGCTCTTGTTTCACTGTTGATGTTGCTTTGCTGTTGCTACTACAAACTGTTACTACTGATAAACTTCTGTCAATAAGAACTATTTCCAGGTACAGTTGAACTGACAACTCAGTTGTTAAGGCTTGCAAGTATTCTTTGGCTCCCCTTGTGTCGAATCAATAAATTGGGTAATACTACCCGCGAAGACTGTTGCAATCCCTATACTTGTGGGTCATCTAGACTATTTTCTGGCGCCGTTGCCGGGGAGCATAGCTTTATTTGTAAGTTCACTTGGATCTATTATTGTTCACTGCTACTCCTTTCATCATGGGGAAGTCTCGTGATGGAAAGTTCCCTATTTTACCATCCACTACAAGAAGAGGTACAGTCCTAAACACCTCTGCTGCTCTTGATTCACCGTCTGTTATAAGTAAGCTTGTTACACCATCACCACATACTCATGCTACACACACTACTACTACTGCTGAGTCTGAAACTGCTTTTGATGTTCATGATGTTACTTCTACTGTGCTTGATGCGAGTGGTTCATTAGGTCCTTTTCTAGATGCTACTATGGCTAGTCTAGGAAATACCGAAACTCCTAGTGAAGACACGGTTACACCTGTTAGCTCACCTGAGGCCAGTGAGAGTTATATTAATGATGGTTACATTGAGTTCACTGATGATTTTGTTGAAGAGTGCCGAAACACACATGGTACTAGTGCTATTAAGAGTCTCCTTGCTAGACATATTATCATGCCTAAGTTGTACTCTGATTCTAAGTTTGCCACTTCTCCCATAGATATTAAAGATGAAGACTATGATTTCTCTCTTGATTTGTCTAATTTAGATATTGTTGAGAAAGAACCTTTTTATGGGACTGAAAATGAGAGTGTCGTGGCTCATATGAATGATCTTTCTACTATGAGTGCTTTGTTCTCTGATGATTTTAAGATGCGTAAGTACTTTGTTACTAAGATCTTCCCCTTCTTGCTAAAAGGAGAAGCTAGAGCTTGGTTTAATAGATTACCTCTTGGTTCCATTGATAGCCCTGATTGCTTGATTGCTTCTTTCTTCTAGAAATATTTTCCTCCCAGTGCTAGACATGCTGCTTTGTAGAGACTTTTTGATTTTAAACAGGGAGAAAAAGAGAAATTGCCTAAGTCATGGACAAGGTTCTGTGCCTTGATTCATGCACATCCTGGATGTTCATTACCTAAGAATGAGCTTCTTGATATTTATTATAATGGACTAACTGATGATTCTAGGACATACCTAGGTAGCTTTTCTGATTGTGTTTTCAGGAAAAGGACTCCTACAGATGCTGAAGAATTAATGACTAAAATAAGCAAGAATTATGATGATTGGACTTCAACTGAGCTAAATACACCTGATCCTATTACTCCTGAACCAGTTGTTCCTGAACCAATTCCAACACCAACAACAAAGAAGAGGGGAGTTATTGCATTAAATGATGAAGTGATGAAGGAAGCTAAGAAGTTTCTAAAGGAGAAATGTATTAGAGCTGAAGATGTGAAGAATCTACCTCCTATAGAAGAATTATGTAAGACAATTCCCCACTCATCTACTATTGAGGTACACTCTCTCCAAAACTTTGATGAAGGTGATATTCCTTATGGTAAGCCTCCTGATCAATGTTTAGAGGAACTTGACACATTTATTGTTAAGCAAGGGTATTTTAATAAACAAGTTCAGGATCATTTGTTGGAAAACTCTAGAGCTATCCATGAGTTGAAAGATATTTTGGAAAGAACTTCTAATGATATTAAAATGCTTTGTAAACACTTTCAAATGGTTCAAACCCAACTTGATCTACTTGCTAAGGTACAAAAGGATATGCTAGTTAATGCTTCAGGAGATAAACATGCTTATGGAATTAGAACTAGGAGTGTATAGCTACTCAAGATCCTTTATATCCTGAAGGACACCCTAAAAGAATTGAGCAGGATTCCCAACTAGGTGAAGATAGTGGTAGTCCTCGTAAGAGAAAGAAAAAGAAACATAAAGTAGTTGAGGAACCACTTGAACCTGCTGTAGATCCTAATAGTATATCTATCTCTGATGCTGAAACTGAGAGTGGTAATAATAATGATGCTCCTGATAAGGAGGAAGTTGAGGAAGAACTTGAGAAGCACACTAAGAACACTAGGTACACAAAGGAAGATTTTATTGCTAATAAACATGGTAAAGAGAGAGAACCTTGGGTGCAGAAACCTATGCCTTTTCTAGGTAAGAAACACAAGTCAAAGGAGGAGGAACACTACAACAAGTTTTGTGAGTGGATGAAACCTTTATTCTTGCAAATTCCTTTGACTCATGTTATTAAGTTGCCTCCTTATTCAAAGTATATGAAGGATATTGTCTCTAATAAAAGGAAGATTCCTAATGAGGAGATTTCTACTCTACTTGCTAATTATTCCTTCAATTGTAAGGTTCCAAAGAACTTGGTGATCCAGGTATACCAACTATTCCTTGCTCCATAAAGAATAATTATGTTAGAACTATTTTATGTGATTTAGGAGCTGGAGTTAGTGTTATGCCTTTTTCTCTCTACAAGAGACTCTAGCTAGAAAAGTTGATACCAACTGATATATCTTTGGAAATGGCTGATAAGTCAACTACTATTCCTGTTGGTATATGTGAGGATTTCCTGTTCAAGTTGCTCATAATTGCATGGTTTTAACTGATTTTGTTGTGCTTGAAATGCTTGAAGATGATAATATGTCTATTATTCTTGGGAGACCTTTTCTTAATACTGTAGGTGTTGTCATCAATTGCAATCAAGGAAAAGTAACATTCAATATTAATGACAAAGAGCACAATGTCTATTTCCCCAATAAGGTTGTTAAGAGATATTGCCTGAATTCCATTGAAAATATTGAGAGCATCAAGATTGGAGAAATATATTGTCCCATTCCACAAGAAAATTTTGAAACTATTATGATTGGGACCATTTGTATCAAGTATGTGGTAACATAATCACCTTGTGGAATGCAAAGTTTTGTTTCATATAATATTGTTTTGGTAACAAGACTTGATCAACCTTGTTAACAAAAGGATTTTTATGAACAAAATAATGTTTTCACCGTGGTTATACTTGCTTTCTTTTTATGTTTCTCCTTCCTAGTCTTTGCTTTAGCTTTAGTTTTGCTAGTTGTTTGCTTGTTTGAGTTTCTTAGAGCTCCTGTAGTTTGGCTTTTGGTTTTCTTTTGCTTCTTCTGAAAAATTGTTTATGCGAGAAAATCAATTTTCATACCCTGAAAATTGGCCAAAAATAAAGTTTCCCAAAAAATCCCAGAAAATTCAAAATAAATTTTCCTCGGAAAAAGGGGAAGAGAGGCACCTGAAGTGACCCAGGGGGCCACCCTAGGCCACCACACCCATGGTAGGCGCGGCTACCAGGGGGTGGCGCCTAGGGGGGTTTGGCCCACCTGGGCCCCTCTAGGCTACCTCCTCAAAGCCACCTTCTTTCTCTCTCACGAAAAACACCGGAAAACTTTCTCAAGCTCGAGTACTTGCTATTCTTGCTCGTGGTTTTCGATCTTCTTGTTCAGCCCATCTCAAGTGCTGATTTTTGGAGGGATTGCTCCTTGGTATGTGCCTCCACCACTTGTCCAATTAGATTTGTGATTGGTAGATTGTATCTTGAGTATTTTGCTGCTATAGGTGACAGGTTGTTTGAGCTTGCATGCTTGTCCTATGCTTAGAAACTTTGTTTTGATGCATGTGTAGTCCTCTAGCAAGTTCCTTTAGTAGTTGCTCATCATCTATCAACTTAGAAATCACTTGGTTTGATGGTTGTCTAAAAATTTCAGCAAGGAAGATGAGTGCTTATCCATTGAGTCAATATGACTTGATGGTGCATGAGCCAATGAAGGTTCATCGTGAGGAGGCAGTTTTTCCTTCCACATATCCATGCCATGAATTTATGAGAGCTGCGGGGATCCTCCAAGATTTCCAAACTATGGTTACAAATGCAGGGTTGGAACACTTTGTTGAAGGTGAACCATTCCAATATGTTAAGCTAACCATGGATTTTGTGCAGGACTTCTGGTTCACTTGGTATACTTCTAATCCCATGGTCCATTACAAAATATATAATATACCCGTTGACCTGCCTTTTGCTGTTTTCTATGTAGGAATTAGAGTACCTCAATGGGGATCTTGCGAGAAGATCAAGGAGAGGCCCAAGGCACTTATGGATTTATATGCTGAGATTTTCCAAGGTTTCGACTTCTCAAAGGAAACTGGTAAAATTCGGAACATTCAGCTCCCAGTTATTAGATACTTTGCCTATTTCATTACCAAGTGTGTTCTTGCTAGGAAGATTTCTAGAAAGTTGTCTTCTTTTGATCTAGCTTTTATTGTAGCTGCTCTGAATAGGAATAGGTCTTATAGTTTGGGTGCGCTGATAGCTCACCGTCTCACCACCAATCGTGAGAAGGGTGGAATTTGTGGAGGTCTCATTGCTTCTCGGTTGCTAGCTTTCCATGGTTTAGAGCCTCACTATTCGGATTTTCAGTTCCCCGTAGAGAGGCTTGATATTGAATCCATGATTCAGCATGGTTTTGTTTCCTTGGGGGCTAATGTGAGAAGTTTACCATTTGAATTATCTTTTGCCCAGTAAGGCCAGAGAAAGGGTAGGACTGAGAAAATAGTTTATTTTCCTGCACCTGCTTTGTTTAACTTTGATAGCAGGCAAGGATGGTCACTTACGGAAGAGGAGGTTGACTCTTATGTGGGGGAACTCTCCCAGAAATAGGAGAATGTTGAGTAGGATGCCGAAGACAATTCGGTTCAACCCTCCAACTTGGGAGAGTCTTCATACCAGCAGCCCTCATTTGATTGGGGCGCATCTTCATCTTCATCGCAGGTGACAGATTATGATCATTCCTATGATGACCCACCAGCATGGAGGTACTATCCACGCTATTGAGCCCCACTTAGGACAAAAGCCTAAGCTTGGGGGGAGGTATACCGACATCACACTCATATATATATATATATATATATATATATATATATCATGTTCGGTCGATTCTTTATATATCCATTGTTTTGCTTTCTTTTTGGTTCTTGTTGTTTCTTTCTCAAAAACACAAATATACCAATATTTTTGTTTTTTCTCTTGGTTTGTTTCTTTGTTTCTTTGCTTTGCTTTGCCTTAAAAGAAAAATACAAAAAGATTTTGCTTTGTTTGGTTTGCTTTGTTTTTGTTTGGTTTTTCTTTGTTTGCTTGTTTCTAAAAAACTGAAAACACCAAAAATATTTGTTGTTCTTCTTTGGTTTTGTGAGTTCTTTGCAGGGTTAAGCCATCCTCAGTGGATTTTGGGTTTCTTGTTAATTATTCACGTCACACAAGTGAAGGGCAATAATGAAGATTAAGACAACTTGAGGTGTGGTAAGAGGCTGGTAACAAACTCTATTTGTTTCATTTTTGTACATATACTCATCATTGTGAGCATGCTTAGCCTGTTTGTGTAAGGTGTATGTCATTATGGATGCTTAGTAGTTCTTGCTTGTCTGTGATTAGCTCCAGCTTGCTAATAGTTTGTAGCATGTCATATGAATGTTTGCTTGCATTGTTTTATTCATATTTTGGTATGATATTGTGGTATCCTCCTCTAACTGTTCATATGAATCGACTTGGCACATGCTCACGCATGCATATGACTAATCAATAGTCAGTAAACCTCGATGATTTATTTTGCCTTAGAGTTCTTGTATCACTTTCATGCCATAATTAGTCATGTTTTGTTGCAAGCATGATTATGACAGTTATTGCTCTCTCGTTTGTCGCTCCCTCTATATTGCTAGCCTTCACTTGCACTGAGTATGTGCTCTACCTGTGCTTCCAACTCCTCAAAACCAATATTGCCAGCTGTGTCCACCATACCTACCTATTAGCATCATTTGCTACTTCAGCGCATATTGTATATGCCGTGTTTTCTTCCAAAATAAAATGTTTGTCTGTTTTGAGAAAGTTAGTTAGTAAAGATCTCATGAACTTGATGGCACACATTATTCCTTGCGCTTAATAATCTTGAACCATTGTGACTAGTCCATGAAAGTTGTATGCTTGTTTATTATATGCTGTGAGTCAGCAGAACCGTGATGTCACGGGGAACGCTTTCAACACCTTTTGGATATCCTATCCAGTTGATACTTTGCTCTTTTGTTTACGGATGTCGACAATGTGAAATAAAAGGGGAGCTTGTGAGTTCATGGAGTTTATACATTGTGTTATAGAAACGCCTGGGCCGCTAGCCTAAGCCATGCCTAATCATGGTGGACTCTTGCAGCATCACCATAATGAGCATCTATGAAGCATCCTCAATAAAAAGCTATGCATATGGTAAATAAAAAGATTACTGAGATGCTCATTGTCTGCTTGCCTTGTCATTTTGGTTATGGGAAAGCTCATGTACCATGTGCAAGGGGTACCCCGTTGGCGGTTCTCGATGATATGCATGTATTTACAATGACAAGAACTTTTAGGTGACCAAAGTTGAGTAGCATGAGGAGCGACCCTCGTACTCAAGGGACTTCGGATTTCCAGTATGGTCTATCAAGCATATGATTCAGAGTGGACCTCACTCTCACCTTAACCACATGAAGATTCCTATGATATGGGAAATGAGATCTCAAAGCTAATGAGTACCTTCCTTTCAGCATTGGGAAGCCTTTCAAACCTTCACAAAACCATTTTCACAATTTTGTTGAGTCACCACTTATTCTACGAGCACCTTCTTGAGAGCATAGTTGGCATTCTTGTGTTTGTTCCAAAACTTGGTTTATAATGTCATGACTTTGATGCTTGTATCTCTGATATCTTTATATCTAGTCTTCACTTGAACTTCAGAGGTGCCTCAGCATTTATATTGTGCTCTTCAAACAAAGGCAAGCGAGATACCACTCTATCATACCTTATTATGAGCATTGCAATGTTGCTTATGTTTATGTTTCATGCTACTTATTATTATTGAGTTGATTTCTCTTCATAGCTTGCAATGACTATTGAGTAGACTTAGTTGCATACTTCTTATTATGAATTGGCTAAGAATCTACTCTTGTGCTGAGAATATTTACATCAGATGAAGCAAAGTGTTCGTGAAAGTTCTTTTATCGCACTCAGTTTTCAACTGAATTGCTTGAGGACAAGCAATAAGCTAAGCTTGGGGGGAGTTGATACGTCCAAAATGTACTACTTTCTTGAACACTTTTCTATTGTTTCTTCTCTAAACTTGTGTGATTTGGATACAACTAACACGGACTGACGCTGTTTTCAGAAGAATTACCTTGGTGTCTTGTTTTTGGCAGAAAATGAACTATCAGGAAAAATCCCGGAAATTATGCCAAAAATTATATTTCACCAGAAGATCCACGGAGCCAGAAGACGAGACGGAGAGGAGGCCTGCAGGGCCCACACCCACCCCAGGCGCGGGCCCACCACTGGCCGCGCCTGGAGGGGGTGCAGCCACACCCCAGGCACCCCCTCGGCCTCCCTCTGCGCCTATATGTTGCATTTCAACCTAAAAACCGAGGGGGGTTCGATAGTTTTCCAGAAAGAGTTCCACTCCACCGCCGCCACCAGAAACAAAGATTCGGGTCCAGAAACTCTTTTCTGGCACCCTGCCGGTACGGGGAATTTGGAGAGGATCATCGCCATCGTCATCGCCAACGCATATCCATCAACCATTGATGTTTCCCTCATCCATGAGTGAGTAATCCCCCGATGTAGGCTTGGGGATGGTAGGGATTGGATGAGTATCATGTAATCGAATAAGATCTGTTAGGGCATAGTGCCTAGTATCTCTATTAGTGCTATTTGACTTTGTTGCAACTTGTTGTGCTTAATGATTTTCACTAGGGCCCGAGTGCCATGATCTCAGATCTGAACTTATTATTGAATCATTATGATAGTATTGTTTGTGATCTTATCTGCAAGTTGTGTACACATATCATTTTTCGGATCCAAAGGCCCCAAAGTGAAAATAATTGGGACAACCGGAGGGGATGGCTGTGGTGTGAGGATACATGTGTTCACAGAGTGTTAATGCTTTGCTCCGGTGCTCTATTAAAAGGAGCACCTTAATTACCAGTAGTTCCCTAGAGGCCCTGCTGCCACGGGCTGGCTGGACAGAAGATGTTGTGCAAGTTCTCATTGCGAGCACGTATGACTATATTTGGAGCACAGTCCTAGGATTGTTTAGTACTTGGATGCTTGTTATTATTTATCTGCAATGCCCTAGATCTTGAAGTTACATGTTTAGACTCGTCCATGCAACCCCCGTCCATCCATCCCTATGCCTACCGCACTCGAATCCTACTGTTACTGTTACTGTTACTATTGCTCATGTTTCACTGTTGCTGTTGCTTTGCTGTTTCTACTACAAACTGTTACTACTAATAAACTTATGTGAGAAAGAACTATTTCCAGGTGCAGCTAAACTGACAACTTAGTTGTTAAGGCTTGCAAGTATTCTTTGGCTCCCCTTGTGTCGAATCAATAAATTGGGTAATACTACCCGCAAAGACTGTTCGATCCCCTATACTTGTGGGTCATCACTGAGTTGGATGGAGTCGATGCACTCACACTGAGTAATAACTCAAGTCCTGATACTTCAGATACCGAGTATGTCCCATCTGGAAGGCCATTTGTTCTACAAACTATGCGACGGACGTCGCGTCATCACGGTTGGACTTCAGGCATGTATGATGTAGAGTTCCCAACCTTTAATAAGTAGAGATCCCTGTGGTTACAATGCTAGTCCCTGGATCAATAGCTAGCATCCACAGTTAAGATGTAATATCAAGAAACAAAGGTCATAATACAACTTTATAACCAGAAATAAAATAATTTATTACATCTTACATAGCTCATTTGGCTATCTCATTACAATGCAGCAAAATATAACAATAGCATGGGGTCCTTCATCTTCAAAGTGCCACAGGCAGTCATGTTGGTTGTAGACTTGTAATCCTAATCAATAAACTTCACTAACATCAAACAAACCTGCAACATAATAAGTTACAGCCACAATGGTCAATACATTTGAATTGTACTGGCAAGTGATACTATGGTAGTATAGTGGAGTCTATCATCTATATTCATTTGGCTAAGTGGAGCTTAAGCTTGCATTGCTCAAAATAGATTTTCCTTATCATTTGAAAACACTAAGTCTTTGCTTGACAAAATCACCCAAGGCATCTCCCAATAGAAATTGGTGATCCTTCAACCCTTGTTCAACCGCAAGTTTTAACTTAGAAATTTGGATGAGGAGATTCTTGATAGCTTCCATGTCTTGATGCTCAAACTGTCCTTTACCAGGGACATGGCTAAGTACTTAGATTTTACACTCTGCAGAGGTGGTGCACTTTCCCCACAAGACTTGGTTTCACCAAGGCAAGATCTTTCAGAAGCCTTCCCTTAGACCAGAATGGACGCGTTCCAACCTATTGTCCCCTACCACCAACTGTCCATTTGGTTAAGTTATTGCAACCTATATGATCCAGGCAGAGCCCATAATGCCAAGTGGCTGCACTTGAAGCTTCTCAACATTTGACATCTCAAATCTCTTTGTTCATGGGTGGCCATCCACAAGTGAGATGCACAAGGTAAACCATAGAAATGGTCCTTGTGTAACCACTCAACACAAACCATTCCTTCCATTCCACCCAGGTGATTCATTCACTTAGTTGTTTTATTAAAACAAAACAAAGTTCCTTGACTTAGAAATATTCCATAGAATGAATATAATCCACCCTTGTTTTCTACTAGCTAAGCTAAGCATGATAGTAGTAGGAATCTTAACTTTAGGAAATTTTCTACTAAGGTTTCATCTACTAGGATTTCCCATGGCATAGTTTATACTTAGCAAAAATTCCATGCAAGTCCTACTTTAGAAATATCACTAATGCATAGTGAAAATAATGGGACAAAAGTATGAAGCACCACTTTCCTTTTTGGTTGAGAATATAAGTTCACTCCTTTTCCTTGTAATATTCACACTCTTCAAATCACTACAATTCAATCAAGCAAGGTACAATTTCAATCTATCATTCAAGAAATATCACATAAAAGAATAGAAACAAAACAATGCATGCAAGCATGCCAAAGATTGTTTTATTTGGAAAAGTGGTTTCTAATAGGTTATAAACATTCTAAAACACCTATTGGTCATTTTATAAAAGTGGCAAAACCATTTACAAAAGATTTTAACTATAAACCATTTTTAAATCAAATCAATATTTTATGTGGTTGAAAAATGCCTTTAACAAAGCAATAATATTTATAGGGTTCACCAAATATGTTTTCAAATCATAAAACTTTGTGTTTAGGGTCAAAGAGTTTAAATCAAAACATTTCCCAAAGGTTTTCTTCCAAAAGCATTTTTAACATATAAACAATATTTTTATTTGACTAGAAATGTTTTAAATAAAAGATTTATTCTTTGCTTCTCCAAATATATTTTTGAAACCACAAATTGATTTCTATGGTCAGTAGGTTCAAAACAAACCATTTGCTAAAGATTTTATCCACAAAATAATTTTAGAAAGAATTTTATATTCAAAACATGCCTACACAAGTTTCTGCAAAAACAATCTTTTTACTAGACGCAATTTACTAAACAAAGGGCACGGTTGGAAATTACTTGTCTTGCTGATTCCATTGATATAAAATTTGCAAAATTTGGACTTGTGGTTTGAAAGTTATGCAATTTTCAAAATTGAACATCTAATAGAACAAATCCTGTTTTTAAAACAGACTCTGGGACACGCGTCTTGTTTTGATTGGACAAAAACGGTTCAGCTGGATCGCGTTCTGTGAGACGTTGGATCAAAATGGAATCGCACGGTGCAGATGGCTCCATACCGCTTCGGTTAGTCATTCTATCGCGTCTCTCAGATCTAGATCGGACGGCTATCATTGTCTTGCCACTAACTGGCGGCGCGACGATGGTGGCGCGCGGCGGCGGCGCTCTGGCTACGGCGTAACGGCGAGAACAGGAAGCGAGAGGATTAGGGGAGATGCTCACCAGAATCGCCACGATGTACTGATGCTCAACGTGGTCTTCTCCATCGAAGGGGCACTCGGGGTGGACGACAATCGCTCGCCGGAGTTGCTCCTGGCGACGGTTGCGCTCAGGCGTCATCGGGGATGGGGCTATAGAGCACGGGAGATAGAACAGAGGTTGTGGTTAGCTTCTTACGCGAGTCACTGACAAGCGAGCATCAAAAGGAGGGCAAGGAAGGGTCTATGCTCACCAGGGAGACTTGTCGGAGTTGGAGCAGACGGTGGCGATGCTCTATCGAGGTCGTTGCCGAGGATAGGGGGTACGCGCGAGCGAGCTGAGGCCACTGGGAGATGCGTATGGAAGAGGGAAGCAGGCTCGTGTGGTCGAGGAGGCGAGGCGCGGCCTGGGTTCGCCGGAATCGGCCGGAAAAGCCGTCGGAGACATAGGCGATGTCGCAAGCAATACAGGCAGCCTAGGGGCTCCGGTGGTGTGAGGACTGGGGGGAAATGGAGAGGAGGGAGAGACGAGTTAACGAGAGTAATCACGGGTGTAATTGCTGCAGCGTTTAAGACGAATTTACTCGGCGAATTTTCGGGCAGAAACAGCGAGGAGGGGAGGAACGGGTCGCGCTGGGGAAGACGCTGACGTGGTCGTGGGGTCCACCTGTCGGTTAAAGAGAGAAGGGGAAAGTGGGTCCAGTTAGTCAGCGACGGTGCGGGTCAATTCGCGAGTGAAAAACGTTTCACTGCGGGTGGGGTGGGGAGATGGGCTTGCTGGGCCAGTGGGTCTTGCTGGGCTGGGCTGCTTGTTTTATATATTTTTTCTTCTCCTGTTTATTTTCTTTTTCCAATACTTTTATTCTTTTTTGATTTTGTTTAAACAATTTAAACATTCATTTGAAATCAAACTTTTGCCAAACTTTATGAATAATCAAGCACTATTTATTAACACATTCTGAAATCAAATTTAGAATAATTCTTTTATTCTTTTAGGATCTATTAATTTTTAAAACAAGCCTTTGCTTTAAATTCAAATAAGATCAAATATATTTTTAATCCTTATTTAAATTTCATTTTTCCACAAAACCTTTTCAGTAGTTTTTTATTCATTGATTATGGTGTCAAATAATTCACCTTGAATTATTTGGAATGTTTTTAATATGATTTATTAATCATTTTAATTTGGGTACTTGTCTTTATTCCAATGAAATTAAATATAGTTTTAATTCCAATGAAATTAAATATAGTTTTAATTCCAATGAAATTAAATATATTTTAATTCCATAAATTTTATTTGACTTCTTTGATCCCATTTAATTTAATTAAACAACTTTTATTCCCCTTGGGTAAATTCCAAATTCTATTTTTCCCATGATTTAATTAATCATTTCTTAATAGGGATTTTGTCTTTATTCAAATAGAAATAGAATTTTGGCTAATGCCATTTTATTTTATTTGGAAAATTCTTTATCCATTATTTTATTTGGATTTGGATTATATTTATTCCATTTGCTTATGGATTTAGCCAAGATTTAATTTGGTCTTTAAATATGCCTCATTTAATATTTCTTTCTTTATCCTATAAAATCCATATCTTTTTATTTATAGATCCAAAGTTGGTGATTCCAATTTGTAAAATCTTATTTAATATTTAATTGTCCTTTTAAATCCCTTTAGGATTAATTGCTCACCATTTGGTATGGATTTTTAGATAGATGCTTTATTAGCTTTGGAAATTCAATTTCCTCATCTTATTAAATTCATAAGATTTTATCTATGGCTCCAATTTAAGTGAAACCAATTTCTATGGTTTTATATTATTTATATTTGTCATTCTTGATCATTTTATAAATGTTTATTGACAAATTTTTATATGGATCAAATCCATAGGCTTGGAGATAACTTGGAAATGATTTTATTCTATTAGGGTTTAGGGTTTTGGTTTAACTTTTCAAAGTGTTTAAATTTCAAGATACATTCATTGAGGAATGCATTTCACTTGATTTGGATTTTGTTGGATTCAAACTTTAATTGAAGTTTGTTCAAGATGGGATTTTAAGTTTCTTTTTAGAAACAAAAGTTTCTTTTCACCCTAATTTTCAACAATCATTTATTTTGTTTATTTATTTATTTTCACATTACAAGATTTGGAAAATCTTGGGATGTGACATATGATGAGCGTCGCGGGTCATCACTTATTAGGAAGTAGCTGGTATTGTGTATTGTAGTACGAGAAAAAGATGTATCTAAATAAGCGTGTCAGTGTTTTTATGTGATATGGTACCTATATGGTACAGGTTTGTAATGACTTTGTATTACTAAGTTGTTTGTAATGTATAATATGTGAAATGTATTTTTGGATCTTATTTGGTTTTTGTTTTCCATTGTGTGACTAGTTCTATGCATGAAGTTGAGCTTAGAACACATGTGCATGATGTAAATATGAGTATTCGCTTTATGTTGCAGGACTTGGGGGTCATGGAATCGGGTGTAGAAACTGAATCTGAACAGCAGCGCGTGGAGCACGTGGCTAAGGAGAAAGCAGATGTAGATGTTGGAAATCAAAGAGCATTACCAACACCACCAATGAGGCCACTAATGGAGCAGAACTTTATGCAATACATGCAAATGATGCAAGAATCCCAGAACAAATTCATGGAAGAGTTGTTGGGGCGAGCTGGAAATTAGAGGGCACCCGAAGGAGGAGGAGTGAGTCTTTCTGACTTCTAGAATGCAAGACCGTTACCTTTTGCATCAGCTCCAGAACCAATGGATGCTGAGGATTGGCTAGCGGATACTGAGAGAAAGTTAAAGACTGTAGGTTACAATGATGAAGAAAAGTTGAGGTATGCAACCCATCTCTTGACTGGACCTGCAGCATCGTGGTGGGAGAATCAGTTAGAAATGTAACCGCAAGGGAGAGAGTATACCTAGGAGGAGTTCAAGCAGAGTTTCTGTGAGTACAATGTTCCTAAAAGTGTGATGGAGTTGAAGCATAGGGAGTTTGAGGAGCTTTAACAAGGATATACCAGTGTCATGAAGTACATCCGAGAGTTTAGAAAACTATCTCTCTATGCTGAGGACAAAGTAAGCACTGAGGAAAAGAGAAAGAAGCGTTTTCTGCAAGGGTTAAATCCATTCGTGAAGATGCAGTTGAGGTTGGCCAATAAACAAACTTTTCAGCAGTTACTGGATGCATCCATCACTTTTGAAGATGACTATAAGAATGTTCAAGAGGACCGAAGGAAAAGAGCCAAGAAGGAAACAAAGAGGATTCAGGCAAGTAAACCAAAAACCAATCTGGAGTTCAAACCCAGAAACAAAACTTATAACAATAACAACAAGAACAGCAATGGAAGTCAGGCCAATTCACGGAGGAATATCATCTGCAATAATTGTGGAATTCTAGGGCATATCCAAAGAGAATGCAAAAAGCCAATAGTTATCTGTTATGGTTGTAGGCAAAAAGTTCATATCAAGCCTGATTTTCTGAATAAACCACCGGGTGGTTGGCCTACTAAGGGTGGAGGACAAGCTAGTGGAGGCAATGGACAACCCAATAGAGGAGGAAATTTTGTCAAGAACAACAATGGCAAAAGGATCAGGCCTACTGGAAAACTGAATTGTGCAACCTTGGAGGAGGTGGATAACTCCAAGCACGCAGTGATAGGTACGCTCAATATCTTTACCAATCCTGGAAAAGTTTTATTTGATACCGGTGCAACTACTTCATTCATATCTGAAGAATTCTGTGATAAATTTGGGATTAGAAGGGTAACGTTAGAAAACCCTATGACCGTGGTGACGGCAGGGGGAATGTAGTAGTACGTCACATTAAACAAGATCAGGTTATCTCGATCTATGGTTGTACATACTTTGCAGATCTTTATGTGATTCCTTTGAAGGGAATTGCAATAGTGCTGGGTATGGACTGGATGACTAAACATGGAGCCCATATAAATTGCAAGGATAAAACTGCCTTAATCAAGACTCTAAGTGGAGCAAGGATAGTATATCAGGCTGATAAACATAGTCATATTATGGTAGATATTCAGTTGAACTCAATGAAGGAGGTCAAGTTGGAGGATATTCCTTTAGTAAAATGAGTTCCAGGATGTTTTCCCAGCAGAGTTACCAGGAATGCCACCGGATAGAGAAATAGAATTCACTATTGATCTAATTCCTGGTACAACACCAATAGCTCAAGCACCATACAAGATGGGTCGAAAGGAATTAAAAGAGCTTAAGGAGCAAATTGATGAGTTGGCTAGAAAGGGATTTATCCAAGAAAGTGTATCTCCATGGGGAACTCCGGTGATATTTGTAGATGAAAGAGATGGAGGACGAAGGATGTGTGGGGACTATAGAAATCTCAACAATGTTACCATCAAGAATAAGTACCCATTTGCCAAGAATTTAAGATCTATTTGATCAAGACAAGGGAGCTGGAGTATTTTCCAAGATTGATCTAAGATCAGGATACCATCAAATAAAAATCAAACCTAAAGATGTTCCAAAGACACCATTTGTGTCAATATATGGACATCATGAGTATCTCGTTGTACCTTTTGGGTTAACCAATGCACCAACAATATTCATGAATCTGATGAACAAAATCTTCATGAAATACTTAGAAAAGTTTGTCATAGTATTTATTGATGATATTTTGATATATTCAAAGGATAAGGAAGATCATGCAGATCATTTGAGAATAGCATTGCAAATCTTAAGAGAACATAAGCTTTACGCTAAGTTTAGTAAGTGTGAATTTTGGTTGGATGAGGTAGAATTTCTTAGTCATGTGATCAGTAAGGATGGAATTGCTGTAGATCCATCCAATGTTTAATCAGTGCTAGAGTGGACTGCACCAACCAATGTAAAGCAAATCCGAGGTTTCTTGGAAATGGCTAGTTATTATCGGAGGTTCATTGAAGGTTTTTCCAAGATAGCTAGACCGATGACCAAATTGCTAATAAAGAATACACCATTCATCTGGGATGAGAAGTGTGAGGCAAGATTTCAAGAATTGAAAACTAGACTAACTACGGCCCCAATCTTAGCAGTTCTTGAAACAGGAAAGGATTACACAGTATATTGTGATGCATCCAAAGAAGGTTTGGGTTGTGTGTTAATGCAAGATCGTAAAGTAATTGCTTACGAACAAGACATATGAAACCACATGAAGTCAATTATCCAACACATGATTTGGAGTTAGTAGCAGTAGTCTTTGCCTTGAAAGGATGGAGGCATTTTCTCTATGGAGCAAGGTGTGAGTTATACACTGACCACAAAAGTCTCAAATATTTCTTCGCCCAAAAGGAATTGAATATGAGACAAAAGCGTTGGTTGGAGCTAATCAAAGATTATGATCTGACAATCAATTATACCCCTGGAAAGGAAAAAGTTGTGGCCGATGCTTTAAGCCGAAAGAGCACAGATATTCAACCTATCAATAGAGAACTACCAAAAGAGCTGCAGATGGATTTGGAGAGGTTGGAACTTCAATTCATAAGAACAGAGAATCTTGGAGGACTAGCTACCATGCAAGTAGTTGCAGAACAGAGTAGTAATCTTAGGCATGAAATTTTTAGACATCAAGATGAAGATCCTTTTATTGCTAAAGAAATTCGAAGAATATCTCAAGGTCAAGCGTCAGTCTTTCACCTAGGAGATTATGGATCTTTATGGTTCCAAGATCGTCTTTGTGTTCTAGATGTGTTAGAAATTCATAAAGTGATACTCCGAGAGGCACATGAGACACCATATTCGATTCATCCAGGAAGTACCAAGATGTACATGGATTTGAAAGAATTATTCTGGTGGAATAACACGAAAAGAGCCATTGCAAAATATGTGTCGGAATGCCATACTTGCCAAAGGGTAAAAGTTGAACATCAAAGTCCAGCAGGACCATTACAACCTTTGGAAATTCTAGAGTGGAAATGGGAGGAAATTGGTATGGATTTCTTCACAGGATTACCCATGACACCAAAATGAAGGATATGGTATGGGTGATTGTAGATAGACTCACAAAAAGTGCACATTTTATTCCGGTAAATCAAAAAGATAATGCCGGGAAGTTAGTAGAAGTATATGTCAAGGAGATAGTAAGTAAGCATGGAGTGCCCAAGCAGATCGTATCTGATAGAGGATCTGTGTTTACTTCAGCATTTTGGAAACAATTACATGCACTTGGTTCAAAGTTACATTTCAGCACAGCCTATCATCCAGAAACTGGGGATCAGACTGAACGAACCAATCAAATATTGGAAGACATGCTGAGGGCTTGTGCATTAGACTTTGGAGGTTCATGGGAAGATCATATACCTTTGGCAGAATTTTCCTATAACAACAGCTATCAGAGTAGTCTGAAGGCAGCCCCATATCAAGTACTTTATGGGAGGAAATGTAGATCACAAATATGTTGGTATGAGCCTGGTAGTAGCAAGGAATTTTCACCAGACTATATCAAGGAAAGGCAAGATATCATCGATATCATCAGAGATAGATTAAAGATAGCTCAAAGTAGACAGAAAAGCTATGCTGATCAAAGTCGAAGATCATGGCATCCTGAAGTAGGATATATGGTATACCTCAAGGTAAGCCCAATGAAATGAGTTAAGAGGTTCAAAGTTAAAGGAAAATTGAGTCCCAGATATATAGGACCATTCAAAATACTGAGTCAGAACAGGACTACAGCTTATGCTTTAGAGTTACCACAAAGACTGGCTCAAGTCCACAATGTTTTCCAAGTGTCACAACTCCGGAAATGTCTTAAGGTTCCTGATGATGCAATCACACATCAAGAAGTGGAATTACAAGAAGATTTGACGTATGTTGAGAAACCCTGTAAAATCTTAGAAGAGAACTGGAAAAGTTTGAGAAACAGGGAAATCAAGTACTGCAAAGTAAAGTGGGAGCATCACCCTGAGAGAGAAGCCACATGGGAGAAAGAGGATGACTTAAAAGAAGCCTATCCAGAACTATTCAGGTACACTTCGGCAAACTTCGGGACAAAGTTTAATTTAAGGGGGGAAGTCTGTAACATCCCAGCATTTAGGAACCAACGAAGGGCAGAACTAGGATTTTGTGCATAAGCATGCATTCATCTATAAAATGTGGGTAAATTTTTCGCCAAAATAAAAACCTAAAGTGATCAGAGTTTCTTTCACTCTCTATGTGTAGGAATAGCTATTGAGAGTGATCGTTATAAATTCTGACATGATCTTTATGAGTCAATGTGTTTTGGGGGGAAGAATTTGAATTCAAATTTGAAATTTCAACTACATTTAAAAAGTTAAGATTTGGTATTTTGAAATGATTTTCAAAATGATTTAGTAATATCATTTGTTATAATAATGAGATAATAAATAATAATAGAATTCAATATAAAGTAATTCAAATAAGAAATGACTCTTTATTACTTATCATTATTCCATACACATTTTTACAATGATGAACTCATTCAACTAAGGAAGGGGTTCAGAATAGTAAACGGATTACAATATATGGAATTCAAATAATAAACTATTACAAGATTGTTACAAAAAGAGTAAAATAAAAGTACAATATAAATGTATCTATTTGATCCTATTCTAAATCTTGCATATCCCAAATCTTGTACCTGCAACAAAATTCAAAACAAACAAAATGAAAATAAAAGATTAGTTGTTAGGATTACTCCCAGTGGAGAGCACTGAAGTGCACTGCTCATGTTACATCATTGAGTAATTGTTAAAAGGGGAAAGTTTAGAAGAGGAAGCACCTAGGGTTAGATCAGGATTAGACTCACCTAGGGTCCTCGCTGTAGTTTAGAAGAGGAAGCAGAGGGGCCGACGAGCACACGGCGGCACGGGGAGCACCCAAGGGGCGCTGCAACTCGTACCAAGCCGAGGCGGCGGCCACAGCAACGCTTGAGGGCGAGCAGCACCACTGGAGCAGTGGCGGCGGCATCACCCCAAACCCTAGGGTTCGGGAGGGAGCCAGCCTAGCCGCAGGAGAGCCCTAGAACCAAATTAAAATGGACCAGATGAAGGAGCGGGGTCCACAACCTTGCCATGCGCTACGGTGGCGGCTAGGGAGGATCAGGGCGGCGAGAATCACACGGCGGTAGTGTCGGCAACCACGGGAACGAGGAAGAAGAAGAGGTGAGAACGAGAGAGAGAGAGAGAGAGAGAGAGAGAGAGAGAGAGAGAGAGAGAGAGAGAGAGAGAGAAGATAGTGTACTGGGATGATAGGGCCAGTACCACTTCGGGAATATATTTTGACCAGGCCAATAGGGCCAAGAGTGGCCCAAAGAGCCCAAAGGGTAGGCCCAAATGTTAATGAAATTTTTAATAATTTAAGTAAAAGACCAAAATATCCCTAGGATTCAATAAATCCTAGAACATAAAATAAAAGCCTAAAAAATGCAAACAATATATATTTAGACTCATAATAAAATAACCTATTAAATTAAATTAAGAAACCTATTTTTAATAAATAAATTTTAGGTTAAAGATTTTATAATATATATATTCCTTATGGAATTTTATTAAAATAAAGAAAATCTAAAAAAATAACTTTTATCATATTTAGTTATTATAGTATTTTATAAAAAGACTAATTTAATATTTAAGATACCAAAATAAAATCTTCTTAATTAAAATGCTTATTTTTAAAAAGAATTATTAAGAAAATAATTATAAGAGTTAAAATTAAATAAAAAATAGTTTTTAACTCCATTAATAATTATAAAAATAGTGAATATAATATTTATAAAATATTTAGGTTATTGCTTAAAATGAATTTCTTAATTACCTAAAGAAATTCCAGAAAAACTAAAATATTGGGTAAAACACATAAAGAAACTAAATAACAAATGATGCATTACATTACTATGCATGTTCATTTTTGCTTCTTTAAATATTGTCCTTACCGGGCAATAATGGTGTTTTGTAGACATAGAAGCTCAAGGTCTAGTGCAAGCATCCGACTTCACTACCTTGCAATCACAAGGCAAGTTCATCACTTGATCATGTCTTTTGAAGAGTCTTTATCAAAGTATTTATAAGTTGTGTGTTATCATCTATTTTCTCAAAACAAATAGATGTGATATCATCCTAAGTGATGATGATATGGAGCAATGGAACATAGGTTTCCATTTGCAATAATATTAATCACCTAGGACTTAACAACCCATGTCATCAGTGATTCTAGCGTTGTATATTACGCCTTAAGCATGAGATTTGGAATGGGACGGAGCATGTAGCTAGATGTGCAGGTCGTGGCTGATATCCTCGTAGCGTGCATTAATTGGTAATTCATAGAGGATATGCAACAGATGGGTGGGACCCCTCAATGTCCCACGATAGTTCTGGCATCTAACGGTCTGCACTAACCATTGCCGTAATTCAATGGGTGGGCATGGTGTACACCAAGGAGACATGCGGGGTCGTGAAGGGGGTAGTGATTGGCTTGGATCACCTACTGGTCCCCATATCATGGAATTATGGACGGGAAAGTACTCCCGGTTGTGCAACAAGGAGTTGATCTCTCATGGGTAAAGTAACGCACCTCTGCAGAGTGTAAGGATTGTAACTTGTTACTCCCTGTTCCGGGATGGAGCTACGAATGCGGCAGGAAAGGAACTCCATGAAAGTTCTGGTCAGCTGTGAAGGCTGATGGGCATAGGTTTTTAACAATAAAATCAATCTTTGAAGAAATATTTACGAAAACTGCATAGTTCTAAGGACTAATATTTTTGCTACACCACATAAGTTGGTGGGTTTAAACTAACCATTAGTATGGTGGTCTAACTATATGGTTCACTTGAGATCATTCCATTCTTCTTTGTTGTTTCTTCTTGAACAAGATCATGGTTTCTTTGGAAAAATTCTTGCATCTTGGTTTCAAAACTTCAAAGGTGATGATGGTTCCTTCTAAGTTGTGTTTCCTTAATCTTCAAGTCTTGAGTATTGTTCTTGTCTCACTTGTAGTCCTTAGTGATGTCCAAGTTGAAGTCCTTGATGAAAGTAAGGTTGAAGCCATTGGTGATGTTGAAGTTGAAATCATCTGAGTTGGTGAAGTCCTTGCTCATGTTGAAGTCTTTGTTCATGTTGAGGTTTTGTCCATCAAGTTTGAAAAGGAAGAGATGTAGAATCAAAACCAAAAGGTTGAGGAAAGAGTTTACTAGATTGTTTGTAAATAAGTTTTGGAACAAATACAACTCCTATTTTTCTAAGGGGTTTTGTCCAATCCTAGGGTTACAATCCTACAGGCAACACAGTGCTCTGATACCATCCGTAGAGGTCCCAACCTTTAATAAGGTAGAGATCCCTGTGTTTACAATGCTAGTCCCTGGATCAATAGCTAGCATCCACAGTTAAGATGTAATATCAAGAAACAAAGGTCATAATACAACTTTTTTTTAGGGTAATAAGAGTAGGAAAGGCTCCTACTGCCTCATTTTCATTAATAAAAGGTCAGAGTCTATAAAGTTACATATTTACATAGAGATAGAGGGGGGGAAAGTCTCTAAAAGTCAGAACAGATAAGTCTAGGATCGCAAGAAGGTTTACAAACTATGAATAATGCTCTTGATAAGTGGATGTAGATCCTCTTTTTTCCTATGAATCAGCAATGACAGATCAGCAGCTAATCTTGACTTCCAAACCTAAACTGAGGGTTGTATGTTATTAAACTAGAGGTTGTTTCTCTCTTTCCAGATGTTCCAAGAGCCCAGCAAGGTAATTTCCATAAATAGCTTTTTATTCCAGCTCTTTTTTCCTTGCTCAATGATCTGAAGTCTAGAGTTAGTCATAGACCAAAAGATGTTAATTGAACTCCAGCAAGCTTGGCTAAAGGGGCAATGAAAAAGCAAGTGTTCAATTGTTTCCTCAGTATTGTGATTACACATAAAACAGTCATATCCAGTCCCCAGTGCATAATGTCTTCTTCTTAGCATGTTTCTTGTATTCAATCTGTCAAACAGAATCAGCCACCCAAAGAACTTCACTTTTGCAGTGCACTTCGATTTCCACAGCCATTTAAAGGATATGTGTGGATTTATATTTCTGAAATTATATTGGTAATATTTGCTGGAAGTGTAATCTTTGGCCCCCCAAACATAGCTCCAAGTGTCATGTGAATGCTCTCTTAGTTGAATTTCTCTACAGCTATTCTGAATGTCTCTCAATTCAGCTAGTGCTTCAGGTGATAAAGGGAGATACAAAAAGTTGTGTCAAACTATCAGCTGTAAGAAACTCCTGTGTAGAGATGTCTTCCTTCCTAGCATAGGAATAAATGGTCGGGTGACTCTCTTCTAAGATAGTTGCAGACCATTGATCCTTCCAAAACAGTGTGGTAGCCCCATTACCAGTAGAGCTTTTAGCTATTCCTCTGAATAAATGTGAAAGTCTAGAGACATCTCTCCACCAAAAAGAGCCACAAGGTCCAGAAGCATGAGGAACATTGTTGTTGTAATATGCATTCCATACTAGGGAGACCCATGGTGTGTCATCCTTATTATAGAACTTATGCAGGAATTTAAGCATCAGGCCTTC
Source organism: Avena sativa (assembly GCA_916181665.1). Taxonomy (NCBI): domain Eukaryota; kingdom Viridiplantae; phylum Streptophyta; class Magnoliopsida; order Poales; family Poaceae; genus Avena; species Avena sativa. The sequence continues at coordinate 313,364,584 of OV702283.1, forward strand.
ATTCTGAATTCTAAGGTTGAGAATGCCAACACCTCCTCTACATTTTGGCCTGCAAATCATATCCCAAGCAGCTAGAGAATTGCATTTTTCACCCTCTTCAGTTTTCTTGTTCCACAAACAGTGTCTCTGAATTTTTTCTATATGCCCCACTATCTTATCTGGCAATTTGATTGCACACATTGTGAAAGTTGCAATTGAAGCCAGTAAAGAATTAATCACAGTTACTCTCCCACTATAAGACATCATCATGAATGAAGAGGAAACCTTTCTTTCAACTCTGTCAATCAGTGGCATAAGATCATAAACTGTGGGTTTAGTGGTGCCAAGAGGAAGCCCCAAATAAGTGAAAGGCATTTTGGCAATTGCACATCCCAATATATCTGCAAATTCCTTAGAGAAGTTATCAGCCAGATTTATTGGTATTAGGTGTGACTTGTGAAAATTAATTTGTAAACCAGTAGAAACAGCATAATTCTGAAGAATCCCTTTCATTATCTGTATTTGATCTTTGTCTGCTTGCATTATAATCAAAGTGTCATCTGCATATTGAACAACTGGAAAATCCTGTCCAAAATCAGGGGAGAAAGGGGCCCTGAGTATGTTTTCTCTGAATGCCTTATTGATTACAGATTGTAGTAAATCAGCAGCAAACACAAAAATAAGGGGGGACAGAGGGTCTCCTTGTCTAACTCCTCTTTTGCAATGAAATTGCCTCCCAGGTACTCCATTGAGCAAAACAGCAGACTTTCCAGTACCAAAAATAATTTCAATCCATTTCAGCCACTTATCATCAAAACCCATCTGTTTCATAATTTTCATCATAGCCATATGATCAATGGTATCAAATGCTTTGGAAAAATCCAACTTGAGTAAAATGATCTCTTTCTTAGAAGGTTCACATTGATACAGAAATTCAAATGCCCAAGCAAGGCAATCCTGAATGTTTCTGCCTTTTAAAAAACCATATTGATTTCTATGAATAATCTTCAATATAACCTTCTGTAGCCTATTAGCCAAGATTTTGGTTATAAGCTTCAGAACACAATTTAGTAGAGTTATTGGCCTGAAATCATTGATAGATTCAGGTGAACCTATCTTTAGAATGAGTGTAATATGACCCATATTTATACTTTCTAGATTCAGATCTCCTTCATAGAATTGAAAACATAAAGAATAGATGTCCTCCTTGATGATTTGCCAACAACTTTTTAGGAAGAGACCATTAAAACCATCTGGGCCTGGGGCTTTATCACTTGGCATCTCTTTCACCACCTTGTCAATTTCCTGTCTGGTAAATGGTATGGATAGAACCTCAAGGCCCTCAGGTTGAGTAATCAGATGTTGAAGATTAAAAAGCATCTCAGGCTGAGTAGATGTGCCCAATCTTTCTTTATAGGCTTGATAAATAGCATTTTCTTTATCAGCATGATCAATGACAAAAGAACCATCTGAGAGTTTTAGGGAGGCAATATTGTTCTTTCTATATCTTTCAGTAGCAAAATTATGAAAGAATTTTGTGTTTTCATCTCCAAACTTTGTCCATCTAACTGTGCATCTTTTCTTCCAATAAGCATTTTGGTATTGTAATAGTCTTACTAGATGAGCTTTTAGAATTCTCCTAAAATTTGCTTCTTGACAGAATAAAGGCCTTTTGTCCTCCAGATTATCAAGTTCAGAGAGAACTCTATTGGTATTTTCAATGCAAGTGGACAACTTTGAGATTGATTTGCTCCAAAATTTCAAATCATATCTCAGCTTTTTTAGCTTTGCATTAAGATTTGCAGCATTGTTAGATTTGTGAGTTGGCTTACTCCAGCATTCTGCAACCACTTCCAGAAATCCAGGATGGGCAACCCAAAAGTTTTCAAATCGAAAAATCCTACTACCAGGGATCTTAGTCTGAATAGAGACAACACAGGGAGTGTGATCAGAGGTTGGTTTTGCCTTGTGTGGAAACAACTGTGTTAGGAAAACTAGTTGTCCAGTGAATGGAAGTGAAAAACCAATCAAGTTGCTCCAACAGAGGATCTTGTTGCATGTTACTCCAAGTATATTTTCTTCCTTTAATTGGCAGTTCAGTGAGATGTTGTTCTCTAATGAAGTCATTGAAGATGAGCATGTCATTAACATTCCCCCCAAGTTTATTCCTATTTGCAGGGGACCTAATAAAATTAAAGTCCCCCATTAGGATCCAGTCTTCATCATCAGGAATATGCACCTCAAACATCCATTCAATAAATTTCTCCCTCAATTCACCATTACAAGGGCCATAAATGTTAATTAAGGTCCAAGACTGCCTAGAATGTGTTGAAGTGAAATGAACAGAGAGAGCAAATTTTTCACAATGCATGACCATTCCAGAAAAAAATGAACTATTCCATATAATAATGAGGCCACCAGAAGCCCCCACAGAAGGCACAAAGACAAACTCATCAAATTTTGCTGGACAACAGGATTTAATAAATTGCAGATCAAAATCCTCCTTTTTTGTTTCTTGAAGGCAAATAACTGAACATCCACTTACATTAATAGCATTCATTAAGGCTAATTGTTTTTCTCTAGCATTAATCCCTCTGATGTTCCAGCACAAAATAACCCATTGTTTGAGTAGTGACATTATTACAACTCAAAAATAAAGAAATCAAAGTAGAAATAGACAGGCACTAGGCACTGTCAGCATTTTCCTTCTCCTGCCAGCCTTCCATAAGCTTCATAGGAGTGAGATCTTCCTGAGGCACCCCACAAAGAGATATTCCAATAGACTAGAGCACTGGGATTGGTGTTGCAAGGAGAGTCCTATCAGAAATCATGCCAACCTGACCAGGATTTATCTGAGCAATTTCTTCTGTGACTTCAACCGCCTTAACCTCTGGAATCTTCCTTTGTTTCACTTTAGATTTAGTGGGCTTGGAGTCACAAATGATTTTAGGCTTAAAGCCCCTGTATCTAGTAGACCTTGAGCTTCTTCTGACTTGATTAGTAGAGATAGGTGTCCCAAAAGAAACCACACCACTGTCATAAAACTCAGGAATCTTCCTTTTGGTGCCAGCTTGAGTAATATCAGGATACCCCAAAGTTCTGTTATAGTTCATTTACTGCTTCTTCCTTGAATGGAGCAATAACTCCCATTCATCCACCAACTCAAATTGCATAAACTTTGGCATAGGAAGAGTGAAAGAAAGGAGCTTGGCATTATCCAGAGCAAAGTTAGGGAAGCAAAACTCCTTAAATGCAGATTTAGCAAAGTTCCTTGTCATCCAGATTTCAGAACTGACATCCAAGAGATGGTCATCAACCAGAGCAAAGTTGATGGATAAAGTGGTATCAACCTGCATCAAATCTGAACCAGATGAATTTCCATCAGAAACATCAGAAATACTATCATGCCAAGCTTTCATAGGACTGTCCTGGACATTGGTGGTAGGGGGTGGCACACCATCCTGAAAAGAAACCCCCTGTGCAGCTAGGATCTGCTGAAAGTTGATCAAAGGAGGGTTGGGACTACTACAGCCTCCTCTACTACTGGTGCAACAATATTTTCATCTTGTGCAACATTATTATCAAAAAGTGCAGCAATGACCTGAGCAGGGACAAAATGTCCAGGTTGATGAAACAGAGCAACATTGTTCATTCCTCCAGCATTTCCTCCTTGAGCATGTCCCCCTCCAGGCATCTGATTCTGCTAATTCCAATTGTTAAGCTGTTGTTGGTAGAGCTGTTCAGCAGATAAACCTTCACCATGCATGGGATGGGGATTGCCATCATCAGGTTCAGGGTCTTCAGGAGGTGGCAGAATTTCAGGCAAATGAGCATTCCAGTCAGCACACCTGAGTAAGATAACAGGGACAGTCCAGGAGTGTCTAGCCCCCCCCCCCAAGCTGATGAATAACCAAACTTTTGGGCACAAACTCAGGATGAACAATCCACACCTTGACCAAAACAGTTTTATCATCCCCTCTTGGGTTATGCCACATGGACAACAGACCAAACTCTTGAACAGCACTATGAATATAATGGCTAGTCTGATAATCAAGGGGAAAAGCTAAAAATTGTATCCAGGTTTCCCTGCCAAAAGCAATAAGACGCATATTTCTGGCTTCATTGTGTCTCACAAATGTGACAGTGGTAATTTCATCAATCTCAAAGGTAGTTCCAACTGTAGCATCCGCAATCAGGGTTTCAGTCATAGTAAAAATGCCAAGCCCTAAAGGATGATCATCAAAGCGACTGACAAACAACTGGGACTCATTGAGAAGATTCATCACCTGAACCCTATAATCTTCTCTAAGCTGAATCGGAATAAATCTGTTGGTCTCAGCAATTACCTTTCGGTCATGCTGCAGACGAGCCTCAGCAGGAACCACCATGTGAGACCTCACCAAGCGATCAACTGGCCCTGGATCAATAGTCAAGCCATTGGGGAGAAAAGCTAAGGGATTCACAGGAAAGTTGGCCATTGTTGAGGTGGAGAGAGAAACTTCGGCGGTCGGCGGAGAAGGAGATGAAGCGGCAGGAGAGGGAGGGGGTGAAACTCCAGGTGAAAAAACTGGCTGCTTCTTAACTACCCAGATATTCCGACCAGAAATATCGGCCTGATTGTTTAATGCAGTTTTCTTTTTTTGCCAAACTCTTCGTATCCTTTTTGGGCAACTCCTGGCCCAATGGCCCAATAAATGACAATTCTGACAACGCCAGCCCAAGACACATTTATTCGCCAGGTGACCAGAAATTAAACATTTAACACACCATTGGCTGCGCATAGAAAGGAAATTCGAACATTTATGACCTAGAGAAATAATACATTCACAAATTTTCTGGCAAGAATCCACAAGATGATCATGATCTCCACAATTTGAGCAGCGTCCCAGAATTTCAAAAACCACAGCTTTGGTAGGAACAAATTTCAAGTCCAAGGCATGCATGATGTCTTGGTCAGAGTATAGGGCCTGTCTCATATCTTCAATCTTCTCTAACGTGACAGAAGGCAGTTGCATGCAATAATGACGTACAAACGTTGAACCAGTAAAAACTTCCTTATGATCACGTTCATGATCCACCAAAATAGGATCAGAGAAACTTCCAAAAAACAGATGTCTAGCCTGATCAGATCCATCCGAAGAAAACACAGGAGATCCTTGTTGATGAAAACCAAATTTAGCCAATTCATGTGATGAATCCGAATGAAGATCTTGTGCAACACTTTTCTTGAGGAAGTCCAAATTTAGCTTAAAACGAACAGGATTAGTTGGAGAACTCTTCACAGAATTATCAAAGGGCAAACCAGAGCACGAGTGATCATGTGTGAAGCCAGAGATATGAGGATGGAAACCTCGAAACAAACTGAAATGGCACACAAAATCAGGCCAGACTCTATCTCTCAAACTATATATGAAGTGCCCCACTTTATTTGAAGCAACAGAGAACCAAAATCTTCGATCACTTAATTGAAAAACCCTGAATCTAGCAGCAATTCCACCAATGCAACAATGAAGAGCAAGACCCACAGATTCAACATTCAGAGAAAAAGAGGCCGAGGAGAAGGAAACCACCAAGAAGAACTCATTGGCAGTCAAGGAAGGGAGAAAGTGCACCGTAGATCCAAAGCATTGACGCACCTGATTAGCCAATGCCTGGACAGGAGAGAAATCCCAATGGAGTAGAGTTTCCATTGTCGTGGAGAGGGAGAGAAAACCCTAGATCTCCAAGGAGTCGCCATGGGTGGGTGGGTGGGTGGGTGAGAGAGTCGCCATAGATTTCATAGGCTCTTTTATGTCCGTTTTCATGAGCTATTGCACATAGATTTGTTCAACTTTATAACTAGGAATAAAATAATTCATTACATCTTACATAGCTCAATTGGCTATCTCATTACAATGCAGCAGAAATAACTATATAGCATGGATTCCTTCATCTTCAAAGTGCCACATGCAATCATGTTGGTTGTAGACTTGTAATCCTAATCAACAAACTTCACTAACATCAAACAAACCTGCAACATAATAAGTTACAGCCACAAGGGTCAATACATTTGAATTGTATTGGCAAGTGATACTATGGTAGAATAGTAGTATCTATCATCTATATGCATTTGGCTAAGTGGAGGTTAGGCTTGCTTTGCTCAAAATAGATTTTCCTTATCATTTGAAAACACTAAGTTTTTTTTTGTCAAAATCACCCAAGGCATCTACCAATAGACATTGGTGATCCCTTAACCCTTGTTCAACCACAAGTTTTTAACTTAGAAATTGGGATGAGGAGATTCTTGATAGCTTCCATGTCTTGACGCTCAAATTGTCCATTGCCAGGGATACGGCTAAGTACTTAGGATTTACTCTCTTGAGAGGTGGTGCACTTTTCCCACAAGAATCGACATGCATCGAGACAAGATCTTTCAAAAGCCTTCCCTTAGACCAAAATGGACGCTCTCCAAACCTATCATCCCCTACCACCAACTGTCCATTTGGATAAGTTATTGCAACCTATATGATCCAGGTAGAGCCCATAATGCCAAGTGGCTGCACTTGAAGCTTCTCAACATTTGACATCTCAAATCTCTTTGTTCCTGGGTGGCATTCCACAAGTGAGATACACAGGGTAGGCCATTGAAAAATGGGCCCTGGTAACCACTCAACAAAAATCCATCCATGCAAGTCCCTTTCCACCCAGGTGATTCATTCACATAGTTGTTTTATTAAACAAAACACAAGTCCTTGACTTAGAAATATTTCATAGCATGTATATAATCCACCCTTGTTTTCTATTAGCTAGGCTAAGCATGATAGTAGTAGGAATCTTAACTTAGGGAAAATTCTACTAAGGTTTCATCTACTAGGATTTCCCATGGCATAGCATTCTTAGTAAAGTTCCATGCAAGTCCTACTTAGAAATATCACTAATGCATAGTGAAAATATTAGGACAAAAGTATGAAGCACCACTTTCCTTTTTGGTAGAGAATATAAGTTCACTCCTTGATCTTGCAATAGTCACACTCTTCAAATTTCTCGACAATTCAATCAAGGCACAAATTCAATCTACCATTCAAGCAATTCATCACATAGAATAATAAAAACAAAGCAATGCATACAAGCATGCCAAAGATTGTTTTATTTGGAAAAGTGGTTTCTAATAGGTTATAAACATTTTAAAACACCTATTGGTCATTTATAAATGTGGCAAAACCATTTGATATCAAGTTAGTGAAAATGGCCACTTTAAATCACTTTTGTTTTGCTAGAATTGATTTAAATCAAAGTAATAATTTCTAGTTTTAGCCAAAATGTTTTTTTAAACACTAATATTAATTCTTATGGTCATAATGTTTTAAAACAATTCCATTTGTAAAGGGTTTCATCCAAAATCCATTTTTAAAACAAAGCAACATTTTATTTTGTTGGAAATGCCTTTAAACAAAGCAATAATTTTCTAGAGTTAATCAAATACATTTTTAAATCCAAAACATGGTGTTTAGGGTCAGAGAGTTTAATTCAAACCATTTTCAAAAGGTTTTACTCAAAAAGCATTTTTAAACCATAATCAATATTTTTATTTAGCTAGAAATGCTTTTATTCAAAGATTTATTCCTTATCCTCAAAAAATATGTTTTTAAATCCAAAAGTTGGTTTCTATGGTCAGTAGGTTCAAAACAATCCATTTACAAAATATTTTACCCTAAAAACATTTCTAGAATAATTTTTATATTCAAAATATGCCTACACATGTTTCTGCAAAAACAACTAATTTTCCAGAATCAAATCACTAAACAAAGTGCATGGTTGGATAGAATTCTTTTTGCTGAATCCATAGATATAAAATTTGTAAAATTTTGACGTGTAGATCAAAAGTTATGGAATTTACAAATTCAAACATGTAATAGACATATTTCTGTTTTTAAAACAAACTATAGGCCACGCGTCACGTTTCTACTGGCTGGTACCGGTTCGCGTGGATCGCGCTACATGGAGTGTGGGATTTAAAACAGATCGTGCGGCTCAGAGTGCTACGTACCCCTTCGGGTTAAAATTCTATCGTGTGCATAGGATCTAGATCTAACGGCCTGAACGCATTGATCAAACTCTGGCGGTGCGGAGACGGTGGCTGGCGGCGGTGCGGCTCTGCCAGCAGTGGTACGGCAAGTACAGTAAGCGCGGGAGAGGGGGAGATACTTACTGAGTTCGCCGCATTGTGCTGAAGCTCGAGGTGGTCGCTGTTTGTCGAGGGGCACACGGCGTCGTCCAAAATCGCTCGCCGGAGTTTACAACGGTGTCGGGCTCCTCTATTCGTTGTCGGAGACGAAGGTACGGGTCACGCCAAACCAAACAACCCATGCAGTTAGATGCGTACGAGAAAGGTGAACACGGGAGTAACAGTTAGAGGGGAGGGGCAGTCAGATGCTACCAGGGGGTGTCACCGGAGTGGAGGCAGACGGCGGTGGCTCTCGGTTGTCGTTGTTGCCGACGTTTCAAGGCGCTCGCGAGTGAGTGGGTGGTACGGGGAGATACAGGGGATGATGGGGATCACACTCGTGTGCTCTGGGGGCAGTGGGGAGGTTCGTGCTCGCCGGAATTTGGGCGGAGGCTCGTCGGAGCAGAGGATGGTCTCGGGCAAAATCGGAGCGGCCTGGTGGCGATCTGGTGGGAGCGAGAGAGGGGAAATGGAGAGGGGAGACATGCGCTTAAGAGGGCAGTGATTGCTGGGGATTTAACCGCTGCATTCGATCGAATTTTAATCCGCAGATTTACTGCAGAAACGGAGAGGGGAGAGCGTGGTCAGCGGCGGGTGAGGAAGATGGTCTGGCATGTGGGGTATCGTTGTCAGCGTGAGAAAGAGAGAAACGGTGGGGTCCAATGGTCATTGACTACGCGGGTGCGGGTCTGGGTGGAAAAAGAAAACGATTCGAGGGGGAGAGGGGTGGGCTGCTGGGCCTGGTGGGCTTATTTCCATTTTTTCCGCTTTCTTTTTCTTTTTCCTTTACTATTTTTCTGTTTTGATTTTATTTGAATGAATCAAACACTTGTTTGAATTCAAACTTTTCTTAACTTTTAGTAAGCTTTATACTAGTTTATTATTTTATTTTAAATACCATTTTTGGAATAATTCCTTTATTCAATTATGGTTTATTCTTTATTTAAATTAGGCACTTGATTTTATTCAAATAAGATTTTAATCATATTTTCAATCTCTTATTTGAATTCTAATTTTTCACCAAACCTTTTTCAGTAGGTTTTGTTTATTCAATAGGGTGTTAAAGAATTCACTTTGAATTATTTAAAGTATTTCAATATGATTTATTAATCATTTAAATTGGGCAATTGTCTTTATCCCAATAAAATCAAACATGGTTTTAATCCCATTTAAATTTTATTCATTTAATTCTTTTAAGTTAATCAGATAACTTTACAATCCACTTTGGTAGGCTGGACGCTTGATGTCTACGCACTTCTATTCTTGTAGACAGTTGTTGGGCCTCCAAGTGCAGAGGTTTGTAGAACAGCAGCAAGTTTCCCTTAAGTGGATTACCCAAGGTTTATCGAACTCAGGGAGGAAGTGGTCAAAGGTATCCCTCTCAAGCAACCCTGCAATCAAGATACAAGAAGTCTCTTGTGTCCCCAACACACCCAATACACTTGTCAGGTGTATAGGTGCACTAGTTCGGCGAAGAGATAGTGAAATACAAGTGGAAACGGTTCCAGAAGAGAGCTTCTGATGGGGAGGATATCCCTGGCAACTGCCACAGAAAACACTTTGGTGGCATGGAAGAGACTAAAGGAAAACTGAAACAAAGGTGGAAGCAAGGAAACATGTAACAGTTCTATATGCAAACGGTGTTTCAATGTTTAGAAACAAGGCCTAGGGATCATACTTTCACTAGTGAACACTCTCATATAAATTTATTCTTTTCATGATACTACCCTGAACTACTCTCCGGTTGGACACTCTAATCCATGGTAGGGCTACAAAAGCACTCCTCAAAGTCTCCCTTCCCCAACTAGATAACCCCACACTGTCACCTTGAGCGCTATATGGTTCCAACAAACACCACAATTTCATAGAGACAACCAACTCAAAATATACTCATGATAAGAATTTATGAGCTCTAGCCTAAGTGCCACCACGACGTGCACGCTGTCACTTTCACACACGTGGGGAGAGCAGAGATCTATTGAAGCACTTGAGTATTTATGTAAACTCTAGCCTAAGTGCCACCACGGTATGCATGATGTCACTTTCACACACGTGGGGAGAGCAGAGATCTATTAAAGCACTTGAGTAACAGAGTAGATCTACCTGATTACAAAGCTCATGATCACAATATGATCATGCATAGAGAGAGATGAACACATAGCTACCGATAGAGCCCTTAGCCTCGAGGAAGAACTACTCCCTCCTCATTAGGGGAATTAGCAACAGTGATGGAGATGGTGATGGAGATCGATGGAAATGGTGGTGGAGATCGAAGGAGATGGCTCCGGGGCCACTTCCCCATCCCGGCAGGGTGCCGGAACAGAGACTTCTGTCCCCCGAATCTCCCCTTCGGTGGCGGCGGCGCTGCGAAGGTTTTCATGGCTTTCTCCCAGACGATTTATAGTTTCTGAGTCGGGAGGCTTCTTATAGGCGAAGAGGCGAGGAGGCATCCAGGGAGCACACCCCCTAGTGGCGCGGCCTAGGTGGGCCTGCGCCACCCTAGGGTGTGCCCACCCTGGTGCCCTACTCCATCTCTACTTTGATTTTCCGTATCGTTCTGGGAAAAATATTGACTTTGGATTTTGTCCCGTCCAATTCCAAGAATATTTATTTTTAGCTTTTCCGAAACCAAAAATAGCAGAAAACAGGCAACTGGTACTGCGGCATATTGTTAATAGGTTAATTCTGGAAAACATATGAAAATACCTCAAAGTATAGACAAAACATAAGACAAATGATATAAAAAAGCATGGAGCATCAAAAATTATAGATACGATTATGACGTATCAAGCATCCCCAAGCTTAACTCATGCTCGTCCTCGAGTAGGTAAGTGATAAAAATAATAATTTTTGAGGTGACATGTACCATCACAATCAAGATCAAACCATTTGCAAGCATTGAAAGATGGGATCAAAGTACTCTAAACATGAGCATGAAAGATGAAGTTCTAACAATAAGACAAAGCAACTATGCTGCAACATGAAAGGATACAAACAAAGATCATGAATAACAATGCATTGAGAGACGTTTGTTTGTTTCACATATAGAAAACAGAGCATAGTGGCATTTAGCTTGTCCCTCATGGAGTATCAAAACATAAATGCATAGGACACCTTCAAAGTTCATAAGGGTGACTAGATACAAATAGTTCAAGAACAAGCAATATCAACATTATGAATCAATCAATAAGTTTTGGGACAATGCACATAGAACTAAGAATGACAACTATACTCTCTTAATTGGTGCCTAAGGATAGAAGGTGGAGACTCAATATAAAAGTGGAAGAAATGCCCTTCATAAAGGGAAGCAGGGATTTCAAGTTTCATAAAGAGCTTCCAAAAATTATGGTACTTGTTAGCTTTTAGCTCTCATTGCCCCTATCATAAGAATCTTGAAGTTATTAAGGTTAAAGTGAACAAAATATGGAGTATATACTTGACAAAGTATAAGTTGGCAATCTCATGTCCCTTGAGTACGAGGGCCGCTCCTCATGCTCCTCAACTTTAGTCACCGGTAAGTTCTTGTCATAGTAAGTACATGTGTATCATAGAGAACCGCCAACGGGGTACCCCTTTCCCCATGATAAGGAGCTATCCCATATCAAAATGACAAGGCAAGCAGACAATGAGCATCTCATGGTGTTTTTTCTCTCTTTCCTCTTTTCAACGTCTCTCTTTTTTTCTCAATCTCTTTTTATATATATTTTTTTATAATAAGAATGCTTCATAGATTGCTCACTATGGTGATGCTGCAAGTTTCCACCATGATTAGGCATGGCTTAGGCTAGCGGCCCAGGCGTTTCTCTAACACACATACATAACTCCATGGACTTACAAGCTCCCCTTTTATTTCACACCGACGACATCCATAAACAAAAGAGCATGATATCAACTGGGTAGATATTTACAGGTGTTGAAAGCGTTCCCCGTGACAGCACGGTTATGCTAATCCCAACTTATAAGTGCAAGCATATACAACATAGATGACACAATGGTTCAAGTTTATTTAGGGGCAAGAAAAATAAAGTGTGCCATCAAGTTTGTGAGAGCTTTAATCACTAATTTTCACATAACAAGTTTAATTTGGAAGATTGGTAAAACAAGAATATACTTGGAATGGTGTAACACACCATGCATAGGAATTTATAGTGGAAACTTTGGAATAACTTGGATTCTTGGGAGTTGGATGCATGAGTAGAGCTTACTCAATACAAGTGGAGGCTAGCAAAAGACTGGGAGCGACCAACTAAGAGAGAAATAATGGCCATAATCATGCAGAGCAACAAAACATTACTAATCAAAGCATAAAGTGGTACCACGAATCAAAAACTAAATGATCATAGAGGCTAACGTGATTGGTTCATAGTCATAACATGGTGTGAGCATGTGCCAAGTCAACCCAAACAAAGCATCAAAGGAGAATACCACAATATTATGCTTTTGTATGCTAAAACAACACATGATTCTTTCAAGGCACATTAAGCAATCCCAATTGTTTGGAACAAGTCATGCTACATCAATAATCACTAAGCATAGGGTCAAAGCAACATCTATCATGACATGATAAAGTCTAGGCCACAGTCAAAACAAGCTCCCTTTTGCACCACTTAAGCATGAAGCTTCCTACTCTTTTTCCAACACCAATCGACTTATTTGAAACAACTCACAAATATAATCATGAATAAAGATCAGTGAGCTTGTCTCACAAATCCACAAAGAAGAACTAAAAAGTTCTAAGCTGAAAGCACAAGAAAACTAAGGCTAAACACAGTGCTAGCAAAAGTGAACACTCACAAGACAGTAAGAATGGAAACTAGAGCGTTCTAGGAAATGAAAACAAAGTGTATCTCTCAAAAATAAGTGTGCTAGGATCCAACCAACTTATTGCAGCAAACCAAGCAAACGAAAACCAAAAACAAAAACTAAGATGCTCCAAGAACAACATAATAGTGCATGAAACAATAAAAATGAAGTGTCTAGAAAGAGACCTGAGATTTTTATTGATGAAGAAGGGGATGCCTTGGGCATTCCCAAGCTTTGACACTTGTACCTCTTGAATATTTCTTGGGGTGAAACAGGGTGGCATACCCAAGCTTGAGCTTTTGTCCATTCTTCATCTCATTACATCATTCTTCCCTTACACCTGAAAATTTTCCTTCATACAAAACTTCACACAATTTTCATTAGCAACATTAGTGCATTCAAAAGATAATAAACCTTTGGGTTTAGTTTCAAAACAGCAAAACTTTCATTAATAACACAAGCTACTGAAGCAACTCCCTTAAAAATCTCAATTCAGCAAAAAAAACTCAAAAAGAAATCGATAAGAAGCAAATGCCAATAATGGCAGAAATCTGTCAAAACAGACCAGCAGGTAGAAACCGATTTTTTCTAAGACCTTCCGTTGCTCAAATCAAAAAGTGTTGAACTAAATAAAGTTATATAATAACCTGGGGGATTTATTCAGAAACTTACAGCTCAATCCGACCTATAGAGATTTTTTACGAATTTTTACAGTGAATCACAAAAATCTGTTTCGGGACAGCAACTTCCCCAAATCTTACTTCTCTCTCATTAGAGGTTATTCTTGGCAAAAAAATCAAATAAAAAGGATAAGGAGAGTTTATTACAGAAGTAATAACTTCCAAGACTCAATAAATCTATTGGGTTATCTCCCAAGAAGTACTTTTCTTTAATGCCTTTAAGTTAGGCTTGATAGTTTGAGAAGATGCTGACATAAGAAATATGAATTGAAGTAAAAGAGAGCATCAAGAAGCAAATTAAAAACACATTTAAGTCTAACCCACTTCCTATGCATAGGAATCTTGTAAAGAAACAAGTCATGAAAGCATAAAGCAGCAAGCATAGGAAAGCAAAACAAGTGCAACTTCAAGATTTTCAACATAAAGAGGGGGAATTTAATATTATTGAGATGCATAAAACCATGTTTCCCTCTCTCATAATAACTTTCAGTAGCATCATGAATAAAATTAACAATATAAATATCACATAAAACATTCTTATCATGAGCCACATGCATATAATAATTATTACTCTCCACATAAGCATGGTCATTCTTATTAATTGTAGTGGGAGCAAATTCAATAAAATAGCTATCATTATTATTCTCATCACCATAATCATCAAATATAGGAGGCATATTGTAATCATAATTAATTTTCTCCTCAATAGTAGGTGGACTGAAAATATCATATTCATCATTGTAATCATCATATATTGGAGGTTTGGTATCATCGTAAGCAATAGAATAGCTATCTTCCAAAGCTGGGGGACTAAAAATATCATTTTCATAAAAACTAGCTTCCCCAAGCTTAGACGTTTCCATAGCATTAGCAATAATGGTGTTCAAATAATTCATACTAATAACATTGCTATTAGCATGCAAATAAAGTTCCATAGGTTTTTTAATTTTCTCTTCAAACACTTCATGTCCTAACTCAAGATAAATGCTATAAAGCTCTCTAATTTTGTTGTTGTTTTCCATTAGGCCTAACTAGTGAAAACAAGAAACAAAAAGACAAAATTGCAGAATCTAAAGGAAATAGCTTGGAGCACTCACATCGGAGGATGTGAGTACCTTTTACCTTACCTCCCCGGCAACGGCGCCAGAAAATAGCTTGATGTCTACGCACTTCTATTCTTGTAGACAGTTGTTGAGCCTCCAAGTGCAGAGGTTTGTAGAACAGCAGCAAGTTCCCCTTAAGTGGATTACCCAAGGTTTATCGAACTCAGGTAGGAAGTGGTTGAAGGTATCCCTCTCAATCAACCCTGCAATCAAGATATAAGAAGTCTCTTGTGTCCCCAACACAACCAATACACTTGTCAGGTGTATAGGTGCACTAGTTCGGCGAAGAGATAGTGAAATACAAGTGGTAACGGTTCCAAAAAAAGAGCTTCTGACGGGGAGCATATCCCCGACAACTGCCCTAGAAAAGACTTTGGTGGCATGGAAGAGACTAAAGGAAAACTGAAACAAAGGTGTAAGCAAGCAAACATGTAACAGATATAGATGCAAACGGTGTTTTAATGTTTAGAAACAAGGCCCAGGGATCATACTTTCACTAGTGATACTACCCTAAACTACTTTTCATGATACTACCCTAAACTACTCTCCTGTTGGACACTCTAATCCATGGTAGGGCTACAAAAGAACTCCTCAAGTCCGCCTTCCCCATCTAGATAACCCCACACTATCACCTTGAGCGCTAGATGGTTCCAACAAACACCACAATTTCATAGATACAACCAACTCAAAATATACTCATGATAAGAATTTATGAACTCTAGCCTAAGTGCCACCACGACGTGCACGCTGTCACTTTCACACACGTGGGGAGAGTAAAGATCTATTAAAGCACTTGAGTATTAATGTAAACTCTAGCCTAAGTGCCACCACGGTATGCACGATGTCACTTTCACACACGTGGGGAGAGCAAAGATCTATTAAAGCACTTGAGTAATAGAGTAGATCTACTTTATTACAAAGATCATGATCACAATATGATCATGCATAGAGAGAGATGAACACATAGCTACCGGTAGAGCCCTTAGCCTCGAGGAAGAACTACTCCCTCCTCATCATGGGAATCATCAACGGTGATGGAGATGGCGATGTAGATCGATGGAATGGTGGTGGAGATCGAAGGAGATGGCTCCGGGGGCACTTCCCCATCCCGGAAGGGTGCCGGAACAGAGACTTATGTCCCCCAAATCTCCCCTTCGATGGCGGTGGTGCTGCGGAGGTTTTCGTGTCTTCCTCCCAGATGATTTAGGGTTTCTGAGTTGGGAGGCTTCTTATAGGTGAAGAGGCGAGGCGAGGAGGCAGTCAGGGGGGCCACACCCCCTAGTGGCGTGGCCTAGGTGGGCCCGCGACACCCTAGGGTGTTCCCACCCTGGTGCCCTACTCCGTTTCTGCTTCGATTTTCCGTATCATTCCGGGGAAAATATTGACTTTAGCTTTTGTCCTGTCCAATTCCAAGAATATATATATTTTACCTTTTCTGAAACCAAAAACAACAGAAAATAGGCAACTGGCACTGGGACATCTTGTTAATAGGTTAGTTCTAGAAAACGTATGAAAATACCTCAAAGTGTAGACAAAACATAAGACAAATGATATAAAACAAGCATGGAGCATCAAAAATTATATATATGTTTACGACGTATCAACACTCGGAGTCGAGGGGCGATGGTGGGAGATGGTTGGTTAAACATTTCTTTGATGTTTTTAGAATCCCCCGATGTTTTGGAGGTCTTCTTCAAACTCATACTAGCCTTCTTCCTGAAACATGCAAAAAGTGTAAGTACAGGAATAAGACGAGCAAGAGACAATGTGGGATGTTAAGAAGCTTACACAACGGTTGGTTCCTTGGTTAACAGGATACTGGTAATTCTTCTTTTCTCCGCCTCCAGGAAGGCGGTGGATATCTTGGAGGCTCCACCCTCCGTCTTCTTCTTCTTGCCTCCGTCGGCAGCGTCAAAGGTGGAGCTAGTGGGACCTCGTCGTCGGACACGACGGTGACTTCCTTCATCTTGGGATTGTAGACTTGGGCATCCATGCTACCTTCGTCTAGATTCTTCAGCTGTTAAGTGAATCCCAAAGTGTTAGATGCAAAGGTTAGGGCAAGACGGAAGAACTGGAGTATATGTCATACACAGAAAATAAATAAGTACCTCTGGGCACGTCCCGCCCTCAAACATTTCATAGGTGATAGTGAAGCCACGCTTCCTATCCTTCACCTTGAATATATCTTTGAGGCGAAGCTTGAAGGAGTCACTCGAAAAGTTGTCCTCAAAGATACGGAGGCTATCCTTCCTGTCCTTGGTATACTTGTGCATGAGATTCGCACGGTGCTGCAAAGGCTAAATCCGCCTAATGAACCAGCACATGGCTAGGTCCAGCCCGGTCAGACCCATCTCTATGAACCAATCTGTCCGCCTTATGGCGCGAGAGGCTTCGTCGTTGGAGGGGAGGAGGGCTTGGGATCTCCATGTCGGGGCTTCAGCGGCAGCTCCATCGACAAAGTCCGGGTACATTTTTTCTCGTCCAGCCAGAGGGATATCTGGGCCGTAGAAATACGTCTTGTGCCAATTTTTGAAGGATCCATGGCCTACGATGTCGGGGAACCTCCGTCCAGGCCAGATCTTGAAGCTAATGGTTCCACAATTCCTAAGATCCTCCTTGCTCACCCCGGCATCCCTTTTCACGGTGAAGAAATAAATAAACAGATCTAACCTAGGCCTAATTCCTAGGTAACCCTCACAAAGCACCGCGTAATTGCTAAGCGCGATGATGCTATTCGTATATAGGTTCTGAGGTTGAAACCGGAAGTGGCTAAGGACTTCTATGAAGAAGTTGGAGATTGGGAGGGCGACGCCATGCACCAGTTGGGCTTTGAGGTATACCTTTTCTCCGGCTTGGGGAGAAGGGGCGACCTTGCCGGACGGCATCGCCCACCAGACCAGACCCTCCATCACAGGAAGGTACCCCTCAGTGAGCATCTCCTTGATGTCATTTCCGGCGATGTCCGAGCCGCGCCACTCCCCCTTATGGGAGTCACCTTCCTCCTCCAGTGGTTCCAGCCCCGCTAGAACATGGTTGCCTCCGGTGGATTCCGCCACTACGGAAGGAGGCACCACCATGCCCTCAGGTGGGACGTGGACTGAGCCCATCGACTTGGACGCTGCCTCGCCCGCCGCCGCCATGGACGGAGTGCTATTGCTGCTAGCCATTGGTATGGATGGAAGGTGACTGTGGAGTTGGAGAAAAGCTAGGGTTTTTCTCTGTGCGCGCAGAGAGCTCGAGGATATGTTGGCTAGAGGAAGAAGACAATGCGAGTAAGAATGAGGTGAAAAGATAAAAATCACCACGGTTTTAATATATAGTACTCAGCGTCAAGATTCATGCAAAATGATCAAAGGGTTGCTGCGTGGACAGCGCGTGCACGGAAATTTCGCCACGTTCCCGCCGCCGCCGCCAACTTTTCGTGTCCTTCGCGCAGGAAAAATGGCTATCATTACGTTCTCTACATGTGTGAGTTACGAGGCGTCGCTGACCTATGGTCTACTTCACTTTACTGGCATAGGCAGGTGAACAATCCCATCTGAATATTCCGGCATGCACGGATCTCGTCCGGCTTCGAGAAGAGTACGATGGAAGATTCAGCAGTTATCTGACTTACATGATTGAAGACGGAGAAGCATCGCAGGGTTCTTAGGAGGACTACAAGATATTGCTTGACAATTTGCCGACATCCATCTAGACAGTGCATTCAACTTGAAGAGGCAAGACGGCACAAGATCTCGGAGTTCTTCGGGGGCTACTATTGGGTATATGCTAAATGGGTATCACCATTGCATGTCTCTAATCAGGATAACCCAGGTGGCCCACAGTTGGTAGCATAGCCTATGGCCTGCTAGGCGGCCCAGTTAGATGGATCCAAAAGGGAGGCCCATGCCGGATGAAGGAAGGCTATGGTGGAGTCACCAGCGTACCCGGAGTCTTGGAGTGCAAGACACGTTAGACTAGTTGTATACCGTGTAGGACTCTGTAACCTGTCTGGCTAGGACTTTCCCTGTAACCCTAGGATCAGGTGTCTTTATAAGCTGGACCTAGAGGAGCCTTGATACGTCGTAAACGTATCTATAATTTTCGATGCTCCATGCTTTTTTATATCATTTGTCTTATGTTTTGTCTACACTTTGAGGTATTTTTATATACTTTCTGGAACTATCCTATTTACAAGATGCCACAGTGCTAGATGCCTCTTTTCTGCTGTTTTTGGTTTCAGAAAATCTAAAAAATGAATATTGTCGGAATTGGACAGGACAAAATCTAATCTTCATATTTTTCCCTGAACGATACAGAAAATCCAAGAAGAGATGGAGTAGGGAACAAGGGTGGGCACACCCTAGGGTGGCGCGAGCCCAACCTGGCCGCACCACCAGGGGGTGTGGCCCTCCTGGCTGCCTCCTGAGGTGACTATAAAGGTGGGTTTGCGTACTCTAAAAGTGTTATGTTGAGGCACATGGATCAAGAGTGGGGTTTGTCCATCCTGATGACGGAGAGATATACTCTGGGCCCTCTCGGTGGTATCACATTGACATAGCTTGCAAGCAAGTGATAAGATCACTAGAATGTTATATCACGGGAACAAGAAAATAGTACTTGTCGGTAACGAGATTAAACTAGGTATGGGAATACCGATGATCGAATCTTGGACATGTAATATATCGCGAGACAAAGGGATTTAGTTATGACGTTAAAGGTTCACAAGATCACAAGAGTCATCGTTGAATGTGTGGAAGTCAGTACGGATCTCCAGGTCCCGCTGCTGATTATTGATCGGGGAGGGGTCTCGATCATGTATGCATTATTTGTGAACCTTAGGGTGACACACTTAAGGTATACCGACACCATTTGGAGCAAATAAGATGCCAGAGAAAGAAAATGAAAGCGCTGGAATTATTTCAATGGACACCGGAATTGTTTCGGGTGAAATTGCTAAAATTGGTTCTGCATGTGATATTGAAATGTTGCAAGGGGTTTTATGTGAATGTTTGTTAATTAAAGTAATTAACAAAATTCTGAATAAAATAAATAAAATGGTTTTATTAATTGAGAGGTACATTAATCTTGGTGGAAAATTAATGCACGTGAGTGAAATTTTGAGTGGAGGTGTGTTTTATGTGAGTGGGTGCTCCACCCACATGAAAGAGGAAGAGGTGGGGGCACCCACCATGGCCACCACGCCATGGCCTTGGGGCTGCCCCCTCTCCTATAAAATACACCCTATTCCTCAATTTCACTCACACCTCCTCGCGAAGGATCTCTCTCCCCTCTAGAATATTCCCCATGGCCTCAGATTAGCGAGGTACATGTTCCTGGTGGCTTTTTCTGAAAGGATTTGTTGCTTCTGCTGCTTCGCTGGAGCGAGGACTCAGAGGTTGTCAGGATACCAGATGTATGTGCGATCACGGATCCACCACTGCTTTCGGTGTTGGACTTGCTGGACTTCATCACGATCTTGAGATCGGCAAGTGAACAACTACATCATCCACGAGAACCAATCTCGTAATGCTTTGTTGGTCTTCGATGGTAAGTTCTTTATGAATATATATCCACCCGTTGCTTGTATCTTCATAGATAGATATTGGTGCTTAGTTGTTCATATCATAGGATTTTTTTGTTTTCTATGCTGTGAATCCAATAACTGCATCAAGTGTTCTTCTCTTTTGCTATATGCATCCAAGCCTTCGGTCACTATCGACTAGTTATATGTGTAGATGGGACATTTCTCATTGGAAAGTACAGGGGTTAGATCCCGACCGCCATTGTTCAAGACGGCAACAATCAAATCGTGCCTCTCGCATTTGCTTTCGTGGAGAGCAAGAACACCGAGAGTTGGACATGGTTTTTCAGGCAGCTGAAAATAGTAGTTGTTCAGGATAAGCCACACATGTGCATCCTTGATGATAGACATGCAGGTATACTCAACATGATTAAGGCACTGAAGAAACCTTGGCCTGATTAACCTACCCCATGGATGGACTTGCAAAGTCGGTGGTGCATGCACCCTCTTAGGACAAATTTTTACTAGTAGTTTAGGAATAAAGCCCTCATGAATCTATTCAAAAAACTCTACAAGTAGAACCAACAATTTTAGTATAACAAATCGCGTGAATATCTTGACAGGTTCACTATAAAACAAGTGCGGAAGAGTAAATAGACACAAGACGTAGCAGTGTCATCTCATGTACTAGTGGACGCTGCACAAACAGCTACATGAGCAACATCAGTGGAGGAAGAACCTAGTGCTCATCGTGATTTACCAGGATTTGACCCACCGATTACTAGGAGAAAGCCTGGGAGACAGATTAATTTTTTTGAACAATGGATACAACATGAGCCTTTAGAGAGATGGTCTTTGCTGCACGATACACATGGAGCTAGGTTCGGTGTCATGACTACAAACCTCACTGAAACATATAACTTTTTCCTTAGAGGAAACATGGCATTACCGCTTACGGCCATTATGGAGGGTATTTTCCATGGAACTCTAAATTATTTTAGAGATTGATGCCAGAGGGTTGAGATGCATATCATGAATAATCCAAACACACGCTACTGTGAAAAAATATGAAGTACATGCAGGACAATATGGAAAAGTCTCGGTCATTCACTGTCGTTGCCACCAGTAATCAAGAAAGGAGGTTCCATTTGTGCACTTACTTACCGACAAGTTCAGATGCGGAAACATGCTAAGGACGTAAGAGGTGAAGATTGTAAATGAAGACTGGCCAACATGTGAGTGCACCTGTAACAAACCAAAATTGCTTCACCTACTGTGCTCCTGTGTAATTTCTCCTTGCGGAGAACTGGGGATAGACGCACTCTCATTTGTGTCTCCCTATTACCCTAAATAATCTATGGTCAATACATGGACGGGTGAGATGCTGGGATTTTGAGCAATGGGAAATTTCAACAATGTGAACCAAGGTGAAAGGTTGTACATCCCCGAACTAGAGCTAATGCGGAAAAGAAGAGACATATGCCAATGTAGACGCATCCAGAATGATATGGATGAATCTGAAGCCGGAGGCCCAACCAGGCAATGTTTCCCATGCAATCATTTTAGCCATAGGGACACTAATTGTCCCACATATGGTACTGGAGGAGATACTAAGCATGGACGAGGCTCACGGGGATGAGGAAGAAGCTAGTAATATGTGTGGAACTATGTCTTAAATTTTTAATATGTGTGGAACTATGTCTTAAATATATAACTTTTTCGGAACTATGTCTTAAATTTACAATATGTCTGGAACTATGTCTTAAATTTGTAACTTGTGTTGAATTATATCTTAAATTTGTAACTTGTGTTGAACTATGTCTTAAATTTGTAATATGTACTAAACTATGTCTCACATTTGTGCAGATGTGAGAAGAAATATCGTTGCTCAATCCTGAAATTGCTAAAAAGCATCGTTCTATGGTATTTGAGAATGCACCGGGAAGGCTGGATATGCTTATCACTCGGACTCCTGAAGAGTAATGGATGATACACACCCCGGTTGGGTGCAGAGTTACATGTTTTATGAATTCCTTCATGTACCTATCTATGTACGCGAGAGGCACATTACTATTATTTCGCATTGTTATTCATCAAATATTTCACTAGTAAACTGCAACAGATAAGATACAAACATGAACTGAATTAAACTTAGATAACCTAACTACATGAAGTCATCATCATTGTCCTGCGATGATGCCTCTGTCTTGCCCTTCGACGATGTCGCGTGCTTTGACGATGAAGCACTCTTGGCCTTCTCCCAGACAGCTCTCTTGTTGCTTGGCGGCATGTTATCTTCGTCCTCGCTATCTTCTTCCCACAACCAACTGTTATTTGCCATAAACTCCTTCCTGGATGGATGTTTTAGTTTTACCTTTGTGCACCTTGCATTCAGCCAAAGAAGTTATTGCCGTATTTCCCCGGGGCTCCTCCATGGCCACCCTGTCCCACGTAAAGCCTCACCCAACTCATTGAGGAGGATGTCACTATCAATGAGTTCCTCCCATGTAACCAGAGTATTGTCTACCCTAAACTCTCTGGCTAATTCCAAAAGGTGCTCACCCATGAACTTATGAAAACTATGATCCACAGGAAAACACGATATTTTTTGTAGAAAACACTTGCCTGCTTGCACACCTCGGTGACGAGGGTTTTTTATAGGATGAGAAGAGAGAAAATGGCAGGAATAAGTTAGCGGAAAGAAATATGGTGGAAAATATAATACATCTGAAATTAGGATACATCTCTACACTAAAACTAAAATTAAGATACATATCTACACTACTACTTGTAGGGGTTCGTAGCATGAAAAACAAAAAAATTCTATCGCATGAACACACACAAGCCAAGATCTATCTACTAGATTGTAGCAACAAGTCGACAGAGTACTAACCCTCGAAGATCCAAAGCGGTTAACGAGATCGGATTCTCGTGGGTGATGTAGTCGTTCACTTGCCGATCTCAAGATCGCATAGACGATCCTTCCGGCACTGTGTTCTGGTAGCTCTCCCGCAGTCGGTCACACGTACGATACTCAATGAATACCTTCTTCTCCCTTGTTCCAGCAGGTAGCAGAGGTTGTAGCTCTCTCCTCGCGATTCCAGCAACACGACGGCGTGGTGTCCAAAGTAGAGGGGAGATCCCACAGGGCTTCGCCTAAGCCGGTGAGAGTATGGTGGACTAGAGGGAGCCCCGACGGTCTAGGGTTTAGAGGGCCAAGGTTTAGATGTGGCTAGCAACTAGGGTTTAGCTAGTCGATAGTTGTTTAGAGGAGGATCTATAGGCAGTGACTTGGGGGGACCAAGGGTCGATGGCTAGGGTCTTTATTGTGGGTTTCAAGGGGGGCTCCCCTATATTTATGAGAGGGAGGGGCGGTTTGGGGAGGGGAGTCCTCCCCAAACTCCACCTTGTGGCCGGTGGCAAGGGAGAGGGAAGAATCCTCCCTTAGGTAGGATTCCTTCCCTCCCTCCACTAGGCAATGTTGGGATTTGACTTTTTCAAATTGGTGTTTGACTTTTCAAACTAGAGTTTGATTTCTCTCTTCCCATTGCCTAGCCAAGTATACTAGGACATGATGCAACCATTCCACTTTGTCATGACACATCCATGTACCCTTCCCACTCCGGATCGGTGGACCTTCTAGACCCTTTAAGAACATTCCGGTGAAAACACCAAAACCATTCCCGAACTACGGAATTGGACTTTCCTTATATGAATCTTATTATCCGGACCACTCCAGATCTCCTCGTGATATCCCGTATCCTCGAGACTCCAGATAACATTCGGTCTCTTTACTCACATTCCATATCTACTAAACAACATGGAATCCTTAAGTCTGTCTCCCTACGGTTCGTGAATTATGCAGACATGATCGAGACTCTTCTCCGATCAATAACCAATAGAGGAATAAAGAAATTCATATGGCTCCAACATATTTCTACGATGACTTCATGATCGAATGAACCATTTACATACGATACCAATTTCCCTTTGTCTCATGATACTTTACTTATCTGAGGTTTGATCGTCGGTATCTCTGACCTAGTTCAACCTAGTTACCGACAAGTACTCTTTACTCATTCAAGTGATATGTGATCCCTTGTGAGCCAGTCACATGCTTGCAAGCCAATTGGATGACATTCCACCGAGAGGGTCCAGAGTATATCTATCCGTCATATGGATGGACAATTATAACATGGTATGTAAATATTTATCATAAACATAAAAATATTATAATAACCACTTTATTATTGCCTCTTGGGCATATCTCTAACACTACTGAAATTAAGATACATCGTAGCTGAGGTACAAATCTAATTTTCTTATGTCTAGAATGGGTACTTTCCAGTCTTGTTGCCACGTTCTTCTACTTCCTGCGCCTCAACAACCCTTTCTCTTAATCTCTGCTTTTCCGCCTCACAGACTACCTTGCGCCTCTCTTCTTCCGCCTCAAGGGCCTCCATCCTCTTTCTATTGATCTCATAGTTTTGATCTTTCTCTGCTCTTAATTTCTTCATTGCACTCTCTTCCTCTTCTTTCTCCCGAGCAACAACCTTTTCTACACACTCTAGAGCGTAAAAGCGCTCCCATGCATGGGCACTCTTATCCTTGATCTCCTATAGCGGCCATGCCAGCTGTTCAGTGTCGATCCAATGGTACCACTTACATAGGGTAGGAGGAGACTACAACGAAAATAAGAACATTAGTAAAAGAACAACGATGATATCGAAACTCCATCCATGATGCTTTTAGAACATACCGGAGGCCTCTCAAACTACGAGTTTGCTTGTCGGGGTGGATCATTGTCATGGTTGGCACGCATGAAAAGCTTCATGCCCAACTTATCAGAAAAAATCCTCGCTCTCCTTCAGCTTGGCAAGATGGCCACACCAACACCGCTCCACTCTCACCCTCGATGGCAACATTGCATCTTTCATCTTTCTCGGCCTATAGTCAGGGTCCGAGCAAGGCACACTCATGGTGGAATATCGTTGGTGAGAAAAGGAGGAGGAAGAGGTGAACTGGTACTTCAAAACACATTGATGCCCAGATTTATAGAAGCATTCAGAAGAATTGGCGGAAAACGATGGCGGAATAAAATAGCAGGAAACAATGGAGGGAGAAATTTGTGGGAAATGGTGGCAGCAAAAACTCGCGCGATAAAATAGGGCGAGAGAAATAGCTATTAAGCTTTGTCAGGGGAGGTAACCGTGATCATGCAGTCAGTTGGCTAGGATTAGGCTGACAGGACCAGTTGGCTTGGCCTTGACCAACTAGTCCAGTCAGCTTGGGTCAGACAGACTAGAAGCTGACACAATGCACATGTCAGCGTGGCAGCACCAGTCGGCCTTCACAAAACCGACTAGACCACTCGGCTTGTCTCAGACCAACTGAGTCCGTATAAGTGCAAAAATTTAAAATTTGCGTATTATTTTTCGAATTAATTAATAAAAATGTACTATTTAAATGAATACATTTGTTTATCAAATAGTGTTGACTCGTTGTCGAGTTTTACACCTCTACATCCGTTATCTCATGTATGAGGGCATCTTCACTGGCGTGACTCAAAAGGTCTAACTAGATCCATGCTGACATGTGAACAGGACACGCATGCTCCATCGTTAAGATCCAAATAGACCTACACGTCTAGATCGATCTATTCCCTCACCAAATTTGTATCGTGAATGCGTCTGGCCGAATGCACCATCGACCGTGTGCGCGTCCAAACTTTGGTTGTTTGGCCGTGTGTAAGTGAAACATTAACATACATAATTTTTCCATTTCAATTATACATCAAGCCTACAACTAATTAAACTAAATGACAATGATGCATCTATTCCTCACCGTCATGCGCCTATACTGTGTGTCTATTCCTCATCGTCATCGGCCTCCGTCCTCAGCCCATTGTGGCCAAAGGGTTAGGCCCCGTCGATTGTGAGATGCTCTCTCCAGATGATGCATTCTTGTAGGTGTTGCACGACGGTGACGCGATGACGGCCTCTGCTGCCATCACGGTTCCACCGCTGCCAGATCGTCTTCTCGTGTGCGTCATCCCGATGGGTCAACGTTGCCTCCACCTCGACCGCCCAGTGGTCCCTTCCATTCAGCGCTACTCGCTTGGCCTCCACCGCGGCGCGTACCTCTGTCTCGCACATCGCCGCCTCCATTTCGGTCGCCCAATGGTCCTTCCCCTCCTGTGCTACCTGCTCGGCCTCCACCGCAACGCGCACCTGCATCTCGCTTACTGTTGTCGCAGTGCGTGCCGCTGTCTCACGCGCCTCCCTATAGTGCATTTCCGCCAACGCGTGTCTTCGCGTCCTCTCCTCGAGGCCCACGCGGCTAGCCAACGCCGCCGTTATGGCTGACCGCTCGACAACCATGAACACATGACCATCGACGTCGCAGTGTGCTGTCTGATAGAACTCGATGATAGCTTGTTGCTCGTTGGCCCTCGCCTGCACGGCGGCCTCGTCCTCTTCGCTGAAGTCATCTAGGCCATCATCATTGTCGTCCATGTCCGCCCACGCCGCTGCCACTACAGCCGCCTCAACCACGCGGTCCAGCTTTGCTGCCTCGCCCGCCATGCATTCATGCACCTCTCGCGCCGCGGTATCCAACGTCTCCTAGGCTGCAATATGGCAGAGCTCGCGCACCGCAGCATGGCGTAGCTTGCGCACCACGGCTATGGACACCTTGCACGCCACCGTCTCCAACGTCTTCTGGGCCTTCATGCCTTGGCGCTCAAAACCTTCTACCTCCTCTTCAGCGTATTTTCAGGCCAGCTCCGTGGCCTCCACCTCCACATCGTGCTCGGAGCGCTCCAGAAAATGGGTGTGCGTCATTTCCTTGAGCCGAGATTAGATGATGATCTTACGGCGAGGCATGATTATTGTGCTTGGGTTGATGCACCTCCCGTGGCAGCAACCATATTTATAAGTCGCGACATATGGACGGAAAATGCCCGTCCGAATGCGAGAGATTTTTGGCCGTGAAAAATACTAGAGCCAATATGGGCGGGAAGCCGAAGGCGGTTGGCAACGGGACGTCGTTATTAACTCCGCCGCATCAATTCTGCTAAGTTCTTTATTTTGTGACAAGTCACTTCTGACACGTGCCACGTTAAGAGTTGCGACACATGAGCTTTTTTGGTAGATCTTTCTCACCCATTTCACGATGTTAAATTTTTACCGTAGGGAGCATCAACATTTCCGCAACATGCACGTTCTTTCTATTGAAAAAATGCTCAAACTCAAGATTATTTCGATGTAAAGGAATTCCATGGGAATTTTGGAAGATTCGATTGCGTGAGAATTTATCCTGCACAGCTTGTTTCATATGTACTCCCTCTATTTTAAAATATAAGATGTTTTAGATTATAAAGAAGATATATCTAGACTTTTTTTAGTGCGTAGATTCACTCCAAATTTAAGTAAATCTACATACTCCCTCCGTCCATAAAAAGATGTCGCAACCCTCCCTTCCTTTAGTTCATTCTTTTTTTGCAAAAACCTCCCTAACAAAGACAGATCAATTGTAATCCGGGCTTTAATTTCAAAATTCAAACACAATTCTTGTTGATCGAGGTCTCTCCTGCCGCCGGCCTCCCGCCAGAGCTCACGGACGCGCAGGAGGTCCCGCTCGCAGCTGCCGTGAAGGAGGGAGGCGCACAGAAGCTCGCAGCCGCCGACAGGAAGGAGCTTGTGTACGCGCAGGAGGTCGGGTCCACCGACGCGCAGACGCTCGCCGGCGCCGTGCAGGAAGGCGCGCAAGAGCTCGCGACCGCCGACAAGGAGGAGCTCGCAGACGCGCAGGAGGTTGCGGCCGCCCGCATCGTGCAGGAGGTCACGGACGCGACGCGCAGGAGGTCGCGGACGCGCGGGAGGTCGCGGCCGAACAGGGAGGATCGCGCAGCTTCCTCTAGCCCCCGTCATCGTTCCCCCGCCTCCGCAGCTCGTCACCGTCCGCCGCCCCGCCGCCGAGGAAGGAGGTCGCGGACGCCCGCGGCCGTCGTGCAGGGAGGCGCTCAGGAAATCGAGGCCGCCGGACAGGGAGGATCGCACAGCTTCCTCTAGCCCCCGTCGTCGTTCCCCCACCTCCGCAGCTCGTCACCGACTGCCGCCCCTCCGCCGAGGAAGGAGGTCGTCGACGAGGAGGTCATCGCCTTCTTCTGAGGACGAGGACAAGGTAACTGAAACAGAAACAGAAACTGCCATGTTATTCATGTAATCTTGCTAGCTTCTGACTCAAACTGGCTAAGGAAAACGGTGCTGTGTTAACTCCTGAATTGTCTACTCGTGCATTGTGTTGTGTCAAAAGGAAATGTGCAAGTTGATCTGAACCTGTCACTTGCTATTTTGTGCATCGCCTGAATCTTGACCAGATGACAGGAGATGTTTGCCTGTTGATGATTTATCTTTCTAGGTCTGTGTAAGGGGCTGCTAGATCTCTCGAATAATTTGGTGGAATTGTTCACGCTCATTCCTCCCAACCACCCACCGAGCGAGTTCAAGGTACATACGGCACTGCCGTCCAATTCCAGCCAAGCCAAAGCCAACTACTCCCGACTCTAGTCCTGCTATTTATCGACGACGCTAATTACATGGGCTCAACCCAGTTCATGGCCTGCAAGCCAGCTGGGTAGCTTCCTTGATCTTGTGGGCCTGGTTCGTGGGCCAGCGTCGGAGACAGGAGAGGTGCTCCCAGGGTCGCTGACATCCCCTCGTCCTTGTGAACCTGCTTGTCCCCAAGCAGGAGCTCGAGGAAAACGCTGCTTCAAGGCTTCGAGGTCTTCCCAGGTAGTCGCTGCCTCCGAAGAACCACTCCACTACACCAAAACTTGAACCACCGTAGCCAGGCCACGAGAACGCACCCGCCGCTGCAAGACCAGAACAGGGACCTGGAATGCTGCATCAGATTGAGGAAGGGTCGGAATTACCTACTGTCCGGGGCCCAGGCATTGCTTCAGTTGCAAGACATGAAACACAGGATGAACTCTACTAGATGCCGGCAAATCAAGTCTGTAAGCCACAGTGCCCACCTTCTCGATGATACGAAAAGGCCCGAAGAACTTAAAGGCCATCTTGTGATTAGCGCGATGCGCGACAGAGGACTGAATGTAAGGCTGAAGCTTCAAGAACACCCGGTCTCCAACTGCAAATGTACGTTCAGACCTCCTTTTGTCAGCTTGATGCTTCATTCGCTATTGCATACGCACGAGATGCTGCTTGACAGATGATAGAACCAATTGCCTCTCCTGGAGCCACTCCTGCACATCCAACGGGGCAATATGATCTGATGCTGAGATGCCAAAGTACCTAGGTTGCCGACCATACAAGACTTCAAAGGGTGATTTCCCCAAGGACGAGTGCCAATTCGTGTTGTACCAGAACTCGCAAAGCGATATCCATTTGGCCCACTTCGTCGGGTGTGCACTGATAAAGCACCGAAGAAAGCACTCAATAGACTGATTGACCCTCTCAGTCTGACCATCCGTTTCAGGATGATACGTTGTGCTCATGCGCAATTGCGTACCGGTGGATTTGAACACTGCCTGCCAAAATTGACTTGTGAAGACGGGATCTCTGTCTGATACTAGGGACTGAGGCATGTTGTGGAGCTTGTACACATTGTCAACTAAGAGCTCTGCCACCTTGCTAGCAGTATAAGGATGACGAAGAGGGATAAAGTGGGCGTACTTAGTCAGCTTGTCCACCACCACCAGCAGACAGTTAAAATGGCGCGATGTTGGCAACCCATCAATGAAATCCATCGTCGCCATCTTCCATGGTTCTGAAGGAATCGGAAGTGGCTGCAACAACCCCGGAGGAAGAACACGCTCGGGTTTCGCCTGCTGACAAGTGTGGCACACACGAACATAATCTTTGACGGCTTGCTTCATTCCTTTCCACTTGAACAAGGAGACGAGACGGCGATACGTTACTGGAAACCCAGAATGCCCGCCGACCGGACTATCATGAAAAGCAAAAATGATCAACCGTTGCAACGCCGCATCAGCACCAACCCAGACCCTTTTTTTGTAACGAAGGATGCCCGCACTCAACGAGTAATCAGGGTGCGACCGAGGATTCAGGGCTACCTGCTGTAACAACCGTTGCGCCTCCTCATCATGGCTGTAACTCGCGATGACCTGCTCCAACCAGATTGGCTTAACATCTAAGACGGCCATCAGTTGATTAGCATCTATGGGTTTCCTTGACAGTGAGTCGTAGCCCCATTCAGCGTCCCTTTCTTGTACACAACTCGGAACTGCAGTCCCATCATCTTGGTCAGAGCTTTCCTCTGCCACTCTGTATGTAGCCATTGATCTGTTAGGTGGATCAAACTCTTATGGTCAGTTCGTATCAGAAATTCCCCAGTCTGAAGATATTACCGCCACTTTTGGACTGCCAACAAAATCTCCAAGTACTCATTTTCATACACAGACAACCCACGGTTACGCGGACCAAGGGATCTTCTAACATAAGCGAGAGGATGACCACGTTGCGACAGAACTGCTCCAATGCCAGTGTCCGACGCATCTGTCTCCACCACAAACTGGGCAGAAAAATCAGGCAGTGCCAAAACCGGAGCCGTCATTAGTGCCGTCTTCAGGGTCTGAAAAGCTTCCTCCACCACAGCAGTCCAGATAAACAAGGCTCCTTTCTTCAGCAACGCTGTTAAGGGTTGACTGATCACAGCATACTGGTGAATAAATTTGCGATAATATCCAGTGATACCCAAGAATCCTCGCAGTTCCTTCAAATTCTGAGGAACAGGCCAATTTTTGATTGTCTCAATCTTGGAATCATCAGTGGCCACCCCTTCTCCAGAGATCACATGGCCCAGATAAGCAATTCTGTTCTGCGCAAACTCACACTTGGAGGGCTTCACCTGCCATTTATCTCTTTGCATAATCTCCAACACAGCCGCCACATGATCAAGATGCTCCTCATACGTTGAACTGTATATCAGGATATCATTGAAGAAGACAAGTGCAAACTTACGCAAAACCGGCGCTAGCGATGCATTCATAGCGTGCTGAAATGTCGCAGGAGCGCCGGTGAGGACAAACGCCATGACTCTGAACTCAAAGTGGCCACTATGCGTCTGAAATGCAGTCTTAAATTCCTCCCCTGGAGCGAGTCTGATCTGATGATACCCCGCGCGCAAGTCGAGCTTAGAAAACCAGTGCACACCCGCCAACTCATCAAGGAGCTCATCAATCACCGGAACTGGATATTTGCCTTTGACGGTCAACGCATTGAGGTGGCGATAATCGACCACCGGGCGCCAAGCTTTTGTATCGATCCCTTTCTCCTCCTTTTTAACCAACAAAACCGGAGAAGAAAACGAACTATTACTATGTGTAATCACACCTTGTGCTAACATGTCCTATACCTGGCGCTCAATCTCGGTCTTCATAGCTGGTGCCACACGGTATGGTCGCATGGACACTGGCCGAGCTCCCGAAATCAAGGGAATCTGGTGATCATACTGTCGCCGCGACGATAGCCCCTGCGGCTCTGCAAACACCTCCACAAACTGCTGCAACAATGCACGAATCTCCGGAGGCTGCTCCTTCGGTTGTTCCTCTGCATAGCCTGCACCAGATGTAATTCCAACAACGCATGTGTCACAACTGGTGTGCCCTCACCATGGAGTACGACCAGATCACCTCTGTGCATAAAGGCCAACCACTGTTGTGCCCAATGCGTGATCATAGGACTAAACTGAGCAAGCCAATCTAAACCAACAACGCCATCATAACTATGGAGATCCAACACTTTGAATGAATATGAAAACACATGCCCCTGACAGCTCCAATCAAGCGTTGGGAAGAACTGATTGCAACCTAAAATCTCACCACCAGCAACCTGAACCTTAACAGGCATAGACAACTTCTCCTGTCCCTTCAACAGCTGAGCTTGTTTGCTATCAATGAAGCATGCCGAACTGCCAGAATCAACGAGAAACACCAATTCCCACCCTTGGACTTCAACCAAAAGTTTCAGTGCTTTCGTTGCGACAACAGACGGATTGATGGCCGCAGAGGACAGCAGTAGCAGATGTTGCTGAGAATGCTCCTCTTCCTGGTCAACTAATTCATCCGAGTCATGCTCCTGTAAACAATCCAACATCTCCTGCACAATATGCAACTGGATTGACTTACTACAGACGTGTTCCTTACCCCAGCGCTCTCCACAGCGATAACACAATCCTTTAGAACGACGATATTCCTTCAAACTAGTCCACCGATCAGCACTAGGCCGCCCCCCCTTCTAACTGTTTCTTCTCCTCCACTGATTTAGAGACCCAGCGAGCTGGCGGCGGTGGTGGTGTCGCAACAGGCTCGGCTTGGTGATACTGCAAAATGGATTTCCTCGGCACCGAACTGTAACCAGGCGAGACAGTCAATTGATCCCCTCCATCAGCCAACTCCTCATATAGCAATGCCAGCGATGCAGCCTCATCTAAATCGTCAGGTTTTTGGATAGCCACCAACACGCGTACCGCCGGTTTAAGACCATCAAGGAACCTCGTCAGATAATGCAAAGGATCGGGATGAGAATCATACGCGGAAATGCGATCAATCAAATCAGAAAACCGCTGCACATAGTCTTCAACTGAACCCGTCTGCTTGATGTGGTACAGCCTTCGTAACAGCACCTGGTGTTGATTCCTCATGAATCGGCCCTGCACAGCCTTCACAAACTCCACCCAATTGGACTGAGGAGATTTGTTCAGATAAGCCTCCAACCAAGTCGCACCCTCAAATTGGCTCGACCCATAAGAAATCTAGAGTGATTCAGGTGTGCCCCATCGCTGAAAATACTCCTCGCATCGCCGTTGCCAGAGCCGAGGATTGGACCCCTCAAACGACGGCAATTCGACGCGCGGAGCCGAAGCATACTTGTCATGATTCAGGTACGACCAACCAGGGGACTGAACTAAAGACGATGTGTGGAAGCAGTTCATACCTCCTCCCGGAGGAGGCGAGTGAATCTCACAGGCTTGCCCCGGGGTCG
The DNA here is from genome assembly GCA_916181665.1 of Avena sativa. Lineage (NCBI taxonomy): Eukaryota > Viridiplantae > Streptophyta > Magnoliopsida > Poales > Poaceae > Avena > Avena sativa. The sequence goes on from OV702283.1 coordinate 313,397,883, forward strand.
CAGATGCAGAGTGGTGCCCATGAGGGCCTGGCGGAACGCCACTTTGTTGCCCCCGAGGAATCGCCTGGATGGCGCGGTCCAGCAAAGATGCAAGGCGAGCGATCTCAGCACGGATCTCCCCTTTCGCCGCCTCCAGCTCCGATCCGAGCCCCGACTTGACCTCCGCCAACTCCGCACCCACATCAGCGTGGACTGCGTCGATGTTGCGGTTGATCTCACGAATCTGCCGGCCGGTGTCCTCCGCTGCAGCCCGAACGACATCCATGACCTCCTTCTTATGCTCGAGGAAGCGGGCCTCATACTCCTCCCTCGACGAAGACTTGATGATCTCGTACAGGGCGCGGGATTCCGCCGACAGCTCCTCCATCACCGCAGCCCAGCGGCGCTCGGCGTAGCGGGTGCGACGATCGTGGGCAGGGAAATCCAGACTGGATCGTGGTTGTCTCTGATACCAAGTGTAAGGGGTTGCTAGATCTCTCGAATAATTTGGTGGAATTGTTCACGCTCGTTCCTCCCAACCACCCACCGAGCGAGTTCAAGGTACATACGGCACTGCCGTCCAATTCCAGCCAAGCCAAAGCCAACTACTCCCGACTCTAGTCCTGCTATTAATCGACGACGCTAATTACATGGGCTCAGGCCATGAGTTCATGGCCTGCAAGCCAGCTGGGTAGCTTCCTTGGTCTTGTGGGCCTGGTTCATGGGCCAGCGTCGGAGACAGGAGAGGTGCTCCCAGGGTCGCTGACAGTCTGATTCTCACTTGTGATCTGTAACTCTTCTCAAGATTCTTTTCCTCTCTCTGCACTTGTTGGAAGATGATGATTCAGTGTTGTGGCCAATCTTTTGCCAGTCAGTAGTTGCTCTTTGTTCTTCTGCCAATCTTCTGCCAGTCGGCAGTCAGCAGTTTTCAGAGGTATTCTTGTTACTGGAAGTTTGGAGTGTCCAGCGATACTTCAGATTGTGAACTCAGTCAGATTTCTCGGTGGCAGCGACAAACTGGAAAGATCTCAGATGTAATTTCCCATGTTTCCCTCATCTGTTCATGATCTCAGATTTCTCGATTTTTCATGATCTGAAACTGACACTGAAACTGAAACAAGTACATGATCTGCTTGCAAAATCTGCAAAGTTTGTTTGAATTTTAATCCACACTGACATTGCATTTTCTTGTGTATATACGAGTCACCCATCAATGGAAGTTCTAGACTTACTTTCTGTTTTTCTTGTGCCATGACAGGTTGGCATGATGACGATGGTGTATTATAAGATGAATATGAAGACGGTGTCTGCTGATGCTGCCAAGAAGTTAAACATCAATTATTAGGATAGCAAAAGGAGAGGATATGCATATTAGTAGTGTGATACGCAAAAATAGAGGATATGCATATTAGTAGTGTGATGCTAGTAGTGTGATATGCAAAAAGAGAGGATATGCTAGTGTGATGCATATCAGTAGTGTAATGCTGAACCAATAAAGTATTTACTGAAATTACTGATATGCATTTACTGGAAATTCAGTATTTACTTTGAAATTTAGACAAGCTACTCATATGCATTATTCATGTTGCAGAGAAGAAGATACCATCCATTCACGACAATGCTGAAAATTGATAAGAAAATAGTGCTCTCCAATGTGTAAGTGTCAATTGTCCCTGACCTACAAGGACGAATTAATAATGTCAATAATATTTAATCTTCTCTTTGCACAGCTATATGAAAAAACAAATTAAGGATGAAACACAACTATGTAAACTGGTTTCCAAGAGGAAGGAGGCACCCCATAGTGCATTGGATGTGTGGAAATATAATAGGATGCGTCAAAAGGACATCTTCTCTGAACCTTTGGTACATGGTAAGTTACTATGCTAGATTCATCTAGTGTATTCTTGTTCTCAAAACAAACAATGTCGTTCTTTTTACAGGAATGTGTACTATGCTAAATATCGTTCTTTTTACAGGAATGTGTACTGCCCTGCATAATACCTACTCCCTCAAGATTCCTCTACAAGCTGTCGCTCTCGGCTTGAACGAGATCCCTCAAGTTGCTGCCCAAGAAGATGTTGCTATTGATTTTGCTGCCCAAGAAGTTGTTGCTATTGATTTGGATGCCCAAGAAGTTGTTGTTCTCGACTTAAACGAGATCCCTCGAGATTTTGCTGCCCAAGAAGTTGTTGCTCCTGATTTGGATGCCCAAAAAGTTGTCGCTCTCGACTTGAACGAGATCCCTCGAGATTTTGCTACCCAAGAAGTTGTTGTTCCTGATTTGGATGCCCAAGAAGCTGTCGCTCTTGACTTGAACGAGATCCCTCGAGATTTTGCTGCCCAAGAAGATGTTGTTCCTGATTTGGATGCCCAAGAAGCTGTCGCTCTTGACTTGAACTTGAACGAGATCCCTCAAGTTTTTGCTTCCCAAGAAGATGTTGCTCCCGATTTGGATGCAGAAGAAGAAGAAGAAGATGCTCAAGATGTTGGTCATCCAAAACCAGAACTAACAAATGAGCAAAGGTTTGGTGTATATTTTGCGTTGGAAGTAATTAAGAGTAGAGATGGAGGAATAGAAACAACGGACAAGGACCTCATTGCATGTATGCTAAATACAAGTGTCAGAACTGTTGAAAGAATATGGGCCAAAGCCTATGGACAGATTGAACGAAACGAAGAAGTTGATGTTTCAAACCAGAAGAAGGGCAATGTTGGCCGAAAAAAGAAAGATCCGGATCTGCCGAGGGTGGCGACAATACCACTCAACAAAAGGAAGACCATTCGAGGTCTAGCAAGATCATTGGGTGTGAGCCACTCAACTTTACACCTTAGGTTCCAGTTGGGAGACCTAACACGACACAGCAGCCGGTTGAAGCCTTTGATTACGCCAGCAAACAAGCTCAAGAGACTGGAGTTCTGCGTCTCGATGCTTGACGAGGACCAATTGACAACTCCTCGTCCTTTCTTCAAGAAAATGGACAACATTGTCCATATTGACGAAAAATGGTTCTACATGACAAAGGAAAATAACAACTACTACCTACTTCCCGACGAACCTCGACCATTCCGCACGGTGCAGAATAAGAACAACATTGGAAAGGTGATGTTCTTGACAGCTGTGGCAAAGCCAAGGTATAATGAAGTTGGAGAGGTCACGTTCGATGGAAAGATTGGTACTTGGGCCTTTGTTCAAGAGACACCGGCTCAAAAGAACAGTAAAAACAGAGATAAGGGGACACTTGAATTGAAACCGGTGAAAGTTACACGTGATGTTATGAGGGAGTATCTTTGTCAGAAAGTAATTCCAGCAATCCAAGAAAGGTGGCCTGACGAGGATGTAGGAAGAACACTCTATATACAACAAGACAACGCAAAACCTCATCTCCTCCCTAGTGATGAGGTTTTTCGACAGGTAGTAGCCGAGACAGATCTGGACATCGAGTTGATACAACAACCTCCAAACAGTCCGGACATGAATGTCCTGGACTTGTGTTTCTTTAGGTCGCTCCAGTCTCTCACTGATAGCAGAGCACCGACAAGTATCAAAGAATTGATAGAGGATGTAGAGGAAGAATATCACAACTATGATGTTGACAAACTAGCTCGAAGCTTCATAACGCTGCAGTACTGTATGGCTGGGGTTATGAAGGTAGGAGGAGCAATACGCTACGACCCCCCGCACAACAAGGAACGCCAACAAGAAGACGTCAGGCTACCATATGCTATATCTATCACCTCAGAGCTACTTGCACAAACCAAAGCACTTATAGAAGGAGGAGAGATAGAAGCATGAGAGGTATAGGAGACTATCTTTTATAGGAGAGGAATGTCAAACAATTGTATAGGAGAGTACAATTCTTGGCCCCTGCTGCTGATGTTTCTCCCCTGCTACCTTTGAGACAATACTTGTGTGTGTGCTTGTGTATAATATGATCAAGAGCAGAGATGATTTGTTGTTGTACTTACTACTGTGATACTGTGTGTGTACTGAATATTGGCCCACTGCTGCTTCTCTGAAGAAGAAGAAGAAATCTACTTATTGTAATTACACTAGATGATGCTCTTGTTTCAGTGTGCCATTCAATCATAAATCCATACTCTATTGTAGCTACAGGTTGTAATGAAACATGACAAAAAAATGCAGTATTTATTTATAGGAGATGAAGCATGCAACATATGGTTCTCAGACTTGACAAAACAACTTGTAATATTCAGGAAGAAAAACATGCGTATATTGTAATAACATAGCAGTACCATATTGCAAGAAAAACAAGCATTTAGTTTCTCAGATTTACTTGCAAGGAAAACAAGCATTTAGTTGCACTTGAGAGTAATTTTGACAGTTACAGAAACTCCATCTAGATCATGCAACTCATCTAGGAGTAGCAGCATCTTACTTGATCCATAAAATTGTACGTAAAATCCACCAAAATCCACCGTACTTCTCCAACTCCACAACAGAACCGACAATCAAGTAAAACTAGTTTTTGTTTATACTCCAAAACCTACAAAAATCCATAGATTTGAATTCCATTATAGTTCAAACAAAAGTAAGCTAAAGTTCCTTGCAACCAGACATCAACATATTATACCATAAGACAAATACAAAATTCCAGTAGACATACACTGACGTTCACATGCTACTCCAGCTACTCAGCTACTCCTAAATTCTCTCCCAAGCATCTGACAGTCAACTAAATTCTCTCCCAAGTAGTACAAGCCCTTGCTAAACCTCACTTGCAAAAGAGCCGAATTCAGCAAACACAAGAACTTCCTGAACTTGCTTGTTTAGCTGTTCGATTAAATGTCTGAAGAACACAACAATCTCCTAAGTAGTACTGTTCTGAACTTCCAACTGGAAGATTGCACGGTGCTAACACCAACACTGAACCATGAGGCCAACACAGGCTTACCCGATCGGCGAAAATCCGAGCTTTATCAGAGGTGTCGATGCTGATGGCAATCAGTTTAGCCCTTGCAGACTCGAATTTCTTCATGGAGTTATTCGGGTCAGGGGCCAGCTCCCAGCTGTAGGCATGGCAAACGACAAAGATTATTCACATGCTACTAGCACTGACAACAAGAATTAGCAACAGTCAATTTCAGTGAATATTGTACAAATGAACTAAGTCAACTTTTAATGATTACGAAGCCTCTAATCTTACAAGAGAAATGATATTGATTTTGATTATCATTTCAATAAGCCAGAAAATTAGACAATTTTCAGCAGAAAACATTCATAAGATGATTCAAAAGGTGCTATTCAGACATTCTAATCTTACATAGGATGATCAACATTGAGATCTATCCATCAACACCACTCTAATCATATATGTACTAGTACAAGGAACAGAGTCATTTGTATTGATTCCACACCATCCGGAGTACTTATCTGAACTGACCTGGACAGAGTCATTCCTAAAATCGCTACTTATTTATAAAATCTTTTTCAAAATCCTGATTTTAACTTACCATTGCTATTGGACATCCCCGTCGTGATTCCTGCCGGCGGCCATCGGGGAGAGGCACAACCGCGCCGCCCTGGTCATCCCCGTCGGCCACTAGGACAATCCCTGGAGCTCCAGGACTCGGGCGGCGACCAACACGCGCACGGGCTCCAAGGCTCGGGCGGCGGCTGGATCCAAAAATCCGACCTTGAGCGGTGGCTGGCGGTGATCCTCGTCCGTGGCGGCGCTGTGGGAGAGGAGACGAGGAGGAGGCGGCTAGACCGAAAATCCGACCTTGGGCACGGTGTATTCGCAGTCGGCGGCGTCGGGCTGGGAAGGAGGGGAGCAGCATCGTCGGTCGGCGAGGTGAGCGGAGCAAGCGAGGGAGGAGAGGGGAGCGGAGCAAGCGAGCGCGAGAGGATGATGATCCTGAGGACTGCGGGTTTGGTCAGAATTTCTACAAGGGCTTTTTTGAAAATTTACCCATCCGATGAAGGGAGTACTAAAATAGTCTAGATACATTTCTTCACAAAGCTAAAATATCTTATATTTTGAAACGGAGGGAGTCTATTGAGAACCATAGATTTTTTTCCTTAGAATATATTCTATGTAGTTCCAAATAAGTTTTTTGATTGACTCCAAACCTCATGAGAAAAATATTTGTGTCTAATGAAAATAATCCATCGAGGAATTCTCTCCTTTTTCCTAGTGGAGCAACCAAGCAGACGGCTTCACCCTAAATTACAGTTAAATTTATGCGAAATTAATCATTTTTTGCAAAAATAAAAATTATAACAAGATAAAATAGAAACCAAATCCTCATGCCGTCATTCTTTTTCACAAATAATTGGACAGGAGAACAAGGAGAAGGTGCTCGAACTGAACTACAGCTCAAACTCTTGATGGACAATCTGAATCTATTTCACGGAAGTGCATATAAAACTTATGGCAACTACAGCTCAAACTCTTGATGGACAATCTGAATCTATTTCACGGAAGTTCATATAAAAACTTATGGCAGCACTTGGCGGCATATAGCAATCTCTTGGGGCTTTACATAAGGTATATGTGCTCAGCAAGACTTCCACTCAATTTGGTACTGGCACACATCGACATCACTGAAGCAAAGAATTTACGACAAAACACAAAACCTGAAGAGGCAAAACTCATAGGCCTCAAACAATACGCGAGAAGGTTCCGAGACTCATTTCGACCTTAATTTAAGAAGTGCGGGAAATAAATCCGTTCCCTGGCATCTCGACGAAAATGCATCATCAGATCCAATTCTTGTGCAACGAGATAGGGTAGCCGTCTAGCAATATTCTACCCTATAACATCAGAAGCCATCAGAAACCTGAAATAACAATAAGCATTGTGAATTCAAGAGAAGAAGAAACACCTACTATTTAACTAAATGATATCCGACCACAAGATACTTTCATGTCAGTTAACAAGTAAGGTCAGCATGTTGAAAGCTTCCTTAGAGCCTTTAAATAATTAATACTCCCTCCGACCCATATTAGTTGACTTGGATTTGTCTAAATTTAGATGAATCTAGACACTATTTAGTATATAGATTCATCCAAATTTTGAAAAATCCAAGTCAACTAATATGGGTCGGAGGGAGTACTTGTTTTCCCTAGCCCCCTTAAAGGTGGAAATAAGATCTTGATAACACCGCTGCCAACAGGATATTACTGGCTAACTCAAGTACAAAGACCAGAATGCGAAGGGACCTTGCCATGTGCGCTAAACTGGAGATAAGGTTAACACCACGTTCAAAAGTATGAACAGTCTATAGTAAGTGGCCTAATGCAATGTAACATTTGTATTTACAGCCTAGTATGTCAAAGGCCAGGTCTAGAATAAAACATGGAAAAAATTTAGTCCTATGAAATTGTGCCAGAAGTGAGAAACCTCCAGCCGTTACTTTTGCTAAAATATATAAATATACTAAAAAACTATATGCAGAAAATGGTTATTTACAGCGCATAAATTCTGGAAAACAGTACGCTATAGCCAGCAAATTCCTAAGAAAACTTTGGTTGCTTCCTACCCAGAAGCCACCTTAAAGGGGTAAAAGAGTCACAAAGCCCACATGCCACCAATGAAATGAAACGCAACAGTCTGTTGCGTTTTCACGAAAAAAAAAACACTCCAATACAGGATAGCACCATAAAACTCCAGGGAATAGGTTGTTTGTCAGCTTTCTGTTGGTCAATCTGTAAACGTTGTAATATTTTCTGCCAGTCTTTATACCGGTTATAAGTGTTGAAGTATATGCGATTGCCCAACTTTCTCTCCAATGGTTAAAAGAGGCGCGCCTACGCGCTAGGCGAGAGCAAACACGTTTAATCGTGCTTTGCGTGCGCTTAAGCGACATAAGCGCTAGGCAGTGGCAAAACTAGGAATTAATGCCTAGCACGCTTCTGAACCTTATCTCCATCAGTTTGGACTTTTGATTCTACTGGTTGGTGCATGAAGCTTAATATGGTATCAGAGCAGAGGTCTTGGGTTCAAGTCTCGCCCTTCGCAATTTAATAAATATAAACTCCTTGCCCTCTTTCTATCACGTTTAGGCCTTATCGAGCCACACGTGAGAGGGGTGTTGAAGTATATGTGGATTTCCCAACTTTCTCTCCATCAGTTAAGACTTACAGTTCTACTGGTTGGTACATGAAACTTAATACTCCCTCTGTTCCGAACTAGATATCGCGGGTTTCTCTAGATTCACATGTATCTGTACACTAAAAAGCGTCTAGATACATGCGTATCTAGACAACTCTGCGACAAGTAATTCGGGATAGGGAGTAACAAGTTGGGCACCTCTCCTTCGCATTTTTGGAAACCAACAGAATTGACATCAGGTACCAACAACAGCAGGCAGAAAATAACCAAGATTCAGGACACAACTATTATTTATAGTACAGTGGTTTCCCTTTGTTTTACAAAAACTAATATTTTCAAATCAGTGGTGCATCTTTTCCATTTTATTAGATAGCACCAGCAAGGGTCTATTGATAAGTTGTAACTATTATGGACCATAAAAGGCATGGGGTACAGCCACCATACCATTCAAAACAGTGATCCAATACACAGAGAACATGAATATACTAACGTTTATATGGCAGCAAGCAATAGTACAGTTGCTCTAACGAACTAATGATGCAAGCAATTCATATTCCACATTAATTAAGAACTACAGAAATCTAATGAATTACAAGGCTCCTAAGAAAAGATCAATCGTTTGAGCTCTTGCCAAACTTCCAAACAGTTATAGCGTTATGTAATAAATTACTATAAAGTGTTCATTTGTGATCAAACAACACCTAGCAGCGTAGAAATACCAGACTGGAGGGAAAAAATTGCACCAGTGATTGATGTTGAGCTTTCTCTATGTAATGTTAATGTATTGGTAGCTTACCATCTTACAGGTCAGTCTTGATCGCACAAATAAATGTCATGAATGGTTGCCATTTCCTTTCAGCTTAAGTTCGAGCTCTAATTCTTTCTGCCTTACCACCAGCGCCAAGCGTTTATTCGCAATCCTCATTTGTTCGTTCTCCTGTCTCATCCTTTCCAGTTCCTTATCCTTCTTTTTACGTAACTGTTCCCACTTGAGGCGTTGCTCTGCAAGCTCCAGCTTCTTAATTTCAATTTGCATGTGATATTTCTCAAGCTCTGCAGATTGTGACACTATGTCCTTTTGTGCGAAAGCCAAGCTAGTTCCATCTGGAAAAACTTTGTTGATATCTAGTGTGATGCCATGGGGACCAGACCTCTGGCTACAGTGATGTGAGCTCGAAGAGTTGCCAAAACCTACATCCTCGTCATCCGCCATATACCGCATCCTTTTTTGCATGGGTAGGGCCTCCTTATTGCTATGTGTTGAGTGATGCTCCTCATAATTATCCTCCTCGTAATCAGACTCTGCACTCTGTTCATCTTCATCAGCATCTGCACTTGCTCCTCTCATCAGATCATTTTCCTCTTTGCACCTAAGAGCAAGCTGCAGTGAGCGCTGAAGTGCAGGATCTTCAGGCAAACTAATCCGGTTATTATTATGATAGGAGCACATCTCCTCATAGAACAAGTGCTTTGAGTTCAATATCTTCCTCGCGTCATCTTTCAACTTGTCAGAGAGATTATCCATGCGGTCCAGAAGTGCTGGATTCTCCACAACCTTGCAAGTTGTACCCCGACCAAGGATTTCTGTAAGCCTTTTGTATCTCTTATTCAGGTCATTGAACTTGTCCTCGCACTGCTGCGGTGACACACTGCAGCCTCGCTCGCCCATGACCTTTGATATTGCCTTCCACTTGCCTTTCTTCTGCATCATTGCACAGTTCCTCTTCCCACCTCCTAAATCAGTTCCTGGATCCTCCCCAGTGTAAGACGCAGCAGTAATTAAAAGCTTAACCATTGAATCAGTCCACTTCATCCGGTGCCACGTAGAGCCCTTCTTTCCCTTGCCGCTCTGGCTATCAGTTGTATCCTCGTTCAGACCATGTTCCTCATCATCACTCATGGTCACGGAGTCCTTCGTTTGATAGTGGTGGTGGAGGACCTGGTGGTGATCAGTCTTCCTGCGTTCTCCAAATTGAAATTCTGACATGTGACCAGGATCTGTGACCTGGTTCATAGGCATGGGGAAATGGCCAGGTATCTGAGATTGGTTGAAGACCTGATTACCCGAGTTTGGAGCACGCATTTGCATGGGGTTATGATGCAAGTCTGAACTGCCATAAGTTGCTCCATGCATAAACTTTCCACAGGGTGGGTTATTGCCTTCCATGCTCCCTAAGTACCAGCCCACTACCGACACTTCACATTAATACCATATACAGATGTATAGAATTTGTCACAGTTACGTCTTCAATCTGCAATCCCGCCCAAGAAAGTAATTCAGAAAAACAGTCAATACAAATCACACATTTGGGAACTTCTAAATGATCTTAGAATTTTCAATAAATTACGGATTGCCATTAAACAATAAAATCACCTATATGGTGACCTAAGATAGTTTAAGGGTTCCATTTATCCTAATACTTTTAACCAGAGTCTCCAAGTTAATGTTCAAGCAAATGGTTTATTCAGCACATTTCCACGGTACACTAGTGAAAATTGCAGCCTCCTACATCAGAGTACAACTCACTCCGTGCTTAAGTGAGACCGCCTAAACGACCACCGACATGATTAAGAGTTTTTATTGGTTGAACTGCGTCAAAAAAAAGTAATAGAACTATGGAACTAGTTGAAGTAGCATAAGGGTCACATAGGTAAAACAGTTCCCATCAGACCTAAGCTACTAGCGGTTGCCTGGTTGGTACTGTAGCATTTGCCACTAGTTATTCACGGAACTCATCTTTTTTCGTGATTCAACATGGAATTCAGATTTCAGATAAGACTATCTGAAGAATTCCTCGAGAATCGCCATATGATGGATGAAACACGGGTGTTCGCCGATTAATGGAAAGGGGTCGACCGAGTCCGACCTTGAAGAATAAAGATCTGGCTGAACAGGAACGTTCACAGCGAAGAGAATACACACTGGAAACGGAAGAACAATCTGAGCAAGACAGGGCTGCCTTACCAAGAAAAAGGAATTGTGCCCGCGTAGGTAGGACTTCACTCACTCCACTGCTCGACCATAAGAGAGGAGGAGCCAGAGGGGGAGTTTCCAGGCGCGGTTCGGCGGGAGGAGGGGGAGGGGACAAGAGGCGGTCTAGGCGACGCCGGTGAAGGGCGTTTCGGCGGCGCCGGCGATGGAAACGAGGTTTTTTTTTTTAGGGAGAGACGAGGGCTTGTTTGTTTCCTTTGGGACAATTGTGTATTCTATAACTAGTGTATTCTATTAATGTATTTCATTAATGTCAAAAGATATAACAAAAGATCCTCATGAATCTTTTAAGTAATTGTATGTATATTTTATTAGTGTATTCCATTAATGTAAAAATATATAACAAAAGATTCTCACAAAAACTATCAATGACACTGTTCAAAGAAAATTGCCTCGAGAACTTCTAGAAAGAACCCTCATACAAAAAAATAGCAACAATGTCCTTAGAGGTCCTTGCACATACTGATACTATTGGCCATTGCCAATCACCGGAGCTGGCCACCACGACACTCAATGGCGGACCCAGAAATTTCTTGAAGTCTGGGCAGACATATATACGATCCTAATTTTTTTAATAAAATTATGTAAAAAACATAGGATACAAGGCATGACGGGGCCGGCAAGCCCGGACGGCCGCCCGGGCTGTAGGTATGGTGGATCCGCCTATGACGACACTCGTTGGCAGAAAAGGAGAAAGACCTCCATCGTCGCAAGAACCACTGAGCACCATCGTAATCAAGGCTTTTTGAGCCGAAGACCTAGGCCTACGCGATTGACAAGGCACATATTGGTGTGGCATGTCGGCCGGGGATCTTCGACGTGCCTTCCAGACCCCATACCGGTCGTCTCCTATCGACGTATTTAAGAGATCACATCAGATCCACCATCCATGGACCACCTTCCATGCTCCAGGGTCGCCATCTTCAACCACACGCCGCGTCGCCACAAACACACGCCGCGGCAACCGGGAATGTCCTAAACAAATCCTCCATGCTTCACCATAGCGTTAGAGACAACACCCATATCAGGGATAGAGCAGGAGGGCAAACACATCTAATGGAGTCGTCGTTGCCGCCTAGCCTACGCCATCCACAAACCCTAACACTGTTGATGTGGGAGTAGAGTTAACACAGATCTATTCGCATGGACGCCGCTCCCAGCACCCAACAGCGCACCACGACATACTAACCATAATCCTAACTACAAAGCAAGAATGGAGGAACGGGCCCCTCCCTCCTGCCGCTGGAGCGCCAAGCGGAGGGAGTGGGTCTAGCACACTCGCCCGCAAAGATGGGGGTGGGGAGGGGAACAGTGTCGCCTGTCTCATGGGGAGAAGAGAAGGGAGAAAAATTTAACGGGTATATATAATAGGAATTCAATGGAGAGTTGGACACAATCTTCTATTGCTGACTCGGCAATAGAATTCAATGCATCGTTATTTGGATACAGTCATAATTACTGAGAATTTCACCGTTTACCACACGATGTGGTGAGCTCATGTATCATTTGTCTTGTTTTTTCTCAAAATTTGGAAGAAACACTAACTTTTAAGGATGAGTGGATACATACCAATAATTTCCTATCGTACTACATTGGCGGCCATTTTGTTTTAAAACATGTCAAGTCGAAAAACCCATATGATACTGCACGTGGACCACTTGACTATGATTATGAACATTGATTGGTGATAAATCCTACCCTATTTGTCAATGACCTTAGAGGCAAGAGCCATGGTTTTCTTGAATGTGATAAGTTTGCTCTCAAAATATCTATGGTTGCATCCCTTTCATTTGTTTCAAATGAAGTACAATGGTTGTCCACCTTCTATTCGCAGGAGAGGATCGAGTAGCACATATCACCGAGAGAGGCAAAGGTCGAGATTGGTTAGTAGTTAAACAATGATGAATTCAATGTTTGGTAATTCTCTATACCATTTTCAAAACACAAGACATGCATACACAAACCACCACAGAGCAAACATGTACATCCAAGTGAGTACATTCTCATGACAAATTCACGAGTTATACAAATTTTCACACTCTTATGAATACATATAAATTCACTAAAAATACACATAAATTCTACAAATGATGTAGACTTTAGTGTTTTGGATTTTCTATACATAGTTTATTAAAAAAGGTGACACAAAATCTTCTCTATGCAGATCCAAAAGTTAAATCATGAAGTATAGATTATACCACCCTAGATCGATGGATGTCCATTTCCGATGCATCTTTTTGCGGTTTTGCAGCCATTTTGGATTTTCTTCTTGTTGCTTCTGCTCGCCCACAAATGGATCTCTAATTCTTCCATCCAATGTTATGGCACTACTGCTAGGCTAGCTGGTGATAGATGTAGTGTTATAGAACATGGCGTATTTTGTAGCTAACCACACTTGAGAAGCAAGTATCTTAAGAGGCTCTCATGTGATGGTGAGTGTAGGATGCCCACACAAAACTGCTAATCCACTTTGTACTCTTCACGCCATGGTCCTAAGAGAATAATGTCGCTCGATCAAGGGGAAAATTGAATAGCACGCGAGTACATCTAGCTTGGGGTCTACAGTTAAATATATTCTCATCTTCACATGAGACACCACCAACAACAAATGTGCCTCTTCATAGGCCATCAAAGGTGTCTCTAGCATGAAACTAAGTGTCATGTGTGAGATGAGGCGGAACTAGACAGCTAGGAATGAGGCATTTGATTTCTAAACTTAGAAATCGAGAGATCAACTCTACTATTTTTAGCCTGGAGAAAATAGGGGTGCTTATTTTCTTTGTGCTTGGTGTCATCAACCTTACTTTAATAAAAACTTTAACCGCCAATTAAATCAACAACATATGAATAATACACCACAAAAGGTATATCATCCGATTTAGATTTTAAAAAGTTTCCAATGGCGCATTTTTATGGCATATAGCTTGTATTATGTTGATCAAAATGATGGTCATATTTTCCTAAAATACGCGTGTGCCTTAAATAAATTGAGAGGGCGGGGGGCAAGGGGATGGGAGGAGAAGGGAGGGGAGGGAGGGCCGGTGATGGAAACAAGTTTTTTTAGGGAGATACGATAGCTTGTTTGTTTCCTTTGGGACAATTGTGTATTCTATTAATGTATCCCATTAATGTCAAAATATATAATAAAAGATTCCCACGAATCTTTTAAGTAATTGTGTATTCTATTAGTGTATTCTATTAATGTATTCCATTAATGTAAAAATAGATAACAACAGATCCTCACAAAAACTATCAGTGTCACCGTTCGAAGACAATTGCCCTGAAAACTTTGCAGAAAGAACCCTCATACAAAGAAAATGGCAAAAAAGTACTTAGGGGTCCTTTCACATACTGATACTATTGGCCATTGCCAATCACCAGAGCTAGCCACCACGACACTCGATGGAAGAAGAGTAGATATACCTCCATCGTCCCAAGAACCAAGGCAGCACCATCGCAAAGGCTTTTTGAGCCGAAGACCTAGGCCTACATGACTGAAAAGGCACATATCACTGCGGCATGTCAGTCAAGGATCTTCGATGTGCCCTCCAGACCCTATATAGGTCGTCTCCTTTCTAAATAGTTAAGAGATCACAACATATCCACCATCCATGGACCACCTTCCATGCTTCAGGGTCGCCATCTTCAACCACACGTCGCGTCGCCACAAACACACATTGATCAAAAGATATGAATAATACACCACAAAATTTATATCATCTGATTCACATTTTAAAAGTTTCCAATGGCACATAGTTGGTATTTCATTAATCAAACATATGGTCATTTTTTCTAAAATACTTATGGGCCTTCAAAAGGTGGAGAGTACGAGAGGGAGGGGGAGGGCCGGCAATGGAAACGATAGCTTTGTTTAGGGATAGACGAGGGCTTGTTTGTTTCCTTTGGGACAATTTTGTATTCTATAACTAGTGTATTCTATTAATGTCAAAAGATATAACAAAAGATCCTCACGAATCTTTTAAGTAATTGTGTATCCTATCAGTATATTCTATTAACGTATTCCATTAATATAAAAATATATAACAAAAGATCCTAACGAAAACTATCAATGGCACCATTCAAAGACAACTGCCCTAAAAACTTTGCAGAAAGAACCCTTATACAAAGAAAATAGCAACAAATCCCTTAGGTGTCCTTGCACATACTGATACTATTGGCCATTGCCAATCACCGGAGCCGGCCACCACGACACTCACCAACAGAAGAGGAGAAATACCTCCATCGTCGCAAGAACCAGGGCAACACTATCGCAAATCGAGGCTTTTGAGATGAAGATCTAGGCCTACGCGATTGACAGGGCACATATTAGTGTGGCATGTCGGTAAGGGATCTTCGACGTGCCTTCCAGACCCCATATCAGTCGTGTCTTGTCGACGCAGTTAAGAGATCACATTAGATCCACCATACATGGACCACTTTCCATGCTTCTGGGTCACCATCTTCAACCACACGTCGCGTCGCCACAAACACATGTCACGGCAATTAGACAGGTCCTAAACAAATCCTCCCTGCTCCACCATGGCGTCGGATACAATGCCCATAGCAACATGCATAGAGTAGGAGGGAAAAAACATATAATGGAGTCGTCGTTGCCGCCTAGCCTACGCCATCCGAGAATCCTAAAACTGCTGGTGTGGGAGTGGAGTTGACATAGACTTATTTGCCCAGACGCCAATCCCACCACCCAACAATGCACCACGACATACTAACACTAATGAAAGGGCATTTATGCCTTTCATATTATTTTGATGTTTGTTGAAAACACTTGAAATGGTTTAATGCTTTGTTGAATGTTTCAGGAGATATGAGATTTATTGTGGGCAATTTATACATATGGGAAAAGGACCTGACAGGAACATTTACACGGGCAAAAATCAGGATTTGGCCGGACTGTCCGGCCCGCCCGGAGTTTCCGCCCCTCTATCACCGGAATGTCCGGACGAGATTTTTCGCCAGGTTTTCTCCTCAGTTGTGGACAATCAGTAAGGAAAATGGGACACCACCCGGACACTGGCCGGAAACTTGGCCAGGCCGGAGTGTCCGGCTGGTTCTCGCCGGAATGTCCGGCCAGGCCGGATTGTCTGGCGCAGACAGGCCGGACTGTCCGGCTTAAGTGGTTCCAACGGCTCTAAATTCTGGAGCCCTATAAAAGGACCCCTTCTTCTACCTTGGAACCTGCTCGTCCAGTTCAAGAACAGCAGCACATTTTGAGCCACCAAATCCACAAGATCTCTTCACTCATCCATCCAAAGTCCTTGATCTTTGGAGAATCGAAGGAGGAGGCCTTGATCTATTGCTTCACCAAGAGAGATCTTCATTTCCCCCTCATTCATTTGAGGTCCCCTTGCTCTAGTGTTTCTTTGGAAACCCTAGCTTTTTATTTGGTTCTAACAAGCTTGTCTTTGATTGTTTGACAACTTGCTTGTATTTGGGAGCCTCCAATTAGGTTGTGGATGTGTGCCTCGAACTCGTTGTAAAGGTGTCGGCTTCCACCTCGAAGGTTGCCGATATAGTGGAAGGTGAATCGAACCCCTTGGGGTGAGGTTCATCGGAGAACAAGGGAGGACTCTCGTGGCATTGGTGGTTTGAAACCACCCCCTCTCCAAACGTAGACGTACTTCCCCTAAAAGGAAGTAACTACGGGAAACAAATCCTTGTGTCTCCGTGTCCACCACTTTGGTTACTTCTATCCTTTACCGTACTTTACTTACTTGTTCTTGCTTAGTGTTGTGCTAGTTTTTGCTTTTTTGACATATAGATAAATTCACCTTAGTTGCATAATCTAGAGAATTTACCTTTCTTGGCAAACCCTAATTTGAAAAAGAAGAAAATTTGAAGTAGCACCTATTCACCCCCCCTCTAGGTGCCCATATGATCCTTTCAATTGGTATCAGAGCCTCGGCTATTTATTCGGGCTTTGCCGCCTAAGAGTATATGGGTATCAAAGAAGGGGAAGTGGATGGTGAGTCTACTGCCTCAGTGACCATGGAGGATCTCAATAACTTGGAAACAAGATTGAGCTCTACCTTGGGAAACGAGATCAAACAATTTCACAAGCTACTTGATCAACTTTTTAAAGATAAAGGTGTCTCATCATCCCCTTCTCATCAATAGGAACTTCCACCATTACCCAAAGGGAATGCCCCGGCATCACCCACGAGTAAGGTGGTGGGGGATAATCAAGACAACACTGATCCCTCCACAAAAAGGGATGGTGGGAAGGGAGAGCACCATGACTATCATGGATGGTACACTCCCGACCCTCCAATCCTTCACCCTCATATAAACAATAGAGGAGACCTACCAAAGCTAGAAGCATCTACTTTTGCTCAATGGCAATCTCTAATGAAAACTCATGTGCGCAGCTCTTGCATTGAACTATGGAACATCATTGATGTAACATCCCAGGTTTAGCACCTAGAAATAGTGAGGCCACATGTGTGTGCATTGCATTCATGCATAAGAAAATCCAGGGAATTTTCGCGCAAAACGCAAAGAGTCGTAAAGGGATCGGTATCTCTCTTGTTCTGATGAAAACGTCAGCTCAAGTGTATGGATTTAGACATGACCTCTACTATATTCTTGTGTCTTTGGAAAGCAATTCAATTCATGTTTGAAACTAAGAATTGAAATTCAAATTTGAATATTTGGGAATATTTCCATGTTAAGTAAATAATATATAAACAATAAAATAAAAATTGTGATATAAAATATATTCAATAATATAAGAGATGAACATTAAAAATTTAGTGGAATAAGAATTGCAAACAGGGAATAAAAGTATTTCTTATTATAATAAATACATGTTACAACCTTCTTTATAATAAAGGTATTACAAAAATATAATACAAAATAATTCTTATATTTAAAATAAATATGAATATTTATTGTCCTTTATATAATACACAAAAGAATATTTCTTATTATGTTCCTTATCCAGTAACAACAAATCAACTAGAATAGAATTAGTAACATATTACCTCACAAGAATAATCTCAAATTAAAAATAAACTTTATTACATAAAAGAAGGTTCTTACAAGGAGTCTTTACAAGAGAATAAATAAAATATTACATTGAAGATTAAATCCTGAACAACCATCTAACTATTTCCTAATCTAGTCTTCATTGATCTTCCATCAGTAGTTTTGTAACTGCAACACAACACAAAAAGGAACAAATCAAAAGTAAAATAGGGGTTAGTGTGTTAGTGTTTTACTCTCAGAATTGCAGTGAAGTGCAGTGCTAGATCATCACTGAGTAATTTGAATAGGGCCAAAAATATAAGATCTGTTCTTATTAGTAGATTTTGCCTCAGACTGATTCATTAGTAAGGGGCAAGTTTCACCAAAGCCAGATAAAATGGTAAAAAGGTAAATCAACAGCAAATATCAAGTTTCCACTTGATCTGATCCACATATGACACAATCAGGCACACAGCACAGTCACTGCATGCAGCAGATGTGGTGCCAACACAACAAGGAGAGTCTAGGAAGTAGATAACGGAGGGAGCATCCGTAGCACAGTTGCTAGTGTACTATTTGCTTCTCCACCCAAGCAAGGACTCAAGAACTGCACCTAATCCATCAAAGCACACAAGAGATAGAGCACCAGCCACAATACAACACTAGCACCAGAGGTATCCATTTCACTCCATAGACAAAAAAACCACACCACCACATCACCACCATCTGGTTGCTAGGAAATCCATCCAAGAGCTAGGAGGTGAGGAGTTCCACAGGGAAGGCAGTAGCTCAGGAGGAACTGGCTACAAGTTCAACAAGGAGCACAAGCAAGGTGATCAAGATCAGCACTATCCCAACAACAACCACAACTCTACAAGCAACAGGTTTATATACTAAGATCATAGCAATGCCTCTCATTAGTTTCAATTCAAGCAATAGTTGCACCAAATTCCAAAAAGGAGTAGAAGTAAGAGTGCTCTCAAATTAGCATAGATGCTATGCTAGTCACATCATAGAGCTAATAGGCAACAGTAGTATCTATTCTCATCTTATATTGGGGCCTCAGCCTTTGCATCATAGGCTACATCTCAATCCACAACAAAGTTATTCCAACATGATGTTTTCATCCACCAGTCATTTCCAATGACAACATGTGTCTTTAGAAAAAATGATCATATGGTTGTGTACCTCCAGGGAGGCATCACAATAACATGACTAAGCCACAAGGTACTCTATCATCCAAGCAATCAATAGCTAACTAATTCAGCAACAGATCATAATACTAGAAACACCATTGTGCACACTCCAGATGGAGGCACCACAGTAGGAAGATTCCAATATTAGAAGCCACTGAAATCACTAGCTAAGATTAACATCAAATACCCATGTTGAAAGAATGAGTTACATCCATAGGGTATTATTTCAAATCATTTTCCCAAAATTATCCTTTCTAGGAAACATTTGTCTAGATATCAAGCCATTAAGTAGCCAAAGAGGATCTACTTTGCATATTCCAATTCTTGTCTGGCCCAAGATCATGCATGTGCATGATCTGATCCACATCAACTCATTCAAAACCATCTGCAGGTAACCAAACAAGAATCTAAATCATTTTCCTAGCTATCTTTTGCTAGGAATCATTTAAAAATGATGCAACTATATTCAAGAGAGGATCAAGATCATCAATGAATCAGATTCAGAGCATCAAATATATCTCTTATAAGATTAAATCCTAGCCACCAATCTAGGAATCATCAAGTAAGATCAATGATCTGTCAAATAGACAATAACATTTAGTGACAACATCACATCTAGATAACTTAAATTACTTTAGCAAATAGCTTCAGTATAAAGAACCATCTAGCAATCTCAAAATTGCTAATACATGGACAGTACCACAAAATGCCATTATCCATAATTCAAAGAACTGAATTTGTATCAACATTACTTGCAGCACACAAAATCAAATAGCAGAGCCTGTTATTTAATCAGGCATATCCAGCATCAAAAGTACAGGTTTACGAGAACATCTGCCAGCAATCTCATAGTAACCAAACATCACTACAGAGGGTATGAACCCTAGTTATAGAGATGTAACCTAGACATGGGTAATCACAGCAAGCACGCTTGACATGGCAAGGTAGATAGAGCATGGAGAGAAACATAGTAGGGGAAGCACACTTACCCGAGGTCCTCACAAGAAGTTAGAAGAGGAAGTAGAGGAGTGGCCGACGGCGATGAAGAGGGGGTAGCACAGGGAGCACCCCCGGAGGGGCGCTGCAACCCGCGCCTGCAGCTCGACAGGCGCAACCGAAGGAGAAGAGATGAGAACCGTGTGCAAACCAACACGACATCGACGAAGCACCAAGGCGGCCGAACCCTAACCCTAGCCTCGGGCGAGGGTCAGCGCGGTCGGGAGAAGACCCCATAGAGGAATCAGCTTGGACAGGACCGTGCGGCGGCGTCGACTCAGTAGTATTGCACCGCGGCATGGCCACGGTGGCGGAGTCACTGCCGGGATTGGGCAGGCGACGACACGTCGTTGCCAGCATCCAGGAGGGGAACGCGTGGGTGCGATGTGAGAACGAGGGAGAAGATAAGGATCTACTAGGCCAAATTGGACCAAATCGGCCTATGGGCCAGAGTGACTCGTGGGCCAGGCCCAATAAGGGAATAAAAAGAATAAGTCAAGAAAAAATATAAAAAAATTACCAAAATACCCTAAGCTTATTTTAGCTCTACTAAAATATAGAAAATCTTAAAGAAAAATGTATATATTTTTTAAATCATCACAACCATAAGATCTACCTAATAAAAATATAACTTTATTTGTTTAAGATTTATATAAAGCAAATAAATATTAACACCATTAAATCCTAAGTGAAATTTCATAAAATAAGGAAAAATACTAAAATGAATAAAAATCATATTTGTGTATAAAAATAAATTTACTATTTTATAAAAATACTAACTTAATTCTATTATAAATAAAATTTGATGTAAGTATTCAAAGACATTTAAATCTTTAAAGAATTTTATAAACATAAGACCAATATTTAAAAAAAAAATAAAAATCACTTTTAAGATCTTAAATAAATATACTAAACTAGAAAAATATAAATATACCATTAGAAAAGTTTTAAAGATTATAAAAAAATAATAAATCCTTATGTATTACCTATTTTATCATAATGAGACAACTGTTTTGTTAATTCATTAAAAAATATTTCCTAAGTAAGAAATAACCACATTTCCTTATAAGACACTAAATTCTTTAAGATTAATTACTAAGTCCAAACCCATAATTATGATTCATAATAAAACTTAAATGTAAACTATTAACTCTATAATGCCCTTTTGAAACCTTTAATCAAATTTAAACCAATCATTCACTTAAATACCAAATAAATTATCTCATACCCTAATCACACTTCTCATAAATCTAAAATTTGGTAATAATTAAAACATATTACACCTTAAGTTTCTTTACCTTTTTAAAGTTAACTTTAGTCTCAAAATTTATAATCACCATGTCTAATAAACTACCTATGTTTTTATAGTTAACTTTTATCTAGTTAGATTAAGACATAAAGCATCTCAAGTCCAAACTAATCAATCACACACAAAAGACATTAATCACATCCTATTAACAATAAAGATTGTTTAAACCTTAGAAAGGAAATATTTTCTTCAAACGTTATTCTTTTTGCCACTTCAAACAACAATCTCATAATAAGTTCTCCAACTCTTAACAACTCAACCCAAAGACTTTTATCATAGTCACCAAATAACAATTAACTATAATCACATTATTTTGTACTTTACTTGTATATTTTGGGTTGTTAACACTTAAGTTCCTTATAAAGGTCATTACTTATAAAGTAAAATTTGAAGATAAATCAACTCTTAAAAAATCACCTAAATTCAAATCACTCAAAGTATTGGGTATTCACTCTGGGAGTTTTACAAAATGCATAGCATTACGTATGCATAACTATATATTGCTTCTATAAACATTAGTCCTTACCAGACCAATGATGTTGTTTTCAGATATTGGATCTTATATCGTCTCGAAGACCGTGATTATATAATCTTGTGATCACAAAGGCAAGTTCACACTTGCTCATGTCCTTTGATTATTTTTTATAAAGTATTTTGCAAATCAAGTGTTGTCATCACCTGCATTTCAAAAAGGTCAGAAAACACTATTTTCATTATAATATGATTATGGGATTATTTACCCTGAGGTAATAACCTACTATGAAAGTTCCGGTGGTAAAGGAACATATTATCTAGGACTTAACAACCAATGTCGCTAGTGATTCTTGCGCCGTATATTACGCGTTAACCATGAGATCTATATGTCTCTGGGGAAGTCAGCTGGATCGGCTCCCTCTCGCATGCATCGGACACTGTCCTGGGCATTTGTAAGTTGCAGATCGTGGGTATAGCCGTTTTATACGAGGAAAATTCTACCATGGATCTAGGCTTACAAAAGACAGATTTCTAGTATTAATGGTTGTTGTGTGTATCCAACTAAGGTATAGCTGTTTTATACGGGGAAAAGTCTACCTTGAGTGTGGACATACAACAATTGCGTTGTATGGGGGTCGCGGAGAAGGGCAGTGATTGGCTTGGATCTTAGACTGGGCCCCATACCAAGGAAGTATGGACAAGGTCATGACTTGGTTGTGCAATAAGGCTAAGGTCTCTCATGGGTAAAGTAATGCACCTCTACAGAGTGTAAGAACTGTAACTTGTTACCCTTGTTCCGGGAAGGAGCTGCAAACGCTGCATGAAATGAACTCTGAAAGAGCATTTTCCTATCCCTCTGATTTTGATGTTTGATAACAACACACTTATCGGTTTAACTGTGTGCTAAGTGTATCACAGGTTTGACCATTGTGCCAACCGGTAGTACCGGAACTACGACCGGTACTACCGGTTCCAGTACCGGTTGGCACCGTTCAAAACTGATAAGGGTGTGTGCTAGTCAGTACCACCCGGTACCACGGAGCGGCACTACTGAAAGTACCGACTTTATACGACTAGAGGGGGGGTGAATAGGCGTCTACCCAATTTTAATTTGTTTCTCACTTTTAGGATCAACAAGAAAGGAAGTTATCTAGAGATGCAACTAAGTGAACAACCTAAATGCAAGGAAACAAACACCAACAACAAAAACAGTAAATAGCAAGGAGTAAAGGAGGGGAACAAAGTAACCGGAGAGGGGACACGGAGATGTAATTCCTGTAGTTCACTCCCACGGAGCTACGTCTACGTTGGAGAGGTGTCGGGGCCACACAAGGTCACCCGAGCGCCACAAAGGCCTCACCTTCTTCTCCGGTGAGCTCCCCCACAAAGGAGGCCTCACAATCCACTAACCGGTGACCTTGAAGGCGCCAACCGAAACCTTTACACCAAGGTTGAGGGGGAGGCTCCACAACTCAATTGGAGGCCCTCAACGACACCTCGAAGCTTTACAACGCAAGCCTTAGCTCCGAGGATGCCCTACACCGTCTAGGGTTCTAAGAAACCCAAGAGCAACAAGATCCACAAAGGATGGGTGGGGGAAATCAAATCTTCTTTGGTGGAAGTGTAGATCTAGGTCACCTCCCTCACCTCCCAAAAGATCAAGTCATTTGAGTGGCTAGAGAGAGAGATCTAGTGAGGTGAAGCTCAAGCATTAATGGAGGAGAGAGAAAAATTCGAGAGAGAGTGGGAGGAAGAAGAGGGGTGCCTTAAATAGGCCCCCTCGCGCTGAACCGTTACAGCCCCCGCGACCTCACCGGAAGTTCCGGTGAGAGGCCGGAAGTTCCACCCAGCCTGGCTCCAACGGTCATCAGACCGTTGACGCCCGCTCCAGAAAAGCAACTGGAAGTTCCGGTCAAAACAGACCGGAAGTTCTGGTGAACTTCCGATGCTAGTTCCGACCAAGTTCCGGCAAATAGAACGCTTCAAAACAGAAGGTTACTGAGCCGCCACCGGAACTTGGAGAGGAACAAGGGGCGGAACTTCTGGGTCGCGAACCGAGTCTGGCCGGAAGTTCCGGCGTCTGGGCGGAAGTTCCGCTCAGGATCTTTTGGCAGGACAAGTTCCGATGCAAGTTCCGGCCCAAGTTCCGGCAAATAGAACACTTCATACAGAAGGTTACTGATTCATCGGAACTTGGGGCGAAACTAGCGTCGGAACAAAGTATAAAACAGCCCGCAGAAAAGAATCTGAGCGGAACTTCCGGCCTAGGCCGGAAGTTCCGGTGAGACACAAAAGGCTCCAACATAACAGGAAAAACGCTCTCTCACGGATAATGGGATGGCTGTGGCGGTGCATATAGGTTTGTGCAAGAACAGGTGATTTCCCACAGCCTTCCAAAATGGACCCCCTCTTAATAGTACGGTGACCTAAAAACAACAACCGGAGAGAAACTAGGAGAAGACTAAAAGGCCACCGTCTTCATGAGATCCCAAGAGAGCATCCACCACTATAGAAGGAGACATCAACAACGTTTCCCCTGAAACACAGGAGCACAATTAAAAACACAGTTGGGATTATCATTAACACCAAAAACATCATGGGAAGATATAGTCCTTTCAATCTCCCCCTTTTTGGTGTTAGATGACAATCCCAAAGATTTGCATAGAATCAAAGCAATCTTTGCAATGGACGGGACAAGCTCCGCCTGTATGTGTGCAAGGTAGAGAAGAAGAACTCTAAGGACAAGACTGGCACACATACACGGAGGCTCCCCCTACCAATTGCAAAGATAGCACAAGTGCAAGGTACAAGAAAGGATAGTGATCATACCAGAACCAACCAAATGTGGTGGAGACAAAGGGAGTAATAATAACAATAAGAGCAATGAGGCTCCACCACCATATGCATGAGCTCATAAGATGACAACAAGATACCACACTCACGGCAATGTATAAGATACCACAAAGATACCACATAGTCTCAAACATAACATACCACATGGTCCACAAGCACACATAAGTTCACGGACATAAAACCATAAGCACACAAATAAACTAGAGAGTTCGCGAGCAAGAAAAGATCAAAGGCAAGAACAGGCTCGCGACTCAACCCATGCAAATCCCGTAGACAACCTAATAGACATCTTTCTCCCCCTTTGGCATCGAGACACCAAAAAGGAAGAGAAGATCAAGCTAATCGTCCCAGCCATGAGAGGGAGAAGGAGCAGACTCAGGGACCCAAGGACCCCACTCAGGCGGACTAGTGACCTCCTCCTTAGACTCATCGTCGGACCAGTGGCAGTTGTCGCGAATCCAATCATCCTTGGGAACAGTGACAGAGCTAGAGATCGGTGAGCTAGGAATGTTGAGAGCGGTCATGATGGCCTTCTGGCGCTGAACATTGTGACGCTGATCAACATAGGCCTGATACTCACGGTCCTGCAGAAAGCAGAAAGTTTTCTTTACTTTCCCAAGCAGCTGCTTTCCCCAAGACGGCTACCTCTGGAGAGAAGGACCACCAGCACTAGAGCCACCAGGAGCATAGGAGGGACCACCAGCAACATCTCGAGCCTTCTTGAGTGCAGCTTCCTTTTCTTCTTGAGAACGAGGCTTTTGGTGCTTCATCACACGTAGCTTCTTCTCCTCATGAATGGTGATGTTGTCTTGAGGAAAGCGGGTGCCAGTCGTCTCAAGCCACTTGTGATTGATGAGAGTCTGTATGTAGGGAGCATAGATGCAGGAGCGCTTTTCAATGAGAGTCGCCCACATCTCTGAGTAGATGAAGTGCATAATATCCATTGACCTGTCAGAGTCCCGGCGAAGATAAGTTTGATGCATGAGGTCAACCTGATAGCCATGAAACTGATCAAAGTTGCCAGCCTTGGGAGAGATGGTGTTCAAGTACACCCTGCGCATGATGTCAAAAACTGGCAGCAGATGATTCACAAACCCAACAGTTCCCCACCCTTCAATGTAGAGAGGCTCCAGGACTTTAGGATCAGCAGCTTCAGGACCATGAACACGCCAACCATTTGCCCCGCGACCAGGCTGAATGGGATAGCCAAGAAGCTCAGCAAACTCAGACCAAGTGGCGGTTAGCAACACGTCCCTGGTCATCCACTTCATCACACCTTCAGTAGAGGACTGCATGTGAATAAACAGAGTTGAGAAAAACTGAGCAATAGCAGTCACATCAAAGTTCTGACGGTGCTCCATTAGGGGAACCAGCCCAAACTTCTGGCAAATATCAAGAGCCTCGCCAAAGTAAACTTGCTTCTCTTCCATGTGAGCCACATTGATGTACTTTTGAGGAGCAACCACGAACTTCTTCTTTGATGCATAAATTTCTTCATATATCTGTTCCTGACGGCAGGTGTGGAAGTGAGGGTCCAAGCAAAGACGATCACGAGGCACGAGGTAGGGATCCGTAGCCCTGAAAGCAGAGTAAGCTTTCTGAGAACACTTGGAAATCTTGGCTCTGGTCATGTCTGGCCCAGCAGCAGTGGCCTTCTGAGCAAGAGCAGGCCTTTTCCCTGCAGCAGCAGCAGCACGGCGAGCAGCAGCAGCCTTCTGACGAGTAGTCTGAGTGGTCGGACGCACAACCTCAACATCTTCTTCATCAATCTCAGGAGGAATGTCAGAGGATGGTCGGCGGGCACGCTTGCCTTGGCGGGTATCTCCTTGCCCTGAGAGGAAAGAATAAGAGTAGGGAGGGAAGGTGGGGTAAGTGCACAAGTTCAGAAGAGGAAACAAAAGAGATGGATTGGAAAAATACAATCAGGAAAACAAATTGCATTGTTGTCGGAACTTCCGCTGAATCGCCGGAACTTCCGGTGAAAATAGTACACCGGAAGTTCCGGTGAGACCACGAACTGACGGTTCCAAACAGCAGTTCACTAGATCTAGATCTAAAAGCCACAAGTGCAAAGATTTTCAAGAATGTATTGGACCAATCTACTCTAGCATGATACCCTAGGCCTACCAAGATCTTCCAACAAGTTCTAGCCAAAGAACTAGCCTAGACAAGGTGTGCCCTAACTCAAGCCATGGTGAGAGCAAGATCTCCATTAATGGAGGGAGTTGAGGGCAAATACCGGAGTCCATGGCGGGAGATCGAGGTGGGGAAGGATCCCACGGAGCAGATCTGCGGAGGAGTGGTTGGAGACGAAGGGGCCGGAGCACCTTCGTGGAGAGGTCCTGGCCGGCGGCTGCTCCAAATAGAGGATGGGTCTTGGGGGAAAAAGGAAGAAGATCCCGTTTTCCCCCAGGGCCCACCTTATATAGGACGGGGAGCACCACCGGAAGTTCCGGTGGACCGGAACTTCCGGGTCAGACTGATCGGAAGTTCCGCTGACGCCAGGAAGACCATCTCAGGTTTGGAAGATAACAAGGAAGAACTTGTGCAGGGAATAGAGAGGGCTTGAGGTAAGGAAAGGCTTAGGATAGAGGACTCAAACTGTGAAGAACCAAAGCCAACAAAAACCAAGAAAAACAAAAAGGTCAAAGACACAAATAAAAACGGGTCGGTGGCCGAGGCCACCTTATATAAGAGTAAATGGCTTGACACCGCGAAGATATATCTTGGGTTCATTACCAACACTCATCATGAAGCTCAAATGGTCTCCTTTAGAGACTATAGAGTATGAAAACTTTAATGTGCGCATAATAGGGATAGCGTTTGTTCATAAGAGGAACTACACTCTCCCTAAATCCATGCCTACATCCAAACAAGATACACATTGAGACGCGGGTAGGTGTGCAAGGTACTCAAGCAACATTGCTTGAATCAATGATATTTAGCTCATGCCTTAACTCCCAGAACCTTGCTTCATCAAGAGGCTTCGTGAAAAGATCCGCAAGATTTGCCTTGGTGGGAACATACTCCAAAGAAATGTCTCATATAGCAACATGGTCCCGAATGAAATGATGACGAATCTCAATGTGCTTGGTCCGGTTGTGTTGCACGGGATTGTGAGCAATAGCAATGGCACTCTCATTGTCGCAAAGAAGAGGCACCTTGTCAAAAGATAGTCCAAGATCCTTCAAAGTTTGCTTCATCCATAGCAATTGAGCACAGCATCTTGCGGCAGAGATGTACTTAGCTTCGGCAGTGGATATAGACACACAGTTCTGCTTCTTCGAGGACCAACAAACCAAAGATCTTCCGAGAAACTGACAAGCTCCGGAGGTTGACTTTCTTCCCACTTTGTCGCCAGCCCAGTCCGAGTCCGTGTAACCAATGAGATCAAAGCTGGCTCCCTTGGGGTACCACAACCCAAAGTTTGGGGTATGAACTAAATATCGAAAGATTCTCTTGACCGCCACCATGTGACTTTCCTTTGGTGCGGCTTGAAATCTTGCACACATACCCACACTCAACATAATATCCGGTCGGGATGCACAAAGATAGAGCAAAGAACCAATCATAGATCAATAGAGTTTTTGATCCACCTCCTTACCCTTGGGATCGAGATCAAGATTAACCTTAGTTGGCATGGGAGTCTTGGCACCTTTGACTTGATCAAACTTGAACTTCTTAAGCATGTCTTGGATGTACTTGGCTTGGTTGATGAAAGTCCCTTTCCTCAATTGCTTGACTTCAAACCCAAGGAAAAACTTCAACTCCCCCATCATGGACATCTCGAAGCGATCGGTCATGAGCTTGGCAAAATCCTCATTAAAAGTTTTGTTAATAGACCCAAAGATAATGTCATCAACATAGATTTGGCATACAAACAAGTGGCCTCCAACTTTCTTAGTAAAAAGAGTGGGATCAATGAGGCCCACTTCGAAGCCACGGTCTAATAAGAGCTCCCTAAGGCAATCATACCACGCACGTGGGGCTTGCTTGAGGCCATAGAGTGCCTTATTGAGCTTGTAGACATGGTTCAGAAAAAGTGTATCCTCAAAACCCGGAGGTTGCTTGACATATACCAACTCTTTCAAAGGACCATTAAGAAAAGCACTCTTAACATCCATTTGATGCAACTTAAAGTTATGATGGGTAGCGAAGGCAAGAAGCATACGAATGGATTCAAGGCGAGCAACAGGGGCGTAAGTCTCACCGTAGTCGATGCCCTCAACTTGTGAGTATCCTTGGGCAACTAACCTTGCCTTGTTGCGCACAACAATTCCATTCACATCGCACTTGTTCTTGAAGACCCACTTGGTTCCAATAACGTTTTAACAGTCTTTGGGCCGCTCAACCAATGTCCAAACATTGTTCCTCTTGAAGTTGTGAAGTTCCTCGTTCATAGCATCAAGCCAATCATCATCTTCAAGAGCTTCGAAGACTTTCTGTGGTTCCACAAGGGAGATAAACGCATGGTGAGAGCTAAAGGAAGCTAGTTGCCTCCTAGTAGTGGAACCTTTATTGAAATCTCCATAGACATTATCAAGGATATGGCCATATCGAACAAGCTTGGCGAGACGATAGGCTTGACGGCGGGCTTGTGCTTCAACTCGAGATTCTTGAACTACCACTTGGTCATTGCCACCAATTGAGCCACCGCCTTGACTGTAAGCACGAACACGAGGGTCATCTACATCAATTTCCACTTCGGGGGAGTCATCACTTGGAGAGGATCCTTGAGGATCATTGACTTGCTCTTGATCTCGATGAGCTTGACCTTGGGGAGAGCCGTGACCTTGAGGAGGAGCCCCATCTTGGGGAGGTTGATGAAGAGCTTGTCCGTGGGAGGTGCCTTGAGGAGGAGCCCCATCGTGGGGAGGTTGATGTTGTTGATGAAGAGCTTGTTCTTTGGAGATTGGAGAGTCATGAGCATGGGAAGCTTCAGAAGAGCTTGAGGGAGCTTGTGCCAAGAAAGTAGGTCCTTGAGGGGCAAGATGATCTTGTGAAAGTGAGGGCTCCACTTGAGTAGAGCTTGGTCCTTCTCCTTCGTCCATAAGGGGATCCTCAATGGGGAGGTGGAAGCCCACACCCATTCTTATTATGGCCTTGGGAGGAATTTCATCACTTGGATCACAAACACCATCTTGCCTAACAAGAGACTCATGATTTTCATCAAACTTTACGTTGCTCGTTTCTTCAACTCTTCCATTGGCTTTGTTGTAGACTCTATAAGCATGGGACTGATTTGAGTAGCCAACGAAAATTCCTTCTTGAGCCCTTGATTCAAACTTGGACAAACGAACTCCTTTCTTGAGAATGTAGCACTTGCAACCAAACACCTGAAAGTAGCTAACATTAGGCTTTTTTCCAGTGAGAAGTTCATAGGGGGTCTTGTTCTTTTTATTGCGGAGATAAAACCGGTTGGTTGCATGGCAAGCGGTGGAGATGGCCTCAGCCCAAAAGTTGTATGGAGACTTGAACTCAGCTAGCATAGACCGAGCCGCATCCATCAATGTGCGATTCTTCCTTTCGGCAACTCCGTTTTGTTGAGGGGTGTAGGGAGTGGAGTATTGTTGCTTGATTCCTTCATCACTGAGAAACTCGTCCAAGGTATAGTTTTTGAACTCGGTGCCATTGTCACTTCGAATTGAGAGAATAGTTGCATTGTGCTTCCGTTGAACCTCATTAGCAAAGTCAATGACGGTTTGTTGAGTCTCACTCTTGTACTTGAAAAGAACACCCAAGTGTATCTTGAGAAATCATCCACAATAACCAAGCAATACTTATTTCCTCCAAGGCTATCATGAGAGGGAGGACCAAAGAGATCCATATGCAAGAGCTCCAAACACCTCTCGGTAGTGATCTGATTGAGTGCTTTGTGAGGAGTCTCATGCATCTTTCCTTCAATACAAGCCCTGCAAACATGATCTTTGGCAAAAGAAACATCGTTAATTCCAAGGATGTGGCCCTCGGAGTGAAGTCTTTGCAAAGTTATCATGTTAACATGGGATAGGCGGCGATGCCACAACCAGCCCTTGTCGGCTTTAGCATAGAGACATAGAGCATGAGGAGTAGTGGTCCCTGAAAAGTCCACCACATACAAGTCATGTTATACATATCCTATAAAAGCCACCTTGAGAGACTTGCTCCACATGAGGACCACGGTATGAGAATTAAAGAAAGAAGAAAGACCCATAAGAGCAAGAGCACGAACTGGGAGTAAGTTGTAACCAAGAGTTTTGACAAGCATGACGTCAACCAAGGATACATCCGGGGTTACCACCACTTTGCCAAAACCCAAAACCTGAGAGCTTGTTTTGTCACCGTAGGAGACCATGGTGTTGGCAATATTGGGCCTCAATTCGGTAATTATAGACTTGCTTCCGGTCATATGACTCGTGGCACCACTATCAAGCACCCATTTTGATCCACCAGAAGCATAGTCCTACAAGAAAATCAAGCCTTGGTTTTAGGTACCCATTTTGCAATGGGTCCCCTTTTGTTAGTGACAAGAGCCTTTGGCACCCAAATGGCCCAATGATAATCATGCGTGTAAGACGTTCCCACGTATCTAGCATATACATGACCATCATAAGATTTGCAAAGAATATAAGAGGGATTGTTCTTTCCGGCAAAGTTGTCACTTTGCAAGAGGGTTAGGCCATTTGGTACCCCTTGGGCCATGCCCTTGTTCTTTTTCTTCTTCTTGTTCTTCTTCTTCTTCTTCTTCTTAGTCTTGGCAAGTTGATCCTTCAACACCTTGACTTCCTCTATGAGATGCTCATGCTTGCAACAAGGGTTAGGAGAGCTAGACAAGTCTATAATTTGCACATCGGAAGACTTAGAGAGATCACAAGTTAATTGAGTTTGAAGCTGTTCATGGGCTTCAAAAAGATTTGAGAATTTACTCTCCAAGGCTTTGTGTTCCTCTTTGAGTTTCTCAAGATCCTTTTGAGTCCTATCATGACCACCCACAAACTCAGCATTTTATTTCTTGAGAACCTTAACCAAAGCAAGAGCATGGTCACGTTCTTTAATTGTAGAGCACAAAGTGTTGTTATGATCATCTACAAGCTTAGACACATTTTCTTCAAGATTAATTCTCATATTTTGTTCATCCTCAAGACTTTGAGTGAGAGAGGCAATTTCATCGGCGACATCTCTTTCATTTTTACTTAGCAAGTCAAGAAGTTCTTCCTTTTCATCTAAGGCATCTCTAGCATTGTCAAGTTGTGCAAGTAAGGACTCAAAGCAGTTTTTAGTTTCTTCATCTAAGGTAGCAACAAATTCACACATGTCAATCATCTCTTTCTTCACCTCTAGACCAACAAGATCAAGAGAGGAAGGCTCTCTAGAGATAGGTTGAGGAGTGGGTTTCGGTGTTACCTCGGTGGCCTTGGCCATGAAGCACTTTTGGTTGGAGAAGATGACATTTTCATTTGGCGAGTCGAAGAGGGATAAACGTGGAGTTGAGGTAGTGGCAATAGCAGCAACTCCCACAATCTCTCCACCATGAACTTCATCATCATCATCTTCATCCGTGCCCGAAAGATATTCTTCATGGACCACAATTGCTCGTTCCTTGTTAGTGGCGTTCTTGACGGCGTAGTTCTTGTTCAAGGGATGAGGAGGTCTTGACTTGATCTTGCGAATGAGACGACCACCATTGTCTTCACGGTTCTCAAAGGGACACTTGGCCACGAAGTGACTTTTGTCGTTGCAATTGTAGCATGACCTTGCCTTGGGAGACTTGTTGGGTGAGTTGAATCTTGAGTTGTCCCTTGATCTTGACTTGAATCCGGACTTGTTCCAAAAGGCCCTTGAAGCGAGAGCAAGATGTTCGTTGAAGGAACATTTGAGGTCCTCTTGAGACCACTCACTTGATGTATCATCATCATCAACTTCAATAGCCTTGTCCTTCAAAGCAAGATTCACTTTGGTTGACCCAATGGCTCTAGCTCGAGCGGACTCCGCATTCTTCTTGGCAATAGTCATGGCAATTACTTCACTCAAGACTTCTTGGGAGGTCATTAGGTGAAAGTTGGTTCTTCCCTTGATAGAGTTGAGCTTTTGTTCTTCAAATGGGAGGAGAGCTTGAATGAACTTCCTCTTCATAAACTTGTCATCAACATAGTGAGCCCCAAGGTCCCTCATAGTGGAACAAAGGACCTTAAGGCGCCTATACATGTCTTCGGGGGTCTCATCATCTTGCATTGTGAAACCATCGCACTCGTTGTTTATCTCATCAAACTTGGAGCTTTGGATGCTTGCATTCCCAACAAAGAGCTTGGTGAGTTGATCCCAAGCTTCCTTGGCGGTGTCAAATTGGCGAATGTGAGCAAAATCCTTTGGAGTCAAGGCCTTTTTAATCATTCCCAAAGCTGTGGCATTGAGTTGCTTGTCCACCACTTCACCTCGTGTCAACTTCTTTGGGTCATATGGAGAGAATCCATCCTCCACAATCCTCATTAACTCAATAGACGAGCTGGAAATATGTGAGCGCATTAGATATTGCCAATTGGCGAAATTAGAAGTATCTAGCATGGGTGGTGCTCCTTGAGGTATAATGTGTGGCATGGAGATGGGTGGATCCGGAGTGTACTTCGGCGGTGGGGGTACCGCCGAGTAGTCCTTTCCTCCATTTTCCTCTTTGGAAGTTGGGTTCTCGGGCTCCTCGATGTTCTCACTTGGAACCTTGGTAGAGGTTTGAGCAACAAAACCAAGTCCCAAGTGAGTGGTGGCAGCCGCGGGAGTTACCCTGGGGGCGGACACCGTAACGGTGGGAGGAACCTCGTTGGGTTGGGGTGTGTCAATAGCAACCATGGGGTTTGGCTTGAGAGACTGCAAGAGAGTCATCATTTCCTCGAACTTGGACATCATGGATGACTCCAATTGCTTGAGGTCATCCATAGTGGACAAGTTCTTGGATTTTTCAGTTTCACTACCCCCTTCATCGGCCATAGTCTCTTAGGCGGTAAAGCCCGAAATAAGAGCCTTGGATCTGATACCAATTGAAAGTACCGACTTTATACGACTACAGGGGGGGGGTGAATAGGCGTCTACCCAATTTTAATTTGTTTCTCACTTTTAGGCTCAACAAGAAAGGTGTGGCATCCCGCAAAACCACTACTAGAAAATCGCGTTGTTTTTGTGCATTGCATCGTCATCATCATGCATAAATTTCGCATAAAACTATTTTCAAAAGGGCCTATTTTATTTTCTACAAATAGCCTCTCTATTTCAATGTCAAACCCCGGACTTGTCCGAAGTATTTTGTTTGTCTAAAAACCTATTTGAAAATGTTTTATTTTAAAAGAAAATAAATAAAATAAGGACCTATTTTTTTCCAGAGGAGGCAGCCCGGCCCGTAGGCCAGGCCACCTACTACCCCGGCTGGCCCAGCCCGTTTGACCAAACCCTAGATTCACCAAACCCTAACCCTAATCATCTAAGCCACCTACCCCCACTCCTACCCCAACTCCCGCCGCCAGCACACACGGCACGCACGCGATCCCCACCCTCCTGACCGCTCACGATCGAGCACTCCCGTACCCGGCCCCACCCGCCTCCACACGCATGCGACCCGCTCGCCCCGCACCTTTCCTTCCTCGCCTCGCTCGGCTTCTCCCTGCCGATGTCGCCGCCCTGGCTCTCCACCGCCTCTCGGCCGCCGGCCTCCTCCTCCTCCCGCCGCTCGGTCTCGCCCTGCCGTCCGCCACCGCCTCCTCTCTCCTCCCCCTCGCAGATCCCGCCGAGGCCGTCCTCTGCTCCCCGTCGGTCCCGCTCACCACCACAGGCCGCCGCGGCGCTCTCCGCGCCTCCCTCGCCAACCACCGCCCCGCTCACGTCTTCCTCCTCCCCTCCCTCTCCCTATCTCCCTCGCCGCCGAGCTCCTCCGGCGCCCCCTGCCTCCTCTGCTTCCGCCAGCGAGCTCCCCATCCCGAGCGCCGCCGTCGACCACCACCTGCGCGCCGGCCACGCCTGCCGCCGTCAAGGTCGCCCCCAACTGGCTCCGTCCCTGCTCCGCTCCCCGTCTGGCGTCCTTCCCTCGACGGTGCCCCTCTGCATCACCACCTCCCGGCCAGGTCCCCGGCGTCTTCGCTGTCCATGGTTGCAACCAGGCTCAAGCCCCACCACACCGTGTCCTCTGCTTCCTGCGGTGGCGATGTGAAGTTACGGCCGTCGAGATTTTCTGGAAATAGTCGTCCTTTGTGGATGACTGTAATGACAAGGACAAATGTGTAGATGTTGGATGGTGGCGTATTGAGTACCTCTGGTGTGAGTGGACTCTACAAGTGTTGCCCGATTGATATTATTTTGTCGATCGAGGCCTTCCGAGGAACAAGTGCGACAAGTTGGGCAACGACCACCGCCAAGATCTTCGGTCTACACCTTTCGACAAGCACTCCATCACGGAACACCAATGCTCCTTCAAGTAACCGACCGCGGAACCGACAAGTTCGCCTACCGGACACCGTGCGACAAGATCTTCTCGGACCCGAGGACCACCAAGACTTCCGCTCGGCAACGCCAAGTACTCCTTCCTGGCTTTGAAGCCCGACCCCGTGGGACCCGACAAGATCTCGCAACGACAAGATCAACACCGACCATGGCGAATCTGATGCGCACCTGACGCCGAACCAAGTCCTTCCTCGCGGAATGCCAAGATCTACTCCGTTGTCCGAGAATGTTTCTGCCGAGACCGACCATCCCGAAGATCCGAAACCCTGAGACCAACCCCGAACCCTCGGCGAACCCCAAGATCGTCGATCCGATGTGTGACCCTAAGCCTCTATATTTTTATAACATGATGCTTAATTCGTGCATATTAAATTGTTCATGCTTGCATATTTGTCATGTGGTTTGGGGGCCTTATGCCGATTCACCATATAATTAAATATGGGGTCCATATGCGGGCAAATCTAGTCGTATATTGGTCCCATTTAAATTTGTGTAGTGAACCGATGCCATGTTTTGTCCTGTTAAGACAACAATTAAATTGCGGGGTAGTTAAACAACTAGAACCATATATTTAATTGTCGGGACCCCGGTTCCGCTTAATATGGCCTACTCGCATCGCAGCTTTGCCATGTCATACATCATTCATTCATCATGCCCGATCTTTTGCCGTAGTATTAAATATTGCATCCGGTGTTTATTCTAGTGTTTTGGTTCTTCGCGGATAAGGCCGTTGAGTTGATGCGAGTGTCGACCCGATCTTCGGTTGAACCTTCGGCTATGTTTTCAGGCGAGCACCTCCCCCTTTCTACCTATCTTACTTTTATAGTATTTATTTCCCTCCTGTTGATCTATTGCTATCTGTGTTGCGTGCTCTAGTTTTCGTACCCGTGAAATCCCTTGCAGCCTTATATTGCCTTGGACACCTCCTATTACCCGTTGTTTGGTAGATAGTTGGACCTGCGCGTCGTAGTCGCTTGCTCAAGTGCTGTTGCGTGTCGTCAAGTACCACAGTTGTTGGAGTATTGCCGTGTGTTTATTGTTGGAGATGGTCAAGACTTTAATTACTGTTTAACAACTAAAATTGAAGTAGGTAAGCAGAGGCACATGTGGGCAATAGATGTTATTTGGTTGTTAACCGTCCACTTGTGTCCCGTAGGACCCCGAGTACTTGATACCTGTTCCTTGAATATTCGCGCTATCCACATCCGGGAGGATTATGGGACCCCCCTGAGCCAGAGCTTGATTCATTCTTATTTCTTGGGGCCACAAACTAGTTTGAGGTTTTATTTACTATCCTGTACTTATGCCATGCCTTACTGCTTTATTTACGATTGTGCGAGGAGCACCTGTACTGTTTAGGATCGGGACACGATTTCGCGGTATCGACAAGCCCAGTTTTGGGTTCCCAGTCATTTACAGCCGTCCACCCAAACCTTGAGTCCGTCTCGGAGTCAGCTAACTTCGTTGCGGGTGTACTCAATGGGGTGGCCCCCTGAAATATTTCTGAATCCTGTGATTGCTTTGTCGTGAAGGCCTCGTTGGGTTTTGATTTGGTTTTTCCGAGGTTGATCGAGTGTGTGTTGCTATTTGTGCACCCCTGCAGGGTAAAACTTTCTGAAAGCCGTGTCCGCGGTTATGGACGACTTGGAGCACAGTATCTCGATCATAGACAACTATAACTAAAGTAGTGCTATAAATTTGACTTTATGATGACTAGTAATCAGCTTCACTATAATGGAATGGCTAAATAAAACTGCCAACAATTGCTTGTTTGGGTTGTCGCTTGCGACCATTGTATCTGACTAGTAAGTATTGCAACTACAACGACATGGCTAAATAAAAGTACCAACAACTGCTGGGTTTGGGATATCTCATGCTAATTGTATTTGACTAGTAAGTGTCGCAACTACAACGGAATGGTTAACTAAAATTGCCCACTGCTTATTTTATCAGGATGATTATCTACACCTGATTAGTAATTGCTGCAACGATAACTGAATAAATAAAACTGCCAACTGTGTGAGTTCCATGGTTGACTTCCTCGTTTGGTCTCGAGGGGGAAACACCAGGATGGGTTTGTTTGATGGTAGAATCAGGTTGGTTCCGAATAGGTCTTTCTTATCCCTCTCTGATAGCCGATAGTTGTATCGAGTTTCTATAGGTTGTTTAGTGCATGCCGCGCTGCCGCTGCAGTCCACCATACCTGTGTAGGCGAGGACCGCCGAATTCTAGCCTCGCCGTGTACTGGCCTCAGTACTGACGCTCCTCTTTTTCCTTTGCCCTTTGTCGGCACCCCTTTTGTTTTAGCAGGTTTTGAGATCGACGTCGTTAGCAGGGTTACCCTTCCGGCTTGGCCTGGGCAGGGTTATGGACGCCATTGGTTATTCTTCAGGGCTCTTAGCCCCATTTGCGTCTTGTCCGTAGTCGGACGCTCTATCATTTTCAAGGTGATTTGGATCTTTGTATATTATATCTGTATTCTTGACTCATTGAGTCGCTGTTGTATATATATCTGTTCTGTGGGTCCCATCGAGGACTGTTGTGTAATGTTATTACTTCGTTTTCCACCCGCACGAAAGTGCCTGGTGGGCACCTTTGAATCGTTTCTATGCGGGTTTGGCGGGAATCGCTGAAACTTGCATAGGGTCGATTCTGAGGGTGTTACAAAAGGAAGTTATCTAGAGATCCAACTAAGTGAACAACCTAAATGCAAGGAAACAAACACCAACAACAAAAACAGTAAATAGCAAGGAGTAAAGGAGGGAAACTAAGTAACCGGAGAGGGGACACGGAGATGTAATTCCCATAGTTCACTCCCAAGGAGCTACGTCTACGTTGGAGAGGTGTCGGGGCCACACAAGGTCACCCGAGCGCCACAAAGGCCTCACCTTCTTCTCCGGTGAGCTCCCCCACAAAGGAGGCCTCACAATCCACTAACCGGTGACCTTGAAGGAGCCAACCGAAACCTTTACACCAAGGTTGAGGGGGAGGCTCCACAACTCAATTGGAGGCCCTCAACGACACCTCGAAGCTTTACAACGCAAGCCTTAGCTCCGAGGATGCCCTACACCGTCTAGGGTTCCAAGAAACCCAAGAGCAACAAGATCCACAAAGGATGGGTGGGGGAAATCAAATCTTCTTTGGTGGAAGTGTAGATCTAGGTCACCTCCCTCACCTCCCAAAAGATCAAGTCATTTGAGTGGCTAGAGAGAGAGATCTAGTGAGGTGAAGCTCAAGCATTAATGGAGGAGAGAGAAAAATTCGAGAGAGAGTGGGAGGAAGAAGAGGGGTGCCTTAAATAGGCCCCCTCGCGCTGAACCATTACAGCCCCCGCGACCTCACCGGAAGTTCCGGTGAGAGGCCGGAAGTTCCGCCCAGCCTGGATCCAATGGTCATCAGACCGTTGACGTCCGCTCCAGAAGCGCAACCGGAAGTTCCGGTCAAAACAGAGCGGAAGTTCCAGTGAACTTCCGATGCTAGTTCCGACCAAGTTCCGGCAAATAGAAAGCTTCAAAATAGAAGGTTACTGAGCCGCCACAGGAACTTGGAGCAGAACAAGGGGCCGAACTTCTGGGTCGCGAACCGAGTCTGGCGAGAAGTTCTGGCGTCTGGGCGGAAGTTCCGCTCAGGATCTTTTGGCAGGACAAGTTCCGATGCAAGTTCCGGCCCAAGTTCCGGCAAATAGAACACTTCATACAGAAGGTTACTGATTCACCATCGGAACTTGGGGCGGAACTAGCGTCGGAACAAAGTGTAAAACAGCCCGCAGAAAAGAATCTGGGCGGAACTTCCGGACTAGGCCGGAAGTTCCGGTGAGACACAAAAGGCTCCAACAGAATAGGAAAAACGCTCTCTCACGGGATAATGGGATGGCTGTGGCGGTGCATATAGGTTTGTGCAAGAACAGGTGATTTCCCACTGCCTTCCAAAATGGACCCCCTCTTAATAGTACGGTGACCTAAAAACAACAACCGGAGAGAAACTAGGAGAAGACTAAAAAGCCACCGTCTTCATGAGATCCCAAGATAGCATCCACCACTATAGAAGGAGACATCAACAACATTTCCCCTGAAACCCAAGCGCACAATTAAAAACACAGTTGGGATTATCATTAACACCAAAAACATCATGGGAAGATATAGTCCTTTCAAGTACCGGGACAACCGGTAGTACCGCTTGAGACAAGCGGTACTACCGCTTGACACGGTCGTACCGCTCGGCAGTACCGGGCTGTTCTGAAGAACATCCACTCCTCTCTGTTTTGGTCAGTACCAAGCGGTACTTGGGACCGGTACTACCGCCCAGACCGGTAGTACCGCGTCATACGACCGGTACTACCGCTTGGGGGTAGTACCGCAAGGGCGATACCGCCCAAATCTGAAGAAGGCTAGACGAACTGAAGCATCTCCGGTACCTGGTCCGGTACTTGACCGGTAGTACCGCTTGCAAGCGGTACTACCGCTTGAGGACTGGTACTACCGGTGCATTAATGACTCCAACGACCATATTTCGTGGAGGGTTATAAATACCCCTCCACCTACCTTGGGACAAACTGCTCAGCTCATTTAAGTCAAACCACCTCCTCATACCTCATGGTGTGGCAAGGTAGGTGGTTTGACTTAAATTAGCTGAGCAGTTTGTCCCAAGGTAGGTGGAGGGGTATTTATACCCCTCCACGAAATATGGCCGTTGGAGTCATTAATGCACCGGTAGTACCGGTCCTCAAGCGGTAGTACCGCTTGCAAGCGGTACTACCGGTCAAGTACCGGACCAGGTACCGGAGATGCTTCAGTTCGTCTAGCCTTCTTCAGATTTGGGCGGTATCGCCCTTGCGGTACTACCCCCAAGCGGTAGTACCGGTCGTATGACGCGGTACTACCGGTCTGGGTGGTAGTACCGGTCCCAAGTACCGCTTGGTACTGACCAAAACAGAGAGGAGTGGATGAAACTTCTCATGGTGTGGCTGCTCTTGCCACCACCTCTACTCCGACATTCTCACTCTTCGATTTTCCAAATGAGAACTCTTCCAACAAGAACGCCACTTGCCTTATGGCAAGAGGAACGGAGGTATCTTCATCATCCCGCTCTACTCACTTATATAACAATGAAATTGATGATGAGATGTCTCTTGATGTTAAAAAGGAATTAATTGCCTTTGATGAGTTTATGACTAACCTAGAAGGTGATGCTAAGCTACATTTTGGAAACATCTTAGATCAACTATCACATACTCAAGAGCTTCTAGATGTAAGATGTAAACTTGGGCATGAACATATGATTGAGCTAGAGGCTTTAAACAATGCTCT
This sequence comes from Avena sativa, assembly GCA_916181665.1. Taxonomy (NCBI): domain Eukaryota; kingdom Viridiplantae; phylum Streptophyta; class Magnoliopsida; order Poales; family Poaceae; genus Avena; species Avena sativa. The sequence continues at coordinate 313,438,508 of OV702283.1, forward strand.
AGAAGAAGAACAAGAAACTAGGTTGTCACTTGAATTAAAACTTGAAGGGCTTGATGAGGCAAATGACATCATTGTTAACAAACTCATCAAAGAGCGTGATCATGCTATTGCTAAATACAAAAGGGCTAAAAAGGACAAAGTTGAGTTTGGTGTGGTTCATGAAAAACTTGCCGAGGACTTTAGTTTGCTTAACAAGGCTCACAAGGCCTTGGAGAGTGAACTCTTGTCACTCACAAAGTCCCATGAAACACTTCAAACTCAATTGGCCAATATTCCTTCACCTAGTAACTTCATTCCATCTAGTAGCACAACTATTCTTGAAGAGAATGCTAGGTTGAAGGGGGAGCTTGCTAAGGCCACATTTCCACAAGGCAACAAGTCCATTGATGATCTTTTGAGCAAGCAAAGGCGTATTGGTGATAAAGGGGGCATTGGTTTTGTTTCCAAAACCAAGAAGAAGAACAATAAGAAGAAGAAGTACAAGCCCGCACAAGAGACCAACAAGACCATTGTGTAAAGTAAGACCACAAGTGGTAAAACTATGTCTCATGATGATTTTGCGGGAAGTGCTAACCCTCACTATGTTCTAATGCGTGATTATTATGGTGATGTGTATGCACAATATGTTGGCCCTTAGGATGGTTATATTGCTTGGTCTATTTGGGTTCCCAAGACCCTTGTTGCTAACAAAAGAGGACCCATTGAAAAATGGGTACCTAAAAACTAGCTTGATCTTTTGTAGACTTATGCTTCCAGAGGGTCAAAATGGGTGCTCGATAGTGGTTGCACAAGTCATATGATCGGAAGCTCATCTCTTGTCAAGGACTTGGTGCCAAATGATGATTAAATCACCGTCACATATGCCGACAAGTCAAAGTCTAAGGTAATGGGTTTCGGCAAGGTAGTGGTGGCTTACGACATTACACTCGTGAACGTCATGCTTGCTGAAACCCTTGGATACAATTTACTTTCAGTCCGTGCTCTTGGAAAGATGGGCTTTGCCGTCTTTGTTGATGATGATATTGTGGTCCTCATGTGGAGCAAGTCTCTCAAGGTCGCTTTCGTTGGGTACGTCGAAAATGACTTGTATGTGGTGGACTTTTTGGGGAAAGCCACTGCATGTCCGATGTGCTTATACGGAAAGGCCGATGTGGGTTGGCTATGGCACCGCCGACTAGCCCATGTCAATATGAGAACTTTGCAAAGTCTCCATAAATAGGGCCATATAGTTGGACTAAAAGAAAATGTTTCCTTTTCCAAAGATCGTGTTTGCAGGGCATGTGTTCTAGGGAAGATGCATGACGCTCCTCACAAGCCCACGAACCAAATCAAGTCTAACAAGATCTTGGAACTCCTCCATGTGGACCTATTTGGTCCTCCATCTCATGCAAGTCTTGGAGGTAATAAATATTGTTTGGTGATTGTTGATGACTTTTCAAGATACTCTTGGGTTTATTTCTTCAAGTTGAAGAGTGAAACTCAAAAGACCTTTATCGACTTCATCAACTTGGTTCAACGGCAACACAATGTTCCCGTGTTGATTATAAGAAGTGACAACGGCACCGAGTTCAAGAACTACACCTTGAATGATTTCCTTAGTGATGAGGGGATTAAACATCAATATTCCGCTGCATACACCCCTCAACAAAATGGTGTGGCCGAAAGGAAGAACCGAACTCTTATTGAGATGTCTAGGACCATGTTGGCGGAGTTTAAATCTCCATACAACTTTTGGGCCGAAGCCATCTCCACCGCTTGACATGCTTCAAACCGACTCTACCTCCGCAAGAAAATCAACAAGACTCCATATGAGATACTACCGGTAACAAGCCCAACATATCTTATTTCCGGGTGTTCGGTTGTAAGTGTTTCTATCTCATCAAAGGTGTTCGTTTGTCTAAATTCGAGTCTAAAGCATTAGAGGGTATTTTTGTTGGATATGGTCTCGAATATCACACTTATAGAATCTATGACAAGCTCTCCGGAGCCGTCATAGAATCTTGTAGTGTGACCTTCGAAGAATATGATAGTCCCCAAGGGGGGCGTGTTGATGCTTGTGATGCAGATAATGAAATGCCTCAGGATGCCATAGGAAGAATGGGTGTGGGATATATCCGCCCCATTGAGGAACCCCTTATGGCGGATCGAGAAGAACTATGCTCCACTCGAGTGGAGCCCTCATCTTCACAACCTCAACATGCTCCATCCACCAAAGAGGACATTGACTCAAGACAAAGACAAGATGTGGACCCTCAACATAGTGATCAATGTGTGAACTATAGTCAAAAGGAGCTTGGTCCATTCGATGGGTTGTCAAGTGGTGCCAAGTCAATTTGTCAAGGAAGATCCATCCAAACTGTTTTGAGACAAGCTCAAATTGATGCTAGAAGAGCTCTTGATCAAGACCAAGGTCAATCCTTGACTCCCAATGTAGAGGATGACTCCAATGATGATCAAGGTCAAGTTGATGGTCAAGACGAGGATCAAAATGATGAAGAGGGTCCTCCAAGAAACAACGCGGAGATCCACGCTCGTCGCGAAGCTAGAAAGGAAAGAATGTTGGAACTAAGAGATCACACTCTACAAAATGTAGTTGGTGATCTAAGGAAAGGTATTTCCACAAGAGCACAATTGAAGAGGTTCAGTGAACACCAAGCTCACATCTCCATGATTGAACCAAAGAAAGTGTGGGAAGCTCTTGAAGACTCGGATTGGTTAGAAGCTATGCACAAAGAGCTCAACAACTTTGAGAGAAACAAAGTGTGGAAGTTAGTTGAGAAGCCAAAGGATTGCCGCAATGTTATTGGAACAAAGTGGATATTCAAGAACAATCAAGATGAGCATGGAATTATAGTAAGGAACAAGGCTAGATTGGTTGCACAAGGGTATTCTCAAATTGAAGGCATTGATTATGGAGAGACTTATGCACCGGTGGCTCGCCTTGAGTCCATCCGTATCCTTCTTGCTTATGCGGCACATCATAACTTTAAGTTGCAACAAATGGATTTAGAAAGTGCATTCCTTTATGGTCCTTTTAAATGAATTGGTATATATTAAGCAACCCTCGGGATTTGAGGGCCCCAACTTCCCAAACCATGTCTACAAACTTGATAAGGCGCTCTATGGGCTCAAGCAAGCCCCACACACGTGGTATGAGCACCTTAGAGAGTTATTGTTTGACCGTGGCTTTGAGGTTGGGAAAATCGATCCCACTCTTTTTACTAAGAGGGTCAATGGGGAGCTTTTTGTATGCCAAATATATGTTGATGATATTATCTTTGGCTCATCTAACAAAGCTTTTAATGATGAATTCTCAAAGCTTATGACTAGTAGGTTCCGGATGTCTTTGATGGGGGAGTTGAAAGTATTTCTTGGCTTTGAGATCAAGCAAGTTAGAGGAGGAACATTCTTCAACCAAGCCAAGTACACTCAAGATATGCTCAAGAGATTCAAAATGCAAGATTTGAATGGATCTCCTACTCCCAGGGCTACAAAAACTCATCTAGAACAAAATCCAAATGGTAAAGATGTGGATCAAAAGGTATACCGGTATATGATTGGTTCTTTGCTTTACCTTTGTGCATCTAGACCCGATATTGTGTTGAGTGTAGGTGTGTGTGCAAGATATCAAGCGGCTCCTAAAGAAAGCCATTTAATGGCAGTCAAGAGAATCTTTCGATATTTAGTTCATACCCCATTTTATGGTCTTTGGTATCCTCAAGGATCAACATTTGCTCTTTGTGGATACACGGATTCGGATTGGGCAGGGGACAAGGATGATAGAAAATCTATATCCGGGGCTTGCCAATTCCTTGGTAGGTCCTTGGTATGTTGGTCTTCTAAGAAGCAAAATTGTATATCTCTCTCAACCGCCGAAGCCGAGTATGTTGCTGCCGCTAGTGCTTGTACTCAATTGCTATGGATGAGGCAAACTTTAAAGGAATACGGTGTCCATTGTGACAAAGTGCCTCTTCTATGTGACAATGAAAGTGCCATCAAAATTGCATACAACCCGGTGGATCACACAAGGACAAAGCATATTGAGATTCGTCATCACTTCATTAGAGATCATGTTGCTCGAGGTGATATTGATCTATCCTATGTTTCTACCAAAGATCAACTTGCCGATATCTTCACGAAGCCACTTGATGAAGCAAGGTTTTTCTACTTGAGGAATGAACTAAATATCGTAGATTCAAGGAGCTTGACTTGATTATCTTGCACTCTCACCTAATACTTGACCCATATTTGGTTTAGGTGTAGGCATGGACATAGGGGGAGTGCGGTCCTAATTTATTGGACTATCCCTCCCCCCATTATGCGTAAAGTAAACAAAATCATTCCTCTTAATATCATTTTGTGATATGTGAGCTCAATGATGAGTTTCGGTAATGGACCCAAGATATATCTTCGTGGTTCCAAGCCGAGTATACTCAAACATGGTGGCCTAGGCCACCGCCCCCTCTCAATCGAGAGGTTGATGTGCGTACTCGTGTTTGTCATTTTTTGATTTGATTTGTACTCATGATTGTCATCTTGTGAATTGCCTTCATTGCTCTTAGTATCATGCACTCTAGTTTGGTTTTGAACTTCCTTTTTCTCGATTTTTAGAGTGCATGTGCTTCCCAGCTCACTTGTCTTAACCCAAGACTCCTTACTCCCTCACAAAAACCCTCTCTCTATCTGCACAAGAACCACCTTTGTTTCCTGGCATTTGGAATCAGATGGGACCGGTACTACCGGATGTGGGAGCGGTACTACCGGACCTGGCCAGTTCCCAGGTCATCTCCTGGAAGAACTGCTCCAGGAACGGTACTACCGCCCACATGTCCGGTACTACCGGTCACCGGTACTACCGGTTGGGGAACCGGTACTACCGCTTACGAGCGGTACTACCGCTTCAGCAACCGGTACTACCGGTCGGAGTTTTCCAGGTATATATTGGATGCGCGTGGGGAGGCACCCCTTAGTGCCTCATTCATCCCCACGCCCTCCATTCATACCCGCGCCGCCGCTGGAGACCTTGAAGCCGCCGGAGCCCTGCCGCGCCCTCCTCTCCCCGGATTCCCCTTGGATTCGGCCTCTTGGCGGGCTCCCACCTGTTTCCACCGCCATGGATCCCGGTACAACCGCTCTTTCTCTCTCTCCGTTTGATTTTCTCCTTAGATGTAGGTTTTGGCTTAGATTTGTGGAGAAATTGACATATTGAAAGGTTGTACTGCCATATGCTTCCCTTGTTACCGAGTAGAATCATCTATTTACAGTTTAATGCCGTCAATTTGGTCTGTTTCCATCAGATCTGATGAACTTGTGCCACTCAACCGGTAGTACCGGAACTTTTTCCGGTACTACCGCTTGCAAGCGGTACTACCGGTCGTCAGGTCCGGTAGTACCAGCCCAAACTTACCGCATTTTTCTGCTTCATATTGGATTCTCTCGTTTGCTCCTTGATTCTTGTGCCCTTACCCCTTTGCTATCCTCCCTCGTGCTTTCACAGATGCAGGTGGTTCTCGGGGTGCACGCAAGCGTTCCAAGACAAGCCGTGCGATTGTTGAGGAAGAGACGGAGTCTGAGGAAGAGGTTATGCCACAGCCAAGACACCGTTCCAAGTTGCCTGCCACTCGAGGTGGTCGTGGGGGTCGTGAAGGGGTTACCAAGCGCTCTGCTGGGCGTGGCAGCGCCCCTCCCTCTCGCCCCCCTTCCACTGGGAATACCAAAAGTCTCAGCTCAGGGCCATCTGGGCCAAGGAAACTGTCAGACATCTCTGAGTCAGAGTTTAGGGCTCTCCGGATTGAAAATGCATACTCCCGCAACCGGAGCGAGGCCAGGGAAGACAGTCTTTTCTATGATGATTTCCAAGAGCGTGTTTATCATGAGGTTCTTTTGACCAATATCCATATGGTGGTGCCTCAGCAGTGGATTGACATGGGGCACATTGACAAGAATCTTGACTACTTTGCTGAAGCTAAAGAAATCTGCTCTCACCTTGGCTTGTTCCCCATTATGGAGTTCCAGTATGACTATGATCCCCTCCTTATTTGCCAGTTTTATGCCACTGCACATTTCCACACTGGACGAACTCGGAAGATTACCTGGATGACTCAAGGTGCTGTCAAGGAAGCTACACTTGCGGAGTTTGATGCCATCTTGGGGTATGAAGATCGCGGCCGAGACGTTCCTTGTGGTTTTCGCTGTCACATGCGGGATCATCCCTCCAAAAAGGATGTCCTTACACCTTTGTATATTCGGGGCCATGGGGTCGCTGGCAAGATCAAGGATCTTCTCCCCACATATGACATTCTCCATCGCATTTTCCGTGAGACTGTTGATCCTCGTGCGGGCAACAAGGATGAGATACATGGGTTCTCTGTTGACTTGCTGTTCAACACCTTCCTCAACCGAGACTCAGGCACTCCTCTTGATGTGTCAGACTTCATATGGAATGAGATGGTTGCTGCTGCACACTCTCGGAGGGTTCCGCCATTTGCTCCTTATATTATGGCCCTCATTGTGTCAAAGTGCCCCGTCATTGCTAGGACACTCTCCACTCGCTCTCTCATTGTGCACAGGCCAAAGGCACTCAAGATCAAGACACATGTTAAACCTCGCGTTGCGGCGGGTGAGGAGGATGAGGATGACTCTAAGGATGCTGGCAGTGGACATGACACTGACTATGTTGTCTCTCATCGCAAGAATGCTAAGCCCTCTTGGGCCAAAAGGATGGAGGTCAAGCTCAAGAAGATCTTCTGCTTCCAGGTTGACAACCAGAAGCACATGTATGAGGAGCATATGTATGCCAAGAAAGCCAGTGCTCGGCAGAAGGAAATGATGGCTGCTCAGGGTTTAACTGTTTTCGAGGGGTCCGAGAACAACATCACTCCAGAAGATCAGTGGGTCTCTCAGCACAGCCGTTGGGATGATGATGTCTCTTCCTCGCACCGCGCCCCACCCACTTACGAGGATGAGGAGGACCTTGAGGATGAGGAGGAGGAGGATGATTGACCGTTGGGACGGTAGTCTTGCACTTGTTCCTTTTTGGCGTCTTGATGCCAAAGGGGGAGAAGTTGCACTTTAGGCATGGGTGTTGCATGTGAAGTCACAAGCTCGTTCTTACTTTGATCCTTTTATTGCTTGTGAACTTCGATTTCGAATTTCCTCTAGTTATGTATGAGACTATGTGGTTATGTATTGGATCCATCTTATGAGACTAAGTGGTTTATTTCATTGGATCCTCTTGTGATGATATGCGTTATCCATTGTGTATATAATTCTCATCACATGTTATTATGCAAAGGTATGATTTCACATGCTAGTATCGATATTTGTGCACCCATGTTGGGTTTGTAAAATAGAGGGGGAGGTTTGTCTCTACGCCTCTAGGGGGAGCCCCGTCTCTATTTTAAAAATTCCATATGTTTTCTATTAAAATCATCTTGCAAAAGTGTATTGTCATCAAACACCAAAAAGGGGGAGATTGAAAGAGCATTTTCCTATCCCTCTGATTTTGATGTTTGATAACAACACACTTATCGGTTTAACTGTGTGCTAAGTGTATCACAGGTTTGATAAGGGGTGGCACAAATATTGGCATATCAATTCCCTTCGCGAAAAACCATTGTGCCAACCGGTAGTACCGGAACTACGACCAGTACTACCGCTTGACACCGGTACTACCGGTTCCAGTACCGGTTGGCACCGTTCAAAACTGATAAGGGTGTGTGCTATTCAGTACCACCCGGTACCACGGAGCGGCACTACCGGGACAAGCGGTACCACTTGAGACAAGCGGTACTACCGCTTGACACGGTCGTACCGCTCGGCAGTACCGGGCTGTTCTGAAGAACATCCACTCCTCTCTGTTTTGGTCAGTACCAAGCGGTACTTGGGACCGGTACTACCGCCCAGACCGGTAGTACCGCGTCATACGACCGGTACTACCGCTTGGGGGTAGTACCGCAAGGGCGATACCGCCCAAATCTGAAGAAGGCTAGACGAACTGAAGCATCTCCGGTACCTGGTCCGGTACTTGACCGGTAGTACCGCTTGCAAGCGGTACTACCGCTTGAGGGCCGGTACTACCGGTGCATTAATGACTCCAACGTCCATATTTCGTGGAGGGGTATAAATACCCCTCCACCTACCTTGGGACAAACTGCTCAGCTCATTTAAGTCAAAGACCACCATTGGAGTCCATTGGAGCCACCCAATCTTGAATATCTCCTCATTCAACCACCCAAAGTCCTTGATCTTTGGGGAATCGAAGGAGGAGGCCCCGATCTACTACTTCACCAAAAGAGATCTTCATTTCCCCCTCATTTCATTGAGGGCCCCTTTGCTCTAGTGTTTTCTTGGAAACCCTAGTTCTTGTTTTGGTTCTTACAAGCTTGTCTTTGATTGCTTTGACATCTTGCTTGTATTTGGGAGCCTCCGATTAAGTTGTGGATGTGTGCCCCAAACTTGTAACGGTGCCGGCTTCCACCTTGAAGGTTGCCGATATAGTGGAAGGTGAATCGATCCCGTTGGGGTGAGATTCATCGGAGAACAAGGGAGGCCTCTCGTGGCGTTGGTGGTTTGAAACCACCCCCTCTCCAAACGTAGACGTACTTCCCCTCAAAAGGAAGGAACTACGGGAAACAAATCCTTGTGTCTCCGCATCCACTTTTCGGTTACCTCTATCCTTTACCGCACCTTACTTACTTGCTACTACTTTGTGTTGTGGTAGTCCTTGCATAATTGCCATATAGGTAAATTCACCATAGTTGCATTACCTAGAGAATTTACCTTATTGTCAAACCTTAATTTGAAAAAGAAGAAAATTTGAAGTAGCACCTATTCACCCCCCTCTAGGTGCCCATACGATCCTTTCAAACTCCACGAAAGTTTTGGTAAACCTGGGAAGGCTGACGCACATAGCTTTTCAGAATAAAAGCAACCTTTGAAGAAATGTTTACAAAAACCTGCATGGCCTACGACCTTTGGTCTGTGGCTGTAGATAGTGCATCAAACACTCCTTTTTAGTGAACTTGCTGAGTACGCTCGTACTCAACGTATCTTCTTAACCCTTGCTAGATTTCGGATCAACAAACGATGAACCTAGAAGAGAAGCTCTTCTGAAAAATTAAAGGTATCCAGTGGAGATCAACAGGAGTCAACGACTACATCAGAAGTTTATGAAGTCAAGATGGACCGTTCTATATAAATAAATCCCTAAATAGTAGAACCTACTTCTGGAGGGCATTACTTTAGTAGCAACGCCGAGCCATAGATAAATAGTAGCAGTGTTCTTGCATAGTCGTTAAGTTGTTATCTTTGGTTGTCTTCTGTATGATATCTTCCTCACTGTCTCGAGGAAGCTCTCTGGATCTTTTGTAATGTGTCATATGTAATCTATATTCATGTCTTGGACCTGTTGTGTTTCTGTTGTACCACTCCGAGTTATGTAATACTAGTGAATGGTGTTTCATTGGTGTTATGTCAACGACTATAGTGTACTACATCATGTAGTGGTATGCTGGGTCACCGCAGTTGGTATCAGAGCATATGCTTTGACCTTAGGATTAAAACCCTTTTTGGAAGATCTGTAGGTTGGATAGTGACTATAGGAAGCCATCTTATCTAAACCAAATGTTCTTATGGATTGTGATGAGTATCCACTTGAGGATAACTTTGTCACCAAATGCGTTAATCATCCTATTTAGGAGTAGTTACTTATATTTTCTCGGTATAGTGCTAGTTCAAAGAAGGTAGAACACCATTAAGATGTCTTAAGTAAGTCCAAATTAAGAAGTAGCTTATGATATAGTAAGGATATCCTGGGGAGTAGTTTAAATGGTGTAGTCTATCCATAGAAGCCATGTAAGATAGCAGAATCTTATTGTTAGTTGATAACAATAGATAACATAATGAGGGCATCAGGGCATGTATAAAGGTAATGGATATGTAAATCATGAAAAGATCATGGTGAGATTAGCTCCGAAACCATGATATGTGTATAAGAATGTTAAGTATTTGGTAAATAGTCATGAAATAGAGTAAGAAAGACATAGAATAGGACCATGCTAGAGGTCATGACTGTTACAAATCTATGATAATCTTTGGTTTTTAGGTATTATGTAGAATTTGATTAGTTGTTTGAAGAGAATATGTAAGAATAATTTATCACAAAATAGGAGTTTCGCGGTAAATTTTAGGTCCAAAGGGGAGGTCAGAGATTAGTCAAAACCAATTTGAGACCACTTTGTTCAAAAATTATCTAGTTGCAACTGAGTAGCGTGGGTAAATATTAAGGTAGGTGTGGTATGATCCACATAAGTTGTTTAGAACCCTAGAGACTTATGCATTAATTCATATAAAGATTGAAGTGTATAACATCAAACCTGGAGTATGAGAGATGTTTTACTCAAAGTACTAATTCTACAGGTTTTGATGTATGTTTGTTAGTTATACTATTTGGATTTCTTGGATTTCATTGGATTTTTTGTGTGGCTAGATCTATGCATGAAGTTTGAACTTGATGAGCATATGCATGATGTTACATGTAGTTCTTACTTAATGTTAGAGGTCTAGAGGGAAAAATGGGATCGCGTGAGGGAGAGATGAGTTATCATCGAGACAAAGTAGAAATGAAGGCTCATATGATGATGGATGACAAACCAAAGGAGGTCATCTACACAACTCTAAAGGAAAGATCAACTCTGAGACCATACTCACCCACCAATGGAGAGTTTATTCAGTATTTGAGGGGTATGGAGGAAGGAAGTAGGATGGAGTTAGAACCTCAAAATAAATCTTATAGTAAGATAGCACAGAGAATGCATGAGAAGTCATCTAAAGAACTTCAACCAAGAAATAAACTGGTGGAATTCTTGCAAACCAAACCCTAGAGTTCCTCTATGACTGAAGATCCTATGGAAGCAGACAATTGGTTGATGGACACATCCCGTAAGCTTCACAGTGTGGGGTGTAAGGATGAAGAGAAAGTACGTTATGCTATTACTTCGACCACCATGGACGCGTTCCATCCTATCACCCTACCACCAACTGTCCATCTGGCTAAGTTCTTGCAACTATTTGGTCAAGGCAGAGCCCATATGCCATGTGGTTGCACAAGAAGCTTCTCAACACTAAACATCTCAAATCCCTTTGTTCCTGGGTGGCAATACACAAGTGAGATACACAAGGTAAACCATATACATGGGCCTTGTGTAACCACTCAACATAAACCAACCATACCATTCCACCTAGGTGTTTCATTCACTTAGTTGTTTTATTAATCAAAACACAAGTCACAGACTTAGCAAAATTTCATAGCATGAATATTCCACCCTTGTTTTCTACTAGCTAGGATAAGCATGATAACATAACAAGTTTTTTTCTTAACTTAGGAAAAAATATACTAAGACTACAACTACTAGGATTTCCCAAGGCATAGCATAGTATATACTTAGCAAAAATCTCCATGCAAGTCCTACTCAAAATATCACTAATGCATAGACAAAATGATAGGACAAAATATATGAAGCACCACTTGCCTGGATAGTTGGGGGATTAGAAACAGTCCTCACAATCATAATCACCACTATCACCAAAATCTACACATAAAATCATAACACCAAATTCACATTCAAATATTCAAACAAAAACATATATGAAATGCATGCAAATGCAATAGAATGATTTTTCTATACAACCAAGTCAAACTAAACAGTAATGAACTCAAAATAAACTTTCTAAAGTCTAAACAAACTCAAAATTACTTTAAAAACCTTTTCTAAATAATTTTTATATGCAAAATAGGCCTACAAAAGGTTCTTCAAATAATCCTATTTTTCCAGAAGCAAAATAATAAAACAAGGCCATAGGAGTGTAGGGCTTAATTTTCTGAATCCATTGATATATTACTTGCAAATTTTGGACAAACATAAATAAACTTATGAATTTTACAAGTTTAAACATTTAATAGATTCAAAATAGATTTTTAATCTAAACTAGAGACGTGTGGCAGCGCCTGATTGGCTGATACCGCTTCACGCGGATCACGCTTCCGCGCCGTTGGATCAAGTCAGATCCAACGCGCCAGATCTAAACAAAACGGTTCACTAAAAGATCTAATCTACAGTGCATGTTTTAGATCTAACGGCCCTGGACCAAGCGACCATACGCGAGCGGCGCTGATGGTGCTGGCGGTGCTTCTGCCGGCGATGTTCCGGTGAATCCAGAGGGGGCTAGGGGTGGTGGCGTGGCTTAACAGGTTCAGACAGACGCGAGGAAGCTCAAGGCGCATTTGGTTTGGACAAGGGCGCACGGGCATAGGCGTAGGAGCTCGTCGGAGTTGCTGCTGGAGTCGGGCTCTCGCAAACAGCGACGGAGGCGACGACCTAGGTCATGAGAAGGCAAGTGAAGGGCATCAGGATTTGCACACGGTCATGGCGCACATGTTGGTTTGAAACAGAGGGCAAGAGGCGCGCAGACCTGAACGGAATTACTCGCCGGAGTCGTGGACGGCGTCGGGTGCTTGCAGTGGTTGACAGGGACGATGTTCTGGGTCACAAGTAGACAAATAGAGAGCATGAGGAGAAGCGCAAGAACAAGAGGAGCACACTCGCATGAACGAGAAGTAGAGGGGCTCGCTATACTCACCGGAATAGCTCACCGGAGTGCGTCGGACAGCGTCGGAGCGATCTTGATTGTGGGCAGCCTGGTGGCGATTAGACAGTGGCGAGTGAGGGGAAATGACCGCGAGGCAGAGGGGGCTAAGTAGCCATGGCTGGGTGGCAGTCACGCGAGCAATAAACGTGAATTCATCGTGGCAGTGATGGGGAGGAAATGGGCGGCGACGTCATCGTCTGCGTGCAGGGTTTGGGGACGATGGGGTGAGCTGGCGTTGGGCCCAGTGGCGGCGAGTGCGGGGTAAGGTTCACACGGGTGAGAGAGGGGGCAGAGGGAGAGAACCCCAGGTGGGATTATTGGGCCAGAAGAGCTGCTGGGCTGAAAGGGTAGCGCAGGTTTTATTTTTTCTTTTATCCTTTTTCAATTCTGTTTAGATTTTCAGGAATGGTTTTAAAATCCTAATTCAAATCTGTTTGAATTTAAACCTTTTCCAGATTTTTGTACTGTGATCCTATCTTTCAAAAGTGTCTCAAACACAACTTTCCAGTCAAAAACACTTTGGTATTTTGAAAATAAAAATTAAACCATGCCTCATATGTATATAGTAGAAAGGCATACAAATGGTTTTATTTGATTTCAAACTTTGAATTTTTTATGCAAGCTCTAAATGCTATGATGATATGAATGCAATACATGATTTTGCATTTGACGAAATTTGGGATGTTACAAATCTAAACCCCTTAAGATGAATCTCGCCCTCGAGATTCGATTTGGCTAGCAAATAGGTGAGGGTGATCTTTCCGAAGGTCATCTTCTCTTTCCCAAGTTGCTTCTTCTTCGGTATGATGGTTCCACTGTACTTTGCAGAATTTGATAGTCTTAGTACGAGTGACTCTTTATGCAGTCTCAAGAATCTTGATAGGTTTCTCTTCATAGGTGAGATCACTCTCTAACTGAACCTCTTCCAAAGGTCCTTCAATGAAGTTTCTTCCATCTCCGGATGACACTTCTTCAACTGACTCACATGAAACACATTGTAAACAACAGACAGTGTTTTGGGAAATTCAATCTCATAAGCCACTTCTCCTTTGCGGCTCAAAGTCTTGAATGGTCCAACATATCTTGGTGCCAATTTTCCTTTGACTCCAAATCTCTTCACACCACAAAGTGGTGAGACTCTAAGATAGGCCCTATCACCTACCTCATAGGTGGCTTCCCTACGCTTTGGATCTACGTAGCTCTTCTGTCGAGACTGGGCTATCTTCAACCCGTCCTTTACCAATTTAACTTTCTCTTCAGCTTCCTCAATCAGTTCTGGTCCCAACAAATTTCTTTCTCCTACACCACTCCATAGCAATGGCGTAGTACATTTCCTTCCATATAGAAATTCAAATGGTGCCATCTTAATGCTTGCTAGATAGCTGTTATTGTAAGAGAATTCTGCATAAGGCAAACTTTCATCCCAACTAGCACCATAGTCTAGGGCACATGCCCTCAAAATATCCTACAAAATCTGATTGGTCCTTTCTATCTGTCCATCAGTCTGGGGGTGAAAAGTTGTGCTGAACTCCAACCTTGTTCCCAATGATTCATGTAGTTGTCGCCAAAAATGCAAAGTGAATTAAGTTCCTCTATCAGACACAATACTCTTAGGTAATCCATGCAGGCATACAATCCTGTTCATATAGACCTTAGCTAATTTAGCACTTGTATAGGTAGTCTTCACGGGTATGAAATGAGCCACTTTGGTTAGGCGGTCCACAACAACCCAAATAGAATCATATCCAGACATGGTCCTTGGTAAACCGGTGATAAAGTCCATACCAATCGTATCCCACTTCCAATCAGGAATAGGTAGTGGTTGCAATAACCCTGTCGGTTTGTGATGTTCCACTTTCACTCGACTACACACATCACACAAGGCAATATGTTTTGCGATATCTTTCTTGAGATTGTTCCACCAAAATCTTTCCTTCACATACTTACATGGTTATACCCTACGGGTACACGACATTAGCATACCTAGTCCAGCCCAAGGAAGGCCCATGAGAATATACGCGGCCCATGAAGATTTTCGGGTGGCCCAAGCCCATGTCGTCTTTGGATCCTTGGAGAGCAAGACTAGAACAGATAGAATATTGAAAGGGGCAAACCCTAAACTTGTAACCGACTCGATTTGTGCCCGGGACCTGCCTACCTCTATATAAAGGCTAGGAGGGCACGACGAGGAGGATATCTCTCTCACCTCACCGCATACACACCTCCACGCCAGATTGCATCTGCGCACCCCTGTACTTTTTTGGTTCCGCCGGAATCAAGAGAAGACAAGCAGGAGTAGGGTTTTCCCTTCGGGGGCCTGAACCTGGGTAAATCTCGTGTCCCCTGGTTGCTTGTATGTTAACCATTCCGCGATCTCCAGCACCCCCATCTTCTCCAAAACCCAAGCTCATAACAATGGGCATTGACGAGATTAAACCTCGTCAATTGGTGCCGTCTGTGGGAATCGGGGGAGCTGATTGTGCGATCATGACGGTCCCGACCAAAGCGATCTACAACTCCTCGGCGACAGAGAGCCATCTCCTCTTCGGCGCTTTCGACTTCATCGCCCACTCGCCAGCCACCATGAAGGACTTCGAGCCCGTAGGCGATGGGCTCGAGATCCTGTTTGGGAGCTTCTGCTTCCAGGTGGGACAGACCGGCACTCTCCGCCTCCCAGAGCGGGTGCCACTGCCATCGATCAGGCCCACCTCATGGGCTCCGCATCCCAGCGTGCTACGCACGTCAACATCGACAGATGATTCATACGACAGCAACAACTGCAACTCAGATCTGTGCGATCCCTAGTCGGATGAAGGGACCTACAGTTCCGGATCTGAAAGTTGCGGCAGTAGCGATCCAACCTACGGATACTACCAATGCGCCGTGGTCATCCAAAGCGATGTGGACCAACAACCACCAGGTTCGGGTGCCCACATACCGCCACCCAACCAGCATGGTAGAAATGGCGAAAACAGGAGGCAACCATCCCCCCCGCCCAACGAGGACGACCCCGATGCCAATAGATAATCCACCTCAACGAGGAAGGATGGAACCAGGCATGTGAAGCCATGGCGGGCAACAAGATCCTACCTGTGGGTGCCTCACGGGACCTACTGATGGCGTACCACCTGCTCCTCATCGAAGAGCACAAAAAGCAGGTGAATATGCAAGAAGTACTCGACAAACGCAAGCAAGCGGCCTCGGAGTCCAGCGCGTGGCGAGCTACGCTCTCTGCTGTTGGCGGCTCTAGCTCGCACGACAACAATGCCAACAAGCATCTCTCTAGCATAGAGAACATGGATCCCGCTGCACGTCGTGAGGTGACTCGAACCCTCAACACGTCCTTCATGGAGATGGACGCCAACAGCAACGTCATCCCGAAGACGCCACAAGCTGCGATCATGGCAGCCACCACATATCTTGCGTCCCATCCACCTCTGGTGGGGGACCTGAAGAGAGCTATGCACAAGGTCGACAAGGCACGCGCTAAACGCGTGTGCTCATCCGAATCTGAAGAGGATGACGACGAAGGAGAACTCTACGGAGCTCGTAGCTTCAGCAGATCTGTTTGGAGGACACGGATGCCGAGAAACTTCAAGCTTCCTTCGGACACTCCAAAGTTCGACGGCATGCAGGACCCCAAGGCATGGCTCAGCGACCACCTGTCATCCGTCAAGCTGCACAGCGGAAACAAAAACACCGCTCTGCAATGCCTTCAGCTACAGCTGACAAGCGCAACCCGGATCTGGCTCAGTAGCCTGTCCTCAGGCTCCATCCGAAGCTGGGAAGAACTGGCCTACAGTTTCATTTGAAACTTTAAAGGTACCATCAAGAGGCCAGCCTCGATCGAAGAGCTACGGGACTGCACTCAACGAACGGGCGAATCCATTCGCTCGTACATACTATGCTGGTCCAATATCAAGAACTCCACGACACACATCTCCGAGGAGAGAACGATCGACGCCTTCAAAGATGGCGTCAAGTGCCAGGACTTCAAGGAAGAACTTGGGCGCGTCAAGCCCAAGACGCTTGACCACCTCATGGACATCGTCAATAGGTGGGCAGATGGCGAGGACTCCGTCCACCGAGCACACTCGGATGAGGAATATGACTACGGCCGCCGATGCGAGCGCCGTAGCAAACGAAGATGGCGTGTCTACGACGATCGCGACAGACCCGACATGGTCGCGGCTGGCTACGCCGATCGCTACAACGAAAGCAACCGCAGCAGCGGCAGATACCGTGGAAACAACTTCCGCGATGGAGGACGTCCAACGCAAACGTGGCAATGCCATGGCCGCGACGACGAGCCCTCGGCATATGACAAGTTTTCAGGCCCATGTACCATCCACTTCTACATCGACAAGCAGGATGGCAAAAAGAAGGCCAGCCACATGTTCAAAGACTACCGCGAGTTCCAGAAACTCAGCGAGAGCTTGTCCCAGATGAGGCAGCAGATCCCAAACCCTGGGGTCGGACAAGCACCTACACCAGGTGACATAGCCCATGGAGCTCCTCCACCACCACCCGTGGGACCTTCGAATCACCCGGTCGCATCGACGTAGAACAACGGCGTAAATGGGTACCCCACACCAAAAGGGTCATTGATGATCCAAAAGGGGCGCCCAACAAACAGGGTGCAAAAGAAGATCACCCGCCAGGTCAGCTTGGCTGTGACCGCTCCACCCGCTATCCCTGAGTACCTCCGTGGTTCGGAGTCCTGCATCACATTTAGCCGTTCGGAGCACCCTCGCCAGATCCCTCGCCCAGGTCATGCTGCCCTGGTGCTCGAAGCGCAGATCAGAGGATTCGAGATGAGCCGCGTCTTCATGGATGGCGGCAGCGGCATCAATCTGATGTTCGCTAGCACCTTAGCAGCAATGCGGATCCCGCTGTGCAGCCTGTAACAATCTGACATAATGTTCCACGACATCGTCCCAGGGAAGGGCATATTTCCCCTAGGATAGATATGGCTCGACGACATCTTCGGCAATCCCAACAAATTTCAGTGTGAACGGCTCGAGTTCGAAGTGGTGGACTGGCCATCACAATATCACGCCATCCTCGGGTGCGTGGCATTCGCAAGATTCTTGGCAGTACCGCACTACGCGTACCTGCTACTCAAGATGCTAGGACCTAGGGGCGTCATCACGGTCCACGTGAGATTCACCCGGTCCGACCACTGCGACAGGGATTTCAACAGAATCTCCTAGTCATTCGGCATGCAAGGGGAGCTCACAAGGCTCCGAGAGGTGAAAGACAACGAGGCACCCCCAGTCTCAAGGCAAAACACACCTGATATGTCGTTCGACTCAACAGTCAACACGAAAAAGGTGCAGGTCCACCCGACGGACGCCTCCAATATGGCACTGATCGCCAACGACCTCAACCCCGCATAGGAAGGCGCGCTCGTCGACTTCCTCCGTGAGCGCTGGGAAATCTTCGCCTGGTGTCCTGCGGACATGCCAGGAGTGTAGGGGTTCGTAGCATGGAAAAACAAAAAATTTCTACCGCATGCAAACAAACAAGCCAAGATCTATCTACTAGATTGTAGCAACGAGTCGATAGAGGAACTCACCCTCAAAGATTCCAAAGCGGTTAACGAGAGCAGATTCTCGTGGGTGATGTAGTCGTACTCTTGCCGATCTCAAGATCGCGTAGATGATCCTTCCGGTGTTGCGTTCCGGCAGCGCTTCCGCAGTTGGTCACACGTTCGGTACTCGATGAAGACCTTCCTCTCCCTTGTTCCAGCAGGCAGCGGAGGTTGTAGCAGTCTCCTCGTGATTCCAGCAGCACGACGGCGTGGTGTCGTAAGTAGAGGGGAGATCCCGCAGGGCTTCGTCTTAAGCCGGAGCGAGTATGGTGGAGTATGAGAGAGGCCTTGGTGATCTAGGGTTTAGAGGCACCAAGGGGGGGAGCTTGGCCGACGGCTAGGGCTTGGAGAAGCCCCAAGTCGGCGAGTTGGAGAAACCCTAGGAGGGGGCGGCAACTTGGAGGAGGCCGGCGGCTAGGGATAGGGTTTTGGGTGTGTTGGGTGTGAGTGAGAGGGGCAGCCCTACCCCTCCTTATATAGGTGGGAGGGTGCGGCTTGGGAGGAGGGAGTCCTCCCCCAAGTCGGCCTCCTTGCCGGCGGGTGGAGGGAGAAGACTTTCTCCCCAAGTAGGTTTCCTACTCTCCCTCCACCAAGCAAACTTGCCGTTTGACTTTTTCAAATTGGCGTTTGACTTTCAAACTAGGATTTGATTTATCCCTTTATTTTGCCCAGCCAAGAAACCTAGTACATGATGCAACCATTCCACATTGTTATGACACATTCATGTACCCTTCCCCTCCGGAGTGCCGGACCTTCCGGACCCTTCTAGAACATTCCTGATGAAAACACCGGAATCATTCCCCAACTCCGAAACAGGACTTTACTTATATGAATCTTATTCTCCGGACCATTCCGGATCTCCTCGTGATATCCCGGATCCCATCCGAGACTCCGAACAACATTCAGTCTCTTTCTCATCATTCCATAACTACTCAACAACATCGAATCCTTAAGTGTGTCTCCCTACGGTTCGTGAATTATGCGGACATGATCGAGACACTTCTTCGATCAATAACCAATAGAGGAATTTGGAAATTCATATGGCTCCCACATATTTCTACGATTAATATGTGATCTAATGAACCACTTACATACGATACCAATTTCCCTATGTCTCATGATAGTTTACTTATCCGAGGTTTTGACCGTCGGTATCTCTGCATACCTAGTTCAACCTCGTTAGCGTTAAGTACTATTTTCTCATTCCCGTGGTATGTGATACCTTGTGAGCCAGTCACATGCTTGCAAGCTAATTGGATGACATTCCACCGAGAGGCCCCAGAGTATATCTATCCGTCATATGGACAAATCCCACTCTTGATCCATGTGTCTCAACCCATACTTTCCGAACACTCAATGTCATCTTTATAGCCACCCAATTACGGTGTGGTGTTTGATGTCATCAAAGCATCCTTCCGGTGATGGTGATAAGCATGATCTCATGGTCGAAGGAATCTGGTTACTATGTATCAGAAAGCTTATAGCAATTGAACTATTAAAATGACTTGACCTTTATGCTACGCTTATCTATAGGAGTATGTCCATAATAGCATTCTACTAATGATATGATCTTGTTGTTAATAACATCTCAATGTTCATGATAGGGAAACCACAATCATCTATTAACCAACAAGCTAGTATTATGAAGAGGCTTTACTAGGGACTCTAATTTAGTTTACAAATTACACAAGTATTAATGTTTCCTGGTTAATACTGTTATAGCATTAATGTAAACATTTATCATAAACACAAAGATATAATAATAACTACATTTATTATTGTCTCTAGGGCATATCTCTAACAGTCTCCCACTTGCACTAGAGTCAACTAATCTAGATTACATGGTAATATACCGAACACCCATGGCAGTTTGGTTTTGGTCATGTTTTCCCCTCGGGAGAGGTTTAGTCAACGGATCCGCCACATTCAGATCTGTGTGTACTTTGCAAATATTTATGTCACCATCTTGGACATGTTCTTGAATAGCGTGAAAACATAGCTTGATGTGCTTCAGCTTCTTGTGTGACCTTGGTTCTTGCGCATTGGCTATGGCACCCATGTTATCACAGTAGATAGACATTGGGTCCAGCGCACTTGGAACCACACCGGGCTTTGTAATGAACTCCTTCATCCATATCGCTTCTTGTGAAGCCTCCGAAGCAGCTATGTATTCCGATTCAGTTGAAGATCTCACCACAACGCTTTGCTTTGCACTCCTCCAGCTAACTGCTTCACCATTCAAAGTAAATACATATCCAGATTGAGATTTAGAATCGTCTGGATCGGTGTTCCAACTAGCATCGGTGTAACCATTAACAACGGGTTATTCATCACCTCCATAAGAAAGACCATATCCTTAGTTCTTCTCAAGTACTTAAGGATGTTTTTGACCGCTGTCCAATGATCCACTCCTGGATCACTTTGATATCTGCTAGTCAAACTAACAACATATGCAATGTCGGGTCTAGTACATAGCATGGCATACATTAGAGATCCTATGGCTGAGGCATAGGGAGTCTTAATCATCCTTTCTCTATCTTCTACCGTTGCTGGACTTTGAGTTTTACTCAAGGTCGTATTGGGCAACATGGGCAAGAACCCTTTCTTGCTATCTTCCATTCCAAACCTCTTTAGAACTTTTTCCAAATATGTACTTTGTGACAATGATATTAGGCGTCTCGATCTATCTCTATAAATCTTTATGCCTAATATGTAAGCTGCTTCGCCAAGATCTTTCATTGAAAAACTATTATTCAAATATTCCTTGACACTATTAAGAAGGTCTACATCATTCCCAATCAACAATATGTCATCTACATATAGTATTAAGAATGCTACAGAGCTCCCACTCATTTTCTTGTAAATACAAGCTTCTCCATAAGTTTGTATAAAACCAAAGCTTTTGATTACCTTATCAAAACGTTGATTCCAACTTCGGGATGCTTGCTTCAATCCATATATGGACCGTTGAAGTTTGCACACCTTGTTAGAATCTTTAGGATCGAAAAAACCTTTGGGTTGCATCATATACAACTCTTCATCAATGTCTCCATTGAGGAACACTGTTTTGACATCCATCTGCCATATCTCATAATCATAATATGCAGCGATTGCTAACATAATACTCACAGACTTTAGCTTCGCTACCGGTGAGAAAGTCTCATCGTAGTCAACTCCTTGAATTTGTCGAAACCCTTTCGCGACAAGTCGAGCTTTATAGACAGTAACATTACCATCAGCATCTGTTTTCTTCTTGAAAATCCATTTGTTCGCGACAGCCTTCCGGCCATCCGGTAAGTCCACCAAAGTCCATACTTGGTTTTCGTACATGGATCCAATTTCGGATTTCATGGCTTCTTGCCATTTATTGGAATCTGGGCTCATCATCGCTTCCTTATATGTCGCAGGGTCATCGGTGTTGTCCACCAACATGACACTCATAACGGGATAATACCAATCAGGAGTGGTACGAGTTCTCATTGACCTGCGAGGCTCTGTAGCAACTTTAACCGAAGTTTCATGATCATCATCATTAGCTTCCTCTCTTATTGGTGTAGGCGCCACAGGAACTACTTCCGGTGCTGCGCTACTCGCAAGTTCGAGTGAAGGTTCAACAACCTCGTCGAGTTCTACTTTCCTTCCAGTCACTTCTTTCGAGAGAAATTCCTTCTCTAGAAAGGATCCATTCTTAGCAACGAAGATTTTACCCTCGGATCTATGATAGAAGGTATACCCAATAGTTTCCTTTGGGTATCCTATGAAGACGCATTTTTCCGCTTTGGGTTCAAGCTTGTCCGGCTGTAAGTTCTTTACATAAGCTTCGCAACCCCAAACTTTAAGTAACGGCAATTTAGGTTTCTTCCCAAACCATAATTCATACGGTGTCGTTTCAACGGATTTAGATGGTGCCCTATTTAAAGTGAATGCGGCTGTTTATAATGCATAACCCCAAAACGATAGCGGTAAATCTGTAAGTGACATCATAGAACGAACCATATCTAAGAGAGTTCGATTACGACGTTTGGACACACCATTACACTGTGGTGTTCCTGGCGGTGTCAATTGTGAAAGTAGTCCGCATTTCTTCAAATGCTCGCCAAACTCGTAACTTAGATATTCACCTCCACGATCAGATCGTAGAAATTTAATCTTCTTGTTACGTTGATTCTCTACTTCACTTTGAAATTCCTTAAACTTCTCGAAAGTTTCGGACTTATGTTTCCAGAAATAGATATACCCATATCTACTCAAGTCATCCATGAAGGTAAGAACATAACGATAACCACCGCGCTATGATACACTCATTGGTCCACACACATCAGTATGTATGATTTCCAATAAGTCCGAAGCTCGCTCCATCATCCCAGAAAATGGAGTCTTAGTCATTTTACCCATTAGACATGCTTCGCATCTTTCAAGTGATTCAAAATCAAGTGATTCAAGAAGTCCATCGGAATGGAGTTTCTTCATACGCTTCACTCCAATGTGACCAAGACGACAGTGCCACATATAGGTCGAGTTATCGCTCAATTTCAAACGTTTAGCCTCAATGTTATTTATGTGTGTATTACTACAATCGAGATTCAATAATAATATACCATCTATCAAAGGTGCATGTGCATAAAACATATTACTCATATAAATCGAACAACCATTATTCTCGGACTTAAACAAGTAACCGTCTCGCAATAAACATTATCCCGATATAATGTTCATGCTCAACGCAGGCACCAAATAACAATTATTTAAGTATAAAACTAATCCCGATGGTAGATGAAGAGGTAGCGTTCCGACCGCGATCACACCAACC
The DNA here is from genome assembly GCA_916181665.1 of Avena sativa. Lineage (NCBI taxonomy): Eukaryota > Viridiplantae > Streptophyta > Magnoliopsida > Poales > Poaceae > Avena > Avena sativa. Next base: position 313,461,559 of record OV702283.1, read on the forward strand.
TTTGCTCCATTTCCAACGCGCATCATCACCTTGTTCTTCGCTAGCTTCCGTTTATTCTGCAGCACCTGTTTCGAGTTACAAATATAAGCAACCGAACCAGTATCAAATACCCAGGCACTACTACGAGTACTAGTGACATACACATCAATAACATGTATATCAGATATAACTTTCTTCTTGATGTTGCCGTTCTTCAAATCCGCCAAGTACTTTGGGCAATTCCGCTTCCAGTGACCTTCTCCCTTGCAGTAAAAGCACTCAGTATCAGGCTTAGGTCCAGCCTTGGTCTTCTTCGTCGGCGTGGTAACTTTCTTACCACCCTTCTTGAAGTGTCCCTTCTGCTTAGACTTTCCTTTCTTGAATTTGGTGGTCTTATTGACCAACAACACTTGGTGCTCTTTCTTGATCTCCACTTCTGCAGATTTCAACATGGCAAAGAGTTCTGGCAACGTCTTGTTCATGTTTTGCATGTTGTAGTTCATCACAAAGTTCTTGTAACTTGGTGGCAGTGATTGGAGGACACGGTAAATCCCCAAAGCATTAGGAATCACAATACCCAAGCTTTGAAGTTTGTTTGCGTGCCCAGACATCTTAAGCACATGCTCACTGACGGAGCTGCCCTCTTCCATCTTGCAGTTAAAGAAATTTTCAGAAGCCTCATAACTCTCAACTGCCGCATGAGCCTCAAATATCATTTTGAGTTCACGGACAATATCATGTGGGTCATGGTTCTCAAACCTTTTCTGAAGCTCCGATTCCAAACCATACAAGATAGCACACTGAACTGTGGAGTACTGATTCTTCCGAGTGAGGTAAACATTCTTTACTTCATCGGTAGCATCAGCTGCAGGCGGGTCACCCAGCGGTGCATCCAGCACATAGGTCAAATTACCAGCATTGAGGATAATCCTCAAATTGCGGAACTAATCCGCGAAGTTGCTTCCATTGTTTTTCAACTTTTCTTTCTGTAGGAACGCATTAAAATTGATGGTAGGGGCCACCATTGATCTACAACATATTTGCAATAGTTTAGACTAAGTTTATGACAAATTGAGTTCTAATTAATAGTTAAATTAATCTAGGTGAACTCCCACTCAAAACAATATCCCTGACATTGTTTTAGTGATCACACGAACCAAATCCACCACATCAAAACCGATCATCACGAGAGTTGATGTAGCTTCAATGGCGAACAATCAACATGTTCATCATATCTACTCTATGACTCATGCTTTACCTTTCGGTGATCCGTGTTCCGAGACCATGTCTGTACATGCTAGGCTCGTCAAGATCAAACCTTAGCTTCCGCATGAGAAATATGGCTTGGTCACGTTGTATACTTGCAGAATCTAACACACCCGATCATCACGTGGTGCTTCGAAACAACAAGCTTTAGCAACGGTGCTTACTAAGGATGAACACTTTAAAACTTGAAATTTGTGTGCTTGAGGGATCATCTTATAATGCTACCGTCGTTAACTAAGCAATACAAGATGCATAAAGGATTAACATCACATGCAATTCATAATATGTGATATGATATGGCCTTTCTTCTTGTGCTTCCGATCTCCATCTTCAAGCACTAACAAGATCTCCATCATCACCGGTATAGCGTCAAGGTCAATGGCGCCGCTTCATGGTTGTCGTCCACCAGCTTCAACTATTACAACTACTTTGAATAGACACGCGGGTCTTAACAGAAATTAAAGACAACCATATGGATCCTGCCGGTTGCCAACTTACAATAAAGGACATTGCATACATCATATATAATCACAATCATGGCCATATCACATCACAGCACACCCCTGCAAAACAAAGTTAGACGCCTCTAATTTTCTTTGCATATTTTACGTGGTTTGGGGCTTTCAATAAGTGTCGCTCTAACTTACGAACAAGAACCACAACGTTGATGTTTGAACTATCAAGTGCCCGTTGTAAATTGGATCTATACTATAATGGGAGAGACAGACACCCGCAAAGCCACTTATGCAATACAAGTTGCATGTTGAGCGTGGAACAAGTCTCATGAACGAGTCAATATAAGCACTCACCCTCGAAGATTCTGAAGCAGTTAACGAGAGCAGATTCTCGTGGGTGATGTAGTCGTACTCTTGCCGATCTCAAGATCGCGTAGACGATCCTTCCGGCGCTGCGTTCCGGCAGCACTTCCGCAGTCGGTCACACGTTCGGTACTCGATGAAGACCTTCCTCTCCCTTGTTCCAGCAGGCAGTGGAGGTTGTAGCACTCTCCTCGTGATTCCGGCAGCATGACGGCGTGGTGTCGGAAGTAGAGAGGGGAGATCCCGCAGGGCTTCGTCTTAAGCCGGAGCGAGTATGGTGGAGTATGAGAGAGGCCTTTGTGATCTAGGGTTTAGAGGCACCAAGGGGGGAGCTTGGCCGGCGGCTAGGGCTTGGAGAAGCCCCAAGTCGGCGAGTTGGAGAAACCCTAGGAGGCGGCGGCAACTTGGAGGAGGCCGGCGGCTAGGGATAGGGTTTTGGGTGTGTTGGGTGTGAGTGAGAGGGGCAGCCCTACCCCTCCTTATATAGGTGGGAGGGTGCGGCTTGGGAGGAGGGAGTCCTCCCCCAAGTCGGCCTCCTTGGCCGGCGGGTGGAGGGAGGAGACTTCCTCCCCAAGTAGGTTTCCTACTCTCCCTCCAACAAGAAAACTTGCCGTTTGACTTTTTCAAATTGGCGTTTGACTTTCAAACTAGGATTTGATTTCTCCCTTTATTTTGCCCAGCCACGAAACCTAGTACATGATGCAACCATTCCACATTGTTATGACACATTCATGTACCCTTCCCCTCCGGAGTGCCGGACCTTCCGAACCCTTCTAGAACATTCCCGATGAAAACACCGGAATCATTCCCCAACTCCAAAACAGGACTTTCCTTATATGAATCTTATTCTCTAGGCCATTCCGGATCTCCTCGTGATATACCGGTTCCCATCCGAGACTCCGAACAACATTCGGTCTCTTTCTCATCATTCCATAACTACTCAACAACATCGAATCCTTAAGTGTGTCTCCCTACGGTTCGTGAATTATGCGGACATGATCGAGACACTTCTCCGATCAATAACAAAGTTGAGGAATCTAGAAATTCATATGGCTCCTACATATTTCTACAATTACTTTGCGATCGAATGAACCACTTACATACGATACCAATTTCCCTTTGTCTCACGATAGTTTACTTATCCGAGGTTTTGATCGTCGGTATCTCTACATACCTAGTTCAACCTCGTTACCGATAAGTACTCTTTTCTCGTTCCCGTGGTATGTGATCTGTTGTGAGCCAGTCACATGCTTGCAAGCTAATTGGATGACATTCCACCGAGAGGGCCCAGAGTATATCTATCCGTCATATGGATGGACAAATCCCACTCTTGATCCATGTGTCTCAATCCATACTTTCCGAGCACTCAATGCCATCTTTATAGCCACCCAGTTACGGTGTGGTGTTTGATGTCATCAAAGCATCCTTCCGGTGATGGTGATAAGCATGATCTCATGGTCGAAGGAATCAGGTTACTATGTATCAGAAAGCTTATAGCAATTAAACTATTAAAATGACTTGATCTTTATGCTACGCTTATCTATAGGAGTATGTCCATCATACCATTCTCCTAATGATATGATCTTATTGTTAATAACATCTCAATGTTCATGATAGGGAAACCACAATCATCTATTAACCAACAAGCTAGTATTATGAAGAGCCTTTACTAGGGACTCTAATTTAGTTTACAAATCACACAAGTATTAATGTTTCCTGGTTAATACTGTTATAGCATGAATGTAAACATTTATCATAAACACAAAGATATAATAATAACTACATTTATTATTGCCTCTAGGGCATATCTCCAACAAGGAGTTCCCAGGGAATTCGCCGAGCACGCACTCAATGTGTTCCCAGATGCCAAGCCCGTCAAACAGTCCATCCGACGATTGTTCGAGCCACGGGCCGAAGCCATAGGAGTCGAAGTCAACAGACTTCTCGACGCCGATTTCATCAAGGAGATCAAGGAAAGCGAGTGGCTGGCCAACACCGTGATGCTCCCTAAAAAGGACACGGATATCCCGCGGATGTGCATGGACTTCACTCGCTGAACAAGCACTGCTCGAAGGATCACTTCCCTCTCCCTCGGATCGATCAAATCATCGATTCAACTGCAGGATGCGAGAAACTCTCCTTCCATAATGCCTACTCGGGCTACAATGAGATTTGACTGAAGGTCAAAGATCAGGAGAAAACGGCGTTCATCACGTCGTTCGGAGTATTCTGCTACAACACAATGCCCTTCGGGCTAAAGAACGCAGGTGCCACGTACCAGCGGTGCATGCAGGCATGCCTGAAGAGCCAGATCGGCCACAACATACAGGTCTATGTCAATGACATAGTAGTCAAGACAAGGGAGGCCAAGACATTGATCGACAATCTCCGCGAGACGTTCGCCAACCTTGATCACTACAAGATCAAGTTTAACCGAGAAAAGTGCACCTTCGGTGTCCCATCTGGACAACTGCTAGGCTATTTCATCTCCCAGCAAGGAACTGAGGCGAACCCGAAGAAAATCTGGGCCATACTGGCCATGGAGAAACTGAAGAACCTCAAAGGTGTCTAGCAGCTAGTTGGGCGCATCGCGGCACTGAGCAGATTCACCAGCCGCATGGGTGAGAAGGCCCTGCCTTTCTATCAGCTGCTACGCAAAGCAGACAAATTCGAGTGGACACCAGAAGCTGAGGACGCATTCGAAGATCTGAAGAGGCTGCTCTCAACCTCGCCCGTCCTGGTCACGCCAAAGGAACGCGAGCCTCTGCTGCTATACATAGCAGCCACATATCAGGTGTTAAGCACCGTGCTCATGGTCGAACGACCTGAAGATGGCAAGACCCATGGGGTCCAATGCCCTATCTACTACCTCAGCGAGGTATTGACTCCAACAAAACATAGGTACCCTCACTACCAAAAACTTGCCTACGGCGTGTTCATGACGGCTCGTCGGCTGAGTCACTACTTCCAAGAGCATCAGGTGATGGTAATCAACGAGGCACCTCTGAAAAGCATCTTGAACAACCCGGAAGCCACAGGACGCGTAGCCCTATGGGGCATCGAGTTGTCCCCTCTAGACATAGTCTACGAGAAGCGCCATGCGATCAAGTCTTAGGTCCAACCGGACTTCCTCGTCCACTGGATGGAGCTGTAGCTGCCGGACACCCCGGATATGATAGAGTCATGGACGATGCACTTCGATGGCTCCAAGCATGAGGCTGGAGCAGGAGTTGGGGTCATACTGACATCCCCGCAGGGCGACAAGATGAAGTACGTCCTCCGGATGAAATTTCGAGCTTCCAACAACGAAGCCGAATACGAGGCCCTCATCCACGGCATGAGGATGGCCAATATCTGCGCAACGCGCCTGGTCATCTATGGTGACTCGAACCTCGTTGTCCAGCAGAGGATGAACGAGTGCGACTCACACGTTGCCAACATGATCGCGTACCGTGCGCTCTACAACTCACTCGAAGGAGACTTTGACGGCTGTGAGCTTCGACACGTTGGAAGAGAAAGCAACAAAGAAGCCGACAGACTCGCCAATATCGGCTCCACCTACGCACGGGTGCCACCAGGTGTGTTCCTCAAACAATTATGCGTGCCATCCATCAAAATGAAATTCCCCAAGGGATCACCCGAAGAGGCAGAGCACTCGGGGGCTGCGCTACCCGAAGGACAGGAAGGACCCGAAAAGCTCGACACAGAGGTCGCAGTGGTCAACCTGGTGCAGGTCATGGCAATCGAAGAAACATGGACGCAACCGTACCTGCAGTACCTGATAAACAGGGAACTGCGTGATGACCCGACAGATTCCCGACGCATATCTCGCCGGTCCAAGTCCTTCATCATCATCAATGGCGAGCTGTACAAGCGCAACATTTCAGGTGTACTCCAACGATGCGTCACAATCGGTGACGGCAAAACCATCCTCCAAGACATCCACGAGGGCATCTGCGGCCATCACACAGGCAGCCGCTGTAACATCCCAAAAATACTAAACTTGGATCATCAAACTTTAATCATCAAATTTAGGGTTAACAAAAACTTTTGAAATTAAAAATATGAAAGCATGCATATGTGTAGGCATGACAATTTGGATTCTTTTGAATTGCCATGATTGTGTGTTTCTTTGCTTGTAAAATGATTCTTAGGTGAAATAAACATCATATAAACAATCCCCACACTTTTCCCAAAGACAAATAAATCAAAACAAACAAAATAAGGGAATGGTCACTTTGGCCAAATTAACTCCCATGCCTACTTTGGCTATCTCTAACTTTCAGAAATTAACAGAAACTTGTTTGGATCTTTGCACCCCTTGATAGTACTCATAAGAAAGTATCAAGGACCACCTTGTGATCATCCAGAAACATTCAAATGCATAGTTTAAATGACAGTTTAAAATTGAATCTATAGCATATGGGAAGATCCCACTTTTTCAAAAACCACTCAAACAAGCTCAACTTTCAAAACCCAAGCATCTACAGACTCACCAGCCATGCTTAGCACACCCACCAAAAATCTTTTCAAAATTCAAAACTTGAATTCATGCGGCCATTTCATCAAACACCTTGCAGATTCAAATCAACAAAATCACAAACACTATAGTGTGCAGTGTTTTGGGCCAAACTTGTTCCCTCTCTGGACATCACTAGCCTTAGTAGATCATCTAACCAACTTAACTAATCACTAGCACCACTGTGAGCTCGCCAATGTCATCAATGGTGAACAACCGAGAGCACCCATGTCACCCTAGTGTGGACAGCAAGCTACAAGCAGCACTAGCCTCGCCAACCTTGTCTGGGAGGTAGCCCATGCCTCACCGCCCCCTCTCGACCAGCCCTGCCTCGCAGACAACAGCCAGGACCGCGAGGAACGCCGCGCCCGTGCCGCTGTCGACCATGCCGACCCTCGCCGTAGAGCACGCGCCGTTCCCATTTAACCAGACCATCTCGAGCCCTCGCCGACCGCCAGCATGCTCCCCACCGTCCCAGGAGACCGCCAGACATGCCCATTTCACCGCCCGTACCCCGTAGCCACCGTTCGCCGTCGAAGACGCCGCCTCTGCCTCGCAGAGCATCGAGCATTTCAGACCGTTTGGCACTGCCCCTACACACGCATTAAAGCCATAGAGCATCGCCAGGAGACCACCGATTGATCGCCACCCTCGGACATGCCTCTAGCAGCCCGTAGTTGTGTCGCCACCGTCGTCTGCCCATCCCGTTCGGTCTCACCGTCGAGCCTATAAAAGGAGACGACCCCCAGCCGAATTGAGCACACCATCTCACTCCCCTCTCCTCACTGATCGTTCCCGGAGCAAAGCGAGCAGCGCATCACCGGAATTTGGCCGGAGCCCGCCGCTGCTGGAGAAGAAGGGAGCCAGCGATTGGAGCCGCCCCAGGAGAAGCTGCCGGTACCAGGAGGTTCGCCGTCATCGACTTTGTCGTTCGACCGCCTCGCCGACCCTCGCCTGAGCCCCGGTGAGCCCCCAACAACCCCCACCTGCCGCGTTAGGTTTCTGTCTTGCCGGCGCTTCCCAACATGGACGATGAACCAGAGCCGTTAGATTAGAACTAGATCCAACACACCACGTTGCCCCGTACCGCTTCGCACCCCCGTCTCACTGACATGTGGGGACAGCAACTTAACCAGCCCGCATAAGCGCTGTGCGTAGCAGGCCGACCCATTAGCAGTTCCCGCGCAGCCCAGTCGTTTGAATTTGGATTTTTCCATTTTCATTCAAACACACTTCTGTACCTAGTTTCAAAAATCAACCCAGCTCGATTCAGTGAACCAAATTGAATGAAACCAATTTTGTTAGAAAGATATTGAAATGCTGAATCCAAGCCCGTTGGATTCAAATCATTTGAATCTATAGATCACCCTTGGTAAAAATAACAAGGCATAAGCTTTTCTGCATTCAAACATTTTTCAAATTTAAACTATAATAGCTTTTGAGTTGATTCCAACTCTCAAAAATCAAATTTGATCATACCTTTCATAATATATAAAAATATATGGTTTTACTTATAGAAATAATGTCCAAGTAATAAAAGGATGCCACATAGGCATTTCTAGTCACTTTATTTAATTAAAATAAAAGGTTAAATCTTATTAAATTGTGACACCACTTTAAATCACATTCCCATGTACTGAAATGTGTGGTGATGACATGTGTCAACATGATCCCATGTTTGGTTTGGAGAATATTAAATCTTAAGTAGTTTTTCAATGAGTAGAAATTAATTTTCTAAAAATAAAAGAAATTAAACCAAGCTTTAATTTGGTAATGTTAGTGATGATGCTAGATCATCTATAGGACCCCTTTTGTGTGATGATTGAAAGTAGTTAAGTATTGTTTGGTGATTGTGTACCTCATATTTATTTATAGACGCTAGTACCGACCAAGGATACGAGGAGGAAGGAGGATACTACGAAGAAGAAGCCGAGGAGAACTTCAACCACTGCTCTGCACAAGGCAAGCTAACACTTGCAATTTAGCAAGCTGATACTATACTTGTGCAAGCTAACACTTGCAATTTAGCAAGCTGATACTATACATGTGCAAGCTAACACTTGCAATTTAGCAAGCTGATACTATACCTGTGCAAGCTAACACTTGCAAGATATTATACTTTAGCAAGCCTTACCATGCCAACCATATGCCTTGAGCATATGTGGTTATACCCACCTGATAAACCAATCCTAGTTTTACTTACCAGCTTTATACTTTATTTCTTTATCAAAGCTCTTACTTAGATATTACTTGAGTAAATTGTAAATATTAGAAAGATAATTGAAGGTTGCATAAAGAGCATAAAACTTGGCCTAATCTAGATAATCTTTATGTCATCCTAAGGCATGAGATTGAACTTAGTAAAACTCCACTAGTTTACAACCCCTCATTAGTACTTACTCCCACTTGTAGATGCTAGTGCTAAGCGTAAAACTTGATCAACTTTAGATGCGAATCCTTGGTGAAAATGGTTATGAAAACCTTGGAATGATGGATCATTCTATTGAAATGTTTTGGACATGTGTTTCCGAACACCAGATGATTTTGGTGATGAAAATGTTGAGGCATGAGCCTTAGCCCTTTTTAAAACTGATGGTTGTCTGGATGCGATACCATTCCAATTTTACCGTACAACCACAATACCCGAGAATTGGGTAGGGCTTGACTGGTAACTTATATACCTTAGTATTGGTTCCCTCACGGCCAAGGTCTAAGCTGAGGCTACCTTGTGAAGATTGTCCACCTGTGCAGTACCCAAGATGACAGTTAGTCATGGTTGGGAGGCCAAACTCACAGGAGAGGTGCTTATACTAGGGTGTGTAATTGAAAGGTTAGGATTGATTATCCGCATACTGAGTATGGTGAATTCAGGATTTGTTCCTGACGGATGTATCGAATGTTGTGGTGAAAGTGTACAATCTCTGCAGAGTGTCAAACAATTCGAATAGCCGCGTCCGTGGTTCTGGACAGTTGGAGTGGCCATACTGTTCCCACGTCAGATGTTTTCAAAATGACTTGTGAAATGGATTGAGATTTGGACTTGACCACAACAGAGTTGTGATATGAAATACAAGTTCCCACTTAAGTGTTATAAAACTTCAACTAGCTTTTTTTCATTTCTGAACTTAGTAGATGTAAATCTGTCTTTTTGCAAAACAACCCTAGAGATTAGTGTCTGTAAGATCCCTCCCTTTATAAAGGTAAGGATCCCTGTGATTGCAATGCTAGTCCCTGGATCAATGCTAGCATCCACAGTTTAAGATGAAGTACACAGAAACAAAGGTCATTATTACGTATCATTCCAGAGACAAACATAGTCTTTTACAAACTCCATGGTCACAGGCCTAATACAAGAGTTCAATATATAATAGGATTAATAAGTCTTCATCTTCATGTGCCACAGGCAAGCATGTTGAGTGTAGACTCATAACCCCTAATCACCATCAGAATAACCTGCAACATCACAAGTTACAGCCACAGTGGATCAATACATTGGAATAGTATTGGCAAGTGATACCTTAGTAGAATATTAGTAGTCTAGATACTTATGCATTTTGGCTAAGTGTAGCTTAGGCTTGCTTTGCTCAAAATAGGTTTTACCTATCAGTTGAAAACACTAAGTTTTTCTTTGACAAAACTTTCCCCAAGGAATCACCAATAGAAATTGGTGAACCTTCACCCTTGTTCAACCACAAGTTTTTACTTAGAAATTGGGATGAGGAGATTCTTGATAGCTTGCATGTCTTGATGCTCAAGTTGTCCAATACCAGGGACATGGCTAAGTACTTAGATTCTTCCATCTGCAGAGGTTGTGCACTTTCCCCACAAGACTTGATTTTCACCAAGACAGGACCTTTCAGAAGCCTTCCCTTAGACCAAATGGACGCGCTCCAACCTATCATCCCTCTACCACCAACTGTCGAAATGGCTAAGTTATTGCAACCTATATGATCCAGGCAGAGCCCATAATGCCATGTGGCTGCACTAGAAGCTTCTTAACATTTGGCATCTCAAATTCCTTTGTTCCTGGGTGGCTTTCCACAAGTGAGATACACAAGGTAAACCATAGAAATGGGCCTTGTGTAACCACTCAACACAAACCATTCTTTCCATTCCACCCAGGTGATTCATTCACTTAGTTGTTTTATTAAGAAAAAACACAAGTCCAAAGACTTAGAAATATTTTATCATAGCATGAATATATAACCACCCTTGGTTGCTACTAGCTAGGTTAAGCATGGCATTGATAAGAATCTTAACCTAGAAATTTCTAGCAATTCTACAACTACTAGGATTTCCCAAGCATAGCATATATATCAAAATATTCATGCAAGTCTAGCAAAATATTTCTAGTGCATAGTTGAAAAACATAGGAATAAAATCATGAAGCACCACTTGCCTTGGTAGTTTGGTGAGTAGCAACAATATTCACAATCACAATCACTATTTGCACCAAAATCTACACATAAAATAATGCCAAATCACATACAAAATTTATACAAACAAAAATATATGAATGCATGCAAAATGCCATGTGATGATTTTATACACCAAACAAGACAAGTGCACAGTAATGAATCTTAAACAAGTTCAAAACTTGCCAAATAAACTTTATTTGAACAACAAAACATTTTTCAAATAATTACTATACACAAATTATGCCTACAAATGTTTCTGTAAAAACAATCATTTTATCAGAGGCAAAACATTAAACACATTGCATAAATGGAAAGGATTTTCTCTCCTGATTCCAATGATATAAAATTTGTCAAATTTGGACATGGGAATCAAAAGTTATGAATTTTACAAGTTCAAACATCTAATAGATCTAAATTCTGATTTTAAATCAAACCTACAGACACGCGGCGTGTTCTGATTGGTTGATACCGATTCGCGCGGATCGGCCAACGTGGACCGCTAGTTCTAACTTAAATCGCACGGTCAGATCTGCTCCTTACCTCTTCGCTACAGATCTATTTCTACACGCTAGATCTAGATCCTACGGCCACGGATCAACCGACCACAGACGGGTGGTGCTAGCGGCGGCGATGCGGCGGCGCGGCTCTGTCAGAGAAGTTGCCGGCGATTCATATCGCGCGGGGAGGGGTGGAGGTGGTTACCGTGTTCGCGAGGCTGCAGTGAAGCTCAAGGCGGTCGAGGGAGGGACAGGGGCGCTCAGAGCTGGCTGCTATTGCTCGCCGGAGTGAAGTCTGTCGTCGGGCAAGCTCTGGCGTCGTCGGGGGCAAGGTTCTGGTGCGCGCTAAGACAAACCAGAGACGCTATTAGATGCGCACAAGTCTGGCGAACAAGTGAGTATCAAAAAGGGAGGAAGGGGTGGTCGGGAACTACCAGGAGGGGTCGCCGGAGTTGCGCTGAGCTTTGGTTGCTTCCAGCGGTGGTCGGTGACGGTGCTCTAGGATGATACAGAGAAAAAGGAAGGTATGAGAAGATGCGCAAGGACAAGTTGAACACGCTCGCATGAAGCAGAGACAGGGGGGCAGACGGTGCTCACCGGAATTGGTCACCGGAGGTCGTCGGTGCTGCGGGGTTCTGATCTTGATTGCGCGCAGCCTGGTGGCGGAGTGGTGGCGCTAGGTGAGGGGAAATGCTCGCGGTGCAGAGGGGGTTAAATATCCAGGAGGGGGGCGGCGATTACGCGCTGCATCAATGGCAATAACGCGGGCAGTGACTGCGACGAGGTAACGGCGGAGCGCCTCGGCCACACGTTGATTGAGGACGATGCTGACGTTGCATGGTGGGGTCTGGCTGTCAGCGGGTGGGTGCACGCGGGCGCGGCGAGAAACAGAGAAGAAAGAGGGACCCCGGGTGGGCTGCTTCGTCTGATGGGCTGAATTGGTGGCGCCTGGCCCAGTTGGGTTTTCAAATGCTTTTTCTTTTTCTTTAATGAATTTCAGGAATCATTTTCAAATGAAATCAAATGCATTTGAAAACCAAATTTTCCTTGGATTTTTGTAAAGTGTAAACCTCATAATTTTGAACATAAAACCTTGCTGTTTCATTAGACTAGCTTGGTCTTTTTGAAAAATCAAAATAAACAGTGCCTTAGTATTTGATTTGAATAGGTTTTGAAAAATGGTTTAAAACAATATTTGTTTTGTAAATTTTGTCCAAGCCTTGCTCACAATCAAACCAATCCTATGAACTTACAATAAGGTTTTAAAACAAATATTCCTCCACTAGAGAGTGGCATTTGAGTTAAAACTTGTTCACATAAAATCATAGCACTCCAAGTTTCTGTTTCTTCCAAATGAGTTTGAATTTTAGTCCTAAATGAGTATGCATGCATGGATGATATGCAATCTTTGAAAACATGATTTTAGGGATGTTACAAATCTAACCCCCTTAAGGTGAATCTCGCCCTCAAGATTCGGGTTGGCTAGCAAATAGGTGAGGGTGGTCTTTCCGAAGATCATCTTCTCTTTCCCATGTGGCTTCTTCTTCGGAATGATGGTTCCATTGAACTTTGCAGAATTTGATAGTCTTAGTCCGAGTAACTCTTTCTACAGTCTCAAGAATCTTGATAGATTTTTCCTCATAAGTGAGATCACTCTCCAATTGGACTTCTTCCAATGGTATAGTATCCTTCGAGGAAGTCTCTTCCATTTCTGGATGACATTTCTTAAGCTGACTTACATGGAACACATTGTGAACGGCAGACAATGATTCTAGCAATTCAATCTCATAAGCTACTTATCCTTTACGACTCAGAATCTTGAAAGGTCCAACATATCTTGGGGCCAATTTTCCTTTGACTCCAAACCTCTTCACTCCACGAAGTGGTGACACTCTAAGATAAGCTCTATCACCCACTTCATAGGTGACTTCTCTACGCTTAGGATCTGCGTAGCTCTTTTGTCGGGACTGTGCTATCTTCAATCTCTCCTTAACTAGCTTGACTTTCTCTTCAGCCTCTTTAATTAGTTCTGGTCCGAACAAACTTCTTTCTCCCACACCATTCCATAGTAATGGGGTGGTACACTTTCTCCCATAGAGAAACTCAAATGGTGCCATCTCAATACTGGTTTGATAGCTGTTATTGTAAGAGAATTCTGCGTAAGGCAGACTTTCATCCCAACTGGCTCCATAGTCTAGGGCACATGCCCTCAACATATCTTCAAGAATCTGGTTGGTCCTTTCGGTTTGTCCATTAGTCTGAGGATGAAAAGCAGTAATGAATTCCAACCTCGTTCCCAATGACTCATGTAGTTGTCTCCAAAAAAGAGAAGTGAATTGAGTTCCCCTATCAGACACAATACTCTTGGGTACTCCATGTAGACATACAATCCTGCTCATATAGATTTTGGCTAACTTAGCACTTGTATAGGTTGTCTTCACGGGTATAAAATGAGCCACTTTAGTTAGGCGATCCACTACTACCCAAATAGAGTCATATCCTGACCTGGTCCTTGGCAATCCGGTGATGAAGTCCATGCCAATCATGTCCCACTTCCAATCAGGAATAGGTAGTTGTTGTAACAATCCTGCTGGTTTCTGATGTTCCGCTTTCACTCTACTACATACATCACACAAAGCAATATGTTCGGCAATGTCCTTCTTGAGATTATTCCACCAAAATCTTTCTTTCATATCCATGTACATTTTGGTGTTACCCGGATGAATGGAATACGGTGAGTTGTGTGCTTCTTGTAAAATCAGTTTCCGAAGTTCCGGATCTTGTGGAACACAAATACGTTTTCCATACCATAAAGTACCCTGTTCATCTTCATGGAACCCTTTGGCTTTTCCCTTGCCAATCTTTTCCTTAATCTCTTCAATTTCCTTATCTATCTTTTGGGCTTTTTTGATATTGTCCAACAAGGTGGGTTGAACATTCAATGACACGAGATGTCCTTCAGGCACAACCTCCAATCTGAGATCTCTAAATTGGGCACACAGATCATCTGACAATTTTCCCTTAGTAAGGCCATTCACAAAAACCTTATGGCTTAGAGCATCCTCTACAACATTTGCTTTACCGGGGTGGTATTGCAAACTCAAGTCATAGTCCTTGATGAGTTCTAGCCATCTTCTTTGTCTCATGTTAATTTCTTTCTGGGTGAAGATATACTTCAAACTTTTGTGATCTGTGAACACTTCACATCGCTTTCCCAAAAGATAGTGTCTCCATGTTTTGAGTGCATGGACAACAGAGGCTAACTCTAAATCACGAGTAGGGTAATTTAACTCATGAGTTTTGAGTTGTCTCGAGGCATAAGCCACAACTTTCCCTTCTTGCATAAGTACTGCACCTAATCCATGATGAGATGCATCACAATACACTTGGAAATCCTTCTCCAAATCTGGAAGACATAAGACTGGTGCTGTCACTAGCCTCTTCTTCAACTCTTGGAAACTGAGTTCACATCCTTCAGACCAAGAAAACTTCTTGTCTTTCTTTAACAATTCTGTCATTGGCTTAGCTATCTTGGAGAAATTCTCAATGAACCTTCTATAGTATCCTGCCAAGCCAAGGAAACTACGAACCTCTTTCACTGACTTAGGAGATTCCCATTCAGTTACAGCTGAAAATTTAGCAGGATCAACTGCTACACCATCTCCTAACACAACGTGTCCAAGAAATCCAACTTCGTTCAACCAAAACTCACACTTGCTGAATTTGGCATATAGCTTATGCTCTCTAAGCTTCTCAAGTATCAAACGCAAATGTCCTTCATGCTCTTCCTTGTTCTTGGAGTAGATCAAAATGTCATCAATGAATACGACAACAAACTTGTCAAGGAACTCCATGAACACCTTGTTCATCATATTCATAAAGTATGCTGGTGCATTGGTCAAACCGAATGGCAACACGGTATACTCATACAATCCATACCTAGTGGTGAAAGCTGTCTTAGGTATGTCTTGTTCTCTTATTTTGAGCTGGAAATATCCCGATCGGAGATCAATTTTTGAGAACACACAGGCTCCTTCTAGCTAATCAAACAAGTCACTGATTCTAGGCAAAGGGTATTTGTTCTTGATAGTCACCTCATTGAGTGAACGATAATCTATGCATAACCTTTGACTTCTATCCTTCTTTTCCACAAACAAGACTGGTGCTCCCCAAGATGAAGAACTTGGTTGAATAAATCCTTTCTGCAACTGTTCTCCAAGTTGTTTCTTGAGTTCTTTCAACTCGTCTACTAACATCTTGTACGGTCTCTTTACTATTGGTCCAGATCCTGGTAGCAAATCAATAAGAAACTCCACATCTCTATCTGGTGGCATTCCCGACAATTCTTCCGGAAACACATCCGGATACTCACTCACAATTGGCACACTGTCTATGCTAACCCCCTTAAGAGAATTTAGCTTACTCCCTTTCGAATCAAAGTTAGACTTGAATCTTATCCGTTTCTTTTCTGGGTTTGTGAGTGCAACTGTTCGATTAGCACAATCTAGTACTCCTTCATACTTGGTCATCCAATCCATTCCCAAAATTATATCCAGTCCTTGGGAATCTAGGATTATCAGACTCACTGGAAACTTATGCTTTTCAAACTCTATTACTAGATCCCGGCATCCAAGACTTACCATCATATCTCCACCTGGAGAACTTACTTTTATTGGACATCCAATGTTTTCAGTTGAAAACCCATTTCTATCAACAAATGCTTTTGATATGAATGAATGTGATGCACCAGTATCAAAAAGAACAAGTGCTGGAATAGAGTTGAGTTTGAACTTACCAGCCACAGCATCCGACTCTTCATAGATTTCCTCCACATTGATGTGGTTCACTTGCCCCTTCTGGAAAGGGTTGGTCTTGTTGGGTCCTTCAACTTTCTTTTCTGGGCATTCATTTGCATAATGCCTCATCTTCTTGCACTTGAAACATTCAACCTGACTAAGATCCTTCTTGACAGGCTGGCTTCCACTACCACTTCCACTTCCATTGTGGTGGCTCTCATATCCACTCTTGTGATTCGTGTACTTGTCATTGTCATGACTACGGTGGTGCTTGTTGTCATGATGACGGTTGTGGTTGTGGTGCTTGTTGTACTTTCCATGCTTGTGGGATCCAGAATTCCCACTGTCATCATAATGGGAACGCTTGTGAGACGATCCCGAGTTGTGCTTGTCCGAGTGCTTCCTCTTCCTGCTTTCAACCTATTTTATTTTGCTCTCCAAAATAGCAGCCTTGTCACAAAGAGACTGATAAGTGGGGACATAGGCCACAGATAGCTGCAGGTTCAGTTCATCGTTCAATCCTTCGAGGAACTTCTCCTTCCTTTTAGCATCAGTGTCAACCTCATCCGGTGCATAACGCGCCAGATTGTTGAACTCCTCAATATACTCTGCCACGCTGCGGTGGCGCTGCTTCAAGTTATGAAATTCGTTCTTCTTCAAACTCATCACTCCGGATGAGATGTGAGCAGTACGGAAACCATCTTCAAAGATAGCCCATGTCACATCCGCAATGGGAGTGGTGATCTGGAAGTTATCCCACCAAGTGGCTGCTGGTCCTTCCAACAAATGTGCTGCAAATCTGAACTTCTCTTCATCAGTACAGCCAACAGTTACCAAGTCCTTGTTCACAGAGCGTAGCCAATCATTGGCCACCATAGGATCAGTAGTCCCTGAGAACTTTGCTGGCCTCAGCCTTAAGAATCTGGTAAGCATGTCAAAACCCGGTGGGTTGTTCTGATTATTATTATTGTTGTTGTTGTTGTTGTTGTTGTTGTTGTTGTTGCTGTTGCTGTTGCTGTTGCTGTTGCTGTTGCTGTTGCTGTTGCTGTTGCTGTTGCTGTTGCTGTTGCTGTTGCTGTTGTTGTTGTTGTTGTTGTTGTTGTTGTTGTTGTCGTTGTTGTTGTTGTTGTTGTTGTTGTTGTTGTTGTTGTTGTTGTTGTTGTTGTTGTTGTTGTTGTTGTTGTTGTTGTTGTTGTTGTCGTCGTTGTTGTTGTTGTTGTTGTTGTTGTTGTTGTTGTTGTTGTTGTTGTTGTTGTTGTTGTTGTTGTTGTTGTTGTTGTTGTTGTTGTTGTTGTTGTTGTTGTTGTTGTTGTTGTTGTTCTGTCTGAACGTGGTCATCATTTGCATCAGCTGTGTCTGAGCTGTCATCATCTGCTGCATCTCGGGGGTGATATTGTTGTTGTTGTTGTTGTTAGGGTTGGGATTGGCACGTCGGGGAGGCATCTGTGGTTTTCAATAAGGATAAGAATGATATACCCATAGATGCTATTATGCACAATACATCATATAAACAATCACCAATCATGTATCATAGTAGTAAAAGTTCAACAACATAGACAACAAGTTTTGAAAAGTAAACACACCAATAGCAAGCCATCCACATGTTGGATGGTCATTGCGACTTAATAATCAAAAGCATGGTAAATAAAAGGTAAATGAGTAGTCATCACTACTCCTCTGCATCAACCTCCTCATCAACAAGTGTAAGACCTGCATTCTCCATAGCGGTCTTGTATTCCTCGACATTGGTAGTCAAGGCCTCTATCTTGGACTTGAGAGCCCTCTTCTGTGAACGAAGTCTCTCCATCACAGTCTACTGATGCTCGAGCTCGAAGTCCTTGGTCTCTAGTTCTGCAGTCATCTCTCGAATCCTCTTGTTCCTATCTTGGACTCTTTTCTCTTGACTCTTGAACTTTCTATCTTGACTCTCAAACTTGGCCTCCATTTCCTTGACTATCTCATCTTGCTCCGCGAAGAGCTTGTCCTTCTCACGAAGCTGCACCTGGAGCTCGTCATTGCTAAGCATGACGTTGGTCCTATCAGTATCTAGGTGCCTAAGAAGAACCTCTAAGTCCTGGAGGTATAGACGAATCGGCTCTGCCGTCTCTCTAGCAGTGTCCTCGAAGTCAATGGCCTCACCATCCTCATCACGTCTACCGAAGGCGTGGAAGTGAGTACCTCTAACCTCCCGAGAGTGTCTCCCTAACAGACGCGCAAGTAAATCCTGCATGACTACCTCTAGGCCTCTCTCCCTGTCATCATGCATGAACTTGAAGATGATTGCCTCCGTGGTAGGCTTAGTCTGGCGTCCTGGCTGATTAACCTTGAAGCCCCAAAGGTCTTTCCTCTCAAACTTGGTGAGGGGAAGCACCATGATGCTAGGAAGCGGAAGATTGAGCAGACTAGTGAGCTCAATAAGTCGAGTGCCAAAATGAGTTCCCTTGAACTCTTCAGCCGTGCTGATAGTAACGTTAGGCATCTATTTTATAAGATAGAAAAAGTTATAATCAACACAATTAAAGACAAATCACAAGACAAGGCATCACATGCATATCTTTGACAATCAAAACACAAGTCATGGAATACATAAAACCATTACAAGCATCCAAGGTTCAACTTATTTTAAACACATTTGGGAAATAAAATGAAAGTGTGGTGGTCCAACTAACGAAGTACGTTACAATCCCATCTCACTTGCCAAGTTGGCTAACAGGGCATCCCTAGAGGCAATCTGTCGATCCTGATCACATGACTCCATTGCTAAGTCTATGATGTCCTCTCTTAAATGTTGGTTGGTAGCCTCTAACTCCTAGGTATGCTTCTTCTCTTACCTAAGGTTATTCTGAGTGTTGAGCATTCTACACTCGATTCTATCACCAAGTTCCTTGATGGCCTTCCAAGCTGCATCCTTTGCTGAATCAAAGAATGTGGTGTGCATCACTGAGTTGGTGACCATGCAGAATCCTGATTCCTTGTGGTTGTCTTCCTTGTTTTTATACAAGTGAAGTTGCACCCACCAGTACTCAACTCCTTCATCCATCACAGGAAAACCTTTGTACACAGCTGCATCATGTATTCCCATGGCAACCATGAGGTCCTTGAGAGCCTTGGGGAATTCTGTCTCGCATTCCAAAGTCATAGTCATGAGTGGTCCCTTCCTCACGACTTTGTTGATGGAGTTCATCTACAAATAGAGATGAGAAAGAAGATTAGAAAAGTTTATGAGAAGAAAAGACAAGTGTGGAAGTTGTTGAAATTTTTTCCTTAGTGGTTTCCAATCCTAGGGTCATAATCCTACAGGCAACACAGTGCTCTGATACCATCTGTAAGATCCCTCCCTTTATAAAGGTAAGGATCCCTGTGATTGCAATGCTAGTCCCTGGATCAATGCTAGCATCCACAGTTTAAGATGAAGTACACAGAAACAAAGGTCATTATTACATATCATTTACAAACTCCATGGCCACATGCCTAATACAAGAGTTCAATATATAATAGGATAAATAAGTCTTCATCTTCATGTGCCATAGGCAAGCATGTTGAGTGTAGAATCATAACCCCTAATCACCATCAGAATAACCTGCAACATCACAAGTTACAGCCACAGTGGGTCAATACATTGGAATAGTATTGGCAAGTGATACCTTAGTAGAATATTAGTAGTCTAGATACTATATGCATTTTGGCTAAGTGTAGCTTAGGCTTGCTTTGCTCAAAATAGGTTTTACCTATCAGTTGAAAACACTAAGTTTTTCTTTGACAAAACTTTCCCCAAGGAATCACCAATATAAATTGGTGAACCTTCACCCTTGTTCAACCACAAGTTTTTACTTAGAAATTGGGATGAGGAGATTCTTGATAGCTTCCATGTCTTGATGCTCAAGTTCTCCAATACCAGGGACATGGCTAAGTACTTAGATTCTTCCATCTGCAGAGGTTGTGCACTTTCCCCACAAGACTTGATTTTCACCAAGACAGGACCTTTCAGAAGCCTTCCCTTAGACCAAATGGACGCGCTCCAACCTATCATCCCTCTACCACCAACTGTCGAAATGGCTAAGTTATTGCAACCTATATGATCCAGGCAGAGCCCATAATGCCATGTGGCTGCACTAGAAGCTTCTTAACATTTGGCATCTCAAATTCCTTTGTTCCTGGGTGGCTTTCCACAAGTGAGATACACAAGGTAAACCATAGAAATGGGCCTTGTGTAACCACTCAACACAAACCATTCTTTCCATTCCACCCAGGTGATTCATTCACTTAGTTGTTTTATTAATCAAAAACACAAGTCCAAAGACTTAGAAATATTTTATCATAGCATGAATATATAACCACCCTTGGTTGCTACTAGCTAGGCTAAGCATGGCATTGATAAGCATCTTAACTTTGAAATTTCTAGCAATTCTACAACTACTAGGATTTCCCAAGCATAGCATATATATCAAAATATTCATGCAAGTCTAGCAAAATATTTCTAGTGCATAGTTGAAAAACATAGGAATAAAATCATGAAGCACCACTTTCCTTGGTAGTTTGGGGAGTAGCAACAATCTTCACAATCACAATCACTATTTGCACAAAAAGCTAAACATAAAATAATGGTACCAAATCACATACAAAATTTATACAAACAAAAATATATGAATGCATGCAAAATGCCATGTGATGATTTTCTACACCAAACAAGACAAGTGCACAGTACTGAATCTTAAACAAGTTCAAAACTTGCCAAATAAACTTTATTTGAACAACAAAACATTTTTCAAATAATTACTATACACAAATTATGCCTACAAATGTTTCTGTAAAAACAATCATTTTATCAGAGGAAAAACATTAAACACATTGCATAAATGGAAAGGATTTTCTCTCCTGATTCCAATGATATAAAATTTGTCAAATTTGGACGTGTGAATCAAAAGTTATGAATTTTACAAGTTTAAACATCTAATAGATCTAAATTCTGATTTTAAATCAAACCTACAGACACGCGGCGTGTTCTGATTGGTTGATACCGATTCGCGCGGATCGGCCAACATGGACCGCTAGATCTAACTTAAATCGCACGGTCAGATCTGCTCCTTACCTCTTTGCTACAGATCTATTTCTACACGCTGGATCTAGATCCTACAACCACGGATCAATCGACCACAGACGGGCGGTGCTAGCAGCGGCGATGCGGCGGCGCGGCTCTGTCAGAGATGTTGCCGGCGATTCATATCGCGCGGGGAGGGGTGGAGGTGGTTACCGTGTTCGCGAGGCTGCAGTGAAGCTCAAGGCGGTCGAGGGAGGGACAGGGGCGCTCGGAGCTGGCTGCTATTGCTCGCCGGAGTGAAGTCTATGGTCGGGCAAGCTCTGGCGTCGTCGAGGGCGAGGTTCTGGTGCGCGCTAAGACAAACCAGAGACGCTATTAGATGTGCACAAGTCTGGCGAACAAGTGAGTATCAAAAAGTGAGGAAGGGGTCGTCGGGAACTACCAGGAGGGGTCGCCGGAGTTGCGCTGAGCTTCGGTTGCTTCCAACGGTGGACGGTGACGGCGCTCTAGGATGATACAGAGAAAAAGTAAGGTATGAGAAGATGCTCAAGGACAAGTTGAACACGCTCGCATGAAGCAGAGACAGGGGGCGGACGGTGCTCACCGAAATTGGTCGCTGGAGGTCGTCGGTGCTGCGGGGTTCTAAGCTTGATTGCGTGCAGCCTGGTGGCGGAGTGGTGGCGCTAGGTGAGGGGAAATGATCGCGGTGCAGAGGGGGTTAAATAGCCAGGAGGGGGCGGCGATTACGCGCTGCATCAATGGCAATAACGCGGGCAGTGACTGCGGCGAGGTAACGGCGGAGCGCCTCGGCCACGCGTTGATTGAGGACGATGCTGACAGGGCATGGTGGGGTCTGGCTGTCAGCGGGTGGGTGCACGCGGGCGCGGTGAGAAACAGAGAAGAAAGAGGGACCCCAGGTGGGCTGCTTCGTCTGATGGGATGAATTGGTGGCGCCTAGCCCAGTTGGGTTTTCAAATTCTTTTTCTTTTTCTTTAATGAATTTCAGGAATCAATTTCAAATGAAATCAAATGCATTTGAAAACCAAATTTTCCTTGGATTTTTGTAAAGTGTAAACCTCATAATTTTGAACATAAAACCTTGCTGTTTCATTAGACTAGCTTGGTCTTTTTGAAAAATCAAAATAAACAGTGCCTTAGTATTTGATTTGAATAGGTTTTGAAAAATGGTTTAAAACCATATTTGTTTTGTAAATTTTCTCCAAGCCTTGCTCATAATCAAACCAATCCTATGAACTTACAATAAGGTTTTAAAACAAATTTTCCTCCACTAGAGAGTGGAATTTGAGTTAAAACTTGTTCACATAAAATCATAGCACTCCAAGTTTCTGTTTCTTCCAAATGAGTTTGAATTTGAGTCCTAAATGAGTATGCATGCATGGATGATATGCAATCTTTGAAAACATGATTTTAGGGATGTTACAGTGTCCTACTACAAAAACCCCTTCACTTGTTAGTATTAGTTTGCGAGTACTTAAAGAGTACTCATGGCTTTGTCCCTGGCTATTCCCGTGGCCAGACTATGAAGAGGAA
The DNA here is from genome assembly GCA_916181665.1 of Avena sativa. Classification (NCBI taxonomy): domain Eukaryota; kingdom Viridiplantae; phylum Streptophyta; class Magnoliopsida; order Poales; family Poaceae; genus Avena; species Avena sativa. Next base: position 313,484,441 of record OV702283.1, read on the forward strand.
TACCAGGAGGACGGACCCCAGGAAGGTTACGACAACTAGGATCATCTCCCATCGCCAGCATTGCCTGTGACCCCGAAGATGGAGCTTCGCCTATGCTACCGTTATTATTATGTATTTCCGCTGCTTGAGTTGTATTAAGAACTTGATCATGAGATCCTTATTTGTGTAAGACCTTATGTATGGTTTGTAATGGATGATGTACTGTGGTATCCAATTTTGTTATGTCTCGCAAAAATGGTAATCCTGGGATTGCGATGTATGGCATAACAGGCATCTGGGATTAAAAATACGGGTGTTGACAAGTTGGTATCAGAGCCATCCTGACCATAGGAGACCCTAGTTAGACTGGACGTTTGAATCAAAAACTTAGTTTCAAAACCAAAGGAAACAAATATTTACAAAAACTTATTCCCATTCTTATCACCTTGATTCTTTTATAAAAATTCATGTTCCTCAAAAAATCTTGCAAAATACATAAAATTTGACACACTTGATCACTCTACTAACTTACTCATCCTATATTCTTATAGATGGACGTAAAGTACATCAAGTTTTACCAGTTGGGAAATGGCGGAGACCTTATCTTTGAGAGGGATTTGGACCAGCTTTCGGAACTTCTGGAGCGTCCGCACCCCGAGTTCTTCGGAGCTCAGCTCAATGATCAAGGAGGAGACGATCTGCAGTGGATAATTGTTGCAAGTCTCCGAGGAAAGATTGAACCTCCCACTGCCGAGGGAATTCAGTTCACCTTAAGAGAGAACAACTGGCTCGATGGACTTGCCAGGGCCATGCAGGAAGCTCTTGCCCGTCTGTGTGGGCAGAGTATCAACCAGATCAAGGGTACCCGCTTTGAGTTTTGTCCAAGGCATGATGATAATGGACAGCCCCTGGAAGCCCCATACCACCACGAGCTGAAGACTTAGTTGGACCACCTTAGCTTCATGATGTACGATCGTCAGCAGGAGTTGGATAATTATCGTGACTACTCGAACCACAAGTCCGCCATCATCAAGACAAAGGATCAGACCATCGCCATGCTAGCGAAGGATCGCAAGTCTGGTCGCCGTCAGCTCGATAAGAAGGAGCGCATCATTGCTCGTCTTCGCCACCGTATCTCGGACTTGGAGGATACCATCCACGAGAGAGACATGCAGTTGGAGGAAAGGGAGAATGCCGGAGAAGATCTTCATGTAGACCCCTACTCCTATCTCAGCGATGATGATGATTTTCTGGAGGATCAGGCTACGGATTTCTTCACCGATGAGGAGGATTTCGCCTTCATCAATGACGATGAGGATGATGAGGATGACAAATACACCGACTCCAAGGAGTAGTAGCACTTGAGCACTAGAGTAGTGAGTAGTATTCGGTCCCACTGTATCGTAGTTTCCAGAATCGTTCTTAAAACCATCTGTTTTTCTTGTTTTGTGGTGTGTGTTGTATCGTGTGCTATGAATGAATGAATGAAAAGCAAGTTGCTAGAAAAATTTGAGTCAAACTTTAAAAACTCTTCAAAGTCCCAGAAACCTTAGAAATTTCCCTCTTTTCTCATGATCTACCTCAATCTTCAGATGCCACGTGGAGGAAGTGGTTCATCCCCAGACCCAATGTTGCAGATACTGCAAATGTTGGTTTCTGACCGCGAAGCTGAAAGAGCGGAACGTCAAGCCAACCTAGCCACCCTTCAACAGATAGCTCAACTATCCCACAACAATCAAGGCCACGGAAATCAGGACAACCATGGATCTAAGCTCAAGAATTTCCAGAACACCAACCCACCTGTTTTCACTAAGTCGGAAGAGCCCCTAGATGCCGATGATTGGTTGCAAACCATGGAAAACAACCTAGAAGTCACCGAGTGGAAGCCAACGAGAAAGTTCTGTTCGCCACCCATTATCTAGACGGAGATGCCAGAGCATGGTGGAACAGCGTTCGTGCAATGACCGGAGGACAGATGATGACCTGGGAGGAATTCAAGGTCAAGTTCAGCAGAACCCATGTGCCACCGGGTTTGATCAAGAGAATGAGAGATAAGTTCAGAGAACTGAAGCAAGTACGGATGATCGTAGTGGAATACCGTGACAAATTCTTGTCATTAGCTAGGTATGCCCCGGATGATATCGACACCGAAGCCAAGAAGAAAGAAAGATTCTTGAATGGTCTACACGATGAGATGCAGACGGTGTTAGTCAATATCCCCTTTGCTGATATTGAAGCCCTGGTCGACTCTGCCATCCAGATGGAAGGAAAGATCAACCAAGCCAATGAGAACCGCAAGCGTCGCATGATGCATCAACCAGGAACCCATCAGACCCCAAAGTATCGCCCTAACCCATCGCTAGGATTTGCCCCGAGAACCAACAGACCCCCAATGAATCGTTCGACCTATCCCAACCGTGGAAACCCGAGGCCCGGAGGAAATCACAACAACCCCGGCAACTCTAGCAATTTCAATCGTTCCCCACCCAAGTTCACCAACAACAATGCTACTGCCAACATCAACACTGCCCCGAGGACTGGAAGCAATGCTGTGCCTGTTGCAGCAAAGGACAAGTCGCAAGTGACTTGTTATGACTGTGGAAATAAGGGTCACTACTCCAACGAGTGCCCCAACAAGAAGAATACCGCAGCCCCAATACCAATGTCCCACCTCAGCAGCAGCGTCGTGTTCAGCCTGGAAGAAGGTTCGCCCCAGGGAATTCGCTCAACCGCAACGGCCGTCTTTTTCTCATGCATGCTGAAGAAGCTCAGGAAGCGCCAGTCATCGTGCTGGGTATGTTTTCTGTTAATTCAGTACTTGCAAGAGTGTTGTTTGATTCGGGTGCATCACATTCATTTGTCACCGAAGAATTTGCCTGCACTAGTAAGATTCAACTAACAAAACTGAAGCATGTTATGATCGTCCAAATTCCCAGTTCAACCACCAAGGCTAGGCAAATTTGCAAAGCCGTCCCTATCCGAATCCATGGCATAGATTTTTATGCTAATCTAATAGTACTCAGAACTAAAGGTTTGGAAGTAGTACTAGGAATGGATTGGATGTCCAAACATAAAGGATTGATTGACTGTGCCAAGAAAGCCATCACCATGACCAGTACAGCCAGAATATTAGTCGAACATATATCTAAAACCTTACCCCGTCAATTCAAGTGCAACAAGAGTATAGCCCAACCCACCATTGACCAGGTCAGAGTAGTCTGTGAATACCCGATGTATTTCCAGATGTTTTGCCCGGTATGCCCCCAGATCGGGATATCGAGTTTATCATTGAACTAATCCCCAGAACAGGACCCATAGCCCAGAGACCCTATAGTATGAACCCGTATGAACTAGAAGAACTGAAGAAGCAACTAGATTCCATGCTGGAAATTGGATTAATTCAACCAAGTGCGTCACCATGGAGATCACCTGTCTTATTTGTGGACAAGAAGGATGGAGGTAACCGTTTGTGTACGGATTATCGGAAGTTGAATGATGTCACTATCAAGAACAAGTACCCCTTGCCCAAGATAAAAGATTTGTTTGATCAGTTGACCGGTGCCAAAGTGTTTTCTAAGATTGATCTTAGGACTGGCTATCATCAACTCAAGATTCGCGTAGAGGATATTCCCAAGACTGCCTTTACCACCAGATATGGATTATACGAGTATACTGTCATGTCTTTTGGATTAACCAATGACCCCGCTTATTTCATGAATCTCATGAATAAGATTTTTATGGACTTCCTGGATAAGTTTGTTGTTGTTTTCATCGATGACATTCTGATTTATTCCAAATCAGAAGAAGAACATGAGCTACACCTAAGGACCATTCTTGGAACCCTTAGAGAGCATCAGTTGTATGCCAAGTTTAGCAAATGTGAATTCTGGTTACAGGAGGTAGGATTCCTCGGTCACATTGTATCAGCCGGAGGAATTGCCGTTGACCCTGCAAAGGTGAAAGATGTCGAAGATTGGCAAGCCCCAACCACTCAAACCTAAGTTCGTGCATTTCTCGGATTGGCGGGATACTACCGCAAGTTCGTAGAAGGATTCTCAAGTATCGCCAGACCCATGACCCAATTGCTGAAGAAGGACAAGAAGTTTGAATGGACCGACAAATGTGAAGCGAGTTTTCAAGAACTCAAGAGGAGATTGATTTCAACCCCAATCTTAATCATGCCGGATATCACAAAGCCCTTCGACATATATTGTGACGCATCCAAGATCGGTCTCGTATGTGTGCTAATGCAAGAAGGCAAAGTTATCTCTTATCTGTCTCGACAATTGAAACAACATGAGCAAAATTACCCAACCCATGACCTCGAACTCGCAGCCGTAGTTCTATCCCTGAAGACATGGAGGCACTACCTGATGGGAAACCGTTGTGAGATTTATTCGGATCACAAGAGCCTGAAGTATATATTCACTCAGAAGGAGCTGAATATGAGACAGATAAGATGGATTGAGCTAATCAAGGATTACGATCTGGACATTCACTATCACCCTGGTAAAGCCAATGTGGTAGCAGATTCCCTTAGCAGATTGCCGTGCCGCTTGAACTCCATGATTTTGAAGGAGCAAGCAAGTTTGCACAAAGAGATGGAAGATTTTCGAATGGAATTAGTGAGTGAAGGATTTTTGGCTAGCATAGAACTTCAACCCGCTTTGATAAGCCAGATCAAAGAGGCGCAGAAAGGAAATGCTAGTATTGACGGAATCAAGCATCGTATCGGTACAGGCAAAATACCTGGATTCACCGAAGACGAAGAAGGAGTTCTGTGGTACAAAGGACGCCTTTGTGTACCAGCAGATTCTGAGTGGAAAGAAGTGATTCTGAAGGAATCTCATGATACTCTTTATTCTATCCACCCCGGAGGAACTAAGATGTATCAAGATTTGAAAGAACAATTTTGGTGGCATAAGATGAAGAGAGAAATCGGAAGCTATATCGCCAAGTGTGATATATGTCAGCGAGTCAAGGCCGGATATCAAAGACCCGCTGGATTGTTGCAACCATTGCAGATTCCAGAATGGAAATGGGATTCCGTTGGAATGGACTTTATCACCGGATTGCCTACTTCTAGTAGGGGAAATGACTCTATCTGGGTCATAGTGGATAGGTTGTCCAAAGTCGCCCATTTCTTACCCGTCAAGACCACATATCAGAGTTCGAAGATAACGGAGTTATACATCTCTAGAAGCATAAGTTTGCATGGAGTTACCAACAGCATCGTATCTAATCGAGGAACTCAGTTTACCTCAAGATTCTGGAAGAAAGTCCAAGAAGGTTTAGGAACCCGCCTAGATTTCAGCACCGCGTATCACCCCCAGACCGATGGACAGATGGAGCAAGTAAATCAAATACTCGAAGATATGCTGAGAGCATGTGTGTTAGAATATGGATCTAAGTGGGAAGACTGTCTGCCGTTTGCAGAATTTTCATACAACAACAGTTACCAAGCTAGTTTGCAAATGGCCCCATTTGAATTTATGTATGGAAGGAAGTGTCGCACCCCTTTGAACTGGTCGGAAGTAGGAGAGAGTCAGATTTTTGGACCCGATATCCTACGAGAAGCAGAAGAGAAGGTTCACAAGATTCGTGAGCACCTCAAGACCGCCCAGTCCAGACAGAAGAGTTACCCAAAAAGAGACGTCGAGACCTCGCTTTCAATATAGGTGATTTTGTATATCTGAAAGTGTCGCCATTGAAGGGAATGCAGCGTTTCCAACTCAAAGGAAAGTTAGCCCCCAGATATATCAGACCCTTCAAGATTCTGAACCGTCGAGGAGAAGTGTCGTATCAATTGGAACTACCCGAAGAGATGTCAGTAGTGCACAATGTGTTCCATATCTCATTACTTCGCAAGTGTCTCGAAGTCCCGGAGAAGACTGAAGTATTCAAGAATATTGATCACCGGACTATAGAGATCAATGATGACCTGACCTATCCCGAAGTACCCATCCGCATTTTGGAAGAAGCTTTCCGAACTACCAGAACCCGAAGCATCAAGTTACTCAAGATTCAGTGGAGCAACCACATGGGAAGAGGAAGCTACCTGGGAGCGCGAGGATCACATCATGACGGAGTTTCCCGATCTCTTCAAATCCTAGGTAATCTTTTCGTCCTTTTCCAAATCTCGGGATGAGATTTTGTTTAAGTGGGGAAGGTTTGTAACATCCCAAAAATACTAAACTTGGATCATCAAACTTTAATCATCAAATTTAGGGTTAACAAAAACTTTTCAAATTAAAAATATGAAAGCATGCATATGTGTAGGCATGACAATTTGGATTCTTTTGAATTGCCATGATTGTGTGGTTCTTTGCTTGTAAAATGATTTTTAGGTGAAATAAACATCATCTAAACCATCCCCACACTTTTCCCAAAGACAAATAAATTAAAACAAACAAAATAATGGAATGGTCACTTTGGCCAAATTAACTCCCATGCCTACTTTGGATATCTCTAACTTTTAGAACTTAACATAAACTTGTTTGGATCTTTGCACCCCTTGATAGTACTCATAACAAAGTATCAAGGCCCACCTTGTGATCATCCAGAAACATTCAAATGCATAGTTTAAATGACAGTTTAAAATTGAATCTATAGCATATGGGAAGATCCCACTTTCAAAAACCACTCAAACAAGCTCAACTTTCAAAACCCAAGCATCTACAGACTCAACAACACATGCCTAGCACACCCACCAAAAATCTTTTCAAAATTCAAAACTTGAATTCATGCGGCCATTTCATCAAACACCTTGCAGATTCAAATCAACAAAATCACAAACACTATGAGCTCACAAACTTGTTCCCTCTCTGGACACCGCTAGCCTTAGTAGATCATCTAACCAACTTAACTAATCACTAGCACCACTGTGAGCTCACCAATGTCATCAATGGTGAACAACCGAGAGCACCCATGTCACCCCAGTGTGGACAACAAGCTACAAGCAGCACTAGCCTCGCCAACCTTGTCTGGGAGGTAGCCCATGCCTCACCGCCCCCTCTCGACCAGCCCTGCCTCGCAGACAACAGCCAGGACCGCCAGGAACGCTGCGCCCGTGCCGCTGTCGACCATGCCGACCCTCGCTGCAGAGCATGCGCCGTTCCCATTTAACCAGACCACCTCGAGCCCTCTCTGCCCACCAACATGCTCTTGACCGTCCCAGGAGACCGCCAGACATGCCCATTTCACCGCCCGTACCCCGTAGCCACTGCTCGCCGTCGAAGACGCCGCCTTTCCCTCGCAGAGCATCGAGTGTTCCAGACCATTTGCCACCGCCCCTACACACGCATTGAAGCCATAGAGCATCGCCAGGAGACCACCGATCGATCGCCAGCCTCGGCCATGCCTCTAGTAACCCGTAGCTGTGTCGCCACCGTCGTCTGCCCATCCCGTTCGGTCTCACCGTCGAGCCTATAAAAGGAGACGACCCCCAGCCGAATTGAGCACACCATCTCACTCCCCTCTCCTCACTGATCGTTCCATCCCGTTCCCGGAGCAAAGCGAGCAGCGCATCGCCGGAATTTGGCCGGAGCCCGCCGCTGCTGGAGAAGAACGGAGCCAGCAATTGGAGCCGCCCCAGGAGAAGCTGCCGGTACCAGGAGGTTCGCCGTCGTCGACTTCGTCATTCGCCCGCCTCGCCGACCCTCGCCTGAGCCCCGGTGAGCCCCCAACAACCCCCACCTACCGCGTTAGGGTTCTGTCTCGTCGACGCTGCCCGACGTGGACGATGAACCAGAGCCGTTAGATTAGAACTAGATCCAACGCACCACGTTGCCCCGTACCGCTTCGCACACCCATCTCACTGACGTGTGGGGACAGTAACTTAACCAGCCTGCGTAAGCGCTGTGCGTAGCAGGCCGGCACATTAGCAGTTCCCCCGCAGCCCAGTCGTTTGAATTTGGATTTTTCCATTTTCATTCAAACACAGTTCTGTACCTAGTTTCAAAAATCAACCCAGCTCGATTCAGTGAACCAAATTGAATGAAACCAATTTTGTTAGAAAGATATTGAAATGCTGAATCCAAGCCCATTGGATTCAAATCATTTGAATCTATAGATCACCCTTGGTAAAAATAACAAGGCAGAAGCTTTTCTGCATTCAAACATTTTTCAAATTTAAACTATAATAGCTTTTGAGTTGATTCCAACTCTCAAAAATCACATTTGATCATACCTTTCAGCATATATAAAAATATATGGGTTTACTTACAGAAATAATGTCCAAGTAATAAAAGGATGCCACATAGGCATTTCTAGTCACTTTATTTAATTAAAATAAAAGGATAAATATTATTAAATTGTGACACCACTTTAAATGTGTGGTGATGACATGTGTCAACATTATCCCATGTTTGGTTTGGAGAATATTAAATCTTAAGTAGTTTTTCAATGAGTAGAAATTACTTTTCTAAAAATAAAAGAAATTAAACCAAGCTTTAATTTGGTAATGTTAGTGATGATGCTAGATCATCTATAGGACCCCTTTTGTGTGATGATTGAAAGTATTTAAGTATTGTTTGGTGATTGTGTACCTCGTATTTATTTATAGACGCTAGTACCAACCAAGGATACGAGGAGGAAGGAGGATACTACGAAGAAGAAGCCGAGGAGAACTTCAACCACTGCTCTGCACAAGGCAAGCTAACACTTGCAATTTAGCAAGCTGATACTATACCTGTGCAAGCTAACACTTGCAATTTAGCAAGCTGATACTATACCTGTGCAAGCTAACACTTGCAATTTAGCAAGCTAATACTATACCTGTGCAAGCTAACACTTGCAAGATATTATACTTTAGCAAGCCTTACCATGCCAACCATATGCCTTGAGCATATGTGGTTATACCCACCTGATAAACCAATCCTAGTTTTACTTACAAGCTTTATACTTTATTTCTTTATCAAATCTCTTACTTAGAGATTACTTGAGTAAATTTTAGATATTAGAAAGATAATTGAAGGTTGCATAAAGAGCATAAAACTTGGCCTAAGCTAGATAATCTTTATGTCATCCTAAGGCATGAGAACTTAGTAAAACTCCACTAGTTTACCACCCCTCATTAGTACTTACTCCCACTTGTAGATGCTAGTGCTAAGCGTAAAACTTGATCAACTTTAGATGGGAATCCTTGGTGAAAATGGTTATGAAAACCTTGGAATGATGGATCATTCTATTGAAATGTTTTGGACATGTGTTTCCGAACACCAAATGATTTTGATGATGAAAATTTTGAGGCATGAGCCTTAGCCCTTTTTAAAACTGATGGTTGTCTGGATGCGATACCATTCCAATTTTACCGTACAACCACAATACCCGAGAATTGGGTAGGGCTTGACTGGAAACTTATATACCTTAGTATTGGTTCCCTCACGGCCAAGGTCTGAGCTGAGGCTACCTTGTGAAGATTGTCCACCTGTGCAGTACCCAAGATGACAGTTGGTCATGGTTGGGAGGCCAAACTCATAGGAGAGGTGCTTATACTAGGGCGTGTAATTGAAAGGTTAGGATTGATTATTCGCATACCGAGTATGGTGAATTCAGGATTTGTTCCTGACAGATGTATCAAATGTTGTGGTGAAAGTGTACAATCTCTGCAGAGTGTCAAACTTTTCGAATAGCCGCGTCCGCGGTTATGGACAGTTGGAGTGGCCATATTGTTCCCCTGTCAGATGTTTTCAAAATGACTTGTGAAATGGATTGAGATTTGGACTTGACCACAACAGATTTGTGATATGAAACACAAGTTCCCACTTAAGTGTTATAAAACTTCAACTAGCTTTTTTTCATTTCTGAACTTAGTAGATGTAAATCTGGCTTTTTGCAAAACAACCCTAGAGCTTAGTGTCCTACTACAAAAACCCCCTTCACTTGTTAGTACTAGTTTACGAGTACTTAAAGAGTACTCATGGCTTTGTCCCTGGCTATTCCCGTGGCCAGACTATGAAGAGGAATACCAGGAGGACGGACCCCAGGAAGGATACGACAACTAGCATCATCTCCCATCGTCAGCATTGCCTATGACCCCAAAGATGGAGCTTTGCCTACGCTACCGTTATTATTACGTATTTCCGTTGCTTGAGTTGTATTAAGAACTGGATCATGAGATCCTTATTTGTGTAATACCTTATGTATGGTTTGTAATGGATGATGTACTGTGGTATCCAATTCTGTTATGTCTAGCAAAAATGGTAATCCTGGGATTGCGATGTATGGCATAACAGGCATCTGGGATTAAAAATCCGGGTGTTGACAGCCGCGCCCTAGTCGCCAAAGCTCTACGAGCTGTGTTCTAGTGAACAACGGCCATGAACGATGCCAAGGACATCGTCTGAAAGTGCAACGGCTGCCAGATGTTTGCAGATAAACCGCACACACCAGGATCAGATCTCAGGCCCAAACCCCTGGCCTGGCCCTTTGCCCAATGGGGCCTCGATATGATCAGCAAACTTCCCAAGTCCTCGAAAGGAGGCCACGTCTACCTCCTGGTCGTAGTCGACAAGTTCACCAAGTGGATAGAAGCCATGCCCGTTACCAACCAGAAGGGTAAAACGACCCTGAAGTTCTTCGAATCCATAGTCTACAGGTTCGGCGTGCCACACAACATCATCACGGACAACGGATCGAACTTCATCTCCAAAGAATTCCAGGACTTCTGCGAAGGCCTCGGGATCAACATATCCTATGCCTCCATGGTACACCCGCAAACCAATGGGCATGTCGAAAAGGCCAACGGCCTCATAGGCAGCGGCATCAAGAAACGCCTACTGAGCCCACTCGAATGGCTTGTGGGAGCATGGGCAGAAGATCTACCCTCCATCATCTGGAGCCTGCGCACAACACCAAACAGCTCAACCGGCTACACGCCTATCTTCATGGTGCACGGAGCCAAAGCCGTGTTGCCTGCGGAAGTACGCCATAAGGCCCCACGGGTCGTCGCGTACAGCGAAGCCGAATCGATGGCCGCACTCGAAGACGCCGTCGACACATTCGACGAGGCACGCGACATCGCCGCAGCTCGCTCGGCGGTCTACCAGTAGATCCTCCGCAACTATTACAGCCGTCGGCTGCGCCCAAGGTCCTTCGTCGAAGGAGACCTCGTTCTAACACCCTCAGAATCGGACCTATGCAAGTTTCAGCCATTCCCGCCAAAACCCGCATAGAAACGATTCAAAGGTGCCCACCAGGCACTTTCGTGCGGGTGGAAAACGAAGTAATAACATTACACAACAGTCCTCGATGGGACCCACAAAACAGATATATATAACAGCGACTCAAAGAGTCAAGAATACAGATATAATATACAAAGATCCAAATCACCTTGAAAACGATAGTGCGTCCAGCTACGGACAAGATGCAAATGGGGCTAAGAGCCCTGAAGAATAACCAATGGTGTCCATAACCCTGCCCAGGCCAAGCCGGAAGGGTAACCCTGCTAACGGCGTCGATCTCAAAACCTGCTTAAACAAAAGGGGTGCCGACAAAGGGCAAAGGAAAAAGGGGAGCGTCAGTACTGAGGCCAGTACACGGCGAGGCTAGAATTCGGCGGTCCTCGCCTACATAGGTATGGTGGACTGAAGCGGCAGCGGCAGCATGCACTAAACACCCTGTAGAGACTCGATGCAGCTGGCGGTTATCAGAGAGGGATAAGAATGACCTATCCGGATCCAACCTGAAGCTAACACCAAACAAACCCATCCTGGTGTTTCCCCCTTGAGACCAAACGAGGAAGTCAACCGAGGAACTCACACAGTTGGCAGTTTTATTTATTCAGTTATCGTTGCAGCAATTACTAGTCAGATTTGGATAATCATCCTGATAAAATAAGCACTGGGCACTTTTAGTTAATCATTCCGTTGTAGTTGCCACAATTACTAATCAGATACAATTAGCATGAGATAACCCAAAAACCCAGCAGTTGTTGATACTTTCATTTAGCCATTCCGTTGTAGTTGCAATACTTACTAGTCAGGTACAATGGTCGCAAGCGACAATCCAAACAAGCAACTGTGGGCAGTATTATTTAGCCATTCCATTATAGTGAAGCTGATTACTAGTCATTATAAAGTCAAATTTATAGCGATAAACTTTAGTTATGCTTGTCTATGGTCGAGATACTGTGCTCCAAGTCGTCCATAACCGCGGACACGGCTTTCAGAAAGTTTTACCCGGCCGGGGTGCACCAATAGCAACACACACTCGATCAACCTCGGAAAAACCAAATCAAAACCCAACGAGGCTTTCACGACAAAGCAATCACAGGATTCAGAAATATTCCAGGGGGCCACCCCTTGGAGTCTTACCCGCAACGAAGTAAGCTAGCTTCGAGACGGACCCGAGGTTTGTGGGGCCGGCTGTAAGCGACTGGGAACCCAAAACTGGGCTTGTCGATACCGCGTAAACGGGTCACAATTCCTAAACAGTACAGTGTGCTCCTCGCACAATCGTAAATACGGAAGTAGCATGGCATAAGTACAGGATAGTAAATAAAACCTCAAACTAGTTTGTGGCCCCAAGAAATAAGACTGAATCAAGCTCTGGCTCAGGGGGGTCCCATATACCTCCCGGATGTGGATAGCGCGATAAATCAAGGAACAGGTATCAAGTACTCGGGGTCCTACGGGACACAAGTGGGCGTTCGGAAACCAAATATTATCTATCACCCACCGATGCCTCTGCTTACTTCAATTTTAGTTGTTAAACAGGAATTAAAGTGAACGATAAGTAAAACTATGATCACCTCCAACATCAACATGCGGCAAAACATCAACAACTGTGGCACTGGACGACACGCAACAGCACTTGAGCAAGCGACTACGACGCGCAAGTCCATCTATCTACCAAACAACAGGTAATAGGATGTGTCCAAGGCAATATAGGGTTGCACGGTATATCCAGGTACGGAAACTAAAGCATCGCAACACAGATAGCAATAGATCAATAGGAGGGAATAAATACTACAAAAGTAAGATAGGTAGAAAGGGGGAGATGCTCGCCTGAAAACATTGCCGAAGGTTCATCCGAAGATCGGGTCGACACTCGCATCAACTCAACGGCCTTATCCGCGAAGAAGCAAAACACTAGAAGAAACACTGGATGCACTATTTAATACAACGGCAGAAGATCGGCATGATGCATGTATGATGTATGACATGGCAAAAGTGCGATGCAATTAGGTCAATATTAAGTGGAACCGGGGTCCCGACAATTAATTAGACGGTTCAAGTTGTTTAGAACCCCCGCAATTAAATGTTGTTTAAACAAGGCAAACGATGACACCGGTTCGCTACACAAATTTAAATGAGGCCAATATGAGACTAGATTTGCCTGCATATGGGCCCCATATTTAATTATTAGGTGAATCGGCATAAGGCCCCCAAACCACATAAATATGCATGCGAGATGAATGATGATTATGCAACAGGTTTTATATTTGGAATTTATAAAATAGGGGCTCGGGAAAGGTTCACACATTGGGGGGTCTCGACGATCTTGGGGTTCCGGGGTTCGGGGTCCGGTCTCAGGGTTCGACGGGCTCGGCGAGAACGTTCTCGAATAACAGAAGTAGATCTTGTCGCATCCACGGTGGTCGGGCCATATTGTCGGTCTTGACGTCTCACGCGGAGTCCTTGGCGTTCCGGGAGGAAGTACTTGGTCTGGCGTCGGGGCTTCGGACTCGCCCTGGTTGCTGTCGTTCTTATCGTTGTGAAGCTCTTGTCGGGTCCGCGCCATCGAGTCGGTCTTGGCGCCTGGGATGAAGTGCTTGTTGTTCCGGTGGCGATCTTGGCGCTCGGTGTCCGGGTAGGCGAACTTGTCGGTTCAGCGGTTTCGATAGTCGGTGTCGGACTCGGGTCTCGGCACTGGAAGATCTTGGTGCTCTATGCGGTCGATCTTGCCGTTCCGGGATGGAGAACTTGTTGTCCGGGGGAGTACTTGGCGTTCCGGATCGGTCTCGAATCCATGAAGCAGATCTTGTCGGGGCCTCATGTCGGTCTTGGGTTATCATGTCGGCGTCCTCGGTGTTCCGCGGTGAAGGGCTAGTCGTCTTGGTGCCGAGCTTGGCGGTCATAGGGTACACAAGCAGATCCCCATGACAAACATACACGAGCACACACAGACGCACGCACGTACATCGAGCGGGGGCAGAAGGGGTAACCAATCGAGTCATGGCAGAAACGGTGTGGACGAACCCATGAAGGGGCGGCACAGATAGCATGGACGGGGCGAGCTCGGCTCGAGGACGGCGGCGCGGTGGGTGAGCGGGGCGTGCGCTCGCAGAAGGCCGGCGAGGTCGAGGACAGAGGGAGGGCCTCGCGCAGGGGCCGGCAGCGCTCTCTGGTGGGGCGGCGAGGAGGAGCTCTGGAGGCGGGGCCTGCTCCGGCGAAGGGATGGCCCGGGAAGGCGACGGCGGGGAGGTGGCCGACCAGCGAGGAAACGCGGCGGCGGAGGCGGGGCCCGACGGAGATGCGGCGAGAGGAGCGGCGGAAGGAGGCGCTGGCCGGCGGCGGTGCCGAGCCGAAGAGGTGGGCGGTGGTGACGCGGAGAAGAGGTGCCCGCGGCGGCGGTTGCCGGCAGGGGTAGGCGGCGGATTGCGGATGAGGGGGTGTCGCGCGGCGGCGGTTCCCAGAGCAAGAGGGCTCGACGGAGATGGGCAGGAGGGCGTCGGGAAGAAGAGACGCGGGGGAGAGAGGGGGTCGGGGCGAGCGGGGATTGGAGAGAGAGGGAGCGGTCGGTTGAGAGGTGGGGCCAGGAGGGGAACAGGGGACGTGGGATCCTGAGGTGGGTGGTCGGGTGGGGTGGCGGCCTGGGCGGGAAAAGCAGGAGGTGGGCCCGCGGGGGCGGACGTGGTGTGCGGCAGGGGAGTGGCTGGGTGTGGCGTGTGTGGCGGTTGTGTGGGTGGTGTGGAGAGGTGGTTAGGTGAGGTGGCAGCGTGTGAGTGGTGGGGGAGGGATGAGAGGTGAGGTGGCGAGAGAGGATTGGGTGGGGTGAGGTGGCTGGAGGGGTGGGTAGAAAGGTTGGTAGCTGCAGGATTTTAGGTGGACCGATCTGTGTTGTACGGGGGTGGTCGTTCGGGTCGAATCGGCGCGTTCGACTGCCCCACTAAAATAATATAATTTTTATTTAATTTTTGCAATAAGCTTTTATAAATAGATTTTAGACAAACAAAAATATCCGGAAGCATCCGGGGGTTTAATTTGAAATAGGAGGAGGGTTAATTTTAGAAAACGATTGTCTTTCGCAAATAGTTTTTAGGCAAATTAATATGCATGATGATGACGATGCTCAAATGCAATGTGGCATGATGACATGAGCATGCGGTCATGATGATGCGATGCACAAAAACAACGCGATTTTCTAGTAGTGGTTTTGCGGGATGCCACACTCGTCTTATGACTCAAGCAAGAGCGGCCGAAAAAGCTCGAGTCACCCTAGGAAGGACCATACATCGTCACCAAAGTCATCCCAGGTCGCGCCTACCGCCTCAAGCACGTGGAGTCTGGAGTCGCATACTCCAACCCATGGAACGTCGCACATCTATGACGCTTCTACCCCTAGCTATCCCCCTTTACTTTCAATAAGGCTACTCAGCCAAGGCTACCTAGCCGAACAATGTACCTCCTCATTACGATATGAATAAAGCTAAGTGTCTCGCCCAAAAAAATTTATCCTTTCATCGTATTTCTTTCAACACACTCGGCGGCTCCCCCTCACCTCACGACTTCGTCGACTGAGGATAACACATGTACACCTGAGTAGCTGATCACGTCAGGCTAACGAAAATGGCATGCATACAACCAAGCACCACATGCTAATACAATCAACCTTTACAACAAAGGGCACAACATGCCCAGTCAAAATACATACAAGTTTTACATCTATCTTTTACAGGTCCTACCTATTCTGAAGGATCACCTGCGCACGATGCTCAAAGAGATCTACAACTTCTTCGGCATACTGTCTCACAGCTGCATAGTGCGGGCGCATGTCCCATAGGACACCATCTGGCTGAGGGGGCGGCCCAGCCGCCACAGCCACAAGGTTCACATCAGGACGATGCAGCCGCACGAGGGAAAGAGCGGCCTTCACCCCCGCAACTAACTGGTGCCGCACCAACTCCCTGACGTGACGCACGTCTCGAAACTTCGCCAGCAGGCCCCAGAGAGTCGATGGCGCTTCATCAAGGGGAAACATGACGTGCAGAGTCGACGCTAGGGAAGTCTTCACCTGCCACAGCACTCGCGACACCTGATGAGCACGATCTTGCATAGTCACAAGGACCATGGCACGGTCGCGATCCATCCAGAAAAAACCATCGCCTTCCATATCCTGCTGGGTCAAGAAGTTGATACGAACTGCAACACGCTCCTTCTCCTCCCTCAGAACAAGGTTGGCACCTGCAACAACTACAAAGTAAGATGACCCGCAAACTGCGCATCCGAAAATGAGCAGTAGCTCGAAAAAACTTACACTGCATATGCTCGGCCAACTGCCACAGTTTCCCCATCAGATATTCCTCTCTAGCGGTACCTCGCTACGCCTTTGACTTCCAAATGTCCGCATGACCTCGGATGCCAAGTAACTCCTTCTCAAGACCGCGGACGCGGTCACGAAGAAAAATAAGATGCGACGCATCATCCAAGGATGGTCGCGATTGCGGAGCAAACGAAGTATCGACGGGGTCCTCACCAGAAGGTCCCTAAAGGAAAACAGACAAGGATATGAACAACACACGACTGGGAAAGAGCTCGAAGGCTCATTATATACAACAAAAAGCCACTGCGTGGCACAGGAAACTGTTCATCAAGATATTACAACAAAAGTAGAAGACAACTATCCTACAACTACAACGACAAAGCCTAAGCAGCCGCATCCTGAGTGTCCTTGGAGCCAGAGTGCCTGCCCTTGACCTCCTCCCGCTGCCTCGTCGCATACTCCGCCAGAAGTTCAATAAGCTTCAGCCCATAGCGCTTACAACGAGCAGCGTAGAGAGCGAAGGCTACCTCAGAACCGTCGGGAGCCGTTGGCATCTGGGAGGTGACCTGGTGAAGATCTAGCTCCGCCCCGGACGCCATGGCCATGGCCAGGCCCATGGAAGCACCGATGCCCTTCTGCTTGCGCTTGTAGGCCGTAGGCGCATCCGCTGACAGCGCGTCCGCCAAAGAGTCAATGTCCTCAAGGGAAGCGCCCTTGGGAACGAGCTCCTTGTAGAATCGCTCGAGGATCTCCTTGGCCTTGGCAAGGGAGCCAGCAGCAGTACTACAGCGGTCTTCGACCGCCGCGGCGGCATCGTCCAGAGCACTCCCGTTCTCCAAGGCGTTGTGATTAAACTCAATGCCTGAGGCATCTGGAGCCAAAGGTAGCAAAGGAATCGAATATGGGAAGGGAGACAAAGCAGCCGAAATAGACAAAACAGGCAAAAGCACTCACCCGAAATATCCTTTGCAGCAGCTATCCGCTTCTCGGCTACCTCCTTATCACGCAAAGCCGCAGCAGTGGAAAGTTGCTCCTCGCAATCCGTAGCTTCCTACCGCAGGCGCTCCTTAGCCGCGGCTGCGTCAACCAACTCCTGCTCGAGGCGCTCCTTCGCCCCAACGACATCCTCGGCTTTCTTCTCCGCTCGCCCAAAGCTCTTTTTGAGAGCATCAAGCTCGCGGAGGGAAGTGTTATTCTCATCTGCAAAAAGCACCAAAGAACATACATGAGCTTCACAAGCTAGCAAGAAGAAGAAAAAAAACAGGATCAATTTAATATGTACCTTGAAGCTGCCGCATGTTGGCCTCCAGTGCCAGGTGCTGGTGCACAAGCAGGTTCGCACCTTGCACAAAGGGCTGCAAGAAGCAACAAAGCATCAGAAAAAGGGCTCGGGGGCTGCGCCCAAGAAACGAGCAGAGACATCAAACACATGAAAAATACTCGGGGGCTCCCCCCAAGACATGCAGAAAGGAAGCAAAGATCAGCATATCACACAAAAATATAGCTTGGGGGATCCCCCCACAACAAGAGAGAAAACACTTACATGCTCAGACGGAGACTCCAAAGGTCTGGCTGTAGTCTTCTGGGAGACGATCACTCGAGCCTCCTGCGGAGAGGGGTTCGGAGCTACGCCCCCAGAGGTGGCCACCGTCTGAGAGGGAGGAGGCATCACCTTCGACTCCCCCACGGTTTCCTGAGTGGACTCCCTAAAAGATCCCTCGGAGGAGTGGCTGCAAGGAAAGCACCAACCATAAGCAAGAAGACATAAGGAAAAGAAAAGTAGCGAAAGGCATCCGAAGGCACTTACGAGTCCATGTCGCTCAAGTCAAAAACAGGCAGGGCCCTCTTGCCTTTCTTCTCTTCCTTCTTCCTCTTTGCCGGCGGCTACGGTGCTACAGCCCGCACCGGAACGGCCAGGATGGGAGAGGAAGAAGCATCGTCACCTCCACTGTGGCGGACAAGGAACGACGGGTTCCTAGGCGTTGGCGGAGTCAAGGCATCCGAAGATTCGCTCGAGCTCCGTGCCCGCTTTCGGGTTTGTCCCTCGCTAGCCTCGGGGGCTTCCTCGGTTGGCGACGGCGCCAGCGGAAGCTCGGACTCGGAGTCCACAACTTCGTTGTCGGGTGCAATCGTAAACCTTTTGGGTATCGGAGGCACCATGCCAGCCACCGTGAGCTCCTGCACAATGAAAAATAAAGGATAAGTACAAGCAATTGCAAGGAAACGCAATCGAAAATAAGGCACTACACGCACGTCGCAAATCTACACCTGCGGAACTGGTCTCGCGGCACTGAACGGGGGCGTTAGCGACTTCCCCGGAAGGTCCTCATCGGATTTGTACTTCAGCAGGGGCCAAAGAACTCTGTCGAGGTCCCCCCTAGAAATCTCCTCAGCCGAAACTCTTGTCGTGTCGTGGCGGCCAGAATAAAGGAACATCGGATGCGCCCTCGCTTCGAGTGGCTGCACCCGACGTTTGAGGAAGGTGCGGATGATGTCCACACCGTTTACCTCTTTCTCCGCAACCACCTGGAGAGCCTCCACCCGACGGTAGAGCTCCTCTACCGCCTCCACCTCGCCCTCCAGGATATGATTCTTCCAGGATCTCTTCTTCAAGATCTCCTGGGTGGAGTCGAAAGGGGCAAGGCCGAAACTTTGCCCGCCCATTGTGGAGTCACGGATATAAAACCACTTCCTCCGCCAGTATTGGACAGACTCAGACATGGAGAAGGAGAAGAAAAGAACAGTAGATCGAAGAGAAATAACACAGCCGCCGATCGGATAAACTCCATCAGAGCCGAATTGCCTCTTCACGAAATAGAGCTTCCGGAAAAGGCCAAAGTGTGGCTCGATACCGAGCCAGCACTCGCAAAAAGCGATGAAGCAGGCGATGTGGAGTAGAGAATTGTGCGAAAGATGGTGTAGTTGTATGCCATAGAAGAACAACAGTCCATGGAGAAAATCGCGGACTGGGAGCGAGAGGCCCCAAAGAACAAAGGCAACGAACATGACCCGAAACCCTGCGGGTGGACGGGGAATTACCTCATCACCAGGGATCTTAACGGCCTCCTTGTACTGCGGGATTAAACCCCGCTCATGAAGCTTGCGTAGGTTGCCCTCGCGCGTCTCCGTGCGCCGCCACCCACCTTCGGTGACACGAGTGGCGGCGCTGCTCTTATTGCCGCCGACAGCAGCACTGGTGATGGGGATATGCCTACCGGGGTATACCCAGCAGGACGTTTCCGACCGGCCCAGGAACTGGCGAGTGGGCCTACAGGACGACGACTGGATCAAGGCCTGGCGTAGTTTCAAGCGACTGGAAGCCGAAGGCCCAGGAGAGTAGATAGGCCCAGTCGGATTAGGTTAAACGATTACCGAAACCTTAACTGTTTCGGTTGAGATATGTAAACCCTAGGGGGTGAGTCTATATAAACCTCCCTAGAGGGCGTGTAGAGGATACGTTCCATCATCCACCCAAGCGACTCGCCGCCTAGCCGTCGAGCTCGCCCCATTGTACTTCCATCATAATACAATCTAACAGGAGTAGGTCTTTAACCTCTGGGGGGCCGAACCTGGGTAAAACCCTGTGTCTCCGCCCTCATCTCGCACCGCAGATGGCTGGCCGCCCTTGCCCTATGTTCTACTACTCGCTGCCGATTGCAGCATCTGCCGTGGTCATTCCCATGACAGTGGCACCCACCGTGGGGCCTGGCCGGTGTTCTGCGGCGAGATCCAATTTGCCCATCAATGAGTCGGTCGCCACCAGCCGCATGATAGCGATCGGCGAGATGCTCCAAATCTTGCCGAGCAGCTACGTCCCGGCGGCGTGACCCGTCACGCATAGCATGATCTTGCCAGTCGGCACGATCAGCCTCTTCGTCGGCCTCACCGACGTCATCGTCTCGGAGGACTCGGCTCGCATCCGCAAGTCGCCACCATGCGACCGGCTCTCCGAGAGCCAGGTCCGCACGATCCACCGCCTCGCCTCCGAGTACAACTCGGCCCACAGCGACGTGGCCGAAACCACCGCAGCCGCGGAAGACGCGGCCCTCAACAACGACGCCGACTCGGCGACCCCGGCGTCACTCGCCGGATCCATCATCGCGGCTTCGCCCGCGGGCTCCATCACCCAGGTCTCCAACGTTGGAGACTTCGAGGATCCATCCATCCTTGGGATCTTCGACTTCGACTCCGGATCGGAAAACTCCGCCGATCTCCGCGACGGGACCGGTCGCCACGCTGTGACCTACATGGCAACTGGCACCGACCCGCCGGAGGATCCCTTCTCCACCCCGATCCCTCCCAACGCAACGGCAACGGAGGTCGAGGAACTCCGCCTGAAGCTGGTGGAAGCAGTCCGCAAAGAGCAAGCCGAGCACGAATTTTTTTGCCTCGAGCAGGTGACGGCGCAGGAGCTGTCACGTTACCACCCGCAGCGAATCAGGTCACGCTTGAACCCCACCATCCAGGGGTGCGCCCTGAACTTCGACGACGAGAACGAACCGGCCCGCGTGGCCGAGCGCGCGATCTGCGAGAACGCGCCACCCGGAGGAAGCGCCCGGCCCCCACCAGGGTCGACGGCGAATGGCGCCCCACCTCCACCCAACCGCGCACCCCCCAGGGACCAGGCGCGGATCGTGGTCTCCTCATGGGAGCGAGACGCGAACGGCCTACCACTGTTCTCCACCCCGATGGACAACCTCGTGGCGGGCCGAGCAGCGGCCGACAACATCACGGCCACTGGTGACGGCGCCCTACAGATCCAGTACGTCAAGGCCCTGCTCGCAAAGGCGGTCGAGCAACAAAACGCAGGCGTCGACTCTCAGGGCCGGATGTACTCGCGTTCATCGGGCAGCAGAGCGGCCTCAAGCGGCCGTCCATTGGCGGCAAACACCCTCAACTGCCCGCCACCCGAACCACTACAGCTCCAACACCGACCCGCGAACGCGACACTCTCCACCAACGACCCCAGGCCAGCGACCAACTTCGTCGCCGCCAATGGTCAGCCCGTCGACGCCCGCACCCACATCATCAACAACCAGATCTGGCACGCACGCCAGCCCGATGACCTGCGACACACCCTAACCAATCGCCGCGACGGCGAGCCGATGGGGTCGCTAAGCCGACTCGGACCCCGATGCTTCGGACCGATGATCCGAGGCGAAAAATACCCGGCGAACTTCAAAGCGCCGAAGGAAATAGAGAAGTACGACCCTTCGTACGACCCCTCCGTGTCGCTGGACACCTACCTCATGGCGATGGGGATCACCGGCCACACCGACCTGCTAGCCGCCCGCTACCTCCCCCTGATGATGGAGGGAGCGTGCAGGCAGTGGATCAACACTCTCCCCCCGGATAGCATCGACTCCTGGGAAGAGATGCGCGATGCCTTCGTTAGGCACTTTGAGGGTTCATACACCCGCGCCACCACCATCGAGGACCTGGAACGATGCGTCCAGGGACCCCGCGAGTCGACCCGCAGCTGGGTCCAACGGTGGCAAGAACTATGGTACAACGCGGTCGGCATCCACCCGGACACCGCGATCCACTGCTTCAAGACCTCGTGCCGCTACGAGCCCTTGGTCGCCAAGCTCAAACGAGCATACCGCACACTCGACAACATACCGGACCTCCTTGAGATCGCCAAAAGATACGCGGAGGAAGACCCAAACCAGGAAACCGACGACGAGTCGGGAGGTCAACGCCGCACGAACGGCAACGACAACGGACGACGGTCCGACCTACGCTACAGCAACACTCGCCTCACCGGCAAGCGCCGCAGTGACGGGCGAGTCGACTTCGTCGCCAACGCTGGGCACGCGCAGCGCGAGCCCAAGAGGTTCCGCCGCGATGGGGGGCAACGCCGCGACGGAGGCAACTACAAGGCAAAACCAAGGTTCAACCCCGCGGCCCTCCTCAACCAACCTTGTGCGTTTCACAACAGGGAAGGGAAGCCCGCCACGCACACGACCGCCGACTGCCACTCTCTCAAGGAGATCGAGAAGGCATGGCGAGCGCGGGAGGACCCCGACAACAACCACCAAACGGCGGAAAATTCGGCAGCATGGCCGGCTCGCTCCACACGTTCACAGGCTTCAACACGAAGCGCGAGAAGAAGGTCATCGCCCGCGCCGTCGCCGTCAACACGGTGGCCCAGGTGGACGTTCCCTAGTTCCTCAACTGGTCGGAGCAACCCATCACCTGGAGCCGCCAGGACCACTCGCCACGCATCGAGTACCCAGGACGAGTCGCCCTGGTGGTCAAGCCCAAGGTGGGAGACTACTGGCTCCCCAAGACATTGATGGACGGCGGCAGCTCCATCAACATCCTGTACCTGGACACCTTCAGGCGACTGCGGCTCCCGCAGTCGATGGTCGAGACGACCTACACCACGTTCCACGGCATCGTCCCCGGTCAGAAGGCGTACCCGATCGGCAAGGTCACGCTGCCAGTCACCTTTGGCACACCAGCAAACTTCTGCACCGAGCGGATCGTCTTCGATCTGGTGCCCTTCGACAGCCCCTACCACTGCGTCCTGGGGCGCCAGGCGTTCGCCAAGTTCATGGCGGCGCCCCACTACGCGTACAACGCGATGAAGCTCCCCGGACCGCGTGGCGTCATCACCATACACGGCGACCCCGACATGGCCGCCGAGTGCGAGGCCAAAGGAGCTAAACTCGCCGACGCCGTCATCGCGGCTGAGGCCAACCACGCCGACAAGATCGCCAAGTACGCGAGCGGGGTCAACAACGACGACCCCACTATACTCAAGAAGCCCAACTCGGAGGGCGGCAACACCTCAGCCTTCGAGGCAAAAACGCACACCCGCACCGTCGAGCTGGTCCCAGGCGACTCCAACCAAACGGTGACGATTGGGACGGGCATGAGCCCAGCATAGGAAGGCGCGCTCATCGAGTTCCTCTGTGAGAACAGGGACATCTTTGCATGGAAGCCCTCTGACATGCCTGGTGTCCCTAGGGAACTTGCTGAGCACAAACTCAACGCCGACCCCAAAGTGCGACCTGTCAAGCAGTCGCTGCGGCCCTTCAATGAAGAGCGCCGCCGAGCCATCACCGAGGAGGTGCAGCGTCTACTCGCTGCAGGCTTCATCCGGCCAATCAAATACTCTAAGTGGCTGGCAAACCCAGTCTTGGTCGAGAAGAAAAATGGGACCTAGAGGATGTGTATCGACTACACAAACCTAAACAGCGCCTGCCCGAAGGAGCAATTTGTCCTCCCACGGATCGACCAAATAATCGATTCCACCGCGGGATCGGAGTCGCTATGTTTCCTCGACGCCTACTCTGGGTACAACCAGATCAAAATGGCTGTCGAGGACGAGGAAAATACGGCGTTCATCACGCCATTCGGAGCCTTCTGCTACACCGCCATGACCTTCGGCCTCAAGAACGCCGGGGCGACCTACCAGCGGTGCATGCAGGAATGCCTTGCGAGCCAAATTGGCCGCAATATCCACGTCTACATCGACGAGGTGGTAGTGAAGTCCGCTCGCTAGAGCGACCTACTCGCCGACCTGGCGAAAACATTTGCCAACCTGCGGAAATACAAGATAAAGCTAAACCCAGGAAAATGCACCTTCGGTGTACCAGCAGGGCAACTACTGGGATACGTCGTCTCCAAGCGCGGGATCGAGGAGAACCCCACCAAGATGGACACGGTCGCTCGACTCGGCAAACCCGAGTGCCTGCGCGATGTCTAGAAGCTGGCCGGGCAAGTCGCGGCTCTCAGTTGCTTCATCCCCCGATTGGGCGAAAAGGCGATGCCCCTATACCGTCTGATGCGCAAGAACCCCACCTTCTAGTGGGACAAGGAGGCAGACGACGCGCTCCGCGACCTCAAGAAGGTGCTACTTGCAGCACCGCTACTCGCCACCCCCGTCGACAAAGAACCCATGCTGGTCTACGTCGCGGCTTCCGAGCGCGTCGTCAGCGCCGTCATGGTCGTCGAGCGGCCAGAGGAAGGAAATGAGTGCCCAGTACAGCGACCGGTGTACTATATCACCGAGGTCCTCACCGAGTCGCGCCAGCGATACCCGCAATACCAGAAACTGGTATACGCGGTCTTCAGAGCACACTCGGCGACTGCCGCACTACTTCCAGGAGCACCCGATCACGGTCGTCTCCTCAGCACCGTTGCAGGACATCATCCACAACCGTGAGGCGACCGGGCGAGTCACCAAGTGGGCCGTCGAAATCAGCGTCCACAACATCAAGTATGAGCCACGCAAAGCGATCAAGTCGCAGGCTCTCGTGGACTTCATTGCCAGCTGGGAAGAGGCCCATCAGCCGGAAAAGCTGCCGTACCTCCACTATTGGAGCCCGCACTTCGACGGCTCCAAGAATGCAGACGGCGCAGGAGCAGGGATCGTGCTGACTTCCCCGAAGGGCGACAAGCTCCGCTACGTCCTCTGCCTCGACTTCACCCCCTGCACCAACAACATGGCCGAGTATGAGGCACTACTCCATGGCATGCGAGCCGCCAAGGAGATGAATGTCAACCGCCTACGCTGCTATGGAGACTCTGACCTCGTCGCTGGGCAGGTCGCTGGTACCTGCGACGCCGTCTCCCCCACCATGGCGGCATACCGCCAAGCAGTGGACAAGCTGGGCGGACACTTCGCAGGCTATTACGTCGAGTGGATCGACAGGCGGAAAAATGAAGAGTCCGACGCACTCTCTCGTATCGGCTCGGCTCGACTCGCACCACCCGCCAGAGTCTTCCTCGACACAATCACCAAGCCGTCCGTCTCTCCCCCAAGGGAGATCGACATCGGAGTCCCGCTGCAACCAGAGGCAGCCCTGGTCGCACTCATCGCCGAGCCAGAGGACTGTACTACGCCGTACATCACCTACCTGGAGGGAGGCACCTTGCCGGCTGACGAAACAGACGCCCGCATGATAGCGCGATGCTGCAAATCCTTCGTCATCATCGACGGAGAGCTCCACAAGCGCAGCATGACCGGCGTGTTCCAACGCTGCGTCCAACCCGCTGAAGGACGCAAAATCCTCCACGACATCCACTCCGGCGACTGCGGCCACCACGCCGGCGCCCGCTCTCTGGTCGCAAAGGCTATGCGGCACGGCTTCTACTGGCCCACCGCACACGGAGACGCCGTCGACATTGTCTAGCGGTGCGCCGGGTGCCAGAAGTACGCCAACCAGACACACGTGCCGAGCTCAGCGCTCAAGACAATCCCCATCACTTGGCTGTTCGCCGTGTGGGGTATGGACATGGTAGGCCCTTTCAAAAAGGCCCCCTCCGTCTTCACCCACCTCCTGGTCGCGGTCGACAAATTCACAAAGTGGGTGGAGGCCAAGCCAGTCCGGAAATGCGACGGGAAGACCGCCACCAAGTTCCTACGCGAGCTCATATATCGCTACGGGTTCCCAAAAAGCATCATCACGGACAACAGCACCAACTTCGCCAAAGGAGCCATGGCCGAGTTCTGCGAGGAACATCACATCCGACTCGACCTTGCCTCAGTCGCCCACCCGAAATCCAACGGCCAGGCGGAACGGGCCAACCAGAGCATCCTCCACGGCCTGAAGCCACGGCTCCAAGTACCACTCGAGCGCACCGCCGGGTGCTGGGTCGAGGAGCTACCCTCCGTCATCTGGGGTATCCGTACCTCGGTCAACAGGTCAACAGGGTTCACCCCCTTCTTCATGGTGTATGGCGCCGAGGCAGTCATGCCCACCGACCTAGAGCACGACTCGCCAAGGGTCGTCCACTACACGGAGGCTGCGAACGAACTCGCATGCCAGGATGGAGTCGATCAACTCGATGAGGCACGCGACCTAGCTCGCTCCCTCACTGCCATCTACCAACAAGGACTCCGCCGCTACCATAGCCGGCGGGTGAGTACTCGCACCTTCCAGGAAGGCGACCTGGTGCTACGCCTCATCCAGGACAAGAAGGGCATGCACAAGCTCTCCCCCCCGTGGGAGGGACCATTCGCCATCGGGCGAGTACTCGGCAACGACGCCTACTACCTCACCGACGTCCGTGGAGACGAGAAACTCGACGTCAAGCGACCGTGGAATGTAAACCTCCTATGGAAGTTCTACTCATAGAACTCCATACATGTACCCTCCACTAGCTATGAAATAAAATATATCGGTTACCGCAAATTGCGTCTACTCTCCGTGTCTTGTGCCACTCGCACTCGTAATAACAGAGTCAAGCTAACTACAGAAGTCAACCTCTGGTACAGTGACCGAACGGCCAAGTAGTGCGTTACGAGGGCACTGGGTTACCCCAGGACTCATAACGTCCACGAAAAACGCCTACCCGGAGCCCCATTGGAGTCGCCTAGCTCGACTGGTTCAACGAGCCAAGACAACTGCCTTCGCTCCTCACAGCGACCGTGATCCTCCGCATCCTCGACACAGCGACTCGAACGGCCAAGTACCACGCTCGGGGACTGACGACCAGTTAAGCACGAGCGACTTGGGAAAAACGCCAAGTACGAGAGCGTGCCCAGGACTCGCCACGCGACTGACCCGACGGGCCAGGCAGGAGTGATGCGCTCACTCTAACGCGCCTAGTCCTCACCCACCCTAGAGCCGCGACTAGAACCACCAAGTACCACACTCGGGGACTCGGCTACCCGACCCCGTTCACGCAAGGGAAAACGGTCAAGTAAAGAGCACTCATGGGAGTCGCCTAGCGACTGGCTTTCCAAGCTCGGGCGAGTCTACCTCAATAACAAAACAACTGACAAAATGTTCAAAACTACAAACACATAACAAACGAGGTAAACCCCATAAAAAGGGCGGACGCGCTCGGGGACTCGTCCAATCATCAATCAAAATCGCAAGACAACTCACAAAATAACGCGAAATTCCATTATAGCATAACAAAGTTGTTACAAATACAAGTTGAGCCCAATGGACAAATTACTACTAACGCCCCAGGGCACAATGTTTCTATTCCGCAGGCTTCGACGACGACTCGCCGCCACCCTTGCGGTTGCGAATGAAGGGAGTGTACGGGTTCGACGGGTACATCGTCAACTCACCCGCCATCACCGCACGGAAGGGCTTCTCGACCTTGAAGTCCCGGTGCGGTGGCTCGGGATCGTTGGGCGCGACAGTCGTCTCCTGATAAGGGAGAAGGTCGTCCATCGCCCAGACGCGATCGGAGTATACCGCGGCCCGATCTGTCAGCTTCAGCACCTCGGAAATCTGCACCGAGCCCGTCGACGAGGGGTAGCCACTCGCCACGTCGTCAAGGTCGAAGTCCTCCGGGAAGTGGGCAAGCCCAAGGCTAAGCGCCGTTGCCGCCCCGCGTCGGAACGCCGACCGCGTCATGAACTCGACGACTGACGGCGCCTTCTCCAGATACCGCCAAACTTCGACGAGATTGCTGGGAATCACTTCCGTGGGCGACATCTCTTGAAGATAAGCTCGAATGCAAGCCACAGACAACGTGGCCGAGTCGACCAGAGTGGCCACGCACTGCCGCGCGTCATACGTTTGCGCCTCCTCCGAGCTGTCGATAATCTGACCTGCGGACAGGGGCCGACAGTAAATACAACGATGATTCCATAACATCGCTACTACAGGCAGAGGCAGGAAAGCTTACCAATCAAAGGACGGCAGAGACCCGTGATGAAGCTTTGAAGAGAGGAGAAGTCATCTTGTAGGCCAGCAATGAGGGCGTCAGAGACCTTCCGCTCCTCAGCGGCAGCCGTAACAGCAGCTCTGGCTCGCCCATCCGCCGCACTCGCCTCCGTCTTTGCTTCCTTAAGCTCGCGCTCAAGATCAGCGATCCGCTGCTCAGCCGTACTCAAGGCAGACTGAGACGCTGACAGTTCACACACTGGAACAAGACCCTGGCGGATCTCCTCCGCCTTGGCAGCAAGGGCTTGGAGTCCCTTGTTCGTTTCTTGGACGGCAACAAGTTCCTCCTCCGTGCGAAACTTCGCGGCAAGCCGATCGGCTGACTCACGTTGCAAGCACTGCGCACAAATCAAACAGTCAACAATAATCAAATCCTAAGTGCCCACCCGCTGAAATTCAGCGACTAGGCACTCGGGGACTGGAGATCAAAAATCCTAAGTGCCCACCCACTGAAATTCAGCGACTAGGCACTCGGGGACTGGGTGCTACAAATAAAAGCAAACACTATAAGAATCTGACCACTAAAATTCAGTGGCCCGATCCTCGGGGACTGGACATACCTGGATGGCTGCGCCCAGCATGCCGTGAAGCTGCAGCGCGTCCACAGATGCGAGAAGAGCCAGAGTGTGTCTGCGACGCTGCTCGACCTACGTTTCCGCGACCCCAGGCGCGAGGCTCGATGGCGCTGTACCACTCGTCATGGCCGCTTTGGCCATACAGCGGGGGAAGGTCGCGGTGGACGCTACGGCACCAAGAGGACCCGGCTCGGCCATCCCAGGTGAGGAAATATCCCCCTTGGTCTTCAAGGCCGCCTCTGGCGCAGTCGGAGGATCACTCGGAGCAGCCGTCGTATCGTCAGAGACCATGACGACATCGTCACCCTTGGCCTTCTTAGAATCGTATGCGGGGGCAGCAACCTCATCGGCTTTCCTCTTCCGTGAGGCGTCCTCCTCGGCGACGACTGGCGGCACCTTGGACACGGACGGGTGGCCTATCTTCTTAACTCCAGTCCTGCAAATTGATTATATGAGCAAAGTGGTCCAAATGAAATGAAAGGCAAGCAGACAAATGAAACTTACTTCGCGACTGGTATGAACCGCAGCCCCGTGCGAATGCTGGCCGGCTTCTCTAGTTCGGGGCCCAGTTTCCGACTGAGGCCCATCTCCAAAACATCGCGTGCCCAAGACACGGAAGGACTCTTCGATGACGAGGCCGCGACAGGAGCTTCCGGAACAACTTCGGCAGGAGCTCTCCTGGGAGGTGAAGCTGCTGCGGCTGGAGCAACCCCCAACCCGGAGACTGGGGCGAATAGGGGGGGAAGCGAGGCCAGAGGTACCTCATCTAGAGCGGCAGCAGCATCTGGTGCTGCTGTCGTCCACGGCGCATCATCCTTGGCCAAGCTGGTGGCGTCGGAACTACTCGCCGAATGAGGCGAAGACGCCTGTTTCACCGGCCTCGTCTTCCTCTTTGGTGGAGCCTTAACTTCCTTCTTCTTCTTCTTCTTCTTCTTCTTTTTCGACGGTGTAGCCTCGCGACGCGAGGTGTGCTCGGGAATCTCGTCGTCATCGTTGTCGTCATGACGTTCGAGGCTTCTACTCGCCTCGAGTTCGCGCTGATGCTGCCAACGAGTTTTGCGAACCATTGGGGTGGCTTCTTCCCTGGGCTCGTCATCGTCACTCGCGTCGCTCTCGACGCCGCCCTTGGAAGGAGGCGACTCATCCCCGTCCTGGACGGACGAGCTCGAGTTCTCGTCGTCCGCGGGTGGGAGCCACCCTTTCACCACTTGAAATAACTGCAGCAGGCACGAGACAATATCAGTATAACCGCGACAGCATCAATTGCGACTGCGAATGGTAGTGAAAACAGCGACTTACCGTTGGGGCTGGATGCTTCGCGGTGTAGGGAGCGACCCCGGCCTTCGCGTCCAGGTATGCCGCCTGGGTGATCTTCTTCAACGCCGGGACATAGTCTTCGAGCTTCCACTCGGCGAGGCAGGATTTCGTCGAGTCCTCCCTGCCCGTGTATTCATACATGTAATGGTCACGGAGGGCTAGGGGAACGAGTCACCGCCCGAGCCAACAGTTGTACAAGTTGATGGTCTGAAGACCCTTCTTCTTCAGGCCGCGGATGGTTTGAAGCATCTCATCCACGACCATCCGCTGGTCTACTGGGAGCTTGCCGACTTGGAGTCGGCGCGGTTCGGGCCTATCGGCGGAGTACCTTGGGATCGCCACCTCGCCATCTGGAGTCGCCTCGGTGACGTAAAACCAGGACTTCTTACACTCGATCGCCGCCTTGGAAGGTAGCATCAGGTCGAAGAAGGAGGCCTTCGACTTCAACTGAAACGTCAGGCCACCCGCAGCAAGCATTGGGCCGCCTGATTCTTCGCGACTGATCCTCCTGTGGAACAGATCTTGCCATAGGGGGAAGTAGGGCCTGCAGCCCAGGTAGCACTCGCAGAACGCCACGAAAATGGCGAGCTGCTCGATGTTGTGCGGCCCAGGTCCGATGGATGGATCCCGTAGAAGGCGCAGAAGCGCCGGAAGAAGAGAGATGTGGGGAACCCTAGCCCCCGTTCTAGATGGCTGGTGAAGCAAACAAACTCTCCCTCGCGCGGATCCGGAGTCACCTCTCCGGCCGTGGGGATGCGCCACCTGCCGGCGCGCAGGATCCCGGCCTCCTCGAAGGACGCCAGTAGCGCCCTGGTGCACTTGGACCTGCCCCATGGTTCGGTGGAGGGGGCCATTGGCTGAAAGGTTCGCGGAGTTCGAAGGTTTCTGGATCGATTGGATCGCGACACGGGGGAAAACGGAGGTGCGCGAAATCGGAGGAAAGACGAAGGAGTGTCTTCCCGATCGCCTGCCATTTCCCTTATATAGCGGTTGCTACCCGCCAATTTTGGGAGCCGTTACTACGCGGTGATTACGCCGAAAGTTACCGTTGGATTACCCCAACGGCTAGTTTGACCTCATCTAACGGTCCAACTTCGTCCATTCGACTCGCCGACCTGATCACTACAACAGTGACTGAGCATTTCGCCCACCCGTTCGCCGAGCTGCGGCTCGATTGACCGCTGTCATTGCGACTAGAATAACTGGTTTTTCCTTTATTCAGGAGTCCGCCGCCGATTTGACTGGGCGTCCGCATTGGACCCGTATACTCTGACTGCCAACGAACACCTGCGACCAATCAAAGACGGCCTCGGGGACTACTGATGGGGATATGCCTACCGGGGTATACCCAGCAGGACGTTTCCGACCGGCCCAGGAACTGGCGAGTGGGCCTGCAGGACGGCGACTGGATCAAGGCCTGGCGTAGTTTCAAGCGACTGGAAGACGAAGGCCCAGGAGAGTAGATAGGCCCAGTCGGATTAGGTTAAACGATTACCGAAACCTTAACTAATTCGGTTGAGATATGTAAACCCTAGGGGGTGAGTCTATATAAACCTCCCTAGAGGGCGTGTAGACGATACGTTCCATCATCCACCCAAGCGACTCGCCGCCTAGCCGTCGAGCTCGCCCCATTGTACTTCCATCATAATACAATCTAGCAGGAGTAGGTCTTTACCCTCTGGGGGGCCGAACCTGGGTAAAACCCTGTGTCTCCGCCCTCATCTCGCACCGCAGATGGCTGGCCGCCCTTGCCCTATGTTCTACTACTCGCTGCCGATTGCAGCATCTGCCGTGGTCATTCCCACGACAACTGGTGCCCACTATGGTGGAGGCCTTCTTCGGTTTCCCCATCGCGGCGCGATGATGGCGGCAGTGCGAGCGCAAGAACGAGGAAGGAAACGATCGGAGAATGTCCAGCGCGCGACTGAAAAGCTCAAGGAAATGAAAGCAGTAGAAAGCAAATGGCTAGTGTGAAAACAAACTACAGTTTTTCCCACTGTTATAAGGAAGAAGACGATGAATAGGGACCGTTCATCTGGAAGCCCTAACGTCAGAATCAAACCCAACTGTCCACGTGTTAGCACAGCAGCGAACCGTTGCCCGCACGCCATCCACTACGCACAGAAATCAAGGAGACGCCGTAATTCTCGCCACGTCGCGCATGACCAGTCAACTCCAAGTCAGAAAATGGGACCCACGTTCGTCCAGTCACGTCACCTCTGGCGCCGCAGACGACTGAGGTCACCAATCGTCAGCACTGACGTCATCAAAACCACACTAGCAACAGTCACATATCTTTGGCTAAACAACTAAAGTACTCACTCGAATCTATGATTCGAGCAACTATTCGGGAACTACTCCTATCAGGAGCGCTGGCCACGCACCCGAAGCATGAATAAAGTACTATGCCAATGATCTATTCTTCGAGTCCTACGTCGAGTCTATGACTCCACTACGGACTCGGGGGCTACTCCCATAGGGAGGATCGATTCAGGCATCTGAAAAAATTGTGTCCTACGGACCTGAAGCCAACAAACGGCTAAATTAAAGTCTCTGCTCGAGTCTACGACTCGAACAGACACTCGGGGGCTACTCCCATAGGGAGCGCTGATCGCGCACCCTATGAATTTTTCGACTGCGATCCTTCGGATCAGAATGCAAAAACTTTTTGGCAACTTTTCCCCAAACAAATTCTAAGTGAGCAACATCCTCCTTGGCCACCTGAAACACCTCCGCGGTGATAAAATTTCGGATGCTGTGTCTACAACGCAAAGATAAGACCTACATATACCATATGATGGCCTGGTAACGCACCCGACTGCGCTCTGGTAGTAAAATCCATATGATTAGTACATCATTTGAAAACTACTGGGATTCGATTCCTATAAGACCTCAACGGCCTGAGTCGAATTACGCCAGCATCTGTTCCGAGTTCGAGTCTAGGGACTCGAATCTGAAGAAGATCGTGTTATTTTATCCTAAGACAGTTAACTGACCCTGATCCGTCAGGAGAGTCAGGCACACGCATCAACAATCCCTACACACTAAAACATTCTTTTCTGAACAGAAACATCTGCGATTCGACTGAACACTCGGGGGCTATTGACATGGTTATACCCTACGGTTACATGACATTAGCATACCTGGTCCAGCCCAAGGAAGGCCCACGAGAATATACGTGGCCCATGAAGATTTTCGGGTGGCCCAAGCCCATGACGTCTTTGGATCCTGGGAGAGCAAGACTAGAACAGATAGAATATTGAAAGGGGCAAACCCTAAAGTTGTAACCGACTCGATCTATGGTCGGGACCTGCCTACCTCTATATAAAGGCTAGGAGGGCACAACGAGGAGGATATCTCTCTCACCTCACCGCATACACACCTCCACGCATGATTGCATCTGTGCACCCCT
The DNA here is from genome assembly GCA_916181665.1 of Avena sativa. Classification (NCBI taxonomy): domain Eukaryota; kingdom Viridiplantae; phylum Streptophyta; class Magnoliopsida; order Poales; family Poaceae; genus Avena; species Avena sativa. Next base: position 313,517,851 of record OV702283.1, read on the forward strand.
GTACTTTTTCGGTTCCGCCGTAATCAAGAGCAGACAAGCAGGAGTAGGGTTTTCCCTCCGGGGGCCTGAACCTGGGTAAATCTCATGTCCCCTGGTTGCTTGTCTGTTAACCGTTCCGCGATCTCCAGCACCCCCATCTTCTCCAAAACCCAAGCTCATAACAATGGGCATTGACGAGATTAAACCTCGTCACATCCATGTACATTTTGGTGTTACATGGATGGATGGAATATGGTGAGTTGTGTGCTTCTTGCAGTATCAATTTCTGAAGCTCCGGATCTTGTGGAATGCATATACATTTTCCATACCATAAAGTACCTTGTTAATCTTTATGGAATCCTTTAGCCTTCCCTTTACTAATTTTACTCTTAATCTCCTCTATTTCTTTGTCCAACTTTTGGGATTCTTTGATCTTGTCCAACAATGTGGGTTAAACATCCAATGACATGAGATATCCTTCTGGCACTATCTCCAATCCTAGATCTTTGAATTGGGCACATAGATCATCTGGCAATTCTCCTTTAGTAAGGCCATTCACATAAACCTTATGGCTTAAAGCATCCGCTACAACATTTCCTTTACCGGGATGGTATTGCAAACTCAAGTCATAGTCCTTAATGAGCTCTAGCCACCTTCTTTATCTCATATTGAGTTCCTTCTGGGTGAATATATATTTCAAACTCTTGTGATCCGTGAACACTTCACAACGCTTTCCCAAAAGATAGTGTCTCCATGTTTTGAGTGCATGGTCAACAGAGGCTAACTCTAAATCATGAGTAGGATAATTCACATCATGAGTTTTGAGTTGTCTCGAGGCATAAGCCACAACTTTCCCTTCTTGCATCAAAACTCCACCCAATCCCTAGTGAGATGCATCACAATAGACTTGGAAATCCTTCTCCAAATCGGCAGACATAAGACCGGTGCTGATACTAGTCTCTTCTTCAATTCTTGGAAACTGATTTCACATCCTTCAGTCCAATCAAACTTTTCCTCTTTCTTAAGTAACTCCGTCATTGGCTTAGCTACCTTTGAGAAATTCTCAATGAACCTTCTATAGTATCCTACCAAGCCTAGGAAACTACGAATTTCCTTAACTGACTTGGGAGATTCCCACTCAGTTACAACTGACACCTTTGCAGGATCGACAGCTATACCATCTCCCAACACAATATGTCCGAGAAATCCAACTTCATTCAACCAGAATTCACACTTGCTGAACTTGGCATACAACTTGTGCTCCTAGAGCTTATCAAGTATCAAACACAAATGTTCTTCATGCTCTTATTTGCTCTTGCAATAGATCAAAATGTCATTGATGAATACGACAATAAACTTGTCAAGAAACTCCATGAACACCTTGCTCATCATGTTCATGAAATAAGACGGGGCATTTGTTAATCCAAATGGCATCACGGTATACTCATACAATCCATACCTAGTGGTAAAAGCAGTCTTAGGTATGTCTTGCTCTCTAATCTTTAGCTGGAAATAGCCCGACCGGAGATCAATCTTTGAGAACACACAGGCTCCTTCTAGCTGATCAAATAGATCATTGATTCTAGGCAAAGGGTACTTATTCTTTATAGTCACCTCATTGAGTGAATGGTAATCTATGCATAGGCTTTGACTTCTATCCTTCTTCTCAACAAACAGAACTGGTGCACCCCAAGACGAAGAACTTGGTTGGATAAATCCTTTCTGCAACTGTTCTCCAAGTTGTTCCTTGAGTTCTTTCAACTCATCAACTGACATCTTGTAGGGTATATTTGCTATTGGTCCAGATTGTGGCAGCAAGTCAATTAGAAAATCCACATCTCTATCTGGTGGCATTCCTAGCAATTCTTTCGGAAACACATCCGGATACTCCTTCACAACTGGTACACTGTCTAGGCTAACCCTCTTAAGAGAATTTAGCTTACTCCCTTTAGATTCAAAGTTAGACTTGAACCTAATCTGTTTCTTATCCGGGGTTTTGAGTGTAACAGTACAATTGGCACAATCTATTACTCCTTCATACTTAGTCATCCAATACATGCCCAAAATTACATCCAATCCTTGGGAATCTAGGATTATCAGACTAATTGGGAACTTATACTTTCCAAATTCTATCACTAGATCATGACATCCAAAATTCACTATCATCTCTCCACCGGGAGAGCTTACTTTAATTGGACACCCAATAGTTTCAGTTGGAAGTCCATTTTTATCAACAAATTCTCTTGATATGAATGAATGAGATGCGCCGGTATAAAAAATAAGAAGTGCTGTAAAAGAATTAAGCTTGAACTTACCAGCCACAACATCAGATTCCTCATAGATTTCCTCCACATTGATGTGGTTCACTTGACCCTTCTGAAATGGGTTTGGCTTGTAGGCTCCATCAGCCTTCTTTTCTGGACATTCATTTGCATAGTGCCTAGTTTTCTTGCACTTGAAGCACTCAACCTGACTAATGTCTCTCTTAGCAGGCTGACTTCCATTGTTATTCCCACTATGGTGGCTCTTGTGTCCACTCTTGTGGTTCTTATATCTATCATTGTCATGACTGCGGTGGTGCTTGTTGTCATGGTGACGGACTGTTGTGGTGGCTGTTATACTTCCCATGCTTGTGGGACCCAGAACCTCCACTATCATCACCATGAGAACGCTTGTGAGACGATCCCAAGCTGTGTTTGTCAAAGTGACGCTTCCTCTTCCTGTTCTCAACCTGCTTCATCTTGCTTTCCAAGATGGTGGCCTTGTCACACAGTGATTGATAAGTTGGGACATAGGCAAAGGATAGCTGCATGTTCATCTCATCATTCATCCCTTCAAGGAATTTTTCCTTCCTCTTATCATCAGTGTCAACCTCATCCGGTGCATAGCATGCCAAATTGTTGAACTCCTCAATATACTCTGCCACACTGAGGTGACGCTGCTTAAAATTGTGGAACTCTTTCTTCTTCAAAATCATCACGTCTGATGAGATATGGGCAGTTGGGAAACCATCCTCAAATATTGCCCAAGTCACATCCTTAAAAGGAGTGGTGATCTAGAAGTTATCCCACCATGTGGCTGCTGGTCCTTCAAGCAAATGTACTGCGAATCTGACCTTCTCTTCATCAGTGCAGCCCACGGTGACCAAGTCCTTGTCCACAGAATGTAACCAGTCATTGGCCACCATAGGATCAGTGGTTTCCGAGAACTTGGCAGGCCTCAACCTCAAAAACCTTGTAAGCATATCAAAGGCTAGTGGGTTGTTTTGGTTGTGGTTGTTATTGTTATTGTTGTTATTGTTGTTGTTGTTATTGTTTTTTATTTTTTTTATTCTGATTCACCATGAACTGGGTCATCATCTGCATCAACTGAGTTTGGGCTGTCATCAGCCGTTGCATCTCATTGCCATTGTTGTTACTGTTGTTTTGGTTAGGACTGGCACAACGGGGAGGCATATGTGGTTTCAATAAGGATAAGTAATGAGATATAACCCATAGATGCTAACATGCACAATACATCACATCGAAACAATCACAATTAATCAAGGACAAAACAAACTTAGAGTTTGAACAATGTAAACAAAAACTTTTGGAAAAATAAACACACTAGCAAAGCCATCCACATGTTGGATGATCATTGCGACTCGATAAATAAAGGATGATAGATAAATAGATAGCCGAGTAATAAAAACTACTCCTCCATGTCGACCTCCGCGTCCACTAGAGTAAGTCCGGCTGTCTCCATGGTTGTCTTGTACTCCTCCATGTTGGTGGGAGCCTTGACCTTCGCCCGGAGGGCTCTCTTCTACGAGCACAGTCTCTCTATCACTCCCTACTAAGTCTCTAGATCAAGATCATTGAGCCCTATCTCGGCCCTCATGTCCTTGATCTTCTTGTTTCTATCCTACACCCTCTTATCTTGATTCTTGAACTTCTTGTCTTGGCTCTCGAATCTAACCTCCATCTCCTTGATGATCTCATCCTGCTCCACGAATATCTTGTCCTTCTCCCTCAACTGAACCTGAATCTCGTCATTGCTAAGCATGATGTTGGTCCTATGAGTGTCGAGGTGTCTAACGAGGCTCTCTATGTCCTGAAGGTAGAGACGAACAGACTTGATAATCTCTCTAGTGGCGTCGTCATATGCTACATCCTCTCCCTGCTCGTCACGTCTCCCGAATGGGTGGAAGTAGAGGCCCTTGAGCTCGGTGGAGTGACGTCCGCAGAGGCGTCCAAGTAGCTCCTGCATGACTACATCAAGTCCCTTCTCCTTGTCATCATGCATCAACTTGAAGGTAATCTCCTCGGTGAGTGGTTCCGTCTGGCGTCCTAGCTGTGAGACTCTAAAGGCCCATAAATCCTTCCTCTCGAACTTTGTGAGATGAAGTGCCTTAATACTAGGGAGTGATAGATTGAGCACACTAGTGAGCTCCACAAGATGAGAACCGAAACGAGTTCCCTTTAACTCCTCGACAGTGCTGACAACAAAGCTAGACATCTATTGCATAAGATAGAGAAAAATTAGAAATAATAAAAGTAGAGAGAAAAACACAAGATAGTGAAACAAAAGCCAAAAGCATACATTCAACAATAAAAACATACAAGTCATGGCATACAAAAATCTACCACAAACACTAAGGTTCAAACATAACTTAGACAAAAACTTGCCATACCACATAGGTTGGTATGATCAAATTATTATCGCAAGAAAAACGACAAGTGTGGTGGTCCAACTATCGGAGTACGTCACAATTCTCACTCATATGCTAAGTCTATGATATCTTCCCTTAGACGTTTTATGGCGGTCTCTAAGTCTTGGGTATATTTCTTCTCTTCCCTAAGGTCATTTTGAGTGTTGAGCATTCTACACTTGATTCTGTCACCAAGCTCCTTGATAGCATTCCAAGCTGCATTTCTTGTAGAGTCAAAGAATGACATATACATTTCTGAGTTGGTGACCATGCAGAATCCCGACTCTTTGTGGTTGTGTCCCTTTTTTTGTACAAGTGGAGTTGTACCCACCAATATTCTTCTCCTTCATCCATCATTGGAAATCCCTTGTACATGGCTTCACCATGTATTCCCAAGCTAACCATGAGGTTTTTGAGTGCCTTGGGAAACTCCGTCTCACATTCTAAGGTCATGGTCATGAGTGGTCCCTTCTTGACGGCTTCTTTGATGGCGGGCATCTACAAATAGAGATGAGAAAGAAGATTAGGAGAGGTTTACAAGAAGAAAAAGACAAGTGTGGAATTTGCAAAGAGTTGCATTTTTTCCTAGTGGTTCCTTAGTCTAATCCAACTTAGGGTAAAAATCCTACAGGAAACACAGTGCTCTGATACCATATGTAAGACCCCACCTTTTAAGGTAAAGGTCCCTGTGATTGCAATGCTAGTCCCTGGATCAAATGCTAGCATCCACAGTTTAAGATGAAGTACACAGATACAAAGGTCGTTATTACATCGTCATTCCAGAGATAACATAGTCCTTACAACTCAATAGCCCAAGGCTAATACATAGAGTTCATATCATAAAGTAAATAACTATAAGTCTTCATCTTCATGTGCCACAGGCAAGCATGTTGAGTGTAGACCCACAACCCTAATCTCCATCAGAGTAACCTGCAACACCATAAGTTACAACCACAATGGGTCAATACATTTGGAATTGTATTGGCAATTGATACCATAGTAGAAAAGTAGTATCTAACATCTATATGAATTTGGCTAAGTGTATCTTAGGCTTGCTTTGGTCAAAAATAAGGTTTCCCTTATTAGTTGAAAACACTAAGTTTTGTTTGTCAAAACACCCAAGGAACCACCAATAGACATTGGTGAACCTTTACCCTTGTTCAACCACAAGCTTTTAACTTAGAAATTGGGATGAGGAGATCCTTGATTGCTTCAATGTCTTTGATGCTCAAATTGTCCGTTTCTGGGGACACGACTAAGTACTTAGGTTTTACCCTCTCGAGAGGTGGTGCACTTTCCCCACAAGACTCGACATGCATCGAGACGAGACTTTTCAGAAGCATTCCCTTAGACCACCATGGGTGCGTTCCATCCTATAACCCTACCACCAACTGTCCATCTGGCTAAGTTCTTGCAACCTATCTGGTCAAGGCAGAGCCCATATGCCATGTGGTTGCACTAGAAGCTTCTCAACTCTAAACATCTCAAATCCCTTTGTTCCTGGGTGGCAATCCACAAGTGAGATACACAAGGTAAACCATAGACATGGGCCTTGTGTAACCACTCAACATAAACCAACCATATCATTCCACCCAGGTGTTTCATTCACTTAGTTGTTTTATTAATCAAAACACAAGTCATAGACTTAGCAAAATTTCATAGCATGAATATTCCACCCTTGTTTTCTACTAGCTAGGCTAAGCATGATAACATAACAAGTTTTCTTAACCTAGTAAAAAATCTACTAAGACTACAACTACTAGGATTTCCCAAGGCATAGCATAGTATATATTTAGCAAAAATCTCCATGCAAGTCCTACTAAAAATATCACTAATGCATAGACAAAATGATAGGACAAAATATATGAAGCACCACTTGCCTTGATAGTTGGGGGAGTAGCAACAGTCCTCACAATCACCATCACCACTATCACCAAAATCTACACATAAAATCATAACACCAAATTCACATTCAAATATTCAAACAAAAACACATATGAAATGCATGCAAATGCAATGGAATGATTTTTCTATACAACCAAGTCAAATTAAATAGTAATGAACTCAAAATAAACTTTCTAAAGTCTAAACAAACTCAAATTTACTTTAAAAACCTTTTCTAAATAATTTTATATGCAAAATAGGCCTACAAAAGGTTTTTCAAATAATCCTATTTTTCCAGAAGAAAAATACTAAAACAAGTCCATAGGAGTGTAGGGCTTAATTTTATGAATCCATTGATATATTATTTGCAAATTTTTGACAAACAGAACTAAAGTTATGAATTTTACAAGTTTAAACATTTAATAGATTCAAAACAGATTTTTAATCTAAACTACGGACGCGTGCAGCGCCTGATTGGCTGATACCGCTTCGCGCGGATCACGCTTCCGCGCCGTTGGATCAAGTCACATCCAACACGCCAGATCTAAACAAAATGGTTCACTAAAAGATCTAATCTACAAGGCACGATTTAGATCTAACGGCCCTGGACCAAGCGACCATACGCGAGCGGCGCTGATGGCATTGGCGGCAGCGGCGCTTCTACCTGCGATGTTCTGGCGAATCCAGAGGGGGCTAGGGGTGGTGGCATGGCTTACCAGGTTCACACAGACGCGAGGAAGCTCAAGGCGCAGTTGGTTTGGACAGGGGCGCACGGGCGTAGGCGTAGGAGCTCGTCGGAGTTGCTGCTGGCGTCGGGCTCTAGCAAACAATGACGGAGGCGACGACCTAGGTCACGAGAAGGAAAGTGAAGGGCATCAGGAGTTGCGCATGGTAATGGCGCACATGTTAGTTTGAAACAGAGGGCAAGGGGCATGGAGACCTGAACGGAATTACTCGCCGGAGTCGTGGACGGCGTAGGGTGCTTACAACGGTTGACAGGGATGACGTTCTAGGTCACAAGTAGACAAACAGAGAGCATGAGAATAAGTGCAAGAACAAGAGGGGCACACTCGCATGAACGAGAGGTATAGGGGCGCGCTATACTCACCAGAATAGCTTACCGGAGTGCGTCGGACAGCGGCGGAGGGAGCTTGATTATGGGCAGCCTGGTGGCGATTAGACGGTCGCGAGTGAGGGGAAATGACCGCGAGGCAGATGGGGTTAAGTAGCCAGGGCTGGGGAGGCATTCATGCGAGCAATCAATGCAAATTAAAGCGAATTCATCATGGCAGTGAGGGGGAGGAAACGGGCGGCGACGGCGTCGTTTGCGCGCGAGGTTTGGGGACGATGGGGTGAGCTGGCGTTGGGACCAGTGGCAGCGAGTGCAGGGTAAGGTTCGCACGGGTGAGAGAGTGGGCAGAGAGAGAACCCTGGGTGGGCTTATTGGTCCAGAAGAGCTGCTGGGCTGAAAGGGTAGCGCAGGTTTTATTTTTTTCTTTTATCCTTTTTCAATTCTATTTGGATTTTCAGGAATGGTTTAAAAAACCTAATTCAAATATGTTTGAATTTAAACCTTTTCCAGATTTTTGTAATGTGATCCTAGCTTTCAATAGTGTGTCAAACACAATTGTCCAGTCAAAAACACTTTAGTATTTTGAAAATAAAAATAAAACCATGCCTCATATGTATATAGTAGAAAGGCATACAAACTGTTTTATTTGATTTCAAACTTTGAAATTTTTTATGCAAGCTCTAAATGCTATGATGATATGAATGAAATACATGATTTTGCATTTGATGAAATTTGGGATGTTACATGAAGTTTGAGTCATTGACTACTCTAGATGATTTGGGTACTGAGGAGTATGTGGAGATGAGACTCCAGCAATTCTATTCCCTGCCTCGCACCTCAACTGATGAGCGCTTCTGGAGGACTGAGCAGGCCCTGCTATTTTTGAGCTCTATGGTACCTTCCAGACTCCTACTTGTCCCATGCAGTGGTTGGACCTTGAGAATCTTTGTGCTCACAAGTACTTTGAGGATGCTCATTGGATGACTGAGAAGATGGGGTCGCACACCATGTTTCGGGCAAAAGAAGACTACAATGTTGAGTTGGTCCAGCAGTTCTATGCCACGATGGTATTTGGGGAGACTACTGACATTCCTCTTGAGTGGATGTCTGGTACTACTAGGATTCGCTCCAACATGGTTTAGTTTGCTCACATTCTTGGATTGCCTTTCAATCCCAATGGCCCCAGTGGTATCCAGATGCATGTACATGGACAGTCATATGATAAGAATTGGCTGGATCCTATTTATGCTCTAAATGGTGTGGTTGGGCAAACCACCAATATCAAGATCATTTACAACATTTTGCTTCGCATGTTCAGCCACACTCTCACTCCCAAGGCTGGCAATAAGGATGTGATGAGAGGCGCTGAGATCAACCTGATGGCCCATGCTCACACTGTGTACATTCATGGTCCAGCTCATCCAGGTGGTGCTATTGATGTTATGGACTTCATCTATCAGGACTTGTACAAGTTCATCACTGACAAGAAGTGCCCTCTGTATGCCCCCTATGTGATGAAGCTCATTGCTGCCCACACTCCAGTCACTCCCTTGCTCTATTAGGATCTTGTTCCCCACACTGCTGCCAAGCTACAGAGGAAGGGGGCCCTACCACCAAGGTTCCTCGAGGCTACCCTCTAGCTCAGGAATTTTTTGAGGATGATGAGATTGAGGCTGATGACTCTGACAGTGACGGTTCTGAGGAGGTACAGGCACCACCGTATCGTGGCCCTAGGATGAAGCATGCTATCAATGCATATCGCTTCAACACCTCTAAGGAGGAAGTGCACAAGAAGGTGAAGAAGGCCTCATGGTAGAAGAAGCTCCTCCTATGCCAGAACATTGACATTCGCCATTGACAGTATGAAGCATACAAGGCTAACAGGAATGTCATGAAGGAGCTCAAGCGGATCAACCAGCCCATGGATGTTGATCCTTCTCAGCAGAAGACGTCAGATGGCACTCTCTCTTATGGGAACTGGAGTCAGGGACGTGTGGACCGGTCCATGTTTGAGGATGTGTCCTCTTCTTCTTGCCCTCACGGCCAGCGCTCGACTCAGGATGACGATGATGATGAGGATGGTGACGAGGATGAGGAGGATGAGTATGCCGATGAGGACTTCAGTGGCTAGTGTCTTGGGGCGTTTTAGTAGTGCTCTTTTCCCTTTTTGGCGTCTCAATGCCAAAGGGGGAGAACCCCATATTAGGTTGCCATCGGGATTTGCATGGGTCCATGGGCTTTACTTTATCTCGATTTGCCTCTTTGAAGCTCCGTGTCTTTATCTTATTTGTTTGAGATTGGTTTGAGAACTATGTGTTATGTGTGTTATGACTTGTGTACCCAGTTATGTTTAAGACTATGCTTTATCTATCTTATCTATCTAGTCTTTATCATATCTTGTCATAACTTGTTTAATAATCTAGTAAGGAAATGATCCTAGGATGTGTGATCGTGTATGTGACACCCCTGGGATCAGGGCTAAACAAATCCCAGACCTCTGTCTGACATAAGCTTAACCTTGAGCTCGAGGATATCCAATGAAGAATCGAGAACACATCAGTGACCCTATGACACAAAAATTATTACAGCAAGCTCATAACTGAGCAGAGAACCAAATTATTACAAGCAGAGGTCATTGACCACAAACATCAAACAACGGAAGGCAAATTATGCTATTATGTATAGCAAACTTAACAAATGGCCTAAGAGGCCTGAAGCATAACAATGACGTCCTAGCCCATAGATTCCAGGCTGCCGGCCGGGAACCCCAAGCTACTCGTCGGTGTCGATGTAGTATCAAGCTGATCTTCAGGGAAACTCTTACTCTGCCAAAAGTATCAACAAAGCAAGGGTGAGTATAGGGTGTATTCTGCAAGACTTATGGCTGGTGGAGTTGTTTTGCATAAAGCCATCTTTGTTTATAAAACAAGAGAGAGAAGAAGCTCGTCTAGTCAGAGTATTTTAAAAGGGGATAAGAGAGCGACATCTCTGAAATATTGATCATCTTCTTTTGATATCCACCAAATCATCATCATCTCCTGAACTAGGATCACCCCCTCGTACCCATGAGGAAGCATCCTTAATCACACGTTGATCTGCCAAGTTTTACGATTAGTTTCATGTTCTCTATGATCTCACATCCGTTCCCAAGTCGTCCATAACCGTGGACATGGATTTCCGAAAGATTATTACCCTGCAGGGGTGTACAACTTTACCCACACGTACTAACCTTCTCTTAATGCCACTTAAGATTAGCCCTCTTCCTTGGGAGGCCGGCAGAGGGTGGTTAGACACGACCTTTACCTTGCTTTCGCCGAGACCATGAGACATGCAATAAGTATGGTTCCGCTGTAACAGGTCAAATCTCGAAGCCGGTACTTAAAGATGTGAGGCGAGGTTGGTTTACCAAGGGCTCCATCCATCCCAAGCAACCCCGGCCACACTTACCTACCTGTTATGAATGCACCTTCACCCGCTAAATCTTTCAAAAAAATTTATATGCATATTTCGAATGGAACGCCCGAACTATGTGACTCATGGAATCTACTAGGAAAGTTAGTCAATCAGGGGGTCCCCATAAACCCCGTGTGGTTGTATGCTCGTCTTGGTTCAAGAGGCAAGAACCCGGGTCCTAGTGGTGGCGAGCATGGGACTAGAAAAACCACATCATACCGTGGCCTCCCATACAAGACTTAGCATGTTTATTCTCATATCACCTCTGATATCATCTTATCACGTTCTCCTGTCATACTAGATTATCTGCATCTGATACATCATCTGGATGAACCAGAACTGACAGCTATGCATGGCTAAGCAGGACACAGATATAAGATCTACCAGTGCACACAAGCCAAACCTATTTATCCTAGGAGCAGTGGATCAGGTAATATAATCTCAAAGGGAGTAATTCAACAGATAGGATACTTTATCTATCGATAAAAGACCACAGTAGAATCGTATGCATCATGGCAAGAATTGAAATACTTTCGTAAACATAGGATTGTATCATGGTGGGGCTATGCTTGCCTTTAACAGTTGATAACCAATAAGCAGAGCTTCGGAAGCCTCGTACTTGACTTGTTACGGTTGGTCAAGTATTGGTCTTCGAGCTTCAACGGTGTTGATCTCTGACTTCGATCTCGATCTCGTATTCTACCGAGAAGAACCAAACACCGGAAAGAGAGGGAAACAATCAACACATGGCATCGATGCAATGCTCAAGCAAGGATGATGATATGACAAGCTAAATTATACTGAAAGGAAACCACAAGGCATGCTTGAAAGTTTAATCAGGGTTCCGAGGGGTGCAAACCCTAACTCGGGAAAACTCCGGATGTATATGAGAGGGGTTGGTTTGTTCTTCTATTTAAACTTGTCATGAAAGTTGATTAACAATGCATGATTATAGCTTAAATAGTTAGATCTCATTTTTCTAAACATTTTGATATATTATTCATAATTTTCTGACTTATAAATAATAAGATATTGAATTTACAAGATTTATTCAATTTTTCTGGAATTATTTAAATCAATTAAAATGTTTTACTGCGTCATTATGATGTCAGCACATGGGTGGGGGTCGTTTTTCACTTGGGCAGAGCCTAGTCGTAGTGGCTGACGTGTGGGGCCAAAGCCACATCAGCATCCACGCAGCGAAAGTGGGGCCCGGCCTGGTTTGACCGGCGCTGACCAGGCGCGGTGACGCTCGGGTGACGTCATCGTGACATCACCGATGACAGTGAGCTGCAGAACGGCGTCGGGGCCGGCGGTAGGTGGCTCGAGGGGCTGCGCGGTTAGGCGGGTTCGACGCAGGGGAACACGATAAACCAGAAAAGGGCAGCGCCGCTAGGTATAGGTCGCGAGAGCTAGGGGAACAGCGGCGCATGGCGTCGGAGCTTACGGGTCGAAGGCCAGAGACGACTACATAGCGAGAGGGGGAGGATGGAGGGGTCCAGAGGAACCGCTAGCTCACCCTGAGCATGCTGGAGTGGTCGATGAGGCCGGCGGAGGACTAGAACGACGGCAGGGTCGACGGCGGAGCTCGTCAGGCTCGGAGAAGAAGACGTCGAAGGCGAAGATATAGAGCACTCCGCGTTTATTCCGTTGGCGATGAGGGATCTGGCATCACGGCGGTGCTCTTGGTGGTCTCAGGTAGGCGAGGGGAGCATGGCAACGGCGTGACGCCGGCGGCATCTGTAAGCTAGGGTCCGGTCTCGCTGGAGGAGAGAGGAAGAAAGCATGGGAGAGGAGTGAGAGGAGCAGGAGAAGAGGGAACGGCTCAGCGAGGTCCTTATCCCCTCCAGAGATCAGCGGCGGGCATCGCGATGCGGCGATGGCATCGGGCGGCGGCGGCGCGGGCACGCAGCTACTTGTCGCTTGCGGGGAAGACGACGAACAGGGAGGGTGAAGGGGTATGGGCCAGATAGGACGCGCTGGGCTGCTGCAAGCTACGTCTAAGCGACAAGGAAAGAATGGGAAGGGAATGGGCAGGCCTGCTAAGGGTCTGGCTGCTATTTTTATTTTGTAAAAGATTTTCTCTTTTTTTCTGTTTTGTATTTTCCCCTTGTAAAACCATTTCAAAATTGTTTTAGGGTATTTCAAAAATACCAAAAGGTTTTCAAAATATATAGAATACTGCAGGGACCCTTTTATACAATTTGGGCTCCGATAATTTTGTACTTTTCAAATTCAAGCAATTTTGAATGGATTTGCAAATAGAAAGAGAGGGATTAGGGTTTAGGTTTTTGCATTTCTATTTTATCCAATGCATTTTTAAGAGATGATGCTTATGCAATGCACAATCAAAACCCTAATATATAATTATGTAAAAGTGGGGTGTTACAGTGTATTCAATTGCAAAGGCAAAGTTGGTCACACATCTAGGGGGGGCCTTGCTATGTTGTGTAAAATTATCAATAGTGAACTTTTTATCTATCCCATATGCAAATCCTTGGGTTGTCATCAAACACCAAAAAGGGGGAGATTTAAAGGGCATTTATGCCTTTCATATTATTTTGATGTTTGTTGACAACACTTGGATTGGTTTAATGCTTTCCTAAATGTTTCAGGAGATATCAGATTTATTGTGAGCAATTTATACATATGGGAAAAGGACCTGACAGGAACATTTACAGGGGGCAAAAATCAGGATTTGGCCGGACTGTCCGGCTGATATGCACCAGACTGTCCGGTCCGCCCGGAGTTTCCGCCCCTCTGTCGCCGGAATGTCCGGCCGAGATTTTTCACCAGGTTTTCTCCTCAGCTGTGGACAATCAGTAAGGAAAATCGGACACTGGCCGGACTCTAGCTAGAAACTTGGCCAGGCCGGAGTGTCCGGCTGGTTCTCACCGGAATGTCCGGCCGGGCCGGACTGTCCGGCGCAGACAGGCCGGACTGTCCGGCTTAAGTGGTTCCAACGACTCTAAATTCTGGGGACTTATAAAAGAACCCCTTGTTCTACCTTGGAACCTGCTCGTCCAGTTCAAGAACAGCAGCACATTTTGAGCCACCAAATCCACAAGATCTCTTCACTCATCCATCCAAAGTCCTTGATCTTTAGAGAATCGAAGGAGGAGGCCTTGATCTATAGCTTCACCAAGAGAGATCTCCACTTCCCCCTCATTCATTTGAGGGCCCCTTTCTCTAGTGTTTCTTTGGAAACCCTAGCTTTTTATTTGGTTCTTACAAGCTTGTCTTTGATTGTTTGACAGCTTGCTTGTATTTGGGAGCCTCCAATTAGGTTGTGGATGTTTGCCTCGAACTCGTTGTAAAGGTGTCGGCTTCCACCTTGAAGGTTGCCGATATAGTGGAAGGTGAATCGAACCCCTTGGGGTGAGGTTCATCAGAGAACAAGGGAGGCCTCTCGTGGCGTTGGTGGTTTGAAACCACCCCCTCTCCAAACGTAGACGTACTTCCCCTCAAAAGGAAGGAACTACGGGAAACAAATACTTGTGTCTCCATGTCCACCATTTTGGTTACTTATATCGTTTACCACACTTTACTTACTTGTTCTTGCTTAGTGTTGTGCTAGTTGTTGCTTGTTTGACATATAAGTAAATTCACCTTAGTTGCATAATCTAGAGAATTTACCTTTCTTGTCAAACCCTAATTTGAAAAATAAGAAAATTTGAAGTAGCACCTATTCACCCTCCCTCTAGGTGCCCATACGATCCTTTCAACTAATCCTAGCTACAAATCAAGAATAGAGTAACAGGGTCCCCCTTACTCCTGCCGCCGGAGCAGCAAGCAGAGGGAGTGGGACTAGCACCCTCGCCGGTGAAGATGGTGGCGGGAAAGGGAACGGTGTCACCTATCTCATGGGGAGAAGATAATGGGAGAACAATTCACCGGGTATATATAATAGAAATTGAATGGAGAGATAGACATAATCTTCTATTCCTGACTCGACGAAATAAATCAATGCATCATCATTTGGATACAGTCAGAAATAGTGAGAATTTCACCGTTTACCACCCGATGTGCTGAGCTCATGTATTATTTGTCTTGTTTTTTCCTCACAATTTGGAAGGAACACTAACTTTTAAGGATGATTGGATACATAAAAATAATTTACTATGGTACTACATCGATGGGCGGTTTGTTTTAAAACATGTCAAGTCAAAGAAACCATATGATACTACACGTGGACCACTTGACTATAATTATGAACATCGATTGGTGATAAAGCCTATCCTATTTGGTCAATGCCCTTAGAGGCAAGAGCCATAGTTTTCTTGAATATGAGAAGTTTGCTCTCAAAAAATCTATGGTTGCATCCCTTTCATATGTTTCAAATGAAGTACAATGGTTATCCTCCTTCTATTCCCAGGATAGGATCGAATAACACATATCCTCGACAGAAGCAAAGGTCGAGATGTATTGGTTAGTAGTTAAACAACGATGAACTCTATGTTTGGTAATTCTCTAGACCATTTTTAAAACACAAGAGATGCATGCACAAACAACCACAAAACAAACATGCACATCCAAGTGAGTACATTCTCATACAAATTCACAAGTTCTACAAATGTTTCACCCTCTTATGAATACATATAAATTCACTAAAAATACACATAAATTCTACAAATGATGTAGTTTTAGTGTTTTGTATTTTATTTACATATATTATTAAAAAAGGTGACACAAATTCTTATCCATATGTAGATAAAAAATTTAAATTGTGAAGTATAGAGTATACCATAATTTAAATGGTATACTCTACCATGGCAGGGACGGAGTGGGGCCAGAACCCTGATACATCAGAAACGTATCTATAATTTTTGATGCTCCATGCTTGTTTAGTATCTACTTTGCTTTGCTTGTCTACACTTTGAGGTGCTTTTTACATGTTTTCTGGTACTAACCCACAAACAAGTTGCAACCGTGCCAGATGTCTGTTTTCTGCTGTTTTTGGTTTCAGAAAAGTTAGTAAAGAAATATTCTCGGAATTGGATGGGACAAACGTCAAAGTTAATTACTTTCCGTGGGGAACAAGAAGTCCAGAGGGGAGACAAGGAATTGGGCCAGGGCAGCCAGACACCCCCCCCTAGGCGCGGCTAGGGGTGGGCCCGCGCCTGGCTAGGGTTTGGCCCACCTGGTCGCCTCCTCGGCCTCCCCCTTCGCCTATAAGAAGCCCCCAATGCAGAAACCCTAAGCACCCGATCAAATCTCCAGAAACCTTCTGTAGCCGCCGCCACCATCGTCCCTAGATTGGGGGGATCTAAAGTTCTTCTCGGCACCCTGCCGGAGGGGAGATCATCCCGGAGGCCTTCTCTCCGGTATGATGCGTGAGTAGTTCCACCTTGGATTATGGGTCCATGTAGTAGCTAGATGGTTGTATCTCCTCCTTTGTGCTTTCATGTATAGATCTTGTGAGCTCTGTTCATGATCAAGATCTAATCTATTTGTAATCATGCATGTTGTGTTTGCGGGGATCCGATGGATATTGAGATTATTATGTTGGTTTGATTAATGGTTTTGTCTTTATGATTCTATCATGTCTGTGTTGTTTGTGATCTTGCATGCTCTCTGTTGTTAGTAGCTATCTTGGCCAAGTAGTTGCTAGTGACTCCAAGAGGAGGTATTTATGCTCGATAGTGGGTTCATGACTCTAGTTTCCAAGGGAAGTGACATAAATCTCTTCGGTTGTAGATGTCTTGTTGCCACTAGGGATAAAACAACGGTCTCTTGTTCATGGAACATGTGGACTGTTTACCTTACACATGTTTCTTAAAGCAGTTGTATGTTGCTTGCAACTTAATACTGGAGGGGGTTCGGATGATAACCTGAAGGTGGACTTCTAGTCATAGATATAGTTGGATGGTGGTCTATGTATCTTGTTGTATTGCCCAATCGAATCTCATAGGATCTTTCTGACTAGTAATTGCATTGTTATGCCTTGCTCAGTTCTTGTCAATTGCCCTGCTGTAATTTGTTTACCCTTCATGCCATGTTGTTTATCTAAGGAGAGCACCTCCAGTGAACTATTTACCCCGGTCCAATCTTTACCATTGATACATCTTCCACTGTTACTTGTTTATTTGCTACAAACCATTACCTTCCACATGGTATGTTTAATCCTTTGTTACAGCAAACCGGTGAGCTTGACAACCTCACTGATTCGTTGGGACAAAGTCTTGAGTTTGTGTTGTGCAGGTCTCTGCGTTGCTTGCAACACCTGTGTGACATTTCCTTCCTCCTTCTGGTTCGATAACCTCGGTCTCTACTGAGGGAAGACTTGCTGATGTGCTCATCACACCTTGCTCTTGGGGTTTCCAACGAAGTGCTAACCAGCACCATGAAACCTCGCTGACGAAGATGGGGGCGGGGAGGGGAACGGTGTTGCCTGTCTCATGGGGAGAAGAGAAGGGCGAACAATTCATCGGGTATATATAATAGGAATTCAATGGAGAGTTAGGCACAATCTTCTATTCCTGACTCGACAATAGAATTCAATGCATCTTCATTTGGATACATTTAGAATTATTGAAAATTTAATCATTTACCACCCGATGTGGTGAGCTCATGTATTATTTGTCTTATTTTTTCCTCAAAATTTGGAAGGAACACTAACTTTTAAGAATTAGTGGATACATACCAATAATTTCCTATGGTACTACATCGATGGGAGATTTGTGTTAAAACATGTCAAGTCGAAAAAACCATATCATACTACACGTGGACCACTTGACTATGATTATGAACATCGATTGGTGATAAAGCCTACCCTATTTGGTCAATGCCCTTAGAGGCAAGAGCCATGGTTTTCTTAAATGTGAGACCGAAAGCGGTTAACATATCATGAGGAACGTGGATGGCGTAGTCGTACTCACCCGACCTCAAGATTGCGAAGCTCCTCGGAAATCACCCCTAGTCCTTGTACGTCATAGCTGACCTCATGGTTGTGTCGACATCCAAACTCCAAGCTCCATGCACAAGCACCACAAGTAGCGGTGCCTTGTGTCCTTACACACATATGGTGTAGAGACGTCTCCCTGCTTCTGGTCCAGCTAAGCAGCAAAATAAGATTTATCCGGACCGAGTCCAGCAACACGATGGTGTGCATATGGTGGAGAAATCCCTATCCCCGTATGAAGTTCCAAACTTGGGAACCACACATGAGGGAGAGAGAGAGAATAGGCAAATCCAATGCATGAGATGGATTTGGGTAGAGGAGTGCCCCTCTTTATATAGGTGGAGGGGAGGCCCCACTTCCCTCAAAGTCCTGGGGTTGGACTAAATAGGAGGGAGGAGGTGGGGAGGCGCCACCAGCCAGTCCCCACCATGGTCCCCACATGGGAGGAAATCTTACTAGGGCCACTGACCCCTCCTTGGCCCTTCCTAGGGCGGCCCCCTCTTGGGCCTCCTCCGGTGAGGCCCCAATTAGGTGGGCTGCCCCATAATCCATTTTTAATAATATTCTTAATATTAGTTCATTTAATTAATATTAAATATATATTATTTAATACCTATCATTCGGAAACACCTTTCGGACCCCTCCGATCATCATCGGATATCCCTAGAACCATTTCGGTATCATCCGGGAACAATTTTGGAGTCTTCTCTCTTTTCTCCTATGATCTCAAATCAATCACTAAGCTTCTCTACCCTTAAGTGTGACACCCTACGACTCGGAAATACATTAACATGATCGAGATACCTCTCCAATCAATGACCAACAACAGTATCTTGAAACACGTGATGGCCCCATGCTTCCATGAATAACTTGATCGCTTGATCCTTGAACGTCGAGTCTCATTCCCTTTGCTCTATGATCCCTGGTTTGTCCAAGATCTGACCTTTGTTACTGACATACCTTGTTCGACCTTGTTACCGGTAAACACATTTACTCGTTCCCGTGGTATCCCCGTGACCTAGTCACATGTTTGCAAACTTGTAGATGTAATCTCACCGAGTGGGCCTAGGGTATCTATCCATCACTCGGATGGGCAAATCCTGGTCTTGATACATAGGCCTCAAAAGTTCCTCTGGAATACCTGACACGTACCTTTATGGTCACCCAGTTATGATCATGACGGTTTATGTGATCAAAACAACCTCGGGAGACAGTGATTAATATTATATCATGGTTAAAGGACTGAATCACTATGATTTGCAAGATATCTCAATGTTGAACGTTTTGACCGGATCACATTGCAATACTAGGGTTGGGTATTATCCATCACATCATTCATCTAATGAAGTGACCTCGTTGCCAGTTGACGTGTTAAAGTCCATGATCGGTGAAAGGGCATTTATTGTCATAATCACTTTTGGTGTTTGTTAACAACAAGTAGATCATTTTATAGTTTGTCATTGTCCACAGGTTGGTATTATGATAGATGAACAGCACCCTCACTCTTGGGAAAATACCACATTCATATGCCACTGTTCTGGAAACTCCAGACCGGAGTCTCCGGTGTGGTCCGGAGTTTCCGGTTCTGGCTCCGGTGGTGCCTCCCAGGATTGGCTGGGCCATTTTGTCTGGGGGTCCGGAGCCTGCACCGGAGGATACACCGGAGTCTCCGGTGTTGGACAAGTCCGGAGTCTCCGGTGTTGGAAGACCGGAGTCTCCGGTGTTGCTGGGGCAAGATTGGTCTGGGTCAGTCAGATGGGAAGTCCAGAGGCTGGTCCGGAGATTGGCCGGAGTCTCCGGTGTAGACCGGAGTCTCTGGTCTACAGACCGGAGTCTCTGGTCTATAGACCGGAGTCTCCGGTCTGACTTTTCTACAACGGTCAGAAAACGGTTCGTGGAGGGGGCTGCCTATAAAAAGGGACCCTTATCTTCTTCCTCCAGTTGCTCGAGCTTCTCAAGAACACCAACCCCATTAGAGCCACCAAATCTACAAGATCTCTTCATCCAACCATCCAAAGTCATTGATCTTTGGAGAATCGAAGGAGGAGGCCTTGATTTACATCTTCACCAAGAGAGATCTTCATTTCCCCCTCATTCACTTGAGGGCCCCCAAGATCTAGTGTTTCATTGGAAACCCTAACTTTGATTTGGTTCTTACAATCTTGTCTTTGATTTGTCTTGACAGCTTGCTTCTATTTCGCAGCCTCCAATTCAGTTGTGGATGTGTGCCCCGAACTTGTTATAAAGGTGTCGGCTTCCACCTCGAAGGTTGCCGATATAGTGGAAGGTGAATCGAGCCCATTGGGGTGAGGTTCATCGGAGAACAAGGGAGGCCTCTCGTGGCGTTGGTGGTTTGAAACCACCCCCTCTCCAAACGTAGACGTACTTCCCCTCAAAAGGAAGGAACTACGGGAAACAAATCCTTGTATCTCCGCGTCCACTCCTTTGGTTACTTCTATCCTTTACCGCACTTTACTTACTTGTTCTTGCTTAGTGTTGTGCTTGCTTGTGCTTGATTGACATATAGGTAAATTCACCATAGTTGCATATTCTAAAGAATTTACCTTTCTTGTCAAACCCTAATTTGAAAAAGAGTAAAATTTGAAGTAGCACCTATTCACCCCCCCTCTAGGTGCCCATACGATCCTTTCAATTGGTATCAGAGCCTTGGCTCTTTATTTGGGCTTTACCGCCTAGAATATGGGTAGCCAAGAAGGGGATGGTGGTAGTGAGCCGACCCCGGTGACCATGGAAGATCTCAGAAACTTGGAAACAAGATTGAGCTCTTCCTTGGTCAACGAAGTCAAGAAGATGCTTGAGCAACTTCTTAAAGACAAAGATGGCTCATCACCCCCATCTCCTCAAGAGGATCTACCATCTGTTGTACCTAAAGGGAATACTTCGGTATCCCCCGAGGGTATGATGGTGGGGGGTAAACAAGACAACGCTAATTCCTCCACACACAATGATGGTGGGAAGGGTGAGCACCGTGATTCATGGTACTCTCCCGACCCTCCAGTCCCTCACCCTCATGTGTACAATAGAGGTGACCCACCTAAGCTTGAAGAATCTGCTACTTTTGCTCAATGGCAATCACTAATGAGAACTCATGTGGGAAGCTCATGCATTGAACTATGGAACATCATCGAGCATGGACTCTTTATTGGGGATCCAAACAACTTGACAAGAAGAGAGGTTGTCAATAGTCAACTCAATGCCATTGCTTTGCATATGATTCAACAAGGATTGGGAACAAAGGATTACCCACACATTGAGAACCTTAGCATTGCCCATGAAGCTTGGGATGCTCTCATTGTGTTGTTTGTTGGAAATGAGAGAATGAGGAGGAACCGATATGATGCTCTAAGCAATGAAGCCGAAGGCTTCTACATGAAAGAAGGTGAAGATCACGAAGACATGTACTGAAGGCTCAAGACCACCGCCACCTCTTTTAGAAATGTGGGTGCCTCACATGTGGATGATGCATGGATAAAAAGGAAATATGTGAGTTCACTCATGCCTTTTGAGCCCACCGACTTGAAGAGCCTACAAGGAAGACACAACTACCATCTCATGACCTCAAATGAAGTTATGCATGAGATGGCCGCTTTCAAGGTTGCCGCCAAGAATGCCAAAGATGCCCGTGCTCGTGCCCTTGGTATGAGCAATGTTGTCAATGTTGCTTTGAAGGCCAAAGTTGTGGATCATGGGGATGAAGATGATAGTGATGAAGGGCTCTCTATGGACCACCCCGATGAAGTCAAGATTGCTCATAGTCAATATATGGCCTTCTATGCAAAGAACTTTTGGAAGAACCCTGCCAAGGCCAAGATGGAAATGCAAAGAAAAAGCAACCCAAATGGGAAAAGAGAAAATACAACGAGATTGAGAACTTGCTTCAATTGTGGTGACCGCTACCACTTTGTAGCAAGTTGTCCCTATGAGAAGAGAGAAGATCATGGGGGTAAGCTTGTGTTGAAGAAGACTCTCAAGGCACCTTACAGTAAACCTTTCATCAAGAAGAATCCCATCAACAAGAAGTCGGGAGAAATTGTCTTGATCACTCATGAAGAATACTCCTCCGACAATAAAGATGATGAAGATGAGGAAGAGGAAACTTCTCATGGTGTGGCTGCTCTAGCCACCATCTCTACTCCGACATTCTCACTCTTCGATTCTCCAAATGAGAACTCTCCCACCAAGAACGTCACTTGCCTTATGGCAAGAGGAACGAAGGTATCCTCATCATCCCGCTCTACTCCCTTAGATAATGATGAAATTGATGATGAGATGTCTCTTGATGTTAAAAAGGAATTAATTGCCTTTGATGAGTTTATGACTAACCTAGAAGGAGATGCTAAGTTACATTTTGGAAACATCCTAGATCAACTTTCACATACTCAAGAGCTTCTAGATGTAAGATGTAAACTTGGACATGAACACATGATTGAGCTAGAGGCTTTAAACAATGCTCTAGAAGAAGAACAAGAAACTAGGTTGTCACATGAATTAAAACTTGAAGGGCTTGATGAGGCCAATGACATTATTGTTAACAAACTCATCAAAGAGCGTGATCATGCTATTGCTAAATACAAAAAGTGCTAAAAAGGACAAGATTGAGTTTGGTGTGGTTCATGAAAAACTTGCCGAGGACTTTAGGTTGCTTAACAAGGCCCACAAGGCTTTGGAGAGTGAACTCTTGTCACTCAGAAAGTCCCATGAAACACTTCAAACTCAATTGGCCAATGTTCCTTCACCTAGTAACTTCATTCCATCTAGTAGTACAACTATTCTTAAAGAGAATGCTAGGTTGAAGGGGGAGCTTGCTAAGGCCACATTTTCACAAGGCAACAAGTCCATTGATGATCTTTTGAGTAAGCAAAGACCTAGTGGTGATAAAGGGGGGCATTGGATTTGTCTCCAATTCTAAGAAGAAGAAGAACAACAAGAATAAGAAGGCCAAGCCCACACAAGAAACTAACAAGGCCATTGTGGGTAGTAAGACCACAAGTGGTAAAACTATGTCTCATGATGACTTTGCGAGTAGTGCTAACCCTCACTATGTTATAATGCGTGATTATTGTGGTGTTGTGTATGCACAATATGTTGGCCCATATGGTGGTTATATTGCTTGGTCTATTTGGGTTCCCAAGACCCTTGTTTCTAACAAAAGAGGACCCATTGAAAAATGGGTACCTAAAAATTAGCTTGATCTTTTGTAGACTTATGCTTCCGGAGGGTCAAAGTGGGTGCTTGATAGTGGTTGCACAAGTAATATGAGCGGAAGCTCATCTATTGTCAAGGACTTAAAGCCAAATGATGATCAAATATGTGTCACTTATGCCAACAAGTCAAAATCTAAGGTATTGGGTTTTGGAAAAGTTGTGGTTGCTCACGACATTACACTCGTGAACGTCATGCTTGTTGAGACCCTTGGGTACAATTTACTTTCAGTCTGTGCTCTTGGAAAGATGGGTTTTTCCGTATTTTTACATAATGATCTTGTGGTCCTCATGTGGAGCAAGTCTCTCAAGGTCGCTTTCGTTGGGTATGTCGAACATGACTTGTATGTGGTGGACTTTTCGGTGCAAGCCGCTACAGGTGCGATGTGCTTATTCGGAAAGGCCGATGTGGGTTGGTTATGGCATTGCCGACTGGCCCATGTCAATATGAGAACTTTGCAGAGTCTCCACAAGGAGGGCCATATTGTTGGACTAAAAGAAAGTGTTTCCTTTGCCAAAGATCGTGTTTGCAGGGCATGTGTTCTAGGGAAGATGCATGATGCTCCTCACAAGCCTAAGAACCGCATCAAGTCCACCAAAATCTTGGAGCTCCTCCACGTGGACCTCTTTGGTCCTCCATCTCATGCAAGTCTTGGTGGGAAGAAATATTGCTTGGTGATTTTTGATGACTTTTCAAGATACTCTTGGGTTTATTTCTTCAAGTTGAAGAGTGAGACTCAAAAGACCTTCATCGACTTCATCAATTTGGTCCAAAGGCAATACAACATTCCCGTGTTGATCATTAGAAGTGACAACGGCACCGAGTTCAAGAACTACACCTTGAATGATTTTCTTAGTGATGAGGGGATTAAACATCAATATTCCACTGCATACACCCCTCAACAAAATGGTGTGGCCGAAAGGAAGAACCGGAATCTCATTGAGATGGCTAGGACCATGTTGGCGGAGTTTAAATCTCCATACAACTTTTGGGCCGAAGCCATTTCCACTGCTTGCCATGCTTCAAACCGGCTCTACCTCCGCAAAGAAATCAACAAGACTCCATATGAAATTCTTACCGGTAACAAGCCCAACATATCTTACTTCCGGGTGTTCGGTTGTAAGTGTTTCTATCTCATAAAAGGTGTTTGTTTGTCTAATTCGAGTCTAAAGCATTAGAGGGTATTTTTGTTGGCTATGGTCTCGAATCTCACACTTATAGAATCTATGATAAGCTCTCCGGAGCCGTCATAGAATCTTGTAGTGTTACCTTCGAAGAATATGATGGTCCCCAAGGGGGGCGTGTTGATGCTTGTGATGCAGATGATAAAATGCCTCAGGATGCCATAGGAAGAATGGGTGTGGGATATATCCGCCCCGTTGAGGAACCCCTTATGGCGGATCGAGAAGAACTATGCTCCACTCAAGTGGAGCCCTCATTGTCACAACCTCAACATGCTCCATCCACCGAAGAGGACATTGACTCAAGCCAAAGACAAGATGTGGACCCTCAACATGATGATCAAAGTGTCAACTATAGTCAAGAGGAGCTTGATTCATTCGCTAGGATGTCAAGTGGTGCCAAGGCAATTACTCAGGGAAGATCCTTACAGACTTCCTTGAGACAAGCTCAAATTGATGCTAGAAGTGCTCTTGATCAAGACCAAGGTCAATCCTTGCCTCTAGATGAAGAGGATGATTACAATGATGATCAAGGTCAAGTTAATGGTCAAGACGAGGATCAAAATGATGAAGAGGGTCCCCCAAGAAACAACACGGAGATCCACGCTCGTCGTGAAGCTAGAAAGGAAAGAATGTTGGAATTAAGAGACCACTCTCTACAAAATGTTGTTGGTGATCTAAGGAAAGGTATTTCCACAAGAGCACAATTGAAGAGGTTCAGTTAACACCAAGCACACATCTCCATGATTGAACCAAAGAAAGTGTGGGAAGCCCTTGAAGATTCAGATTGGTTAGAAGCTATGCACAAAGAACTCAACAACTTTGAGAGAAACAAAGTATGGAAGTTAGTAGAGAAGCCAAAGGATTGCCGCAATGTTATTGGAACAAAGTGGATATTCAAGAACAAGCAAGATGAGCATGGAATCATAGTAAGAAACAAGGCTAGATTGGTTGCACAAGGGTTCTCTCAAATTGAAGGCATTGACTATGGAGAGACATATGCACCCGTGGCTCGCCTTGAGTCCATTCGTATCCTTCTTGCTTATGCGGCACATCATAACTTCAAGTTGCAACAAATGGATGTAGAAAGTGCATTTCTTTATGGTCCACTAAATGAATTGGTATATGTTAAGAAACCCCCGGGATTTGAGGACCCCAACTTTCCAAACCATGTCTACAAACTTGATAAGGCGCTCTATGGGCTCAAGCAAGCCCCACGCACGTGGTATGAGCACCTTAGAGAGCTATTGTTTGACCGTGGTTTTGAGGTTGGGAAAATCGATCCCACTCTTTTTACTAAGAAAGTCAATGGGGAGCTTTTTGTATGCCAAATATATGTTGATGATATTATCTTTGGCTCTTCTAACAAAGCTTTTAGTGATGAATTCTCAAAGCTTATGACTAGTAGGTTCCGGATGTCTTTGATGGGGGAGTTGAGAGTATTTCTTGGTTTCGAGATCAAGCAAGTTAGAGGAGGGACATTATTCAATCAAGCCAAGTATACTCAAGATATGCTCAAGATATTCAAAATGCAAGATTTAAATGGAGCTCCTACTCCCATGGCTACAAAGACTCATCTAGAACAAAATCCAAATGGTAAAGATGTGGATCAAAAGGTATACCGGTCTATGATTGGTTCTTTGCTTTAACTTTGTGCATCTAGACCCGATATTGTGTTGAGTGTAGGTGTGTGTGCAAGATATCAAGCGGCTCATAAAGAAAGCCATTTAATGGCGGTCAAGAGAATCTTTCGATATTTGGTTCATACCCCATTCTATGCTCTTTGGTATCCTCGAGGCTCAACATTTGCTCTTTGTGGATACACGGATTCCGATTGGGCGGGTGACAAGGATGATAGAAAATCAACATCCGGGGCTTGCCAATTCCTTGGTAGGTCCTTGGTATGTTGGTCTTCCAAGAAGCAAAATTGTATATCTCTCTCCACCGCCGAGGCCGAGTATGTGGCAGCTGCTAGTGCTTGCACCCAATTGCTATGGATGAGGCAAACTTTAAAGGAATACGGTGTCCATTGTGACAAAGTGCCTCTTCTATGTGACAATGAAAGTGCCATCAAGATTGCCTACAACCCGGTGGATCACACAAGGACAAAGCATATTGAGATTCGCCATCACTTCATTAGAGATCATGTTGCTCGGGGTGATATTGATCTATCATATGTATCAACCAAAGATCAACTTGCCGATATCTTCACGAAGCCACTTGATGAAGCAAGGTTTTGCTACTTGAGGAATGAACTAAATGTCATAGATTCAAGGAGCTTGACTTGATATTCTTGCACTCTCACCTATGTTTCATCTCATATTTGGTTTAGGTGTAGGCATGGATATAGGGGGAGTGCGATCCTAATTGATTGGATCATCCCTCCCCCCATTATGCCCAAAGCAATCAAAATCATTCCTCTTAATATCATTTAGTGATATGTGAGCTTAATGATGAGTTTTGGTAATGGACCCAAGATATATCTTCGTGGTGCCAAGCCAAGTATACTCAAATATGGTGGCCTAGGCCACCGCCCTCTCTCATTTGAGAGGTTGGCACTTACTCATGTTTGTCATTTGCTTGATTCTAGTCTCTTGGAGCTTTTCTGAACATTTTTGAATCCCTATGGCTCTTGTTGGTTCTTCACAGTTTGATGTCTCAACCCAAGCCCTATACCTATCTTAAAAACCATATATCTCTCATATATGTCCCCAACCACTTTTCCTGAAACTTTTGGTCGAGGAGGACCGGAGTCTCCGGTGTACAAACACCGGAGTCTCTGGTGTAGGATGGAGTCTCCGGTGTAAAACGGAGTCTCCGGTCCAGACGGTTTCTGTCACTTAAAGACGGGGGGCCGGGGTGAACTGGGACAGCAGTTCACCATTCTTCACCCCGTCCCCTACCAACAACCCCGTCACCCCCTCTTCCAAAAATCCTCCCCGAAGGTCAAGAAGCCCCCGGGATCCGCCGTGCCGCCGGCCAACCTTCCCCTCTCCTCCATTGGATCATTCCCACCGGAGGAATTGATCCCATGGACAGATCTGGTACCTGTCCTCTATTTTTCTCCTAGGGTTCATCTCTAGATGTGTTTTTTGAGGATTGTTGCTAATTTGACCATTGGAATCACTTGTTTGCGTGCACTCTAGTACTTTAGCCTTGTTGCATTGCCCGATCTACTAGATTCACCCTCACCAGCATCTTCCCATCTCATACCCGAGCCCCCTGACCGGAGATTCCGGACTTAGGTCCGGAGACTCCGGTCCAGGCCGGAGACTCCGGTCCCTAGGACCGGAGACTCCGGTCTGAGCCGGAGACTTCGGTATAAGGTGCGGAGACTCCGGTGTTGGGTGAATCAAAATAGTCCAGAAATGCATCAAAGCTCTTGTACTGCATCTTTGGGACATATATACTCATATCCATGCTATCTCCCTCACTGCTGTTCACAGGTGATGGTTCTAATCGTCCTCGTCGTACCAAGGCCAAGTCCTAAAGGGGCAATCCTCGCTATGATGAAGCTCAGGGTCAGTTTATCGTGCCTCCGTCCAACCGAAAACAGCGAGCACGTGATGCAGCTTACATGAAGAGGGATCAGGAGAGGGCTGAACGGGAGGACCGTGCCAAGAGGGCCAAGTATGACAACCTGCAGACCTTAGCCAAAATGTCTAAAGAGGAGTACCGTGAGCTGAGAAAGACAGATTTCTATGCGCTCCCTCGTACCAGTGAGGACCCTCGTTACTGGAGGAAAGAACAGGCTGTGTTCATGAAGGATGTGTATGGTGTACTCACCAAATCACCTGTCTGCCCTCAGAAGTTCATGAGTGTTGAGGAGATGTGTCAGAGCCCTTACTTCAATGATGCCCTATGGATCTATGAGAAGCTGGGTCTCTACAACTTGATGGAGCTGCGTGAAGACTACAATGTCCACCTTGTACAGCAGTTCTATGCCACAGTTGTGTTTGGGTCTGATCTTGACCGGACCATGGTGTGGATGTCTGGCACCACTCGCTGCACGACTACATTTCATGACTTTGCCAATGTCATCTTTGAGACCTTCCATGTAGTATCCACTCCTGTGGGACTGCGCATGCACTCAGCTGCTTTGGGTGAGAACAAGTTGAAGCTGGCACCTCTGTATGATGATGGTGTTGTGGGGGGTTCCAAGGGACTCAAGACCCTCTACAACCTTATGCTGAGGATCTTCCATCACACTATTGCACCAAGTGCTGGAAATGATGATGCAATTCGGGGTGGGCTTGTCAACCTCTTGTACCATACTCACCGGACCTTCAATGCTGGACCTGAGGCAGATGCTGCACCTATTGACGTGATGGACTTTATTTTCGAGGAGATGTTTCATGCCATACTGTACAAGAAATCTCCTCCATATGCACCCTTGGTCATGAGGCTCATCAACTCCCAGGAGCATGATTCTCCACTTGGCATACCACCACACCTCACTATGCACACTCTGGTCTCACTGCAGCAGAAGGGGCATATGGGGCCTGCTCCGAGGCGTCGCTATGGGGATGATGATGAGGAGATTGAGACAGAGAGGGCTCCCTCCCCACCTAGAGTTTGGAGTAAGAATGCCTCCAATGCCCCTATGCCTACTATGACTCGAGACTATGTGCATGAGCGGGTCAAGAAGGCCAGCTTTTGGGAGAGGACCCTTTGTTGCATGAATGTCGACATACGCAAGCAGCAGCATGCATCCTACCAAAGCAACCGCCGCATTGAGAAGCTCCTCAAAGAGATCAAGGAACAGGGTGCTGAGGATAATGAGGAAGGTGAAGATGAATACAATGATGAGCATGGGGCTCAGCAGTCCACCGAGTCTTATCATACACTCTCATTTGGGGCATGGAATGCCCAACAGGATAGTCTGGTGGATTGGAAGACGTTTGCTGATGTCACCTCAGGGTTTGGGTACCAGGGTACTTCCTCTTCTCGCCCTCACGGCAAAGGGCCTGTTGTCCCTGAAGACGATGATGATGACTATGATCAGGATGATGGTGACCAGGAGGAGGATGAGGATGCCGAGGATGACGAGGATGACGATGACTACTGAGCGGTTGGGGGTGCTAGTGTAGGTCTTTTCCCTTTTTCGGTGTTTCGATGCCAAAGGGGGAGAAGACATTCTCATCGGTTTGCATGGACTTGGGGATTTGGGATTTGCGACTATATGCCCTTATTTGCCTTTTATCTGCCCTTATTTGCCTTTTATTTGCCATTTTAGAACTTGAACATTATGTGTGTTATCCGTTGTTCATGTGTGTGACTGACTATGTGCTGGTGTGCACCATCTATTGTACTCATGTGAGACTTATGTGTGCTATCGTTGATACTATCCACCTTACATGTTTTACTTATATATCTTGCTGCACATAGTCAGGGGGAGCCACATTT
This sequence comes from Avena sativa, assembly GCA_916181665.1. Classification (NCBI taxonomy): domain Eukaryota; kingdom Viridiplantae; phylum Streptophyta; class Magnoliopsida; order Poales; family Poaceae; genus Avena; species Avena sativa. The sequence continues at coordinate 313,547,640 of OV702283.1, forward strand.
ATATGTTATTCCATGCAAATCACTTGTTGTCATCGAACCAAAAAGGGGGAGATTGAAAGGGCATTTATTATCATAATCACTTTTGGTGTTCGTTAACAACAAGTAGATCATTTTACAGTTTGTCATTCCATAGGTTGGTATTATGATAGATGAACAGCACCCTCACTCTTGGGAAAATACCACATTCATATGCCACTGTTCTGGAAACTCCAGACCGGAGTCTCCGGTGTGGTCCGGAGTTTCCGGTTCTGGCTCCGGTGGTGCCTCCCAGGATCTGGCTGGGTCATTTTGTCTGGGGGTCCGGAGCCTGCACCGAAGGATACACCAGAGTCTCCGGTGTTGGACAAGTCCGGAGTCTCCGGTGTTGGAAGACCGGAGTCTCCGGTGTTGCTGGGGCAAGATTGGTCTGGGTCAGTCAGATGGGAAGTCCGGAGGCTGGTCCGGAGATTGGCCGGAGTCTCCGGTGTAGACCGGAGTCTCCGGTCTACTGATCGGAGTCTCCGGTCTGACTTTTCTACAACGGTCAGAAAACGTTCGTGGAGGGGGCTGCCTATAAAAAGGGACCCTTATCATCTTCCTCCAGTTGCTCAAGCTACTCAAGAACACCAACCCCATTAGAGCCACCAAATCTACAAGATCTCTTCATCCAACCATCCAAAGTCATTGATCTTTGGAGAATCGAAGGAGGAGGCCTTGATTTACATCTTCACCAAGAGAGATCTTCATTTCCCCCTCGTTCACTTGAGGGCCCCCAAGCTCTAGTGTTTCATTGGAAACCCTAACTTTGATTTGGTTCTTACAAGCTTGTCTTCGATTTGTCTTGACAGCTTGCTTGTATTTGGCAGCCTCCAATTCAATTGTGGATGTGTGCCCCGAACTTGTTGTAAAGGTGTCGGCTTCCACCTCGAAGGTTGCCGATATAGTGGAAGGTGAATCGAGCCCGTTGGGGTGAGGTTCATCGGAGAACAAGGGAGGCCTCTCGTGGCGTTGGTGGTTTGAAACCACCCCCTCTCCAAACGTAGACGTACTTCCCCTCAAAAGGAAGGAACTACGGGAAACAAATCCTTGTATCTCCGCGTCCACTCCTTTGGTTACTTCTATCCTTTACTGCATTTTACTTACTTGTTCTTGCTTAGTGTTGTGCTTGCTTGTGCTTGATTGACATATAGGTAAATTCACCATAGTTGCATATTCTAGAGAATTTACCTTTCTTGTCAAACCCTAATTTGAAAAGAGTAAAATTTGAAGTAGCACCTATTCACCCCCCCTCTAGGTGCCCATACGATCCTTTCAATTGGTATCAGAGCCTTGGATCTTTATTTGGGCTTTACCGCCTAAGAGAATATGGGTAGCCAAGAAGGGGATGGTGGTAGTGAGCCGAACCCGGTGACCATGGAAGATCTCAGAAACTTGGAAACAAGATTGAGCTCTTCCTTGGTCAACAAAGTCAAGAAGATTCTTGAGCAACTTCTTAAAGACAAAGATGGCTCATCACCCCCATCTCCTCAAGAGGATCTACCATCTGTTGTACCTAAAGGGAATACTTCGGTATCCCCCGAGGGTATGATGGTGGGGGGTAAACAAGACAATGCTAATTCCTCCACACACAATGATGGTGGGAAGGGTGAGCACCGTGATTCATGGTACTCTCCCGACCCTCCAGTCCCTCACCCTCATGTGTACAATAGAGGTGACCCACCTAAGCTTGAAGAATCTGCTACTTTTGCTCAATGGCAATCACTAATGAGAACTCATGTGCGCAGCTCATGCATTGAACTATGGAACATCATTGAGCATGGACTCTTTATTGGGGATCTAAACAACTTGACAAGAAGAGAGGTTGTCAATAGTCAACTCAATGCCACTGCTTTGCATATGATTCAACAAGGATTGGGAACAAAGGATTACCCACACATTGAGCACCTTAGCATTGCCAAGGAAGCTTGGGATGCTCTCATTGTGTTGTTTGTTGGAAATGGGAGTATGAGGAGGAACCGATATGATTCTCTAAGCAATGAAGCCGAAGGCTTCTACATGAAAGAAGGTGAAGATCACGAAGACATGTACCGAAGGCTCAAGATCACCGCCACCTCTTTTAGAAATGTGGGTGCCTCACATGTGGATGATGCATGGATAAAAAGGAAATATGTGAGTGCACTCATGCCTTTTGAGCCCACCGACTTGAAGAGCCTACAAGGAAGACACAACTACCATCTCATGACCTCAAATGAAGTTATGCATGAGATGGCCGCTTTCAAGGTTGCCGCCAAGAATGCAAAAGATGCCCGTGCTCGTGCCCTTGGTATGAGCAAGGTTGTCAATGTTGCTTTGAAGGCCAAAGTTGTGGATCATGGGGATGAAGATGATAGTGATGAAGGGATCTCCATGGACCACCCCGATGAAGTCAAGATTGCTCATAGTCAATATATGGCCTTCTATGCAAAGAACTTTTGGAAGAACCCCGCCAAGGCCAAGATGGAAATGCAAAGAAAAAGCAACCCAAATGGGAAAAGAGAAAATACAACGAGATTGAGAACTTGCTTCAATTGTGGTGACCACTACCACTTTGTAGCAAGTTGTCCCTATGAGAAGAGAGAAGATCATGGGGGTAAGCTTGTGTTGAAGAAGACTCTTAAGGCACCTTACAATAAACCTTTCATCAAGAAGAATCCCATCAACAAGAAGTCGGGAGAAATTGTCTTGATCACTCATGAAGAATACTCCTCCGACAATAAAGATGATGAAGATTAGGAAGAGGAAACTTCTCATGGTGTGGCTGCTCTAGCCACCATCTCTACTCCGACATTCTCACTCTTCGATTCTCCAAATGAGAACTCTCCCACCAAGAACGTCACTTGCCTTATGGCAAGAGGAACGGAGGTATCCTCATCATCCCGCTCTACTCCCTTAGATAATGATGAAATTGATGATGAGATGTCTCTTGATGTTAAAAAGGAATTAATTGCCTTTGATGAGTTTATGACAAACCTAGAAGGAGATGCTAAGTCACATTTTGGAAACATCCTAGATCAACTTTCACATACTCAAGAGCTTCTAGATGTAAGATGTAAACTTGGACATGAACACATGATTGAGCTAGAGGCTTTAAACAATGCTCTAGAAGAAGAACAAGAAACTAGGTTGTCACTTGAATTAAAACTTGAAGGGCTTGATGAGGCCAATGACATTATTGTTAACAAACTCATCAAAGAGTGTGATCATGCTATTGCTAAATACAAAAAGTGCTAAAAAGGACAAGATTGAGTTTGGTGTGGTTCATGAAAAACTTGCCGAGGACTTTAGGTTGCTTAAAAAGGCCCACAAGGCTTTGGAGAGTGAACTCTTGTCACTCACAAAGTCCCATGAAACACTTCAAACTCAATTGGCCAATATTCCTTCACCTAGTAACTTCATTCCATCTAGTAGTACAACTATTCTTGAAGAGAATGCTAGGTTGAAGGGGGATCTTGCTAAGGCCACATTTTCACAAGGCAACAAGTCCATTGATGATCTTTTGAGTAAGCAAAGACCGAGTGGTGATAAAGGGGGCATTGGATTTGTCTCCAATTCTAAGAAGAAGAAGAACAACAAGAAGAAGAAGGCCAAGCCCACACAAGAAACTAACAAGGACATTGTGGGTAGTAAGACCACAAGTGGTAAAACTATGTCTCATGATGACTTTGCGTGTAGTGCTAACCCTCACATGTTATAATGCGTGATTATTGTGGTGATGTGTATGCACAATATGTTGGCCCATATGGTGGTTATATTGCTTGGTCTATTTGGATTCCCAAGACCCTTGTTGCTAACAAAAAAGGACCCATTGAAAACTGGGTACCTAAAAATTAGCTTGATCTTTTGTAGACTTATGCTTCCGGAGGGTCAAAGTGGGTGCTTGATAGTGGTTGCACAAGTCATATGACCGGAAGCTCATCTATTGTCAAGGACTTAAAGCCAAATGATGATCAAATATCTGTCACTTATGCCGACAAGTCAAAATCTAAGGTATTGGGTTTTGGAAAAGTTGTGGTTGCTCACGACATTACACTCGTGAACGTCATGCTTGTTGAGACCCTTGGGTACAATTTACTTTCAGTCTGTGCTCTTGGAAAGATGGGTTTTTCCGTATTTTTACATAATGATCTTGTGGTCCTCATGTGGAGCAAGTCTCTCAAGGTCGCTTTCGTTGGGTATGTCGAACATGACTTGTATGTGGTGGACTTTTCGGTGCAAGCCACTACAAGTGCGATGTGCTTATTCGGAAAGGCCGATGTGGGTTGGTTATGGCATTGCCGACTGGCCCATGTCAATATGAGAACTTTGCAAAGTCTCCACAAGGAGGGCCATATTGTTGGACTAAAAGAAAATGTTTCCTTTGCCAAAGATCATGTTTGCAGGGCATGTGTTCTAGGGAAGATGCATGATGCTCCTCACAAGCCTAAGAACCACATCAAGTCCACCAAAATCTTGGAGCTCGTCCACGTGGACCTCTTTGGTCCTCCATCTCATGCAAGTCTTGGTGGGAAGAAATATTTCTTGGTGATTGTTGATGACTTTTCAAGATACTCTGGGTTTATTTCTTCAAGTTGAAGAGTGCGACTCAAAAGACCTTCATCGACTTCATCAATTTGGTCCAAAGGAAATACAATGTTCCCGTGTTGATCATTAGAAGTGACAACGGCACCGAGTTCAAGAACTACACCTTGAATGATTTTCTTAGTGATGAGGGGATTAAACATCAATATTCCACTGCATACACCCCTCAACAAAATGGTGTGGCCGAAAGGAAGAACCGGACTCTCATTGAGATGGCTAGGACCATGTTGGCGGAGTTTAAATCTCCATACAACTTTTGGGCCGAAGCCATTTCCACTGCTTGCCATGCTTCAAACCGGCTCTACCTCCGCAAACAAATCAACAAGACTCCATATGAAATTCTTACCGGTAACAAGCCCAACATATCTTACTTCCGGGTGTTCGGTTGTAAGTGTTTCTATATCATAAAAGGTGTTTGTTTGTCTAATTCGAGTCTAAAGCATTAGAGGGTATTTTTGTTGGCTATGGTCTCGAATCTCACACTTATAGAATCTATGATAAGCTCTGCGGAGCCGTCATAGAATCTTGTAGTGTGACCTTCGAAGAATATGATGGTCCCCAAGGGGGCATGTTGATGCTTGTGATGCAGATGATAAAATGCCTCAGGATGCCATAGGAAGAATGGGTGTGGTATATATCCGCCCCGTTGAGGAACCCCTTATGGCGGATCGAGAAGAACTATGCTCCACTCAAGTGGAGCCCTCATCTTCACAACCTCAACATGCTCCATCCACCGAAGAGGACATTGACTCAAGCCAAAGACAAGATGTGGACCCTTAACATGATGATCAAAGTGTCAACTCTAGTCAAGAGGAGCTTTATTCATTCGCTAGGATGTCAAGTGGTGCCAAGGCAATTACTCAAGGAAGATCCTTACAAACTGCCTTGATACAAGATCAAATTGATGCTAGAAGTGCTCTTGATAAAGACCAAGGTCAATCCTTGCCTCTAGATGAAGAGGATGATTACAATGATGATCAAGGTCAAGTTAGTGGTCAAGACGAGGATCAAAATGATGAAGAGGGTCCCCCAAGAAACAACACGGAGATCCACGCTCGTCGCGAAGCTAGAAAGGAAAGAATGTTGGAATTAAGAGACCACTCTCTACAAAATGTTGTTGGTGATCTAAGGAAAGGTATTTCCACAAGAGCACAATTGAAGAGGTTCAGTGAACACCAAGCACACATCTCCATGATTGAACCAAAGAAAGTGTGGGAAGCCCTTGAAGATTCGGATTGGTTAGAAGCTATGCACAAAGAACTCAACAACTTTGAGAGAAACAAAGTATGGAAGTTAGTAGAGAAGCCAAAGGATTGCCGCAATGTTATTGGAACAAAGTGGATATCCAAGAACAAGAAAGATGAGCATGGAATCATAGTAAGAAACAAGGCTAGATTGGTTGCACAAGGGTTCTCTCAAATTGAAGGCATTGACTATGGAGAGACATATGCACCCGTGGCTCGCCTTGAGTCCATTCGTATACTTCTTGCTTATGCGGCACATCATAACTTCAAGTTGCAACAAATGAATGTAGAAAGTGCATTTCTTTATGGTCCACTAAATGAATTGGTATATGCTAAGCAACCCCCGGGATTTGAGGACCCCAACTTTCCAAACCATGTCTACAAACTTGATAAGGCGCTCTATGGGATCAAGCAAGCCCCACGCACGTGGTATGAGCACCTTAGAGAGCTATTATTTGACCGTGGTTTTGAGGTTGGGAAAATCGATCCCACTCTTTTTACTAAGAAAGTCAATGGGGAGCTTTTTGTATGCCAAATATATGTTGATGATATTATTTTTGGGTCTTCTAACAAAGATTTTAATGATGAATTCTCAAAGCTTATGACTAGTAGGTTCCGGATGTCTTTGATGGGGGAGTTGAGAGTATTTCTTGGTTTCGAGATCAAGCAAGTTAGAGGAGGGACATTATTAAATCAAGCCAAGTATACTCAAGATATGCTCAAGAGATTCAAAATGCAAGATTTAAATGGAGCTCCTACTCCCATGTCTACAAAGACTCATCTAGAACAAAATCCAAATGGTAAAAATGTGGATCAAAAGGTATACCGGTCTATGATTGGTTCTTTGCTTTACCTTTGTGCATCTAGACCCGATATTGTGTTGAGTGTAGGTGTGTGTGCAAGATATCAAGCGGCTCCTAAAGAAAGCCATTTAATGGCGGTCAAGAGAATCTTTCGATATTTGGTTCATACCCCATTCTATGCTCTTTGGTATCCTCGAGGCTCAACATTTGCTCTTTGTGGATACACGGATTCCGATTGGGCGGGTGACAAGGATGATAGAAAATCAACATCCGGGGCTTGCCAATTCCTTGGTAGGTCCTTGGTATGTTGGTCTTCCAAGAAGCAAAATTGTATATCTCTCTCCACCGCCGAGACCGAGTATGTGGCAGCTGCTAGTGCTTGCACCCAATTGCTATGGATAAGGCAAACTTTAAAGGAATACGGTGTCCATTGTGACAAAGTGCCTCTTCTATGTGACAATGAAAGTGCCATCAAGATTGCCTACAACCCGGTGGATCACACAAGGACAAAGCATATTGAGATTCGCCATCACTTCATTAGAGATCATGTTGCTCGAGGTGATATTGATCTATCATATGTATCAACCAAAGATCAACTTGTCGATATCTTCACGAAGCCACTTGATGAAGCAAGGTTTTGCTACTTGAGGAATGAACTAAATGTCGTAGATTCAAGGAGCTTGACTTGATATTCTTGCACTCTCACCTATGTTTCATCTCATATTTGGTTTAGGTGTAGGCATGGATATAGGGGGAGTGCGATCCTAATTGATTGGATCATCCCTCCCCCCATTATGCCCAAAGAAATCAAAATCATTCCTCTTAATATCATTTAGTGATATGTGAGCTTAATGATGAGTTTTGGTAATGGACCCAAGATATATCTTCATGGTGCCAAGCCAAGTATACTCAAATATGGTGGCCTAGGCCACCGCCCTCTCTCATTTGAGAGGTTGGCACTTACTCATGTTTGTCATTTGCCTGATTCTAGTCTCTTGGAGCTTTTCTGAACATTTTTGAATCCCTATGGCTCTTGTTGGTTCTTCACAGTTTGATGTCTCAACCCAAGCCCTATACCTATCTTAAAAACCATATATCTCTCATATATGTCCCCAAACACTTTTCCTGAAACTTTTGGTCGAGGAGGACCGGAGTCTCCAGTGTACAAACACCGGAGTCTCTGGTGTAGGATGGAGTCTCCGGTGTAAACCGGAGTCTCCGGTCCAGACGGTTTCTGTCACTTAAAGAAGGGGGATCAGGGTGAACTGGGACAGCAGTTCACCATTCTTCACCCCGTCCCCTACCTCCAACCCCGTCGCCCCCTCTTCCAAAAATCCTCCCCGGAGGTCAAGAAGGCCCCGGGATCCGCCGTGCCACCGGCCAACCTTCCCCTCTCCTCCATTGGATCATTCCCACCAGAGGAAATGATCCCATGGACAGATCTGGTACCTCTCCTCTATTTTTCTCCTAGGGTTCGTCTCTAGATGTGTTTTTTGAGGATTGTTGCTGATTTGACCATTGGAATCACTTGTTTGCGTGCACTCTAGTGCTTTAGCCTTGTTGCATTGCCCGTTCTACTAGATTCACCCTCACCAGCATCTTCCCATCTCATACCCGAGCCCCCTGACCGGAGATTCCGGACTTAGGTCCGGAGACTCCGGTCCCCAGGACCGGAGACTCCGGTCTGAGCCGGAGACTTCGGTATAAGGTGCGGAGACTCTGGTGTTGGGTGAATCAAAATAGTCCAGAAATGCATCAAAGCTCTTGTACTGCATCTTTGGGACATATATACTCATCTCCATGCTATCTCCCTCACTGCTGTTCACAGGTGATGGTTCTAATCGTCCTCATCGTACCAAGGCCAAGTCCTAAAGGGGCAATCCTCGCTATGATGAAGCTCAGGGTCAGTTTATCGTGCCTCCGTCCAACCGAAAACAGCGAGCACGTGATGCAGCTTACATGAAGAGGGATCAGGAGAGGGCTGAACGGGAGGACCGTGCCAAGAGGGCCAAGTATGACAACCTGCAGACCTTAGCCAAAATGTCTAAAGAGGAGTATCGTGAGCTGAGAAAGACAGATTTCTATGCGCTCCCTCGTACCAGTGAGGACCTTCGTTACTGGAGGAAAGAACAGGCTGTGTTCATGAAGGATGTGTATGGTGTACTCACCAAATCACCTGTCTGCCCTCAGAAGTTCATGAGTGTTGAGGAGATGTGTCAGAGCCCTTACTTCAATGATGCCCTGTGGATCTATGAGAAGCTGGGTCTCTACAACTTGATGGAGCTGCGTGAAGACTACAATGTCCACCTTCTACAACAGTTCTATGCCACAGTTGTGTTTGGGTCTGATCTTGACCGGACCATGGTGTGGATGTCTGGCACCACGCTGCACGGCTACATTTCATGACTTCGCCAACGTCATCTTTGAGACCTTCCATGGAGTATCCACTCCTGTGGGACTGCGCATGCACTCAGCTGCTTTGGGTGAGAACAAGTTGAAGCTGGCACCTCTGTATGATGATGGTGTTGTGGGGGGTTCCAAGGGACTCAAGACCCTCTACAACCTTATGCTGAGGATCTTCCATCACACTATTGCACCAAGTGCTGGAAATGATGATGCAATTCGGGGTGGGCTTGTCAACCTCCTGTACCATACTCACGGGACCTTCAATGCTGGACCTAAGGCAGATGCTGCACCTATTGACATGATGGACTTTATTTTCGAGGAGATGTTTCATGCCATACTGTACAAGAAATCTCCTCCATATGCACCCTTGGTCATGAGGCTCATCAACTCCCAGGAGCATGATTCTCCACTTGGCATACCACCACACCTCACTGTGCACACTCTGGTCTCACTGCAGCAGAAGGGGCATATGGGGCCTGCTCCGAGGCGTCGCTATGGGGATGATGATGAGGAGATTGAGACGGAGAGGGCTCCCTCCCCACCTAGAGTTCGGAGTAGGAATGCCTCCAATGCCCCTATGCCTACTATGACTCGAGACTATGTGCATGAGCGGGTCAAGAAGGCCAGCTTTTGGGAGAGGACCCTTTGTTGCATGAATGTCGACATACGCAAGCAGCAGCATGCATCCTACCAAAGCAACCGCCGCATTGAGAAGCTCCTCAAAGAGATCAAGGAACAGGGTGCTGAGAATAATGAGGAAGGTGAATATGAATACAATGATGAGCATGGGGCTCAGCAGTCCACCGAGTCTTATCATACACTCTCATTTGGGGCATGGAATGCCCAACAAGATAGTCTGGTGGATTGGAAGACGTTTGCTGATGTCACCTCAGGGTTTGGGTACCAGGGTACTTCCTCTTCTCGCCCTCACGGCAAAGGGCCTGCTGTCCCTGAAGACGATGATGATGACTATGATAAGGAAGATGGTGACTAGGAGGAGGATGAGGATGCCGAGGATGACGATGACTACTGAGCGGTTGGGGGCGCTAGTGTAGGTCTTTTCCCTTTTTCGGTGTTTCGATGCCAAAGAGGGAGAAGACATTCTCATCGGTTTGCATGGACTTGGGGATTTGGGATTTGCGACTATATGCCCTTATTTGCCTTTTATTTGCCATTTTCGAACTTGAACTTTATGTGTGTTATCCGTTGTTCATGTGTGTGACTGACTATGTGCTGGTGTGCACCATCTATTGTACTCATGTGAGACTTATGTGTGCTATCGTTGATACTATCCACCTTACATGTTTTACTTAATTATCTTGCTGCACATAGTCAGGGGGAGCCACATTTATATGTTATTCCATGCAAATCACTTGTTGTCATCGAACACCAAAAAGGGGGAGATTGAAAGGGCATTTATTATCATAATCACTTTTGGTGTTCGTTAACAACAAGTAGATCATTTTACAGTTTGTCATTGTCCATAGGTTGGTATTATGATAGATGAACAGCACCCTCACTCTTGGGAAAAGACCACATTCATATGCCACTGTTCTGGAAACTCCAGACCGGAGTCTCCGGTCTGCCAAGACCGGAGTCTCCGGTGTGGTCCGGAGTTTCCGGTTCTGGCTTCGGTGGTGCCTCCCAGGATCTGGCTGGGTCATTCTGTCTGGGGGTCCGGAGCCTGCACCGGAGGATACACCGGAGCCTCCGGTGTTGGACAAGTCCGGAGTCTCCGGTGTTGGAAGACCGGAGTCTCCGGTGTTGCTGGGGCAAGATTGGTCTGGGTCAGTCAGATGGGCAGTCCGGAGGCTGGTCCGGAGATTGGCCGGAGTCTCCGGTGTAGACTGGAGTCTCCGGTCTACAGACCGGAGTCTCCGGTCTGACTTTTCTACAACGGTCAGAAAACTTTTCGTGGAGGGGGCTGCCTATAAAAAGGGACCCTTATCTTCTTCCTCCAGTTGCTCGAGCTGCTCAAGAACACCAACCCCATTAGAGCCACCAAATCTACAAGATCTCTTCATCCAACCATCCAAAGTCATTGATCTTTGGAGAATCGAAGGAGGAGGCCTTGATTTACATCTTCACCAAGAGAGATCTTCATTTCTCCCTCATTCACTTGAGGGCCCCCAAGCTCTAGTGTTTCATTGGAAACCCTAACTTTGATTTGGTTCTTACAAGATTGTCTTTGATTTGTCTTGGTAGCTTGCTTGTATTTGGCAGCCTCCAATTCAGTTGTGGATGTGTGCTCGGAACTTGTTGTAAAGGTGCCGGCTTCCACCTCGAAGGTTGCCGATATAGTGGAAGGTGAATCGAGCCCGTTGGGGTGAGGTTCATCGGAGAACAAGGGAGGCCTCTCGTGGCGTTGGTGGTTTGAAACCACCCCCTCTCCAAACGTAGACGTACTTCCCCTCAAAAGGAAGGAACTACGGGAAACAAATCATTGTGTCTCCGCGTCCATTTCTTTGGTTACTTCTATCCTTTACCGCACTTTACTTACTTGTTCTTGCTTAGTGTTGTGCTTGATTGACATATAGGTAAATTCACCAAAGTTGCATATTCTAGAGAATTTACCTTTCTTGTCAAACCCTAATTTGAAAACGAGTAAAATTTGAAGTAGCACCTATTCACCCCCCCTCTAAGTGCCCTAACGATCCTTTCAATCGGGAAACCTCGATCATCAACTACCCAACGAACTAGTCTAGAGGATACTAGGGACCTGCTTTGTTTATTTATCACACATATATTAATGTCTTCACTTAATACAGTTATAGCATGATACAAAACTATTATGGACTAATGAGATATGTCAGTAAAAACATCTTTATTATTGGCCTCTACATATCTCCTTCCGATACTACACGTGGACCACTTAACTATGATTATGAACATCGATTGGTGATAAAGCCTACCCTATTTGGTCAATGCCCTTATAATCGGCTACGCATTCAGTTAATTTGGTTAATTTGGTTCGTTTAATTCAGTTATATGATTAATGTGGTTTCAATACTTCGGTAAATACGGTTTTATACGAAAATACGGTTTCGGTTTCGATAATAACCATTAAATATCGGTTCAGTTTCGGTAATAACCAAATTAACCATAATTGACGTGATTTTTTCAATAACGTCTAATTTATGTGTGGCCTATGTTTCAATTTAACATTTTCTACAACAGGACTAGACGTGTTGCATGAGATAAATAAAAATACGATGAGTTTTGGCCAAAATAAAATAGTTTACTACTTTGTATTACCAAATGCGTGTGTTGTAAGAGAAAAATAAAACCAAATAGTAATAAAATTTAGTGTACATATAAGGAGTTGAACTCGCTTTCGGCCAAAATAAAATAATTTATTACTTTGTATGACCAAACTACGTGTATTGTAAAAGAAAAATACAAACAAAAAATATTAAAATTTAGTCTACATATAAGGAGTTGAACTCACGTGCTATGGCAAGAAAGCACAAGTCCGCACGGGTGGTAACCAATACGATTGCAACAAGTTTACTGGTATAAAAGCACTTGGGCCTTATATAACTAGTTTGGGCGAGGTTGGGCTGGGCCTATTACGGAATTTATTTTGGCAATGTGACTATTCGGTTATTTTCAGTAATAACCGCGGTTTTTTGGGTTTAAAACTGAATTAACCGAAGGTCAAACGGTTAGCAAATTTGTTAACTGAAACCTTAACTACAAACTGGAAAAACTGAAATTTAGGTTGTAGTTAGGTTTTCTTCGGTTCGGTTTTCGGTTTTGGTTTGGTTATGTGCGGCCGGACCTTAGAGACAAGAGCCATGGTTTTCTTGAATGTCAGAACTTTGCTCTCGAAATATCTACGGTTGGATCCCTTTCATATGTTTCAAATGAAGTACAACGTCTATCCACCTTCTATTCCCAGGAGAGGATCGAATAGCACATGTAAAGGTCGAGATATATTGGTTAGTACTCAAATAACGACGAATTCAATGTTTGGTAATTCTCTATACTATTTTCAAAACACAAGACAGGCATACAGAAACCACCACAAACCAAACATGCACATCCAAGTGAGTATATTCTCATGAAAAATTCACAAGTTCTACAAATGTTTCACTCTCTTATGTATACATATAAAATCACTAAAAATACACATAAATTCTACAAATGATGTAGATTTCAGTGTTTTGGATTTGCTATACATAGTTTATAAAAAAGGCGACTCAAAATTTTCTCCATATATAGATAAAAAAATTTAAATCATGAAGTATAGAGTATACCATGATTTAAATGGTATACTCTACCATGGAAATGAGGGAGTGGGACTAGCACCCTCGCCGACGAAGATGGGGGCGGGGAGGGGAATGGTGTCGCCTGTCTCATGGGGAGAAGCGAAGGGGTGAACAATTCACTATGTAAATATAATAGGAATTCAATGGAGAATTAGTGAGAATTTCACCGTTTACCACCCGATGTGGTGAGCTCATGTATCATTATCTTGTTTTTTCCTCAAAATTTGGAAGGAACACTAACTTTTAAGGATGAGTGGATACATGCCGATAATTTCCTATGGTACTACATCGATGGGCGGTTTGTTTTAAAACATGTCAAGTCGAAGAAACCATATGATACTACACATGGACCACTTGACTATGATTATGAACATCGATTGGTAATAAAGCCTACCCTATTTGGTCAATGCCCTTAGAGGCAAGAGCCGGGAGGGAAGGGGGAGGGAGAGGGAGAGGGGGAGGTTAAGGACACCCCAATAATGCTATGTATATCCTTTCCTAGAGGTTACATTGTGTCGTGAGGATAAAAAGGGAAAATGAAAGTAGGATGTATGATACAAGTTGTTCTTAATTGAGAAAAATAGCCCACGACAAGTAAAAAGATAGTAAGAGGTAGATTGTTGGAAAGTACCTCAACATCTTTCCTTGGACATCTGGAACCGGAAAAGAAGTTCTTTGCCATGGCTATCCATAGAGCAGGAACAAATAAGTTCCAGCAATGGGATATTCCACATTCTTCCTTTTTTCTACTCCCTCCGTCCTAAAATAGATGCCTCAGATTTATCAAAATTTAGATGAATCTATATTCTAAATAGTGTTTAGATTCATTCAAATTTTATCAAATCTAAGACATCTATTTTAGGACGGAGGGAGTATTTGATTTCCTTTTGTTGCTTGGTTTTGTTTGTTCATCCATATTATATGCAGCAGTATCCGTTGCTAGTGTTCAAAGAAAAAAGAATGCAGAGTTCTCTACCTGTAAAAGAACATGCTACAGGAAGAGACGGCATATGGTGTTTTCGTATGATCGCCTATTTGTAAGCATTTGGATACATGACAAGTGTATACCTCAAGAAAGTAGCAGTGAAAAAAAATCTTATTATAACAATATTATTAAACAGATAGATACCCAGTTACAACTTCAGAAAAAATCAGTTCCATTGTAAACAAATGCACATGGTCAAGTGAGATGATTGATCAAATTAATTTGAATAAGTATTAAAGTTAGAGTAAGCTCAATCCAAAGATAGGGTCAGTTTCTACAAGCACATCAATTCTCTGAACAGTGTGTTGCATGATAACAGTCACCTGGATATCTATATGAAGGGAATCTGCCAATGATCTTTTCCTCCTCTAACACAAAGTTCACACCCACTTTTTAGCTTTGAATCACCAATAGTCATTGCAAGAACATGACCCCATCCTGAAGTGATGGAATCTATTCAGATCCCTAACAACAAACTCTCTCTCCATAATGCCACTTATGAGCTTGAACCCGTCATGGCAGTCACAGCACATCCTCAGGTTCTTCATCACCCTGATGGTCATCCCCTTGGGGATAACCAGCAAACCAAACCCTAATGCCAACATCTCACTGTGCACTCCAACCATTACACCTTTCCCATCCTCTCCATCCTCTTCATGAGCATCAAAGACTCTAGTACTACCTAGTCTACCATTGTAACCCTTCTCCCGCATCTTACCCTCTAACTCATCAAGCAACATCATCACTTCATCTGCCCTTGTACCGGCGGGTGATACCAGACCAGCGTAGAACACATAGGGGATGTCCTTTATCTCAATCCAGCTGCACCCAGGATCTTTACGTATGCCTTGCTGTCTCATGTTCGACCATACATCAACAGCATTGTCAGTCTGACCGGCTGAAGTGTATGCATTTGACATCACTACAAGTGCACCTGCTACATCTTGGTTGAACTCTGACACTCTGTGGCCAGCTCTGGTGGCTAGATCTAAGCGCCTGTGAGTCCGGCAAGCTGACAGCAATGAGCTCCACAGTATGAGGGCGTCACGGTCTTCAGCCTGCACTTTGTTGGCAAGCTCAAATGCCTCATCAAGCCGTCCTGCTTGGCCGAGCATGTCAACTGCACAAGTGTAGTGGCTGGCGCATGGACTGATGCCATATTTTCTCTGCATGAACTGGAGGAGATGGAGGCCGGTGTCAACGAGACCTGAATGGCTGCAAGCATGCATGACACCAAGCAGTGTAACACTGTTTGGTTGCATATTTCGATCGATCATCTCATTAAACAAAGTGAGTGCGCACCTACCAATACCATACTTTGCTGCTGCCACGATTATGGAGGTATAGCAGATGACTGATGGCTGCTCAATCATGTCAAACACCTTTCTTGAGTACTCGTAGAATCCACACTTGGAGTACATGTCAACCAAAGCCACAGCAATCACATCATTGCATCCATGCCCAAACCGAAGGACTGCTCCATGCAGAGACTTGCCAACTCCAAGCCGCCCAATGCCTGCGCACGCGTTCACGACGCTTGACAGCATTCTGTGCGTACACAGACAGCATTGAGCCCCACGATACCACATTCCTCACCGGATCAGACATACCATCAAACACTGCACGTGCACCCTCAATACTTCCGGCCTTGCCATACATGTCGACGAGCGCGGTGGCAACAACAGCGTCGGACGCGTAGCCCACGACTTCGGCACGGGCATGCACTTGCCACCCAAGTTCGGCATCAGCAAGGCGTGCGCACGCGCTAGCAGCAGTCGAGAAGGTGAAGGCGTTCGGTGGCACGCCGCTGTGAGACTTGGAACGGAGGAGGGAAACAGCCACGCGGGGTCGGCCGGCGCTGGAGTAGCCGGACATGAGGGCCGTCCAGGACACGACGTCCCGGTCGCGCATTTCGTCGAACAGGTAAGTGGCGTGAACGGTGGCGCCGCATCTGCAGTACGCGGCGATTATGTGGTTGCAGGAAGAGACGGCGGACGCGGTGCCGACCTTGAGGAGCTTGGCGTGCATGGCAGCAACGGAAGCGTGGTCGGAGGCGCCGCGTAGCAGGTGGATTAGTAGCGGCGTGAGCGTGGCTGTGCTGGAGGTCGCCGCCATGGGAACGGGTTGTCATGGCTGGGTCATGCATATAGAACACAGTGCGTGGACGCGTGTGCTAAAATATTGAGTCTACTTTTTTTTGAGAGCAATCTTGAGTCTACTTGAGAAAGGGAATTGATCAGAATCAACTAAAAAAATTGGCAATATATTTAGGAAAATGATACGGATCCTCCGGGGGATCGCGCATTCTGATCGCCCGGCTCGTTCGAACGAGACGGTGGCCCACTCCTTACCTTCTCCTCTTCCGTAAACAGAAGGACAGACGGTTCTGCAAAACTCTCCCATCGCCGCGCGTCCTTCCGCCGCCGCGCGTCTCTGCTACTGCACGGCTCCGCCGCGCGCGCCTCTCTGCTGATGCACGACTCCGGCGCCACGTCCCTGAGAGAGCCATGGGGCAGTCCCCTGCCAGCCGGCGCTCCACCATGGACCAGCCCCTGTGCCCTTCGCTGCGTTCGTGAGAGCCATGAGGCCATCACAGTCAGCCATCTCGCGACAATGGACTAGCTCCTGATGCTCCCTACGCCCTCCGCCGCGCCGGCTGCCGTGCCACCATGGACGAACTCCTGAGCTGCACCTCTCCCCCACTATGGACGGACCCTCCGCCTCCATCCCTCCACCAGAGCAGGCAGCCGCTGCCGCTGGACTAGGTCGCCGTCGTTGTTGGAGCAGGTACTCGCCATAGTCCACCCCGCCATCGTTGTCGCTACCTATGCCGTCGAGGGTTGCTACATGGGGTTTGTTAGGCGGCTACGTGCGGCCGACGGCGATGCTACAAGTGGTGTGGGGTTTTGCTACAAATGCTTTGTTATTTTGCTATGAGATCTACGACGAGATCTCCGACGAGGTCTCTTACGAGATTGGATTTGCTACAATATGACTTTTTTTTTGCTACATACATTTTGTACTCTTGCTACAATAGAATAAATTTTTTGCTACACGGTCTCCGGCGAGGTCTCCGGCGAAAGTCTCCGGTGAGATCTCCGGCGAGGTCGGGTTTGCTACATTAGCACAACTTTTTTGCTACACGGTCACCGGCGATGTCTTCGGCGAACTCTCAGGCGAGGTCCAGTCCATTTTTCTATTTTCTGGGTCAAACCGTTTTTTGCTACGTTGTAGCAAAAGCGGGACTATTTGTAGCAAAAACGAGTATGTCTATAGCAAAAGCGGGATTTTGACCCAAAAAAGAGGACACGTGGTTGGCCGGGGACCCGGGGAATAAAAAACACAAATCCCGCGGGGGACGCGTAGTACTGCCCATATTTTTACTCATAAATTGTCACTTGAAATATGCTGCAATTTAAATTTGATTTTACTCAATTCCGAAAAGATGGGACTCGATTAGGTTGAATTTGAAAATAACATTCACCTTCCCTGATGGCTTCATGAGGCCCCCGTGCGACATGTGCATGTGCCAAGGCTCTCCATGATCATGTGAATTCGTTCTTTTTTATGCGTAACTTCAATATTTTTTAATGGCTTGCTATTTCATATAAATATATTTGGTATGCTCGGTATAAGTTCCAAATCACCGTCAAGCTATTGAAGGAGAACATCCACCCGGAAGTGACGCTACTCGAAAAACTTGGAGTCTCCGGCCATGGAAGACCGGAGTCTCCGGCCCTAGCATCAAAGTCTCCTCCATAGATCAGAGTCTTCGCCCCCTTCCCAAGCCCGGAGTCTCCCCCTCCCAAACGGAACCAAAATACTAGGAGCTACTGGACCCTCGGTCGAAGTCTACCCGGAGGCCACCCCGAAGTCTTCACCCCTAACAACCGGAGTCTCCGGCCTAAGTGAATCTAGAACGCCAACGTTAGCTTGGCCTCAGCCCATATAACACTCCAACTATGTTTTGATGCCTAAACTACTTGTTGATTCATGGATATATATGCCCCCACCCTCCATTGTAAACCATAAATTGATTTGAGAATTGTATTGGCTTAGCCTCCACTTTCTCTTAGGGGAACCTCTCTTTAGATCTGGATCTAGACTAAAGGTTGTACAGGGCCCTCCTTGTTTGAGATGAATCTTTCTATTTTGTGAACTCTATTGCGTTGATCTCTCCTATTGGGTCTCTATCAATTGCAATCTATTCACAAGAAAATTTATCCGCCCCGAGTCGATCTTCCTAATGTGGATCTCTACCTAGCGGTCTCCTTCATGTGGATTCTATCGAGTTGGTGATTCGGGCCAACGAAGGAAACCGGAAACATGTGTGTGTATGTTTAGTTTGTATCTTTACCTTGCATTTCATCATGTTTATCGAGTTCATCATGTTTATCTCCCCTCCCCTTGATTCTCCTCCAAATCTGTGATGACCGGGTCACCCCACGAGGGTAACCCTCATCATAATGGTATCAAGATCCTTTGGTTGCCACGGATTTGACTTCGTCCATTGATTTCCACCATAAATTCGAAAATACCAAAAGCATTCCCCAAAAAATGTGTTGGTATCGATCTCTCCATTTGGTGAGTTTTTGTGGTTTTAATCCATGGAATACTTGTCTTAGGACTTGGTCCACCTTTGCATGCATTTTCATAGCCCAATTTGGCCAATTCCCCACGGATTTGAGGTTTGAGGCCCGGATTTCCTCCAAGAGGATGAAAAGCTCTTGAGGCCCTAACCTGGAGTCTCTGGCTCATAAGCACTGGCCTCCTTACAATCTTTGGCCTATAACCCTATTTATTGCCTCATTTTCCCGTTTAGACAGCTTCCTTTGGTGTTTGTGTTTCGTTTGTGTGTCATAACATAACAACAAGCTTACTCATCACCACCCGCGCTCTACGACACCATGATACATTCAATTTGCATCACCATTCTATATTATAATTTGCCTCTATTCATTGATATATTTCATATTAAGAGGTGATACTTATGTCTTTTCATCTGTTTTTGCATGTTGGATGATTCTTGGAGGATGAACTGCCGGAGTCAGGATTCTGATGGAAAAAGAGGTGTTTTGATGCAATTTCGTGATGATCAGAAAAATACCAAAAAACTTCGGAAATCTTATTTTCCTAGAAGACGAAGAATGCCAGAAGGGGAGGCGGAGTTGGGCCACAGGGGCCCCACACCCTCCCAGGCATGGGCCACCCTAGGTCGCGCCTACAGGGGGTGTTGCCCACTTGGCCCACCTTTGGATCCACCCTCTCACCTATATCATCTCCTCAAAACCCTAATACACGGGGAGTGACCATAGAAAGATTCCGCCGCCTCTGTGGGGCGGAAAACACCAAGAGAGAAAGAGCTCTCCGACAGACAAATTTCTGCCGAGGAAATTCCTTCCCGGAGAGGGGAGATCGTCGCCATCAACACCATCATCAAGCTAGAATTCATCGGGATCATCATCATCCACACCATCATCTCCACCAGCACCATCATCACCACTACATCCCGGTGTAACAATTGTGTTGAATCTTGCATAGTTCTTAGGGGAAACTTTCCCGGTGTTGATTACTATTGTAGTTGATGCTTGTGAGTGGAACCATCAGATTATTGTTTATGTTCAGATTGTTATCCATTACCATATCATCTTTGATCTTGATCCATATGATGTCTAGTGAGTAGTTTGTTTAATTCTTGAGGACATGGGAGAAGTCATGTTGTTAGTAGTGGATTTGTGTTGAGATATTATTCAATGGTTTAATATTTAAGTTGTTGTTCTATTCTTCTAGTGGTGTCATGTGAACGTTGACTACATGATACTTCACCATTTATGGGCCTAGGGGAATGCATTGTGTATTTGGCTACTAATTATGGGGTTGCCGGAGTGACAGAAACCTGAACCCCCGTTAGGAAACCTTTGCACAAGGGAGTGTAGGATCTCAAAGTTTAAGGTTATGGTTAGGTTTATATCTTAATTTATTTCTTGTAGTTGCGGATGCCTGCAAGGGGTTTAATCACAATTATGTATTAGTCCAAGTAAGGTCGGTATATTAGCACAGCTTCACCCACACAACACTTACGAAACCAAAGAAGACTACTCAGCTATATGAAGCGAAAGCACTTGACAGAATTCCCATGTGTCCTCGAGAACGTTTGGTCCTCATTAGTATTTCCATCGGCTTGTCCTTTGCCAAGAAAGGATTGGGCCACTTGCTGCAATTTTTTGCTGTTTTATTTACTCGCACTTTATTTCCTTGCTTTATCAGAAACCCCTAAAAATCTATTTGCTAAGTATTTACAGAGATTTCCTACTCGATACCACCAGTCAACACCTTCTTCTCCTCGTTGGGATCGACACTCCTATTTATCGAAAGTACTATGATACACCCCTATACTTGTGGTTCATCCAGACTATTTTCTGGCGCCGTTGCCGGGGAGTGAAGTGCTATTGAAGAGTGGAACTGGTAAAGGAAACTTCTACCATGAGTATTGTTTTTATTTGTGTTTGTTACTTTGTTTCCAATATGGATAACCCACTTGTTTTTATGTTTGGGAAAACCACTAACACTTTAGGGTAGTAGATGAACCACCGCTTGTTGAGATAGATCCTTTTAAGATACCTACAAGTATTGTTGATCGTGTTATGGATAATTATTATTTAGGGGATGGAACTGTCCACCCTGGTGATCACTTGCTTTTTATCCATGAATTATGCGGGTTGTTTAAGTGTGCATGTATCACAACTGAACAGGTGAAGAAGAAGTTACTCTCTATATCATTGAAAGGAAGAACTGAAGAATGGTATAAGCTGCTGAAGAATGGACAATCCATGGAATGGGAGGAAATAGTACCTCTCTTTTATTCTAAATTCTATCCTCCTAGTGAGATTCATAAGGATAAGAATCTAATATATAACTTTTGGCCTCGTGATGGAGAGAGTACAGCTCAAGCTTGTGGGAGATTGAAGTTACTAATGCTTAAATGTCCTATTCATGAACACCCTAACAACATTATTATCAATAAATTTTATGCTAGGCTTTCTCTTCATGATAAAGATTTACTAGATGCTTCTTGTTCTGGATCATTCACACGTATGAAGGAAGAAGCTAAATGGGATCTCCTAGACCGTATTCAAGAGAACACTGAAGCATGGGAGAATGACAAAGGAAGAAATTCAAGTATAAATTATGATTATGAATGCATTAAATCCTTTATGGGAACTGATGACTTCTGTGATATTAGTACTGAGTATGGTCTTGATTCTCAAAGTATTGCCAATTGTTTTAAGTCCTTTGCCTCTTACATAGAAATTCCTAAAAAGAAGTTGAATAAGTACCATGCACCTTATAAATATGTTGTTAATCATGTTCCTGCTAGAAATACTGAAGTTTGTAACATTAAGCATACTTTGACTGAACCTTATGTTGAGAAAACACCTTTCCCAGCTAAGGTAAAGGAGTATTCTATGATAGTTAGTGCAAATAACGAAGGTACAAAGAAAACTGTGGAACCTGATGAGCAAATAAACATTGAACCTGTAGTAGCCATTGAGAAAGATGTTGTTACTAAAAGCATAGAAGTTGGGCATATTGTCTTCTGTGAAGACGCTTCTAATATTTTCTCTTATCCTATTAAAGCTAGAAAAGCTAGTGTCCCTATGCTTTATGTTAGAATTGGTGATCATTGCTACTATGTGATATTGGTGCTAGTTCTAGTGCTATTCCTTATGAGCTTTACAGGGAAATTATGCATGAAATTGGCCCTTGTGAGCTTGAGTACATTGATGTGGTTATCCACCTTGCTAATAGAGAGATAGTTTGTCCAATTGGCATTGTAAGAGATGTGGAAGTCCTTTGTGGTAAGATTAAGTATCCTGCTAATTTTCTAGTGCTTAGTTCAGCAGCTAGTAAAACTTGTCCTACTATCTTTGTAGACCTTTCTTGAACACTTGTGGAGCTATTATAGATTGTAAAAAGGATAAAGTTTTAACTAAGTTTGATGGAGATTCTTATGAGTTTAACTTTTCCAATTTTTCTAAAGCTCCTTATAAAATTAGCTTGCCTAATGAAGATTTCAGGGTGGAACAACTTGCTTCTATTGATCCAGTTTATGACCTTGGACCTCTTTTTGATGATTTTAAGTATGCTCATTCTGATGGTAAAGTTGTTTCTTGTGACAGTTATATTTTTAACTTTATTCAAAGTGCTACTGAAAGTTATTATGAGAAACGGAAACATGGTTTTATGAATCTCAATAATGTTAAGTTTCCTCGTTTTATGTTAAAAGCTTTGAAGTTGCATTTGTTTTGTCTTCCTATGCTAGTGTCCTTTTGTTTCAACAATTTGTTTTCTCATGAGACCCCCTTGCATAGGAAGTGGGTTAGACTCAAATGTGTTGGATATTTGCTTCTTGATGCTCTCTTTCACTTCAAATCTATATCTCCTATGTGAGCATTTTTGAAATTATCAAGCCTAACTTAAAGGCATTAAAGAAAAGTACTTCTTGGGAGATAACCCAATAGTTTTGTTGAGTCTTGGAAGTTATTACCTTAGTAATAACCGCCCCTTATCCTTTTTGTTTTGGTTTTTGTGTCAAGATCAACTACTTTTGAGAAGTAGAGGAGTTGTGAAAAGTGGCTATCCTGGGACAGATTTTTGTGCGGCATTGTAAAAATTCTTGAAGGAGATCAGTATAACGTATGGAGCTGAATTTTGCTGAGCTTATTATCCAAGTTGTTATCCAACTTTCATTAGTTTTGCACTTTTTGATTTGAGCAACAGAAGGTTTTTGAGAAAAAAACAATCTTTGTCTGCTGGTCTGTTTGGACAGATTTATGCCATCATTTGCATTTGCCTCTTATATTGATTCCTTTCAGATTCTTTTTGGGCTTTTGGAAAGGAGTTGCTACAATAGCTCTTGTTTTGATGGATTTCAGTTGAAGTTTGAACCTAAAGGTTTATTGTTTTTTGCATACACTAATGTTGCCATTGAGGTTTGTCTAAGGCCTTGTATGAAAGAAATTTTCAGGAGAAGGAGAGAAGGAATCTGCAGAGTTTGTCTTTGAGTAGGTAAAAGTGCTACAAACTGAAGGTTCGTGAAAAACCCTTCTCTTTATATTTTTGATGTTTTGATTACATATGGAAGGTTACGAGACGAAACGAAGGAGGAAACGGAGGCCAGGTGGGCCACACCCACCCTAGGCGCAGGCCCTAGCTGGCCACGCCTACAGGGGGTGTGAGCCCCCTGGAGTCCGTCTCTGCCTCGTTTTCACACAGTACCTTCCTTATGCATTAAAACTTCGTAATATATAACCTCCTGGATCCCCCGAGGTTCGTATATCGTGTTCTCGTCGTGTTTTCGTTTCGATCTGTTTCTATCAGAAAATCTTCTCAAGTTTAGAGCACCATGGTTTTCGCCAACGATAAAGGCTAGGGGCCCGTGGAAGAAGAAAGGATCACTGCCAGGCACGGAGACATGGATTGGAGCGTCGAGGAGGAAGTAAAGAACTTGTCAGCAGGAATTAAGGAACAAACCGTCGTAGGGTCAAGGGCAAGGAAACCTACTTTTGTAGGATCAATTAACACTGGACGTGCTTTTTCTCGTAATATGCAGGGGATGATGACCTCCATTCCAAACTTCAGATCTTGCCCTGAGGCAGTGGAAGTCCTTTGAACCACTGATGAGTTTTGTGATAAGTACCGTGCTCTAAGGATGAAGGTGGATATACTTCAAGAGGAAAATAATAGGCTTCGTAAGATGCTGGAGGGTTTTTTGACCCTAAACAATGGAACACCACCACCATCGAAGGAGTAATTCGTCATCAGGTTTGGCATCCCCTTGGCTTCTTCCAAGCTTGGGGGAGTGTCGCGGTATCACATCATTATCTTTTATCTTTTACCTTTTTAGTAGATTCATATCTTGGGTAGAGAAGTTATCTTATAGGTTGGTTTGCATATGGAAGTATCTCTCCTTTAGTTGGTTATCTATGTATCCCTTGGTGTGAGTGCATTTATGGAATATTAATGAGAAGTTTCACCTTTTACTTTTTGCACTTCTTATTTTAGTTTGCAATCTCTATTATATGATTGATCTTGTTGATCAGTATTGGTATCACTTTGGGAGCATCAAGTAGATATAAATTGGTTTTGGAAAACCAAGCTCTAGTCACTAGCAACAACTTTTTGAGGTTTGAAAGGAAAAGAGAAAAAGCTTACATGTATTTTGTATCATTTATTTTCTTTGTTGATTGGCTCATAAGCTTAGTATTCTTTATTTAAGATCTTTTGTGTCTTCAAGGAAGATTGCATGTTTGTCTTTATCACTTGTAGGTTTGCTTGTTTCCTTCAACTCTTTGGCTTGCTAGCCAGCCTTGCTAGCCAAAAACCTGTATTGAGAGGGTATAACCCCTTTGATCCAAAACCTGTGCCATTTTTCTCCACCATATCTACCTATTAGCATTATTGCTATTCCAAGCAAATTCTCAACCTTCATCTATCTTTCGAATTAAAAATTATTTTGTTATGTGAAAACTAGTTAGTAAAGCTCTCATGAACTTGATGGCACACCTTATTTTCCTGCCCCTAATAAACTTGAACCGTTGTGTCATCGAAGTTGTATATGCTTGCACCTATACATTGGAATTAGCAGAACCATGCTGTCACGGGGAACGCTTTCAACATTACACCTGTACATTGTACACATTTGATATCATGCTCTTTTGTTTGCGGATGTCGTCGGTGCGAAATAAAAGGGGAGCTTGTAAGTCCATGGAGTTATGTATGTGTGTTAGAGAAATGCCTGGGCTACTAGCCTAAGCCATGCCTAATCATGGTGGAAACTTGCAGCATAACCATAGTGAGCAATCTATGAGGCATCCTCAATAAAAACCTATGCATAGGAAATAAAAAGATCGCTGAGATGCTCATTGTCTGCTTGCCTTGTCATTTTGATTATGGGATAGATCCTGTATCATGTGCAAGGGGTACCCCATTGGCGGTTCTTTATGATACACATGTACTTAAAATGACAAGAACTTACCGGTAACTAAAGTTGAGCAGCATGAGGAGCGGCCCTCGTACTCAAGGGACATGAGATTGCCAACTTATATTTCGTCAATCATATACTCCATCTTTGTTCACTTTAACCTTAATCACCTCAAGATGCTTATGATAGGGGCAATGAGATCTCAAAGCTAGTAAGTACCATAATCTTTTGAAAGCTCTTTAGGAACTTGAAATCCCTGCTTCCCTCTATTGAGGGACTTTCTTCTACTTTTAAGTTGAGTCGGTAAAGCTATTCCTCTCTATCTCCAGCAAGCATTTGAGTTGTTGTGTCTCAAGCATTCATATGATGATTTATTCAATCATGTTCTTTATCTTTCTTGTTTGCACAAGACTCTTATCTAATGAGTATTACTTTGAAAGCCATCATTGTGAAAAGCCTTTTATGTTTGAGCAAAGAGTACTCGTGTTTAAACTTCTACAAAAGTTTTATTTGAAAAATGTTTGCCAACTGTTCTCTGACCAAGAACAAAGTTTGCCAATCCCAATTACGATTTATCTTTATGCATCTCTATTGTGACTCCTATACTTGTTGCAAGCTAAGTTATATAATGGTGAGTTGCTTTCCTCTATGAGTTGTGTATTGGTAAGTGTGATGCTTCTTGTTCGTATTATTTTTATCGACACTTCACTCCATAAACCTGTGGACATGTTTACTGAGCTTAGTTTTCGCTTGGGGACAAACAAAGGTCTAAGCTTGGGGGGAGTTAATACATCCAATTTGCATCACCATTATATATCATAATTTGCCTCTATTCATTGATATATTTCATATTAAGAGGTGATACTTATGTCTTTTCATCTGTTTTTGCATGTTGGATGATTCTTGGAGGATGAATTGTCGGAGTCAGGATTCTGATGGAAAAATAGGTGTTTTGATGCAATTTCGCGAAGATCAGAAAAATACCAGAAAAACTAAGGAATATCCTATTTTCCCAGAAGACGAAGAATGCCAGAAGGTGAGGCGGAGTTGGGCCACAGGGGCCCCACACCCCCCAAGCGTGGGCCACCCTAGGTCGCGCCTACAGGGGGTGTGGCCCACCTGGCCCACGTCTGGCTCCGACCTCTCGCCTATATCTTCTCCTCGAAACCCTAATACAAGGGGAGGGACCACAAAAAGATTCCGCCGCCTCTGCAGGGCGGAAAACACCGAGAGAGAAAGAGCTCTCCGGTAGACAGATTTCTGCCGGGGAAATTCCTTCTCGGAGAGGGGAGATCATCGCCATCAACACCATCATCAAGCTAGACTTCATTAGGATCATCATCATCATCATCCACACCATCATCTCCACCAGCACCATCATCACCACTCCATCCCACTGTAACAATTGTGTAGAATCTTGCATAGTTCTTAGGGGAAACTTTCCTGGTGTTGATTACTATTGTAGTTGATGCTTGTGAGTGGAACCATTGGATTATTGTTTATGTTCAGATTGTTATCCATTGCCATATCATCTTTGATATTGATCCATATGATGTCTCGTGAGTAGTTCGTTTAGTTCTTGAGGACATGGGAGAAGTCATGTTGTTAGTAGTGGATTTTTGTTGAGATATTATTTAATGGTTTAATATTTAAGTTGTGGTGCTATTCTTCTAGTGTTGTCATGTTAACGTCGACTACATGATACTTCACCATTTATGGGCCTAGGGGAATGCATTGTGTATTTGGCTACTAATTGTGGGGTTGCCGGAGTGACAGAAACCTGAACCCCCGTTAGGAAACCTTTGCACAAGGGAGTGTAGGATCTCAGAGTTTAAGGCTGTGGTTAGGTTTATATCTTAATTGCTTTCTTGTAGTTGCGGATGCTTGCAAGGGGTTTAATCACAAGTATGTATTAGTCCAAGTAAGGTCGGTACATTAGCACAGGTTCACCCATACAACACTTACGGAACCAAAGAAGACTACTCAGCTGTATGAAGCGAAAGCACTTGACAGAATTCCCATGTGTCCTCGAGAACGTTTGATCCTCATTAGTATTTCCACCGGCTTATCCTTTGCTAAGAAAGTATTGGGCCACTTGATGCAATTGTTTGCTGTTTTATTTACTCGCACTTTATTTCCTTGCTTTATCAGAAAACCCCTAAAAATCCGTTTGCTAAGTATTTACAGTGATAGTCTACAGGTTCGGCGTGCCACACAACATCATCACGGACAACGGATCGAACTTCATCTCCAAAGATTTCCAGGACTTCTGCGAAGGCCTCGGAATCAACATATCGTATGCCTCCGTGGCACACCCGCAAACCAATGGGCAGGTCGAAAAGGCCAACGGCCTCGTAGGCGGCGGCATCAAGAAACGCCTACTGAGCCCACTCGAATGGCTTGTGGGAGCA
Source organism: Avena sativa (assembly GCA_916181665.1). Classification (NCBI taxonomy): domain Eukaryota; kingdom Viridiplantae; phylum Streptophyta; class Magnoliopsida; order Poales; family Poaceae; genus Avena; species Avena sativa. The sequence continues at coordinate 313,575,340 of OV702283.1, forward strand.
TGGGCAGAAGAGCTACCCTCCGTCATCTGGAGCCTGCGCACAACGCCAAACAGCTCAACCGGCTACACGCCTATCTTCATGGTGCACGGAGCCGAAGCCGTGTTGCCTGCGGAAGTACGCCATAAGGCCCCACGGGTCGTCGCCTACAGTGAAGCCGAATCAACTGCCGCACTCGAAGACGCCGTCGACACACTCGACGAGGCACGCGACATCGCCGCAGCTCGCTCGGTGGTCTACCAGTAGAGCCTCCGCAACTATCACAGCCGTCAGCTGTGCCCAAGGTCCTTCGTCGAAGGAGACCTCGTCTTACGACTCAAGAAAGAGCGGCCGAAAAAGCTCGAGTCACCCTGGGAAGACCATACGTCGTCACCGAAGTCATCCCAGGTGGCGCCTACCGCCTCAAGCACGTGGAGTCTGGAGTCGCATACTCCAACCCATGGAATGTCGCACAGCTGTGACGCTTCTACCCCTAGCTATCCCCTCTTTACTTTTAATAAGGCTACTTAGCCAAGGCTACCTAGCCGAACAATGTACCTCCTCATTACGATATGAATAAAGCTAAGTGTATCGCCCAAAAAAATTTATCCTTTCATCGTATTTCTTTCAACACATTCGGGGGCTCCCTCTCACCTCACGACTTCGTCGACTGAGGATAACACATGTACACCTGAGTAGCTGATCACGTCAGGCTAACGAAAAGGGCATGCATACAACCAAGCACCACGTGCTAATACAATGAACCTTTACAACAAAGGGCACAACATGCCCATTCGAAATACATACAAGTTTTACATCTATCTTTTATAGGTCCTACCTATTCTAAAGGATCACCTGCGCACGATTCTCAAAGAGATCTACAACTTCTTCGGCATACTGTCTCACAGCTGCATAGTGTGGGCGCATGTCCCATAGGCCACCATCTGGCTGAGGGGGCGGCCCAGCCGCCACAGCCACAAGGTTCACATCAGGACGATGCAGCCGCACGAGGGAAAGAGCGGCCTTCACCCCCACAACTAACTGGTGCCGCACCAACTCCCTGACGTGATGCATGTCTCGAAACTTCGCCAACAGGCCCCAGAGAGTCGATGGCGCTTCATCAAGGGGAAACATGACGTGCAGAGTCGATGCCAGGGAAGTCTTCACCTGCCGCAGCACTCGCGACACCTGATGAGCACGATCTTGCACAGTCACAAGGACCATGGCATGGTCGCGATCCATCCAGAAAAAGCCACCGGCTTTAAGGATGGCAATTTTACCCATGGGTATGGGTACTCGCGGGTACCGTACCCGCATGGGTAGGGTATGGGCACACTTTTATACCCATGGGTAATACCCATACCCTACCCATTAAGTCACGGGTACGGGCACGGGTATAGACTTGTACCCATGGGTATACCCATACCCTGCCCGTTTAAACTGACATGTCAAACTTAACTATACAGTTTGAACCTATGAGACCGAGAAGCCTAGGGAAGAGTATGCGATTTCCACTTCTAAACTTTAATTTCATACTTTCATGTACTCATCTACTATTAGTAAGTAGAGATTATTGTCTTTTTCAAATATTCTATTGATGAAAGTAAAATTTTGAATAACTTATATACTATTGGATATACCCATTGGGTACCCAATGGGTACGGGTACCCGCCGGGTATGGGTATGGGTAAAGTTTTATACCCGCGGGTATGGGTAAGCTTTTGTACCCATTGGCTACACGGGTATGGGTATGGTATTGCTCTACCCTGCCCATACCCTGCCCATTGCCATCCTTAACCGGCTTCCATATCCTGCTAGGTCAAGTAGTTGATCCGAACTGCAACACACTCCTTCTCCTCCCTCGGAACAAGGTTGGCACCTGCAACAACTACAAAGTAAGATGACCCGCAAACTGCACATCCAAAAATGAGCAGTAGCTCGAAAAAACTTACACTGCAGATGCTCGGCCAACTGCCACAGTTCCCCCATTAGATATTCCTCTCTGCCGGTACCTCGCTACGCCTTTGACTTCCAAATGTCCGCATGAGCTCGGATGCCAAGTAACTCCTTCTCAAGACCGCGGACGCGGTCACGAAGAAAAGTAAGATGCGACGCATCATCCAAGGATGGTCGCGATTGTGGAGCAAACGAAGTATCGACGGGGTCCTCACCAGAAGGTCCCTAAAGGAAAACAGACAAGGATATGAACAACACACGACTGGGCAACAGCTCGAAGGCTCATTATATACAACAAAAATCCACTGTGTGGCACAGGAAACTGGTCATTAAGATATTACAACAAAAGTAGAAGACAACTATCCTACAACTACAACGACAAAGCCTAAGCAGTCGCATCCTGAGTGGCCTTGGAGCCAGAGTGCCTGCCCTTGACCTCCTCCTGCTGCCTCGTCGCATACTCCGCTAGAAGGTCAATAAGCTTCGGCCCATTGCGCTTACAACGAGCATCGTAGAGAGCGAAGGCTACCTCGGAACCGTCGGGAGCCGTTGGCATCTGGGAGGTGACCTGGTGAAGATCTAGCTCCGCCCCGGACGCCATGGCCATGGCCAGGCCCATGGAAGTACCGATGCCCTTCTGCTTGCGCTTGTAGGCCGTAGGCGCATCCGCTGACAGCGCGTCCGCCAAAGAGTCGATATCCTCAAGGGCAGGGCCCTTGGGAACGAGCTCCTTGTAGAATCACTCGAGGATCTCCTTGGCCTTGGCAAGGGAGCCAACAGCAGTACTGCAGCGGTCTTCGACCGCCGCGGCGGCATCGTCTAGAGAACTCCCGTGCTCCAAGGCATTGCGATTAAACTTGATGCCTGAGGCATCTGGAGCCAAAGGCAGCAAAGGAATATAATATGGGAAGGGAGACAAATCAGCCGAAATAGACAAAACAGGCAAAAGCACTCACCCGAAATAGCCTTGGCAGCAGTCATCAGCTTCTCGGCTACCTCCTTCTCGCGCGAAGCCGCAGCAGTGGCAAGTTGCTCCTCGCGATCCGTAGCTTCCTACCGCAGGCGCTCCTTAGCCGCGACTGCGTCAGCCAACTCCTGCTCGAGGCGCTCCTTCGCCCCAATGGCATCCTCGGCTTTCTTCTACGCTCGCCCAAGGCTCTTTTTGAGAGCATCAAGCTCGCGCAGGGAAGTGTTATTCTCATCTGCAAAAAGCAACAAAGAACATACATGAGCTTCACAAGCTAGCAAGAAGACGAAAAAGAATAGGATCAATTTAATATGTACCTTGAAGCTGCCGCATGCTGGCCTCTAGTGCCAGGTGCTGCTGCACAAGCAGGTTCGCACCTTGCACAAAGGGCTGCAAGAAGCAACAAAGCATCAGAAAAAGGGCTCGGGGGCTGCGCCCAAGAAACGAGCAGAGACATCAAACACATGAAAAATACTCGGGGGCTCCCCCCAAGACACGCAGAAAGGAAGCAAAGATCAGCAGATCACACGAAAATATAGCTCGGGGGCTCCCCCCACAACAAGAGAGAAAACACTTACATGCTCAGACGGAGACTCCGAAGGTCCGGCTATAGTCTTCTGGGAGACGATCACTTGAGCCTCCTGCGGAGAGGGGTTCATAGCTACGCCCCCAGAGGTGGCCACCGTCTGAGAGGGAGGAGGCATCACCTTCGACTCCCCCACGGTTTCCTGAGTGGACTCACTAAAAGATCCCTCGGAGCAGTGGCTGCAAGGAAAGCACCAATCATAAGAAATAAGACATAAGGACAAGAAAAGTAGCGAAAGGCATCTGAAGGAACTTACGAGTCCATGTCGCTGAAGTCAAAAACAGGTAGGGCCCTCTTGACTTTCTTCTCTTCCTTCTTCCTCTTTGCCGGCGGCTACGGCGCTATAGCCCGCACCGGAATGGACAGGATGGGAGAGGAAGAAGCATCGTCACCTCCACTGTGGCGGACAAGGAACGGCGGGTCCCTAGGCGTTGGCGGAGTTGAGGCATCCGAAGATACGCTCGAGCTCCGTGCCTGCTTTCGGGTTTGTCCCTCGCTCGCCTCGGGGGCTTCCTCGGTTGGCGACTGCACCGGCGGAAGCTCGGACTCGGAGTCCACAACTTCGTTGTCGGGCGCAATCAGAAACCTTTCGGGTAGCGGAGGCACCATGCCAGCCACCGTGAGCTCCTGCACAATGAAAAATAAAGGATAATTACAAGCAATTGCAAGGAAACGCACTCGAAAATAAGGCGGTACGCGCACGTCGCAAATCTACACCTGCGAAACTGGTCTCGTGGCACTGAACGGGGGCGTTAGCGACTTCCCCGGAAGGTCCTCGTCGGATTTGTACTTCAGCAGGGGCCAAAGAACTCCGTCGAGGTCCCCCCAGGAAATCTCCTCAGCTGAAACTCTTGTCGGGTCATGGCGTCCAGAATAAAGGAACATCGGATGCGCCCTCGCTTCGAGCGGCTGCACCCGACGTTTGAGGAAGGTGCGGATGACGTCCACACCGTTTACCTCTTTCTCTGCAACCACCTAGAGAGCCTCTACCTGACGGTAGATCTCCTCTACCGCCTCCACCTTGCCCTCCAGGATATGATTCTTCCAGGATATCTTCTTCAAGATCTCCTGGGTGGAGTCGAAAGGGGCAAGGCCGAAACTTTGCCCGCCCATTATGGAGTCACGGATATAAAACCACTTCCTCCGCCAGTATTGGACGGACTCAGACATGGAGAAGGAGAAGAAAAGAACAGTAGATCGAAGAGAAATAACACAGCTGCCGATCGGATAAACTCCATCGGAGCCGGATTGCCTCTTCACGAAATAGAGCTTCCGGAAAAGGCCAAAGTGTGGCTCGATACCGAGCCAGCACTCGCAAAAAGCGATGAAGCAGGCGATGTGGAGAAGAGAATTGGGCGAAAGATGGTGGAGTTGTATGCCATAGAAGAACAACAGTCCATGGAGAAAATCGTGGACTGGGAGAGAGAGGCCCCGAAGAACAAAGGCAACGAACATGACCCGAAACCCTGCGGGTGGACGGGGAATTACCTCATCACCAGGGATCTTAACGGCCTCCTTGTCCTGCGGGATTAAACCCGCTCATGAAGCTTGCGTAGGTCGCCCTCGCGCGTCTCCGTGCGCCGCAACCCACCTTCGGTGACACGAGTGGCGGCGCTGCTCTTCTTGCCGCCGGCAGCAGCAATGGTGCCTACTATGGTGGAGGCCTTCTTCGGTTTCCCCATCGCGGTGCGACGATGGTGGCAATGCGAGCACAAGAACAAGGAAGGAAACGATCGGAGAATGTCCAGCGCGCGACGGAAAAGCTCAAGGAAATGAAAGCAGTAGAAAGCAAATGGCTAGTGTGAAAACAAACTACAGTTTTTCCCACTGTTATAAGGAAGAAGACGATGAATAGGGACCGTTCATCTGGAAGCCCTAACGTCAGAATCAAATCCAACCGTCCACGTGTTGGCACAGCAGCGAACCGTTGCTCGCACGCCGTCCACTACGCACAAAAATCAAGGAGATGCCGTAATTCTCGCCACGTCGCGCATGACCAGTCAACTCCAAGTCAGAAAATGGGACCCACGTTCGTCCAGTCACGTCACCTCTGGTGCCACAGACGACTGAGGTCACCAATCGTCAGCACTAACGTCATCAAAACCACACTAGCAACGGTCACAAATCTTCGGCTAAACAACTAAAGTACTCACTCGAATCTACGATTCGAGCAACTATTCGGGGGATACTCCTATCAGGAGCGCTGGCCACGCACCCGAAGCATGAATAAAGTACTATGCCAATGATCTATTCTTCGAGTCCTACGTCGAGTCTACGACTCCACTACGGACTCGAGGGCTACTCCCATAGGGAGGATCGATTTAGGCATCCGAAAAAATTGTGTCCTACGGACCTGAAGCCAACAAACGGTTAAATTAAAGTCTCTGCTCGAGTCTACGACTCGAACAGACACTCGGGGGCTACTCCCATAGGGAGCGCTGGTCGCTCACCCTATGAATTTTTCGACTGCGATCCTTCGGATCAGAATGCAAAAACTTTTTGGCAACTTTGCCCCAAACAAATGCTAAGTGAGCAACATCCTCCTTGGCCACCTGAAACACCTCCGCGGTGATAAAATTTCGGATGTTGTGTCTACGACGCAAAGATAAGACCTACATATACCATATGATGGCCTGGTAACGCACCCGACTGTGCTCTGCTAGTAAAATCCGTGCCAACAAGCGCGATGAAAATCCCAACGGACGCGTTGGGTACATCATTTGAAAACTACTGGGATTCAATTCCTATAAGACCTCAACAGCCTGAGTCGAATTACGCCAGCATCTGTTCCGGGTTCGAGTCTAGGGACTCGAATCTGAAGAAGATCGTGTTATTTTGTCCTAAGACAGTTAACTGACCCTGATCCGTCAGGAGAGTCAGGCACACGCATCAACAATCCCTACACACTAAAACATTCTTTTCTGAACAGAAATATCTGCACCCGAAAGATTGAAGAGTCCTCAGCCGAATCTGCGATTCGACTGAACACTCGGGGGCTATTGACATGGTTATACCCTACGGGTACATGACATTAGCATACCTGGTCCAGCCCAAGGAAGGCCCACGAGAATATACGTGGCCCATGAAGATTTTCGGGTGGCCCAAGCCCATGACGTCTTCGGATCCTAGGAGAGCAAGACTAGAACAGATAGAATATTGAAAGGGGAAAACCCTAAACTTGTAACCGACTCGATCTGTGGTCGGGACCTGCCTACCTCTATATAAAGGCTAGGAGGGCACGACGAGGATGATATCTCTCTCACCTCACCGCATACACACCTCCACGCATGATTGCATCTGTGCACCCCTGTACTTTTTCGGTTCTGCCGTAATCAAGAGCAGACAAGCAGGAGTAGGGTTTTCCCTCCGGGGGCCTGAACCTGGGTAAATCTCATGTCCCCTGGTTGCTTGTCTGTTAACCGTTCCGCGATCTCCAGCACCCCCATCTTCTCCAAAACCCAAGCTCATAACAATGGGCATTGACGAGATTAAACCTCGTCACATCCATGTACATTTTGGTGTTACATGGATGAATGGAATATGGTGAGTTGTGTGCTTCTTGCAGTATCAATTTCCGAAGCTCCGGATCTTGTGGAATGCATATACATTTTCTATACCATAAAGTACCTTGTTAATATTTATGGAATCCTTTAGCCTTGCCTTTACTAATTTTACTCTTAATCTCCTCTATTTCTTTGTCCAACTGTTGGGATTCTTTGATCTTGTCCAACAATGTGGGTTAAACATCCAATGACATGAGATATCCTTCAGGCACTATCTCCAATCCTAGATCTTTGAATTGTGCACATAGATCATCTGGCAATTCTCCTTTAGTAAGGCCATTCACATAAACCTTATGGCTTAAAGCATCCGCTACAACATTTCCTTTACCGGGGTGGTATTGCAAACTCAAGTCATAGTCCTTAATGAGCTCTAGCCACCTTCTTTATCTCATATTGAGTTCCTTCTGGGTGAATATATATTTCAAACTCTTGTGATCCGTGAACAGTTCACAACGCTTTCCCAAAAGATAGAGTCTCCATGTTTTGAGTGCATGGTCAACAGAGGCTAACTCTAAATCATGAGTAGGATAATTCACATCATGAGTTTTGAGTTCTCTTGAGGCATAAGCCAAAACTTTCCCTTATTGCATCAAAACTCCACCCAATCTCTGGTGAGATGCATCACAATAGACTTGGAAATCCTTCTCCAAATCCGGCAGACATAAGACTGGTGCTGATACTAGTCTCTTCTTCAATTCTTGGAAACTGATTTCACATCCTTCAGTCCAATCAAACTTTTCTTCTTTCTTAAGTAACTCCGTCATTGGCTTAGCTACCTTTGAGAAATTCTCAATGAACCTTCTATAGTATCCTGCCAAGCCTAGGAAACTACGAATTTCCTTAACTGACTTGGGAGATTCCCACTCAGTTACAGCTGACACCTTTGCAGGATCGACAGCTATACCATCTCCCAACACAATATGTCCAAGAAATCCAACTTCATTCAACCAAAATTCACACTTGCTGAACTTGGCATACAACTTGTGCTCCTGGAGCTTATCAAGTATCAAACACAAATGTTCTTCATGCTCTTATTTGCTCTTGCAATAGATCAAAATGGCATTGATGAATACGACAATAAACTTGTCAAGAAACTCCATGAACACCTTGCTCATCATGTTCATGAAATAAGACGGGGCATTTGTTAATCCAAATGGCATCACGGGATACTCATACAATCCATACCTAGTGGTAAAAGCAGTCTTAGGTATGTCTTGCTCTCTAATCTTTAGCTGGAAATAGCCCGACCGGAGATCAATCTTTGAGAACACACAGGCTCCTTCTAGCTGATCAAATAGATCATTGATTCTTGGCAAAGGGTACTTGTTCTTTATAGTCACCTCATTGAGTGAATGGTAATCTATGCATAGGCTTTGACTTCTATCCTTCTTCTCAACAAACAGAACTGGTGCACCCCAAGACGAAGAACTTGGTTGGATAAATCCTTTCTGCAACTGTTCTCCAAGTTGTTCCTTGAGTTCTTTCAACTCATCAACTGACATCTTGTAGGGTATCTTTGCTATTGGTCCAGATCGTGGCAGCAAGTCAATTAGAAACTCCACATCTCTATCTGGTGGCATTCCTAGCAATTCTTTCGGAAACACATCCGGATACTCCTTCACAACTGGTACACTGTCTAGGCTAACCCTCTTAAGAGAATTTAGCTTACTCCCTTTAGATTCAAAGTTAGACTTGAACCTAATCTGTTTCTTATCCGGGGTTGTGAGTGTAACAGTACAATTGGCACAATCTATTACTCCTTCATACTTAGTCATCCAATACATGCCCAAAATTACATCCAATCCTTGGGAATCTAGGATTATCAGACTAATTGGGAACTTATACTTTCCAAATTCTATCACTAGATCATGACATCCAAAATTCACTATCATCTCTCCACCGGGAGAGCTTACTTTAATTGGACACCCAATAGTTTCAGTTGGAAGTCCATTTTTATCAACAAATTCTCTTGATATGAATGAATGAGATGCGCCGGTATAAAAAATAAGAAGTGCTGTAAAAGAATTAAGCTTGAACTTACCAGCCACAACATCAGATTCCTCATAGATTTCCTCCACATTGATGTGGTTCACTTGACCCTTCTGAAATGGGTTTGGCTTGTTGGCTCCATCAGCCTTCTTTTCTGGACATTCATTTGCATAGTGCCTAGTTTTCTTGCACTTGAAGCACTCAACCTGACTAATGTCTCTCTTAGCAGGCTAACTTCCATTGTTATTCCCACTATGGTGGCTCTTGTGTCCACTCTTGTGGTTCTTATATCTATCATTGTCATGACTGCGGTGGTGCTTGTTGTCATGGTGACGGACTGTTGTGGTGGCTGTTATACTTCCCATGCTTGTGGGACCCAGAACCTCCACTATCATCACCATGGGAACGCTTGTGAGACGATCCCAAGCTGTGTTTGTCAAAGTGACGCTTCCTCTTCCTGTTCTCAACCTGCTTCATCTTGCTTTCCAAGATGGTGGCCTTGTCACACAGTGATTGATAAGTTGGGACATAGGCAAAGGATAGCTGCATGTTCATCTCATCATTCATCCCTTCAAGGAATTTTTCCTTCCTCTTATCATCAGTGTCAACCTCATCCGGTGCATAGCATGCCAAATTGTTGAACTCCTCAATATACTCTGCCACACTGAGGTGACGCTGCTTAAAATTGTGGAACTCTTTCTTCTTCAAACTCATCACGTCTGATGAGATATGGGCAGTTGGGAAACCATCCTCAAATATTGCCCAAGTCACATCCTTAAAAGGAGTGGTGATCTAGAAGTTATCCCACCATGTGGCTGCTGGTCCTTCAAGCAAATGTACTACGAATCTGACCTTCTCTTCATCAGTGCAGCCCACGGTGACCAAGTCCTTGTCCACAGAATGTAACCAGTCATTGGCCACCATAGGATCAGTGGTTTCCGAGAACTTGGCAGGCCTCAACCTCAAAAACCTTGTAAGCATATCAAAGGCTGGTGGGTTGTTTTGGTTGTTGTTGTTATTGTTATTGTTGTTATTGTTGTTGTTGTTATTGTTTTTTCTTTTTTTATTCTGATTCACCATGAACTGGGTCATCATCTGCATCAACTGAGTTTGGGCTGTCATCAGCCGCTGCATCTCATTGCCATTGTTGTTACTGTTGTTTTGGTTGGGACTGGCACAACGCGGAGGCATCTGTGGTTTCAATAAGGATAAGTAATGAGATATAACCCATAGATGCTAACATGCACAATACATCACATAGAAACAATCACAATTAATCAAGCACAAAACAAACTTAGAGTTTGAACAACGTAAACAAAAAGTTTTGGAAAAATAAACACACTAGCAAACCATCCACATGTTGGATGATCATTGCGACTCGATAAATAAAGGATGATAGATAAATAGATAGCCGAGTAATCAAAACTACTCTTCCATGTCGACCTCCACGTCCACTAGAGTAAGTCCGGCTGTCTCCATGGCTGTCTTGTACTCCTCCATGTTGGTGGTCAAAGCCTTGACCTTCGCCCGGAGGGCTCTCTTCTACGAGCATAGTCTCTCTATCACTCCCTACTAAGTCTCTAGATCAAGATCATTGAGCTCTATCTCGGCCCTCATGTCCTTGATCTTCTTGTTTCTATCCTACACCCTCTTATCTTGATTCTTGAACTTCTTGTCTTGGCTCTCGAATCTAATCTCCATCTCCTTGATGATCTCGTCCTGCTCCGCGAATATCTTGTCCTTCTCCCTCAACTGAACCTGAATCTCGTCATTGCTAAGCATGACGTTGGTCCTATCAGTGTCGAGGTGTCTAACGAGGCTCTCTATGTCCTGAAGGTAGAGACGCACAGACTTGATAGTCTCTCTAGTGGCGTCGTCATACGCTACATCCTCTCCCTGCTCGTCACGTCTCCCGAATGGGTGGAAGTAGAGGCCCTTGAGCTCGGTGGAGTGACGTCCGCAGAGGCGTCCAAGTAGCTCCTGCATGACTACGTCAAGTCCCTTCTCCTTATCATCATGCATCAACTTAAAGGTAATCTCCTCGGTGAGTGGTTCCGTCTGGCGTCCTAGCTGCGAGACTCTAAAGGCCCAAAAAACCTTCCTCTCGAACTTTGTGAGATGAAGTGCCTTAATACCAGGGAGTGATCGATTGAGCACACTAGTGAGCTCCACAAGATGAGAACCGAAACGAGTTCCCTTGAACTCCTCGACAGTGCTGACAACAAAGCTAGACATCTATTGCATAAGATAGAGAAAAATTAGAAATAATAAAAGTAGAGAGAAAAACACAAGATAGTGAAACAAAAGCCAAAAGCATACATTCAACAATAAAAACATACAAGTCATGGCATACAAAAATCTACCACAAACACTAAGGTTCAAACATAACTTAGACAAAAACTTGCCATACCACATAGGTTGGTATGATCAAATTATTATCGCGAGAAAAACGACAAGTGTGGTGGTCCAACTATCGGAGTACGTCACAATTCTCACTCATATGCTAAGTCTATGATATCTTCCCTTAGACGTTTTATGGCGGTCTCTAAGTCTTGGGTATATTTCTTCTCTTCCCTAAGGTCATTTTGAGTGTTGAGCATTCTACACTTGATTCTGTCACCAAGCTCCTTGATAGCATTCCAAGATGCATTTCTTGTAGAGTCAAAGAATGACATATACATTTCTGAGTTGGTGACCATGCAGAATCCCGACTCTTTGTGGTTGTCTCCCTTTTTTTTGTACAAGTGGAGTTGTACCCACCAATATTCTTCTCCTTCATCCATCATTGGAAATCCCTTGTACACGGCTTCACCATGTATTCCCAAGCTAACCATGAGGTTTTTGAGTGCCTTGGGAAACTCCGTCTCACATTCTAAGGTCATGGTCATGAGTGGTCCCTTCTTGACGGCTTATTTGATGGCGGGCATCTACAAATAGAGATGAGAAAGAAGATTAGGAGAGGTTTACAAGAAGAAAAAGACAAGTGTGGAATTTGCAAAGAGTTACATTTTTTCCTAGTGGTTCCTTAGTCTAATCCAACTTAGGGTCAAAATCCTACAGGAAACATAGTGCTCTGATACCATTTGTAAGACCCCACCTTTTAAGGTAAAGGTCCCTGTGATTGCAATGCTAGTCCCTGGATCAAATGCTAGCATCCACAGTTTAAGATGAAGTACACAGATACAAAGGTCGTTATTACATCGTCATTCCAGAGATAACATAGTCCTTACAACTCAATAACCCAAGGCTAATACATAGAGTTCATATCATAAAGTAAATAACTATAAGTCTTCATCTTCATGTGCCACAGGCAAGCATGTTGAGTGTAGACCCACAACCCTAATCTCCATCAGAGTAACCTGCAACACCATAAGTTACATCCACAATGGGTCAATACATTTGGAATTGTATTGGCAAGTGATACCATAGTAGAAAAGTAGTATCTAACATCTATATGAATTTGGCTAAGTGTAGCTTAGGCTTGCTTTGGTCAAAATAAGGTTTCCCTTATTAGTTGAAAACACTAAGTTTTGTTTGTCAAAACACCCAAGGAACCACCAATAGACATTGGTGAACCTTTACGCTTGTTCAACCACAAGCTTTTAACTTAGAAATTGGGATGAGGATATCCTTGATTGCTTCAATGTATTTGATGCTCAAATTGTCCGTTGCCGGGGACACGACTAAGTACTTAGGTTTTACCCTCTCGAGAGGTGGTGCACTTTCCCCACAAGACTCGACATGCATCGAGACGAGACTTTTCAGAAGCATTCCCTTAGACCACCATGGGAGCGTTCCATCCTATAACCCTACCACCAACTGTCCATCTGGCTAAGTTCTTGCAACCTATCTGGTCAAGGCAGAGCCCATATGCCATGTGGTTGCACTAGAAGCTTCTCAACTCTAAACATCTCAAATCCCTTTGTTCCTGGGTGGAAATCCACAAGTGAGATACACAAGGTAAACCATAGACATGGGCCTTGTGTGACCACTCAACATAAACCAACCATATCATTCCACCCAGGTGTTTCATTCACTTAGTTGTTTTATTAATCAAAACACAAGTCATAGACTTAGCAAAATTTCATAGCATGAATATTCCACCCTTGTTTTCTACTAGCTAGACTAAGCATGATAACATAACAAGTTTTCTTAACCTAGGAAAAAATCTACTAAGACTACAACTACTAGGATTTCCCAAGGCATAGCATAGTATATATTTAGCAAAAATCTCCATGCAAGTCCTACTAAAAATATCACTAATGCATAGACAAAATGATAGGACAAAATATATGAAGCACCACTTTCCTTGATAGTTGGGGGAGTAGCAATAGTCCTCACAATCACAATCACCACTATCACCAAAATCTACACATAAAATCATAACACCAAATTCACATTCAAATATTCAAACAAAAACACATATGAAATGCATGCAAATGCAATGGAATGATTTTTCTATACAACCAAGTCAAATTAAACAGTAATGAACTCAAAATAAACTTTCTAAAGTCTAAACAAACTCAAATTTACTTTAAAAACCTTTTCTAAATAATTTTATATGCAAAATAGGCCTACAAAAGGTTCTGCAAATAATCCTATTTTTCAGAAGAAAAATACTAAAACAAGTCCATAGGAGTGTAGGGCTTAATTTTATGAATCCATTGATATATTATTTTCAAATTTTGGACAAACAGAACTAAAGTGATGAATTTTACAAGTTTAAACATTTAATAGATTCAAAACAGATTTTTAATCTAAACTACAGACGCGTGTCAGCGCCTGACTGGCTGATACCTCTTCGCGCGGATCACGCTTCCGCGCCGTTGGATCAAGTCACATCCAACACACCAGATCTAAACAAAACGGTTCACTAAAAGATCTAATCTACAAGGCACGATTTAGATCTAACGGCCCTGGACCAAGCGACCATACGCTAGCGGCGCTGATGGCGTTGGCGGCAGCGTCGCTTCTACCGGCGACGTTCTGGCAAATCCAGAGGGGGCTAGGGGTGGTGGCATGGCTTACCAGGTTCGCACAGACGCGAGGAAGCTCAAGGTGCAGTTGGTTTGGACAGGGGCGCACGGGCGTAGGCGTAGGAGCTCGTCGGAGTTGCTGATGGCGTCGGGCTAGCAAACGATGATGGAGGCGACGGCCTAGGTCACGAGAAGACAAGTGAAGGGCATCAGGAGTTGCGCACATGTTAGTTTGAAACAGAGGGCAAGGGGCATGGAGACCTAAACGGAATTACTCGCCGGAGTCATGGACGGCGTCGGGGTGCTTACAACGGTTGACGGGGACGACGTTCTAGGTCACAAGTAGACAAACAGAGAGCATGAGAATAAGTACAAGAACAAGAGGAGCACACTGGCATGAACGAGAGGTATAGGGGCGCGCTATACTCACCAGAATAGCTCACCGGAGTGCGTCAGACAGCGGCGGAGCGAGCTTGATTATGGGCATCCTGGTGGCGATTAGATGGTGGCGAGTGAGGGGAAATGACCATGAGGCAGATGGGGTTAAGTAGCCGGGGCTAGGGCGGCATTCACAAGAGCAATCAATGCAAATTGAAGCGAATTCATCACGGCAGTGATGGGGAGGAAACGGGCGGCGACGGCGTCGTCTGCACGCGGGGTTTGGGGACGATGGGGTGAGCTGGCGTTGGGACCAGTGGCAGCGAGTGCAGGGTAAGGTTCGCGTGGGTGAGAGAGAGGGCAGAGAGAGATCCCTGGGTGGGCTTATTGGGCCAGAAGAGCTGTTGGGCTAAAAGGGTAGCGCAAGTTTTATTTTTTTGTTTTATCCTTTTTCAATTCTATTTGGATTTTCAGGAATGGTTTTAAAACCCTAATTCAAATCTGTTTGAATTTAAACCTTTTCCAGATTTTTGTACTGTGATCCTAGCTTTCAAAAGTGTGTCAAACACAATTGTCCAGTAAAAAACACTTTAGTATTTTGAAAATAAAAATAAAACCATGCCTCATATGTATATAGTAGAAAGGCATACAAACTGTTTTATTTGATTTCAAACTTTGAATTTTTTTATGCAAGCTCTAAATGCTATGATGATATGAATGCAATACATGATTTTGCATTTGATGAAATTTGGGATGTTACATGAAGTTTGAGTCATTGACTACTCTGGATGATTTGGGTACTGAGGAGTATGTGGAGATGAGACTCCAGCAATTCTATTCCCTGCCTCGCACCTCAACTGATGAGCGCTTCTGGAGGACTGAGAAGGCCCTGCTATTTTTGAGCTCTATGGTACCTTCCAGACTCCTACTTTGTCCCATGCAATGGTTGGACCTTGAGAATCTTCGTGCTCACAAGTACTTTGAGGATGCTCTTTGTATGACTGAGAAGATGGGGCCGCACACCATGTTTCGGGCAAAAGAAGACTACAATGTTGAGTTCGTCCAGCAGTTCTATGCCACGGTGGTCTTTGGGGAGACTACTGACATTCCTCTTGAGTGGATGTCTGGTACTACCAGGATTCGCTCCAACATGGTTCAGTTTGCTCACATTCTTGGATTGCCTTTCAATCCAAATGGCCCCAGTGGTATCCAGATGCATGTACATGGACAGTCATATGATAAGAATTGACTGGATCCTATTTATGCTCCGAATGGTGTGGTTGGGCAAACCACCAATATCAAGATCATTTACAACATTTTGCTTCGCATGTTCCGCCACACTCTCACTCCCAAGGCTGGCAACAAGGATGCGATGAGAGGCGTTGAGATCAACCTGATGGCCCATGCTCACACTGTGTACATTCATGGTCCAGCTCATCCAGGTGGTGCTATTGATGTTATGGACTTCATCTATCAGGACTTGTACAAGTTCATCACTAACAAGAAGTGCCCTCTGTATGCCCCCTATGTGATGAAGCTCATTGCTGCCCACACTCCAGTCACTCCCTTGCTCTATCAGGATCTTGTTCCCCACACTGCTGCCAAGCTACAGAGGAAGGGGGCCCTACCACCAAGGCTCCTCGAGGCTACCCTCCATCTCAGGACATTTTTGAGGATGATGAGATTGAGGCTGATGACTCTGACAGTGACGGTTCTGAGGAGGTACATGCACCACCGTATCGTGGACCTAGGATGAAGCATGCTATTAATGCATATTGCTTCAACACCTCTAAGGAGGAAGTGCACAAGAAGGTGAAGAAGGCCTCATGGTGGAAGAAGCTCCTCCTATGCCAGAACATTGACATTCGCCATTGACAGTATGAAGCATACAAGGCTAACAAGAATGTCATGAAGGAACTCAAGCGGATCAACCATCCCATGGATGTTGATCCTTCTCAGCAGCAGACGTCAGATGGAACTCTCTCTTATGGGAACTGGAGTCAGGGATGTGTGGACTGGTCCATGTTTGAGGATGTGTCCTCTTCTTCTCGCCCTCACGGCCAGCGCTCATGATGATGAGGATGGTGACGAGGATGAGGAGGATGAGTATGCCGATGAGGACTTCAATGGCTATTGTCTTGGGGCGTTTTAGTAGTGCTCTTTTCCCTTTTTGGTGTCTCAATGCCAAAGGGGGAGAAGTAGCCACATATTAGGTTGCCATCGGGATTTGCATGGGTCCACGGGCTTCACTTTATCTCGATTTGCCTCTTTGAAGCTCCGTGTCTTTATCTTATTTGTTTGATATTGGTTTGAGAACTATGTGTTATGTGTGTTATGACTTGTGTACCCGGTTATGTTTAAGACTATGCTTTATCTAGCTTATCTATCTAGTCTTTATCATATCTTGTCATAACTTGTTTAACAATCTAGTAAGGAAATGATCCTAGGATGTGTGATCGTATATGTGACACGCCTGGGATCAGGGCTAAACAAATCCCATACCTCTGTCTGACATAAGCTTAACCTTGAGCTCGAGGATATCCAATGAAGAATCGAGAACACAGTAGTGACCCTATGACACAAAAATTATTACAGCAAGCTCATAACTGAGCAGAGAACCAAATTATTACAAGCAGAGGTCACTAACCACAAACATCAAACAACGGAAGGCAAATTATGCTATTATGTATAGCAAACTTAAATAATGGCTTAAGAGGCCTGAAGCATAACGATGACGTCCCAGCCCATAGATTCCAGGCTGCCGGCCGGGAACCCCAAGCTACTCGTCGGTGTCAATGTAGTATCAAGCTGATCTTCAGGGAAACTCTTACTCTGTCAAACGTATCAACAAAGCAAGGGTGAGTATAGGGTGTACTCCGCAAGACTTATGGCTGGTGGAGTTGTTTTGCATAAAGCCATCTTTGTTTATAAAACAAGAGAGAGAATAAGATCGTCTAGTCAGAGTATTTTAAAAGGGGATAAGAGAGCGACATCTCCGAAATATTGATCATCTTCTTTTGATATCCACCAAATCATCATCATCTCCTGAACTAGGATCACCCCCTCGTGGTGGGTCTATGCTTGCCTTTGCCAGTTGATAACCAATAAGCAGAGCTTTGGAAGCCTCGTACTTGACTTGTTACAGTTGGTCAAGTATTGGTCTTCGAGCTTCAACAGTGTTGATCTCTGACTTCGATCTCGATCTCATATTCTACCAAGAAGAACCAAACACCGGAAAGAGAGGGAAACAATCAACACATGGCATCGATGCAATGCTCAAGCAAGGATGATGATATGACAAGTTAAATTGTATTGAAATGAAACCCTAAGGCATGCTTGACAGTTTAATCGGGGTTCCGAGGGGTGCAAACCCTAACTCGGGAAAACTCCGGATGTATATGAGAGGGGTTGGTTTGTTCTTCTATTTAAACTTGTCATGAAAGTTGATTAACAATGCATGATTATAGCTTAAACAGTTAGATCTCATTTTTCTAAACATTTTGATATATTATTCATAATTTTCTGACTTATAAATAATAAGATATTGAATTTACAAGATTTATTCAATTTTTTTGGAATTATTTAAATCAATTAAAATGTTTACTGCGTCATTATGACGTCAGCACAGGGGTGGGGGTCGTTTTTCACTTGGGCAGAGCCTAGCCGTAGTGGCTGTCGTGTGGGGCCAAAGCCACATCAGCATCCATGCAGCCAAAGTGGGGCCCGGCCTGGTTTGACCGGCGCTGACCAGGCGCGGTGACGCTCGGGTGACGTCATCGTGACATCACCGACGACAGTGAGCTGCAGAATGGCGTCGGGGCCGGCGGTAGGTGGCTCGAGGGGCTGCGCGGTTAGGCGGGTTCGACGCAGGGGAACACGATAAACCAGAAAAGGGCAGCGCCGCTAGGTATAGGTCGCGAGAGCTAGGGGAACAGCGGCGCATGGCGTCGGAGCTTACAGGTCGAAGGCCAGAGACGACTACATAGCGAGAGGGGGAGGATGGAGGGGTCCAGAGGAACCGCTAGCTCACCCTGAGCATGCTGGAGTGGTCGGTGAGGCCGGCAGAGGACTAGAACAACGGCAGGGTCGACGGCGGAGCTCGTCAGGCTCGGAGAAGAATACGTCGAAGGCGAAGATACAGAGCACTCCGCGTTGATTCCGTTGGCGATGAGGGAGCTGGCATCACGGCGGTGCTCTTGGTGGTCTCAGGTAGGAGAGGGGAGCATGGCAACGGCGTGACGCCGACGGCATCTGCAAGCTAGGGTTCGGTCTCGCTGGAGGAGAGAGGAAGAAAGCACGGGAGAGGAGAGAGAGGAGCAGGAGAAGAGGGCACGGCTCGGCGAGGTCCTTATCCCCTCCAGAGATCAGCGGCAGGCATCGCGATGTGGCGATGGCATCGGGCGGTGGAGGCGCGGGCACGCAGCTGCTTGCCGCTTGCGGGGAAGATGACGAACAGGGAGGGTGAAGGGGTATGGGCCAGATAGGCCGCGCTGGGCTGCTGCAAGCTGCGTCTGAGCGACAGGGAAAGAATGGGAAGGGAATGGGCAGGCCTGCTAAGGGTCTGGCTGCTATTTTTATTTTGTAAAGGATTTTCTCTTTTTCTGTTTTGTATTTTCCCTTTGTAAAACCATTTCAAAATTGTTTTAGGGTATTTCAAAAATACCAAAAGGTTTTCAAAATATATAGAATACTGCGGGGACCCTTTTTTATACAATTTGGGCTCCGATAATTTTGTACTTTTCAAATTCAAGCAATTTTGAATGGATTTGCAAATAGAAAGAGAGGGATTAGGGTTTAGGTTTTTGCATTTCTATTTTATCCAATGCATTTTTAAGATATGATGCTTATGCAATGCACAATCAAAACCCTAATATATAATTATGTAAAAGTGGGGTGTTAAAGTGTATTCAATTGCAAAGCCAAAGTTGGTCACACATCTAGGGGGAGCCTTGCTATGTTGTGTAAAATTATCAATAGTAAACTTTTTATCTATCCCATATGCAAATCCTTGGGTTGTCATCAAACACCAAAAAGGGGGAGATTAAAGGGCATTTATGCCTTTCATATTATTTTGATGTTTGTTGACAACACTTGGATTGGTTTAATGCTTTGCTAAATGTTTCAGGAGATATCAGCTTTATTGTGAGCAATTTATACATATGGGAAAAGGACCTGACATGAACATTTACAAGGGGCAAAAATCAGGATTTGGCCGGACTGTCTGGCTGATATGCACCGGAATATCCGGTCCGCCCGGAGTTTCCGACCCTCTGTCGCCGGAATGCCCGACCGAGATTTTTCGCCAGGTTTTCTCCTCAGTTGTGGACAATCAGTAAGGAAAATCGGACACTGGCCGGACTCTAGCTAGAAACTTGGCCAGGCCGGAGTGTCCGGCTGGTTCTTACCGGAATGTCCGGCCGGTCCGGACTGTCCGGCGCAGACAGGCCGGACTGTCCGGCTTAAGTGGTTCCAACGGCTCTAAATTCTGGGGACTTATAAAAGAACCCCTTGTTCTACCTTGGAACCTTCTCGTCCAGTTCAAGAACAGCAGCACATTTTGAGCCACCAAATCCACAAGATCTCTTCAGTCATCCATCCAGAGTCCTTGATCTTTAGAGAATCGAAGGAGGAGGCCTTGATCTATAGCTTCACCAAGAGAGATCTCCATTTCCCCCTCATTCATTTGAGGGCCCCTTGCTCTAGTTTTTCTTTGGAAACCCTAGCTTTTGATTTGGTTCTTACAAGCTTGTCTTTGATTGTTTGACAGCTTGCTTGTATTTGGGAGCCTCCAATTAGGTTGTGGATGTTTGCCTCGAACTCGTTGTAAAGGTGTCGGCTTCCACCTTGAAGGTTGCCGATATAGTGGAAGGTGAATCGAACCCCTTGGGGTGAGGTTCATCAGAGAAAAAGGGAGGCCTCTCGTGGCGTTGGTGGTTTGAAACCACCCCCTCTCCAAACGTAGACGTACTTCCCCTCAACATGAAGGAACTACGGGAAATAAATCCTTGTGTCTCCATGTCCACCATTTTGGTTACTTATATCGTTTACCGCACTTTACTTACTTGTTATTGCTTAATGTTGTGCTACTTGTTGCTTGTTTGACATATAAGTAAATTCACCTTAGTTGCATAATCTAGAGAATTTAACTTTCTTGTTAAACCCTAATTTGAGAAAGAAGAAAATTTGAAGTAGCACCTATTCACCCTCCCTCTAGGTGCCCATACGATCCTTTCAACTAATCCTAGCTACAAATCAAGAATAGTGTAACAGGGTCCCCCTTACTCCTGCCGCCGGAGCAGCAAGCGGAGGGAGTGGGACTAGCACCCTCGCTGGTGAAGATGGTGGCGGGGAAGGGAACGGTGTCTCCTATCTCATGGGGAGAAGATAATGGGAGAACAATTCACCGGGTATATATAATAGAAATTCAATGGAGAGATAGACATAATCTTCTATTACTGACTCGACGAAAGAATTCAATGCATCATCATTTGGATACAGTCAGAAATAGTGAGAATTTCACCATTTACCACCCGATGTGCTTAGCTCATGTATTATTTGTCTTGTTTTTTCCTCACAATTTGGAAGGAACACTAACTTTTAAGGATGATTGGATACATAACAATAATTTACTATGGTACTACATCGATGGGCGGTTTGTTTTAAAACATGTCAAGTCAAAGAAACCATATGATACTACACGTGGACCACTTGACTATAATTATGAACATCGATTGGTGATAAAGCCTATCCTATTTGGTCAATTCCCTTAGAGGCAAGAGCCATAGTTTTCTTGAATGTGAGAAGTTTGCTCTCGAAAAATCTATGGTTCCATCCCTTTCATATGTTTCAAATGAAGTACAATGGTTGTCCACCTTCTATTCCCAGGAGAGGATCGAATAACACATATCCTCGAGAGAGGCAAAGGTCGAGATGTATTGGTTAGTAGTTAAACAACGATGAACTCAATGTTTGGTAATTCTCTAGACTATTTTTAAAACACAAGAGATGCATGCACAAACAACCACAAAACAAACATGCACATCCTAGTGAGTACATTCTCATACAAATTCACAAGTTCTACAAATGTTTCACTCTCTTATGAATACATATAAATTCACTAAAAATACACTTAAATTCTACAAATGATGTAGTTTTAGTGTTTTGTATTTTATTTACATAGATTATTAAAAAAGGTGACACACATTCTTATCCATATGTAGATAAAAAATTTAAATTGTGAAGTATAGATTATAGCATAATTTAAATGGTATACTCTACCATGGCAGGGACGGAGTGGGGCCAGAACCCTGATACATCAGAAACGTATCTATAATTTTTGATGCTCCATGCTTATTTAGTATCTACTTTGCTTTGCTTGTCTACACTTTGAGGTGATTTTTACATGTTTTCTGGTACTAACCCACAAACAAGTTGCAACAGTGCCAGATGTCTGTTTTCTGCTGTTTTTGGTTTCAGAAAAGTTAGTAAAGAAATATTCTCGGAATTGGACGGGACAAACATTAAAGTCAACTACTTTCCGTGGGGAACAAGAAGTCAAGAGGGGAGACAAGAAAGCGGGCCAGGGCAGCCAGACCCCCCCCCCCAGGCGCAGCTAGGGGTGGGCCCACGCCTGGCTAGGGTTTGGCCCCCCTGGTCGCCTCCTCGGCCTCCCCATTCGCCTATAAGAAGCCCCCAATACAGAAACCCTCAGCACCCGATCAAATCTCCAGAAACCTTCTGTAGCCGCCGCCACCTCGTCCCTAGATTGGGGGGATCTAAAGTTCTTCTCGGCACCCTGTCGGAGGGGAGATCATCCCGGAGGCCTTCTCTCCGTTATGATGCGTGAGTAGTTCCACCGTGGATATGGGTCCATGTAGTAGCTAGATGGTTGTATATCCTCCTTTGTGCTTTCATGTATAGATCTTGTGAGCTCTGTTCATGATCAAGATCTAATCTATTTGTAATCATGCATGTTGTGTTTGCGGGGATCCGATGGATATTGAGATTATTATGTTGGTTTGATTAATGGTTTTGTATTTATGATTCTATCATGTCTGTGTTGTTTGTGATCTTGCATGCTCTCCGTTGTTAGTAGCTATCTTGGCCAAGTAGTTGCTAGTGACTCCAAGAGGAGGTATTTATGCTCGATAGTGGGTTCATGCCTCTAGTTTCCAAGGTAAGTGACATAAATCCCTCCGGTTGTAGATGTCTTGTTGCCACTAGGGATAAAACAACGGTCTCTTGTTCATGGAACATGTGGACTGTTTACCTTACACATGTTGCTTAAAGCAGTTGTATGTTGCTTACAACTTAATACTGGAGGGGGTTCGGATGATAGCCTGAAGGTGGACTTCTAGTCATAGATATAGTTGGATGGTGGTCTATGTATCTTGTTGTATTGCCCAATCGAATCTCATAGGATCTTTCTGACTAGTAATTGCATTGTTATGCCTTGCTCAGTTCCTGTCAATTGCCCTGCTGTAATTTGTTTACCCTTCATGCCATGTTGTTTATCTAAGGAGAGCACCTCTAGTGAACTATGGACCCCGGTCCAATCTTTACCATTGATACATCTTCCACTGTTACTTGTTTATTTGCTGCAAACCATTACCTTCCACATGGTACGTTTAATCCTTTGTTATAGCAAACCGGTGAGCTTGACAACCTCACTGATTCGTTGGGACAAAGTCTTGAGTTTGTGTTGTGCAGGTCTCTGCGTTGCTTGTAACACCTGTGTGACATTTCCTTCCTCCTTCTGGTTCGATAACCTCGGTCTCTACTGAGGGAAGACTTGCTGATGTACTCATCACACCTTGCTCTTGGGGTTTCCAACGAAGTGCTAACCAGCACCATCAAACCCTCGCTGACGAAGATGGGGGCGGGGAGGGGAACGGTGTTGCCTGTCTCATGGGGAGAAGAGAAGGGGCGAACAATTCATCGGGTATATATAATAGGAATTCAATGGAGAGTTAGGCACAATCTTCTATTCCTGACTCGACAATAGAATTCAATGCATCTTCATTTGGATACATTTAGAATTATTGAAAATTTAATCATTTACCACCCGATGTGGTGAGCTCATGTATTATTTGTCTTATTTTTTCCTCAAAATTTGGAAGGAACACTAACTTTTAAGAATTAGTGGATACATACCAATAATTTCCTATGGTACTACATCGATGGGAGATTTGTTTTAAAACATGTCAAGTCAAAAAAAACATATGATACTACACGTGGACCACTTGACTATGATTATGAACATCGATTGGTGATAAATCCTACCCTATTTGGTCAATGCCCTTAGAGGCAAGAGCCATGGTTTTCTTAAATGTGAGACCGAAAGCGGTTAACATATCATGAGGAACGTGGATGGCGTAGTCGTACTCACCCGACCTCAAGATTGTGAAGCTCCTCGGAAATCACCCCTAGTCCTTGTACGTCATAGCCGACCTCATGGTTGTGTCGACATCCAAACTCCAAGCTCCATGCACAAGCACCACAAGTAGTGGTGCCTTATGTCCTTACACACATATGGTGTAGAGACGTCTCCCTGCTTTTGGTCCAGCTAAGCAGCAAAATAAGATTTATCCGGACCGAGTCCAGCAACACGATGGTGTGCATATGGTGGAGAAATCCCTATCCCCGTATGAAGTTCCAAACTTGGGAACCACACATGAGGGAGAGAGAGAGAGAGAATAGACAAATCCAATGCATGAGATGGATTTGGGTAGAGGAGTGCCCCTCTTTATATAGGTGGAGGGGAGGCACCACTTCCCTCAAAGTCCTGGGGTTGGACTAAATAGGAGGGAGGAGGTGGGGAGGCACCACCAGCCAGTCCCCACCATGGTCCCCACATGGGAGGAAATCCTACTAGGGCCGCCGACCCCTCCTTGGCCCTTCCTAGGGCGGCCCCCTCTTGGGCCTCCTCCGGTGAGGCCCCAATTAGGTGGGCTGCCCCATAAATCCATTTTTAATAATATTCTTAATATTATTTCATTTAATTAATATTAAATATATATTATTTAATACCTATCATTCGGAAACACCTTTCGGACCCCTCCGATCATCATCGGATATCCCTAGAACCATTTCGGTATCATCCGGGAACAATTTTGGAGTCTTATCTCTTTTCTCCTACGATCTCAAATCAATCACTAAGAGTCTCTACCCTTAAGTGTGACACCCTACGACTCGGAAATACATTAACATGATCGAGATACCTCTCCAATCAATGACCAACAACAGTATCTTGAAACACGTGATGGCCCCATGATTCCTCGAATAACTTGATCGCTTGAACCTTGAACGTCGAGTCTCATTCCCTTTGCTCTATGATCCCTGGTTTGTCCAAGATCTGACCTTTGTTATCGACATACCTTGTTCGACCTTGTTACCGATAAACACATTTACTCGTTCCCGTGGTATCCCCATGACCTAGTCACATGTTTGCAAACTTGTAGATGTAATCTCACCGAGTGGGCCCAGGGTATCTATCCATCACTCGGATGGGCAAATCCTGGTCTTGATACATAGGCCTCAAAAGTTCCTCTGGAATACCTGACACGTACCTTTATGGTCACCCAGTTACGATCATGACGGTTTATGTGATCAAAACAACCTCGGGAGACAGTGATTAATATTATCTCACGGTTAAAGGACTGAATCACTATGATTTGCTAGATATCGCAATGTTGAACTTTTTGATCGGATCACATTGCAATACTAGGGTTGGGTATTATCCATCACATCATTCATCTAATGAAGTGACCTCGTTGTCAGTTGACGTGTTAAAGTCCATGATCGGTGAAAGGGCATTTATTGTCATAATCACTTTTGGTGTTCGTTAACAACAAGTAGATCATTTTACAGTTTGTCATTGTCCACAGGTTGGTATTATGATAGATGAATAGCACCCTCACTCTTGGGAAAAGACCACATTCATATTCCACTGTTCTGGAAACTCCAGACCGGAGTCTCCGGTCTGCCAAGACCGGAGTCTCCGGTGTGGTCCGGAGTTTCCGGTTCTGGCTCCGGTGGTGCCTCCCAGGATCTGGCTGGGTCATTCTGTCTGGGGCTCCGGATCCTGCACCAGAGGATACACCGGAGTCTCCGGTGTTGGACAAGTCTGGAATCTCCGGTGTTGGAAGACCGGAGTCTCCGGTGTTGCTGGGGCAAGATTGGTCTAGGTCAGTCAGATGGGCAGTCCGGAGGCTGGTCCGGAGATTGACCGGAGTCTCCGGTGTAGACCGGAGTCTCCGGTCTGACTTTTCTACAACGGTCGGAAAACGGTTTGTGGAGGGGGCTGCCTATAAAAATGGACCCTTATCTTCTTCCTCCAGTTGCTCGAGCTGCTCAACAACACCAACCCCATTAGAGCCACCAAACTACAAGATCTCTTCATCCAACCATCCAAAGTCATTGATCTTTGGATAATCAAAGGATGAGGCCTTGATTTACATCTTCACCAAGAGAGATCTTCATTTCCCCCTCATTCACTTGAGGGCCCCCAAGCTCCAGTGTTTCATTGGAAACCCTAAATTTGATTTGTCTTGACAGCTTGCTTGTATTTGGGATCCTCCAATTCAGTTGTGGATGTGTGCCCCGAACTTGTTGTAAAGGTGCCGGCTTCCACCTCGAAGGTTGCCGATATAGTGGAAGGTGAATCGAGCCCGTTGGGGTGAGGTTCATCGGAGAACAAGGGAGGACTCTCGTGGCGTTGGTGGTTTGAAACCACCCCCTCTCCAAACGTAGACGTACTTCCCCTCAAAAGGAAGGAACTACGGGAAACAAATCCTTGTGTCTCCGCGTCCACTCCTTTGGTTACTTCTATCCTTTACCGCACTTTACTTACTTGTTCTTGCTTAGTGTTGTGCTTGCTTGTGCTTGATTGACATATAGGTAAATTCACCATAGTTGCATATTCTAGAGAATTTACCTTTCTTGTCAAACCCTAATTTGAAAAAGAGTAAAATTTGAAGTAGCACCTATTCACCCCCCCCTCTAGGTGCCCATACAATCCTTTCAATTGGTATCAGAGCCTCGGCTCTTTATTTGGGCTTTTCCGCCTAAGAGAATATGGGAAGCCAAGAAGGGGATGGTGGTAGTGAGCCGACCCCGGTGACCATGGAAGATCTCAGAAACTTGGAAACAAGATTGAGCTCTTCCTTGGTCAACGAAGTCAAGAAGATGCTTGAGCAACTTCTTAAAGACAAAGATGGCTCATCACCCCCATATCCTCAAGAGGATCTACCATCCGTTGTACCTAAAGGGAATACTTCGGTATCCCCCGAGGGTATGATGGTGGGGGGTAAACAAGACAACGCTAATTCCTCCACCCACAATGATGGTGGGAAGGGTGAGCACCGTGATTCATGGTACTCTCCCGACCCTCCAGTCCCTCACCCTCATGTGTACAATAGAGGTGACCCACCTAAGCTTGAAGAATCTGCTACTTTTGCTCAATGGCAATCACTAATGAGAACTCATGTGCGCAGCTCATGCATTGAACTATGGAACATCATCGAGCATGGACTCTTTATTGGGGATCCAAACAACTTAACAAGAAGAGAGGTTGTCAATAGTCAACTCAATGCCACTGCTTTGCATATGATTCAACAAGGATTGGGAACAAAGTATTACCCACACATTGAGCACCTTAGCATTGCCAAGGAAGCTTGGGATGCTCTCACTGTGTTGTTTGTTGGAAATGAGAGTATGAGGAGGAACCGATATGATGCTCTAAGCAATGAAGCCGAAGGCTTCTACATGAAAGAAGGTGAAGATCACGAAGACATGTACCGAAGGCTCAAGACCACCGCCACCTCTTTTAGAAATGTGGGTGCCTCACATGTGGATGATGCATGGATAAAAAGGAAATATGTGAGTGCACTCATGCCTTTTGAGCCCACCGACTTGAAGAGCCTACAAGGAAGACACAACTACCATCTCATGACCTCAAATGAAGTTATGCAAGAGATGGTTGCTTTCAAGGTTGCCGCCAAGAATGCCAAAGATGCTCGTGCTCGTGCCCTTGGTATGAGAAATGTTGTCAATGTTGCTTTGAAGGCCAAAGTTGTGGATCATGGGGATGAAGATGATAGTGATGATGGGCTCTCCATGGACCACCCCGATGAAGTCAAGATTGCTCATAGTCAATATATGGCCTTCTATGCGAAGAACTTTTGGAAGAACCCCTCCAAGGCCATGATGGAACTGCAAAGAAAAAGCAACCCAAATGGGAAAAGATAAAATACAACGAGATTGAGAACTTGCTTCAATTGTGGTGACTGCTATCACTTTCTAGCAAGTTGTCCCTACGAGAAGAGAGAAGATCATGGGGGTAAGCTTGTGTTGAAGAAGACTCTCAAGGCACCTTACAAGAAACCTTTCATCAAGAAGAATCCCATCAACAAGAAGTAGGGAGAAATTGTCTTGATCACTCATGAAGAATACTCCTCCGACAATGAAGATGATGAAGATGAGGAAGAGGAAACTTCTCATGGTGTGGCTGCTCTAGCCACCATCTCTACTCCGACATTCTCACTCTTCGATTCTCCAAATGAGAACTCTCCCACCAAGAACATCACTTGCCTTATGGCAAGAGGAACGAAGGTATCCTCATCATCCCGCTCTACTCCCTTAGATAATGATGAAATTGATGATGAGATGTCTCTTGATGTTAAAAAGGAATTAATTTCCTTTGATGAGTTTATGACTAACCTAGAAGGAGATGCTAAGTTACATTTTGGAAACATCCTAGATCAACTTTCACATACTCAAGAGCTTCTAGATGTAAGATGTAAACTTGGACATGAACACATGATTGAGCTAGAGGCTTTAAACAATGCTCTAGAAGAAGAACAAGAAACTAGGTTGTCACTTGAATTAAAACTTGAAGGGCTTGATGAGGCCAATGACATTATTGTTAACAAACTCATCAAAGAGCGTGATCATGCTATTGCTAAATACAAAAGTGCTAAAAAGGACAAGATTGAGTTTGGTGTGGTTCATGAAAAACTTGCCGAGGACTTTAGGTTGCTTAACAAGGCCCACAAGGCTTTGGAGAGTGAACTCTTGTCACTCACAAAGTCCCATGAAACGCTTCAAACTCAATTGGCCAATATTCCTTCACCTAGTAACTTCATTCCATCTAGTAGTACAACTATTCTTGAAGAGAATGCTAGGTTGAAGGGGGAGCTTGCTAAGGCCACATTTCCACAAGGCAACAAGTCCATTGATGATCTTTTGAGTAAGCAAAGACCTAGTGGTGATAAAGGGGGCATTGGATTTGTCTCCAATTCTAAGAAGAAGAAGAACAACAAGAAGAAGAAGTCCAAGCCCACACAAGAAACTAACAAGGCCATTGTGGGTAGTAAGACCACAAGTGGTAAAACTATGTCTCATGATGACTTTGCGGGTAGTGCTAACCCTCACTATGTTCTAATGCGTGATTATTATGGTGATGTGTATGCACAATATGTTGGCCCATATGGTGGTTATATTGCTGGGTCTATTTGGGTTCCCAAGACCCTTGTTGCTAACAAAAGAGGACCCATTGAAAAATGGGTACCTAAAAATTAGCTTGATCTTTTGTAGACTTATGCTTCCGGAGGGTCAAAGTGGGTGCTTGATAGTGGTTGCACAAGTCATATGACCGGAAGCTCATCTATTGTCAAGGACTTAAAGCCAAATGATGATCAAATATCTGTCACTTATGCCGACAAGTCAAAATCTAAGGTATTGGGTTTTGGAAAAGTTGTGGTTGCTCACGACATTACACTCGTGAACGTCATCCTTGTTGAGACCCTTGGGTACAATTTACTTTCAGTCTGTGCTCTTGGAAAGATGGGTTTTTCCGTATTTTTACATAATGATCTTGTGGTCCTCATGTGGAGCAAGTATCTCAAGGTCGCTTCCGTTGGGTATGTCGAACATGACTTGTATGTGGTGGACTTTTCGGGGCAAGCCACTACAAGTGCGATGTGCTTATTTGGAAAGGCCGATGTGGGTTGGTTATGGCATTGCCGACTGGCCCATGTCAATATGAGAACTTTGCAAAGTCTCCACAAGGAGGGCCATATTGTTGGACTAAAAGAAAATGTTTCCTTTGCCAAAGATCGTGTTTGCAGGGCATGTGTTCTAGGGAAGATGCATGATGCTCCTCATAAGCCTAAGAACCGCATCAAGTCCACCAAGATCTTGGAGCTCCTCCACGTGGACCTCTTTGGTCCTCCATCTCATGCAAGTCTTGGTGGGAAGAAATATTGCTTGGTGATTGTTGATGACTTTTCAAGATACTCTTGGGTTTATTTCTTCAAGTTGAAGAGTGAGACTCAAAAGACCTTCATCGACTACATCAATTTGGTCCAAAGGAAATACAATGTTCCCGTGTTGATTATTAGAAGTGACAACGGCACTGAGTTCAAGAACTACACCTTGAATGAATTTCTTAGTGATGAGGGGATTAAACATCAATATTCCGCTGCATACACCCCTCAACAAAATGGTGTGGCCAAAAGGAAGAACCGGACTCTCATTGAGATGGCTAGGACCATGTTGGCGGAGTTTAAATCTCCATACAACTTTTGGGCCGAAGCCATTTCCACTGCTTGCCATGCTTCAAACCGGCTCTACCTCCGCAAAGAAATCAACAAGACTCCATATGAAATTCTTACCGGTAACAAGCCCAACATATCTTACTTTCGGGTGTTCGGTTGTAAGTGTTTCTATCTCATAAAAGGTGTTCGTTTGTCTAAATTCGAGTCTCACACTTATAGAATCTATGATAAGCTCTCCGGAGCCGTCATAGAATCTTGTAGTGTGACCTTCGAAGAATATGATGGTCCCCAAGGGGGGCGTGTTGATGCTTGTGATGCAGATGATGAAATTCCTCAGGATTCCATAGGAAGAATGGGTGTGGGATATATCCGCCCCGTTGAGGAACCCCTTATGGCGGATCGAGAAGAACTATGCTCCACTCAAGTGGAGCCCTCATCTTCACAACCTCAACATGCTCCATCCACCGAAGAGGACATTGACTCAAGCCAAAGACAAGATGTTGACCCTCAACATGATGATCAAAGTGTCAACTCTAGTCAAGAGGAGCTTGATTCATTCGCTAGGATGTCAAGTGGTTCCAAGGCAATTACTCAAGGAAGATCCTTACAAACTGCCTTGAGACAAGATCAAATTGATGCTAGAAGTTCTCTTGATCAAGACCAAGGTCAATCCTTGCCTCTAGATGAAGAGGATGATTCCAATGATGATCAAGGTCAAGTTAATGGTCAAGACGAGGATCAAAATGATGAAGAGGGTCCCCCAAGAAATAACACGGAGATCCACGCTCGTCGCAAAGCTAGAAAGGAAAGAATGTTGGACTTAAGAGACCACTCTCTACAAAATGTTGTTGGTGATCTAAGGAAAGGTATTTCCACAAGAGCACAATTGAAGAGGTTTAGTGAACACCAAGCACACATCTCCATGATTGAACCAAAGAAAGTGTGGGAAGCCCTTGAAGATTCGGATTGGTTAGAAGCTATGCACAAAGAACTCAACAACTTTGAGAGAAACAAAGTATGGAAGTTAGTAGAGAAGCCAAAGGATTGCCGCAATGTTATTGGAACAAAGTGGATATTCAAGAACAAGCAAGATGATCATGGAATCATAGTAAGAAACAAGGCTAGATTGGTTTCACAAGGGTTCTCTCAAATTGAAGGCATTGACTATGGAGAGACATATGCACCCATGGCTCGCCTTGAGTCCATTCGTATCCTTCTTGCTTATGCGGCACATCATAACTTCAAGTTGCAACAAATGGATGTAGAAAGTGCATTTCTTTATGGTCCACTAAATGAATTGGTATATGTTAAGAAGCCCCCGGGATTTTAGGAACCCAACTTTCCAAACCATGTCTACAAACTTGATAAGGCACTCTATGGTCTCAAGCAAGCCCCACGCACGTGGTATGAGGACCTTAGAGAGCTATTGTTTGACCGTGGTTTTGAGGTTGGGAAAATCGATCCCACTCTTTTTACTAAGAAAGTCAATGGGGAGCTTTTTGTATGCCAAATATATGTTGATGATATTATCTTTGGCTCTTATAACAAAGCTTTTAATGATGAATTCTCAAAGCTTATGACTAGTAGGTTCCGGATGTCTTTGATGGGGGAGTTGAGAGTATTTCTTGGTTTCGAGATCAAGCAAGTTAGAGGAGGGACATTATTCAATCAAGCCAATTATACTCAAGATATGCTCAAGAGATTCAAAATGCAAGATTTAAATGGAGATCCTACTCCCATGGCTACAAAGACTCATCTAGAACAAAATCCAAATGGTAAAGATGTGGATCAAAAGGTATACCGGTCTATGATTGGTTCTTTGCTTTACCTTTGTGCATCTAGACCCGATATTGTGTTGAGTGTAGGTGTGTGTGCAAGATATCAAGCGGCTCCTAAAGAAAGCCATTTAATGGCGGTCAAGAGAATCTTTAGATATTTGGTTCATACCCCATTCTATGGTCTTTGGTATCCTCGAGGCTCAACATTTGCTCTTTGTGGATACACGGATTCCGATTAGGCGGGTGACAATGATGATAGAAAATCAACATCCGGGGCTTGCCAATTCCTTGGTAGGTCCTTGGTATGTTGGTCTTCCAAGAAGCAAAATTGTATATCTCTCTCCACCGCCGAGGCCGAGTATGTGGCAGCTGCTAGTGCTTGCACCCAATTGCTATGGATGAGGCAAACTTTAAAGGAATACGGTGTCCATTATGACAAAGTGCCTCTTCTATGTGACAATGAAAGTTCCATCAAGATTGCCTACAACCCGGTGGATCACACAAGGACAAAGCATATTGAGATTCGCCATCACTTCATTAGAGATCATGTTGCTCGAGGTGATATTGATCTACCATATGTATCAACCAAAGATCAACTTGCCGATATCTTCACGAAGCCACTTGATGAAGCAAGGTTTTGCTACTTGAGGAATGAACTAAATGTCATATATTCAAGGAGCTTGACTTGATATTCTTGCACTCTCACCTATGTTTCATCTCATATTTGGTTTAGGTGTAGGCATGGATATAGGGGGAGTGCGATCCTAATTGATTGGATCATCCCTCCCCCCCATCATGCCCAAAGCAATCAAAATCATTCCTCTTAATATCATTTAGTGATATGTGAGCTTAATGATGAGTTTTGGTAATGGACCCAAGATATATCTTCGTGGTGCCAAGCCAAGTATACTCAAATATGGTGGCCTAGGCCACCGCCCTCTCTCATTTGAAAGGTTGGCACTTACTCATGTTTGTCATTTGCTTGATTCTAGTCTATTGGAGCTTTTCTGAACATTTTTGAATCCCTATGGCTCTTGTTGGTTCTTCACAGTTTGATGTCTCAACCCAAGCCCTATACCTATCTTACAAACCATCTATCTCTCATATATGTCCCCAATCACTTTTCCTGGAACTTTTGGTCGAGGAGGACCGGAGTCTCCGGTGTACAAACACCGGAGTCTCTGGTGTAGGCCAGAGTCTCCGGTGTAGACTGGAGTCTCCGGTCTAGACGGTTTCTGTCACTTAAAGAAGGGAAGTCGGGGTGAACTGGGACAGTAGTTCACCATTCTTCACCCCGTCCCCTACCTCCAACCCCGTCGCCCCCTCTTCCAAAAATCCTCCCCGGAGGTCAAGAAGCCCCCGGGATCCGACGTGCCGCCGGCCAACCTTCCCCTCTCCTCCATTGGGTCATTCCCACCGGAGGAATTGATCCCATGGACAGATCTGGTACCTCTCCTCTATTTTTCTCCTAGGTTTCATCTCTAGATGTGTTTTTTGAGGATTGTTGCTGATTTGACCATTGGAATCACTTGTTTGCGTGCACTCTAGTACTTTAGCCTTGTTGCATTGCCCGATCTACTAGATTCACCCTCACCAGCATATTCCCATCTCATACCTGAGCCCCCTGGCCGAAGATTCCGGACTTAGGTCTGGAGACTCAGGTCCAGGCCGGAGACTCCGGTCCCCAGGACCGGAGACTCCGGTATAAGGTGCGGAGACTCTGGTGTTGGGTGAATCAAAATAGTCCAGAAATGCATCAAAGCTCTTGTACTGCATCTTTGGGACATATATACTCATATCCATGCTATCTCCCTCACTACTGTTCATAGGTGATGGTTCTAATCGTCCTCGTCGTACCAAGGCCAAGTCCCAAAGGGGCAATCCTCGCTATGATGAAGCTCGGGGTCAATTTATCGTGCCTCCGTCCAACCGAAAACAGCGGGCATGTGATGCAGCTTACATGAAGAGGGATCAGGAGAGGGCTGAACGGGAGGACTGTGCCAAGAGGGCAAAGTATGACAACCTACAGACCTTAGCCAAAATGTCTAAAGAGGAGTATCGTCAGCTGAGAAAGATACATTTCTATGTGCTCCCTCGTACCAGTGAGAACCCTCGTTACTGGAGGAAAGAATAGGCTTTGTTCATGAAGGATGTGTATGGTGTACTCACCAAATCACCTGTCTGCCCTCAGAAGTTCATGAGTGTTGAGCAGATGCGTCAGAGCCCTTACTTCAATGATGCCCTGTGGATCTGTGAGAAGCTGGGTCTCTACAACTTGATGGAGCTGCGTGAAGACTATAGTGTCCACCTTGTACAGCAGTTCTATGCCACAGTTGTGTTTGGGTCTGATCTTGACCAGACCATGGTGTGGATGTCTGGCACCACTCGCTGCACGGCTACATTTCATGACTTTGCCAACGTCATCTTTGAGACCTTCCATGGAGTATCCACTCCTGTGGGACTGCGCATGCACTCAGCTGCTTTGGGTGAGAACAAGTTGAAGCTGGCACCTCTGTATGATGATGGTGTTGTGGGGGGTTCCAAGGGACTCAAGACCCTCTACAACCTTATGCTGAGGATCTTCCATCACACTATTGCACCAAGTGCTGGAAATGATGATGCAATTCGGGGTGGGCTTGTCAACCTCCTGTACCATACTCACCGGACCTTCAATGCTGGACCTGAGGCAGATGTTGCACCTATTGACGTGATGGACTTTATTTTCGAGGAGATGTTTCATGCCATACTGTACAAGAAATCTCCTCCATATGCACCCTTGGTCATGAGGCTCATCAACTCCCAGGAGCATGATTCTCCACTTGGCATACCACCACACCTCACTGTGCACACTCTGGTCTCACTGCAGCAGAAGGGGCATATGGGGCCTGCTCTGAGGCGTCTCTATGGGGATGATGATGAGGAGATTGAGACGGAGAGGGCTCCCTCCCCACCTAGAGTTCGGAGGAAGAATGCCTTCAATGCCCCTATGCCTACTATGACTCGAGACTATGTGCATGAGTGGGTCAAGAAGGCCAGCTTTTGGGAGAGGACCCTTTGTTGCATGAATGTCGACATACGCAAGCAGCAGCATGCATCCTACCAAAGCAACCGCCGCATTGATAAGCTACTCAAAGAGATCAAGGAACAGGGTGCTGAGGATAATGAGGAAGGTGAAGATGAATACAATGATGAGCATGGGGCTCAGCAGTCCACCGAGTCTGATCATACACTCTCATTTGGGGCATGGAATGCCCAACAGAATAGTCTGGTGGATTGGAAGACGTTTGCTGATGTCACCTCAGGGTTTGGGTACCAGGGTACTTCCTCTTCTCGCCCTCACGGCAAAGGGCCTGCTGTCCCTGAAGACGATGATGATGACTATGATCAGGATGATGCTGACCAGGAGGATGATGAGGATGCCGAGGATGACGAGGATGACGATGACTACTGAGCGGTTGGGGGCGCTAGTGTAGGTCTTTTCCCTTTTTCGGCGTTTCGATGCCAAAGGGGGAGAAGACATTCTCATCAGTTTGCATGGACTTGGGGATTTGGGATTTGCGACTATCTTCCCTTATTTGCCTTTTATCTGCCTTATTTGCCTTTTATTTGCCATTTTCGAACTTGAACTTTATGTGTGTTATCCGTTGTTCATGTGTGTGATTGACTATGTGCTGGTGTGCACCATCTATTGTACTCATGTGAGACTTATGTGTGCTAATGTTGATACTATCCACCTTACATGTTTTACTTAATTATCTTGCTGCACATAGTCAGGGGGAGCCACATTTATATGTTATTCCATGCAAATCACTTGTTGTCATCGAACACCAAAAAGGGGGAGATTGAAAGGGCATTTATTGTCATAATCACTTTTGGTGTTCGTTAACAACAAGTAGATCATTTTACAGTTGTCATTGTCCACAGGTTGGTATTATGATAGATGAACATCACCCTCACTCTTGGGAAAAGACCACATTCATATGCCACTTTTATGGAAACTCCAGACCGGAGTCTCCGGTCTGCCAAGACCGGAGTCTCCGGTGTGGTCCGGAGTTTCCGGTTCTGGCTCCGGTGGTGCCTCCCAGGATCTGGCTGGGTCATTCTGTCTAGGGGTCCGGAGCCTGCACCGGAGGATAAACCGGAGTCTCCGGTGTTGGACAAGTCCGGAGTCTCCGGTGTTGCTGGGGCAAGATTGGTCTGGGTCAGTCAGATGGGCAGTCCAGAGGCTGGTCCGTAGATTGGCCGGAGTCTCCGGTGTAGACCGGAGTCTCCGGTCTAAATTTCCTACAACGGTCAGAAAACAGTTCGTAGAGGGGGCTGCCTATAAAAAGGGACCCTTATCTTCTTCCTCCAGTTGCTCGAGCTGCTCAAGAACACCAACCCCATTAGAGCCACCAAATCTACAAGATCTCTTCATCCAACCATCCAGAGTCATTGATCTTTGGAGAATCGAAGGAGGAGACCTTGATTTACATCTTCACCCAGAGAGATCTTCATTTCCCCCTCTTTCACTTGAGGTCCCCCAAGCTCTAGTGTTTTATTGCAAACCCTAACTTTGATTTGGTTCTTACAAGATTGTCTTTGATTTGTCTTGACAGCTTGCTTGTATTTGGGAGCCTCCAATTCAGTTGTAGATGTGTGCCCCGAACTTGTTGTAAAGGTGCCGGCTTCCACCTCGAAGGTTGCCGATATAGTGGAAGGTGAATCGAGCCCGTTGGGGTGAGGTTCATCGGAGAACAAGGGAGGCCTCTCGTGGCGTTGGTGGTTTGAAACCACCTCCTCTCCAAACGTAGACGTACTTCCCCTCAAAAGGAAGGAACTACGGGAAACAAATCCTTGTGTCTCCGCGTCCACTCCTTTGGTTACTTCTATCCTTTACCGCACTTTACTTACTTGTTCTTGCTTAGTATTGTGCTTGCTTGTGCTTGATTGACATATAGGTAAATTCACCATAGTTGCATATTATAGAGAATTTA
Organism: Avena sativa; assembly: GCA_916181665.1. Taxonomy (NCBI): domain Eukaryota; kingdom Viridiplantae; phylum Streptophyta; class Magnoliopsida; order Poales; family Poaceae; genus Avena; species Avena sativa. Next base: position 313,612,042 of record OV702283.1, read on the forward strand.
CCTTTCTTGTCAAACCCTAATTTGAAAAGGAGTAAAATTTGAAGTAGCACCTATTTACCTCCCCCTCTTGGTGCCCATACGATCCTTTCAATCGGGAAACCTCGATCATGAACTATCCAACGAACTAGTCTAGAGGATACTAGGGACCTGCTTTGTTTATTTATCACACATATATTAATGTTTTCACTTAATACGGTTATAGCATGATACAGAAATATTATGGACTAATGAGATATGTCAGTAAAAACATCTTTATTATTGGCCTCTACATATCTCCTTCCGATACTACACGTGGACCACTTAACTATGATTATGAACATCGATTGGTGATAAAGCCTACCCTATTTGGTCAATGCCCTTAGAATCGGCTACGCATTCAGTTAATTCGGTTAATTTGTTCGTTTAATTCAGTTATATGATTAATACGGTTTCAATACTCTGGTAAATACGATTTTATACGAAAATACGGTTTCGGTTTCGATAATAACCATTAATTATCGGTTCAGTTTCGGTAATAACCAACTTAACCATAATTGACGTGATTTTTTCAATAACGTCTAATTTATGTGTGACCTATGTTTCAGTTTAACATTTTCTACAACAGAACTAGACGTGTTGCATGAGATAAATAAAAATACGATGAGTTTTAGCCAAAATAAAATAGTTTACTACTTTGTATTACTAAATGCGTGTGTTGTAAGAGAAAAATAAAACCAAATAGTAATAAAATTTAGTGTACATATAAGGAGTTGAACTCGCTTTCGGCCAGAATAAAATAATTTACTACTTTGTATGACCAAACTACGTGTATTGTAAAAGAAAAATACAAACAAAAAATATTAAAATTTAGTCTACATATAAGGAGTTGAACTCACGTGCTAAGGCAAGAAAGCACAAGTCCGCACGGGTGGTAACCAATACGATTGCAACAAGTTTAGTGATATAAAAGCACTTGGGCCTTATATAACTAGTTTGGGCGAGGTTGGGCTGGGCCTATTACAGAATTTATTTTGGCAATATGACTATTCGGTTATTTTCAGTAATAACCGTGGTTTTTTGGGTTTAAAACTGAATTAACCGAAGGTCAAACGGTTAGCAAATTTGTTAACTGAAACCTTAACTACAAACTGTAAAAACTGAAATTTCGGTTGTAGTTAGGTTTTCTTCGGTTCGGTTTTCGGTTTTCGGTTTTGGTTTGGTTATGTGCGGCCGGACCATAGAGACAAGAGCCATGGTTTTCTTGAATGTCAGAACTTTGCTCTCGAAATATCTACGGTTGGATCCCTTTCATATGTTTCAAATGAAGTACAACGTCTATCCACCTTCTATTCCCAGGAGAGGATCGAATAGCACATATCGTTGGGAGGTAAAGGTCGAGATGTATTGGTTAGTACTTAAATAACGACGAATTCAATGTTTGGTAATTCTCTATACTATTTTCAAAACACAAGACATGCATACACAAACCACCACAAACCAAACATGCACATCCAAGTGAGTATATTCTCATGAAAAATTCACAAGTTATACAAATGTTTCACTCTCTTATGTATACATATAAAATCACTAAAAATACACATAAATTCAACAAATGATGTAGATTTCAGTGTTTTGGATTTGCTATACATAGTTTATAAAAAAGGCGACTCAAAATTTTCTCCATATATAGATAAAAAATTTAAATCATGAAGTATAGAGTATACCATGATTTAAATGGTATACTCTACCATGGCAATGAGGGAGTGGGACTAGCACCCTCGCCGACGAAGATGGGGGCGGGGAGGGGAATGGTGTCGCCTGTCTCATGGGGAGAAGAGAAGGGGTGAACAATTCACTGGGTAAATATAATAGGAATTCAATGGAGAATTAGTGAGAATTTCACCGTTTACCACCCGATGTGGTGAGCTCATGTATCATTGTCTTGTTTTTTCCTCAAAATTTGGAAGGAACACTAACTTTTAAGGATGAGTGGATACCTCAACATCTTTCCTTGGACATCTGGAACCGGAAAAGAAGTTCTTTTCCATGGCTATCCATAGAGCAGGAACAAAAAGTTCCAGCAATGGGATATTCCACATTCTTCCTTTTTTCTGTTGCAAGTACTCCCTCCGTCCTAAAATAGATGTCTCAGATTTATCAAAATTTTGATGAATCTATATTCTAAATAGTGTCTAGATTCATTTAAATTTTGTCAAATCTAAGACATCTATTTTAGGATGGAGGGAGTATTTCATTTCCTTTTGTTGCTTGGTTTTGTTTGTTCATCCATATTAGATGCAGCGGTATCCGTTGCTAGTGTTCAAAGAAAAAAGAATGCAGAGTTCTCTACCTGTAAAAGAACATGCTACAGGAAGAGACGGCATATGGTGTTTTCGTATGATCGCATATTTGTAAGCATTTGGATACAGGACAAGTGTATACCTCAAGAAAGTAGCAGTGAAAAAATTTCTTATTATAACAATATTCTTAAACAGATAGATACCCAGTTATAACTTCAGAAAAAATCAGTTCCATTGTAAACAAATGCACATGGTCAAGTGAGATGATTGATCAAATTAATTTGAATAAGTATTAAAGTTAGAGTAAGCTCAATCCAAAGATAGGGTCAGTTTCTACAAGCACATCAATTCTCTGAACAGTGTATTCCATGATAACAGTCACCCGGATATCTATATGAAGGGAATCTGCCAATGTTCTTTTCCTCCTCTAACACAAAGTTCACACCCACTTTTTAGCTTTGAATCACCAATAGTCATTGCAAGAACATGACCCCATCCTGAAGTGATGGAATCTATTCAGATCCCTAACAACAAACTCTCTCTCCATAATGCCACTTATGAGCTTGAACCCGTCATGGCAGTCACAGCACATCCTCAGGTTCTTCATCACCCTGATGGTCATCCCCTTGGGGATAACCAGCAAACCAAACCCTAATGCCAACATCTCACTGTGCACTCCAACCATTACACCTTTCCCATCCTCTCCATCCTCTTCATGAGCATCAAAGACTCTAGTACTACCTAGTCTACCATTGTAACCCTTCTCCCGCATCTTACCCTCTAACTCATCAAGCAACATCATCACTTCATCTGCCCTTGTGCCGGCGGGTGATACCAGACCAGCGTAGAACACATAGGGGATGTCCTTTATCTCAATCCAGCTGCACCCAGGATCTTTACGTATGCCTTGCTGTCTCATGTTCGACCATACAGCGGCAGCATTGTCAGTCTGACCGGCTGAAGTGTATGCATTTGACATCACTACCAGTGCACCTGCTACATCTTGGTTGAACTCTGACACTCTGTGGCCAGCTCTGGTGGCTAGATCTAAGCGCCTGTGAGTCCGGCAAGCTGACAGCAATGAGCTCCACAGCATGAGGGCGTCACGGTCTTCAGCCTGCACTTTGTTGGCAAGCTCAAATGCCTCATCAAGCCGTCCTGCTCGGCCGAGCATGTCAACCGCACAAGTGTAGTGGCTGGCGCATGGACTGATGCCATATTTGCTCTGCATGAACTGGAGGAGATGGAGGCCGGTGTCAACGAGACCTGAATGGCTGCAAGCATGCATGACACCAAGCAGTGTAACACTGTTTGGTTGCATATTTCGATCGATCATCTCATTAAACAAAGTGAGTGCGCACCTACCAATACCATACTTTGCTGCTGCCACGATTATGGAGGTATAGCAGATGACTGACGGCTGCTCAATCCTGTCGAACACCTTTCTTGAGTACTCGTAGAATCCACACTTGGAGTACATGTCAACCAAAGCCACAGCAATCACATCATTGCATCCATGCCCAAACCGAAGGACTGCTCCATGCAGAGACTTGCCAACTCCAAGCCGCCCAACGCCTGCGCACGCGTTCACGACGCTTGACAGCATGAAGTGGTTGGGCGCCATGACATTTCTTTTCGTTCTGAACTCGGCGAAGAGTTGAATGGCCTCGCGCCCAAGCGCATTCTGTGCGTACACAGACAGCATTGAGCCCCACGATACCACATTCCTCACCGGATCAGACATACCATCAAACACTGCACATGCACCCTCAATACTTCCGGCCTTGCCATACATGTCGACGAGCGCGGTGGCAACAACAGCGTCGGACGCGTAGCCCACGACTTCGGCACGGGCATGCACTTGCCGCCCAAGTTCGGCATTAGCAAGGCGTGCGCACGCGCTGGCAGCAGTCGAGAAGGTGAAGGCGTTCGGTGGCACGCCGCTGTGAGACATGGAACGGAGGAGGGAAACAGCCACGCGGGGTCGGCCGGCGCTGGAGTAGCCGGACATGAGGGCCGTCCAGGAGACGACGTCCCGGTCGCGCATTTCGTCGAACAGGTAAGTGGCGTGAGCGGTGGTGCCGCATCTGCAGTACGCGGCGATTATGTGGTTGCAGGAAGAGACGGAGGACGCGGTGCCGACCTTGAGGAGCTTGGCGTGCGTGGCAGCAACGGAGGCGTGGTCGGAGGCGCCGCGTAGCAGGTGGATTAGCAGCGGCGTGAGCGTGGCTGTGCTGGAGGTTGCCGCCATGGGAACGGGTTGTCATGGCTAGGTCATGCATATAGAACACAGTGTGTGGACGCGTGTGCTAAAATCTTGAGTCTACTTTTTTTAGATCAATCTTGAGTCTACTTGAGAAAGGAAATTGATCAGAATCAACTGAAAAAGAAAATTGGCAATATTTTTAGGAAAATGATACGGATCCTCTGGGGATCGCGCATCCTGATCCCCCGGCTCATTCGAACGAGACGATGGCTCACTCCTTACCTTCTCCTCTTCCATAAACAAAAGGACAGACGGTTCTGCAAAACTCTCATGTCGCCGTGCATCCTTCTGCCGCCGCGCGTCTCTGCTGCTGCACGGCTCCGCCGCGCGCGCCTCTCCGCTGATGCGCGACTCCGGCGCCACGTCCCTAAGAGAGCCATGGGGCAGTCCAATGCCGGCCGGCGCTCCACCATGGACCAGCCCCTACGCCCTTCGCTGTGTTCCTGAGAGCCATGAGGCCATCACAGTCAGCCATCTCGCACCAATGGACTAGCTCCTGCTGCTCCCTACGCCCTCCGCCGCGCCGGCTGCCGTGCCACCATGGACGAACTCCTGAGCTGCACCTCTCCCCCACCATGGACGGACCATCCGCCTCCATCCCTCCACCAGAGAAGGTAGCCGCTGTCGCCGGACTAGGTCGCCGTTGTTGGAGCAGGTACTCGCCATAGTCCGCCCCGCCATCGTTGCCGCTACCTATGCCGTCGAGGGTTGCTACATGGGGTTTGTCAGGCGGCTACGTGCGGCCGACGGCGATGCTACAAGTGGTGTGGGGTTTTGCTACAAATGCTTTGTTATTTTGCTATGAGATCTCCGACGAGATCTCCGACGAGGTCTCTTACGAGATTGGATTTGCTACAATATGACATTTATTTTGCTACATACATTTTGTACTCTTGCTACAATAGCATAATTTTTTTGCTACACGGTCTGCGGCGAGGTCTCCGGCGAAAGTCTCCGGTGAGATCTCCGGCAAGGTCGGGTTTGCTACATTAGCACAACTTTTTTGCTACACGGTCACCGACGTTGTCTTCGGCGAACTCTCGGGCGAGGTTCAGTCCGTTTTTCTATTTTTTTTGGGTCAAACCGTTTTTGCTACGTTGTAGCAAAAAGCGGGACTATTTGTAGCAAAAACGAGTATGTATGTAGCAAAAGCGGGATTTTGACCCAAAAAAGAGGACACGTGGTTGGCTGGGGACTCGGGGGATAAAAACACAAATCCCCCGGGAAACGTGTAGTACTGCCCATATTTTTACTCATAAATTGTCACTTGAAATATGCTGCAATTTAAATTTGATTTTACTCAATTTCGAAAAGATGGGACTCGATTAGGTTGAATTTGAAAATAACATTCACCTTCCTTGATGGCTTCATGAGGCCCCCGTGCGACATGTGCATGTGCCAAGGCTCTCCATGATCATGTGAATTCGTTATTTTTTTATGTGTGACTTCAATATTTTTTAATGGCTTGCTATTTCATATAAATATATTTGGTATGCTCGGTATAAGTTCCAAATCACCGTCAAGCTATTGAAGGAGAACATGCACGCGGACATGACGCTGCTGGAAAAACTTGGAGTCTCCGGCCATGGAAGACCGGCGTCTCCGGCCCTAGCATCGAAGTCTCCGCCATTGATCAGAGTCTCCGCCCCCCTTCCCAAGCCCGGAGTCTCCCCCTCCCAAACGGAACCAAAATACTAGGAGCTACTGGACCCTCGGTCGAAGTCTACCTGGAGGCCACCCCGAAGTCTTCACCCCTAACAACCGGAGTCTCCGGCCTAAGTGAATCTAGAACGCCAACGTTAGCTTGGCCTCAGCCCATATAACACTCCAACTATGTTTTGATGCCTAAACTACTTGTTGATTCATGGATATATATATATGCCCCACCCTCCATTGTAAACCATAAATTGATTTGAGAATTGTATTGGCTTAGCCTCCACTTTCTCTTAGGGGAACCTCTCTTTAGATCTGGATCTAGACTAAAGGTTGTACAGGGCCCTCCTTGTTTGAGATGAATCTTTCTATTTTGTGAACTCTATTGCGTTGATCTATCCTATTGGGTCTCTATCAATTGCAATCTATTCACAAGAAAATTTATCCGCCCCGAGTCGATCTTCCTAATATGGATCTCTACCTAGCGGTCTCCTTCATGTGGATTCTATCGAGTTGGTGATTCGGGCCAACGAAGGAAACCGGAAACATGTGTGTGTATGTTTAGTTTGTATATTTACCTTGCATTTCATCATGTTTATCGAGTTCATCATGTTTATCACCCCTCCCCTTGATTCTCCTCCAAATCTGTGATGACCGGGTCACCCCATGAGGGTAACCCTCATCATAATGGTATCAAGAGCCTTTGGTTGCCACGGATTTGACTTCGTTCATTGATTTCCACCATAAATTCAAAAATACCAAAAGTATTCCCCAAAAAATTTGTTGGTATCTATCTCTCCATTTGGTGAGTTTTTTGTGGTTTTAATCCATGGAATACTTGTCTTAGGACTTGGTCCACCTTTGCATGCATTTTCATAGCCCAATTTGGCCAATTCCCCACGGATTTGAGATTTGAGGCCCGGATTTCCTCCAAGAGGATGAAAAGCTCCTGAGGCCCTAACCTGGAGTCTCTGGCTCATAAGAACCGGCCTCCTTACAATCTTTGGCCTATAAACCTATTTATTTCATCATTTTCCTATTTGGACAGCTTCCTTTGGTGTTTGTGTTTCGTTTGTGTGTCATAACATTAAACAAGCTTACTCATCACCACCCGCGCTCTATGACACCATGATACATCCAATTTGCATCACCATTATATATCATAATTTGCCTCTATTCATTGATATATTTCATATTAAGAGGTGATACTTATGTCTTTTCATCTATTTTTGCATGTTGGATGATTCTTGGAGGATGAATTGTTGGAGTCAGGATTCTGATGGAAAAAGAGGTGTTTTGATGCAATTTCGCGAAGATCAGAAAAATACCAGAAAAACTAAGGAAAATCCTATTTTCCCAGAAGACGAAGAATGCCAGAAGGTGAGGCGGAGTTGGGCCACAGGGCCCCCACACCCCCCAGGAGCGGGCCACCCTAGGTCGCGCCTACAGGGGGTGTGGCCCACCTGGCCCACCTCTGGCTCCGACCTCTCGCCTATATCTTCTCCTCGAAACCCTAATACAAGGGGAGGGACCACAAAAAGATTCCGCCGCCTCTGCAGGGCGGAAAACACCGAGAGAGAAAGAGCTCTCCGGTAGATAGATTTCTGCCGGGGAAATTCCTTCTCGGGGAGGGGAGATCGTCGCCATCAACACCATCATCAAGCTAGACTTCATCGGGATCATCATCATCATCCACACCATCATCTCCACCAGCACCATCATCACCACTCCATCCCGATGTAACAACTGTGTTGAATCTTGCATAGTTCTTAGGGGAAACTTTCCCGGTGTTGATTACTACTGTAGTTGATGCTTGTGAGTGGAACCATCGGATTATTGTTTATGTTCAGATTGTTATCCATTACCATATCATCTTTGATCTTGATCCATATGATGTCTCGTGAGTAGTTCGTTTAATTCTTGAGGACATGGGAGAAGTCATGTTGTTAGTAGTGGATTTGTGTTGAGATATTATTCAATGGTTTAATATTTAAGTTGTGGTTCTATTCTTCTAGTGGTGTCATGTGAACGTCGACTACATGATACTTCACCATTTATGGGCCTAGAGGAATGCATTGTGTATTTGGCTACTAATTGTGGGGTTGCCGGAGTGACAGAAACCTGACCCCCCGTTAGGAAACCTTTGCACAAGGGAGTGTAGGATCTCAGAGTTTAAGGCTATGGTTAGGTTTATATCTTAATTGCTTTCTTGTAGTTGCGGATGCTTGCAAGGGGTTTAATAACAAGTATGTATTAGTCCAAATAAGGTCGGTACATTAGCAAAGGTTCACCCATACAACACTTACGGAACCAAAGAAGACTACTCAGCTATATGAAGCGAAAGCACTTGATAGAATTCCCATGTGTCCTCGAGAACGTTTGGTCCTCATTAGTATTTCCACCGGCTTGTCCTTTGCTAAGAAAGGATTAGGCCACTTGCTGCAATTGTTTGCTATTTTATTTACTCGCACTTTATTTCCTTGCTTTATCAGAAACCCCTAAAAATCTGTTTGCTAAGTATTTATAGAGATTTCCTGCTCCATACCACCAGTCAACACCTTCTTCTCCTCGTTGGGATCGACACTCCTATTTATCAAAAGTACTATGATACACCCCCTATACTTGTGGGTCATCCAGACTATTTTCTGGCGCCGTTGCCGGGAGTGAAGTGCTATTGAAGAGTGGAACTGGTAAAGGAAACTTCTACCATGAGTATTGTTTTTATTTCTGTTTGTTACTTTGTTTCCAATATGGATAACCCACTTGTTTTTCTGTTTGGGAAAACCACTACCACTGTTAGGGTAGTAGATGAACCACCGCTTGTTGAGATAGATCCTTTTAAGATACCTACAAGTATTGTTGATCGTGTTATGGATAATTATTATTTAGGGGATGGAACTGTCCACCCTGGTGATCACTTTCTTTTTATCCATGAATTATGCGGGTTGTTTAAGTGTGCATGTATCACAACTGAACAGGTGAAGAAGAAGTTACTCTCTATATCATTGAAAGGAAGAACTGAAGAATGGTATAAGCTGCTGAAGAATGGACAATCCATGGAATGGGAGGAAATAGTACCTCTCTTTTATTCTAAATTCTATCCTCCTAGTGAGATTCATAAGGATAAGAATCTAATATATAACTTTTGGCCTCGTGATGGAGAGAGTACAGCTCAAGCTTGGGGGAGATTGAAGTTACTAATGCTTAAATGTCCTATTCATGAACACCCTAACAACATTATTATCAATAAATTTTATGCTAGGCTTTATCTTCATGATAAAGATTTACTAGATGCTTCTTGTGCTGGATCATTCACACGTATGAAGGAAGAAGCTAAATGGGATCTCCTAGACCGTATTCAAGAGAACACTGAAGCATGGGAAAATGACAAAGGAAGAAATTCAAGTATAAATTATGATTATGAATGCATTAAATCCTTTATGGGAACTGATGACTTCTGTGATATTAGTACTGAGTATGTTCTTGATTCTCAAAGTATTGCCAATTGTTTTAAGTCCTTTGCCTCTTACATAGAAATTCCTAAAAAGAAGTGGAATAAGTACCATGCACCTTATAAATATGTTGTTAATCATGTTCCTGCTAGAAATACTGAAGTTTGTACAATTAAGCATACTTTGCCTGAACCTTATGTTGAGAAAACACCTTTCCCAGCTAAGGTAAAGGAGTATTCTATGATAGTTAGTGCGAATAACAAAGGTACAAAGAAAACTATGGAACCTGATGAGCAAATAAACATTGAACCTATAGTAGCCATTGAGAAAGATGTTGTCACTAAAAACATAGAAGTTGGGCACATTGTCTTCTATGAAGACGCTTCTAATATTGTCTCTTATCCTAGTAAAGCTAGAAAAGCTAGTGTCCCTATGCTTTATGTTAGAATTGGTGATCATTGCTACTATGTGATATTGGTGCTAGTTCTAGTGCTATTCCTTATGAGCTTTACAGGGAAATTATGCATGAAATTGGCCCTTGTGAGCTTGAGGACATTGATGTGGTTATCCACCTTGCTAATAGAGAGACAGTTTGTCCAATTGGCATTGTAAGAGATGTGGAAGTCCTTTGTGGTAAGATTAAGTATCCTGCTGATTTTCTAGTGCTTAGTTCAGCAGCTAGTAAAACTTGTCCTACTATCTTTGGTAGACCTTTCTTGAACACTTGTGGAGCTATTATAGATTGTAAAAAGGATAAAGTTTTAACTAAGTTTGATGGAGATTCTTATGAGTTTAACTTTTCCAAATTTTCTATAGCTCCTTATAAAATTAGCTTGCCTAATGAAGATTTCAGGGTGGAACAACTTGCTTCTATTGATCCAGTTTATGACCTTGGACCTCTTTTTGATGATTGTAAGTATGCTCATTCTGATGGTAAAGTTGTTTCTTGTGACAGTTATATTGTTAACTTTATTCAAAGTGCTACTGAAAGTTATTATGAGAAACAGAAACATGGTTTTATGAATCTCAATAATGTTAAGTTTCCTCGTTTTATGTTGAAAGCTTTGAAGTTGCATTTGTTTTGTCTTCATATGCTAGTGTCCTTTTGTTTCAACAATTTGTTTTCTCATGAGACCCCCTTGCATAGGAAGTGGGTTAGACTCAAATGTGTTGGATATTTGCTTCTTGATGCTCTCTTTCACTTCAAATCTATATCTCCTATGTGAGCATTTTTGAAATTATTAAGCCTAACTTAAAGGCATTAAAGAAAAGTACTTCTTGGGAGATAATCTGATAGTTTTGTTGAGTCTTGGAAGTTATTACCTTAGTAATAACCGCCCCTTATCCTTTTTGTTTTGGTTTTTGTGTCAAGATCAACTACTTTTGAGAAGTAGAGGAGTTGTGAAAAGTGGCTATCCTGGGATAGATTTTTGTGCGACATTGTAAAAATTCGTGAAGGAGATCAGTACAACGTATGGAGCTGAATTTTGCTGAGCTTATTATCCAAGTTGTTATCCAACTTTCATTAGTTTTGCACTTTTTGATTTGAGCAACATAAGGTTTTTGAAAAATATCAATCTTTGTCTGCTGGTCTGTTTTGATAGATTTATGCCATCATTTGCATTTGCCTCTTATATTGATTACTTTCAGATTCTTTTTGGGCTTTTGGAAAGGAGTTGCTACAATAGCTCTTGTTTTGATGGATTTCAGTTGAAGTTTGAACCTAAAGGTTTATTGTTTTTTGCATACACTAATGTTGCCATTGAGGTTTGTCTAAGGCCTTGTATGAAAGAAATTTTCAGGAGAAGGAGAGAAGGAATCTACAGAGTTTGTCTTTGAGTAGGTAAAAGTGCTACAAACTGAAGGTTCGTGAAAAACCCTTTTCTTTATATTTTTGATGTTTTGATTACATACGAAAGGTTACGAGACGAAACGAAGGAGGAAACGGAGGCCAGGTGGGCCACACCCACCCTAGGCGCAGGCCCTAGCTGGCCACGCCTACAGGGGGTGTGAGCCCCCTGGAGTCTGTCTCCGCCTCGTTTTCACATAGTACCTTCCTTATGCATTAAAACTTCATAATATATAACCTCCTGGATCCCCCGAGGTTCGTATATCGTGTTCTGGTCGTGTTTTCGTTTTGATCTGTTTATGTCAGAAAATCTTCTCAAGTTTAGAGCACCATGGTTTTCGCCAACGATAAAGGCGAGGGGCCCGTGGAAGAAGAAAGGATCACTTCCAGGCGCGAAGACATGGATTGGAGCGTCGAGGAGGAAGTAAAGAACATGTCAGCAGTAATTAAGGAACAAACCGTCGTAGGGTCAAGGGCAAGGAAACCTACTTTTGTAGGAGCAATTAACATTGGACGTGCTTTTTCTCGTAATATGCAGGGGATGATGACCTCCATTCCAAACTTCAGATCTTGCCCTGAGGCAGTGGAAGCCCTTCGAACCACTGATGAGTTTTGTGATAAGTATCGTGCTCTAAGGATGAAGGTGGATATACTTCAAGAGGAAAATAATAGGCTTCGTAAGATGCTGGAGGGTTTTTTGACACTAAACAATGGGACACCACCATCATCAAAGGAGTAATTCGTCATCAGGTTTGGCATCCCCTTGGCTTCTTCCAAGTTTGGGGGAGTGCCACGGTATCACATCATTATCTTTTATCTTTTACCTTTTTAGTAGATTCATATCTTGGGTAGAGAAGTTATCTTATAGGTTGGTTTGCATATGGAAGTATCTCTCCTTTAGTTGGTTATGTATGTATCCCTTGGTGTGAGTGCATTTATGGAATATTAATGAGAAGTTTCACCTTTTAATTTTTGCACTTCTTATTTTAGTTTGCAATCTCTATTATATGATTGATCTTGTTGATCAGTATTGGTATCACTTTGGGAGCATCAAGTAGATATAAATTGGTTTTGGCAAACCAAACTCTGGTCACTAGCAACAACTTTTTGAGGTTTGAAAGGAAAAGAGAAAAAGCTTACATGTATTTTGTATCATTTATTTTCTTTGTTGATTGTCTCATAAGCTTAGTATTCTTTATTTAAGATCTTTTGTGTCTTCAAGGAAGATTGCATGTTTGTCTTTATCACTTGTAGGTTTGCTTGTTTCCTTCAACTCTTTTGCTTGCTAGCCAGCCTTGCTAGCCAAAAACCTGTATTGAGAGGGCATACTTCTCATGCATCCAACCCCTTTGAACCAAAACCTATGCCATTTGTGTCCACCATATCTACCTATTAGAATTATTGCTATTCCAAGCAAATTCTGAAGCTTCATCTATCTTTCGAATTAAAAATTATTTTGTTATGTGAAAACTAGTTAGTAAAGCTCTCATGAACTTGACGGCACACCTTATTTTCCTGCCCCTAATAAACTTGAACCGTTGTGTCATCGAAGTTGTATATGCTTGCACCTATACGTTGGAATTAGCAGAACCATGTTGTCACGGGGAATGCTTTCAACATTGCACCTGTACATTGTACACATTTGATATCATGCTCTTTTGTTTGCGGATGTCGTCGGTGTGAAATAAAAGGGGAGCTTGTAAGTCCATGGAATTATGTATGTGTGTTAGAGAAATGCCTGGGCTGTTAGCCTAAGCCATGCCTAATCATGGTGGAAACTTGCAGCATAACCATAGTGAGCAATCTATGAGGCATCCTCAATAAAAACCTATGCATAGGAAATAAAAATATCGCTGAGATGCTCACTGTCTGCTTGCCTTGTCATTTTGATTATGGGATAGCTCCTGTATCATGTGCAAGGGGTACCCCGTTGGCGGTTCTTTATGATACACATGTACTTAAAATGACAAGAACTTATCGGTAACTAAAGTTGAGCAGCATGAGGAGCGGCCCTCGTACTCAAGGGACATGAGATTGCCAACTTATATTTCGTCAAGCATATACTCCATCTTTGTTCACTTTAACCTTAATCACCTCAAGATGCTTATGATAGGGGCAATGAGAGCTCAAAGCTAGTAAGTACCATAATCTTTTGAAATCTCTTTATGAACTTGAAATCCCTGCTTCCCTCTATTGAGGGCCTTTCTTCTACTTTTAAGTTGAGTCAGTAAAGCTATTCCTCTCTATCTCCAGCAAGCATTTGAGTTGTTGTGTTTCAAGCATTCATATGATGATTTATTCAATCATGTTCTTTATCTTTCTTGTTTGCACAAGACTCTTATCTAATGAGTATTACTTTGAAAGCCATCATTGTGAAAATCCTTTTATGTTTGAGCAAAGAGTACTCGTGTTGTAAACTTCTACAAAAGTTTTATTTGAAAACTGTTTGCCAACTGTTCTCTGACCAAGAACAAAGTTTGCCAATCCCAATTACGATTTATCTTTATGCCTCTCTATTCTGACTCCTATACTTGTTGCAAGCTAAGTTATATAATGGCGAGTTGCTTTCTTCTATGAGTTGTGTATTGGTAAGTGTGATGCTTCTTGTTTGTATTCTTTTTATCGACACTTCACTCCATAAACCTGTGGACATGTTTACTGAGCTTAGTTTTCGCTTGGGGACAAGCGAAGGTCTAAGCTTGGGGGAGTTAATACATCCAATTTGCATCACCATTATATATCATAATTTGCCTCTATTCATTGATATATTTCATATTAAGAGGTGATACTTATGTCTTTTTTCATCTGTTTTTGCATGTTGGATGATTCTTGGAGGATGAATTGCCGGAGTCAGGATTCTGATGGAAAAAGAGGTGTTTTGATGCAATTTCTCAAAGATCAGAAAAATACCAGAAAAACTAAGGAAAATCCTATTTTCCCAGAAGACGAAGAATGCCAGAAGGTGAGGCGGAGTTGGGCCACAGGGGCCTGTCACATCCCAAAATTCTCCTAATTTTGGAATGTGAAATAAATAAATAAATAAGTTTGATTGATTGTTTGACTATGTTGAAAATTCTCAAACATAAGGAACTTTTTGAATAGAAAATCCTCTCAACCTTGAATTCAAAATCTTATATTCTTTTGTTATGACCTAAGTAGCCATATAGGCAAAAGGGCATGGATTGATTATGGATTGTAGAATTGGTGTGCAAGATTTCAAAATGAAAATCATGAAGCATTCATAAGCATTTCATTACATCCATGCAAAGTTCTCACAAACTGAATCCAAATCCTGGTATCTAAATCCTATAGTTTATTTGCCCAAATGCTCCTAAAGTAAATTAAATTGACTTTATAAAACCCACTGTTGCTAAGGCATAAATTATTAATAATTATAGCCTAAAGAGATCCAATTAATATTACAAAATTTTAGAAACAAAATTGAGCTCATTTGGAGCTATTATGAAAAAGTTATGGAATAAATACAAACAAATAAAGATATAAATAAAATGGAATATACAAGGATTTATAAACCCACTACTTGCAAACTAGTAAAAAGATTACAAATATGATCCTACAATGATCTATTCGATTTTAGAAAAAATTAGAAAGAAGAATCGTGTCATTGAAGTTCGTATGCAAAAGATATGAGGAAAACAAGTAAATAGAAAAAGAAAAAAAAACTGGGCTGGCCGAGCCAGCCGGCAGCCCAGCAAGCAGCCGACCAACCAGCCAGCATACAACCCCAGGTTTGCTTTAAAAAGCGTGAGAAACAGTTTTTGTCAAAACTATCTCTACTCAAACTCTTATAACTTTTTATCTACAACTCCGAATCAACTTCCGTTTGTTTTTACTTGTTCCCTACTCCAAGACCTATCTCTACACCATCCTAGATCTCCATATAAACTCGTGGAGCCATAGCTGTACGAGTTTCTCTCCTTGAAAACCCGAATCTACACATGCCCGAATTTTATTTCGCTTTTTAACCCATCTAGACTTCGTTGTTTGCCTTTGGCCAAAAAACAAAAGTTGTAGAACTCGTCAAAATCTTTCAGTCCCGACAAACCTCACCTCTTTTTATCCACCACAGCCAGAGAATTTCGTACCGCAATATTTTAGATATGACGATGTAAATCCCAGATGTACTCGCGCTCGTTTCTTCAAATCCAAATTCCTTTGGTGGGAAGGTAGAACTAATGATTTCCCATAACTTTCATGTTTTAAGTTTTTCAATTTGACCTACGGATTTGTCTCTCTAACACAGATCTATTTCTTGTCTATTCTGAGCCAAAATCGGGTCAATCTCCTCTCCTAACCACTGGATCTCATCCCAACGGCCAGGATTAGATCGATTTTTTCAAGGGGTACGAGCCAACCGGATCTCGCCACGTGTCAACACCAGGACAGCCCCGCGTCCCAGTCAGCATAGAATATTCCCAGGGAATATTCCCTGTAGATTTGAAATTGAATTTAATTTGCAGAAAATTATGAAAACTTGTAAAAATCATATAAAAAGATTCGTAGATCCAAAAATAGTAAATTATATATCAATGGATTCAGAAAAACGTGTAGAATATTATTACGGCACTAGATCTAACTTTTACTGTAAGATCCCTCCTCGACAAAGGAAAAGGATCCCTGTGATTGCAATGCTAGTCCCTGGATCATTGCTAGCATCCACAGTTTAAGATGAAGTACACAGATACAAAGGTCGTTTATTACATTCATTCCAGAGATAAAACATGGTCTTTTACAACTCAGGGCCAAAGGCCTAATACAAGAGTTTATGGAATAAGTAAATAAACACAATTCCTCATCTTCATGTGCCACAGGCAAGCATGTTGAGTGTAGACTCATGACTCCTACTCATCATCGGAGTAACCTGCAACATCACAAGTTACAGCCACAGTGGGTCAATACTTTGGAATAGTATTGGCAAGTGATACCTTAGTAAATTTTAAGTGGACTATATTACTATATGCATTTTGGCTAAGTGTAGCTTGGCTTGCTTTGCTTCAAAATAGGTTTTTCCTATTAGTTGAAAATACTAAGTTTTCTTTGTCAAAAACTTTCCCAAGAAACCACCAATAGACATTGGGGTCCTTCACCCTTGTTCACCCACAAGTTTTACTTAGAAATTGGAGTGATGAGATTCTTGTAGCTTCCATGTCTTGATGCTCAAGTTGTCCATTGCCATGGACTTGGCTAAGTACTTAGATTTTCCATCTGCAGAGGTTGTGCACTTTCCCCACCAGACTTGGTTTCCCAAGACAGGACCTTTCAGAAGCCTTGCCTTAGTCAAATGGACGCGCTCCAACCTATCATTCCCACTACCACCAACTGTCCAAGTGACTAAGTTCTAGCATCCTATATGATCATGGCAGAGCCCATATTGCCAAGTGGTTGCACTGTAAGCTTTCTCAACACTTGGCCTCCAAATCCCTTTGTGCCTGGGTGGCATACCACAAGTGAGATACACAAGCCAAATCCATGGCCTTGTGTAACCACTCAACCAAAAACCACCATTCAAGTCCCATTCCACCCAGGAAGTTCATTGACTTAGTTGTTTTATTAAGAAAAGCATGAGTCCAAAGGACTTAGAATTATTTCATCATAGCATGTATATTCTTTACCAACCCTTGTTTTCTACTAGCTAGGCTAAGCATGGCATAGTAACTTAACTTAGGAAAATCCCTAGCAATTCTACAATTCTACAACTACATAGGATTTCCCAACATAGCATTTGACAAAAGTAGCATGCAAGACTTAGCAAAATAATTCTAATGCTTATTCAAAATAAAGGGGTGGAAATATCATGAAGTATCACTTGCCTTGGTAATGGGGAGAGTAGCACTCTTCACAATCACAGTCACTAGCAAAATCTACACAAAAATTTGTAGCATACAATTACACACAATTAATATACAATCAAAAATATGAATGCATGCATGCAAGAAATTACTAAGTGATGATTTTTAAAACTCTACCAAGCAAGTGCATGATACAGAAACATAACAAGTCACAAAGTTTGCTAACTAAACTTATTTAGCACTAATACAATTACTAAATTAAATCTATGCTCAAAATAGGCCTAAATATGTTTCTGCAAACAAAGTCATTTTAACAGAAACTTTTTGTTAAACACATTGCAGATTCAGAAAGGGCTTGACTCACTGATTCCAACGGTATAAAGTTTTCAAAAATCTAACGTGGGAATCAAAAGTTATAGCCATTTGAAATTTGGATCAAAATCTGGTTTGAATTCTGTTTTTAAATCTAACCCTAGCCACGCGTCGCGATATTACTGGCGCGTACCGGTTCGCACCGGATCACCCTTCTGTGCCGTTGGATCTAACTAACGCTGCACGGCTCAGATCTGTCCATACCCCATCGTTAAGGGAACTATTTATACGCGTAGGATCCAGATCTGACGGCTAAAAATCTCCTAACCAGAAACGAGCGGCGCTAGCGGCGGCGACAGGCGGCGGCGCGTCTGACTGCGGCGGTGCTAGCGCTCTAGGTCGCCCGGGGAAGAAAGGAGGCGCTTACCAGGACCGTAGTTGCGTGCTGAAGCTCAAGGTGGCGTTGGTTCGTCGAGGGGCGCGCGGACACGGCGAGGATTTCTCGTCGGAGTAGAGGCAGACGTCGGGCAAGGTCAGTCGTCGATGTTGGCGAGGTTCCTCGTCGCGCTAAGCCAAAATAAGGGTACCGTTAGATGCGCACAACGATGTAGACTCTAGGTGTACCAGTCAGAGGGCAAGGGGCGGTGGCTACTTACGGAGGGAGGTCGCCGGAGTTCGTGCAGAGGACGGTGGCGGCCAGTCGTCAACGTTGCTGGAGCTACGGATCATGCGAGGGCGAATGAGAAGTGTCAGTAGGTGCGCAAAGACTCGCTGATCTTGATAGCATGAACGAGAGACAGAGGAGAGCATGGAACTCACCGGAATTCGCCGGCGCAGTCGTCGGAACAGCGGCGGCATCGTGCGAGTTGTGGGCAGCCTGGTGGCGTGGAGGCGAAATTGTTTGAGGGGAAATGGTCGCGAGGATGGCGGGTCTTATAGCCAGAGGCTCGACAAGAAACGCTTGCTGCATCAATGCCAATTAAGCTCGCGAAATCAGTGAAGCAACGGGCAGCGGCGGAGGTCGTGCGCGGAATCAGGGGAAGACGAAGCTGACGTGGACGGGGCCTGCTTGGCAGCGAAATAAGCAGGGGGGTGTGGGGTCTGGCTGTCAGCGGCTGAGTGGGTGCGCGAGCGCGTGCGAGAGAGAAACAGATGGCCCGGGTGGGCTAGCTGGGCCTATTCCACTGCTGGGCTAGATTCCTGGCGCCTGGCCCTTTTCTTTTGTTTGCTTCTTTTCTTTTTCTATTTCGATTTTCAGGAATGGTTTTGAATTGAATTCAAACTCTTTTTGAATTCAAATCCTTCTAGGGTTTTTGTAGGGTACATTAGTCTCCAATATAGGCATAAAAGCAAGTGGTTGCTTTACAAAGGCTTGGTCAAGCTTGGAGATCAAAAATAACAGAGACTAGGCACTTGGTTTGCAAAATTTGAAAAATGGTTTTTGAAACCATTTCCAATTTGAAAGACTTGGTTTAAATTATACACTCAAACCTATCCTCATAGAAGGCAACAAACTTGGTTCAAAAACAAACAAACTTTCAAATGGGGATAGCCATTTGGTTTAAATCTGCTCACATAAAATCATAGCATAATGTTCTTCTGTTTTTCTGAAATGAGTTTGAAACTTGATCTCAAATCTATATGCATGCATGAATGATATGAAAACTTTGAAATCATGATTTTAGGGATGTTATAAATCTAACCCCCTTAAGGTGAATCTCGCCCTCGAGTTTCGGATTGGCTAGCAAATAGGTGAGGGTGGTCTTTCCGAAGATCATCTTCTCTTTCCCATGTTGCTTCCTCTTCGGTATGATGGTTCCATTGCACTTTGCAAAACTTGATAGTTTTTGTTCTCGTGACTCTTTCTGCAGTCTCAAGAATCTTGATAGGCTTTTCTTCATAAGTGAGATCACTTTATAGTTGAACTTCTTCCAAAGGTATGGTATCCTTCAAAGAAGATTCTTCCATTTCTGGGTGACATTTCTTAAGCTGACTCACATGAAATACATTATGGACTGCTGATAGAGATGCTGGCAGTTCAATTTCATAAGCAACTTCTCCTTTGCGACTCAGAATCTTGATGGCCCAACATATCTTGGTGCCAACTTCCCTTTGACTCCGAATCTTTTCACTCCACGGAGTGGTGATACTCTAAGATAGGCTCTATCACCAACTTCGTAGGTGACTTCTCTACGCTTAGGATCTGTGTAGCTTTTCTGTCGGGACTGTGTATCTTCAATCTGTCCTTAACCAATTTGACCTTCTCTTCAGCTTCTTTGATAAGATCTGGCCCAAATAAACTTCTTTCTCCCACACCATTCCATAACAATGGGGTGGTACATTTTCTTCCATAGAGAAACTCAAACGGCGCCATCTCAATGCTGGCTTGATAGCTGTTGTTATAAGAAAATTCTGCGTAAGGCAGACTTTCGTCCCAACTTGCTCCATAGTCTAGGGCACATGCCCTCAACATGTCTTCCAGAATTTGATTAGTCCTTTCTGTTTGTCCATCGGTTTGAGGATGAAAAGCCGTACTAAACTCCAACCTCGTTCCCAATGATTCATGTAGCTGCCTCCAAAAATGGGAAGTGAATTGGGTTCCCCTATCGGACACAATACTCTTAGGCACACCATGAAGGCATACAATTCTACTCATGTAGATCTTGGCTAACTTGGCACTGGTATAAGTTGTCTTCACGGGTATGAAATGTGCCACTTTAGTTGAGCGATCCACGACTACCCATATGGAATCATATCCTGATCTGGTCCTTGGTAATCCGGTGATGAAATCCATACCAATTTTGTCCCATTTCCAATCAGGAATAGGTAGTGGTTGAAGCAAACCTGCTGGTTTCTGATGCTCCGCTTTTACTCTACTACACACATCACACAAAGCAATATGCTCGGCGATGTCCCTCTTGAGATTGTTCCACCAAAATCTTTCTTTCATGTCCATGTACATTTTGGTGTTACCCGGATGAATAGAATACGGAGAGTTGTGCGCTTCTTGCAAAATCAGTTTCCGTAACTCCGGATCTTGTGGAACACATATACGTTTCCCATGCCATAATGTACCCTGTTCGTCTTCATGGAAATTTTTAGCTCTCCCTTGGCCAATATTTTCCTTAATCCTTTTGATTTCCTTATCGGTCTTCTGAGCTTCTCGGATCTTGTTCAACAAAGTGGGTTGAACATCCAAAGACATAAGATGTCCTTCGGGCACAATCTCCAATCTGAGTTCTTTGAATTGATTACACAAATCATCTGGCAATTCTCCTTTGGTAAGGCCATTTACGAATACCTTACGACTTAGAGCATCTGCTACAACATTTGCTTTACCGGGGTGGTATTGCAAACTTAAATCATAGTCCTTGATAAGCTCTAACCATCTTCTTTGTCTCATATTGATTTCCTTCTGGGTGAAGATGTACTTCAAACTCTTGTGATCGGTGAACACTTCGCAACGCTTTCCCAAAAGGTAATGTCTCCATGTTTTAAGCGCATGGACGACAGAGGCTAACTCCAAATCATGAGTAGGATAGTTTACTTCATGAGTTTTGAGTTGTCTCGAGGCATAGGCCACAACTTTACCATCTTGCATAAGTACGGCACCCAAACCTTGATGAGACGCATCACAATATACTTGGAAATCCTTTTCCAAATCTGGCAGACATAGAACTGGTGCTGTCACAAGTCTCTTCTTCAATTCTTGAAAGCTGACTTCACAACCTTCAGACCAAGCAAACTTCTTGTCTTTCTTTAACAATTCAGTCATGGGCTTAGCAACCTTTGAGAAATTTTCAATGAACCTTCTGTAGTAACCTTCTAAGCCAAGGAAACTACGAACTTCTTTCACATTCTTGGGAGATTCCCATTCTGTCACAGCTGAAACTTTAGCAGGATCAACTGCTACACCATCCTTTGTCATAACATGACCAAGAAAACCAACTTCCTCTAACTAGAACTCACACTTGCTGAATTTGGCATAAAGTTTATGCTCTCTTAACTTCTCAAGTATCAAGCGCAAGTGTCCTTCATGTTCCTATTTGCTCTTGGAGTAGACTAAGATGTCATCGATGAAAACGACAACAAACTTGTCAAGAAATTCCATGAACACTTTGTTCATCATATTCATGAAGTAGGCTGGAGCATTGGTTAAGCCGAAAGGCATTACGGTATACTCATACAATCCATACCTTGTGGTGAAAGCTGTTTTTGGTATGTCTTGTTCTCGTATCTTGAGTTGAAAATAGCCTGACCGGAGATCAATCTTCAAGAACACACATGCTCCCTCTAGCTAATCAAACAAGTCATTGATTCTTGGCAAAGGATATTTGTTCTTGATAGTTACCTCGTTGAGCGAACGGTAATCTATGCATAACCTTTGGCTTCTATCTTTCTTCTCCACGAACAATACTGGGCTCCCCAAGATGAAGAACTTGGTTGGATAAATCCTTTCTGCAACTGTTCTCCTAGTTGCTTCTTGAGCTCTTTTAGTTCATCAACTGACATTTTGTATGGTCTCTTTACTATTGGTCCAGAACCTGGTACCAAATCTATCAGAAATTCCACATCTCTATCTGGTGGCATTCCTGGCAATTCTTCCGGAAACACATTCGGATACTCACATACAATTGGCACACTGTCCATGCTAACCCCCTTAAGAGAATTAAGCTTACTTCCTTTGGATTCAAAGTTTGACCTGAATTTTATTCTTTTTCTTTCTAGGGTTGTGAGTGCAACAATACGATTAGCACAATCAAGCACTCCTTCATACTTAGCCATCCAATCCATTCCTAAAATTACATCCAATCCTTGGGAATCTAGGATTATCAGGCTCACTGGAAACTTATGCTTTCCAAACTCTATGACAAGATCCCGGCATCCAAGACTTACTATCATATCTCCACCCGGAGAACTAACTTTTATTGGACACCCAATGTTTTCAGATACAAACCCATTTCTATCAACAAATGCTTTTGATATGAATGAATGAGATGCACCAGTGTCAAAGAGTACAAATGCTGGAATGGAATTGAGTCTGAACTTACCAGCAACAGCGTCAGGTTCCTCATAGATCTCCTCCACATTAATGTGGTTCACCTGACCTTTCTGGAAAGGATTGGGCTTGACAGGTCCTTCAACTTTCTTTTCGGGGCACTCATTTGCATAGTGTCCCATCTTCTTGCATTTGAAGCACTCAACCTGACTGATGTCCCTTTTTTTAGGCTGACTTCCACTTCCACTACCATTCCCACTGTGGTGGCTCTTATGTCCACTCTTGTGGTTCTTGTACTTGTCATTGTCATGACTGCGGTGATGCTTGTTGTCATGACGGTTGTGGTTGTGGTGCTTGTTGAATTTCCCATGCTTGTGGGATCCTGAGCTTCCACTGTCATCATAGTGAGATCGTTTGTGAGACGATCCCGAGCTATGCTTGTCGGAGTGTTTTCTTTTCCTACTCTCGACTTGCTTCATTTTGTTCTCCAATATGGCAGCATTGTCACAGAGCGACTGATAAGTGGGAACATATGCCACAGCCAGCTGCAGATTTAGCTCATCATTCAAGCCTTCCAGAAACTTTTCCTTTCTTTTGGCATCTGTGTCAACCTCATCCGGTGCATAACGCGCCAGATTGTTGAACTCTTCTATGTATTCAGCCACGCTGTGGTGGCGCTGCTTCAAGTTGTGAAACTCCTTCTTTTTCAGGCTCATCATACCTGATGAGATATGAGCAGTGCGAAAGCCATCTTCAAAGATAGCCCAAGTCACCTCATCTAAAGGAGTGGTGATTTGGAAGTTGTCCCACCATGTGGCGGCTGGCCCTTCCAGCAGATGTGCTGCGAACCTGACTTTTTCAGCATCCGTGCAGCCCACGGTCACTAAGTCCTTGTTCACAGAACATAGCCAATCATTGGACACCATGGGATCAGTTGTCCCCGAGAACTTAGCTGGCCTCAAACGCAGAAATCTGGTGAGCATATCAAAACCCGGAGGGTTGTTGTTGTTGTTGTTGTTGTTGTTGTTATTGTTGTTGTTGTTGTTATTAGGGTTGTTGTTGTTATTCTGGTTTTGGATGAATGTTGTCATCATCTCCATAAGCTGTGTTTGAGCATTCATCATCTGTTGCATTTCTGGAGTGATGTTGTTGGGGTTGGGGTTTGCGCGACGGGGAGGCATCTATGGTTTGTTCAAATAGAGATAAGAATGAGATACCCATAGATGTTTTATGCACAATACATCACAAGCAAACACATAGCATGCAACACAAGATAAAAGTTCAACAACCAGGTAACAAGTTCTCGAAATAAAACACACAAGTGGCAAGCCATCCACATGTCGGATGGTCCAATAATAAGTTCACAAATAACAAGTACAATAATGAAAGATCAACGGGTAGTCAAGTCTACTCATCAGCATCAATCTCCTCATCGACAAACGTAAGACCTGCGTTCTCCATCGCGGTCTTGTTCTCCTCAATCGTAGTGGTCAAGGAATCGATCTTGGCCTTGAGAGCCCTCTTCTGGGAGCGAAGCCTCTCGATCACCATCTGCTGCTGCTCTAGCTCGAAATCCTTGGACTTCAGTTCTTCGGTCATGTCCCGGATCTTCTTGTTCCTATCCTGGACGCGTTTCTCCTGACTCTTGAACTTACGGTCCTGGGTCTCGAACTTCGCCTCCATTTCCTTGACTATCTCGTCCTGCTGTGCGAAAAGCTTGTCCTTCTCGCGAAGCTGCACCTGGAGCTCGTCATTGCTGAGCATGACGTTGGTCCTGTCCGTGTCCACGTGCCTGATGAGAGACTCTAAGTCCTGGAGATAGAGACGTATCGGCTCTGCTGCGTCCCTCGAGTCGTCCTCGAAGTCAATGGACTCTCCATCATCATCACGTCTTCCGAAGACGTGGAAGTGAGTGCCCCTAACCTGTCGGGAGTGACGGCCTAACAGACGTCCTATCAGGTCCTGCATGACGACCTCCATGCCTCTCTCCCTGTCATCGTGCATAAGCTTGAAGACGATGGCCTCCGTAGTAGGCTCTGTCTGGCGTCCGGGCTGGTTCACCTTGAAGCCCCAGAGGTCCTTCCTCTCGAACTTGGTGAGTGGATGCACCATGATGGCGGGAAGAGGGAGATCGAGCAAGGTGGTAAGCTCAACGATACGAGGACCAAAACGGGTAACCTGGAACTCCTCAACAGTGCTGATGGTAATAGGCATCTATTTATAAGATAGAAAAGTTAGGACAACACAATTTAAGATAAACAAGACAAACATTTCATACATATCCATGGAACACAAAATCACACAAGTCATGCATACATGATTCCATTACATCAATCAAGGTCCAAACTTATTTAAGGTATCATTTTGGAAAATAAGGTGACAGGTGGTGGTCCAACTAACGAAGTGCGTTCACAATCCTATCTCACTGGATCTGTTGGCTAACACAATGTTCCTAGAGGCAATCCACCTATCTTGTTCACATGATTCCATCACTAAGTCTATAATATCTCCCCTTAAGGTTTGGTTGGTGGCTTCCAACTCTTGGGTAAGCTCCTTCTCTTTCTCTAAGTCTTTTTGGAGGTTGAGCATTCTGCACTTGACTCTAGCACTAAGTTCTTAGATAGTCCTCCAAGCTGCTTCTCTTGCTGACTCAAAGAATGTGGTGTGCATCACAGTGTTGGTGTACATGCAAAAACCTCTTTCTTTGTGGTTGTCTTCCTTGTTTTTGTACAAGTGAAGTTGCACCCACCAATACTCCACTCCTTCATCCATCACTGGAAAGCCTTTGTAAACAGCTGCACCATGTGCTTCCATTGCCACCATGAGGTCCTTGAGAATTTTGGGAAACTCAGTTTCACACTCCAAGGTCATGGTCATGAGTGTCCCTTTCTTCACGGCTTCGTTGATGGAGTTCATCTACAAATGGAGATGAGAATGAGAAGATTAGAAAAGTTTTACGAGAAGAATAGACAAGTGTAGAAGTAGTTGAAAATTTTTCCTTAGTGGTTTTCGAATCCTAGGGTCATAATCCTACAGGCAACACAGTGCTCTGATACCATCTGTAAGATCCCTCCTCGACAAAGGAAAAGGATCCCTGTGATTGCAATGCTAGTCCCTGGATCATTGCTAGCATCCACAGTTTAAGATGAAGTACACAGATACAAAGGTCGTTTATTACATTCATTCCAGAGATAAAACATAGTCTTTTACAACTCAAGGCCAAAGGCCTAATACAAGAGTTTATGGAATAAGTAAATAAACACAAGTCCTCATCTTCATGTGCCACAGGCAAGCATGTTGAGTGTAGACTCATGACTCCTACTCATCATCGGAGTAACCTGCAACATCACAAGTTACAGCCACAGTAGGTCAATACTTTGGAATAGTATTGGCAAGTGATACCTTAGTAAATTTTAAGTGGACTATATTACTATATGCATTTTGGCTAAGTGTAGCTTGGCTTGCTTTGCTTCAAAATAGGTTTTTCCTATTAGTTGAAAATACTAAGTTTTCTTTGTCAAAAACTTTCCCAAGAAACCACCAATAGACATTGGGGTCCTTCACCCTTGTTCACCCACAGGTTTTACTTAGAAATTGGAGTGATGAGATTCTTATAGCTTCCATGTCTTGATGCTCAAGTTGTCCATTGCCATGGACTTGGCTAAGTACTTAGATTTTCCATCTGCAGAGGTTGTGCACTTTCCCCACCAGACTTGGTTTCCCAAGACAGGACCTTTCAGAAGCCTTTCCTTAGTCAAATGGACGCGCTCCAACCTATCATTCCCACTACCACCAACTGTCCAAGTGACTAAGTTCTAGCATCCTATATGATCATGGCAGAG
The DNA here is from genome assembly GCA_916181665.1 of Avena sativa. Classification (NCBI taxonomy): domain Eukaryota; kingdom Viridiplantae; phylum Streptophyta; class Magnoliopsida; order Poales; family Poaceae; genus Avena; species Avena sativa. The sequence continues at coordinate 313,638,504 of OV702283.1, forward strand.
CCCATATTGCCAAGTGGTTGCACTGTAAGCTTTCTCAACACTTGGCCTCCAAATCCCTTTGTGCCTGGGTGGCATACCACAAGTGAGATACACAAGCCAAATCCATGGCCTTGTGTAACCACTCAACCAAAAACCACCATTCAAGTCCCATTCCACCCAGGAAGTTCATTGACTTAGTTGTTTTATTAAGAAAAGCATGAGTCCAAAGGACTTAGAATTATTTCATCATAGCATGTACATTCTTTACCAACCCTTGTTTTCTACTAGCTAGGCTAAGCATGGCATAGTAACTTAACTTAGGAAAATCCCTAGCAATTCTACAATTCTACAACTACATAGGATTTCCCAACATAGCATTTGACAAAAGTAGCATGCAAGACTTAGCAAAATAATTCTAATGCTTATTCAAAATAAAGGGGTGGAAATATCATGAAGTATCACTTGCCTTGGTAATGGAGAGAGTAGCACTCTTCACAATCACAGTCACTAGCAAAATCTACACAAAAATTTGTAGCATACAATTACACACAATTAATATACAATCAAAAATATGAATGCATGCATGCAAGAAATTACTAAGTGATGATTTTGAAAACTCTACCAAGCAAGTGCATGATACAGAAACATAACAAGTCACAAAGTTTGCTAACTAAACTTATTTAGCACTAATACAATTACTAAATTAAATCTATGCTCAAAATAGGCCTAAATATGTTTCTGCAAACAAAGTCATTTTAACAGAAACTTTTTGTTAAACACATTGCAGATTCAGAAAGGGCTTGACTCACTGATTCCAACGGTATAAAGTTTGCAAAAATCTAACGTGGGAATCAAAAGTTATAGCCATTTGAAATTTGGATCAAAATCTGGTTTGAATTCTGTTTTTAAATCTAACCCTAGCCACGCGTCGCGATATTACTGGCGCGTACCGGTTCGCACCGGATCACCCTTCTGTGCCGTTGGATCTAACTAACGCTGCACGGTTCAGATCTGTCCATACCCCTTCGTTAAGTGAACTATTTCTACGCGTAGGATCCAGATCTGACGGCTAAAAATCTCCTAACCAGAAACGAGCGGCGCTAGCGGCGGCGACAGGCGGCGGTGCGTCTGACTACAGCGGTGCTAGCGCTCTAGGTCGCCCGGGGAAGAAAGGAGGAGCTTACTAGGACCGCAGTGGCGTGCTGAAGCTCGAGGTGGCGTTGGTTCGTCGAGGGGCGCGCGGACACGGCGAGGATTTCTCGTCGGAGTAGAGGCAGACGTCGGGCACGGTCAGTCGTCGACGTTGGCGAGGTTCCTCGTCGCGCTAAGCCAAAATAAGGGTACCGTTAGATGCGCACAACGATGTAGACTCTAGGTGTACCAGTCAGAGGGCAAGGGGCGGTGGCTACTTATGGAGGGAGGTCGCCGGAGTTCGTGCAGAGGACGGTGGCGACCAGTCGTCAACGTTGCTGGAGCTATGGATCATGCGAGGGAGAATGAGAAGTGTCAGTAGGTGCGCAAAGACTCGCTGATCTTGATAGCATGAACGAGAGACAGAGGGGAGCACGGAACTCACCGGAATTCGCCGGCGCAGTCGTCGGAACAACGGCGGCGTCGTGCGAGTTGTGGGCAGCCTGGTGGCGTGGAGGCGAAATTGTTTGAGGGGAAATGGTCACGAGGATGGGGGGATCTTATAGCCAGAGGCTCGACAAGAAACGCTTGTTGCATCAATGCCAATTAAGCTCGCGAAATCAGTGCAGCAACGGGCAGTGGCGGAGGTCGTGCGCGGAATCAGGGGAAGACGAAGCTGACGTGGACGAGGCCCGCTTGGCAGCGAAATAAGCAGGGGGGTGTGGGGTCTGGCTGTCAGCGGCTGAGTGGGTGCGCGAGCGCGTGCGAGAGAGAAACAGATGGCCCGGGTGGGCTAGCTGGGCCTGTTCCACTGCTGGGCTAGATTCCTGGCGCCTGGCCCTTTTCTTTTGTTTGCTTCTTTTCTTTTTCTATTTCGATTTTCAGGAATGGTTTTGAATTGAATTCAAACTCTTTTTGAATTCAAATCCTTCTGGGGTTTTTGCAGGGTACAGTAGTCTCCAATATAGGCATAAAAGCAAGTGGTTGCTTTACAAAGGCTTGGTCAAGCTTGGAGATCAAAAATAACAGAGACTAGGCACTTGGTTTGCAAAATTTGAAAAATGGTTTTTGAAACCATTTCCAATTTGAAAGACTTGGTTTAAATTCTACACTCAAACCTATCCTCATAGAAGGCAACAAACTTGGTTCAAAAACAAACAAACTTTCAAATGGGGATAGCAATTTGGTTTAAATCTGCTCACATAAAATCATAGCATAATGTGCTTCTGTTTTTCTGAAATGAGTTTGAAACTTGATCTCAAATCTATATGCATGCATGAATGATATGCAAAATTTGAAATCATGATTTTAGGGATGTTACATTTACTGTACGTGGTTACTGCAGTAATTTAATTAGTTTTAATGGTCTTTTGGGTTAATAAATTCATAGGAAACCTTCTTGTAGCTCCGAAAAATATGAACAATATATCAAATTGAAGCTACTATAATGTAGATTAATAATATCTGGTTAGATACAGCTTTTGCGGACTATTTACCCTGTAGAATTTTAATTAGTTTTAATGGATTTATAAATCATTAAATTTATAATAAATTAATTGCTTGTCACAAAAATATAAATGATATACCGATGGAAAGCTGGTTCCATGTAGATCATCAATATGCAAATGGTTCAGGAAAATACTGTAAGGTTTTGCAGCAAATAAATAAAAATATTGATGGCTTATTTAGAGTAATAAATTCATAAGAAAATAAATACTGCTCAGAAAATTACAAATAATATGTCCCTGGAATCACAATTCCGTGGAGATTTCAGATAAATTTTAGTTTGATTTTTAGGCAACAGAAACTATATGAATCGTTTAAAACCCATTAAACACTATTTAAATCATACAAAAAGATCTATAACTCCGATTAGGGTGAATCCAACGCCTACTGGTTCGTATTAACGTCTTCTATCCAGTAAACGCAAGAAAATAATTTAATTCGACAGTTAGAACAGGCGTTACAACAGAACTATTAAAAACCCTATATTGGCAAGTAATTATTAATAACAAGTACTCCATTGCATTAATTGGCCTCTTGCATGCATCATATACTTCAACATTGTTTAGAGAACTAAAGTAACAACCATTGTGACTTATTAACTTTTCATGCATGCATTTGTTGCATTTGTTTGATCTCTATGTGCTATTGTTTATGATTGTATGCAATTGTTTGCTCGATAGATTGCGAGGAGTGTAACGTGTGTGATTGCAACTACTATGATTGCAAGTATTGTGGTTATGACGAGTGCAACCATTATATCTATGAGGATTGTGAGGATTATCTAATCGACTACATCTAGAACAAAGGCAAGTGGTGCTATCTTGGTCATAGATGTCCTATTGTTTTCCTATGCATTGTAGATGCTTTTGTAGAATTGCATCTGTAGGAATTGATGTGTATATGCTATGCTATATCCCATATTATTCCCTAGTATTCCTTGTTTATGAGCCATCGTATTGGTAGATTTCTTAGCTATGCTATTTAGATGAGGAAGGGAATCACATCATGAAAAGTTATATGTTTTTAAAGGATTATGTTTTGCTAAATGACAAACCAATATTTTTTTTAATGAACCACCTGGGCGGAATGGCATTGATTGGGTCATCAAGTGTGGATTTATGGTGGGGAATGCCGCCCAGGACACTGATAAAGGATTGGTTTCTTTATTTGGTAACTTACGTGTACAACCATGTGACAATAATGGAATGGACGGTTGGTTGGACTCAGTAGGTTGTGGTAATTCGAACCCACGTATCCAGAGATGTAGAATAATGTAGGTTGGACCGATGCGTGTCGGGTTTGGGGAGCTACTTCCCGAACGGTTCCTTCTTGGACTTCTCCCTATCATCACCCAATATGAGAGTGGTGGTACGAGCTGGGCTGGCCAAGTCACATGGGTAAAGTGTACTAACCCCTGCAGGGTGTATAAACTAAGTGCTTAGCCGTGTCCCCGGTTATGGACAATTTGAGCGACCTGATACTGATGCTATGATATTTCTCACTCATCCTTATTTCTTAATTACATAAAACTTGTTGGGTGAACATAATTGGGTAGGAGCACCTGGGAGTGAACCAGAGTGTCCTATTTATCGTATTGGAAAACTAATTTGCTAAAAATGTTAGGATAAAATTGTTGCTTTATGCAAATGAGCCTGAACTCCACTTGGCCAAATAAAAATGTAGTTGATAGATCTGTTGTTAACCACTTTAGCCTACTTGCCATACATTCAATGTATTGACCATTCATGGCTGCAACGTTTCATGTTGCAGGTTATATCGTATCTGAGTGATCGTTCATAGGTCGCGAGAATCCACTCAACAATTGTTCGCCTGTGGCACATTTGAAGGATGGAGATCTAGCTTGTATTGGTTTTCTGCTGTGTACTTGGATAAATAATGTAAATTCTGGATCATATTCATTGTATTTATGATGCACAGTTATATTTGGTATCATTTTGTACTGTGTGTGCCAGTGAACCGATCCAGGGATTGACACTATACACATGAACTCAGCCTTATCAGACGAGGGTGTTATAAGATGGTATCATAGCTGTGTGTTGACTGTAGGATCATGACCTTAGAAATGGATTAGCAATAGGAGACCTCTATTAGGAGAACTATCATATTTTAAACTTATTAGAGTTCTTATATTCCTTGTATATCATTTTCCAACACCTCTCCTTGTTCAAACTTGTAGATGTCCATTCATTTGATTAGTAGAAGAAGTGATCTACCATAAAAACTACAAGAATTGGAAAATGTTATTAGTAGTTTTCTATAAAGCAAATCACTATATGAGAGTTGGCCTACAAGTAAAGAACAAATAACATGACATAAATGAACATCTCACCAAGTTTGGGTAGGCCTGGACCACCATATTTTATCTCTTTAGGAGATCATCGCTATCGTGTTAGCATATTGTTCTTACCAACTTATGTGGTAAGACAATATAGGTTGCTTGCTTGTTTGTACTGAACCATATCGTGTGATGCCTTGTTTAGGATCTGTTGTTTTGAAACTCTAAAGTTGCTAAAGTTTTCGTGTGGTTTTAAGATTATTTTAATGGTGTGAATTGATTGAAATTCGTGGAATTACTGCTGTAGTTTTCTGCCTGACCTGTTGTACCGCACGATTTTTCATATTTTATTGGTAACTCAGAAAAATCTGAAAAATAGGATCTGGAGCTTAATTACCTGTAGTACATGCAAAAAAATTGTATAAAATTCCTGACGAGTTTAAGTCGGTCATAAAAATTCGTGAAACCTGCTGTACCGTTTTGACAGATTTTGTTTATTGCTTATATGTTGCTCTATTTTACTCTAGTATATTTCCCAATGCTTTCAAACTATTTTGTGGTTATATACTACTAAGTTTATACACCTGTAATGTTATTATACAAGTGTTTGTTTGTGTGTTGATTTCCTTATGATTGTTTGCTTGTTTGTGACATTGATTGCTTCATATAGTTATGGGTAAGATTATTTTCTTAGTCGTTTCTTTCCTATAGAATCTATTCTTCACTATCTTGAACCCTTGGAGATATAATGATGTGTTAAGTGGAAGGTTTGACAACACAATGCATTTAGTAAGGAGAATGCTTTATCTAATGGAAAAAAAGAGATGTGGGAGTATGAAGTGTTGAAATGATGTTATGTAGTAGATTACGCAACCTGAAAGTTGAAGTATCGATAGTTTAGTTTTAGTAGTAGCTTTGTTGCTTGAATACATGGGAGTATACATAGAGCATTAGTTCGTGCCCATGGAAACATTCTTAAAGGCAAGTGAGAATGCCCGAGTGATAGAAAAACGTGATTCACCTATCCTCATACAGGGTAATGATTTGGGTGCAGGATGGATTGATCACCATTCCTACTACTCTTATTATTCGCTCTTGTACTGTTGGCTTTGCGAATCTTGAGTGCCCTTTTCAACCTTAGCAGAGAGTCGGCGTTGAGCCTAAACCCTAGAATGGTATATAGTTACACCCTTCTAAAAGCATCCATTGCTAAGCGTAGGAATGTAGGGTAAGGATGAATCCCAACCGTGAATTATGGGCACCGTGAAGTAAACGTTCCCTATTTTTTCACCATGAGAGTTTTGCTAGTTTAAGAAGTGCTTTCTCGGAAACTATCAATCATGAAGTTTAGAATGTGCTAGAGACATTGTGCCAATAAAAGTCTAAAGGAGAACCAATTTGAGCTAAGTGAACCCTCAAGAAGTGACCTAGTCAATTTTCTTTTAAGGGTGGTAGCACCCTAATGGATCCCGAACCTTTCTTTCTTTCTAGCCTTCCCAAATCTCAGGACGAGATTTCTTTTAAGGGTGGTAGTCTGTCACATCCCAAAATTCTCCTAATTTTGGAATGTGAAATAAATAAATAAGTTTGATTTATTGTTTGACTATGTTGAAAATTCTCAAAGATAAGGAACTTTTTGAACAGAAAATCCTCTCAACCTTGAATTCAAAATCTTATATTCTTTTGTTATGACCTAAGTAGCCATATAGGCAAAAGGGCATGGATTGATTATGGATTGTAGAATTGGTGTGCAAGATTTCAAAATGAAAATCATGAAGCATTCATAAGCATTTCATTACATCCATGCAAAGTTCTCACAAACTGAATCCAAATCCTGGTATCTAAATCCTATAGTTGATTTGCCCAAATGCTCCTAAAGGAAATTAAATTGAATTTATAAAACCCACTGTTGCTAAGGCATAAATTATTAATAATTATAGCCTAAAGATATCCAATTAATATTACAAAATTTTAGAAACAAAATTGAGCTCATTTGGAGTTATTATGAAAAAGTTATGGAATAAATACAAACAAATAAAGATATAAATAAAATGGAATATACAAGGATTTATAAACCCACTACTTGCAAACTAGTAAAAATATTACAAATATGATCCTACAATGATCTATTCGATTTTAGAAAAATTTAGAAACAAGAATCGTGTCATTTGAAGTTCGTATGCAAAAGATATGAGGAAAACAAGTAAATAGAAAAGGAAAAAAAACTGGGCCGGCCGAGCCAGCCGGTGGCCCAGCAAGCAGCCGACCAACCAGCCAGCGTACAACCCCACGTTTGCTTTAAAAAGCGTGCGAAACAGTTTTTGTCAAAACTATCTCTACTCAAACTCTTATAACTTTTTATCTACAACTCCGAATCAACTTCCGTTTGTTTCTACTTGTACCCTACTCCAAGACCTATCTCTACACCATCCTAGATCTCCATATAAACTCGTGGAGCCACAGCTGTACGAGTTTCTCTCCTCAAAATCCTGAATCTACGCATGCCCGAATTTTATTTCGCTTTTTAACCCATCTAGATTTTGTTGTTTGCCTTCGGCCAAAAAATGAAAGTTGTAGAACTCGTCGAAATCTTTCAATCCCGACAAACCTCACCTCTTTTCATCCACCACAACCATAGAATTTCATACCGCAATATTTCAGATATGACGGTGTAAATCCCAGATGTACTCGCACTTGTTTGTTCAAATCCAAATTCCTTTGGTGGGAAGGTAGGACTAATAATTCCCCATAACTTTCATGTTTTAAGTTTTTCAATTTGACCTACGGATTTGTCTCTCTAACACAGATCTATTTCTTGTCTATTCTGAGCCAAAATCGGGTCAATCTTCTCTCCTAACCACTGGATCTCATCCCAACGGCCAGGATTAGATCGATTCTATCAAGGGGTATGAGCCAACCGGATCTCGCCATGTGTCAACACCAGGTCAGCCCCGTGTCCCAGTCAGCATAGAATATTCCCAGGGAATATTCCCTGTAGATTTGAAATTGAATTTAATTTGCAGAAAATTGTGTAAACTTGCAAAAATCATATAAAAAGATTCGTAGATTCAAAAATAGCAAATTATATATCAATGGATTCAGAAAAACGTGTAGAATATTATTACGGCACTAGATCTAACTTTTACTGTACGTGGTTACTGCAGTAATTTAATTAGTTTTAATGGTCTTTTGGGTTAATAAATTCATAGGAAACCTTCTTGTAGCTCCGAAAAATATGAACAATATATAAAATTGAAGCTAGTATAATGTAGATTAATAATATCTGGTTGGATACAGCTTTTGTGGACTATTTACCCCGTAGAAATTTAATTAGTTTTAATGGATTTATAAATCATTAAATTCATAATAAATTAATTGCTTGTCACAAAAATATAAATGATATACCGATGGAAAGCTGGTTCCATGTAGATCATCAATATGCAAATGGTTCAGGCAAATACTATAAGGTTTCGTAGCAAATAAATAAAAATATTGATGGCTTATTTAGAGTAATGATTTCATAAGAAAATAAATACTGCTCAGAAAATTACAAATAATATGTCCCTGGAATCACAATTCCGTGGAGATTTCAGATAAATTTTAGTTTGATTTTTAGGCAACAGAAACTATATGAATCGTTTAAAACCCATTAAACACTATTTAAATCATACAAAAAGGTCTATAACTCCGATTAGGGTGAATCCAACGCCTACTGGTTCGTATTAACGTCTTCTATCCAGTAAACGCAAGAAACAAATTTAATTCGACAGTTAGAACAAGCGTTACAACAGAACTATTAAAAACCCTATATTGGCAAGTAATTATTAATAACAAGTACTCCATTGCATTAATTGGCCTCTTGCATGCATCATATACTTCAACATTGTTTAGAGAACTAAAGTAACAACCATTGTGACTTATTAACTTTTCATGCATGCATTTGTTGCATTTGTTTGATCTCTATGTGCTATTGTTTATGATTGTATGCAATTGTTTGCTCGATAGATTGCGAGGAGTGTAACGTGTGTGATTGCAACTACTATGATTGCAAGTATTATGGTTATGACGAGTGCAACCATTATATCTATGAGGATTGTGAGGATTATCTAATCGACTACATCTAGAACAAAGGCAAGTGGTGCTATCTTGGTCATAGATGTCCTATTGTTTTCCTATGCATTGTAGATGCTTTTGTAGAATTGCATCTGTAGGAATTGATGTGTATATGCTATGCTATATCCCATATTATTCCCTAGTATTCCTTGTTTATGAGCCATCGTATTGGTAGATTTCTTAGCTATGCTATTTAGATGAGGAAGGGAATCACATCATGAAAAGTTATATGTTTTTAAAGGATTATGTTTTGCTAAATGACAAACCAATATTTTTTTAATGAACCACCTGGGCGGAATGGCATTGATTGGGTCATCGAGTGTGGATTTATGGTGGGGAATGCCGCCCAGGACACTGATAAAGGATTGGTTTCTTTATTTGGTAACTTACGTGTACAACCATGTGTCAATAATGGAATGGACGGTTGGTTGGACTCAGTAGGTTGTGGTAATTCGAACCCACGTATCCAGAGATGTAGAATAATGTAGGTTGGACCGATGCGTGTCGGGTTTGGGGAGCTACTTCCCGAACGGTTCCTTCTTGGACTTCTCCCTATCATCACCCAATATGAGAGTGGTGGTACGAGCTGGGCTGGCCAAGTCACATGGGTAAAGTGTACTAACCCCTGCAGGGTGTATAAACTAAGTGCTTAGCCGTGTCCCCGGTTATGGACAATTTGAGCGACCTGATACTGATGCTATGATATTTCTCACTCATCCTTATTTCTTAATTACATAAAACTTGTTGGGTGAACATAATTGGGTAGGAGCACCTGGGAGTGAACCAGAGTGTCCTATTTATCGTATTGGAAAACTAATTTGCTACAAATGTTAGGATAAAATTGTTGCTTTATGCAAATGAGCCTGAACTCCACTTGGCCAAATAAAAATGTAGTTGATAGATCTGTTGTTAACCACTTTAGCCTACTTGCCATACATTCAATGTATTGACCATTCATGGCTGCAACGTTTCATGTTGCAGGTTATATCGTATCTGAGTGATCGTTCATAGGTCGCGATAATCCACTCAACAATTGTTCGCCTGTGGCACATTTGAAGGATGGAGATCTAGCTTGTATTGGTTTTCCGCTGTGTACTTGAATAAATAATGTAAATTCTGGATCATATTCGTTGTATTTATGATGCACAGTTATATTTGGTATCATTTTGTACTATGTGTGCCAGTGAACCGATCCAGGGATTGGCACTATACACATGAACTCAGCCTTATCAGGCGAGGGTGTTATAGGCCCCCCCACACCCCCCAGGCGCGGGCCACCCTAGGTCGCGCCTACAGGGGATGTGGCCCACCTGGCCTACCTCTGGCTTCGACCTCTCGCCTATATCTTCTCCTCGAAACCCTAATACAAGGGGAGGGACCACAAAAATATTCCGCCGCGTCTGCAGGGCGGAAAACACCGAGAGAGAAAGAGCTCTCCGGTAGACAGATTGCTGCCAGGGAAATTCCTTCTCGGAGAGGGGAGATCGTCGCCATCAACACCATCATCAAGCTAGACTTCATTAGGATCATCATCATCCACACCATCATCTCCACTAGCACCATCATCACCACTCCATCCCACTGTAACAATTGTGTTGAATCTTGCATAGTTCTTAGGGGAAACTTTCCTGGTGTTGATTACTATTGTAGTTGATGCTTGTGAGTGGAACCATTGGATTATTGTTTATGTTCAGATTGTTATCCATTGCCATATCTCTTTGATCTTGATCCATATGATGTCTTTTGAGTAGTTCGTTTAGTTCTTGAGGACATGGGAGAAGTCATGTTGTTAGTAGTGGATTTTTGTTGAGATATTATTTGATGGTTTAATATTTAAGTTGTGGTGCTATTCTTCTAGTGTTGTCATGTGAACATCGACTACATGATACTTCACCATTTATGGGCCTAGGGGAATGCATTGTGTATTTGTCTACTAATTATGGGGTTTCCGGAGTGACAGAAACCTGAACCCCCGTTAGGAAACCTTTGCACAAGGGAGTGTAGGATCTCAGAGTTTAAGGCTGCGGTTAGGTTTATATCTTAATTGATTTATTGTAGTTGCGGATGCTTGCAAGGGGTTTAATCACAAGTATGTATTAGTTCAAGTAAGGTCGGTACATTAGCACAGGTTCACCCATACAACACTTACGGAACCAAAGAAGACTACTCAGCTATATGAAGCGAAAGCACTTGAAAGAATTCCCATGTGTCCTCGAGAACGTTTGATCCTCATTAGTATTTCCACTGGCTTATCCTTTGCTAAGGAATTATTGGGCCACTTGATGCAATTGTTTGTTGTTTTATTTACTCGCACTTTATTTCCTTGCTTTATCAGAAAACCCCTAAAAATCCGTTTGCTAAGTATTTACAGTGATTTCCTGCTCCATACCACTAGTCAACACCTTCTGCTCCTCGTTGGGATCGACACTCCTATTTATAGAAAGTACTACGATACACCCCCTATACTTGTGGGTCATCAGACCATGAAATTCAAGCTATCCCCCACCACCGATTGCAAGTCAATCTTCCATAAGATACCAAAGGTATAACTTGCGTCACCTTGTTAACCCCATTTCTTCCTTTCTATGTTACATATCCTATCGAGCGTAGCTCATTTTGTTTGCCCAAGCATTGTGCACTTGTCCTTGGATAGTGATAGTGTGTAAGTAATAGCAAAAGTTTACTTGCTAGCATAAAGGGGGAGTAATTTTTTTAAAGTAAAGTCTCATGACGTGCTCATTGGAGATTTCAAGAAGGAACCCACCAAAGATTTGAACATATTAAAGTAAGATTTGATGAACAATTTGATGATGCACACAACGAATTCAACTTGTTGCGATGCCAAATGTCGAGAATGCAAGATGTCATCACCAATCTAGCCAATTGGCATGGAAATCACTCAAGATCTTCAGTTTGTCCCGTACTCGCTCCTCAAGTCGTCGTGGAATGTCCTCAAGCTCAAACTCCCGGCATGAAGCACCCCACCGCCCTAATGGGTCAAGGCAAGCTCGTCACTGACATGAAGAAGCAATTGATACTCAAGTCCACCAACTACATCAAGAAAGACATCATCGGCGCCACACTCATAACAATCAACTTCAACAACAACCACAAGAAAATCATCACTATCATCAAGAGCATGAGCCACACCTAGTTCAAGAATTGTCCAAGTTCAACCTCCCAACAAATATCAATGGAATCATCATCCTCACAACTTCAATGCAAGACAAAACTTCCAAGGTGAACCAAATTGTTATCCAAGCAATGATGCTGATGGAGAGCCACATGGTTGGCGCCCAAATCGCTATGCCCATGTTGGGTACGCATCATAGAAAACAAAAAATTTCCTACAATGAGAACTGTATACGCCACGATCCATCTATCTAGATATAATCAACAGGTGGATATACATCCAGAATACATACCGTTGAATACTGACAAAGCTTTACGAGTATGGACTCATTGGTAATATAGTCGATCTCTTGCCTATCTCAAGATCGTGTAGAAGTCCGACAAGCCTGCAACTTAGCGAAGCATCCATGATCACACATACATCTGGAACCCTGACAACCTCCGTGCCCTCGCTCAAGCAAAGCAGATGAAGAAGCAAATCTTTGCTCCAAAAAAAGCCACCGGGAACATGTATCTCGCTAATCCGAGACCATGGGGAAATTCTAGAGGGGGAGAGAGATCATTCGCGAGGAGGTGTGTGTGAGAGGGAGGGAGAGGGAGTCCTTTTACAGGGCGAGGGGGACAGCTCCTCCCATGGCCGACGGCCAAGGTGGTGCCCCCAACTTTTCCCTCATTCATGTGAGTGGAGCTCCCACTCACAAATTTGACTCTCCATTTCCTCCACTCAAAATCTCACTCAAATCCCATTAAACTTCTACCAAATTTAATGTAATATCTCATTAAATAAAACTCCTTTTATTTATTTATTCAGAATTTTTTCAATTACAATAATTAACAAACATTCACATATAACCCCTTGTAACATTTCAATTTTACATGCAGAACCAATTTCAACAATTTCACCCGAAACAATTTCGGTGTCCATTGAAATAATTCTAGCATTTTGATATTTTTTCTGGCAACTCATTTGCTCCAAATGGTGTCGATATCCCTTAAGTGTGTCACCCTACAGCTCGTGAATAATGCAGACATGATCGAGACCCCTCTCCGATCAATAATCAATAGCGGGACCTGGAAATCCGTACTGACTCCTACACATTCAATGATGACTTCTTGTGATCGTGAGAACCTTAACATTGCAACTAAATCCTTTTGTCTCGCGATATTTTATATGTACAAGATTCGATCATCAGTATCCCCATACCTAGTTTGATCTTGTTACCTACATGTACTCTTTTATCATTCCGTGATATAACATTCTAGTGATCCCCATCACTTTCTTGCAAGCTATATGAATGTGATATCACCGAGAGGGCCCAGAGTATATCTCTCCGTCATTTGGATGGACAAATCTCACTCTTTATCCATGAGCCTCAACATAACATTATCGGAATTCTAACCCCACCTATATAGACACCTAGTTATGGTGTGATGTTTGATGTTATCAAGCTACTCTTCATATATTATGATTGACCTGATCTCATGGTCTAAGGACTAAATTTACTTGTAATGATGTTATAGCAATTTAAACATAATGACTTTGATCGTATTACTATACTTCGGATGAATGTTCATCACATCATTCCACTAATGTTGTGACCTCGTTATTAACAACATCCAATGTCTATGATCAGGAAACCTTGATCATCATGTTAACCAATAAGCTAGTTTATATGAGAGGCATAACTAGGAACTCTTATTTTTTTATTAAACACACATGTATTAATGTTTCCGATTAATACAATTATAGCATGCAAAATAAACATTTATCATAAACAAGGAATACGATAATAGCCACCTTATTATTGCCTCTCGGGCATATTCCCTTCAGTCTCCCACTTGCACTAGAGTCAATAATAATCTAGTTTGAAAAACTTGCGCATTCAACACTCATGGCTTTCTGGGGTTGTATATATGCGTTTTCTAGCAGTAAACATAATCTCCGGATCTGACACTTTCAGGTCCATGTGTATTTGCATGTCTTTGCGTCCCCACGCATCACTCATTCTCTAATGATATGACATTGTACAAATTTGGTCTTTTGGTGAGACCTTTAGTTCCTTGGGGTTAAATCATGTCGATACTTTTGTCGTATAATATATTATTATAGTGTTAGCCCGTTGTGAACCATGCCTTAGTTTGGTAACAAACTACTTGGCACAAATTCCCTCATTTGCTGCTACAATAGCAGTCATATACTTAGTATTTTGTTGTAGTATCCATCACACTGTCTTAACTTTAGAATTCATCCAAATCCATCATGGAATCTCCTTTCCATTACATTTTGCCACCCATAGTTTACATTGAGATAAACTTAATATTGTGACATAACTAGTATCAATGTAACACTTTACAATGAACTATTTGTAATTGTTTGTCACCTCTACATAAATATATTCTTAGTTCTTCCAAAGTATCATAAGAATATACTTACTATCGTCCAATGATCATCTTATGAGTCATTCTGGTATATGCTCATAATATTTAGAGCATAGGACATATCTGGATGTGTACATATCACGATAGGATTGATCAAAATATTCTTGTGACTTCACTCATCAAGTGTAAAAAACACTTGAATCTCGTTTCACTTACCAAGTGTCAATACACTTGAATGTTGATTCAATCCTTTTCCATGCGGCAAGAACCTTTCTTGTCATTTCCATATCGAACTCATACAATATCTCATCTATGTACATTTGACTCAACCATATTAGCGTCTCAATCTATCCATATAGACATTGATGCCCAATATTCGGCTTTTGCCTAAGTCTTTCATCGAAATGAAATTCTTAACATGTGTCAATAAAATGTACATAATTTCCAATCAATAATATGTCCTCCACATAATGTATTAGAAATATGTCTTAGCACTCCCACTTAATTTCTTGCAAAATCGTCTACGATGAAATTAAACCTTTTAACAGTTTCATCACGGTGAAGATTCCAACTCCGTGATGCTTACTTCAACCATTGAAGTTTGCATGTCGTTTTAGCATACTTTGAATTAACAAAACCCTTTGGATAGTCTCATGTACACGTCCTAGGTAACCATTCTATTAGAAGAACCTTCTTTTGTTTATTCAACTACCATATACAAAAATTATATGTAGTGGTTGCTACATTAATCCGTCTAGAATAAATATCGCTATGAAAGATCGAATCTTGTCGTATTCAACTCCTTGAACATTGCCGTAAAATATTTTACAACATATTGATTATTTTATAGATGTGAAACATCCATGTATGTTTCTTTATAGATCCAAATACGACCGATAGGTTTTACACCTTTTTGGAGGGTCTTCCAAGTTCAAAAAACTTGATTTCTCATGTATGGAACTATCATGGATTTTATGGCTTAAAGCCATTTGATGGAGTCAGGGCCCATCATCACTTATTTGCATGTAGTCAGTTCATCATTGTGAAACAATAATAATTTACTCTTAAATCTTAGTATTTGATTGTTTACCCGACCTACTTGGTTCAATAGGAACTTACACCTCCGTAACCTTTGAGGCACGTGAGCCATGAGCATTTTGGCTACCTCTAGAACATTTTCTGGCGCTGCGCAACTCAGCACATATAGCTAAGATTTAATAACCTTATGAAAGTTCTATTGTCCTCCCACTTAACTTTTCACAAAAAATTATTTCTCAAGAAACTTCACGTTCAAAGCGACAAACACTTTTGTCATTGGTGTTATGGAGGAATACCCAACGGTTATTCAAAATAAACTACAAAGACATGCTCATCCGACTTTGGTTGTAAACATTTTACTTATGACTAGCATACCAAAATTTAAAAAAGGACAACTTGGGTTTCATCCCAAATCATAACTTATTTGGTGTCATTTCAATGGATCACGATGGAGCTATTTTCAATGTAAAAGCGGTAGTCACTAAAGCTATTATATTTAAAATATAATGGCAGTTTTATAACTGACACCTTTGATCTCACCATGTGAAACAAGGTTTCATTACATATCTCGAACACTCCATATTCCTATGGTGTTTTGGGAAATGCAAATCTATGGAACGATTCCTCAAATCTTAGGTGTTTTGCTAAACTTATAACTCAAATATCTTACTTTATGATCAAGTCATAAATTCTTTATTTTCTTTTACAATGATTTTCTACTTCATCTTGAAAGTCTTTATTTTTTTCAAATATTTCATACTTCTTCCTCATTTAGTAAATATACACATATATTCACTCAAATTTCGAAGAAAGCATATGAAGTTGAAATCCATCGCTCACAACTACACATAATGAACTACATGCTTCCATATGTACAAATTCCAATAAGTTAGTCATTCGTTTTTCTTTGGCCTTTGAACGAAGTTTCAATTATCTCCAGGAAAGTCTCACAAGCGTCATTTGATCAAAATCAAAAGATTCCAAAATTCCATCAACATGGAGTTTCTACATGTTTTTCTTTCCAATATAATTTAAACAGTGATATCACTTCGTAAGTGATATTTTAGTCATTTTGTCTTACGACATTTTAGCATTTAGTTTTATGGACGTGATTTCTCCAACTAGACTTGTAAATCATCCATATTTTATGGAAAATGGTAATTATTTGAACAACCCTTTTGTTCTCATAATACCTGATCAAAATAACAATTATTAAAACAAATCTTGAAGTCAAGCTTTGATGTCAATGAGAAATACAACAACACTTTGTTTGTTTTCGATGAACATCATCACATATTCCCTTGCTAGTTACTTAGGCCATTGTAGTTCATGAATTTGTATTGTTCTGTATGACACTTCACAACAACAAATTTGGTATCCAATACCCAAGAACCACATTGTTTAACAAGAAAGGAATACAACCATAACATGTATATCATCTATATACCTAAGCTGGACATTTCCGGTCTTTTGTTTTTTCTACCAAGTATTTCTGAGATTCTCTTTTAGCATTTCCTTTTCCTTCTTAAAAGAATCTATCAACATCAATAGTGACTCCATACACATGAAACATAGTCCAAAGCGTGTAAAGTAAAATACTAATACCTTTGGACTTGCAATTTGAAGTAGATCACCATCATCAAATGTTTGGCGTTCTTTCAAAATCAATTATTTAGTAATCTTTTAGTGTAGTAAACATTTTACCTACATCTTCTATTCATCCTTATCATGATAAACTTTCATGATCAAGCTAATATAGCTTATAAAGGAGAACCGCAAGTATAATGTTACTTTCCAAAAACCTTTTTGGAGGATTAGGATGTCTAGCGTCTCCAACCTTCACAAATTCTCATCCAATATGAGAATATATATTTTGCTAAATTATACTTTATCATATTGCAACCAAAACATTGTTTCAGATATCGTAATACCTTCCACACATGATGGTTTATGAAACAATCCTTTTAGCTCCTAGATAACCTTGATATTAAAATAATCTTTTGAATATCAAGAATCATGGAGGCAAACATGATACTTTAGATACTAACACTGGAATTTGTTACTCTTGATTTAATACCGATTATTAAACTTCATGGAGTTAACAGAGTTTTCTAAAAGGTTGCAATAGGACTTTTAAACTTTAGATTGACAATCAAAACAATATGATACCAGTTCGGAAAGTAAATATTCAGAATTCTATAGTTCTATTATCTCAATTATAACTAAGCATAAGGTAGTGAACGGATGCCAATGACTACAACAAATCATGCAAATTCACTTTGATTTAATTTATGATAAATTGAGTTCGACTAATCCAAATTAGAAATGAACTCCCACTCAAAACCAACATCCTCTAGTTGTTTTGGTGGTTACATGAACCAAATACACTACACCAAGACCGATCATCATGTGAGTTGGTGCAGCTTCAAAGGGGCGCATCAATATAGGCATCATATCAACCATATAACTCATGCTTTACCTTTCGGTCCGTGTTCCGAGGACATGTCTGTACATGCTAGGCTAGCCAAGTAAGAACCTCAGTATTCGCGTGCGTAAAACTGTCTTACACCCGTTGTATGTGAATGTTGAGTCCATCACACCCGATCATCACGTGGTGTCTCAAAACGACGAACTTTTCAACGGTGCATACTAAGGAAGAACACATTTTTATCTTTATATTTAAATAAGGGATCATCTTATAATGCTACTAAAGAGCCATACAAGCAAAATAGGATGCAAACAAACATCATATGCAAAAAGTGATATGATATGGTTCTTGCACTTGATCACTATCTTGTGCATTGCTGTATGATCTTTATCATTCCTATGTGTGTAAGGCCAAGGTCTATAGAACTTAAACTTTGGCATATTATAATTTTCAATAGGATCAATACATACTACAAATTATAATACTATCATATCATAGTACTTGCCCGGCAAAACCAAAAACTAGACGCCTCTAATTTATCTTTTGCATGTTTTACGTGGCTGGGGCTTTCGGAGATAGAACCGTTCATACCTACGAACATGTAACCACAATGATGATAATCAAATTATTGACCACTCATTGTAAATCAGATATTGACTATAGTAAGAGAGATAGAAACCCGCAAGCCACTTATGCAAAACTAGTTGCATGTCAAGCGTGGAACAGGTCTCATGTACGAGGACATGTAAAGTATGTTCGGGACGCTTCATCTCACTATGCCACCAATATCAAAAATACACATAAGAATCAATAACGTGACCATCAACTCCCACATACTCATATGTGTACTACCCGTGCAAAGCATCTACGCATAGATCCGACTCTCATACCATTGTTTGGTTCGCGACATAGAAAACAAAAAATTTCCTACGATGGGAAATGTATACGCCACGATCCATCTATCTAGATACAATCAACAGGTGGACATACATCCAGAATACATACCCTTGAAGACTGACAAAGCTTTACGAGCATGGACTCATTGGTGATGTAGTCGATCTCTTGCCGATCTCAAGATCATGTAGAAGTCCGACAACCCCGCAACTTAGCAGAGCATTTGTGATTGCACACACGTCCGGAACCCCAACAACCTCCATGCCCTCACTCCAACAAAGCAGCGGAAGCAGCAAATCCTTGCTTTAGGAAAAAGCCACCGGGAACATGTATCTCGCTGATCCGAGACCATGGGGAAATTCTACAGGGTGAGAGAGATCCTTTGCAAGGAGGTGTGTGTGAGAGGGAGGGAGAGGGAGTACTTTTACATGGGGAGGGGGGAATCCCCTCCCATGGCTGGCGGCCAAGGTGGTGCCCCCACCTCTTCCCTCATTCATGTGAGTGTAGCTCCCACTCACAAATTTGACTCTCCATTTTCTCCACTCAAAATCCCACTCAAATCCCATTAAATTTCCACCAAATTTAATGCAATCTCTCATTAAATAAAACTGCATTTATTTATTTATTCAGAATTTTTTCAATTACATTAATTAAGAAACATTCCCATATAACCCCTTGTAACATTTCAATTTCACATACAGAACCAATTTCAGCAATTTCACTCGAAACAATTGCGGTATCCATTGAAATAATTCCAGCGCTTTGGTATTCTTTTTCTCGCAAATCATTTACTCCAAATGGTGTCGATATCCCTTAAGTGTGTCACCCTACGGTTCACGAATAATTTAAACATGATCGAGACCCCTCTCCGATCAATAATCAGCAGCGGGACCTGGAGATCCGTACTGACTCCTACACATTGAACGATGACTTCTTGTGATCGTGAGAACCTTAACATTGCAACTAAATCCTTTTGTCTCGCGATATTTTACATATCCTAGATTCGATCATCGGTATACCCATACCTAATTTGATCTCGTTATCGACATGTACTCTTTTCTTGATCCCGTGATATAACATTCTAATGATCCCCATCACTTGCTTGCAAGCTATATCAATGTGATATCACCGAGAGGGCCCAGAGTATATCTCTCCGTCATTTGTATAGAGAAATCCCACTCTTAATCCATGAGCCTCTACATAACATTATCAGAGTATTTGAACCCACCTTTATAGTCACCCAATTACAGTGTGACGTTTGATGTTATCAAGCTACTCTTCATATATTATGATTGACATGATCTCATGGTCTAAGGACTAAAGTTACCTGTAGTGATGTTATAGCAATTTAAACATAATGACTTTGATCGTATTACTATACTTCGGATGAATATTCATGACATCATTCCACTAATGTTGTGACCTCGTTATTAATAGCATCCAAGTCTATGATCAGGAAACCTTGATCATCATGTTAATCAACGAGCTAGTTTATATGAGAGGCATAACTAGGAACTCTAATTTGTTTATTAAACACACAGGTATTAATGTTTCCGATCAATACAATTATAGCATGCAAAATAAACATTTATCATAAACAACGAATACGATAATAACCACCTTATTATTGCCTCTCGGGCATATTCCCTTTAGCTCAACCACACCACCGACACCGGAAACCAATGAATGAAAATGATGGAGAGCAGAGGTATCGAAGGGACCACGAGCGAGTCCACTAAACTTCTGTTAGACCCCTCCTTTATAAAGGAAAGGATCCCTGTGATTGCAATGCTAGTCCCTGGATCAATGCTAGCATCCACAGTTTAAGATGAAGTACACAGATACAAAGGTCGTTTATTACATTCATTCTAGAGATAAAACATAGTCTTTTACAACTCAGGGCCATAGGCCTAATACAAGAGTTTAAGGAATAAGTAAATAAACATAAGTCTTCATCTTCATGTGCCACAGGCAAGCATGTTGAGTGTAGACTCATGACTCCTATTCATCATCGGAGTAACCTGCAACATCACAAGTTACAGCCACAGAGGGTCAATACTTTGGAATAATATTGGCAAGTGATACCTTAGTATATGTTAGGTGGACTATACTACTATATGCATTTTGGCTAAGTGTAGCTTGGCTTGCTTTGCTTGAAAATAGGTTTTTCCTATTAGTTGAAATCACTAAGTTTTTCTTTGTCAAAAACATTCCCAAGGAACCACCAATAGACATTGGGGTCCTTCACCCTTTGTTCACCCATCAATTTTTATTTAGAAGTTGGAGTGATGAGATTCTTGTAGCTTCCATGTCTTGATGCTCAAAAGTGTCCATTTTCTTGGACAAGGCTAAGTACTTAGGTTTTCCATCTGCAGAGGTTGTGCACTTTCCCCACCAGACTTGGTTTCCCAAGACAGGACCTTTCAGAAGCCTTTCCTTAGTCAAATGGACGCGCTCCAACCTATCAACCCATCTACCACCAACTGTCCAAGTGACTAAGTTCTAGCAACCTATATGATCAAGGCAGAGCCCATATTGCCAAGTGGTTGCACTGTAAGCTTTCTCAACACTTGGCCTCCAAATCCCTTTGTGCCTGGGTGGCATACCACAAGTGAGATACACAACCCAAGTCCATGGCCTTGTGTAACCACTCAACATAACCCAATCTTTCCATTCCACCCAGGAGGTTCATTTGCCTTAGTTGTTTTATTAAGAAAATATAAGTCTCTTGACTTAGAACATTTTTATCATAAACTAAATAGATGTTCACCACCCTTGTTTACTATAAGCTAGGCTAAGCAAAGTATGGTAACTTATCTTAGGAAAATTTCCCTAGCAATTCTACTATTTCATTCTACTTAGGATTTCCCATCTTAGCACTAAGCAAAATATCATGCAAATACTTTAGCAAAAATATCTAATGCAAGTACAAAACTTAGGATAGAAAATTCATGAAAATATCACTTGCCTTGGTAGTGTGGAGAGTAGCACTCTTCACAATCACAATCACTAGCAAAATCTACACAAGAAATTAAAACATACAATTACACACAATTAAATACAACCAAAAATAATATGAATGCATGCATGCAAGAATCTACCAAGTGTTGAATTTTGAAAATTCTACCAAGTATGTTCATGACTACAGAAACTTAACATGACACAAGTTTGTCAACTAAACTTATTTGGTCCCAAAATAATATACCAAAATAAAACTATATCTAAAATAGCCCTAAACTTGTTCCACAAATAAAATCATTTTAACTGTTACTATATGCTAAAGAAATTGGATATTCAGAAAGGCCTTGTTTCACTGAATCCAACGATATAAAGTTTGCAAAAATCTAACGTGGCATTTGAAAGTTATGAGCATTTGAATTTGGATCAAAATTCTGGTTTTTAAATCTGTTTTTAGATCTAACCTAGCCACGCATCGTGTTTTTATTCGCCCGTACCGCTTCGCACTGGATCGAGCTCCCCAGCCGTAGGATCTAAATGAAATCTGGCGGCTCAGATCGCGTACCTCTTCGTTTTAAGTGAATCTATCCTAGCGCTGCGATGCAGATCCAACGGTCCATATCATCAAGCCAGAAACGGGCGGCGCTGGCGGTGCTAACTGGCGGCGGCGCGTCTGACTACGGCGGCGCCGGCGTTCTACATCGTCCGCGAGAGGGAGAGGAGCATTACCAGGTTCGTCGGAGACTGCTGAAGCTCGTCGTGGTACTGGCTTGCGGAGGGGCGCTCGGACACGGTTGTGATTGCTCGCCGGAGTGGTAGGACGGCGTCGGTGCGTCAGGTGGTCGTCGTGGATGTCGCTGTGAACCACCCCAAGGAATGATGAGGACACGGTTAGATTCACGGGGTCAAGGCAGGGTCGTGTGTTTGAACTAGAAGTCACGGGGCGGTCGGGGTTTACCACAAGAACTCGCCGGAGTTCGTGCAGAAGACGGTGGCGGTCCAGTCGTCGACGTTGCCGACGCTGTGGTTCATGCGAAGGCAAACGGAAAGTGTAAAAATAGGCGCAGAGGCTCACTGATCTAGTTTGCAAGAACGAGAGGCAGAGGGAAGCGCAGAACTCACCGTAATTGGCCGGAGTAGTCGCCGGAGACGGCGGGGTTGCAGAGAGAAATGCGTGCAGCCTGGGGGCGTTCTGTGCTTGGGGTTTGGGGGAAAAGAGAGAGGGGACAGAGGGGGTTTATATAGCCTGGTCAAGCGCGAGAATCACTCGGCCATTGATTCGAATTGACGTCGCGATTAACACACAGGAAACAGCCGTGTTGATTGGGGACGAACAGGTCGTGCGGGTGGAGACGACGCCAACGTGGAGATGGCCCGCTTGTCAGCGAGGTGCGCGGAGTGCAGGTGGGGCCTGCTTGTCAGCGGCTCAGTGCGTGCGCTCGCGCGTGAGGGAAGAAAAAGAAACCTCCGGGTGGGCTTGCTGGGCTTGATTGGCTGCTGGGCCAGATTCTGGCCGCGCGGCCTTTTTCTTTTGTTTAAGTCTTTTCTTTTTCTATTTCTATTTTCTGTAATGGTTTTTGATATGAATTCAAATCCTTTTGAATCCAAACTATTCTGGGGATTTTTGCAGGGTTTTGTGGATTCAAAAACAGTCATTTTAACCAAGTGATTACTTTGCAAGGCTTGGTTAAGCTTGGGTTTCAAAATAAACAGAGATTTGCTCTAGTTTGCAAATATTTGAAGAATGGATTTTGAAACTATTTCTAAATTTGAAATTTTTGGTTAAAAGTTTCACCTAATCTTTCCATCAATAGAGACAAGCAAACAAGTATTTAAACTTTCAAATTTCAAAGAGTGATGGTCATTTTGGGATAAATTGCCCACATGAAATCATAGCTCCAACTTATGTTTCTAAATGATTTTTGAGAAAACCCTAAATGCAAAGATGATATGAATGAGTTTTGAAACTATGATTTTTGGGATGTTACAAATCTAACCCCCTTAAGATGAATCTCGCCCTCGAGATTCGGGTTGGCTAGCAAATAGGTGAGGGTGGTCTTTCCGAAGATCATCTTCTCTTTCCCATGTTGCTTCCTCTTCAGAGTGATGGTTCCATTGTACTTTACAAAACTTGATGGTTTTAGTCCTTGTGACTCTTTCTGCGGTCTCAAGTATCTTGACAGGCTTTTCCTCATAAGTGAGGTCACTTTCTAGCTGAACTTCTTCCAAAGGTATGGTATCCTTCAAGGAAGACTCTTCCATTTCTGGGTGACATTTCTTAAGCTGACTCACATGGAATACGTTATGGACTGCTGATAGAGATTCTGGCAATTCAACTTCATATGCAACTTCTCCCTTGCGACTTAGAATCTTGAATGGCCCAACATATCTTGGTGCCAACTTTCCTTTGACTCCAAATCTTTTCACTCCACGAAGTGGTGATACCCTGAGATAAGCTCTATCCCCAACTTCGTAGGTGACTTCTCTACGCTTAGAATCCGCGTAGCTTTTTTGTCGGGACTGTGCTATCTTCAATCTGTCCTTAACCAATTTGACTTTCTCTTCGGCGTCCTTGATAAGATCAGGTCCAAATAAGCTTCTTTCTCCCACACCATTCCATAATAATGGGGTGGTACACTTCCTTCCATAGAGTAATTCAAATGGTGCCATTCCAATACTAGATTGATGGCTGTTATTGTAAGAGAACTCCGCGTAAGGCAAACTTTCATCCCAACTTGCTCCATAATCTAAAGCACATGCTCTCAACATGTCTTCTAGAATTTGGTTGGTCCTCTCTGTTTGACCATCTGTTTGAGGATGAAAGGTAGTACTGAATTCCAACCTCGTTCCTAAGGATTCATGAAGCTGTCTCCAAAAGTTAGATGTGAACTGGGTTCCTCTATCTGACACAATACTCTTTGGCACACCGTGAAGGCATACAATCCTGCTCATGTAAATTTTAGCTAACTTGGCACTTGTATAGGTTGTCTTCACTGTTATAAAATGAGCCACTTTAGTTAGGCGATCCACTACTACCCATATGGAATCATATCCTGACCTGGTCCTTGGTAATCCGGTAATGAAATCCATACCAATATTCTCCCACTTCCATTCAGGAATAGGCAGTGGTTGAAGCAAACCTGCTGGTTTCTGGTGCTCCGCTTTGACTCTACTACACACATCACACAAAGCAATATGTTCGGCGATGTCCCTTTTGAGATTGTTCCACCAAAACCTTTCCTTCATGTCCATGTACATTTTGGTATTTCCCGGGTGAATAGAATATGGAGAGTTGTGACCTTCTTGTAAGATCAGTTTCCGTAACTCCGGGTCTTGTGGAACACATATACGTTTCCCGTGCCATAAAGTACCTTGTTCATCTATATGGAAACTCTTATCCTTCCCTAGACTAATATTTTCCTTAATCTTTTCAATTTCTTTATCGGTCTTCTGGACTTCTCGGATCTTGTCCAATAAAGTGGGTTGAACATCTAAGGACATGAGATGTCCTTCTGGCACAATCTCCAATCTGAGTTCTTTGAATTGCTTACACAATTCATCTGGCAATTCCCCTTTTGTAAGGCCATTTACAAATGTCTTACGACTTAGAGCATCCGCTACTACATTTTCTTTACCGGGATGGTATTGCAAACTTAAGTCGTAATCCTTGATAAGTTCCAGCCATCTTCTTTGTCTCATGTTGATTTCCTTCTGGGTGAAGATATACTTCAAACTCTTATGATCGGTGAACACTTCACAACGCTTTCCCAGAAGGTAATGTCTCCATGTTTTGAGTGCATGGACGACAGAGGCTAACTCCAAATCATGAGTAGGATAGTTTACTTCATGAGTTTTGAGTTATCTTGAAGCATAGGCTACGACTTTACCATCTTGCATAAGTACGGCACCCAAACCTTGATGAGAAGCATCACAATACACTTGGAAATCCTTTTCCAAGTCTGGCAGACATAGAACTGGTGTTGTTACAAGTCTCTTCTTCAATTCTTGAAAACTGACTTCGCAACCTTCAGACCAAGCAAACTTCTTGTCCTTCTTTAGCAATTCTGTCATAGGCTTAGCAACTTTCGAGAAATTTTCAATGAACCTTCTGTAGTAACCTGCTAAGCCGAGGAAACTACGAACTTCTTTCACATTCTTGGGTGATTCCCATTCTGTCACAGCTGAAACCTTAGCAGGATCAACTGCCACTCCATCTTTTGTCATTACATGACCAAGAAAACCAACTTCCTCTAACCAGAACTCACACTTGCTGAATTTGGCATATAGTTTATGTTCCCTCAGTTTCTCAAGTATCAAGCGTAAGTGTCTTTCATGTTCTTCCTTGCTCTTGGAGTAAACCAAGATGTCATCTATGAAAACGACAACGAACTTGTCAAGGAATTCCATGAACACCTTGTTCATCATATTCATGAAGTATGCTGGAGCGTTGGTTAATCCAAAAGGCATCACGGTATACTCATACAATCCATACCTTGTGGTGAATGCTGTTTTTGGTATGTCTTGTTCTCTTATCTTGAGTTGAAAATAACCTGACCGGAGATCAATCTTCGAGAATACACATGCTCCTTCTAGCTGATCAAACAAGTCGTTGATTCTTGGCAAAGGATATTTGTTCTTGATGGTAACCTCGTTGAGAGAACGATAGTCAATACATAACCTTTGTGTTCTATCCTTCTTCTCCACGAACAATACTGGGGCTCCCCAAGATGAAGAACTTGGTTGAATAAACCCTTTCTGTAACTGTTCTCCTAGCTGTTTCTTGAGCTCTTTAAATTCATCAACTGACATTTTGTATGGTCTCTTAGCTATTGGTCCTGATCCTGGCACCAAATCTATCAGAAACTCCACATCTCTATCTGGTGGCATTCCTGGTAATTCTTCCGGAAACACATCCGGATACTCACACACAATTGGTACACTATCCATGCTAACCCCCTTAAGAGAATTCAGCTTACTTCCTTTGGATTCAAAGTTTGACTTAAATTTTATCCTTTTTCCTTCTGGGGTTGTGAGTGTAACTGTATGATTGGCACAATCTAATACTCCTTCATACTTAGCCATCCAATCCATTCCCAATATTACATCTAGTCCTTGGGAAGCTAGGATTATCAGGCTGACTGGAAATTTATGTTTACCAAACTCTATGGTGAGATCCCGGCATCCAAGGCTTACTATCATATCTCCCCCCGGAGAACTAACCTTTATTGGACACCCAATGTTTTCTGATGCAAACCCATTTCTATCCACAAATGCCTTTGATATGAATGAATGAGATGCACCGGTATCAAAGAGTACAAATGCTGAAATTGAATTGAGTCTGAACTTACCAGCCACGGCATCAGGTTCCTCATAGACCTCCTCCACATTGATGTGGTTAACCTGTCCTTTCTGGAAAGGATTCGGCTTGTTAGGTCCTTCCACCTTCTTTTCGGGGCACTCATTTGCATAGTGTCCCATCTTCTTGCATTTGAAGCATTCAACCTGACTGATGTCCTTTTTAGCAGGCTGACTTCCACTTCCGCTACCATTTCCACTATAGTGGCTCTTATGTCCACCCTTGTGGTTCTTGTATTTGTCCTTGTCATGACTGCGGTGATGCTTATTGTCATGACGGTTGTGCTTGCTGAATTTCCCATGTTTATGGGATCCTGAGCTGCCACTGTCATCATAGTGAGATCGTTTGTGAGATGATCCCGAGCTGTGCTTGTCGGAGTGTTTCCTCTTTCTACTCTCGACTTGTTTCATTTTACTTTCCAAAATAGCAGCCTTGTCACACAACGACTGATAAGTTGGAACATATGCCACAGACAACTGTAGGTTCAGCTCATCATTCAAACCTTCCAAGAACTTTTCTTTTCTCTTGGCATCTGTATCAACCTCATCCGGTGCGTAGCGCGCCAGATTGTTAAATTCTTCTATGTATTCTGCCACGCTGCGGTGGCACTGTTTCAGGTTGTGAA
Organism: Avena sativa; assembly: GCA_916181665.1. Taxonomy (NCBI): domain Eukaryota; kingdom Viridiplantae; phylum Streptophyta; class Magnoliopsida; order Poales; family Poaceae; genus Avena; species Avena sativa. Next base: position 313,666,339 of record OV702283.1, read on the forward strand.
ACTCCTTCTTTTTCAGACTCATTATCCCTGATGAGATATGAGCCGTGCGAAAACCATCTTCAAAGATAGCCCAAGTCACCTCATCAATAGGAGTGGTGATTTGGAAGTTGTCCCACCATGTGGCGGCTGGTCCTTCCAACAGATGTGCTGCAAACCTGACCTTCTCAGCATCCGTGCAGCCCACGGTCACTAAGTCTTTGTTCACAGAACGTAACCAGTCATTGGCTACCATGGGATCAGTTGTTCCCGAAAACTTTGCTGGCCTCAGACGCAGAAATCTGGTGAGCATATCGAAACCCGGTGGGTTGTTGTTGTTGTTGTTGTTGTTGTTGGGGTCGTTGTTGTTGTTGTTGTTATTCTGGTTTTGGATGAACGTTGTCATCATTTGCATAAGCTGTGTTTGCGCATTCATCATTTGTTGCATTTCCGGGGTGATGTTGTTGGGGTTGGGGTTTGCGCGACGGGGAGGCATCTGTGGTTTGTTCAAATAGACAAGAATGAGATACCCATAGATGTTTCATGCACAATACACTATAAGCAAACACATAACAAGCAACATAAGAATAAAAGTTCAACAACCACATAACAAGTTCATGAGGTAAACACACAAGTGGCAAGCCATCCACATGTCGGATGGTCCAATAATAAGTTCACAATAACAAGTATGAATATGAAAGGTAAACGAGTAGTCAAGTCTACTCATCAGCGTCAATCTCCTCCTCAACGAAGGTAAGACCTGCGTTCTCCATCGCGGTCTTGTTCTCCTCAATCGTAGTGGTCAAGGAATCGACCTTGGTCTTGAGAGCCCTCTTCTGGGAGCGAAGCCTCTCAATAACCATCTGCTGCTGCTCAAGCTCGAAGTCCTTGGACTTCAGTTCCTCGGTCATGTCCCGGATTTTCTTGTTCCTATCCTGGACGCGTTTCTCCTGACTCTTGAACTTGCGATCCTGAGCCTCGAACTTCGTCTCCATTTCCTTGATCATCTCATCCTACTGTGCGAAAAGCTTGTCCTTCTCGCGTAGCTGCACCTGAAGCTCGTCATTGCCAAGCATGACGTTCGTCCTGTCCGTATCTACGTGCCTGAGAAGAGTCTCTAAGTCCTGAAGATAGAGACGTATCGGCTCTGCGGTGCTCCTCGAGTCGTCCTCAAAGTCGATGGAATCTCCATCAACATCACGCCTTCCGAAGGCGTGGAAGTGAGTGCCCCTAACCTGTCGGGAGTGACGGCCTAACAGTCGTCCTATCAGGTCCTGCATGACTACCTCCATGCCTCTCTCCCTGTCGTCGTGCATCAGCTTGAAGACGATGGCCTCCGTAGTAGGCTCAGTCTGGCGTCCGGGCTGGTTCACCTTGAAGCCCCAGAGGTCCTTCCTCTCAAACTTGGTGAGTGGGTACACCGTGATGGTAGGAAGAGGGAGATCGAGCAGAGTGGTAAGCTCAACGATACGGGGTCCGAAACGAGTAACCTGGAACTCCTCAACAGTGCTGACTGCAATAGGCATCTATTTATAAAATTGAAAAGTTAGAACAACACTTATTTAACATGAACACAAAACAATCATCTCATACATAACCATGGAACACAATTTCATACAAGTCATGCTTACACAAATCCATTACATCAAACAAGGTCCAACTTATTTAAGGCATCATTTTGGAAAATAAGGTGATAAGTGGTGGTCCAACTAACGAAGTGTCCTTACAATCCAATCTCACGGGATCTATTATTAAACACAATGTTCCTAGAGGCAATCCACCAATCTTGCTCTCTTGACTCTATCACTAAGTCAATAACATCTCCCCTTATTTCTTGGTTGGTGTCTTCCAACTCTTGGGTAAGTTCCTTCTCTTTCTCTAAGTCCTTTTGAAGGTTGTGCATTCTGCACTTGACTCTAGCACTTAGTTCTTTGATAGTCCTCCAAGCTGCATCCCTGGCTGACTCAAAGAATGTGGTGTGCATTGTAGTGTTGGTGTACATGCAGAATCCCCTTTCTTTGTGGTTGTCTTCCTTGTTTTTGTACAAGTGAAGTTGCACCCACCAATACTCCACTCCTTCATCCATCACTGGAAAGCCCTTGTACACAGCTTCACCATGTGCATCCATAGCCTCCATGAGGTCCTTGAGAATACTGGGAAACTCAGTTTCACACTCCAAGGTCATGGTCATGAGTGGTCCCTTCTTCACGGCTTCGTTGATGGAGTTCATCTACAAAGGAAGTTGAAAGAGTTTAGAAAAGTTTTACGAGATGAATAGACAAGTGTAGAAGTAGTTGAAAAACTTTTTCCTTAGTGGTTTTCCAATCCTAGGGTCATAATCCTACAGGCAACACAGTGCTCTGATACCATCTGTTAGACCCCTCCTTTATAAAGGAAAGGATCCCTGTGATTGCAATGCTAGTCCCTGGATCAATGCTAGCATCCACAGTTTAAGATGAAGTACACAGATACAAAGGTCGTTTATTACATTCATTCCAGAGATAAAACATAGTATTTTACAACTCAGGGCCATAGGCCTAATACAAGAGTTTAAGGAATAAGTAAATAAACATAAGTCTTCATCTTCATGTGCCACAGGCAAGCATGTTGAGTGTAGACTCATGACTCCTATTCATCATCGGAGTAACCTGCAACATCACAAGTTACAGCCACAGAGGGTCAATACTTTGGAATAGTATTGGCAAGTGATACCTTAGTATATGTTACGTGGACTATACTACTATATGCATTTTGGCTAAGTGTAGCTTGGCTTGCTTTGCTTGAAAATAGGTTTTTCCTATTAGTTGAAATCACTAAGTTTTTCTTTGTCAAAAACATTCCCAAGGAACCACCAATAGACATTGGGGTCCTTCACCCTTTGTTCACCCATCAATTTTTATTTAGAAGTTGGAGTGATGAGATTCTTGTAGCTTCCATGTCTTGATGCTCAAAAGTGTCCATTTCCTTGGACAAGGCTAAGTACTTAGGTTTTCCATCTGCAGAGGTTGTGCACTTTCCCCACCAGACTTGGTTTCCCAAGACAGGACCTTTCAGAAGCCTTTCCTTAGTCAAATGGACGCGCTCCAACCTATCAACCCATCTACCACCAACTGTCCAAGTGACTAAGTTCTAGCAACCTATATGATCAAGGCAGAGCCCATATTGCCAAGTGGTTGCACTGTAAGCTTTCTCAACACTTGGCCTCCAAATCCCTTTGTGCCTGGGTGGCATACCACAAGTGAGATACACAACCCAAGTCCATGGCCTTGTGTAACCACTCAACATAACCCAATCTTTCCATTCCACCCAGGAGGTTCATTTGCCTTAGTTGTTTTATTAAGAAAATATAAGTCTCTTGACTTAGAACATTTTTATCATAAACTAAATAGATGTTCACCACCCTTGTTTACTATAAGCTAGGCTAAGCAAAGTATGGTAACTTATCTTAGGAAAATTTCCCTAGCAATTCTACTATTTCATTCTACTTAGGATTTCCCATCTTAGCACTAAGCAAAATATCATGCAAATACTTTAGCAAAAATATCTAATGCAAGTACAAAACTTAGGATAGAAAATTCATGAAAATATCACTTGCCTTGGTAGTGTGGAGAGTAGCACTCTTCACAATCACAATCACTAGCAAAATCTACACAAGAAATTAAAACATACAATTACACACAATTAAATACAACCAAAAATAATATGAATGCATGCATGCAAGAATCTACCAAGTGTTGAATTTTGAAAATTCTACCAAGTATGTTCATGACTACAGAAACTTAACATGACACAAGTTTGCCAACTAAACTTATTTGGTCCCAAAATAATATACCAAAATAAAACTATATCTAAAATAGCCCTAAACTTGTTCCACAAATAAAATCATTTTAACTGTTACTATATGCTAAACAAATTGGATATTCAGAAAGGCCTTGTTTCACTGAATCCAACGATATAAAGTTTGCAAAAATCTAACGTGGCATTTGAAAGTTATGAGCATTTGAATTTGGATCAAAATTCTGGTTTTTCAATCTGTTTTTAGATCTAACCTAGCCACGCGTCGTGTTTTTATTCGCCCGTACCGCTTCGCACTGGATCGAGCTCCCCAGCCGTAGGATCTAAATGAAATCTGGCGGCTCAGATCGCGTACCTCTTCGGTTTAAGTGAATCTATCCTAGCGCTGCGATGCAGATCCAACGGTCCATATCATCAAGCCAGAAACGGGCGGCGCTGGCGGTGCTAACTGGCGGCGGCGCGTCTGACTACGGCGGTGCCGGCGTTCTACATCGTCCGCGAGAGGGAGAGGAGCATTACCAGGTTCGCCGGAGACTGCTGAAGCTCGTCGTGGTACTGGCTTGCGGAGGGGCGCTCGGACACGGTTGTGATTGCTCGCCGGAGTGGTAGGACGGCGTCGGTGCGTCAGGTGGTCGTCGTGGATGTCGCTGTGAACCACCCCAAGGCATGATGAGGACACAGTTAGATTCACGGGGTCAAGGCAGGGTCGTGTGTTTGAACTAGAAGTCACGGGGCGGTCGGGGTTTACCACAAGAACTCGCCGGAGTTCATGCAGAAGACGGTGGCGGTCCAGTCGTCGACGTTGCCGACGCTGTGGTTCATGCGAAGGCAAACGGAAAGTGTAAAAAGAGGCGCAGAGGCTCACTGATCTAGTTTGCAAGAACGAGAGGCAGAGGGAAGCGCAGAACTCACCGTAATTGGCCGGAGTAGTCGCCGGAGACGGCGGGGTTGCAGAGAGAAATGCGTGCAGCCTGGGGGCGTTCTGTGCTTGGGGTTTGGGGGAAAAGAGAGAGGGGACAGAGGGGGTTTATATAGCCTGGTCAAGCGCGAGAATCACTCGGCCATTGATTCGAATTGACGCCGCGATTAACACACAGGAAACGGCCGCGTTGATTGGGGACGAACAGGTCGTGCGGGTGGAGACGACGCCAACGTGGAGATGGCCCGCTTGTCAGCGAGGTGCGCGGAGTGCAGGTGGGGCCTGCTTGTCAGCGGCTCAGTGCGTGCGCTCGCGCGTGAGGGAAGAAAAAGAAACCTCCGGGTGGGCTTGCTGGGCTTGATTGGCTGCTGGGCCAGATTCTGGCCGCGCGGCCTTTTTCTTTTGTTTAAGTCTTTTCTTTTTCTATTTCTATTTTCTGTAATGGTTTTTAATATGAATTCAAATCCTTTTGAATCCAAACTATTCTGGGGATTTTTGCAGGGTTTTGTGGATTCAAAAACAGTCATTTTAACCAAGTGATTACTTTGCAAGGCTTGGTTAAGCTTGGGTTTCAAAATAAACAGAGATTTGCTCTAGTTTGCAAATATTTGAAGAATGGATTTTGAAACTATTTCTAAATTTGAAATTTTTGGTTAAAAGTTTCACCTAATCTTTCCATCAATAGAGACAAGCAAACAAGTATTTAAACTTTCAAATTTCAAAGAGTGATGGTCATTTTGGGATAAATTGCCCACATGAAATCATAGCTCCAACTTATGTTTCTAAATGATTTTTGAGAAAACCCTAAATGCAAAGATGATATGAATGAGTTTTGAAACTATGATTTTTGGGATGTTACAACTTCTCTCCCTCCTCCTCAACCACTATGTGAAACAAGTCAAGTGAGCATGAGGCAAGAACGCCACAACAACAACCGTGATCATGATGAAGGCAGTTTGGGAAGCCCAAGTTTGTTATGACAACATTCAAGGGAGAACAAAATGTTGATGCATATATTGAATGTGAACTTAAAGTTGATAAATCTTCCAAGTACACAACTACTCCTAAGATAAGAAAGTGGTCGTGGCATCTCTCGAGTTTGAAGATTACACCAACGTTTTGGGGGAGATTACCAAATCTTCCATGAGAAACAAGAACAACCACTGGTTGCCACTTGGATGGAAATGAAGCAAGTAATGTATGCAGGGTTCATCCCCGAACATTACTAACAAGATCTCTTCGACAAACTTTAAAACTTGAAGCAAGGCACAAACTCAATTGAAGAATACTACAAGGCGAAGCAAATGACCAAGATGAGAGACGATGTGAAATATCTAGAGGAGCAAACAATGGCAAGATTCCTCAATGGTTTGAGTTTCCCAATATGGAAAATAGTTGACTTCCAACCTTACCAGAACCTCATAGAGATACTTCTCCAAGCACGAAGGCCGAGTGCCATGTGAAAATGGAAACAGTATATGAGAAGACCAAGGCATACTTTTCTACAAGGAATGCGACCACAAATGCCTTATCCATGCCAATAAATCAAGCACCAAGCTCATCCAAGGAAACAACAAAAACTCCAATAGCATAACTAGGAACTCTTATTTGTTTGTTAAACACACATGTATTAATGTTTCCGATTAATACAATTATAGCATGCAAAATAAACATGTATCATAAACAAGGAATACAACAATAACCACGTTATTATTGCCTCTCGGGCATATTCCCTTCAGCTCAACCACACCACCGGCACCGGCAAGCAATGAATGCAAATAATGGAGAGCAGAGGTGTCGAAGGGACCACGAGCGAGTCCACTAAACTTATCTCCCTCCTCCTCAACCACTATGTGAACCAAGTGAAGCGATCATGAGGCAAGACCGCCATAACAACATCCGTGATCATGATGAAGGCGGTTTGGGAATCCCAAGTTTTTTATGACAAAATTCACGGGAGAACAAAATGTTGATCCATATATTGAATGTGAACGTAAAGTTGATAAATCTTTCGAGTACACAACTACTCCTAAGAGAAGAAAGTGGTCGTGGCATCTCTCGAGTTTGAAGATTACACCAACGTTTTGGCGGAGATTACCAAATCTTCTGTGAGAAACAATAATAACCACTAGTTTCCACTTGGATGGAAATGAAGCAAGAAATGTATGCAGGGTTCATCCCCAAACATTACTGACAAGATCTCTTCGACAAACTCTAAAACTTGAAGCAAGGCAAAAAGTCAATTGAAGAATACTACAAGGCAAAGCAAATGACGAAGTTGATAGACGATGTGAAATAGCTAGAGGAGCAAACAATGGCAAGATTCTTCAATGGTTTGAGTTTCCCAATATGGAAAATATTTGACTTCCAACCTTACAAGAACCTCGTAGAGATACTACACCAAGCACCAAGGCCGAGCGCCATGTGAAAATGGAAACCGTATATGAGAAGACCAAGGCATACTTTTCTACAAGGAATGCGACCACAAATGCCTTCTCCATGCCAATAAACCAAGCACCAAGCTCATCCAAGGAAACAACAAAAACTGCAATGGCATAACTAGGAACTCTTATTTGTTTGTTAAACACACATGTATTAATGTTTCAAATTAATACAATTATAGCATGCAAAATAAACATTTATCATAAACAAGGAATACGATAATAACCACCTTATTATTGCCTCTCGGGCATATTCCCTTCAGCTCAACCATTGGCACTAACAAGCAATGAATGCAAATGATGGAGAGCAGAGGTGTCGAAGGGACCACGAGCAAGTACACTAAACTTCTCTCCCTCCTCCACAACCACTATGTGAACCAAGTGATGCGAGGATGAGGCAAGAACTCCACAACAACAACCGTGATCATGATGAAGGAGGTTTGGGAAGCCCAAGTTTTTTATGACAAAATTCAAGGGAGAACAAAATGTTGATGCATATATTGAATGTGAACTTAAAGTTGATAAATCTTCCGAGTACACAACTACTCCTAAGAGAAGAAAGTGGTCCTGGCATATATCGAGTTTGAAGATTACACCAACGTTTTGGGGGAGATTACCAAATATTCCGTGAGAAACAAGTGTAGGGTTTGCAGCATAGGAAACAACGACGTGAACAACTATGTACCAAGATCTATCTACTAGATACAAAAAAGGGTGGATATACGTTCATAGAGAACATACCCTTGTAGACCGACAAAGTTTAACGAGGTTGTACTCGTGGATGATGTAGACGAACACTTGCTGATCTCAAGATCAAGAAGAAGTCCAGCACCGCAAATCAGCAGCGCATCCGTGCTCGCACACACATCTAAGCCACCGAGCAACCTCCGCTTCCTTGATCCAGCGATGCAGCGGAAGCAACAACTCTTTCCAAACGAAAATCCACCGGGAACATGTATCTTGCTAGTCCGAGACCATGGGGTATAAACTAGAGGGGCAGAGAGATCCTTCACGAGGAGGTGTGAGTATGGGAGAGGGGTAGGGGGCCTTTCTATAGGAGGAGGGGGCACCCCAAGGATCATGGCTGGCGCCATGGGGCTACCCCCACCCCTTCCTCCATTCAAGTGGGTGGAGCTCCCACTCACAAAATGACCCTTCATTTCTCCACTCAAAATCCCACTCAAAAATCCCATTAAATTTCCACCAAATTTAATGTAATCTCTCTTTAAATAAAACTCCTTTTATTTATTTATTTATTCAGAATGATGTCAACTAAATTAATTAACAAACATCACATAAAACCCCTTGCTAGTATTCTATTTCACATGCAGAAACAATTTCAGCAATTTCACCCGAAACAATTCTGGTGTCTAGTGAAATAATTCCTGTGCTTTGTAATTCTTTTTGTCTAGAAACTATTTGTTACAAATGGTGTCGGTGTATCTTAAGTGTGTCACCCTACGGTTCGCGAATAATGCGGACATGATCGAGACCCCTCTCAGATCAATAATCACAAGCGGGACCTGGAGATCCATACTGACTCCCACACATTCAACGATGACTTTTTGTGATCGTGAGAACCTTTTATGCTAGTAACTTAATCCCTTTATCTCGCGATATATTACATGTACGAGATTAGATCATTGGTATCTTCATACCTAGTTTGATCTCGTTACCGACATGTACTCTTTTCTTGTTCCCATGATAAACTAGTGATCAAATCACTTTCTTGCAAGCTAACTAATGTGATATCACCGAGAAGGCCCAGAGTATATCTCTCCGTCATCGGGATGGACAAATTACACTCTTGATCCATGAGCCTCAATATAACACCTTCGTAGCACCGAACCCATCTTTATAGTCACCCTGTCACGGTGTGACGTTTGATGTTATCAAGATACTCTTCTAGTGTTAGTGATTAACATGATCTCATGGTCTAAGGATTAGCATTACTTCGTATGATGTTATAGCAATATAAACACAATGACTTTGATTGTAGTGCTATACTTCGGATGAATGTTCATCACACCATTCCAATAATGTTGTGACATCGTTATTACCAACATCCAATGTCCATGATCAGGAAACCTTGATCATCTTGTTAATCAACGAGCTAGTTTATAAGAGAGGCATAACTAGGAACTTTCCATTTGTTTATTAAACACACATGTATTAACATTTCCGTATTAATACAATTATAGCATGCAAAATAAACATTTATCATAAGCAAGGAATATGATAATAACCACCTTATTATTGCCTCTCGGGCATATTCCCTTTAGCTCAACCACACCACCGGCACCGGCAAGCAATGAATGCAAATGATGGAGAGAAGAGATGTCGAAGGGACCATGAGAGAGTCCACTAAACTTCTCTCCCTCCTCCTCAACCACTATGTGAACCAAGTGAAGCGAGCATGAGGCAAGAACACCACAACAACATCCATGATCATGATGAAGGCGGTTTGGGAATCCTGAGTTTTTTATGACAAAATTCAAGGGAGAACAAAATGTTGATGCATATATGTAATGTGAACTTAAAGTTGATAAATCTTCCGAGTACGCAACTACTCCTAAGAGAATAAAGTGTTCGTGGCATCTCTCGAGTTTGAAGATTACACCAACGTTTTGGGGGAGATTACCAAATCTTCCGTGAGAAACAAGAACAACCACTGGTTGCCACTGTCACATCCCAAAATTCTCCTAATTTTGGAATGTGAAACAAATAAATAAGATTGATTGATTGTTTGACTTTGTTGAAAATTCTCAAAGAGAAGAAACTTTTTGAATAGAAAATCCTCTCAACCTTGAATTCAAAATCTTATATTCTTTAGTTAAGACCTAAGTAGCCATATAGGCAAAAGGGCATGGATTGATTATGTATTGTAGAATTGGTGTGCAAGATTTCAAAATGAAAATCATGAAGCATTCATATGCATTTCATCCATGCAAAGTTCTCACAAACTAAATCCAAATCCTGGTATCTAAATCCTATAGTTGATTCGCCCAAATGTTCCTAAGGGTAATTAAATTGACTTATTAAAACCCACTGTTGCTAAGGCATAAATTATTGCTAAATCATAGCCTAAAGAGATCCAATTAATACTACAAAATTTTAGAAACAAAATTGAGCTCATTTGGAGCTAGTATGAAAAAGTTATGGAATAAATACAAACACATAAAGATATAAATAAAATGAGATATACAAGGATTTATAAACCCACTACTTCCAAACGAGTAAAAAGATTAAAAATTTGATTCTATAATAACCTATTCGATTTTAGAAAAATTTAGGAACAAGAATCATATCATTTGGAGTTCGTATGCAAAAGATATGAGGGAAACAAGTAAATAGAAAAAGAAAAAGAAAAAAAAAGAAAAAAAATCTAACGGGCCGGCCCAGCAAGGACCGACCGAACCAGCCACGGCCGGGTACAGAGAATGATCGATCTAGTGCTTTAATTTCCGTGCAAAAATCTGTTTTCTAGATCTATCTCTACTCAAACTCTTATAACTTTTTATCTACAACTCCGAATCGACTTCCGTTTATTTCTACTTGTTCCCTACTCCAAGGCCTATCTTTACACCATCCTAAATCTCCATATAAACTCGTGGAGCCACGGCTGTATGAGTTTCTATTCTCGAAATCCCGAATCTACCTATTCCCGAATCTTGTTTCGCTTTTTAACCCATCTAGACTTCGTCGTTTGCTTTCGGTCAAAAAACGAAAGTTGAAGATCGCGTCGAAATCTTTCAATCCCGACAAACCTCACCTCTTTTCATCCAACACAGCCGGAGAATTTCGTATCGCAATATTTCAGATCTTACGGTGTAAATCCAAGATGTACTCGCGCTCGTTTCTTCAAATCCAAATTCCTTTGGTGAGAAGGTAGGAATAATGATTCCCCACAACTTTCATGTTCTGAGTTTTTCAATTTGACCTACGGATTTGTCTCTCTAACACAGATCTATTTTTTGTCTATTCTGAGCCAAAATCGGGTCAATCTCTTCTTCTAGCCACCGGATCCTATCCAGACGGTCGAGATCCAATCAAACCGGTGCCTGCCATGTCGTCATCCCGGTCATCTTCCTCATCAACGCCACGTCAACGTAAGGTCAACATCTAGTCCCAGTCAGCATGCAAAGTCAACCTGTCCAGTCAGCGGAATATTCCCTAGAATATTCCGTTCGAATTTAAATTTGCATATTATAGATCTAACTTATAAAATTCATTAGAAATTCATACCATGTCCAAAAATTGCGTATAATATACCAAATTGAAGATAATTTCACGTAGAATCATCTTATCAGAATAGCTCCAACTTTTACTGTACGTGGTTACTGCAGTAATTTAATTAGTTTTAATGGTCTTTTAGGTTAATAAATTCATAGGATATTATCTGTAACTCCGAAAAATATGAATAATATATCAAATTGAAGCTACTGTAATGTACTTTAATAATATCTGGTTGGATCTATCCTTTGCAGAATATTTAACCCATAGCAATTTAATTAGTTTTAATGGCTTTATAAATCATTAAATTTATAGCAAATTAATTGCTTGTCACAAAAATACAAATGATATACCGATGGAAAGCTGGTTCCATGTAGATCATCAATATGCAATTAGTTAAGCATTTTACTGTAAGGATTTTCCGTGAAGGTTTAAATGGTTTAATAGCCTATTTAGAGTAATAAATTCATAAGAAAATAAATACTATTCAGAAAATTACAAATAATATATCCCTGAAATCACAATTCCGTGGAGATTACAGATATAGTTTTTGTTTGATTTTTAGGCAACAAAAACTGTATGAATCATTTAAACCCATTAAACACTATTTAAATCATATAAAAAGATCTATAACTCCGATTAGGGTGAATCCAACGCCTACTGGTTCATATTAACGTCCTGTATCCAGTAAACCCAAGAAACAAATTTAATTCTACAGTTAGAACAGGCGTTACAACAGAACTATCAAAACCCTTATATTGGCAAGTAATTATTAATAACAAGTACCCTATTGCATTAAATGAACTCATACATGCATCATATGATATATTAATATTCATAAAAATAATTATACCCATTGTGTAATGTTAAATCATCATGCATGTTTTCGATCATCCTTGTTGTGTTTGCTATGTTTGCAATTGTTTTGATTGGAACTACCTTGTCCTCATATTAGATTGTTCGGAGAGTGCGATTGCTGCAGGGAAATACAATCAACACCCATATTATCAACATAAGGCAAGTTACACCACTTGTTCATATTATCGTCCCAGTTTTGATTCTATGCATGTGATCTTAAAAATTCTGTAGTATGCATGTGTAGGATGTTCTAGTAGAATTTTTCCTTAGTATTATTTTGCAAGTGCGATGATTTTGTAGTACGCCATGAGTAGCTCTATACTTAGGATTTTCCCTCCTAATAGGTTACCCTTGTTTTTGCTAAGTATTGCTTGCTATGCTATATATACAAAGTACCGTTGGGGGGTTCGAAAGACAAAGAATTTTTCTAAGTATAAAGGCTCTCTAGAGCAAACTTTCTTCTCAAATCCACTTCAAAATAAAACTAAGTTTTCTTCTGGGCGGAATTGTTGTCGGGTCAACGAGTGTGATTTTTGGTGGAGGACGGCCGCCCAGGAATCAAAGAAGTCTGCCATGTTTCAGAATTCAGAAGCTTCCAGTGCAACCACAATACATTATGGGCTCTGTCTTGGCCTAGTACTTAGTGGGAAACCTCACCTGGGTACCAACATTTGGAGGATTCTTGGCACGGTTGGATCCGGAAGGTAGAGGGGCTACTAAGGGAAAGCCTCGCCATGGTCTTGTCTGTAAAAGGACTTGATCGTGGATTGTGGGTAAAGTGCACAAACTCTCGAGAGTATTGCAATCTGATCGATCAGCCGTGTTCACGGTAACAGAACGACATTGAGCGTCTGAAGGATGGAGCCTCTGAAGGATCTTCCTCTCTCTTTTCTAAAACAAAGTTTTGAAACCCCATGGCGTGCGTAATATCGCTAATGGGTGGGATTTTGGGAAACTTGGTGTGTAATATCCATGTGACGCTTGGTGCGTAATATCCAAGTGTTTGGTTGTTTGGACACTTGGTGCGTAATATCCTCGTGTGCCACTCGACCTTATTTTATCTAAGCAAATGTTTACAAAGTAGGACAATCTTCTCTTCTCTCTACTTAAGAAAACTAGCTTTATGCAAATGAACTCCAAAGCCTAAACTAGCCTTGCATGTAGAGTTAGTCTTTCCTTCCTTGGTGTAATTTGCCAATACATTCAAAGTATTGACCCAACTTTTTGGCTGCACGTTTCATGTGCAGAATTTCGGAGATCTTTGAAAGGTGCGCTAGGATCGCGGGTCTTCACTCAACCTGCTTGTGGCATTGATGGGACTCCAAGTTGTATTTATATCGCTTCTGTTGTAATAATGTAAACTCTGGATTATTCGATTCATGTAATAAAGACTTGTGTTTTACATGATATTTCATCGACTGTGAGTGCTAGCTATTGATCCAGGGACTAGCATGTTATTCACAGGGACTTAGGATCTTACTTGATCCGAGGTCACTACAGCCACTTGGATGGAAATGAAGAAAGTAATGTGTGAAGGGTTCATCCCCGAATATTACTGACAATATCTCTTCGACAAACTCTAAAACCTGAAGCAAGGCACAAAGTCAATTGAAGAATACTACAAGGTGAAGAAAATGACCAAGATGAGAGACGATGTGAAATAGCTAGAGGATCAAACAATGGCAAGATTCCTCAATGGTTTGAGTTTCCCAATACTGAAAATAGTTGACTTACAACCTTACAAGAACCTCGTAGAGATACTACACCAAGCAGTGAAGGGATACGGGTAGGCTACACTAGCGCAAATAAAAAAATCTACCGCGTAAACTAGGAATACTGTTGTCATAGATCTTGGGATTACCACTACACGCGCAGTTGTGTAACTTGATGAAGCGCGTCGAGGCAGTGTAGATGTTTTACGTCTCCTCCTCGTCCTTGTCCCACGAGCAGCTCCCCTTTGCACGGCTCGTCCAAGTGCTACAGCTGCAGCACCTCCGAGGAATCCACATGTCCGGGGTGGAAGCTTCAGACGCCTGACTGCTAGGTCCGCGCGTGCAACACATGCATGAGAGGAGTGGCGGCTGGGTGGAATGCTCAACCCTAGTTAGCTCGCCTCACCCTCTCTTATATAGGCGTGCCTGGTGGGCTTCTACATTAGCAGCCCATTAGTATCCCAAGCCTGGTCTAATTCGGATCCAATCCTGATTAGGCTTCCAACCCCTTAAGTGTGTGACCCTATATGTTCATACACGTATAGACATGACACGATTACTCTTACTCCGCCAATAGTTGGTAGCGGCCTCTAGCAAGACGTGTCGACTCCTAAACGCATATAAAGATCATTCGGATGAACCATCACAAGGTTAAGTACATGTATTTCCCTTTGCCTCACGATATCTGGTATAGCTCCAAGCTGACCTCTCTTTCTCGATACTGTGATTCGGAATCCCTTTACCAGGTTAACTCTTAACCATATGTAGCATGGTCATGCATTTCTGGATCCAATCACTCGAGGGGCCCATAGATATCTTCTCAAGTAGAGAGGGGCAAATCCCATATTGATTGACCAATGCCTTGCAGCATGCTTCAGGACAAACCCGAAAGCTACCTTTATAACTACCCAGTTACGGAGCAGTGTCTGGTAGCCCCAAAGTAGGTCGATCCATATCTCAAGTAAATGCGACAATCTCAGGTCTAAGGACAAAACGTACACGATCTGTAGAGAGAGCTGCAAGTATAATTGCCAGTCTCATGTTGGGTCAGTCCAACCCCATGTTCATAACATGTGTCCACATCATTGGTTTGACATCTCCATGTCTATGACTTGTGAAACATAGTCATCAACCAATCGATGTGCTAGTCTAATATTCATGTGTGTCCTCACATGAACTCCGACTAGGGACAACTATTAGATAACCATACAAGTAAAGAGTTTCACAAACAATTCACATAATTGCCAATCAATACAAGTTGCCTGATATATGGATATTCAAGGAACATTATAATAACTCATGGATACATATGAAATATAATCATCTCTATGATTGCCTCTAGGGCATATTTCCTTCAGCACCAACGCCGAGCGCCATGTGAAAATGGAAACCGTATATGAGAAGACCAACGCATACTTCTCTACAAGTAATGCGACCACAAATTCCTTCTCCATGCCAATAAACAAAGCAGCAAGCTCATCCAAGGAAACAACCAAAACTCCAATGGCATCAACCTCCAAGACAACAACGGAAAATAGTCAAGTCACTTGTTACAAGTGTAGTAGTAAAGTACACTAGTCCTGTGAGTGCATCAACACAAGAGCTATGTTCATGGATGAAAATGGTGATACGCATTCCATGAGTGAAGAAGAATATGAAGCATTGGCATGTGTTTCTATCTCCAAAGAATCTGCCCTGAGAGAACAAGAAGAGATTATATGCGAACATGATCCAGGCCCTTCAGTAGTTATCACAAAGTTTTTTACAACTAACTCCCACCCAAGCTTGATCTAAAATTGATGGCAAGTCCATAAAAGTGATCATCGATGTGGAAATTGCCACAACCTTGCAAGCACCAAACTTTACACCAAACTGAAGATCCCCATTTTCAAAGCACCTAAACATGTATCATGTACAATGGTTGAGTGACTCCAAAAATGTCAAGATTCAACAGAACGTATCAGTATCCTTCAAAATTTGACCATATGAAGATATGGTCGAATGAGACATGTTGACAATGACGGTATGACATATGCTACTTGTTCGTACATGGCAATATTACAAGGCATCTCTTCATGATGGTCGCAAAAATGTTTATAGGTTCGAGAACAATGAGAAAACTTTTGTCTTGCACCCAATGATTCCTAGCCAAATCAATGCGGATAATGCAAAGTATTTAGTGAGGTAAAAAAACAAAAACAAAAGAGTGAGATGAGTGGTGATAAAGTGATCCACCTAAATGTGAGTAAGTGCCAAAAGCCAAAATTGAGTCGAAAATTGAGAGGAACCTCATTGACACCAAAAGTGAGTGGCGAGAGTTGCAAGAAAACCCATCTAGGATGCACTGCATGTTAATATACAAGGGCGAACCCATCACTAATGACTTAAAAAATAATTCCTTCTTGGTTAATGTCTATTTTGCAGGAATTTTCTGATGGCTTCCCCCGACGAGCTACCTCCCAGACTTCCTCCTCTACATGGCATTGCACACCTAATTGATCTCATATCCGGCGCACCACTACCCAACTGTGCCGCATACCGTACCAACCCAGAGGAAATTGAACACCAAATTCAAGAAGTTCTCTCCAATTGTTTATTCGCGAGAGTCCTAGTCCATGTGCCTTACCCGTGATTTTAGTCCCTGAAAGTGATGAAACTTTATGGATGTGTATGGATTGTTGTCGTATCATTCCATCACCGGATGATATCTTCATCCAATTCCTTGTCTTGATGATATGCTAGATGAACTTCGTGGTTCCACTATATATTCAAAAATAGATCTTCATAGTGTATATCATCAAATACGTATGTCCCTTCGATACGAATGGAAAATACCTTCAATACCAAACTTGACCTATATTAATGGTTAGTCATGCCATTTGGTATATCCAATGCTCCTTCCACATTCAAGAGGTTAATGAACCATTTTTTGAGACCTCTCATAGGTAAATGTGTTGTTGCTTACTTAGATGACATCATTGTTTATAGCAAGTCCATTGAAGATCATGCAATTCACATCAAACAAGTGTTGTCAATTCTTTGTGATGAAAATCTATTTGCAAATCTTCCAAAGTGTTCCTTTGCTCGAGGTAAATTTATTTTCATTGGATTTGTTTTTTATTCCAAAGGCATTGCAGTGGATAACTCCAAGATTTAGGAAATTAATGATTGGCCTACACCGACCACGTGGTTGGTAAAATTCGAAGTTTTCATGGTCTTGCTGGATTTTACCTTCACTTTTTGAAGGATTATTAATCATCATTTGACCTTTAGACAAACTAATAGGAAAGAATGTCCTTTCGTTTGGATAAAATCACAACAAAATGCATTTAATGAACTAAAAAATAGGTTAATCGAAGCTCCTCTCCTTGTTTTACCAGATTTCTCCAAAATGTTTGAAATTGAATGTGATGCAAGTGGACTTGGCATTAGTGGCGTACTCATGCAAAACAGACACCCTGATGCCTATCATAGTGAGAAGTTGCAAGATCCTCACCTCAACTATCCCATCTATGAAAAGGAACTGAATGCTATTGTCCAAGTCTTGCAAGTTTGGCAACACTATTTTGACCTAAATAATTCATAATTCACTCTGATCACGAGTCTTTGGAATACTTGAAAGGTCAATCACACTTGCGGAAGCATCACACTAAGTGGGTAGAGTTCATGAAAGCTTTTCCCTATGTAATCAAATACAAAAAGGGTAAAAAAATGTGGTTGTTGATTCTCTTTCCCACAAAATACCATACTCAAACCCAACTTGAAATCCATGTGCTTGGACTTAACATAATAAAATATTTAGGGATTTCTATTTTCATGCCCTTGCTTCGTTAGCTGTACTCACTTTTCCCCAGCTGCTTAACCTTTTCTAACTTTTGCCCATCTCCTACTATGGAACTCTCACATGGTCTGAAACTCGATGTCCGTCAGCCTTGCCATTACATGCTGACAAATGGGGCCGGATTCAGTCAGGTCCCGTAGTGGACCCTTGTTGTTACATGCTGACAAGTGGAGCCACGTTAAGTTGGTTCTCATAGTGGACACCTCTCTCCACTTATCCAGATCAGCATGTGACCCACAGCTTATCCACGTGAGCATCAGACACACAACTTATCCACGTGAGCCAGCCCCGTGCCCGTGCCCATGCTGCTACCTCCCCTTTCTTCTTTTCTTCTTCTTCTTCTTCTTCTTCTTCTTCTTCTTCTTCTTCTTCTTCTTCTTCTTCTCCGGTGACGGAGACCCTTCTCCGGCGACGGTGGCCCTTTATCGAGCTTCACTTCGGCCTACCATTCATCCTGGCCGCAGTATGGTGTCGTCCTGTTGACCTATATGAAGAATGACAATAGCAACCGTGCGCAGAGAAGGTTAGATCTCGCACCAAAATGTTCCAATTAGATGGGGGCGCCTGTTGTGGAGAATGCGGCTGATGACCCACAAGTATAGGGGATCACAATAGTCTTCGAGGGAAGTTAAACCCAATTTATTGATTCGCCACAAGGGGAGTGTAACATCCCAAAAATATTATTCAAGGTTATTAAATTCTAATCACCCAAGATTAGGGTTAACAAAAAAATTGTGAATTAAAATCAATATGAATGCATGTGTGTATGTGGTGAATGCATGAATGCTTGCAATGAATTGTGTGATTGTTATGAATAGAAAGGATTGGTTTAAAGATGAAAACACATCATCTAAATTATTTCCAAGCAGAATCAAATCAATAGAAATCCAAATACAAACAATATGAGCTAATGGTCATTTTTACCAAAGTTAACCACTAGTCCACTTTAAGTGTTTCTAGTCGAAGATTTCTAACAGAAACGAATCCAATTCTTTTCACCCATTGCTATGCCAAGTAAAAGTGAACCCAAGCCCACCTTGCAAACCCACAGAAACATTTTGCAAATCTATGCCAAGGACAATTCAAAATTGAATCTAGTTCATATGGTAAGATCACCATTTCTCAAAACCCAACCAAACCAGTTCACCTTGACAAATCTAAACAACCAGGTACTACCCAGTGTGTGATCAATGCACCAAAAAAAATTCATCCAAAAATTCAATTATAATTTTCTGTCGGCCATTTCATCAAACACCCGGAGACACAAATCCAACTCGGCCTAACTACACTGTTTTGAGTAGTGATCATTCACAACCTTGTCTCCCTTTGATCACCCTTTTCTCTCCCAATGACAAACACTGCATTAAACCAGCTAGAAACCTACCCTTGCACCAGTACTGAGCCACCCCGAGCACCCCCTTGCCAGCCGACCATAGCAAGCTAACAGGAGCTTTCGCCGCGCCTAGACACCATGTCCAGGAGGCAGGCCACCGTCCACCGCCACCCCCTGTCCAGCCCTCGAGCACTGCCAAGCCATGGACCACAGAGAATGCGCCATGCCTAGCTCGTCCCTGCCATGCCGACGCGCACCATAGTTCACGCGCCGTTCCCACTCAACCCGACCACCTCAATCTCTCGCCGCCCGTCTACACGATCACCACCGTCCTAGGAGACCACCAGACATGCCCATTTCCTCGACCGTGCCCCATAGCCGCCGCACGCTATGAAGTTCATTGTCGGTACCGTGCAGAGCACCGCACATTCCCGACCAAACCACACCGCCCCTTGCCGTGCCATCAAGTTGTTCAGCACCGCCAGGAGACCGTGCACAGTCCTAGCCCCCGCGCCATGCCAGTAGCTCGCTGTAACGTCGACCCCGACGAGCTCTTCCCATGTCGCTCGGCCTCTCTCGCTCGCCTATAAAAGGAGGCCTCTGCGGTGACCCAGCATACCACTACATGTGTAGTACACTATAGTCATTGATATGACATTCACAGAACACCGTTCCGTAAATATCACATCCCTCAGAGTGGTACAACAGAAACATTGCATGTCCATATTACAAACATACACATATTATTATTACAATACCAGAAGTTCAAGACTTCGAAAGATTCAACTTACAAACCAAATTATAAAGTGTTTCAGTGGAATATTTAAAGTAACGACTTAAACTCCAAGTTGAGCTCAACAACTTATTGTTATATATTGTTTATGTTGCTAGGCTCAATTGGCTCCTAGTACTATGGTAATTATTCTGACTCCTGGTGCTCTCCTCCATAGACGACATCATAGTCCACTCCTTCCACTACACCGTATATATTGGGCTCTTCATAGAAGACCTCATCTTGGATTTCAACTGCATACATTGGGGTTTCTTTGGGATCCTCAGAGTCTAAGCAGGGGATCAAAGGAAAAGGTGAGTAACAGTGTTACCCAGTAAGTTCATTATATGCAAGGTGGGAAGTTTTATGCTCTATCTACCACCTCAGACTATAAGTCCTAGACACTATGTAGTTTTCATAAATCTTTCTTCAAAGATTGCTTTTATTATGAAAATCTATGACCATCATCCTTCACAGGTTGACCAGAACTTTCATGGAGTTCCTTTCCTGCCACGTTCGTAGCTCCTTCCCGGAACAGGGAGTAACAAGTTACAATTCTTACACTCTGCAGAGGTGCGTTACTTTACCCATGAGAGATCAACTCCTTGTTGCACAACCGGGCGTACTTTCCTGTCCACAATTCCATGATGTGGGGCCTAGTAGTTGGTCCAAGCCAATCACTGCCCTCTTCCTGACCCCATATGTCTGCACGATCCTTTGGGGCTGGCTCATATCCGTTAAGCCTCCTTTCGGGCAGGCTAAAACTATGATGAGTTCCCAAAGACTCTATGAACTGGTGTTGCCCTGGCAAGTGCCATATCAAATGGACTATACTACTAAAAACCACTCATAGATAATCTAGACACAAAACGTGTGGGGCATAAGGGTGCCCACCCATATGTTGGATCCACACAAGGAATCACAACGTCACTTTAAGGTCGTCTTGCCTCCATACGAGAGGAAAAGGATACAGCTGACTTCTTTGTCCCCTTCCAAATCTCATGGCTAACGCGGTATATACGATGCTAGAATCACTGATGTCATGGGTTGTTGGTTCCTAGTTTATTATCATTATTGCAAATAGAAGCTAAGTTCTATTGCTCCATTTTATCATCACTTAGGATGATATCAACAATTTATTTATTTGAGAAAATAATATTTTCTTTCCTTGGCACATAGATGATAACACACAATTTGCAAATACTTTGATAAAGACTCTTCAAAGGACATGAGCAAGTGATAAACTTGCCTTGTGATTGCAAGATAGTGAAGTCGGATGCTTGCACTGGACCTTAAGCTTCTATGTCTACAAAACATCATTATTGCCCGGTAAGGACAATTTTAAAGAAGAAAAATGACTATGCATAGTAATGTAATGCATTATATATTATTTATTTTTTCTTTGTGTGTTTTACCCATTACCTTAGTTTCAAGAATTCCTTTAAGTAATAAAGGATTTCAAAAAAACTTTAATATTTGTTGTACATTATATTTGTTATTATATAAGATAATAAATTATTTTTAAATTTAAAGTTTAATATAAATTCCCATATTTATTCATTTTATAATTCTTTTAAGGATTGATATTTAAATAAAGGAATTTCTTTTTATGACCCAAAACATTTATTTAGCATTTTTCTTAAATACTAGGATAATAATATATAATAAAAGTGATTTCTATTTATTTTTATCTTCATTCTTTAATTTTATAAAATTCCATAAAGCATAATTATTTTATAAAATTCTTGACCAAATATTATATACATCAATATTTATTTCTTAATTTAATTAAATAGGTTTTATTATTATGCATCCAAAAATATATTATTTGTAATTTTTAAGCTTCTATTTTATTCTTAGAATTTTTATTTAACTCTAGGGGTATTTTGGTCTCTTATTAATTATTACATTTTCATTTAGATTTTGGGCTGGTTCCATTGGATTATTGGGCCAATTTGGCCCAAGTGTCCGTGACCAAAAGGACACCCGAAGGGGTTCTGGCCCTACTGGCCCACTCTCTCGGTTCCTCTCTCTCTCGTCCTCACCTCCTCTCCTCCTCGATCCCATGGGGTGCTGGCACCGCCGTCGTGCGGTGCTCGCCGCCGTGTTTCTCCTTGGCCGCTGCCGTGGTGCAGGGCAAGGTTGTCGACTATGCTTGTCCATATCCTCCGCTTCGATTTGATTTCAGAGCCCTCCTGTGCCTAGGATCGCCCTGTTCCCGAACCCTAGGGTTTGGGGCTGGGTGCTGCCATCGTCGCCGCTGATCCTCCTATGGTGGTGTGCGGTGTTCTTGTGCCGCTGTGGCCGTCGTGGTGGCTGGTGTGGGTTGCAGCGCCCTCCGAAGTGCTCCCCATGCCGCCACGAGCTCGTCGGCCCTTCTGCTTCCTCTTCGTTTCTTCAGCGAGGACCTCTGGTGAGTTGTGCTCCTGTGAATTCTAGTGTATCTAGCTATCTCGAGTCCCACTGTGTGTCTAGTGGCCAATCTCTATTCTATGTTTGTACTGATATTAGGGTTCATCTCTAGTGCTTATGTGATGATGCTATGGTCTGATATTGATGCTTAGTGAAGATTGTATTCTCTGTCCTTAGTGATTCTTGTCATCCTTAGATGATGTGATACTGTGGTTAGTCTGATTTGGTTATGTTGTAAATTGATCTGTTCATCTTCTGTCAGTACCTTGATACTGACAGTATCACTGTTAGTGATGACTCACTGCATTAGTGTTTGTGACTTGCTTGTTTATTCATAGTCTGAATTTTTATTCAACAGAGTTTGATGATCCTATGAAATTAAATAGATATATATGGTATGATCTCTGAATCTGGTCTCAGGGAAATGATTTGCTAGTTGATTTATAAAAACCGGACTATCTGGTTGTCTTAGTAGTGATATCAGTGCTTGTGATGTAGGGTTCGCAGCATAGAAAACAAAAAATTTCCTACGATGGGAACATCTATGTACCAAGATCTATCTACTAGATACAAGCAACAGGTGGATATACATCCATAGAATACATACCCTCAAAGACCGAATAGCGTTAACGAGGTTGTACTCGTGGATGATGTAGACGAACGCTTGCCGATCTCAAGATCGTGATGAAGTCCATCTGGTCCAGCCGATCCAACACGATCAAGTCCAGCACCTCAAAGCAGTGGTGCATCCGTGATCGCACACACGTACGGGTACCCCGACAACCTCTGCGCGCTCGCTCCAGCGAAGCAGCGGAAGCAACAAATCCTTCCCGAAAAAGACACTGGGAACATGTATCTCGCTGATCCGAGACCATGGGGAAATTCTAAAAGGGGGAGAGAGATCCTTCGCGAGGAGGTGTGCTTTGAGAGGAGGAGAGGGGGCCTTTTATAGGGGAGAGGGGGGCACCCAAGGGGCATGGCGCCCAGCCATGGGGTCTGCCCCACCTCTTCCACATTCATCCGGGTGGAGCTCCCACTCAAAATGAAAAGCCTCCACTCCCATTAAAAAGCCTCCACTCAAAAATCCACTCACATGCATTAAATTTCCACCAAATTTAATGCAAGCTCTCATTTAAATAAAACTCTTTTATTTATTTATTCAGAATTTTGTTAATTACTTTAATTAACAAACATTCACATAAAACCCCTTGCTAGTATTCCATTTCACATGCAGAACCAGTTTCGGCAATTTCAACCGAAACAGTTCCGGTGTCTAGTGAAATAAATTCCTGTGCTTTCCTTTTCTTTTCTGGCATATCATGTGCTCCGAATGGTGTCGGTATCCCTTAAGTGTGTCACCCTACGGTTCGCGAATAATGCAGACATGATCGAGACCCCTCTCCAATCAATAATCAGCAGCGGGACCTGGAGATCCGTACTGACTCCCACACATTCAACGATGACTTCTGTGATCGTGTGAACCTTTTACGCTAGTATCTTAATCCCTTTGTTTCACGATATATTACATGTCCGAGATTCGATCATCGGTATCTCCATACCTAGTTTGATCTCGTTACCGACATGCACTCTTTTCTCGTTCCCGTGATATAACATTCTAGTGATCAAATCACTTGCTTGCAAGCTAATCAATGTGATATCACCGAGAGGGCCCAGAGCATATCTATCCATCATCGGGATGAACAAATTCCACTCTCGATCCATGGGTCTCAACATAACACTTTAGTAGTTTTGAAGCCATATTTATAATCACCCAGTTACAGTGTGACGTTTGGTGTCATCGACAAACTCTTCCGGTGTTAGTGATTGACATGATCTCATGGTCTAAGGATTAGGATCACTTCGTAAGTTGTTATAGCAAGATAAACTCAATCACTTTGATTGTAATGCTATACTTCGGATGAATGTTCATCACATCATTACACTAATGTTGTGACCTCGTTATTAACAACATCCAATGTCCATGATCAGGAAACTTTGATCATCATGTTAATCAACGAGCTAGTTTATAAGAGAGGCATAACTAGGAACTTCCTTTTTGTTTATTAAACACACATGTATTAATGTTTCCGTATTAATACAATTATAGCATGTAAAATAAACATTTATCATAAATAAGGAATACGATAATAACCACTTTATTATTGCCTCTCGGGCATATTCCCTTCAGTGTCCCACTTGCACTAGAGACAATAATCTAGTTTGAAAACTTTGCGTATTGAACACATATGGCTTTCTGGTGTTCCATATACGCAACTGCAAGTGGTTAACATAATCTACGGATCTGACACTTTCAGGTCCGTGTGTATTTGCATGTCTTTGCGTCTTCACGCATCACTCATTTTCCAATGAGATGGCATTGTATAAATTTGTTCTTTTGGTGAGACCTTTAGTTCCTTGGGGTTAAACCATGTCGATACTATTGTCGTACAATATATCTTTAGTGTTAGCCCGTTGCGAACAACACCTTAGTTTGATAACAAACTACTTGACACAAATTCCCTCCTTTGCTGCTACTATAGCAGTCATATACTTAGCCTTTTGTTGTAGTATTTGTCACAATGTCTTAACTTTGGAATACATCCAAATCCATCATGAAAACTCCTTTCCATTTCATTGTGCCACTCATAGTTTAAATTCAGATAAACTTAATTTGTATCTTGCGACAAAACTAGTATCAATGTAACGCTTTACAATGAACTATTTGTAATTGTTTGTCACCTCTACACAAATATATTCTTAGTTCTTCCAAAAGATCATAAGAATATCCTTACTATAGTCCAATGATCATTTTATGATTCATTCTGGTATATGCTCATAACACTTAGAGCATAGGACATATCTGGATGTGTACATATCATGGTATGATTGATCAAAACATTCTCGTGATTTCACTCATCAAGTGTCAAAGCACCTGAATCTTGTTTCACTTATCAAGTGTCGATACACTTGAATCTTGATTCAGTTCCTTTTCCATGCGACAAGAACCTTTTCTTGTCGTTTCTATATTGAACTCCATCAATATCTCATATATGTACGTTTGGCACAACCATATTAGCGTCACACTCTATCCACTATAGACATTCATGCTAAATATTCGGGTTTTGCCTAAGTATTTCATCGAAATGAAATTCTTAACCTTTGTCAATAAAAGATACATCATTTCTAATCAACAAGATGTCTTCCACATAATGTATTAGAAATATGTCTTAGCGCTCCCACTTAATTTCTTGCAAATGCAAGCATCTTCATCGTCTCCTGATGAAAAACTCCTTTTTCATCATGGTGAAGATTCCAACTCCGCGATGCTTACTTAAACCATTGAAGTTTGTATGCCCCTTTTAGCATCCTTTGAATTAACCAAACCCTTTGGATCGTGTCATGTACACGTCCTAGGTAACCATTCTATTAAAAGAACTTTGTTTTGTTTATTCATCTACCATATACCAAATTATATGTAGTGGTTGCTACTTTAATCCGTTCAGACTAAATATCGCTATGAAAGATCAAATCTTGTCATAGTCAACTCCTTGAAAATTGTCATAAAATACTTTACAACATGTCGAATATTTCATAGATGTGAGACATCCATGTCTGTTTCTTTATAGATCCAAATACGACCGATAGGTTTTTACACCTTTCCGGAGGGTCTTCCAAGTTCAAAACTTGATTTATTGTGTATGGACTTATCACGGATTTTATGGCTTCAAGCCATTTGATGGATTCAGGGCCCATCATCGCTTCTTTGTATGTATTCAGTTCATCATTGTCAAACAATAATGATTTACTCTCAAATCTTAGCATTTGATTGTTTAACCGACCTACTTGGTTCAATAGGAACTTAGATCTCCGTGACCACAACCTTTGAGGAACGTAAGCTATGAGCATTATGGCAGCCTTCGGAACGATTTCCGGCGCTGCACAACTCAGCACATATAGCTAAGGTTCGTTAACCTTATCAAAGTTCTATTGTCCTCCCACTTAACTTTTACGAAAAATTCCTTCTCCAAGAAATTTCACGTTTCAAGCGACAAACCCTTTTGTCCTTGGTGTTATGAAGGAATAACCAATTGTTATTCGAAATAACCTACAAAGACATGCTCATCCGACTTCGGTTGTAAACATCTTACTTATGTTTAGCATACCAAAATTTAAGAAATGACAACTTGGGTTTTACCCCAAACCATAACTTCCATGGTGTCATTTCAACGGATCAAGATGGAGCTCTTTTCAGTGTAAAAGCGGTAGTCTCTAAAGCTTTAATCTTTTAAAACATAATGGCAGTTTTATCAATAGCACCTTTGATCCAACCATGTCAAACAAGGCTTCATTACAAATATCAAACACTCCATATTACTATGGTGTTTCGCGATATGTAAATCTAGGTGTTTTGCTAAACTTGCAACTCAAATAAATCCCTTTATGATAAAATCATAATTCATTTATTTTCTTGTTACACTTGTAACTCAAATAAATCCCTTATGATAAAATCATAAACCATTTATTTTCTTGTTACAATGATTTTCACTTCATCTTCAAAGTATTTCAACATTTTCAAATATTTCATACTTCTTTCTCATTAAGTGAACATTCTCTCAAAATTCCGGAGAAAGCATATGAAGTTGAAACCCATCGCTTACGACTACACATAATGGACTACATACATCGATATGTATAAATTCCAATAATTTAGTCGTTCGTTCTTCTTTGGCCTTTGAACGAAGTTTTAATTATCACGTGGAAAGTCTCACAAGCGTCACTTGATCAAATCAAAGACTCCAAAAATCCATGAATATGGAGATTCTTCATGTTTTCTTTCCAATATAATTTAAACGGCGATGTCACTTCGTAAGTGATCTTTCAATCATTTGTCTTGCGACATTTTAGCATTAGGCTTTATGGATGTGATTTCTCCAACTAGATTTGTAAATCATCCATATTATATGGAATACGGTAATTATTTGAACAACCTTTGTTCTCATAATACCTGATTCAAATAACAATTATTAAAACAAATCTTGAAGTCAAGCTTTGATGTCAACGAGAAATACAAACAACGGTTTGTTTGTTTTCGATGAACATCATCACATATTCTCTTGCTAGTTACTTAGGCCATTGTGGTTCATGAATTGCGTCATTCCGTATGAAATTTCATACCAACCAATTCGGTATCCAATACCCAAGAACCACATTGTTTAACAAGCAAAGAATACAACCATAACATGTATATCATATATATACCTAAATTGGACATTTCCAATCTTTTCTTTTCTGCCAAATATATTTTATAGATTCTCTTTCAGCATTTCCTTTTCCTTTTTAAAAGAATCTATCAACATCAAAAGTGGTGCCATATGCATGACACATAGTCCAAAGCGTGTATATTCAAATAATAATACCTTTGGACTTGCACTTTGAAGTAGATCACCATCATCAAAATGATCGGTATTCTTTCAAAATCCATTCTTTAGTAATCTTTTAGTGTAGCAAACACTTTACATACATCTTCTATTCATCCTTATCATGAAGACTTTCATGATCAAGCTACTTTAGCTTATAAAGGAGAATCGTGAGTATAACATTACTTTCCAAAACCCTTTTGGATGATTAGGATGTCTAGCATCTCCAACCTTTGTAAATTCTCATCCTATATGAGAACACATATTATACTCTATCATATTGCAACCAAAACATTGTTTCAGATATCGTTATATCTGTCACACATGATGGTTTCTGAAACAATTCTTTCAGCTCCTAGATAAACTTGATATTAAAATAATCAAGAATCATGGAGGCAAACATGATACTTAAGATACTAACACTGGAATTGTTACTCTCAATTTAATACCAATTATTAAATTTCACGGAGTAAATAGAATTTTGCTGAAAGTTTGCAATAGGACTTTAAACGTTAGATTGACACTCAACACAATATGATACCAGTTCGTAAAGTATATATCCAGAATTCTATAGTTCTATTATCTCAATTACAACTATGCATAAGGTGGTGAACGAATGCCAATGACTACAACAAATTATGCAAATTCACTTTGATTTAATTTATGATAAATTGAGTTCTACTAATCCAAATTATAAATGAACTCCCACTCAAAAACGACATCCCTCGTGCCTTTTTGGTGATTACATGAACCAAATCCACTACACCAAGTCCGATCATCACGTGAGTCGGTGTAGCTTCCAAGGCGAGCATCAAATGGGCATCATATCTACTATATGACTCATGCTTAAACTTTCGGTCCGTGTTCCGAGGCCATGTCTGTACATGCTAGGCTCGCCAAGTAAGAACCTTAGTATTCGCGTGTGTAACTGTCTTACACCCGAGATATGCTCGTGGATTCAAGTACACCCGATCATCACGTGATGTCTTGAAGCGACGATACATTGTCGGTGCATACTTAAGTAAAAACACATTTTTATCTTGATATCTAAATGAGGGATCATCTTATTATGCTAATGAAACGCCAAACAAGCAATATAAGATGCAATCAAACATCACATGCTTATTAGTGAAATGATATGGTTCCCGCATATGATCTCTATCATGTGCACCGTGGTATGATCACTATCACATCTTTATGTGTAAATCCAAGGTCTATGGAGTTTACACGTTATGTGTGTTGTAAGAGTATCATCTCATACTTCTACTTACAACATCACCATATCATAACACTAGCCCAGCAACAATCTAAACTAGACGCCTCTAATTTATCCATTGCAAATCTTACGTGGCTTAGGGCTTTCGAAGATAGAACCGTTCTTACCTACGAACATGAACCACAACGAGGATAACCAAATTGTTGACAACTCGTTGCAAATTAGATATTGACTATAGTAGGAGAGATAGACACCCGCTAGCCACTTATGCAAACTAGTTGCATGTCAAGCGTGGAACAGGTCTCATGTGAGAGCACATGTAAAGTTTGTCCAGGCCGCTTCATCCCACTATGCCACCAATATCCAAAGTACAACTAAGAAGCAATAAAATGATCATCATCGCCCACATAATCATATGTGTACTACCCGTGCAAAGCATCTACGCATAGATATGGCTCTGATACCACTGTAGGGTTCGCAGCATAGAAAACAAAAAATTTCCTACGATGGGAACATCTATGTACCAAGATCTATCTACTAGATACAAGCAACGGGTGGATATACATCCATAGAATACATACCCTCGAAGACCGAATAGCGTTAACGAGGTTGTACTCGTGGATGATGTAGACGAACGCTTGCCGATCTCAAGATCGTGATGAAGTCCATCTGGTCCAGCCGATCCAGCACGATCAAGTCCAGCACCTCAAAGCAGTGGTGCATCCGTGATCGCACACACGTACGGGTACCCCGACAACCTCCGCGCCCTCGCTCCAGCGAAGCAACGGAAGCAACAAATCCTTCCAGAAAAAGCCACCGGGAACATGTATCTCGCTGATCCGAGACCATGGGGAAATTCTAAAAGGGGGAGAGAGATCCTTCGCGAGGAGGTGTGCTTTGAGAGGAGGAGAGGGGGGCCTTTTATAGGGGAGAGGTGGGGCACCCAAGGGGCATGGCACCCAGCCATGGGGGCTGCCCCCACCTCTTCCAAATTCATGTGGGTGGAGCGCCCACTCAAAATGAAAAGCCTCCACTCCCATTAAAAAGCCTCCACTCAAAAATCCACTCACATGCATTAAATTTCCACCAAATTTAATGCAAGCTCTCATTTAAATAAAACTATTTTATTTATTTATTCAGAATTTTGTTAATTACTTTAATTAAGAAACATTCACATGAAACCCCTTGCTAGTATTCCATTTCACATGCAGAACCAGTTTCAA
The DNA here is from genome assembly GCA_916181665.1 of Avena sativa. Taxonomy (NCBI): domain Eukaryota; kingdom Viridiplantae; phylum Streptophyta; class Magnoliopsida; order Poales; family Poaceae; genus Avena; species Avena sativa. The sequence continues at coordinate 313,696,487 of OV702283.1, forward strand.
CAATTTCAACCGAAATAGTTTCGGTGTCTAGTGAAATAAATTCCTGCGCTTTCCTTTTCTTTTCTGGCACATCATTTGCTCCGAATGGTGTCGGTATCCCTTAAGTGTGTCACCCTACGGTTCGCGAATAATGCAGACACGATCGAGACCCCTCTCCGATCAATAATCAGTAGCGGGACCTGGAGATCCGTACTGACTCCCACACATTCAACGATGACTTCTGTGATCGTGTGAACCTTTTACGCTAGTATCTTAATCCCTTTGTTTCACGATATATTACATGTCCGAGATTCGATCATCGGTATCTCCATACCTAGTTTGATCTCGTTACCGACATGCACTCTTTTCTCGTTCCCGTGATATAACATTCTAGTGATCAAATCACTTGCTTGCAAGCTAATCAATGTGATATCACCGAGAGGGCCCAGAGCATATCTATCCGTCATCGGGATGAAAAAATTCCACTCTCGATCCATGGGTCTCAACATAACACTTTAGTAGTTCTGAAGCCATCTTTATAATCACCCAGTTACGGTGTGACGTTTGATGTCATCGAGAAACTCTTCCGGTGTTAGTGATTGACATGATCTCATGGTCTAAGGATTAGGATCACTTCGTAAGTTGTTATAGCAATATAAACTCAATGACTTTGATCGTAATGCTATACTTCGGATGAATGTTCATCACATCATTACACTAATGTTGTGACCTCGTTATTAACGACATCCAATGTCCATGATCAGGAAACTTTGATCATCATGTTAATGAAGGAGCTAGTTTATAAGAGAGGCATAACTATGATCTTCCTTTTTGTTTATTAAACACACATGTATTAACGTTTCCGTATTAATACAATTATAGCATGTAAAATAAACATTTATCATAAATAAGGAATACGATAATAACCACTTTATTATTGCCTCTCGGGCATATTCCCTTCATGTGAAACCTTCTTGGAGTGGTACACAAGTAGATATTGTTGCTGGCTTCACCTATGATAATTATTGGAACTTGATAGATGCTTATTCATAAGTTGGAAAGCTTATTGTTTGATCATTCCTATGATGCTGGTCTGAGGCTCTAGGATCTAGGGTCCTAGTTGGTTAAGTGATTGGGTTTGTTTGTAAATTATGAGATCTGAGGTGCTACTCCCTCTTGGAGATGTCCCCTGATCTTGCAAGAACAAATGATAGATTGCAAAAGTTGCCTTTGATATCACCAATTCTGTGAGGATGGTCTGAGAACGTGGTGTTTTTGCTAGAGTTTCATTCTGTTCCTTAAATTAAAAACCTCTAGGATAGATTCACCCCACCAGGGTGATCATTGAGAGTTTGTTTGATGAAACAACACATGATCCTATGTGGATAAGATGAATAAATCATGTGGTGGTTCATGACACTCACCACAAACTGATGATCATAGTAGTTTGTTGTGATGTTGGGTTGATGGTTGGATCTTGTCCTTCACCTCCTGATGTTGTTCTTGTTTCCCTGGTTTCCTGTGCTTGGCCTTGATCTAGCCTACTCCTCCTAGATCATGTGGCTTGGCCTTGCTATCCACCTGATTCTTCCCCCTCTGTCACATCCCAAGATTTTCCAAATCTTGTAATGTGAAAAATAAATGAATAAAATAAAACTTTGTTGATTTTCAGGGCTAGAAGAAACTTTTGAATTCAATTGGAACCTCAAACCAATTTGAATCAAATAATCCTAAAAGGATTTTAAAAAAATAAGCATTTAATAAAGGAAAATAAAATATTTTGGCATTACTATTTTGGATCTTTTAATAAAAAGATTTGGTTTTCAAATGAGAAAGAATAGATTTTTAAATAAAGATTATTTTATAGAACCAAATTAAACCTTGGCCAATATTTGAAATAAAATGTTTTGTTTTGATTAAAAATAGTAAAGGTTTATTTAAATAAAATAATAAGGATTTGATATCCAATTTTATTTAAAGTAAAGGCTTTTTCCCATTTTAAATAAACACTAAAAACTTATTTATTTATTTTAAATAAGTTTTCTAAGTATTTTATATTCTCAAATAAGACCTACTGAAGTTTTTTGGTTTTATTTTAGATTCCAAAATAAATATTTAAATAAAACAAATCCTATTTGATTTAATAACTAAGGCCCATTTATTTAATTGTTAATGGACCCTAAATAAAAATGTTATTTTGTTTTAAACAAGTTTTCCAAATATCTTTATTTCCAAATGAAACATACTGATTTGGTTTTGAAAATATTTGGATTTCAAATGGAGATTTTATTAATTAAATCAAACCCTATTTTATTAAATAACTAAAGATCCATTTTATTTAATTAATGAATGGATCCTAAAAAAGAATAAAAATATTATTTTATATTAGGATTTGGTTTATGTTGATAAAAAGAACCAAAAACTCATTACAAGTTGGTGGTTGTTTGAATTGTTTGAATAGTTGATTGAAATTCAAAACATAAATTGAAATTAGAAAAAGATAAATCAATCAGACAGAAAAAAATAAGAACAAGCCGACCCAACCTAGCAGCCCAATAAGGCCCATAACCAACCCAGTCTCCCTTCCCCGAAGCGTTTTCTTCCACTCACAATGTAACCCGCACCGACGCTGACCAGAGGACCCCACTTAAAACGATTTTCCCCACTGACGTCGGGCCCCACAGCCAGATCATCGTCGTCTTCACCCCGATGAACTCGTCCCTGACTGTTTCCTCCGTGTTTTAAATCGAATCAATGTGAGTTATTCTGCGAATTGAAGTCCCCCGCGATCACGCTCGTTTAACCACCTCCCCCTCCTCTTTCATTCCCCCCAAACCCCACGCCTCGAGAGCCACCAGGCCGTCACAATTTTCTTCTGCACCGCCGCCGTCTCCGATGAGGTTCTCGGCAAAATTCCGGCCGTATCCTGCCACCCCTTGCCTCCCCGACCAAGCTCACACCTTCTCCACTCCCAGGAGCATCTCCATGCACCTTCCATTCGACTGCGGGCGCCCCAGAACCCCTACTCCAACAAACCACTGAGCACCGCCGTCTGCTCCAACTGCGGCAACGCCTCCCTGGTAAAACAGACCTCCCCTCTCTTCCCCGTAGACACGATGTTGATCGCCAGGCACTCGCGAACCTAACTGTGTCTCCCGTTTGTCCTAGGGTGCCCCCTATCCTCGCCTTCGACAACCTCCAGTACCGCCGAGACCCAGGTCATCTCCGGCGAGCAATCGCAGCTGCCCCCGAGCGCCCCTCGATGGACAAGCCATACGTTGAGAATCAGCACGACGTCACGAATGCGGTGAGCTTACTCTTTCCCTTTCTCACTTCCTGCCTCGCTAGCGCCGCCACCATCTGGCCGCTCTGCCGCTCGCCGTTGACCTAGCGCCGCCAGTCCTTGGCCAGGCAGCAGCAGCCGTCCGATATCGATCGGGTGGATGTGATAGAATCACTTAATAGCGAAGGGGTATGCGCTCAGTACCGCACGATCTGACTTGATCCAACGTGCCAGAGCAGTCGATCCACGCGAAACGTTTTCGACGAATAGGAGTCCGACGCGTGTCACTGGTTTGAGTTAAAACAGATTTTTGAATCAGATTTAATTGCAAACTTGAAACCTTTGTAACTTTCAAACCACACGTCCAAAAATTACAAACTTTATACCGTTGGAATCAGGAGAACAAACCCTAGCCAACCATGCCTTTAGTTTAGCAAATAGTATCTGTTAGCTTGCTTTTTTTTGTAGATACTTTTTTGTGCTTGTTTAGATTAGAAAAAATGTTTTAAAATGTTTTTAAGGTTAAAACCTTTGCAAAATGGTTTGTTGTAAACTCACTGACCCTAGGAACCAACCCATAGTTTGGAAAATGGATTTGGTAAAGTTTAGGATGGAAAAATTGATTTAGTCATTTCTAGCCAAATGAAAATAATGGTTTTTGTTATGAAAATGATTTTGAGTAAAAACTTTGGGAAAATGGTTTAGACCAAACCTACTGACCCAAAACACCAATTTTTGCAATAGCAACTCATTTGGTGAAAAACATAAAGTTTTGCTTTGATAAAAATAATTTTCACCACATAAAATAATGATTAGATTTAAAAATGGTTTATGGACCAAAACCCTTTTGAAAATGACTTTGCCACTTTGGAAAAAGACCACTTTTGACTTTACAAAGTTTAGAAGCCTAGTGTAGACCACCTTTGCAATTAGAACCATCTTTTGCATGCTTGCATGCATTTCTTTGACTTTGTTATTTTATGTATTGTTTTGCTTGATTGGTAGATTAAGATTGTGCCTTGCTTGATTGATTTGTAGTGACTTGAAGAGTGTGATTGTTGCAAGGACAAGGAGTGAACCTATACCCTCTACCAAAAAGGAAAGTGATGCTTCATACTTTTTGTCCCATTACTTTCTCTATGCATTAGTGATTTTTCTAAGTAAAACTTGCATGGAATTTTGCTAAGTATAAACCTTGCTATAGGAAAACTAGTAGATGAAACCTTAGTAGAAATTTTTAAGTCAAGATACCTACTACTATCAAGCTTAGCCTAGCTAATAGAAAACATGGGTGGAATATATATTCACACTATGGAAAAATATTCTAAGTCTGAGGACTTGTGTTTTGTTTAATAAAACAACTAAGTTAATGAATCACCTGGGTGGAATGGTAATTGCTTGGTGGATTTTGGTTGAGTGGTTCACAAGGCCCATGTCTATGGTTTACCTTGTGTATCTCACTTGTGGATGGCCACCCAGGAACAAAGATATTTGAGATGTCAAATGTTGAGAAGCTTCAAGTGCAACCACTTGGCAATATGGGCTCTGCCATGATCATATAGGTTGCAAGAACTTAGCCATATGGACAGTGGGTGGTAGTGTTTGATAGGTTGGAACGCGTCCATTTTGGTCTAAGGGAAGGCTTCTGAAAGATCTTGTCTTGGGAAACCAAGTCTTGTGGGGAAGGTGCACCACCTCTGCAGAGTGTAAAATCTAAGTACTTAGCCATGTCCCTGGTAAAGGACAATTTGAGCATCAAGACATGGAAGCAATCAAGAATCTCATCATTCAAATTTCTAAGTTAAAAATCTTGTGGTTTGAACAAGGGTTGTTTGAAATCTTCAATCTTTGATTTGAGAGATGCCTTGGTTAAGGATCTTCAAATCTTTGACTGAGAAAAATGATTTTGCCAAGCAAAACTTAGTATTTTCAAAATGATAAGGAAAATCTAATTTGAGCAATGCAAGCCTCAACTCCACTTAGCCAAATGCATATAGATGATAGACTCCACTATACTACCATCGTATCACTTGCCAATACAATTCAAATGTATTGACCCTTGTGGCTGTAACCTGTAATGTTGCAGGTTTGGTTGATTTTAGTGAAGATTGATTGATTAGGATTACAAAGTCTACAACCAACATCTGCCTGTGGCACTTTGAAGATGAAGGACCCAAGACTATAGTTATTCCACTGCAATGTAATGTAATAGCCAAATGAGCTATGTAATGATGTAATAAAATTATGTTATTCATGGTTATAAAGTTATATTATGACCTTTGTTTCTTGATATTACATCTAAACTGTGGATGCTAGCTATTGATCTAGGGACTAGCATTGTAAACACAGGGGGCTCTATCTTATTAAAGATTGGAACCTCTACAGATGGTATCAGAGCATTGTGTTGCCTGTAGGATTTGTAAACCCTAGGATTGGACAAAAACCCTTAGAAAAATAGGAGTTATAATTTGATCCAAAAACTTATTTACAAAAACACTTGTAAACTCTTTCCTCAACCATTTTGGTTTCAACTCTACTTCTCTTCTATTTTCAACTTGGTGGAAAAACCAACCCCATGGCCAAATACTACACCATGTGCAAAGGACTTCTTCAACATCTTCAACTCTAATGACTTCAACATCTTCAGCATATTCACCAAGGACTTCCAACTTGGATACCACTAAGGACTACAAGTGAGACAAGGAAATCTTACTCAAGATTTAGAGACTAAGGGAATGCAAAATAAGAAGGAGCCTACATCATTTGAAGTATTTGCAACCAAGGGTTTTTCTCAAGGAAACCATGATCTCATACAAGAAGAATCAAGAAGGAAGGAAAGATCACAAGTGAACCATATAGATGGACCACCATAATTTAGTTAAGTCAAACACACCAACTTATGTGGTGTAACAAAAATATTTTGTTGCCTAAAAATATGCTTGAACTTTGTTGTTTGAGTGAAAAGTTGTTTGTGAATGCTTGCACATTGTTTGTGTGAATTGTGATGTGTGTGATTAGAATTGATTCCTTAGAAATATCTTGCCTATTCTAATCCCAATTCAACCCAAACAGATGACTACTCCAAGAGACTCCAACATCAAGGTTGATGACAACAACAACAACCAAGAGGACATCATGAAAGAGATTATAGCAACCCAAAACCAGTTGAGCCAAGAGACAACTCAGCTTTTAGCCAACAACAATGGACTAGACCCAGCCATACAAAGGATTTTGAAACTTCAATCCCAATTGTTGCAAGGATTGGTTACTCAAATGATCAACATGGGAGAAAACTTTTCCCAAGGAGCTAATGACAACAAGGATGACAAAGATGCCATTCTAGAAGGAACCCAAGCTAGCAATATTTTTAGAGACAAAGATCATACATCCAAGGAACATGAAGATCACTGCCCCAAGAAGAGAGAAAGATCTCCCACCTATGAAGAACATGAACTAGAAGAACCCTTAGCTTTGGAGAGACCCAAGAAGAGATAAAGATCTCCCACCTATGAAGAACATGAACTAGAAGAACCTTTAGCTTTGGATAGACCCAAGAAGAAGAAGAAATGCCCCAACCCTAACAAGAAGGACATTACTCAAGTGCAATGTTACAATTGCAAAGAGATGGGACACTATGCCAATGAATGCCTAGAGAAGAAGAAGAACCAAAGAAACAAACAAGAGGCAATGATACCAAAGGAAAAGAAAGATATCAGCCAAGTGATGTGTTTCAAATGCAAGGAACTAGGTCACTATGCAAACAATTGTCCAGAAAAGATGAAGAACAAGTTAAACAAGTCTATGAAGGATCTCAACCTTGGCCCATGAGTCAAGTATGGAAACAAAGGACTCATATGCAAATGTTTGCTTAGAGAAATTTTCCCCAGGATCCCAAGAAGGCCAATATGTAATTTAGTTTGAAAATTTTTAAGGGTGCTAGTACCCTAGTTGTTTTGAGCCAACTTGTAACCCTAGCCTTCCCAAATCTCGGGACGAGATTTATTTTAAGGCTGGTAGCCTGTCACATCCCAAGATTTTCCAAATCTTGTAATGTGAAAAATAAATGAATAAAATAAAACTTTGTTGATTTTCAGGGCCAGAAGAAACTTTTGAATTCAATTGGAACCTCAAACCAATTTGAATCAAATAATCCTAAAAGGATTTTAAAAAAATAAGCATTTAATAAAGGAAAATAAAATATTTTGGAGTTACTATTTTGGATCTTTTAATAAAAAGATTTGGTTTTCAAATGAGAAAGAATAGATTTTTAAATAAAGATTATTTTATAGAACCAAATTAAAACTTGGCCAATATTTGAAATAAAATGTTTTGTTTTGATTAAAAATAGTAAAGGTTTATTTAAATAAAATAATAAGGATTTGATATCCAATTTTATTTAAAGTAAAGGCTTTTTCCCATTTTAAATAAACACTAAAAACTTATTTATTTATTTTAAATTAGTTTTCTAAGTATTTTATATTCTCAAATAAAACCTACTGAAGTGTTTTGGTTTTATTTTAGATTCCAAAATAAATATTTAAATAAAACAAATCCTATTTGATTTAATAACTAAGGCCCATTTATTTAATTGTTAATGGACCCTAAATAAAAATGTTATTTTGTTTTAAACAAGTTTTCCAAATATCTTTATTTCCAAATGAAACCTACTGATTTGGTTTTGAAAATATTTGGATTTCGAATGGAGATTTTATTAATTAAATCAAACCCTATTTTATTAAATAACTAAAGATCCATTTTATTTAATTAATGAATGGATCCTAAAAAAGAATAAAAATATTATTTTATATTAGGATTTGGTTTATGTTGATAAACAGAACCAAAAACTCATTACAAGTTGGTGGTTGTTTGAATTGTTTGAATAGTTGATTGAAATTCAAAACAGAAATTGAAATTAGAAAAAGATAAATCAATCAGACAGAAAAAAATAAGAACAAGCCGACCCAACCCAGCAGCCCAATAAGGCCCATAACCAGCCCAGTCTCCCTTCCCCGAAGCGTTTTCTTCCACTCACAATGTAACCCGCACCGACGCTGACCAGAGGACCCCACTTAAAACGTTTTTCCCCACTGACGCCGGGCCCCACAGCCAGATCATCGTCGTCTTCACCCCGATGAACTCGCCCCTGACTGTTTCCTCCGTGTTTTAAACCGAATCAATGCGAGTTATTCTGCGAATTGAAGTCCCCCGCGATCACGCTCGTTTAACCACCTCCCCCTCCTCTTTCATTCCCCCCAAACCCCACGCCTCGAGAGCCACCAGGCCGTCGCAATTTTCTTCTGCACCACCGCCGTCTCCGACGAGGTTCTCGGCAAAATTCCGGCCGTATCCTGCCACCCCTTGCCTCCCCGACCAAGCTCACACCTTCCCCACTCCCAGGAGCATCTCCCTGCACCTTCCATTCGACTGCGGGCGCCCCAGAACCCCTACTCCAACAAACCACTGAGCGCCGCCGTCTGCTCCAACTGCGGCAACGCCTCCCCGGTAAAACAGACCTCCCCTCTCTTCCCCGTAGACACGATGTTGATCGCCAGGCACTCGCGAACCTAACAGTGTCTCCCGTTTGTCCTAGGGTGCCCCTATCCTCGCCTTCGACAACCTCCAGTACCGCCGAGACCCAGCTCATCTCCAGCGAGCAATCGCAGCTGCCCCCGAGCGCCCCTCGATGGACAAGCCATACGTTGAGCATCAGCACGACGTCACGAACGCGGTGAGCTTACTCTTTCCCTTTCTCGCTTCCTACCTCGCTAGCGCCACCGCCATCTGGCCGCTCCGCCGCTCGCCGTTGACCTAGCGCCGCCAGTCCTTGGCCAGGCAGCAGCAGCCGTCCGATATCGATCGGGTGGATGTGATAGAATCACTTAATAGCGAAGGGGTATGCGCTCACTACCGCACGATCTGACTTGATCCAACGCGCCAGAGCAGTCGATCCACGCGAAACGTTTTCGGCGAATAGGAGTCCGATGCGTGTCACTGGTTTGAGTTAAAATAGATTTTTGAATCAGATTTAATTGCAAACTTGAAACCTTTGTAACTTTCAAACCACACGTCCAAAAATTACAAACTTTATACCGTTGGAATCAGGAGAACAAACCCTAGCCAACCATGCCTTTAGTTTAGCAAATAGTATCTGTTAGCTTGCTTGTTTTTGCAGATACTTTTGTGTGCTTGTTTAGATTAGAAAAATTGTTTTAAAATGTTTTTAAGGTTAAAACCTTTGTAAAATGGTTTGTTGTAAACTCACTGACCCTAGGAACCAACCCATAGTTTGGAAAATGGAATTGGTAAAGTTTAGTATGGAAAAATTGATTTAGTCATTTCTAGCCAAATGAAAATAATGGTTTTTGTTATGAAAATGATTTTGAGTAAAAACTTTGGGAAAATGGTTTAGACCAAACCTACTGACCCAAAACACCAATTTTTGCAATAGCAACTCATTTGGTGAAAAACATAAAGTTTTGCTTTGATAAAAATAATTTTCACCACATAAAATAATGATTAGATTTAAAAATGGTTTATGGACCAAAACCCTTTTGCAAATGACTTTGCCACTTTGGAAAAAGACCACTTTTGACTTTACAAAGTTTAGAAGCCTAGTGTATACCACCTTTGCAATTAGAACCATCTTTTGCATGCTTGCATGCATTTCTTTGACTTTGTTATTTTATGTGTTGTTTTGCTTGATTGGTAGATTAAGATTGTGCCTTGCTTGATTGATTTGTAGTGACTTGAAGAGTGTGATTGTTGCAAGGACAAGGAGTGAACCTATACCCTCTACCAAAAAGGCAAGTGATGCTTCATACTTTTTGTCCCATTACTTTCTCTATGCATTAGTGATTTTTCTAAGTAAAACTTGCATGGAATTTTGCTAAGTATAAACCTTGCTATAGGAAAACTAGTAGATGAAACCTTAGTAGAAATTTTTAAGTCAAGATACCTACTACTATCAATCTTAGCCTAGCTAATAGAAAACATGGGTGGAATATATATTCACACTATGGAAAAATATTCTAAGTCTGAGGACTTGTGTTTTGTTTAATAAAACAACTAAGTTAATGAATCACCTGGGTGGAATGGTAATTGCTTGGTGGATTTTGGTTGAGTGGTTCACAAGGCCCATGTCTATGGTTTACCTTGTGTATCTCACTTGTGGATGGCCACCCAGGAACAAAGAGATTTGAGATGTCAAATGTTGAGAAGTTTCAAGTGCAACCACTTGGCAATATGGGCTCTGCCATGATCATATAGGTTGCAAGAACTTAGCCATATGGACAGTGGGTGGTAGTGTTTGATAGGTTGGAACGCGTCCATTTTGGTCTAAGGGAAGGCTTCTGAAAGATCTTGTCTTGGGAAACCAAGTCTTGTGGGGAAGGTGCACCACCTCTGCAGAGTGTAAAATCTAAGTACTTAGCCATGTCCCTGGTAAAGGACAATTTGAGCATCAAGACATGGAAGCAATCAAGAATCTCATCATTCAAATTTCTAAGTTAAAAATCTTGTGGTTTGAACAAGGGTTGTTTGAAATCTTCAATCTTTGATTTGAGAGATGCCTTGGTTAAGGATCTTCAAATCTTTGACTGAGAAAAATGATTTTGCCAAGCAAAACTTAGTATTTTCAAACTGATAAGGAAAATATAATTTGAGCAATGCAAGCCTCAACTCCACTTAGCCAAATGCATATAGATGATAGACTCCACTATACTACCATAGTATCACTTGCCAATACAATTCAAATGTATTGACCCTTGTGGCTGTAACCTGTAATGTTGCAGGTTTGGTTGATTTTAGTGAAGATTGATTGATTAGGATTACAAAGTCTACAACCAACATCTGCCTGTGGAACTTTGAAGATGAAGGACCCATGACTATAGTTATTCCGCTGCAATGTAATGTAATAGCCAAATCAGCTATGTAATGATGTAATAAAATTATGTTATTCCTGGTTATAAAGTTATATTATGACCTTTGTTTCTTGATATTACATCTAAACTGTGGATGCTAGCTATTGATCCAGGGACTAGCATTGTAAACACAGGGGGCTCTATCTTATTAAAGATTGGAACCTCTACAGATGGTATCAGAGCATTGTGTTGCCTGTAGGATTTGTAAACCCTAGGATTGGACAAAAACCCTTAGAAAAATAGGAGTTATAATTTGATCCAAAAACTTATTTACAAAAACACTTGTAAACTCTTTCCTCAACCATTTTGGTTTCAACTCTACTTCTCTTCTATTTTCAACTTGGTGGAAAAACCAACCCCATGGCCAAAGACTACACCATGTGCAAAGGACTTCTTCAACATCTTCAACTCTAATGACTTCAACATCTTCAGCATATTCACCAAGGACTTCCAACTTGGATACCACTGAGGACTACAAGTGAGACAAGGAAATCTTACTCAAGATTTAGAGACTGAGGGAATGCAAAATAAGAAGGAGCCTACATCATTTGAAGTATTTGCAACCAAGGGTTTTTCTCAAGGAAACCATGATCTCATACAAGAAGAATCAAGAAGGAAGGAAAGATCACAAGTGAACCATATAGATGGACCACCATAATTTAGTTAAGTCAAACACACCAACTTATGTGGTGTAACAAAAATATTTTGTTGCCTAAAAATATGCTTGAACTTTGTTGTTTGAGTGAAAAGTTGTTTGTGAATGCTTGCACATTGTTTGTGTGAATTGTGATGTGTGTGATTAGAATTGATTCCTTAGAAATATCTTGCCTATTCTAATCCCAATTCAACCCAAACAGATGACTACTCCAAGAGACTCCAACATCAAGGTTGATGACAACAACAACAACCAAGAGGACATCATGAAAGAGATTATAGCAACCCAAAACCAGTTGAGCCAAGAGACAACTCAGCTTTTAGCCAACAACAATGGACTAGACCCAGCCATACAAAGGATTTTGAAACTTCAATCCCAATTGTTGCAAGGATTGGTTACTCAAATGATCAACATGGGAGAAAACTTTTCCCAAGGAGCTAATGACAACAAGGATGCCAAAGATGCCATTCTAGAAGGAACCCAAGCTAGCAATATTTTTAGAGACAAAGATCATACATCCAAGGAACATGAAGATCACTGCCCCAAGAAGAGAGAAAGATCTTCCACCTATGAAGAACATGAACTAGAAGAACCCTTAGCTTTGGAGAGACCCAAGAAGAGAGAAAGATCTCCCACCTATGAAGAACATGAACTAGAAGAACCCTTAGCTTTGGATAGACCCAAGAAGAAGAAGAAATGCCCCAACCCTAACAAGAAGGACATTACTCAAGTGCAATGTTACAATTGCAAAGAGATGGGACACTATGCCAATGAATGCCTAGAGAAGAAGAAGAACCAAAGAAACAAACAAGAGGCAATGATACCAAAGGAAAAGAAAGATATCAGCCAAGTGATGTGTTTCAAATGCAAGGAACTAGGCCACTATGCAAACAATTGTCCAGAAAAGATGAAGAACAAGTTAAACAAGTCTATGAAGGATCTCAACCTTGGCCCATGAGTCAAGTATGGAAACAAAGGACTCATATGCAAATGTTTGCTTAGAGAAATTTTCCCCAGGATCCCAAGAAGGCCAATATGTAATTTAGTTTGAAAATTTTTAAGGGTGGTAGTACCCTAGTTGTTTTGAGCCAACTTGTAACCCTAGCCTTCCCAAATCTCGGGACGAGATTTATTTTAAGGGTGGTAACCTGTCACATCCCAAGATTTTCAAATCTTGTAATGTGAAAAATAAATGAATAAAATAAAACTTTGTTGATTTTCAGGGCCAGAAGAAACTTTTGAATTCAATTGGAACCTCAAACCAATTTGAATCAAATAATCCTAAAAGGATTTAAAAAAATAAGCATTTAATAAAGGAAAATAAAATATTTTGGAGTTACTATTTTGGATCTTTTAATAAAAAGATTTGGTTTTCAAATGAGAAAGAATAGATTTTTAAATAAAGATTATTTTATAGAACCAAATTAAACCTTGGCCAATATTTGAAATAAAATGTTTTGTTTTGATTAAAAATAGTAAAGGTTTATTTAAATAAAATAATAAGGATTTGATATCCAATTTTATTTAAAGTAAAGGCTTTTTCCCATTTTAAATAAACACTAAAAACTTATTTATTTATTTTAAATAAGTTTTCTAAGTATTTTATATTCTCAAATAAAACCTACTGAAGTGTTTTGGTTTTATTTTAGATTCCAAAATAAATATTTAAATAAAACAAATCCTATTTGATTTAATAACTAAGGCCCATTTATTTAATTGTTAATGGACCCTAAATAAAAATGTTATTTTGTTTTAAACAAGTTTTCCAAATATCTTTATTTCCAAATGAAACCTACTGATTTGGTTTTGAAAATATTTGGATTTCAAATGGAGATTTTATTAATTAAATCAAACCCTATTTTATTAAATAACTAAAGATCCATTTTATTTAATTAATGAATGGATCCTAAAAAAGAATAAAAATATTATTTTATATTAGGATTTGGTTCATGTTGATAAACAGAACCAAAAACTCATTACAAGTTGGTGGTTGTTTGAATTGTTTGAATAGTTGATTGAAATTCAAAACAGAAATTGAAATTAGAAAAAGATAAATCAATCAGACAGAAAAAAATAAGAACAAGCCGACCCAACCCAGCAGCCCAATAAGGCCCATAACCAGCCCAGTCTCCCTTACCCGAAGCGTTTTCTTCCACTCACAATGTAACCCGCACCGACGCTGACCAGAGGACCCCACTTAAAACGTTTTTCCCCACTAACGCCGGGCCCCACAGCCAGATCATCGTCGTCTTCACCCCGATGAACTCGCCCCTGACTGTTTCCTCCGTGTTTTAAACCGAATCAATGCGAGTTATTATGCGAATTGAAGTCCCCCGCGATCACGCTCGTTTAACCACCTCCCCCTCCTCTTTCATTCCCCACAAACCCCACGCCTCGAGAGCCACCAGGCCGTCGCAATTTTCTTCTGCACCGCCGCCGTCTCCGACGAGGTTCTCGGCAAAATTCCGGCCGTATCCTGCCACCCCTTGCCTCCCCGACCAAGCTCACACCTTCCCCACTCCCAGGAGCATCTCCCTGCACCTTCCATTCGACTGCCGGCGCCCCAGAACCCCTACTCCAACAAACCACCGAGCGCCGCCGTCTGCTCCAACTGTGGCAACGCCTCCCCGGTAAAACAGACCTCCCCTCTCTTCCCCGTAGACACGATGTTGATCGCCAGACACTCGCGAACCTAACAGTGTCTCCCGTTTGTCCTAGGGTACCCCCTATCCTCGCCTTCGACAACCTCCAGTACCGCCGAGACCCAGGTCATCTCCGGCGAGCAATCGCAGCTGCCCCCGAGCGCCCCTCGATGGACAAGCCATACGTTGAGCATCAGCACGACGTCACGAACGCGGTGAGCTTACTCTTTCCCTTTCTCGCTTCCTGCCTCGGTAGCGCCGCTGCCATCTGGCCGCTCCGCCGCTCGCCGTTGACCTAGCGCCGCCAGTCCTTGGCCAGGCAGCAGCAGCCGTCCGATATCGATCGGGTGGATGTGATAGAATCACTTAATAGCGAAGGGGTATGCGCTCAGTACCGCACGATCTGACTTGATCCAACGCGCCAGAGCAGTCGATCCACGTGAAACGTTTTCGACGAATAGGAGTCCGACGCGTGTCACTGGTTTGAGTTAAAACAGATTTTTGAATCGGATTTAATTGCAAACTTGAAACCTTTGTAACTTTCAAACCACACGTCTAAAAATTACAAACTTTATACCGTCGGAATTAGGAGAACAAACCCTAGACAACCATGCCTTTAGTTTAGAAAATAGTATTTGTTAGCTTGCTTGTTTTTGCAGATACTTTTGTGTGCTTGTTTAGATTAGAAAAAATGTTTTAAAATGTTTTTAAGGTTAAAACCTTTGCAAAATGGTTTGTTGTAAACTCACTGACCCTAGGAACCAACCCATAGTTTGGAAAATGGATTTGGTAAAGTTTAGGATGGAAAAATTGATTTAGTCATTTCTAGCCAAATGAAAATAATGGTTTTTGTTATGAAAATGATTTTGAGTAAAAACTTTGGGAAAATGTTTTAGACCAAACCTACTGACCCAAAACACCAAGTTTTGCAATAGCAACTCATTTGGTGAAAAACATAAAGTTTTGCTTTGATAAAAATAATTTTCACCACATAAAATAATGATTAGATTTAAAAATGGTTTATGGACCAAAACCCTTTTGCAAATGACTTTGCCACTTTGGAAAAAGACCACTTTTGACTTTACAAAGTTTAGAAGCCTAGTGGAGACCACCTTTGCAATTAGAACCATCTTTTGCATGCTTGCATGCATTTCTTTGACTTTGTTATTTTATGTGTTGTTTTGCTTGATTGGTAGATTAAGATTGTGCCTTGCTTGATTGATTTGTAGTGACTTGAAGAGTGTGATTGTTGCAAGGACAAGGAGTGAACCTATACCCTCTACCAAAAAGGCAAGTGATTCTTCATACTTTTTGTCCCATTACTTTCTCTATGCATTAGTGATTTTTCTAAGTAAAACTTGCATGGAATTTTGCTAAGTATAAACCTTGCTATAGGAAAACTAGTAGATGAAACCTTAGTAGAAATTTTTAAGTCAAGATACCTACTACTATCAAGCTTAGCCTAGATAATAGAAAACATGGGTGGAATATATATTCACACTATGGAAAAATATTCTAAGTCTGAGGACTTGTGTTTTGTTTAATAAAAAAACTAAGTTAATGAATCACCTGGGTGGAATGGTAATTGCTTGGTGGATTTTGGTTGAGTGGTTCACAAGGCCCATGTCTATGGTTTACCTTGTGTATCTCACTTGTGGATGGCCACCCAGGAACAAAGAGATTTGAGATGCCAAATGTTGAGAAGCTTCAAGTGCAACCACTTGGCAATATGGGCTCTGCCATGATCATATAGGTTGCAAGAACTTAGCCATATGGACAGTGGGTGGTAGTGTTTGATAGGTTGGAACGCGTCCATTTTGGTCTAAGGGAAGGCTTCTGAAAGATCTTGTCTTGGGAAACCAAGTCTTGTGGGGAAGGTGCACCACCTCTGCAGAGTGTAAAATCTAAGTACTTAGCCATGTCCCTGGTAAAGGACAATTTGAGCATCAAGACATGGAAGCAATCAAGAATCTCATCATTCAAATTTCTAAGTTAAAAATCTTGTGGTTTGAACAAGGGTTGTTTGAAATCTTCAATCTTTGATTCGAGAGATGCCTTGGTTAAGGATCTTCAAATCTTTGACTGAGAAAAATGATTTTGCCAAGCAAAACTTAGTATTTTCAAAATGATAAGGAAAATCTAATTTGAGCAATGCAAGCCTCAACTCCACTTAGCCAAATGCATATAGATGATAGACTCCACTATACTACCATAGTATCACTTGCCAATACAATTCAAATGTATTGACCCTTGTGGCTGTAACCTATAATGTTGCAGGTTTGGTTGATTTTAGTGAAGATTGATTGATTAGGATTACAAAGTCTACAACCAACATCTGCCTGTGGCACTTTGAAGATGAAGGACCCATGACTATAGTTATTCCGCTGCAATGTAATGTAATAACCAAATCAGCTATGTAATGATGTAATAAAATTATGTTATTCCTGGTTATAAAGTTATATTATGACCTTTGTTTCTTGATATTACATCTAAACTGTGGATGCTAGCTATTGATCCAGGGACTAGCATTGTAAACACAGGGGGCTCTATCTTATTAAAGATTGGAACCTCTACACCCTCCTTATGTCACCATCTGGTGATGTTTGGTTTGATCAAGTGTGGAGTTTTGCTTGCTGGTTTTGCTGGCCTTTGGCTAAGCTACTGGTTCTGATGTGGTGTGAGCAATGAAGATATGCACTAGTGCTTCCCCATGGTTGTGCTTGGTCCTTTAACTTGCTTGGACTGCTTGGGCTGTGTTGACAGCACACCCATGAATTTAGATGACTAAGCTGTTTTTGTGACTGCTGCATGGTTATGGATATGCTCAATGAGGTGTCTACCCTTTTACCTTGTTACCATTAATCTGCCTGGTGAAACTTTCCCCTTTTACTGATTGGGATTATTTGACTTATGGCTTATCTGTTATGAAAGATTTGATTCTTTCATATTCGTGAAATTTTCCCCTTAAAGATTTACTGAATGATGTAAAATGGAGCAGTGCAACTCACTGCTCTCTATTGAGAGTAAAAATTAATAACTTAACCTTTGTTTTCCTTTTTGTTAGTTCTTTGTTTTACAGGTACAAGATTTGAAGATTCAAGATTAGAATAGGTTTACTTTTAGATAGAATAGATCCTTTGTAATTTTTATTTTATTCTTTTGTAATAAAGATGTATTAGTTTAATAATAAATGTAACTTCCTCTTTTTGTAATTTCACTTTTGTAAAGATTCTTTATTAACTTTATAAGTTACATTTTGTAACTTATTCATTGAATAAATATATAGAATAAATATTCATTTGCTTAATTGTATTATTTTATTTAAAGTTTCAGTTACTAAAATATTATTTCTTGATTAAATAATATTACTAAAGGCTAATTCTAATATTTTTAAAATATAAATCCAAATCTCAAGTTTGAATTCAAATTCCTTTCCCCAAAACATACTAAGTCATAAAGATCCTGTCAAAATTTATAACGATAACTCTCCCAAAGCTACTCCTAAACTTAGAGAGTGAAAGAAACCTTGATCACTTTAAGTTTTTATTTGGCGAAAAATTTACCCACATTTTGCAAATGAATGCATGCAAATGCACAATTTACAAAATCTACCCTTCGTTTGTTCCTAAATGCTGGGATGTTACAGACTCCCCCCCTTAAATTAAACTTCATCCCGAAGTTTGCTGAAGTGTACCTGAATAGTTCTGGATAGACTTTCCTTAAATCATCTTCTTTTTCCCATGTGGCTTCTCTCTCGGGATGATGTTCCCGTTGTACTTTGCAGTACTTGATTGCCCTATTCCTCAACCTTTTCCAGTTTTCTTCCAGAATGTTACATGTTTTTTCAACATAAGTCCGGTCTGCTTGTAACTCTATCTCTTGATGTGTGATTTCATCATCAAGAACTTTAAGATATTTCCGGATTTGTGACACATGGAAAACATTATGAACTGGAGACAATCTTGAGGGTAGTTCTAAAGCATAATCTATAGTCCTGTTGTGACTCAGTACTTTAAATGGTCCTATGTATCTTGGACTCAGTTTTCCTTTAACTCCGAACCTTTTAACTCCTTTCAGTGGGCTTACTTTCAGATATACCATGTCTCCCACTTCAGGATGCCATGATCTTCGACTTAGATCAGCATAACTTTTCTGTATACTTTGGGCTATCTTCAATCTATCCTTGATTATATCAATGATATCTTGCCTTTGTTTGATATAATCGGGCACAAATTCTTTGCTACTCCCAGGCTCATACCAACATATTGGTGATCTACATTTCCTTCCATAGAGTACTTGATATGGAGCTGCCTTCAGACTACTCTGATAGCTGTTATTGTAGGAACAATCTGCCAATGGTAAATGATCTTCCCATGAACCTCCAAAATCTAATGCATAAGCCCTAAGCATGTCTTCCAGTATTTGATTTGTTCTTTCAGTTTGACCCCCTGTCTCTGGATGATAAGCTGTGCTAAAATCTAATTTTGAACCAAGTGCTTCATGTAGTTGCTTCCAAAATGCTGAAGTAAACACTAATCCTCTGTCAGTTACAATCTTCTAGGGCACTTCGTTCTTACTTACTATCTCCTTGATGTATACTTCTACTAACTTCTCGGCATTATCCTTCTGATTCACCGGAATAAAATGTGCACATTTAGTGAGTCTATCAACAATTACCCATATCATATCCTTCCGTTTAGGTGTCATGGGAAATCCCGTGATGAAGTCCATACCAATTTCCTCCCATTTCCATTCGGAAATTTCCAAAGGTTGTAGTGGTCCTGCTGGACTTTGATGTTCAGCTTTTACTCTTTGGCAAGTATGGCATTCTAACACATATTTAGCAATATCTCTTTTCATGTTATTCCACCAGAATAATTCTTTCAAATCCATGTACATCTTAGTACTTCCTGGATGAATGGAATATGGTGTCTTATGTGCCTCTTGAAGTATCACTTCACGAATCTCTGGCACATCTGGAACACAAAGACGATCTTGGAACCATAAAGACTCATAATCTCCTAAGCAAAAAACTGATGTTTGTCCTTGAGATATTCTTCGAATTTCCTCAGCAATAAAAGGATCTTCTACTTGATGCCTAAAAATTGCCTGTTTAAGATCACTATTCTATTATGCAACTACCTGCATAGTAGCTAATCCTCCCAGAATCTCTGTTCTTATAAATTGAACCTCCAATCTTTCCAAATCCATCTGTAACTCTTTTGGTAGCTCCCTATTGCTTGGCTGAATATCGGCACTTTTACGACTTAAAGCATCTGCTACAACATTGGATTTTCTAGGGGTATAGTTGATTGCTAAATCATAATATTTGATTAGCTCTAACCAACGCTTCTGTCTCATATTCAATTCCTTTTGAGTGAAGAAATATTGAGACTTTTATGGTCAGTGTATAACTCACATCTGGCTCCATAAAGAAAATGCCTCCATCCTTTCAGAGCAAAAACTACTGCTGCTAATTCCAAATCATGAGTTGGATAATTGATTTCATGTGGTTTTAGTTGTCTTGATCCATAAGCAATTACTTTCCGATCTTGCATTAGCACACAACCTAAGCCTTCCTTAGATGCATCACAGTATACTGTAAAGTCTTTCCCTATTTCAGGAACTGCTAAAATTGGAGCGGTAGTTAATCTGGTCTTTAACTCTTGAAAACTGGCTTCACACTTCTCATCCCAAATGAATGGTGTATTCTTCCTTAAAAATTTGGTCATTGGTACAGCTATCTTGGAGAAATATTCAATGAACCTCTGATAATAACCATCCATTCCCAAGAAACCTCTAATTTGTTTCACATTGGTTGGTGCAGTCCATTCTAATACTGATTGAACCTTGGATGGATTTACTGCAATTCCATCTTTACTGATCACATGACCAAGGAATTCTACCTCATCTAACCAGAATTCACACTTGCTGAACTTTGCATAAAGCTTATGTTCTCTTAGGATCGGCAATGCTATTCTCAAATGATCAGCATGCTCTTCCTTATCCTTGGAATATATCAGAATATCGTCAATAAAGACCATGAAAAACTTGTCCAAGTATGGCATGAAAATTTTGTTCATCAGATTCGTGAATATCTTCTTCACGGTGTCAATACCTTGAGAAAAATGTGGTCTTTGGAACATCTTCTGGTTTGATTTTTATCTGATGGTATCCGGATCTTAGATCAATCTTGGAAAATACTCTAGCTCCTTTAACCTGATCAAACAGATCCTGGATTCTGGGTAAAGGATACTTATTCTTGATGGTAACATTATTGAGATTCCTATAGTCTCCACACATTCTTCTTCCTCCATCTCTTTTATCCACAAAAATCACTGGTGTTCCCCATGGAGACACACTTTCTTGAATAAATCCTTTTCTAGCTCACTCATCAATTTGTTCTTTGAGTTCTTTTAATTCTTTTGGACCCATCTTGTATGGTGCTTGAGCTATTGGTGCTGTTCCCAGAATTAGATCAATAGTGAACTCTATCTCCCGATCTGGTGGCATTCCTGGTAGCTCTGCTAGAAAAACATCTGGAAACTCATTTACTACAGGAATATCTTCCAACTTGACCTCCTTCATTGAGTTCAACTGAAGATCCACCATGATATGACTGTGCTTATCTGCTTGATAAACTATCCTTGCTACACTTGGATTTTTGATTGAGACAGTTTTATCCTCACAAGTAATCTAGGCTCCATGTTTAGTCATCCAATCCATACCCAGCACTGATGCAATTCCCTTCAAAGGAATCACATAAAGGTCCGCAAAGTAGGTACAACCACAGATCGAGAGAACCTGATCTTGTTTAATGTGGCGTACAACTACATTTCCCCCTGCCGTCACTACTGTCATAGGGTTTTCTAATGTTGCCCTTCTAATCCCAAATTTTCCACAGAATTCTTCAGAAATGAATGAAGTAGTTGCACTAGTATCAAATAGAACTTTGTCGGGATTGGTAAGGATATTCAGCATACCTATCACTGCATGCTCTGAGTTATCCTCCTCCTCTAAGGTTGCGCAATTCAGCTTCTCGGTAGCTCGTTCCTCTTGCCATTATTATTCTTGACAAAATTTCCTCCTTTATTGGGTTTCCCATTGCCTCCACTAGTTTGTCCTCCACTTTTAACAGGCCAACCACCTTGGGTTTGCTTGGACAATTTGGCTTTATGTGAACCCTCTGGACACAAGCATGGCACACTATTATTGGTTTCTGGAAATCCCTGCTCAAATGTCCTGGAAGTTTGCAATTGTGGCATATAATATTTCTTCCAGTTGGATTTGCACTCCGGTTGGAATTATTATTGTTATAAGGTCGATTCCTTGGCTTGAATTCTAGATTGGACTTGGGTTTACTTGCCTGTATCCTCTTAGTTTCCTTCTTAGCTCTCTTCCTTCTATCCTCTTGGACATTTTTGTAGTCATCTTCAAAAGTGATAGCTGCATCTAGTAACTGCTGATATGTTTGTTTATTTGCCAATCTCAACTGCATCCTCACAAATGGATTTAACCCTCACAAAAAACGCTTCTTCCTCTTTTCTTCAGCACCGACTTCTTCCTCTGCATAACGAGACAATTGGCTAAACTCCCGAATATACTTTATGACACTAGTATATCCTTGCTGAAGCTCCTCAAATTCTCTCTGTTTCAACTCCATAACACTCTCCCGCACATGATACTCACGGAACCTCTTCTTGAACTCTTCCCAAGTATACTCTCTTCTTGGTTGTTGCATGGCTAACTGATTTTCCCACCATGATGCTACAGGTCCTGTCAGAAGATGAGTTGCATACCGCAGTTTTTCCTCATCATTACAACCTAAAGTATTTAGCTTTCTCTCTGTATCTGCTAGCCAATCTTCTGCATCCATTGGTTTAGGAGCTGATGCAAAAGGTAACGGCCTTGCATTCTGGAAGTCGGAAAGACTCACTCCTCCACCTTCAGGTGCTTTCTGGTTTCCAGCTCTTCCCAACAACTCTTCCATGAACTTGTTCTGGTTTTCTTGCATCATTTGCATATACTTCATAAAGTTCTGCTCCATTAACGGCCTCATTGGTGGTGGTGGTAATGTTCCCTGATTTCCTGCATCTGCATCGGCCTTCTCCTTGGCCTCACATTCCATTCGCTACTGCTCAGATTCGGTTTATACACCTGTGTCCATGACCCCCTAGTCCTGCAACATAAAGCGAATACTCATAATTACATCATGCACATGTGTTCTGAGTTCAACTTTATGCACAGAACTAGTCACACAATGAAAATCCAAATAAAATCCAAATATGCATTTCACATATTATACATTACAAGCCTCATAACAAAGTACAGAGTCGTCATACTTGTACCATATAGGTACAATAACAACTTAACAACACTTCCTTATTTATCTATCTACATCATTTTCTCGAATTACAATACGCAATACACGATACTTCCTAATAAGCCGCCTGCTTCTAGTATCCATGACGCTCATCATACATGCCTGAAGTCCAACCGTGATGGTGTGACGTCCATCGCATAGTTTGTGGAACAAATGGCCTTCCAGAAGGAACATACTCAGTATCTGAAGTGCCAGGACTTGAGTCATTACTCAACCTGAGCGCATTGACTCCCTCCAGCTCAGCTAAAAAGTCTTCAGAAACATGTTCAACATAATCACCCACTTGCATCTCCTGAGCTTCATTCCTTGAGTTTCCAACAGAATACACAGATTCTGCTGCTCCCCAAGTGCTCTGTTGGGAAAGATAATTAAACACCGGATAATGTATATTCCCTGGGTTTTGAGAAGATGTTGATGATTCAAACACTCTCTCCTCAGGATCTTCTTCTTCATCCTGATCGGCTATAAATATAGTATTTCTACTACTGTTACTAGTATTGGTTCTTGCACCCATCCAACTGGATTGTCCGACATTCCTATCAGACCCATCGATGGACATTTGATTACCTTGGGATCCTTCATATGATCCCATTCTCCAACAATCCGAATTTTCAATAGGAAGTTCTGAATCAGAACCTTCCTCTGAACCCTATGGTACATCATACCTCATATCTAGGGTAGGATCATAAGTAGGTTCCAGTCTAGCTGAATAAGGATATGGTGTGAAAGATTCAGGATCTATGGTTATATCCTTAAAAATTGGTTTAGTGCTACTACTTGCTTCCTTCTCCAACTGGAATGCTAACTGCTTCCTTCTCTCTGGATCAGTTAGATGCTCTAACATGTCATTTTTATCTTCCACAATAACTTGATGTGTCTTATAAAAAGACGCAACAAGTGTTCGGTATCGATCCATAAACTTGGAAGCTAACTTAGGATGCTTCTTTACCAAAGTAATATGATCCGGTACTGGCTCCGAGTCTATAAAATCATGAGGAATCACAGAAAATGTGCTCCCTTCTAACTTCTTGGCTTTATACTCCCGGATATTATCTATTGCCTCCACAACAGCAACATGATATGCTGCTAAATGACTCCTACCTTCTCCTATAGGTAGATCGTGATATAATCAAAGCTCCTCTGGAAGTTGGATACTCACACGATACTTGGATAACATCCGACCATCATAATAGGTTATGGTATTCACCGGAATTCTAGTTGGACAACTAAAAATCTTTAAGAGTCTCCTCTTTCCTTACCAAAGTCTGTTTTGGAAACTTTGGTGCCATAACTCTGTATACCAAAAATATTCTTATTAATAACCAATAGTACATTGCATCATAACAAATAATTATCACACTAAAACATATAACGGAATATTCTCATTTGAATACCCATTATATATTTTTAGAGAATTCTTTATCGTTGCTATACTCTCCTATAGGTAATACCCTTTACTAGGTTTCCAACCTAAGGTCAAAGCAATTTGCTCTGATACCAACTGCGGTGACCCATAATACCACTGCATGAGTAGTATACTATAGTCGTTGATATGACATTCACAGAACACCGTTTCTTAAATATCACATCCCTCAGAGTGGTACAACAGAAACATTGCGGGTCCATATTACAAACATACAAATATTATTATTATTACAATACCAGAAGTTCAATACTTCGAAAGATTCAACTTACAAACCAAATTATAAAGTCTTTCAGCGGAATATTTAAAGTAACGACTTAAACTCCAAGTTGAGCTCAACAACTTATTGCTATATATTGTTTATGTTGCTAGGATCAATTGGCTCCTAGTACTATGGTAATTATTCTGAATCCTGGTGCTCTCCTCCGTAGACGACATCATATTACACTCCTTCCACAGCACCGTACATATTGGGATCTTCATAGAAGACCTCCTCTTGGCTTTCAACTGCATACATTGGGGTTTCTTCGGGATCCTCAGAGTCTAAGAAGGGGATCAAAGGAAAGGGTGAGTAACAATGTTATCCAGCAAGTTCATTATATGCAAGGTGGGAAGTTTGATGCTTTATCTACCACCTCGAACTATAAGTCCTAGGCACTATGCAATTTTCATAAATCTTTCTTCAAAGATTGATTTTATTATGAAAATCTATGACCATCAGCCTTCACAGGTTGACCAGAACTTTCATGGAGTTCCTTTCCTGCCGCTTTTGTAGCTCCTTCCCGGAACAGGGAGTAACAAGTTACAATTCTTACACTCTGCAGAGGTGCGTTACTTTACCCATGAGAGAACAACTCCTTGTTGCACAACCGGGCGTACTTTCCCATCCACAATTCCATGATGTGGGGCCAGTAGTTGGTCCAAGCCAATCACTGTCCTCTTCGCGACCCCATATGTCTGCACGATCCTTTGGGGCTGGCTCATCTCCGTAAGCCCCCTTCCGGGCAGTCTAAAACCCTGATGAGTTCCCAAAGACTCTATGAACTGGTGTTGCCCTGGCAAGTGCCGTATCAAATGGACAATACCACTAAAAACCACTCATAGATAATCTAGACACCAAAAGTGTGGGGCATAAGGGTGCCCCCCATATGTTGGATCCACACAAGGAATCACAATGTCACATTAAGGTCGTCTTGCCTCCATACGAGAGGAAAAGGATACAACTGACTTCTCTGTCCCATTTCAAATCTCATGGCTAACGCAGTATATACGGCGCTAGAATCACTGATGTCATGGGTTGTTAAGTTCCTAGATGATTATCATTATTGCAAATAGAACCTAAGTTCTATTTGCTCCATTTTATCATCACTTAGGATGATATCAACAATTTATTTATTTGAGAAAATAATATTTTCTTTCCTTGGCACATAGATGATAACACACAATTTGCAAATACTTTGATAAAGACTCTTCAAAGGACATGAGCAAGTGATGAACTTGCCTTGTGATTGCAAGGTAGTGAAGTCGTATGCTTGCACTGGACCTTGAGCTTCTATGTCTACAAAACATCATTATTGCCCGGTAAGGACAATATTTAAAGAAGCAAAATGACTATGCATAGTAATGTAATGCATTATGTTTTATTTTTTTTTCTTTTTGTGTTTTACCCATTACCTTAGTTTCAAGAATTCCTTTAAGTAATAAAGGATTTCAAAAAAATCTTTAATAATTGTTATACATTATATTTGCTATTATATAAGATAATAAATTATTTTTAAATTTAAAGATTAATATAAATTCCCATATTTATTCATTTTATAATTCTTTTAAGGATTTATATTTAAATAAAGGAATTTCTTTTTATGACCCAAAAAATTTGTTTAGCCTTTTTCTTAAATACTAGGATAATAATATATAATAAAAGTGATTTTTATTTATTTTTATATTCATTCTTTAATTTTATAAAATTCCATAAAGCATAATTATTTTATAAAATTATTGACCAAATATTATATACATCAATATTTATTTCTTAATTTAATTAAATAGGTTGGATTATTATGGATCCAAAAATATATTATTTGTAATTTTAAGCTTCAATTTTATTTTTAGAATTTTTATTTAAATCTTGGGGTATTTTGGTCTCTTATTAATTATTACATTTTCATTTAGGTTTTGGGTTGGTTCCATTGGCTTATTGGGCCAATTTGGCCCAAGTGGCCTTGACCAAAAGGACACCCGAAGGGGTTCTCGACCTACTGGCCCACTCCCTCGGTTCCTCTCTCTCTCGTCCTCACCTCCTCCCGTCCTCGACCCTGTGGGGTGCTAGTGTCGCCGCCGTGTGGTGCTCACTGCCGTGGCCCTCCCTAGACGCTTCCGTGGTGCAGGGCAAGGTTGTCGACTACGCTTGTCCATCTCCTCTGCTTCAATTTGATTTCGGAGCCTTCCTGTGGCCAGGCTCGCCCCGTTCCCGAACCCTAGGGTTTAGGGTTGGGTGCTGCCATCGTCGCCGTTGATCCTCCTATGGTGGTGTGAGGTGTTCGTGTGCCGCTGTGGCCGCCGCCGTGGCTGGTGCGGGTTGCAGCACCCTCTGGGGTGCTCCCCATAGCGCCACGAGATCGTCGGCCCCTCTGCTTCCTCTCCGTTTCTTCAGCGAGGACCTCTGGTGAGTTATGCTCCTGTGAACTCTAGTGTATCTAGCTATCTTGAGTCCCACTGTGTGTCTAGTGGCCAATCTCTATTCTATCTGTGTACTGATATTAGGGTTCATCTCTGGTGCTTATGTGATGATGCTATGGTCTGATATTGATGCTCGGTGAAGATTGTGTTCTCTGTCCTTAGTGATTCTTGTCATCCTTAGATGATGTGACACTGTGGTTAGTCTGATTTGGTGATGTTGTAAATTGATCTGTTGTTCTTCTATCAGTACCTTGATACTGTCAGTATCACTGTCAGTGATGACTCACTACATTAGTGTTTGTGACTTGCCTGTTTATTCATAGTATGGATTTTTATTCAACAGAGTTTGATGATCCGATGAAATTAAATAGATATATATGGTATGATCTCTGAATCTGGTCTTAGGGAAATGATTTGCTAGTTGATTTATAAAAACTAGACTATCTGGTTTCTTAGTAGTGAGATCAGTGCTTGTGAAACCTTCTTGGAGTGGTACAAAAGTAGATATTGTTGCTGGCTTCACCTATGGTAATTATTGGAACTTGATAGATGCTTATTCATAAGTTGGAAAGCTTATTGTTTGATCATGCCTATGATGCTGGTCTAAGGCTCTAGGATCTAGGGTCCTAGTTGGTTAAGTGATTGGGTTTGTTTGTAACTTATAAGATCTAAGGTCCTACTACCTCTTGGAGATGTGCCCTGATCTTGCAAGAACAAATGATAGATTGCAAAAGTTGCCTTTGATATCACCAATTCTGTGAGGCTGGTCTGAGAACTTGGTGTTTTTGCTAGAGTTTAATTATGTTCTTTAAATTTAAAACCTCTAGGATAGATTCACCCCACCAGGGTGATCATTGAGAGGTTGTTTAATGAAACAACACATGATCCTATGTGGATAAGATGAATAAACCATGTGGTGGTTCATGACACTCACCACAAACTGATGATGGTAGTAGTTTGTTGTGATGTTGGGTTGATGGTTGGATCTTGTCCTTCACCTCCTGATGATGTTCTTGTTTCCCTGGTTTCCTGTGCTTGGCCTTGATCTAGCTTGCTCCTCCTAGCTCATGTGGCTTTTCCTTGCAGTCCACCTGATTCTTCCCCCTCCTTATGTCACCATCTGGTGATGTTTGGATTGATAAAGTGTGGAGTTTTTCTTGCTGGTTTTGCTGGGCTTTGGCTAAGCTACTGGTTCTGATGTGGTGTGAGCAATGAAGATATGCACTAGTGCTTCCCCACGGTTGTGATTGGTCCTTTTACTTGCTTGGACTGCTTGGGCTGTGTTGACAGCACACCCATGCATTTAGATGACTAAGCTGTTTGTGTGACTGCTGCATGATTATGGATATGCTCAATGAGGTGTCTACCCTTTACCTTGTTACCATTAATCTGCCTGGTGAAACTTGCCCCTTTTACTAATTGGTATTATTTGACTTATGGCTTATTTATTATGAAATATTTGATTATTTCATATTGGTGAAACTTTCCCCTAAAAGATTTACTCAATGATGTAAAATGGAGCAGTGCAACTCATTGCTCTCTACTGAGAGTAAAAATTAATAACTTAACCTTTGTTTTCCTTTTTGTTAGTTCTTTGTTTTGCAGGTACAAGATTTGAAGATTCAAGATTAGAATAGGTTTACTTTTAGATAGAATAGATCCTTTGTAATTTTTATTTTATTCTTTTGTAAGAAAGATGTATTAGTTTAATAATAAATGTAATTTCCTATTTTTGTAATTTCACTTTTGTAAAGATTCTTTATTAACTTTATAAGTTACATTTTGTAACTTATTCATTGAATAAATATATAGAATAAATATTCATTTGCTTGACTGTATTATTTTATTTAAATTTTCAGTTACTAAATATTATTTCTTAATTAAATAATATTACTAAAGCCTCATTCTAATCTTCTTAAAATATAAATCCATACCTCAAGTTTGAATTCAAATTCCTTTCCCCAAAACATACTAAGTCATAAAGATCCTATCAAAATTTGTAACAATCACTCTCCCAAAGCTACTCCTAAACTTAGAGAGTGAAAGAAACCTTTATCACTTTAAGTTTTTATTTGGCAAAAAATTTACCCACATTTTGCAGATGAATGCATGCAAATGCACAATTTCCTAAATCTACCGTTCGTTTGTTCCTAAATGCTGGGATGTTACAGCCTCCCCCGCACCATTTCTTCACACCATGTCACTCCCCTCTCTCTCAGAACCACCCCACCTCTTCCCCGAAGCAAGGCGAGCACCAGGCCACCGGAATTTCATCGGAGACCACCGCTGCTGGAGGAGATAGGCGCCATCAATTGCGGCCACCCCTGGAGATGCCGCCAGTACCAGGAGAACCGCTATCGTCGACAACCTCATTCGCCCATGTCGCCGACCCTCGCCTAAGGCCCGGTGAGCCTCCCCAGACCCTCACTGGTCGTGCTAGGGTTCGTCCCCATCGTGTCCTGTTCGGATGAGGACGATGGCCATGAGCCGTTGATCTTCCATCTAATCCTACGGTCGTAATCAACCCATACCCCTTCTCCACCCCCTGTCTCACTGATGAGTGGGGACACCACTTAAACCAGCCCGCACTAGCGCTGTGTGTAGTGGGCCGGCCCAAATAGCTCTCCCGCGCAACCCAGTAGTTTAAATTTAGATTTTTCATTTTAGTTTCAAACATAGTTCAGACAATAACTTCAAAAATCAATTGAGAGAGTTCTACTAAACCAAATTGCATGAAACTAATATTGTTAGAAAGATATGGAAATTCTTAATCCAAGCCCGTTGCATTCAAATCATTTGAAATTATAGATCACCTATAGTAAAAATAACAATGCAGAGACTTTTCTGCATTCAAACATTTTTCAAAAATCAACCATAAACGCTTTTGAGTTGATTCCAACTCTCAAAAATCACATTTGATAAGACCTTTCTGAATATATTAAAATATCTAGGTTTACTTGCAGTAACAATGGACAAGTAATAAAAGAATGCCCCATAAGCATTTCTATTCACTTTCATTAATTAAAATAATAAGGTTAAATATTATTAAATTGTGACACCACTTTAAATCACATTCCCAAGTATTAGAATATGTGGTGATGACATATGTTAACATGATCCCATATTTTAATTAGAGAATATTAAATCTTAAGTAGTTTTCAATGAGTAGAAATTACTTTTCTAAAATAAAATAATTAAGACTAGGTCTTTAATTCTTGTGATGATTGTGATGATGCTAGATCATCTAGTGTGAACCTTTGTGTGCCAAATAGAAGTAGTTAAGTATTGTTTGTTGATTGTGTACTTCGTATTTATTTATAGATGCTAGTACCGTCCAAGGATACGAAGAGGAAGGAGACTACTACGAAGAAGAAGCAGAGGAGAACTTCAACCACTGCACTACTCAAGGCAAGCTATCTAATGCAAGCCATCCTAGCAAGCTAACACTTGCAACTTTGCAAGCTAGATAACTTATGCAGTGCATTAGGCATGCTTTGGTTATGCAACTTTGATTATACCAAATCCCAGTTTTACTTGCAAGCTTTATTCTTTTTATTTTCTTTATCAAAGCTCTTTATTTAGTTTGGGAGGCCAAACTCATAGGGGCGGTGCCTATACTAGGGTGTGTAATTGAAAGGTTAGGTTTGATTATCCGCATACTGAGTATGGTGATTCAGGATTGTTCCTGACGGATGTATCGAATATTGTGGTGAAAGTGTACCACCTCTGCAGAGTGTCAAACTATTCGAATAGCCGCGTCTGTGGTTATGGACAGTTGGAGTGGCCATACTATTTCGTCGTCAGATGTTTTCAGAATGACTTGTGAAATGAATCATGACTTTGACTTGACCACAATAGGGTTGTGAAATTGAAAGCTAAGTTCCCACTTAAGTGTTGTAGAGCACTAAACTAGTTTTATTTACTTCTGAACTCAGCTAGAGATAAACCTGGCTTTTTGCAAAATAACCTAGAGCTTAGAATTCCTACTTGAACCACCTTACTTGTTAGTATTAGTTTGCGAGTACTTAAAGAGTACTCATGGCTTTGTCCCTGGCTATTCCTAAGGCCAGACTATGAGGAGGACTACCAGGATGATGGACAACAGGAAGTCTACGACAACTAGGATCGTCTCCCATCGTCAGCATTGTTTGTTATTAATTATTCCACTGCGTTGATTATATTAAGATTGGATCATGAGATCCTTTAATATTAAGACCTTTATGATGGTTTGTAATGGATGATGAACTATGGTACCAATCTGTTATGTCTCGCAAAAAAGGTAATCCTGGGATTGCGATGTATGGCATAACAGGCATCTGGGATTAAAAATCCGGGTGTTGACAAGTTGGTATCAGAGCCATCCCGACCATAGGAGATCCTAGTTAGAATGGACGCTTGAATCAAAAACTTAGTTTCAAAACAAAGGAAGTGAGTATTTATGAAAACCTATTCTCATTCTTATCACTTAGAGTCTTTCAAGAAAATTCATGATTCCTCAAAAATTCTTGCAAAATATTACATCAAATTTGACACACTTGATCACTCTAATAACTTACTCATCCTACATTATTATAGATGGACATGAGGTATAGCAAGTTCTATCAGTTGGGCAATGGAGGAGAGCTCATCTTTGAGCATGATTTGGACCAACTCTCGGAACTTCTAAAGCGCCCGCACCCCAAGTTCTTCGGAGCCCGGCTCAACTATTAACAAGGAAGAGAATTGCAATGGATGATTGTTGCAAGTCTCAGAGGGAAGATTGAAGCCCCCACCTTAGAGGGAATCCAGTTCACCTTAAGAGAGAACAACTGGCTAGATGGACTCGCCAGGGCCATGCAGGAAGATCTTCCCCGTTTGTGTGGGCAAAGCATCAATCAGAACAAGTGCACCCGCTTTGAGTTCTACGCAAGGCGTGATGCTATGGGACAACCATTGGAGGTGCCATACCACCCCGAGTTGAAGCATCGGGTGGATCATCTCAGCTTCATGTTGTATGATAGGCGGAAGGAGTTGGACAATTCCCACTCCTACGCCAACCACATATATGCCATCACAGTCAAGAAGGACCAGACCATCACCATCCTTGCAAAGGAGCGCAAGACCTTTCGCCGTCTTCGTGACAAGAAGGATCGCATTATTGCTCGCCTTCGTCACAGAGTGACAGACTTGGAGGAGACCATCCATGAGCGGGACATGCAGCTTGAGGAGAGGGAGAATGCAAGGGAGGATATCCGTGGAGACCCCTACTCCTAACTCAATGATGATGATGACTTCCTGGAGGACCAAGCCATGGACTTGCACTCTGATGATGATGACTCCGCCTTCATTGATGATGATGATGATGATGATGATGAAGCCACTGATTTCGAGGAGTAGTAGCACTTGAGCACTAGCGTTAGTGAGTTGTATCTGGTCCCATTGTATCGTAGTTTCACAGAATGGTTCTTAAAACCATCTGTTTCCTTGTTGTGGTGTGTGTTTGTACTGTGTGCTATGAATGAATGAAAAGCAAGTTTCTAGTTGGCAAAACCTGAGTCAAAACTCAAAATTTAAAAACTTTTCAGAAACAAATCCATGAACCTTAGAAAATTCCCTCTTGTCTCATGATCTATCTCAATCTTCTGATGTCTCGTGGAGGAAGCAGTTCATCTCCGGACCCAATGCTGCAAATCTTGCAAATGTTGGTTTCAGACCGTGAAGCTGAAAGAGCCGAACGTCAAGCCAACTTAGCCACCCTTCAACAAATAGCTTAGATGGCCAACAACAATCAATGCCATGGAAACCAGGACAACCATGGATCCAAGCTCAAGAACTTTCAGAACACCAATCCACCCATTTTTCGTAAGTCTGAAGAGCCCTTAGATGTGGATGACTGGCTGTAGACTATGGAGAACAACTTAGAAGTCACAGGAGTGGAGGCCAACGAGAAAGTACTGTTTGCCACCCACTATCTGGCAGGAGATGCAAGATCTTGGTGGAATAGCGTTCGCACCATGAATGGAGGACAAATGATGACTTGGGATGAATTCAAACTCAAGTTCAGCAGAAACCATGTGCCACCGAGTTTAATCAAGAGGATGAGGGATGAATTCAGAGAATTGAAGCAAGGGAGGATGACAGTAGTTGAGTACCGTGACACATTTCTGTCATTAGATAGGTATGCACCAGATGAGATTGACACTGAAGCCAAGAAGAAGGAGAGATTCTTGAATGGTCTGCATGATGAGATGCAGACAGTGTTAGTCAATATTCCATTTGCTGACATTGAAGCCTTAGTGGATTCTGACATTCAGTTGGAAGGCAAGATCAACCAAGCCAATGAGAACCGCAAGCGTCGAATGATGCATCAACCAGGAACCCACCATACCCCAAAGTATCGCCCCAACCCATCTGTAGGATTTACCCCAAGGAACAATAGACCCCCGATGACCCGTCCGAACTATCCCAACCGTGGAGGAGGAAACCCAAGGACAGGAGGAAACCACAACAACCCCAACAATTTCAACCGTGCACCACCCAAGTTCAACAACAACAATGTCGCCAACAACAGCAATACTGCCCCAAGGACTGGAAGCAATGTTGTGCCTGTTGCAGGAAAGGACAAGTCTCAGGTGACTTCTTATGAATGTGGAACCAAGGGTCACTACTCCAATGAGTGCCCCAATAAGCTTGTAGTAGCCCCCAACATGAATGCCCCATCTCAGAAGCAACGCCGTGTTCATCCTGGAAGGAGATTTGCCCCAGGGAATTCGCTCAATCGCAACGGCCATCTATTTCACATGAATGCTGAAGAAGCCCAAGAAGAGCCAGATGTCATGCTGGGTATGTTTTCTGTTAAATCAGTACTTGCAAGAGTGTTGTTTGATTCTGGAGCATCGCACTCATTTGTTACAGAAGAAGTTGCATGCACTAGTAAGATTCAACCAACAAAATTGAAGCATGTTATGATTTTTCAAATACCTAGTTCAACCACCAAAGCTAGACAAATTTGCAAGGCCGTACCTATCAGAATCCATGGCATAGACGTGTATGCTAATCTAATAGTACTTGGAACTAAAGGTTTGGAAGTAGTACTAGGAATGGATTGGATGTCAAAACATAAAGGATTAATCGACTGTGCCAAGAAAGCCATAACCATGACCAGTACCACTGGAGTATTAGTAGAGCATGTATCTGAGACCTTGCCCTGTCAATTCAAGTGCAACAAGAGTCTAGCCCAACCAACCATTGACCCATTCAGAGTAGTCTGTGAATACCCTGACGTATTCCTAGATGTATTGCCCGGTATGCCCCCAGATCGGGATATTGAGTTTATCATTGAACTAATCCCTGGAACCGGATCCATAGCTTAGAGACCTTATAGTATGAACCCGTATAAACTAGTGGACCTGAAGAAGCAACTGGATGCTATGCTGGACATAGGCATGATTCAACCAAGTGCGTCGCCATGGAGATCACCTGTCTTGTTTGTGGATAAGAAAGATGGAGGTAACCGTTTGTGTACGGATTATCGGAAGCTGAATGATGTCACCATCAAGAACAAGTACCCACTACCGAAGATAGAAGACATGTTTGACCAGTTGACCGGTGCCAAAGTGTTTTCTAAGATTGATCTTAGAACTGGTTAACATCAACTCAAGATTCATGCAGAGGATATTCCAAAGACTGCCTTTACCACCAGATATGGGCTGTATGAGTACACTGTCATGTCTTTTGTATTAACCAATTCCCCCGCTTATTTCATGAACCTCATGAATAAGATTTTTATGGACTTCCTGGATAAGTTTGTCGTTGTTTTCATCGACAACATTCTGATCTATTCCAAATCATAAGAAGAACATGAGCTACACCTAAGGACCATCCTTGGAACCCTTAGGAGCATCAGTTGTATGCCAAGTTTAGCAAATGTGAATTCTGGTTATAGGAAGTAGGATTCCTCGGACATATTGTGTCGGCCGGAGGAATTGTTGTTGACCCTGCCAAGGTTAAGGATGTTGAAGAATGGAAATCCCCAACCACTCGAACCCAAGTTCGTGCATTTCTCGGATTAGCAGGATATTAACGCAAGTTCGTAGAAGGATTTTCGAGCATCGCAAGACCCATGAACCAATTGTTGAAGAAAGATAAGAAGTTTGAATGGACAGACAAATGTGAAGCGAGTTTTCAAGAGCTCAAGAAGAGATTGATCTCAGCCCCAATCTTGATTATGCTGGATATCACGAAGCCTTTTGATGTGTATTGTGACGCATCCAAGATCGGTCTCGGATGTGTGTTGATGCAAGAAGTCAAAGTAATATCTTACCTATCCCGACAACTGAAGCGACATGAGAAGAATTACCCTATCCATGATCTTGAACTAGCAGCCGTAGTTTTAGCCTTGAAGACATGGCGACATTACCTCATGGGAAACCGTTGTGAGATTTATTCGGATCAGAAGAGCCTGAAGTATATTTTCACCCAGAAGGAGTTGAATATGAGGCAAAGGAGATAGATAGAGCTAATCAAGGACTATGATCTTGACATTCACTATCACCCCGGAAAAGCCAATGTGGTTGCAGATGCCCTTAGAAGATTGTCATGTCGCTTGAACACCATGATTCTGAAGGAGCAACCAAGTTTGCACAAGGAGTTGGAAGATTTTAGAATGGAGCTAGTAAGTGAAGGATTTTTGGCTAGCATAGAACTTCAAACCACTTTGATCACTGAGATCAAGGAGGCGTAGAAAGCAAATGCTAGTATCGACGGAATCAAATGTCGTATTGATACAGGTTAGGTACCCGGATTCACCGAAGATGAAGAAGGAGTTTTGTGGTACAAAGGAAGTATCTGTGTGCTAGCAGATTCAGAGTTGAAGCAAGCTATTTTGAAAGAAGCCCATGATACTCTTTATTCTATCCACCCCGGAGGAACGAAGATGTATCAGGATTTGAAGGAGCAATTTTTGTGGCATAAGATGAAGAGACAAATCGGAAGCTACATAGCCAAGTGTGATATCTGTCAGAGAGTCAAGGCGGGACATCAGAGACCCACTGGACTGTTGCAACCATTGCAGATTCCGGAATGGAAATGAGATTCAGTTGAAACGTATTTTATCACCGGTTTGCCTACATCTGGTAGGGGAAATGAGTCTATTTGGGTCATAGTGGATAGACTGTCCAAAGTCGCCCATTTCTTACCAGTCAAGACCACCTATCAGAGTTCGAAGTTAGCAGAGTTGTACATTGCTAGAATCATTAGTTTGCATGGAGTCCCCAAGAACATCGTGTCGGATCGAGGAACCCAGTTTACCTCGAAGTTTTGGAAAAAAGTCCAAGAAGGATTAGGAACCAGACTGGATTTCAGCATAGCTTATCACCCTCATACTGATGGACAAACGGAGCGAGTAAAACAAATACTCAAAGATATGTTGAGAGCTTGTGTGTTAGAATATGGATCTAAATGGGAAGACTGTCTGCCTTTCATAGAATTTTCATACAACAATAGTTATCAAGCTAGTTTGCAAATGGCCCCATTTGAATTCATGTATGGAAGGAAGTGTTGTACCCCTTTGAATTGGTCGGGAGTAGGAGAGAGTCAGATTTTCGGACCCGGCATCCTACAAGAATCCGAAGAGAAAGTTCACAAGATTCGTGAGCACCTCAAGACCTCCCAATCCAGACAGAAGAGTTATGCCGACAAGAGACGTCGAGACCTAGCCTTCAACATCGGAGATTTTGTGTATCTCAAAATATCACCTTTGAAGGAAATGCAACGTTTCCAACTCAAAGGAAAGTTAGCCCCCAGATATATCGAACCCTTCAAGATTTTGAATCACCGAGGAGAAGTATCGTATCAACTGGAACTGCCACAGGAGATGTCAGCCGTGCATAATGTGTTTCATATCTCGTTACTTCGCAAATGCCTAGGAGTCTCGGAGAAGACCGAAGTTTTCAATAATATTGATCACCAAACCATAGAGATCAACGATGACCTGACATATCCTGAAGTACCCATCCGTATTTTGGAGGAAACCTTCAGAACCATCAGGACCCGGAGTATCAAGTTTCTCAATATTCAGTGGAGTATACACACGGAAGAAGAAGCTACCTGGGACCGAGAAGATTACATTAGGACTGAGTTTCTAGATCTCTTTAAATCCTAGTTTTCTTTTTTCTCAAATCTCGGGACGATATTTTGTTTAAGGAGGGAAGGTTTGTAACATCCCAAAAATATTAATCAAGGTTATCAAATTCTAATCACCCAAGATTAGGGTTAACAAAAACTTTTGTGAAATAAAATCAATATGAATGCATGTGTGTATGTGGTGAATGCATGAATGCTTGCAATGACTTGTGTGATTGTTATGAATAGCAAGGATTGGTTTAAAGATGAAAACACATCATCTAAATAATTTCCAAGCAGAATCAAATCAATAGAAATTCAAATACAAACAATATGAGCTAATGGTCATTTTGACCAAAGTTAACCACTAGACCACTTTGAGTGTTTCTAGTCGAAGTTTTTCTACAGAAACAAATCCAATTTTTTCACCCCTTGCTAGACCAAGTAAAAGTGAACCCAAGCCCACCTTGCAAACCCACAGAAACATTTTGCAAATCTATGCCAAGTACAATTCAAAACTGAATCTAGTTCATATGGTAAGATCACCATTTCTCAAAACCCAACCAAACCAGTTCACCTTGACAAATCCAAACAACCAGGTACTACCAAGTGTGTGACCAATGCACCCAACAATTTTCATCCAAAAATTCAAATATAATTTTCTTTCGGCCATTTCATCAAACACATGGAGACACAAATCCAACTCTGCATAACTACACTGTTTTGAGTAGTGATCATTCACAACCTTGTCTCCCTTTGATCACCCTTGTCTCCCTCAGTGACAACCATTGCATTAAACCAGCTAGAACCCTACCCTTGCACCAGTACTGAGCCACCCCAAGCACCCCCTTGCTAGCCCACCATGGCAAGCTAGCAGGAGCGTTCGCCGCGCCTAGCCACCATGTCCAGGAGGCAGGCCACCGTCCACCGCCACCCCCTGTCCATCCCTCAAGCACTACCAAGCCGTGGACCACAGGGAACGCGCCGCTCTCAGTTCGTCCCTGCCATGCAGACGTGTACCGTAGTTCACGCGCCGTTCCCACTCAACCCGACCACCTCGATCTCTCGCCGCCCGTCTACACGATCACCACCATCCCAGGAGACCACCAGACATGCATGTTTCCTTGATCGTGCCCTGTAGCCACCGCACGCTCCGAAGTTCACCGTTGGTACCGCGCAGAGCACCGCACGTTACCGACCAAACCACACCGCCCCTTGCCGCGCCATCAAGTCGTTGAGCACCGCCAAGAGACCGCTCACCGTCCTAGCCCCCACGCCATGCCAGTAGCTCGCTGTAACGCCGACCCTGACGAGCTCTGCCCATGTCGCTCAGCCTCTCTTGCTCGCCTATAAAAGGAGGCCTCCCCTGCATCATTTCTCCACACCATCTCACTCCCCTCTCTCTCAGAACCACCCCACCTCTTAATCGGAGCAAGGCGAGCACCAGGCCGACGGAATTTCATTGGAGACTAACGCTGCTGGAGGAGAAGGGCGCCGTCGATTATGGCCGCCCCAGGAGACGCCGCTAGTACCAGGAGAACCGCCATCGTTGACAACCTCATTATCCCCTGTCACCGACCCTCGCCTCAGCCCTGGTGAGCCTCCCCAGCCCCTCACTGTCCATGTTAGGGTTCGTCCCTGTCGTGTCCTGTTCGGATGAGGACGATGGCCGTGAGCCGTTGATCTTGCATCTAATCCTACGGTCGTAATCAGCTCATACCCCTTCGCCACCCCCTGTCTCACTGACAAGTGGGGACACCACTTAAACCAGCCCAACCCAGTATAACCCAGTAGCTCAACTAGCTCTCCCGCACAACCCAGTAGTTTAAATTTAGATTTTTCATTTTAGTTTCAAACATAGTTCAGATAGTAACTTCAAAAATCAATTCAGAAATTTCTACTGAACGAAATTGATGAAACCAATTTTGTTAGAAAGATATGGAAATTCTTAATCCAAGCCCATTGGATTCAAATTATTTGAAATTATAGATCACCTATAGTAAAAAAAACAAGACAGAGACTTTTCTGCATTCAAACATTTTTCAAAAATCAACCATAAACGCTTTTGAGTTGATTCCAACTCTGAAAAATCACATTTTATAAGACCTTTCTAAATATATAAAAATATCTAGGTTTACTTGCAGTAACAATGGACAAGTAATAAAAGAATGCCCCATAGGCATTTCTAGTCACTTTCATTAATTAAAATAATAAGGTTAAACATTATTAAATTGTGACACCACTTTAAATCACATTCTCAAGTATTAGAATATGTGGTGATGACATGTGTCAACATGATCCCATATTTTAATTGGAGAATATTAAATCTTAAGTAGTTTTCAATGAGTAGAAATTAATTTTCTAAAATAAAATAATTAAGACTAGGTCTTTAATTCTTGTGATGATGCTAGATCATCTAGTGTGAACCTTTGTGTGCCAAATAGACGTAGTTAAGTATTATTTGGTGATTGTGTACTTCGTATTTATTTATAGACGCTAGTACTGACCAAGGATATAAAGAGGAAGGAGACTACGAAGAAGAAGAAGTAGAGGAGAACTTCAACCACTACACTACTCAAGGCAAGCTATCTAATGCAAGCCATCCTAGCAAGCTAACACTTGCAACTTTGCAAGCTAGATAACCTATGCAATGCATTAGGCATGCTTTGGTTATGCAACTTTGATTATACCAAATCCCAGTTTTACTTGCAAGCTTTATTCTTTTTATTTTCTTTATCAAAGCTCTTTATTTAGTTTGGGAGGCCAAACTCATAGGGGCGGTGCCTATACTAGGGTGTGTAATTGAAAGGTTAGGTTTGATTATCCGCATGGTGATTCAGAATTGTTCCTGACGGATGTATCGAATATTGTGGTGAAAGTGTACCACCTCTGCAGAGTGTCAAACTATTCGAATAGCCGCGTCTGTGGTTATGGACAGTTGGAGTGGCCATACTGTTCCATCATTAGATGTTTTCAAAATTACTTGTGAAATGAATCATGACTTTGACTTGACCACAACAGGGTTGTGAAAGTGAAAGCTAAGTTCCCACTTAGGTGTTGTAGAGCACTAAACTAGTTTTCTTTACTTCTGAACTCAGCTAGAGATAAACCTGGCTTTTTGCAAAACAACCTAGAGCTTAGGATTCCTACTTGAACCACCTTACTTGTTAGTATTAGTTTGCGAGTACTTATAGAGTACTCATGGCTTTGTCTCTAGCTATTCCTATGGCCAGACTATGAGGAGTACTACCAGGATGATGGACAACAGGAAGTCTATGACAACTAGGATCATCTCCCATCGTCAGCATTGCCTGTGACCCTGAAGATGGAGCTTCGCCCATGCTACCATTATTAATTGTTCCGCTGCGTTGATTGTATTAAGACTGGATCATGAGATCCTTTAATTGTAAGACCTTTATTATGGTTTGTAATGGATGATGAACTATGGTACCAATCTATTATGTCTCGCAAAAATGGTAATCCTGGGATTGTGATGTATGGCTGTAGAGGTCCCAACCTTTAATAAGGTAGAGATCCCTGTGTTTACAATGCTAGTCCCTGGATCAATAGCTAGCATCCACAATTAAGATGTAATATCAAGGAACAAAGGTCATAATACAACTTTATAACCAGGAATAACATAATTTTATTACATCTTACATAGCTCATTTGGCTATTACATTACATTGCAGCAGAATATCTATAAGAATGGGGTCCTTCATCTTCAAAGTGCCACAGGCAAACATGTTGGTTGTAGACTTGTAATCCTAATCAATATACTTCACTAACATCAATCCAACCTGCAACATTACAAGTTACAGCCACAAGGGTCAATACATTTGAATTGTATTGGCAAGTTTCACTTCTATGTAGAATATAAGTGGATCCTATCAATACATGCATATTTGGCTAAGTGGGGTTTAGGCTCATTTGCAGAAAGCAATATAGTTTTATCCTATCTTTTCAAAATAGTTTTGATCTTTTGTCAAATCTTTCTGAGCTCCTTGGAATCCACCAAGTGCTTCAAGTCTCTTTTTGTCACTTTCAAGTTTTTCTTTTAGAAATTGGAATGTCGAGATTTCCCATAGCTTCAGGCCTTAGTTGCTCAGTATTGTCCATAACCGAGGACACGGCTAAGTACTTAGATTTTTATCTTCTGCAGAAGTTGTACACTTTACCCACATGACACGATCTCATCTTGTTGCCACCAGTGGTCGTTGGATAAGTACTCACCAAGATGGAGTACTGGCAGATTGAGAATGTGACGAAGTCTTTCCATAGGGTCCTCCCATACACAATGCTAGCTTGTCTTCAGGCACCAATGTAGGGTTCCTAGTTCCCTCATTCCAGTAACCTGAAGAGGCCAATGCATGGGTCTTCCACAATGTAATTGACTAAGCCAGTGCCCATTTAGCATGTGGCTGTACACGGAAGCCACTGTACGAGAAACATGTTCAATCTCTAAGTCCCTGGGTGGTTTTCTTCTAGTGCACAACAAAAAGAGATTGCCATATAAACATGGTTCCTCTTGTTGCCACCTTGTCCAAAACTTGAGTATCCTTGTCCGCCCAGGTGGTTCATTGAGTACTTGTTTTATTATATAAAACACAAGTCTTTTCAATCCTTCTCATAATCTCAACATGTATCCTTTCTCAAAATATATAGCAGGGCTAAGAATATTACAACTACATTGTTTTCACTAAGGAATATATATGTGTATCCTATTAGGATTTAGCATAGCAGAATATAGTAGTCCTTATCATGCATGTTTCAAAATCCACTAAGTGCAATGAAAATAGTAGGACTTGGATGATAGTGTCACTTGCCTTTTTGGTAGAGGATGTTGGTTCACTTCTTGATCTTGCTAATATTACACTCTTCTAACTTCACTACAAATCAATCAAGCAAACATAGATTCAACTAGCATTCCAAACAATAATCAAACAAATTAATCACACATAAAATAATAGAAACAAAGTTATGCATGCAAGCATGCAAAAGATAATTTTATTTGCAAAAGTGGTTTCTACTAGGCTCTAAACATTGTAAGGTTCAAAATGGTCATTTTTCTAAAGTGGCAAAGTCATTTGAAAAAGGCTTTTATCTATAAACCATTTTTAAATCAAATCATTATTTCATGTAGTGAAAAATGCTTTTTAGCAAAGCAACAATTTTATATTGTTCACAAAATAAGTGGTTAATTTACAAAACTTGGTTCTTAAGGTCAGAAGGTTTGAATCAACACATTTTCCAAAGGTTTTTCTCAAAAATCATTTCCATATCAAAATCAATGTTTTTATTTGACTAGAAATGAGCTAATTCAGATATTCAATCCTAATCTTCACAAAATACATTTTAAATCCATAAGTTGGTTCCTAGGGTCAGTAGGTTCACAACAAACCATTTTGCAAAGATTTCAACCCCAAAATCATTTTGGAATAAATTTTATATCCTAAAAAAGCATACACAAGTTTCTGCAAAATCAAACATTTTACTAGAAGCTTTTTACTAAACAAAGTGCATGGTTGGCTGGGGCTTGTTTTTCTGAATCCACTGATATAAAATTTGCAAATTTTGGACGTGGGGATCAAAAGTTATGCAATTTACAAGTTTGCATCTAAATGAGATTCTAATTCTGTTTTTAAACAATACTCTGTCCACGTGGCTTGTTCTTATTGGCCGATACCGCTTCGGGCGGATCGAGATCGCTGGATCGTTGGATCTAACTAAGATCGAGTGGCGCAGAGGCACACGATACCCCTTCGTCTATGTTCTATCACAGCCAGACGATCAAGATCTAACGGACACGTTTGCGTGGTCAAACACTGGCGGCGCTGCGCGGCGGTGAGCGGCGGAGCACGCTCTGGCGGTGGCGTCGCGGCGATTCTAGGAAGCAAGGGAGAGGGGGAGATGTCTTACAGTGTTCGCGTGGTCGAGGCGAAGCTCGAGGTGGTGCTGGTCTGGCGAGGGGCGCACTGGAGCGGAGGGGATTGCTCGCCAGAGATGATGGCGGCGTCAGGCGGTTCTGGGGGTCGTCGAGGGCGACGCTGTAGTTCACTCCAAGGCAAGGCAAGGATACAGTTAGACACGGTTTGAACTGCTGATGATGTGAGCATCAATAGGAGGTGCCGGGGCGGTCGAGACTTACCAGGGGAGGTCGCCGGAAAAAGAAACAGACGCGGCAGCGCTCAGTAGATGACGAAGTCGATGTTGCGGAGCGCCCGCGAGCGAATGAGTGGCACGCGGAGATGCGCCAGAAGGTTAGGAGCGAGCTCGTGTGCTCCAGGGGCAGTGGGGTTGTCTGGCTTCGCCGGAATTTGAGCAGAACCTCGTCGAAGTTGGTGTGGTTGCAGCGACCAATTAGGGTAGCCCTGGGGCGGAGAGGAGCTGGAAACAGAGGGGAGATGGGGAGAAGAGGGAGGCGTTTAAGGGTGAGTGGTCGCGGCGAGATTAAGGCGAGGCATTGAAGCGAATTCAATCGCGGCATCAATGGCAGAAAACGGCCGGGAGGAATTGCCGCGGTGAAGACGACGCTGAGGTGGCGTGGGGCCGCGCTGTCTGCGAGAGAGAGGAAGAGGGAGTGGGGCCCACCTGTCTGGGACTCTATGGGTTCGTGGTTGAGTAGGAAAACGATTCGCTGAGGGCGAGCTGGTGGGCTGGCTACTGGGCTGGGTTGGGCCAGATGGTTGGGCTGTTGTTTGTTTCCCTTTTTTTTGTTTTGGTTGCTTTTTTTCTTTTTCTAATTGAATTTTCTGTTTTGAAATTCAACCAAACAATTCAAACATTCAAATCAATCAAACTTCCACCACACTTTGTATTGAGATTAGTTCTGTTTAACAACAATATTCCAAGTCCCAAAATAAAATAATATTTTTATCCTTTTAGGATCTATTTAACAATTTAAATAAAATAGTCCTTAGTTATTAATTCAAATAGGATTTGATTATTAAAACTCCATTTGAAATCTACAAAATAACAAAATCATTTCAGTAGGTTTTATTTGATAATATAAAACACTTGAAAAACTTATTTAAAACAAAATAACAAGTTTTAGTGTTTATTTTAAATGGGAAAAGCCTTTACTTTAATAACATTGGACATTAGTAAATCCTCATTATTTTATTTAAGTAGACCTTTATTCTTTTTATCAAATAGAAATATTTTATTTCAAAAGCTTGGCCAAGTTTTAATTTGGCTTTATAAAATAGTCCTTATTTATATTTCTACCTTTTCATTTGTAAACCAAATCTTTTTATTAAAGGATCCAAAAATAGTAATTTCACATATTTAATATTTTCTTTAATAATTGTTTATCTTTTCAAATCCCTTAAGGATTTGTTTGATCAAATAGGTTTGAAGGTTTCCAATTGGAAATCAAAAAGTTTCTTCTCACCCTGAAAATCAACAAAGTTTTATTTTATTCAATTATTTTTCACATAACAAGATTTGGAAAATCTTGGGATGTGACAGGCTACCACCCTTAAAATAAATCTCGTCCCGAGATTTGGGAAGGCTAGGGTTACAAGTTGGTTCATAGCATCTAGGGTACTACCACCCTTAAAAATTTTCCAACTAAATTACATATTGGCTTGCTTGGGATCTTGGGGAAACTTCTTTGGGCAAACATCTGCATAGTGTCCTTTTGAAACATGTGACAAGGCTGAGATCCTTCATAGGCTTGTTTATCTTGTGTTTCATCTTGTCTGGACAGTTGCTTGCATAATGTCCTTGGTTACCACAATTGTAACATGTGATAAGTTTGAGTTCTTCACGTATCTCTTGTGGACAGGTTGCTGCATAATGGCCTAGCTC
This sequence comes from Avena sativa, assembly GCA_916181665.1. Classification (NCBI taxonomy): domain Eukaryota; kingdom Viridiplantae; phylum Streptophyta; class Magnoliopsida; order Poales; family Poaceae; genus Avena; species Avena sativa. The sequence continues at coordinate 313,741,363 of OV702283.1, forward strand.
TTTGCAGTTGTTGCACCATACTTGCCCAATCTCCTTATTCTTCTCTAGACATTCACTGGAATAGTGTCCCATTTCCTTACAATGATTACATTGTACATGGCTCTTGTCCTTCTTTTTCTTGGGTTTCTCCAAAGCCAGGAGTGCCTCAAGTTCATGTTCTTCATATGTTATCTCATAGGTAGGAATGTCTACTGGTTCTTTGACCTTCTATTGCTCCTTGGATAATTCATATGCTTCTTCTTTGGGCCTTTAAATTGGGTTGTATTGCATGGAGGTACAAGTGGAGATTTTCCTTTGTCCTCATCCTTCTTGGTAGACTTGGCTCCTTCTGGATAGTTTGCAATCAGTTGTTGCACTCCACCTTGTTTCCTTTGTTCAACTATGGAATAGATGGGGCATTGAATAGGGACATGATTATTTCCTTCACATAGGTAACAAGTAGCTTGAGAGGTGGGACATTGGCCAACTGGATGTTTCTCTTCACAGTTGGGGCATTGATCTCCATGCTCCTTGGAAGTGTGATCCTTGTCTCCACATATATTGCAAGCTTTGATTCCTTCTAGAATAACATCTTTGACATCCTTGTTGTCACAAACTCCTTTGGAAGAGTTGTCTTCCATGTTGATCATTTGATCTGTCACCTTATGCAACATTTGGGCTTGGGTTTCCAAAAATCCTTGCAGGGTTGGATCTTCCCCACTGGTGTTGGCTATGAATTGAGCTGTCATTTGGTTCAACTGGTTTTGGGTTTCTATGAGTTCTCTCATGTTGTCCTCTTGGTTGTTGTTGGTGTCATCAACCTTGATGTTGGAGTCTCTTGGAGTAGTCATCTGTTTGGGTTTGAATTGAGATTAGAATAGGCAAAATATCTCTAAGGAAATAATTCTAATCACACACACCACAATTCACACAAACAATGTGCAAGCAATCACAAACAAACATTTCACTCAAAAAACAAAGTTCAAGCACATCTTTAGGCAACAAAATATTTTTGTTACACCACATAAGTTGGTGTGTTGGACTTAACTAAATATGGTGGTCCATCTATATGGTTCACTTGAGATTTTTCCATCTTTCTTGGTTGATTCCTCTTGCATGAGATCATGGTTTCCTTGGGAAAACTCTTGGTCACAAACTTCATAGGTGATGATGGCTCCTTCTATTTTGTCTTTCCTTAGTCTCCAAATCTTGAGCAAGATTTCTTGTCTCACTTGTCCTTAGTGATATCCAAGGTTGAAGTCCTTGGTGAAAATGCTGAAGATGTTGAAGTCATTAGAGTTAAAGATGTTGAAGTCATTAGAGTTGAAGAAGTTGAAGTCATTAGAGTTGAAGAAGTCCTTTGCACATGGTGAAGTCTTTGGCCATGGGGTAGGTTTGTCCATCAAGTTGAAATACAAGAGATGTAGAGTTGAAACCAAAATGGTTGAGGGAAAGAGTTTACAAGATTGTTTGTAAATAAGTTTTGGAACAAATACAACTCCTATTTTTCTAAGGGGTTTTGTCCAATCCTAGGGTTACAAATCCTACAGGCAACACAATTCTCTGATACCATCTGTAGAGGTCCCAAACTTTAATAAGGTAGAGATCCCTGTGTTTACAATGCTAGTCCCTGGATCAATATCTAGCATCCATAGTTAAGATGTAATATCAAGGAACAAAGGTCATAATACAACTTTATAACCAGGAATAACATAATTTTATTACATCTTACATAGCTCATTTGGCTATTACATTACATTGCAGCAGAATATCTATAAGCATGGGGTCCTTCATCTTCAAAGTGCCACAGGCAAACATGTTGGTTGTAGACTTGTAATCCTAATCAATATACTTCACTAACATCAATCCAACCTGCAACATTACAAGTTACAGCCACAAGGGTCAATACATTTGAATTGTATTGGCAAGTTTCACTTCTATGTAGAATATAAGTGGATCCTATCAATACATGCATATTTGGCTAAGTGGGGTTTAGGCTCATTTGCAGAAAGCAATATAGTTTTATCCTATCTTTTCAAAATAGTTTTCATCTTTTGTCAAATCTTTCTGAGCTCCTTGGAATCCACCAAGTGCTTCAAGTCTCTTGTTGTCACTTTCAAGTTTTTCTTTTAGAAATTGGAATGTCGAGATTTCCCATAGCTTCAGGCCTTAGTTGCTTAGTATTGTCCATAACCGGGGACACGGCTAAGTACTTAGATTTTAATCTTCTGCAGAAGTTGTACACTTTACCCACATGACACAATCTCATCTTGTTGCCACCAGTGGCCGCTGGATAAGTACTCACCAAGATGGAGTACTGGCAGATTGAGAATGTGACGAAGTCTTTCCATAGGGTCCTCCCATACACAATGCTAGCTTGTCTTCAGGCACCAATGTAGGGTTCCTAGTTCCCTCATTCCAGTAACCTGAAGAGGCCAATGCATGGGTCTTCCACAATGTAATTGACTAAGCCAGTGCCCATTTAGCATGTGGCTGTACACGGAAGCCCGAGAAACATGTTCAATCTCTAAGTCCCTGGGTGGTTTTCTTCTAGTGAACAACAAAAAGAGATTGCCATATAAACATGGTTCCTCTTGTTGCCACCTTGTCCAAAACTTGAGTATCCTTGTCCACCCAGGTGGTTCATTGAGTACTTGTTTTATTATATAAAACACAAGTCTTTTCAATCCTTATCATAATCTCAACATGTATCCTTTCTCAAAATATATAGCAGGGTTAAGCATATTACAACTACATTGTTTTCACTAAGGAATATATATGGGTATCCTATTAGGATTTAGCATAGCAAAATATAATAGTCCTTATCATGCATGTTTCAAAATCCACTAAGTGCAATGAAAATAGTAGGACTTGGACGATAGTGTCACTTGCCTTTTTGGTAGAGGATGTTGGTTCACTTCTTGATCTTGCTAATATCACACTCTTCTAACTTCACTACAAATCAATCAAGCAAACATAGATTCAACTAGCATTCCAAACAATAATCAAACAAATTGATCACACATAAAATAATAGAAACAAAGTTATGCATGCAAGCATGCAAAAGATAATTTTATTTGCAAAAGTGGTTTCTACTAGGATCTAAACATTGTAAGGTTCAAAGTGGTCATTTTTCTAAAGTGGCAAAGTCATTTGCAAAAGGGTTTTATCTATAAACCGTTTTTAAATCAAATCATTATTTCATGTGGTGAACAATGCTTTTTAGCAAAGCAACAATTTTATATTGTTCACAAAATAAGTGGTTAATTCACAAAACTTGGTTCTTAAGGTCAGAAGGTTTGAATCAACACATTTTCCAAAGGTTTTTCTCAAAAATCATTTCCATATCAAAATCAATGTTTTTATTTGACTAGAAATGAGCTAATTCAATTATTCAATCCTAATCTTCACAAAATACATTTTTAAATCCATAAGTTGGTTCCTAGGGTCAGTAGGTTCACAACAAACCATTTTTCAAAGATTTCAACCCCAAAATCATTTTGGAATAAATTTTATATCCTAAACAAGCATACACAAGTTTCTGCAAAAACAAACATTTTACCAGAAGCTTTTTACTAAACAAAGTGCATGGTTGGCTAGGTCTTGGTTTTCTGTATCCATTGATATAAAATTTGCAAATTTTGGACGTGGGGATCAAAAGTTATGCAATTTACAAGTTTGCATCTAAATGAGATTCTAATTCTGTTTTTAAACAATACTCTGTCCACGTGGCTTGTTCTTATTGGCCGATACCGCTTCGGGCGGATCGAGATCGCTGGATCGTTGGATCTAACTAAGATCGAGTGGCGCAGAGGCACACGATACCCCTTCGTCTATGTTCTATCACAGCCAGACGATCAAGATCTAACGGACACGTTTGCGTGGTCAAACACTGACGGCGCTGCGCGGCGGAGCACGCTCTGGCGGTGGCGTCGCGGCGATTCTAGGAAGCAAGGGAGAGGGGGAGATGTCTTACAGTGTTCGCGTGGTCGAGGCGAAGCTCGAGGTGGTGCTGGTCTGGCGAGGGGCGCACTGGAGCGGAGGGGATTGCTCGCCGGAGATGATGGCGGCGTCAGGCGGTTCTGGGGGTCGTCGAGGGCGACGCTGCAGTTCACTCCAAGGCAAGGCAAGGATACAGTTAGACACGGTTTGAACTGCTGATGATGTGAGCATCAATAGGAGGTGCCGGGGCGATCGAGACTTACCAGGGGAGGTCGCCGGAAAAAGAAACAGACGCGGCAGCGCTCAGTAGATGACGAAGTCGATGTTGCGGAGCGCCCGCGAGCGAATGAGTGGCACGCGGAGATGCGCCAGAAGGTTAGGAGCGAGCTCGTGTGCTCCAGGGGCAGTGGGGTTGTCTGGCTTCGCCGGAATTTGAGCAGAACCTCGTCGGAGTTGGTGTGGTTGCAGCGACCAATTAGGGTAGCCCTGGGGCGGAGAGGAGCTGGAAACAGAGGGGAGATGGGGAGAAGAGGGAGGCGTTTAAGGGTGAGTGGTCGCGGCGAGATTAAGGCGAGGCATTGAAGCGAATTCAATCGCGGCATCAATGGCAGAAAACGGCCGGGAGGAATTGCCGCGGTGAAGACGACGCTGAGGTGGCGTGGGGCCGCGCTGTCTGCGAGAGAGAGGAAGAGGGAGTGGGGCCCACCTGTCTGGGACTCTATGGGTTCGTGGTTGAGTAGGAAAACGATTCGCTGAGGGCGAGCTGGTGGGCTGGCTACTGGGCTGGGTTGGGCCAGATGGTTGGGCTGTTGTTTGTTTCCCTTTTTTTTGTTTTGGTTGCTTTTTTTCTTTTTCTAATTGAATTTTCTGTTTTGAAATTCAACCAAACAATTCAAACATTCAAATCAATCAAACTTCCACCACACTTTGTATTGAGATTAGTTCTGTTTAACAACAATATTCCAAGTCCCAAAATAAAATAATATTTTTATCCTTTTAGGATCTATTTAACAATTTAAATAAAATAGTCCTTAGTTATTAATTCAAATAGGATTTGATTATTAAAACTCCATTTGAAATCTAAAAAATAACAAAATCATTTCAATAGGTTTTATTTGATAATATAAAACACTTGAAAAACTTATTTAAAACAAAATAACAAGTTTTAGTGTTTATTTTAAATGGGAAAATCCTTTACTTTAATAAAATTGGACATTAATAAATCCTCATTATTTTATTTAAGTAGACCTTTATTCTTTTTATCAAATAGAAATATTTTATTTCAAAAGCTTGGCCAAGTTTTAATTTGGCTTTATAAAATAGTCCTTATTTATATTTCTACCTTTTCATTTGTAAACCAAATCTTTTTATTAAAGGATCCAAAAATAGTAATTTCACATATTTAATATTTTCTTTAATAATTGTTTATCTTTTCAAATCCCTTTAGGATTTGTTTGATCAAATAGGTTTGAAGGTTTCCAATTGGAAATCAAAAAATTTCTTCTCACCCTGAAAATCAACAAAGTTTTATTTTATTCAATTATTTTTCACATAACAAGATTTGGAAAATCTTGGGATGTGACAATGGCATAACATGCAACTGGGATTAAAAATCCGGGTGTTGACAGGGAGCCAAAGAATATTTATAAGCCTTAACAACTGAGTTGACAATTTAGCTACACCTAGAAATAGTCTTGCTCACAATAGTTTATCAGTAGCTTAACAGTTTTGTAATAGCAGTAGCAAAGTAACAGCAGTAGTAACAATAGTAGCAAACAACAGGATTTGAGTGCGGTAGGCATAGGGATAGATGGACGGGCGTTGCATGGACAAGAATATTCATGTAATAACAAGATCAAGGGCATTTGTAGATAAATAAGATAAAGCATCCAAGTACTAAATAATCATAGGCATGTGTTCCATATATATTCATACATGCTCGCAATGAGAACTTGCACAACATATTTTGTCCTGCCAGCCCGTTGCAGCGAGGCCTCAAGAGAATCTACTGGCAATTAAGGTACTCCTTTTAATAGAGTACCGAAGCAAAGCATTAACACTCCATGAACACACATGATCCTCATAACACAGCCATCCCCTTCGGTTATCCCGATTTCTATCACTTCGGGGCCTCGGGTTCTGGACAATAATATGTGTAAACAACTTGCAGGTAAGATCACAAACAATAATATCATCATTAATCAGTAACATGTCCAGATCTGAGATCATGGCACTCGGGCCCTAGTGACAAGCATTAAGCGTAACAAGTTGAAACAATGTCAAAAAGCACTAACAAAGATACTAGGTCATGACCCACAAGTATAGGGGGTGTATCGTAGTACTTTCGATAAATAGGAGGGTCGATCCCAATGAGGATCAGAAGGTGTTGACTAGTGGTATGGAGCAGGAAATCTCTGTAAATACTTAGCAAACAGATTTTTAGAGGTTTTCTGATAAAACAACAAAACAAAGTGCAAGTAATAAAGACAACGAACAACTGCAGCAAGTGGCCCAATCCTCTCTTAGCAAAGGACAAGCCGGTGGAAATACTTATAAGGACGAAACGTTCTCGAGGACACATGGGAATTCTGTTAAGTGCTTTCGCTTCATATAGCTTAGTACCCTTCTTTGGTGTTGTAAGTGTTGTGTGGGTGAACCTGTGCTAATGTACCGACCTTACTTGGACTAATACATACTTGTGATTAAACCCCCTGCAAGCATCCGCAACTACAGGAAAGAAATTAAGATATAAACCTAACCACAACCTTAAACTCTGAGATCCTTCACTCTCTTATGCAATGGTGTCCTAACGGGAGTTCAGGTTTCTGTCACTCTGGCAACCCCACAATTAGTAGCCAAATACACAATGCATTCCCCTAGTCCCATAAATGGTGAAGTATCATGTAGTCGACGTTCACATGACACCACTAGAAGAATAGCACCACAACTTAAATACTAAACCATTGAATAATATCTCAACACAAATCCACTACTAAAAACATGACTTCTCCCATGTCCTCAAGAACTAAACGAACTACTCACAAGACATCATATGGATCAAGATCAAAGATGATATGGTGATGGATAACAATCTGAACATAAAAAATAATCCAATGGTTCCACTCACAAGCATCAACTACAATAGTAATCAACACCGGGAAAGTTTCCCCTAAGAACTATGCAAGTATTCAACACGATTGTTATAGCGGGATGGAGTGGTGATGATGGTGCTGGTGGAGATGATGGTGTGGATGATGATGATGATGATGATCCCGATGAAGTCTAGCTTGATGACGGTGTTGATGGTGACGATCTCCCCTCTCCGGGAAGGAATTTCTCTGGAAGAAATCTGTCTGCCGGAGAGATCTTTCTCTCTCGGTGTTTTTCGCACCACAGAGGCGGTGGAAATCTTTCTGTGGTCGCTCCCCTGGTATTAGGGTTCCTAGAGGAAGATATAGGTGAGAGGGCGGAGTTGGAGGCCGGCCAGGTGGGCCACACCTTCCCTAGGCATGGCCTAGGGGGGCACGCCTAGGGGGGTGTGGGGCCCCTGTGGCCCAGCTACGCCTCCCCTTCTGGCTTCCTTCGTCTTCTAGGAAAATATATTTTTCCAATATTTTTCTTGTATTTTTCTGATCTTCGTGAAATTGCATCAAAACACCTCTTTTTCCATCAGAAACCTGACTCCGGCAGTTCATCCTCCAAGAATCATCCAACACGCAAAAATAGAGGAAAAGACATAAGTAACACCTCATAATAAGAAACATATCAATGAATATAGGCAAATTATGATATAGAATGGTGATGCAAATTGGACGTATCAACTCCCCCCAAGCTTAGACCTTCGCTTGTCCCCAAGCGAAAATTGATCTCAGTAAACATGTCCACAGTTTTATGGAGTGAAGTGTCAATAAAATAATACAGACAAGAAGCATCACACTTACCATTGCACAACTCATAGAAGCAAGCAACTCACCATTATATATAACTTAGCTTGCAACTAGTACATGAATCACAATAGAGATGCATAAAGATAAATCGTAATTGGAATTGGCAAACTTTGTTTCTGGTCAGAGAACAGCTGGCAAACAGTTTCACAAAAAAAACTTTTGTAGAAGTCTTCAAAAATAGGAGCACTCTTTGTTCAAATAGGTTTTTCATAGTGATGGCTTTCAAAGTAATACTCACTAGATAAGAGTCTTGTGCAAACAAGGAAGATAGAGAACATGAGTGAATAAATCATCATATGAATGCTCGCAACACAACAACTCAAATGCTTGCTGGAGATAGAGAGGAAGTAGGTTTATTGACTCAACTTAGAAATAGGATAAAGGTCCCTTCATAGAGGGAAGCAGGGATTTCAAGTCATAAAGAGCTTTCAAAAGATTATGATACTTACTAGCTTTGAGCCCTCATTGCCCCTATCATAGGCATCTTGAGATGATTAAGGTTAAAGTGAACAAGGATTGAGTATATGCTTGACAAAATATAAGTTTGCAATCTCATGTCCCTTGAGTACAAGGGCCGCTCCTCATGCTACTCAACTTTAGTTACCGGTAAGTTCTTGTCATTGTAAGTACATGTGTATCATAAAGACTGCCAATGGGGTACCCCTTGAACATGGTACATGAGCTATCCCATAACCAGAATGACAAGGCAAGCAGACAATGGGCATCTCAATGATCTTTTTATTTACTATTTGCATATATTTTTATTGAGGATGCTTCACAGATTGCTCACTATGGTTATGCTGCAAGTTTCCACCATGATTAGGCATGGCTTAGGCTAGCGGCCCAGGCGTTTCTCTAACACACATACATAACTCCCTGGACTTACAAGCTCCCCTTTTATTTCACACCGACGACATCCGCAAACAAAAGAGCATGATATCAACTGGATATGTATCCATAAGTGTTGAAAGCATTCCCCGTGACAGCACGGTTCTGCTAATCCCAATGTATAGATGCAAGCATATACAACTTCGATGACACAATGGTTCATGTCTATTAGGGGCAAGAAAATAAGGTGTGCCATCAAGTTTGTGAGAGCTTTACTAACCAGTTTTGACATAACAAAATAGTTTTTAATTTGAAAGATAGATGAAGCTTGAGAATTTGCTTGGAATAGCAATAATGCTAATAGGTAGATATGGTGGACACAAATGGCACAGGTTTTGGTTCAAAGGGATTGGATGCATGAGAAGAATGCCTTCTCAAAAACAGGTTTTTGGCTAGCAAGGCTGGGTAGCAAGCAAAAGAGTTGAAAGAAACAAGCAAACCTACAAGTGATAAAGCCAAACATGCAACCTTCCTTGAAGACACAAGAGATCTTAAATAAAGAATACTAAGCTTATGAGCCAATCAAAAAAATAAAATAAATGATAGAAAATACATGTAAGCTTCTTCTCTTTTCCTTTCTAACCTCAAAAAGTGTTGCTACTGACAGCTCGGTTTGCCAAAACCAATTTATATTTACTTGATGCTCCCAAAGTGATGCCAATACTGATCAACAAGATCAATCATATAATAGAGATTGCAAACTAAAATAAGGAGTGTAAAAAGTAAAAGATGAAACTTCTCATTAATATTCCATAAAGGCACTCACACCAAGGGATACATAGATAATCAACTAAAGGAGAGATACTTCCACAATGCAAACCAACATATAATATAACTTCTCTACCAAAGACACGAATCCACTAAAAAGGTGAAAGATAAAAGATAATGATGTGATACCGAAGCACTCCCCCAAGCTTGGAACAAACCAAGGGGATGCCAAACCTGATGACGAATTACTCCTTCGGTGGTGGTGGTCTCTTGTCAAGATCCTCAATCAGCTTTCTCAAATCCTCAACCTCGAAGGTCAGAGTACGAATCAACTCCGAATTTTTCTCAATGTGGTTCATGATCATATGGGACCGAGAGCCCCAGTCCTTACTATTATTTCCCCACTCTTCCTTATTAGTGTGTTTCTCCCCTACATGGTTAGAGCGAGACAGATCCCAAACCGAGGGCAAGTTCCCTTTGGGCACATGTTGGTATTGATGCTCATGTATAAGAGTATGGAAGGGATTCTTGGTACGTGGAGGAGGTGACCGTGGAATGAAGATAAGACATGGAGGTTTCCCTCCTGTAGACATCCGTGTTGTCCTCCTAAACTTGGTAGGGTTTGCCACCACTACAATGCTTGTGACGGTAGTGCGGGTGTCCGGATGCTCATCCTCCCCCATGTCTTCTTCATCCCCTACCAAAATCTCCTCCTCCTTGGGGTTTGGGGGATCATCTTCCTTGGGCTTCTTGCCTTTGTCATTGGCGGAGACCATGGTGCTCTAAACTTGAGAAGACTTCCTGACAGAAACAGATCGAAACAAAAACACGACGAGAACACAATGCACGAACCTCGGTGGATCCGAGGTGGTTATATATTACTAAGTTTCAAAGCATAAGGAAGGTACTGGTATGAAAACAAGGCGGAGACGGAGATCGTGGGGCTCACACCCCCTCCAGGCACGACCAGCTGGGGCCCGCGCCTGGGGTGGGTGTGGCCACCTCGGCCTTCGTTTCCTCCTCTGTTTCGTTTCGTAGCCGTCCATACGTAATAAAAACATCAAAAATATAAAAATATAGGGTTTTCACGAACCTTCTGTTTTCACCACTTTTACCTATTCAAAGACAAACTCTGCAGACTCCTTTCCTCCTCCTGGAAATTTCTTTCATCCAAGGCAATACACAAACTTCAATGGCATCATTAGTGTAAGCAAAAACCATAAGCCTTTAGGTACACACTTCAATTGAAATCCATCGAAACAAAGGCTTCTGTAAGAGGCAAATGCAAATGATGATAGAAATCTGTCAAAACAGACCAGCAGGTAAAGATTGTTTTTTTTTGAAAACCTTCTGTTGATCAAATCAAAAAGTGCAAAACTAATGAAAGTTGGGTAACAACTTGGAGAACAAGCACAGAAATATACAGCTCCATCTGAAGTACTGAGCTCCCTCACGAATTTTTACAACGCAGCACTAAAATCTGTCCCATGACAGCCACTTTTCACAACTCCTCCACTTCTCAAAAGTAGTTGAACTTGACACAAAAACCAAAACAAAAAAGTATAAGGAGCAGTTATTACTGACATAATAACTTCCAAGACTCAACAAAACTATTGGGTTATCTCCCAAGAAGTACTTTTCTTTAATGCCTTTAATTTAGGATTGGTAGTTTCAAAGATGCTCACATAGGAGATATATATCTGAAGTGAAAGAGGGCATCAAGAAGCAAATAACCAACACATTTGAGTCTGACCCACTTCCTATGCATGGGGGTATCATGACAAAACAAATTGTTGAAACAAAAAGCCACTAGCATAGGAAGACAAAACAGATGCAACTTCAAAGCTTTCAACATAAAACTGGGATACTTAATATTATTGGGATGCATAAAACCATGTTTCCCTCTCTCATAATAACTTTAGTAGCACTTTGAATAAAATTGACAATATAAATGTCAAAAGAAACAACTTTATCATTGGAATGAGCATACTTACAATCACCAAAAAGAGTTCCAAGGTCAATAGAAGCAAGTTGTTCCATCCTGAAATCTTTATTAGGCAAATTGTTTTCACAAGGAGCTTTAGCAAATTTGGGAAAGTCAAATTCATAAGAATCTCCATCAAACTTAGTCAAAACCTTTTCCTTTTTACAATCTATAATGGATCCACAAGTGTTCAAGAAGGGTCTACCAAAAATGATAGGACAAGTTTTGCTAGCTACTGAATTAAGCACTAAAAAATAAGCAGGATATTTAATCTTACCACAAAGAACCTCCACATCTCTTACAATACCAATAGGGAAAATGGTTTCCTCATTAGCACGATGAATAACCACATCAATGTCCTCAAGCTCACAAGGACCAATTTCATGCATAATTTCCCTATAAAGCTCATAAGGAATAACACTGGAACTAGCACCAATATCACATAAACCATAATACCAATGATCACCAATTCTAACAGAAAGCACATGGACACTAGATTTTCTAGCTTTATTAGGAAGAGAGATAATATTAGAAGCTTCTTCACAGAAGACAATGTGCTCATCCTCTATATTTATAGCGTCAAGATCTTTTACAATAGCTACCACAGGTTCAGTATTCATTTGCTCATCAGGTTCCACAGTTTTATTTGTATCTTTGTTATTCACACTAATATCATAGAGTACTCCTTTACCTTAGCTGGGAAAGGCTTTTTCTCAACATAAGGTTTAGGCACAATATGATTAGTAGTACAAACTTTGGTATTTCTAACATGAACATGATTAACAACATCTTTATAAGGTGCATGGTACTTATTCCACTTCTTTTTAGGAATTTCTATGTAAGAGGCAAAGTCTTTGAAACAATTGGCAATACTTTGGCAATCAAGACCAAACTCATTACTAATATCATGGAAGTCATCAGTTTCCCATAAATGATTTTATGCATTCATAATCATAGTTTATACCTGACTTTCTTCCTTTGTCATTCTCTTGAATACGATCTAAGAGATCCCATTTAGCTTCTTCCTTCATACGTGTGAATGATACAGCACAAGAAGCATCTAGTAAATCTTTATCATGAAGAAAAATCCTAGCATAAAAGTTATTGATAATAATATTGTTAGGGAGTTCAGAATAGGACATTTAAGCATTAGTAACTCCAATCTCCCCCAAGCTTGAGCTGTACTCTCTCCATCACGAGGCCAAAAGTTATATATCAGATTTCTATCCTTATGAATCTCACTAGGAGGATAAAATTTAGAATAAAAGAGAGATGTTATTTCCTCCCATTCCATGGATTGTCTATTCTTCAGCAGCTTATACCATTCTTCAGCTCTCCCTTTCAAGGATATAGAGAGTAACTTCTTCTTCACATGTCCAGTTGTGATACCTGCACACTTAAACAACCCGCATAATTTATGGATAAAAAGAAAATGATCACTAGGGTGGACAGTTCCATCCCCTAAATAATAATTATCCATAACAAATCAACAATACTTGTGGGTATCTTAAAAAGATCTATCTCAACAGGCGGTGGTTCATCTACTACCCTAACAGTGGTAGTAATTTTCCCAAACAGAAAACCAAGTGGGTTATCCATATTGGAAACAAAGTAACAAACAGAAACAAAAAGCAATACTCACAGTAGAAGTTTCCTTTACCGGTTCCACTCTTCAATAGAGCTTCACTCCCCGGCAATGGTGCCATAAAATAGTCTTGATGACCCACAAGTATAGGGGGTGTATCGTAGTACTTTCGATAAATAGGAGTGTCGATCCCAACGAGGAGCAGAAGGTGTTGACTAGTGGTACTGTAACATCCCTAAAATCTTGTTTTCAAAGATTGCATATCATTCATGCATACATATCATTTATGGAACAATTTCAAACTCATTTCAAGAAAACATAAGCACTTAGTGCTATTATTTTATGTGAGCAAGCATTAATCTAATGCCACTCTCAAATGAGAGTATAATTGTTTTAAACCAAACTTTGTTTGCTCTCATGTTGTTTTGATTGAATGTTAGAGTTTGGACAAAAATTTACAAAACAAATATGGTTTTAAACCATTTTCAAAACCTATACAAATCAAGTGCTATGGCACTATTTATTTTGATTTTTCCAAAAAGACCAAGCAAGTCCAATGAGACAGCAAGGTTTTGTGTCCAATATTATGAAGTTTACACTTTACAAAAATCCAGAAAAGGTTTGATTTCAAATGCTTTTGAATTTGTTTGAAAAGGATTCCTGAAAAATCGAATTAGAAAAAGAAAAGGAAATAGAAATCAGCACTGGGCCAGGCGCCACGTTTTCAGCCCAACAGCGAACTCAGCCCAGCAAGCCCACCCGGGGTTTTCCCCTCTTTCTCTCACGCGGCACAGACCTACCCAGCGCTCACTGACTGGTGGACCCAAATGCCACGCGAGCATCGTCCCCGAGCCACGCACCCCCACGACCCCGTCGACGCCGCCGTTACCTCCATCACTGTCGCGATTGAAGCATGCTTAATTACTCGTGATTCCTGGCGAGATTCTCGCCCCTACTCCAGCTATAAGACCCTCTCCTCACCCCGCATCTTTCCCCTTGCTCAGCACACTCACCTCGCCACCAGGCTGCGCGCAATCGAGCTCAGAACCCCACAGCACCGACGACCTTCGGCGATCGATTCTGGTGCGCTCCGACCGCTCCCCTCTCTCTGGTTCAAACAATCGTGACCAGCAAGTTCTTGCACGTTCCCTGATACCTTCCGTTCGTTTTCTCGTGACCCAGCTCACCGTCCCCGTTCACGGCCGCAAGTGACAGAACCGCCGTCTAACTCCGATGAGCAATTGAGGTATAATCTGACCGCCCCTTGTGTTCTCCTTGATCCAGTAGTGTTCGCCGTAGACTTGCGCACCCCCTAATGCCACTGACTCGTGCTAGGGCGATGCAGAACCTCGGCAACATCGTCGTCTGCAAGCACCCGACGCCGCGCACGACACCGACGAGCTCCAGCGACATCCACGGTGCGCCCCTTCGCCAATGAAGCCTACCTTGAGCATCAACAGCACACAACGAACTCGGTAATCCACCTCACCCTCTCCCTGGCGACCTAAATCGTCGGCAACGTCTCTGACAGAGCCGCTGCCGCCGCTAGCACCGCCAGGCTTTGATCGCTTGATCGCGAACCGTTGGATCTAGATCCAACGTGTTAGATAGATCACTTAAATGAAGGGGTACGGAACAGATCTGGCCATGCGATCTAAGTTAGATCTGAGAGCGCCGCGTGGCTAGTCCTTTGTTTTAAAAACAGAATTTAGATCTATTAGATGTTTAAACTTGTAAAATTCATAACTTTTGATTCCCACGTCCAAATTTGACAAATTTTATACCATTGGAATCAGGAGAGAAAATCCTTTCTGTTTATGTAATGTGTTTAATGTTTTGCCTCTGTAAAAATGGTTGTTTTTACAGAAACATTTGTAGGCATAATTTGTGTATAGAAATGATTTGAAAAATGTTATGCTAATCAAATAAAGTTTATTTGGCTTATTTTGGACTTGTTTATGATTCAGTACTGTGTACTTGTCTGGTTTGGTGTAGAAAATCATCACACGGCATTTTGCATACATTCATGTATTTTTGCTTGTATATATTGTGTATGTGATTTTGTGCCATTATTTTATGTGTAGATTTTGGTGCAAATAGTGATTGTGATTGTGAAGATTGTTGCTACTCCCCAAACTACCAAGGCAAGTGGTGCTTCATGATTTTATTCCTATGTTTTTCAACTATGCACTAGAAATATTTTGTATAGGACTTGCATGAATATTTTGATCTATATGCTATGCTTGGGAAACCCTAGTAGTTGTAGAATTGCTAGAAATTTCTAAGTTAAGATACTTATCAATGCCATGCTTAGCCTAGCTAGTAGCAACCAAGGGTGGTTATATATTCATGCTATGAAAAATATTTCTAAGTCTTTGGACTTGTGTTTTTGCTTAATAAAACAACTAAGTGAATGAAACACCTGGGTGGAATGGAAAGAATGGTTTGTGTTGAGTGGTTACACAAGGCCCATGTCTATGGTTTACCTTGTGTATCTCACTTGTGGAAAGCCACCCAGGAACAAAGGGATTTGAGAGGCCAAATGTTAAGAAGCTTCTAGTGCAGCCACATGGCATTATGGGCTCTGCCTGGATCATATAGGTTGCAATAACTTAGCCATTTGGACAGTTGGTGGTAGTGGGATGATAGGTTGGAGCGCGTCCATTTGGTCTAAGGGAAGGCTCCTAAAAGGTCCTGTCTTGGTGAAAATCAAGTCTTGTGGGGAAAGTGCACAACCTCTGCAGATGGAAGAATCTAAGTACTTAGCCATGTCCCTGGTATTGGACAACTTGAGCATCAAGACATGGAAGCTATCAAGAATCTCCTCATCCCAATTTCTAAGTTAAAACTTGTTGTTGAACAAGGGTAAAGGTTCACTAATTTCTTCCTTGGGAAAGTTTATCAAAGAAAAACTTAGTGTTTTCAACTGATAGGTAAAACCTATTTTGAGCAAAGCAAGCCTAAGATACACTTAGCCAAAATGCATATAGTATCTAGATTACAAATATTCAACTAAGGTATCACTTGCCAATACTATTCCAATGTATTGACCCACTGTGGCTGTAACTTGTGATGTTGCAGGTTATTCTGATGATGATTAGGGGTTATGAGTCTACACCCAACATGCTTGCCTGTGGCACATGAAGATGAAGACTTATTTGTCTTATTATATATTTGAACTCTTGTATTAGGCCTATGGCCATGGAGTTTGTAAAATACTATGTTTGTCTCTGGAATGATATGTAATAATGACCTTTGTTTCTGTGTACTTCATCTTAAACTATGGATGCTAGCATTGATCCAGGGACTAGCATTGCAATCACAGGGATCCTTACCTTTATAAAGGGAGGGATCTTACAGATGGTATCAGAGCACTGTGTTGCCTGTAGGATGATGACCCTAGGATTGGAAACCACTAAGGAAAAAATTTCAACAACTTCCACACTTGTCTTTTTCTTCTCGTAATCTTTTATAATATTCTTTCTCATCTCTATTTGTAGATGAACTCCATCAACGAAGCCGTGAGGAAGGGACCACTCATGACTATGACTTTGGAGTGTGAGACAGAATTCCCCAAGGCTCTCAAGGACCTCATGGTTGCCATGGGAATACATGGTGCAGCTGTGTACAAAGGTTTTCCTGTGATGGATGAAGGAGTTGAGTACCGGTGGGTGCAACTTCACTTGTATAAAAACAAGGAAGACAACCATAAGGAATCAGGATTCTGCATGGTCACCAACTCAGTGATGCACACCACATTCTTTGATTCAGCAAGGGATGCAGCGTGGAAGGCCATCAAGGAGCTGGGTGATAGAATCAAGTGCAGAATGCTCAACACCCAGAATGACCTTAGGGAAGAAAAGAAGCATACCCAGGAGTTAGAGGCTACCAACCAACGTTTAAGAAAGGACATCATAGACTTAGCAATGGAGTCATGTGATCAGGATCGACAGATTGCCTCTAGGGATGCCCTGTTAGCCAACTTGGCAAGTGAGATGGAATTGTAACGTACTTCGTTAGTTGGACAACCACACTTTCATTTTATTTCCCAAATGTTGTTTAAAATAAGTTGAACCTTGGATGCTTGTAATGGTTTTATGTATGCCATGACTTGTGTGTTTTGATTGTCAAAGATATGCATGTGATGCCTTGTCTTGTAATTCATCTCTATGTATGTTGATTCTAACTTTTTCTATCTTATAAAATAGATGCCTAATGTTACTATCAGCACGGCTGAAGAGTTCAGGGGAACTCGTTTTGGCGCTCGTCTTATTGAGCTCACTAGTTTGCTCAATCTCACACTTCCTACCATCATGATGCTTCCCCTCACCAAGTTCGAGAGGAAGGACCTTTGGGGCTTCAAGGTTACTCAGCCAGGACGCCAGACTGAGCCAGACACGGAGTCCATCACCTTCAAGCTCATGCATGATGACAAGGAGAGAGGCCTAGAGGTAGTCATGCAGGATTTGCTTGGACGTTTGTTAGGGAGACACTCTCGGGATATTAGAGGTACTCACTTCCATGCCTTCGGTAGACATGACGAGGATGGTGAGGCCATTGACTTCGAGGATACTGCTAGAGAGACGGCAGAGCCGATTCGTCTATACCTCCAGGACTTAGAGGTTCTTCTTAGGCACCTAGATACTGATAGGACCAACGTCATGCTTAGCAATGAGATAGTCAAAGAAATGGAGGCCAAGTTTGAGAGTCAAGATAGAAAGTTCAAGAGTCAAGAGAAAAGAGTCCAAGATAGGAACAAGAGGATTCGAGACATGACTACAGAACTAGAGGCCAAGGACTTTGAGCTCGAGCATCAGCAGGTGGTGATTGAGAGACTTCGTTCACAGAAGAGGGCTCTCAAAGCCAAAATAGAGGCCTTGACTACCAATGTCGAGGAATACAAGACCTCTATGGAGAATGCAGGTCTTACACTTGTTGATGAGGAGGTTGATGCAGAGGAGTAGTGGTGACTACTCATTTACCTTTTATTTACCATGCTTTTGATTATTGAGTCACAATGACCATCCAACATGTGGATGGCTTGCTATTGGTGTGTTTACTTTTCAAAAACTTGTTGTTTATGTTGTTGAACTTTTGTTATTTTGATGCATGATTGGTGATTGTCTATGTGATGTATTGTGCATGTTAAGCATATATGGGTATCTTATTCTTATCTTTATTGAAAACCACAGATGCCTCCTCGACGTGCCAATCCCAACCCTAACAACAACAACAATATCACACCCGAGATGCAGCAGATGATGACAGCTCAGACGCAGCTGATGCAGATGATGACCACGTTCATATAGAATCAGAACAACAACAATAACAACAACAACAACAACAACAATAATAACAACAACAACAACAACAACAACAATCAGAACAACCCACCGGGTTTTGACATGCTCACCAGATTCTTAAGACTGAGGCCAGCAAAGTTCTCAGGAACTACTGATCCCATGGTAGCCAATGATTGGCTACGCTCAGTGAACAAGGATTTGGTAACTGTTGGCTGTACTGATGAAGAGAAAGTTAGATTTGCAGCACACTTGTTGGAAGGACCAGCAGCCACTTGGTGGGATAACTTCCAGATCACCACTCCCATTGAGGATGTGACATGGGCTATCTTTGAAGATGGTTTCCGTACTGCTCACATCTCATCCGGAGTGATGAGTTTGAAGAAGAAGGAATTTCATAACTTGAAGCAGCGCCACCGCAGCGTGGCTGAATATATTGAGGAGTTCAACAATCTGGCGCGTTATGCACCGGATGAAGTTGACACTGATGCTAAGAGGAAAGATAAGTTCCTTGAAGGATTGAACGATGAATTAAACCTACAGTTAGCTGTGGCCTATGTCCCCACATATCAGTCTCTTTGTGACAAGGCTGCCATCTTGGAGAGCAAGATGAAACAAGTTGAAAGCAGGAAGAGGAAGCACTCTGACAAGCACAGCTCGGGATCGTCTCACAAGCGTTCCCATTATGATGATAGTGGGAATTCTGGATCCCACAAGCATGGAAAGTACATCAAACACCACAACCACAACCGTCATCATGACAACCAGCATTACCGTAGTCATGACAATGACAAGTACAAGAGTCACAAGAGTGGGTACAAGAACCACCACAATGGAAGTGGAAGTGGTAGTGGAAGCCAGCCTGTCAAGAAGGATCTTAGTCAGGTTGAATGTTTTAAGTGCAAGAAGATGGGGCATTATGCAAATGAGTGCCCAGAAAATAAAGTTGAAGGACCCAACAAGCCCAACCCTTTCCATAAGGGGCAAGTGAACCACATCAATGTGGAGGAAATCTATGAAGAGTTAGATGCCGTGGCTGGTAAGTTCAAACTCAATTCTATTCCAGCACTTGTTCTTTTTGATACTGGTGCATCACATTCATTCATATCAAAAGCATTTGTTGATAGAAATGGGTTTCCAACTGAAAACATTGGGTGTCCAATAAAAGTAAGTTCTCTAGGTGGAGATATGATAGTGAGTCTTGGATGTCGGGATCTAGTAATAGAGTTTGGAAAGCATAAGTTTCCAGTGAGTCTGATAATCCTAGATTCCCAAGGACTGTATGTAATTTTGGGAATGGATTGGATGACCAAGTATGAAGGAGTACTATATTGTGCTAATCGAACTGTTGCACTCACAACCCCGGAAAAGAAACGGATAAGATTCAAGTCTAACTTTGAATCAAAAGGGAGTAAGCTAAATTCTCTTAAGGGGGTTAGCATAGACAGTGTGCCAATTGTGAGTGAATATCCGGATGTGTTTCCGGAAGAATTACCAGGAATGCCACCAGATAGAGATGTGGAGTTTATGATTGATTTGCTACCAGGATCGGGACCAATAGCAAAGAGACCGTACAAGATGTCAGTTGATGAGTTAAAAGAACTCAAGAAACAACTTGGAGAACAGTTGCAGAAAGGATTTATTCAACCAAGTTCTTCATCCTGGGGAGCACTAGTCTTGTTTGTGGAAAAGAAAGATAGAAGTCAAAGGTTATGCATAGATTACCGTTCACTCAATGAGGTGACCATCAAGAACAAATACCCATTGCCTAGAATCAATGACTTGTTTGATCAGTTGGAAGGAGCATGTGTGTTCTCAAAGATTGATCTTCGATCAGGTTATTTCTAGCTCATAATAAGGGAACAAGACATACCTAAGACAGCTTTCACCACTAGGCATGGATTGTATGAGTATACCGTGATGCCATTTGGTTTAACCAGTGCACCATCTTACTTCATGAATATGATGAACAAAGTTTTCATGGAGTTCCTCAACAAGTTTGTTGTCGTATTCATTGATGACATTTTGATCTACTCCAAGAGCAAAGAAGAACATGAAGGACATTTGCGTTTGATACTTGAGAAGCTTAGAGAGCATAAGCTGTATGCCAAATTCAGCAAGTGTGAGTTTTGGTTGAATGAAGTTGGATTTCTTGGACACGTTGTGTCAGGAGATGGTGTAGAAGTTGATCCTGCTAAAGTTTCAGCTGTAACTAAATGGGAATATCCTAAGTCAGTGAAAGAGGTTCGTAGTTTCCTTGGCTTGGCAGGATACTACAGAAGGTTCATTGGGAATTTCTCCAAGATAGCTAAGCCTATGACAGAATTACTAAAGAAAGACAAGAAATTTGCTTGGTCTGAAGGATGTGCACTCAGTTTCCAAGAATTGAAGAAGAGACTAGTGACAGCACCAGTCTTATGTCTGCCAGATTTGGAGAAAGATTTCCAAGTGTATTGTGATGCATATCATCATGGATTAGGTGCAGTACTTATGCAAGAAGGGAAAGTTGTGGCTTATGCCTCGAGACAACTCAAAACTCATGAGGTAAACTACCCAACTCATGATTTAGAGTTAGCCTTTGTTGTCCATGCACTCAAAACATGGAGACATTACCTTTTGGGAAAGCGATGTGAAGTGTTCACAGATCACAAAAGTTTGAAGTATATCTTCACCCAGAAAGAAATTAACATGAGACATAGAAGATGGCTAGAACTCATCAAGGACTATGAATTGAGTTTGCAATACCACCCCGGTAAAGCAAATGTTGTAGCGGATGCTCTAAGCCGTAAGGTTTTTGTGAATGGCCTTACTAAAGGAGAATTGCCAGAGGATCTGTGTGCCCAATTTAGAGATCTCAGATTGGAGATTATGCCTGAAGGACATATCATGTCATTGGATGTTCAACCCACTTTGTTGGACAAAATCGAAGAAGCCCAAAAGACAGATAAGGAAATTGAAGAGATTAAGGAAAAGATTGGCAAGGGAAAAGCCAAAGGATTCCATGAAGATGAACAGGGTACTTTATGGTATAGAAAACGTATCTGTGTTCCGCAAGATCCGGAGCTTCGGAAACTGATTCTACAAGAAGCACACAACTCACCGTATTCCATTCATCCGGGTAACACCAAAATGTACATGGATATGAAAGAAAGATTTTGGTGTAATAATCTCAAGAAGGACATCGCTGCACATATTGCTTTGTGTGATGTATGTAGTAGAGTGAAAGCGGAACATCAGAAACCGGCAGGATTGTTACAACCACTACCTATTCCTGATTGGAAGTGGGACACGATTGGCATGGATTTCATCACCGGATTGCCAAGGACCCGGTCAGGATATGATTCTATTTGGGTAGTAGTGGATCGCTTAACTAAAGTGGCTCATTTTATACCCGTAAAGACAACTAATACAAGTGCTAAGTTAGCCAAGATCTATATGAGTAGGATTGTATGTCTGCGTGGAGTACCCAAGAGTATTGTGTCTGATAGGGGAACTCAATTCACTTCTCATTTTTGGAGGCAACTACATGAGTCATTGGGAACGAGATTGGAATTCAGCACTCAATTCACTTCTCATTTTTGAATGAACGCTTCTTTTGTGATGATCCTGAGTGATACTTGAGTTTATGCTTCCTCTTTCTGTTCTCAACTTGATTCATCTTGTTTTCCAAAATGGTGGCTTTGTCACAGAGTGATTGATAAGTTGGGACATAGGCAACGGATAGCTGCAGGTTCAACTCATCATTAAGTCCTTCGAGGAATTTATCCTTCCTCTTAGCATCTGTATCAACTTCATCCGGTGCATAGCGTGCCAGATTGTTGAACTCTTCAATGTACTCAGCCACACTGAGGTGACGTTGTTTCAAATTGTGGAACTCCTTTTTCTTCAAGTTCATCACTCCAGATGAGATGTGAGCTGTATGGAATCCATCCTCAAAAATAGCCCAAGTTACATCCTCAAGGGGAGTGGTGATCTGAAAGTTGTCCCACCATGTTGCTGCTGGTCCTTCAAGCAGATATGCTGCAAACCTAACTTTTTCTTCGTCGGTGCAGCCAATAGTCACTAAGTCCATATTCACCGAACATAACCAATCATTGGCTACCATTGGGTCAGTTGTTCCAGAGAACCTTGCAGGCCTTAGTTTCAGAAACCTAGTGAGCATGTCAAGTGCTGGAGGATTATTTTGATTGTTGTTGTTATTGTTATTGTTGTTCTGATTCTAATTTTGCACAAACTGCATCATCATCTGCATCAGTTGAGCTTGAGATGTCATTATCTGTTGCATCTCGGGAGTGAGGTAGTTGTTGTTGTTTTGGTTGGGGTTGGCACGACGGGGAGGCATCTGTTGGTTTGATAGGGATAAGTAATGATGGATAGGTCTAAAGAGGTTCTAACACACCACCCAAAACAATCAAGTTCAATCAAACAATCAAGCAATCAACAAGCAACTATTCACTTAACAACTTATGAGCTTAACTCATGAGTTGAAGGAAACAACAAGTTTTCTTGAAATAATTAACTTAGTATAGTCATACCTCATAGGTCAATATGATCCATACACTAACATGATATCAATGTTTTTGGTAGGCAATCTAATGTCTCTTGGTTCTCACTTGTAGTCCTTAGAGATATCTAAGTTGAAGTCCTTGGTGAAACTAAAGTTGAAGTCATTGGTCATGGTGAAGGCTTTGTCCATCAAATTGAAAAGGAAGAGATGTAGAATCAAAACCAAAAAGGTTGAGGAAAGAGTTTACAAGATTATTTGTAAATAAGTTTTCTGAACAAATACAACTCCTATTTTTCTAAGGGGTTTTGTCCAATCCTAGGTTTACAATCCTACAGGCAACACAGTGCTCTGATACCATCTGTAGGAGGTCCCAACCTGATAAGGTAGAGATCCCTGTGTTTACAATGCTAGTCCCTGGATCAATAGCTAGCATCCACAGTTTAAGATGTAATATCAAGAAACAAAGGTCATAATACAACTTTATAACCAGGAATAAAATAATACATTACATCTTACATAGCTCTTTTGGCTATCTCATTACAATGCAGTAGAAATAACTATATAGCATGGAGTCCTTCATCTTCAAAGTGCCACAGGCAGTCATGTTGGTTGTAGAGTTGTAATCCTATTTAACACACTTCACTAACATCAAACAAACCTGCAACATAATAAGTTACAGCCACAAGGGTCAATACATTTGAACTGTATTGGCAAGTTTCACTACTATGTAGAAATAAGTGGATCATATCATTACATGCATATTTGGCTAAGTAGGGTTTAGGCTCATTTGCAGAAAGAAATATAGTTTTGTCCTATCTTTTCAAAATAGTTTTGCTCTTTTGAAAATCTTTCTGAACTCCTTGGAAAACTCCAAGTGCTTCAAACCCCTTGTTGTCACCATCAAGTTTTACATTGAGAAATTGGAATGTCGAGATCTTCCATAGCTCCAGGCCTTAGTTTCTCAGAGTTGTCCGTAATCGGGGACACGGCTAAGTACTTAGAATTTGATCTTCTGCAGAAGTTGTACACTTTACCCACATGACACAACCTCGTCTTGATGCCACCAGTGGCCGCTGGATAAGTACACACCAAATGGAGTACCGGCAGATCGAGAATGTGACAAAGTCTTTCCATAGAAGTCCTCCCAATACACAATGCTAGCTTGTCTACCAGGCACCAATCTAAGGATATATTTCCAATACACAATTCTAGTTAACCTGAAGATGCCAATGCAAGGGTCTTCCACTATGTAGTTGACTAAGACAGAGCCCATTTAGCATGTGGCTGTACACGGAAGCCACTATACGAGAAACATGTTCAATCTCTAAGTCCCTGGGTGGTTTCCTTCTAGTGCACATACAAAAAGATAGCCATATAAACATGGTTCCCTTTGTTGCCACCTTGTCCAAAACTTGAGTATCCTCTTTCCACCCAGGTGGTTCATTGAGTACTTGTTTTATTATATAAAACATATATTTTTCCAACACTTTATACAATCATAACATGTATCCCATCCCAAATATATAGCAGGGCTAAGCATACTACAACTACATTGTTTTCACTAAGGAAGATATAAGGATATCCTAATAGGATATAGCATAGCATAGAAATATAGTAGTCCTATCATGCATGTTACAAAAATCCACTAAGTGTAATGAAAATAGTAGGACATGGATGATAGTGTCACTTGCCTTAGTATTTGGTGGTGTTGGTACACTCTTCGCAATAACACACTTGACAATCAACACAATCTATCAAGCAAAACAACCAAGACAAAACATACACAAGATCAACACTAATGGCAACACAAAATTCATACAAAGTATGCAAACATGCAAGATGGCAATTTTTATTGTACAAATTTTTATAACAAGGTTCTGAACATTACTAAGTGATTTATGAACATTTTATATTTTCAGGATTACAAATGCAACCATTTGTGCAATTGTAGCAATTAGCAACATTTTCTAACAGTTGGAAAGGCCATTCTCACTAAATAATTGCCACGGTCTTATTTATACTAGAATAAAATTATATTTCGGTTTTACTGTACATAGGGTTCAATTTACTACCATTTGCAAAAGGATTCACTTAAAAATAATTTACACAACAATTTTTATACTCAAAATACTCCACAAATGGTTCTGTATAAAACGTGATTTTTACAGACTCAAAAATACTGAATTATGGTTCCACTGTGTTCTACTCGTTTTTGTGAATCCATAGACATATTATTTGCTAAATTTGGATATACAGAACTAAAGATATAATTTTTATGGTGAAAATAACCAATTAAACCATTTAATTTATAAATCACATTTTTGTACAGATAATAAGTAATATTATTGCATAAATGGATTCTACAGAATCTCAGCTTTTCAGAGATACCAAATTTATAATTTTTGGACTTCTAAATCTTTTTCTATGAATTATACGAGTTCGTACTAAAATCTGGAAAAGTCAAACTCGGGAATTGACTGAAATTGACTTTGACTAATCTGACTGAGTTGACTGTTGACTATGCTGATGTCATGATGATGTTAGATTTGACTACAGAAAAAGCTGCTCGGATGGAAAAAGTTTCTATATGAAAGTTGTAGATAACAACTAGATCTATCTACTGTTTAAAGGAAATTGAATTTGGAGCAACGAGGTGGGCGTAAAATGGATTATACCTTCTAAGATCTGAATCTTTGACCGCGTTTTTCTCTTCGCTCGATGAACGAAACAAGGTGAAACAAGCGGGAATGGAACCGTCTTGACGAGGGGAACAACTTCCGTCTTCAAGCCTCCGCGATCCGAGATCGTCTTGAAGGTCTATTTGGGTGGAGAAGATTGGGGAGAATTTTGGACGAAAATGGAGCTATGATTAGTTGAAAAATTGTGAACTTTCCTCGAGTGGGGTTTATATAGGAGGGGGTAGGGGCTGGATTAAAGGAGATTAAAGAGAGAGAGGAATTAAGGGGTATTTAGTGCAATTTAGGAGGACAATTAAGAGTCATTTAGGAGCATTAGATACAAATGAAATGAAGAGCAAACTCCTCCTGGTTACTGTGTATGTACGTGGTGGTGGTGCCCTCCTGGCCGATCGGCCTGGTTGGGCCGGCCCATTTTGGCCGGCCTGGCCGGGCATTTTATTTTGTTTTATATTTTTTTTCTATTTTTTAATTCTTTCATAACTTTTGATTTAGAGCTCCGAATTTACCGATTCAAATTTCTACGGGTTCATAAATTCATGGGCAATATTTTAGGACATAAATTTTATATATTTGGAAATATTTAATTTTCTCAATTATTAATTAGTCAATTATTGTATGATTGCATGTGTGCGATATTGGTCTAATTGCAGGGCAATATATTTGGAATGACTTGAATTCTTTCCTTATTTGAACATGATTTGATTTAGTTCCACTTTACATGGATAATCATGAATTAAAGTTTGAAAATATGAGAGGATAATTTTATAAAATCTTAAAATAGCTCACATAAGCTATGGTGCTTATTTTAAAACGAGACTCTTTGCTTTTATTTTTGGTTCAAAATAAAACAACGGTTGTTTGAAAAATGTAAATGAGGTAGTTGAGATGTATAGATGGTTTTTGGTTGAGAACATTCATCAAAATTAAAAATAGATTTTCAAATATATGAAGTTTGTGAAAAAGATTTTGAAGGGGAACCTTGCAAATTAAAATTTTGAAGTAGAGGAGATATATGGATAATCTTGATGCTTTGATCTTAGGGTTTTTGTTAAATGCTATTTTTATTTTAAGGAGTACCTTTATTTGGGAGAAAACATTTGTAATAGTTTCAAAGGTTTTAATGTTTCCAATTAGAAGCAAAAAGTTCCTTTTCCCCATAAATTTCAACAGTTGTTTCTTTTGTTTATTTATTTTTCACATTTCAAAATTTGGAAATTTTTTGGGATGTGACAGGCTACCACCCTTAAAAGAAAGTTACACGTTGGCTTCAAGGCAACTAGGGTACTACCACCCTTAAAATAAAGTTTTGTAGTGTTACATTGATGGTTCACTTGACTATGGGTTCAATGATTGATATCCAAAAAAGAAATCTTTATTTGACTCATTTGAGTTAACTAATTCCTAACATCCACATCCTCTATTTCTTCAAGGGTTCCATACATGTCAATGTGGTTCACATGTCCTTTCTAGGTCACATTGGAGTCATTTCCATTGTAGTTTCTAGCATCCTTTTTCTTTTTCTTCTTAGGACAGTCTGATGCATAGTGTCCAAGTTCCTTGCAATTATAGCACTGCAACTGGCTAATGTCTTTCTTCCTGGAATTGCCATGTTGGTTCTGACCAAGGTCATCTCCATTGTCAGTATCATTTCCATTATTATCACTTCCATTATTGTTGTGGTGATGCTTATATGGTCCAAAATCTCCATTGCTTTGATCTTAGGGTTTTTGTTAAATGCTATTTTTATTTTAAGGAGTACCTTTATTTGGGAGAAAACTTTTGTAATGGTTTAAAAGGTTTTAATGTTTCCAATTAGAAGCAAAAAGTTCCTTTTCCCCATAAATTTCAACAGTTGTTTCTTTTGTTTATTTATTTTTCACATTTCAAAATTTGGAAAAATTTTGGGATGTGACACAAAGGTAAATTGGCCCCAAGATATGTTGGACCATTCAAGATTCTAAGTCATAAAGCAGAAGTAGCGTATGAGATTGAATTGCCAGAATCATTGTCTGCCATTCACAATGTGTTTCATGTGAGTCAGCTTAAGAAATGCCATCCAGAAATGGAAGAGACTTCTTTGAAGGATACTATACCATTGGAGGAAGTCTATTTGTAAAGTGATCTCACTTATGAGGAAAAACCTATCAAGATTCTTGAGACTGCAGAAAGAGTTACTCGCACTAAGACTATCAAATTCTGCAAAGTTCAATGGAACCATCATTCCAAAGAAGAAGCAACATGGGAAAGAGAAGATGATCTTCGGAAAGACCACCCTCACCTATTTGCTAGCCAACCCGAATCTCGAGGGCGAGATTCACCTTAAGGGGGTTAGATTTGTAACATCCCTAAAATCTTGTTTTCAAAGATTGCATATCATTCATGCATACATATCATTTAGGGAACAATTTCAAACTCATTTCAAGAAAACAGAAGCACTTAGTGCTATTATTTTATGTGAGCAAGCATTAATCTAATGCCACTCTCAAATGAGAGTATAATTGTTTTAAACCAAAATTTGTTTTCTCTCATGTTGTTTTGATTGAATGTTAGAGTTTGGACAAAAATTTACAAAACAAATATGGTTTTAAACCATTTTCAAAACCTATACAAATCAAGTGCTATGGCACTGTTTATTTTGATTTTTCCAAAAAGACCAAGCAAGTCCAATGAGACAGCAAGGTTTTGTGTCCAATATTATGAAGTTTACACTTTACAAAAATCCAGAAAAGGTTTGATTTCAAATTCTTTTGAATTTGTTTGAAAAGGATTCCTGAAAAATCGAATTAGAAAAAGAAAAGGAAATAGAAATCAGCACTGGGCCAGGCGCCACGTTTTCAGCCCAACAGCGAACTCAGCCCAGCAAGCCCACCCGTGGTTTTTCCCTCTTTCTCTCACGCGGCACAGACCTACCCAGCGCTCACTGACTGATGGATCCAAATGCCACGCGAGCGTCGTCCCCAAGCCACGCACCCCCACGACCCCGTCGACGCCGCCGTTACCTCCCTCACTGCCGCGATTGAAGTAGGCTTAATTGCCGGCGTTTCCTCGTGAGACTCTCGCCCCTGCTCCGGCTATAAGACCCTCTCCTCACCCTGTATCTTTCCCCTCGCTCAGCACACTCACCTCGCCACCAGGCTGCGCGCAATCGAGCTCAGAACCCCGCAGCACCGACGACCTCCGGCGACCGATTCCGGTGAGCTCCGACCGCCCCCCTCTCTCTGGTTCAAACAATCGTGACCAACAAGTTCTTGCGTGTTCCCTGATACCTTCCGTTTGTTTTCTCGCGACCCAGCTCGCCGTCCCCGTTCACGGCCGCAAGTGACAGAACCGCCGTCTAACTCCGACGAGCAATTGAGGTATAATCTGACCGCCCCTTGTGTTCTCCTTGATCCAGTAGTGTTCGCCGTAGACTTGCGCACCCCCTAATGCCACTGACTTGTGCTAGGGCGACGCAGAACCTCGGCAACGTCGTCGTCTGCAAGCACCTGACGCCGCGCACGACTCCGACGAGCTCCAGCGACATCCACGGTGCGCCCCTTTGCCAACGAAGCCTACCCTTAGCATCAGCAGCACATGGCGAACTCGGTAAGCCACCTCACCCTCTCCCGCGTGACCTAAATCATCGGCAACGTCTCTGACAGAGCCGCCGCCCCACTCGCCGCCGCTAGCGCCGCCAGGCTTTGGTCGCTTGATCGTGAACCGTTGGATCTAGATCCAACGTGTTAGATAGATCACGTAAACGAAGGGGTATGGAACAGATCTGGCCGTGCGATCTAAGTTAGATCTGGCGGTCCATGTTAGTCGATCCGCGTGAATCGGTATCAACCAATCAGAGAGCGCCGCGTGGCTAGTCCTTTGTTTTAAAAACAGAATTTAGATCTATTAGATGTTTAAACTTGTAAAATTCATAACTTTTGATTCCCACGTCCAAATTTGACAAATTTTATACCATTGGAATCAGGAGAGAAAATCCTTTCTGTTTATGCAATGTGTTTAATGTTTTGACACTGTAAAAATGGTTGTTTATACAGAAACATTTGTAGGCATAATTTGTGTATAGAAATTATTTGAAAAATGTTATGCTAATCAAATAAAGTTTATTTGGCTTATTTTGGACTTGTTTATGATTCAGTACTGTGTACTTGTCTGGTTTGGTGTAGAAAATCATCACATGGCATTTTGCATACATTCATGTATTTTTGCTTGTATATATTGTGTATGTGATTTTGTGCCATTATTTTATGTGTATATTTTGGTGCAAATAGTGATTGTGATTGTGAAGATTGTTTCTACTCCCCAAACTACCAAGGCAAGTGGTGCTTCATGATTTTATTCCTATGTTTTTCAACTATGCACTAGAAATATTTTGTATAGGACTTGCATGAATATTTTGATCTATATGCTATGCTTGGGAAACCCTAGTAGTTGTATAATTGATAGAAATTTCTAAGTTAAGATACTTATCAATGCCATGCTTAGCCTAGCTAGTAGCAACCAAGGGTGGTTATATATTCATGCTATGAAAAATATTTCTAAGTCTTTGGACTTGTGTTTTTGCTTAATAAAACAACTAAGTGAATGAAACACCTGGGTGGAATGGAAAGAATGGTTTGTGTTGAGTGGTTACACAAGGCCCATGTCTATGGTTTACCTTGTGTATCTCACTTGTGGAAAGCCACCCAGGAACAAAGGGATTTGAGAGGCCGAATGTTAAGAAGCTTCTAGTGCGGCCACATGGCATTATGGGCTCTGCCTGAATCATATAGGTTGCAATAACTTAGCCATTTGGACAGTTGGTGGTAGTGGGATGATAGGTTGGAGCGCGTCCATTTGGTCTAAGGGAAGGCTTCTGAAAGGTCCTGTCTTGGTGAAAATCAAGTCTTGTGGGGAAAGTGCACAACCTCTACAGATGGAAGAATCTAAGTACTTAGCCATGTCCCTGGTATTGGACAACTTGAGCATCAAGACATGGAAGCTATCAAGAATCTCCTCATCCCAATTTCTAAGTTAAAACTTGTGGTTTAACAAGGGTAAATGTTCACCAATTTCTATTGGTAGTTCCTTGGGAAAGTTTATCAAAGAAAAACTTAGTGTTTTCAACTGATAGGTAAAACCTATTTTGAGCAAAGCAAGCCTAAGCTACACTTAGCCAAAATGCATATAGTATCTAGATTACAAATATTCAACTAAGGTATCACTTGCCAATACTATTCCAATGTATTGACCCACTGTGGCTGTAACTTGTGATGTTGCAGGTTATTCTGATGATGATTAGGGGTTAAAATATACACTCAACATGCTTGCCTGTGGCACATGAAGATGAAGACTTATTTGTCTTATTATATATTTGAACTCTTGTATTAGGCCCGTGGCCATGGAGTTTGTAAAAGACTATGTTTGTCTCTAGAATGATATGTAATAATGACCTTTGTTTATGTGTACTTCATCTTAAACTATGGATGCTAGAATTGATCCAGAGACTAGCATTGCAATCACAGGGATCCTTACCTTTATAAAGGGAGGGATCTTAGAGGTACGGAGCAGGAAATCTCTGTAAATACTTAGCAAACGGATTTTTAGGGGTTTTCTGATAAAGCAAAGAAATAAAGTGAAAGTAATAAAGACAAAGAACAATTGCAGCAAGTGGTCCAATCCTTTCTTAGCAAAGGACAAGCCGGTGGAAATACTTATAGGGACCAAACGTTCTCGACGACACATGGGAATTCTGTCAAGTGCTTTCGCTTTATATAGCTGAGTAGTCTTCTTTGGTTTTGTAAGTGTTGTGTGGGTGAACCTGTGCTAATGTACTGACCTTACTTGGACTAATACTTGTGATTATACCCCCTGCAAGCATCCGCAACTATAGGAAATCAATTAAGATATAAACCTAACCACAGCCTTAAACTCTGAGATCCTACGCTCCCTTTTGCAATGGTTTCCTAACGGGGGTTCAGGCTTCTGTCACTCCGGCAACCCCACAATTAGTAGCCAAATACACAATGCATTCCCCGAGGCCCATAAATGGTGAAGTATCATGTAGTCGACGTTCACATGACACCACTAGAAGAATAGCACCACAACTTAAATACTAAACCATTGAATAATATCTCAACACAAATCGACTACTAAAAACATGACTTCTCCCATGTCCTCAAGAACTAAGCAAACTACTCACAATACATCATATGGATCAAGATCAAAGATGATATGGTGATGGATAACAATCTAAACATAAACAATAATCCAATGGTTCCACTCACAAGCATTAACTACAATAGTAATCAACACCGGGAAAGTTTCCCCTAAGAACTATGCAAGTATTCAACACGATTGTTACAGCGGGATGGAGTGGTGATGATGGTGCTGAGGAGATGATGGTGTGGATGATGATGATGATCCCGATGAAGTCTAGCTTGATGACGGTGTTGATGGCGACGATCTCCCTTCTCCGGGAAGGAATTTCCCTGGAAGAAATCTGTCTGCCGGAGAGATCTTTCTCTCTCGGTGTTTTTCGCCCTGCAGAGGTGGTGGAAATCTTTCTGTGGTCACTCCCCTGGTATTAGGGTTCCGAGAGGAAGATATAGGCGAGAGGGAGGAGTCGGAGGCCAGCCAGGTGGGCCACACCTGCCCTATGCGTGGCCCAAGGGGGCCCGTGCCTTGGGGGTGTGGGCCCCATGTGGCCCAGCTACGCCTCCCCTTCTGGCTTCATTCGTCTTCTGAGAAAATATAATTTTCCAATATTTTTCTGGTATTTTTTTTATCTTCGCAAAATTGCATCAAAACACCTCTTTTTCCATCAGAAACCTGACTCCGGTAGTTCATCCTCCAAGAATCATCCAACATGCAAAAACAGAGGAAAATACATAAGTAACACCGCATAATAAGACACATATCAATGAATATAGGCAAATTATGATATAGAATGGTGATGCAAATTGGACTTATCACTAGGCACCATGCCATAAGAATATTATGCAATTACATGATAGATCTCATCCAATCCCTACCATACCCATAGCCTACTACGGGGGATTACTCACTCATGGATGGGGGAAACATGGATGGTTGATGGAGAGGCGTTGGTGATGATGATGGTGATGATCTCCTCCAATTCCCCGTCCCGGCAGGGTGCCAGAACGAAGTTTCTAGTTCCGAATCGTGGTTTATGGTGGTGGCGGCGCAGCGAAAATCTATCTGGAAAAACGTCGAACCCCCTGTGTTTTTAGGTCACGTGGCTTATGTAGGCGAAGGGAGAGGTCGAGGTGGTGCCTGAGGTGGCCACACCACACCCTGGTGCGGCCTGGCCTGGCCCGCGCCACCAGGTGGTGTGGGCCCCTCGTGGCCCTTCTCCGTCTTGTCTTCTGACTCCATGAGTCTTCTAGTAAAATAGGAGTTTTGCGATATTTTCTAGGATTTTTCCTGAAAGTTGATTTCCTACACAAAAACGACACCAAAGCAATTCTGCTGAAAACAGCATCAGTCTGTGTTAGTTGTATCCAAATCAGACAAATTAGAGGAGAAACAATAGCAAAAGTGTTCGGGGAAGTAGATACGTTTTGGACATATCAACTCCCCCCAAGCTTATCTTATTGCTTGTCCTCAAGCAATTCAGTTGAAAACTAAGTGCGATAAAAGAAACTTTCACGAACACATTTGCTTCATAAGATGTATATATTCTCAGCATATGAGCAAATACTTAGGCAATTCATAATAAAGAGTATGCAAATAAGTCTACTTAATAGTCATGTAAGATATGAAGATATTCCAACACAATAATAATAAGCAACATGAAACATAAGCATGAGCAACATTGTAATGCTCATAAGAAGGTATGATAAAGTGGTATCTCGCTTGCCTTTGATTGTGGAGCAAAACATAACTACCAAGGCACCTCTAAAGTGTAAGTGAAGACTAGAAGTAAAGATATAAAAAAATACAAGCATCAAAGTTATGTCACAATTAACCGTCTTCTGGGACAAGCACATTACACTAAGAATGACAGCCATGCTCTTGGGAAGGTTTTCATAGAATAAATGGTGACTCGACATAGAAGTGAAAGAAAAGTTTAAAAAGTTTGAAAGGCTTCCAAATGCCTGAATGTATGGTACTCATTAGCTTGAGCTCTCATTGCCCCTATCATAAGCATCTTTAAGTGGTTAAATTTAAAGTGAGGTCAACTAAGAGTTATATGCTTGACAAATCATAAACTAGAAATCTCATGTCCCTTGAGTACGAGGGCCATTCCTCATGCTACTCAACTTTAGTCACCGGTAAGTTCTTGTCATTGTAAGTGTATGTGTATCATAGAGAACCGCCAATGGGGTACCCCTTGCCCCATGACACAGGAGCTATCCCATATCAAAATGACAAGGCAACAGATAGTGAGAATCTCAGCGATCCTTTTATTTACCATAAACATGGTGCATTTTTTTCTTCTCTTTTTTTCTATATTTTTCTGTGGATGCTTCATAGATTACTCAATATGGTATGCTACAAGTTTCCACCATGCTTAGGCATGGCTTAGGCTAGCCGCCCAGGCATTTCTCTAACACATATACATAACTCCATGGACTTACAAGCTCCCCTTTTATTTCACACCGCCGACATCCGTACACAAAAGAGCATGATATCAACTAGATAATAGTTACAGGTGTTGAAAGCGTTCCCCATGACAGCATGGTTCTGCTAACTCCTAGCCTATAATTTGCAAGCATATAAATTTCATGGACAATCACAATGGTTCAAGTTTGTTAAGTGCAAGAAAATAAAGTGTGCCATCAAGTTCGTGAGAGCTTTACTAACTAATTTTCTCATAACAAGCAAACATTTTATTTGGAAGAAAACAAGGCATATTAAATATGCACGCAATAGCAATGATGCTAATGGGTAGATATGGTGGACACGTTTTGACAATTTTGGTTTTGGGGAGTTGGATGCACGAGTAGAGCTCATACTCAGTGTAATTGAAGGCTAGCAATAGAAAGGGGGCGACAATCGAGAGAGCAGTAACTATCATAATTATGCTTGCAACAAAACAAAATTAATTATGGCATAAATGTGACACAAGAACTCTGAGGCAAAATAAATCATCGAGGCTTAACTAACTTTTGTTTAGTCATATGCATGCGTGAGCATGTGCCAAGTTGATTCAAATAAACATTCAGAGGAGGATACCACAATGTCATACCAAGTTATGAATAGAACAATGCAAGCAAACATTTATATGACATGCTACAAAGTATTAGCAGGTTGAAACTAATCATAAGAGAGCAAGAACTACTAAGCATCCATTAAATAACATACACCCTACATGAACAGACTAAGCATGCCCACAATGTTGAGTATATGTACAAAAATGAAAACAAATAGAGTTCATACCAGCCTCTTACCACACCTCGAGTTGTCATAAATCATCATTGTCTTTCACTTGTGTGACTTGAATAATAATATGAAACCAAAATCCAAAGGAGTCACTGAGGACCGCTGAACCCTGCAACGAACTTTACAAAACCAGAGAAGAAGAACAAATATTTTTGGGTTTTCGATTTTTTAAATCAAGAACTGAAGGCAAAACAAACAAAGCAAAATCTTTTTGGATTTTTATTATAGAAAACCAAAGCTAAAAAGGGAGAAGCAAACAAAGAGAAACAACAGAAATATTTTTGGTCTTTTTGTGTTTTGGAAAGCAGAAACAAAAACTAAAAGGAAAGAGAAACATGGATATGCAAAGTACCGACGGAACATGATATGTAGATGAGTGTGATGTCGGTATACCTCCCCCCAATCTTAGGCTTTTGGCCTAAGTGGGGATCAATCAAAACGTGGGTAGTAACCCCAAGTAGGTGGGTCATCATAAGAATGATCATAATAAGGCCCTCGTGAAGAAGAAGAAGAAGAAGAAGAAGAAGAAGTGCACCAATCATTAGTGGGCTGCTGGTATAAAGACTCCCTCGTGTGGAGGGCTTAAGCGAATTATATCCGGCTTCCTCTCCAACTTTCTCCTCTTGCTAGGAGAGCTCCGACATGTATGTGTCAAGTTCTTCCTCCATGAGTGACCATCCTTTACTGGTATCAAGGTTAAACAAAGCAGGTGCGGGCAAGGGGACTACTTTCTCAGACTTACCCCCTCTCCAACCACTCTTGAGAAAGGTTATTTCATAAGATAACTCGCTCAAACTAGTCTAAGAAGAAACAAATTTATGTTGTATCATGGAATTAATATCAAGCCTCTCTATGGGAAATTGTAAGTCTGAATGATGAGGCACTAAACCATGCAAAGCTAATTAACGAGAGGCAATGAGACCTCCACAAATTCCACCTTTCTCGCGGTTAGCAGCAAGACGGAAAGCTATCAAAGCACCCAAGTTGTAAGTCCTATCCCATTTCAAAGCAGCTGAGATAAAAGCTAGATCATAAGAAGATAATTTACTAGCAGTCTTCCTAGCAAGAACACACTTGGCAATGAAATAGGCAAAATAACGAATAGATGGGAGATGAATATTTTGAATTTTACCACTGTAACATCCCAGCATTAAATCTTAGAAATAAGCTGAACCCAGATGTGTGCATTGCATTCATGCATAGAAAATCCGAATAAATTTCGTGCTTTTAAACAAAAACTTGTCAAGGTGATTGAAGCTTCTCTTAACTGGATGGAATAAGAAGTAGATCATCAAGTTGACTGCGATAAGTTTCAATAAGACTTCTACTAAACCCTTATTTTGGGTAAGGGAGATTTGTTCTAAGGGTAGATCAAATGTACTATCAGTTAAATCTTAGTACAATGTGAATTATACTTGATCATTAGGTGATCATATTATAGTATTCATTATAATCAGTCACGAGTACCAAGTTAGAGGATATAACCCCAAACATGAATTTAACAACTATATCTTAATCCCATCTGCATGTACCCTGAGTATCATGGTAATATCTAACCCTACTTCTGAAATAAGATTTGGTAGGAAAGAAATTGAGTTTAGATCATTCACCCTATATCTTTCTTTCCATATCAATCCTTATCATCTCTGTTGAGTTTTATTTCCATGTCTGTTATTCATCATTGTTGAAGGATCAACTATTGATTCACCAGAGCTCAATCTATCAACTCTTGACCATATTATTGCATTTACTTAAGGCCTAACTAAATAAGAAAGAAGAGGTAAATGGTAATGCTAGTTTTAGGTATCATCTCTATGGTGGGAGTGATTGGGGGAAATCAAATCAATATGGTAACAAAGAAGATTACAAGGATGGATTTTGGAGATTGATCCCAAGGAGTAATCCTATTGGATTAAGTAGGCATAGTAAATGAATAACATCTCTTAATCCAATAGAAATACTAAGAAGATAATTTCAATACAACTACAAGGTTGTATTGATAATGGCCTTGACTAGCCAACTTGAAACCTAAGCCATTATGATCAAAGGATTCTAAGGATCATACTTTTGTCACCAAGATTGAATATGCTTATATCCTGTATAAGGGACATTGGTGGGTAGAACATGATTAAACCCTAGTCTAGATAATTATCCTAGATTAGCCATGACAAGTCACACTAACATAATGTGAGGTTTGAGTATGGGATATTGGAGTTAAGTAGAAACAAGATAGTATGATCAAGATAATGCTAGAGTAACATTGGATTAGAGAAGTAGTAGTTTGCTCTTGGGAAATACTCACACTTGAGGTGAAGTAAAGCTTGATATATACAACTACTGGAGTAATGTTTGTAATGGATGATGAAGGAAGATGATGAAAACTTCTGTGTCAAGCTCATTAGAATTATAAATGGAATTATAAGAATAAAAGGTGGATAAAAATATCCTTATGAAGCAAAGTTCATCATGTTAGCACATGATGATGGATATGAAGAAGTAGTATATCTAGGAAAGGAATTCCTTAATAAGAAGTCTAGAGTTATGAATTATGGAAGATAATAATTCTTGGTAAACAATCAACTCTAAATCTTAAAATCAAGTAGAATATCCATTTCATATTAAGAATTTTCAATCTTATAACTATATCACTTGATAGGAACATTCCATAAAACAAATCCCATAAGCACATCTCTGTTTATTCCAATTATCATAATTATCTGTGCTTAGGAGTATCTCTATCAATTATTTTCCATAAAACATTCTAGATATAACTTTCTAGTACTAAAGGTGATGCCATCAAATATCCCAAACAGAAAACAATATGTTTAGCTATTGAATCTTTAACCACATCCATAAAGGAGTCTAAATATATTAAAGACCCTAAACCTTAGGGTAGTATGAACCTTAAACCTCTTTTTTTATTACAATAGAATATATATATTGTCATTTTCCAAATCAATGGGAGTAGTAATAACTATATCAATGACTTTTATATTTCATGCATCAAATAATGGTATAGGATCACTACACATATTAAAGTTTCTATTCAAACTATGAGCCAACTAGAGTTAAGTTTATAAATAAATAAGAATATATCATTCAAGAAATCCCTAACTATAATAGGAGAGAAAAATAATAAGAAAAGTTCCTACAAACTATTAAAAAGGGACTCATATTGAGTAAATAAAAGAAATACAAAAAGATGAAATGATAAAAGTTTACAAATAATACTAACTATATTTTAGTATTATTGAAATTGTCCAGCAAAGAAATCCTACAAAGAAAGGTTCAAACTCTAATTCAAATTCAAATCTGAAAAGGAAAACATAAAATAAAAAAGAGTAAATCAAATAAAACAAAAAACCAAACCTGGCCACAGCCCAACCCTATCTGCTTACCTGACACCCAGGTGCAGCCCACTTCGGCCCACGACCAGCCCACCGACAACCCGTACCTCTTCGGCCTTCTATTTATCGTCGTCTTCCTCGCCGGCGGAAGCAGCTGCATGGCGGCGCGGCGGTCATCAATCTCCGACGCGTTACGATGCGCGCCGCCGCCAGTGAGGAGGAGGATAAGAACGCCCGCGAGCTCCTCTATCCATTCGTACCCGAATCATTTTCTCTCGTGCTCTCTCTAAAATTTCGCCAACCATGCTGAAACCCTAACTCACCGGAGTTGCTCGTTGTCGTTGTTCAAGACCACACCAAGGCCAACTGAAGGTTCCACTAGCACCGCCATGGTGGACTTCGTCTGCTAGGAGGAGGAATCGAGCCGGGAAGCCTGAAACCATGTGCATCGAGCTCGTCTGTCCGCCATTCGCCGTCAACCATGGCGACGTCGTCTGAGCTCGCCTTCCCTTGTCGTTGCCACTACAAGCTTCCTGGTGAGATTCTGCTTTTGCTCGTTCTCTTCGATTTGATCCTAGTCATCTGTAGCTCCTTGTACGCATGCACCCGAGTAGGTCACCGTCGGAGCGAGCTAGTGCTCCGGTGACCATTCCGGGGTGGCACAACCATAGTTCGACTCGCCGTTGCACCCTCTCTCCAACGCACCAGACCATGCGTGCTAAATCGCCGTAGATCATCGCCGGCGACCTTGATCTAGTGGTGGAGGTCGCGCTGACGTCAGCGTGACGACGTGCTGGAGTCAGCCTGGACCCAGTTCCCTGTTTGACCAGTCTTTTCTCACGTGGCTGATGACATGGCCTAGGGCCCATATGTCATTGACTGGGGGTAAAGACTGGGTCAGTAACTAATGTATTTCTTTCATCTGAGAGATGAGGTGGACCATGGCCCACTAGTCAGTGACTGAGGCTAGCTCTTGGTTCGGTGTAAAAAGTATTTTCTGTTAAGAAACAAATAAAATGTTATAATTCAATTAATAATATTCTAGAAATCAAATAAATGATTAAATCTTGTTTAATTAATAACTTCTGATTTATAATTCAGAAAAATATATATAATATATGAAAATTTGTAGAAAAATAAAATCTACAACTTAAACTTATTATCAAATATTATTATGTTGATTATTTAAATAAATATTATTTAATAAAGGTTTTATAAGTAATAAAACTTTGATAATTCATATTTTAATAATGGTAAATGTTTAAAATATAATAGAATACCAAAAATCTTAGAAAAATAAGAATTCTAATTTAAAACTATAATCATGTATTATTATTTCACTTAATTAAATATTTATTATTTATTAGGTAATTATAAAGTAATAAGAAGTATAAAAATCATATCTTATTATTTATAAACCATAAAAATAAATGTAATATACCAAAAAGATCACAAAAATAATATCTACAGGTTAAAAACCTATTATTTTACTTTGGGAGTTAAATAAAAATTCAAATATTTTAATAACTCAAATTTAAACTTATTTATTTCATTAATAATTCATATAAGGATAAATAAAATTTATTAATATTCCTCAAATGAGTAAATTAAGTTTAATAAATAGTATTAGTCTTAAAAATTAATAAAATGAAGCTTTAATGGTTTAAAACATTATAAATATCTTTTTATTAAATTATCCTCAACCTTAAATGAAGATCATATTCTAAAAAGATTCCCACTTATAATAAAAACCTTAAAGAGCAACTTATGAATACACCAAACCTTTTCTAAACCATGTTCACTACCAAATTACAAAAACTACCCCAACATTATAATCAGTCCATTAGTAGTGAAACAATATTATATTTTGGTTTATAAACTATACTCACTCATTTATAAAAGATAAATGATATTACTCCATTTTAGAATCAAGAAACCATTACCCAAGTAAAAGGATAACCATTCTTAAGTAACCCAAAAGAAACATTCCCGATACACAAGATACAAATGTTATAAGTACTATACTTTCAAAACTATTTATATTTTAAAGTTAACTTTAGTCTCCAAGAATATAAATATAATACAATACACATTACTATATGTTTTATAGTTAACTTTGGTCTGAAGTAGTTGAGCTATAAAGTAACTCAAGCCAAACCATTTGAGCAAAACAAATAACATCAACCACCACTAACTAACCACAAAGTTTGTTTTGACCTTAGAAGAGAAACCTTTTCTTCGAAGGTTATTCTTTTTGCCACTTCCAAACAGAAACTCTTATATAAGCAATTTTGACTAGTATTTCATAAGTATATATTTTGTTGCTACATATATGTTGCCCACAACCACTCATAAGCTCTAACAAAAGCACAAATGTGAAACCTATCCAAAAGGACCACACATTCCAAAGTAACCATTTCCGGAATATAAACCCTAGGACAACGTTATCCCCGGGATTTGCGTTTAGAACGTGCATCATATTACTTTTGCATAAAAGCATATTGCTTCTTTAAAAATTAGTCCTTATCGGACCAATGATGGTGATTTCAGATTTTGGATCTTATACTGACTCGAAGACCGTGAGTGCATAATCTTGCAATCACAAAAGGCAAGTTCACACTTGCTCATGTCCTTTGTTTATTTTCTGTAAAGTATTTTACAAATCCAGTG
Organism: Avena sativa; assembly: GCA_916181665.1. NCBI lineage: Eukaryota > Viridiplantae > Streptophyta > Magnoliopsida > Poales > Poaceae > Avena > Avena sativa. Next base: position 313,782,300 of record OV702283.1, read on the forward strand.
TTGTTATCACCTGCATTTGAAAAAGGTCTTAAAACACTATTTTTGATAATAATGTGAACTATTGGTTACTGATCCAGGGTGATCAGCTAATCTATTAAATCTGACAGTTGGAATACCACTGTTCAGAACTATATCACCTAGGACTTAACAACCAATGTCGCCAGTGATTCTTGCGCCGTATATTACGCGTTGACCATGAGATTTGGAATGGGACGGAGAAGTCAGCTGTATCTTCTTCCTCTCACATGAAGCCGGATGTGCAGGTCGTGGCTGTTATCCTCGAAGCGTGCATATTAATTGGTAATTCGTAGAGGATATGCAGCATATGGGTGGGAACCCTCATCGTCCCACGATAGTTCTGGCATCGAACGGTTTGTACAAACCATTGCCGTAATCCAATATGTGGGCATGGTGTACACCAAGGAGGCATGCGAGGTCGCGAAGGGGGCAGTGATTGTCTTGGATCATCTTCTGGGCCCCACATCATGGAATTGTGGACGGGAATAAGCTGCCCGGTTGTGCAACAAAGAGTTGATCTCTCATGGGTAAAGTTACGCACCTCTGCAGAGTGTAAGAACTGTAACTTGTTACTCCCTGTTCCGGGAAGGAGCTCTGAACATGGCGGGAAAGGAACTCCATGAAAGTTCTGGTAAACCCGTGAAGGCTGACGAACATAGATTTTCAGAATAGAAGCAACCTTTGAAGAAATGTTTATGAAAACTTGCATTGCCTACGACCTACGGTCTATGGCTTTGGTTATAGTGCGTCAAACACTCCTTTTCTAGTGAATTTGCTAAGTACACTCGTACTCAAAGTATCTTCTTAACCCTTGCTAGATTCTGAAGCCATTAAAACGATGTCTACACCAAGTTATGCTCCAGGAATCATCAAAAGCTAAGGCTTTTCAATAAAGTCAAGGAAGTCAACATATTCATCAACTCAAGAGAAGACGAAGTTACATATTAGATAGGGATATAATCTCCAGCCAAAGAACCTATTTCTGTAGTGCGTTGCAATAGCAGCAATGTCAACCTCTTAGCCAGAATACTAGACTTAATAGTATATTACTCTTGCGTTGTTTATCTTTGATTCTTCTCAGTAAGAAGTTCTTTCTCTCTCTTTAACCTAAAGTGTTCTCTGGATATTATGTAAAAGGGTGAGTTGTAACCTTTAGCCATGTATTGGACCCGTTGTGTTTCTGTTGTGCCACTCTGAGGGATGTAATACTAGTAAACGGTGTTTCATTGGTGTTATGTCAACGACTATAGTATACTACATCATGCAGTGGTATGCTGGGTCACCGCAATCACTCTCCTTTGAGAAGCTGCTTCCTTGGCAAGTCTTCGCATATAAGTCCATGAGTGGCGTGGGCTGCTCCCTAATCCTCTCACATGAACCCCACTGTGGCACTTTGATAGCTGCACAAAAATCATCAAAAGGGAGGTTGCCCACTATATTGTAAATTTTGTAGTGAACCATGGGGTTAGGCAAAGACCAACTAAATCTAAAATCCTGCACCACAGACATAGTCAGTTTCACATATTGGTAAGGTTCATCTCCAACAAAATGCTCCAACCCTGCATTAGAAATTAGGGTCTGGAAATCCTGAAATATCCCTGCAGCTCTCATGAATTCTGGGCATGGATAAATAGAAGGGAAAACTTCATCCTCGCGGTGTCCTTTCATAACCTCTGGTACCCTTAATTCATGTTGATTCAGCTTGTATTCACTCATCTTCTTTTCTGAAATTTTTAGACAAACATCAAACCAAGTGATTTCCAAGCTAATAAATGATGGGGAACTACTATAGGGACTTGAAAGAGGGCTAAACATGCATCAAAATGAATTATCTAAGCATATAACAAGCATGCAAACTCACATAACATGTCACCTATAGTAGCAAAATACTCAAGATATAATCCACCAATCAAAAATCTAATTGGACAAGCGGAGGAGGCACATACCGGAGAGCAATCCCTCCAAAAATCAGTAGCTAATATGGGATGAGCAAGGAGATCGAAAATCACGAGCAAGAACAGCAAGAACTCGAGCTTTGAGAATTTTTCCGGTGTTTTCTTGGGAGAGAGAGTGGAGTGGTAGCTTAGAGAGTAAGTGGAGGGCCAGGAGTGGCCCACACCATGGCTAAGCACGCCCCTGGTCTGGCCGCGCCACCAGGTGGTGTGCCTGCCTGGTGGGCCCCCCTGGGTCACTCCAGGTACCTCTCTACCCTTTTTTGGCTTAAAATTTTAATATGAATTTTCTGGAATTTTTTGGGAAACTTTATTTTTGAGAAATTTTCAGTTTTTGATAAATGAATTTCTCGCAGAAAAATATTTTGGAAAGATGCAAAAGAAAACAAAAACTAAAACTACAGAAGTTCTAAGACACTCTAAAAAGCAAGCAACTAGCAAAACTAAGACAAACAAGACGAAAAGCAAAGATTGGAGTAGAGAAAGTAAAAGTGAGCAAGGATAATCATGGTGAAAACATTGTTTTGTTCATTAAAATCCCTTTGTTAACAAGGTTGATCAAGTATTGCTAACAAAACAATTTTATATGAAACAAAACTTTGCATTTCACTTAATGATTATGTTACCTCAATCTTGATAGCAATAGTTCCAATCATAATAGTTTCATAATTTTCTTGTGGTATGGGACAATATATTTCTCCAACTTTGATGCCCTCAATATTTTCAATTGAATTTAGGCCATAACTCTTATCAATCTTCTTGGGGAAATAAAAAGTATGCTCCTTATAATTAATATTAAAAGTTACTTTTCCTTGATTACAATTGATGACAGTACCTGCAGTATTAAGAAAATGTCTCCCAAGAATAATAGACATATTATCATCTTCAGGCATTTCAAGCACAACAAAATCATTTAATATCAAACAATTATGAGCCACTTGAATAGGAACATCCTCACATATACCAACAAGAATGGTAGTATACTTATCAGCCATTTGCAAATATGTATCAATTGGTATCAATTTTTCCAGTTGAAGTCTCTTGTAGAGAGAAAAAGGCATAACACTAACTCCTGCTCCCAAATCACACAAAGCAGTTCTAACATAATTATTTTTAATAGAGCAAGGAATAGTTGGAATCCCTGGATCCCCAAGTTTCTTTGGAACCTTACCATTGAAGGAATAACTAGCAAGCAAAGTGGAAATTTCCTCATTAGGAATCTTCCTTTTATTAGAGACAATATCCTTCATATACTTTGAATAAGGAGGCAACTTAATAGCATCAGTCAAAGGAATTTGCAAAAATAGAGGTTTCATCCACTCACAAAACTTGTTGTAGTGTTCTTCTTCCTTTGACTTGTGTTTCTTATCAGGAAAAGGCATTGATTTTTGCACCCCAGTCTCTCTTTCACTACCATGTTTATTAGCAACAAAATCTTCCTTAGTGTACTTAGTATTCTTAGTGTGCCTTTTAGGTTCCTCTTCAATTTCTTCCTTATCAGGAGCATCATTTTTATCATTACCACTTTCAGTTTCAGCATCAGAGACAGGTATACTATTAGGATCTATAGCAGGTTCATAAGATTCTACAACTATTTTATGTTTCTTTTTCTTTCTCTTAGAAGAAGTACCACTATTTTCAACTTGTTGAGAATCCTTCTCAATTCTTTTAGGATGTCCCTCAGGATACAAAGGATCTTGAGTGGAAGCACCATTCCTAGTTCTAATTTCATAAACATGTTTTTCTCTAGAAGCATTAACTAGCAAATCTTTTTGTACTTTAGCAAGTTGATCAATTTGAGTTTGAACCATTTGGAAATGTTTAACAAGCATTTTAACATCATTGGAGGTTCTTTCCACAATATCTTTCAACTCATTAATAGCTCTAGAGTTTTCCATTAAATGGTTATGCACTCTCTTATTAAAATTATCTTGCTCAACAATAAAAATATCAAATTCTTCTAAGCATTGATCAGGAGGTTTAGAATAAGGAATATCACCTTCATCAAAATGTTGGAGATAGTGTACCTAAATAGTGGATGAGTGGGAAATTGGCTTACATAATTCTTCTATATGAGGTAAATTCTTCACATCTTCAGATTTAATACCCTTCTCCTTAAGACATTTCTTAGCTTCTTTCATCACTTCATCATTTAGTTCAATCACTCCTCTCTTCTTGGGTGTTGGGGTTGGTTCAGGTGTAGTTGACTAAGATGTAGTCCAATCATCATGATTCTTGCTTATTTTAGCCATTAATTCATCAGCTTCTGTGGGAGTTCTTTTCCTAAAAACACAATCAGCACAACTATCCAGGTATGTCCTAGATTCATCAGTTAGTCCATTATAGTATATATTAAGAATCTCATTTTTAGGCAATGGACATCCAGGATGTGCATGAATCAAATCACATAACCTTGCCCATGATTCAGGCAATTTCTCCTCTTCTCCCTGTTTAAAATCAAAAAAAACTCTGCAAAACGACATGTCGAGCACTAGGAGGAAAATATTTCTGAAAGAAAGTAGCAATCAAGAAATTAGGGCTATCAATGGATCCATGAGGTAAGTTATTAAACCAAGCTTTAGCCTCTCCTTTCAATGAAAAAGGGAAAAAATTAGCAACAAAGTAGGTGCGCATCTTAATATCATCAGAAAATAAGCCACTCATAGTAGAAAGCTCAGTCATATGTGCCACAACATTTTCATTTTCAGTCCCACAAAAAGGTTCTTTCTCAACAATGGTTATGTAGGATAAATCCAGAGAGAAATCATAACCCTTATCTTTAATGTTTATGGGAGATGTGGCAAACTTAGCATCAGGAAATAGTTTAGTCTAATAATACGTCTCTCAAGAAGACTCTTAATAGCACTTGCACCATGTGTGTTTCGACATTCTTCAATAAATTCATCAGTCATTTCAACATAACCGTCATTAATATCATAGCTCTCTCTCTAGACTCAGGTGAACTAACAGGTGTAGTAGTATCTTCATTAGGAGTTTTTGTGTTTCCCATTATAGTTCTAGCAATTCTAGCATGTAGGAAAGGACCTAATGAACCACTCTCATCAAGCATAGTAGAAGTAACATCATGAGTTTCAGAAGCAATTTCAGATTCAGTAGTAGTAGTATGTGTAACATGTGTATGTGGTGGTTATGTAAGGAGCTTACTCATAACATATGATGAATCAAGAGCAACATAGGTGTTCAGAACTGTACCTCTTCTTGTAGTGGATGGTAATATAGGAAATTTTCCATCACGAGTTTTACCCATGATGTATGGATATCAGCGAACAATAATAATTCCAAGTGAACTCTATAAATAAAGCTATGTTCCCTGGCAACAACGCCGGAAAATAGTCTTGATGACCCACAAGTACAGGGGATCGCAACAGTCTTTGAGGGAAGTTAAACCCAATTTATTGATTCAACACAAGGGGAGGCAAAGAATATTTATAAGCCTTAACAACTGAGTTGTCAATTCAGCTACACCTGGAAATAGTCTTGCTCACAGTAGTTTATCAGTAGCAAAAGTTTTGTAATAGCAGTAGCAAAGTAATAGCAGTAGTAACATGTAGGGGTTCGTAGCATGGAAAACAAAAAAATTCTACCGCATGAACACACAATCAAGATCTAATCTATGATCAAGCCAAGATCTATCTACTCGATTTTAGCAACGAGTCGATAGAATACTAACCCTCAAAGATCCAAAGCGATTAACGAGAGCAGATTCTCGTGGGTGATGTAGTCGTACACTTCCGATCTCAAGATCGCGTAGGCGATCCTTCCGGCGCTGCGTTCCGGCAGCGCTTCCGCATTCGGTCACATGTTCGGTACTCGATGAAGACCTTCCTCTCCCTTGTTCCAGCAGGCAGCGGAGGTTGTAGCACTCTCCTCGTGATTCCGGCACCATGACGGCGTGGTGTCGGAAGTAGAGAGGGGAGATCCCGCAGGGCTTCGTCTTAAGCCGGAGCGAGTATGGTGGAGTATGAGAGAGGCCTTGGTGATCTAGGGTTTAGAGGCACCAAGGGGGGAGCTTGGCCGGCGGCTAGGGCTTGGAGAATCCCCAAGTCAGCGAGTTGGAGAAACCCTAGGAGGCGGCGGCAACTTGGAGGAGGCCGGCGGCTAGGGATAGGGTTTTGGGTGTGTTGGGTGTGAGTGAGAGGGGCAGCCCTACCCCTCCTTATATAGGTGGGAGGGTGCGGCTTGGGAGGAGGGAGTCCTCCCCCAAGTCGGCCTCCTTGGCCGGCGGGTGGAGGGAGGAGACTTCCTCCCCAAGTAGGTTTCCTACTCTCCCTCCACCAAGAAAACTTGCCGTTTGACTTTTTCAAATTGGCGTTTGACTTTCAAACTAGGATTTGATTTCTCCCTTTATTTTGCCTAGCCAAGAAACCTAGTACATGATGCAACCATTCCACATTGTTATGACACATTCATGTACCCTTCCCCTCCGGAGTGCCGGACCTTCCGAACCCTTCTAGAACATTCCCGATGAAAACACCGGAATCATTCCCCAACTCCAAAACAGGACTTTCCTTATATGAATCTTATTCTCTGGACCATTCCGGATCTCCTCGTGATATACCGGATCCCATCCGAGACTCCGAACAACATTCGGTCTCTTTCTCATCATTCCATAACTACTCAACAACATCGAATCCTTAAGTGTGTCTCCCTACGGTTCGTGAATTATGCGGACATGATCGAGACACTTCTCCGATCAATAACCAATAGAGGAATCTAGAAATTCATATGGCTCCTACATATTTCTACAATTACTTTGCGATCGAATGAACCACTTACATACGATACCAATTTCCCTTTGTCTCACGATAGTTTACTTATCCGAGGTTTTGATCGTCGGTATCTCTACATACCTAGTTCAACCTCGTTACCGATAAGTACTCTTCTCTCGTTCCCGTGGTATGTGATCCGTTGTGAGCCAGTCACATGCTTGCAAGCTTATTGGATGACATTCCACCGAGAGGGCCCAGATTATATCTATCCGTCATATGGATGGAAAAATCCCACTCTTGATCCATGTGCCTCAACCCATACTTTCTGAATACTCAATGCCACCTTTATAGCCACCCAGTTATGGAGTGGTGTTTGATGTCATCAAAGCATCCTTCCGGTGATGGTGATTAACATGATCTCATGGTCGAAGGAATTAGGTTACTATGTATCAGAAAGCTTATAGCAAATGAACTATATTAAATGACTTGATCTTTATGCTATGCTTAACTATAGGAGTATATCCATCACATCATTCTCCTAATGATATGACCCTGTTGTTAATAACATCTCTATGTTCATGATCAGGAAACCATGATCATATATTAACCAACAAGCTAGTTTAACAAGAGGCTTTACTAGGGACTCTTTTATGTTTACAAATCACACAAGTATTAATTATAGCATGGTATGTAAACATTTATCATAAGTATGAAGATATGATAATAACCACTTTATTATTGCCTCTTGGGCATATCTCCAACAGTCTCCCACTTGCAGTAGAGTCAATAATCTAGTTTCAAACCTTTGTGTATTCAACACTTATGGCTTTCTGGTGTCGTATGTACACGATTGCTAGTGGTCAACTGATCTCCGGATCTGACACTTCCAGGTCCATGTGTAATTGCATGTCTTTGCGTCTCTACGCATCACTCATTCTATAATGAGATGGCGTTGTATAAATTTGGTCCTTTGGTGAGAGCTTTAGTTCTTTGGGGTTAAAACATGTTGATAATATTGTCGTACAAGATATCTTCATAGTATTATCCCTGCTATGAACTACACCTAGTTTGATAACAAACTACTTGACACATATGCCCTCTTTTGCTGCTATAATAGCAGTTGTATACTTAGCCCTTTTTTTGTAGTATCTGTCACAATGTCTTAACTTTGTAACTCATCCAAATCCATTATGGAACTTACTTTCCATTATATTGTGCCACCCTTAGTTTAGATTGAGATAAACTTAATTTGTATTTTGTGACAAAACTAGTATCAATGTAGTACTTTTACAATGAACTAACCATCTATTTGCCACTTCTACAAAATAATATACTCTTAGTTCTTCCAAAATATCATAAGAATATCCTTACTATCGTCCAATGATCATCTTATGAATCATTCTGGTATATGCTCATAACATTTAGAGCATAGGACATATCTGGATTTGTACATATCACAGTATGATTGATATAAATACTCTTTGTGATTTCATACATCAAGTATCAATCTATACTTGAATCTTTGTTTCACTTATTAAGTGTCAATACACTTGAATATATCATCAATATTGAACTCATTCAATCCTTTATGTGCGACAAGAATTTTTCTTGTAGTTTCTATATTGAACTCATTCAATATATCATCTATGTACTTTCGGCACAACCATATTAGCGTCTATTGATGCCAAATATTTGGGTTTTGCTTAAGTCTTTCATCGGGATGAAATTCTTAATATGTGTTAATAAGATACATCATTTTCAGTCAACAATATGTCTTCCACATAATGTATTAGAAACATGTCTTAGCGCTCCCACTTAATTTCTTGCAAATGCAAGCATCTTCATTGTCTCCGATGAAATTAAACTATTTTAACAGTTTCATCATAGTGAAGATTCTAACTCCACGATGCTCACTTCAACCATTGAAGTTTGCATATGCTTTTAGCATCCTTTGAATTAACAAAACCCTATGGACCGGTTTATGCACATGTCCTAGGTAACAATTCTATTATAAGAACTTGTTTTGTTTATTCAACTACCACATAACAAAATTATATGTAGTGGTTGCTACATTAATCCTTCTAGACTAAATATCGCTTAATGAAAGTCAGATCTTGTTATAGTCAACTCTTTGAACATAGTTGTGAACTCTTTCCCAACATGTCGACTATTTCATAGATGTGAAACATCCATGTCTATTTCTTTATAGATCCAAACACAACTGTAAGGTCTTACACCTTTCTCGAGGGTCCTTCAAGTTCAAGACTTGATTTATCGTGTATGGAACTATCACGGATTTTATGGCTTCAAGCCATTTTATGAAGTCAGGGCCCATCATCGCTTCTTTGCATGTAGTCCGTTCATTATTCTCGAATAATGATTCAACCCTCAAATCTTGGTATTTGATTGTTTACCCAACCTACTTGGTTCAATAGAAACTTTGACCTCCGTAACCACAACCTTTGAGTCACGTGAGCCATGAGCATTGTTGCTGCCTCCGGAACACTTTTCGGCGCTGCGCAACTTTGCACATATAGCTAAGGTTCTTTTAACCTTATCAAAGTTCTATTGTCCTCCCACTTATCTTTTCACGAAAAATTCCTTCTCAAAGAAACTTGACGTTCTAAGTCACAAACACTTTTGTATCCGATGTTATGGAGGAATACTTAACAGTTATTCGAAATAACATACAAAGACAGGTTCATCCGACTTTGGTTGCAAACATCTTTCTTATGCATAGCATACCAATGTTTAAGAAAGGATAACTTGGGTTTTATCCCAAACCATAACTTTATATGGTGTCATTTCAATGGATTATGATAGAGCTCTTTTCAGTGGAAAAACGGTAATCTCTAAAGCTTTTAATCTTTAAAATATAATGATAGTTTTATGAATTACACCTTTGATCTTACCATGTCAAACAAGGTTTAATTACATATCTCGAACGCTCCATACTCTTATGGTGTTTCGGGAAATGCAAATCCATGGAACGATTCCTTAAATCTTAGGTATTATGCTAAACTTGTAACTCAAATATCTTCCTTTATGATCTTATCATAAACTATTTATATTCTTGTTACAATGATTTTGCACTTCATCTTGAAAGTCTTTGAACTTTTCAAATGTTTCATACTTTATCCTTATTAAGTAAATATTCATATATTCACTCAAATTTTCGGAGAAAGCATATGAAGTTGAAATCCATCGCTCTTGACTACACATAATGGACTTCGTACAACAATATGTACAAGTTCCAATAAGCTAGTAATTCGTTCCCTTTTGGCCTATGAACGAAGTTTTAATTATCTCTAGGAAAGTTTCACAAGCGTCATTTGATCAAAATCAAAAAGACTCCAAAATTCCATCCACATGGATTTTCTTCATGTTTTCTTTCCAATATAATTTAAACGGCGATGTCACTTCCTAAGTGATCTTTCAATCAATTTGTCTTTCGACATTTTTAGCACTAGTTTTATGGATGTGATTTCTCCAACGAGATTTGTGAATCATCCATCTTTTATGGATTATGGCAATTATTTGAACAACCCTTTTGTTCTCATAATACCTGATAAAACAAATCTTGAAGGCAATCTTTGATGTTTAACAAGCACAACAATAATGTTAGACCCCTCCTTTATAAAGGAAAGGATCCCTGTGATTGCAATGCTAGTCCCTGGATCAATGCTAGCATCCACAGTTTAAGATGAAGTACACAGATACAAAGGTCGTCTATTACATTCATTCCAGAGATAAAACATAGTCTTTTACAACTCAGGGCCATAGGCCTAATACAAGATTTTAAGGAATAAGTAAATAACATAAGTCTTCATCTTCATGTGCCACAGGCAAGCATGTTGAGTGTAGACTCATGACTCCTACTCATCATCGGAGTAACCTGCAACATCACAAGTTACAGCCACAGAGGGTCAATACTTTGGAATAGTATTGGCAAGTGATACCTTAGTATATTTTAAGTGGACTATATTACTACATGCATTTGGCTAAGTGTAGCTTGGCTTGCTTTGCTTGAAAATAGGTTTTACCTATTAGTTGAAATCACTAAGTTTTTCTTTGTCAAAAACTTCCCAAGAAACCACCAATAGACATTGGGGTCCTTCACCCTGGTTCTCCCACAAATTTTACTTAGAAGTTGGAGTGATGAGATTCTTGTAGCTTCCATGTCTTGATGCTCAAGTTGTCCATTGCCTTGGACTAGGCTAAGTACTTAGGTTTTTCCATCTGCAGAGGTTGTGCACTTTCCCCACCAGACTTGGTTTCCCAAGACAGAACCTTTCAGAAGCCTTTCCTTAGTCAAATGGACGCGCTCCATCCTATCATTCCCACTACCACCAACTGTCCAAGTGACTAAGTTCTAGCAACCTATGTGATCAAGGCAGAGCCCATATTGCCAAGTGGTTGCACTGTAAGCTTTCTCAACACTTGGCCTCCAAATCCCTTTGTGCCTGGGTGGCATACCACAAGTGAGATACACAACCCAAGTCCATGGCCTTGTGTAACCACTCAACATAACCCAATCCTTCCATTCCACCCAGGAGGTTTATTTGACTTAGGTGTTTTATTAGGAAAGTATAAGTCTCATGACTTAGAAATATTTTCATCTTTGTAAGTATAGATTGTCACCAACCCTTGTTTGCTATATAGCTAGGCTAAGCATGGTAAGATAACTTAACTTAGGAAAATTGCCTAGCAATTCTACAATTCTACACTACTTAGGATTTCCCAACTTAGCATTAGGCAAAGATAGCATGCAAGACTTAGCAAAATATCTAATGCTAGTACAAAACATAGGATAGAAATATTCATGAAAATATCACTTGCCTTGGTAGTGGGGAGAGTAGCACTCTTCACAATCACAATCACTAGCAAGATCTACACAAAAATTATAACATACAATTACACACAATTATATTCAATCAAAAATAATATGAATGCATGCATGCAAGAGTTTACCAAGTGGTGATTTTGAAAATTCTACTAAGCATGCACATGTTTACAGAAACTTAACAAGTCACAAGTTTGCCAACTAAACTTATTTGGCACCAAAACAATTTACCAAAATAAATCTATACTTAAAATAGTCTTAAACATGTTTCTACAAATAAAGTCATTTTAACTGTTACTATTTGTTAAACAAATTGGATATTCAGAATGTTCTTGTTTCACTGAATCCAACGGTATAAAGTTTGCAAAAGTCTAACGTGGCATTCAAAAGTTATAGCAGTTTAAAGTTTGGATCTAAATCTGATTCAAATTTCTGTTTTTGAATTATCCCTAGCCACGTGTCGCAGCCTCACTGGCGCGTACCGCTTCGCGCGGATCGGCAGTCGCAGGCCGTAGGATCTAACTTAGATCTGGCGGCTCAGACGCGCGCGTACCTCTTCGATCAAGATCTATCCTAGCCCTACGATGCAGATCCAACGGACCAAACCATCAAGCCACAATCTGGCGGCGCTAGCGGCGTTAACTGGCGGCGGCGCGTCTGACTACGGCGGCGCCGGCGTTCTACATCGCTCCAGGAAGCAGGAAGGTGCTTACCAGATCCGCCAAGGCGTGCTGAAGCTGGACGTGGTACTGGTTTGCGGAGGGGCGTGCTGTCACGGCGAGGATTGCTCGTCGGAGTTACGGACAACGTCGGGTGGTTGTTGTCGGAGTAGTTGCCGAGGTTCCGCGTCGCCCTAACACAAGCCAGGGGGTTTAGAAGATGCGCAAGACCGTGGCGAACAATCTAGTGTGAGTCAGAAGTGAAGGGGCGCACGGGACTTACGGATTTTGGTCGCCGGAGTCGAGGTGGTCGTCGGATGCTTGCGGCGTCGAGCGGGAACGACGACCTGGGGCAATACAGGATGAACTGGTGGGGTCAGGATGTGCGCAAGGAGATTGCGAAGTGGCCCGAATGAATCAGAAAGGAAGGGGCGTACGACCACCGGAATCGTTTGCCGGAGCAAGCTCTGTCTGCGGCGGTGTTGGGTGAGTCGTGGGCACCCTGGTGGCGTGAAGGTAGAATCGACTGGGGGAAAATGGTCGTGGGGAGGTGGGGATCTTATAGCCGGTGCCTCGACAGGAAACGCCCGCGGATTAACGCCCATTTATGCCGCGCCATTACCGGCAGTGACTGCAGCTGCGACGTGGTCGCGGGCGCAGTTTGGGGAAGACGATGCCAGCGTGGGTAGGGCCCGCTCGTCAGCGATGTGCGCGAAGTGAGTGTGGGGTCCGTCTGTCAGCGACAGGCTGCGTGCGCTCGCGCGTGAGAGAAGAAAAGAAAATTCCCGGGTGGGCTTGTTGGGCTCGATTCGATGCTGGGCCTAAAACCTGGCGCGTGGCCCTTTTCCTTTGTTTATTTCTTTTTCCATTTCTATTTTGATTTTCTGGGTAGATTTAGATATGAATTCAAATCCTTTTTGAATTCAAACAATTCTGGGGATTTTTGCAGGGTACTGTGGTTTCAAAAACCAGTCATTTAACCATGTGGTTACCCTGTAAGGGCTTGGTCAAGCTTGAACTTAACACAATCAGAGACATTGCCTCTGGTTTGCAAATGTTTTAAAAATAGGGTTTTGAATTTATTTCCAAATTGAAAACTTTGGTCAAACTTTTATACCTAACTTTCCAACAATGGAGGCAAGCAAACAAGTTCCTAAATATTCAAGTTTCAAATGGTGTTGGTCTTTTGGATTAATCTGTCCACATAAAATCATAACATCAAAAGCTTCTATTTTCTGAAGGGAGTTTGAATATGATCTCTAAAATCTATATGCATGCATGAGTGATATGTAAGGTTGAAATCATGATTTTAGGGATGTTACAAATCTAACCCCCTTAAGGTGAATCTCGCCCTCGAGATTCGGATTGGCTAGCAAATAGGTGAGGGTGGTCTTTCCGAAGATCATCTTCTCTCTCCCATGTTGCTTCCTCTTCGGAATGATGATTCCATTGCACCTTGCAAAACTTGATAGTCTTAGTCCTTGTGACCCTTTCTGCGGTCTCAAGAATCTTGACAGGCTTTTCCTCATAGGTAAGATCACTTTCTAGTTGAACTTCTTCCAATGGTATGGTATCCTTCAGAGAAGATTCTTCCATCTCTGGGTGACATTTCTTAAGCTGACTCACGTGAAACACATTATGGACAGCTGACAGAGATTCTGGCAATTCAACTTCATATGCAACTTCTCCCTTGCGACTTAGAATCTTGAATGGCCCAACATATCTTGGTGCCAACTTTCCTTTGACTCCAAATCTTTTCACTCCACGAAGTGGTGATACTCTAAGATAAGCTCTATCCCCAACTTCGTAGGTGACTTCTCTACGCTTAGAATCCGCGTAGCTTTTCTGTCGGGATTGTGCTATCTTCAACCTGTCCTTAACCAATTTGACTTTCTCTTCGGCGTCTTTGATAAGATCAGGTCCAAATAAACTCCTTTCTCCCACACCATTCCATAACAACGGGGTGGTACACTTCCTTCCGTAGAGTAACTCAAATGGTGCCATTCCAATACTAGATTGATGACTGTTATTGTAAGAGAACTCTGCGTAAGGCAAACTTTCATCCCAACTTGCTCCATAGTCTAGGGCACATGCCCTTAACATGTCTTCAAGAATTTGGTTAGTCCTTTCTGTTTGTCCATCAGTTTGAGGATGAAAAGCAGTGCTGAATTCCAACCTTGTTCCCAAAGATTCATGAAGCTGTCTCCAAAAATGAGAAGTAAACTGATTTCCTCTATCAGACACTATACTCTTAGGCACACCGTGAAGGCATACAATTCTGCTCATGTAAATCTTGGCTAACTTGGCACTTGTATAAGTTGTCTTCATGGGTATAAAATGAGCCACTTTAGTTAGGCGATCCACTACTACCCATATGGAGTCATACCCTGACCTGGTTCTTGGTAATCCGGTAATGAAATCCATACCGATATTTTCCCACTTCCATTCAGGAATAGGTAGTGGTTGAAGCAAACCCGCTGGTTTCTGGTGTTCCGCTTTTACTCTGCTACATACATCACATTAGGCAATATGTTCGGCGATGTCCCTTTTGAGATTGTTCCACCAAAATCTTTCTTTCATATCCATGTACATCTTGGTGTTTCCTGGGTGAATAGAATACGGGGAGTTGTGGGCTTCCTGTAAAATCAGTTTCCGCAACTCCGGATCTTGTGGAACACATATACGTTTCCCGTGCCATAATGTACCTTGTTCGTCTATATGGAAACTCTTAGCTTTCCCTAGACTAATATTCTCCTTAATCTTTTCAATTTCCTTATCAGTCTTCTGAGCTTCTTAGACCTTGTCCAATAAAGTGGGTTGAACATCTAAGGACATGAGATGTCCTTCAGGCACAATCTCCAATCTGAGTTCTTTGAATTGCTTACACAAGTCATCTGGCAATTCTCCTTTAGTAAGGCCATTTACAAATGTCTTACGACTTAGAGCATCTGCTACTACATTCACTTTACCGGCGTGGTATTGCAAACTTAAGTCGTAATCTTTGATAAGTTTTGGCCATCTCCTTTGTCTCATGTTGATTTCCTTCTGGGTGAAGATATACTTCAAACTCTTATGATCGGTGAATACTTCACAACGCTTTCCCAAAAGGTAATGTCTCCATGTTTTGAGTGCATGGACGACAGAGGCCAACTCCAAATCATGAGTAGGATAGTTTACTTCATGAGTTTTGAGTTGTCTCGAAGCATAGGCTACGACTTTACCGTCTTGCATAAGTACGGCACCCAAACCTTGATGAGAAGCATCACAATATACTTGGAAATCCTTTTCCAAATCTGGCAGACATAGAACTAGTGCTGTTACAAGTCTCTTCTTCAATTCTTGGAAGCTGACTTCACAACCTTCAGACCAAGCAAATTTCTTGTCCTTCTTTAACAATTCAGTCATTGGTTTAGCAACCTTTGAGAAATTCTCAATGAACCTTCTGTAGTAACCTGCTAAGCCGAGGAAACTACGAACTTCTTTCACATTCTTGGGAGATTCCCATTCTGTCACAGCTGAAACTTTAGCAGGATCAACTGCCACACCATCCTTTGTCATAACATGACCAAGAAAACCAACTTCCTCTAACCAGAACTCACACTTGCTGAATTTGGCATAAAGTTTATGTTCCCTCAGTTTCTCAAGTATCAAGCGTAAGTGTCTTTCATGTTCTTCCTTGCTCTTGGAGTAGACCAAGATGTCATCGATGAAAATGACAACAAATTTGTCAAGGAATTCCATGAACACCTTGTTCATCATATTCATGAAGTATGCTGGAGCGTTGGTTAAACCAAAAGGCATCAATGTGTATTCATACAATCCATAGCTTGTGGTGAAAGCTATCTTAGGTATGTCTTGCTCTCTTATTTTGAGTTGAAAATAACCTGACCGAAGATCAATCTTCGATAACACACATGCTCCTTCTAACTGATCAAACAAGTCGTTGATTCTTGGCAAAGGATATTTGTTCTTGATGGTTACCTCGTTGAGAGAACGGTAGTCAATGCATAATCTTTGTGTTCTATCCTTCTTCTCCACGAACAATAATGGGGCTCCCCAAGACGAAGAACTTGGTTGAATAAACCCTTTCTGCAACTGTTCTCCTAGTTGCTTCTTGAGCTCTTTCAGTTCATCAACTGACATTTTGTACGGTCTCTTAGCTATTGGTCCAGAACCTGGTACCAAATCTATCAGAAACTCCACATCTCTATCCAGTGGCATTCCTGGCAACTCTTCCGGAAACACATCCGGATACTCACATACAATTGGCACACTGTCCATGCTAACCCCCTTAAGAGAATTCAGCTTACTTCCTTTGGATTCAAAGTTTGACCTGAATTTTATTCTTTTCCCTTCTGGGGTTGTGAGTGCAACGGTACGATTGGCACAATCTAGTACTCCTTCATACTTAGCCATCCAATCCATTCCCAAAATTACGTCTAGTCCTTGGGAATCTAGGATTATCAGGCTTACTGGAAACTTATGCTTTCCAAACTCTATGACGAGATCCCGGCATCCCAGACTTACTATCATATCTCCCCCCAGAGAACTAACTTTTATTGGACACCCAATGTTTTCAGATGCAAACCCATTTCTATCAACAAATGCTTTTGATATGAATGAATGAGATGCACCAGTGTCAAAGAGTACAAATGCTGGAATGGAATTGAGTCTGAACTTACCAGCAACAGCATCAGGCTCCTCATAGACCTCCTCCACATTGATGTGGTTAACCTGTCCTTTCTGGAAAGGATTTGGCTTGTTAGGTCCTTCAACTTTCTTCTCAGGGCACTCATTAGCATAATGCCCCAGCTTCTTGTTGGAATTATGCCCTAGAGGCAATAATAAAGATGTTATTATTATAATTCTTGTTCATGATAAAGTTTATATTCCATGCTAGAATTGTATTAAGCGAAAACATTAATACTTGTGTGGTTTGTGAACAACACCGTGTCCCTAGTACGCCTCTATGGACTAGTTCATTGATCAATGATGGTTAAGGTTTCCTAACCATAGACATGAGTTGTCAATTGATAATGAGATCATATCATTGGAGAATGATATGATGGACAGACCCAAACTAAGCGAAGCAATTAGATCGTATCATCGTGTTCATCTTTGCGAAGCTTTTCCTATGTCAAATATTGTATTCCTTAGACCATGAGATAATACAACTCCCTGGTATCGGAAGAAAGCTTTGAGGTCATCAAACGTCATCCTATGAGAGGGTGATCATAAAGGTGTCTCTCAGGTGATCGGAAAGTATCTGTTGGGTTGTATGTATCGAGATGGAATTTGTCCCTCCCAAGTCGGAGAGATATACTTCGGGCCCACTCGGTAATCGATATCAACACCGCTTGCAAGCATGTGGTTAAGGAGTTAATCACAAAGTGATATCGGATTACGGAACGAGTAAAGTACTTGCTGTGAACGAGATTGAACTAGGTATGACGGTACCGACGATCGAATCTCGGGCAAGTAAAATATCGCGAGACGAAGGGAATATATATATGGGATTGTTTGAATCCTGACATCGTGGTTCATCCGATATGATCATCGATGAATGTGTGGGAGTCAATATGGGTGCCCAGACCCCACTGTTGATTATTGATAGAAGATCATGTCTGCATATTGTCGAACCCGCAGGGTCACACACTTAACGTATCTCGACGCTAGGATAGATTGGATAATTGGTTTATGAATTTTTGTTCGGAGTCTCGGATGGGATCCGGGATATCACGAGAGGTTCCGGAATGGTCCGGAGAATAAGATTCATATAAGGCAATGCAGTTTTTGGAGTTCGGAATTGTTCCGGGTTAATCGGTATTGTACCGGAAGCTTCTAGAACCTTCCGGAAGGGGACCAACGTGGCCCCACCTTCCGGGAGGGGGCATGGGCCTATGAGGGAGTGTCCTGGCCGCATTGGTCCAGGGGCACAAGGCCCCATAGGGCCCAGCCGATCCTAGAGAGTTTAAATCGTTTAAACTAGAGATAGGGTTTCTAGAAGAGGGGAGAGTCCATGCCCCCCACTCCTTATCCTTTGGGCTTGGGGGAGGGGCTAGGGCTGCGCCACCCCTCTATATAAAGAGGGGTGGGGGCGCACCAAACCCCTACACCTCTCCTCCAAACCCTAGCCGCCTTGCTATCTCTCCTCTCTCCCTCCCGACTGTTTGTAGGCGAAGCCCTGCTGCAGAAATTCTCCACCATATACACCACGCCGTCGTGTTGTAGATCCAATCTATCTCTCCACCATACTTGCTGGTCCGAGGAAGGAGGAGACGTCGAGGTGCTGCACGTGTGCATCTCACGGAGGCACCGCCACTTGTGGTGCTAGATCGGATCGGATCGCGAGGAGGAGAAGCGAGTACGACTACATCACCCACGTTCCGACGAACGTTTCGCTGTGCGAATCTTCAAGGGTATGAAGATCTAATACAATATCTCTCGTTGATTGCATCTCCTAGATTAGATCTTGGCTTTCCCTCTGTTCGCATCCGTAGAAAATTTTGATTTACTATGCTGCGAAACCCTTCAGTGGTATCAGAGCTAGATCTATGCGTAGATGTGTTTCACGAGTAGAACGCAACATGGTTGTTGCGGGCGTTGATGTTTTCTGTTGCAAGCCTCTTGTTTGTGTTCTTCTTATGACGCGGGATAGTGAGATTGAAGCGGTCCAGGCCAACCTTACGCGACGTCGTTCGCGAGACCGGCTCCGCACTTGACGTGTGGCTTGTTCCACACATGCGGCTGGTGGATGTCAGTTTCTCTCACTATAGTTGTCATGGGATTAACACCGGAGTTTGGCAACCATAATATCACCGTTGTGGCTTTCCGTAGGTAAGAATCGTTCTTAGCATCTACTCCCATAAGCCACGTAAAACATGCAACAACAAAGTAGAGGCGTCTAACTTGTTTTTGCAGGGAGTGTTTTCTGTGATATGGTATGGCCCAAGATGTGATGTGTATATTGTATGCGATGATCATGTTTTGTAATGTTTCACGACTTGCATGTCGATGAGTACACAACCGGCAGGAGCCATATGGTTGTCTTTATAATTGTGTATGACCTGCGAGTCAACTTCTTATACGCCATGTAATAGCTTTACTTTATCGCTAAGTAGTTAGCAATAGTTGTAGTTGCTATTCGTGGTGGAGGCAATCATGGTGGAGTGATGGAGATCATGCCGGGACGCACAAGATGGAGATCATTGTGCGAGGATTGGCTATACCATGTCACATAAAGTTATATGCATGTGATGTTTATCCCTTTATGTATCTTATTATGCTTAGATCGCGACGGTAGCATTATAAGATGATTCCTCACTTAAAGATCAAGATAAAAACTGTGTTCTCCCCAAGTATGCACCGTTGCGAAAGTTCGTCGTGTCCAAGCATCACGTGATGATCGGGTGCTATAGACTCTACGCTCACATACAACGGGTGCAAGCCAGTTTTGCACACGCGGAAATACTTGGGTCTAACTTGACGAGCCTAGCATGTACAGACATGGCCTCGGAACACAAGAACCGAAAGGTTAAGCATGAGTCATATGAATGATATGATCGACACTTTGTTGTCCACCATTGAAACCACATCTCTTCTCGTGATGATCGGATTAGGTGTGGTGAATTTGGATCGTGTTCACTAAAGAACTTGAGGGATGTTGAATTTAGTGGGAGTTCATCTAGTAATTTGATTAAGTTGAACTATTTATCATGAATATAGTCTAAATTGTACTTGCAAATACTGTAGATCACATGGCCAAGTCCAACTTCAACTTCAACGTTTTTGCTGAGAAAGAAAAGCTTAGAAACAATGGGTCTAACTTCACCAATTGGTTCCGCAATCTAAGAATCATTCTGTCTGGCGGACAAAAGGACTATGTCCTTGGGAAAGCGTTAGGTGACCCCCCTGCTGCAACTGCGCCGGCTGATGAGAAAGCTGTCTATCAGTCGCGCAAAGATGATTATGGTGTGATTAAGAGCACCATGTTGTTTGCTATGGAACCGGAGCTTCAAAATCGTTTTGAAGAGTATCCCGGGCCCTTCGAGATTCTCGAGGAGCTGAAAACCATGTTTCAGACTCAGGCCCGTTCTGAGAGATATGAGATCTCTGAGAAGTTCTTTAACTGCAAGATGGAGGAAGGGAGTTCCGTTAGTGAGCACGCCATAAAGAAGTCGGGCTACACTCAACGCCTTGAGCAACTGGAATGCACGATTCCAGAGGAGCTCAAGATTGACAGGGTTCTGCAATCACTCCCTCCCAGCTACAAAAGTTTTGTAGTGACTCATAATCAGATTGGCTCCACTGATACGATCACCGAGCTCTTCGCAAAGCTGAAGGCTGCGAAGGTGGACATCAAAAAGGATAATCATGTGTTGATGGTCAACAAGCCCTCCTTTAAGAAAGGTAAGGGAGCAAAGAAGCCCTTCAAGAAGGGAGGCGGCAAGCGCAATGCTCCTGCTGAGAAGAAGCTCAAGTCTGGTCCTAAGCCGGACACTGAGTGCTTCTATTGCAAGGACAAGGGTCACTGGAAGCGCAACTGTCCGAAGTACTTAGCGGACAAGAAGGCTGGCACCATCAAAGGTATATTTGATATACATGTTATTGATGTTTTCCTTACTAGCCCTCGTTGTAGTGCCTGGGTATTTGATACCGGTTCAGTTGCTAATATTTGTAACTCGAAACAGGAGCTACGGGATAGACGGCGGCTTGTGAGGGATGAGGTGACGATGCGCGTTGGCAACGGATCAAGAGTTGATGTGATGGCCGTCGGCACGCTCTCCTTAATTTTACCTTCGGGATTAGTTTTAAACCTTAATAAGTGTTATTATGTGCCTGCGTTGAGCATGAACATTATTTCTGGATCGTGTTTATTGCAAGACGGTTATTCATTTAAATCGGAGAATAATGGTTGTTCTATTTATATGAGTAACATCTTTTATGGTCATGCACCTCTTGTAAATGGTTTATTTCTTCTAAATCTCGAAAGGGATGAAACACACATCCATAACATTGAGGCTAAGAGATGCAAAGTAGATAGTGATAATACTACTTATTTGTGGCACTGTCGTCTAGGTCATATTGGTGTAAAGAGCATGAAGAAACTCCATTCTGATGGACTTTTGGAGTCTCTTGATTTTGAATCATTTGACACATGCGAACCATGCCTCATGGGCAAGATGATCAAAACCCCGTTCTCCGGTATGATGGAGCGAGCAACGGACTTGTTGGAAATCATACATACCGATGTATGCGGACCGATGAGTGTTTCGACGCGCCGTGGATATCGCTATTTCCTCACTTTTACCGATGACTTAAGTAGATATGGGTATATCTATTTAATGAAACATAAATCTGAAACATTTGAAAAGTTCAAGGAATTTCAGAATGAAGTGGAGAACCATCGTAACAGAAAGATTAAGTTTCTATGATCCGATCGTGGAGGTGAATATTTGAGTTATGATTTTCTCACGCATCTTAAAGCAAGTGGAATCGTTTCACAACTCACGCCACCCGGAACACCACAGCGCAATGGTGTGTCTGAACGCCGGAATCGAACCCTATTAGATATGGTCCGATCAATGATGTCTCTTACTGATTTGCCGTTATCATTTTGGGGTTATGCATTAGAAACCGCTGCATTCACTTTAAATAGGGCTCCATCTAAATCCGTTGAAACGACACCGTATGAACTGTGGTTTGGTGCTAAACCTAAGTTGTCGTTTCTTAAAGTTTGGGGATGCGAAGCTTACGTCAAGAAGTTGATGCCGGACAAGCTCGAACCCAAAGCGGAGAAATGCGTCTTCATAGGATACCCTAAGGAAACTATTGGGTATACCTTCTATCACAGAACCAAAGGCAAAGTGTTTGTCGCAAAGAGCGGTTCCTTTCTTGAGAAGGAGTTTCTCTCGAAAGAAGTGAGTGGGAGGAAAGTAGAGCTAGACGAGGTTATTGAACCTTCTCTTGAATTGGAGAGTAGCGCAGCACCTGAAATTGTTCCAGTGTCGCCTGCACCAACAATAGAGGAAGCTAATGACAAGGATCATGAAGCTTCGGACGATGCTGCTACTGAACGTCGCAGGTCAACAAGGTCGCGTGCCCCTCCTGAGTGGTACGGCAACCTTGTCTTGACTGTCTTGTTAGTAGAAGACAGTGAACCTACGAACTATGAGGAAGCGATGATGAGCCCAGACTCTGAGAAATGGCTAGAAGCCATGAAATCCGAATTGGGATCCATGAGCGAAAACCAAGTATGGACTTTGGTGGACCTTCCTAGCGACCGAAAGGCCGTTGAGTGCAAATGGATCTTCAAGAAGAAAACGGACGCGGATGGTAATGTTACCGTCTATAAAGCACGGCTTGTCACGAAAGGTTTTCGACAAGTTCAAGGTGTTGACTACGATGAGACTTTCTCTCCCGTAGCAATGTTTAAGTCCATTCGGATTTTATTAGCAATTGCTGCGTTTCATGATTATGAAATATGGCAGATGGATGTCAAGACTGCTTTCCTCAATGGGAACATTGATGAAGAGTTGTATATGATGCAACCCGAAGGTTTTGTCGATCCTAAGGATGCTAGTAAAGTATGCAAACTTCAGCGTTCCATTTATGGACTGAAGCAAGCATCTCAGAGTTGGAACCTTCGTTTTGATCAAGTGATCAAGAGTTTTGGATTTGTTCCAAATTGCTACGAAGCATGTATCTACAAGAAAGTGAGTGGTAGCTCGGTGATGTTTCTGGTACTGTATGTGGATGACATATTGATTATCGGAAATGACATCAACATGCTTAACGATGTGAAGAGTTATTTGAACAAGTGTTTTTCAATGAAAGACCTAGGTGAAGCTGCTTATATATTGGGCATCAAAATCTATAGAGATAGACAAAGACGCCTGATAGCTTTAAGCCAGAGTACATACCTAGACAAAGTTCTGAAAAAGGTTCAGAATGGATAAGGCAAAGAAAGGTTCAGTGCCTATGTTGTCAGGTAAGATATTGAGCAAGGCTCAGTGTCCAGCTACGGTAAATGATAGGGAAGCTATGAGCAAAGTGCCTTATGCCTCGGCCATAGGTTCCATCATGTATGCCATGCTATGTACTAGACCGGATGTGTCCAATGCTCTTAGTTTGACGAGCAGATATCAAAGTGATCCAGGAGTGGAACACTGGACAGCCGTGAAGAACATCCTAAAGTACCTAAATAGGACTAAAGAAATGTTCTTAGTCTATGGGGGTGATGAACAGCTTGTCGTAAAAGGTTACGTTGATGCTAGTTTCGACACCGACAAGGATGATTCCAAATCTCAGACAGGATACGTTTATATTTTGAATGGAGGAGCTGTGAGCTGGAGAAGCTGCAAGCAAAGCGTGATCACGGGATCTACAGTGGAAGCGAAATACATGGCTGCTGCAGAAGCGTCAAGTGAAGGAGTTTGGATCAGAAACTTCATCACTGAGCTTGGCGTGGTTCCAAGTGCATTGGACCCACTGGAGATATTGTGTGACAACACTGGCGCCATAGCACTCGCTAAGGAACCAAGATATCATCCAAAGACCAAGCATATCAACCGCAAGTTTCATATAATCCGAGATTATATAGCAGATGGAGATCTGAAGATTACCAAAGTACATACGGATCTGAATGTCGTAGATCCATTGACTAAACCTCTTCCACGTGTAAAACATGATCAACACCTCAGTGCCATGGGTGTGAGATTGTTGCCAGATCTAAACTAGATTATTGACTCTAGTGCAAGTGGGAGACTGTTGGAATTATGCCCTAGAGGCAATAATAAAGATGTTATTATTATAATTCTTGTTCATGATAAAGTTTATATTCCATGCTAGAATTGTATTAAGCGGAAACATTAATACTTGTGTGGTTTGTGAACAACACCGTGTCCCTAGTACGCCTCTATGGACTAGTTCATTGATCAATGATGGTTAAGGTTTCCTAACCATAGACATGAGTTGTCAATTGATAATGACATCATATCATTGGAGAATGATATGATGGACAGACCCAAACTAAGCGAAGCAATTAGATCGTATCATCGTGTTCATCTTTGCGAAGCTTTTCCTATGTCAAATATTGTATTCCTTAGACCATGAGATAATACAACTCCCTGGTATCGGAAGAAAGCTTTGAGGTCATCAAACGTCATCCTATGAGAGGGTGATCATAAAGGTGTCTCTCAGGTGATCGGAAAGTATCTGTTGGGTTGTATGTATCGAGATGGAATTTGTCCCTCCCAAGTCGGAGAGATATACTTCGGGCCCACTCGGTAATCGATATCAACACCGCTTGCAAGCATGTGGTTAAGGAGTTAATCACAAAGTGATATCGGATTACGGAACGAGTAAAGTACTTGCTGTGAACGAGATTGAACTAGGTATGACGGTACCGACGATCGAATCTCGGGCAAGTAAAATATCGCGAGACGAAGGGAATATATATATGGGATTGTTTGAATCCTGACATCGTGGTTCATCCGATATGATCATCGATGAATGTGTGGGAGTCAATATGGGTGCCCAGACCCCACTGTTGATTATTGATAGAAGATCATGTCTGCATATTGTCGAACCCGCAGGGTCACACACTTAACGTATCTCGACGCTAGGATAGATTGGATAATTGGTTTATGAATTTTTGTTCGGAGTCTCGGATGGGATCCGGGATATCACGAGAGGTTCCGGAATGGTCCGGAGAATAAGATTCATATAAGGCAATGCAGTTTTTGGAGTTCGGAATTGTTCCGGGTTAATCGGTATTGTACCGGAAGCTTCTAGAACCTTCCGGAAGGGGACCAACGTGGCCCCACCTTCCGGGAGGGGGCATGGGCCTATGAGGGAGTGTCCTGGCCGCATTGGGCCAGGGGCACAAGGCCCCATAGGGCCCAGCCGATCCTAGAGAGTTTAAATCGTTTAAACTAGAGATAGGGTTTCTAGAAGAGGGGAGAGTCCATGCCCCCCACTCCTTATCCTTTGGGCTTGGGGGAGGGGCTAGGGCTGCGCCCCCCCTCTATATAAAGAGGGGTGGGGGCGCACCAAACCCCTACACCTCTCCTCCAAACCCTAGCCGCCTTGCTAGCTCTCCTCTCTCCCTCCCGACTGTTTGTAGGCGAAGCCCTGCTGCAGAAATTCTCCACCATATACACCACGCCGTCGTGTTGTAGATCCAATCTATCTCTCCACCATACTTGCTGGTCCGAGGAAGGAGGAGACGTCGAGGTGCTGCACGTGTGCATCTCACGGAGGCACCGCCACTTGTGGTGCTAGATCGGATCGGATCGCGAGGAGGAGAAGCGAGTACGACTACATCACCCACGTTCTGACGAACGTTCCGCTGTGCGAATCTTCAAGGGTATGAAGATCTAATCCAATCTCTCTCGTTGATTCAATCTCCTAGATTAGATCTTGGCTTTCCCTCTGTTCGCATCCGTAGAAAATTTTGATTTACTATGCTGCGAAACCCTTCACTTCTTGCATTTGAAGCACTCAACCTGACTGATGTCCTTTTTAGGAGGCTGGCTTCCACTTCCACTACCATTTCCACTATAGTGGTTCTTATGTCCACCCTTGTGGTTCTTGTACTTGTCATTGTCATGACTGCGGTGATGCTTGTTGTCATGACGGTTGTGGTTGTGGTGCTTGCTGAATTTCCCATGCTTATGGGATCCTGAGCTGCCACTGTCATCATAGTGAGATCGTTTGTGAGACGATCCCGAGCTATGCTTGTCGGAGTGTTTCCTCTTTCTACTCTCGACTTGCTTCATTTTATTCTCCAAAATAGCAGCCTTGTCACACAAAGACTGATAAGTTGGAACATATGCCACAGACAGCTGCAGATTCAGCTCATCATTCAAGCCTTCCAGAAACTTTTCCTTTCTTTTGGCATCCGTGTCAACCTCATCCGGTGCATAGCGAGCCAGATTGTTGAACTCTTCTATGTATTCTGCCACGTTGCGGTGGCGCTGCTTCAGATTGTGAAACTCCTTCTTTTTCAGACTCATCATTCCTGATGAGATATGAGCAGTGCGGAAACCATCTTCAAAGATAGCCCAAGTTACTTCATCCAAAGAAGTGGTAATTTGGAAGTTGTCCCACCATGTGGCGGCTGGTCCTTCCAACAGATGTGCTGCGAACCTGACTTTTTCAGCATCCGTGCAGCCCACGGTCACTAAGTCCTTGTTCACGGAACGTAGCCAGTCATTGGCCACCATGGGATCAGTTGTTCCCGAAAACTTTGCTGGCCTCAATCGCAGAAATCTGGTGAGCATGTCAAAACCCGGAGGGTTGTTGTTGTTGTTGTTATTGGGGTTGTTGTTGTTGTTATTCTGGTTTTGGATGAATGTTGTCATCATCTGCATAAGCTGTGTTTGCGCATTCATCATTTGTTGCATTTCCGGGGTGATGTTGTTGGGGTTGGGGTTTGCGCGACGGGGAGGCATCTGTGGTTTGTTCAAATAGATAAGAATGAGATACCCATAGATGTTTTATGCACAATACATCACAAGCAAACACATAGCATGCAACTCAAGAATAAATAAAAAATCAACAACCAGATAATAAGTTCATGAAATAAAACACACAAGTGGCAAGCCATCCACATGTCGGATGGTCCAATAACAAGTTCACAAATAACAAGTACGAATACGAAAGGTAAACGAGTAGTCAAGTCTACTCATCAGCATCAATCTCCTCCTCGACGAAGGTAAGACCTGCGTTCTCCATCGCGGTCTTTTTCTCCTCAATCGTAGTGGTCAAGGAATTGACCTTGGCCTTGAGAGCCCTCTTCTGGGAGCGAAGCCTCTCAATAACCATCTGCTGCTGCTCAAGCTCGAAATCCTTGGACTTCAGTTCCTCGGTCATGTCCCGGATCTTCTTGTTCCTATCCTGGACGCGTTTCTCCTGACTCTTGAACTTGCGATCCTGAGCCTCGAACTTCGTCTCCATTTCCTTGATCATCTCATCCTGCTGTGCGAAAAGCTTTTCCTTCTCGCGTAGCTGCACCTGAAGCTCGTCATTGCCGAGCATGACGTTCGTCCTGTCCGTGTCTACGTGCCTGAGAAGAGTCTCTAAGTCCTGGAGGTAGAGACGTATCGGCTCTGCCGCGTCCCTCGAGTCGTCCTCAAAGTCGATGGACTCTCCATCAACATCACGTCTTCCGAAGATGTGGAAGTGAGTGCCCCTAACCTGTCGGGAGTGACGGCCTAACAGACGTCCTATCAGGTCCTGCATGACTACCTCCATGCCTCTCTCCCTGTCGTCGTGCATCAGCTTGAAGACGATGGCCTCCGTAGTGGGCTCTGACTGTCGTCCAGGCTGGTTCACCTTGAAGCCCCAGAGGTCCTTCCTCTCGAACTTGGTGAGTGGGTACACCGTGATGGTGGGAAGAGGAAGATTGAGCAAGGTGGTAAGCTCAATGATACGGGGACCAAAACGGGTAACCTGGAGCTCCTCAATAGTGCTGATGGTAATAGGCATCTAATTTATAAGATTGAAAAAGTTAGAACAACACAATTTAAGATAATCAAGACAAACATTCATACATAACCATGGAACACAAACATCACACAAGTCATGCATACATAAGTCCATTACATCAATCAAGATTCAAACTTATTTAAGGTATCATTTTTGGAAAATAAGGTGATAGATGGTGGTCCAACTAACGAAGTGTGCTCACAATCCTATCTCACTGGTTTAATTACATATCTCGAACGCTCCATACTCTTATGGTGTTTCGGGAAATGCAAATCCATGGAACGATTCCTTAAATCTTAGGTATTATGCTAAACTTGTAACTCAAATATCTTCCTTTATGATCTTATCATAAACTATTTATATTCTTGTTACAATGATTTTGCACTTCATCTTGAAAGTCTTTGAACTTTTCAAATGTTTCATACTTTATCCTTATTAAGTAAATATTCATATATTCACTCAAATTTTCGGAGAAAGCATATGAAGTTGAAATCCATCGCTCTTGGCTACACATAATGGACTTCGTACAACAATATGTACAAGTTCCAATAAGCTAGTAATTCGTTCCCTTTTGGCCTATGAACAAAGTTTTAATTATCTCTAGGAAAGTTTCACAAGCGTCATTTGATCAAAATCAAAAAGACTCCAAAATTCCATCCATATGGATTTTCTTCATGTTTTCTTTCCAATATAATTTAAACGGCGATGTCACTTCCTAAGTGATCTTTCAATCAATTTGTCTTTCGACATTTTTAGCACTAGTTTTATGGATGTGATTTCTCCAACGAGATTTGTGAATCATCCATCTTTTATGGATTACGGCAATTATTTGAACAACCCTTTTGTTCTCATAATACCTGATAAAACAAATCTTGAAGGCAAGCTTTGATGTTTAACAAGCACAACAATAATGTTAGACCCCTCCTTTATAAAGGAAAGGATCCCTGTGATTGCAATGCTAGTCCCTGGATCAATGCTAGCATCCACAGTTTAAGATGAAGTACACAGATACAAAGGTCGTCTATTACATTCATTCCAGAGATAAAACATAGTCTTTTACAACTCAGGGCCATAGGCCTAATACAAGAGTTTAAGGAATAAGTAAATAACATAAGTCTTCATCTTCATGTGCCACAGGCAAGCATGTTGAGTGTAGACTCATGACTCCTACTCATCATCGGAGTAACCTGCAACATCACAAGTTACAACCACAGAGGGTCAATACTTTGGAATAGTATTGGCAAGTGATACCTTAGTATATTTTAAGTGGACTATATTACTACATGCATTTGGCTAAGTGTAGCTTGGCTTGCTTTGCTTGAAAATAGGTTTTACCTATTAGTTGAAATCACTAAGTTTTTCTTTGTCAAAAACTTCCCAAGAAACCACCAATAGACATTGGGGTCCTTCACCCTGGTTCTCCCACAAATTTTACTTAGAAGTTGGAGTGATGAGATTCTTGTAGCTTCCATGTCTTGATGCTCAAGTTGTCCATTGCCTTGGACTAGGCTAAGTACTTAGGTTTTTCCATCTGCAGAGGTTGTGCACTTTCCCCACCAAACTTGATTTCCCAAGACAGGACCTTTCAGAAGCCTTTCCTTAGTCAAATGGACGCGCTCCATCCTATCATTCCCACTACCACCAACTGTCCAAGTGACTAAGTTCTAGCAACCTATGTGATCAAGGCAGAGCCCATATTGCCAAGTGGTTGCACTGTAAGCTTTCTCAACACTTGGCCTCCAAATCCCTTTGTGCCTGGGTGGCATACCACAAGTGAGATACACAACCCAAGTCCATGGCCTTGTGTAACCACTCAACATAACCCAATCCTTCCATTCCACCCAGGAGGTTTATTTGACTTAGTTGTTTTATTAGGAAAGTATAAGTCTCATGACTTAGAAATATTTTCATCTTTGTAAGTATAGATTGTCACCAACCCTTGTTTGCTATATAGCTAGGCTAAGCATGGTAAGATAACTTAACTTAGGAAAATTGCCTAGCAATTCTACAATTCTACACTACTTAGGATTTCCCAACTTAGCATTAGGCAAAGATAGCATGCAAGACCTAGCAAAATATCTAATGCTAGTACAAAACATAGGATAGAAATATTCATGAAAATATCACTTGCCTTGGTAGTGGGGAGAGTAGCACTCTTCACAATCACAATCACTAGCAAGATCTACACAAAAATTATAACATACAATTACACACAATTATATTCAATCAAAAATAATATGAATGCATGCATGCAAGAGTTTACCAAGTGGTGATTTTGAAAATTCTACTAAGCATGCACATGTTTACAGAAACTTAACAAGTCACAAGTTTGCCAACTAAACTTATTTGGCACCAAAACAATTTACCAAAATAAATATATACTTAAAATAGTCTTAAACATGTTTCTACAAATAAAGTCATTTTAACTGTTACTATTTGTTAAACAAATTGGATATTCAGAAAGGTCTTGTTTCACTGAATCCAACGGTATAAAGTTTGCAAAATTCTAACGTGGCATTCAAAAGTTATAGCAGTTTAAAGTTTGGATCTAAATCTGATTCAAATTTCTGTTTTTGAATTATCCCTAGCCACGTGTCGCAGCCTCACTGGCGCGTACCGCTTCGCGCGGATCGGCAGTCGCAGGCCGTAGGATCTAACTTAGATCTGGCGGCTCAGACGCGCGCGTACCTCTTCGATCAAGATCTATCCTAGCCCTACGATGCAGATCCAACGGACCAAACCATCAAGCCACAATCTGGCGGTGCTAGCGGCGTTAACTGGCGGCGGCGCGTCTGACTACGGCGGCGCCGGCGTTCTACATCGCTCCAGGAAGCAGGAAGGTGCTTACCAGATCCGCCAAGGCGTGCTGAAGCTCGACGTGGTACTGGTTTGCGGAGGGGCGTGCTGTCACGGCGAGGATTGCTCGTCGGAGTTACGGACGACGTCGGGTGGTTGTTGTAGGAGTAGTTGCCGAGGTTCCCCGTCGCCCTAACACAAGCCAGGGGGTTTAGAAGATGCGCAAGACCGTGGCGAACAATCTAGTGTGAGTCAGAAGTGAAGGGGCGCACGGGACTTACGGATTTTGGTCGCCGGAGTCGAGGTGGTCGTCGGATGCTTGCGGCGTCGAGCGGGAACGGCGACCTGGGGCAATACAGGATGAACTGGTGGGGTCAGGATGTGCGCAAGGAGATTGCGAAGTGGCCCGAATGAATCAGAAAGGAAGGGGCGTACGGGTTTCACCGGAATCGTTTGCCGGAGCAAGCTCTGTCTGCGGCGGTGTTGGGTGAGTCGTGGGCAGCCTGGTGGCGTGAAGGTAGAATCGACTGGGGGAAAATGGTCGTGGGGAGGTGGGGATCTTATAGCCGGTGCCTCGACAGGAAACGCCCGCGGATTAATGCCCATTTATGCCGCGCCATTACCGGCAGTGACTGCAGCTGCGACGTGGTCGCGGGCGTAGTTTGGGGAAGACGATGCCAGCGTGGGTAGGGCCCGCTCGTCAGTGATGTGCGCGAAGTGAGTGTGGGGTCCGTCTGTCAGCGACAGGCTGCGTGCGCTCGCGCGTGAGAGAAGAAAAGAAAATTCCCGGGTGGGCTTGTTGGGCTCGATTCGATGCTGGGCCTAAAACCTGGCGCGTGGCCCTTTTCCTTTGTTTATTTCTTTTTCCATTTCTATTTTGATTTTCTGGGTAGATTTAGATATGAATTCAAATCCTTTTTGAATTCAAACAATTCTGGGGATTTTTGCAGGGTACTGTGGTTTCAAAAACCAGTCATTTAACCATGTGGTTATCCTGTAAGGGCTTGGTCAAGCTTGAACTTAACACAATCAGAGACATTGCCTCTGGTTTGCAAATGTTTTAAAAATAGGGTTTTGAATTTATTTCCAAATTGAAAACTTTGGTCAAACTTTTATACCTAACTTTCCAACAATGGAGGCAAGCAAACAAGTTCCTAAACATTCAAGTTTCAAATGGTGTTGGTCTTTTGGATTAATCTGTCCACATAAAATCATAACATCAAAAGCTTCTGTTTTCTGAAGGGAGTTTGAATATGATCTCTAAAATCTATATGCATGCATGAGTGATATGTAAGGTTTGAAATCATGATTTTAGGGATGTTACAAATAACCCTTTATTTGTTCTCGATGAACATCATCACATATTCTTTTGCTAGTTACTTAGGCCATTGTAGTTCATGAATTGTGTTGTTTCGTATGATGATTCACACCAACAAATTCAGTATCAAATACTTAAGAACCACATTGTTTAATAAGCAAAGAATATAGCCATAACATGTATATCATCTATATACATAAGCTGAACAATTCTAGTCTTTTCTTTTCTGCCATATATTTATGAGATTCTCTTTCAGTATTTCCTTTTCTGTTTGAAAGAATCTATCAACATCAATAGTGGAGCCATATACATGACACATGGTCCAAAGCATGTATAGTAAAATACCAATGTATTTGGACTTGCACTTTGAAGTAGATCACCATCATCAAATGTTTGGTGTTCTTTCAAAATCCTTTCTTTAGTAATATCTTGGTGTAGTAAACATTTTACCTACATCAAATATTCACCCTTATCATGGAATTATCCATGATCAAGCTACTTTTAGCTTATAACGGTGAATCGCGAGTATAATGTTGCTCTCCAAAACCTTTTGGAGGATTAGGAAAACTAGTGTCTCCAACCTTTTGCAAATTCTCATCAAATATGAGAACATGACCTTTGCCATATTATACTCTATCATGTTGCAACCAAAACTTCATTTCAGATATCACAATATCTTCCACACATCATGGTTTCTGAAGCAACTCTTTCAGATCCTAGATAACCTTGATATTAAGACAATCCTTTGAATATCAAGAATCATGGAGACAAACATGATACTCATACACTAACACTTGAAATTGTCACTCTTGATTTAATACCAATTATTAAACTTCATGGAGTAACCGGAACTTACTGAAAGTTTGCAATAGGAATTTTAAACTTTAGATTAATTCTTCAAAACAATACGATACCAGTTTGTAAAGTAACTAACCAGAATTCTATAGTTCTATCATCTCAATTATAACTAAGCGCAAGGTGGTAAACAGATGCCAATGACTACAAAAATTATGCAAATTCACTTTGATTTAATTTATGATAAATAGTGTTCAACTTTTAATCATATTGCCGTTGAACTCCCACTCAAAACAATATCCCTCACATTGTTTTAGTGATCACACGAACCAAATCCACCACATCAAAACCGATCATCACGAGAGTTGATGTAGCTTCAATGGCGAACAATCAACATGTTCATCATATCTACTATATGACTCATGCTTTACCTTTCGGTGATCCGTGTTCCGAGACCATGTCTGTACATGCTAGGCTCGTCAAGATTAAACCTTAGCTTCCGCATGAGCAAATCTGGCTTGCTCACGTTGTATACACTCGCAGAATCTAACACACCCGATCATCACGTGGTGCTTCGAAACAACGAGCTTTAGCAACGGTGCTTACTAAGGATGAACACTTTAAAACTTGAAATTGTGTGCTTGAGGGATCATCTTATAATGCCACCGTCGTGAACTAAGCAATACAAGATGCATAAAAGGATTAACATCACATGCAATTCATAATATGTGATATGATATGGCCTTTCTTCTTGTGCTTCCGATCTCCATCTTCAAGCACGAACATGATCTCTATCATCACCGGTGTGGCGTCAAGGTCAATGGCGCCGCTTCATGGTTGTCTTCCACCAGCATCAACTATTAAAACTATCTTGAATAATAGTCACGCAGGACTTAACGGATTTAAAAGACAACCATATGGCTCCTGCCGGTTGCCGACTTACAATAAGGAACATTGCATACATCATATATAATCACAATCATGGCCATATCACATCACAGCACACCCCCGCAAAACAAAGTTAGACGCCTCTAATTTTCTTTGCATGTTTTACGTGGTTTGGGGCTTTCAATAAGTGTCGTTCTAACTTACGAACAAGAACCACAACATTGATACTAGTATTGCAATCACCCGTTGTAAATTGAATCTTAACTATGTTGGGAGAAACAGGCACCCGCAAAGTCACTTATGCAATACAAGTTGCATGTCTAGCGTGGAGCAAGTCTCATGAACGATGTCATGTAAGGTTAGCCCGGGCCGTTTCATCCCACCATCCCGCAAGATGCAAAGTACACAAGAAGAAATTGACAACAAAAGCATCAACGCCCACAATGACCATTGTGTTCTACTCGTGCAACAGATCTACATATAGACATGGCTTTGATACCACTGTAGGGGTTCGTAGCATGGAAAACAAAAAATTTCTACCGCATGAACACACAATCAAGATCTAATCTATGATCAAGCCAAGATCTATCTACTAGATTGTAGCAACGAGTCTATAGAATACTAACCCTCGAAGATCCAAAACGGTTAACGAGAGCAGATTCTCGTGGGTGATGTAGTCGTACACTTCCGATCTCAAGATCGCGTAGATGATCCTTCCGGCGCTACGTTTTGGCAGCGCTTCCGCAGTCGGTCACACGTTCGGTACTCTATGAAGACCTTCCTCTCCCTTGTTCCAGCAGGCAGCGGAGGTTGTAGCACTCTCCTCGCGATTCCGGCAGCACGACGGCGTGGTACCGGAAGTAGAGGGGAGATCTCGCAGGGCTTCGCCTTAAGCCGGAGCGAGTATGGTGGACTATGAGAGAGTCCTTGGCGATCTAGGGTTTATAGGCACCAAGAAGAGAGGGCTAGGCTGGCGGCTAGGGCAAGGGGAGGGCTCCAACTCGGCGGCTAGGCAAACCCTAGGTGTGGCGGTGACTTGGTGGAGGCCGGCGGCCAGGGCTAGGGTTTAGAGGAGAGAGGTGTGTGTCTAGAGGGGCACCCCTGCCCTTCCTTTTATAGGTGGGAGGGCGTCGGCCAGGGGAGGAGAGTCCTCCCCCAAGTCGGCCTCCTTGGCCGGCGGGTGGAGGGAGAGGAACTCCTCCCCACGTAGGTTTCCTACTCTCCCTCCACCAAGCAAACTTGCCGTTTGACTTTTCAAATTGGCGTTTTGACTTTTCAAACTAGGATTTGATTTATCCCTTTATTTTGCTCAGCGATGACACCTAGTACATGATGCAACCATTCCACATTGTTATGACACATTCATGTACCCTTCCCCTCCGGAGTGCCGGACCTTCCGGACCCTTCTAGAACATTCCCGATGAAAACACCGGAATCATTCCCCAACTCCGAAACAGGACTTTCCTTATATGAATATTATTCTCCGGACCATTCCGGATCTCCTCATGATATCCCGGATCCCATCCGAGACTCCAAACAACATTCGGTCTCTTACTCATCATTCCATAACTACTCAACAACATCGAATCCTTAAGTGTGTCTCCCTACGGTTTGTGAATTATGCGGACATGACTGAGACACTTCTCCGATCAATAACCTATAGAGGAATCTGGAAATTCATATGGATCCCACATATTTGTACGATTACTTTGCAATCGAATGAACCACTTACAAACAACAAGATCTGAGTGTGGTAGGCATATGGATGGATGGACGAGTGTTGCATGGACAAGACTATTCATGTAATAACAAGATCAAGGGCATTTGCAGATAAATAAGATAAAGAATTCAAGTACTAAATAATCATAGGCATGTGTTTCATATATAGTCATACGTGCTCGCAATGAGAACTTGCACAACATCTTTTGTCCTACTAGCCCGTTGCAGCGGGGCCTCAAGGGAATCTACTGGCAATTAAGGTACTCTAGAGTACCAGAGCAAAGCATTAACACTCCATGAACACACGTGATCCTCATATCACAGCCATCCCCTTTGGTTATCCCGATTTCTGTCACTTCGGGGCCTCGGGTTCCGGATAATAATATGTGTAAACAACTTGCAGGTAAGATCACAAACAATAATATCATCATGAATCAATAACATGTTTAGATCTAAGATCATGGCACTCGGGCCCTAGTGACAAGCATTAAGCATAACAAGTTGCAACAATGTCAAAAAGCACTAACAAAGATACTAGGCACCATGCCCTAAGAATCTTATGCAATTACATGATAGATCTCATCAAATCCCTACCATCCCCATAGCCTACTGCAGGGGATTACTCACTCATGGATGGGGGAAACATGGATGGTTGATGGAGAGGCGTTGGTGATTATGATGGCGATGATCTCCTCCAATTCCCCATCCCGGCAGGGTGCCAGAACAGAGTTTTTGGTTCTGAATCATGGTTTCTAGTGGTGGCGGAGTAGCGGAATCTGTCTGTAAAAACGTCAAACCCCACTGTGTTTTTAGGTCAGGGGGCTTATGTAGGCGAAGGGAGAGGTCGAGGTGGTGCCCAAGGTGGCCACACCACCCCCTGGTGTGGCCTGGCCTGGCCCGCGCCACCAGGTGGTGTGGGCCCCTCGTGGCCCTTCTCCGTCTTGTCTTCTGGCTCCGTGAGTCTTCTGGTAAAATAGGAGTTTTGCGATATTATCCGGAATTTTTCCTGAAAGTTGATTTCCTGCACAAAAACGATAAACCAAAGCAATTCTGCAGAAAACAGCGTCATTCCATGTTAGTTGTATCCAAATCACACAAATTAGAGGAGAAACAATAGCAAAAGTGTTCGGGAAAGTAGATACGTTTTGGACATATCAGCGGCCGGCGAGCCGTTCCGATGATTTAATTGGTTTATCGAGTTAATGTCTTTGCTGCAATCAGGTGAATCTATGAGGTGAAAGTCAAAATTTGAGATTTAGGGAGATGGGTGTATAAGAAATAAGAAAATGACACAACTCTTGAACACTTTCAAAGTAAAAAAATTATACAACTCTTAATATAAAAGAGTGTTCATAATTGACACAATTCTTGAACACTTTCAAATTAAAAAAATTATACAACTCTTAATGTAAAAGAGTGTTTATAACTGACACAACTCTTGAACACTTTCAAATAAAAAATTATACAACTCTTAATGTAAAAGAGTGTTTATAATTGACACAACTCTTGAACATTTTCAAATTGAAAAAATTATACAACTTTTAATGTAAAAGAGTGTTTATAATTGACACAACTCTTGAACACTTTCAAATTGAAAAAAATGTACAACTCTTAGTGTAAAAGAGTGTTTATAATTGACACAACTCTTGAATACTTTCAAATTACAATTTGGACATGATAACATTGTCCTAAGAAAATCTTGAGAGTTTACCATTTTTAGAGCGTGAAAAGTGATCCCTAAAATAAAATCTTTATGCCTCGTGCATATACGAAAATTATACACCTTTGAACTCTTTGAAATCACACTTAGGACATGATAATGTTGTGCTAATAAAATCCTGATCATTTATAATTTTGATGGAGTGAAATATAATGCATAAACTTGCGTATACAAAAAGTATAAATCTTTGGACACTTGAAATCGCACTTAATACATGATAATGATGTGCTAATTTTTTTTGAGAGATTATCATTTTCTCCCCATTTTCATAGAGTGGAATGTAATGCATAAACTTGTATATACAAAATCACACTTAGGACATGATAATGTTGTGCTAATAAAATTTCGAGAGATTATCATTCATAGAATGTAATGCATAAACTTGCATATGGCAAAAATTATACACCTTTGAACTCTTTGAAATCGTACTTAGGACATGATAATGTTGTGCTAATAAAATCCTGATCATTTATCATTTTCATGGAGTGAAATATAATGCATAAACTTGCATGTATGAAAATTATACAACTTTGAACACTTTCCCTTCAAATTATATTCAAAATCATTTGTTTATGGAGTTAAAGTATCTGTGGAAAACTCGTTATTTTGCATGGATAGAGGGGTGCCCCGACAGATATAGGGTTTGTCCTTTCCGCTAGATCATATAGGATCAACGGTTGGTGGGTACGATCCACGTGACAACTATCTCAACCAATCATAGTGATGAGGGTTTGACTCGTCAATTCCCATTGTTATGGACTTGGGTTTTGGAGGAGATGGGGATGCTGGAGGTCGCGGAACGGTTAACAGACAAGCAACACAGGGACATGAGATTTACCCAGGTTCAGGTCCCCAGAGGGAACACCCTACTCCTTCTTGTCTGCTCTTGATTACAGCAGAACCGAAGGTTACAGGGGTGCGCAGATGCAATCTGGCGTGAGGTGTGTGTGTGAGGTGTTCAGATCTATTGTGGCATAGCCTATCCTCCTCGTTAGACCCTCCTAGCCTTTATATATGGGGAGGCTAGGTCTCAGGTACCGATATGAGTTGGTGACATGTTGTATTCAAAATCTAATCTTGAGCTTTCTTTATCTTGTGTGCTTGGGAGTTCGTTTCCATATGGGCTTCATAGCAGCCGAAACATCATAGGCGTCATGGACCCTGGCAGGTCGTCGAGTGGGCCTTCCATCGGGATGGACCAGGTAGGCTAACATCGGGTACCCGTAGGGCATATCCATGTTAGTAGCCCCCGAGTGTTTAGTCGAATCGTAGATTTGACTGGAGACTCTATAGCCTTTTGAGTTCTTCCCATCCGAACATGTTTCGGGTGGAGACTTAGTTGTCTCGAACATTGCATTTAGATGTCGGAGTCAAAAGTTGTGTCGAATGTGAATCACTTCACCTGAAATTTTTTCGGGTCAGCTGAATTTGTTCGGTTGTTGTAAAGGAGTCGACATTATGGACGTAGTCAACACACTGAACTATAGGGTGTGCGACCAGCGTTTCCTATGGGAGTATCCCCCGAGTTTCTGTTCGAGTCGTAGACTCGAGCAAAAACTTATAGCCGTCAGTTGCGCATTACGGCGATCCGGAAGTTCTTCGGATGATCTTGCGAATGCCCTGAATGCCTTCATCTTTTCGAATGCGCGGTCAACGCTCCCTATGGGAGTACCCCCTAGTGTCTGGCGAAGTCGTAGACTCGGGCAGAGACTCGAGTCTTGTATCATGGAGTTGTAGTCGACAATATTGCGGGCGTACCGTTGATCCAAAAGTATATCGGGTGCGCGACTAGCGCTCCTGATAGGAGTAGCCCCCGAGTGTCTAGTCGAGTCGCAGACTCGAGTGGAGACTCATGCAAGGAGAAACCACTGACCCGGAAGTGCATCGAATCAGCGTCTCATGCATAAGGAGCCAGGAGTCGACGTAGCGGAGTCATGCGATGTTTAGCCGGAAGGACTCGATGTTTCGGATGAAGTCGATGTCGTTGCTCCTGTCGGGTGCACGGCCGGTGTCGTGTCTGTCGGGTACGTGGCCAGCGTCGCGTCTGTCGGGTGCGTGGCCAGCGTCACGTCTTTGTAGCATCAAGAGATGCAACCATCCGACGAGTGACTCGACTCGGGTCTTGGGTGTGTCGCGTAGCTAGTTGTTTTGTCGACTCCTGTTGGAGGACCTAATAGAATAGCCCGACGCAGTCGACGTCCTTGTAAGCTGCAGAAAATATAAAGAATTGTGAAGTACTTGTATCTTGTAAAGAATATTTGCCTTTCGGCTTGTAAAGTAAAATTCTGGTGCCAATCGAGTCGATACTTTTGCACTATTTGCTAGGCCTTTTCGTTAGCCTGATTACCTTTAGTCTCAGTACCTTGCTGAGGCACTCGGAGTTCAAGGATTCGACGGTCAGGCAAAATCAGCTACTCGAGCTGTCACGTATAAGGTGCTCGAGTCCGTAGAGCCGATGGCACATTAGGTTACTCGAAGAGGGCACAGCCCCCGAGTGTTTCAAGTGTGACTAAAGTAAGAAAGAAAATCAATTTTGAGTAGAGAACTTAGCTTTGTTCGTTGTCGTGGCAAAGTTGACGCGCTAGCGGGTTACACGGGGGACGTAGTCGACGCGAAGGACCATAGTTCATAGCAGCGACGAGTTCCTAGTGTCAATGGCGGTAGCAAGTTCCACATCCGAAGATTGTTACAATCAAAGACCACACTGGGTCGTCTCACCCGAACAAAGTAGTGTTTCACCACATTCGAAGAATGCAACGGGTCGTCGCAGCCAAAGATTGTGGAAGGTCTCGTGGCGGAGTTGTCACCGCCCCTAGGTTAATGGAGCCGAAGGACGCGGCGGGTCGTTGGAGTAGAAGGAGCCCTCAAGTGTAGAGCCGACGTGGTCGATGAAGGATGTATGGTCGAGATAGTAGACCGGAGTCAACACAACAATGAGTCGTATGGTGGATGAAGTTAACGCGATTGATGAGTCGTCGAATTTTGGTCATCCGTATATAGGGTTGACGCAGGGACAATGTGGTTCTGCTTGCTCTGTGAATAGAAACGGTGGAATTGACCGTGACATCCGTCGCTCCGATCGCACACCAAAGCGAAGTAGGCCTGCCTCGGGACTTTGATTGAGCGACAAGACTAGGCGTCTTGGAGTTTTCTCGCGTGAAGGCATGTCCGCACGTACGAACGTAGCATTTTGATTAATTAATCTCCTCAATTGCTGAATACTAGCAGTTTATAACCAATGATGCGAACTAGTGCTAGTAGTTTTCCAGATCACTTTGTGGCTTCACGTAAACATGCAGTT
This sequence comes from Avena sativa, assembly GCA_916181665.1. NCBI lineage: Eukaryota > Viridiplantae > Streptophyta > Magnoliopsida > Poales > Poaceae > Avena > Avena sativa. The sequence continues at coordinate 313,822,531 of OV702283.1, forward strand.
AATTGCTTGGTATGGTCTTGTCTTTAGACTTGGTCTGATTTAATCGGAATCAACTATGGCATCGAATCAATCTAGCGAGGTGGACGAAAGTGGTACACGCCATGCCACGTGCTTCCCCGTCCGGCCGCCAGAGCAAGGTCTCGAATCAACTTGACGGAAGCACCTGTGAAGGACCAAGCTAGTCTAGCTTTCATTGATCTCTATTTTTTGCAGTAGTAAAGTTGGCAGCGCTCTGCTCTTTTGGATCGATCCGAGCGCCCCGGCCATCAATCATCTGGGTTTGTCCAAGGCTTCGGCCATCAATTCTGCTAGGACTCACGTGTCGTACGTTGCCAGGTCGTCGAATTGTTTGCAAAAATCTATTGAGGCAGATGGTGACGAAGCCGCCGACTTTTTAGATGACGACGTTCAGACTGCCTCGACGTAGATGAGACGATCGGATGCAAACCGTCTGTCATTGTCAGATGAAACAGCCGAAGCAAATTTAGCCTTCAGTAGCCGATGAATCATAGATTGCTGAAGATGGAACCGTCACGACCGCACGATCAGCGTCCCCAGTCTCCACAGACGGCGCCAATTGACGAGGCTTCGACTCGTCAATGCCCATTGTTATGGACTTGGTTTTGGAGAAGATGGGGATGCTGGAGGTCGCGGAACGGTTAACAGACAAGAAACACATGGACACGAGATTTACCCAGGTTTAGGCCCCCGGAGGGAAAACCCTACTCATGCTTGTCTGCTCTTGATTACGGCAGAACCGAAGGTTACAGGGGTGCGCAGATGCAATTTGACGTGAGATGTTTGTATGAGGTGTTCAGATCTATTGTGACGTAGCCTATCCTCCTCGTTGGACCCTCTTAGCCTTATATATGGGGAGGCTAGGTCTCAGGCGCCGATATGAGTTGGTTACAAGTTGTATTCAAAATCTAATCTTGAGCTTTTCTTATCTTATGCGCTTGAGATTCTGTGTCCATATGGGCTTCATAGCAGCCGAAACATCATAGGCGTCATGGACCCTGGCAGGTCGTCGAGTGGGCCTTCCGTCGGGATGGACCAGGTAGGCTAACATAGGGTACCCATAGGACATATCCATGTCACATAGTGTAGTAGCCAAGATGAGAATAGGTGTGAGAGTTTATGACTAAGAGAGAGGGCAAAGCTGAGTAGAACTTAAAAACCAAGGGCAAAACTGACAAAAGGATTCAAATAGAAAACAGAGAGAGATTTAAAAAAATGGAAAATGCTTCTTTTATACAATAAAATACATCTTAGCATGCAATTCAAATATACAGTAGTTTGACAATTATTGCCTTATTTAGACAAACTATATTTTAGGGAGGGATGTTTTGGGAAGAGGCTTGAGTAGAAAGCCATGAACCTTCATAAATAGTAGGTAATTTGAGAAGTGGTGATTTAGGTTAAAACTTGATTTATATATATTTCTTATGGTGGCAGGTCACATAATAAGACTCCCTGGATACATGCCACTATGTTTTGATCTTTTTGAATTTGTTGTGGATAAAATGACTCAATTAGCTAGCTAAAACCCATTCGTTGACTCTTAGTTGACCAGCCACCGGAGGATAAAAGTGAGTATATTGCACACGGCAGTGCTAGTACTGGAGGGAAAAACTAAGTACAACCAAACTGTCAGTGTTATACACAAGGGTATAACTGAGCACAACTAAGTGGCCAGGGTTAGACACGAGGGAGAAAACGTAATGCATGGTACACGTGTGGTGGTGCATGGGGCGGTAGCGGATGCATGTGGTCGTGCATGGTGAATTATCATACGCGGTTACACGGTGCATGGTGGTGCAACAAAAGGTCTCCTCCCTTCACCTTTATAGAGGCCTCCTCACTCTCACTCATTACTCACTTGCTCACTCACTCACACAACCGTCTCCACTGTCCCATCACCTTCTACAAACCCCCAAGAAAACCCCAACCACGCCGGTGATGGAGAAGAACGGCGTGGTGGCAATCATCGCCTCCAAGGCCGCCCGCGAGGAGGCCCCCATCCCCGTACAGGCCCCCGTCGAGGCATCGAAGGCAGCCACCGTCCCTTTCCAGACCCCCATCCCTGCTTCCACCGTAGCCGCCGGCAAGGAGGCCCCCGCCGGTCTCGGGCAGATCCCGCACGGTTGGGACCCCTACAAGGAGGAGGATTACATCAGGCCAGAGAACCCCTACGACACCAGCATCGCCGAACCATGGTCGGAGGTAACTAGGGTTTTCTCCCCTTCCTTTGTTCTTCACCCATTCCCATTGTTGGATGCTAGATCGTGTGTTATTAGGGTTCGGCTATTCGTATTTTCAATTGTTGGATGCTAGGTATTTCTATAGTAGCTAATCCTCTTGTGTTAGATCTTGTATTTTTATGAATGCCCCTGTTCATATTTCAGTCCTATTTTATTTGTCCTCCGAGTTGCAGTTAAGGTATTCCCTAGGTAGTACTAGCGTCGATCTGTAGTTGGGATCAGTATTCGATTTAGTTTGAGATTTGGGGATTGAGGAATAATCAGGGGATCTCAATCGGTTAATTTATGCAAGTAATCAATCCTGATAATCAAGGTATCTCAATCATGTCCTTACTGCACTCTACTATTTTTCCAATAGGTGGATAGCAGCAACCTCTGCAGCGACAACGAGTCCATGGACACCAAGACTCGTCAGATGCTAAGGAGGCTGAAGTCCGGCCAGTACGACAACTTCTTCGCCGGCGACATCTACAGGTGCCCCTTCTACACCAGGAGCATCGCCACCAACTTCAACTCCCTCGTGAATCATGCTGAGGACATGAAGACCTGCGGCCTGTCCGTGAACATCAACAACTTTAGAGACATGCACCAGACGCTCGGTTTTCACCTCCGCAACCTTCAGAAGGTGGCCATCGAGGAGGTTTGCATGCCCCCGATCAAGCCCAAGGCACCAAAGGTCAATGGACTGGGCAAAAACAAGTGGAGGAAGCGCCAAAGGGAGGAGGCAGAGGCCCTCCTAGCGGAGGCCATGAGGGGGCCACTGATCTTGTGATGCTGCTGCTGTAAAGCAGCTTCTTTTGCATTGTTTGTGTTGAACTTGTCCATTGATGCTGATGAGCAACCTAATTGTCGAACCTCGTTTAAGTATCATACTATATATCCTATATTAGTTGCTTTATCTACACCTGCTCTATTTACTGAATGTAATTATGGTGCTGGTTAGATTTGCTGCTCTAGATTTGCTATTGGGAAAAAATGAGGGTCAAAAGGTACCATGAATGAAGAGAGAAGCTGCTCTAGATTCGCTATATTTTTGGGCAAGAAAACACAACTGTTAGCGAGATAAAGGGGAAAATGCGCTCTTAAAAAGACCAATCATAAAAATCAAAAAAGAAAACTTCCAATTTAGGCATTCCCAACAAGTCGGGCCCACGTAGTCCAATATGGCATGGCCCCACACGTCAGCATAATGCATACCTGACCAACCGGTCCCACTTGTCAGCACGTAATGAATCGTCAGCACGTAACGGCGAGGATCCACTACGGGACCCTACTAAACGCCCGGCCCCACTTGTCAGCACATAATGGAAAGGCTGGCGAATAGCGAGTTTTAGACTGTGTGAGAGTTTCGTAGTAGAAGACGGGCAGAAGTAAGGAAAAGTTAAGCGGCTGGGGAAAAGTGAGTACAGCTAACGAACCAGGGGCATGGAAATATAAAGCCCAAAGATTTATACCCATTGGATGATTTATTTGCTCCAATCTTTGCAAAGTGTTCCGTTAAAAAAGGATTTTATGATTTTTATTTGTACAAGGGATTTCTATTAAAAAACAAGATTTGCATACCAAAGTCTTCACTTCAGTTTCTACTACAATATATCATGGGGGTGCATTAATGGGACACTTAGGTCATGAAAAAACATACTCCATACTCGTAACACACTACTATTGGCGCAAGATGAAAAGTGTAAGGGTGTTTTACCCTTAACCATTATTTTGGTTAATAACGAGGTTTTAGCAAGTGACGATGGAAGGTGGAGAGAGACCCCCAATTCACTATTCAGAAGAAGAGCTAGTGTTTTCGTTTCATTTCTCTTTAGTTATGTTTGAGTCAAATAGTAAACACTGCACTATTAAGAGAGATGGTCTCGATAAGCTTAATGGGGATGTTTACCTAAGCCAAAAACACATCCTACCACCATATATTGCCATCGCACAAAGAGAGAAGGGTTTAGCTTTTTGAAGAAACTGCTTCTTAAGACATTACAACGAGTTTGGTCCCTCCATCAGTGCCACCGATTCTTGGACCGGAAATTTTGTTTGCCACCAATTCCCCTGCTTTTGTTCATCAAAATCCCATCCGGTACGCATTTTTGGTTGAACCCGATTGTGGAATCGGTTCCACCGAAACTTTCAGTGAGGGAATTGGTCCATCGACCCTGGCACCAAAATGATCGGTCTGGCTATCGGTCTAACCGACTTGCCATCGATTTGCTCGCAAGATTTCCCTAAACGGCTAGTTTCTTCCATGAGCTATAAATACCTTTCTCTCTCCATGAGGTAGATAACTTGATAGCTATATTTCATATCCTTGAGCTCTCTCTCTCTCTCTCTCACCATTGTTGAAACACCAAATCTTGAGGATCTCCCATTCTACCCAACCGAAGCCAAATCCCTTTTGTAGAAAGAAAGAGGAGGTCTCGATCTATGTTTCCACCAAGCCATATTTCATTCCCGCTTGAGTTCATCGAGTTTTCCTATTAGTCTTGGGTTCATGGGAAACCCTAGGCGGCAAGGGTCGCCCGAAGGCATACGGCTTATGATTTTCCCTATGGAATGTTTGCGAGGGTTTGGAAACTACCTTAAATTCCACCACGAGTAAGTGAGCCATTCCTTTGTGGGATTGGGTTGGAGAAGAAGGTGAGACTTCATGGTGTTGGGGAATCCTTTGTAGGACCTCACACTTCTCCAACATGATGTACCTCCCCCCAAGGAAGGGAACACGGGAATAGACCTTCATCTCTTCACTTGTATTGTTACTTTTGTGATAGCCTTCATTCTTGAAGTACCTTGTATCATCATATAGGTTGTCTCACCTAGTTTTCATCTAGTCACACTTACGTTCCGCAAAGCCTAAAAGTTGCAAAAGAAGTTAAAGAATTTTGTAGAACCTATTCACCCCCTCTAGGTAACCATCTCTATCCTTTAAAAAAGTGACGTCGAATGACTCGTCCAACGATGCACAACTTGAATTGAAGCTAAGTCATCAACCCATACTTTTGGTCTTTATACTTCCTTGCCAATTTCACATGCACCTTGGTATGACAATAGTATGGATTTTGTGTTAGGATTTCCTACATCAAAATATGGACATGATTCAATCTTTGTTGTTATTGATAGGTTCTCTAAAATGGCACACCTTATTCCATTCCACCAAACGGATGATGTTTCACATATTACTAATTTATCTTTCATAGAAATTGAGGGTCTACATGGTGTGCCCAAGATTATTGTCTCTGACTGCGATGTTAAGTTTATGAGCTCCTATGGAAGACACTTATGGACAAGATCAACATAAAGTTACTATTCTCCTCTACCTTGCATCCTCAAATCGACGACCAAACTTAATTGCTCAATCGAAGACTTGGAAATCTTCTTCTAGTGTTGATCAAGAAAACTTGAGGAGTTGGTAAGATTGCATCCCGCACGTGGAGTTCGCGTACAACCGTGCCACCCAACGCATGACAAAGAAGAGCCCGTTCATGATCATCTATGACTTCGAACCGTACACCGCCCTTGATCTACTACCACCCCCACTCCACGAGTGTGCCAACATGGACGTCGACAAATGAGCCAAAACAATGAAAAAGTTCCATAAAGAAACAAGAGCTACACTTGAAGAACAAGTACAATGTCAAGCATCAATATTGAACGAAAGCAAGAAGAAGTTGCTCTTTGATGAAGGCGACCTTGTGCGAATACATCTCTGCAAGGATAGATTCCCTCAAGAAAGGAACTCCAAGCTAAATCCACGTGGTGATGGTCCATTCAAGGTCCTCAAATGCATGAACAATAACACCTATGTCATTGACATACCAATCCAAGTACATGGTGAGCAACACCTTCAACATGGTGGACTTATTTCCATGTCATGGTCATGACAAGAGCGTAGAGTCGAGGACGAATATTTTCCAAGGGGAAGATGATGTAGCCCACCCTAAAGGTCGACTCCACTACAACACCGCTAAGTCCTCCCGAGTGGACCAATGACATGTGCACACGCCAAGGCTCTCCATGATTAGGTGAATTTGCTCCTCTCCATGTGTGACTCCGATATTCCTTTGATTCGCTTACTACTTCATGCAAAGACACTTTGTATACTAAGGTATGAATCCCAAGATCACCGTAAAGCTATTGGAGAAAGAGAACATCCACCCGGGCCCGATGTTGCTGGAAAGACCCGGAGTATCCGGCCCTGCAAGACCGGAGTCTCTAGCCTTGGCACCGGAGTCTTCCAAACACACCCGAAGTCTCCAGCCTAGATCAGATTCTCCGTCCCACAATCCTGGAGTCTTTGCCCTCCCACAGAATCAAAATACCAGGAGCTACTGGACCCTCGCCCCGAGTCTACCCGGAGGGCACCCCGGAGTCTCCAGACTAAGTGAATCCAGAACGTCGGTGTTAACTAACGTTCGAACTATGTTTTGATGCTTAAACTACCCTTTGATTCATGGCTGGCTATATATAGTCCCACCCTATATTGATTTTATAATTATATTGGCTTAGCCTCCACTTCCCATAGGGGGACCCCTCTTTAGGTCTGGATGTAGACTAAAGATTGTACAATTCCCTCATCGGTTGACATAGATCTCTCTACCTTGCGCACTCTATTGCGTTGATCTCTCCCATTGTATCTCTAGCAATTGCAATCTCTTCACAAGAAGATTTTATCCGCTCCGAGTCAATTTGTCTATCGGGAATCTCTACCTTGCGGTCTTCCACGTGGATTCTATCGAGTTGGTGATTCAGGCCAACAAGGAAGTTGGTGACAAAATTATGTCATGGAATAAGAAAGAAAATACTTCGAATATTTGCTTATTTCTATTAGGCTATTTCGTAATCGATTGAGACAACTCATGTATCTCTACCATTTATTATTCACTTAAATATATCACGGTATTGATTGTCAAAATATCATTAAAAACTGGATGAAACTCGATACATTTAGGAACAAACACACTCGAACTCTAATACAATTAGGGCCAAGCACACTCTCATGGATGCGCATCAGATACAACAAAAGACACCAGCCTCGCATGCACAAATCAACTGGAACAACTCTATCAAAACTACTACGGAAAGGGCAGTTCGGGGATTCTCCCGCAGAGATGGAAAAGTAAGAAATCCTACCATGTTCTGAGTCCACCACCCCGACATACACAACGTCGCACAACCCATGGCCCATGCTACAATGCTACAACTCATGGACCACAAGCATCCTACCATGTTCGGGGTCATCACCTTGACATACTGTCCAACCATCCCCTCTAGGGCATGCCAATCGAGCCGACTACCCTGCCGCCTCCACGGATCAAGTTCAACACCCAAACTCGTGCCAAGCTATGAGTTTATGTGTCTCGGTGATTTTATAGCAACCGCATGAGAACCCCTGTATTGCTCTCTTATCATTATTTCTAGGGATATAGACGTAAACACACTTCTAGAGATCCCACGTCCTATAGTTACCTCAAGTAAGGATGGGCAATTGGCAATGTATTGGGATTGGCCAGGTAAATCATCATTAGATCCATACACATATGCAGTAATATGCACGAGGATATTCATGTGGAAAATTTCTGCTCATTGCCTCACCTGCCAAATATTTGACAATTAATTTATGGAGAAAACAAAACAACGGCGGCAATAATTTCTACATAAACACCAAGAAAAAAGACAAACTTGTTGGACGGGTATCCAACGATTAGAGTTCGAGTTTGGGGCTTCCTGGTTATATTGGGTCCATGTGTCATGTGTGCGTACCTATCAAACCAGTATCTTTCTTTGGAGATTACCGGTTTGATAGGTAGGCCCACCTAAGTTTGTATCCATGTCAAACCCGTGAGTTCACAAGTATCCACCCGCTAAAATCCATAGAGAGAAATACCCTCCAGCCCCTTGCTCCATGAATTAGATATGCAATAGTACCCTTATCCATGGATATTACCGCCATCATGTTCAAAGTTCTCCCAAATCAAGCTCGAGGTCCCCTGCTCAGATGGTTTTATCTTACTTGCAAGTGTTAATCATGATATTGATTGATGTTTTGATATCAGTCAGTACCATTAGTATGCTAAACGTGTACTTGTTAAATACAAATTACAAGTATGACTTGTTAATTAAAAAATACGAGTACATTGTATTATACTGAAAAATGGGAAATAAGATGGGTATCAGCTAGACTAGGAGAAACATAGGGGCAGAATATTTTTTGAGGAAAACCACTATTTGGAGATACAAGGGATAAGATTTGTGGGATCTACTCGAGTTGTTTGTATGGTGTATTTTTGGTGTTCGCTGAATTTCCTTTCAAATAAACCAAAAAGAAAACTTTTTTCATAGTCAAAGTTCTAAACAAATTACAAAATAAGTCTGACACATTATAATTTAGCATCGGCAAACCAATTTATGTCAATAGTTCCATGGACTAACAATAAAATAAGAATGTGAGTTAAGTGACTGTCATGAAACACAAGAACATATCTAGAGCTACCACAACTTAGATGTGCAAAAGAACTACCGAGGGAAACTATAGTGTCACTAGATGATAGCTTCTCTTCGTGGCTCCCATAAGCTTTCTCCCCTCCCCTTATTAGTGTGATTGAACTGCTTGGTGCATATACCCTTCCAACGTTATGCTATTTTGTAGTAGTTCTTTTGGCAAACATAATCATTTTTACATATAGCTAACTTGGCTACATCATGAGCTACTATCAGGAGTCGGAACAGTGCTTTTCGCAAATTTGTTTTAAAAAATACTTTATACACTTAAACAATCGCAATATGTTGCAATGTGTTCTCTAAGAACTGACGTGGTGTTTATTTTTATAAAAAATGATACTTTCTCCGGTCCATAATAAATGTCGTCCATCTAGTACAAAATTTGTACAGTGCAAAATAAGCGACACTTATTATGGACCGAATGGAGTAGTATATTTCAGCAGACCTTGTTTCAATAGGCCAGGCCGTGATCAAGCAATGGGCCAGGCCGTGATCAAGCCTCGCGGTAGAAGCCACAGGTTGACGATTTGATCCATAAACACAACAGCAGAGCCAGACCACACAAACTTCACTCGATACTCAAACAATGTCAGGCCAATGGTTCTTCCTTCCCCAGATCCTAATCCACGTTCAACTTGTCCACATATCCATACCTGCTATCTCTTCTCTGGTGTGAGATTCATAGCACAAAAGCACCACAAAAATCACAGAAACACCATCAGCCAATGCACGTGAATACATTCCATCCACACACCAAAAAAGGCAGTTTTTTTCTTCACAAAAGTGGACTGAAGCATAGCCAGTGGCTTTGGTGTGCTGATATGCCCTCGCCATTGGAGCCTCAATGCTCGCATTCCCAGTGCGTAGGGACCTATTTCTTGTTTAGACATCTGAAAGGTAAGGCCACAACAGAGGCCCAAAGGCATCCAAACCACATGAAGCAATCAATGGTTGCACATGACAAGGTTTTAAAACCAAAAAATGGCCCACTGCCTCCTGCTAACAGAGCAGCAACCCATGTTCTCCAGGTAGTACATTACTATGTTCCTGCCTTGATCGTGCATTCAGTAATCTGTAGCACCTAGGGGTGGGCAAAATCTGACACCGTGCAAACCGGCCAGAGCAAAGCTGGCTCATTTCTCTTCACAAACTCAATCGGGATGTCAAATCTAGTTATAATATTTGAACTGAGCCAAACCGGTCAAACCACTAGTTATAATATTTGAACTGAGCCAAACCAGTCAAACCGGCTAAACCGTATTTGCCCACCCCTAAGCACCAACATGCTATGTTTTCTGTGGTAGTACATACTACCAACCAAAGAAGCAGCGTTCCTGGCATTGAATTTCGACAGCAAACAGCAAAAAGGGCAGATCGGCTAATAATGGGTAATGATCATCATAATGTTCGCGCAAATGCTAGGAACGGGAACACGGTATTTGGCCATCAAGTCAAAATTAGAACCAAGAACCATGAATCAAATTTGCAACCTGACAGATTATATATCTCAGAACCCAGAAATGAATGTACAGGAGAAAAGAAAATGATAATGGGACACACACGAAAACTTTAACAAAAGTTCGTGGTAGATACTTTTTGACACTTTTAACGCTACTAGTAGTACCAATCTTGGCATGACGAAAACTGGAACGTGCAGCATATGATTCAGTACTGGTCAAATATAGCAGCCCACTGAACGTATTACGAGAAGGTACATAATCTTGATCCAACAAATAAATCCGGCAATACAGCTCAATGGTACCCCACAATCTCAAACATAGTAGCTTACATGGCAAGAACTTGAGAAAAGAACAGCCAGAATAGAGTGGAAAGACCCAGACAACTCCGAGATTAGAAGCACTTCCTGTGAACAATCGCTGGGCCTGACTCATCATACTCGCCCTTCGAGATCCACATCTGTAGCATAGAATCAGATTGCGCTGTTAGTATGACAAACAGGGAATATAGAGAGAGAGTATATCAAGACGTATATAGTTGCTATTTGAGAAAAAACAAATGTGCAAGATTCACCTGTTGGAAGGTGCTAAGGGAGGCAAGGATGGACCCTCCGATCCAGACACTATACTTCCTCTCGGGCGGTGCCACCACCTTAATCTTCATGCTGCTTGGTGCAAGGGCAGTGATTTCCTTGCTCATGCGGTCAGCAATACCAGGGAACATGGTTGAGCCACCACTGAGCACAATGTTACCGTACAGGTCCTTCCTGATATCCACATCACACTTCATGATAGAGTTGTAGGTGGTCTCATGGATTCCAGCAGCTTCCATACCAATGAAGGATGGCTGGAAAAGGACCTCAGGGCAACGGAACCTCTCTGCCCCAATGGTGATCACCTGCCCATCAGGCAGCTCATAGCTCTTCTCCACAGAGGAGCTGCTCTTGGCATTCTCCAGCTCCTGTTCATAGTCAAGAGCCACATATGCGAGCTTCTCCTTGATGTCCCTTACAATTTCCCGCTCGGCAGTGGTGGTGAAGGAGTAACCTCTCTCGGTAAGAATCTTCATCAAGCAGTCAGTTAAGTCACGTCCAGCGAGGTCAAGACGAAGGATGGCATGCGGAAGGGCATATCCTTCATAGATTGGCACTGTATGGCTGACACCATCACCAGAATCCAACACAATACCTGCAAAAACAACAATTATTTCCCAGCAAAAAACAAGGATGAAGCTTACATTTGCGAATGCTACATGGTGTGTCGGACAATTACCTGTTGTACGTCCACTAGCATAGAGGGAAAGCACAGCCTGGATGGCAACATACATGGCTGGAACATTGAAGGTCTCAAACATGATCTGGGTCATCTTCTCCCTGTTAGCCTTGGGGTTCAGGGGTGCCTCGGTCAGCAGCACAGGGTGCTCCTCAGGAGCGACACGGAGCTCATTGTAGAAGGTGTGATGCCAAATCTTTTCCATGTCGTCCCAGTTGCTGACGATGCCATGCTCGATCGGGTACTTCAAGGTGAGGATACCCCTCTTGGACTGGGCCTCATCACCAACATATGCGTCTTTCTGCCCCATCCCCACCATCACACCTGTGTGGCGGGGGCGCCCCACGATACTTGGGAAGACGGCCCTTGGCGCATCATCCCCAGCAAAACCGGCCTGTGAAGAATACCAGAGGGCGCCTATAGTGAGAACCATGAAGGCCCAGAATGAGGATTTTACTTACACCATTGGACCAGAGGGAGCAGTACAAACCTTGACCATGCCAGTTCCATTGTCGCACACAAGGGGCTGGATGTCCTCACCGTCAGCCATTTGATCAAGTGATTATGCTGCACAAAATTTAGAAGAAGTCTATTAACCAGATCCCAAAGCATAAATCACAGGAGCAAATTAAATACACCGTAAGAAATCTCAATGTTACTACCGTGCAGAAGCAATCTTAGCACCTATAGGCTACATCATCTGATTTCTAGATTCTTTTTTCTTTCTCCTATACCCTATTAGTAAGCAAAAACAGAATATTTAGCTTCGAAAATATGTAAGCAGATCGATCTACGAATCAATTCATGGCTGATTCATCACGTTCTGGTCAAGAAACGCACAAGAACATCCACAAGTCCACTCGCCGACGCCCTTCTCTTGGCCGTTCTACTCTACCGGGAGAGAATCTAAGCGCACATCACAGTCCATCAGTTCCAAGTCCTAACTGGTAAAAACTCCGGGACCGGGAAAAATGGCTTAGCGGGAACCGCACGTACATGAGCGTTTCCTGGGTAGACATCAGATCTAGCACGCCCGGGAAATGGATCTACGGTTCTCGAGAACCCCCTGCCCCAACCACGTACAAACCGCATGCTTCCATGACCAAATTTAGGATAGATAATCCGGGGGGAAAAGAGAGAGCGCAAAAGGGTGCGAGGATGTCTGGCCGTGCTTACCGGGGGATCTAGGGGAACCTGCCGGCCTGAAGACCTCCCACCGAGATGAGCGGAAGCTGCGAGAGCGGAGGAGGAGGAGGATGAGGGGGTGGGTGGCGGCGGTGGTGGCGAACTAGGCAGAGGCAGGAGAACCAGGTGCTAGCCTTGGCCTTGTACCCTATTTTATATGGACGTCTTTTTTCTCAACCCCCTCGTGATTTTCCTGAGGAAAATAACGTATTTCTTTTTTTTTGCCCGTTTTGATATGAAATGAAAGAGATAAATTGGTTGGCATGGGATTACACCATTTAAGACCTTGTATTTTTTCCAGCACGTATTTGAGCAAGGTTTGAATTAGAGTTTGTATACGACTACTCCTCCGTCAATATTAATACTCAAACTGTTTTTTTGTCTTCTTCGGGATGGTACGGCGATAAATGTATCCTAGAGTTAGAATAAAATCTTCTTCGCTCTATACTCAATTCGGTGGTGCGGCTAGCGCTTTTTGAGGCGTGTGGAGTCGATCTCCAGAGATCTGGTAGTTTTTTGTGCTCTTTGTTGTGGTTTCGCGTCAATCTCTTCCAATCTACGATTTACATCATTGGCGATGATTGTTGGGACATTAGCACGACGACTTCCCGTGTCTATTATAACATGCTCTATTACGACAAGCTTTGGCCGGCTCTAGTGATGGAAGGGCAAAGACGACATCACGTCTTCGGCTCGTGTTACTGTTTGTAATCGTCGCTAGGTGGTTTATGGATCTATTTGTAATTTTTATTACTTTTAAGCTTCTTTGTACTTATGTTGATGATTATTAATAGAACGGTTGAATTTTCACAAAAAAAACTTTGTCTAGATTAATACGTATTTAGATAAAGTCGAGTCTATTAATATGGGCCAAATAGAGCAGTATTTTTTGTGAGTTGGAATCAGTTTTGTCTGAATAACACAAGGAATTTATGTTTACAAGTACTATATATTCTTGAGATACCCAAACATGCATTAAATAAACTCACAAAGTGTTCTTCGAACTTGCGCACAAAAAGAAAAATGCATGAATCCTATCCCCTCCGTTTTAAAATATAAGATATGTTAGCTTTGTGAAGCAAATATATCTAACCTTTTTTAGTACTCCCTCCGATCCATATTACTTGTCACAGAAATGGATACATCTAGACATGATTTAGTGCTAGATACATCCAATCCAGTGACAAGTAATATGGATCGAAGGGAGTATGTAAATTCACAGGTTTTTCTTCACAAACCTAAAACAACTTATATGAAACGGAGCGAGTACATGCAAAAGTGCATCAAAGAAATCCTTTGAATCTTTTTTCGTTGGCCCTAACAACAGCGTGGAACACCTATATTTTGAATTATTAAAACAAACATTTTATCATACCTTAATAAAACCCATAATTTCATGTTTATTGATATATACAACTCACACGGATAAATTATTTGATATGTCCTCCCCAACTGTTTTAGTAGATGGACACTTTAAAGAAAGAAATAACCGACCAAAATAATTGGTAAGGGACCCAATGACATCTCATGTCCAGTGATGAATCTCCTGCTAGGCAGATGATTTGATCAACTCCAGTTGTCACAGATCTACATAGGAGTACTATAATAAGCACGTAATGAAAGCATCATTACAAATGCTCCTATGGATTTGCAAATCCCAACTAAGGCAGGGAGTAAATTGATAATGTGTCTGATTTATTTTCAGAAGGAAAATCCCATTTCAATCAATTATTTCCTTGCGCACAAATAATATGTGGTCCAAAAAAACAGCGAGATAAATAAGAGAATCTGTTTTTAAGATCCTGGGGCTGGAATGAGCTGGCGGTGGATAGAGAACGTGGCCGCACGAAGGGTGACATGGGGGTAGTTCAGCCGCCGGATTGAATCTAATGGCCCCGAGGAAGCGGTGCGTTGCACGGCCGTCCCGGGTCCAACTCGCTTCGCTGGTTACTGCTTGGGCCTGGGCCAACTGAAGGAAGGCCCAGCTCACCTAATAATATTCCATCGGTTTCTTTCCTTCTCTTTTTCTTTTATTTTTATTTTATATAACTCCAGCTTTTGTACCTGGAACTTTGTAGAAGACCACACGGGAAAGAAGCCAGTTGTTCCTTTAGAGTACCTGATTAACTTATTGGCAACTTAACGTAGTGATGAATTTCAAGCATTTTCTTTATTTTTTATGAATGCATTGAGGTGTACCTAAAACTCTTTTGATATACCGAACGGGAAAGAAAGCCAGCTTGTTCCTTTGAAGCATCCTAATTAATCTAACCGCAACTCGGCGTAGTTTTTAATTTCAAACATTCCGTCTGAACTAGTCCTTTCTATTGGGTTAAACCATCTTAAAGCCTATTTTGCAAAGTCCGGATGGATATCCATAGATATCAACGTTTTTAGAGACGCTATGGGGACGCCGGCACGATATTGGCTATAGGTCACGCTGGCATGATATTGGCTAGGTCTTCGCATGTCTCGATACTTTTTTCTAATACGATGAAATGTCCCAAAGATGAACTAATACGGCGAAAATCATTCAAACTTAGCGATTGTTTTATAAACTACTTGAACGAAATACGGTAGAAAACTGAACTAATCTAGATGCCTAGGTGGCCGTAGAAGCTAGTGTACTCACTATCGTCGTTGTCGCTCGGTGGTTGTAGCCCTGGCCGCCGCCATGCCACCCACTCAGGCGGGCCTCGTCGTCGCTGTCGAGGTCGACGGAGTTCCTGAAGTGATGCGCGTGCTCTGCTGCCTTCCTCACCACCTCATCCCTCGATCGGGCAATGGTGAACTTCTCTGTCGTCGGCGCACCATCTTGAAGGACTCTTGCATGACCATCTTGAGGCCGGGGAACTCCTCCAGGTCGCCGTCGGGCCGGAGCTAGCGATGCAGGCGCTCGTACTTCGGTGATGGGGTCCACACCGACGCCTCCTCTGTCCTCTCCTTCTTCACCCAGAACGCGACGGGCTCCTTCTTTGGCTTGATGAGGTGAAGGCGGCCACGCAGAGGTCGGAACGTTTGCATGACATCTCCTCGTACTCTTCCTTTACACGGGCGAGGGGAAAGAGAAGCCTGACCTAGGTGTTGCCGGCGCAGAGGATGACGTCCTCGATGAAAAAGACGACTAGGGCACTGACCTCCTCGCCGTCCACGTGTCGTGGCGTGGGGGAAGAGGGTAGCGCAACGTGGGTGGTTCCTCGTGGTGATGTAGTTCAGCACGACGGCCAACGTGCGCCCCGGTGCGCCCCACCAGAGCATGCGCCCGTCCACATTCTTGTCCGTCGATGGTGGGTCGTCGCCATCGTACTTGGCGAGCTCTCGGTCTTGCAGCAATAAACATGGAGTCGGTGGCTCTATCCAGGGACCAAAATTGTTCGTCTCATTGGGTGCAGTGACCTTGCTTGAGTAGACAAAGGCCGGGCTATAAAAAATGGATCGATTTATATAGAATGGTGTCCAAAGTGGGGTGTCCCGTTAAAGTTGCCCTTAGTCAAACTTATAAAGTATTATAGATTTCCGTATATTTGTATATAACTTATAATATGATTTTTTTTGAAAAGAAAAGGTTGACTTTTTCCTAAACTAGCACAAATGCCCGTGCGTTGCACCGGAGTGAAAAAAAACTTTTGATTGAAAATTGTCGGCATGACCAAATATTGCCCCAAAGTCGGTCGGCTTGTAACCCTGATCTCAGTTTCTATACTTTATTTTTTTATTTAAAATATTATTTGGAGCAAGATGAATGATACATTTTTGTTTTGCCCGACAAGAGGTGTATTAGCAATCTATTTTCAAGTAGTACTTCCTATCAGGAGAAAGGCTTTCACATGCTCATGTTTCTTTAGAGAGTCAGTATTGTCAAAGGTAGCGCACAAATTCCGTTAATTAGCCCACAATCTCATGTTTAATTAGGCAACCATATATTCACTCAGCCTCACACAGATCCCATTTAATTTGTGCGGACAAATCCCTGTCTCTCACGCACGAGCTCCTAGCAAAACTTCAATGGCTCAATCTCGCACAGAACCATCGCAGACAACCCTCTCAAACTCGAACGGTGTGTATGAGATGAATATCTGTGCCACCAGTCTGATTTTCGCTTGTCAGTCTCACGGACTGCGACGGTGACCGTCGAATAAGCAACCGCTATGCTATTTGTTAGAAGTTCCAACCACATCGTAGCTTTAAAAGTACTAACAGCAGAGCAGGGCGAAAGCAGCGGGAAAGGCTGGACTCGCTGTCGCTGCTGCAGCGTGAGTCCTTGGCTGCCCTGCAGCCGCCACTAAGGGTCGCGTGCTGGCCATAGGACACCGGTGTCGATGCAGGGAAGCCGCGCCTGAGGGCACCATCTTGACAGTCATAACACAGATGCAGAGTTAATTAGTCTGTTGGCGTGCTTGAACCGGAGGCCGTTGACTGCAATGTGACTGAACCGACGGGAGAAAAATAAAAGCTGATATTGTATGCATGAAATTCGTCAGAATTTTTCATGGCTGCCGTACATAACTTGTGTCTCCTTGAAAGCATTGGAGCTTGGATTAGAACAACTCCGTGCCGCATGGGATTTAGCTTGTGAGAGACGACAGAACATAATAGAATTTTGGGAACGCATGACATAGATGCAGTTACTTATAAATTAATCAGTACAGGACGGTGTAGAATCTCTGAAGAAAAAAGGGGACGTATGCATCTCTTCTCACGAAATTCAAACGTGCATTTCTAGATTGGAGCTTGTGAGTCTGGAAAGAGGACAGGACGTATGTTCGCTCACCCATTGATCCGCGTGGTGTTTTTGTGCCGGCACGGCGTCTTCGTCCTTGTCTGCATCCAATCCAGCCTCAGCCTCGTCTTGAACATGGGTCGGGAGTCTCGTGAACTGCCAGGTCGCGCGAGGTGGTCTTCCCACCGGCGCGTCGTTTGGGGCAGCGCCGGATCCACTAGAAGCAGGGGACTCCCCAGGGCGGCGCAGTCGACTCCTGTGGCGGGGGCATCTTAGGTGGCCAAGGGAGGTCCTCACCGACGGAGCGAGAGGCGGAGGCAGGAGTTGACGTCTGCTCAGGGAGGCGGTGTGGGGCGGGGACTCCCCGGGACGGTGCGGTCTGGACGGTAGTGAGGATCAGAGTCAGTTTTTTTTCAAAGGAACTGTTCGGTTTGACTATGCGGTGGCAAAATCCGTAGTATCTTAGAAAAACTAGGGGCAAAAGTGTCCAAGTGACGGACCGTGGACAGAAACCTTACGTTCTATTAGGTATAGATTTACATGACTTATATTTTGCGACGGAGGGAGTATATCTATACTATTATTAAACAAGTAAACTATATCATTCTTAAGTACATCCCGTTAAACACACATACTAGAATAACCACCGCTAGATCAGCCCATTTAATTAAGTCTAACCGCCCGGATTGATCATATTTTTTGTACAACGTGCATTTAGCAATTAGCAGGAAGCGGAAGCACTCCACCGAGCAGAGCAAAAGATTCAAGCCCCGGCGTTCCTGGCGTGCTCCGCGACGATGTCGGCATGCTCATCACCTCGCCCCGCCCTGATGCGCTCCTCACCTGCGGCGCGCTCCCTTCCTAGGCACCTCTGCCACTATGAACAACGCGTGGATGCATCGATCTGGATGCTGCCACCGCTCTACAACTTGGGCGAACATGATCCAGATCCGCCGCTTCAACATCTCCTCGCGTCTTCCTCTCCACAGATCGATTTCGCGCTACACTCTATGTACAGTGTGTGCAAGGTTTGCACTCTCCTATGCAAGAGCGGGATGCTGTGCAGATTCTCGTTCTCTTCCCGAGCCATACTCTCCATGTATTCTTATGCACACATATTACATGTTCCAGATTTTGAATTTGTGCAATTGCATTGTATTTAGTTGCCTATTATGGATTTCAGTTGTTCCACTCAACAGTCAAAGCAAGATGGACTAGCCGATGGACTGCAAAAGCCGGCGGCGAGGCTAGATCCAATCTCGTTGTGGGCAGGCGTTCGATCTCTACAGGATGACAGTGATGGTAATGAAATTATGGCGTACCTTAGGGCATTTGGATATATTTTCTTATGTTGTCTGCATAAGCCACTACCATGCATACACGCTGTGTTTGATATGTACAAGCAATGATCTCTAAAGCATCGCAGGGATCGTAATGAAATTCATTACTTGATCGATCACCTGTTCTTGGTTATAGTTTACAAAAGAACTTATAGAGAGAGAAAGGCCCCAAACGAGTACCTTTTTGTGGCATCCCGCAAAACCACTACTAGAAAATCGCGTTGATTTTGTGCATTGCATCATCATGACCGCATGCTCATGTCATCATGCCACATTGCATTTGAGCATCGTCATCATCTTGCATTTGCTTGCATAAAACTAATTGCGGAAAAACCGGTTCTTGTTTTCTAAACGCCCCGTCTATGTTCCAAACGCAAAACCCGGGTCTCCGGATTATTTTGTTTTGTCTGCTATCGATTTGCAGAAGCCTTGTTTTAAACAAATAAAATATTAAATTATTTTAATGGGGGCAGTCGAACGGGCCGATTCGACCCGGACGACCACCCCCAGAATAAACGGTCCACCACAAACCCTTTTGCTACCAATCCTATTCTACCCACCCAACCAGCCACATCACCCCCACCTATCCCAGGCCGCCACATCACCCCTGGCCATTCCCCCACCCTATCAAACTTTGCCACCTCATCCTACCCTCCCCACTCCCTCCACCGCCTGGTCCACCTGCCTCCACTCCTTTTCCCACCAGCCGCCGCACCCCATCTCCCTACCCCACCTGCCCAGCGGGCCCCACCCCGTTCCCTGGCCCACACGCGCCCCACGCTCCCCACGCGTCCCCCCCCCACGCGACGCGCTCGTCTTCCTCCTCCCCTCCTCTCCTCTCTGGCCGCTCGCTCCCACCGACCCAACCTCCCACCGCCGGTCCGCCGCTCGCCCCGCCCCCCGGAGCCACCCCGCCGCCGCGCCTTCCTTCCTCCTCCGCTCGCCTCGCCGCTGCGCCCCCTCCGCCTGCGGCCGCTCCCCCTCGCTCGCTCCCGTCCTTCCTCGGCTACCTCCTCCCCTGGCTCGAGCTCGCCCCGCCTCTCCTCCTCTCTCCGTCGCCGCTCCCCCTCCGCCGCCGGCGCCGCCCACCAGCTCTCCGTCCCTCTCCCCGCGTCCCTCTCTTCCTCCCTCCACCCCGTCGCCGCCCTCCTCTGTTTCCCCATCCCGCGGCCGCAGCCGCTCGACCCCACCCCGGCCATGGCGCCACCGCCCGCGACGCTCCCCGACCTCCGCGCCTCGGCCTCGCACCTCCTTCCCTCCGCGCGAGCAGCCTCCTCCTCCCGCCCTGCTCCTCCTCACCGGCGCGCCGACCAACCCCCTCTCCCGCTCCACCACCTCGCCGCCCGACCCCGTGCTCCCTGCGGGCCCCCGCCTCGCCGGCCCCGACGGACGCCGCCACCAGGTGCTCCCTCCCGCGTCGAAGCCGTCGAACCGAGCTCGCCCCCGCGCGGCCCTCCTCCGACCGCGGTCTGCCCCGCCGTCGCCTCAGGCCGAAGGTACCGCAGTAGCGGGCCCTGTCGGTTCCGTCCTCACGCCGTCGATGCCGGCAGCGAGCCCGCCGCCCGAGACCGTCCTCCTCCGGCCCGAACTTCCTCCTGCTCAAGCACGTCCTCGTGCCGTCGACGTGACCCTGCGTCGCCTCTGTCAAGTACCGCGCATCCTCTACGAGCTCCTGTGAACATTCGTAGGGAGACAATACAAGATCAACACCGACCCGGCCAAGCCCGACGAAACAACGGCACCGTACCCGAGTCCGATGACCGAGACCCCGAAGGCATCTCCTTCTTGGAACGTGAAGGCAATGCCGCTCGAGTACTCCTTCCCGGACCCGATGACACGCAGCTCCCCTTTCCGGACCCCTCGAAACGCCAAGTTCGCCTCATGAACCCCGAAGACGCCAAGGTCGCCGACGCAGCATGCCAAGTACTTCACCCCAGATGAGACAAGTACTACTTCCCGGTACGCGGACCGACAAGATCTCCGCGTGAGACGACAAGACCGTCGGCACGAACCGACGACCGCGGATGCGACAGGATCGCCCCCGGGACGCCAAGTACTCCTTCCGAACCCGAACCCCGGTACCAGACAAGTTCGCCGTCGACCTCGAGAACGCCTACACGGAACAACAAGATCGCCACACGGACTCGAACCCCAAGACCCTGAGGCCCCGAACCGAAGACCGATCCGAAGCGCCAAGACCTCCGACAGGGAACCGACCAGTTCGCCGAGAACCGCACCCGAACCTGAAGCACGACAAGATCTGCGCGACGACGAGATCGCCACCGACCAGGGCGAGTCCGATGCGCCCCGACGCCAACTAAGTCCTTCTTCGCGGAACGCCAAGATCTACTCTGTATCCGAGAACGATTCCGCCGAGACCGAACCCGTCGAACCCTGAACCCTGAGATCGACCCCGAACCCCGAACCCCCGGACCAAGATCGCCGAACCCCAATGTGTGAACCCCTTCCCGAAACCCTATTTTATAATATTTTACTACTTGTTGCATATTAAATTGTCATACTCGCATGCATATTTGTGTGGTTTGGGGGCCTTATGCCGATTCACCTCCAATTAAATATGGGGCCCATATGCGGGCAAATCTAGTCTCATGTTGGCCTCATTTAAATTTGTGCATAGAACCGTTGTCATATCTTGCCTTGTTAAAACAACATTTAAATTGGGGGCATCTAAACAACATGAACAATATAATTAATTGTCGGAACCCCGGTTTCGCTTAATATGACCTAATTGCACTGCATATTACCATGCCATGCATCATACATGCATCATGCCCGATCTTTTGCCGTAGTATTAAATAGTGCATCCGGTGTTTATTCTAGTGTTTTGCTTCTTCGCGGATTGGGCCGTTGAGTTGATGTGAGCTTCGCCCCGATCTTCGGTTGAATCTTCGACAATGTTTTCAGGCGAGCATCTCCCCCTTTCTACCTATCTTACTTTTATAGTATTTATTTCCCTCCTGTTGATCTATTGCTATCTGTGTCGCGTTGCTCTAGTATTCGTACCCGTGATATCCCTTGCAGCCTCATAATGCCTTGGACACATCCTATTCCCTGTTATGTGGTAGATAGTTGGACTTGCGCGTCGTAGTCGCTTGCTCAAGTGCTGGTGCGTGTCGTCAAGTACCACAGTTTTTGGAGAATTGCCGCATGTCTAATGTTGGAGATGATCATGGCTTTAATTATTGTTCACTTTAATTACTGTTTAACAACTAAAATTGAAGTAGGTAAGCAGAGGCACAGGTGGGCAATAGATGTTATTTGGTTGTTAACCGTCCACTTGTGTCCCGTAGGACCCCGAGTTCTTGACACCTGTTCCGAGATCGAGCGCGCTAACCACATGTGGGGAGATATGGGCCCCCATCGATTTAGTACCTGATTTCAAAGTATTGTACTGGGGGCCACAAGTAGTTTGGGGCTTTCTTACTATCCTGTACTTATGCCATGCTTTACTGCTTTATTTACGATTGTGTGAGGAGCACGCTGTACTGTTTTGGAAGCGGAGTGTTTTCGCGGTATCGACAGTCCCAGTTTTGGGATTCGCTGTCGTTTACAGCCACTGTCGCAAACCCTGAGTCCGTCTCGGAGACCGGCCGACTTTGTTGCGGGTGTACTTAGTGGGGTGGCCCCCCGTGCTTGCTTTGGGTCTGGGAAACGTCATGACTTAGGCCCCGCCGACATACCGATGGGTGTATGTTAACTGATCTGGCAAAAAGGGTCGAAGTGCGTGTGGATACTTTGGTGC
Organism: Avena sativa; assembly: GCA_916181665.1. Taxonomy (NCBI): domain Eukaryota; kingdom Viridiplantae; phylum Streptophyta; class Magnoliopsida; order Poales; family Poaceae; genus Avena; species Avena sativa. Next base: position 313,845,024 of record OV702283.1, read on the forward strand.
ACCCCTGCAGGGTTTAATCTTTTCGAGAAGCCGTGTCCGCGGTTATGGACGACTTGGAGCACAGTGCTTGATCATAGACAACTATAACTAAAGTTTACTGTTATAATTTGATTTGTATCCGACATGATTAGTAATCAGCTTCACTGCAACGGAATGGCTAAATAAAAGTACCAACAACTGCTGGGTTTTGGGGATATCTCATGCTAATTGTACTTGACTAGTAAGTGTTGCAACTACAACGGAATGGTTAACTAAAATTGCCCACTGCTTATTATATCAGGACGTCTATCTATACCTGACTAGTAATTGCTGCAACGATAACTGAATAAGTAAAACTGCCAACTGTGTGAGTTCCTCGGTTGACTCTCTCGGTTGGTATCGAGGGGGAATACCAGGATGGTTTGTTTGGTGTTAGAATCAGGTTGGATCGAATAGGTCTTTCTTACCCCTCTCTGATAGTCTTTCGAGTCTCTATAGGTTGTTTAGTGCATGCTGCGCCGCTGCCGCTTCAGTCCACCATACCTGTGTAGGCGAGGACCGCCGAATTCTAGTCTCGCCGTGTACTGGCCTCAGTACTGACGCTCCTCTTTTTCCTTTGCCCTTTGTCGGCACCCCTTTTGTTTAAGCAGGTTTTGAGATCGACGTCGTTAGCAGGGTTACCCTCCGGCTTGGCCTGGGCAGGGTTATGGACGCCATTGGTTATTCTTCAGGGCTCTTAGCCCCATTTGCATCTTGTCCGTAGCTGGACGCTCTATCATTTTCAAGGTGATTTGGATCTTTATATATTATATCTGTATTCTTGACTCATTGAGTCGCTGTTATATATATCTGTTCTGTGGGTCCCATCGAGGACTGTTGTGTAATGTTATTACTTCGTTTTCCACCCGCACGAAAGTGCCTGGTGGGAACCTTTGAATCGTTTCTATGCGGGTTTGGCGGGTTTCGCTAAAACTTGCATAGGGCCGATTCTGAGGGTGTTACACTTTTACCTTGGGATTCATTAAATCTTTGGTTCACAAGTTTCTTCTCTCTTTTTCTACGTCAGAAAGTTGTGCAAATCTGATGCTCTTATTTGAGTCCAAAGTGCAATGGCATGTTCTCATGGATCATTTTAGTAGATTTACATTGTGAAGAAGAGAACAGATAGAAAAGGATGGACAGATTGTTTCTTACTTTTTATAAGGCTGCAGCCAAATTCCTAAAGCATAATATATTTAGCAAATAACATGCTATTTTCAGTACCTATTTTGCACGTACAAATTTTGGTTGCATAATGAGTATATGTGCTAGCAAACAGTTTATCATTAGCATTTATACTAAAGACCTAGCTATCATGATTCTTGTTCTTAGGTTAGTACAAATTTTACCTTTATGTCATTTACAGGTAGCTATCCTAATTTGTTTTCTTTCTTTATTCTCATGCATCTTAAGATTTCTGAAATCTGTAGAAGCTTATGAACTGAACTAAGCCGTTGAAAATTTTGCAAAGGTAAGACCGATTTCAGCATGAATCCTGGGCACTCATGGAATTTGATGAACATGCACAGTATAAATTCAGGTTTTTCTTCTATCTTTGAGATTTGAAAAAAATTCTCTTCTCATCATATTGGAGCAATTATTTTTCAATTTCAGTTTAAAAAATGTTTGTTCGCAATTAACTATCTATACGTGGGTTTATCTCTAAAATAGTTGTTTAATCAACTTCTCTTATTGATAGATGCCAAACTCTTTTGTGGATGAAATGGAATGCTTATTTATCCATTTATTGGGTTTGGTAGCTTATTATGGCACAAATTAATTGTGAAAAGTCTCTGATTATACCAGGTATGTTAGCAATACTCACTATCAAAATGCACATGTGACATACCGGTTTCGACATGAGAGAACAAGACCCGAAAGAACTCATATATGATGTACTAGATCGCATTTTAGATTATTAATGAATACTCTTGATTGTTTTCAGTTATTTAAACTAGGATAAAAATTATTGTATGCTAGAAAAGTTGGCTAGTTGCAGCTTATTATACTGTTTACAAATATATGTTATGAAACTGTCTGTGATTTAACTAGAAATATTTTAAATTTATTCAACAGGTCTTTCCGTGGATCAATATTAATTTGAGTACTTAAACATACTCGAATTTGTGTGCAGGGTGAAACCACCCATAGGAACCTGTCGCTGGCCAACTCTTCAGTTAATGTGAATGTGACTACGAAACCTGGAATGGAATATTCGCCAACAAGCACACACTGACTTTTAGTTACAGGCTCAGGAGCTGCAGGAAACGATTAGCTCTGCTAGAAGATGCCTTAGTCGTATCATTGTATTGAAATCAACTTTTGTACCATAGAACTTTTCTATGTTCATACAAAATGAGTTCACTTACTTTTGATTCATAGGAAAGGTCTTGTTAAACAGTTCCTTCCACACGTGATGGCACAAGAGTAGCCTTTGTGATATGTTTGGCCTTTAGCTAGGCTTTGGTTTGCAATATCATCTCTTAAACTTCTTTATCAATAAAAATAGCAAGTCTTTTGTATTGTTTTAAAAAAATTGCATTGAAAAAAGTTGATTGCACATATCAAAATCTTCACAACATAAAGGTCACAAAAAATGATGATTAAATTGTAATATTTCATAGCTATATAAAAAAGATACTTATCTAGATTCCAGACAGAATGGGTTGTGCTGCGTGCACGTGCAATCTTACTAGTATACTAGTACTACCAAAAAATTGCCATGAAACAAATTGGGTTTGCTTTGCTTACACGTGCAGGTGGCAAGTACCTTGCACATCAATCTCGCAATTTTGAAGCGAGACCCCATGCTGTCGGAGGGGGGGTCATTAGACTCCACTAATTCCCCCATGTGCATGCACGGAAGGAAGATTCTCCTTTTCTTACGGTTCATCCATGATCCATCGCAAGCACGAAAGGAGTTTGAGGCCGGACCAGGTGATATTTTGTGTGGTGAATCAAGAGTACAGCAAAGTCCCTCGTGAGACTGGCTCCTCACGTTAGTTTGTCCATGGATGCGAACGATTGCTGTCTATTGAGATCTCTGACTAGTTTTTTCCTAAAATTTCTTCTAACTCCCATGTTACTGTCCAACAGCTAGATAATCCAAAAAAATAAGTGTGTCGAATGTGAGGAACCTTTGAGAATCAAATGTAGGTTAGAGAAAATGGGATTAAATCTAACAAGTCTCATGTCAGGTGTCGTTTTTCGGAATTCATGTTTCACGCCTTTTGCCTTCAATAAACACTTTGTGGTAGTATGTGTTTGTTCTAAAACACATTAGTCCCTTCCACATAGAAATCAACTTGTTTGAGTTAGCCAAAAAGAATGTTTGCGAACGGCGAAGCAAAGATAAACATTGATGGAGCCTACACGGAGCGGAGCGCGGGTAAATGAATGGTCATGCAAGACAAAGGAGAGGACATTTTTGCTGCGTGCCGATTGCTACAACGATGTAACGATGGAACTGAAGCAGAGATCATGACGATTGAGTAAGGGTTGCGCCTTGCGCTGCATTGGTCTCAACTGAACTTCACGGTTGAGATAGAATACTCTGAAGCGGCGGAGCTGATCAAGGAGGGCACCCCAAATACCTCGGCTTATGCATTTAGAATTAGGGCTACCTTGAACTTCTAAGGGGGAGGAGTATTATAGTGGTCAAGATAAGCCGTGAGGAAAATGTAATTAGTCATGAGTTAGCTAAGATGGGTAGAACCCAGGGTAGAATGGAGGTTTGGCTGAGGAATTCTCCTCAGAAAATAGCTGAGGCACTCGCAAACGATTGTATCACCATTCCTGATTAATATATGGAAAATGATACGTATTCCCCGGAGGATATCGTGACTCCCATCCTCTAGGTCTGGAGGCAAACCTGTTAGCCTAATCTTGCTCTAGATCTAGTCGGTAGTGCTTTGCTATAGGACTCGATCTTGTAGAGGGAGAGAGAGGAGATATTATACCTTCTCCGGTGATGGAACTCGAGGACCCGTTGGCCATCTTGGTCGACAGCGAGAGCGTGGCTAAAGCAGCTAGGCAGAGTGGCGGCGGTGCTTCCCGTGACTAGCGCTAACCCTAGATCGGTAGGGATTGTAGGTGGAGGGAGCGGCGGCGCGACGAACCTCATGTTGCGTGCCCCGGCCCCCACCTCCTCTTTATAGCACTGCCATAGGGTCCCACCAACCATATGAGGGTTGGGCGCCCCCGATCAGGGCACGAATAAGGGTCCGACGAACCGTTGGGTTCGTTCTGAGGAGAGGTCAAACTAACATTCTCCCCCTTGATCTCAACTTTACTTTTTACTTTATACTTTAAACTTATACTTCGGCACCCATTTCATCACAGATCAATATATAGAGCATGTCTCGTCATAATGGTCAGTTACGCACCATAGATTCAATAGCCACTATACACCTCTCTATTTTGAAACAGATTCTTGTTCTAGGCCCTTAATATCCAGGTATCATAGGCTTTCCCTTAAACCCATGCCGGCTAAGTGTTCTCTGAACACACTGGATGATAAGCCTTTTGTGAGCGGATCCGTGAGCATTTCTTTTGTACTTATATGCTCTAAACTTATGGTATGATCCTGGATTCTTTCTTTCACAACATAAAACTTAATGTTAATGTGTTTGACAGCAACACTTGACTTATTGTTGTGAGCATAGAATACTGCTGGCTCATTGTCGCAGTACATTTTGAGTGGTCTTTCAATGCTGTCTACCACTCTCAACCCGGGTATAAACTTCTTTAACCAGTTTGCTTGCCCCGTGGCCTTATAACATGCTACATACTCAGCTACCATCGTGGACGATGCCGTGATGGTTTGCTTGGAGCTTTTCCACGATATAGCTCCACCTGCGAGAGTAAATATATATCTTGACATGGATTTTATTTCATCTACATCTCCCGCATAGTCTGCATCTGAATACCCTTCTATCTCAAGAGAATCAGTTCTTCTGTATGTTAACATGAGGCCTTTTGTGCCTTTTGCATAATGCAATGCCTTCTTTACCATTTTCCAGTGATCTATACCTGAATTGCTTTGAAATCTGCCAAGTACCCTGGTAACAAAAGCAAAGTCAGGGGGTGTACATACTTGAGCATACATCAAGCTTCCGACAACAGAAGCATATGGAACCGCTTTCATTTGATCAATCTCATATTGGTTCCTGGGACACTGAAAATTCCCAAATCTATCGCCCTTGACTATAGGAGCAGGCATAGGATTACTCGCATGCATACTATACTTCTTCAGAATCTTCTCTAAGTATGCCTTCTGCGATAGCCCTAAAGCCCCCTTTTCTCTATCTCGGAGAATTTCAATTCCTAGAACGAATGAAGCTTCTCCAAGATCTTTCATATCAAAGTTCGAGGACAAGAACTTCTTTGTCTCCAATAGTAGACTAACATCACTACTAGCGAGTAGAATGTCATCCACATACAGGATAAGGAAAATAAATTTCCCATTCTTTAAATTAGCATATACGCAATTGTCCTCCTCATTCTCATCGAACCCAAACTTTCTTATTGTTTCATGGAACTTTAAGTACCATTGCATGGAGGCCTGTTTTAATCCATAAATCGATTTCTTTAGACGAAATCCCACACGTTGTTTTCCTTCCACGACAAAACCCTTGGGTTGTGCCATGTAAACCTTTTCTTCCAAGTATCCATTTAGGAAAGCCGTCTTTACATCCATCTGATGCAATTCTAAATTATAGTGTGCCACTAAATCCATTATGGTTCTAAAAGAATCCTTACTTGAGCCTGGAGAAAATGTCTCATTGTAATCTATTCCTTCTCTTTGGGTGAAACCCTTAGCAACAAGTCGTGCTTTATATCTTTCAATATTCCCTCTAGAGTCACATTTTGTTTTGTAGACCCATTTACAACCTACTGTTTTGGCTCCTTTAGGAATTTCTTCTAAGTCCCAGACTTTTTTGCTACTCATGGATCTCATTTCATCTTCTATGGCTTCAAGCCACTTCGATGAGTGAGCACTTTTATTGGCTTCTTCAAATGTGGTGGGATCACCCTCCATTTGAACTTCTTCACTGACATAGATCTCAAAATCGTTAGAAATAGCTGGCTTTCTAGTTCTTTGAGACCTTCTAAGGGTCTCGCCTTCTGGCACATTCACTGTGTGGGGTTGTTGTGGCTCTCCCTAATGTGTGGTAATAGGGTCTTCATTTTCATTCATTGTTGTCATAGGAGAACTAACAACAGGTGTCACATTGACATTGTCCTGTGTTGGTGCAGTAGCAGGTATCGAGAAAAATGGTTCCTGAATCATCGGAGTGGGTGCATGCACCCGCTTCTCCTCAAGGTTGATTTCTCGGCATACCGTGCTCCCCCTGATCATCTGATCCTCCAGAAACACAGCGTGTCTCGTTTCTACAAACTTAGTAATTTTGTCTAGACAATATAAACAATAACCTTTCGACTTCTCTAGATAGCCAATGAAGTGGCAACTCACTGTCTTAGGATCTAACTTGCCAAGGTTTGGGTTGAAGAGTTTTGCCTCAGCTGGACAGCCCCACACGCAAATAATTGAGTGAAGGTTCACGACTAGTCCATAACTCATATGGTGTTTTAGACACCGATTTACTAGGAACTCAATTAAGTATGTGAATGGCGGTTTTTAATGCCTCCATCCACAAACCAACCAGTAAGGTGGAGTAACTTAACATGCTTCTCACCATATCCATCAAGGTACGATTTCGTCTTTCAGCTACTCCATTCTGCTGAGACTCGCTCGGTGTTGAATACTGGGCGACTATACCATGTTCCTGTAAAAACCTTGCAAAGGGTCCAGGAACTTGGCCATATGGGGTATGTCGACCATAGTATTCGCCTCCAAGGTCGACCTAACTACTTTAATCTTTCAACTATGCTGATTTCAACTTCAGCCTTAAATATCTTGAATTTATCCAATGCTTCTGAACGCTCTTTAATTGGATAAATATAACCATAACGCGAATAATCATCCGTGAATGTTATGAAAGAGTCATAGCCATCCACAAATGTCACAGGAAACAGACCGCATATATCAGTATGAATTATTTCTAAAACTCATGTGCTTCTTTTGGCGCCCTTCTTAATATTCTTTACAAACTTTCCTTTGATGCAATCGATGCATTGCTCTAAATTTGAAAATTCTAGACGCTATTGTCCCCGTGGAGAAGAAGAGAATTCAAGAACCGGCTCAAACGGCCACTCTTGTAGGCCGGCAGGTGACTGGGCAAGAGTTCTTCCGGCTGCATCCGAAGATGCCATCAGGGCAATGGTTTCTCATCAGGACCATCGTCGGCAAAACAACCTCTATAGAGAAGACCCGGAAACACGTCACCAGGGAGAGGAACAAGATCGGCTAAGGATGCCACCACCGAGCCGTCCGGTTGGAAATGCCGGACGAAGAGATGACCCGGACCGACCTGAATCAAGTAGGGACGGTGCCCGAATAAACATGCATCGGAGTCAGCATAATGAGGCTCCACCGCAACCACCAAGAAACCCAGCCGGAAACAATCCACCAGGACCACCATCGCCTCCCAGCAGCGACCATGAAGGATCACGTCGTAGCCATGGGAGCCGCAGGGGTGGAGGCGGCAATGGTGAGAGGAGAAGCAGAAATCCGACTCCACCACGCAGAAGCCACGAGCCTCCAAGACGCAGATATCTCTCGTCAAACGACGCTCGCCATTTCATCGAATCAAACATAGAAGTGCGACGGTACGAGGAAGAAGATGTATACGTGGGACCCAAGTGCTTTGGTCCATGTATACGTCAGACCAACTTTCCGGTTGACTTTGGCATTGCCAAACATATTCAGCCCTATGACGGTGTGGCTCGGCCAGATACTTGGCTCCAGGATTTTTTCCAGGCTTGCTGCATCGCCAAAGGCGGAAACATCCTGGTTGCAGTCCGATATCTCCCACTGATGTTGAGGAAGATGACTCGATCATGGCTCAATGAACTGCCAGAAAATTCAATTCATAACTGGTACAATATGCAAAGTGCGTTCTTTTCAAACTTCGAGGGAATATATAGTAGGCCCTACACAGTCGGAGACTTGCAGCGTTGCACCCAAAGACCCAGAGAAACCTGCCGGGATTACCTCGGATGCTGGATCGATACGAAGAACTCCTGCGAAGGAGTAAACGAGCAAACTGCGATAGAAGCTTTTATTGCAGGACTTCTAGTCAGACTTTTACGTCATAGGCTGAAGCGTGACCACGTCATAGATTTGGGAGAAATGATAGAGATGGCAAGCAAATATGCTCACGCCAACGATGATTCAGAAGGGCTACTAAATATCATGGCCAATCCCAACACGGCCAAACATCCAAAGCAAACTCAGAAGCGCAAGAACACCTCAGACGTAAAGCCGGCTTCGGACAACGCAGCTGTCAACACAACGTTCGGATCCGGAGGACGAGGAGGGCGCTCGGAGGCAGCCAGGGTAGAGGCCGAGGAACTTCCCGAATCCAGGGAAGAGGAGATCAGCAACCCGAAAGAACCTATACCTGTGCTGACATTGCCAACAATCCTTGTGTCCACCACTTAGATAGTAACGAAGGATCTACCCACACAAATCCCGATTGTCGTTTCAATGACGACGTCAAGAAAGACGAATCCGCTGGCTACAAAGCGAAGCGACGAAAAGGAAAGAAAAATTCCGAGAAAGAAAGGAGCCCAAGGAAGATTCCGACATGGAAGAGGCGGAGGCCACGGCAGAACCCAAGCCGGATGGAAAGAAAACTTTTTTGACTAAGAAAGACGCATACGTCTGCTTCCTTGGATCCCAACCACCTAAGGACAAAAAGGCGGTTCTTCGTGAGCTCAACGCCACGGTTTCGGCTGTCCCACAGTTCCTAGATTGGTCAGAGTAACAATCACCTTTGATCGTTCAGATCACCCGAGGAAAACACATCGTCGAAGAAAGTATCCTCTGGTCGTCAATCCTCTTATTGATGGCTATGAGTTCTCTTAAACACCTTTGATCGTTCAGATCACCCGAGGAAAACACATCGCCAGGGAAAGTATCCTCTGGTCGTCAATCCTCTTATTGATGGCTATGAGTTCTCTAAAACACTCATGGACGGTGGGAGTAGCATTAATATCCTCTACATTGAGACGCTCCAGCGCATGAAGCTACACGAGAGCCAGTTGAGTTACAACAGTGTAACTTTCCATGGCATTGTACCAGGGAGACATGCGGATTCTCTGGGTGAGATTACTCTGGACGTGACATTCGGAACCCGAGACAATTATCGGACCGAGCCACTCTCTTTCGAGGTGGTACCGTTCAAAAGTGCTTACCATGCCATCTTCGGGCGTCCGGCTTACTGGGCGTTTATGGCCTGTCCCTGTTACATCTATAACATGATTAAACTTCCAGGTCCAAGGGGCGTAATCACCGTACGAGGAAATCCGAGGAAGGCGCGAGAGTGCGACAAAGGATCTGCTACCTTCGTCGAAGCCGTGCTACATGCCCATGAGTACCAGGGGATCAAGAAGACCATCAATCCGTCCGAGATGCCCGCTACGAAGAACGAGGTGCTGAAGCCAAGTTTGCAGTTCAAGGCGTCAGAAGAGACGAAGAAGACGTCGCTGAAGGAAGATGATCCCTCCAAGACGACGAACATAGGGGTAGGCTTAGGCCACGCATAGGAAAGCGCGTTCATCGAGTTCCTCAAAGCTAATAGTGATATCTTCGCATGGCAGCCATCTGACATGACCGGAGTACCTAGGGAACTTTCCGAGCACTCTCTTAATGTGTACCCAGACGCTAAACCCGTCAAATAGTCCTTACAACGGTTTGGTGATGAAAAGCGCAAAGCAATAGCCAAGGAATTAGCTCGCCTATAGTTAGCGGATTTCATAATAGAGGTCATCCATACAGATTGGGTGGCAAATCCTGTACTCGTCCCTAAAAAGGACACCATTGATTTAAGGATGTGTGTTGATTATACCGCTTTGAACAAGGCATGCCCAAAAGATCCATTTCCTTTGCCAAGAATCGATCAAGTTATCGACTCAACGGTAGGTCGGAATTACTCTGTTTTCTCGACGCATATTCCGGATATCACCAAATACCGATGAAAAAGTCAGATCAAATTAAGACGTCTTTCGTCACTCCTTTCGGAACATTCTGCTATAAAACTATGCATTTTGACTTAAAGAATGCAGGAGCAACATATCAATCTACCATGCAACGTTGTCTTAACGACCAAATCGGACGCAACGTCCATGTATACATAGACGACATAGCAGTCATGTCCAAAAAGAAGGAAACTTTAATTTCCGACTTGGATGAAATGTTTGCTAGTCTACGAAAATTCAATATGATGCTAAATCCGAAGAAGTGTTTCTTTGAAATTCCAGCCGGAAAATTGTAAGGTTTCATCATCTCTGAGCGAGGCATAGAGGTGAACCGGGACAAAATAAAGGCTATCTTAAACATTATCAGGCTGACTCGCCTGAAGGACGTACAACGCCTCACTGGTTGCATTGCAGCAGTGAGTCGGTTTGTTAGTCGGCTCGGTAAAAGAGCCACATCTTTGTACAAACTCTTGAAGAAAACCGACAAATTTGTTTGGACCCCAGAAGCCGAAACTGCCCTGCAAAGTTTGAAAGATTTGCTTTCAAACCCACCAGTTCTCGCAGCGCCAGAACCTCAGGAACCTATGTTACTCTACACTGTAGTGACCAACAAGGTCATAAGCGTGGTGACAGTAGTTGAGCGCGGGGAAGAAGGCCACGAGCATAAGGTGCAACGGCCAACTTATTATCTAAGTGAGGTCCTGACAGAATCGAAGCAACGATATCACATCATCAAAAGCTATCCTATGGAGTGTTCTTTGCATCCAGAAAGCTACGTCACTATTTTTAAGAGCACAAGATCATAGTAGTGAGCACGGCTCCTCTGAGAGATGTAATCAACAACCGCAACGCCACAAGATGTGTCATAAAGTGGGGAATAGAGCTTGCAGCTTTCGACATTGAGTACAAACCACGTACAACAATCAAGTCCCAAATTCTCGCCGACTTTGTTGTTGATTAACAGAAACGGCAGAAAACTCAGGCCCTCTAGACTCGGAATTTTGGACCCTTCACTTCGACGGATCAAAAGCACGAGGAGGCTCGGGGGCTGGCGTGGCGCTCAAATCACCCCAAGGAGATAAGTTGTTCTATGTGTTACAAATACACTTCACGGCAGCCAATAATATTGCCGAGTATGAAGCACTGCTACATGGAATACGCATGGCCAAGAACATTGCATATCAAGACTCATGTGTTACGGAGACTCGGATTTAGTTGCTCGGCAAGTATCCGATATCTGCAACGCAAAAAGCACATGGCAGCATACAAAGCTATTGTGGATGAACTATCCAAATCGTCGACGGTTTTGAGGTTCAACACATCCCTCGAGCAGAAAATGAGGAAGCAAATGCACTATCAAGAATAGGTTTTGCACAGAAACACGTACCGGATGGAGCTTTTTTAGAGAATTTAAGGGTCCCCTCCATAGTCGGAGTTGATGAGGACTATCCGACGAAATCCGACTCACCTTTAATAGCAATTCTGGCTGTCATTCCCAGCTGGACAAAACCCTATCTGGATTTCCTGATAGACGGAAAACTACCCGAAGATGAAGTCTTGAGCCGGCAAATTGTCCGACGAGTAAAAGACTACACTATAATAAATGGTGAGCTCTATAAACGGAGTGTTTCTGGCGTGTTTCAGAGATGTATTTCTTCGGAAGAAGGAGTGGAAATCTTAAGAGAAATCCACGAAGGCGAGTGTGGTCACCACGCTACAGCCAGATCCTTAGTGACAAAAGCTTTTCGACACGGATTTTTTTTGGCTTATAGCTAAGGCATATGCCGACAAACGGGTCAAAACGTGCAAGGGCTGCCAAAAGTACGCTCATCAGGCACATGTTCCGGTTGAACAGCTGCGAACAATCCCTATTACATGGCCGTTCGCGGTCTAGGGGCTTGATATGGTAGGGCCGTTTTGCACGGCAAAATGTGGATTTACTCACCTACTAGTGATGGTGGATAAATTTACAAAATGTATTGAGGCTAAACCCGTAACAAGTTGCGATGGAGACACAACCAGAAGATTCATCGAGGACGTAATCATCAGATTCAGATGTCTGCGCAGTATATTTACTGACTACGGGAACAACTTTTCCATGGTGAACTAGCCGAATTCTGCGAAGAACAAGGGATCCGACTTGATATTGCATCAGTCGCACATCCATAAGCCAATGGACAAGTCGAAAGAACTAATGACCTTATTCTACAAGGAATCTGACCTCGCCTCGAGGCACTGCTTCGTCGGGCCACGGGGGCTTGGGCAGAAGAATTACCGTCTGTGATATGGAGCTTACGTAAAACTCCTAACAGGTCAACCGGCTATACTCCTTTCTTCTTGGTCTATGGTGCAGAAGCAGTTCTTCCAAGTGATCTAATTCATCAGGCTCCACGAGTAAAGGCGTATACCGAAGAAGATGCAAAAGTTTCTCGGCAAGATGATCTTGATATAATTGAAGAAGTATGCGTCGTTGCTGAGCAGAGATCTACAACCTATCAGCAGATTACGCAAGTATCATAGTCAGAGAGTGCAAAACCATTCTTTCCGAAAAGGCGATTTGGTTCTCCGACTTGTGCAAAAGAGAAAGCACAAACTTTCTCCAATTTGGGAAGGACCTTTTATGGTTAGCAGAGTTCTGCATAATGGGTCGTATTATTTAACCGATATGAGACCAGTCAAGGAAAGACCAGATCCTCGGAAAAGAAAGAGAGCTGGTGACAGCACAGACCCGGATGAAATAGACCGTCCATGGAATATTGCACAACTACATCCCTTCTATTCTTAGTTATATTTCCTTGTAACCATATATGTACATGTTCAAAAGTGAAATAAAGTATTAGTTTCCTCATATTATTATCTTTGAGACGTTTTTGCCATCTTATTTCCAAAAGAGCATGTAATTTTTTCAAAAATCCCTGAATACTTTAAAGTACTTTATGCTCATGTTCGTTCTGGTTACGATTTTTAAATAGTCTAAAAATGTTACCTTAGGATACAAAGTTTAAATTATTGTCTATACTTTGATTCTTTATCTGATTGCTTAGACGCGGGAATTTTCCGAGTAATGAGTTGTTGATACTGGAAGCCGGCTTTGTTTCCGAGTTTAAACTGGTTTAGCAATTGCGCTCCGTTGTTCGGCGAAGTTTTCGTGCTGAAGTTTCGCTGACCCATGAAAGGGATGAGGCAGAGAGCCAGATAAACTGATAAGTATAGGCATAACTAAAAAAGAGTGCTTCAGAAAATTTTCAAGCACATGCATAAAAACATATAAGCAAAAGTGCTAAGATAGTAAAAGCACCAGTTTTTACAGACCAACACAAAATAAACATTGTATCCATCATTACATTGCCGTAAGTTTAAGATAATGCATAGAAATTGTTTATGCTGCAGGCGGTGGTGATGAAGCAGGTGGAGCATTGGAGTCAACAGCAGTGTCGCCCTCGATCTTAGTCTTGGAAGCATTACTGATCTCTGGCTCTTGAGGCGAAGGAGGCGCGACGACGGATTCGAAGAATAGCGTCGTGTAGTTGGTCATCTCCGCCACCCAACAAGGGTAACCTGCACAAGATTCTTGGATGGCCTTGATATCTTGCGGGTTGCCCTCATCATCCTCCTCGACAATGCCCTTGGTGACATGCCAGATTTCCATCTCGCTATAGTGGCTCATCACCATGGTCAGAAATGTTTGTGCAGCAGTCCGAGCATAGGAGATCTTCCAGTCCTCGATCAACTTCAGAATCTCCTTAACTTTGTCCCTCACCTCATGCACTGACATTGTGTGCAAGTCAGAAAGCTTGACGGTTTCGCCAGCCTATTCTAGAGTTTGGCGGAAGTCGAACAAGACATCTCCAACGAGCTTAATGCGCTCGAGGCGAGGTTTAGAAGTGGAAGAGTCGGAAAGATTCAGGGGGGCTGGGAAAGAACCAAAAAGTCAAAATTCGTCTAAAACGAAAGTCGAAAAATGAACAAGACAAAGTAAAAAAGATTCGGAAATCTTACCAAGCACAGAGTGATTCCATTCAGCATGCTCCTTACGGAGGCTGTCTAGTTCACTAGATGATGCTTGGGCAAGATCCCTCTGGATATCGAAGTCCTTCTTGAGATCAGCAAGTTCCTTGTCTCGGAGGGCTAGGAGCTTCTCGAGCCTCACGGTCTCGTGGTTGCTTGACTCCAGGACTACGGCTACGGATTTCTCCGATTCCACAGTTAGCATCTTAAGATTTTCCCGGAGTTCAGCATTCTCTGCATGCAAGACCTTGAAGTTTTCGGCTTGCTCCACCATCTTGCTGGATTGACATAACAATTCTGCAAAAACAAAAATATCAGTCGGATAAAGCAAATTCACTATGATAAAACAGATAACTGACAAAGAGGAAGCCGAAAAAATTTACCTTCTGCTTCATCTTTCTCAATTTTTAACTTCGAATTTTCAAGGCGCAAAGATTTGATTTCTTTGAGCTTATTGGAAATATTCTTGAGTAATTCCTGGTTGGAAGATGCAATTTTCTGTAAGTTTAGAGACGGAATGCCGTCAGACGGCTACTAAGACTCGGGCTGCAAATTTAACTAAGTAAAATTACAACACGAGCCTTGGGGGCTACACTACATCGTTCTTTTGCAACCTAAAAGCATCAACTCGGATCCAGCAATGTTTATTCGACTTTATGCTGGTGGGGGCTAGAGGATATGATAATAAATGCACATAAGAATCGGAAACTTACAATGTGTTCCATGTGCATATTTTCAAATCCGAGTTTGGTGCTGTGAAACACCTTCTCGGTAAGGGTGAGGGACGGAACATACGTCGCTGGAAGTTCGCCGGATGCGATTTTAGCATCCCAGACCAAAATTTGGTCCAGGAGGCTAACCAGCTTGACGTCCTCCTCTTTTTGCCTCGCTGCCTCTGGAGTCAAGGTTTGCTTCTCAAGACTGGATTGGGATAGCCTGAGAATCTCTTCCTTTTCTTTCCTCTTGAGGCCAGGGACAGCTGAGTCAACCACCTTATCCACCATTCTTGTGGTCATTACCATGGGATCATTACCCTTTACGGGTTCACCCTTGTTAGTTGCCTGGTCATCAATGGTGACCAGGGCTTTCGATATCTTGCTAGCATCAGGGGATGCAAAAGCTCCCTGCGCTGACGAGGTATTGGATGGAGTTGACGGCAGCACAACAGGGGAGATAACAAGCTTCTGCTGACGCATCTTCTTGCCCGGCTTGCTGTCCGGCTTTATCTTGCTCTTCAACACTGATTTATCTCTAGAACACGAGATTCCTAAATATTAGGTATGTTCTGGAAATAAAGGTACATGAGTACTAAAAATGAAAGGTGAGGTGCTTACTTTTTAACTACTGGCAGCACTTGGCTACCAGCAGCAACAACTTCCTTCGCCTTGCGCTTCTTGGAGGCAGGGGCAGCAACTTCTTGCACCTCATCATACTCCGACACCTCCGGGTCGTCTGAAGCATAGCCCTCTAGTGGAGCTAGCTCGGACTCAGAGAGTTTCTTGAGCTGACAAAGTCGAAAATCATCGATGAAAATAGAGTCGAAGAAAGAACAGAAAAGAACGATGAAACGTGAAAGAAGAGTCGAAATATTTACCGGAGTTAGAGGACGGTTGGTCGTATACATCTTCAGGGAAACTTCCGGAACTTTCCGTTCCACCATTTCCTTGATCAAATATTGCATGAGAGTCTTGTAGTCCTTCGGCGCGAGCCAGCTAGAACTAACCCTCAGCTTGTCCTTCTTGTCGCTCGTGATCTGGTGCATGAGGCGGTCTCCGTGGTGCTGGAGAGGCTGAATCCGGTGCTCCAGCCAGCAGTGGATCAAGTCGGATCCATGGAGTCCCTCATGCTTCATCAAATACTCGATCCGCCTCTTGGCAAGGATCAAAATATCCGACATCTCCGGCGCCTCTGCGTCCCATGAATCTTGGTGGGGAGCGGCGCCGTTGATGAACGCCGGAAGACCTTCCACCTTTCCTGGAGCCGGAATATCCTTATGATAGAAGAAAGTTCTGGCCGAGCATTTGACGGACTCACTAGCGTTACTTGGATAGATCCGATTCCTCCTAAGGACTAAGCTAAGAGTGTCGGTGACATAAGGCACACCGACACTGATGGAATTCTTTTGGGTACCACAGTAGTACATGAAAAGGGTGAGACTTGGCCTAATGCCAAGAAACCCCTCGCACAGAGCTGCATGAGCACTAAGCTCAAGCAGAGAGTTGGGAGGGAGATTATGGAGTTGCACACCATAGTAATTGAGGACCTCTACGAGGAAGTCCGACGGTGGCAAGCTGAGGCCATGGTTGATGTTAGTGCCGAACAACACCCTCTCACCATCGAGCAGTGCGGGGATGGCGTGTCCTAAGGCGCTCCGCCATGCACCGGCGATGATGAACCCCTCATCCTCCATGACTTGGAGCTCCGCGGTATCCATGGCGCTGGGGATCCAAAGACCCGCATCTTCTTCTCTTCCTCCGCTGACGAACCCACCGCTGTCGCTCCAAAGGTTGAGGCAGAAGCCATAGATCTTGGAGGAAGAAGGGCTGGTGGGGGAAGGAGAGATTTTTTCTAAAACGGTGCATAGATGGGAACTGGTGCGGAGAGCTCGAGGAGTACGAGGAAGCAATGAATGAATCGATGGAGAGGTGAATCTGAGAAGAAGGGTTTTCTCTCCTCTTTATTTGTTTCCGTGTCAAGATTCTTGCGGTGGGACGCGCGATTATCGCCACGCGTATACGAGAGGGGGAGTTAGCTTCATCGCGACTCTGCCACCCCCTCGATTTTCGCGTAGGTATTGAAACAACGTTCTGTTCCGTAAGGAGCGAACCCACCAACGGTCGTGCTGATGGAAATCCTGTCAGTGACAGGACCTGGCCTGTAAAGTTGTCAGTCAGTACGCCGCTGAAAAATCCGGCTTATGTTTCAAATCAAGCAGGTAAAAGACTAAAGTTAGAGAAAAATATATCCGACTCGATTGACTCGGAATCCTACAACAATGAAAGAAGTTTTCGGGAAACCTTCAAGATTATCAAGACAAAGAAACCATCAAGCTAGACGATTTATCTGACTTGAGATCTTGGAGACTTCTGGGGGCTACTGTTGGGGATATACTTTCCGGGTATACCCACAGGACTTGTTGAGCAGGGTGGCCCACTGCGGTGACCCAGCATACCACTGCATGATGTAGTATACTATAGTCGTTGACATAACACCAATGAAACACCGTTCACTAGTATTACATCCCTCAGAATGGCAAAACAGAAACACAACGGGTCTAATACATGGCTAAAGGTTACAACTCACTCTTTACACAAGATCCAGAGAACACTCTAGGTTAAAGAGAGAGAAAGAACTTCTTACAAAGAAGGATCAAAGATGAACAACACAAGAACTAATATGCCACTAAGAATGGTATCTTAACTAAAGGGATGACATTGCTGTTACTGCAATGCACTACAGAAATAGGTTCTTTGGTTAGAGAGTATATTCCTATTTAATCATTAATTTCGTCTTCACTTGAGTTGAGGTATTTATTGACTTCCTTGTCTTTGTTGAAGAGCTTTAGCTTTGGATGATGATTCCTGGAGCATAACTTGATGTAGATGTTGTCTATCCTGGCTTCAGAATCTAGCAAGGGTTAAGAAGATACTTTGAGTACAAGCATACTCAGCAAGTTCACTAGAAAAGGAGTGTTTGATGCACGATAACTACAGCCACAGACCACAGGTCATAGGCAATGCAAGTTTTAATAAACATTTCTTCAAAGGTTGCTTTTATTCTGAAAGACTATGTCCGTCAGCCTTCACGGGTTTACCAGAACTTTCATGGAGTTCCTTTCCCGCCGCGTTCGCAGCTCCTTCCCGGAACAGGGAGTAACAAGTTATAGTTCTTACACTCTGCAGAGGTGCGTTACTTTACCCATGAGAGATCAACTCTTTGTTGCACAATCAGGCAGCTTATTCCCGTCCACAATTCCATGATGTGGGGCCCAGAAGATGATCCAAGCCAATCACTGCCCCCTTCGCAACCTCGCATGCCTCCTTGGTGTACACCATGCCCACATATTGGATTACGGCAGTGGTTTGTACAAACTGTTAGATTCCAGAACTATCGTGGGACGTTGAGGGTTCCCACCCATATGCTGCATATCCTCTACGAATTTCCAATTAATATGCACGCTATGAGGATAACAGCCACGACCCGCACATCCGGCTTCATGTGAGAGGAAGAAGATACAACTGACTTCTCCGTCCCATTCCAAATCTCATGGTTAACGTGTAATATACGGCGCAAGAATCACTGGCGACATTGGTTTTTAAGTCCTAGATAATATGTTCCTTTACCACCAGAACTTTTATAGTAAGTTATTAATAACCTATAATCACATTATTATGAAAATAGTGTTTTCGGACCTTTTTCAAATGCAGGTGATGTCCACATTATGAAAATACTTTACAGAAAATAACCAAAGGACATGAGCAAGTGTGAACTTGCCTTTTGTGATTGCAAGATTATGCACTCACGGTATTCAAGATGATATAAGATCCAATATATGAAATCAGCATCATTGGTCTGGTAAGGACTAATGTTTAAAGAAGCAATATGTTCTTATGCATAAGTAATGTGATGCATTTTATAAACGTGAATCCCGGGGATAACGTTGTTTTAGTGTTTGGGTACTAGAATTGATGTATTTGAAATGTGTTGTACTTTTGGATGAGTTTTATACTCGTGCTTCTTATTAAGGCTTGTGAGTGTGTGTGAAACAATCATATAATTACAATATCATAAAACAATAGGACACACACAAATGTGAGATGCTACTCAGGATTGCTTCTATAAGAGTTCTTGTTTGAAGTGGCAAAAAGAATAACATTTGAAGAAAATATTTCTTTTCTACGGTCTAAACAACCTTTGTGGTTAGTTGAGTCTGGTTGATGTTATTTGTGCTTGCTTGAATAGTTTGGGCTTGAGATGCTTTATGACTTAACTATATCAAACCAAAGTTAACTATAAAACGTCTAACAATGTTTATTGTATTATATTTAGAGTCTTGTAGACTAAAGTTAACTTTAAAACATAGATAATTTGAAAGTATAATGCTTATAACATTTGTACTTTGTGTACTTGGTAATGTTGCCTTAAGGTTACTTAAGAATGGTTATATTTTTCTTTGATGTGATGGTTTTCTTGATTTTATAATGGAATAGTATCACTTACCCCTTTTATGGATGAGTGGTTATATTTTGTAAATCATGGAGTAATGTTACTTAATTGCTTATGAGTTCACTATAGTGTTTTAGTATGTTGATAAACTTGTGATTAAAGTAAAGGAAATAAGTTTTTATTTAACTACAAATTATTCTTGATGATTTTATATTTGATAAGGATTCTCTTTAGAAAATATTACAAACCTATGGTTGAGGAGAATTCAATAAAATTGTAATTAAAATGTGTTAAACTATTTGGACTTCATATTATTAATGTTGAAGACTAATACTATTTATTAGACTCAATTGGTTAATTTTAGACATATTAGCAATTTTTATTTACCTTTATATGAATTATCAATCAAATAAATAAGTTTAAATTTGAGTTATTAAAGTATTTGAATTTTTATTTAACTCAAAAGTGGAATATTATATTTTTTAACATGTAGATATTATTTTTTTGATCATTTTGGTATATTACATTTATTTTTGTGATTTATAAATAATAAGATATGATTTTGACAATTCTTATTACTTTATAATTACTTAATAAATAATAAATATTTAATTAAGTGAAATAATAATACATGATTATAGTTTTTAAAATATTGTTTTTATTTTTCCAAGATTTTTGGTATTTATTTATATTCTTAACATTTACCATTATTAAAATAGGAATTATCAAAGTTTTATTACCTTTAAAATACTTATTAAATAATAATTATTTAAATTGTTAACATAATAATGTTTAATAATAGTTTTAAGTTATACATTTTATTTTTCTAAACATTTTCATATATTATACATATTTTTCTGAACTATAAATCAAAAGTTATAGTTTTAACTAGTTTTAATCACTTTATTTATTTTCTGGAATATGTATATTTGGATTTATATCTTTTATTCTTTCTTAAACAGGAAATAACTTTTTACACCGCACCCATACCTAGCCCTAGTCACTTACTAGTGGGCCAGAGGCCACCTCAGCTCTCAGATTAATAAATGTGTTTGTTACTGACCCTAGTTCTACTCCTGGACAATGACATATGGGCCATAGGCCATGTCATCGGCCAACCAAGACAAAGACTGGGTCAAACAGGATGACGCGACAAGGGTGATCTCATCCTGACGTCACCTCGCCGGTGGCATGGCAGACAACGGCGAGGAGGGCAGTAGCGGGCGAGTGAGCATGTGTGCAGGGGCTTGTTCGAACCGGAACAACAAGGCGAGTAAAATAGTGGTGGAGCCGCTGGTTTTTGGTCATCAGAGAGTAACCGGCGACGAGCTCATGCGGCGGTGCTTGCGGGTGATCATGGTGGTGTGGAATTAGGAAGCAAACAAAGCATCTACGCATGCAAGGAGATTCAGTGACTCACCAGGAACACGATGGTGTGGTCGATAGGGCGAGGCGAAGTCGGAGATGACGGTGAGGTCAACGAACAACACCGGGAACCAAGGGTGCGATTGAGTTGATTTGTGCCACCTACACTAGTCCGAGTTGGGGCAATCGAACGAGAGGAGCACGGCGGTCTCCACCGTGGTCTTATTTGGCCGAGGTGAACACAGAATCGCCGGCACCGGCTCATCTCCGAGCTAGGTTTTTGGTGAAGAAGAAGAAATCGAGAGAGAGAGAGGATTTCAGAGGGGGAAATGGGGATGAGGACGAGCAGGGACGTCGTCGTGGCCTCCTTATCCACTCCTGGCGATGGCAGCATGGATCTTGGCGCAAGGACGACGGCGGACGGCCTCAGCATCACCACCGAGCTGCTTCCAGCTGGAGGAAGACGATGACAATGGTTTAGCAGAAAACCCCCTGGCATTTCTTTCCTCTCAACCCGTGATCCTGCTTTGGTCCCACCTGTCTGTCACTGAAGAGAACGAGTTGGGTTGGCTGTTGGGCTTTTGTGGGCTGCATATGTGCGTCAGATAAGGAAAGAGGAGTTGGGCCACGGCCAGGTTTTGTTTTTTATTTGTTTTCCCTTTTTCTATTTTCTGTTTTCCTTTTCAGATTTGTATATAATCTTTAATTTGAACTTTTCTTATTTGAATTAATTTGCTGGATAATTGTAGTAATACTAAAATGTATTTAGTATCATTTGTGAACTTTTATTGTATAATGTTATGTTTTCTTTATTTTCTTTGTGAATATACTTTTCCTATTATTATTTGTAAGGCTTTTAATATGCATTTAATCGAGCTAATATCCATAAACTTATTATAGGATGCATTATTATTAACTCATGAGATTTGATTCTCATTAACTCATAATATTTAGGAGATTTTTATACTGTGATCCTTTATTTTTATTTGATAAAAAGAATTTCTAGGGAATTAATATGATTAATATTATTCCCATGAATTTAGGAAATAGCAATGGATATATATTTTATTATAATTAACATAGAAGTTAGGGTTTGAATTGGAAGTGCTTACCCTAGAGTTTAGGATTCTTAATTTACTTATATTCCCTTATTGATGTGAGTAAAGGTTTAATAGCTAAGCATATTGTCTTCTGTTTGTGATCTTTAATTATAACACCTTTTAAAATAGACAGTTACTGTCACATCCCAAGATTTTCCAAATCTTGTAATGTGAAAAATAAATAAACAAAATAAATAATTGTTGAAATTTAGAGTGAAAAGAAACTTTTGTTTCTAAATGGAAACATAAAATCCCATCTTGAACAAACTTTGGTTAATGTTTGAATCTAACTAAATTCAAATCAAGTGGAATGCATTCCTCATAAAATGCATCTTGAAATTTAAGCACTTGGAAAATAAACCAAAACTCTAAAACCCTAATGGAAGAAAATCATTTCCAAGCTATCTCTAAACCTATGGATTTGATCCATATAAAAATTGGTCAAACAAACATTTCAAAATGATCAAGGATGACAAATAGAAATATTATAAAAACCATGTGAATTTAATTCACTTAATTTGGAGCCATGAATAAAATACTATGAATTTAATGAGCTAAGGAAAAGTAAATTCCAAAGCTAATAAAGCACTTATCTAAAATCCATACCAAATGGTGAGTGAATAATCCTAAAAATATTTAAAGGGATAAATAAATATTAAATAAGATTTTATAAATTGGAATCACCAAGTTTGGATCTCTAAATAAAAAGATATGTATTTTATAAGATAAAGATAGAAATATTAAATAAAGAATATTTAAAGGCCAAATCAAATCTTGGCCAAGACCATAAGCAAATGGAATGATTATAATACAAATCCAAATAAAATAAAAGGATAAAGAATTTTCCAAATAAAATAAAATGGCATTTAACCAAATTCTATTTGAATAATGATAAAATCCCTATTAGAAAGGATTAATTAAAACATAGGAAAATAATATTTGGAATTTACCCAAGTGGAATAAAAGTTGATTAATTAAACTTAAATAAGATAAAATAAATCTTCTAAATAAAAATTATGGAATTAGAACTATATTTAATTTCATTGGAATAAAGACAAATATCCAATTTAAAATGATGAATAAATCATTTTCCAAATAAGTCAAGGTGAATTATTTGACACCCTATTAAATAAATAAACCTACTGAAAAGGTTTTGTGAGAATTGAAATTAAATAAGGGTTTAAAATATATTTGTTATTAATTGAATTTAAATGCATGGGCCTACTTTTAAATAATTAAAAGACCCTAAAAGAATAAAAGAAATATTCTAATTTTGACTTTAAAATGTATTATTAATCAGTATTTGATTGCACACAAAGTTTGAGAGAAGTTTGAATTTAAATAGTTGTTTGAATTGATTAAACAAAATCAAAACAGATTAATAGAAAAAGAAAAAGGGAAAACATTCAGATCAAAAAAATGAATCTAGCCAGCCCAGCCCACTAAGCCCAGTCTAGCCCATCTCCCTCTCCCGCGAGAAAAACGCTTCGTACTCGGAATTCTACCCGCAGAGGCAATGACTACTGGACCCTACCCCACACTCTCTCACTCGCTGACTAACCAGGCCCACGGCCACGTCGTCATCGTCCTCACCCGCCGCTGACCGCGCCCCCCCTCTCTAGCCATTACTGCCGATTGAATGCCGACGTGAATTCGAGTTAACCGCGCCATGAAACGGCCCCGCGATCACGCATACTAAAGCGCCTTCGCCCCCTCTCTCTTTCCCCTCACTCGCCAGATCCTCTACGCCCCCAGGCCGCCATAATTTCGAGCTCGTGCCTCACTTCTCTGGCGAGCTCGCCGACAAATTCCGACAAACACGTACCACCCCATCGTCCCTGCTTCACACTATCCTGCTCACCAGAACCTTGCGCACCTACTTGTATCATCAGCCTGGCCGCGCTTGCCCCAGAGCGTCGGCAAGGACGACATCTGCACGCCGCCATCGTCTGCTACCTCTCCGGCGAACCCTACTGGTAAAATCTGACCTCGCCTCTCCATCTCTGTGATTCTCATGTACTCAGCATCGTCTTGTGCATCTAACGAGCTCTCTGCCTCTCCTTCCCGAGCCGCGTAGCCTCGCCTTCGACCACAGCAGAGCGGACTCGACGCCAACGACAACACCGGCGAGCAATCACCAGCAGCACCGTGCGCCCCTGTCCCTATGGCGACCACGTCGAGAATCAACGCAACCCTGCGAACCTGGTGAGCCTCTCCCCACCATCTCTTGCTTCCTAAATCGCCGGGAACACCCTCGTCTGAGCGCGCCGCCGCCTGTCGCCGCCGCCAGCGCCGCCCACTTTTGGCCAGCACCTATGCACCGTTCGATTTTGATCCAACGTGTGTGATAGAATCATTAACCGAAGAGGTATGGAGTGTTGCCAGCCGTGCGATGCACATTAGATCCAGCAGCCCACAATAGCCGAGCCACACGAATCGTTTTTAGCCAATCAGAGCCCTCCACGTGGACAAGGTTTGAATTAAAACAGGAAATAGAATCTATTAGATATGCAAACTTGAAAAATTCATAACTTTCAAACCACACGTCCAAAATTTTCAAACTTTATATCAATGGAATCATCAAGACAAATCCTACCCAACCATGCACTTTGTTTAGTAAAATGCTTCTTTTAAATTGATTGTTTTTGCAGAAACTTGTGTAGGCATATTTAGAATATAAAATTTGTTCTAAAATTATTTTGGTGATAAAATCTTTGGGAAAATGGATTGTTTGAACCTACTTACCATAGAAATCAATTTGTGGTTTCAAAAAATATTTGGTGAAGCAAAAGAATAAATCTTTGATTTAAAGCATTTCTAGTCAAATAAAAATAATGTTTATTTATTAAAAATATTTTTGGGAGAAAATCTTGGGGAAATGTTTTGGAATAAACTCTCTGACCCCAAGCACCAAGTTTTATGATTTAAAAATGTATTTGGTGAACCCTATAAAGTTTGTTACTTTGTTAAAGACATTTTCAACCACATAAAATAATGCTTTGGTTTAAAAATGGTTTATAGGTAAAATCTTTTGCAAATAGTTTTGCCACTTTATAAAGTGACCAATAAGTGTTTTCGAATGTTTATAACCTATTATAAACCACTTTTGTAAATAAAACAAAGTTTGGCATGCTTGCATGCATTGTTTTGTTTCTATTATTTTATGTGATGTTGCTTGAATGGTAGATTGAAATATTGCTTGCTTGATTGAGTTGTAGTGAAATTTGAAGAGTGTGATTGTTGCAAGATCAAGGAGTGAAGTTATACAATCTACCAAAAAGACAAGTGATGCTTCATACTTTTGTCCCATTATTTTCACTATGCATTAGTGATATTTCTAAGCAGGACTTGCATGGAATTTTGCTAAGTGTAAACTATGCCATGGGAAATCCTAGTAGATGAAACCTTAGTAGAATTCTCCTAAGTTAAGATTCCTACTACTATCATGCTTAGCTTAGCTAGTAGAAAACAAGGGTGGATTATATTCATACTATGGAATATTTCTAAGTCAAGGACTTGTGTTTTGTTTAATAAAACAACTAAGTGAATGAATCACCTGGGTGGAATGGAAGGAATGGTTTTGTTGAGTGGTTCACAAGGCCCATTTCTATTGTTTACCTTGTGTATCTCACTTGTGGAAAGCCACCCAGGAACAAAGAGATTTGAGATGTCAAATGTTGAGAAGCTTCAAGTGCAGCCACTTGGCATTATGGGCTCTGCCTGGATCATATAGGTTGCAATAACTTAGCCAAATGGACAGTTGGTGGTAGGGATGATAGGTTGGAACGCGTCCATTCTGGTCTAAGGGAAGGCTTCTGAAAGATCTTGTCTTGGTGAAACCAAGTCTTGTGGGGAAAGTGCACCACCTCTGTAGAGTGTAAAATCTAGGTACTTAGCCATGTCCCTGGTAAAGGACAATTTGAGCATCAAGACATGGAAGCTATCAAGAATCTCCTCATCCCAATTTCTAAGTAAAAACTTGTGGTTGAACAAGGGTTGAAGGATCACCAATTTCTATTGGGAGATGCCTTGGGTGATTTTTGACAAACAAAAACTTAGTGTTTTCAAATGATAAGGAAAATCTATTTGGAGCAAAGCAAGCCTAAGCTCCACTTAGCGAAATGCATATAGATGATAGACTCCACTATACTACCACAGTATCACTTGCCAATACAATTCAAATGTATTGACCCTTGTGGCTGTAACTTATTATGTTGCGGGTTTGTATGATGTTAGTGAGATGTGTTGATTAGGATTACAAGTCTACAACCAACATGTTTGCCTGTGGCACTTTGAAGATGGAGGACCCCATGCTATTGATATATTCTGCTGCATTGTAATGAGATAGCCAAATGAGCTATGTAAGATGTAATAAATTACTTTATTCCTGGTTATAAATTTGTATTATGACCTTTGTTTCTTGATATTACATCTTAACTGTGGATGCTAGCTATTGATCCAGGGACTAGCATTGTAAACACAGGGATCCTTACCTTATTAAAAGTTGGGAACCTTATAGATGGTATCAGAGCATTGTGTTGCCTGTAGGATTTGTAAACCTAGGATTGGACAAACCCCTTAGAAAAATAGGAGTTGTATTTGTTACAAAACTTATTTACAAACTATCTTGTATACTCTTTCCTCAACCTTTTAGGTTTTGATTCTACACCTCTTCTACTTCAACTTAATGGACAAAGTCTACCCCATGGCCAAGACTTCAACATGAGCAAAGGACTTCACCAACTCTAGTGATTTCAACCTTATTCTCAACAAGGACTTCAACTTGGATATCACTAAGGACCACAAATGAGACAAGAAATGTTACTCAAGAATTGAAGACTAAGGAAACACAACTTAGAAGGAACCATCATCACCTTGAAGTTTTGAGACCAAGATGCAAGAAATTCTCTAAGGATACAAACATCTTGTTCATGAGGAATCAACTAAGAAGGAAGGAATGATCTCAAGTGAACCATATAGTTGGACCACCATGTTTAGTTTAAATTAAACCCACCAACTTATGTGGTGTAACAAAAATAGTTCTGTTGCCTAAAAATGTGCTTGAACTTTGTTGTTTGAGTGGAATGTTTGTTTGTGATTGGTTGCACATTGCTTGTGTGAATTGTGATGTGTGTGATTAGAACTATTTCCTTAGAAATCTTTTGCCCACTCTAATCCCAATCCAACCCAAACAGATGACTACTCCAAGAGACTCCAACATCAAGAATGGTGACAAAAAAAACCAAGAGATCAACATGAGGGAACTCATAGTAACCCAAACCTAGTTGAACCAAGTGACAGCTCAATTTTTAGCCAACACCAGTGAGGTAGATCCAACCATGCAAAGGTTTTTGGAAACCCAAACCCAATTGTTGCATAAGGTGACAAATCAAATGATCAACATGGGAGATAACTCATCCCAAGGAGTTTGTGACAACAAGGATGTCAAGGATGATATTCTAGAAGGAACCCAAGCTTGCAATATTTGTGGAGACAAGGATCACACTTCCAAAGAGCATGGGAATCAATGCCCCAATTGTGAAGAGAAACATCCAGCTAATCAATGCCCCACAACCCAGGCTACTTGTTTCCTATGTGAAGGAAATAATCATTTCCCTATCCAATGCCCCATCTACTCCATAGTTCAACAAAGGAAACAAGGTGGAGTACAACAATTGATTGCAGACTACCATAAGGGAACAACTTCTACCAAGTAGGATGAAGACAAAGGAAAATCTCAGCTTGCACCTCCATGCAATATGACTCAATTTAAAGGACCAAAGAGGAGACATATGTATTATCCAAGGAAAAGGTCAAGGAGACCAGGAAACTTTCCCACCTTTGAGATAATATATGAAGAGCATGAACTAGAAGCACTCCTAGCTTTGGAGAAACCCAAGAAGAAGAAGGACAAAAGTCAAGTGCAGTGTTGCCATTGCAAAGAGATGGGACACTATGCCAATGAATGTCTAGAGAAGAAGAAGAAGTATAAGGAGATTAGCCAAGTATGGTGCAACAACTGCAAAGAGTTAGGCCATTATGTGTCAACTTGTCCACAGAAGATACGTGAAGAACTCAATCTTATCACATGTTACAATTGTGGTAACCAAGGACACTATTCAAGCAATTGTCCAGAAAATATGAAGCACAAGATAAAGCCTATGAAGGATCTCAGCCTTGTCACATGTTTCAAGTGTGGAAACAAAGGACACTATGCATCGAGAAGAAGACCAGTAGAGCTGCAGTTCGGATTTTTGAATGTGACAATGGCTCTCTCCACCTCTCCTATCTGCCACCACCTCTCCACCTCTCTTCTCATCAGCGGCCATGGATCTCTATCTGCTGATCTCTTCTAGACTCTTCTTCCTGGGTGTTTGTATTAGTCATCATGGATTCACTACTCCTTTGGGATTTTTCAAATGGATCCAGGGTGGATCATCAGGTACGTCGTCGTTTTAGATCCTCTGTTCACTTTGATGGAGGTCCTTCGGCAGAATTCTATTTGGTGGTCAGATTTATGGATTTCAACTTCTCTCTGTCCACTGTCAATGTGGCTCTGGCATTGGAATCATGTTTGGGTGGATCTGCTCAGAAATTCAAAGTTTGTTGGCTCGATGAAAGAAACTTTCGTTTCTCTGTGGCTTCAAATCGTGTGGGTCATTTTATTCATGCGTTAGAGTTCTTCAAATGTGAGGATTTTCACTACTTGTTTCTGTTATATCATGGAAAATCCCCAACACAATCAACTGTTTTTGATCGGATTGAGGACTGCGCGTATGATAATGATGATCATTGGAAGGTTGGTGTTAATGCCAGAGCTAGATCGATTCCATTTTATCTTAGGAATATTCCTGGTAATATCAGGGGGAGTTCTTCTCTTGATTCATCAAAGAAATTGGCGATCAAAACGGATTTGAATTTCTTGCGAAGCTCTTCCAATCATTCTAATAAGGATTTCAATTCTTTTCTTAAATTGGGATGTCTGGAATTTTCCTTTGATCCTGTTTCCTATATGATATGGAATTCAAATTCAAATTCTATGCCGTTGAAGTTTGGTCATGGCCTCTCTGATAACCGGTTGTCTCGTGAGATTTTTACGCTCAGTCATATTGAAGATCTTATCCAAGAAAAACTCACACCTTCAGAAATTATCAGGTACGTTCAAACTTTTAAACATGCATGCACACGTTGTCTTTCCTTATATCACGTGGTGTCGTTATGTCAGAGTCAACCGAGATGTCTGGGTTGTTTAAAACTAGGTCATGTTAAATCTGATTGTTCTTTTGTCCCTAAGAATCTGGAGTCCAATTCGGTTAAGAAAGATTTCTTGGTTGTTAAGGCCGATCAAACTAGCTCTGAGGTGTCTCTATCCTCTTCGGTTTTCAAGCGTCCTGTTACAAAAATCTGGGTTCGAAAATCTGCTGGCAAGTTTTGCATTAGGTGTCTGACAGAGGGGCATGTTTCAAACTTCTGTTTCAATGTCCCACGTTGTCAGTTTTGTTGGAGATATGGGCATTCAGTTACTGGATGTAAACAAGATAAACCGCGTTTGCGGAAAATCTGGGTGCCAAAGATAAAAACTATGAAATCTGACGAAGTCTGTTTGCTTTCCACCTTCAACTCACAGCTTTCGTTACCTCTCCATTATCTCAAACTTGTTCCCGGACTGAACCTTGATCGCATCATGGCCAACTATCACTGCAATCCACTGGCCTTTGTGCCAACTAGGTTGGCGATTGATAATGGCCCTCAGGGACGCAGAGTTCGTGTTGATCTTGCTATCAGCGCTGAGGCACCTTTGAACCACGACAACTATGCAATCGTCGAGACAGATGTGCAAGTGCCAATTCAGCAAAGGTATCATGCTCGCATAGAATTACATCGTCGCTTAAATCGGCAAGGTTTT
This sequence comes from Avena sativa, assembly GCA_916181665.1. Classification (NCBI taxonomy): domain Eukaryota; kingdom Viridiplantae; phylum Streptophyta; class Magnoliopsida; order Poales; family Poaceae; genus Avena; species Avena sativa. The sequence continues at coordinate 313,874,691 of OV702283.1, forward strand.
CATGTCAGTAGTATGGAGGATTACCCTATTGGATTAGGACTATTTAGCTTTGCAAATTCTGTTGTCAGAGATAGAGTTGTTGGCAGAGCTTATACTATTGATGATTGGATAGGAATCACCTTTGTTAATCATGATGAAGGTTTGAATATGAGGATTGCCTCTTTAGGTAGAGAGAAGTGGGTAATGTTTCTGAATTTCCCTCTGGATTACCGAACTGAATATTGGATAGAAAAGGCAGTTTCTTTATTTGGAAAACTTCAGATTTGGTACAATATTAGTGAAGAGGACCATGCTTGCATTCTGGTCAAAGTTTGGATAATGAATGATGCTTTAGTTCCAAAAGGTTTGGTTTTAAGGCAAATGGGTGGTCATAGAAGGGCTTGGGTTGTTACTGTTTATTTACTTCGCAGTGACCAATGGAATGCACACATGCATATTATTCCTGAGGATACTGAAGATGAGCCACCTGCTGATGGCGAGCCTCACCCTTTTTATGGTGCACACACATCTGCTGAGCAACGCTTTCAATAGCGGTTTCAGGGTTGGTTACAGAGGAATGGGATTTTTGCCCAGGGTAATGGAATCAATGCAGCTAATACTGGTAGAAATATCCACAGAGAAGCCAGAGACTCAGTAAGGAGAAACCTAGGTTTTGACAGTTCCAAATCAGCTCCATTGATGATTTTGCCAAGTAGGGGACAAGTGAATTATCAAGCCCTTGCAAGGGAACAAGGGGTTCATTTTTCTGCTGGAGTTCATCCATCTCCCAATAGTTTGACTGATAGTCCTTTATTTGCATGGAATGATATGATTTCTGATTACAATAGTAGCTCAACTGAATCAATGCAAATTATAGTGAATGATTCTGATATGGCTGAATCCTCAGCTCAAGGAGCTGCTAGAGGGTCAATTCAGCAGGAGATACCTCCTTCTTTTATGATTGCAAGGACAGTCTTAATCAATTGGCAACAGCCAGGCATTTTCTGGGGAGCTAAGTCATTGTTTGGATCAATGTTTCCATCGCCAAGTTTGATTAAAACAGACTTTTCTGCTGAAAAGATCCTCTGTCATAGTGAGGTTGATGACAGCTTTAGGACCAGAAGGGTGGCTAGGAAGCTGTTTTTGGATGATTCTCCTAATCTTGGGGAGGAGTGTTTTATTTCTGATGTGCATAATACTACTGGGAGACATTCAGATTCAGAGGATTCTGGGATGGTAGTGCAGAAATATTTGGGAAAGACAAAAGGAAAAGGGAAAAAATCTGTCTCTGTAGTGGCTGTGCGTAGGAGTCCAAGAAATAACATTTATAATGGATTCAAGGTTGATATGCCTACCGACTCAAGGAAAAGGAAATCCAAGGTCAAGGACAGAGTTGTTCCTGGATTCAGGAATAATAGTGGATTGGATCATGGGTCTGATGACAACAGCTCTGCTGATTCTGAACTTTCTGAAATCAATAACCCAGCCTCTCCCATTCCTCCTTCCACTCCCATTTTAGTGCTTCAGAAGATTGGTGTTAACATTTGTGGAATTCCTCCAGAGGAACTCCAGGAGGACAAGCTTGAGAAGGACCATGATGAAGAGGAATAAGCTTAACTGCTTTTATGCTCTTTCAAATAAATTTGCATCATCTTTTATTCAGAACCTATCTGTTATTGTAATAAGGATTCCCTTTAGAAATTATTCACAGGTGTGCCTACCTGTTTTATTCATTTTCTATTTGTTATGAATTACTATCTAAGACAGTGGAACATTCTCTGTTGGAATGTTAGAGGTTTAAATTCTAAGGGTAAACATAATGCTCTTAGAAATCATATTGATTCCTCAGGTTGTGCAATCATTTGTCTGCAAGAGACAAAAAGAGAACTTTTTGACCATTCTTATATCAGGAAATTTTGTCCTAGAAGATTTGATAAATTTGTCTCTTATCCTTCAGTTGGAAATTCAGGGGGACTGCTGGTAATCTGGAATAGTGCAATTTTCAGTGGGCAAGTTAGTGAAAATTTAACTTGGGCAATAACTATTAAGTTCACTTCTTTGCAAACAAACTGTAGTTGGTTTCTATCAAATATTTATGGGCCATGTGATGGAGTGGAGAGACAGGAATTTGTGAATTGGTTATATAATCTGCAAATTGATAGTCTGACCAATTGGCTACTCATTGGTGACTATAATTTTTATAGATCACAAAATGATAGAAACAGACTGGGAGGAAACATTGATGACATGATACTTTTTAATGATATTATTAGAGCTTAAAATTTGGTTGATCTTCCTTTACAAGGTTCTTCTTATACCTGGAGTAACATGCAATCTGAACCTTTATGGGAGAGACTTGATTGGTTTTTCACATCCAATAATTGGACTACTACATTTCCAAATACCACAGTTAGAGTTATGTCAAGACCAGTATCTGATCATGTTCCCTGTCTTATTTCTATTCAGTCTTCAATCCCAAAATGTAGATTATTTAGGTTTGAAATTTTTTGGATTCATCATCCTGGATTCAGAGAAACTGTTATTGCTTCCTGGCAAATTCCAGTTTATAGTAATAATCCTGCTGTGGTTCTGAATGGTAAATTAAAAAAATACCAGAAGGGCCTTAAAATTGTGGAGTAAGAATATTTCCAAATTATCACTTCTCATTGAAAACTGTCAGAAAGTATTAAAGCAAGTGGATGATTTGGAACAGATAAGAAGATTGACAAGGGCAAAGTGGAATTTCAGGATGATTCTTAAAAATCATATTGTAAGATTACTGTCTTATCAACAACAGTATTGGAAAAAGAGACGCATTGAAAGATGGATTAAGTATGGTGATGAAAATTCAAAGTTTTTTTATAGAGTGGCTACTGAAAAGCATAGGAAGAATTCCATTGCAGTGCTTCATTCAGAGCATGATTCAATCATTATTGACCATGATGGGTGTCAATACCCGGATTTTTCAATCCTAGATGCCTGTTATGCCATACATCGCAATCCCAGGATTACCATTTTTGCGAGACATAACAGAATTGGATACCATAGTACTTCATCCATTACAAACGATACATAAGTTCTTACACAAATAGGGATCTCATGATCCAGTTCTTAATACAACATCAAGCAGCGGAATACGTAATAATAACGGTAGCGTAGGCGAAGCTCCATCTTCGGGGTCACATGCAATGCTGACGATGGGAGATGATCCTAGTTGTCGTAACCTTCCTGGGGTCCATCTTCCAGGTACTCCTCTTCACAGTCTGGCCATGGGAATAGCCAGGGACAAAGCCATGAGTACTCTTTAAGTACTCGCAAACTAATACTAACAAGTAAAGGGGTTTTTTGGATAATAGGACACTAGGCTCTAGGGTTGTTTTGCAAAACCAGATTTATCTCTACTAAGTTCCAAAGCTGGTCACAATTTTATAACTCCTAAGTGGGATCTTGTAACTCATGTCACAACTCTGTTGTGGTCAAGTCAAAGTCTCAATTCATTTCTCAAGTAGTTTTGAAAAGTCTGACGGGGGAACAGTATGGCCACTCCAACTGTCCATAACCGCGGACGCGGCTATTCGAATAGTTTGACACTCTGCAGAGATTGTACACTTTCACCACAACATTCGATACATCCGTCAGGAACAAATCCTGAATTCACCATACTCAGTATGCAGATAATCAATCCTAACCTTTCAATTACACTCCCTAGTATAAGCACCTCTCCTGTGAGTTTGGCCTCCCAACCATGACCACTGTCATCTTGGGTACTGCACAGGTGGACAATCTTCACAAGGTAGCCTCAGCTCAGACCTTGGCCGTGAGGGAACTAATACTGAGGTATATAAGTTTCCAGTCAAGCCCTACCCAATATTCAGGTATTGTGGTTGTACGCTAAAATTGGAATGGTATCGCATCCAGACAACCATCAGTTTTATAAAGGGCTAAGGCTCATGCCTCAACATTTTCATCACCAAAATCACCAAGTGTTTGGAAACACATGTCCAAAACATTTCAATAGGATGATCCATCATTCTAAGGTTTTCATAACCATTTTTCCACCAAGTATTCCCATCTAAAAGTTGATCAAGTTTTAAGCTTAGCACTAGCATCTACAGGTGGGGGTAGTACTAATGAGGGGTGGTAAATAGTGGGATTTCACTAAGTACAACCTTATATCCTAGGCTGATATCAAGGTTTCTAGCTTAGGCCACATTTTATGCTCTTTATGCAACCTTCAGCACAATTGTCTGGTATCTACCAAACTCTTAGGTAAACTCTAAGTAAGCTTTGATAAAGAAATAAAGTAAAAAGCTTGCCATAAACCTAGGATTGGTTTAGCAAGTAGGTAGGGTCACAAGTATGGGTTGGTGGCCTCGGTAGGGTATCTTGCAAGTGTTAGCTTGCACATTCACTAGTAGTATTAGGCTTGCATAGGTCAACTTGATTAGTAAGGCTTGCATAGTAATTAGCTTGCATCAGTGTCAATATCAGCTTGCCTTGTGCAGAACAGTGGTTGAAGTTCTCCTCGGCTTCCTCTTCGTAGTATCCTCCTTCCTCCTCGTAGTATCCTTGGTCGGTACTAGCGTCTATGAATAAATACGAGGTACACAATCACCAAACAATAATTAACTACTTGCAATCACCAAATACAAGGGTCCTATGGATGATCTAGCATCATCCCTAACATTACAAGGTTAAGGCTTGATTTAATTCTTTTTATTTTTAGAAAAGTAATTTCTACTCATTGAAAAACTACTTAAGATTTAATATTCTCCAAACCACATATGGGATCATGTTGACACATGTCATCACCACATATTGTAGTCCATGGGAATGTGATTTAAAGTGGTGTCACAATTTAATAAGGTTTTACCCTTTTATTTTAATTAATTAAAGTGGCTAGAAATGCTTATGTAGCATTCTTTTATTCCTTGAACAATATTTCTGCAAGTAAACCTATATATTTTTATATATTCTGAAAGGTATGGTTAAATGTGATTTTTGAGAGTTGGAATCAACTCAAAAGCTTTTATGGTTTGAATTTGAAAAATGTTTGAATGCAGAAAAGCTTTTGCCTTGTTATTTTTGCTATGGGTGATCTACAGATCCAAATGACTTGAATCCAACGGGCTTGGATTAAGCATTCACAGACCTTTCCAACAAAATTTGTTTTATCCAATTTGGTGCACTGAGTTGATCTGGGTTGATTTTTGAAGTTGGGTACAGAAGTGTGTTTGAAAATAAAAAGAAAAAGGTTTAATTTGAATTGCTGGGCTGCGCGGGAAATTCTAACGGGCCGGCCTGCTAAGCGCAGTGCTCCCGCGGGATGCTTAAGTGGGTGTCCCCACTCGTCAGTGACACGGGGCTGGGCGAAGCGGTATGGGGCAACGTGGATCGTTCGATCTAGTTCTAATCTAACGGCCGAGGGTCATCGTCGACGCGAGACAGCTCCGGCGAGAACGAAACCTAGCGCGGCCAGTGAGGGGTGCTGGGGGCTCACCGGGGTACGGGCGAGGGTCGGCGAGGCGGGCGAACGACGAAGTCGACGACGGCGAACCTCCTGGTACCGGTGGCTTCTCCTGGGGCGGCTCCAATCGCTGGCTTCCTTCTTCTCCAGAGGCGGCGGGCTCCGGTGAAATTCCGGCGAGGTGGTGCTCGGCTTGCTCTAAGAATGGTGTGGCACGGTCAATGAGGAGAGGGGAGTGAGATGGTGTGAAGAAATCGTGCGGGGGTGGCCTCTATTTATAGTCGATCGAGGGGACCGTCGGGGCGCACGGTGAGCTCGTCGGGGGCGACGTTACAGGCGGCTAAAGGCATGGGCAAGGGTAGGGGACGGTGCTGTGTCTCCTGGCGATGCTCAACGACATGGTCGCGAGGCATGGGGCGGTGTGGTTTGGTCTGGAACGGGCGGTGCTCTGCGCGGCAGAGGCGGCGTCTTCGACGGCGGGCGGTGGCTGTATAGCACGGGGCGGCAAACGGGGGTGTCTGGCGGTCTCCTGGGTCGGTGGTGATCGTGTGTGCGCGCGGTGAGGACGACGCGCGGTCTGTGGGTGATGGTCGAGGGTGGCGCTCTGGCGCACGCTCGGCATGGTCTGGGCGTGTCTTGTGCGCGTGGTCCAGGGCTTGGCAACGCTCGCGGCTGGGACAGACAGTGGCGGTGGACGGTGGGCTGCCTCCCGGACAAGGTTGGCATGGCTAGTTCTTCCTCTAGCCTGCTGTCCACTATGGGGTGGCATTGAGGTGCTCGGCTGTTCACCATTAATGGCAATGGCAAGCTCATAGGGGTGCTAGTGTTGGGCTAATCTTTCTAGATGATCTACTAAGTTGTGTGTGAGCTAACTAGGGAACAAGTTAGGCAAGAATCACTGCACACTATAGTGTTTGATGTTTTGTTTGATTTGTGTCTGCAACCTGTTTGATGAAATGGCCGCATGAAATCAAGTTTTGAATTTTGAAATGAATTTTGGTGGGTTTGCTAGATTGGTTCTGGTGAGTCTGAAGATGCTTGGGTTTTGAAAGTTGAGCTTGTTTGAGTGGGTTTTGAAAAAGTGGGATCTTCCCATATGAAGAAGATTCAATTTTGAATTGTCATTTAAACTATTCATTTGAAAGTTTCTGGATGATCACAAAGTGGGCCTTGATACCTTGTTAGGAGTACATTCAAGGGGTGCAAAGATCCAGAAAAGTTTCTGTTAGGTTTTGAAAGTTTGAGACAGCCAAAGTAGGCATGGGAGTTAAATTGGCCAAAATGACCATTCACTTCATATATTTGTTTTGATTTACTTGTCTTTAGGAAAAGTGTGGGAAATGTTTTAGATGATGTTCTTTTCACCTAAGAAACATTTTACAAGCAATGGATCACACAAACAAGGTGGTTTTTAAAGAAATTCAAAATCCATGCATACACATATACATGCATTCATGGGTTTACTTAGAAAAGTTTTTGTTAACCCTAATCTTGATGATTAGTGTTTTGATGATCTAAGTTTGATATTTTTGGGATGTTACAAACCTTCCCCCCTTAAACAAAATCTCGTCCCGAGATTTGAAAAAGGACGAAAAGATTACCTAGGATTTGAAGAGATCGGGAAACTCCGTCCTGATGTGATCTTCGCGTTCCCAGGTAGCTTCTTCTTTTGTGTGATTGGTCCATTGAATCTTGAGAAACTTGATGCTTCGGGTTCTGGTAGTTCGAAAGGCTTCTTCCAATATACGGATGGGTACTTCGGGATAGGTCAGGTCATCATTGATCTCTATGGTCCGGTGATCGATATTCTTGAACACTTCGGTCTTCTCGGGGACTTCGAGACACTTGCGAAGTAACAAGATATGGAACACATTGTGCACAGCTGACATCTCTTTAGGTAGTTCCAATTGATACGATACTTCTCCTCGACGGTTCAGAATTTTGAAAGGTCCGATATATCTGGGGGCTAACTTTCCTTTAAGTTGGAAACGCTGCATTCCCTTCAATGGCGACACTTTCAGATAAACAAAATCTCCTATATTTAAGGCGAGGTCTCGACGTCTCTTGTCGGCATAACTCTTCTGTCGGGATTGGGCGGTCTTGAGGTGCTCACGAATCTTGTGAACCTTCTCTTCTGCTTCTCGTAGGATGTCGGGTCCGAAAATCTGACTCTCTCCTACTTCTGACCAGTTCAAAGGGGTGCGACACTTTCTTCCGTACATGAATTCAAATGGGGCCATTTGCAAACTGGCTTGGTAACTGTTGTTGTTGGAAAATTCTGCAAACGGCAGACAGTCTTCCCATTTGGATCCATATTCTAGCACACATGCTCTAAGCATATCTTCGAGTATTTGGTTTACTCGCTCCGTTTGTCCATCGGTCTGAGGGTGATACGCGGTACTGAAATCTAGGCGGGTTCCTAAACCTTCTTGGACTTTCTTCCAGAATCTCAAGGTAAACTGAGTTCCTCGATCCGATACGATATTCTGGGGGACTCCGTGCAAACTAACGATCCTAGCGATATACAACTCTGCTAGCTTCGAACTCTGATAGGTAGTTTTAACGAGCAAGAAATGAGCGACTTTGGACAACCTGTCCACTATGACCCAAATAGAGTCATTTCCCCTACTAGAAGTAGGTAGTCCAGTGATAAAGTCCATTCCTACCGAATCCCATTTCCATTCCGGAATCTGCAAAGGTTGCAACAATCCAGCGGGTCTTTGATGTCCTGCCTTGACTCGCTGACATATATCACACTTGGCGATATAGCTTCCGATTTCTCTCTTCATCTTATGCCACCAAAATTGCTCTTTCAAATCTTGATACATCTTAGTTCCTCCGGGATGGATAGAATAAAGAGTATCATGAGCCTCCTTCAAGATAACTTCTTTCAACTCCGAATCTAATGGTACACAAAGGCGTCCTTTGTACCACAAAACTCCTTCTTCGTCCTCGGTGAATCCGGGTACTTTGCCTGTACCGATACGACGTTTGATTCCGTCGATACTAGCATTTCCTTTCTGCGCCTCTTTAATCTGACTGATCAAAGTGGGGTGAAGTTCTATGCTAGCCAAAAATCCTTCACTTACTAATTCCATTCAAAAATCTTCCATCTCTTTGTGCAAACTTGGTTTTGCTCGTTCAAAATCATGGAGTTCAAGCGGCACGACAATCTGCTAAGGGCATCGGCTACCATGTTGGCTTTACCAGGGTGATAGTGAATGTCCAGGTCGTAATCCTTGATTAGCTCAATCCATCTTCTTTGCCTCATATTCAGCTCCTTCTGAGTGAATATATACTTTAGGCTCTTGTGATCCGAATAAATCTCACAACGGTTTCCCATCAGGTAATGTCTCCATGTTTTCAGGGCTAGAACTACGGCTGCGAGTTCGAGGTCATGGGTTGGGTAATTTTGCTCGTGTTGCTTCAATTGTCGCGATAGATAAGATATGACTTTGCCTTCTTGCATTAGCACACATCCGAGACCAATCTTGGATGCGTCACAATACACATCGAAGGGCTTCGTGATTTCCGGCATGATTAGGATTGGGGCTGAAATCAATCTCCTTTTGAGTTCTTGAAAACTCGCTTCACATTTGTCGGTCCATTCAAACTTCTTGTCTTTCTTCAGCAATTGGGTCATGGGTCTGGCGATACTAGAGAATCCTTCTACGAATTTGCGGTAATATCCCGCCAATCCGAGAAAAGCGCGAACTTGGGTTTGAGTGGTTGGGGCTTGCCAATCTTCTACATCTTTTACTTTGGCAGGGTCAACGGCAATTCCTCCGGCTAATATAATGTGACCGAGGAATCCTACTTCCTGTAACCAGAATTCACATTAGCTAAATTTGGCATACAACTGATGCTCTCTAAGGGTTCCAAGAATGGTCCTTAGGTGTAGCTCATGTTCTTCTTCTGATTTGGAATAAATCAGAATGTCATCGATGAAAACAACGACAAACTTATCCAGGAAGTCCATAAAAATCTTATTCATGAGATTCATGAAATAAGCGGGGGCATTGGTTAATCCAAAAGACATGACTGTATACTCATACAATCCATATCTGGTGGTAAAGGCAGTCTTTGGGATATCCTCTGCACGAATTTTGAGTTGATGATAGCCAGTTCTAAGATCAATCTTAGAAAACACCTGGGCACCGGTCAACTGATCAAACAAATCTTCTATCTTAGGCAAGGGGTACTTATTCTTGATGGTGACATCATTCAACTTCCGATAATCCGTACACAAACGGTTACCTCCATCCTTCTTGTCCACAAACAAGACAGGTGATCTCCATGGGGATGCACTCGGTTGAATCAATCCGATTTCCAACATGGAATCCAGTTGCTTCTTCAGTTCTTCTAGTTCGGACGGGTTCATACTATATGGTCTCTGGGCTATGGGTCCTGTTCCGGGGATTAGTTCGATGATAAACTCGATATACCGATCTGGGGGCATACCGGGCAAAACATCTGGAAATACATTGGGGTATTCACAGACTATCCGAACTTGGTCAATGGTAGGTTGGGCTAGACTCTTGTTACACTTGAATTGATGGGGTAAGGTTTCAGATATATGCTCGACTGATATTCCGGCGGTACTGGTCATGGTGATGGCTTTCTTGGCACAGTCAATCAATCCTTTATGTTTGGACATCCAATCCATTACTAGTAATACTTCCAAACCTTTAGTTCCGAGTACTATTAGGTTAGCATAAAAATCTATGCCATGGATTCGGATAGGGACGGCCTTGCAAATTTGCCTAGCCTTGGTGGTTGATCCGGGAATTTGTACAATCATCACATGCTTCAATTTGGTTGGTTGAATTTTACTAGTGCAGGCAAATTCTTCGGTGACAAATGAATGCGATGCACCCGAATCAAACAACACTCTTGCAAGTACTGAATTAACAGAAAACATACCCAGCACGACGTCTGGCGCTTCCTGAGCTTCTTCAGCATGCATGAGAAAAAGACGGCCATTGCGGTTGAGTGAATTCCCTGGGGCAAATCTTCTCCCTGGCTGGACACGATGCTGCTGCTGAGCTGGGACATTGGTATTAGGGGCTGTAGCATTCTTCTTGTTAGGGCACTCATTGGAATAGTGGCCTTTATTTCCACAGTCATAACAGGTCACTTGTGACTTGTCCTTGGCTGCGATAGGCACAACATTGCTTCCAGTCCTCTGGGCAGTGTTGGGGTTGGCGGTAGCATTGTTGGTGTTGAACTTGGGTGGGGCACGGGTGAAATTGCTAGAGTTGCCGGGGTTGTTGTGATTTCCTACGGGTCTAGGGTTTCCACGGTTGGGATAGGTCGGACGGGTCATAGGGGGTCTGTTGGTTCTTGGGGCAAATCCTGGAGATGGGTTGGGGCGATACTTTGGGGTCTGATGGGTTCCTGGTTGATGCATCATGCGACGCTTGCGGTTCTCATTGGCCTGGTTGATCTTTCCTTCCATTTGGATAGCAGAGTCGACAAGGGCTTCAATATCAACAAAGGGGATATTGACTAACACCGTCTGCATCTCGTCATGCAGACCATTCAGGAATCTTTCTTTCTTCTTGGCTTCGGTGTCTATCTCGTCCGAGGCATACCTAGCTGATGACAAAAATTTGTCACGGTATTCCACTACAGTCATCCTTCCTTGCTTTATCTCTCTGAACTCGTCTCTCATTCTCTTGATCAAACCTGGTGGCACATGGGTTCTGCTAAACTTGACCTTGAATTCCTCCCAGGTCATCATTTGGCCTCCGGTCATTGCACGAACACTGTTCCACCATGCCCTGGCATCTCCGGCTAGATAATGTGTGGCGAATAGGACTTTCTCGTTGGCTTCTACTCCTGCTACTTCTAAGTTATTTTCCATGGTTTGCAGCCAATCATCGGCGTCTAGGGGTTCTTCTGACTTGGTGAAAACGGGTGGGTTGGTATTCTGGAAATTCTTGAGCTTAGATCCATGGTTATCCTGATTTCCGTGGCCTTGGTTGTTGTGGGCTAGTTGGGCTATCTGTTGCAGAGTGGCTAGGTTGGCTTGACGTTCCGCTCTTTCAGCTTCGCGGTCAGAAGTCAACATTTGCAGGATCTGCAACATCGGGTCCGGGGCTGAACCACTTCCTCCACGTGGCATCTGAAGATTGATATAGATCATGAGAAAAGAGGGGAATTTCTAAGGTTTTGGGTTTTTGAACAGTTTTTAGAGTTTGACTCAGGTTTTCTAGCAACTTGTTTTTTCATTCATTCACTCATAGCACACAGTACAACACACACCACAACAAGGAAAAACAGATGGTTTTAAGAACCATTCTGGAATCTACGATACAGTGGGACCGATTACTACTCACTACGCTAGTGCTCAGCGCTACTACTCCTCGGATTCTATGGCTTCATCATCTTCAGCATCATCGATGAAGGCGAAATCATCCTCATCGGTGAAGAAGTCCATGGCCTGATCCTCCAGAAAATCATCGTCATCGCTGAGATAGGAGTAAGGGTCTCCACGAAGATCCTCTCCGGCATTCTCCCTTTCCTCTAACTGCATGTCTCTCTCGTGGATGGTCTCTTCCAGAGATGAGATGCGATGGCGAAGACGGGCAATAATGCGCTCCTTCTTGTAGAGCTAACGCCGACGAGACTTGCGATCCTTTGCTAGCATGGCGATGGTCTGATCCTTCGTCTTGATGATGGCAGACTTGTGGTTGCAGTAGTCACGGCAGTTGTCCAACTCCTGCTGACGATCATACATCATGAAGCAAAGGTGGTCCAATTGAGTCTTCAGCTCGGGGTGGTATGGGGTTTCCAGTGGTTGTCCATTTGCATCACGCCTTGGGAAAAACTCAAAGCGAGTACCCTTGATCTGATTAATGCTCTGCCCACACAGACGGGAAAGAGCTTCCTGCATTGCTCCGGCAAGTCCATCGAGCCAGTTGTTTTCCCTCAAGGTAAACTGAATTCCCTCCGCGGTGGGAGGTTCAATCTTTCCTCGGAGACTTGCAACAATTAGCCACTGCAGATCTTCTCCCCCTTGATCATTGAGCTGAGCTCCGAAGAACTCGGGGTGTGGACGCTCCAGAAGTTCCAAAAGCTGATCCAGATCCCTCTCAAAGATAAGGTCTCCACCATTCCCCAGTTGGTAAAACTTGCTGTACTTCACGTCCATCTATAAAAATAGAGGATGAGTAGATTAGCAGAGCGATCAAGTGTGTCAAAATTTTATCTATTTTGCAAGAGTTTTTGAGGAACATGAAGTTTTATGAAAGAATTAAAGAGGTAAGAATGAGAATAGGTTTTTGTAAATATTTGTTTTTCTTTGGTTTTGAAACTAAGTTTTCGGTTCAACGTCCAGTCTAACTAGGGTCTCCTATGGTCAGGATGGCTCTGATACCAACTTGTCAACACCCGGATTTTTCAATCCTAGATGCCTGTTATGCCATACATCGCAATCCCAAGATTACCATTTTTGCGAGACATAACAGAATTGGATACCATAGTACTTCATCCATTACAAACGATACATAAGTTCTTACACAAATAGGGATCTCATGATCCAGTTCTTAATACAACATCAAGCAGCGGAATACGTAATAATAACGGTAGCGTAGGCGAAGCTCCATCTTCGGGGTCACGTGCAATGCTGACGATGGGAGATGATCCTAGTTGTCGTAACCTTCCTGGGGTCCATCTTCCAGGTACTCCTCTTCATAGTCTGGCCATGGGAATAGCCAGGGACAAAGCCATGAGTACTCTTTAAGTACTCGCAAACTAATACTAACAAGTAAAGGGGGTTTTTGGATAATAGGACACTAGGCTCTAGGGTTGTTTTGAAAAAGCCAGATTTATCTCTACTAAGTTCCAAAGCTGGTCACAATTTTATAACTCCTAAGTGGGATCTTGTAACTCATGTCACAACTCTGTTGTGGTCAAGTCAAAGTCTCAATTCATTTCTCAAGTCATTTTGAAAAGTCTGACGGGGGAACAGTATGGCCACTCCAACTGTCCATAACCGCGGACGCGGCTATTCGAATAGTTTGACACTCTGCAGAGATTGTACACTTTCACCACAACATTCGATACATCCGTCAGGAACAAATCCTGAATTCACCATACTCAGTATGCGGATAATCAATCCTAACCTTTCAATTACACTCCCTAGTATAAGCACCTCTCCTGTGAGTTTGGCCTCCCAACCATGACCACTGTCATCTTGGGTACTGCACAGGTGGACAATCTTCACAAGGTAGCCTCAGCTCAGACCTTGGCCGTGAGGGAACTAATACTAAGGTATATAAGTTTCTAGTTAAGCCCTACCCAATATTCAGGTATTGTGGTTGTACGCTAAAATTGGAATGGTATCGCATCCAGACAACCATCAGTTTTATAAAGGGCTAAGGCTCATGCCTCAACATTTTCATCACCAAAATCACCAAGTGTTTGGAAACACATGTCCAAAACATTTCAATAGAATGATCCATCATTCCAAGGTTTTCATAACCATTTTTCCACCAAGTATTCCCATCTAAAAGTTGATCAAGTTTTAAGCTTAGCACTAGCATCTACAGGTGGGGGTAGTACTAATGAGGGGTGGTAAATAGTGGGATTTCACTAAGTACAACCTTATATCCTAGGCTGATATCAAGGTTTCTAGCTTAGGCCAAATTTTATGCTCTTTATGCAACCTTCAGCACAATTGTCTGGTATCTACCAAACTCTTAGGTAAACTCTAAGTAAGCTTTGATAAAGAAATAAAGTAAAAAGCTTGCCATAAAACTAGGATTGGTTTAGCAAGTAGGTAGGGTCACAAGTATGGGTTGGTGGCCTCGGTAGGGTATCTTGCAAGTGTTAGCTTGCACATTCACTAGTAGTATTAGGCTTGCATAGGTCAACTTGATTAGTAAGGCTTGCATAGTAATTAGCTTGCATCAGTGTCAATATCAGCTTGCCTTGTGCAGAACAGTGGTTGAAGTTCTCCTCAGCTTCCTCTTCGTAGTATCCTCCTTCCTCCTCGTAGTATCCTTGGTCGGTACTAGCGTCTATGAATAAATACGAGGTACACAATCACCAAACAATAATTAACTACTTGCAATCACCAAATACAAGGGTCCTATGGATGATCTAGCATCATCCCTAACATTACAAGGTTAAGGCTTGATTTAATTCTTTTTATTTTTAGAAAAGTAATTTCTACTCATTGAAAAACTACTTAAGATTTAATATTCTCCAAACCACATATGGGATCATGTTGACACATGTCATCACCACATATTGTAGTCCATGGGAATGTGATTTAAAGTGGTGTCACAATTTAATAAGGTTTTACCCTTTTATTTTAATTAATTAAAGTGGCTAGAAATGCTTATGTAGCATTCTTTTATTCCTTGAACAATATTTCTGCAAGTAAACCTATATATTTTTATATATTCTGAAAGGTATGGTTAAATGTGATTTTTGAGAGTTGGAATCAACTCAAAAGCTTTTATGGTTTGAATTTGAAAAATGTTTGAATGCAGAAAAGCTTTTGCCTTGTTATTTTTGCTATGGGTGATCTACAGATCCAAATGACTTGAATCCAACGGGCTTGGATTAAGCATTCACAGGCCTTTCCATCAAAATTGGTTTCATCCAATTTGGTGCACTGAGTTGATCTGGGTTGATTTTTGAAGTTGGGTACAGAAGTGTGTTTGAAAATAAAAAGAAAAAGGTTTAATTTGAATTGCTGGGCTGCGCGGGAAATTCTAACGGGCCGGCCTGCTAAGCGCAGTGCTCCCGCGGGATGCTTAAGTGGGTGTCCCCACTCGTCAGTGACACGGGGCTGGGCAAAGCGGTATGGGGCAACGTGGATCGTTCGATCTAGTTCTAATCTAACGGCTGAGGGTCATCGTCGACGCGAGACAGCTCCGGCGAGAACGAAACCTAGCGCGGCCAGTGAGGGGTGCTGGGGGCTCACCGGGGTACGGGCGAGGGTCGGCGAGGCGGGCGAACGACAAAGTCGACGACGGCGAACCTCCTGGTACCGGTGGCTTCTCCTGGGGCGGCTCCAATCGCTGGCTTCCTTCTTCTCCAGAGGCGGCGGGCTCCGGTGAAATTCCGGCGAGGTGGTGCTCGGCTTGCTCTAAGAATGGTGTGGCACGGTCAGTGAGGAGAGGGGAGTGAGATGGTGTGAAGAAATCGTGCGGGGGTGGCCTCTATTTATAGTCGATCGAGGGGACCGTCGGGGCGCATGGTGAGCTCGTCGGGGGCGACGTTACAGGCGGCTAAAGGCATGGGCAAGGGTAGGGGACGGTGCTGTGTCTCCTGGCGATGCTCAACGACATGGTCGCGAGGCATGGGGCGGTGTGGTTTGGTCTGGAACGGGCGGTGCTCTGCGCGGCAGAGGCGGCGTCTTCGACGGCGGGCGGTGGCTGTATGGCACGGGGCGGCAAACGGGGATGTCTGGCGGTCTCCTAGGTCGGTGGTGATCGTGTGTGCGCGTGGTGAGGACGACGCACGGTCTATGGGTGATGGTCGAGGGTGGCGCTTTGGCGCACGCTCGGCATGGTCTGGGCGTGTCTTGTGCGCGTGGTCCAGGGCTTGGCAACGCTCGCGGCTGGGACAGACAGTGGCGGTGGACGGTGGGCTGCCTCCCAGACAAGGTTGGCATGGCTAGTTCTTCCTCTAGCCTGCTGTCGACTATGGGGTGGCATTGAGGTGCTCGGCTGTTCACCATTAATGGCAATGGCAAGCTCACAGGGGTGCTAGTGTTGGGCTAATCTTTCTAGATGATCTACTAAGTTATGTGTGAGCTAACTAGGGAACAAGTTAGGCAAGAATCACTGCACACTATAGTGTTTGATGTTTTGTTTGATTTGTGTCTGCAACCTGTTTGATGAAATGGCCGCATGAAATCAAGTTTTGAATTTTGAAATGAATTTTGGTGGGTTTGCTAGATTGGTTCTGGTGAGTCTGCAGATGCTTGGGTTTTGAAAGTTGAGCTTGTTTGAGTGGGTTTTGAAAAAGTGGGATCTTCCCATATGAAGAAGATTCAATTTTGAATTGTCATTTAAACTATTCATTTGAAAGTTTCTGGATGATCACAAAGTGGGCCTTGATACCTTGTTAGGAGTACATTCAAGGGGTGCAAAGATCCAGAAAAGTTTCTGTTAGGTTTTGAAAGTTTGAGACAGCCAAAGTAGGCATGGGAGTTAAATTGGCCAAAATGACCATTCACTTCATATATTTGTTTTGATTTACTTGTCTTTAGGAAAAGTGTGGGAAATGTTTTAGATGATGTTCTTTTCACCTAAGAAACATTTTACAAGCAATGGATCACACAAACAAGGTGGTTTTTAAAGAAATTCAAAATCCATGCATACACATATACATGCATTCATGGGTTTACTTAGAAAAGTTTTTGTTAACCCTAATCTTGATGATTAGTGTTTTGATGATCTAAGTTTGATATTTTTGGGATGTTACAATGGGAAAGCTCAGCTGCTCTTCCAAGCTTATAAATTGAGATTGGGAATTTCTGAACCCCATGAGATGAAATTCAATCTGCAAAGTTTGTTCTCACCTTTAACTGATCTTCATGAGATTTGTTCACCTTTTTCAAAGAACGAGATTGATAAGGTGGTTAATAAAATACCTTTGGATAAAAGTCCTGGTCCTGATGGCTTTAATGGATGCTTTCTTAGAACATGTTGGGATATTATGGCTGCTGATTTTTACAATCTTTGTGAGCAGTTTTATCAAGGAAAGGCCAATCTGGACAGTATTAATAGTTCATTTATAACTCTAATCCCAAAAAAGAGTTCTCCAACTGGTGTGAATGATTTTAGGCCAATCTCTTTGCTAAATAATTCATTGAAATTACTGACAAAAATCTTAGCAGACAGACTGCAGATTTGGCTTCCAAGATTGGTCAGTGAAAATCATTATGGTTTTATAAAAGGAAGAACTATCCAGGATTGTTTAACTTGGACTTTTGAGTATATCTATCAATGTAAAGCTTCCAAAAAAGAAATTGTGGTGTTAAAACTAGATTTTGAAAAAGCTTTTGATATGGTGGAACATGATGCCATAATTGACATCCTTAAAGGCATGGGTTTTGATGAGCTATGGCTAAAGTGGATAAGATGTTTACTTTCATCTGGGCACTCTTCAATTTTACTAAATGGAGTTCTAGGGAAGAGTTTCAAATGTAAGAGGGGAGTCAGGCAGGTGGATCCTCTATCACCTTTATTATTTGTGGCTGCTTCTGAATTACTCCAAAAGGTGATTGATAAGGAAATGCTGAATGGAAACTTGAATCTTCCAATTCCTTGTGGGGGTAAATTTCCTATCATTCAATATGCTGATGATACTATTTTGGTTCTCAAAGCCTCAAATGAGGAAGTTATCCATCTGAGAAATATATTATTGGACTATGCTACATCAACTGGGCTGAAAATTAGCTACTATCTTTGGATGTGCTATTGCAAAGATGCCTTTCACATATTTAGGACTGCCTATGGGGACTACAAAGCCTGTAATTACAGATTTATTACCTTTGGTTGACATAATTGAGAGGAAAGTGACAAGTGCTACTCTTTTAATGTCTCATGCTGGGAAACTAGCTTATGTCAATGCAATTCTATCTTCAATAGCTACATATTCAACGTGTACTATTGAAATCCATCCTAAGATTCTAGAATATGTGGAGAATATCAGAAGAAGATGTTTATGGACAAAAAACACTGATAATGGTGAAAAGTGTGTTTCTTTGGCTGCTTGGGAGATGGTTTGTAAGCCTAAAAATAAAGGAGGTTTAGGAGTCTTAAATATGAAGCTACAGAATCAAGATCTACTACTTAAATTTTAAATAAGTTTTATAATCATCAGGACATTCCCTAGGTGAATCTTATCTGGTCAACTTACTACCAACATTCAGTCCCTCATGCTACTAATCCAGTGGGATCTTTTTGGTGGAAATCTGTTCTGAAATTATCCCCTATTTTCATAGGAATAACATCATGCACAGTTAAACAAGGAAATAATGTGCTTTTTTGGAAGGACAAATGGAATGATGAGATTAAACAGCAGTCTTATGCAAGATTATTTTCTTATGCACTGAATGAGGATATTACTGTCAGAGATTTTTGTTCTGCAGAGGATTATCAAAATCTGTTTCACAACCCACTTTCCTTACAAGCCTCACAGGAGTTACATCAAGTTCAAATGGAAATTTCTAATCTGAGCTTGACTGAACAGTCTCAAGATGAATGGAAATTTATTTGGGGAGACAATTATACTTCACAGAAATATTATAAATTTTGATCTAGGCTGCTTCAACCACCTGTGCAATTTTCATGGATATGGAAATCTAAACTATGGAAAAAGCTGAAGGTATTCTCCTGGTTATTGCTCTCAGACAGATTAAATACCAAGGATATGCTTCGAAGAAGAAATTTCAATGTGGGTCAAGGCCAAAATCACAATTGCCCTCTGTGCAACCTTAATACTGAAGAAACCCTGGAGCATTTATTCTTTCACTGCCCATTCAGTATAGCTTGCTGGCTCAGATGTAATATCACTTGGATGGGTATAGGAAGAAGATTCCAATTACTGAATCAAGCTAAACAAAATTTTCAGGAACATCTCTTCTTTGAACTGTTTGTTATTTCAGCCTGGGGAATTTAGAAAGAAAGGAACAATCTTATATTTCAAGGAATTGCACCATCAATTCAAGCTTGGAGAGCTAGGGTGAAATCAGACTTACAATTGCTTAGGTTCAGGGTTAACCAAAACCAAAACCTGGAACAAACCATAGATTTTTTTATTGATACAATTTAGTTATTCCTGATTTTATATTTCTTTTGCTGCCATGGCAGCTCTTTGTATATATGTAACTTTTTTCTGATCAATATAGTACCACAGTAGGAGCCTCTCCTACTGTTTATGGTCAAAAAAAAGGACACTATGCAGATGTTTGCCCAGAGAGGTTTCAACAAGATCCCAAACAAGCCAAGATGTAATCTAGTTGGAAAATTTTTAAGGGTGGTAGTACCCTAGTTTCTTTGAGCCAACTTATAACCCCTATCCTTCCCAAATCGCGGGACGAGATTTATTTTAAGGGTGGTAGCCTGTCACATCCCAAGATTTTCCAAATCTTGTAATGTGAAAAATAAATAAACAAAATAAATAATTGTTGAAATTTAGAGTGAAAATAAACTTTTGTTTCTAAATGGAAACATAAAATCCCATCTTGAACAAACTTTGGTTAATGTTTGAATCTAACTAAATTCAAATCAAGTGGAATGCATTCCTCATAAAATGCATCTTGAAATTTAAACACTTGGAAAATAAACCAAAACTTGGTTATATCCACTACTCTACTGTTGATAACCTTCCATCCAACAAGTAGTTCCTTCAAACTCCACTCATAATCTTCCTTAATCATCCATCACTAATATATCTCTAATAGATGTATGCATCCAACTACCTTTCTCTAAAGCTTAATATCCTTTAAGATGAATAACACTACTTCCATAACTCCATGCTATACTAGCTTTAATTGAATCATACTATCTTACATTTACTTTACTCTAATAACTTACACTCCAACCTCACATTATATTAATGTGGCTTGTAATGACTACTCTAGGATAACTTATCTATACTTGGGTTTTAATCATGTTCTACCCACCAATATCACTTATACTTTATATAAGTATCCAATCTTGGTGAGCAAGTATGATCATTATAATACTTTAATCATTTATATCTTAGGTTTACAATTGGCTAATCAAGACTTCATTAATACAATCTTACATTTGTATTGACATTATCTTCTCAATATCTCTAATTGGATTAAGGCTGTTATTCATGGACTATGCCCACTTGTTCTAATAGAATTACTACTGGTAACTATCTTCAGGGTTCATCCTAGTAATCTTCTTTACTACCACCTATAACTCATTTCAAATAACTCTTCTATCCAACCAGGAGTGAGTTTAACTCCTTTAATTATCACATTGATTTTATTCTTCTTCAATCACTCCCATCCTATAGATAATATCTAAGACTAGTATTACTATTTACCTCTACTTAGTTGTTTATTTATAGGCACTTAAGTGTAAACTATGATATGGTCAAGAGTTGATAGATTGAGATCTGATGAATCAATAGTTGATTTCTCAACATTGATGAACAACAGATAATGGAATATAACTCAATAGAGATGATAAGGATTTATACAGAAAGAAAGATATATGGTGAATGATCTAGACTTAGTTTCTTCCCTTCCCAATCTTACTAAAGAGTTAAGGTTAGGTATTACCATGATACCCATAGTAAGAATAGATAAGAATAAGGTAAGTCAGGATTGGTCATTACATTTTTATTACTTTAGTTGTAATCTTAACTTGGCACTTATGAGTTGTGTTGAATATTATGGTATGATCCCTTAAGGATCAGATATTAATTATTTAAGCAATGTATTATGAGTAACATTTTATTATATCTGATCTACCCTTAGATCAAATCATGTTTTCCCAAATAAGGTTTTAGCAAAGGTTATATTGAAACTTATCACAGTCAACTTGATGATCAACTTCAATTCCATAAAGTTGAGAGAAGCTTCAATCACTTTGACAAGTTTTGTTTTAAAACGCGAAAATTATTCGGATTTTCTATGCATGAATGCAATGCACATATCTGGGTTCAGCTTATTTCTAAGATCTAATGCTGGGATGTTACACCCACCAAAGGGTTAGAGCTTTGCTTCAGGGGCGTCCCAGTCAGAGAAAGAGGAGGAGCCAGTGCCAGCTACGACAAGGCCTAGAAGAGTTACCGACTTAGGCCTGTAGTATTACTTGTAGTCCAAGCTGTATGTAGTTACCAACTCTGTAACATAGCCGGATAGATCTCTCCCTATAACCCTAGGCCCCGGTGACTATATAAACCGGACCTATGGGAGCCTTTAGGGCCTAACGCAACAACTCAATAGACAACCACAATCAACTCGCACAGGCGAACCTCTCTTGCAATCCACTATAACATCCGACTTACGCCGATATATTACTGGGTTGCTAGCAGGAGTAGGATCCAATCACCGCAGTCGGATCTGAACCTGGATAAACTTGTGCTCACTGATCCTAGAACAGCCGACATCTCACACCCCATCCTTCAAACGCCACTAGGACCCCCTATGGCGTACTTGTCGACAATCCGACAACACTCCACTCACATAAACATGCCTCCACTAAAATATCCACTCACATGCATTAAATTTCCACCAAATTTAATGCAAGCTCTCATTTAAACAAAACTCTTTTATTTATTTATTCAAAATTTTGTTAATTACTGTAATTAACAAAAATTCACATAAAACCCCTTATAACATTTCAATTTCACATGTAGAACCAGTTTCAACAATTTCAACTGAAACAGTTCCGGTGTCTAGTGAAATAAATTCCTGCGCTTTCCTTTTTCATTCTCTGGCATATTATTTGCTCCAAATGGTGTCGGTATCCCTTAAGTGTGTCACCCTACGGTTAATGAATAATGTATACATGATCGAGATCCCTCTCCATTCAATCATTAGGAGCGGGACCTGGAGATCCGTACTGACTCCCACATATTCAACGATAACTTCTGTGATCTTGTGAACCTTATACGTATGTAACTCAATACCTTTGTCTCTCTATATATTACATGTCCGAGATTCGATCATCGGTATCTCCATACCTAGTTTGATCTCATTACCGACATGTACTCTTTTCTCGTTCCCATGATATAACATTCTAGTGATCAAATCACTTGCTTGCAAGCTAACTAATGTGATATCACCGAGAGGGCCCAGAGTATATCTCTCCGTCATCGGGATGGACAAATTCCACTCTTGATCCATGAGCCTCAACATAACACCTTCGTAGCACTAAACACATCTTTATAGTCACCATGTTACAATGTGACGTTTGATGTTATCAAGATACTCTTCCGATGTTAGTGATTGACATGATCTCATGGTCTAAGGACTAAGATTACTTCGTATGATATTATAGCAATATAAACACAATGACTTTGATCGTAATGCTATACTTCGGATGATTGTTCATCACACCATTCCAATAATGTTGTGACCTCGTTATTAAAAACATCCAATGTCCATGATCAGGAAACCTTTGATAATATTGTTAATCAACGAGCTAGTTTATAAGAGAGGCATAACTAGGAACTTTCTTTTTTGTTTATTAAACACAGATGTATTAACGTTTCCATATTAATACAATTATAGAATTCAAAATAAACATTTATCATAAATAAGGAATACGATAATAACCACTTTATTGTTGCCTCTCGGGCATATTCCCTTCAGTCTCCCACTTGCACTAGAGACAATAATCTAGTTTAGAAACTTTGCGTATTGAACACCTGTGGCTTTCTGGTGTTCCATATACGCAATTGCAAGTGGTTAACATAATCTACGGATCTGACGCTTTTAGGTCCGTGTGTATTTTCATGTCTTTGTGTATCCATGATGACCCACAAGTATAGGGGATCGCAACAGTCTTCGAGGGTTGTATTATCTAATTTATTGATTCGACACAAGGGGAGCCAAAGAATACTTGCAAGCCTTAACAACTGAGTTGTCAATTCAGCTGCACATGGAAATAGTTCTTGCTCATAGAAGTTTATCAGTAGCAACAGTTTGGTAGTAGCAACATCAAAGCAGCAGCAAAACAAGAGCAATAGTAACAGTAGTAGCAAACAGTAGGATATGAGCACGGTAGGCATAGGGATGGATGGACATGCGTTGCATGGACGAGTCTAAACATGTAACTTCAAGATCTAGGGCAATTGCAGATAAATAAGAATAAGCATCCAAGTACTAAAGAATCATAGGCATGTGCTCCATATATAGCCATGCATGCTCGCAATGAGAACTTACACAACATCTTTTGTCCTGCTAACCCGTTGCAGCGAAGCCTCAAGGGAACTATTGACAATTAAGGTGCTCCTTTTAATAGAGCACCGGAGCAAAGCATTAACACTCCATGAACACATGTGATCCTCACATCACAGCCATACCCTCCGGTTGTCCCATTTTCTGTCACTTCGGGGCCTTTGGATCCGCACAATGATATGTGTACACAACTTGCAGATAAGATCACAAACAATACTATCATAATGATTCAATAATAAGTTCAGATCTGAGATCATGGCACTCGGGTCCTAGTGACAAGCATTAAGCACAACAAGTTGTAACAAAGTCAAATGGCACTAATAGAGATACTGGGCACCATGCCCTAACAATCTTATTCGATCACGGGATAGCTCTTGTATCATGTGCAAGGGGTACCCCATTGGCGGTTCTCTATGATACACATGTATTTACAATGATAAGAACTTACATGTAACTAAAGTTGAGTAGCATGAGGAGCGGCCCTCGTACTCAAGGGACATGGGATTTCTAGTTTATGGTCTGTCAAGCATATAACTCATATTGGACCTCACTTTCACCATTAACCATATAAAGATGCCTATGATAGGGCAATGAGAGCTCAAAGCTAATGAGTACCTTACTTTCAGCATTTGTAAGCCTTTCAAACTTATTCAAAACCTTTTTCACTTCCTTGTTGAATCACCACTTATTCTATGAGAACCTTCTTGAGAGCATAGTTGTCATTCTTAGTTTAATGTGCTTGTCTCAAAACTTGGTTAATTATGTCATGACTTTGATGCTTGTATCTCTGATATTTTTACTTCTAGTCTTCACTTGAACTTCAGAGGTGCCTTGGCATTTATTTTGTGCTCTACAAACAAAAGCAAGTGAGATACCACTCTATCATACCTTCTTATGAGCATTGCAATGTTGCTTATGTTTATGTTTCATGCTACTTATTATTATTGAGTTGGAATCTCTCCATAGCTTGCAATGACTATTGAGTAGACTTAGTTGCATACTTCTTATTATGAATGGTTTAAGTACCTACTCATGTGCTAAGAATATATACATCATATGAAGAAAATGTGTTCGTGAAAGTTCTTTTATCGCACTCAGTTTTCAACTGAATTGTTTGAGGACAAGCAATAAGCTAAGCTTGGGGGAGTTGATACGTCCAAAACGTATCTACTTTCCCGAACACTTTTGCTATTGTTTCTCCTCTAAACTTGTGTGATTTGGATACAACTAACACGGACTGACGTTGTTTTCAGCAGAATTACCTTGGTGTCTAGTTTTTGTGCAGAAAATCAACTATCGGGAAAAATCCCAGAAAATATGCCAAAAATTCTATTTCACCCGAAGACTCACGGAGCCAGAGTACGAGACGGAGGGGAGGCCCGAGGGGCCCACACCCCCTGCCGCGCGGGTGGGCCCAGCCCGTGCCTGGAGGGGGTGTGGATGCCCTAGGCACCCCCTAGGCCTCCATCTTCGCCTATAAGATGCCACTTGACGTTAAAACCGAGGGGGTTTCGATGTTTTTCCAGAAAGAGTTCCGCTGCGCCGCCACCACCAAAAACCGCGATTCAGAACAAGAAACTCTATTCTGGCACCCTGTCGGGACGAGGAATTTGGAGAGGATCATCGCCATCGTCATCACCAACGCCTCTCCATCAACCATCCATGTTTCCCTCATCCATGAGTGAGTAATCCCCCGCTGTAGGCTATGGGGATGGTAGGGATTGGATTAGTTCTATCATGTAATCGAATAAGATTGTTAGGGCATGGTGCCTAGTATCTCTATTAGTGCGATTTGACTTTGTTGCAACTTGTTGTGCTTAATGCTTGTCACTAGGGACCGAGTGCCATGATCTCAGATCTGAACTTATTATTGAATCATTATGATAGTATTGTTTGTGACCTTATCTGCAAGTTGTGTACACATATCATTGTCCGGATCCAAAGACCCCGAAGTGACAGAAATTGGGACAACCGGAGGGGATGGCTATGATGTGAGGATCACATGTGTTCACGGAGTGTTAATGCTTTGCTCCGATGCTCTATTGAAAGGAGCAACTTAATTGCCAGCAGTTCCCTTGAGGCCCCGCTGCAACGGGCTGGCAGGACAAAATATGTTGTGCAAGTTCTCATTGTGAGCACACATGACTATATATGGAGCACATGCCTATGATTGTTTAGTACTTGGATGCTTATTCTTATTTATCTGCAATTGTCTGAGATCTTGAAGTTACATGTTTAGACTCGTCCATGCAACACCCGTCCATCCATCCCTATGCCTACCGTGCTCATATCCTATTGTTTGCTACTACTTTTACTATTGCTCTTGTTTTGCTGGAGCTTTGCTGTTGCTACTACCAAACTGTTGCTCCTGATAAACTTCTGTGAGCAAGAACTATTTCCAGGTGCAGCTGAATTGACAACTCAGTTGTTAAGGCTTGCAAGTATTCTTCGGCTCCTCTTGTGTCGAATCAATAAATTGGGTAATACTACCCTTGAAGACTATTGCGATCCACTATACTTGTGGGTCATCAAGACTATTTTCTGGCGCTGTTGCCGGGGAGCATAGATTTATTTGTAAGTTCACTTGGATCTACTATTGTTCACTGCTACTCCTTTCATGATGGGGAAGTCTCGTGATGTAAATTTTCCTATTTTACCATCCACCACAAGAAGAGGTACATTCCTAAACACCTCTACTGCTCTTGATTCACCGTCTGTTATAAGATTGTTACTCCACCACCACATACTCACGCTACACACACTACTACTACCGCTGAATCTGAAACTGCTTCTGATACTCATGATGTTACTTCTATTGTGCTTGATGCGAGTGGTTCATTAGGTCCTTTCCTAGATGCTACCATGGCTAGTCTAGGAAATACTAAAACTCCCACTGAAGACACTGTTACACCTATTAGCTCACCTGAGTCTAGAGAGAGATATGATATTAATGATGGTTACATTGAGTTTACTGATGAATTTATTGAATAGTGCCGAAAAACAGATGGTGCTAGTGCTATTAAGAGTCTCCTTGTGAGACGTACCATTATTCCTAAACTGTCCTCTGATCCTAAGTTTGCCACCTCTCCCATAGATATTGAAGATAAAGATTATGATTTCTCTCTTGATTTATCCTATTTAGACATTTTTGAGAAAGAACCTTTTTGTGGGACTGAAAATGAGAGAGTTGTAGCTCATATGAATGATCTTTCCACTATGGGTGCTTTATTCTCTAATGATTTTAAGATGCGCAAGTACTTTGTTACTAAGATCTTCCCTTTTTCACTAAAAGGAGAAGCTAAAGCTTGGTTTAATAGATTACCTCCTGGATCCATTGATAATCCTGATGGCTTGATTGCTTCTTTCTTCTAGAAATATTTTCCTCCCAGTGCTAGACATGCTGCTTTGCAGAAACTTTTTGATTTTAAACAGGGAGAAGAAGATAAATTTCCCGAGTCATGGACAAGGTTGTGTGCCTTGACTCATGCACATCCTGGATGTCCATTACCTAAAAATGAGCTTCTTGATATTTATTATAATGGACTAACTGATGATTCTAGGACATACCTAGATAGCTTTGCTGATTGTGTTTTCAGGAAAATAACTCCTACAGATGTTGAAGAATTAATGGCTAAAATAAGCAAGAATTATGATGCTTGGACTTCAACTGAGCTATATACATCTGAGCCTATTACTCCTAAACCAGTTCCAACACCAACACCAAAGAAGAGGGGAGTAATTGCATTAAATGATGAAGTGATGAAGGAAGCTAAGAAATGTCTAAAGGAGAAAGGTATTAGAGTTGAAGATGTGAAGAATCTACCTCCTATAGAAGAATTATGCAAGCCAATTCCCCACTCATCTACTATTGAGGTACACTCTCTCCACTTTGATGAAGGTGATATTCCTTATGGTAAGCCTCCTGACCAATGCTTAGAGGAACTTGACACATTTATTGTTAAACAAGGTAATTTTAATAAACAAGTTAAGAATCATTTATTGGAAAACTCTAGAGCTATTAATGAGTTGAAAGATATTGTGGAAAGAACTGCTAATGATAGAGCTATTAATGAGTTGAAAGATATTTGCGTAATTTGTTGTCGTCATTGGCGGAACTCTTTCTGGAAAAACATCGAAACCCCCTCGGTTTTTAGGTCAAGTGGCATCTTATAGGCGAAGATGGAGGCCTAGGGGGTGCCAGGGGCAGCCACACCCCCTCCAGGAACGGGCTGGGCCCACCCGCGCGGCAGGGGGTGTGGGCCCCTCGGGCCTCCCCTCCGTCTCGTACTCTGGCTCCGTGAGTCTTCAGGTGAAATAGAATTTTTGGAATATTTTCCGGGATTTTTCCTGATAGTTGATTTTCTGCACAAAAACTAGACACCAAGGTAATTCTGCTGAAAACAACGTCAGTCCGTGTTAGTTGTATCCAAATCACACAAGTTTAGAGGAGAAACAATAGCAAAAGTGTTCGGGAAAGTAGATACGTTTTGGACGTATCAACTCCCCCAAGCTTAGCTTATTGCTTGTCCTCAAACAATTCAGTTGAAAACTGAGTGCGATAAAAGAACTTTCACGAACACATTTTCTTCATATGATGTATATATTCTTAGCACATGAGTAGGTACTTAAACCATTCATAATAAGAAGTATGCAACTAAGTCTACTCAATAGTCATTGCAAGCTATGGAGAGATTCCAACTCAATAATAATAAGTAGCATGAAACATAAACATAAGCAACATTGCAATGCTCATAAGAAGGTATGATAGAGTGGTATCTCACTTGCTTTTGTTTGTAGAGCACAAAATAAATGCCAAGGCACCTCTGAAGTTCAAGTGAAGACTAGAAGTAAAAATATCAGAGATACAAGCATCAAAGTCATGACATAATTAACCAAGTTTTGAGACAAGCACATTAAACTAAGAATGATAACTATGCTCTCAAGAAGGTTCTCATAGAATAAGTGGTGATTCAACAAGGAAGTGAAAAAGGTTTTGAATAAGTTTGAAAGGCTTACAAATACTGAAAGTAAGCTACTCATTAGCTTTGAGCTCTCATTGCCCTATCATAGGCATCTTTATATGGTTAATGGTGAAAGTGAGGTCCAATATGAGTTATATGCTTCACAGACCATAAACTGGAAATCCCATGTCCCTTGAGTACGAGGGCCGCTCCTCATGCTACTCAACTTTAGTTACCTGTAAGTTCTTATCATTGTAAATACATGCGTATCATAGAGAACCGCCAACGGGGTACCCCTTGCACATGATACAAGAGCTATCCCGTGATCAAAATGACAAGGCAAGCAGACAATGTGCATCTCAGTGATCTTTTTATTTGCTATTTGCATAGGTTTTTATTGAGGATGCTTCACAGATTTCTCATTATGGTTATGTTGCAAGTTTCCACCATGATTAGGCATGGCTTAGGCTAGCGGCCCAGGAATTTCTCTAACACATATATAAAACTCCATGAATCCACAAGCTCCCCTTTTATTTCACACCAACGACATCCGCAAACAAAAGAGCATGATATCAACTGGATATGTATCCATAAGTGTTGAAAGCGTTCCCCGTGACAACATGGTTCTGCTAACTCCCAACCTATAAATTGCAAGCATATAACTTTCATTGACAATCACAATGGTTCTGGTTTATTAAGTGCAAGAAATAAAGTGTGCCATCAAGTTCATGAGATCTTTACTAACTAACTTTCTCAAAACAGACAAACATTTTATTTGGAAGAAAACAAGGTAGAATGAATATGCACTGAATAACAAATGATGCTAATAGGTAGGTATGGTGGAAACTGTTGGCAATATTGGTTTTGGGGAGTTGGATGCACAAGTAGAGCTCATACTTAGTGCAAGTGAAGGCTAGCAATAGAGAGGGAGTGACAAACGAGAGAACAATAACTATCATAATCATGCTTGCAACAAAACAGGACTAATTATGGCAAGAAAGTGATACAAGAACTCTAAGGCAAAATAAATCATCGAGGCTTACTGACTATTGTTTAGCCATATGCATGCGTGAGCATGTGCCAAGTCAATTCACATGAAACATTCAGATGAGGATACCATAATATCATACCGAGTTATGAATAGAACAGTGCAAGCAAACATTCATATGACATGCTACAAACTATTAGCAAGCTGGAGCTGATCACAAGAAAGCAAGAACTACTAAGCATCCATAAACAACATACACCTTACATGAACAGACTAAGCATGCTCACAATGATGAGTATATGTACAAAAATGAAAACAAATAGAGTTCATTACCAGCCTCTTACCACACCTCAAGTCGTCTTAATCTTTATTATTGCCCTTCACTTGTGTGACTTGAATAATAACATGAAACCAAACTCCACTAAGGACTGCTGAACCCTGCAAAGAACTTCACAAAACCAAAGAAGAACAACAAATATTTTTGGTGTTTTCGATTATTTGAAGCAAGCAAACAAAGAAAAATCTTTTTGGAGTTTTCTTTAAGGCAAACCAAATCTAAAAAGCAAAGAAACAAACCAAGAGAAACAACGAAAATATTTTTGGTCTTTTTGATTTTTAAGAATGCAGAAACAAAAACCAAAAAGAAAGCGAACCAATGGATATACAAAGAACTGACGAAACATGATATATAGATGAGTGTGATGTCGGTATACCTCCTCCCAAGCTTAGGATTTTGGCCTAAGTGGGGCTCAACTCCATGGTGACCAAGAAGGTGCACCTCCGTAGTATGAAGAGGAGGCCCCTTCGTCCTGGTACGAGCTCGAGGACTCCTGATGACTCCTTGGTGGCACCAGAGAACTTGGTGCTTGATGTGGAGTCTTGTTGGGAACCCCAAGAGCAAGGTGTGAAGAGCACAACAGCAAGTCTTCACTCAGTTGAGACCGAGGTTATCGAACCAGAAGGAGGAAGGAAACGCCACACTGGTGTTGCAAGCAACGCGAAGACCTGCACAACACAAACTCAAGACTTTGCCTGAACGAATCAGTGAGGTTGTCAAGCTCACCGGTTTGATGTAACAAAGGATTAAACGTATGGTGTGGAAGGTAATGGTTTGAAGCAAGTAAACAAGTAACCGTGGAGGATGTATCAATGGTAAAGATTGGACCGGGGTCCATAGTTCACTAGAGGTGCTCTCCTTAGATAAACAACATGGAATGAAGGGTAAACAAATTACAATCGGGCAATTGACATGAACTTAGCAAGGCATAACAATGCAATTACTAGCCAGAAAGATCCTACGAGGTTGATTGGGCAATACAACAATATACATAGACCGCCATTGTCACATCCCAATATTTTCCAAATCTTGTAATGTGAAAAATAAATAAACAAAATAAATTATTGTTGAATTTTAGGGTGAAAAGGAACTTTTGTTTCCAAATGAAAACATAAAATCCCATCTTGAACAAACTTTAATTAAAGTTGAATTCAACAAAATCCAAATCAAGAGAAATGCTTTCCTCATAAAATGCATCTGGAAATTTAAACACTTGGAAAATAAAACCAAACCCTAAACCCTAATGGAATAAAAATCATTTCCAGGTTATCTCCAAGCCTATGGATTTGATCCATATAAAAATTTGTCAACAAACATTTACAAATAATCAAGAATGACAAATAGAAATATCATAAGACCATATAAATTGGGTTCACTTAAATTGGAACCATAAATAAAATCTTATGAATTTAAATAAGATAAGGAAAAGTAATTTCCAAAGCTAATAAAGCACTTATCTAAAATCCATACAAAATGGTGAGCAAATAATACTAAAAGATATTTAAAAGGATAAATAAATATCAAATAAAATTTTACAAATTGGAATCACCAAGTTTGGATCTCTAAATAAAAAGATATGAATTTTATAAGATGAAGAAAGAAATATTAAATAAGGATTATTTAAAGACCAAATTAAATCTTGGCCTAATCCATAAACAAGTGGAATGATTATAATCCAAATTCAAATAAAAGGATAAAGAATTTCCAAAATAAAATAAAATGGCATTAACCATTCTATCCCTATTTTTAATAAAGACAAATCTCTAATAAGAATAATTATATAATTCATGAGAAAATAGTATTTTGGAATTTACCCAAGTGAAATAAAAGTTGTTTAATTTAACCTAATTAAGATTAAAGAAAGCTTCCAAATAAAAATTAGGGAATTAAAACTATATTTAAATTCCATTGGAATTAAAACAAATACCCAATTCAAATGATTTATGAATCATATTAAATTATTCCAAATGATTCAAGATGAATTATTTGACACCCAAATAATCAAATAAAAACCTACTGAAAAGATTTGGAAGATTTTGGAAAATCAAATGGTGTTTAGAAATATTATTAAATCTTATTTGATTTGAAAACAAGGCCTTATTTGAATAATTAAAAAGCCCCAAAAAGAATAAGATTTTATTCCAAAAATTCACTTCAGATTATATTACTAATCAATATTTAAACCTACACAAATTTTTGTTGAGTTTTGAAATCAAATTGAGGTTTGAATTGATTAAATAAAATCAAAACATAATATTAGAAAAGGAAAAAGAAAAACAAACTGAACAAAAAAAAAGTGAAAACGAAGCAGCCCAGCTCGGCAGGCCAGTCCAGGCCCAGCAGCCCACCTCACCCCACTCTCTCGCGAAACGTTTTCTCACCGCAGAACTCACCCACTCCGCCACTGACCGCCAGGACCCACCTTCCCCTCTCTCTCACTCACTGTCAAACGGGCCCTGCGACCACGTCATCTTCTTCCTCCCCGCGATGAACTCGCCTGACCGTTTTCTGCCGCAATCAATACACGTAAATGGCCCAGTGAATTCCCCCTGCGACCACGCCTTCTTAATCGCCAGCCTTCCCTCTCTCTTTCCCCTCCGTCGCCTCACCCTAGCGCGCCCCCAGACTGCTGAATTTCGCCCTTCACCGCCACTGTCTCCGGCGAGCACTACCTCCGATTATGACCACACCTCACCGCCCCTCGCCCCCTTGACAACACGGGCGTGTTCCCCAGACCCCTGCGCGTCTCCCAGTAGCCTCCGCTTGCTCGCGCTTGAATGACAGCGTCAGCAAGGACAACCACTGACCGCCACCGTCGTCTACACTAGCTCCGGTGAGCTACTGACGCCCAACCCGTGTGCCCCTCGCGTTCTGGTGAGTACTTCTACAACCCCCGAAACCGTGCGCATCCTCCTGATGCTTTTCCTCGTTTGCTTGCATCCCAGGCGCTCGTCTTCGACCACGACCGCGCGCACCCGAGGCGCAGCTCAACTCCGGCGAGAAATTGCCTTCGTCCTCGTGCGCCCCCTGCTTCCCCGAGAGCACGTTGAGCATCAGCATCATTCAGCGAATCAGGTGAGCCCCCTCTCTCTCTTTCTCGCTTCCTGCATCGCCGGCGACGCCACTGCCAGGCCGCCGCCGCCGCGCGTCAGAGTCCAGCGTCGCCAGTTCTAGGTCATTAGACTAGGACCGTTGGATCTTGATCCTGAGGCTTAGATAGAATCACTTAAAGCTGAAGGGGTATGCGATCTGTGTCGCACGATCTATTTAGATCTAACGCCTCTCGTTGCGCGATCCGGCCGAAGCGGTACCGACGAATTAAAACACGCCGCGTGTCACAGAGTCTGATTTAAAAACAAGATTGGATCTATTTGTGATTCAATTTTGTAAAATCCACAACTTTCAAACCACACGTCCAAATTTTGCAAATTTTATATCAATGGATTCAGCAAGACAAGCCCTAGCCAACCATGCACTTTGTTTAGTAAAAAGCTTCTGTTAAATTGTTTGTTTTTATAGAAACTTGTGTATGCATGTTTAGGATATAAAATTTATTCCAAAATGATTTTGAGGATAAAATCTTTGGAAAATGGTGTGTTTTGAACCTATTGACTATAGGAATCAAATTGTGGTTTCAAAAATGTATTTGGTGAAGCAAAAGAATAAATCTTTGATTTAAACCATTTCTAGTCAAATAAAAATATGGTTTAATTATTAAAAATGGTTTTGGAAGAAAACCTTTGAGAAATGTTTTGGAAATAAACTCTCTGACCCTAAACACAAGGTTATATGGTTTGAAAACATATTTTGTGAAACCTATAGAATTTTTCCTTATTAAAAGCATTTCTTCACCACATAAAATAATGACTTGATCTAAAAATGGTTTATGAAGTAAAATCTTATACAAATGATTTTTCCACTTTATAAAATGACCATTAGGTGTTTTCAAATGTTTATGAACCATTAGAAACCACTTTTTTCAAATAAAACAATCTTTGACATGCTTGCATGCATTGCTTTGTTTTTATCATTTTATGTGATGAATTGCTTGAATGGTAGATTGAAATATTGTTTGCTTGATTGAATTGTAGTGAATTGAAGTGTGTGAACATTGCAAAGATCAAGGAGTGAACTTATACCCTCTACCAAAAAGGCAAGTGATGCTTCATACTTTTGTCCCATTATTTTCACTATGCATTAGTGATATTTCTAAGTATAGGACTTGCATGGAATTTTGCTAAGTATAAACTATGCTATGGGAAATCCTAGTAGATGAAACCTTAGTAGAATTTCCTAAGTTAAGATTCCTACTACTATCATGCTTAGCTTAGCTAATAGAAAACAAGGGTGGAATATATATTCATGCTATGGAAAAATTTCTAAGTCTGAGGACTTGTGTTTTGTTTAATAAAACAACTAAGTTAATGAATCACCTGGGTGGAATGGAAGGAATGGTTTGTGTTGAGTGGTTACACAAGGCCAGGGGACTGGTGAACCTTGTGTATCTCATTTGTGGATGGCCACCCAGGAACAAAGAGATTTGAGATGTCAAATGTTGAGAAGCTTCAAGTGCAGCCACTTGGCATTATGGGCTCTGCCTAGATCATATAGGTTGCAATAACTTAGCCAAATGGACAGTTGGTAGTAGGGGTTTGATAGGTTGGAACGCGTCCATTCTGGTCTAAGGGAAGGCTTCTGAAAGATCTTGTCTTGGTGAAACCAAGTCTTGTGGGGAAAGTGCACCACCTCTGCAGAGTGTAAAATCTAAGTACTTAGCCATGTCCCTGGCAAAGGACAATTTGAGCATCAAGACATGGAAGCTATCAAGAATCTCATCATCCAAATTTCTAAGTTAAAACTTTTGGTTGAACAAGGGTTGAAGGATCAGCAATTTCTATTGGGAGATGCCTTGGGAAAGATTATTTTTGTCAAGCAAAAACTTAGTGTTTTCAAATGATAAGGAAAATCTATTTTGAGCAATGCAAGCCTAAGCTCCACTTAGCCAAATGCATATAGATGATAGACTCCACTATACTACCATAGTATCACTTGCCAATACAATTCAAATGTATTGACCCTTGTGGCTGTAACTTGTTATGTTGTAGGTTTGTTTGATATTAGTGAAGTTTAATGATTAGGATTACAAGTCTACAACCAACATGTCTGCCTGTGGCACTTTGAAGATGAAGGACCCCATGCTATTGTTATATTCTGTTGCATTGTAATGAGATAGCCAAATGAGCTATGTAAGATGTAATAAATTATTTTATTCCTGGTTATAAAGTTGTATTATGACCTTTGTTTCTTGATATTACATCTTAACTGTGGATGCTAGCTATTGATCCAGGGACTAGCATTGTAAACACAGTGATCTCTACCTTATTAAAGGTTGGGAACCTTACAGATGGTATCAGAGCATTGTGTTGCCTGTAGGATTTGTAAACCTAGGATTGGACAAAACCCTTAGAAAAATAGGAGTTGTATTTGTTCCAAAACTTATTTACAAACAATCTTGTAAACTCTTTCCTCAACCATTTTTGGTTTTTGATTCTACATCTCTTCTATCTCAAACTTGATGGACAAAGCCTACCCCATGGCCAAAGATTTCACCATGTGCAAAGGACTTCATCAACTCTAAGGACTTCAACATCTTCAACCTTGGATATCAACTCTAATGACTTCAACATCTTCAACTCTAATGACTTCAACATCTTCAACCCTAATGACTTCAACATCTTCAACATTTTCACCAAGGACTTCAACCTTGGATATCACTAAGGACTACAAGTGAGACAAGAAATCTTGCTCAAGACTTGAAGACTAAGGGAACACAACTTGGGAATCATCATCACCTTTGAAGTTTTTGTGACCAAGAATTTTCCCAAGCAAACCATGATCTCATGCAAGAAGAATCAACCAAGAAGGATGGAAAAATCTCAAGTGAACCATATAGATGGACCACCATATTTAGTTTAAGTCAAACCCACCAACTTATGTGGTGTAACAAAAATATTTTTGGTTGCCTAAAAATGTGCTTGAACTTATTGTTTGAAATGTTTGTTTGTGATTGCTTGCACATTGCTTGAGTGAATTGTGATGTGTGTGATTAGAATTGATTCCTATAAAATCTTTTGCCTATTCTAATTCCAATCCAACCCAAACAGATGACTACTCCAAGAGACTCCAATATCAAGGATGGCAACAACAACAACCAAGAGGTCAACATGAGAGACCAACTGCTTGCAAGACAAAACCAGTTGAACCAAGTGACAACTCAGTTTTTAGCCAACAACAATGATTTAGACCCAACCATGCAAAAAGTTTTGGAAACTCAATCCCAATTGTTGCAAGGGATGGCCACTCAAATGATCAACATGGGAGACAACTCTTCCAAAGGAGTTTGTGACAACAAGGATGACAAAGATGATATTTTAGAAGGAACCCAAGCTTGCAATATTTGTGGAGACAAGGATCACACTTCCAAAGAGCATGAAGATCAATGCCCCAATTGTGAAGAGAAACATCCAGTTGATCAATGCCCCACAACCCAAGCTACTTGTTACTTGTGTGAAGGAAATAATCATGTCCCTATCCAATGCCCCATCTATTCCATAGTTCAACAAAGGAAACAAGGTGGAGTACAACAACTGATTGCAGAGTACCATGAGAGAGCCAAGTCTACCAAGAAGGATGAAGACAAAGGAAAATCTCAGCTTGCACCTCCATGCAACATGACTCAATTTAAAGGACCAAAAAGGAGACATATGTATTATCCAAGGAATAATAGAAGGTCAAAGAGACCAAGAACTGTTCCTACCTTTGAGATAACATATTAAGAACATGAATTAGAAGCACTCTTAGCTTTGGAGAAACCCAAGAAAAAGAAGGACAAAAGCCATGTGCAATGTGGTCATTGCAAATAAATGGGACACTATGCCAGTGAATGTCCAGAGAAGACGAAGTATAAGGAGATTAGCCAAGTGTGG
This sequence comes from Avena sativa, assembly GCA_916181665.1. Classification (NCBI taxonomy): domain Eukaryota; kingdom Viridiplantae; phylum Streptophyta; class Magnoliopsida; order Poales; family Poaceae; genus Avena; species Avena sativa. The sequence goes on from OV702283.1 coordinate 313,911,326, forward strand.
TGCAACAACTGCAAAGAGCTAGGCCATTATGTAGCAACTTGTCCATAGAAGATACGTGATGAACTCAATCTTATCACATGTTACAATTTTGGTAATCAAGGACATTATGCAAGCAACTGTCCAGAAAAGATGAAGCACAAGATAAAGCCTATGAAGGATCTCAGCCTTGTCACATGTTTCAAGTGTGGAAACAAAGGACATTATGCAGATGTTTGCCCAGAGAGATTTCAACAAGATCCCAAGCAAGCCAAGATGTAATTTAGTTGGAAAATTTTTAAGGGTGGTAGTACCCTAGTTGTTTTGAGCCAACTTGTAACCCCTAGCCTCCCCAAATCTCGGGACGAGATTTATTTTAAGGGTGGTAGCCTGTCACATCCCAATATTTTCCAAATCTTGTAATGTGAAAAATAAATAAACAAAATAAATTATTGTTGAATTTTAGGGTGAAAAGAAACTTTTGTTTCCAAATGAAAACATAAAATCCCATCTTGAACAAACTTTAATTAAAGTTGAATTCAACAAAATCCAAATCAAGAGAAATGCATCTGGAAATTTAAACACTTGGAAAATAAAACCAAACCCTAAACCCTAATGGAATAAAAATCATTTCCAAGTTATCTCCAAGCCTATGGATTTGATCCATATAAAAAAATTTCAACAAACATTTACAAATAATCAAGAATGACAAATAGAAATATCATAAGACCATATAAATTGGGTTCACTTAAATTGGAACCATAAATAAAATCTTATGAATTTAAATAAGATAAGGAAAAGTAATTTCCAAAGCTAATAAAGCACTTATCTAAAATCCATACAAAATGGTGAGCAAATAATACTAAAAGATATTTAAAGGATAAATAAATATCAAATAAAATTTTACAAATTGGAATCACCAAGTTTGGATCTCTAAATAAAAAGATATGAATTTTATAAGATGAAGAAAAAATATTAAATAAGGATTATTTAAAGACCAAATTAAATCTTGGCCTAATCCATAAACAAGTGGAATGATTATAATCCAAATTCAAATAAAAGGATAAAGAATTTCCAAAATAAAATAAAATGGCATTAACCATTCTATCCCTATTTTTAATAAAGACAAATCTCTAATAAGAATAATTATATAATTCATGAGAAAATAGTATTTTGGAATTTACCCAAGTGAAATAAAAGTTGTTTAATTTAACCTAATTAAGATTAAAGAAAACTTCCAAATAAAAATTAGGGAATTAAAACTATATTTAAATTCCATTGGAATTAAAACAAATACCCAATTCAAATGATTTATGAATCATATTAAATTATTCCAAATAATTCAAGATGAATTATTTGACACCCAAATAATCAAATAAAAACCAACTGAAAAGATTTGGAAGATTTTAGAAAATCAAATGGTGTTTAGAAATATTATTAAATCTTATTTGATTTGAAAACAAGGCCTTATTTGAATAATTAAAAAACCCCAAAAAGAATAAGATTTTATTCCAAAAATTGACTTCAGATTATATTACTAATCAATATTTAAACCTACACAAATTTTGGTTGAGTTTTGAAATCAAATTGAGGTTTGAATTGATTAAATAAAATCAAAACAGAATATTAGAAAAGGAAAAAGAAAAACAAACTGAACAAAAAAAATGTGAAAAGGAAGCAGCCCAGCTCGGCAGCCCAGTCCAGGCCCAGCAGCCCACCTCACCCCACTCTCTCGCGAAACGTTTTCTCACCGCAGAACTCACCCACTCCGCCACTGACCGCCAGGACCCACCTTCCCCTCTCTCACTCACTGTCAAACGGGCCCTGCAACCACGCCATCTTCTTCCTCCCCGCGATGAACTCGCCTGACCGTTTTCTGCCGTTGATTGCTCGAATCAATATGCGTAAATGGCCCAGTGAATTCCCCCTGCGACCACGCCTTCTTAATCGCCAGCCTTCCCTCTCTCTTTCCCCTCCATCGCCTCACCCTAGCGCGCCCCCAGGCTGCTGAATTTCGCCCTTCACCGCCACTGTCTCCGGCGATCACTACCTCCGATTACGACCACACCTCACCGCCCCTCGCCCCCTTCACCACACGGGCGTGTTCCCCAGACCCCTGCGCGTCTCCGAGTAGCCTCTGCTTGCTCGCGCTTGAACGACAGCGTCGGCAAGGACAACCACTGACCGCCACCGTCGTCTGCACCAGCTCCGGTGAGCTATTGACGCCCAACTCGTGTGCCCCTCGCATTCTGGTGAGTACTTCTACAACCCCCGAAACCGTGCACATCCTCCTGATGCTTTTCCTCGTTTGCTTGCATCCCAGGCGCTCGTCTTCGACTACGACCGCGCGCACGCGAGGCGCAGCTCAACTCCGGCGAGAAATTGCCTTCGTCCTCATGCGCCCCCTGCTTCCCCGAGAGCACGTTGAGAATCAGCATCGTTCAGCGAATCAGGTGAGCCCCCTCTCTCTCTTTCTCGCTTCCTGCATCGCCGGCAACGCCACTGCCAGGCCGCCGCCGCACGTCAGAGTCCAGCGCCGCCAGTTCTAGGTCATTAGACTAGGATCGTTGGATCTTGATCCTGAGGCTTAGATAGAATCACTTAAAGCCGAAGGGATATGCGATCTATGCCGCACGATATATTTAGATCTAACGCCTCTCGTTGCGCGATCCGGCCAAAGCGGTACCGACGAATTAAAACACGCCGCGTGTCACAGAGTCTGACTTAAAAACAAGATTTGATCTATTTGTGATTCAATTTTGTAAAATCCATAACTTTCAAACCACACGTCCAAATTTTGCAAATTTTATATCAATGGATTCAGCAAGACAAGCCCTATCCAACCATGCACTTTGTTTAGTAAAAAGCTTATGTTAAATTGTTTGTTTTTACAGAAACTTGTGTATGCATGTTTAGGATATAAAATTTATTCCAAAATGATTTTGAGGATAAAATCTTTGGCAAATGGTGTGTTTTGAACCTACTGACCATAGGAAACAAATTTTGGTTTCAAAAATGTATTTGGTGAAGCAAAGGAATAAATCTTTGATTTAAACCATTTCTAGTCAAATAAAAATATGGTTTAATTATTAAAAATGGTTTTGGAAGAAAACCTTTGAGAAATGTTTTGGAAATAAACTCTCTGACCCTAAACACAAGGTTATATGGTTTGAAAACATATTTTGTGAAACCTATAGAATTTTGCCTTATTAAGAGCATTTCTTCACCACATAAAATAATGACTTGATCTAAAAATGATTTTGCCACTTTATAAAATGACCATTAGGTGTTTTCAAATGTTTATGAACCATTAGAAACCACTTTTTTCAATTAAAACAATCTTTGACATGCTTGCATGCATTGCTTTGTTTTTATCATTTTATGTGATGAATTTATTGAATGGTAGATTGAAATATTGTTTGCTTGATTGAATTGTAGTGACTTGAAGTGTGTGCACATTGCAAAGATAAAGGAGTGAACTTATACCCTCTACCAAAAAGGCAAGTGATGCTTCATACTTTTGTCCCATTATTTTCACTATGCATTAGTGATATTTCTAAGTATAGGACTTGCATGGAATTTTGCTAAGTATAAACTATGCTATGGGAAATCCTAGTAGATGAAACCTTAGTAGAATTTCCTAAGTTAAGATTCCTACTACTATCATGCTTAGCTTAGCTAATAGAAAACAAGGGTGGAATATATATTCATGCTATGGAAAAATTTCTAAGTCTGAGGACTTGTGTTTTGTTTAATAAAACAACTAAGTTAATGAATCACCTGGGTGGAATGGAAGGAATGGTTTGTGTTGAGTGGTTACACAAGGCCAGGGGACTGGTGAACCTTGTGTATCTCATTTGTGGATGGCCACCCAGGAACAAAGAGATTTGAGATGTCAAATGTTGAGAAGCTTCAAGTGCAGCCACTTGGCATTATGGGCTCTGCCTAGATCATATAGGTTGCAATAACTTAGCCAAATGGACAATTGGTGGTAGGGGTTTGATAGGTTGGAACGCGTCCATTCTGGTCTAAGGGAAGGCTTCTGAAAGATCTTGTCTTGGTGAAACCAAGTCTTGTGGGGAAAGTGCACCACCTCTGCAGAGTGTAAAATCTAAGTACTTATCCATGTCCCTGGCAAAGGACAATTTGAGCATCAAGACATGGAAGCTATCAAGAATCTCATCATCCAAATTTCTAAGTTAAAACTTGTGGTTGAACAAGGGTTGAAGGATCACCAATTTCTATTGGGAGATGCCTTGGGAAAGATTATTTTTGTCAAGAAAAAACTTAGTGTTTTCAAATGATAAGGAAAATCTATTTTGAGCAATGAAAGCCTAAGCTCCACTTAGCCAAATGCATATAGATGATAGACTCCACTATACTACCATAGTATCACTTGCCAATACAATTCAAATGTATTGACCCTTGTGGCTGTAACTTGTTATGTTGAAGGTTTGTTTGATATTAGTGAAGTTTAATGATTAGGATTACAAGTCTATAACCAACATGTCTGCCTGTGGCACTTTGAAGATGAAGGACCCCATGCTATTGTTATATTCTGCTGCATTGTAATGAGATAGCCAAATGAGCTATGTAAGATGTAATAAATTATTTTATTCCTGGTTATAAATTTGTATTATGACCTTTGTTTCTTGATATTACATCTTAACTGTGGATGCTAGCTATTGATCCAGGGACTAGCATTGTAAACACAGGGATCTCTACCTTATTAAAGGTCGGGAACCTTACAGCCATCCAACTGCATCTATGACTAGAAATCCACCTTCAGGTTATCATCCGAACCCCCTCCAGTATTAAGTTGCAAGCAACAGACAACTGCTTTAAGCAAAGTGTGTAAGGTAAATAGTCCACATGTTCCATAAACAAGATACCGTTGTTTTCTCCCTAGTAGCAACATCACATCTACAACCGAAGAGATTTCTGTCACTTCCCTTGGAAACTAGAGGCATGAACCCGCTATCGAGCATAAATACCCCCTCTTGGAGTCACTAGCAACTACTTGGCCAAGATAACCACTAGCAACGGAGAGCATGCAAGATCACAAACAACACAGACATGATAAAATCATAAAGACAAAACTATTAATCAAACCAACATAATAATCTCAATATCCATCGGATCCCCGCAAACACAACATGCATGATTACAAATAGATTAGATCTTGATCATGAACGAAGCTCACAAGATCTATACATGAAAGCACAAAGGAGGAGATACAACCATCTAGCTACTACAAGGACCCATAGTCCAAGGTGGAACTACTCACGCATCATACCAGAGAGAAGGCCACCGGGATGATCTCCCCTCCGACAGGGTGCCGGGAAGAACTTCAGATCCCCCCCGATCTAGGGATGATGGTGGTGGCAGTTACAGACGGTTTCGTGGATTTCTGATCGGGTACTCAGGGTTTCTGCATCGGGGGCTTCTTATAGCCAAAGGGGCGAGACCGGGAGGCGTCCAGGGCCACCAAACCCTAGCCAGGCGTGAGCCCACCTGCCCCCACGCCTGGGGTGGGTCTGCCCCCTGGCTGGCCCCTCTGGCTCTCCTCTGGACTTCTTGTTCCCCACGGAAAGTAATTGACTTTGACGTTTGTCCCGTCCAATTCCGAGAATATTTCTTTACAAACTTTTCTGAAACCAAAAACAACAGAAAACATGCATCTGGCACTGTTGCAACTTGTTAATAGGTTAGTACCAGAAAACATGTAAAAAGAACCTCAAAGTGTAGACAAGCAAAGCAAAGTAGACACAAAACAAGCATGAAGCATCAAAAATTATAGATACGTTTCCAACGTATCAGCATCCCCAATCTTAACTTCTGCTCTTCCTCGAGTAGGTAAGTGATAAACAGAATAATATTTGAGGTGACATGCACCCTCACAATAAAGATCCAACCATTTGCAAACATTGAAAGCTGGGATCAAAGTACTCTAAACATGTGCATGAAAGATGGAGTTCTAACAATAGGACATAGTAACTATGCATGCAACATGGCAAGCTACAAACAAAGATCATGAATAACATGCATTGAAAAATGTTTGTTTGTTTCACATGCAGAAAACATAGCATAGTCGTAATCAGCTTGTCTCTCATAGAGTATCAATATAATGCATAGGACACCTGCAAAGTTCACAAGGGTGACTAGAAACAAGTAGCACAAGATCAAGTAATAACACAATATGTATCAATTAATAAGCTTTGGAACACTACACACATAATGACAACTATGCTCTCTTAATGGTGCCTAAAGGTAGAAGGTGGAGACTCAGTAATGGTGGAAGAAAGTCCTTTTTGTAAAGGAAGCAGGGATTACAAGTTTCAAAAAGAGCTTCCAAAAATTATGGTACTTGTTAGCTTTCAGCCCTCATTGCCCCTATCATAAGCATCTTGAAGTGGTTAAGGTTAAAGTGGCAAATCTGGAGTATATGCTTGACGAAGTATAAGCTGGCAATCTCATGCCCCTTGAATACAAAGGCCACACCTCATGCATACTCAACTTTGGGTCTAGGTAAGTTCTTGTCACTGTAAGTATTTGTATATCATTGAGAACCGCCAACGGGGTACCCCTTGCACATGGTACAGGAGCTTTCCCATAACCAAAATGACAAGGCAAGCATATAATGAGCATCTCAGCAATTCTTCTTATGTACCATGGGAATATGGTGCTTTTCTCCCTTTCCTCTTTTCTCAATGTGTCTATTTTTTTAAGAAGAATGCTTCATAGATGTCACTATGGTGATGCTGCAAGTTTCCACAATGATTAGGCATGTCTTAGGCTAGTGGCCCAGGCGTTTCTCTAAGACAGGATACAAACTCCATGGACTTACAAGTTCCCTCTTTATTTCACACCGGTGACATCCATAGACAAAAGAACATGATATCAACTGAGTACAACAAGGTACAAGTGCAATGTTGAAAACGTTCCCCGTGACAACACGGTTCTGCTAATTCCAACTTATAAGTGCAAGCATATACAACAAAGTTGTCACAATGGTTCAAGTTTATCAGGGGCAAAGAATAAAGTGTGCCATCAAGTTCGTGAGGGCTTTAATCACTAAGTTTTCACATAACAAAATAATTTTTAATTGGAAGATAGATGAAAACAAGAATATACTTGGAATGGTGTAACACACCATGCATAGGAGTTTATAGTGGACACTTTGGAATAACTTGGTTTCTTGGGAGTTGGAGGCATGAGTAGAACTTACTCATACAAGTGGAGGCTAGCAAAAGACTGGGAGCAACCAACTAAGAGAGCAATAATGGCCAAAATCATGCAGTGCAACAAAGCAAACTAATCAAACAAAGAGTGGTACTACAAGTCAAGGACTAAATGATCATAGAGGCTAATGGTGACTTGTCATAGTCATAACATGGTGTGAGCATGTGCCAAGTCAACCCAAGCAAAACATTAAAGGAGAATACCACAATACTATGCTTTTGCTTGCTAAAACAACACACAATTTCTTCAAGGCACACTAAGCAATCCCAATTGTTTGGAACAAGACATGCTACAACAATAATTACTAAGCATAATGCTAAAACAACACCTAGCATGTCATGTTAAAGTTTAAGTCATAGTTGCAAGCTCCTCTTGCACTTCAAGCAAGAACTTACTACTCCTTTCCAAACACCAAGCAAACTTATTTGAAAACAACACAGCGAGAACGCGGGTCCAAAATAATTTATTCAAGCAAACTAAACAAACTAAGCAAAGCAAACGAAAACTAAGATGCTCCAAGAACAACACAACTGTACATGAAACAATAAAAACGAAGTGTCTAGACAAACCTGAGCTTTTTATTGATGAAGAAGGGGATGCCTTGGGCATCCCCAAGATTTGATGCTTGTACCTGTTGGATATTTCTTGGGGTGACACCATGGTGGCATCCCCAAGCTTGAGCTTTTGTCCATTATTCATCTCATTACATCATTCTCTCTCTACACCTGAAATTTTTCCTTCATACAAAACTTCACACAATCTTCATTAGCAACATTAGCTTATTCAAAAGATATTAGACCTCTGGCAAAGATTTGGAACAGCAAGGCTTTTCACTAAAAACACAAGCTACTGTAGTAACTCCTTCAAAAATCTCAATTTACCTGAAGAGAACTCAAAAAGGAATCAATAAGAAGCAAATGCAAATAATGGCAGAAATCTGTCAAAACAGACCAGCAGGTAGAAACAAATTTTTTTGAACATCTTCTGTTGATCAAATAAAAAAGTGTTGAACTAACGAAACTTAGCTAACATACTGGGGGATTTATTCACTAATTTTGAGATCAATCCGAGTTACAGAGCCTCCTCATGGTTTTTTTGGTGGAGGACAAAAATCTGTTTCGGGACAGCAACTCCCCAAATCTTACTTCCCTCTCATTAGAGGTCATTCTTGGCACAAAAAGCAAACAAAAAGGATAAGGAGAGGTCATTACAGAAGTAATAACTTCCAAGACTCAAGGAAACTCTTGGGTTATCTCCCAACAAGTACTTTTCTTTAACGCATTTAAGTTAGGCACAAGAAGCAAGAAGAATCAAGTATTTTCAAATGAAGAATTGCCCCTCTTATTCCTTCTTTTTTTACCTTTCTTTTTCTTCTTAGGGAAGATATGATTGCTTACCGGGGGAGTAAAGTGCATGATGCCTTCTCCCACATCTATTACTGCCCTAAGGTGTTTTAGTAGAGATCTTCCAAGTGTGATTTGTCCTTTTCCTACACATTCAATAACAAGATAATCAGTAGACACCATTTTCCCTGAGATTTTTGTAAACACACCTTCAACTATTCCATTGGGAAATATAGTGGCATTATTGGTAAGAGAGATTTCCTCTCCTCCTTCAATAAGCCCCCAAAGACTCAAGGAATCAAAAATATCTTTAGGCATGAGACAAAATTCAGACATGATATCACAACGAGCATCAAAAAGTATAGTGTTTATTGAAACTTTAATTGTGGGAAACAATTTGAAGACTCAGAATTTATGGGAACATAATCATGGTAAGCCCTAAGAGTGTGATAACAACTATTCATGGCAGCAATACTGGTCTCAAGATGGTTCAACCTAGCAAAAATACTTGTGAAAGAGGAATCAGACTTGCCAGGTGTACCATAGATCATAATTAATTTCCTTATAGCATCATAAGCTTCATCCTCAGTACAAAGCAAAAAATATTTTTCAGCCACAGCATCCAAAGCATATCTATAACAAAGAGCAATACCGCGGTAGAAACTATCAATAACCAGGCTGGGGCTTACCTCAGGCTCAGTTTCCCTCTGGAAAGCAGAGATTCTAGACCAAGCTTCCTTAAAACTTTCTTCACTTTTTTGCTTAAAAGTGGAGATTTCTACCATAGGGGCAATAAAGGCAGACCCCGACATGGCAGCAACTAGAGCAGAAACTAATTTTTTTGTGTTTTTGAATAAGGCAAGCAAACCAAACTAGACTATTTTTTTTTTGGGTTTTTTGAAAAGAGGCAAACAAAACCAAGCAAAAGAAACAAAGCAAATTAAAAACAAAGTAAAGAGAAAGGAAGTGAAGGACTCCCCTAGTGAAGACGTCCTTAGTCTCCCCGGTAACGGCGCTAGAAAACTTGTTGATGACTTCTTGGTGGCATCAGAGAACTTGGTGCTTGATGTGGAGTCTTGTTGGGAGCCCCAAGAGCAAGGTGTGAAGAGCACATCAACAAGTCTTCCCTTAGTTGAGACCAAGGTTAACGAACCAGAAGGAGGAAGGAAACGTCACACGGGTGTTACAAGCAACGCAGAGACTTGCACAACACAAACTCAAGACTTTGCCCCAACGAATTAGTGAGGTTGTCAAGCTCACCAGTTTGCAACAAAGGATTAAACATATGATGTGGAAGGTAATGGTTTGCAGCAAGTAAACAAGTAACAGTGGAGGATGTATCAATGGTAAAGATTGGGCCGGGGTCCATAGTTCACTAGAGGTGCTCTCCTTAGATAAACAACATGGCATGAAGGGTAAAAAAATTACAGCAGGGCAAATGACAGGAACTGAGCAAGGCATAACAATGCAATTAATAGTCATAAAGATCCTATGAGATTCGATTGGGCAATACAACAAGATACATAGACCGCCATCCAGCTGCATCTACGATTAGAAGTCCACCTTCAGGTTATCATCCGAACCCCCTCCAGTATTAAGTTGCAAGCAACAAACAACTGCTTTAAGCAAAGTGTGTAAGGTAAACAGTCCACATGTTCCATGAACAAGAGACCGTTGTTTTCTCCCTAGTAGCAACAACACATCTACAACCAAAGAGATTTCTGTCACTTCCCTTGGAAACTAGAGGCATGAACCCACTATCGAGCATAAATACCCCCTCTTGGAGTCACTAGCAACTACTTGGACAAGATAACCACTAGCAACGGAGAGCATGCAAGATCACAAACAACAAAGACATGATAGAATCATAAAGACAAAACCATTAATCAAACCAACATAATAATCTCAATATCCATCAGATCCCCGCAAACACCACATGCATGATTACAAATAGATTAGATCTTGATCATGAACGGAGCTCACAAGATCTATACATGAAAGCACAAAGGAGGAGATACAACCATCTAGCTACTACATGGACCCATAGTCCAAGGTGGAACTACTCATGCATCATACCGGAGAGAAGGCCTTCAGGATGATCTCCCCTCCGGCAGGGTGTCGGGAAGAACTCCAGATCCCCCAATCTAGGGACGGTGGTGGCGGCGGCTACAGACGGTTTCGTGGATTTCTGATTGGGTACTCAGGGTTTTTGCATCGGGGGCTTCTTATAGGCGAAGGGGCGAGACCGGGAGGTGTCCAGGGCCACCAAACCCTAGCCAGGCGCGAGCCCACCTGCCCCCGTGCCTGGGGTGGGTCTGGCCCCCCTGGCTGGCCCCTCCGGATCTCCTCTAGACTTCTTGTTCCCCATGGAAAGTAATTGACTTTATGTTTGTCCCTTCCAATTCCGAGAATATTTCTTTACTAACTTTTCTGAAACCAAAAACAACAGAAAACAGGCATATAGCACTGTTGCAACTTGTTAATAGTTTAGTACCAGAAAACATGTAAAAAGCACCTGAAAGTGTAGACAAGCAAAGTAAAGTAGATACAAAACAAGTATGGAGCATCAAAAATTATAGATACGTTTCCAACGTATCAACTCCCCTGTGTAGTGCATAGAGGGGTCGTATGGGGGCGCGTCCCCCTGGTAGTGTCCATGGAAGCCAAGAATGCGCAGCTTCTCGTCCATCTCCTCCTTGGAGCATGACCAAGGTCCCTGGGTAATACAAAACAAAGTGGTTTGGGGCAAAGGGATCTCTCTCTCTTCCCTGTTAGTAAACAACATTCTATAAACCAGACTCTCAAGGGTGGAGACAGCAGTGACAAAGTGATGCGCTTTCATGGCAGCAAGATCAAGCCTCCGAGGAGCCAAAACTGTATCATTTGGATCAACAACAAGGTCTAAAGCAGCAACAACACGTGCAACAATAATTCCCCCATAAATGGATCCCTTAGCAGCTAAGCGGCGAGCAATGAGAGAACCAAGATTGTACCTGGTTTCATTGTTGAGTGTAGTAGCTAGGAAGGCCAAATGATAGTTGAAAATATTGCTAGTGTTCTCTCTACCAAGAACACTAGTGGCAATATAATAAACAAAGTACCTGATAGCTGGGAGTTGAATATTTCTTATCTTTCCCCGCTGGGATCTACGGTCATCATCATTAGTTATCCCGCGGTAGAGCTCCAACAAATCAGTGGGTTGAGATGGAATATTCTTCACCGTCCCAGCTATACCAATACCCAGGATCTCACAGAATTTCTTCAATGTCATGGAGTAAGGCCTGTTATAGATTTTGAAAGACACATGTGGTTTGAACGGGCTGTTAGAAAAAGAGAAGCTCTACACAAAGGTTTTAGTGAGCGTTGCATATTGTACACTCTCATCCTGCATATAACTCGTTAGTCCAACCCTTCGAACCAAGGTTAGAAAATCATTGAGAATCCCAGCAGCCCGCAAAAAGGTTGGACAAGGAAAGGTAGAAGGGTGCGCATCCCCCTCATCTCCCTCGTCGCCAAATCGTGGTGTAATGAGATCCTCATTGTATGAGGGCCTAGCTCGGGAGGATGATCTTGAAGGCCTTGTCCTTCTAGGTGCATCACTCTCAAATATTTCACCATAGGTGTGGTTGTCCATGACCCCTTTTTTCTGAATTTTTTAGACAAACATCAAACCAAGTGATTTCCAAGTTGGTAAATGATGAGAAACTACTACAAGAACCTGCTAGAGGGCTACACATGCATCAAAATGAAATCTCTAAGCATAGAACAAGCATGCAAACTCACACAACCTGACACCTATAGCAGCAAAATACTCAAGATACAATCTACCAATCACAAATCTAATTGGACAAGCGGAGGAGGCACATACCAAGGAGCAATCCCTCAAAAAATCAGCAGCAAAGATGGGCCGAGCAAGGAGATCGAAAATCAGGAGCAAGAACTCGAGCTTGAGAAAGTTTTCCGGTGTTTTTGGGAGAGAGAAAGAAGGTGGCTGGGAGAAGGCAACTTGGAGGGCCTCAAGTGGGTCCCACCCATGCTAGGCGCGCCCCTGGGCTGGCCGCGCCACCAGGGGGTGTGCTGGCCTGGGGGCCCCCTAGGCCACTCCAGGTGTCCCTCTGCCCCTTTTTTTGAGGAAAAATTTAATATGAATTTTCTGGGATTTTTTGGGAAACTTTATTTTTGGCCAATTTTTAGGGTATGAAAATTGATTTTCTCACAGAAAAGATTTTTTTAGAAGAAGCAAAAGCAAACAAAAACAAAAACTACAGAAGTTATAAGACACTCTAACAAGCAAACAACTAGCAAAACTAAAGCTAACAAGAAGAAGAACAAAGACTAGGAAGGAGAAAAATAAAAGTGAGCAAGTATAACCACTGTGAAAGCATTGTTTTGTTCATTAAAATCCCTTTGTTAACAAGGTTGATCAAGTCTTGTTAACCAAAACAATCTTATATGAAACAAAAATTTGCATTCCACAAAGTGATTATGTTACCTCAAACTTGATAGCAATGGTCCCAATCATAATAGTTTCAAAACTTTCTTGTGGAATGGGACAATATATTTCTCCAACTTTGATGCTCTCAATATTTTCAATGGAATTCAGGCAATATCTCTTAGCAACCTTCTTGGTGAAATATAAAGTATGCTCTTTGTCATTAATATTAAAAGTTTCTTTTCCTTGATTACAATTGATGCCAACACCTGCAGTATTAAGAAAAGGTCTCCTAGGAATAATAGACATATTATCATCTTCGGGCATTTCAAGCACAACAAAATCAGTTAAAACCAAGAAATTATGAGCCACCTGAACAGGAACATCCTCACATGTACCAACAGGAATAGTGGTTGACTTATCAACCATTTGCAAAGATATATCAGTTGGTATCAACTTTTCTAGCTGGAGTCACTTGTAGAGAGAAAAGGCATAACACTAACTCCAGCTCCCAAATCATATAAAGCAGTTCTAACATAATTATTCTTAATGGATCAAGGAATAGTTGGTATACGTGGATCACCAAGTTTTTTGGAACCTTACCATTGAAGGAATAATTTGCAAGCAAAGTAGAAATTTCCTCATTAGGAATCTTCCTTTTACTAGAGACAATATCCTTCATATACTTTGAATAAGGAGGCAACTTAATAGCATCAATAAAAGGAATTTGCAAAAATAAAGGTTTTATCCACTCACAAAACTTGTTGTAGTGTTCTTCCTCCTTTAGCTTGTGTTTCTTGTTGGGAAAAGGCATAGGTTTCTGCACCCAAGGTTCTCTCTTAATACCATGTTTTTTAGCAATAAAAACTTCCTTAGTGTATCTAGTGTTCTTAGTGTGCTTCTCAGGTTCTTCCTCAACTTCGTCCTTATCAGGAGCTTCATTTTTATCACTACCACTCTTAGTTTCAGCATTAGAGACAAATATACTATTAAGATCTACAGTAGGTTCAAGTGGTTCCTCAATTATTTTATGTTTCTTTTTCTTTCTCTTACGAGGACTACCACTACTTTCACCTTGTTGAGAATCCTGCTCAATTCTTTTTAGGGTGTCCTTCAGGATATAAAGGATCTTGAGTAGCTATACCACTCCTAGTTCTAATTCCATAAGCATGTTTATTTCCTGAGGCATTAACTGGCATTTCCTTTTATACCTTAGCAAGTTGATCAATTTGGGTTTCAACCATTTTAAAGTGTTTACAAAGCATTTTAATATCATTAGCAGTTCTTTCCACAATATCTTTCAACTCATTAATAGCTCTAGAGTTTTCCAATAAATGATTCTTAACTTGTTTATTAAAATTACCTTGTTTAACAATAAATGTGTCAAGTTCCTCTAAGCATTGGTCAGGAGGCTTACCATAAGGAATATCACCTTCATCAAAGTGGAGAGAGTGTACCTCAATGGTAGATGAGTGGGGAATTGGCTTGCATAATTCTTCTATAGGAGGTAGATTCTTCACATCTTCAACTCTAATACCTTTCTCCTTTAGACATTTCTTAGCTTCCTTCATCACTTCATCATTTAATGCAATTACTCCCCTCTTCTTTGGTGTTGGTGTTGGAACTGGTTTAGGGGTAATAGGCTCAGATGTATATAGCTCAGTTGAAGTCCAAGCATCATAATTCTTGCTTATTTTAGCCATTAATTCTTCAACATCTGTAGGAGTTATTTTCCTGAAAACACAATCAGCAAAGCTATCTAGGTATGTCCTAGAATCATCAGTTAGTCCATTATAATAAATATCAAGAAGCTCATTTTTAAGTAATGGACATCCAGGATGTGCATGAATCAAGGCACACAACCTTGTCCATGACTCAGGCAATTTATCTTCTTCTCCCTGTTTAATATCAAAAAGTTTCTGCAAAGTAGCATGTCTATCACCGGGAGGAAAATATTTCTAGAAGAAAGAAGCAATCAAGCAATCAGGATTATCAATGGAGCCAGGAGGTAATCTATTAAACCAAGCTTTAGCTTCTCCTTTTAGTGAAAAAGGGAAGATCTTAGTAACAAAGTACTTGCGCATCTTAAAATCATTAGAGAATAAAGCACCCATAGTGGAAAGATCATTCATATGAGCTACAACTCTCTCATTTTCAGTCCCACAAAAAGGTTCTTTCTCAAAAATATCTAAATAGGATAAATCAAGAGAGAAATCATAATCTTTATCTTTAATATCTATGGGAGAGGTGGCAAACTTAGGATCAGAGGACAGTTTAGGAATAATGGTACGTCTCTCAAGGAGACTCTTAATAGCACTAGCACCATCTGTGTTTCGGCACTATTCAATAAATTCATCAGTAAACTCAATGTAACCATCATTAATATCATATCTCTCTCTAGACTCAGGTGAGCTAATAGGTGTAACAGTGTCTTCACTAGGAGTTTTAGTATTTCCTAGACTAGCCATGGTAGCATCTAGGAAAGGACCTAATGAACCACTCGCATCAAGCACAATAGAAGTAACATCATGAGTATCAGAAGCAGTTTCAGATTCAGCAGCAGCAGTAGTAGTAGTGTGTGTAGCGTGAGTATGTGGTGGTGGAGTAACAATCTTACTTATAACAGATGGTGAATCAAGAGCAGCAGAGGTGTTTAGGAATGTACCTCTTCTTGTGGTGGATGGTAAAATAGGAAACTTTCCATCACGAGACTTCCCCATGATGAAAGGAGTAGCAGTGAACAATAGTAGATCCAAGTGAACTTACAAATAAATCTATGCTCCCCGGCAACAGCGCCAGAAAATAGTCTTGATGACCCACAAGTATAGGGGATCGCAATAGTCTTCAAGGGTAGTATTACCCAATTTATTGATTCGACACAAGAGGAGCCGAAGAATACTTGCAAGCCTTAACAACTGAGTTGTCAATTCAGCTGCACCTGGAAATAGTTCTTGCTCACAGAAGTTTATCTGGAGCAACAGTTTGGTAGTAGCAACAGCAAAGCTGCAGCAAAACAAGAGCAATAGTAACAGTAGTAGCAAACAATAGGATATGAGCACGGTAGGCATAGGGATGGATGGACGGGTGTTGCATGGACGAGTCTAAACATGTAACTTCAAGATCTAGGACAATTGCAAATAAATAAGAATAAGCATCCAAGTAATAAACAATCATAGGCATGTGCTCCATATATAGTCATGCGTGCTCACAATGAGAACTTGCACAACATATTTTGTCCTGCCAGCCCGTTGCAGTGGGGCCTCAAGGGAACTGCTGGCAATTAAGTTGCTCCTTTCAATAGAGCATCGGAGCAAAGAATTAACACTCCGTGAACACATGTGATCCTCACATCACAGCCATCCCCTCCGGTTGTCCCAATTTCTGTCACTTCGGGGCCTTTGGATCCGGACAATGATATGTGTACACAACTTGCAGATAAGGTCACAAACAATACTATCATAATGATTCAATAATAAGTTCAGATCTGAGATCATGGCACTCGGTCCCTAGTGACAAGCATTAAGCACAACAAGTTGCAACAAAGTCAAATCGCACTAATAGAGATACTAGTCACCATGCCCTAACAATCTTATTCGATTACATGACAGAACTCATCCAATCCCTACCATCCCCATAGCCTACAGCGGGGGATTACTCACTCATGGATGAGGGAAACCTGGATGGTTGATGGAGAGGCGTTGGTGATGACGATGGCGATGATCCTCTCCAAATTCCTCGTCCCTATAGGGTGCCAGAAAAGAGTTTCTGGTTCCGAATCGCGGTTTTTGGTGGTGGCGGCGCAGCGGAACTCTTTCTGGAAAAACATCGAAACCCCCTCGGTTTTTAGGTCAAGAGGCATCTTATAGGCGAAGAGGGAGGCCTAGGGGGTGCCTGGGGCAGCCACACGCCCTCCAGGCGCGGTCTGGGCCCACCCACGCGGCAGGGGGTGTGGGCCCCTCGCCCCCCCTCCGTCTCGTACTCTGGCTCCGTGAGTCTTCTAGTGAAATAGGATTTTTGGCATATTTTCCGGGATTTTTCCTGATAGTTGATTTTCTGCACAAAAACTAGACACCAAGGTAATTCTGCTGAAAACACTATCAGTCCGTGTTAGTTGTATCCAAATCACACAAGTTTAGAGGAGAAACAATAGCAAAAGTGTTCGGGAAAGTAGATACGTTTTGTACGTATCACTCCACACATCACTCATTTCTCCAATGAGATGGCATTGTATAAATTTTGTCTTTTGGTGAGACCTTTAGTTCCTTGGGGTTAAAACATGTTGATATTATTGTCGTACAATATATCTTTAGTGTTATCCCATTGCGAACCACACCTTAGTTTGATAACAAACTACTTGACGCAAATGACCTCCTTTGCTGCTACTATAGCAGTCATATACTTAGCGTTTTGTTGTAGTATCCATCACGATGTCTTAACTTTGGAATTCATCCAAATCCATCATGGAATCTCCTTTCCATTACATTGTGCCACCCATAGTTTAAATTGAGATAAAATTAATTTGTATATTGTGACAAAACTAGTATCATTTTTCAATGAACTATTTTATCTTATACAAATGGAATATATTCTTAATTCTTCCAAAAGATTATAAGAATATCCTTACTATCGTCCAATGATAATTTTATGATTCATTCTGGTGTATGCTTATAACACTTAGAGAATAGGAAATATCTGGATGTGTACATATCATGGTATGATTGATCAAAACATTCTTGTGGGTTCACTCATCAACTATCAAAGCTTGAATCTTGTTTCACTTATCAAGTGTCGATACACTTGAATCTTGATTCAATTCTTTTCCATGCGACAAGATCTTTTTCTCGCCGTTTCTATATTGAACCCCTTCAATATCTCATATTTGTATGTTTGGCACGACCATGTTAGCGTCACTGTCTATCCATGTAGACATTCATGCTAAATATTCGGGTTTTGCCTAAGTCTTTCATCGAAATGAAATTCTTAACCTTTGTCAATAAAAGACACATCATTTCCAATCAACAAGATGTCCTCCACATAATGTATTAGAAATATGTCTCAGTGTTCCCACTTAATTTCTTGCAAATGCAAGCATCTTCATCGTCTCCTGATGAAAACTCCTTTAGCAGTTTCAACACGGTGAAGATTCCAACTCTGCGATGCTTACTTCAACCATTGAAGTTTGCATGCCCTTTTTAGCATCCTTTGAATTAACAAAACCTTTTGTATCGTGTCATGCACACGTCCTATGTAACCATTCTTTTAGAAGAACTTTGTTTTGTTTATTCATCTACCATGTACCAAATTATATGTAGTGGTTGCTACTTTAATCCGTCCAGACTAAATATTGCTATGAAAGATCAAATCTTGTCATAGTTAACTCCTTGAACATTGTCGTAAAAAACTTTACAACATGTCGACTATTTCATAGATGTGAAACATCCATGTATGTTTCTTTATAGATCCAAATATGACCGATAGGTTTTTACACCTTTCTGGAGGGTCTTCCAAGTTCAAAAAACTTGATTTCTCGTGTATGAAACTATCACGGATTTTATGGCTTCAAGCCATTTGACGGAGTCAGGTCCCATCATTGCTTCTTTGCACGTATTCGGTTCATCATTGTCAAACAACAATGATTTACTCTCAAACTTCAGCATTTTATTGTTTATCCGACCTACTTGGTTCAATAGGAACTTAGACCTCCGTGACCACAACCTTTTAGGCACGTGACCCATGAGCATTGTGGCTGCCTCCAGAACATTTTCCGGCGCTGTGCAACTCAGCACATATAGCTAAGGTTCGTTAACCTTATCAAAGTTCTATTGTCCTCCCACTTAACTTTTGCGAAAAATTCCTTTTTCAAGAAACTTCATGTTTCAAGCGACAAACCCTTTTGTCCTTTGTGTTATGGAGGAATACCCAATGGTTATTTGAAATAACCTACAAATAAATGCTCATCCGACTTTGGTTGTAAACATCTTACTTATGGTTAGTATACCAAAATTTAAGAAAGGACAACTTGGGTTTTACCCCAAACCATAACTTACATGGTGTCATTTCAACGGATCAAGATGGAGATCTTTTCAATGTAAAAGCGGTAGTCCCTAAACCTTTTAATCTTTTAAAACATAATGGTAGTTTTATAAATAACACCTTTGATCCAACCATGTCAAACAAGGTTTCATTACAAATCTCAAACACTCCATATTCCTATGGTGTTTCAGGAGATGTAAATCTAGGTGTTTTGCTAAACTTGCAACTCAAATAAATCCCTTTATGATAAAATCATAAATCATTTATTTTCTTGTTACACTTGTAACTCATATAAATCCCTTTATGATAAAATCATAAATCATTTATTTTCTTATTACAATTATTTTCCACTTCATCTTGAAAGTCTTTGAACGTTTTCAAATATTTCATACTTCTTTCTCATTAAGTGAATATTAACTCACATTTCCGGAGAAAGCATATGAAGTTGAAATCCATCTCTTACGACTACACATAATGGACTACATACATCGATATGTATAAATTCCAATAGTTTAGTCGATCGTTCTTCTTTGGCCTTTGAACGAAGTTTTAATTATCCCGAGGAAAGTCTCACAAGCGTCATTTGATCAAATCGAAGACTCCAAAAATCCATAAAAATGGAGTTTCTTTATGTTTTATTTCCAATATAATTTAAACGACGATGTCACTTCGTAAGTGATTTTCCAATCATTTGTCTTGCGACATTTTAGCATTAGTATTATGGATGTGATTTCTCCAACTAGATTTGTAAATCATCCATCTTATATGGAATACAACAATTATTTGAATAATCTTTGTTCTCATAATACCTGATTTAAAAACTATTATTAAAACAAATCTTGAAGACAAGCTTTGATGTCAACGAGAAATACAAACAACGGCTTGTTTGTTTTCGATGATCATCATCACATATTCTCTTGCTAGTTACTTTGGCCATTGTAGTTCATGAATTGCATCATTCTGTATGAAATTTCATACCAACCAATTCGGTATCCAATACCCAAGAACCACATTGTTTAACAAGCAAAGAATACAACCATAACATGTATATCATCTATATACCTAAACTGGATATTTCCAGTCTTTTCTTTTCTGCCAAATATATTTTATAGATTCTCTTTCAGCATTTCCTTTTTCTTTTAAAAGAATCTATCAACATAAATAGTGGTGCCATATACATGACACATAGTCCAAAGCATGTATATTCAAATACTAATACCTTTGGACTTTCACTTTGAATTAGATCACCATCATCAAATGATCGGCATTCTTTCAAAATCCATTCTTTAGTAATCTTTTAGTGTAGTAAACACTTTACATACATCTTCTATTCATCCTTATCATGATGAATTTCATAATAAAGCTAATGTAGCTTATAAAGGAAAATCGTGAGTATAACATTACTTTCCAAAACCCTTTTGGATGATAAGGATGTCTAGCATCTCCAACCTTTGCAAATTCTCATCCAATATGAGAACATATATTATACTCTATCATATTGCAACCAAAACATTGTTTCAGATATCGTTATATCTGCCACACATGATGGTTTCTAAAACAATTCTTTCAGCTCCTAGATAAACTTGATATTAAAACAATCAAGAATCATGGAGGCAAACATGATACTTAAGATACTAACACTGGAATTGTTACTCTCGATTTAATACCAATTATTAAGTTTCACGGAGTAAACAGAGTTTGCTGAAAGTTTACAATAGGACTTTAAACTTTAGATTGACACTCAACACAATACGATATCAGTTCATAAAGTAAATATCCAGAATTCTATAGTTCTATTATCTCAATTACAACTAAGCATAAGGTGGTGAATGAATGCCAATGACGACAACAAATTACGCAAATTAACTTTGATTTAATTTATGATAAATTGAGTTCTACTAATCCAAATTATAAATAAACTCCCACTCAAAAACGACATCCCTCGTGTCTTTTTGGTGATTACATGAACCAAATCCACTACACCAAGTCCGATCATCACGTGAGTCGGTGTAGCTTCAAAGGCGAGCATCTATATGGTCATCATATCAAAACATATGACTCATGCTTAACCTTTCGGTCCGTGTTTTGAGGCCATATCTGTACATGCTAGGCTCGCCAAGTAAGAACCTTAGTATTCGCGTGTGTAAAACTATCTTACACCCGAGATATGCTCGTGGATTCAAGTACACCCGATCATCACGTGATGTCTTGAAGCGACGAAACATTGTCGATGCATACTTAAGGAAGAACACATTTTTATCTTGATATCTAAATGAGGGATCATCTTATTATGCTAATAAAACACCAAACAAGCAATATAAGATGCAACAAAACATCTTATGTGAAAAGTGAAATGATATGATTCTTGCACTTGATCTCCATCATGTGCATCATGGTATGATCTTCATCATTCCTTTATGTGTAAGGACAAGGTCTATGGAACTTACATATTATGTGTGTTGTAAGAGTATCGACTTATACTTTTACTTACAACATCACCATATCATGACACTAGCCCAGCAACAATCTAAACTAGACGCTTCTAATTTATCCATTGCAAGTTTTACGTCGCTTAGGGCTTTCAGAGATAGAAGAGTTCTTACCTACGAACACGGAACCACAACGATGATAATCAAATTATTGACAACTCGTTGTAAATCAGATATTGATTATAGTAGGAGAGACAGACACCCGCCAGCCACTTATGCAAAACTAGTTGCATGTCAAGCGTGGAACAGGTATCATGTGCGAGGACATGTAAAGTTTGTCCGGGACACTTCATACCACTATGCCACCAATATCCAAAGTACAAGGAAGAGGTAATAACATGACCATCAGCGCCCACATATTCATATGTGTACTACCCGTGCAAATCATCTACGCATAGATCCGGCTCTGATACCACTAAAGGGTTCGCAGCATAGAAAACAAAAAATTTCCTACAATGGGGACAACTAAGTACCAAGACTATCTACTAGATACAAGCAATGGGTGGATATACATCCATAGAATACATACCCTCAAATACCAAATAGCATTAAAGAGGTTGTACTCGTGGATGATGTAGACGAACGCTTGCCGATCTCAAGATCGTGATGAAATCCATCTGGTCCAACACCATCAAGTCCAGCACCGCAAAGCAGTGGTGCATCCGTGATCGCACACATGTCCGGGACCCTGACAACCTCCACGCAAAGCAGCGAAAGCAACAAATCCTTCCAGAAAAAGCCACCGGGAACATGTATCTCGCTGATCCGTGACCATGGGTAAATTCTAAAAGGGGGAGAGAGATCCTTCACGAGGAGGTGTGAGATGAGAGGAGAGAGGGGAGGCCTTCTATAGGGAGAGGGGGAGCACCCAAGGGGCATGGCACCCAGCCCATGGTGGCTTCCCCCACCTCTTCCACATTCATGTGGGTGGAGCTCACACTCAAAATGAAAAGCCTCCATTGACATAAACATGCCTCCACTAAAAAATCCACTCACATGCATTAAATTTCCACCAAATTTAATGCAAGCTCTCATTTAAATAAAACTCTTTTATTTATTTATTCAGAATTTTCATAATTACTCTAATTAACAAACATTCACATAAATCCCCTTATAACATTTCAATTTCACTTGCAGAACCAGTTTCAGCAATTTCAACTGAAACAGTTCCAGTGTCTAGTGAAATAAATTCCTGCGCTTTCCTTTTTCTTTATCTGGCATATTATTTGCTCCAAATGGTGTCGGTATCCCTTAAGTGTGTCACCCTATGGTTCTCGAATAATGTATACATGATAGAGACCCCTCTCCGATCAATAATCAGCAGCGGGACCTGGAGATCCGTACTGACTCCCACATATTCAACGATGACTTCTGTGATCGTGTGAACCTTATACGTATGTAACTCAATCCCTCTGTCTCGCGATATATTACATGTCTGAGATTCGATCATCGGTATCTCCATACCTAGTTTGATCTTGTTACCGACATGTACTCTTTTCTTGTTCCCCTGATATAACATTCTAGTGATCAAATCACTTGCTTGCAAGCTAACTAATGTGATATCACCGAGAGGGCCCAGAGTATATCTCTCCATCATCGGGATGGACAAATTCCACTCTTAATCCACAAGAATGTAAGGAGTTTTGAGTGCTAGAAGTGTTAAGGTCCAAAGATAGATCATTGCAACTAGATAGATATGAGGGATTATAAATAGTGAACACACTATCCATATTGCAATTTCTATCACCACTCACCATATCATTACCTTTTGAAAAGTCACATGTTGGTGAAGTGGTAAAGGATGAGAACTCATCTCGACTGGAAGTGTAAGCAACACAATTATCCTCAATAATGTTGGACACAACATATTTATCTTGAAGTTTTGTCCATAACTCATGAGCGCTCCAAAAAGGAATGATTGAAGAGCTAACTACATAACTCAAAGCATTAACAAGCACATTAGAAGCTTGAGCGAGATATATGTATTTCTCATCCTCACGGTATAGATTTTTGAAATCCATAGGAGGAGAAAAACCCATATCTACAATACGCTCCAAATTTGGGTCCATGTCCCGAAAATGAATGAGCATGCGACTTTTCCATGTATCATAATTTGTGCCATCGAATATGAACATGTCATTGTGCACTAATCCTCTAGACGACATCTTTACTCTCAAGGCGGTGAAGCCTAAATGAGAGACCGGGCTCTGATACCAATTGAAAGGATACGGATGTCGCCTAGAGGGGGGGTGAATAGGCGATTAAAACTTTTCCTAGAGTGGCTCAACAAAGGCGGAATAAAACTAGTGTTTACTTTGTTAAGCACAACCTAGAACAACTAAGGTTCACCTATGTGCACCAACAACTTATGCTAAGCAATACAAGCAACAAAGTGATAGCAAGATATATATTACTTCAAGCATGAAGGCTATCACAATGTAAAGTGCATAAGTAAAGAGCTCGGGTATAGAGATAACCGAGGCACGCGGGGACAACGATATTTTACCGAGTTCCTCCCAACATGGAGTATGTCTCGTTTGGATAGGGGGTGGTATCAAACCACCAACGCCACAAAAGGCCTCCCTTATTCTCCGGTGAATCTCACCCCAACGGGATCGATCCATGCTTCCACTATCGGTGCACTTGTCGGTGACAACCGGAACCTCTCACATGGTTGGGGAACTTCTCCACAACTTAATTGGAGTCTCCCAACAAATGCCACCAAGCCCACAATGCCACCAAGGACACAAAACCGTCTAGGGTTCCAAGAACCCAAGAGGGACAAGCTCCAATGAGTAACACGAACCAAATCCTCCGAGGAGAACTCAAACTGATGCACCGAATGCAAATGGAAAGAACACCACAAAGGTGCTCAAATCCCTCACTCTCAAGTTCCAACAAAGCTATTAAAGCTATTGGGGGAACAAGAGAGGAGGAATCAAAGAGGGACACAAAATCCTCCAAAATCTGGATCCCCAAAGATACACTCACAAAGAGATAAATGGGTTAGGTCAAAACGTGGATCTAGATCTCCTCTCTCTTCCACTCAAATATGGGCAAGAAACATCGGAGGGAAAAGATTAGGTAAGCTTCAAGATCTAGAGCAAGTGTGGACAAAGCTTAGCCTAATAGAAGAGAAAGAAGCAAACTAAACTAAAAACAGACAAAGCCTTAAATAGGGGGCCCAAAAATCTGTCCGTTGGGATTTTTCCTGAACGGTCTGGTACTACCGGATTTAACCGGTAGTACCGCACCAGTTGAAAAACAAGGTAGCAACAGAGCCAGAGGGAAGCAGCGCGCGCAGCAAGCGTGTAGAGGTCCCAACCTTTAATAAGGTAGAGTCCCCTGTGTTTACAATGCTAGTCCCTGGATCAATAGCTAGCATCCACAATTAAGATGTAATATCAAGAAACAAAGGTCATAATATAACTTTATAACCAGGAATAACATAATTTTTATTACATCTTACATAGCTCATTTGGCTATTACAATACATTGCAGCAGAATATTTATAAGCATGGGGTCCTTCATCTTCAAAGTGCCACAGGCAAACATGTTGGTTGTAGACTTTGTAGTCCTAATCAATCAATCTTCACTAAAATCAATCAAACCTGCAACATTACAAGTTACAGCCACAAGGGTCAATACATTTGAATTGTATTGGCAAGTTTCACTACTATGTTGAATATAATTGGATCCTATCATTACATGCATTTTTGGCTAAGTAGGGTTTAAGGCTCATTTGCAGAAGCAAAATTTATCCTATCTTTTCAAAATGGTTTTGATCTTTTGTCAAATCTCTTTATCAAAATCCCTTGAACTCCTTGGTAAATCCCCAAGTGTTCAAGTCCTTGTCAAAAATCTCTTGAGCTCCTTGGTAAATCCCCAAGTGCATCAAGTTTTATCAAAATCTCTTGAGCTCCTTGGTACCCCCAAGTGCATCAAGTCCTTTGTTGTTACTTAAAAGTTTTTCTTTTAGAAATTGGAATGTCGAGATTTCCCATAGCTTCAAGCTTTAGTTGCTCAGTATTTTCCATAACCGGGGACACGGCTAAGTACTTAGATTTTATTATCTTCTGCAGAAGTTGTACACTTTACCCACATGTCACAATCTCATCTTGTTGCCACCAGTGGCAGCTGGATTGGTACTCACCAAGATGGAGTACTGGCAGATTGAGAATGTGACGAAGTCTTTCCAGAGGGTCCTCCCATACACCATTGCTAGCTTGTCTTCAGTACCCATGTAGGATTCCAAGTTCCTCATTTTCAGTAACCTGAAGACAATGCATGGGTCTTCCCAATGTAGTGGACTAAGCCAGAGCCATAAGTAGCATGTGGTTGTACACGAAAGCCACAATTGGAGAAACATGTTCAATCTCTAAGTCCCTGGGTGGTTTTTCTTTGGTGCACAACACAAAGAGATTGCCATAGACATGGTTCCTTTTGTTGCCACCTTCACCAAAACTCAAAGTATCCTTGTCCACCCAGGTGGTTCATTGAGTCCTTGTTTTATTATATAAAACATAAGTCTTTTCTCAACTTCATAAAACTCTCAACATGTATCTCTTTTCAAAATATAGCATGGCTAAGCATGTAACAACTACATTGTTTTCACTAAGGAATATATAAGGTATCCTATAGGATTTAGCATAGCATAAGTATAGAAATTCTTTTCATGCATGTTTCAAAATCCACTAAGTATAATGAAAATAGTAGGACTTTGGATGATAGTGTCACTTGCCTTTTTGGTAGGGAATGTTGGTTCACTTCTTGATCTTGCTAGTTTCACACTTTTCTAACTTCACTACAAATCAATCAAGCAAACACAATATCTACTAGCATTCCAACCAATAATCAATCAAACAAATCATCACACATAAAATAAGAGAAACTAAGTCATGCATGCAAGCATGCAAAAGTAGTTTTATTTGCAAAAGGTGGTCTCCACTAGGCTTCTAAACTTTGTAAGGTTCAAAGTGGTCATTTTCCAAGTGGCAAAATCATTTGCAAAAAGGGTTTTTCCTATAGATCATTTTTAAATCCAATCATTATTTTATGTGGTGGAAAATGTTTTTATCAAAGCAACAACTTTATGTTGTTCACCAAATAAGTTGTTGTTTCTCAAAACTTGGTGTTTAGGGTCAGTAGGTTTGATCCAAATCATTTTTCCCAAGTTTTTACTGTAAAGTCATTTCCATAACAAAAACAATATTTTTATTTGATTAGAAATGGCTAAATCAAGTTTTCATTCCTAAACTTCACAAAATCCATTTTAAAATCATGGGTTGGTTCCTAGGGTCAGTAGGTTCACAACAAACCAATTTGCAAAGGTTTCAACCCTAAAGACATTTTGGAATAATTTTTCTAACCTAAACAAGCATTCAAATGTTTCTGCAAAAACAAACATTTTACCAGAGGCCTTTTACTAAACAAAATGCATGGTTGGCTAGGGCTTGTTCCACTGATTCCATTTATATAAAGTTTGTAATTTTTGGACGTGTGGATCAAAAGTTACAAGGGTTTTAAATCTGCATCTAAATCAGATTCAAAATTTCTTTTAAATCATAGACTGGCCACGCGTCGCGTTCTTATTGGGCGATACCGCTTCGTGCGGATTAGCCTCTCTGGTTCGTTGGATCTAAACAGATCGCACGGCGTGGGTTGTCTCATACCGCTTCGCTCAGTTCTAATCTCAGCCACGCGATATCGATCTAACGGCTACCATCTAGTTGCCACTAACTGGCGGCGCTGCGCGGCAGCAGACGGCGGCGGCGCTCGGTCAGCGGCGGTGCGGCGGCTACAGGAAGCAAAGAAGGAAGTGGAGATGCTTACCGTGCTCAGGGGATCGTGGCGATGCTCAACGTGGTCGCGAGGAGGCGAGGGGCGCACTGGAGCGGGTTTAATCGCTCGCCGGAGTGGAGGACGGCGTCAGGTTCGTCTGGTGGTCGTCGTGGGCGGTGCTGTGGTTCACTCCGAGGCAAAACGAGGATGCGGTTAGAAGCGCAAGACCAAGGCGAAGCTGTGTGCGTGAAGGAGAGAGCGCGGGGTGGTCGGTTCTTACCAGGGAACGTCGCCGGAGAAGGAAGCAGACGCGGCGGCGCTCGGAAGTTGTCGAAGCCAACGCTCTGGGGAGCCCGCGGTTGAACGGAGGGCACAGACAGGTGCGCCTGGGAGTGGGGATCACGGTCGTGTGCTCAAGGAGGAAAGGGGCGGCAGTGGTTCGTCGGAATTCACCGGAGATGCTCGTCGGAGCAGTGGCGTTGCGAGCTCGAATTGAGGCAGCCTAGGGGCTCTCGTGCTGCGGTGTTTGAGGGGAAAGGAGGAGAAGGCGCAGGCGATTAAAAGGACGTGGTCGCAGGGGGAGTAATGGCCGTGGTTAACGCCAATTGATCGCCGGCGTAAAGGGCAGGAAACGGCAGGGCGTCGTCTGCGCGAGGAAGAAGGAGGTGAGCTGGCGCGTGGGTCCGCTTCGTCAGCGAAGGAGAGAGGCAGGGAGAGGGTCCATCAGTCAGTGCCTGCGCGGGTTAAAGACTGAGTGCGAAACGTTTTCTTCGGAAGAGAGGGAAGCTGGGCTGGTACTGGGCTGTTGGGCCTATTGGGTTGGGTCCGGTCTGTTTTCATTTTTTTCTTTCTGAATGTTTTATTCTTTTCCAATTCTGTTTTCTGTTTTGAATTTCAAACAACAATCAAACATTCAAAACAAATCAAACTTTCACTAAACATTGCAATTGAATCTGGTTCTGTTTAACAACATAAACCAAAGTCCAAAGATCAAAATAATATTTTTATTTTAGGGTCCATTATTAATTAAATAAATAGACCTTGTTTATTAAAACAAAATAGAATTTGTTTTATTTAAAATCTCCATTTGAAATTTAATTATTTGCAAAACCAAATCAGTAGGTTTTATTTGGAAATAAAGAATACTTGAAAAACTTGTTTTAAAGTAAATAAGTTTTGATGTTTAATTAAAATAGTAAAACCTTTATTTTTAATAAACATTGGATATTAAATCCTTATTATTTTATTTAAATAAACCTTTACTATTTTTATCAAATAGAAATATTTTATTTCAAAGGCTTGGCCAAGTTTTAATTTGGCTCTATAAAATAATCCTTATTTATAATTCTACCTTTTCATTTGAAAACCAAATCTTTTTATTAAAAGATTCAAAATAGTAATACCTAATATTTTTATTTTCCTTTATTAAATGTTTATCTTTGTAAATCCCGTTAGGATTTATTTGATCCAAATAGGTTTGAAGGTTTCCAATTGGATTCAAAAAGCTTCTTCTCACCCTGAAAATCAACAAAGTTTTATTTTATTCATTTATTTTTCACATTACAAGATTTGGAAAATCTTGGGATGTGACAGGCTACCACCCTTAAAATAAATCTCGTCCCGAGATTTGGGAAGGCTAGGGTTACAAGTAGGTTCAAAGAATCTAGGGTACTACCACCCTTAAAATTTTCCAACTAAATTACATATTGTCTTGCTTGGGATCTTGGGGAAACTTCTCTGGGCAAACATCTGCATTGTGTCATTTGTTTCCACTCTTGACTCATGGGCCAAGGTTGAGATCCTTCATAGGCTTGTTTAACTTGTTCTTCATCTTTTTTGGACAATTGCTTGCATAATGTCCTGGTTCTTTGCAATTGAAACAGTTGATATCTTTGAGTTCTTTACGTGTCTCTTGTGGACAAGTTGCTGCATAATAGCCTAGCTCTCTGCAGTTGTTGCACCACACTTGGCCAATTTCCTTATACTTCTGGTTCTCTGGGCATTCACTGGAATAGTGTCCCATTTCTTTACATTGATGACATTGCACATGGCTTTTGTCCTCCTTTTTCTTCTTGGGCTTCTCCAAAGCTAGGAGTGCATCTAGTTCATGCTGTTCATATGTTATCTGGTAGGTAGGAATGTCTACATGATTCTTGGACCTTCTATTACTCTTTGGATAATTCATATGCCTCTTCTTTGTTCCTTTGAATTGGGTTGTATTGCATGAAGGTATAAGTGGACCTTTTCCTTTGTCATCATTCTTCTTGGTAGACTTGGATCCTTCCTGATTGTTTGCAATCATTTGTTGCACTCCACCTTGTTTCCTTTGTTCAACTATGGAATAGATGGGGCATTGGATAGGGACATGGTTATTTCCTTCACATAGGTAGCAAGTAGCTTGAGAGGTGGGACATTGGCCAACAGGATGTTTCTCTTCACAATTGGGGCATTAATCACCATGTTCCTTGGAAGTGTGATCCTTGTCTCCACAAATAATGCAAGCTGGGGCTCCATCTAGAATAACATTTCTGTCATCCTTGTTGTCACAAACTCTTTTGGAATAGTTGTCTTCCATGTTGATCATTTCATCTGTCACCTTAAGCATCAATTGGGCTTGAGTTTCCAAAAATCCTTGCAACAATTGGGATTGAAGTTTCAAAATCCTTTGTATGGCTGGGTCTAGTCCATTGTTGTTGGCTAAAAGCTGAGTTGTCATTTGGCTCAACTGGTTTTGGGTTGCTATAAGTTCTCTCATGTTGTTCTCTTGGTTGTTGTTGGTGTCACCAACCTTGATGTTGGTGTCTCTTGGAGAAGTCATCTGTTTGGATTGGATTGGGATTAGAATAGGCAAAAGATTTCTAAGGGAATAATTCTAACCACACACATCACAATTCACACAAGCAATGTGCAAGCAATCACAAGCCAAACATTTCACTCAAACAAAAAAGTTCAAGCACATCTTTAGGTAACAAAATATTTTTGTTACACCACATAAGTTGGTGTGTTTGACTTAACTAAAATATGGTGGTCCATCTATATGGTTCAGTTGTGTCCTTTCCATCTTTCTTGGTTGATTCCTTCTTGGTTGAGATCATGGTTTCCTTGGGAAAAACTTTTGGTCACAAAACTCCAAGTAATGTGGGCTCCTTCTAATTTTTGCATTCCCTTAGTCTCTAAATCTTGAGCAAGATTTCCTTGTCTCACTTGTCCTTAGTGGTATCTAAGGTTGAAGTCTTTGGTGAATATGCTGAAGATGTTGAAGTCATTAGAGTTGAAGAAGTTGAAGTCATTAGAGTTGAAGAAGTTGAAGTCATTAGAGTTGAAGAAGTTGAAGAAGTCCTTTGCACATGGTGAAGTCTTGGGCCATGGTGTAGGTTTTTCCATCAAGTTGAAATAGAAGAGATGTAGAGTTGAAACCAAAATGGTTGAGGAAAAGAGTTTACAAGATTGTTTGTAAATAAGTTTTGGAATAAATACAACTCCTATTTTTCTAAGGGTTTTGTACAATCCTAGGTTTACAAATTCTACAGGCAACACAATGCTCTGATACCATCTGTAGAGGTCCCAACCTTTAATAAGGTAGAGTCCCCTATGTTTACAATGCTAGTCCCTGGATCAATAGCTAGCATCCACAGTTAAGATGTAATATCAAGAAACAAAGGTCATAATATAACTTTATAACCAGGAATAACATAATTTTTATTACATCTTACATAGCTCATTTGGCTATTACAATACATTGCAGCATAATATTTATAAGCATGGGGTCCTTCATCTTCAAAGTGCCACAGGCAAACATGTTGGTTGTAGACTTTGTAATCCTAATCAATCAATCTTCACTAAAATCAATCAAACCTGCAACATTACAAGTTACAGCCACAAGGGTCAATACATTTAAATTGTATTGGCAAGTTTCACTACTATGTTGAATATAGTTGGATCCTATCATTACATGCATTTTTGGCTAAGTAGGGTTTAAGGCTCATTTGCAGAAGCAAAATTTATCCTATCTTTTCAAAATGGTTTTGATCTTTTGTCAAATCTCTTTATCAAAATCCCTTGAACTCCTTGGTAAATCCCCAAGTGTTCAAGTCCTTGTCAAAAATCTCTTGAGCTCCTTGGTAAATCCCCAAGTGCATCAAGTTTTATCAAAATCTCTTGAGCTCCTTGGTACCCCCAAGTGCATCAAGTCCTTTGTTGTTACTTAAAAGTTTTTCTTTTAGAAATTGGAATGTCGAGATTTCCCATAGCTTCAAGCTTTAGTTGCTCAGTATTTTCCATAACCGGGGACACGGCTAAGTACTTAGATTTTATTATCTTCTGCAGAAGTTGTACACTTTACCCACATGTCACAATCTCATCTTGTTGCCACCAGTGGTAGCTGGATTGGTACTCACCAAGATGGAGTACTGGCAGATTGAGAATGTGACGAAGTCTTTCTAGAGGGTCCTCCCATACACCATTGCTAGCTTGTCTTCAGTACCCATGTAGGATTCCAAGTTCCTCATTTTCAGTAACCTGAAGACAATGCATGGGTCTTCCCAATGTAGTGGACTAAGCCAGAGCCATAAGTAGCATGTGGTTGTACACGAAAGCCACAATTGGAGAAACATGTTCAATCTCTAAGTCCCTGGGTGGTTTTTCTTTGGTGCACAACACAAAGAGATTGCCATAGACATGGTTCCTTTTGTTGCCACCTTCACCAAAACTCAAAGTATCCTTGTCCACCCAGGTGGTTCATTGAGTCCTTGTTTTATTATATAAAACATAAGTCTTTTCTCAACTTCATAAAACTCTCAACATGTATCTCTTTTCAAAATATAGCATGGCTAAGCATGTAACAACTACATTGTTTTCACTAAGGAATATATAAGGTATCCTATTAGGATTTAGCATAGCATAAGTATAGAAATTATTTTCATGCATGTTTCAAAATCCACTAAGTATAATGAAAATAGTAGGACTTTGGATGATAGTGTCACTTTCCTTTTTGGTAGGGAATGTTGGTTCACTTCTTGATCTTGCTAGTTTCACACTTTTCTAACTTCACTACAAATCAATCAAGCAAACACAATATCAACTAGCATTCCAACCAATAATCAATCAAACAAATCATCACACATAAAATAAGAGAAACTAAGTCATGCATGCAAGCATGCAAAAGTAGTTTTATTTGCAAAAGGTGGTCTCCACTAGGCTTCTAAACTTTGTAAGGTTCAAAGTGGTCATTTTCTAAGTGGCAAAATCATTTGCAAAAAGGGTTTTTCCTATAGATCATTTTTAAATCCAATCATTATTTTATGTGGTGGAAAATGTTTTTATCAAAGAAACAACTTTATGTTGTTCACCAAATAAGTTGTTGTTTCTCAAAACTTGGTGTTTAGGGTCAGTAGGTTTGATCCAAATCATTTTTCCCAAGTTTTTACTCTAAAGTCATTTCCATAACAAAAACAATATTTTTATTTGATTAGAAATGGCTAAATCAAGTTTTCATTCCTAAACTTCACAAAATCCATTTTAAAACCATGGGTTGGTTCCTAGGGTCAGTAGGTTCACAACAAACCAATTTGCAAAGGTTTCAACCCTAAAAACATTTTGGAATAATTTTTCTAACCTAAACAAGCATTCAAATGTTTCTGCAAAAACAAACATTTTACCAGAGGATTTTTACTAAACAAAATGCATGGTTGGCAAGGGCTTGTTCCACTGATTCCATTGATATAAA
Organism: Avena sativa; assembly: GCA_916181665.1. Taxonomy (NCBI): domain Eukaryota; kingdom Viridiplantae; phylum Streptophyta; class Magnoliopsida; order Poales; family Poaceae; genus Avena; species Avena sativa. The sequence goes on from OV702283.1 coordinate 313,944,347, forward strand.
GTTTGTAATTTTTGGACGTGTGGATCAAAAGTTACAAGGGTTTCAAATCTGCATCTAAATCTGATTCAAAATTTCTTTTGAATCACAGACTGGCCACGCGTCGCGTTCTTATTGGGCGATACCGCTTCGTGCGGATTAGCCTCTCTGGTTCGTTGGATCTAAACAGATCGCACGACGTGGGTTGCCTCATACCGCTTCGCTCAGTTCTAATCTCAGCCACGCGATATCGATCTAACGGCTACCATCTAGTTGCCACTAACTGGCGGCGCTGCGCGGCAGCAAACGGCGGCGGCGCTCGGTCAGCGGCGGTGCGGAGGCTACAGGAAGCAAAGAAGGAAGTGGAGATGCTTACCGTGCTCAGGGGATCGCGGCGATGCTCAACGTGGTCGCGAGGGGCGCATTGGAGCGGGTTTAATCGCTCGCCGGAGTGGAGGACGGCGTCGGGTTCGTCTGGTGGTCGTCGTGGGCGGTTATGTGGTTCACTCCGAGGCAAAACAAGGATGCGGTTAGAAGCGCAAGACCAAGGCGAAGCTATGTGCGTGAAGGAGAGAGTGCGGGTGGTCGGTTCTTACCAGGGAACATCGCCGGAGAAGGAAGCAGACGCGGCGTCGCTCGGAAGTTGTCGAAGCCGACGCTCTGGGGCGCCCGCGGTTGAACGAAGGGCACAGACAGGTGCGCCTGGGAGTGGGGATCACGGTCGTGTGCTCAGGAAGGAAAGGGGCGGCAGTGGTTCGTCGGAATTCACCGGAGATGCTCGTCGGAGCAGTGGCGTTGCGAGCTCGAATTGAGGCAGCCTAGGGGCTCTCGTGCTGCGGTGTTTGAGGGGAAAGGAGGAGAAGGCGCAGGCGATTAAAAGGACGTGGTCGCAGGGGGAGTAATGGCCGTGGTTAACACGAATTGATCGCCGACGTAAAGGGCAGGAAACGACAGGGCGTCGTCTGCGCGAGGAAGAAGGAGGTGAGCTGGCGCGTGGGTCCGCTTCGTCAGCGAAGGAGAGAGGCAGGGAGAGGGTCTATCAGTCAGTGCCTGCGCGGGTTAAAGACTGAGTGCGAAACGTTTTCTTCGGAAGAGAGGGAAGCTGGGCTGGTACTGGGCTGTTGGGCCTATTGGGTTGGGTCCGGTCTGTTTTCATTTTTTTCTTTCTGAATCTTTTATTCTTTTCCAATTCTGTTTTCTGTTTTGAATTTCAAACAACAATCAAACATTCAAAACAAATCAAACTTTCACTAAACATTGCAATTGAATCTTGTTCTGTTTAACAACATAAACCAAAGTCCAAAGATCAAAATAATATTTTTATTTTAGGGTCCATTATTAATTAAATAAATAGACCTTGTTTATTAAAACAAAATAGAATTTGTTTTATTTAAAATCTCCATTTGAAATTTAATTATTTTCAAAACCAAATCAGTAGGTTTTATTTGGAAATAAAGAATACTTGAAAAACTTGTCTTAAAGTAAATAAGTTTTGATGTTTAATTAAAATAGTAAAACCTTTATTTTTAATAAACATTGGATATTAAATCCTTATTATTTTATTTAAATAAACCTTTACTATTTTTATCAAATAGAAATATTTTATTTCAAAGGCTTGGCCAAGTTTTAATTTGGGTCTATAAAATAATCCTTATTTATAATTCTACCTTTTCATTTGAAAACCAAATCTTTTTATTAAAAGATTCAAAATAGTAATACCTAATATTTTTATTTTCCTTTATTAAATGTTTATCTTTGTAAATCCCCTTAGGATTTATTTGATCCAAATAGGTTTGAAGGTTTCCAATTGGATTCAAAAAGTTTCTTCTGACCCTGAAAATCAACAAAGTTTTATTTTATTAATTTATTTTTCACATTACAAGATTTGGAAAATCTTGGGATGTGACAAAGCGGGCAGCAGCAGCAGCGCTCTCGCGGGTCAACGCGCTCGCGTGCGTGGGCCAGCGTGCCCGGGGCTGAGCAGCAGCAGCGCAGATGGCGCGCGCGTGCCAGCGCATGCGAGCAGCAGCCGCAGCAGTTGCGCGCGGTGAGCCAGCGCGGGCCCAGCAGAGCATGCGGCCAGGCGCGCGTGCGAGCGTGCAGGGGAGTGGGGCCAGCTAGCGGGAGCTGCGGGGCCGCGGCGAATGAGCGGATCTGGCAGCTGCGGGCGGCATGACACGAGGCAGAGCGAGTGGCTGCGGGGAGAAGCTGGGCTAGGGTTTTCTGGGCAGATATTTCTGGGCCGGCCGGTACTACCGGCCCACCCGGGCGGTACTACCGGGCCGGCCGGTAGTACCGGATTTGACTACCTAGCGAGGCAGAGGATAGTTGGGGCGCGCTCAGGTGCGGGCGGTAGTACCGGCCCGCCCGGGCGGTACTACCGCTCGGCCCAAAAAACAGATTTTTCCTTTTCTTTTTAAATAAGACCGGCAGATATTCAAATGACCATAAGTTTTGATTGGTAACTCCGATCGACCCGATTCCAATTGCGTTGGAAAGAGGACGACATGAGCAACCCTATAAAATTATTGGTTATCACCAAGTGAGAATGTATCATGTATTATAATGTGAGATACCTCACTTGGTGAGAAACCAAAAAACCGCCAAGATCAAAATCGCAACAAGATACAAATGGAAGACCCGATTTTGATGAACAAGAGCTTGTTATGGATATTACCACAAGCTCTATATCCTCACATGATAAGACCAAATAACAACCAAATACGATGATGCAAGTATGCAAAGGTTTGAGCTCTCTCCGAACGATGTGATCGAGTTGCTCATTCAAGAGCCCCTCTTGATAGTACGGTTATCTATCCTAAACCCGGTCTCCCACACACAACATGAGACCAGCAAAAGAGAAAACCAGCAAGATTATACCTTTGCCTTGAGCATTCCACTTGAGATCGATGTAGACGAACTTGACCTTCTCAAGATGGAACACCTTTCTTGATTCCTCATCATTGATCCATGATAACCGAGGATGGCAAGCATCAAACATGAGATCTACTATAGATGGCGCATTTTGAGCTTGCACAACACATATTCTTCTCATTCCATCAACCTTGAAGCCAACACATGCTTCAAGCGATGCCAATGGACAAATCCTACAAGTGCAACTTAATACACACATTAGTCCATAAAGATTGTCATTAATTACTAAAACCACACAACGGGGCCCACATGTTCTTTCAATAGTTGTTCCCATCGTAGGAATTTTTTTGTTTTCTATGGTGCGAACCCTTCAGGATTTGCTACATACATATATATTTTTGAATGGAATATGCCTGAGAGACAATAATAAAATGGTTATTATCTTATTACATATTTATGATAAATGTTTATTTCTCATATTATAATTGTGTTAACCAAAAATGATAATACATGTGTGTTTAATAAACAAAGAAAACATTCCTAGTAATGCCTATCATTATACTAGCTTGTTGATTAACAGATGGTCAAGGTTTTCCGATCATGAATATTGGATGTTATTAATAACAAGGTCATGTCATTGGAGAATGATATGATGAACATTTACCCACAGTAGGTTTAGCAATACGATCACGTCATTAAAGTTTATATTAATATATCAATCTCACACGAAGTAACACTAATCCTTAGACCATGAGATCACATCATGACTAACACTAAACGAGTACTTTGATTCCATCAAACATCACACCATAAAAAGGTGATTATAAAGATGTTATTGGGTACTTAGAAAGTCTTAGTTGAGGCTCATGGATCAAGGGTGAGATTTGTCCATCCCAATGATGGAGAGATATACTTTGGGCCCTCTCAGTGATATCACATTAATAACATCTTGCAAGCAGGTGATTTGATCACGAGGAATGTTATATCATGGGAACAAGAAAAGAGTACTTGTTGGTAATGAGATCGAAATAGGTATGTATGATACCAAATGATCGCATCTTGGACAAGTAAAATATCACGAGACAAAAGGAATTGGTTACTACAAAAGGGCTCACACGATCGCTAACTCATCATTGAGTAATTGTGAGTCGTTATGGATCTTTAGATCCCGACGGCTAATGATTATTGATCGGAGAGAGTCTCGATCATGTACACATCATACGTAGGGTGACACACTTAAGGCTCGTCGGCGCATTTGAGTGGATACGAAACGTAGGAGAAAATACTAGACAACACAGAAACTATTTTAATAAAACTGCCGGAATAGTTTCGGTGTATTGAAACATTACAAGGGGGTGAATTATTAATGTGTTCATTAAATGAAATACTTATTAAATGAAATATTCATTAAATTAAGTGGCATTAAACCAAGTGAATTAAAGTGCTTTAATATAAATACCTTTGATTTCTTGAGTGGAAATTTAATGGGAGAAAGTAGACTTGAATTTTTGTGAGTGGAGTGTCCACACACATGAATGAGGGAAGAGGTGGGGGCACCTCCTTGGCCGCCGACCATAGGAAGGGGCTGCACCCCTCCCCCTATAAAAAAGGTGGTGTAGACCCCTCCCTCACACACCACTCCATTCCTCTCATATGCCCTTTGGTTGACATTTCCCCCCTTGCTAGACGATCCACTATCGCGAGTATGGTGCTTAGGTGAAGCCCTTCTCAAGAACTTATCCACCACCACCATGTTGTAGTGTTGCTGGAGTTTCCGAGGATCCATTGCTTCCGCTGTGCAACTAGAGCAAGGGACGGAGGTCGTTGTCGTGCTGGACGTGTGACCGATTATGGAAGCGTTGCTCGATTATGGTACTGATAGTATCCATGACCTTCGAGAACGAACATGTACATTCTACACCAACCATGTTTGTTTGCAGAAACATTATCCTGCTTTCGGTATTTGAGGATAAGTCCTTCTGAAACTGTTACAAGTATCACCTAGATTTGATCTTGGTAGTTGAAACCGTAGGAATTTTTTTGTTTTGTATGAAACAAACCCACAGAAAGCACACAACCACGTAAAATATGCAAAAATAAATTAGAGGCATTTAACTTGTTTTTGTAGGGCATGTGATGTGATATGGTAATTGATACAAAAATTGTTGTATGCAATGAGACTTATTGTAAGTTATACAACTGAGAGAAGCCATATGGTTGTATTTTTCCTTTTATGGCATGTGTGCTATATATATCCATGAGATATATTGTAATGGTGGAAGACGACCATGATGGTGACGCCATGGACCTTGGTGACTGATGTGCTCAGTTGATGTAGAGCCCGTTGGGAACCCCAAGAGGAAGGTATGATGAGCACAACAGCAAGTTTTCCTCAGTTATAGAAACAAGATTATCGAACCAGTAGGAGAAAAAACCACTTCCGAAGGTGTTCCTCGCAACGTGGAACTTGCACACAACACAACCCAACATACTTTGCCCCAACTTATCAATGAGGTTGTCAATCTCACTGGTTTTGCTGAAAATAAAGGATTAAACGTATAGTGTGGAAGATAGTAATTTCTTGTGGTAATTGCAGAAAGCAAATAGTAACAGTAGATAGAATATCAATGGGAAGGAATGGAATGGGGTCCATAGTTCACTAGAGGTGTTTTCTCCATAAGATAAATAACATGCTGGATGAATACATTACAGCGGGGCAATTAACAAATAGAGAATGCATAACAATGCATGTACATGACATGATGATCACTATGAGATTCATTTGGGTATTACAACATGATACATAGACCGTAATCCAGCTGCATCTATGACTAATAATCCACCTCCGGGATATTATCCGAACAACCCTCGGGTATTAAGTTGCAAGCAACAGATAATTTCATTAAGCAAAGTATGTAATGTAAACAATACAATTGCCCTTGGGCAAAGGATTGTTGTTTTCTCCCTGGTAGCAACAACATATCTACAATCTTAGAAGTTTCTGTCACTCTCCAAGATTACTAGAGGCATGAACCTACTATCGAGCATAAATACCCCCTTATGGAGTCACAAGCAAATACTTGGCCAAAGTAACTACTAGCAATGAAGAGCATGCAAGATCACAAATAACATAGACATGATAGTACAATAATCAATATGACATAATATCAATATCCATCAGATCCCCGCAAACACAACATGTAGAATTACAATAAGATGATCTTGATCATGATAGGCAGCTCACAAGATCTAAACATGGTAGCACAAATAGGAAAAACAACCATCTAGCTACTGCTATGGACCCATAGTCAAAGGATGAACTACTCACACATCACTCCGGAGGCATGCATGGTGATGAAGAAGGCCTCTGGGATGATCTCCCCTCTCCGGTAGGGTGCCGGGAAGAGCTTCAGATCCCTCCTGATCTAGGGACGATGGTGGAAGCGACTATGGAATTTTTTCATGGAATTCTGATCGGGTACTTAGGATTTTTGCCTCGGGGGGTTATTTAGGCGAAGGGGAAAGGTCGATGGACGCCCGAGGGGCCCACACCATGGCCAGGCACGACCTAGGGTGGGCCCGCATGGCCACCTGGTGTGGATGCCTTGCAGCGCCTCTTCGTCTCTCCTTTGGACTCCGTGTCGTGTTGGGAAAATAGGAACTTTGGCTTTTGTTTCATCCAATTCTGAGAATATTTCTTTACTAGTTTTTCTGAAACCAAAAACAGTAGAAAACAGGAAATGGCACTATGGCATCTTGTTAATAGGTTAGTTCCAGAAAATTCATAAAAATGCCACAAAGTGTGGACAAAACATAATATAAATGGTGCAAAAAAAAGCATGGAGCATCAAAAATATAGATACGTTTGCAACGTATCAGCATCCCCAAGCTTAACTCCTGCTCGTCCTCGAGTAGGTAAGTGATAAAAAGAATAATTTTTGAGGTGACATGCACCATCACAATCTTGATCAAGGTATTGCAAAGCATTGATAGCTGGGATCAAAGTACTCTAAACATAAGCATGAAAGATATATTTCTAAAAATAAGACATAGCAACTTTATTGCAATATGAAAGGTTACACAAACAAAAGATTATGAATAATGCTTTGAAAGACATTTGTTTGTTTCACATATAGAAAACATAGCAAGAGTGATATCCATCGTCCTTCATGGAATAGAAAAACATAAATGCATAGGACACCTTCAAAGTTCATAAGGGTGACTAGATAAAAATTATTTAAGAACAAGCAATACCATAATTATGAATGAATCAACAAGTTTTGGGACAATGCACATTGAACTCAGAATGACAACTATGCTCTCTTAACTGGTGCATAAAGATAGAAGATGGAAACTCAACAAAAAGTAAAAAAGAAAGGCCCTTCGTAGAGGGAAGTAGGGATTAAATGGTTTTATAAAGCTTCCAAAAATTATGGTACTTATTAGCTTTGAGCTCTCATTGCCCCTATCATAAGCATCTTGAAGTGATTAAGGTTAAAGTGAGTGCAAATATGAGTTATATGCTTGAAAAATCACAAGTTGAAAATCTCATGCCCCTTGAGTACGAGTACTGAAACCTCATGCTACTCAACTTTGGTCACAGGCAAGTTCTTGTTATTGTAAGTATATGTGTATCATAGAGAACCGTCGATGGGGTACCCCTTTCCCCATGACACAGGAGCTATCCCATATCAAAATGACAAGGCAACAGACAGTGATCATCTCAGCGATCTTTTTATTTGCTATTTGCATAGGTTTTTATTGAGGATGCTTCATAAAATTCCACTATGGTTTCGCTGTAAGTTTTTATTGAGGCATGGCTTAGGCTAGCCGCCCAAGCGTTTCTCTAACACATATACATACTCCTAGGACTTACAAGATCCCATCTTATTTCACACCGCCCGGGATCCATAAGAAAAAGAACAAGATATCAATTAAATAGAATAAGTGCAATGTCGAAAGCGTTCCCCATGAAAACATGGTTCTGCTAATTCCCAACTTATAATTAGCAAGCATATAAGCATCATAAGATAGTCACAATGGTTCAAGTTTATTAAGTGCAAGAACTAAAATGTGCCTTCAAGTTTGTGAGAGCTTTAATCACTAATTTTCACATAACAAAAATTTAATTTGGAAGATATATAAAAACATGAATATACTTGGAATGGTGTAACACATCATGCATAGGAGTTTATAGTGGACTCTTTGGAATATGGTTTCTTGGGAGTTGGATGCACGAGTAGAGCTCATACTCAGTACAGGTGGAGGCTAGCAAAAGACTAGGAGCGACCAACTAAGAGAGCAATAATGGCCATAATCATGCAGAGCGATAAAACATTATTAATCAAATCATAAAATGATATCAAAATTCAAAAACTGAATGATCATAGAGGATAAGGTGACTGGTTCATAGTCATAACATGGTGTAAGCATGTTCCAAGTCAACCCAAATAAAGCATCAAAGGAGAATACCACAATATTATGCTTTTGTATGCTAGAACAATGCATGATTCTTTCATGGCACATTAACCAATCTCAATTGTTTGAAACAAGTCATGCTACAACAATAATCACTAAGAATATGGTTAAAGCAACATCTAACATGACATGATAAAGTCTAAGTCACAGTCAAAACAAGCTTCTTTTTGTACCACCATAAGCATGAAACATTCTACTCTTTTCCAAAACCAATCGACTTATTTGAAACAACTCACAAAGATAATAATCAATAAAGAACAGAGAGCATGTCTCACCTAACTAAAAATAAGAACTAAAAAGTTCTAAGAAAAAAGAAGAAGAAAACTAAAGCTAAACGCAGTGCTAGCAAAAGAGAACACTCACAGAATAATAAGAGTGAAAACTAGAGTGTTATAGGCAATGAAGAACGGGGTGTGACTTCTCCAAAAGAAGTGTGCTGGGTTCCGACCAACTTATTACAGAAAACAAAACAAAAGAAAACAAAAAAAAGACGCTCCAAGAACAACACATAGTGCATGAAGCAAAAATATAGTATCTTGAAAGAAGACTTGAGATTTTTGTTGATGAAGGGGGTGCCTTGGGCATCCCAAGCTTTGACGCTTGTACCTCTTGAATATTTCTTGGGATGACACGGGTGGCATCCCCAAGCTTGAGCTTTTGTCCATATTTCATCTCATCACATCATTCTCTCCCTACACTTGAAAACTTCCTTCATACAAAACTTCACACAATCTTCATTAGCAACATTAGTGTATTCAAGATAATAAGCCTTTGGGTTCAGTTTAAACTCAAGTAAAACTTCCATCAAAACATAATCTACTGTATCAATTCCTTTTAAAATCTCAAGTGATCAAGAAGAACTAAAAAATCAATTAAGAGGCAAATGCAAATAATGGCAGAAATCTGTCAAAACAGACCTGCAGGTAAAGACCGATTTTTTTGAAAATCTTCTGTTGCTCAAATCAAAAATTGCAAAACTAACGAAATTTTGGTAAATACCAGGGTCATGCGCACAAACATTTTCAGATCAATACGAAATTTTGGGATTTTTCATGATTTTTTACAGCGAAACACATAAATCTGTTTCGGGAGAGCAACTTTCCCAAATCTTACTTCCCTCTCATTAGAGGCTATTCTTGGCACAAAACCCAAAAAAAAGGATAAGTAGAGGTTATTACAGAGGCAATAACTTCCAAGACTCAACAAAATAAAAACTTACTAGAATAAAAATTGGGTTATCTACGAAGAGTGCTTTTCTTTAACGCCTTTCAGCTAGGCACATAAAGCAAGAATCAAGTATTTTCGAATGAAGAAGCATCAACATCAAAGTTTGTTCTAATAAGAGAATATAAAGATAGCTTATTTTTATAGGGAAGTGTTCTATACCTTTCTTGAGTGGAAATTGATATTTAATGGTTCCTTCCTTCATATTAATAACGGCACCAATAGTTCTAAGAAAAGGTCTTCCCAAAATAATAGGACAAGAGGCATTGCATTCAACATCCAAAAAATAGAAATCAATAGGGACAAAGGTATGGTTAACCATAATAAGGACATCATTAATTCTCCCCATGGGTTTCTTTTTAGCATTATCATCAATATGGACATCCAAATAACAATCTTCCAATGGTGGTAAATCAAGCATATCATAAATTTTTCTAGGCATAATCGAGACACTAGCACAAAGATCACTTGAAGCTTTGAAATCAAAATAATTCACTTTCATATTAATGATGGGCTCCCACCCATATTCTAATTTCCTAGGAATAGAAACTTCATGTTTTTTCTTCTTTAATTTTCATGAGAGCATTTGTAAAAGGCATATTCATAGCACTAGGATTAGGACTTCTAGCAAGCTTTTGTAGAAACATAATTACTTCAGAAATATTGGAACCATCAAGATCAAAATCAAAATTATCATTCAAGGTAGTAGAACTATTGTCTCCCATATTTCAAAACAATTCAGCATTTTTATTGGAAAAATATCCAGTGGGTTTAGGCAATGTTGCAAAAGGAATGGGGACTTTGTCTACACCAATTATTTTACCATTAATAGTAGGAGGTTTGCTAGCATTTGAAACTGCAGCATCACTAGTGGTGGTAATGGTACAAACCTTAGTCATACTATTATTTCTAGCAATTTCATCTTCTCTTTCCCACCTAGCATGCAATTCAACTAACATCCTAACATTTTCGTCAATTCTAACTTGAATGGCATTAGTAGCAGCAAAGGGATTATCCATATTTTCAGGTTTAGCAGCCATTTTATTAATCAAAGAAGATTGCTCTTCAGACAAAGATGAAATTTTATTTTTAGCATTCGAAATTTTGGCTTGCAAACTAATGATTTCCCTGTTTAGATTCTCAAGTTGACAACTAATATTTTTCAAAATGGTAGATTGTTCCTCCATGGTTTTAGTGAATAATTTATTCTGCTCATATTGCATTTGCATGAAGTTTTTAGTGGATCTTTCAATTTCCAAAATCCTTTCTTCACTAGGCATTCTAGATTTACCATGATAACTATTGCTATTATTTGGAGGATATGGCCTATAATTATTATTATCAAAATTATTCCTATAAGCATTGTTACCAAAATTATTACTTCTAATGAAGTTCACATCAACTTGCTCTTCTCGAGCAACCAAAGAGTCTAAAGGAACATTATTTGGATCAATATGAACTTTTCCACTAACAAGCATAGACATAATAGTATCAATCTTATCACTCAAGGAGGAGGTTTCTTCAACAGAATTTACCTTCTTACCTTGTGGAGCTCTCTTAGTGTGCCATTCAGAATAACTAATTATCATATTATCCAGGAGATTTATTGCAGCACCCAAAGTGATGGACAAAAAGGTACCTCCAGCAGCCGAATCCAACAAATTTCTTGAAGAAAAATTCAATCCTGCATAAAAGGTTTGGATAATCATCCAAGTAGTCACTCCATGAGTGGGGCAATTATTCACTAAAGATTTCATTCTTTCCCAAGCTTGAGAAACTGTTAATTATCAAATTGTTTAAATTTCATTATGTCACTTCTCATGGATGTAATCTTAGTGGGAGGATAATATTTTCCAAGGAAAGCATCTTTGCATTTAATCCAAGAATCAATACTATTTTTAGTCAAAGATAGCAACTAATCTTTAGCTCTTCCTCTCAAAGAGAAAGGAAACAATTTAAGCTTAATAATATCTCCATCTACATCCTTATATTATTGAATCTTACAAAGTTCAACAAAATTATTAAGGTGAGCAGCAGCATCATCAGTACTAGCACCAGAAAATTTCTCTTTTATAACAAGATTTAGCAAATGTAACACCCTCCGAATCGGCCCTATGCAAGTTTTAGCGATTCCCGCCAAATCCGCATAGAAACGATTCAAAGGTGCCCACCAGGCACTTGAGTGCGGGTGGAAAATGAAGTAATATCATTACACAATAGTCCACGATGGAACCCACAGAACAGATATATACAACGGCGACTCAATGAGTCAAGAATACAGATATACAGTACAAAGATCCAAATCACCTTGAAAACGATACAGCGTCCGAATACGGACAAGATGCAAATTGAGCTAAGAGTCCTGAAGAATAACCAATGGCGTCCACAACCTTGCCCAGGCCAAGCCGAAAGGGTAACCCTGCTAACAACGTCGATCTCAAAACCTGCTAAAAACAAAAGGGGTGCTGACAAAGGGCAAAGGAAAAAGAGAGCGGTCAGTACTGAGGCCAGTACACGGCGAGACTAGAATTCGGCGGTCCTCGCCTACATAGGTATGGTGGACTGAGGCGGCAGCGCAGCATGCACTAAACAACCTATAGAGACTCAATACAACTGGCGACTATCAGATAGGGATAAGAAAGACTAATTCGGATCCAACCTGAAACTATCACCAAGCATACCCATCCTGGTATTTCCCCCTCGAGACCAAACGAGGAAGTCTACCGAGGAACTCACACAGTTGGTAGTTTTATACATTCCGTTATGGTTGCGGCAATTACTAGTCAGATATAGATAGCATGAGTCATCCTGATATAATAAGCAGTGGGCAGTTTTAGTTAACCATTCTGTTGTAGTTGTAGTACTTACTAGTCAGATACATATAGTATGAGGCATCCCAAAACCCAGCAGTTGTTGGCACTTTTATTTAGCCATTCCGTTGTAGTTGCAATACTTACTAGTCAGATACCATGGTAATAGGTGACAACCCAAACCAGCAATTGTTGGCACTTTTAATTAGCCATTCCGTTATAGTGAACTGATTACTAGTCATTATAAAGTCAAATTTATAGCACTACTTTAGTTATAGTTGTCTATGATCGAGATACTGTGCTCCAAGTCGTCCATAACCGCGGACACGACTTTCAGAAAGTTTTAGCCTGCAGGGGGGCACAAATAGCAACACACGCACGATCAACCTCGAGAAAAACCAAATGAAAACCCAACGAGGCATCACGACAGAGCAATTGCAAGATTCATATAAATTTCAGGGGGCCACCCCACCAAGCTACCCGCGACGAAGTTGGCCGGCTCCGAGACGGACCCAGAGGTTTGTGTCGACGGCTGTAAACGACTGGGAACCCGAAAGTGTGACTGGGCTTGTCGATACCGCATAAACGTATCACAATTCCTAAACAGTACAGGCGCTCCACGCGCAATCGTAAATAAAGCAGTAAAGCATGGCATAAGTACATGATAGTAATAAAGTCCCAAACTACTTTGTGGCCCCAAGAAATAAATATGACTCAAGCTCTGGCTAGGGGGATTCATGGTCCCACATGCGGATAGTGCGAATATTCAAAGAACAGGTATCAAGTACTCGGGGTCCTACGGGACACAAGTGGACGGTTAAAAACCAAATAACATCTATTGCCCACCTGTGCCTCTGCATTATTTACCTACTTCAATTTTAGTTATTAAACGATAATTAAAGTTATAATCATCTCCAACATTAAACATAAGGCATTACTCCAACAACTGTGGAACATCTACGGCCCGACGCAACACCTGCGCAAGCAACTACGACTCACAAGGCTGTCTATCTACCAAACAACAGGTAATAGGATGTGTCCAAGGCAATTTAATGGCTGCAAGGGATATCACGGTTACGAAACTAGAGCATCGCATCACAGATAGCAATAGATCAATAGGAGTAAATAATGACTATAAAAGTAAGATAGGTAGAAAGGGGGATAATGCTCGCCTGGAAAACATTGTCGAAGGTTCATCCGAAGATCGGGTCGACACTCGCATCAACTCATCGGCCTAGTCCGTGAAGAAGCAGAGTACTAGAAGAAACATCGGATGCACTATTTAATACTACGGCAGAAGATCGGGCATGATGCATGTATGATATATGCCATGGCAAATATGCGATGCAATTAGGCAATATTAAGCGGAACCAGGGTCCCAACAAATATTAAGTGGTTCAAGTTGTTTACATACCCCTGCAATTTAAATGTTATATTAACATGTCAAATAATGGCACCGGTTCGCTACACAAATTTAAATGGGACCAATATTAGACTAGATTCGCCCGCAAATGGCCTCCATATTTACTTTAGGTGAATCGACATAATGCCCCAAAACCACACAATATGCATGCGACATGAACAATTATATGCAACAGATAGATATTATATATTATAAAAATAAAGGTCTCAAGAAAAGGGTCACACATGGGGAACTCGGCGATCTTGGGGGTTTGAGGTTCGGTCTCGCCGGGATCGGTCTTCGGACTTCGGATCCGGGATGGAGAACTTGGCGTCAGACGTCCTTCGGGTCCATGTGTGCTAGCGTCCATTTTTGAGCATCGGGATCTTGTCCGAATTCCAGGTACTAGACATCGCCGGCCATCAGAATCACAATCCTCCCATCGATACACCAATCCTTCACCACATCTCACACACATCAGGGACTTACAACAGTGAGCAACACAGAAAGGCATGGTCACTTGTTGATCTCAGGCATGCATCACACTCAAAGGATACAGAGGAAGAGATGTCGTGCTGGCTGCTAACATGGGACGGCCCAACGACGACACGAGGTCAATAAGGAGGCCATGAGTCGAGGAGGGAGGCCTGGCGCTGGGCTCGAACAGAGACCACGAGGTTGGGAGGAGCTCCTGTCAGCGGTGGGCCGAGGACGGCGGCTCCCGGGTGGCCATGGCAGGGGTGCGGGCGAGCACGACCGCGTGCGCGAGATGCAGGAGTAGGCGACCGCGTGACGACGACGGCAGGGCCTTGGGCCGGGGAAGATGGAGCTCACGCGGCAACAGAGGGTGCCTGTGGGCGGCGGCTCGACGGGGACAGGGAGGGCCAGCTAGCGGAGGAGGGCCTGCCGGCGCTGCAGGCTCGCCATGGCTGCAAGGGGACGGGCCGCGATAGGGAGGAGCCTGGCGATGGAGAGGGGCCCTCGAGGCGGCGCTGGCGGCCAAAGGAAGGCGTCGGGGAGATGACGGCAGGAGAAGTCGACAAGCGACGGCGGGGCTCGCTGGTGTGCTAGCAACATCCAGAGGGCGGCGACCATGGGTGTTGGGGTTGGCGAGGCAGAGAGGGCGAGAGGCGTAGGCCGGCTCGGGGAGGAGTCGAGCAGGACAGAGAGGAGAGATGAGCGGGTGGCGCCAGGGGAGAGCTGGGCGGCGGCAGGACTCGAGCGGAGGGGATCGTCGGGGTGGGGAGGGGTTCACGGGTAGGGAGGCGAGGGGGAATCGAGAGCGTGGTTGCGTGGGGGAGACGGGTGGGTCCGGTTGGAACCGGTCAAGCAGGCAGGTGGCTCGGGAGACGCGATCGGGTTGGGGAGCACGAGCGAGGCCGGTCCTGCCTAGGAGCGTGCGGGGAGCGTTCGGGTGTGCGTGTGTTGTGTGTTTGCATGTGTGGAGGGAGGGGCGTGTGTGTTCCAGGGATGTGAGTGGCGGCGGGTGTGGGGAGTGGTGGAGGAAGGGGTTGGTCTAGGTATTAGGGTTAGGGTTTGTAGGTGGGTTGTAGGTAGCCTTTGACTGGGCCTTGAGCCTAGTCATCTGGCTGCCTCCCCACAAAATTATTTATTTATTTATTTTAAAAACACTTTCGTAAATTGTTTTTAGACAAATAAAAGATTCGGTCGGACCGAGGGTTTGATTTGAAATAGAAGGAGGGCTAGTTTAGAAAACAACATAGTCTTTTGCAACATAGTTTTATGCAAAAATAATATGCATGATGATGTCATGATGATGCACAGAGATAAAGACATGCGATTTCTAGTAGTGGTTTTTCCCGGGGTGCTACAGCAAAGCAGGTTTAATTTCATAGAAAGTAGCTTCAGGAACAGGTGGAGCAATAGGTGTGCAAATGAAATCATTGTTATTTGTGCTAGTGAAGTCACACAACTTAGTATTTTCAGGAGTAGTCATTTTTGCAAGATTAAATCTAGCCAGCGAAAATAGCAACTAAAGTAGGAACTAATATTTTTGTGTTTTTGATAAAAAGAAGAAAACCAAACAAAGCAAAACAAAAACAAAGTAAAGAGATTGGTAGTGAGAGGCTCCCCTTGTAGAAATCTTCTTTCTCCCTGGCAACGGCGCCAGAAAAAGGCTTGATGTGCTCAGTTGATGTAGAGCCCGTTGGGAACCCCAAGAGGAAGGTATGATGAGCACAACAGCAAGTTTCCCTTAGTTATAAAACCAAGATTAACGAACCAGTAGGAGAAAGAAACCACTTCCGAAGGTGTTGCTAGCAACGTGGAACCTGAACACAACACAACCAAAATACTTCGCCCCAACTTATCAATGAGGTTGTCAAGCTCACTAGTTTTGCTAAAAACAAAGGATTAAACGTATAGTGTGAAATATATTAATTGCTTGTGGTAATTGCAGAAAGTAAAAAGTAATAGTAGATAGAATATCAATGGGAAGGAATGGACCGGGGTTCACAGTTCACTAGAGGTGTTTTCTCCATAAGATAAATAACATGCTGGGTGAACAAATTATAGCGGGACAATTGACAAATAGAGAATGCATAACAATGCATGTACATGACATGATGATCACTATGAGATTCATTTGGTCATTACAACATGATACATAGACTGTAATCCAACTGCATCTGTGACTAATAATCCACCTCCAGGATATCATCCGAACAACCCTCGGGTATTAAGTTGCAAGCAACAGATAATTGCATTAAGAAAAGTGTGTAATGTAAACAATACAATTGCCCTTGGGCAAAGGATTGTTGTTTTATCCCTAGTAGTAATAGCGCATCTACAATCTTAGAAGTTTTTGTCACTCTCCCAGATTACTAGAGGCATGAACCTACGATCGAGCATAAATACTCCCTCTTGGAGTCACAATCAAATACTTGGCCAAAGTAACTACTAGCAACGGAGAGCATGCAAGATCACAAATAACATAGACATGATAGAACAATAATCAATCTGACATAATACTCAATATCCATCGGATCCCCGAAACACAACATGTAGGATTACACTAAGATGATCTTGATCATGATAGGCAGCTCACAAGATCTAAACATGGTAACAAAAATAGGAGAAAAAACCATCTAGCTACTGCTATGGACCCATAGTCCAAGGATGAACTACTCACACATCACTCCGGAGGCAGGCATGGTGATGAAGAAGGCCACCGGGATGAT
Organism: Avena sativa; assembly: GCA_916181665.1. Lineage (NCBI taxonomy): Eukaryota > Viridiplantae > Streptophyta > Magnoliopsida > Poales > Poaceae > Avena > Avena sativa. Next base: position 313,961,311 of record OV702283.1, read on the forward strand.
ATCCCCGCTTCAGCAGGGTGCCGGGAAGAGCTTTAGATCCCTCCCAATCTAGGGACGATGGTGGCGACGGCTATGGACTTTTTCGTGGAATTCTGATCGGGCACTTACGGTTTTTGCCTCAGGGGATTATATAGGCAAAGCGGAAAGGTCGGTGGACGCCCGAGGGGCCTACACCATGGCCAGGCGTGGCCCAGGGTGGGCCCGCGCGGCCACCTGGTGTTGCTGTGATACGTCCAATTTGCATCACCATTCTATATCATAATTTGCCTCTATTCATTGATATATGTCTTATTATGAGGTATTACTTATGTATTTTCCACTGTTTTTGCATGTTGGATGATTCTTGGAGGATGGACTGCCGGAGTCTAGATTCTGATGGAAAAAGAGGTGTTTTGATGCAATTTCACGAAGATCAGAAAAATACCAGAAAAATATGGGAAAATTATATTTTCCCAGTAGACAGAGGAAGCCAAAAGGGTAGGCGAAGAAGGGACATAGGGGGCCCACACCCCCCTAGGCGCGGGTCCCCCCTAGGCCGCGCCTAGGGCAGGTGTGGCCCACCTGCTCGGCCTCCGACTCCGCCCTCTCTCCTATATATTCCTTACAGAACCCTAACACCAGGGGGGCGACCATAGATAGATTTCCGCCGCCTCTGCGGGGCGGAAAACACCGAGAGAGAAAGATCTCTTCGGCAGACAGATTTCTGCCGGGGAAACTCCTTCCCGGAGAGGGGAGATCGTTGCCATCAACACCGTCATCAAGCTAGTCTTCATCGGGATCATCATCATCCACACCATCGTCTCCACCAGCACCATCATCACCACTCCGTCCTGCTGTAACAATTGTGTTGGATATTGCTTTAGTTCTTAGGGGAAACTTTCCTGGTGTTAATTACTATTGTAGTTGATGCTTGTGAGTGGAACCATTGAATTATTGTTTATGTTCAGATTGTTATTCATCACCATACCATCTTTGATCTTGATCCATATGATGTCTTGTGAGTAGTTCGTCTAGTTCTTGAGGACATGGGAGAAGTCATGTTGTTAGTAGTGGATTTGTGTTGAGTTATTATTCAATGGTTTAGTATTTAAGTTGTGATGCTATTCTTCTAGTGGTGTCATGTGAACGTCGACTACATGATACTTCACCATTTATGGGCCTAGGGGAATGCATTGTGTATTTGGCTACTAATTGTGGGGTTGCCGGAGTGACAGAAACCTGAACCCCCGTTAGGACACCATTGCATTGTAGGGGTTCGTAGCATGGAAAACAAAAAAATTCTACCGCATGCAAACAAACAAGCCAAGATCTATCTACTAGATTGTAGCAACGAGTCGATAGAGGAACTCACCCTCGAAGATTCCAAAGCGTTTAACGAGAGCAGATTCTCGTGGGTGATGTAGTCGTACTCTTGCCGATCTTAAGATCGCGTAGACGATCCTTCCGGCGCTGCGTTCCGGCAGCGCTACCGCAGTCGGTCACACGTTTGGTACTCGATGAAGACCTTCCTCTCCCTTGTTCCAGCAGGCAGCGGAGGTTGTAGCACTCTCCTCGCGATTCCGGCAGCACGACGGCGTGGTACCGGAAGTAGAGGGGAGATCTTGCAGGGCTTCGCCTTAAGCTGGAGCAAATATGGTGGACTATGAGAGAGGCCTTGGCGATCTAGGGTTTAGAGGCACCAAGGGAGGAAGCTTGGCCGGTGGCTAGGGCTTGGGGAGAGACCCAACTCGCCGAGTTGGAGGGGAAACCCTAGGCGGCGGCTGCACTTGGAGGTGGAGGCGCCAAAGCTAGGGTTTGAGGTGTGTAGGAGAGGGGCAGCCCTACCCCTCCTTATATAGGTGGGAGGGTGTGGCTTGGAAGGAGGGAGTCCTCCTCCAACTCCTCCTCCTTGGCCGGTGGGTGGAGGGAGGAGACTTCCTCCCCAAGTAGGTTTCCTATTCTCCCTCCACCAAGCAAACTTGCCGTTTGACTTTTTCAAATTGGCGTTTGACTTTCAAACTAGGATTTGATTTCTCCCTTTATTTTGCCCAGCCAAGTGACCTAGTACATGATGCAACCATTCCATATTATTATGACACATTCATGTACCCTTCCCCTCTGGAGTGTCGGACCTTCCGGACCCTTCTAGAACATTCCTGGTGAAAACACCGGAATCATTCCCCAACTCCGAAACATGACTTACCTTATATGAATCTTATTCTCCGGACCATTCCGGATCTCCTCGTGATATACCGGATCCCATCCAAGACTCCGAACAACATTCGGTCTCTTACTCATCATTCCATAACTACTCAACAACATCGAATCCTTAAGTGTGTCTCCCTACTGTTCGTGAATTATGCGGACATGATCGAGACACTTCTCCGATCAATAACCAATAGAGGAATCTGGAAATTCATATGGCTCCCATATTTCTATGATTACTTTGCGATAGAATGAACCACTTACATATGATACCAATTTCCCTTTGTCTCACGATAGTTTACTTATCCGAGGTTTTGATCGTCGGTATCTCTGCATACCTAGTTCAACCTCCTTACTGATAAGTACTCTTTTCTCGTTCCCGTGATATGTGATCCCTTGTGAGCCAGTAACATGCTTGCAAGCTAATTGGATGACATTCCACCGAGAGGGCCCAGAGTATATCTATCTGTCATATGGATGGACAAATCCCACTCTTGATCCATGTGCCTCAATCCATACTTTCCGAACACTCAATGCCACCTTTATAGCCACCCAGTTACGGTGTGGTGTTTGATGTCATCAAAGCATCCTTTCGGTGATGGTGATTAACATGATCTCATGGTCGAAGGAATTAGGTTACCATGTATCAGAAAGCTTATAGCAAATGAACTATATTAAATGACTTGATCTTTATGCTATGCTTAACTATAGGAGTATGTCCATCACATCATTCTCCTAATGATATGACCCTGTTGTTAATAACATCTCTATGTTCATGATCAGGAAACCATGATCATATATTAACCAACAAGCTAGTTTAACAAGAGGCTTTACTAGGGACTCTTTTATGTTTACAAATCACACAAGTATTAATGTTTCCGGTTAATACAATTATAGCATGGTATGTAAACATTTATCATAAGTATGAAGATATGATAATAACCACTTTATTATTGCCTCTTGGGCATATCTCCAACAGTCTCCCACTTGCACTAGAGTCAATAATCTAGTTTCAAACCTTTGTGTATTCGACACCTATGGCTTTCTGGTGTCGTATGTACACGATTGCTAGTGGTCAACTGATCTCCGGATCTGACACTTCCAGGTCCGTGTGTAATTGCATGTCTTTGCGTCTCTACGCATCACGCATTCTCTAATGAGATGGCTTTGTACAAATTTGGTCCTTTGGTGTGACCTTTAGTTCTTTGGGGTTAAAACATGTTGATAATATTGTCGTACAACGTATCTTCATAGTATTATCCCTGCTGTGAACTACACCTAGTTTGATAACAAACTACTTAACACAAAGGCCCTCTTTTCCTACTATAATAGCAGTTATATACTTAGCCTTTTGTTGTATTATCTGTCACAATGTCTTAACTTTGGAACTCATCCAAATTCATTATGGAACTCACATTCCATCATATTGTGTAAGGGTACCAACCTTTAATAAGGTAGAGTCCCCTGTGTTTACAATGCTAGTCCCTGGATCAATAGCTAGCATCCACCGTTAAGATGTAATATCAAGAAACAAAGATCATAATACAACTTTATAACCAGGAATAACATAATTTTATTACATCTTACATAGCTCATTTGGCTACTACATTGCAGCAGAATATCTATAAGCATGGGGTCCTTCATCTTCAAGGTGCCATAGGCAGACATGTTGGTTGTAGACTTTGTAATCCTAATCAACACACTTCACTAAATCAATCAAACCTGCAACATACAAGTTACAGCCACAAGGGTCAATACATTTGAATTGTATTGGCAAGTGATACTATGGTAGTATGGTGGAGTCTATCATCTATATGCATTTGGCTAAGTGGAGTTGAGGCTTGCATTGCTCAAAATAGATTTTTCCTTAACATTTGAAAACACTAAGTTTTTTCTTGACAAAATCATTTTTCTCAATCAAAGATTGATGATCCTTTAACCCTTGTTCAACCACAAGTTTTTAACTTAGAAATTTGAATGATGAGATTCTTGATTGCTTCCATGTCTTGATGCTCAAATTGTCCTTTACCAGGGACATGGCTAAGTACTTAGATTTACACTCTGCAGAGGTGGTGCACTTTCCCCACAAGACTTGGTTTCCTAAGACAAGATCTTTCAGAAGCCTTCCCTTAGACCAAAATGGACGCGCTCCAACCTATCAAACTCTACCACCAACTGTCCATATGGCTAAGTTCTTGCAACCTATATGATCCAGGCAGAGCCCATAATGCCAAGTGGCTGCACTTGAAGCTTCTCAACATTTGACATCTCAAATCTCTTTGTTCCTGGGTGGCCATCCACAAGTGAGATACACAAGGTAAACCATAGACATGGGACCTGTGAACCACTCAACCAAAAACCACCAATCAAGTCCCATTCCACCCAGGTGATTCATTGACTTAGTTGTTTTATTAAGAAAAACATAAGTCCTTAGACTTAGAAATTTTCCATAGTATGAATGTATATTCCAACCTTGTTTTCTATTAGCTAAGCTAAGCATGATAGTAGTAGGAGTCTTAACTTAGGAAATTTTACTAAGGTTTCATCTACTAGGTTTTTCTATAGCAAGGTTTATACTTAGCAAAAATTCCATGCAAGTTTTACTTAGGGAAAAATCACTAATGCATAGTGAAAGTAATGGGACAAAAGTATGAAGCATCACTTGCCTTTTTGGTAGAGTATAGGTTCACTCCTTGATCTTTGCAATGTTCACACACTTCAAGTCACTACAAATCAATCAAGCAAACAATATTTCAATCTACCATTCAAGCAAATCAATCACATAAAATCACAAAGTTAAAGTAATGCATGCAAGCATGCCAAGCTTTGTTTTGTTTTTAAATGTGGTTCCTAATGGGTCATAAACATTTGAAAACACCTATTGGTCATTTGGTAAAGTGGCAAAGTCATTTGCAAAAGGTTTCACTTCATAAACCATTTTCAAAACAAAGTGTCATTTTATGTGGTGTAGAAATATTTTTACTAAGGCATTAATCTATAGGGTTCACAAAATATGTTTTCAAACCATAAAACTTGGTGTTTGGGGTCAGAGAGTTTAAAACAAAACATTTCCCAAAAGTTTTCCTCCAAAACCATTTTTAATAAATAAACCACATTTCTATTTGACTAGAAATGGTTTTAAATCAAAGAATCATTATTTTGTTTCACCAAATACATTTTTGAATCCACAAAGTGTTTCCTATGGTCAGTAGGTTCAAATCACACCATTTGCCAAAGATTTTATCCCCAAAATCATTTTTGAATAATTTTTACAACCTAAACAAGCATACAAATGTTTCTGCAAAAACAAACATTTTAACAGAAGCTTTTTGCTAAACAAATGGCATGGTTTGCTAGGGCTTGTTTCACTGATTCCATTGATATAAAGTTTGAAATTTTTGGACGTGTGGATCAAAAGTTACAAGAGTTTCAAATATGCACCTAAATCAGATTCAAATTTTGTTTTAAACAGAAACTGGCGACACGCGTCCTATTCCCATTCGTCGGTACCGCTTCGCTCGGATCGGCTATTCTGGCGCGTTGGATCAAGTTGAATCATGTGGCTCAGAAGCGTGCGTACCCATTCGCTTACTTTCTATCCTAATCGTAATATCCAAATCCAACGGTCCTAACTACTCTGACTAATAATCAGCGGAGCTGGCGGCGGCGCTCTGGCGGCAGCGCTCAGGCGAGGTCGTCACCGGTGATACTGGACGCAAGGGAGAGAAGGAGAAGGCTCACCGTGATCGCAATGTCGTGGGGAAGCTCAAGGTGTCGTTGGTTCGACGAGGGGCGCACGGAGTTGAGGGTAATGCCTCGCCGAAGTTGGTTTGGGCGGCGGTGTTCTCAGGTCGTCGTCGCTGGCGTCGTTTGGAACCACGTTAAGACAAAGTGGAGTCATGGTTAGACGCAGGATGATCTGGGGAAGATGTGTGCATCACCGAGAGAGCTTAGGGCGGTCGGGGTTCACCTGGGGTGCTTGACGGAGTAATGGCAGATGGCGGCGCACGCTCGATGTCGACGAAGCCGAGGTTACAGGGCACTCGTGGGCGAACCAGTGGCACGGGGAGATGCGCCAGGACGTGTGGAGTATGTGTGCGTGGTCGTTGAGGAAAGGGGCGGCGCTGGGTCGCCGGAATTTGCACCGGAGCGTCATCGGAACAGAGGGAGTGTTTGAGCTAAATTCGTCAGCCTGGGGGCGCACTTGGGGGAGGAGACAGAGGGGAAATGGAGGGGAGACGCTGGCGTTTAAATGGACGTGGTCACGGCGAGTAATGGTGGCCGCATTAAGGTGAATTGAAGCCGCGGAATCACTGCCAGAAACGGCGACGAGGGGAGGGAGAAGAGGTCGTCGCGGGTGAGGAAGAAGGCTCGGGTGTGGGGCCGTTTCGTCAGTGGAGTGAGAGAGGGAGTTGGGGTCCACAAGTCATTCACTGCACGGGTCGTCTGGTGAGTGAGAGAAAACGCTTCGGGGGGGAGAGGAGCTGGGCTGCTGGGCTGCTGGGCCTAGTTGGGTTGGGTCAATCCGTTCTCACTTTTTTTTCCTGTCTGAATCTTTTTCTTTTTCCAAATCTTTTTCTGTTTTGAAATTCAAACAATCTATTCAACAAACAAATCGAACAAACAATTCAAGACAACTTCCACCAAACTTTATATTGTGTTTTGGTTTTTTTTAACAACGTAAACCAAAGTCCCAAAATAAATTAATAATTTTAATCTTTTTAGGATCTATTTAATAATTAAATAAAATAGATCTTAATTATTAATTCAAATAGGTTTTGATTTATTTAATAAAATCTCCATTTGAAGACTAAATATTTTCAAAACCAAATCAGTAGGTTTTATTTGGAAATGGAAAACTTGTTTTAAAATAAAATAACATTTTATTTTAGGGTGCATTAATAATGAAATAAGATGGACCTTATTCATTTAATTCAAATAGGATTTGTTTTATTAAAAACTTTATTTTAAAATTCTAAAATAACACCAAAACACTTCAGTAGGTTTTATTTGGAAAACTTATTTAAAATAAATAAATAAGTTTTAGTGTTTATTTAAAATGGGAAAAGCCTTTACTTAAATAAAATTGGATATTAAATCCTTATTATTTTATTTAAATAAACCTTTACTATTTTTATTAAAACAAAATGTTTTATTTCAAAAGCTTGGCCAAGGTTTAATTTGGCTTATAAAATAATCCTTATTTATAAATCTATCTTTTCTTTTGGAAACCAAATCTTTTATTAAAAGATCCAAAAAAAAGTAATTTTAAATATTTTTTATTTTCTTTATTAATTGTTTTTTTTAAATCCCTTTAGGATTTATTTGTTCAAAAAATAGGTTTGAAGGTTTCCAATTGGAATCAAAAAGTTTCTTTTCACCCTGAAAATCAACAAAGTTTTATTTTATTCATTTATTTTTCACATTACAAGATTTGGAAAATCTTGGGATGTGACAGGCTACCACCATTAAAATAAATCTCGTCCCGAGATTTGGGAAGGCTAGGGTTACAAATTGGCTCAAAAGCATCTAGGGTACTACCACCCTTAAAATATTTTCCAACTAAATTACATATTGGCCTTCTTGGGATCCTGGGAAAACTTCTCTGGGCAAACATCTGCATAGTGTCCTTTGTTTTCACACTTGAAACATGTGACAAGGCTGAGATCCTTTATAGGCTGGTTTATCTTGGGTTTCATCTTTTCTGGACAGTTGCTTGCATAATGTCCTAGCTCTTTGCAGTTGTTGCACCACACTTGGCTAATATCTTTCTTTTCCTTTGGTATCATTGCTTCTTGTTTGTTTCCTTGGTTCTTCTTCTTTTCTGGGCATTCATTGACATAGTGTCCCTTCTCTTTGCAATTGTAACATTGCAACTGGCTTATATCCTTCTTCTTCTTTTTGGGTCTTTCCAAAGTTAGGAGTTCTTTTAGTTCATGTTCTTCATATCTCACCTCAAAAGTGGGAAATCTTTCTCTCTTCTTGGGGCATTGATCTTCATGCTCCTTGGATGCATGATCCTTGTCTCCACAAGTATTGCTAGCTTGGGTTCCTTCTAGAATAACATCTTTGTTATCCTTGTTCTCATTAGCTCTTTGGGAAAAGTTTTCTCCCTTGTTGATCATTTGAGTAACCAATCCTTGCAACAATTGGGATTGAAGTTTCAAAATCCTTTGTATGGCTGGGTCTAGTCAATTGTTGTTGGCTAAAAGCTGAGTTGTCTCTTGGCTCAACTGGTTTTGGGTTACTATAAGTTCTCTCATGTTGTCCTCTTGGTTGTTGTTGTTGTCACCATCCTTGATGTTAGAGTTTCTTGGAGAAGTCATCTGTTTGGGTTGGATTGGGATTAGAATAGGCAAAAATATTTCTAAGGGAATAATTCTAATCACACACATCACAATTCACACAAGCAATGTGCAAGCATTCACAAACAAATTTTCACTCAAACAACAAAGTTCAAGCACATACTTAGGCAACAAAATATTTTTGTTACACCACATAAGTTGGTGAGTTTGTCTTAACTAAAATATGGTGGTCCATCTATATGGTTCACTTGTGATCTTTCCATCTTTCTTGGTTGATTCATCTTACATGAGATCATGTTTTCCTTGAGAAAAACTTTTGGTCACAAAACTCCAAATGATGTGAGCTCTTTCTAACTTGTGTTTCCTTAGTCTCCAAATCTTGAGCAAGATTCCTTGTCTCACTTTTCCTTAGTGATATCCAAGATTGAAGTCCTTGGTGAATATGCTGAAGATGTTGAAGTCATTAGACTTGAATAAGTTGAAGTCATTAGAGTTGAAGATGTTGAAGTCATTAGAGTTGAATAAGTTGAAGTCATTAGAGTTGAAGATGTCCTTTGCACATGGTGAAGTCTTTGGTCATGGGGTAGGTTTTTCCATCAAGTTGAAATAGAAGAGATGTAGAGTTGAAACCAAAATGGTTGAGGAAAGAGTTTACAAGATTTGTTTGTAAATAAGTTTTGGAACAAATACAACTCCTATTCTTCTAAGGTTTTTTTTGTCCAATCCTAGGTTTACAAATCCTACATGCAACACAATGCTCTGATACCATCTGTAAGGGTCCCAACCTTTAATAAGGTAGAGTCCCCTGTGTTTACAATGCTAGTCCCTGGATCAATAGCTAGCATCCACAGTTAAGATGTAATATCAAGAAACAAAGGTCATAATACAACTTTATAACCAGGAATAACATAATTTTATTACATCTTACATAGCTCATTTGGCTACTACATTGCAGCAGAATATCTATAAGCATGGGGTCCTTCATCTTCAAGGTGCCACAGGCAGACATGTTGGTTGTAGACTTTGTAATCCTAATCAACACACTTCACTAAATCAATCAAACCTGCAACATACAAGTTACAGCCACAAGGGTCAATACATTTGAATTGTATTGGCAAGTGATACTATGGTAGTATGGTGGAGTCTATCATCTATATGCATTTGGCTAAGTGGAGTTGAGGCTTGCATTGCTCAAAATAGATTTTTCCTTAACATTTGAAAACACTAAGTTTTTTCTTGACAAAATCATTTTTCTCAATCAAAGATTGATGATCCTTTAACCCTTGTTCAACCACAAGTTTTTAACTTAGAAATTTGAATGATGAGATTCTTGATTGCTTCCATGTCTTGATGCTCAAATTGTCCTTTACCAGGGACATGGCTAAGTACTTAGATTTACACTCTGCAGAGGTGGTGCACTTTCCCCACAAGACTTGGTTTCCTAAGACAAGATCTTTCAGAAGCCTTCCCTTAGACCAAAATGGACGCGCTCCAACCTATCAAACTCTACCACCAACTGTCCATATGGCTAAGTTCTTGCAACCTATATGATCCAGGCAGAGCCCATAATGCCAAGTGGCTGCACTTGAAGCTTCTCAACATTTGACATCTCAAATCTCTTTGTTCCTGGGTGGCCATCCACAAGTGAGATACACAAGGTAAACCATAGACATGGGACCTGTGAACCACTCAACCAAAAACCACCAATCAAGTCCCATTCCACCCAGGTGATTCATTGACTTAGTTGTTTTATTAAGAAAAACATAAGTCCTTAGACTTAGAAATTTTCCATAGTATGAATGTATATTCCACCCTTGTTTTCTATTAGCTAAGCTAAGCATGATAGTAGTAGGAGTCTTAACTTAGGAAATTTTACTAAGGTTTCATCTACTAGGTTTTTCTATAGCAAGGTTTATACTTAGCAAAAATTCCATGCAAGTTTTACTTAGGGAAAAATCACTAATGCATAGTGAAAGTAATGGGACAAAAGTATGAAGCATCACTTGCCTTTTTGGTAGAGTATAGGTTCACTCCTTGATCTTTGCAATGTTCACACACTTCAAGTCACTACAAATCAATCAAGCAAACAATATTTCAATCTACCATTCAAGCAAATCAATCACATAAAATCACAAAGTCAAAGTAATGCATGCAAGCATGCCAAGCTTTGTTTTGTTTTTAAATGTGGTTCCTAATGGGTCATAAACATTTGAAAACACCTATTGGTCATTTTGGTAAAGTGGCAAAGTCATTTGCAAAAGGTTTCACTTCATAAACCATTTTCAAAACAAAGTGTCATTTTATGTGGTGTAGAAATATTTTTACTAAGGCATTAATCTATAGGGTTCACCAAATATGTTTTCAAACCATAAAACTTGGTATTTTGGGTCAGAGAGTTTAAAACAAAACATTTCCCAAAAGTTTTCCTCCAAAACCATTTTTAATAAATAAACCACATTTCTATTTGACTAGAAATGGTTTCAAATCAAAGAATCATTATTTTGTTTCACCAAATACATTTTTGAATCCACAAAGTGTTTCCTATGGTCAGAAGGTTCAAATCACACCATTTTCCAAAGATTTTATCCCCAAAATCATTTTTGAATAATTTTTACAACCTAAACAAGCATACAAATGTTTCTGCAAAAACAAACATTTTAACAGAAGCTTTTTGCTAAACAAATGGCATGGTTGGATAGGGCTTGTTTCACTGATTCCATTGATATAAATTTTGCAATTTTTGGACGTGTGGATCAAAAGTTACAAGAGTTTCAAATATGCACCTAAATCAGATTCAAATTTTGTTTTAAACAGAAACTGGCGACACACGTCCTATTCCCATTCGTCGGTACCGCTTCGCTCGGATCGGCTATTCTGGCGCGTTGGATCAAGTTGAATCATGTGGCTCAGAAGCGTGCGTACCCATTCGCTTACTTTCTATCCTAATCGTCAGATCCAAATCCAATGGTCCTAACTACTCTGACTAATAATCAGCGGCGCTGGCGGCGGCGCTCTGGCGGCAGCGCTTAGGCGAGGTCGTCACCGGTAATACTGGACGCAAGGGAGAGAAGGAGAAGGCTCACCGTGATCGCAATGTCGTGGGGAAGCTCAAGGTGTCGTTGGTTCGACGAGGGGCGCACGGAGTTGATGGTAATGGCTCGCCGGAGTTGGTTTGGGCGGCGGTGTTCTCAGGTCATCGTCGCTGGCGTCGTTTGGAACCACGTTAAGACAAAGTGGAGGCATGGTTAGATGCAGGATGGTCTGGGGAAGATCTGTGCATCACCGAGAGAGCTTAGGGCGGTCGGGGTTCACCTGGGGTGCTTGACGGAGTAATGGCAGACGGCGGCGCACGCTGAGTGTCGACGAAGCCGAGGTTACAGGGCACTCGCGGGCGAACCAGTGGCACGGGGAGATGCACCAGGACGTGTGGAGTATGTGTGCGTGGTCATTGAGGAAAGGGGCGGCGCTGGGTCGCCGGAATTTGCACCGGAGCGTCATCGGAACAGAGGGAGTGTTTGAGCTAAATTTGTCAGCCTGGGGGCGCACTTGGGGGAGGAGACATAGGGGAAATGGAGGGGAGACGCTGGCGTTTAAATGGACGTGGTCACGGCGAGTAATGGTGGCCGCATTAAGGTGAATTGAAGCCGCGGAATCACTGCCAGAAACGGCGACGAGGGGAGGGAGAAGAGGTCGTCGCGGGTGAGGAAGAAGGCTCGGGTGTGGGGCCGTTTCGTCAGTGGAGTGAGAGAGGGAGTTGGGGTCCACAAGTCATTCACTGCACGGGTCGTCTGGTGAGTGAGAGAAAACACTTCGGGGGGAGAGGAGCTGGGCTGCTGGGCTGCTGGGCCTAGTTGGGTTGGGTCAATCCGTTCTCACTTTTTTTTCCTGTCTGAATCTTTTTCTTTTTCCAAATCTTTTTCTGTTTTGAAATTCAAACAATCTATTCAACAAACAAATCAAACAAACAATTCAAGACAACTTCCACCAAACTTTATATTGTGTTTTGGTTCTGTTTAACAACATAAACCAAAGTCCCAAAATAAATTAATAATTTTAATCTTTTTAGGATCTATTTAATAATTAAATAAAATAGATCTTAATTATTAATTCAAATAGGTTTTGATTTATTTAATAAAATCTCCATTTGAAGACTAAATATTTTCAAAACCAAATCAGTAGGTTTTATTTGGAAATGGAAAACTTGTTTTAAAATAAAATAACATTTTATTTTAGGGTCCATTAATAATTAAATAAGATGGACCTTATTCATTTAATTCAAATAGGATTTGTTTTATTAAAAACTTTATTTTAAAATTCTAAAATAACACCAAAACACTTCAGTAGGTTTTATTTGGGAAAACTTATTTAAAATAAATAAATAAGTTTTAGTGTTTATTTAAAATGGGAAAAGCCTTTACTTAAATAAAATTGGATATTAAATCCTTATTATTTTATTTAAATAAACCTTTACTATTTTTATTAAAACAAAATGTTTTATTTCAAAAGCTTGGCCAAGGTTTAATTTGGCTTATAAAATAATCCTTATTTATAAATCTATCTTTTCTTTTGGAAACCAAATCTTTTATTAAAAGATCCAAAAAAGTAATTTTAAATATTTTTTATTTTCTTTATTAATTTTTTTTAAATCCCTTTAGGATTTATTTGTTCAAAAAATAGGTTTGAAGTTTTCCAATTGGAATCAAAAAGTTTCTTTTCACCCTGAAAATCAACAAAGTTTTATTTTATTCATTTATTTTTCACAATACAAGATTTGGAAAATCTTGGGATGTGACATATTGTGCCACCCTTAGTTTAGATTGAGATAAACTTAATTTGTACTTTGTGACAAAACTAGTATCAATGTAATTCATTTACAATAAACTAACCATCTATTTGTCACTTCTACAAAATAATATATTCTTAGTTCTTTTACAAGACCATAAGAATATCTTTGCTATCGTCCAATAATCATCTTAAATCATTCTGGTATATGATCATAACATTTAGAGCATAGGACATATCTGGATTTGTACACATCACAGCATGATTGATAAAATACTCTTTGTGATTATATCTATCAAGCATAAAAAATACTTAAATATTTATTCAATCCTTCCTGTGCAACAAGAACTTTTCTTGTAGTTTCTATATTGAACTCATTCAATATCTCATCTATGTACTTCTGGCACAACCATATTGGCGTCACAATTTATCCATATAGACATTGATGCCAAATATTTGGGTTCTGCCTAAGCCTTTCATCCAGATGAAATTCTTATCATGTGTTAATAAAAAGATACATCATTTCCAATCAACAATATGTCTTCCACATAATGTATTAGAAACATGTCTTAGCGCTCCCACTTAATTTATTGCAAATGCAAGCATCTTCATCATCTCCGATGAAATTAAACTATTTTAACAGTTTCATCATAGTGAAGATTCCAACTCCGCGATGCTTACCTCAACCATTGAAGTTTTCATATGCTTTTAGCATCCTTTGAATTAACAAAACCCTTTGGACTGTGTCATGCACACGTCCTAGGTAACCATTCTATTAGAAGAACTTGTTTTGTTTATTCAACACATAAAAAAATTATATGTCGTGGTTGCTTTATTAATACATCTAGACTAAATATCGCTTAATGAAAGACCAGATCTTGTCATAGTCAATTCTTTGAACATTGTCGTGAACTCTTTCCCGATATTTCGATAATTTCATAGATGTGAAACATCCATGTCTATTTCTTTATAGATCCAAATATGACTGTAAGGTCTTGTACCTTTCAGAGGGTCTTTCAAGTTCAAAGCTTAATCTCTCGTATATGGAACTATCACGGATTTTATGGCTTCAAGCCATTTGACGGAGTCAGGGCCCATCATCGCTTCTTTGCATGTAGTCGGATCATTATTTTCAAATAATGATTTAACTCTCAAATCTTGGTATTTGATTGTTTACCCGACCTACTTGTTTCAATAGGAACTTAGATCTCCGTGACCACAACCTTTGAGGCACGTGAGCCATGAGCATTGTTGCTTCCTCTGGAACACTTTTCGGCGCTGCGCAACTTTGCACATATAGCTAAGGTTCTTTTAACCTTATCAAAGTTCTATTGTCCTCCCACTTAACTTTTCACGGAAAAATTTCTTTCTCAAAGAAAATTGACGTTCTAAGCGACAAACATTTTTGTCTTTGGTGTTATGGAGGAATACTCAACGATTATTCAAAATAACATACAAAGATATGTTCATCCGATTTTGGTTGCAAAAATCTTTCTTATGCATAGCATACCAATGTTTAAGAAAGGACAACTTGGGTTTTATCCCAAACCATAACTTTATATGGTGTCAATTCAACGGATTATGATGGAGCTCTTTTCAGTGGAAAAACGGTAGTCTCTAAAGCTTTTAATCTTTAAAATATAATGACAGTTTTATGAATTACACCTTTGATCTTACCATGTCAAACAAGGTTTAATTACATATCTCGAACGCTCCATACTCTTATGGTGTTTCGGGAAATGCAAATCCACGGAACGATTCCTTAAATCTTAGGTATTATGCTAAACTTGTAACTCAAATATATTCCTTTATGATCTTATCATAAAATATTTATATTCTTGTTACAATGATTTTGCACTTCATCTTGAAAATCTTTGAACTTTTCAAATGTTTCATACTTCATCCTTATTAAGTAAATATTCATATGTTCACTCAAATTTTCAGAGAAAGCATATGAAGTTGAAATCCATCGCTCTTGACTACACATAATGGACTTCATACAACAATATGTACAAGTTCCAATAAGCTAGTCATTCGTTCCTGTAACATCCCTAAAATCATGATTTCAAAGATTGCATATCATTCATGCATGCATATAGAATTGAGATCAATTTCAAAACTCATTTCAGAAAACAGAAGCACATAGTGCTATCATTTTATGTGAACAAACTTATATCAACGACCATCCCCATTTGAGAGTTTGAATGTTTTAAACCTAGATTGTTTATCTCCCTTGTTGAATGGATTGAGTGTGGAATTTGAACCAAACTTTACAAAATGGAAATGGTTTCAAAAACCATTTTTCAAACATTTAAAAAACAAGTGCATCTCATCAAGGTTTGGAAAAGGATTTCCATGTATATTGTGATGCATCTCATCAAGGTTTGGGTGCCGTACTTATGCAAGACGGTAAAGTTGTAGCTTATGCCTCGAGACAACTCAAAACTCATGAAGTGAACTATCCTACTCATGATTTAGAGTTAGCCTCTGTCGTCCATGCACTCAAAACATGGAGACACTACCTCTTGGGAAAGCGTTGTGAAGTGTTCACAGATCACAAGAGTTTGAAGTATATCTTCACCCAGAAGGAAATCAATATGAGGCAAAGAAGATGGTTAGAGCTTATCAAGGACTATGACTTAATTTTGCAATACCACCCCCGTAAAGCAAATGTTGTAGCAGATGCTCTAAGTCGTAAGGTATTTGTGAATGGCCTTACCAAAGGATAATTGCCAGATGATTTGTGTACCCAATTCAGAGAACTCAGATTGGAGATTGTGCCCGAAGGACATCTCATGTCTTTGGATGTTCAACCCACTTTGTTGGACAAGATCAAAGAAGCTCAGAAGACTGATAAGGAAATTGAAAAGATTAAGGAAAAGATTGGCCAAGTGAAAGCTAAAAGTTTCCATGAAGACGAACAAGGTACTTTATGGCATGGGAAACGTATCTGTGTTCCACAAGATCCGGAGTTGCGAAAACTGATTTTGCAGGAAGCACACAACTCTCCGTATTCTATTCACCCGGGTAACACCAAAATGTACAAGGACATGAAAGAAAGATTTTGGTGGAAAAATCTCAAGAGGGACATCGCCGAACATATTGCTTTGTGTGATGTGTGTAGTAGAGTGAAAGCGGAGCATCAGAAACCAGCAGGTTTGCTTCAACCACTACCTATTCCTCATTGGAAGTGGGACAAAATTGGTATGGATTTCATTACCGGATTACCAAGGACCAGGTCAGGATATGATTCAATATGGGTAGTAGTGGATCACCTAACTAAAGTGGCTCATTTCATACCCGTGAAGACAACTTATACAAGTGCTAAGTTAGCCAAAATCTACATGAGTAGAATTGTACGTCTACATGGAGTGCCCAAGAGTATTGTGTCTGATAGGGGAACTCAATTCACTTCCCATTTTTGGAGACAGCTACATGAGTCATTGGGAACGAGGTTGGAATTCAGTACCGCTTTCCATCCTCAAACAGATGGACAAACAAAAAGAACAAATCAAATCCTTGAGGACATGTTGAGAGCATGTGCCTTAGACTATGGAGCCAGTTGGGATGAAAGTCTGCCTTACGCAGAATTTTCTTATAACAATAGCTATTAAGCCAGCATTGAGATGGCACCGTTTGAGTTTCTCTATGTAAGAAAGTGAACCACCCAATTGTTATGGAATGGTGTGGGAGAAAGAAGTTTATTCGGGCCAGATCTTATCAAAGAAGCCGAAGAGAAGGTCAAATTGGTTAAGGACAGGTTGAAGATAGCACAGTCCCGACAGAAAAGCTATGCGGATCCTAAGTGTAGAGAAGTCACCTACGAAGTTGGTGATAGAGCCTATCTTAGAGTGTCACCACTTCGCGGAGTGAAAAGATTCGGAGTCAAAGGAAAATTGGCACCAAGATATGTTGGGCCATTCAAGATCTTGAGTCGCAAAGGAGAAGTTGCCTATGAAATTGAATTGCTAGAATCTCTATTAGCTGTCCATAATGTGTTTCATGTGAGTCAGCTTAAGAAATGTCACCCAGAAATGGAGGAAACCTCTTTGAAGGATACTATACCTTTGGAGGAAGTTCAACTAGAAAGTGATCTCACTTATGAAGAGAAACCTATCAAAATTCTTGAGACTGCAGAAAGAGTCACAAGGACAAAGACTATCAAGTTTTGCAAAGTGCAGTGGAATCATCATTCCGAAGAGGAAGCAACATGGGAAAGAGAAGATGATCTTCGGAAGGACCACCCTCACCTATTTGCTAGCCAATCCGAATCTCGAGGGCGAGATTCACCTTAAGGGGGTTAGATTTGTAACATCCCTAAAATCATGATTTCAAAGATTGCATATCATTCATGCATGCATATAGAATTGAGATCAATTTCAAAACTCATTTCAGAAAACAGAAGCACATAGTGCTATCATTTTATGTGAACAAACTTATATCAAATGGCCATCCCCATTTGAGAGTTTGAATGTTTTAAACCTAGATTGTTTACCTCCCTTGTTGAATGCATTGAGTGTGGAATTTGAACCAAACTTTACAAAATGGAAATGGTTTCAAAAACCATTTTTCAAACATTTGCAAATCAAGTGCAAAGTCCCTGTTATTTTGTTTCTCCAAAAATGACCAAGCCTTTTCAAAGTGACCCCATGGTTTTATACCTAGAATTGAGACTGTTGCACACTGCAAAAATCCCAAATGGATTTGAATTCAAATGGAGTTTGAATTCATTTGAAAACCATTCCTGAAATTCATTCTGGAAAAAAGAAAAAGATTAAAGAAAAGAAAAGGGCCAGGCACTCCTAATCTAGCCCAACAGCACAACCGGCCCAGTTAGCCCACCCGGCCTCCCTCTCTCTCACTCGCACGCACAGACGCACCCACACAGGCACTGACACTCGGACCCCACCCCCTCTCCGTCTCACTCGCTGACTGGTGGACCTCGACAGCTCACCCTCGTCTTCCCCAAATCGCGCCCGACCACGTCACCGGCCGTTTCCTCCGCCCATCACTGCCGCGTTGATTCCTCGCTTAATTGCCCTTGATTCCGCGCTTAATCGCCGCTCCCCTCTCGCCTACATAACCCCCTCTACACCGCGGTCATTTCCCCTCACTCAGCGCCTCCACATCGCCACCAGGCTGCCCACAATCGCACTTGCGCCGCCGCAGACAGACGCACTCCGGCGACGAATCACGGTAAGCTCAGACCGCCCTGTTGCCTCTCGTTCAAACCACTGCAACCAGCATGATCTTGTGCATCTGCTAACGCCTCTAGTTTGCTTGCTCGTGACCCAGGTCATCGTTTCCATTCACGCCCGCAACCACCAGCGCCGCCGCTCGACTCCGGCGAGCAATAGCGGTAAGAACTGAGCGCCCCTTGCCTTCCCTTTGTTACCAACTTAATCGCTAGTCACTTGCGCATCTTCTAAAACCTCTGCCTTGTGCTAGGATGACACGGAGCCTCGACAACAAGCGACAGACGCCGCCCGCAACTCCGACGAGCCCCAGCGACCGTGCCCGTGCGCCCCTCGTCAAGCCGCTGCCAAGTTGAGCTTCTCCTCGACATTGCGAACCTGGTGAGCATCCTCCTGCCTCCCCGGACGACCTGTAGCGCCGCGCCGCTGCAGACAGAGCTCGCCGCCGCCAGTAGCCGCCGCCAGCGCCGCCCCGCTTTGGTCGTTTGATCCAGAGCCGTCAGATCTGGATCCAGCGTATATGCTTAGATCACTTAACGAATCGTTATGGGTAGATCTGAGTCGTGTGCTTTAAGTAGATCCGACGGCGCGGGAGGGTGATCCTGAGCGAAACGGTATCAACCAATAGAATTAAGACGCGTGGCTAGGGTTTGAGTTTAAAACAGAATTTAAAACTGAATTGGATTCAAATTTGAGTAGGCTATAACTTTTGATTCCCACGTTAGATTTTTGAAAATTTTATACCGTTGGAATCAGGGAGACAAGCCCTTTCTGTTTATGCAATGTGTTTAAAGTTTAGGTTCTGTTAAAATGGTTTCTTTTGCAGAAACTTGTTTAGGAATATTTTGAGAATAGAATTTATTTAGAGAATTGTTTTGGTGTAAAATAAACTTGATTTAGCAAGTTTTTAACTTAGTATTGATTCAGTACTATGCACTTGCTTGGTGGAGTTTTAAAAATCATCACTTAGCATTATGCATGCATGCATATATTTATGTTTGTATATGAATTGTGTGTAATTTTGTGCTATCATTTTGTGTAGATTTTGGTGCTAGTGATTGTGATTGTGAAGAGTGTTACTCTCCCCATTACCAAGGCAAGTGGTACTTCATGAATATTTCCATCCCTATATTTCATACAAACATTAGAAATATTTTGCTAAGTATTGCATGTGATATTTTTTTTTGCCAAATGCCATGTTGGTAAATCCTAATAGATATAGAATTGCTAGGAAATTCCTAAGTTAAGTTACTATGTCATGCTTAGCCTAGCTAGTAGCAAACAAGGGTTGGTAATGTATATACATGCTGTGATGAAAATATTTCTAAGTCTTTTGACTTATGTTTTTCTTAATTAAACAACTAAGTCAATGAATCACCTGGGTGGAATGGGACTTGAATGGTGGTTTTTGGTTGAGTGGTTACACAAGGCCCATGGATATGGTTTACCTTGTGTATCTCACTTGTGGTATGCCACCCAGGCACAAAGGGATTTTGGAGGCCAAGTGTTGAGAAGCTTATAGTGCAGCCACTTGGCAATATGGGATCTACCTTGACCACATAGGTTGCTAGAACTTAGTCATTTGGACAGTTGGTGGTAGTGGGATGATAGGTTGGAACGCGTCCATTTGGCTAAGGGAAGGCTTCTGAAAGGTCCTGTCTTGGGAAACCAAGTCTAGTGGGGAAAGTGCACAACCTCTGCAGATGGAAAAAATCTAAGTACTTAGCCATGTCCATGGCAATGGACAACTTGAGCATCAAGACATGGAAGCTATCAAGAATCTCATCACTCCAACTTCTAAGTAAAAATTTGTGGGTGAACAAGGGTGAAGGACCCCAATGTCTATTAGTGGTTTCTTGGGAAAAGTTTTTGACAAAGAAAAACTTAGAGATTTCAACTAATAGGAAAAACCTATTTTGAGCAAAGCAAGCCAAGCTACACTTAGCCAAATTGCATATAGTATTATAGTCCACTTAAAAATTTACTAAGGTATCACTTGCCAATACTATTCCAAAGTATTGACCCACTGTGGCTGTAACTTGTGATGTTGCAGGTTACTCCGATGATGATTAGGTGTC
This sequence comes from Avena sativa, assembly GCA_916181665.1. Taxonomy (NCBI): domain Eukaryota; kingdom Viridiplantae; phylum Streptophyta; class Magnoliopsida; order Poales; family Poaceae; genus Avena; species Avena sativa. The sequence continues at coordinate 313,981,855 of OV702283.1, forward strand.
ATGAGTCTACACTCAACATGCTTGCCTGTGGCACATGAAGATGAAGACTTATGTTTATTTACTTATTTCAAACTCTTGTATTAGGCCTGTGGCCTCGAGTTGTAAAAGACTATGTTTTATCTCTGGAATGGATGTAATAAATGACCTTTGTATCTGTGTACTTCATCTTAAACTGTGGATGCTAGCATTGATCCAGGGACTAGCATTGCAATCACAGGGATCCTTTTCCTTTACAAAGGAGGGATCTTAAAGATGGTATCAGAGCACTGTGTTGCCTGTAGGATTATGACCCTAGGATTGGAAACCACTAAGGAAAATTTTCAACTACTTCTACACTTGTCTATTCTTCTCGTAAACTTTTCTAATCTTCTCTTCTCATCTCTATTTGTAGATGAACTCCATCAACGAAGCCGTAAAGAAAGTACCACTCATGACCATGACCTTGGAGTGTGAGACTGAGTTTCCCAAAATTCTCAAGGACCTCATGGTGGCAATGGAAATACATGGTGCAGCTGTGTACAAAGGCTTTCCAGTGATGGATGAAGGAGTTGAGTACTGGTGGGTGCAACTTCACTTGTATAAAAACAAGGAAGACAACCACAAAGAAAAAGGATTCTGCATGTACACCAACACAGTGGTGCACACCACATTCTTTGAGTCAGCAAGAGAAGCAGCTTGGAGGACTATCAAAGAACTTAGTGCTAGAGTCAAGTGCAGAATGCTCAACCTCCAAAAAGACTTGATAAAAGAGAAGGAACTTACCCAAGAGTTGGAAGCCACCAACCAAACCTTAAGAGGAGATATTCTAGACTTAGTGATGGAATCATGTGAGCAAGATAGGCTGATTGCCTCTAGGAACATTGTGTTAGCCAACAGATCCAGTGAGATAGGATTGTAAACGTACTTCGTTAGTTGGACCACCACCTATCACCTTATTTTCCAAAATGATACCTTAAATAAGATTAGACCTTGGTTGATGTAATGGATTCATGTATGCATGACTTGTGTGATTTTGTTTTCCAAGGATATGTATGTGATGTTTGTCTTTGTTTTATCTTAAATTGTGTTGTTCTAACTTTTCTATCTTATAAATAGATGCCTATTACCATCAGCACTGTTGAGGAGTTCCAGGTTACCCGCTTTGGTCCTCGTATCATTGAGCTTACCACTTTGCTCAATCTCCCTCTTCCCACCATCATGGTGCATCCACTCACCAAGTTCGAGAGGAAGGACCTCTGGGGCTTCAAGGTGAACCAGCCCGGACGCCAGACAGAGCCTACTACGGAGGCCATCGTCTTCAAGCTTATGCACGATGACAGGGAGAGAGGCATGGAGGTAGTTTTGCAGGACCTGATAGGACGTCTGCTAGGTCGACACTCCCGACAGGTTAGAGGCACCCACTTCCACGTCTTCGGAAGACGTGATGAGGATGGAGAGTCCATCGACTTCGAGAACGACTCGAGGGACACAGCAGAGCCGATACGTCTGTATCTCCAGGACTTAGAGTCTCTCATTAGGCACGTGGACACGGACAGGACCAATGTCATGCTCAGTAATGACGAGCTCCAGGTGCAGCTTCGCGAGAAGGACAAGCTCTTCGCGCAGCAGGACGAGATAGTCAAGGAAATGGAGGCGAAGTTCGAGACCCAGGACAGGAAGTTCAAGAGTCAGGAGAAGCGTGTCCAGGATAGGAACAAGAAGATCCGGGATATGACTGAAGAACTGCAGTCCAAGGACTTCGAGCTAGAGCAGCAGCAGACGGTGATTGAGAGGCTTCGTTCCCAGAAGAGGGCTCTCAAGGCCAAGATTGAGTCCTTGACCACTACTATTGAGGAGAACAAGGCCGTGATGGAGAACGCAGGTCTTACCTTTGTCGAGGAGGAGATTGATGCTGATGAGTAGACTTGACTACTCGTTTATCTTTTATTATCATACTTATTATTTGAGAACTTGTTATTGGACCATCCGACATGTGGATGGCTTGCTACTTGTGTGTTTTACTTTGTGAACTTGTTATCTTGTTGTTGAACTTTTATCTTGTGTTGCATGCAATGTGTTTGCTTATGTGATGTAATGTGCATGAAAACATCTATGGGTATCTCATTCTTATCTCTATTTGAACAAACCACAGATGCCTCCCCGTCGCGCAAACCCCAACCCCAACAACAACAATAACAACATCACACCAGAAATGCAACAAATGATGACTGCTCAAACACAGCTGATGCAGATGATGACAACATTCATTCAAAACCAAAACAACAACAACAACAACAACAACCCCAATAACAACAACAATAACAATAACAACAACAACCCTCCGGGCTTTGATATGCTCACCAGATTTTTGCGATTGAGGCCAGCTAAGTTCTCGGGGACGACTGATCCCATGGTGGCCAATGATTGGCTACGTTCTGTAAACAAGGACTTAGTAACCGTGGGTTGCACGGATGCTGAAAAAGTCAGATTTGCAGCACATCTGCTGGAAGGGCCAGCCGCCACTTGGTGGGACAACTTTCAGATCACCACTCCTATAGATGAGGTGACTTGGGCTATCTTTGAGGATGGCTTTCGCACTGCCTATATCTCATCAGGAATAATGAGCCTGAAAAAGAAAGAGTTCCACAATCTGAAGCAGCGTCACCGCAGCGTGGCTGAGTACATTGAGGAGTTCAACAATCTGGCGCGTTATGCACCGGATGAGGTTGACACAGATGCCAGGAGAAAGGAAAAATTTCTGGAAGGCTTGAATGATGAGCTGAATCTGCAACTGGCTGTGGCATATGTTCCCACTTATTAGTCGGTCTGTGACAAAGCTGCAATATTGGAGAATACAATGAAGCAAGTCGAGAGTAGAAAGAGAAAGCACTCCGACAAGCACAGCTCGGGATCGTCTCACAAACGATCTCACTATGATGATAGCGGAAGCTCAGGATCCCACAAGCATGGGAAATTCAACAAGCACCACAACCACAACCGTCATGACAACAAGCATCACCGCAGTCATGACAATGACAAGTACAAGAACCACAAGAGTGGACATAAGAGCCACCACAGTGGTAATGGAAGTGGAAGTGGAAGTCAGCCTGCTAAGAGAGACATCAGTCAGGTTGAATGCTTCAAATGCAAGAAGATGGGACACTATGCAAATGAGTGCCCCGAAAAGAAAGTTGAAGGACCTGTCAAGCCCAATCCTTTCAGAAAGGACAGGTGAACCACATCAATGTGGAGGAGGTCTATGAGGAGCCTGATGCTGTTGCTGGTAAGTTCAGACTCAATTCTATTCCAGCATTTGTACTCTTTGATACGGGTGCATCTCATTCATTCATATCAAGAGCATTTGTTGAATGAAATGAACTACCGGTAGAAACTATTGGGTGTCCTATAAAAGTATGTTCTCCTGGTGGAGAAATGATAGTGAATTCAGGATGCCATGATCTAGTCATAGAATTTGGGAAGTATAAGTTTCCCGTTAACCTGATAATCCTAGATTCCCAAGGACTGGATGTAATATTGGGAATGGATTGGATGGCTAAGTATGAAGGAGTACTAGATTGTGCTAATCGTACTGTTGCACTCACAACCCCGGAAAGAAAACGGATTAAGTTCAAGTCCAACTTTGAATCTAAAGGAAGTAAGCTAAATTCTCTTAAGGGGGTTAGCATGGACAGTGTGCCAATTGTAAGTGAGTATCTGGATGTGTTTCCGGAAGAATTGTCGGGAATGCCACCAGATAGAGATGTGGAGTTTCTGATAGATTTGGTACCAGGGTCTGGACCAATAGCAAAGAGACCGTATAAAATGTCAGTTGATGAACTGAAAGAGCTCAAGAAGCAACTTGGAGAACAGTTGCAGAAAGGATTTATTCAACCAAGTTCTTCATCTTGGGGAGCCCCAGTCTTATTTGTGGAGAAGAAAGACAGAAGTCAAAGGTTATGCATAGATTACCGTTCACTCAACGAGGTAACTATCAAGAACAAATATCCTTTGCCTAGAATCAATGACTTATTTGATCAGCTTGAAGGAGCATGTGTGTTCTCAAAGATTGATCTAAGGTCAGGCTATTTTCAACTCAAGATAAGAGAACAAGACATACCAAAAACAGCATTCACCACAAGGTATGGATTGTATGAGTATACTGTGATGCCTTTTGGCTTGACCAATGCTCCAGCATACTTCATGAATATGATGAACAAGGTGTTCATGGAATTTCTTGACAAGTTTGTTGTTGTTTTCATCGACGACATCTTAGTCTACTCCAAGAGCAAAGAAGAACATGAAGGACACTTGCGTTTGATACTTGAGAAATTACGGGAGCATAAACTTTATGCCAAATTCAGCAAGTGTGAGTTCTGGTTAGAGGAAGTTGGTTTTCTTGGTCATGTTATGACAAGGATGGTGTATCAGTTGGTCCTGCTAAAGTTTCAGTTGTGACAGAATGGGAATCTCCCAAGTCCGTGAAAGAAGTTCATAGTTTCCTTGGCTTAGCAGGTTACTACAGAAGGTTTATTGAGAATTTCTCTAAGGTAGCTAAGCCCATGACTGAATTGTTAAAGAAAGACAAGAAGTTTGCTTGGTCTGAAGGTTGACTCAGCTTTCAGGAGTTGAAGAAGAGACTTGTGACAGCACCAGTGTTATGTCTGCCAGATTTGGAAAAGGATTTCCAGGTATATTGTGATGCATCTCATCAAGGTTTGGGTGCCGTACTTATGCAAGATGGTAAAGTTGTAGCTTATGCCTCGAGACAACTCAAAACTCATGAAGTGAACTATCCTACTCATGATTTAGAGTTAGCCTTTGTCGTCCATGCACTCAAAACATGGAGACACTACCTCTTGGGAAAGCGTTGTGAAGTGTTCACAGATCACAAGAGTTTGAAGTATATCTTCACCCAGAAGGAAATCAATATGAGGCAAAGAAGATGGTTAGAGCTTATCAAGGACTATGACTTAAGTTTGCAATACCACCCCGGTAAAGCAAATGTTGTAGCAGATGCTCTAAGTCGTAAGGTATTTGTGAATGGCCTTACCAAAGGAGAATTGCCAGATGATTTGTGTACCCAATTCAGAGAACTCAGATTGGAGATTGTGCCTGAAGGACATCTCATGTCTTTGGATGTTCAACCCACTTTGTTGGACAAGATCAAAGAAGCTCAGAAGACTGATAAGGAAATTGAAGAGATTAAGGAAAATATTGGCCAAGTGAAAGCTAAAAGTTTCCATGAAGACGAACAAGGTACTTTATGGCATGGGAAACGTATCTGTGTTCCACAAGATCCGGAGTTGCGGAAACTGATTTTGCAGGAAGCACACAACTCTCCATATTCTATTCACCCGGGTAACACCAAAATGTACATGGACATGAAAGAAATATTTTGGTGGAAAAATCTCAAGAGGGACATCGCCGAACATATTGCTTTGTGTGATGTGTGTAGTAGAGTGAAAGCGGAGCATCAGAAACCAGCAGGTTTGCTTCAACCACTACCTATTCCTCATTGGAAGTGGGACAAAATTGGTATGGATTTCATTGCCGGATTACCAAGGACCAGGTCAGGATATGATTCAATATGGGTAGTAGTGGATCACCTAACTAAAGTGGCTCATTTCATACCCGTGAAGACAACTTATACAAGTGCTAAGTTAGCCAAAATCTACATGAGTAGAATTGTATGTCTACATGGAGTGCCCAAGAGTATTGTGTCTGATAGGGGAACTCAATTCACTTCCCATTTTTGGAGACAACTACATGAGTCATTGGGAACGAGGTTGTAATTCAGTACCGCTTTACATCCTCAAACAGATGGACAAACAGAAAGAACAAATCAAATCCTTGAGGACATGTTGAGAGCATGTGCCTTAGACTATGGAGCCAGTTGGGATGAAAGTCTGCCTTACGCAGAATTTTCTTATAACAATAGCTATTAAGCCAGCATTGAGATGGCACCGTTTGAGTTTCTCTATGTAAGAAAGTGAACCACCCAATTGTTATGGAATGGTGTGGGAGAAAGAAGTTTATTCGGGCCAGATCTTATCAAAGAAGCCGAAGAGAAGGTCAAATTGGTTAAGGACAGGTTGAAGATAGCACAGTCCCGACAGAAAAGCTATGCGGATCCTAAGTGTAGAGAAGTCACCTACGAAGTTGGTGATAGAGCCTATCTTAGAGTGTCACCACTTCGCGGAGTGAAAAGATTCGGAGTCAAAGGAAAATTGGCACCAAGATATGTTGGGCCATTCAAGATCTTGAGTCGCAAAGGAGAAGTTGCCTATGAAATTGAATTGCTAGAATCTCTATCAGCTGTCCATAATGTGTTTCATGTGAGTCAGCTTAAGAAATGTCACCCAGAAATGGAGGAAACCTCTTTGAAGGATACTATACCTTTGGAGGAAGTTCAACTAGAAAGTGATCTCACTTATGAAGAGAAACCTATCAAAATTCTTGAGACTGCAGAAAGAGTCACAAGGACAAAGACTATCAAGTTTTGCAAAGTGCAGTGGAATCATCATTCCGAAGAGGAAGCAACATGGGAAAGAGAAGATGATCTTCGGAAGGACCACCCTCACCTATTTGCTAGCCAATCCGAATCTCGAGGGCGAGATTCACCTTAAGGGGGTTAGATTTGTAACATCCCTAAAATCATGATTTCAAAGATTGCATATCATTCATGCATGCATATAGAATTGAGATCAATTTCAAAACTCATTTCAGAAAACAGAAGCACATAGTGCTATCATTTTATGTGAACAAACTTATATCAAATGGCCATCCCCATTTGAGAGTTTGAATGTTTTAAACCTAGATTGTTTACCTCCCTTGTTGAATGCATTGAGTGTGGAATTTGAACCAAACTTTACAAAATGGAAATGGTTTCAAAAACCATTTTTCAAACATTTGCAAATCAAGTGCAAAGTCCCTGTTATTTTGTTTCTCCAAAAATGACCAAGCCTTTTCAAAGTGACCCCATGGTTTTATACCTAGAATTGAGACTGTTGCACACTGCAAAAATCCCAAATGGATTTGAATTCAAATGGAGTTTGAATTCATTTGAAAACCATTCCTGAAATTCATTCTGGAAAAAAGAAAAAGATTAAAGAAAAGAAAAGGGCCAGGCGCTCCTAATCTAGCCCAACAGCACAACCGGCCCAGTTAGCCCACCCGGCCTCCCTCTCTCTCACTCGCACGCACAGACGCACCCACACAGGCACTGACACTCGGACCCCACCCCCTCTCCGTCTCACTCGCTGACTGGTGGACCTCGACAGCTCACCCTCGTCTTCCCCAAATCGCGCCCGACCACGTCACCGGCCGTTTCCTCCGCCCATCACTGCCGCGTTGATTCCTCGCTTAATTGCCCTTGATTCCGCGCTTAATCGCCGCTCCCCTCTCGCCTACATAACCCCCTCTACACTGCGGTCATTTCCCCTCACTCAGCGCCTCCACATCGCCACCAGGCTGCCCACAATCGCACTTGCGCCGCCGCAGACAGACGCACTCCGGAGACGAATCACGGTAAGCTCAGACTGCCCTGTTGCCTCTCGTTCAAACCACTGCAACCAGCATGATCTTGTGCATCTGCTAACGCCTCTAGTTTGCTTGCTCGTGACCCAGGTCATCGTTTCCATTCACGCCCACAACCACCAGCGCCGCCGCTCGACTCCAGCGAGCAATAGCGGTAAGAACTGAGCGCCCCTTGCCTTCCCTTTGTTACCAACTTAATCGCTAGTCACTTGCGCATCTTCTAAAACCTCTGCCTTGTGCTAGGATGACACGGAGCCTCGACAACAAGCGACAGACGCCGCCCGCAACTCCGACGAGCCCCAGCGACCGTGCCCGTGCGCCCCTCGTCAAGCCGCTACCAAGTTGAGCTTCTCCTCGACATTGCGAACCTGGTGAGCATCCTCCTGCCTCCCCGGACGACCTGTAGCGCCGCGCCGCTGCAGACAGAGCTCGCCGCCGCCAGTAGCCGCCGCCAGCGCCGCCCCGCTTTGGTCGTTTGATCCAGAGCCGTCAGATCTGGATCCAGCGTATATGATTAGATCACTTAACGAATCGTTATGGGTAGATCTGAGTCGTGTGCTTTAAGTAGATCCGACGGCGCGGGAGGGTGATCCTGAGCGAAATGGTATCAACCAATAGAATTAAGACGCGTGGCTAGGGTTTGAGTTTAAAACAGAATTTAAAACTGAATTGGATTCAAATTTGAGTAGGCTATAACTTTTGATTCCCACGTTAGATTTTTGAAAATTTTATACCGTTGGAATCAGGGAGACAAGCCCTTTCTGTTTATGCAATGTGTTTAAAGTTTAGGTTCTGTTAAAATGGTTCCTTTTGCAGAAACTTGTTTAGGAATATTTTGAGAATAGAATTTATTTAGAGAATTGTTTTGGTGTAAAATAAACTTGATTTAGCAAGTTTTTAACTTAGTATTGATTCAGTACTATGCACTTGCTTGGTGGAGTTTTAAAAATCATCACTTAGAATTATGCATGCATGCATATATTTATGTTTGTATATGAATTGTGTGTAATTTTGTGCTATCATTTTGTGTAGATTTTGGTGCTAGTGATTGTGATTGTGAAGAGTGCTACTCTCCCCATTACCAAGGCAAGTGGTACTTCATGAATATTTCCATCCCTATATTTCATACAAGCATTAGAAATATTTTGCTAAGTATTGCATGTGATATTTTTTTTTGCCAAATGCCATGTTGGTAAATCCTAAGTAGATATAGAATTGCTAGGAAATTCCTAAGTTAAGTTACTATGCCATGCTTAGCCTAGCTAGTAGCAAACAAGGGTTGGTAATGTATATACATGCTGTGATGAAAATATTTCTAAGTCTTTTGACTTATGTTTTTATTAATTAAACAACTAAGTCAATGAATCACCTGGGTGGAATGGGACTTGAATGGTGGTTTTTGGTTGAGTGGTTACACAAGGCCCATGGATATGGTTTACCTTGTGTATATCACTTGTGGTATGCCACCCAGGCACAAAGGGATTTTGGAGGCCAAGTGTTGAGAAGCTTATAGTGCAGCCACTTGGCAATATGGGCTCTACCTTGACCACATAGGTTGCTAGAACTTAGTCATTTGGACAGTTGGTGGTAGTGGGATGATAGGTTGGAACGCGTCCATTTGGCTAAGGGAAGGCTTCTGAAAGGTCCTGTCTTGGGAAACCCAGTCTAGTGGGGAAAGTGCACAACCTCTGTAGATGGAAAAAATCTAAGTACTTAGCCATGTCCATGGCAATGGACAACTTGAGCATCAAGACATGGAAGCTATCAAGAATCTCATCACTCCAACTTCTAAGTAAAAATTTGTGGGTGAACAAGGGTGAAGGACCCCAATGTCTATTAGTGGTTTCTTGGGAAAAGTTTTTGATAAAGAAAAACTTAGAGATTTCAACTAATAGGAAAAACCTATTTTGAGCAAAGCAAGCCAAGCTACACTTAGCCAAATTGCATATAGTATTATAGTCCACTTAAAATTTTACTAAGGTATCACTTGCCAATACTATTCCAAAGTATTGACCCACTGTGGCTGTAACTTGTGATGTTGCAGGTTACTCCGATGATGATTAGGTGTCATGAGGCTACATTCAACATGCTTGCCTGTGGCACATGAAGATGAAGACTTATGTTTATTTACTTATTCCAAACTCTTGTATTAGGCCTGTGGCCTCGAGTTGTAAAAGACTATGTTTTATCTCTGGAATGGATGTAATAAATGACCTTTGTATCTGTGTACTTCATCTTAAACTGTGGATGCTAGCATTGATCCAGGGACTAGCATTGCAATCACATGGATCCTTTTCCTTTACAAAAGAGGGATCTTACAGTTCCCTTTTGGCCTATGAACGAAGTTTTAATTATCTCTAGGAAAGTTTCACAAGCGTCATTTGATCAAAAATAAAAAAGACTCCAAAATTCCATCCACATGGAGTTTCTTCATGTTTTCTTTCCAATATAATTTAAACATCAATGTCACTTCCTAAGTGATCTTTCAATCAAATTGTATTTCGACATTTTTAGCACTAGTTTTATGGATGTGATTTCTCCAACGAGATTTGTGAATCATCCATCTTTTATGGATTACGGAAATTATTTGAACAACCCTTTTGTTCTCATAATACCTGATAAAACAAATCTTCAAGGCAAGCTTTGATGTTTAACAAGCAGCACAATAACCCTTTATTTGTTCTCGATGAACATCATCACATATTCTTTTGCTAGTTATTTAGGCCATTGTAGTTCATGAATTGTGTTGTTTCATATGACGATTCACACCAACAAATTCAGTATCAAATACTTAAGAACCACATTGTTTAATAATCAAAGAATATAGCCATAACATGTATATCATCTATATACTTAAGATGAACAATTCTAGTCTTTTCTTTTCTGCCATATATTTATGAGATTCTCTTTCAGTATTTCCTTTTCTGTTTGAAAGAATCTATCAACATCAATATGGAGCCATATACATGACACATAGTCCAAAGCATGTATAGTAAAATACCAATGTCTTTGGACCTGCACTTTGAAGTAGATCACCATCATCAAATGTTTGGTGTTCTTTCAAATTCCTTTCTTTAGTAATCTCTTGTTGTAGTAAACATTTTACCTACATCAAATATTCACCATTATCATGGAATTATCCATGATCAAGCTACTTTTAGCTTATAACGGTGAATCGCGAGTATAATGTTGCTCTCCAAAACCTTTTGGAGGATTAGGACAACTAGTGTATCCAACCTTTTGCAAATTCTCATCAAATATGAGAACATGACCTTTGCCATATTATACTCTATCATGTTGCAACCAAAACTTCATTTCAGATATCACAATATCTTCCACACATCATGGTTTCTGAAGCAACTCTTTCAGATCCTAGATAACCTTGATATTAAGACAATCCTTTGAATATCAAGAATCATGGAGACAAACATGATACTCATACACTAACACTTGAAATTGTCACTCTTGATTTAATACCAATTATTAAACTTCATGGAGTAACCGGAACTTACTGAAAGTTTGCAATAGGAATTTTAAACTTTAGATTAATTCTTCAAAACAATACGATATCAGCTTGTAAAGTAACTAACCAGAATTCTATAGTTCTATCACCTCAATTATAACTAAGCGCAAGGTGGTAAACGGATGCCAATGACTACAACAATTATGAAAATTCACTTTTATTTAATTTATGATAAATAGTGTTCAACTTTTAATCATATTGCCGTTGAACTCGCACTCAAAACAATATCCCTCACATTGTTTAGTGATCACGCGAACCAAATCCACCACATCAAAACCGATCATCATGAGAGTTGATGTAGCTACAATGGCGAACAATCAACATGTTCATCATATCTACTATATGACTCATGCTTTACCTTTCGGTGATCCGTGTTCCGAGACCATGTCTGTACATGCTAGGCTCGTCAAGATCAAACCTTAGTTTCCGCATGAGCAAATCTGGCTTGCTCACGTTGTATACACTCGTAGAATCTAACACACCCGATCATCACGTGGTGCTTCGAAACAACGAGCTTTAGCAACGGTGCTTACTAAGGATGAACACTTAAAACTTGAAATTGTGTGATTGAGGGATCATATTATAATGCTACTGTCGTGAACTAAGCAATACAAGATGCATAAAAGGATAACATCACATGCAATTCATAATATGTGATATGATATGGCCTTTCTTCTTGTGCTTCCGATCTCCATCTTCAAGCACGAACATGATCTCCATCATCACCGGCATAACGTCAAGGTCAATGGCGTCGTTTCATGGTTGTTGTCCACCGGCTTCAACTATTACAACTACTCTGAATAGACACGCGGGTCTTTCCATAATTTAAAGACAACCATATGGCTCCTGCCGGTTGCCAACTTACAATAAGGAACATTGCATACATCAAATATAATCACAATCATGGCCATATCACATCACAGCACACCCCTCCAAAACAAAGTTAGACGCCTCTAATTTTCTTTGCATATTTTACGTGGTTTGGGGCTTTCAATAAGTGTCGTTCTAACTTACGAACAAGAACCACAACGTTGATGTTTGAACTATCAAGTGCCCGTTGTAAATTGGATCTATACTATGATGGGAGAGACAGGCACCCGCAAAGCCACTTATGCAATACAAGTTGCATGTTCAACGTGGAGCAAGTCTCATGAACGATGTCATGTAAGGTTAGCCCGGGCCGCTTCATCCCATCATACCGCAAGATGCAAAGTACACAAAAGCAATTGATAATAAAAGCACCACCGCCCACAATGACCATTGTGTTCTACTCGTGCAAGAGATCTACATATAGACACGGCTCTGATACCACTGTAGGGGTTCGTAGCATGGAAAACAAAAAAATTCTACCACATGCAAACAAACAAGCCAAGATCTATCTACTAGATTGTAGCAACGAGTCGATAGAGTAACTCACCCTCGAATATTACAAAGCGTTTAACGAGAGCAGATTCTCGTGGGTGATGTAGTCGTACTCTTGCCGATCTTAAGATCGCGTAGACGATCCTTCCGGCGCTGCTTTCCGGCAGCGCTTCCACAGTCGGTCACACGTTCGGTACTCGATGAAGACCTTCCTCTCCCTTGTTCCAGCAGGCAGCGGAGGTTGTAGCACTCTCCTCGCGATTCCGGCAGCACGACGGCGTGGTACCGGAAGTAGAGGGGAGATCTCGCAGGGCTTCGCCTTAAGCCAGAGCGAGTATGGTGGACTATGAGAGAGGCCTTGGTGATCTAGGGTTTAGAGGCACCAAGGGAGGAAGCTTGGACGGTGGCTAGGGCTTGGGAAGAGCCCCAACTCGCCGAGTTGGAGGGGAAACCCTAGGCGGCGGCGGTGGCTGCACTTGGAGGTGGAGGCGCCAAAGCTAGGGTTTGAGGTGTGTAGGAGAGGGGCAGCCCTACCCCTCCTTATATAGGTGGGAGGGTGCGGCTTGGGAGGAGGGAGTCCTCCTCCAACTCCTCCTCCTTGGCCGGCGGGTGGAGGGAGGAGACTTCTTCCCCAAGTAGGTTTCCTACTCTCCCTCCACCAAGCAAACTTGCCGTTTGACTTTTTCAAATTGGCGTTTGACTTTCAAACTAGGATTTGATTTCTCCCTTTATTTTGCCCAGCCAAGTGACCTAGTACATGATGCAACCATTCCATATTGTTATGACACATTCATGTACCCTTCCCCTCTGGAGTGTCGGACCTTCCGGACCCTTCTAGAACATTCCTGGTGAAAACACCGGAATCATTCCCCAACTCCGAAACATGACTTTCCTTATATGAATCTTATTCTCCGGACCATTCCGGATCTCCTCGTGATATCCTGGGTCCCATCCGAGACTCTGAACAACATTCGGTCTCTTACTCATCATTCCATAACTACTCAACAACATCGAATCCTTAAGTGTGTCTCCCTACGGTTCGTGAATTATGCGGACATGATCGAGACACTTCTCCGATCAATAACCAATAGAGGAATCTGGAAATCCATATGGCTCCCATATTTCTATGATTACTTTGCGATAGAATGAACCACTTACATATGATACCAATTTCCCTTTGTCTCACGATAGTTTACTTATCCGAGGTTTTGATCGTCGGTATCTCTGCATACCTAGTTCAACCTCGTTACCGATAAGTACTCTTTTCTCGTTCCCGTGATATGTGATCCATTGTGAGCCATTCACATGCTTGCAAGCTAATTGGATGACATTCCACCGAGAGGGCCCAGAGTATATCTATCCGTCATATGGATGGACAAATCCCACTCTTGATCCATGTGCCTCAACCCATACTTTCTGAACACTCAATGCCACCTTTATAGCCACCCAGTTATGATGTGGTGTTTGATGTCATCAAAGCATCCTTCCGGTGATGGTGATTAACATGATCTCATGGTCGAAGGAATTAGGTTACCATGTATCAGAAAGCTTATAGAAAATGAACTATATTAAATGACTTGATCTTTATGCTACGCTTAACTATAGGAGTATGTCCATAACATCATTCTCCTAATGATATGACACTGTTGTTAATAACATCTCTATGTTCATGATCAGGAAACCATGATCATATATTAACCAACAAGCTAGTTTAACAAGAGGCTTTACTAGGGACTCTTTTATGTTTACAAATCACACAAGTATTAATGTTTCCGGTTAATACAATTATAGCATGGTATGTAAACATT